>LR991069.1:16895191-19806024 GCA_905163555.1 Notocelia uddmanniana
GACGGGTTTTACCATTGACATAAGATATAGAAATAGACACACAATGCCGAACATAAATAACTAAAAATGTGACGCAAGATGACACTGACAGTTACATTCCAATAGCTGATAATAACGCTTCTTTATGGTCCGAGTCAAGATAAAAACTTCATACAAAAAAGAATTTACAGACATTAGTATCAAGTGTCAAATTTGCAAACATAAGAACCAACATGATAAAAACTTTTTAGTAAAGTGCCACTGTCGTATACTGGCTACCAATGTTTACTTTATAAATGTCAAAAGTGAACAGTGAAAGTACCTAATGGAGTCGCTTTGGTTATTTAAATTATTTTTATATTAATAATATTTTTGAACAAAAAAAAATATGAATAAAACATTCCATTACAACATTCACACACATTCTGTGTTTGTTCTTTTTCTGTGTTAGAGATTAAGATGTTTACCTTCATGAAACTCTTGAGCAAGACTATAGGTAGTTATTTCAAAAGTACTGACTTCTGCCATTGGAGCAGCATTTATAGTTTGCAAGTCATCGTCATCTATCTCTGACATCTATAAAACAAAGATACCGACTATGAACTTGAAAGATAAATTATTTAAATATATTAACGTTAAATTGATTTTTATGACATCAATTCATATACTACTCGTATATGAAAATGTTTTCCTCTGCCTGATTTTTCACGCTAAAATTATATGTTAAAACAGAATTTGAATAATGTAGTTTGAGTCGGGAACGAACGGACTTACGTTCAAGACAGGTTTAGCAGTTGCAGTTAGTCGATTTTTACACCACAAGGCTTAAGCCTTTACTGATCCTGTATATGTCGGTAATAGGGAAATAGGCCGAACACACAACACTCGTGTGGCTTGGTTTATAGAGTGCGTCACGTTTATTTTGCGCTAAAATAGCGGTCCATTCTGAACGTCGCTGAGGATGTTGTGGAAATCTTGAATTAAAACATAAAAAACACAAATTTATATTCCTTATAAATTTAATTTAAAAAAATATTGACCTAATAGCGACTCCTTACATTTTGTTTCTTGATAACCTTTCATTTGAACTAACAAAATTATTTACTCAAAACCATGAAATTACCAGGACTTTACATAAATTTTGTAACGTTATCAAAATAACTAACCTAAAGAAGTATATTCCGTCTTTTTCCTTGTTTTTTTGTACCTTATAAAGCAGTTTTTCACAGCAGATTTCGTCATTGTTGGACACCTGTTACTGTCTGCGGTCCAAACACGACTAAACAGGAGTACCGCCCGAGTCGTGCGGGCGGTACTTTCACGGGGGACATTTTTGTGGGCTGATTGTGAATCTAGTTCTATAATAGTACATCAATGGGTTTTACCGTTTGCCGGCCGGCGCTCGTACACTGCACGGCTGGCACTATCGGCAAAAACCCGTTAAAAAAACAAATAAAATTCCACTGCAAACACGGTTACTATGTTACCAGTACTTTTAAAATGTCGGCAAAATGCTGGCATTCGAATCGTCCACGGTTTACAAAGTTGACAAAGTATACAATTGACTAAGAATTAACATTAAAATCTCCTCTTATAATATTAAACTTTAATTCTAAACCATCTACTTACACACTCGTACATGTATACATGTCGCATTGTCCTTAATATTAAATTAATATAGTAGGTATTCTCAACTACATACACTAGTGCTCTGTCAGCTTTAGACCTCACCAATATATTTTTTTAAATTTCAAAATTTCCGCAAAAACTGACTCGACAAAAAAACTATATACCTAGTTATCAAACCGCTCACAAAATTTCACGAGAATCGGTTAAGAAACAGGACCTGTAGAGGAGAACAGGGAGAAATCCAGAAATCCGCCATTCACAACAAAGCATTTTTACCGATGCTGAAACGTTTACCTTCGTTTCACTCGGTCAATTTATATTTATTTATTCTACTAAAGTTCTTTTAACCTAGGTTTAAATAATCTAAGTTAGTTTAGTTTACTTAGTAAGTTTTGTTTATGTTTTTTTTATTATGATATGTTTCTGAAATAAAATATAAACAATTATTATTTCAATTAGAAATTTGCTTTCTATGAAACTTCTTGTAGCATTTCCATGCATCATATCATATTATACCACATTTTCTGTCATAAATAAAACTAACTTCCGTCATACTAAATAACTAATTAATACGGTATTTTGCCCATTTTCGGGAATAATCACAATAAATCAATATTTTAATTGGATTCAACATCTCTGTGTTGATGCGGTTTGATGAAGAGGAAAAATGTGATCTTCAAGATTCGTAGGTGCAAGATTTCATTGAAGCATTTATCATGGTCATTTTTTATCACGATTCCCCGAACTCGTGTTATTTATAATCATGTCTGCGATAATTGAGTACAAAAATGGCTTTGTTTATGCGTGATACGAGGACAGTTGTAAGCAGTGCTAACGGTCTTCAATAAGTTGACGAGCCAAAAACGGGTACATGTTTGTTTGAATCCCATTTTATGCATTTTTCATAAGTTAAGCAATGCATGTAATACCAACTTGCAATTTTTTTGTCATCTTCTTCTCTCTCTTTGCAGCGAAATCGGAGAAAAATATGATTAAGGAACCGTAATAGGTCACGGTTCCTTCATCATATTTTTCAATAAACCTCGTACATTAGGGTTCCGTACCAAATTATCAATATATTGCACCAGATGTTTATGTTTAGCACAATGACTGACCGGTAGAGAATGCCTTATTGCATTAAGTCCGTAGTTTGTACAGTATATTTCTTGTATTGTGCTTTAAAGTTTAAATACATATGTAAATAAATAAATATTGGTACTTGTTAGGTTGCATATAATATGTATAAATTCTTCATTAAAAATTCTTCAGACCAACCCTTTGTAAAAAAGCCTCTCATTCCCTTATACTCCAATATTTATTAATAATACTACCGTAAAATAAAATAATACCGTAACGTATTAAAGTATAAAATACGGTATTTAACTTATTTATGTACCTACTCAACGAGCTGTAGCCAATGATGGGGTATCGTAAAAAACATTTTGGGCATCCTTTAGCAGTATGGGATTTAAAAATATACTTTGACAATTTGTATGGCTTTGGGTCAACAAGGTGCTTATACCTACTGTGAAAATTTGAAAGCTGTAGCTCCGTTTGGCTGTAAAACCTGGGACAGACGACGGACGGACAGATTGCCAAGAAGTGGCTCCATTTGGAAACAATAATAATATGAGATTGGAAACAAGCTAAGAAGACCGAAGAAAAGTTGAATTTGGGAATAAGATCTAATAAATCCAAGTTGTTATCCAAATATCTCAACATCAGCAGCCTATACCTATGTCCCGACGCTGGGCACATGCCTCCTTTTGGACTCTCACCGAACGGCTAGAGTCCGCGCTCACCCCACTAGAGTCAAAGGATTTCGATCCCTCAGATCAGAAGTTAGATTTCATATTTGAATGGTTTGTCGGCAGCCAGTCGGCTCCGGTCGGCTGCCGCCGGCACTGCCGCTGCCGTTTGGATACGAAGTCTAGCTTCTGTATGGAGGGTTCGAATTCCTTTAACTCTGGTGGCGTGCGCGCCGACTCCGGTAGTTTCGTGTGAATCATCCTTTACAATTACATAGGACATCAGACGTTATGAAAAAGGAAGTCTATTATAGGTTACCTCGAGATAGCTAACTATAATAAGTGTACGGCCATTCTCAGAGAGCTAAATTTTGCGTGTCCGGGTCAAAATTCTCACGTAAATGAAATAATAATTAATCGTTGATTAGTTGTGAGATAGTTTACGTCCAAGCCTATATGTAACACCTAAAAACAGAGCCCTATGATTAATTGTTTATCAGTTATATTTTTAAACCCCTGTTCTCATAATTGCCACGACGCGTCCACGCGCTCCCTCGGTTTACAAATTTATCCCAAACTTCTTGAGATCAGATATTATCATAGTTTTATATCACTTTTTAAATTAAGGAATAAATTAGCCACGACATACGAAAATTACCATGAGATACATCAAAGTTTGTTTAAGAAAACAATCATTTAAAGATTTGTCCTACCTGAAAGTATAATTGCCTTAACCAGTAACAATCATGAGTGCAGATCCCTATTTAGCGATATTTGACACAGCACTACAGTGCGGGCCATGAGCCAGCAGTTCTGTCGAAGCGCTCGACGAGTGTGGACGTCTGTAGTGTTAGTGAATATAACTGTAATACATGTAAGTATCTAATTGCCACGACTTTGGTTACCAAAATTTCTAATTCATGTTGTCTTGCCTAATAAGACACCTGTTATTGTTAGTCTTGCTGCTTAGTAAAAGAAAGCATAATTCTAGGCTCTATGGTTTGTGATGTTTACATATAAGCAACCTCTTTATTAAGTTGCTTTTTTAGAGATAATGCCTTTCTCCCTAAGTGCCACGACGCTAATTGCCAGGACTTTTCTAATTGCCGTCGCGTTATACGCTTGTTGCGGCATATTTTAATATATTGGTTAATTACTAAATATATGTGTATATGAACCACTTACACACGTATGTAAGGTATATACGGATTGGGGCGTTGAATAAATAAATTACCGACCATCTCACTTTTTAAACCAGTTCTATAAGCTGTTTTCTAGTGTCATTACGAACCATCTCCCTTGCAGGCTACATGTCTTCCAGCTTACCGAACAAACCGGTTTCCGAAAAGGCTTTAGTACAATAAACCACGTACATACGCTTCGTCAGGTTTAACAGAAGACTGAGGAGTATAACCTACCCTCTGTTTAGCGTTCGTGGACTTCAAGAAAGCCTTCAATTTGATCGAAAACTAGGCTGTACTACAAGCTCTCCAGCGACGCCAAGTGGACTACCGCTATATCGAAATGCTAAAGTGTTTGTAGGAGCTTCGGGACCAGAACTCGAAACCTATTCCGTTGCTGCGGGAACTCAGGCAAGGAGATGTTATTTCTCTCAAACTGTTGTCCACTGCACCGGAAGATGTTTTTAAGACTCTGCACCGCAGAAGGCTAGGCACTAACATAAACGACAAGTACGACACGGTTTGCTGACGATATACTAGTTTTGGCTGAGACCATGGAGGATTTGAGTGATGACCTCAGTGAGACCTCCGAGCAAGTTGGTCTAATGATAAACATGGATAAGAAGAAGATCGTATCAATGTCCATGAAGCACTAACTCTTATTACAATCGGACACTTTACACTTGAAGTTATAGACGATTACATATACCTATGACAGACTGTCCAATATTCCGTAGTGTCTCAAGGCGAGAGTCTTTGACCAGTGTGTGTTGCCAGTGATGACATATGAAACGTGGTCACTTACTATGGGCCTCAAAAGAACGCTCAATGTCAACCAAAGAGCAATTGAGAGGGCTATGCTGGGAGATTCTCTGCGTTATCGCATCAGAAATTAAGCCATCCGCAGCAGAACCTAAGTAGCCCTCTGAATTGCTAAACTTAAGTGGCAGTGGGTGGAGCCCATAGCACATAGAACCGATGGCCGTTGGAATGTAATGGTTCTCGAGTGGCGACCACGTAGCGGAAGGCGCAGCGTAGGCATATCCTCCACAAGGTGGATTGATGACCTGGTAAAGGTCGCGGGAGTCCGCTGGATGCGAGTGAATTCAGCAGTGAACGTCCTTAGACAGATATGATGATGATAGAACCCTTGATTATTAATTTGTTCTTCACTTTCCGTTTTCTTTCCGTGGATTGCAAAAACGTTAACAGTTGACATCTTTAAATATACCTACAGTTATAAAACTGCCTTTTTAAATTTAGGCAATATGTTTAATCAACTGTAGTGGTCATTTGAAACTTTTAACATGTAAACACAATAGTCAAATTTCATTTTTCTAATTGCCTTGTCATGAAAAATTCCTGCTTTCGAATGGCCAGAACTATCGAATATTTCAGACCGCTTCTGTTTTTACATTGCCAAAGTGATTAAATTGATCATTGATGAGTATTAATTCTATTTTCGGTCATATTATGTAGAAATAACCAGGGGATAAAAACAGTCGTGGCAATTAGGCTGAGAATGCCAAATTGTGTACTTGAACAACGAATCCGTAATCTAACAGCGCTCTGTGGTCAGGGGTTATCCGTATGTTTAAATAAGTAAATATTGGCGTTTATCTCACTATAAAAGATTTGTATGGACCTCTTTAGTCTCAGATTTATCTTTGAACCCGAGTGATACACAATACTTTTTTAACCATGAACAAAATAACCGTAAGTACGTTTGTGATAGAAATTACAATCTTTTTTATGGTTATCTATTCATTTCAGAACTTGTGACGTACAGTGTATATTGTAAAATTTGTTTTTAATAAATGTGTTCTTCATCATGTCTTTTTTCAGATTAAAATTATAGCTGTGTAATTAGCTTAGGTGTATTTGCTTACATATATATATACTGCTGAAAAATTACATGAAATATCTTTTGTTTTCCTATTATCGCCGCAGTGATTCACAACGACATACTTCCTATTCTAAAGAAAATCTGAGTATTGTACGAGTATGCGCAAATAATAAAATTCGCCTTTAGCCGTATGGTTTCTTATAGTCTTATATGTCCATTTTTAACCGACTTCAAAAAAAGGAGGAGGTTCTCAATTCGTCGGAATATTTTTATATTATTAACTTAATAGTAATAATTTTCATCATCATTTAAGTAGGTATATGAAATTGGTTTGTGGACTAGGCACATATTTGAACTACGTGACGTTATGATTATGATAATACAAATACAATTGTACACAAATAATCTTCATGTATAAAATATATATATTTTTATATTTTTTATCTTAAAATATTTCGACGATCACTTTTGACTTAGTTGGTAGTGATAGTGACCCTGCCTACGAAGCCGGAGGTCTCGGGTTTGAATCCCGGTCAGGCCATTTTTGTGTATCATTAGCACGAATATTTGTTCTTGAGTCTTGGATGTTTTCTATGTATTTATCTATATACCTATAAAGTAAGTGTGTGTATCTTCGTCTAGTACCCTTATACTCTAGCCGCCCAAAGGCCTATTAAAAGGAATATAGTTCCCTCTTCAACGGAATTTATACCTTTCAAAATTGGAACAGAACTGCGTTTGCTTTTCTTTCGTGCGTTTTCCAAACAAAACAAACATAACTGTATTTTCTATTGCAGTAGATTAAAATTTAGTTGCCAATTTTTCTCGGAGGAGGAGTGGCTAGAGAATAGTACAAAATTACCCTCCAATATTTATTTAATTATTTTATATCTTTATTATTTTTGTTGACGTCACATGGAAGATTCTCAGTACATTCGACCACAAAAGATTTTTCGTTGTAATTCACCTCATTATGAAATCATAATATCAGAATAGATTTCATGTTTTCGCTAAAGCGTCTTCAGTTTTATAACTAAATACCTGTTATGTCTCAGATTACTAATTAAAATTTAATTACTTCCAGTTCGTTTTGCTGCTGGTCGCTTTGTTTGCGGTCACAAAGGCGCATCCTCAAGGTAAGATATTTTTATATTCTAAAATGCCGTTCTAAAGTACTTAGGTAAGACGGAAAAACAAGCATTAAAAACACAAATACTTATATTGAGATTTACATAACGTGTGAAACTTACGCTGAATAGGTAGATCTAATTGTCATTTTTAGATAAAAGCTTAATTAATTAACAGAACAGTACAAATAAACTTATATAATATATAACGTTAAAATCAACTTTATATTAAATAATATAATACTAGGGAAACTACTAAACGACCTATGTCTCCTATATCGCCGCTGCTGAGAAAGAAGGCTTTTTAGTAGGTACGCCTGAAAATGTAACGTAATCAATCACCCCGCTGTATTTTTTTTGGAAATAACAACATAAGTAGTAAAATACATGTAACAAAACTTGACATGACGTTGCGCAGGAGTCTATTTCTGTCCTTTGCTTTCAATCTCCGTGTTAGAGATCTGAAAGAGATGGATGTTTTCATGAGTAGATGTTTTTTTTAAACTTGCAGTCAACCCTAAATGTCCAAAGTGCGGCGAAGGCCTCTATGCGGACGAACATCGCGTCATCGGTGGATTAAAGTAGCGCAAAGTTCAAGCAATAGAAACTTACTAAAAGCGGAATAACATATAATAAATTTAAAATTTAAACCCACCAAAAACATTAACAAAAAAAGGTCTAGTTGTTATGACAAAGATAGTGGTATAGGAACACCGGCCATGTTTTCCGTTACACCAATTTACACAATAGAAGTTATTGATCTAGAATGATATTTGATCACATAAGTTGTCACAAATTTTCAATTATGTTAACAAAGTATACAACATCACATTTGTAACATTTCTACTAGAGGTATATGTGCATATTTGAAAATGAAACTATTAATAATTTATTGTTTCAGTGTCTGTCGTTGATCAACCAAACGGAGGTAATTATATATGTGTAAAATCCAGTATTAGGTATATACTGCCCGCGGCCCTCCCGCATTTAACTCGTTAATTACACTCCCATAAACTAGTTACATGTTACAACTGTAAACCGTTAGAATACGTACATACATATAAGTATTTAGGCATGCATGTTGATAACCACTTCAATTGGAAAACACATGTCACTGCAGTTTGTTCTAGACTTCGTTCAGTTCTAAGTAAGCTGTACCACTTGAACAAAGTAGTTAGTAAGAAAACCATGCTCGTTGTGTATTATGCGTTATCTGACTCTGTTATTAGTTATGGCCTCAGTGTTTATGGTAGAACATTTCAAACATATTTAGACGAAATTAAAAAATTACAAATAAGGTCTTTGAAATACATTGTCAATAAAAAAACTAAAAATAATCTTAGAGGTAATTACCAGGCCTCGGATTTTTCATCGCACGGTAAGATGAAATAAAACTAAGGAGTCGATATTAAGACTCATATTCATTCTCATACCCACTCATTTTCTTAGTCCCGAAATACTTTTATCGCTTTATCAGACTGACAGATCGAAAATGTCAATTGAAAGCAAATCTTACGAGTACTTAATGTAACTAAATGATTTTTGTATGTAGTACGATGTGGGAAGTGTTATTCTCTTAGCTCGGTATAGGGTTACATTTATCAGGTAACTTTAACAACTTAGTTAAGTACATAGTTATACAGATTATTTTGTTGCGGTAGACGTAATGCTGGGTACTGGCCGCTTTATCAAATCTTCATTAACGATGTGTCATTTAATTATATTGCAATCGGTGCGTGCATTACTACGCGAATAATGTCTGATCCGCAATTTTTTAACAATTTTTGGCCCTGAAACAATTAAAGATAAATTGGAAAAAGTACTCAATAGAAATCCGGACTTCATAGAAATAAGGCAAATGGCAAGTACTTACTCAAAAATTTGAGTGATCTCTTGAATTTACTAAGCTAACGTCTATTAATATAGAACGATCATTTTCAAGTCACAAGTGGATTTTCAAGCAATAAAGAACCTGTTTAACTCTAGAAAATATCGATAGAGTCGCCATTATATACTCATTTTACAATTGGACAATACACACGCCATCCATTTTCAAGATTTTGAACCACGCATTCCAGTTTTTCTCATTTTTTTTAATGTGTGACAATTGTTTTTTTATTTAAAATAAAATTAATTCAATTGAAATTATTTATTTCACGTATAATTTACTATCGGTATTATTTAAATGAATGAGTATGAGTATGAATTTGAGTTACATTTTAGTCTTAATATCGACTCCATAGCTTTCTTTCATCTTACTGTGCGATATAAAATCCGAGCCCTGGTAATTACGACAAGATATACAAAATATGTAAAATACTACCTATACATCAAAGGGTGCAATATATGATAGCAATAGAAAATTATTTTAACGATGAGTATAAGGTATTAAAACAAAATAAATATAGAACAAAAAATATAAGGATAAAGAAATATGTACAGAAATCTGTTAAAAACTATTATGGCAAAAGAACTAATATATTTATGGTAACAAAAATATACAACGAGATTGAGTGGTTAAGACAGGAAAAAAAGTGCAGCATAATCCTTAAAAAAGCATGTTTACCATTATAAAAACCTTATAAAAATATTGCATTGTCATGTTTAGTGTTTAAGTATAGTTTATAGTATAGTACCTAGCATTAGTTAAAATGAGCGCGATCTCGCCAACAAACTGTTATCGCAGTTTGGCGAGTAACTTAAGTTTTGATTTGTTAAGTACTTTTTGATAAATAAATTTAAAAAAAAAAAAAAAAAAAACATATAAACAAGGTGTATCTCATATTCATACTTTTTATTGATAATATAGTTAATTCTTACATGTCACATAAAACATACTTAAGGAAAAAGTGAAAGTGAAGTTTGTGTTATCAGGCTGTTAAAAGAAATGCCGAGGAAAGAAATGCATGGAGATTACTCCACCGACAAGAGCCTGGCTCTTAAATACATGATGATGATGATTACATGTCACAGTGTAGGGATTTTTTTATATAAAAGGTAATATTAATTTATTCCTATTTATATATTCAGTACATTAATATATATTTATTATTATTAAATAACCTAAATAAAATAAATAAACTTAAATATAAAACAGGCCCTTGAGGCATTGTACCAATGATGCTGGCGGCATTTCCTCGCTGTTTCGTAATGCTGATACGTTTTGCTAGGAAGTCGCCAGCTCTTCGGTCACTATTGAGAACAGGAAAGACGTTAATATACAGGACGTTTTTATTGAATTCCGTTAATTGCGAGGGTACAATCCTGAGAAGAAATAAAGTAATCTTCTCTAAGACACTAGTACCCCAATTCGTACAATTTTTTCGAAGATATTCATGAATTTATTATCGTTAATTAACACCCCTAGTATAAAACATCCTTAACAATTAAACAATGTTAACGTGCGTTGCATTCGAATTCCGAATTGTTATACTTGACATTAATTTAAATTCACGTTAACTCTTAAGGCCGTTTTTCATTCACCCTTAGTGATATAATTAATTATTTTGTATGAAAATGTAAACAAATATAATTTCTTGAATTTTGAAAAACTGAATAGGCTACGTCGTTTCTATGGCTATATACGGGTATATGCTTAAAGGAACGAAAAACAATAAAAAGACCCTGCATATGTATTACGTACATATTAATGTACGTACTGAAAACCTCAGACACACAATGTATAGGCCGTTGCTTGGGCACAGCTTCGGAGATGTTTTCTGATATTAAACATTTATTACGCACCTCCTATCTAAGTCCAAATCTAACTCCGTATCGGATACAGGTACACACCATTTAATGAAGGTAAAAAAACCTTTTTGTTTCAGTGCATGTCGTCGATAACAATCCAGGTAAATATAAATCTACGTACTTACCTAATTAATTCGACGTAAGACATTTGTTTTCTGGCAAAGTTATGTTAACATTTTTTGCAATGTCTACTTATTGCTCTTTATTTAGTCAGCATTATATTAGAGTTTTCGAAATTATCTATAAACAATAAAGCTCTACTTAGAATGTAGACATGTTTATAATGCGGACTGCACCTCAGAGCCAACATTTCAATTCATTGAAGGTACAAATTCAAATGTCATTGGATGAAAAGAAAAATATTGTTTCCCTTCATGTAATGACTTTCTCAGAAGAAGTTGAAGTAGTCACCCTTTTAATTTAATTTTGACACGTGCTGTGACGTGGGATGACATAATTTTGTGAATAATTAAATAATTCTTAACTACTTATAATCTTTGATATCACTGTAATAAGTTTATTTTTCAATCCTTTATCACGTCTTTTCATTTAAGTACTTAATGCATTATTATTAGGTAATTATTATGTCCGATGCCCGAGTGCTTATTTCATAAAGACATTTTTCAACATTAATAAGTTATATTTTTTATTCCAGGACACGTAAATGTAGTGGACGGAGAGCACCAAGGTAATGAACACACACATATATGTATATATATAGGGGCACTGCTGCAATAAATTGATGTAGGGCTGATTTGAGCAGATTTAAATAAAAGCTCTTCTGATATATGCCCTTAACTTGGCAAACAATTGTCAATATCCATAATGCTGGCCTCGGTGCCACTAATTAGTACTGTAGAGGTTGAAAAAAACAAGCAGTTTAGAAAAAAGAAGACCACTTCGCAGAGATGGGCACTCGCTGTACTACATCAACGGAGGGCGAGGAGGCTTCTATGGGCCTCCACCATCATCCTGCGTAGTTGTCAATGGATAGGCGCGGATGAAATTGATTTATTCTCGATGTAATTATTTGATCATGATGATCATGATCAAATTTTTATCATGAATTTCACTACACGAAGTCGGTATTAGATAAATATAAGCCATGGTTTGTCTGTGATTTTGGCTTTGTCAGCTAAAGCACTGAGGGCATAAAAATATTCTAGCGGGGACTCATTCTCTTGCTGTTTGCGATAGTAAAAAGTTTCTACGGAATTCTCACGCACTGGGAACTCGGCCTTTAGTTTAGCAACTACGTCGTCATATGTGGTAATGTAAGCGAATTGCGCTTTATAGAATGATAAGGCAGGGGCCCTCTAAATATGCACCTAGCACATCTTTCGCTGTTTATCATCCCATGACTTTATGTTGGAGATTATTCCGAAATCAATAACAAAATCTTCTACATTTGACAATTCATTGAATTTCGATGCAGCCATGTTTATAAAAAGGGCTTTTACATCCAAGGACAATGTATTTCGCTTTATATCACCTTGATTACTTTTCTTAACTTATCACGTAGCTGAGCATGTGGAAACTATTCTCCTCTTTTTGACTATGTGATCTCCTGGTCACATACCACTTCTCCCCTCTCTCTTGACAATTGACCTCCAAGTATAGCGTCGTCAAACCATCAATTGTAGGGTTCCGCACCTCCACCAATTGTTAAGCCTCGCTTGTACTGCTGAGGTACTATTAGGGGATCTTAGGGATAGTAGCTGTAATTAAATACTTTCGATTCCTCATCTGGACTCAATTGGAGTCACACGTGTTATTTAACTGTATATTATTGTAATTGTATTTCAGCACAGTAAGGAATACAATAGTGTGTTATAACGTTGACTGCATTTAATTACAGCTACGACCCCTAAAATCCCATAACAGTATCTCAGCAGTACAAGCGAGGCTTTATTAGGACGAACGGACAAATGGCTGAGTTACCCGGTCGTACAAAGCCAAACTTAGTGTTATTAATACTACCATCAATCCTGGACTTAACTATTTTCTTGTTTGTAAGAGTAGATCAACAGATCCTGATTTCCAGATTACCGGCCTTTTCATAGATAACGTTGAGAGGATCATTTCCACTTTGCAAATTCAAGTATACATATAAATTGTTTTCTATGATCTTTTCCGAGGAAGTGCCTGAGATAATAAAATAGCAATGCATTTATGCAATGAATGCCACCAAAGTTTGTTGATTTAAAAATGTAAAGGCTTGTGCTATAACAAAAATAAACGTCACCTTATAGAAACTGGATCTTAGTTTCTGGTTAAAAAGACATGGGTCAAAAAGGTTAAGTTTTGTATGAGTAAGTGTTTGCCTGTGGACTCATTCAAAGTTTTAAGGCTTGTTAAATACCAAATTTGGCGTTGCACCCATGCAGTTCTAAAGCGCCTTTGGGACTCATGATTTGTATGATCGCGGCATAATCTGAAAAGGGGAAAACTAAACTACCACACTGCCACTGTAACTGACTTCCACCAATCAGTACAACTACACTATGCACATGCAGTACTATAACACATTAGATACTAGATGTAATTTTGATTTCTGACCTACTCTTCCATAGGGAACAGGAAAAACATAATTAGCTACTAAAATCTATGCGACTCTAAAAATCCAATAATTCAAATGACACTATTTTCTTTTATTTACAGTTAATGTCGTGGATCACCCTGGTAAGTAAATTCTATGTCGACATCGACAATTACAGTTTTTGAAATTATGGATCCAAACTCAAACCTCCGTGCTAACTTATAATTATGCTATTTACTGTACAATTTATCACAAAAGGAACACATCGTCTGATGCTACAAACGTCTAGTACCTAATACAACTCGTTGCCAAATCGCGCCACGTTCAACTCAGCACCTCCTGTCTCACTCGCATTGCTCAAATTAGAAAAAGGGAGGTAGTCAAACGATGTCCACTATGGGACAAATGACTCAACCTTCACTAAATTGTCCATCTCGTGTGGGGGGCCAGCCTACACTCGTACAAGCAAAGTTTTATAATGGCGACCGTAAGTACTTCATGTTTCTAATAAATAAATTAAAAAAATAATGTATTTTCAGGACCCCAGCCTAGAGGCGGTGCTGGAGGCAATTGACATCTAACAGAAGACAAAAACATATACTTAACTATTTAGTGATGTAATTATGCTATTTAAGTCTTGTAATAAAGGTTTTTAACTTCAAAATGGCTTTATTACCGTAATTTCCTTCCTATGCAGTTCTTCTTTTAACAATGAAGGATTTAAAATTAATATAATAGTTTTGTTAGTTTTTAATGTACGAACTCCTACATAATTACCTAACTACTAGGTACAGTTATGCTAATAAACGCAAAGAAAATCGTACCTATGAAGTGGACTTGATTTCGTGCAGCTAAAGTCGATAACAACCAATGATAACCATGAAACCAAATACAGCATCCAAATATAAGTACGTGACCCTGTATCAGTTACCGTGTATTGTACTGTATGATATATTGTACAACCTATTGACCTGTCGCGTTGGGCAATGAGGTCAAGTCCGAACGACCGAGTCCGACAAATTGGAAACTAACACCAGCAAAACGCCGCTAATAATACGTTTTATCTTCTAAACAAGCCTTTTTATACTAATCCTAAGTCATTCTTTTTAATCGCGTGCCTATAAACGGTTTGAAAGGCAATCACTGTCTCTGTTCAATGCTTTGACTGCGACAGAGACATCGAGGTAGTGACGTGTCAGAGTTGGAGGAGGTAACAGCGCAATATGTTGACAAACAACAAGTCCGCGTTTACGAGATATTTTATTAGAATTAACAATCACTTCCATTGATCAATGGAGCGTCTTTAATACTCAGTGACATCACCCACTAAAAGATACCAACTGGCATTAATTGAGTGCAACGAGGACCGTCCGTCGCGGCTGTTTCTATCGAACTCCGTTTGCGACACATGCCTCACACTGAGTCGAAAATTATTTACATCTCGTATCGCTATTGACAAAATGACGGAGTACATCGCTGGCCTGATCTGCGCACTAGTACTGGTAAGTTTACACAATCTTAACTAATATTTGACTAATACCGTAGCTCAGAACTTAAAGGTCGAATGTCTCTCGGGTTCAACCAATACAGCCCACGACATTCTTAAACGTATTATTTGTTGCGTAAAGTAAAAAGGAGTAATTCATGTTTGAACTTTAATTTACATACGTCCTTTTGGCTCGTTCATTTGAAAATAAAACCGGTTAGGTGACTCGGTTTGTTTTGTCCACAGGCCGCCTTTTTCGTCATCTGGTTTACATGCTGCATGTTCGTGAGAGAACGCCACAAGACCGAAGTTCAGTACAACATATCGGATATAATAAAGAGGAATCAAGTGCTAGCAGAGCTGGAAGCTAATGAGGAAAAATGTAAAAAGGAAAGTGGGCTCGCTGCTGGGATATTTATCTTACCATCGCGTCATAAACATAATGATGAATATGATAAGAGGCCGGATTACCCTGAGAGCCCAGGTCCGATACAGTTGAGCAGTACAGAAAAGCTTGTGGTACTGTTCAACGAGAGTCCTAACGATGATGACTTTTATAAAGATGGCACGCTTGAGATAGGGTCGAACGCAACTTATATTAGCGATGTTTAAAAAGCAATTATGAGGCCTCTTCGCCCTGTTACGCAATTTTTGTAAACTCAAAAATGAAAAATCTACTTCAAAAATCGTGTAAACCACAAATTAAGGCAGTTTAGATTTATCATTTAAAAAATTGAAATGTTATTACCTATACTGTGTTGAAAAGTTAATCATTGGTGTTGTTTTAATATCTATAGACTAAGACAAAATGTCAGGGCAACTAATTAATTATTCCTGTCTTTCTTTATTGTTCTGTCGTCTGGGAGTCTTGATTGAGCTAAAGTACCTCTATGAACTGCCGTGATGGTTAATTATCATTGTTTCATTAGTGTACGTAATAACGCAAGTTTTCATTGAAGACAAAATGTGTACAGTTGCATCGGTTGCATGTTGCTCATAACATACTTCCATAACCATACAATACAGTGTAGATACGAGTATTAAGTATTATAACAACAACTGTATTTTTAATGTGTCACTAATTAAAAGTTTTATACTTACTAACGTTTGCAGCACGTTGATGAAGATGTTGAAGTTGTGTTAGTAGATGAAAATTGTAAAATAAAAATCCAAGACACAAAATTTTGTTTCCTTCAATTATTATTTACCCCTGTATTAAATTGATGAAAGAACTTATTACAACTTAGACTAACATATTTTCATGTAGAGCAAAAATTTAATCTTACACTGAACACTCCTCTGACGTAAGCATATAGGCGCAATAGAAAGTCACACATTGAAATAAATGTCGACTGAAAGAGAGGCGTTCATTTTAAAATAGGTTTTACTCTTAGCATTAAAGTACACTCGCGAACAAAGAATACGGGTCGTAAAATACCGTCATATATTCCTAAAATAGTACAAGGTTGTGCAGTTTTTTAATCCTGTCAAAAAATAACGTTACCAGGTTTAAATCGGGCTCGTAAAAACCCATGAAAATAAAATGTCGTTTTTGGATATTGATATTTTTATGATAGGATTACTTATATACTTGGGTATAGTTGCGTTGGGTGGTGGTTTGTAATAGTATATTATGTAACAATAAAAAACCCGATTGCGGTTATTAAATTCAAGATGACCCGAAATTTTTGACCGCGAGTGTAGCTTGGCAAACTACGAAAAATTGAGCCAATGTATCTTGAGTAAATTACAGTAGTGATATTAAATATGAAACATTTACTTACAAAGTTATATATATAGTATTGATCAGACTGGCAGAACAGGAAGTGTGTGGAATAACGGTGTTTGATATAACAGTATATAAGGCTACGGACACACAGACTGATGACGGGGCGAGCCACTTTTACATACGTCTGATGATATAACATTATCTTCCCTGCAATTACGAATGATTTATTTATTTATTTATAATAGATGATTATAATAAATACAAGTATGTATATCATCATCGCAAGAGTTCAATAACATTTTTAAATACTGATGCTTAATGGGTATAAGATACGTATTTGGGAAGCCATTAAACGTGTTTCTATTATATCTAATTCTATTCCTTAGGTATACTAAGCACAATCACAAAAGAAATGCTCACCCTGAAAAGATAATAAGGCAAATAACCGTGTACTCGACACTGACTCAATACATGGCACTTTCAATCTTCAATATCATGGTGACAATAAAGGTGATCAATAGGTGTCATCTGTTGATTATTAAGGTGTCGAGCAGCGGGACGTTTACCCTAGCAGGCGAATGAAAGTTAGCTGCAGGGAAACAAATATGTAACTGACTCGTTTATAGGAAAGTAAACACGACTTATTTTACCTCCCTTTTTAGGGTTCCGTAGTCAACTAGGAACCCTTATAGTTTCGCCATGTCTGTCCGTCCGTCTGTCCGTCCGTCCGCGGATAATCTCAGTGACCGTTAGCACTAGAAAGCTGAAATTTGGTACTAATATGTATATCAATTACGCCGACAAAGTGGTAAAATAAAAAGTGGAAAAAAATATTTTATTAGGGTACCTCCCCTATACGTAAAGTGGGGAGTGATTTTTTTTTCATTTTAACCCTAACGTGTGATATATTGTTAGATAGGTATTTAAAAATAAATAGGGGTTTGCTAAAATCATTTTTTGATAACGTTAATATTTTCGGAAATAATCGCTCCAGAAGTAAAAAAAAATGTGTCCCCCCCCCTCTAACTTTTGAACCATAAGTTTTAAAAATATGAAAAAAATCTCAAAAGTAGAACTTTATAAAAACTTTGTAGGAAAATTATTATGAACTTGATAGGTTGAATATTTTTTGAAAAAATTACAAAAATAATTTCTGAACTAAGTTTAAACAGGTGTTTAAACAGGTAACCGTATAAACAGGTGTTTATTGTACCTGTCATTTCTACAAAATCACAATGAAATGACGTGCTTTCAAAGGTTTTGTGTTTCTGTACTTAATATGTCAACTTAATGTGACGGACGGAAAACTACGGAACCCTACACTGAGCGTGGCCCGACACGCTCTTGGCCGGTTTTTTTTATTAATGACGTGACGGTGGCAAACAATCTTACGACCTACCTGAAGACAGACCAAACACACACACATAAAGACACAAATATCCAAAGGAAAAAAATAACTCGTAAACCAGCGGTGCTGAAAGGGAATTGGACCCGGGGCGACTGGATTACGAATTATTTATGAATTTATATGTAAAACACTACTTCGTACACACGAACTATAGTAAAGCACAGACGTGTGAATTGTTTCATATTGGCATAACTATGACTATTTTAAACACATATTAGTTAAATTGGTTATAAATTCGGTTGTCTTTATCACAAAATAAACATTTTAAATAGGTATAGGTCGATCTCTTAACTAAGACGGCGCGGGAAAGTAGATCGGCGGCCGGCACCGGCGTCCTGGTGTTATTCACAAACCGACTCGTCCTCACCTCTCACCTCACCCGTTTTTACATTTGACAATTTCCATATAAAAACGGGTGAGGTGTGAAGTACAGGTGAGGACCTGTCGGTTTGTGAATATGAGGGCTTGTATCCTTTGTCATCTCTCCGCTTCCCCGTCCCGTCCACCGGCGCTGTCTCAATCAAGCCTATAACACGGACATGAAATTTAATAACGGGTTAGTCAGCGAGCTCCTTAATTCCATCCGCCATTTTGTTGAGGACGCTCCGTTCCGTGGGCTTGAAGACGTGAACGACGGCGTCGCTGGCGTCGCTCAGAGTCTTTACCATGTCGTTCCAGGCTCCCTTCATGGATTCCATGATATCTCGCTTCTCACGGACGGGCGAGGCAGATACCAGGGCGATAAAGACCTGTAACAAATCAATACATGACTCACATTATATAAAAAAAAAGGGCTTCCAAATTCGATGCCAATCCTTTCAGAGTTGATAGTACTCGTCCTTAGAAGTAGACTTAAGTTTAAAACTAATTTAAAGTTTGTTACTTTTTGGAGAAAATTAGGAAAACAACTGTGTGCCACGTAATAACACACTATTAATGGGATAATCAGTATTCAATTATTAATACTTCTTTGATCATCGTATGTAACCTCTTCACTGTCACTTAACAGGCCACATCAACTAGCATCCATAATAAACAGGGAGCGAAACTTTGGTGCCGATGACAGACGTATGACGTCAAGCTACATACAGAGTGTTTTTATTTGGATTATTAAAGGAATCGATTTTGATGATGAAAGGTTAACTTACAACAATAATTTTGTTCTAGTTGCAATTACAGGCATTATGTATGTGTATATGTATGTAGGTATGTATTTAAATTAGAAGATGCGATGTTGTGTTTGAATTCTAAGCGTTCTGCTTATTTTTCGACAACCCACGAAATTTAATTTGTTGTTTTCATTTATCCGAATATATTACTTATTAAAATATTTTTTTCTTATTGTCTTTGTAATTATTTTAATATTTACATTATTTTCAATATAAATAGTCATTATTTATTAATAAAAAATAAAATTTATATTCCCATTATTGCATTATTAATAATCATTGGAGTGTCGCAACTCGCAAAGTTGTTTATATAAAATCACCCTATATGTGAATTTGCGTCATAATAATGTCACCGGCACCAAAGTTTCGCTCCCTGATTATAAATGTCAGCATTTTAATGGGTATCTACCCAGATAACTTAAAAATAACTATTGTCAAACCATTACAAAAAAAAATGATAGAGCAAATATGGGAAATTATAGGCCTATCGCTCCTGCGTCAGTCTTCTCTAAGATATTTCAGAAAGTTATCTATGATCTATGAAACACTTAATATTTTTTATACTAGGTGGCCCATTCAAATCGGTCAGTATGGGAAAGTCTGAAACTATAAGACATACGAAGATTTGTTCTTAGGAACCATGTCACCGATTTTGATAAAAAGAAAAACTGCATTCATACATTTGAAAAAAACACTGTACCCAGCTAGGGAATCGAACCCGGTTGTTTTGAAAAAATAAACTTACACTATTTCTATTCAGATATCGTTTGTGTAGGTCTTAAGCAGTAAATGTCTCTAAGAAACATAATGTCTAAAATGAATAAAATGCATTTTTTTCACATACTTTAATTTATCATAGTAGGTGTTCAAAGTGACCACCGTTACAATATTCAACAAGTTCAGGCATGTAAAATTGTCTCTATGGTTGTTTGTACCTCTCTACTTGTAAAATCGGTGACATGGTTCCTAAGAACAAATCTTCGTATGTCTTATAGTTTTAGACTTTCCCATACTGACCGATTTGAATGGGCCACCCTGTATATGTCATCACATACTTGTCAAATTCGACAAACAGAGAAGCTGTCTTCAAGGCTCAAAAGAGGCGCATAAGAGCAATCATCGGCCTCAAGCAGACGGACAGTTGCGTGCCACACTTTCAAAAATTAAAGATTTTTAATAAACTGCCAGCTAGATTAAAAAAATTACCGACGCATAAATTTAAAAATAAGTTAGCGACACTATTAATAAACAAATGTTTTTTCTCAAACATGCAATGAAATATTAATGTTATGTTCCTTATAACAGGCTGCGAAGTATGACGTTTCAGGTGCGGCTAGGACAAGAGGTCGTTAATGGAATTTCATACAAATCTTGCAGGCCTAGGCCGGCAAAGTCCTCTTTTTTAATTTCCATTCCACATAAATTGTGGCACAGGCACCATGACATTCTGCCACTAAAAACTAAAACGTTGATTTTTTTGTTGTTAGTTCATTGCATGTTTGAGAAAAGCACTATACATACCTCGGCGGAAAATATGGGGTTGCCCGCCTCAGACCTATCCGACCTCGCTTCGCTCGGCCGTCTATATATGTCTTCGGCCGGCAACCCCTTACGTCCCGGCCTCTGTAGTAATGTACTATTAATCGGTTCCTGATTTCCTGGCATATGAAATAGTATAATTGTATTATTTTAATTTTGATATGTAGTTTTGACATTTTAATTATTATTTATATATTTTTTATTTGATTATTACACCAATTTATTATTTACTACATATTTATGTTATTGTATTTTATTTTCAATTGTAGTTTTATGAACTTAATTGTAATTGTTTTTGTACGTCGGAAGGCAAAACATAGTGGTAGTATTTTTTCGATCTATATAATAACCTATATTTAACAAATAAACACATTTGTCTTGTCTTATCTTGTCTTGTCCAATGTGTAGCTCACTTGACAGAATGTGATAAATTTTAATTTAATTATTTTGTTCGAAAAAATAAATTTCTTATAAATAGTTTTACACCACACCTTGCCAAAAAGCGCGTTTTTCCGCACGCTGCGCGTCCGGAAAAACCCACGTTTTGGCCAAGTGGTGACGTAAAATTGTGTACAAAACACGGGTCGTAAAACAGAAAGCCCTCTCTCGCATATTTATGACCCTCGCCTGCGGCTCGGGCCTCAATCATCTGCGATATCGGCCTTTCTTTGTTTTACAACCCTTGTATGGTAATGTACTATTATTAATTCCTACTCAAAGTAAATTATTTAGATGTAAGTAAACATCTCTTAAAGTATTGTTATGTTGTGACGACGAGTTTAGTCTTTTTTTTTTTTAAAGCAGGGTAATCATAATCACGTAACTTTTTGATCGTACGATAGGTTTTTATACAACGATGGTGGCAAACTAGCTCACGGCCTGCCTGATAGTAAGCAGACACCATGGTATATCTGTCAAATTTACTATGGAAATTGACAGTTAGATTGAGCTTACGCACGCTCTAAAACGTTGAATAATTACCTATTTACCCCGCAGAATTACAGAGGTTTGTACTTTGTTTCGCAGAAGTTTCTTAGAATGTATGTTTCTTAGAATGTATGTTTTGCATAATTTTAATTTCATAGAAAGTATTTTTTTTTTCACAAAGGGTCACATTTCTAACCTAACCTAACCTACTTTGTTGTAAGCTAAATGAGTTCTACACGATGACCTAAAAAGCCTACCTAAAAAGTTAATGGTTACAGCAAAAAAGGTTTTCTAACTAGTGTTAGTATCAAGAAACAGGCCCTTCTTTGTTAATGTCAATAAGGGCTATTTGTAATATCGTCAGTAAGGAAATGACGCCTTATAAACGCAGCAAATAGGTATCCTTTTTTTAAGAAGAATTGATCTAGTTTTGTTTAAGTAACCAAAACAAATCGCTTTGTTCTCATTCAAATAAAAATAATTCACATAATAATTAAACGCATTAAAAAATAAACTTGGATACTCACGATGCACATTAAGATCGCCAATCGGTAGTCCATGATCAAAAGTAAACACTGGCAATTCAGTAAAAACAGAAGACTGTCTAAAGGCGTTCTCTTTTATGTACCGCTGGCCTGAAGCTTCGGTTGGTACTGGTTCTGGACACAATGGATCAACAGGATGCTCCGATTTTGCTCGTATCACGCACGTGTGTTGGTTAATCAGCCGACGAAATTGCAGGACAATGGTCAGAGAGGAAAACAACAAGCAGTACTGCACAAGCGACGGTTTCGCGCAATATAAATACATTATCGCACTTTCTGTCGATTAACGAAGGGTTTAATAGTCTAAGGCTGGGTTGCACCGACTTACGATGACAGGCTGATGAACGTTAAATATGGCGGCGGCAGTTGTCATCCCATAGAAACTTGTCAAACTTTCCATACATTGAAATTTTAACGAACACAGCTTACGATTACAGACGGTTTGGTGCAACCCAACCTTAGGCTGGGCTGCACCAAACCGTCTGTAATCGTAAGCTGTGTTCGTTAAAATTTGAATGTATGGAAAGTTTGACAAGTTTCTATGGGATGACAGCTGCCGGCGCCATATTTAACGTTGATCAGTCTGTGATCGTAAGTCGGTGCAACTCAGCCTTAGGCTGGGTTGCACCAAACCGTCTGTAATCGTAAGCTGTGTTCGTTAAAATTTGAATGCATGGGAAGTTTGACAAGTTTCTATGGGATGACAGCTACCGGCGCCATATTTAACGTTGATCAGTCTGTGATCGTAAGTCGGTGCAACCCAGCCTTAGGGCGGGTTGTACCAACTTACGATTACAGATCGATAAACGTTATTATCCTTTTAACATAGCGTTAGTACCTGAGAGCAAAGATCATATCTATGCTGAGAGTAACTAGAGTAGACGTCACATAATAATGACGCTAACGAGCGAAATGGTCATGTACTAAAGAGAGTTTAAAAAAATAAGAGCGACAAAGAGAGATATACTTATCATCTTTTGTCCTTGTCATAGTGCCACTTTTTATTTGTCTCAACTATTTCATATGATTTTGAGGCAGACAAACAATTACTCGCCCAAGTTAAAGAGGTTGTTTATGGTAAACCGTTAGCCGTTTAAAAGATAAGTTTTCAATTTAGCTGCATAAGAGCTTTACCCTCTTGGTGGCGTGCTTATAGGATTTCTATAGAAACATTACTGTGAGCCCCAATTCAATTTTAATTGTCGGCGGCGCCGGCAAGCTGTCATTCCATAGAAACTTGTCAAACTTTCCATGCAATCAGAATTTAACGAACACCACTTACGATTACTGACGGTTTGGTGCAACTCTTACTAAAAAAGAACAATAACACACGTGAGTAAAAATCGATACGCCTATGAAACTAATAGTGACCGCCAATAGTAGTGATAACTCGGGCCATAAAATATTTGAGACAAACTGGGTAATACGAAAGGTGGTAGTGCGAAAGAGAAAACATCGTTGACACAGCTACCAGTTTAGTTGGCGGTAACTGTAGTTACCTCCCAGCTCCCGTCATTTTAATTTAAACGGTAAAGTTTTACGATTTCAATTTGAACGGGCTTCATTATTTGATTAATCTGATAAAACGTCATAATCTGATTAAGTTTTTATGCATATTTAAGGTGTGAAGTGTGATAAATTGGTGATTTTACTACTGCTTGAGAAAATGTACTTCTTATAAAGTCATAAGGTACGTTTAAATGCGGATATACTTTGTATTTTCTTACTTTAAATATTTGACATTTATGAATTGAAGTTTGTAGTGATGATCGAGGCTAAGACGTAGGTATTATTACGAATGGGAAAAACACGGAAAGACACGGAATACCGAGAAACATCGACGAACTGCACACTTGTCAAGTGATTTTTTTTTCAACATTATCTTTGTTTCATTCAGAAATCAATAAATATTGTATTCCTTTCCTACAGGGCAAAGGTACGTTCACGGTTTGTTCGTTATTAAACTATTTTGTTTACGTCGTACTTTATAGTTTAATTTTATTGATAGGTATTATGTTTTGGTTATAAATTGCCATTGCTAATAACTGCTATAATAATATGACCAAGTAATTAAAATTATAAATGGATACAAAAACAAACAATCGACACAAATTTTCTGACAGAAACGTTAGTTTGTTGCTTCTCATGCTTTACTATATATTCCAACTGCCTTATCGCTCCATCCCTGTGGTAGTGCAGCATCTGTTAGGTAGTAACTTGTATTTCACCCGTCTATGGTTATACGCAACAAACTTTAATGAGAATAGTGCAGCTGTGGCATAAACCGGACATCCATCCATCACTACGCCGCATTTGCTACGCACGAAATGGCCACACCTCATTATCGGGTCGTGGGCGAATCGGCCACAGCACAACTTGTGGCCATCATGGAGGAAATCGGAGGAAGTGGATCGTTACGGTGTACTAGTCAAAAATTATTTGTTTACACTTGTAAGTACAGTCAAGGACTTTAATATGGGACCCCCTTAAAGTTGGCAGTCCTGTCAAAATGTATAGAGATTCTTAAGGAACATTTTTGCTAAATGGGTCTCAAATTAAAGCGCGCGACTGTACATTGAGAGCGTTTTAAATATGTGCTTCCAGACTTGCGCAGGATACGCAGAAGCGGGCGATATGAATGCAGTACTGCCCTGCGCATGATACCACTACTATATACAGGTACTGACCACAGATATCAGAGTAAAGCAGATCCGCTCATTGAAGTTGAACAACTCTGTACATCTGATCTATTCTCACTAATGCACGAAGCAGAAAGTTTGAGAGAGACTGACAACTGACATGTTCACCTGTCAGTGTCTCCGTTTTCATAACTGAAAATTGCACTGAACTGACGTTGTGGTGTATTAAGTTTATAAGGGATTTAACATCCTGGTATGCTTTCAAATGGAGACAATTCGTTAACAGCCGAAAATGAGCGTACTATCTGTCGTATTCTAACTCATTTTGGCGCACCATTAGGATTTAACGAGACAACTATATGAAAAATCATCTGGCTTGCTACTGCGAGTCTGCTTTTCTCTGATGTCTGTGGCACTGACAGTATTAAAATGAGTAAATTTGTGCGAAATTAGTAAGCTCACGTCAAAGAACAAAATACCACATAGAATCCCGCCCCGCCATTCCCGCCAAGTCGCCTTACACCCCGGCCATGACAATGCGCACTTAAAAATTACTAGAAAAAATCTTTGATGTTAAGGCTAGGTCGTCAAGCGAGTTAGCGTTTTCGAGTTTTCTAAAAACAATCTGAAACGTAGAAAAAGGGTTTTAAAATTTTGAAAAAATTACATGTTTTACTTAAGGATCTAGTCTAGTCAAAGTTGCACTCAGATACACGATCTAATGAACTTCGCTCGATAGAAAGAGACCCTAAAGTTACTCCTTTTTGTAAAGCATTTACAATCTGACGACTAAACTATTGATGTTTTAAATAAAGTTTTTGAACTAAACTAAAGCCATTCAGTATTTCTAGACATTTTTGCAGAATTTAAAAAGATAAAATGATTGTACTAATTAATATGTTTAAATACCTACAAAATGCGCGAGCGCGGAGGCTCGGCAGGCCCGATCAGTCGCGCGCTGGCGCTTACAGACAACGGACCTGTGTCAGTTTTATCCGCGACAGTTTCGTGCACCAAACAAGCAGTTTTTGACGAATTTATATTATTGTTGCGAATTATTTAAGAAGGGCAATGAAAACCCAAATGAAAAAAGTCGTAATTATTAACAAATAAATTATGGTCATAGTGCCGCAGTATAAAAATGACAGTATAACAACTGAACTGAACCCCTCCAGAAATGGAACCAAAGTTGGTAAAAATGAAATGTTTATTACCAGAAATTGTAGATATAGTGAGAGATCTACTGCTTTGCACTTGAATATTTTTTTTAAGCTATGAGCTTCAACACATTAATTCCGTCCGTCTTTTTTTAATACCACGTCAGTGGCAAACAAGCGTACGGCCCGCCTGATGGTAAGCGGTCACCGCAGCCTATGGACGCCTGCAACTCCAGAGGTGTCACATGCGCGTTGCCGACCCTTTTAAAATTTATACACATCTATCTTTCTAGCTAATCTTCTTTTAAAAGATCTACCCATTTCCAGGTAGCTACCGTGGCAAGTTTGGTATCGTTTCATATACCATATTTATTCTTTTACCATCTTTATGTAAAACTCATTTCTGGTATTTATTTTTTAAAAATACGGTAATTTTTCGCATAAATAGTAAAAAAATAAAAACTTCACAATGTTTTTTATGCTTTGAGAGCTAATAACTTTTGACGAATGAATTAAACCACCAAAAAATATTCTGTCTGTATTTTATGTGGCAATCGTTAGGGGAGGCCTATGTCCAGCAGTGGACGTCCATCAGCTATATGATAATGATGACGATGACACGCACACGACAAATAAATATAACACCCTGTATAAATATAACACAAATAGATAAAAAAATGCATGACATATTCTCCATACAAACGTATTTATGCTCTCATTTTAAAACGCCATGCTAGAATAACATGAAACATTGTATACACAATGGAATCCGGCATATCTAGGTCGAAAATAAGTTTCTGTTGCTAGAAATTGTAAAAGAAAAAAAATACATCGGTTTTTTGAGTTTTTACGGCTTGTATGAAAACCTTAATAATCGCTGTATTTTTTCTCCATTATAATTTCAAGCAACAGAAACTAATTTCCGAACTAGATATGCCGAATCCCATTGTGTATACAAAGTTTCACGTTATTCTAGCATGGCGTTTTAAAATGAGAGCATAAATACGTTTATATGGAGAACCGAACGTACTGCGCACTCTTAAACAAATCGAGTAGAGAGGTATAAGACATATTTCTTAGGTTCTTAGGTTTCATAAATTAAATAACGAATTTCAGGGTTGTACTATGAATCCTTTTTTTTTCATTATAATGGATCCTACCGTAAGTTCGACTTTCAATTAATTTTTTACTACCTATTTATTAAAAAAATGATATCAATTACATACTAAAGTTTAATCATAATTAATGCATTGCTTAAGTCAAAATACAGTTATATTTCTTTACTGTGACCAGTATGAAGCTAGCGGGGTCATCAGAGTTCACAGTCGCTTCGTCCGCGCGGGCTTGTTCACGCACCGCCAGGACAGCTCTAAATACCTACTCTCGCAGGACTAGAGGGCCTTAAAGCATTGATGTACTATTATAGAACTAGATTCACAATCAGCCCACAAAAATGTCCCCCGTGAAAGTACCGCCCACACGACTCGGGCGGTACTTTCCTGTTTAGTCGTGTTTGGACCGCAGACAGTGACAGGTGTCCAACAATGACGAAATCTGCTGTGAAAAACTGCTTTATAAGGTACAAAAAAACAAGGAAAAAGACGGAATATACTTCTTTAGGTTAGTTATTTTGATAACGTTACAAAATTTATGTAAAGTCCTGGTAATTTCATGGTTTTGAGTAAATAATTTTGTTAGTTCAAATGAAAGGTTATCAAGAAACAAAATGTAAGGAGTCGCTATTAGGACAATATTTTTTTAAATTAAATTTATAAGGAATATAAATTTGTGTTTTTTATGTTTTAATTCAAGATTTCCACAACCTCCTCAGCGACGTTCAGAATGGACCGCTATTTTAGCGCAAAATAAACGTGACGCACTCTATAAACCAAGCCACACGAGTGTTGTGTGTTCGGCCTATTTCCCTATTACCGACATATACAGGATCAGTAAAGGCTTAAATCGACTAACTGCAACTGCTAAACCTGTCTTGAACGTAAGTCCGTTCGTTCCCGACTCAAACTACATTATTCAAATTCTGTTTTAACATATAATTTTAGCGTGAAAAATCAGGCAGAGGAAAACATTTTCATATACGAGTAGTTATATGAATTGATGTCATAAAAATCAATTTAACGTTAATATATTTAAATAATTTATCTTTCAAGTTCATAGTCGGTATCTTTGTTTTATAGATGTCAGAGATAGATGACGATGACTTGCAAACTATAAATGCTGCTCCAATGGCAGAAGTCAGTACTTTTGAAATAACTACCTATAGTCTTGCTCAAGAGTTTCATGAAGGTAAACATCTTAATCTCTAACACAGAAAAAGAACAAACACAGAATGTGTGTGAATGTTGTAATGGAATGTTTTATTCATATTTTTTTTTGTTCAAAAATATTATTAATATAAAAATAATTTAAATAACCAAAGCGACTCCATTAGGTACTTTCACTGTTCACTTTTGACATTTATAAAGTAAACATTGGTAGCCAGTATACGACAGTGGCACTTTACTAAAAAGTTTTTATCATGTTGGTTCTTATGTTTGCAAATTTGACACTTGATACTAATGTCTGTAAATTATTTTTTGTATGAAGTTTTTATCTTGACTCGGACTATAAAGAAGCGTTATTATCAGCTATTGGAATGTAACTGTCAGTGTCATCTTGCGCCACATTTTTAGTTATTTATGTTCGGCATTGTGTGTCTATTTCTATATCTTATGTCAATGTGTTAAAGGCTTATTACAGGGTCAAGGACTATTTAACCACAAAGTACAATATATATACTGAGATAGAGATACCAGTGAAATACTCCACATAGATCGTAGCGTCGTTGTGTATTTAGTAAGAACTAACCGCACGACCGCTGCATCCCTGTCACTTCAATATGCAAGTTCGATAGAGATAGCACCCAGTGACATCTGGTACAAACAAGTTAAACTGACATTTCCATAGAAAAAATCGTACTTCTAGCTGAAAGGCCCCTGTATTTAACTGACAGAAACGCATGTCCCAAAACGGAGACCTAAATAGCATTAATATTCATATATGTATATTTTCATTGCATCACGTCTGCGGTCTAGGAAATTAGTAAACACGTTTTGTCTTGTTTCTTTCGGTGTTTCTTCTCGGCAGTGCTCTTCCTTTTCAGAAACGCTAGTAGATTTTGACTTGTAAAATTGCCATTGCGGCCTACTTGCAGAATAAAGTTCATATATTATCATCCTCAAAAGGGCGATAAGTAAAGGTACCAGTCAGCTTAACAAACTAGAAAACGAGGATGGAGTAATAGTAACCGACACAGCAGGACTATTGAGGATTGGCAAGTTCTATGGCGAGCTCTATGAGTCTCAAAACAATGAACACCTGACCATGAATGCGAAAAACCGACGGGCAATTTTGACAAAGCATTTTACTGAAGACATTCCGGAAATCAGTACGTATGAAGTGAGGCAGGCCATTAAACAGCTTAAGCAATACAAAGCCCCAGGTGAAGATGGCATAACCACGGAACTGCTAAAAGCTGGTGGACGGTCAATACTAAGAGAACTTCGATGGATATTTAATGAGTCCCTGTTTACTGGCGAAATACCAACAAAATGGCAGGACAGCGTAGTCACATTATTCCACAAGAAAGGCTCCAAAACCAGTCTTAATAACTACCGTCCGATTGCTCTTTTAAGTCAGGTTTATAAAGTATTCTCCCGAGTCATTACATCAAGATTAACGAGACGAATGGACGAATACCAACCTAAAGAGCAGGCGGGCTTTAGAAGCGGATACAGTACGGTCGATCATATTTTCACGTTAAGGCAAGTGATACAAAAGTCACAGGAATACAACCAACCGCTACACCTGGCCTTCGTGGATTATGAGAAGGCGTTCGATTCCGTAGAACTTTAGGCCGTCTTAGACTCGTTAAAGCGCTGCCGAATAGACTATAGATACATCCAGTTGTTAAAGAACCTCTACCGCTCAACGACAATGACAGTGCAAATTCAAGGCTCCAAAACGACCATACCACTTAAAAGAGGAGTACGCCAAGGGGACGTCATATCCCCGAAGCTATTTACGAATGCACTCGAAGACGTCTTTAAAAATCTATGTTGGGAAGATACAGGCATCAATATAGATGGACAGCGCCTAAACCACCTAAGGTTTGCTGACGACATCGTCCTACTCGCAGAAACGCCTGAAGATCTCAAAAGAATGCTCAGTGATCTAAGCCAGGCGTCGATGCAAGTTGGCTTGAAAATGAACATGGAGAAGACAAAATGGATGAGCACCACATACGAATCGAACATTTCATTAGACGGCAAGACGATCGAAAGAGTAAACGAGTATGTCTACTTAGGTCAGAAAATCACACTGGAGAGAAATTCCTTAGACCCTGAAATCAGTAGACGAATCCAACTAGGATGGGGCGCATTCGGCAAGCTCGACGACGTTTTTAAGTCAAAGATTCCTCAGTCGCTAAAAACTAGGGTCTACAACCAATGTGTTCTCCCAGTGATGACGTACGCTTGCGAAACATGGACGCTGACTGCCGGGAAGGTTCGCCGGCTTAAAGTGGCACAGCGAGCTATGGAACGCTCAATGCTCGGAATCTCTCTGCGAGATAGAGTGCGGAACGACGTCATTCGCCAACGCACCAAAGTCACCGATATCGGCAAGAGGGTCGCAAAATTAAAATGGCAATGGGCCGGTCATATCTGCCGAAGAGACGATGACCGATGGAGCCAACGGGTGCGGTCCTGGAGACCTCGAGCGGCAAGTCGTAGCGTGGGAAGGACGCAAGCCAGATGGTCTGACGACATCAAAAAAACGGCAGGGCCAACCTGGACCTGAACTGCTACGTCTAGAAGTCATTGGAAATCCATGGAGGAGGCATATGTCCAGCAGTGGACGCAAATATGCTGAAGAAGAAGAAGGAGAAGATTATCATCCATCAGCGGGTTGGCATCCCTGGAGTGCGGTGGAGATACTGCGATCTCCAACCGCATGCCAAGCGTGGCGATTATGGCATGGCAGTGAGCTTACTAATTTCGCACAGATTTCCCCACTTGACGAGATACTGCCAGTATTAAATTGGTACAGTATGCGTATTAAGTACTAGTATTCCCCGCTAGGTCACAACAACGCTGACAAATCTACACCTAAGGGTATCCACTAATAGACTTTACCCCGTTGTTTCAATAAGGTTCATGAATCAGTAATATTGATGGTCCAGTCCAGCCATAGGTCTCGCGTTAGTTGGGGGACGGCCTAGCCTATCAATTCACATTACACTATCCACTCATGAATTTGCACGTGTCCGATATAATTTTACACCGAGACTTGTTACGATAATAAATGGTAGAATATGATATTTATACTGGTCTGCCACAGACGGTGTGGTTGGTAGCATTGTGAATACAAACTCAAGACCAGTGCAAACCAATTACACTGATTGAATTAGGTGTTCGTCTGACCAGCTTCGTTGACTACGTTCGAGACTTGTGCCAAAGAAAATTCGACAACAAGATTATCATACATGTTCTGTAAACTTTTATCAGTTTAGATAAAAAATACACAAATAAGGCGGAATGTTACGCGAAGTTCTGCAAATAGATGGCGGCACTGAGACCTTTTGGCGGTTTTTCATAATTGTTCGCCAAATCGCTACAGTACATATGATGATTTTCAAACTGCGGAAGCAGCAAAAATGCTACTTATGAAACGCAATCTATCTCCACTAAACAGTGTTTATTTGAAACGTGTATTCCTAACGAATGCTAAATATTGTAATTAATTACCTAATGTCAGTTATTGTCCAACATTACGCAAAATTGATAATAGAGAGCGCAATAATTTAAACGAAAGATCTGTCTTTCATTAGAAAATAAGTGTATCGAAGAGTGTCGCCACCTATGAAGCCATAAGTACTATAGTGGTCGGCGGTTAAGAAACACAAAGTACAATATATATACTGAGATAGAGATACCAGTGAAATACTTCACATAGATCGTAGCGCCGTTGTGTATTTAATAAGAACTAACCGCACGACTGATGCATCTCTTTCACTTCAATATGCAAGTGCGATAGAGATAGCACCCACTGACATCTGGTACAAACAAGTTGAACTAACATTTCCATAGAAAAATTCGTACTTCGAGCTGAAAGGCCCCTGTTAAGAAGTCAATCCTGACGTCTGTAATTTCAAAACAGTTTAACCTAAAAGTCACCTTGAGGTTATAAAATGTATTGAAATGACAGGTGTCAGGATTGATTTCTTAACCGCCGACCACTATACTTATTGTTGTATCTAACATTGAAACCTGGATGCTTAGATTTGACAGCTGAGCCATCTATTAAAGGTTTTAGGCAACGACCTGTCATACGCCGCGGACATTTTCTTTACACGGATAGTATAAAACTCACTCACAAGTACAAGGATCCGAGTGAAAATAGATGGATGTTTTAAACGGCAATATTTTTCTTATTATTGGTTTTGTCGCCTCGTTTTTTAAACTGCGGGAGCAGAGGGTCATATATTATCTAAATATTACAATTACAAATCCGTGACATCGATAGGTTTAACATGTAGTCCAAACGAAAATTGTATGAAAATCTTACGAAACGTTCCACCCCTAAATTTTTGCCTTGTTAGCTCACTAGTGGTAGTGCTATTTGCCCGCGTACATTTTGCAATCATAAATCAGAAAACTAATGATTAATATTCAGAAAACACACTACACGTATAATATAAATCAGCTAATTTCGTAGTATGATTGTGATGTAATTGTGTTATTACAATAATTATGAAAATCTATGTTAAACTTGAAAGCTATGCATACACTTTTTTTATTGAACCGAATTCTCCAAATTTTGTTTTAGAGACAGCAAACTTTCATATCTATATTAATAATTCCGTGCAGGGGTACGGTAGACCCGAACGAGACCGGTCTCAAATTGAAGAACGTATAAATATAACGGTTTCGAGTTGAACATATGTATGTATCCGCAAAATTCGGATTGTCGCGTATTTTGCATTTAAAAGTGTTAATTTTATGACAAAAGGTCGGCCATATTAAATTTGTTGATTGACAGTGTTGGGTACGTTCGGAAATCATGAACTATTTATGCGTCCCGTATGTTGGCCAGGTTGCTGGGCTGCGTTCTGGGTGATGGGCCATCATCGCCCATTGTGTAGATCCGGCATGCCGTGTCTGCAGCGTTTTGTTTTTGTGGTTTTCAAACGTTCTATACACCTATCAGATTGTCACAACAACTATCTTCAAAGCGAATGTATGGGGCCTGTTATTATTATCACATGGTTATTATTATCACGTAATACGTCCATATCACGATACGTATCACGTGAATATTAAAGCAGAATCCATACAAATTTGAAAATTACGATAATATTGACTCCCCAGTATTGTGATAATATTAATCGTGTAATGGACACCACTACCTATAGAATGTTTGCTGAGTCTGTCCGCCATCTTAAAGCTCTATTTTGTTGTGGTTGTGACAAACTATTAGGTGACTTACGGCCTTTGAACATCTCGAAAAATGCTATCCCTATCTCGCTCTATCTCATAAAATAGTGGTACTGCTCATGCCGTTCGCCGCGCTCGGACGTTAGAGGCCATACCGCGAACCGAAAACGAGGTATCTGCCTCTCTATCGCACATGCATATTCGAACGACAGAGAGGGAGATACTTAGTTTTTGGTTTGCGGTTGGCCCCCAGGCGTCAACTTTAAAACGAAAAGGGTATTTTACTATATGAGAAATAAAATTTAAAATGTAAGAAAAACCAGCCAAGTGCGTCGGACTCGCACACCGAGGCTACCGTACAACTAAAAAACCGGCCAAGAGCGTGTCGGGCCACGCTCAGTGTAGGGTTCCGTAGTTTTCCGTCCGTCACATTAAGTTGACATATTAAGTACAGAAACACAAAACCTTTGAAAGCACGTCATTTCATTGAGATTTTGTAGAAATGACAGGTACAATAAACACCTGTTTATACGGTTAAATTACAAACTTAGTTCAGAAATTATTTTTGTAATTTTTTCAAAAACTATTCAACCTATCAAGTTCAAAATAATTTTCCTACAAAGTTTTTATAAAGTTCTACTTTGAGATTTTTTTCATATTTTTAAAACTTATGGTTCAAAAGTTAAAGGGACACATTTTTTTTTACTTCTGGAGCGATTATTTCCGAAAATATTAACATTATCAAAAAATGATTTTAGTAAACCCCTATTTATTTTTAAATACCTATCATAAATTTGATATTATATTATAATTCAAACTGCGTTATTGAACAATCAACTCGTTTATTTTACAACACTTAGTATTCTCCAAGGTCTTTACAGTTCCGCACTTCGTACTCGAATGGCTGCCTCGCCGCCCAACCGAACCGTCTCCCCACCAAAAACGTGCCAAATCAGCTTGAAGTTTCGATTGGTCGGTCGTACCCAAACGTGATTGGCGGTTTCGTACCAGCCAATCACGTTCGGGCGGCAGTGTTGCCACTACAAACAGATAAAAATGGTCTATGCCACTAAGTTGTTAAAAACTATCTTACACGATACTACAAAATGACTATAAATTATTAAGAATTATCACACTCGGCCATCCGTACGAGTGCAACTCCTGGTGCATGAGCCGATACTCGTACAGAAGACTTACAACTTGATTGATTACAACTTGACCTAACTTACAGCTAGTGACCGTATAATTATTACATCGCTACATACAAAAAAAATGATTTTAGATACACATACCACAACAATTTACCACGAGTGATTAGCATTATTAGATAATTATCACACTCGGTCATTTCACTCTTTGTCAATCATTTGACGCTGTCTTTTGAGCTCAGATAACGGAAGGTTATCATCACTGTCATAATCGGATGATTCTACGCATTTTATACTAGCCTTTTCATTCGTAGACTGTAAAGGGAGAGTATTTATCCAAGGCCTTATTCGGTCCACGGCAACGACAGTTTCAAATGATTTACTTTTTTTGTTAAAACCAGGAACATTGCTTATTTTGTATCTATCTTTATCAAGAACTTTAATTATTTTATACGGTCCAATAAATTTGGATAAGAGCTTGGTGATATTACCCTTGTTGTAATAATTAGTTCGAGTAATCTTAACTAAGTCTCCTTCCCTGTAAACGGCAGCGGGAGCTCGCCCACGGTCGTGACGCAACTTTTGCTTTCTCTGAGCGGCCTCTATGCAAGAGCTGACGTCATTCCTAATCGACTCAATGTTTTCTGTTTTGTTATTAGCATCAATTCCGAGTTTATTAACCAAATCGTCGGGAAACCTACAACCGAACAGAGCCTCCGATGCCGTTCGTCCGGTTGAAGCATTAATGGTATTATTTATACCCCACTGTATTCTCCCCAGGCATGTGTCCCAATCACGCTCATCTCCACCTGTATTACGTTTCTTAACGGAATCTAATATTGTCTGGTTGAAACGTTCCGCCTGACCATTTGCCCTGGGACACGCGACTGCGTTTAATACGTGTTTAATCCCGTGAAGGTCACAAAACTTTTTAAAGTCGCCCGATGTGAATGAAGTACCCCGATCAGATATAATTCGGGACGGTAAGCAAAAGTCGTAGAATATGTTTTCAAGGACCCTAAGGGTGCTTTTTGTTTTTGTATCCTTCACAGGTTTTACAAATAAATACTTGGTAAAGCCATCGACCACAGTAAGAACGTAAGCGTTACCCTTCTTACTTTTTGTGAACGGACCCAAATGGTCAATGTGGACGGTGTTGAAGGGAACGTTTACCTTCTCAATGGGGTGCAAATGGCCAGCTTTTTTATTTTTAGCACTATCCTTATTATAAGCGCACTGTATACAAGAGCGAACGTACTTTTTGACAAATTTGCGTAACTTAGGGAACCAGTAAAGTGATTGGATCTTCTCAATCGTTTTTGTCTCTCCTAAGTGTCCAATGTCATCATGATTCGATCGACAAATCTGAAATCGTGCACTACGAGGAACCACAAGACATATTTTGTCGTCCACTTTCCTATAGAGTCTATGATCTTTCACGACGAAGTTTTTCTTTATGTCTTTTGATTCCTCGTCGTTGTCAGGTTTTAAAACTTTGACTATCCTGGCAATGTCCGGGTCAGTCATTTGTAATGTTAATAGCCAATCGTCTGTTCCGATATTATAAATCGTAACAATAGAATCGTCAATAAGGTCTGTCAATTTAGTATTGCGGCTTAAAGCGTCGACGTGGGCCATTTGAGCACCGGGTCTATATTCAATATGAAATGTGAACTCGCTAATCTGAAGCCACCATCGGGCAATGCGTGGCACAAGATCACGTTTGGTGAGCGTTGTGATGATAGCATGACAGTCTGTGACTACCTTGAAGTCGACCCCTAACAGGTACACCCTAAAATTTTTTAAGGAGCAGACAATCGCTAAAGTTTCTAGCTCGTATGAATGTAAGTGTCGCTCTTCGGGCGTAGTTTGCCTACTGAAATAGGCTACCGGCTTAAGGGACCGTGGATTTTCCTGCCACTGTAGTAGTATGCCGCCAATACCTAAAGCACTGGCGTCTGTGTGAAGCTCGATGTCTAGCTTAGGATTATACAAAGACAAAATCGGTCGCTCTATAAGTTTATCCTTTAAAGTTGTGAATGCTCTAAATTCTTTGTCAGACCATTGAAAGGAAACATCCTTCTTTAGCAAATTGGTAAGGGGTCGCGCAATTTCACCGAAACCCTTTACAAATTTTCTAAAATATCCTGCCAGACCCAGAAATTGGCGAACTTCATGAACAGTTTTAGGGACTGGAAACTCCTTAACTGCCCGGATCTTATTTTCATCGGGTCGTATGCCACTCATGGAAATTTCGTAACCTAGATATTTTAATGTTGTCAAAAAATCTGCACTTCGACAGTTTTAGGGTCAACCCATATTCGCGTAATAGCTTGAGGATTTCCTCGAGTCGGTAAAACCCCTGGTCTAGATTTTCCGAAGGCACAAGAATGTCGTCTAAATACGCCAGAGCAGATTCAAACCGTTTCGAGCCAAGCATTTTATTTATTAGTCTTTGAAATACTGCGGGTGCATTAGCAAGTCCGAACGGCATTCGCTTGAACTCATAATGGCCGTCCGGTGTTACGAATCCTGTATAACGACGACTTTCCTGTGCCAAGGGGATCTGATAGTAACCCGATGCAAGATCTAAGGAGGTAAAAAAGCAGTTACCGCTGAGGTTACTCAATTGATCCTCTATCAGGGGAAGGGGAAAGCAATCTTTTCTAGTCTTATTATTTAGTGCCCTATAGTCTACACATAGACGCTGTTCACCTGTCTTTTTCTTCACCATTAAAATTGGACTTGCGAATTCTGAATCAGATTCTTGTATTATATCATTTTGCAGTAAATCATTCACTATATCACGTACTTGTTCTCTCTCAGAAAAAGACAGGCGATACGGTCGGTAAATTATAGGCCTGTCATCATTTAAATCAATCGTCATTTCTACACCCTTTGCCAGTCCGATTTCCCCAAGATTATTAGCGAAACAGTCACGGTAGGACTGTAATAAATTGTACAGCCTATCTATGTCTTCCTCACTGATGTCCTTGCCTACTTTAATTTCGGCTCGATCTAACGGTTCTATTTGGGACAACTCTTTAGAGATACGATTGACACTGCAAGTCGTCCTTTCTATGAAAGGCAGAGCCCTGGCTAACAACGCATTTTGAGGAATCACTAATTTACCTGAACGCAGGTTAGTTACGACTACGTGTCCTCTTCCTTGCTCAATCTGGTAAACGCCCTGGTGTAAATGATATTCTCGACCCGGTTCAACGCAAGTATGCCCTTCCATGTAAATATCGCCACAGTATGTGGTATCCTCAGTACACACCTCAACTAGTGCGATCTGTTGCACTTCAGTAGAACCTAGATTTCTAAGCTTTATGTTATTGTCCTGTCGGGAATGTTCATTAATAATGGGGCTCTTGTAAAATATGAGTTTGTTGGAATCCTTCAAGACAGTTACACATGGTAACTCTGTAAAATCTTGGCCAATTAAAAGGGGAGTGCGCAAAAATTCGTCGTGTACTACCAAAACTTCTACACAAGCTTCAACTTCATCAAGTCTCAATGTAACGAAACTCCTGTAGATTGGCATAACGGAGGAATTCCCAAAGCCCTTAATTGCCGGGAGCTCATTGAAGCATTTCGGCAAATCTAATTTGAGTGCTTCAGAGTCCCGCATCAAAGTGCACTCGCTACCGAAGTCTATATATGCCAGAAAGTCGTGATCGTTAACGACAACTTTCTTGTAAAATTTGTCGTTAGCATCGTTAGTCGTTGAAATTGTCAAAGTCTTTCTGTCTTCGGTCCTGTTAGCGGTTGTTTGTCGGGGAGTCAGAGGAACTAGACTACATGTCGCCAAATCGTGACCTACCCTAGAACATTTTTGACATTTAACTATGGGATTAGGACACTTATGAAATGTATGTCCCTTTGCGCGGCAATTAAAACACGTTACGCCCGCATCATGATAGGACGAAGCAGGATTAGTGAATCGATTAGATCTCATTTGTTTGGCCGGAACATTTGGGAAGCTTTCATTACGTTTCCTAGCATAAGTCATGTCAGTAGATCGCTGAGAAACAAGAAAATTCAAAAGGTCCTCTGGCTCCCTACAGTTCAATGCTTGCGCGCAGTTTCTTATTGATTTGTCTAAGATACCATGTACAACGCAGTCTACTGCTTTCTCGCCTTTAATTTCACATCGGTTTAACAAAGTTAGTTTATCATAGAAGTAATCCCGCAGATTCTCATTATAACGAGTAGTGCGCGCAAGCATCTCCTCAAGAAGCCGACCATAATTTTGCTCGCTGGGAAATGCCTTTCGAAGCTTTGCCTGCCACTCATCCCAATCGTAACTAACTGAAGGCAAAGCCTCGAACCACTTCTTTGCAAGACCGGTCAACTTTTGAAGAGCAAAATGTATGGTCTGCCTCTGATCCCAGCCATAATAACATGAACATTCATTAACCTTTCTAAGCCAACTCTCTACATTTTGCGCCTTGTTAGACGGGTCAAATTCTGGTATTACATTATTCATATGGTTATTGCTTAGCCGTTGCGATTGACCCCTCTCATTTTCTCGAAAAGAAGATACAAGTTGAAGTACCTCTTCCATAGTGAAGCCGGAAGCCCGCTGTTCCGGTGCTGGCTGCGACGTCACCTGTTCAGGCTGCAGCACCACTTGTTCAGGCTGCGACGTCTGCTCAGGCTGCTGACTCACCGGATTAATCGAAGTTTTCTGTGGCTGAATTTCTTCCACCACCCAGGCTGACGTGGTGGCTTCTCGCGTTCCTTTGCGGCTGCGCTTTCTCCAGGAGTCCCTTAGCGGACCCAACCTCGAGTAGGGTTTGCCTTTGCCGCCGAGTAGGGTTGCTTTCGATACTCTCCATCATCTCGAACAACGAAAAGAAATGATTAAATCACAGAATCTTACAGAGAAACAAGTTTGGTTTCACATAGTGTTAATATAACCCGGAACGTAAATAATTAATTCCGAGCACACATGGCCCGATTGTCCTGGAAGATACATAGTTCCGCCTAGGCACACATGGCCTGATACTCTAGTGAGACATACATAGCCTCGTCAAGGCGTCCCTAGCCATTCAAATCGTACACACATGGTACAAATTAGAGTCATGGATTCTCTTAAGAGCTATCTGTTCCTTGAACATGAAAATACTTGTCCAATTTCAGCGTAATTCTGACTTCTGACTTGATTCGCACTTGGAATCGGAATCTTACCCTTAATTCAAATCGGAACTCGCAACTCACAACTCGACCGCTAACTCGGCCGCCAACTCGGCCGTCAACTCGACCGCCAATTCGACTGCCAACTCGACCGGCAACTCGACCGCTAACTGGGCTACCCACTCGTTCGACAACTTGCCTGGCAACTCGACCGGCAAATCGACCAGCAACTCGACTACCAACTCGACCGCCAACTGGGCCGCCAACTCGACTGCCAACTCGACCGCCAACTCGACTACCAACTGGGCTGTCAACTCGACCGCCAACTCGACCGGCAACTTGCCTGGCAACTCGACCGGCAACTCGACCACCAACTCGGCCGCCAACTCGACCTTGAACCTTGAACGAGGAAAAGAAAACTAAAATACGCACAGGCATATGATCACCCCCTGCTTTTAGAATTAACTATTGCAGGCCTCCTAGCGGCAACGCACATGGTTGCACGCTACCTTGCTGATTTAATAATTTATCATAGGCACACATGGCCATTTGACAGCTACACAAACGGTTAATTATTGGCTATATAATTTGATAACCTAATGCAGGCACACATGGCCTACTAGCAGCAACACACCTGGTCGCATACTAGCTATCTATTCAAACTATCTAGGCACACATGGCCCACTAGTAGCAACACACCTGGTCGCATACTAGCTATCTATTCAAACTATCTAGGCACACATGGCCCACTAGTAGCAACACACCTGGTCGCATACTAGCTATCTATTCAAACTATCTAGGCACACATGGCCCACTAGTAGCAACACACCTGGTCGCATACTAGCTATCTATTCAAACTATCTAGGCACACATGGCCCACTAGTAGCAACACACCTGGTCGCATACTAGCTATCTATTCAAACTATCTAGGCACACATGGCCCACTAGTAGCAACACACCTGGTCGCATACTAGCTATCTATTCAAACTATCTAGGCACACATGGCCCACTAGTAGCAACACACCTGGTCGCATACTAGCTATCTATTCAAACTATCTAGGCACACATGGCCCACTAGTAGCAACACATCTGGTCGCATACTAGCTATCTATTCCAATAATCTATCTAGGCACACATGGCCCACTAGTAGCAACACACCTGATCGCATACTAGCTATCTATTCAAACTATCTAGGCACACATGGCCCACATATTCAACCTCGAACTTGAGCTCAAATCAAAATCGTTCACGCTTGCATTCATTCGTAATCAATCTTCAAAAACAAAATCAAAATTGTTCAAATTGAACATAAGCTTATCTTCCGACTACAAACATTGATTCGATTTCTCACTCCAACTCAAATCGAGATTCCATTTACAGTTCGTATTCGTATTTGGTCTAAATTTATTTCTTGAAATCAAATTACGAGCATAAATCCAATTCTGTCCACATTAGAAAATACACATCGCAATAACGGAACTAGCATGAGTATATTGTTACGTTAGATACGTTAAAATATATGAATAAAGTAAGTTCTGGCAGCAATCACCAGATGTAATTCCCAATAAAATTATAATTACCCAATGATCGTGTTTAAGTTCGGAAGAAAAGCTTAGTAATGTTACAATTAACGATTACGATCACTTGAAACGATCTTGATTATAATGTTAGATACCATATATAAGTATACCACATAACATAACGTTTTTTTTTTCGAAGCTACCGTCTTATCATTAATATGTAGGATAATACTTTGTTTAAAACAATTTTGTCGTTACCGCATCGACGGTTAAAAATGTAGACTACGATAGGCCCAAAAACAATGTTACGGATATTGAACATAAAAATAGATGTGAATATATATAGAATGTCATATCATACCAGTTATTCTTGCACGCAGATCATAACCACTTCTGACCTATCATAAATTTGATATTATATTATAATTCAAACTGCGTTATTGAACAATCAACTCGTTTATTTTACAACACTTAGTATTCTCCAAGGTCTTTACAGTTCCGCACTTCGTACTCGAATGGCTGCCTCGCCGCCCAACCGAACCTTCTCTCCACCAAAAACGTGCCAAATCAGCTTGAAGTTTCGATTGGTCGGTCGTACCCAAATACCGTACATACATTCTATGCAATTCACACAACAACACAACAACCCAGGAAGCACATAATATGATGTAAAATGTAGGCGCGCAGTAAAAAGCTGACTCAATAGACAGTTCACATTGACAGCTGGCAGCTTTCTTATACAACCTAACCGCCTCCTCATTGACAAATCAAGAACTTGGCGGGGCGGGATCGATATGTGGTAGGTATTTTGTTCCATGACGTGAGCTTACTGATGTGAGATTTCCTCACTTGACGAAATACTGTCAGTATTTACGTTTGCGCAGTAGTAATATTAATATCATGCGCAGAAGTGGGGCAGCACTGCATTCGTATCGGTTGACACTGACAGCTGACAGTTTTCTCATGTCGCACCGCTGTGATTTGTCGATGCGGAGGCAAACAAAATACCTATCACATGTTACGAGTATGTCGATCCCGCCCGCCGTTAAGGAAGTCAAGAAGTATACCACCGTGTCGGTTCGGTTCTCGTACACTCGTTACATTAAAATAAAACTGCTATTTCAATTAAGTAGATGTGTTTATTTTTACACTGAGCTACATTCGAGTGTTAATCATAACTAAATATAGCCATACATTGCAGTACAAATACCTAAGTGCGTTTATTATATCTAATAAAAATTATAATCTTTGAACTAAATGCATTGATGGACAGTAGACGCCTTTAGGCGTAATTCTATTGTGTCTGGAATAGTGTCCATCAAAGTGCTAAGTAGTAATCGAACGATCACAGATACTGCTCAAAGAAACAAAAAAAACTTAAAATACACCGCAAAGTTTGTTTTGAAGTCTGTAATATGATTTCCAAAATTTTGTCTTCATACATCCCCAAAAATTTATTATGCTTTCACCCACGGTCTCATAATTGAAGTCCTGTAACAAAAAAAATATATGACAAAATTATTCCGGAAATTATATATGCACTCATGCGTCGGAGGCCGACCCAGGCATCCCAAACAAACCAGACTTGACATTAAATAATAGTATAGGTACATTACTACAGAGGCCGGGACGAAAGGGGTTGCCGGCCGAAGACATATATAGATAGGTCTAAGGCGGGCAACCCCAAATTTCCCGCCGAGGTATTTTTTTATTTTTATTTATTTATTTATTTTTATTATCCACACTTACAACTATTTTTACAGGACTAAGCCTAAGACAATAGTGTAACTACCTATATACTATAATTATTTTCCTATTTTATTACGCTTATACGAGTAACATAACACAAACAATGCTGTCTTTGTGAATTCATTCAGAGAACACGAAAATAAATCAATGTTTTCCGCTATCTCATTGAGGGTGCGCACAGCACACGTCATCGGCGCCCTGCCGAGCAGGTTTGTGCGCCCGCGCGGCTCGGCCAGCAGCCGCGGCCGGAGTCTACGCCACACGTACCTATCGGGAGCATACAAACTTACACAACGTATGTATAAGTATAGTGCTTTTCTCAAACATGCAATGAAATAAACAACAAAAATAAACAAAATTTTATTTTTAATACGCATAGTGGCAGAATGCCGGCCTAGGCCTGCAAGATTTGTATGAAATTCTATTAACGACCTCTTGTCCTAGCCGCACCTGAAACGTCATACTTCGCAGCCTATTATAAGGAACATAACATCAATATTTCATTGCATGTTTGAGAAAATAATAATACCACTACCAAAAGAGATGGATCGCATACAAAGTATCAATTATTGGCTTTATTATAGTTTCACTTTTTATCGGTTTGCCACAATCGGTTTAATTCGCGGTTGCGGCAATCAAACCATTACTCGCCATTAACATTATTAAAATAAACTTAACGGTTTAGCAGCCAGCCAAATTTAACAAGTTTTCAATTTAACTGCATAGGTTTTTGTTTATTTTAGGCATTTTATAATCATATATTTTCATATTATATGCACCGATGAATGTCAATAATCTATCACCGGTTCAGAAAAATAATCCTCTGCCACGTCTGGTCTGGTAGTCTGAGAAGGTTGAATTCTTAGTGCCTTAACCCCAAACTTGGAAAAGGATATCTTAAATTTTAAATAGATGGTTAATGCTACAAAGTACTTAGACCTTTTCTCACACAAAAAAAACTTTCAGCTATCTTTGTCTTTATCTGTCACTTAGATTGGTGTTCATCATGTCAGCCGAAGGACGTCCACTACTGAACATAGCATCCAGCGGACACCCGCGACCCTTACCAGGTCATCAGTTCACCGTGTGGGGGGCCTGCCCACGACACGCCTTCCGGTACGTGGTCGCCACTCGAGAACCTTTCCGCCGCAACGGCCATCGGTTTTACGTGCTATGTGCCCCGCCAACTGCCACTTAAGTTTAGCGATTCGGAGGGCTATATCGGTCACTTTGGTTCTGCTGCGGATGGCCTCATTCCTAACGCAATCACGCAGAGAAACTCCCAGCATAGCCCTCTCCATTGCTCTTTGGGTGACTTAGAGCCTTCTTATGAGGCCCATAGTAAGCAACCACGTTTCAGTACCATATGTCATCACTGGGAACACACACTGGTGAAAGATTTCCGTCTTGAGACAATGCGGAATATTGGACGAAAAGACGTGCTGTAGCTTTCCGAACGCTGCCCAGCCGAGTCGGATTCGACGATTTACCTCTTTCTCGAAGTTGGATCTACCTAACTGGACAGTCTGTCCTACCTCGAGGTAGGTGTAATCGTTTACAATTTTGAGCGTAAATTGTGACCAACTCCCGTCTCGGGGTTTTAGATTTGGACTTTTTTTTATACTACGACGGTGGCAAACAAGCTTACTGGACTGCTTCTGGACGGAGCGTAGACTTCATCAGTCGAGAGTGCTCGAGCTTAACGCATGTATTCAATGTGCCTCTTACCAGACGATAATCACTTCAGTTTTAACAGTATTGATCACAGATACATCATTGCATATTTATATACCTATATATTATTCTTCGTTGACATGATGAAGTCTACCTTGTATTTTTTTGCACCATCGGGACTCATCCAGATTCCAGGTCCACTTCCTGTGATCGCGTTTCTTGAAGAAGGAGTTCATCATGTAAAGTCCCTACTTCTCCAAGAAACCAGTCAGTAGTTGGCCGCGGTGGTTCCGATTTAGAACTCCTAATTGCCCCACTCTCAGCTCTTCACCATCTTTCTTGCCCAGTGTTGCTTTGAAATCGCCCATAACAACGCTGAAGTAGGTTTTGGAACTATGCATGACCTCATACATAGCCTCCACCTCGTCGTCGGAGTGTGCCGAGGTCGGCGCGTACACATGTACGAGTATGACCGTCAACGAGTACCTCTTGGATACTCTGAGTATAAGGTACGCAACCCTAGCCGACACACTCTCGATCTTCACCAGGTTGTTCACGAGGGATTTGTGGACGATAAACCCGACACCTCCCTGGGACTGTTGCAATATTAGTCACCCTCCCGAACATAGAGCAAATTGCCGGATTTCAGGGTTATCGTGTCCTCCCCCACTCTTCGAACTTCAGATAACCCTACGACATCCCAACGCAACTTGCGCAATCCTTCCTCCAGTTCCGCTATATTTTCGTCGGTCCGCAGTGTGCGCGTGTTATATATTGCCAGGCAGAAGAGATTCTTCGCACCCTTGACCCGCTAGTACCCTGGCCGCTATCATAACCAGGATACCGGGGGTCGCCGGAACCTCGGGGCCGTGGCCTGTTTGTGTCTATCATTAGGGGGTAATTGCCATAATCGCCACGCTTGGCATGTGGGTTGGCGATTGCAGTATGTCCGCCGCACTGCAGGGATGCTGCTCCCCATTCCCCGGTGGTCTCGGTCGTAGTTTTAGGACATACCCAGGTCTCCTCGAGATTGATGTTGTGAGAAAGGTACAAAATAAATTTTAGTTTACAGAACTTTGGTACTTTTTATGAATAATGTGTGAAAGTAATAATTTAAATACTAACTGAAAGAGTAATCTTCGGGTTATCTTGAGGATTTTTTAGCTGGTAGACAACATTAGGGTCGTACTGTTGTTTTAGTTGGAAATTTGAGGCGTCAACCGGAGGATTGATGGGAATTGGATGATTGATGGGATTTTTAGGCGGTACCACAGGCTGTTTATCCACAAGCCGTGATTGTTGGTCCACCACGTTCGACTGCTGTCCACGCCAAAAGCAGGTGTCACGGTCACTTTCTTTCTGCAATAAATAATACAGTTATTGAATTTCAAGCGCCAATGTATGCATTGACGGTGCCCAGTCGTCTGCCTATATTTCAATGAGTGCTGATTTCTTAAGGCTAGGTCGTCAAGCGAGTTAGCGTTTTCGAGTTTTCTAAAAACAATCTGAAACGTAGAAAAAGGGTTTTAAAATTTTGAAAAAATTACATGTTTTACTTAAGGATCTAGTCTAGTCAAAGTTGCACTCAGATACACGATCTAATGAACTTCGCTCGATAGAAAGAGACCCTAAAGTTACTCCTTTTTGTAAAGCATTTACAATCTGACGACTAAACTATTGATGTTTTAAATAAAGTTTTTGAACTAAACTAAAGCCATTCAGTATTTCTAGACATTTTTGCAGAATTTAAAAAGATAAAATGATTGTACTAATTAATATGTTTAAATACCTACAAAATGCGCGAGCGCGGAGGCTCGGCAGGCCCGATCAGTCGCGCGCTGGCGCTTACAGACAACGGACCTGTGTCAGTTTTATCCGCGACAGTTTCGTGCACCAAACAAGCAGTTTTTGACGAATTTATATTATTGTTGCGAATTATTTAAGAAGGGCAATGAAAACCCAAATGAAAAAAGTCGTAATTATTAACAAATAAATTATGGTCATAGTGCCGCAGTATAAAAATGACAGTATAACAACTGAACTGAACCCCTCCAGAAATGGAACCAAAGTTGGTAAAAATGAAATGTTTATTACCAGAAATTGTAGATATAGTGAGAGATCTACTGCTTTGCACTTGAATATTTTTTTTAAGCTATGAGCTTCAACACATTAATTCCGTCCGTCTTTTTTTAATACCACGTCAGTGGCAAACAAGCGTACGGCCCGCCTGATGGTAAGCGGTCACCGCAGCCTATGGACGCCTGCAACTCCAGAGGTGTCACATGCGCGTTGCCGACCCTTTTAAAATTTATACACATCTATCTTTCTAGCTAATCTTCTTTTAAAAGATCTACCCATTTCCAGGTAGCTACCGTGGCAAGTTTGGTATCGTTTCATATACCATATTTATTCTTTTACCATCTTTATGTAAAACTCATTTCTGGTATTTATTTTTTAAAAATACGGTAATTTTTCGCATAAATAGTAAAAAAATAAAAACTTCACAATGTTTTTTATGCTTTGAGAGCTAATAACTTTTGACGAATGAATTAAACCACCAAAAAATATTCTGTCTGTATTTTATGTGGCAATCGTTAGGGGAGGCCTATGTCCAGCAGTGGACGTCCATCAGCTATATGATAATGATGACGATGACACGCACACGACAAATAAATATAACACCCTGTATAAATATAACACAAATAGATAAAAAAATGCATGACATATTCTCCATACAAACGTATTTATGCTCTCATTTTAAAACGCCATGCTAGAATAACATGAAACATTGTATACACAATGGAATCCGGCATATCTAGGTCGAAAATAAGTTTCTGTTGCTAGAAATTGTAAAAGAAAAAAAATACATCGGTTTTTTGAGTTTTTACGGCTTGTATGAAAACCTTAATAATCGCTGTATTTTTTCTCCATTATAATTTCAAGCAACAGAAACTAATTTCCGAACTAGATATGCCGAATCCCATTGTGTATACAAAGTTTCACGTTATTCTAGCATGGCGTTTTAAAATGAGAGCATAAATACGTTTATATGGAGAACCGAACGTACTGCGCACTCTTAAACAAATCGAGTAGAGAGGTATAAGACATATTTCTTAGGTTCTTAGGTTTCATAAATTAAATAACGAATTTCAGGGTTGTACTATGAATCCTTTTTTTTTCATTATAATGGATCCTACCGTAAGTTCGACTTTCAATTAATTTTTTACTACCTATTTATTAAAAAAATGATATCAATTACATACTAAAGTTTAATCATAATTAATGCATTGCTTAAGTCAAAATACAGTTATATTTCTTTACTGTGACCAGTATGAAGCTAGCGGGGTCATCAGAGTTCACAGTCGCTTCGTCCGCGCGGGCTTGTTCACGCACCGCCAGGACAGCTCTAAATACCTACTCTCGCAGGACTAGAGGGCCTTAATGGCGTGGGATGCGTGAAAGTGTAGGGATACAAATGCAATGCTGCATGCGGACTGCCCTGCTTCCTATTCACATGAAAGGAAATCTGGTCGACATCAGTAAGCTCTCCGTACTTACAACATGCCTCATGCGGATTCCGCCCTTAGAGATGCGAAAGTGACTTTCAAGCAACATCCTTATCCACCGAGCGAGCAAAGTGTCTCAGTTTCAGTTTTTCGTTTTCGTTTGAGAAGATTCGATAATTTATTTATTATTGCCGATAGAGTATTGGAAATGTTGAAATTTGTGAAATAAAAACCGTGAGTTCTGCAGCTCACTGAAGCACTAAGGTACCTGCGGGTATTAAGACCTTGCTAGGGCAAAATTTTAATAAATAAATTTTATCAGTCTTTAATCTTAATGTCTATAAATTAAACGTGAAAAATGGCATCATTTCTCATAAACAAACGTACAGTAACAGGTTTTTAAAAACCCTGCTAATAGGCCTTATTTTACTGTGGCAACATAAAAAGGCCCAAAACTTTAACATGCTAAATCACCAGAACACTCTAATTTTTAAGATCAATAAACACTTAACCGTAACATTTACATTATTTATTACCTCAGGGAACAGCCATTTATCACAAAAAGTCATCAATATGTTCCGCTTACTAAACTCTCAATCTAACTGACATTATTTAGATATAATCAGTCTCAAAGTTCAAGTTACATAAAACAATACCAAAAGTAGCAACTTTTGCCACAAATACAATTTTTTTATTTTATTTTACTGCATGCCATATTATACTGTGGGTAAGATAAAAAGACCTACAAAGACTTCATTATCAAAGAGCCGGTTATTTCGTTAAGCTAGGATGTAGGTAGTGCAGAAATCACTGTCAGGAGTTTTGCAGACCTGGACTGGTACCTCAGGACCAGCCAAGATACCAAGGAACCCGTTCCCGATTACCAGCCCCCGGCCAATCACTAAAGCGGGGCTCAGGTGCAAGTCACGGTTGAATGAACAGTCAGCATGTTATTCCACTCTAGTAACGGTATTAATATTTTATTTTTGTTTACCCCATCTAACTATAACCAAAATTTATTTGCATATTCAAACTCCATACACGCACACAAATATACCACACTCATCACATGTCACACACTTTTCTCGTGCTACAGAAATGAGGTTACAAATATGCTACTACTATATAGGCAGAGTTTTAAATATCATCTTTTTGACAGTCATAATCAAAACGCATTTGTTAAATCAGTTCCATCGTACTGCTACGAAAATGGCGTTAAATGAAAATAGTAAAGACGTAGACCAATCATTGTCCCGGCACATAGCACGCAGAACCGATGGCCGTTGGGGTGGAAAGGTTCTCGAGTGGTGACCACGTACCGGAAGGCGTAGCGTGGGCAGGCCCCCCACACGGTGGATTGCTGACCTGGTAAGGGTCGTAGGTGTCCGCTGGATGCGGGTGGCGCAGGACCGGTCATTGTGGAAGTCTTTGGGGGTCTATGTCCAGCAGTGGACGTCATTCGGCTGAAATGATGATGATGATGATGAGACCAATCATTTGTGATCACTGTCATAAGTTAAACGCACTTGACCAATGCTAAAATGTTCTCATCCTCCGCCGCAAAGGACCATGGGCAGAAATGTCCCCACCCATCAACAGAAACGAAACATGTCTCATTTAATAGATCTTGGCCACCTGATAATTTTATACTATGACGACAATCACCCTAGAACAAAATAAGCAACTGTCGAATCAACAACATAAGCAAAAAATACATTTAAAACATACGATTTTCCAAGAAAACCCCCATACACAGGGCGATCGTCGTCATAGTAAAAAATCATCAGGTTGCTAAGATGTAATAAATGAGACATGTTTCGTTTCTGTTGGTGGGTGAAGACAGTGCCCATACAAATTTGCCTATTGTCCTTTAAACTACTAACTTTGAACATTAGGAGGTTGCAGCGTAACTTTAACGCCTTAACATGCATTAACATGGAGTATGATGCTATAGTAGTTAGCCTGATATTAAACCTTAAATTTCTTTTTATTGTTGTAGTCAAATGTCCCCTCCCTCTCTGCCCCCTAAACGGTTGCTACTGGGTGTGTGAAAAGATTCATAATAATAGTAATTATGATGAATTTAAAAAAAAACTATTACAGCTAAGTAGTCATTACTAGTTAACGGGTAATAGTCGAACTTACGAGCGGCGCGGCGGTTGTCGCGGGTGTCGGCATACCACTATGTCGTTACTCGTACACTCGTTACATTAAAGTAAAACTGCTATTTCAAATAAGTAGATATGTTTATTTTAACAGTGAGCTACATTCGAATATTAATCATAGCAAAATATAGCCATCCATAGCAGTACAAATAAGTGCATTGATATGTAACAAAAATTATAATCTTTGAACTTAAGTAGTAATCGAACGATCACAGATACTGCTCAAAGGAACAAAAAAAATCTTAAAGTACACCGCAAAGTTTTTTTTGAAGTCTGTTATATGATTTCCAAAATTTTGTTTTCATACATCCCCAAAAGTTTATTACGTTTTCACCCACGTTTTCATAATTGAAGTCCTGTAACAAAAAATATATGATAAAATAATTACGGAAATAATATAAATACTCACGCGTCGGAACCCGACCCAGACATCCCAGACAAACCAGACTTCACATTAAATAAATAATAATACCACTATCAAAAGAGATGGGTTGCATACAAACAAAGTATCAATTGTTGGCTTCATCATACTCTTTATGAGTTTGCCACAATCGAATCGGTTTGATTCGCGGTTGGGGCAATCAAACCATTACCCGCCCAATTTAATTTAACTGCATAGGTTTTTTTTAATTGAAGTATTTTATATTTATTTATTTTTATGTTATATGCACCGATGAATGTCAATAATCTATCACCGGTTCGGAAAAATAAACCTCCTGCCACGTCTGGTTTGGTAGTCTGAGAAGGTTAAATTCTTAGTGCCTTAACCCCAACTTAGAAAAGGATTTCTTAAACTTTAAATAAATGGTAAATGCTACAAAGTTGGCCTTTTCTTGCATAAAAAACTTATCTGTCACTTAGATTAGTGTTAAGAGAAAAGTAAAAAATAAATTTTAGTTTACAGTACCTAGTTTGGTATTTTTTTAGAATAATATCCGAAAGTAATAACATAAATACTAACTGAACCAGTAATCTTCGGGTTATCTTGAGGATTTTGAGGCTTAATTTGAGGCTGCATGACAACTGGAGGCTGGTAGACAACTGGAGGCTGGTAGACAACTGGAGGCTGGTGGACAACTGGAGGGTGGTGGACAACTGGAGGCTGGTGGACAACTGGAGGCTTGTGGACAACTGGAGGCTGGTGGACAACTGGAGAGTGGTGAACAACTGGAGGATTAATGTGAATTGGACGATTGATGGGATTTTTAGGCGGTATCACAGGCTGTTTATGACCCGTATCCACAAGCCGTGATTGTTGGTCCGCCACGTTTGACTGCTGTTCATGCCAAAAGCAGGTGTCACTGTCACTTTCTTTCTGGAATAAATAAATAATGCAGTTATTGAATTTCACGCGCCAATGTACATATTGACGGTGCCCAGTCTTCTACCTACATTTCAATGAGTGCTGTTTTCTGATTAACGTGCGATGTCTGGAAGTGTTACGAATGCAGTGCTGCATGCCTACCGCCCCGCTTCCCATTCTCATGAAATAAAATCTGGTCGACATCAGTAAGCTCTCGATACAAAATGTATAATACGTTTTATTTGTAACAAATATGATCTTCACTCATACCTACTGCAACTGCACGCCCACCCATCTATTCTGGGAACTGCACGCCAACTCTGTAGTTTCCATGTAATTTGCAGTAAAATTTGAACGCTGTTCACTTGTCACTTCCAACGGACTTCTTACATATAGGAACGGCGATAGAAATAAAATTGATGCTTGTTGAAGTGAAATAATATATATTGCAAATCACGTTGTTATCGTCGTCTAGTACCCATAACATAAACATTATTAAGCTTACTGGGACTAGTTCGATTTGTATAAAAAAAGTGAAAAGAAAAAAAACTATTCCTTGTGTGCTACTCGGAAGATACAGTCTTACTGGGTAATGGGAAGTCGTGATATGACGCCTACGTATTCTGGTGTGCGCTAGCTGAGCTCTTGGTTAAATAATAATCTGTTGAATCTCTACGTAGATAGAACCAACTAACTATGTAGCATTTTCGAAAACCTCAGCAGCGTGACCCTCGACAGGAAGGATCATTAAATTCCACACTTATAACTATACCTATTGGCAATCGGTCCACCCCCTGCTTGCTACTGTCAGGTAATTAGGGGCCAAAAAAATTCAAGTACTATTCGATCAACATGTCTCTTACGCTCAATACATAACCACTATTACTTCTAGAGTTAGGAAAATCATATTCGTAATGAAGATACTGCGGAACTATGCTGGTCCTGATATACTTAGCCTTGACTACCAGGCACTAGCTGAATCTATTTTGGACTACGGGGTGGCCGTCTGGGGCTGTGCTGCTAAAAGCCGCCTACTTCCCCTGGAACGTGTTCAACGAACAGTAATAAAGGTGATGATGAAGCTTAAATTTGCCAGCTCAGAACTGTCACCTGTTATTAGTCATCTAGCTAATTTATGTTTCACTAATGGAGTATTTCCTTCCGCATTAAAACGGTCCATCCATGTTTTAGGGCCAACACTGTTTTTGGTCTATATAAATGACCTGACTAACCTGAAACTTAAGCATGGTCACGTCTTTTCTTATGCCGATGACACAATCATCGTGTTTGAGAACAGAACTTGAAAGCTGGTGTATAAGACGGCTGAGGCAGAGCTTCACAAGGTATCTTCTTGGTTAGAATGTAACCTACTTACTCCCAACACTACAAAGAGCAGCTATCTATGCTGTTCAAAGTATAACAGTACACAACCGCAACGTAGCTTTTCACACCTGCAAATTTGTCACTAACACACAAGATATCTGTAAATGCGTAGGTAGAGCTTGAGAAGGTAGAAACCATTAAGTACCTTGGAGTCATGCTGGACCAACGCCTGTCTTAGCATCCACGTATAGACATCTGAATGACGGGATCAGAAAACTTGTTTGAGTGTTCAAAAAACTGAGACACGTTGCCAATACAGCACTCTTGATCCAACTCTATACTGCCTTAGCACAGTTAGTAATGAGCTACTGCATAACTTCCTGGGGACCACCCCACACACACACAAATGATCACCCACGCCATTGCCATTCACCCATGCCATTTGGTTACACCAGCAACCAAAACCAAACTTACAGGTAGAACGAGACCAGACATATATGTATACTTAAGGTTATGTTCTTTAAACCACTCAGGCCTCCTACAAACGAAGTGTATAAAATAAGTGACCAGTTAACCATCCGTAAGCTATACATCCTCTCAACAGTTCTAAAACTACATAGATCACTCACATTTGATCCAGCCCTACTGTCCCGTAGACGAAAACACATTGTTGCCCCCATCAAAAGATATCACTCAAAGTTCGCTAAACGTCAGTAACAAGCACAATCAGCACTTCTATACAATCGTATAAATCAATACACAAACATTTACCCCCTACAATGGATGGAATGTAAAAAAGTAGTAAATATATGGTTAAAAAACTTAATTATGAAGAAACGGAGTTGTTAAAGTTAACATAAACCACTTGCGCACACACACACACACATACATACATACACGCACACCAGTGCGCACACACATAGACACACACACACATACACACACAGAGAGAGAGAGCGAGAGATGCATACCCCGCATTGCCTTACTTTAAGTAACTGTCATAAACCTGTTAATTATTAGTAACTCTGTATTTAGACTTCTATCAGTGTACCTACCTAAAGTTTTTATATGTATTTCTCCAAAAAATAGTAACTATTACCATGGAAGAGCGGGACTTCCTGACACAGGTATTGCATACTTACTAGGAAGTTCCAACAAGTTTTTATATTGTTGGTGTAAAATGTTGTTGATGTTGAATGAGGTTGATGAATAAATGCCTTTTCATTTTATTTATTTTTATTATGAAGGATCCGTTCCGGTTTCTACAGTGACACGAAAATGCTTAGGGTGAGGCAGCTTTTTGTCAAGGGAGCCACCACTCGCACTCATAGCATCGTACTCAACGTTTCTAGTTACAAGGAAATGCTGCTATGGCGCATCTACCGGGTTCCTCTCCCTCTATTATATGCAGTTCCGCTCTCGCTAGGCGATCACCAGCATTATAGCATATATAACTACATCTACTGTAACTGTCATTACTGTGACATTAAACTTCTTTCTGTTTTCTGAGCTAAAACGGTGGTGAAACATTGGTTAATGACGTTATCATATAGTGGAACTGAAGAAATAATTAAATGCATTAGAATAAAGTAAACTTTCATCATCTCGAGAACCTGTAAGATTGGGGGTATCCCATACTACTGCACATACACACCCTCACACATGCACACGTAAATACACACGCATACACACTCCAACCCGTTCTTAATCCTAATATTTAAATCAGATTTTTATTTAGATTTGAGTATATTATGCCTTATAAGCTAAATTTGTTTTGTAATTATTATTTTTTCTTTTCTATTTACTAACCGCACTTGCAGATGGCCAAGATACAAGGTCAGCCTAGTTTGGTCACTGACGGATAGTTTTAATATGTAAGAATCTGTTTCTGTCAATAAACAATTTTATATTTTGTATTTTTAATCACGTCGATAAAAAGCTACAATAAAATCATGAAAAATATTAATTTAGGGTACTCTACACGTCTTAAAAAGTGGATACATTTTTTTTGCATAGCCCATCGTATTGGATGTTGTTAGATAGCTCGTTTAAAAGTGATGTGGCATTTTTGACCGTTTTTTGATTCAGGAATCCGTTTGCCTGATATTAAACCTTAAAGTGCTAATTATTGTTGGAGTCAATTGTACCCTCTCCCTCTGCCTGCTAAACGGTTGCTACTGGATTTGTGAAAAGATTCATGAATCATGATAGTAGTGATTATAATGAATTTAAAAGGAAAACTATCACAGCTAAGTAGACATTACTAGTTGTGGGTGTCCGCAGGACCGATCATTGTGGAAGTCTTTAGGGAAGCCTATGTCCAGCAGTGGACGTCCTTTGGCCAGGGCCGTAGCCAGAGTTAAATTTAAGATAGGGCATCGGTAATTACATGTAGGGCACAAACCAAGGCGCAAGTAAAAAGGGTATAGCCGGTTACGTACCTATGGAGAATCGGCGCCAAGACTGAAATTTGTTGTCCTTTTCCTGAGTTATTCAACTATATATAATATGTAATTTCATCAAATCATCATCCTCCTAGCGTTATTCCCAGTGCAGTTGCATCCTGAAGGATGCCTGGGCTCCGCTACCTAATCCCAAGAATTAGTTGTAGGCACTAGTTTTTACAGAAGCGACTGCCATCTGCCCTTCCAACCCGAGCGGGAAACCAGACCTTATTGGGCTTGTCAAGTGAGTAGGCAACTTGAATGTTAGAAGTACTCAAGCCGCCCGGAGGCCTCTCACTTGGCTTAACGACTGCTATCATAGACAGCAACCGTGATCTACGGCTTAACGTGCCTTCCAAAGCACGGGAGTGCTCAGTTAGTAACCACTCAAAACGGTCACCCATCCAAGGACTGACCTCGCCCGACATTGCTTGACCACGCATACCATACGCGGTACGCGGGCGCCGCGGGGCCACGAGCGCTCCTGCAATTTCATCAAATATGAACACTAAAATGCTCCTAGTTGTTAAGGAAATTAAAAAAATATACCTAAAATATGACATATTTTCTTTAAAAAAAACACTTGGATCAACAGGGTAAAAAGAAAATACGTGTTATCTTGGATTTGACTGCAGTCTTTTAGGAATATTCTCATATGGTTTTTTTTTATCAGGTTAGTTTAGTAGGATTCTTGGTAAATATATTAAACTTGGGTGGATATCCGCCACGTGTTGCATTTTCCAGTAATGACATCAATTTTTTGTATAAAATAAAAATAAATTACCTATTTTCTTCAAAAACCTATCGAGTAATAAACAAGTAGGGCGTATATCAAATGAAATTATTCTGTAAGCTGATTCATTACAGCCAGTTTTTTCGTAAAATAAAATAAAAAGTCAACACACACCAAGTTTGAGCTCTTCCTGGCAGGAAACTTCTAATGACTTATTAAATTTCAAAATCGATGCCATTTTCGTAAGTAACGACCCAAAAAAACAATAAAAATGACACTCATATTGTTATTTAGACATTTCAACCCCATCTCACCCCAACAGAGGAGATGGTATTTTACGTCCGCTACGTTGGATTTTAAAATCGTTGTTGTTTTCGTAATCAGCGCCCAATAAACCATAGAAACAATACGTTCGTATATGTCGATTTTCAGACTTTTTTACCACAATTCTCCCTTTTAGGGGTTGAATTCTTAAAAAACCTGAAACACGTGTTTACTCTTTTATCGTTAGGAGTACTCCTGTGAAGTTTTAAATAAAATAGTCAAACTAATCTGGTTTCCCCATATAAAATTAGGACCCCCGTTTCACCCCCTTAGGGGGTGAAAGTTTTAAAAATCCTTTCTTATTGCACGGATTGCACCCCTAGGCCTTGTAAGGAACGTCTGTGTCAAATTTGGAATCTCTAGAACCAGCGGGTTGGGCTGTGCGTTGATATGTCAGTCAGTCAGTAAGTCAGTCAGTATGTCAGTCAGTTTCTTCTTTTATATATTTAGATTAAAGATAAATAAATTATGATTTCTTGTTTAATTCGAAATTGTTTGGATGTCGCTCGCTACTGATAAATAAGATAATTTATTTTTTAAATCATATCAAACTACGAACAAACAGTTGGCTAGTTTAATGTCATAATCATAATCGATGGTATTCCTTAAGGTAGGGCAACGATATTTTAAGGTAGGGCATTGCCCCCTAATGCCCCCCCAGCTACGGCTCTGCCTTTGGCGGACATAATGATGATGATGATGAGCTGAACTTAGGAGATGCACTTGGATTAGCAAACTTTCGTACAATTTCCATTGATTACCTAGATAACGTTGTCAAGTCACTTTATATGGGCCGATGATATTTGAGGAGTTCCGTCGATTCCTCAGGGAACCCATACTGACCTTCGGTTCCTTAAACCTTCGGTTTCTTTCGGTTCATAAGCACCACTTCAAAATGAGTGTTTTGACGAGCATTAATTTCTACGTCAAAAAAATTTCATCGAATGTGTGAAGTGCATACATCATTGAGGAGTTCCATATGACAACAGTGGTCATAATCACCAGTTTCGCTTCACCAAATTTGTGGTTTCCGAGAGCCAATGCTTGGTTAATTACAGAAAATACGTAAATCGCCATATGCGTGCTTATCGAATTCGAGGAGTTCCTTCGATTCCTCCTAGATTCCATCATCAGACCTTCACGAAATTTATATGGGACTAATTTGGGGATACCTACTTTGAAACAAAATAAGAATGATCAAAATCGGCCAACGTGGACAAAAGTTATCGGGGAACATAAATACATAAAATAATATAGCAAACATGCAGACGAACTGAGAACCTCCTTCCTTCTATTGAAGTCGGTAATAATTTATACCAAAAAAAAGCGCTTCCAAATTTGTACTTGCTATGCCACAATTTGTGGTTTCCGTGAGCCAATGCTTGGTTACCTACAGAAAATACCGAAATCGGCATATGCGTGCCTATCAAATTCGAGGAGTGCCCTCGATTCCTCCTAGATCCCATCATCAGACCTTCACCAAATTTATATGGGACCAATTTCGGGGAACCTGCTTTGAACAAAAAAAGAATTATCAAAATCGGCTAATGTGGTCAAGAGTTATCGGGAAACATACGTACATTAAAAAAACAAGCAAAAATGCAGACGAACTGAGTACCTCCTTCCTTCTATTAAAGTCAGTAAAAAATAGATAAAGAAAAGTTAATTTGTTTGGATTTCTAATTCTATTAAACGAAACAAAACAAATGCAAGTCTGTTCCAATTTTGAAAAATGTAATATCCATTGGAGAAGTAAAAAGAATTCCTTTGAATAACGAACGAAAGTTTATGAAAAATGTACAAACGACGTTTGAGCAGCCTATGTTTTAATGATGTATACTTTGGTGCTTTTGGATTGGTTGGTTGCTGGACGTTTCATGAATAGAAACAAAAAGCAAAAACCTTAAGTTCTAACACCAAATATTCTTGGGGATCGTTCTGACATTATATTTACCGCGGGTTGCAGAATTATAAGCTCAGTAGCTGGGTTTGCCCACAAAACTTGCTGGTCTGAGATCTTATCACTCGAACCGATGTCATTATTCTGATCATTTTGAGGATTCTGAACAGCATTCGTGGGATCATTCTGCTTCTGAAGAGTCTGAATCAAACCTCGGTGTTCTGGCTCCTCGTAGATAGTATACATATTTCCTGGAGCTTTCAAACCCCTGAGGTAAGCCAGCATTTTTGATTTGTCACTCCTGTCGGGTAAGCTACTGCTTGCCCATACTTTCTGGAAATCAACATGACAAATTAGGGCCTTATCACACTCGCTCGCAAATCGCAAGTGTGATAAGGTCCGTTGTGAAATGCAGAACTAAGTTACGGTGACTCACTATTATTAGAAGATTTCTATGTATTAAGTATCTATTTATTGACCGACCGAGCGAAGCGTCTCCGTTGCAGCTTTCGACAAAAAATCTTTCGTATGTCTGTCCGGACGTTCTCCTCTACAGGTCGCATTTCTTAACCGATTCTTGTGAAATTTTGTGAGCAGGTTCAATAATTATATAGATTTTTTTGTCGAGTCAGTTATTGGAACTTTTGGATTTTGAAAAAAAAAATGTTGCTAGGTCTACAGCTCACAGAGCCACTAGTCTATATGAGTATGTATATCGGCGCCTAGTACCATAGTACAATAAGTTAGGCTTAGTTAGGGATCGGGACTAGGTGGATTTGTGTAAGATAGTCCACATTTTTTAAACAGTCAAGAAATACGCCAGACTCAGTGACAGACCACATTAATAGCACTTACCTTAAGTTTAACAGTAGTAGTCGGTTGTTCAGTCGTCGTGGGATTACCCAAGTTGAGTAGTCCTCTCAAGTACATTAACATTTTGTTTTTATCTTTCTTGTCAGTCGTAGAGAATTTATCGAAGACGGATCCTGCATTCAATTGTATGAATATTGTCTGCAAGATATTAAAATACTATAGACGTTAGGAAAAAAATAGCTGCTAATCGATAGATAGATAGATGGATAGATACATAGATGGATAGATTTATTGTCAAAACTGTGTACATAAGATCTTATGTCATACATTGAAAGGTATGTAAGTATCAACAGTTTGCCCATTTCGGTCGTACAATATTATTGAACTTAAAATTAGACTCAATCAATGGTAGACCTGTTCGAAATATTCATTTAGATTGTAAAAACATTTTTTTACCATGCTGAATGCTGAATGTATTAAGTCACTCGAAGGTACTAAGTTCCTTTTTGAACTTAGTACCTTCGAGTGACTTAATATATTCAGGTTAGTTATTAAAGATCTTTATTCCAGTCCAAAATAAAAAAAAACCACCTATGCATACTCTTGGCAATTATGTAACTCGAAGGCCTAACTGTACACATATCATTTTTATTAAATTACTTTTCGAGTCACTTTTCTTATTAAAAATATCATGTCGTTCCTTAACAAATAAACAAATTTCTAGTATATAGTATACACGTCAGAGTTAAAATTTTGTTACTTCTAAAGATGTCTCTTAAGGATTCCCCATTTTTAAGATTGAATATTATTCGTAGGCTTTTCTTCTGAAGAATAAATACAGACTGAACATTTACTGAATTGCCCCAGAAAATTATGCCGTATTTGAGAATAGGATAAACATTTCCATAATATGCCTGTTTAGAAACTTCTAGTGTGGTTATTTTAGTTAATATGGATAAGGCATAACAACGTTTGGCTAGTCTGTTGTTTATTTTATTGGTATGAGACTTCCAGTTAAGATTGCTGTCTATTGTAACTCCTAAGAAATTTGTACTTTTAACTTGTTCAATTTCTCTTCTCTCTATTTTTTTGCTTAAACTCTGCGGTACCTGCTTATAATCAGTAAATTGTACAATTTTTGTTTTGTCTAAATTAACACATAACTTTAAGGATAACAACCAATCAGTAACAGTTTTTAAGGTGGTATATAAAACATTAGTAATATCAATGTAATTGTCCTCACTTACAAATATAGTGGCATCGTCTGCGAACATCACACACAGGTGGTTGATCACTAAAGGAAACTCGTTTACATATACCAAAAACAGCAATGGTCCCAGCACACTGCCTTGGGGTACGCCTTGAGGATTATTCTCATCAATCAACAACCAATCAACAACAACAAGCAACATTTAGCAACAATCATTTAACAATAATTTAGTTGCAATCGAGCAACATTTAGGTTAGTAAAGTTCCAATAACAAGGTGGACTGATGGCCTGGTCGGAGGAGTCCGCTGGATGCAGGGGCGCAGGATCGGTCATTGTGGCACTCTTTGGGGGAGGCTTTTATGTCCAACAGTGGACGTCCTTCGGCTGATATGATGATGAAATGGGTTCTCGAAAACGGCTCTAACGTGTTTGATATCTAAGGTTTGCAATACGCGTTCTAACCGGGCTAACAGAGGAAAAGAATCGATCTAGCTGCAGGGTAATCGCGTAACTTTTCGAAAATATGATAGGTAAATCTAACATTTTTAGTATGGGAAATAACATACAGACTACATCTACCTTACGCTCTATAACGTTCCGTCACCCAGCACTCACATTTCCCAGAAAGCTCGTTTCCTTCACTGAGGGGTAATTATGTAACATTTTCGAGCGTCATCTTAACGTCATCTCCCATACTAAAAATTATATATTTAGATCTAACTACTTAACATAAGTTTGACATGCCATACATATAGAAATCTGCCAAGCTGTATTTACTCGTCCTATCACAAATTCTGCGAACATTATACGCCTACCGTTTTACTTTGATGGACACTATTCCAGACACAATAGAATTACGCCTATAGGCGTCTACTGTCCATCAATGCATTAAGTTTCATCTATTTTTGTCGAGTTTTAAGTTGATATTCCTCAGTCAAAATCATAGATATATTTATGAAAAAAACGATCCTTTGTCTACATTTGCAAGATCCGATAGATTTTTATTTTTAATTCTTTTTAACAAAAGATTCATCCAAAAAACCTTTTTTTGGCCTGAAATTTCCAGTTTGGTTCCATATATCTCGAAGACAGTGAGTTTTGAAGTAAATATGGGATACAATTGCGATAAATCTCATTGTTTTTAATACTATAAGCCACAAAAACACGAGAAAACGGATTATTACAGAACAGAACAGAATTACAGTGATCGAAGGTAATTGGGAGCTAGAAGCCCCTTAACAGTGAGGGCGCCTGTCGCGGAACAGGGTCAAGAGGGCAGACGTGAAAGGGTAGCGAACGGGTAGCGGGTGGAAGGGACCGGACCTGTCTCCCGCTTCTCATCTGCGTATTCTCAGACGTCTCAGTAGTGTCAGGGGTAGACTGTCGACCTATATAATAACATTAATAGATTCCTTTGGACTCTGAAAGGTTGTTTCATGTCATGACCACAGTGATGTCCAGTTACTGAGAACATTTTATGGAAACGTTGCTGAGTACGGTTAAATCGATACATAATTTTGCACTCGACCGTATATTGTCTGTGTTGCCGGTAACTTTGAATCTGACAGCTGCTGTCGCCGTAAGTATATATCTTTTTAAAACAGTTAATATTTACGTCAACGAATAATGATAATGAACATAAAAATAATGGAATAAAAATAGTAATAATAAGACTTTTGTCGCGTTCTAATAAGTGTGAAAGTGACGGGCGTCTTATTTACGACGTTGAGTGACAAAATGGCATGCATCATAAGCCCGCTGATTGTAAATTCGCAATAGGTATACGCGAAGGCACAAACGTTTGTATACAGAAGTTTACGATTAAAATCAACAGAATATCACATTTATTTTTCTTGGAAACCAGCAACATGAGCAAACAAGAAAGTTAATTGACTTCAAATGTAATATGGCATACTAAGCTACGTCAAATTAACGAGTACCTATTATTTGGTTAGGTCACAAAATATACATTTATAATTTAGATACATTACCAAAATGACTAAAATTGCTTCTCCTCGTACCATGTCTGAACCACTAGTCACAATCAATGACGAAATGTTTAGTCTATTATTCACTGAAATCTAATGCACCTATCTTATTGTTTTAAATACAAGTAATAGTTGAATCAATTTAATATTTATACTGACGATTTTTAAACTAAAATTCATGTGCAAGCTTCGTTTTACTGCAGTCTGAAACCTTTCCGAGCACCGTGATCAGTGACACTGACTACATTGCAGTCTAGTGACTTTGTAAACAACGGGAAGTAAACAATATATTTGTTATGAAATTACATATACAAAGAAAGTTGTAATTAAAATATTGCCAATCTGGTGTTTTTAATCAAAATCTGACATCACAAAAATTACCACGGCTTCTCCTTTTCGTCCATACGTAGGTAGTGAACGGTTGCATCCTTACGTTGTCAGCCTGCCATTTATTCGCACAAAGCGATTTGCTTCTTCTTTCCTAATGCGAACAACTAAAGACTGGAATTTACTTACTGCCGCCGTTTGTATTTCCTGATACATACAACATGGGTCTCTTCAAGACAGAGTGAATAGGCTATTACTGAATCATTAAGCAACATCTTAGGCCATGTCATCGCTTTCCATCAGGTGAGACTAAAGCCAATCGCTGGTAAGTCTATCATTAAAAAAAAAACTACTTGCCCTGTTCCTGTAGGTATGTGCTTACAACTGAATTTTAGACCAGAATTGATTGAGCTGAGGCATTTATGGAAGTTCGATGACAATGCAATATTATGGTCGTGTTTGAGCTCACTGGAACCTTCTCAACGAGTAGTTGATGACTGTGGGAAAAAGTTACAGTCGGCAAAAAAACTTATAGATAACTACCAAAAATTATTTTATTTAAAGAATTTTATCTTCTAGCCTATGATTGCGGTGCACAGTGACCTTCGTCTATCCTCGAAATTATGGAAGACGACAACTATTTTTTTAAATTTTAGACGAGTATGAGAGCAGGGTCACAGATGTGGGGGCAGGGCCGTGTCGTGTGCGCATATGATGAACTGTCCGTTTTAAGGGGATGCCTTAAATAGTTAATTCTGCAAACCATACCCTCCGTGTAAGAGACGCGCTTATGTCTTTCGAGCACGAGAAAACGAGATGCAACACTCATAGGGCATTTTTTAACAAATTTCGATAAATTTCAGATTTTTTTATTCATGAAGTTTAGATGTAAAATACCACCATTTTAGGATAATCGTGTCGTTTAATAAAGTAAAGTTATGTAATGAAATAAAGACTCAACTTTGGATTTCTTTTTCTATCGAGATTTTTTTTTGTAATTATGTTTCGGCTATTATGAGAGCTTGAGTCAAAGAGCATATGTATATTTGAAAATTAATCCTTATGTTAGCTCGTGAGATACGAACGGTGTTTCATAGATCACAAAAAATTTCATTTCACTCCCTTAAGCCGCGTGGTTCTGCCCATGTGTTACAAGAGAGCTCCTAACACACGAGTACAATCTAACGAAGTCACAAACAGTATAGATATTAGACAATGTCGATCGAAGGTGAAATTAAAAATAAAGGAAACAAAACCAGACACTAATTCCGTCGGTATTATCAGTCCCAAAACGGATACATTATGCGTAATCATTTTCACTAATTGAAGTCGTATGGAAACGCTTCGGATTACGCTCATATAAAAATAAAAAATAAATTCACTCAGCCAGACCTTTCTGCGCCCCTTCAAGAAAATGGTTGCCAAGGTATGTGCTAACTAACTGACTAGAGTCATATAAAATTCATGCCTATAAATAATAGATTTTTAAATGCAACAGGGACAAACATTCAGTTTCCTCAACTTTACAAGCATTTGTCATTGTACCTACAAGCCGCTATTTCGGAATTTGTCTTTATTGGCGCGGGTTTTATATTTCAGTCCACCTTGGTTCTACGAGCAATGTACGCAGAGCAATTCATTCTGAAAAATATTCCCTTTTAAACGCACTTCTTGGTTTAGTGCAGACCCGCATGTCCCACATATAAATGCATCATAGATACAGTTTGTTTGTGTATGACTGCTACCAAGATATAGTGATCTTTATCTTAACGTCCTGTGCATATCATAAAAAAATAATAATAATTAAATAATAGTTCAGACACCCACAGGGATAGCCAGCGTAGTTGTATTTTACTGCTCTCATTTTCCTTAATTCTTTTCCGGTGGTCAATTCTTTTTACCTTGGCCTCCTTCCTTGGGGATACATAAATAGACATAATCGACTCCTTTGGGGGCATCGCTTCCTTTCCTATGATCTTCGCTAAACACCTCACTGATAACTAATCAGAATTCATGAATTCCATTATCTTAGGTATTACTATAAGTATGCAATCATCGAAAATCAATAAACAAAAGCAGCGTCACTCATGCAAAAACATCCGTTTTCAAATTATCTTCAAGTTTGTCATTTGTTTCAAGTTTCAAAACAATTCCATGTAAGCCAATGATTTCATAAGTAAGGATAGGCGCTTAAACATTTCTTACACCCATAAAAAGCGTTGCTGATAATTATAAATTGAAGTTGCGTTAGTATTTTCGGGCCAAACTTCTTACCCCAATGGCGCCAGTTGAGCCGGTCCATAATTACCTATGTAAATCAATGTTGCAATCAATAAATGTAATCTTAAAAGGTATTATATTAATGGTGTATGTAGTGGCCTAACTTATAAACAAATGTAATACCATGTCATTTATATTCCAGGTGACATTATCCCTCTTCGTACTCTGCCTCTGTCTATCTCAGACCCTCCAAGCCCCCGACCATAACCGCAGCCGCCGAGCTCCCGCTGGTGATGACAAGCCCGCTATCCCCGGAGTCCCGGCATCGCCCTTCAACATTCAGGACTTCCAGGGCTTCCTGAACGTCATCTCCAACTGGATCCCTGGAGCTAAGAAAGATAAAACCACTGAACACCCACCGGAACCGGCGAAGGAATAAAGGGAAATGAGAAACAGGATAGATTAACTTGACGACCGTGCGTTAAGGGCTGATATTACATACTAACCAGACAAGAGGGACAGAAAAGCTCCTATGCAGCTTAATTGAGAACTATTGTAATATTTAAATGACTGACGGCTTACCATAAACAAGCGACATAACTTGGGCGGGTAATGATTTGTTTACCACAACCTCGTATCTCGTATCAAAAAAAATGTGGCAGAAAAAAGCGGTACCATGACAAAAGCAACAAATAATAAACATTTATTTATGTTGCTCTTGTTCAAATATGTATGCAACCATCTAGTTCGGTAGTAGTATTATTATTATATGTCGAGTCTGGTAGTCTGAAGCTTATATTAACTGGTCATTGCAGCCCGCTTCCCGCGAGAGCGGGGAGATCGAGTTATCCAGCTTTCCCCTTTAACAAAAGCAAGGATAGCATGAGCTTTACGCGTGCGTTGTGCGGGCTGTAATGATCAGTGAAAATGATCCCTAAGATATGTAATAACCACTTTTTTTTTTATATACATTACATTATTATGTACTACCTATTATGTTTTCTATGTGGTCAAGTGTTTATGATGTGAAAATATAATTGAAATAAACTAGTACACTACCTCTATAAATTTTATTTATTAAGGTTGATATGTAAATAGGCTATAAATAATAACGCCACGATAATGACGTTTCTCTTAATCAACTATACTCGTAGTGAAATTAGCGGAAAATATTTTCCACGCTACCTCACAGTGACTTGTTTTTCAGATGGTACAACTAATAATTTTATATCTAACCTTTTGTGGAGCTAATATTTTCGCCAAGCCACACCACAAGTGTCGCATGTGCACTGACTACTCCGGGAGATCTCATACCATCACTTCAAACGGAACCAGCAGCGAGGCAGAGTCTACAACACGAGATACTACTATTACAGTTAGTACTGATACTGCTAATGTTCACATGACAAATAGTATACCAGGAACAGAAGGGCCGACAGCTGGAATAAGTTCAGGTGTGTCTACTAACTTTAAACCGCAACTTTCGAACAAAATTCCGCAATGCGTAAAAGAGGCCACTGTCAAGATTATTCCAGGACATCATTGAAATAACAAAGACATATTTTCATAACGGAGGTGTGTGTTTTAATTTGTACCTATCTTTTTAGGGTTCCGTAGCTAAATAGCGAATACGAAAGCCTTATAGTTTTCGTCATGTCTATCCGTCCGTTCGTATGTCACAGCCGATTTACTCAGAGACTATAAGCACTACAATTATTAATATTGGAAGGAAGGTGTATTCTACGAAACGCTACATAAAAGTGAATTTCATCTTTCCATTTTATCATTACATACTTGTAACCGGGAGCTGAAAAAAAACAATGCACATACACGTGTATGGATATACCTTTAAAAATGATATAGAGGTTTCTAAAAAACTTTTCCATTTAAATTAACCGTTTTTTTTTTTTTTTTTTTTTTTATTTATTGACCATTATAAGTTACAATTTTAACACTTATTATTGTACTCGCCAAACTGTTACGTTTGATGGCGAGAGACGCGCTCAGTTTCAACAAAAGTACTTAACCTATTATATTTTATCTACAATTCAACGCAAGCAAAAAAGCTCTGGGAGGCTAGTGGATGGGGTACGATTTTTCATACATTTGGTTCGCAAACTAGGTACATCGCCAGGAGCTCTTTTTACGTGCGTTGAATTGTACTTATCACTATAACACAATTCGATCTATTCTATATATGTAATACTAGTCAGAACAACAGCTGCATAGATGTGTAAATAGGCATTTTCTCCTCGACGACAGCGGCTGCCGGCGGTGTTTGAATATGTTCGGAAATCATGTTAGGTGTACATAATTTGCTGACGTTGGCTTGTCGCCGAGTAGGAAATCCCTCAGTTTTGATTTCAATGTTGTTTTGCTGACTTTAGTTTCTTGTCTGAGTAAATTAATTTTATTAAAAATTTTTGGTACTAAATATTTTGACGTTCTTTCACCATAATAGTTTTTTACATTCGGTTGAATTAGTTTTCTGTCTTTAGCACTTCTTGTATAAATTTTATTTTGCCTAATTAATTTATGTTCATATTTAAAGTAATACTCCAACCCTATCAAATATTTCACTTTTTTATCTACAGGCAGAATTTTACATAAGGGAAATAATTTATCATACTCTTTGTTACAGTTTTTCTTCACATTTTTGCTCACTAGAAATTTAACCAGTCTTATTTGCAGATTTTTTACGTCTTTAATATAAGTTGTGAACGTTCTCCCGTACACAATGAGCCCATAACTAATCAATGAGTCAGCAAGTGCATAATACACGACCCGTAATGTTTTTTTATTTAACACTCCGCTTAGTTGATAAAACTTCCCTAACACAGACCTTAACCTATAGTTGGTGAGATATTAGCTATCAAATTTGTAAAAAACGTGTCCCCTCTGCCCCTCATTTCCAAATTATGAAGTGTAATATTCTGAAGATAATTTAGGGGTGTAGGTTATAAATACTTTCAACAATTTTTGGTTTGATTAAGACAAGTAGAACAGTTTTAGAGTTATCGCTGTAAAACTGCCTCGCCTAAACTAAGTGCAATGAGTTTCCTATGGAGATACAAGCTTTTTAATTCACAGTATAGGATAGTCGTTTTAAATTAGGACACGTAGTACGCAACCCTTCATTGTCCGTGGTCCAACACGCAATTAATTTGATATGGTAACGAAATAATCTTATACTTATCTTAAAAATCTGTTAAATTAGAAATTATATATATAAATGGCAATTATTCAAATACATACAACATATGTATGCTACAAAATACTGTTCACAAAATTATAGCGGCAATATTATTGAAAGCTACTTATATTGCTCGGCAATATTACCAGGCACTATACATTAGGTGTTTTGAAACTGCAGTAGGTAGAAAGAGTTGGTTATAAAGCCGGTTATACGGTAAGTTGAAACTGAAAGTAAAAAACAAACGGGAGAAACACAATTCACACCCGGGACCAGGAGTTTAGAACAACTTCTTGGATATCCTCTATCAGAAGGCTCAAACAGGACAGAAAATAGGGACAGAGAAGATGACGTATTGTGAGCCAATTGAGCTGACGGCGATGGATGCCTACATAGTCATAGTTACGAAGGCCAAAAATAAGGCATAACATCCGCGTAATCTAAGACTGGCAGTACCTACCTACTAGGCTTGCACAAATAGTTTTTGGTACTTATACAGGGCGAAAACTCTTAAACTTGTAGAGAGCACGCAATGTTCCTGAGACCTTTCACATTTTTCTGAGAGTTGGCCGTTCCAGGTTGAATCTAATACTAGGCCGAGATTTTTGACCTGTTTGGAAATTAGAATGACCGGGCTATCAAATAGAATCTGACGGACAGTAATTCTCCATAATTTAATGAATTGCCGTTGGTTTCCCAGAAATAGCCTGGGATTCTAACTTCTTATAGGTAAGTAGTTTTCTTCGAAATCGCACGATTTTACTAATAGGAATGTTGACTGATGATCAAATCAGCAACTTTTAATGAAACGTCAAAAACGCTCTGTTAATATGAAGTTTGTAGGGAAATAGCAACCAGTGACGTCACGCCTTTTCTATGATCAAATAGCGTCCATTTACTGTTCTTCACGTATTTAAAAATCATTAAAATAGCAAAAATAAGTAGAAGCGTGTTATTTTTCCAGTATTTTCGTGAGATTTATTCATTGGCAATATAAAAGTAATTTATTTTTATTGTTGTCAACATCCCAATTCGCGTGTACAATGTCTATTGGCAGACTTCGCCACATAAAGCCTACTACGACTTAATTAAGGTTAGGCAAACGTCCCAATGCTCGACATTTTAATTTCCAAAAGATGACACCTCATGATCACCTTTGTCATTATGACATAAGATTCAAAGTGCCTTGTATTGAGTCAGTGTCGAGCTCTGAGATATTTACTTTCCCTAGGTTATATGATATAAATATTAATTTCTACACAAACATCTATGTTAACGTAAACATACTCGCATTATTTATATAGCAATAGTATTATGTGTACACAGTAACATAATACACAACTGCCGGGTATTTTTGAATTCTAAGTGAAATCAATTAACACGGTGTAATAATTATATGAGCAAATATTTGTCACGGATGTCCATACTTCGGTCTGGAAAATTCAAAGAACATACCTACTATCAGCGTTCATACCTCATCAAGGCTTGGGTTTTTTAAATGAACGTAAACGATAAGAGAACACTTCAGTTAAACTGTCCCAGTGATAACACTAATTAGAACCTGTATTTACGCAAACTTATTTTACACGTCAGATTACAGAAAATAACTTCAGCTCAGTGCAACAAAAGCGGTTGAAAAATGCAGTGCTTGATTGTATTTTGTTTCTTAGTGGCCGGAATTCAAGGCTATAGAACTGATAGTGAAACATATGAAGATTTGCCAGCATATCCGTGGCGACCCGTGATTGGCCCGTACGGAGACCGCACAAAACCTCTGAGTCTTAAGCAACCAAAATACGATAATGGCAAGTTCTACTCAATGACCCAACAGGGCTTCGTTGGGAGACCGTTCGTGCCTTCGCCATATTTGGGCGGGTTATACACGGTCCCGTACTACGGGTTTAGTGATCCGTTCTACCCTCCGTCAGTCAACTATGGACCGTATCCGCAGAGTGCGCAAATCGTCATTCGGAAAGATAACAAGGACAAATCTTTTGCAGGATATTAGAGATCATTACATTATACATATATTGCTATACTTTCTTTAATAAACAGCTAAACAAAACAAGTTTTATTTCGATGTATCCAGTTTTTCAATTTTATCAAATTCCCTCACTGTCATCATCATCATCATCCTAGAGCATTATTCCCAGGACAGTTGCATCCTGAAGGATGCCCGGGGTCCGCTACCAAATCTCATGAATTTGTGCCTGCACTAGTTTTTTTACGAAAGCGACTGCCATCTGACCTTCCAACCCAAGGGGGGAAACTAAACCTTATTAAGATTGTCAAGTGAGAGGGCCACTTGACTGTTAGAAGTTCTCAAGCCGCCCGAAGGTCTCTAACTTGGCTTAACGACTGCTATCATAGACAGCAGCCGGATTCAACGGCTTCACGTGCATTTCAAAGCACGGGATCGCTCGTTTGGTTACCACTCAAAGCGGTCACCCATCCAAGGACTGACCCTTTTTTTTACCTGGGGAAATGCATTTACGCATCCCGCCTAGCCGGGGAACTAGGATGGGTATGACGGACTCCCGGGAACCGCCCGGACTACCGTCTGAAACCACCAGGGTATGCCCATCACGCAGCATAAGTGGCGGTAACACGGGATCGCCAAGGCACACAACCGCGAACACCGCCTGCTGCAACAGCCGAAGCCGTTCCCTCACTGCTTAGGCAAGCGCCTCCGTCGGCAAGCGTGCAGAGCGACACCACACACTTGCCCACCAATAGGACCTCCACGCCGGGAGAGACTAGAGAGTGAAAAACCCCGGATTCAACCCCTCAGGTCCCCTTGTAACTTTTTATAGAGGTTTTCTCCCTCGTAGCCACCACCCGGCCCCGGCCTGACGGTATCAGCCCCCACATCCGACCATAGCGGCCCTCTGCCGAAGTCAGGGTTACGGGTCCGTAGTTATTTTTACAGGCATACGGCGTGGCCTGTCCCTCTCGCCGCACCTGGGGAGTCCTGCGACTCCCTGATGCGGAGATCATATCCCCTCCGTTGGTCGCATCTGGAGTGTCCTCCGCTAAAACAGAGGAACACCCAGAGCGACCCTGTCTCCGGGTTATTAGTAACACCGGTAAGCGATCCCTCCGAAGATGAATCCCTTACCGTTGCCTCCAGGGCGCACCGGCCAGAACCCTTCCCCTTCCCCCAGACCCACGAGGGTCCACAGGAACTGGAAGAGCCCAGACACTCGTGGAGGTTACTGACCCCGCTCGACATTGCTTAACCTCGCATACTGCACGCGGTACGCGGGCGCCACTGGGCCACGAACGCCCCCTGCCTGTCACTGTCCTTTTCTAAATTAAAATAAAATAAACGTCCCAGTGGTCCACACCAATACTCATTCAAAAAGTTATACTATCAAAAAGTTGTAACAATAGGTGGCAACGATTGGGTGGAAAGAAGACGATTACCTTACTTTAATAATAAAGTAACTAGGACTAAAAATAAATATATATAAAAAATATATACACATATTTATTTATTTTAACAATAAAGTTACTTTGATATCCACATGGATTCCTCTAGAACCTATATATGAAGAGTGTATAGGCGAGTTTCCTATGTCCCTTTAATTTCAGAATAGCAAAACGAGTTTGTAGTTAACCGATCTTCCAGCAAAAATGTACTGGGAGGCAATTGTCAAAATAAACCACAAGCAAACGAGTAGACACACCACAGCCACAGCAAGGAATTTCCACAAAGGTACCTTTGTGGAAATACTGGAAATTACCTACATCAATAACGAGTTTACACTGTTTGAACACTTACGACTACTTAGCCTTGCCCTTGACTCGTGGTTTGGAACTAAAAAAGTCTCAGTTTTTATCACAGGTCGTGGATCTGGGATACTTTGCAAGAGTATTGTAACCCTGTCAGGCTTGTTTAATCGATTGAACAGTTTGAACACATTTAGTCGCCTTAATGATTTGTCGGGGCGGAGCGGTACGATATGAGAATACAGTTAGCTGTCAGTGTCACTTGTCTTTCGAGTCAGTACCGCTTTTTACTGCACCCCTACATTTAAACGAGCGCTTCTTGACCAGCGCCAGGATGCAATGCACGGGAGCGGATACGAATGCAGTACTGCCCCTCGGCCAAACCGCAAAAATACTGACAGTACTGACATTTTCCTGTCAAGCGAGGAGACCTCTGCGACATCAGCAAGCTGTATAACATGGTTAATTTATAGTAGTTTATTGATTTTACTAGACGAAACGTTATACGAAATCTAATCATCATTCAAAAATCGCATATTGATATTAATATACAGGCTGTGGCCTGTAATAGGAGCAATAAGTTAAATGGTACACTATTGAGCTCTCTAGCAATTATTTCCAAAAGGTTTCAATTAAAAAAAAAGTTTTTTTATTTTATTTTTTATACAAAAATAGCTTACGTGTTTTTTTACTCTACTGGAGTGATATTAATAACTATTTATTTCAAAAACACTAAAATGTGTTTAAAAAATTAAGGCATCCCAAAAATATCCTTTTAAACCAAAAATGCGACAGCAATTATGAGTCATAACTTGAAGCAACCTCAAAATCAGCATTGACTGCCGCGCTATAATCTCGGGGTGTCAAGATCCATTACTTGGAAGTCATAACTTTAGATCAAAATTTGTCCCAATTGAAAACAGATAATTTTTAGCCAGAGCAGAGGTTACTGCAGATGAATTTAGGAAGGATGCTTCCTTATGTAAGGTTGACCTGCTCCTAAAGTCATCCAAACCGTGGTGCTTTACCCATCATATATGTTGGAAGATAATTAACTAAAGGAAATATGATATTTAACTCATAGGTTGATACTATTTATACTGATGCCATAACCAGGGCCAACAGCCTAAAATTTAACTTTTATTTTGATACGTCGTTTTCCAAATTCATTGGATGTGATTAGATTACATCATTCAATTGTTATCACATTTTATAACGTAGGAAACAGAACACTTACTGAAGAAGACATGATTACCTATATCCTCATTGTCATTGATTCTGAGGACAACTGTCTTCGTGCTTAATCAAGTGAACAGCTGTTCCACCTAATTTTAATTATTCCTGCTATGTAGTAATTTTTGGACGACGACGCTGGCCGGTTTTCGACGCTGGAAACCCAATTCTAACACCACCGGCAGATAAGTATATGTGAAAAGCGAAAAAAGCAAAAATCTACGTAATATTGTTGCGGTTTTCATCGCCTGCCCTTGTTGACTCTATTACTCGGAAATCAAATCATTTTTGGCATTGAGGTGTTATGTAAATGTATAGCAGTTTACCAACAGAAGACGAGTTAACACAAAATGACACGATTATTCGAGATATGTTTACGCTTTTGCACCTTATTCCTTTGTAATAAGGCGAAAAACGCATACATCTCTTTGACGTAGACTGTATACATCGAAATCAATTCATATTACAGTGTCACATCTTCTGAGTTTTGTTTGTAATTTCAGTGAACCTCAAACTTTATACAGTCAAGAAATTTAATTTTAGGCACGAGTGAATCTTCTGGGCGAGCTCGCTTTATTGTGGGCCTCATCTTTGCCCCCTGGCTAGATGCTGGCTTGTCTGGTTAGAAACCCAAAAAAAATTGTCAAAATGGGCCCAAATCAAAGTGCGTAACCGCATTATATATTATAGAATTTACAGCTAATGTTTGGACTAGAACATTTCGTAGTATTTAGTTACATATTGTGGTAAATAAAGTGTCATATTAACTCAATATTTGGCTTTTTCAAAATTATCTCTTGGCAATAGAGGTGACAAAAGGAGAGTTAGGGAAAGACTGTTTGTGGATCTAGCCCGAGAAAATGTCATAACAGGTGCTTAAGGCGTTGATAGAAGAATCAAAGGGAATGGCGAGCCCACAAAAACTGAACATTACCCATGCTTCAATCGTGTAAAATTCGTTAATCGTATTCTCATACAATCTCGAAAGAATTGAAACAGATACTTAATGGCACAGACCACTTCTTAATGGTAACGCTTTTCAAGTAGGTATAAGCGTAAAGTTTGAGCATCCGGTGTTTTTTTTTTTTTTTGTTAAACGTGCTAAATATTCACAGAAACTGGAGTGAGATAATACCTAACAAACATAAAAATACGGTCACTGAAGGAACCAAACGGACAAGGCAGTATGAATGTATTATTTTTGGAACTGTAAAGTTAAGTCAGTTACAATATGGTTCATAGGAATCCCCAATAGACGAGCAATACCATATTTAAGCCAGAATTCTTCGGTGTAGTGGTCAGTGTACCTATCTAACTAAAGCTAGTGTGTCGAAATTAAAGATGTTCAAAGTAAGTTTCTTGTGGCTATCTTAAATTATAACTAGTGATAGACCTGTGTCTAAACTGAGCGAAGTTGTAACATAAATATAAATAAGCGTAAAAGTGCAGATTATTCATTTTATGCAGTAACCTTATTGCCATAAATATAAAGTACACAGTGATTACCTTCACCCTCTTCAAATTATCTAGTTTTGGGAATTAGGGAAAGGGATTTTTGTAACGATATTATTCCGAAACGAGGGAATAATGTGAATAGTAATGCCTAATGTCAAACTGTTATACCTAACTATTAATCTCTCAGTGAAAATTTTTTTATGATTATGAGCAATATTAAAAGTGCAGTGCCGTGATCTTTTAAAATATCTCACCAGTAACAATAACGAAGAGTATGTTGAAAACATTGTTTTAAGAGTAAAATTTACACAAATCGAAGTAAAAGAATGGAAAGCTATACTTCTCATGTTCGAAGATAAAATGACGCATTTTGTCAAGGACAGTTAAAATATCAACTGCTAATTAACTAATTAACACTATAATTAATATTATTACAGATTACGCTACTTTTGGCCATGGCCTTTGCCGTGTTAATGTCGACGGTGTCTGCTCAATACGGAGGTGGCTACGGGAGCGGCGGTTACGGAGGTGGTGGTTATGGTGGTAGAAGCGGAAGAAGCGGAGGCTACGGGAGCCAAGGAGGATATGGTGGTAGCCAAGGAGGTTTTGGTCGTGGCCAAGGAGGATACGGTGGTAGCCAAGGAGGCTTTGGTGGCCAAGGAGGTTTTGGTGGTGGCCAAGGTGGATTCGGAGGTGGCCAAGGTGGATTCGGAGGCGGTCAAGGAGGGTTTGGCCGTTAACTCTCTCACCTAGTGAATGACTTAAAATAAAATTGACAAAGCAATGAGTGAACTGGACTTCAACGTGATTCGTTATCTATTTTTTATAATCTTTTGCAAGAGTAATTAAAGGTAACCTGTTATATTGTAGTATTTTATTATTTCAATTCCTTCGTTAACCTTTTAGCTATTATTAAGGTAGGTGCACACTAAGCGGCTAGGCACATTGCGGCTGGCTGCACAGCTGATCGCAATCATTAAAAATATGTATGAAATCGCAGTGTTCATATGCACGGCTGCCAGTGTATAAAATATAAAAATTAGAAGCACAAATGCCGCTGTTAATAATTTAACAAATACAACGGCTTAAGAATCGTATCAAGATATGTTGTTATCAGTTATCACACTAGCCCGATGTATAACAAGATATACATCCCAATGTTTGAGCACAGAATAGTAACTATACCCCGTCCCACTTTATACCTCGTCACAGCGAAAATCAATATGAAGGCTGCTAGAGGTCTCATATTATTATCACTGTGACAATGTACGATGTGGCCCAGAAATCAAATTGGTTGACTCTTCACAGGTCAGAGCTTAATTTCAACAATTGACACACCTTACTTGTGGTAGTAACGTATGTTTGAGCCTCCGAGAGAGGAAATTCCTCTGAAACCGTACCGTACGCGACCATTTAGGTTCTAAGGTGTGAGGATGAATGCCCTGCCGACGGCGAGCAGTGCGATGATAGAAAGCAGTAGAACATGTGTGTAGTAGTAAAACTCTTTTTTGTACACAATAATACAAAACTTTGGAATAAATAATAAAAATCGGCCAAGAGCATGTCGGGACATGCTGCTCAGTGTAGGGTTCCGTAGTTGCTCAATAAACTTACTTAAAAAAAAACAATAAATAGCAAAAGGGAAATTAGCAAACCTTCGCAGCGTTTCATATGTATTTTACTAAGAAAAGATGACTTATTACAGCTCAAAAACGGCTTAACTGATCATGTCCGCTATAGTTTTCGTTGAAAGTCTTTACTTTCATGATTTATTTTTTTGGACCCATAGTTCAAAAAGGGGCACAATTTTTTTTTTCTTTTGGAGTGAATATTTCTGAAAATATCCACTAAATCAAAAAATGTTTGAAGACCTCTATTCATTTTAAAAGACCTATCCAACAACACCCCACACTATAGGGTTGAAGCGAAAAAAAATATTCATCCCCGGTTTACGTTTAGGGGAGGTAACTTCAAAAACATTTTTTATTTAATTTTATTTTACGACTCTTAGTATATTATCTTTCTTCTTCTATATATATATAAACGTCAAAGTTCTGACTGACTGACTCACTTAAATCAACGCCCAGCCCAAAACGTTGAACCAAAAAAGCAGATTTTTTCACGATTGGTAGATTATATAACAAAAGTACCCACTAAGAAGGGATTTTTGAAAATTTCACCCTTAAAGGGGTAAAAAGGGGGTTGAAAGTGTGAATGAGGATGGAGTAAAATTTTAAGTGAGAGGCTTGAAACTTTGTGTATGGGCTCTTTATTACAATACAAAAAAAGTAGTTTTAGGGTTTTGGAAAAATCCACCCCTAAGCGGGTTCAATAGGAGAGCAAAATTTTTATGGGGATGAAGTAAAATTTTAGTTGAGAGTCGTGACACTTTGTGTAAGAACTCCGTATTACAATTCAAGAAAAATTATTTCAGGGTTTTGGAAACCCACCCCTAAGCGCGTTAGTTAGGGGTGCAAAGTTCTGACCCTAGAAAACTGATTTTTCAACAATAGGTTGTATATGTAACGCAAATATCCACCGAGACGGGATTTATGAAAATTCTACCCTCAAAGGGGTACAAAGGGGGTTTAAAGTTTATATGGGAATGGAGTAAAATTTTAAATAATAGACTTGAAACTTTGTATATGAACTCCTTATTACAATAAGTTAAATTGCATAAAACAAATCACAGACAAGAAGACCCTACATACATTGTATCACGCGTTGGCCGACTCGGTACTTAGTTACGGGCTCATGGTTTATGGTGGGACCTTTAAGACACAAATAGATAGAATACTCAATCTTCAGCTTAGACTAGTAAAAACATTAGTAAACAAAAAAACTAGAGAAAATTGTAATAAACGATATGATAAACTCTTTAAAAAGTGTAGTAGTTTTCATGAAAAATTTAAATTTCTTTAAATATAATTGCTCCAAGTTCAAAACACCCAAAGCATATCTCCGTAATCTGAGAATACTGCCAATAACTAGAAAAAATATATCGAACCGCGTGCTAATAACTACTACGGTAAACGGACGAGGCATTACCTCATACCGAGAATTTTTAATGCAATCCCACTAGAAGACGATTGTGCTAGCCTACCGTCCTTTAAAAATAAGCTTAAGATGTTTTTGTTGGACCCGGGTATGTCCTTAAACTACGACCAAGACCACCGGGGACTGGGCAGCAGCATTCCTAGAGTGCGGTGGAGATACTGCGATCGCCAACCCGCATGCCAAGCGTGGCGATTATGGCATTTACCCCCCATGAAGTTGGGGGAGGCCTATGTCCAGCAGTGGACGTCCTAGGGCTGATGTAATGGTGGTGGTGGTTTTTGTTAGATAATTACAACAGCTGTTAATGTGTTTTGCCATTCGGCTTAGTACGTATACAAAAACTGTTTGAATTTCAACCTTATGATCTGGCTAAAAGACTCAGTTTATAGCGATTGTTTGTAACCTTAGTATTAAAAGCATTGCTTAGCATGTTACTTTGTTCAGCGGTGTCACAGTTACCTGACCACTTATAAACCTTATTGCAATGAGATAACGTCTAGCATCTGGTCAGCTAACTGTGGCGCTGTTGGGTATGTTACACAGTACAGGTAGATAGGAAGTGAGTTGAGTGTTGCCGTTCGCCTACAAACTGTCATGCAGTTTGGCGAAAAGTTGTGTGTATTATACTGTGTGAATTGTGATTGAATAAATAAATAAAAATAAAAAAATACAAAAAAGTAATTTGGAATTTTTGAAAAATCCATCCCTATGCGGCTTAAACAGGGGTGCAAAATTAAAAGGGGTGGAGTAAAATTCTAAGTGAGAGACTTGAAATTCTGTGTATGGACTCCTTATTACAACACGAGAAAACAAATTTAGGGGTTTTGGAAAAACCCACCCCTAAGCAGGTTAAATAAGGGTGCAAAGTTCGGGTGACGGCCTGTTTAGCCTAGTTGGTAGTGACACTGCCTCCGAAGCTAGAGGTCCCGGGTTCGATTCCCGGCCAGGGCAATTATTTATGCATTTAGCACGGATATTTGTTCTTGGGTCTTGGATGTTTTCTATGTCTTTAAGTATGTATTTATCTATATATGTATGTATGTCGTCGTCTAATTCCCATAGTACAAGCTTTGCCTAGTTTGGGACTAGGTCGATTTGTGTAAGATTGTCCCCAATATTTATTTATTATTTATTTGTAATTTGTATACGGGTGGAATAAAAAATTTAATCAGACACTTGAAAATTTGTGTATAGACTCCTTATTACAATACAAGAAAAGTAATTTTAGGGTTTTGTAGAAACCCACCCCTAAGCGGGTTAAATAGGGGTGCACATTTTGTATGGGGATGGAGTAAAATTTTAGGTGAGAGACTTGAAACTTTGTGTGTAGACTCCATATTACATTACAAGCAAATTTATTTCAGGGTTATGGAAAAACCCACCCCAAAGCGGGTTAAATAGGGGTGCAAACCTGACTGACTCATTCACTTAAATAAACGCCCAGCCCAACAAACCGTTGAACCAAGGAAGCTGTTTTTTTCACAACATGTAGTTTATATAACGTAAGTAACCACTAAGAAGGGCTTTTTAAATTCTACTCTCAAGGGGGTAAAAAGTGGGTTGAAAGTTTGTATGGGGATGGAGTGAAATTTTAAGTGAGAGGCTCGAAACTTTGTGTGTAGACTACTTATTACAATGCAAGAAAAGTATTTTAGGGTTTTAGAAAAAAACATAGGCTACATACAGTTTATTGTTCTGCGCGTGCGAAGCCGCGGGCAAAAGCTAGTTGATTTATATATCCATACCAAATTGCAGCTTGCTAGCACTAACAATCACAGAGCAAAGCCTCGGACAGACAGACAGACAGACAGACGGACATGGCGAAACTATAAACTATAAGGGTTCCTTGTTGACTCCGGAACCCTAAAAAGTACAGAGCTAAAGCCTCAGGAGGAGGAGGGGAGGGTATAGTATTAATTTTTTGTATGCCGGTGTCAAACAAGCTTACGGCCTGCCTGATGGTAAGCAAATACCGTAGGCCATTGATGCTTGCGGGTCCAGAATATCACAAGCGCACTGCCGACCCTTTATTGACTTGAGGATTCATTACGTTAACAGGTAGAGAGATATGTATGCAGGTCCCTCACTCTCAACACAGCGGAGTTCTGGCGAACTTACTTACCAACAGGAACACAATTATTATATTTTACGACAACTACTTTAGCTTAGTTAGTAGTGACCCTACCTACAAAGCTGGTAGACCCGGGTTCGATTCCCGATCAGAGCATTTTATTTCTGTGTTGAACATGAATATTTTTTCCTGAATCTTTTATCTGTCTATTATGAGTATTGACATCGTCGGCTAGTGCGTATATTAGAAGTTTTGCTTAGTTAGGGACTAGGTCGATTAGTGTAAATGTCCTATTATTTAATTATTATGGCTTCGCTTAATTCTGTAAGGTAACTTCCCCAGTTGGGCTCCAAATATTCGTGAACGAGGTGATGTTCCGCTGTGCCGTTATGCCCTACCCTACCTCTATTAAATACTTTTAAAAATCATAACATAAACACCACTTGTTTAATTAACAACTTGTCCTTGGTTATGTTGTGGTCCGACTAGTTACGTAAATAAATAATAATTGATACCTGCCTTACTGGCCACGATGACGTGTCATCAAACATTATAATACTTCATAGGGGAGTGTCAAGTAGTATGGGTTTTTTGTCAGTGATGCTCAAACTCAGTCATAAGATATATATAACGCCTTTAAACTCTCGCGTTTTATGCACATCCTTAAAATTTTGTAATTAATTAATAACATAGTGGACGGGTAGAAAATCTTTTTGACCCTTCACATTTTTATAATTTTTTGTGGGATAGTTAATACGTTTTTAACCCTTCACAGTGTTACCTTCACACAGTAAAATGTTGTATACCCATATCTCCATTGACAACTAGCTGAGACGTCGGTTTTATGCTGTGATTGAACTTATAGACGTCAGTTTATTGCTGTAATTATAGCCACAGAAAAATATGCGCCGCACCTCCGATTTCCGACGGCACACCGACGGCGCACAGACCTATTCCTCATAAATCTCATAAGGAACGGTCGCTGCAACAATCATCTCTGAAGATAAGATGCTGTGGCCAATGATTATGTTAATGAATATTAAATAATTCATAAATTATTGTTATTACCAGATGACACTGTCAGGTTAATGATTTATGTAGTAACAATGGTCCGAAGCTCCTATTGCAACATTTCAATCAAGAAATATAGGTACAGTCAATAATGTATATATACATACATATTGGTGTCTTTGACTGGATAATACATATTGCTGCCTTTGACTGGATAAGCCAACTTCACCTACTGAATTGTTATTATCTGACAAGGACAATTATTGACTGTACCTATATTTCTTGACTAAAATGTTGCAATAGGAGCTTCGGACCATTGTTACTACATAAATCATTAACCTGACAGTGTCAACTGGACATAACAATCCCATCAAAAACATAAATATCTTACTTATATACTTACTGCATAGAAAACTGTCAAGTTAAGGCTCAACATGCATTAAGCCGCAGTAAATTAGTTTTACTGGTAAACAATGTAGTGCCGGACTTGGCACCATTTCAGAGAATCTACGGAACTTGGCACTCATTCAGATCTCAATTCTTTTGTCGGTGAAGACGACAACCAAGCATGGCATATTCTTAAGATTGAACTTGGCTCCCATTTTCACATTTATGTGTTTGATGGGATATCATTACTTTTTGTCAATCTTCGCCAAATGGTGCTTTTTAAGTGCGAATGCACGAGTTACTATACAAAATACCCAAATCGCTATAGGTGAACCTCAAATATTTGAAGAGTTCCCTCGATTTGTCCAGGTCCAAGTCAGTCAGTCAGTCAGTGGTAAAAATGCCGTGTTTTGGAATTTAATATCTCAATAACTATTAATCCTATATTTATGAAATTTTGGGTTCTAGCTGTGCTAAAGGATCTTAATACATGTACCAAATTTTTTTTTTTTTTATGTCAGATAGATTTTGAGTTATGGGGGGGGGGGGGGCGGTCAAAAGTGGCTCCAAACGGTTCGTGTAAAATAACACACGGCTGCTGTCCGCTAGTTCCTGGGGTGAACTTGGCTGGACACGCTGCCGCGTGTCTAGACAGTTTATACATTCTTTCACGATTATTCATATTGAAATAAGGTTCAAAACATACTTTATGCTCTTGACTGCCTAATATTATATTTAGATACAAACATTTTAGTTATTTCTACAATAACTTTATTATTTTATTTTAGTATTTATAAAGAATTATCGAAAAAACAATCTTCTGTTATTTCTTTAATTCAATAACAAGAACGAGTAAAATAATAGTACATTACGATACAAGTGCAGAAAACTGGAAATTCGGAACGAGTGGTGATAAATTGAAACACGACCGAAGGGAGTGTTTTAAATCGACACGAGTTGCGAATTACCTGTTCGCACGTGTATCGTACAACGTTTTACAGTACATATGGCTCTTTAAAGTTTCGACATATGCACGTAATCTGCTGATTACCGCACTCGTGCGGTAAAGTAGCACCATATGTACTGTAAAATACATTTATTTATGGTACAGATTATTATTATTTAATTTTAATTGGATTCAAGATCCCTTGGTTTTGTAATGTTTGAAGCTTGAGGTTACATTAGACATGTCACATGGTGCCTTATAATTAAAAAAAAAACAACCGCTTAACGGCTCATCTTTGGTAATTCATCGCAAAAAAGAGTAGGTTTCTAAACATTTTATTCAGTAACCATTACAATTGTAATACTTAAAAACAATATGTTATTTATTTTATGCAGGAGATAAAGAGTAAAGTGGTCTTTTCTTTAAAGCCATATTAATCAAAATAAATTGGAGAAATCAACTACCTAAATCACCCATTATTTTCACTTCTAACCATTTTAATACTGTATTATAATCGAAAACATATGAAATTATGTAATTCTCATCTCAAAATCATGGTATTCATACTTTCTGCAATAACTGCAGCCCAACAAACCGTTGAACCAAGGAAGCTGTTTTTTTCACAACATGTAGTTTATATAACGTAAGTAACCACTAAGAAGGGCTTTTTAAATTCTACTCTCAAGGGGGTAAAAAGTGGGTTGAAAGTTTGTATGGGGATGGAGTGAAATTTTAAGTGAGAGGCTCGAAACTTTGTGTGTAGACTACTTATTACAATGCAAGAAAAGTATTTTAGGGTTTTAGAAAAAAACATAGGCTACATACAGTTTATTGTTCTGCGCGTGCGAAGCCGCGGGCAAAAGCTAGTTGATTTATATATCCATACCAATTTGCAGCTTGCTAGCACTAACAATCACAGAGCAAAGCCTCGGACAGACAGACAGACAGACAGACGGACATGGCGAAACTATAAACTATAAGGGTTCCTTGTTGACTCCGGAACCCTAAAAAGTACAGAGCTAAAGCCTCAGGAGGAGGAGGGGAGGGTATAGTATTAATATTTTGTATGCCGGTGTCAAACAAGCTTACGGCCTGCCTGATGGTAAGCAAATACCGTAGGCCATTGATGCTTGCGGGTCCAGAATATCACAAGCGCACTGCCGACCCTTTATTGACTTGAGGATTCAATACGTTAACAGGTAGAAAGATAGCTAGCCATATTAATCAAAATAAATTGGAGAAATCAACTACCTAAATCACCCATTATTTTCACTTCTAACCATTTTAATACTGTATTATAATCGAAAACATATGAAATTATGTAATTCTCATCTCAAAATCATGGTATTCATACTTTCTGCAATAATGATCCGTTTTGACAAAACAAACCTTATTTTATACTTATTGATTTTCGCAACTTTCGCACTTCCACGCTTGGGCGACGAGGACAGACTAGCGAGCTAGCAAGAGAAAATTTAGGCAACGGCTAGGCCTAAGAACGATCGCACATTGAGCCATTTAGTGGCGACCACATTAAAGCCACACGTTTTGTCGCTTGACTGTACGAGCAATCGCACATTGAGCCACTTAGTGGCGACTGGCGAATAGGCGTTTAGTGCATTGACTGAAACACGTCGTCAAGTCGCGTTCAGTGGCGGAGAGTTTGAACACCCGCGTTGTTTATTAAGACGTCAACAGTTATTCATTGATAAAAACTGGAATCCCAGATTTGACAAATTTACACATTCAGTCGTCAATATCAGAAACAAGTATAGTGTAGCGTACGAAGAGTTTTATAGAGATGTATAAATATAATTGTTCACATAAAGTGGCTAGGAATACCCCATTAGAGAAAACATCATATTTAAGCAAAGATTCTCGCGTGATGCGAACAGTTTGTGATTTGAAACAAAGCGCGACTATTCTCAAGATGTTAAAGGTACGTCTTGCGGGAGTCTGACATTAAGTATATATTGATACTATAACTCGTTAGAAGATAAAATTTCAAAATGCTGATAATAATAATATATAGGCAATATTCTTTTTGTAAAGATTTTGTTCCTATCATTCTGTTCACTTTACTTTGTCATTTTGTTAACAATGCACGCTCAACGGCTTGAGACCATATTCGCATATGTAGTATAGGATATTTAATGTGGTTTAATGCTGTTGTGCTAAATATATACTAAATTACAATTTATATGTACACAACTATCGAATAACTGAGTAGTTTTATCAAATATTACAATCAAATATTCCAAATGGAATGTTTATTCACAAGAACATACAGTGTACAACAGGTACAATTATTTTCTTATAATTCATTAAGAAAGTATGTACATATAAGAAAGTTCCTAATAAAATAATCATGATTTTTAACAGCTTAGTTTGAATGTTCCCTAAGCCTGTGATATTCATTTCGGTTTTCATGATTGTTGTTTTAAGGATTTTGTTATAATTTCCATAGTTATACTTTTTCTCCATATCACGAGTTGTCATGGACACATCTCGAATCCCTTGATAACTTAAGTAGTATCTCGGTAATTTTGATACCAACAAACCTACCTACTTTACTCCTAATTATGGACCTATAGACATTTGTGTATTTGATATTAATTTTATTCAAACGGTTACAGATTACACTGGTGTTGGCATTAGTCGTGATGACGGCTGTAACCGCCCAGTTCAGGGGCAGGGGTGGCAGACAAGGTTTTGGTGGCTTCGGCAGTCAAGGCGGCTTCGGCGGCCCAGGCGGCGGTTATGGTGGTCAAGGCGGCTTTGGCAATCAAGGCTTCGGCGGTCAAGGCGGCTTTGGGGGCCCAGGCGGCGGCTATGGTGGCCAAGGCTTCGGCGGTCAAAGCGGATTCGGAGGCGGATACGGACGCCGCCCCGGTGGCTATTATAGCCAGGGAGGATATGGTGGAGGACCTGGAGGTTTTGGCGGCCAAGGAGGCTTCGGCCAGGGCGGATTTGGCGGACAGGGAGGTTTTGGCGGTCAGGGTTTCGGCAACCAAGGAGGATTCGGCGGGCAAGGCGGATTCGGTGGACCTGGAGGTTTTGGAGGTCAAGGAGGATTTGGGTTTAGACGGTGACCTTAAAAATCGTTCGTCTTGAAGTAATAGTGATATGTAAATCTAATCATTTTCAAATAAGCAACTTAAACTATTTGTAATTCTCTCTCGGTACAATTACCGTGTTCAAGCAAATAAATTATTTTAGTTTAGTCTATTATAAAGTATGAGACGATTGCGTAACGTTTCACACGTATACCTACGTTAAATAGATCTAAATGTATTTTTATGGTAATAATATATAACGTCTGACGACGAATGGAAACATTTGCCTTAACGCTCGTTCAAAATGTTACGCAATTACTATGATCTTAAATAAACCGAAGAAATCGTGTTTTGAATATTTTAAACTCCCATCTAGACCTAACACCTCCGTCCATCAATCAGACAACATCGAATCTATACGGACTAAGAGCCAAAATATGCGAACATGGCCTTAATGACAAGGGCGTAAAAGCGTATCTTTGTCACTTAGGTAACGTACGTAGTTTGTATGCAGGGAGTCGGGTTTCTCTGCAGCTGACTGTACATAATTCAAGTAAGAATATAGTCGTACTTGATTATAACCATCCCACGTCTTCCATCGTCAAATATCTTATTACTCTATAAACCTTAAAAGTATATATTGTAAGAGTACGTTGTCTTTTGTTATAATTATAGGATGCTTTTGTTCCATACTCAAATCTTCGTTTTTCAGTCGTCCTCCTAATCTCAGAAGTCCTTTATCATCAAGATAAGGTGTAAAGGGTAGTTGGCGACTGCCTCTCAACATCACAGTAAGGCTGCGTTTCCACCAGACATGTGCGAGGATGCGTAGCGAGGGATGTGTTTGTTAAGAACCGATAGGAACACTTCGTTGACCTTTCCTCGCTTAGCGCAGCGCGCATGACGTGATCTGTTGGTTCTTAAAAACATATCCCTCGCTACGCATCCTCGCACATGCCTAGTGGAAACGCAGCCTTAACTGACCATTGGTAGACCTTATCTCGTTGCAATAAGATTCACGAATGGTCAGTTAACCTTGATGCTGATAATACGTATTACATAAATGATAAACACTATTAATTGAATATATACTTCTATACTAATATTATAAAGCCGAAGAGTTTGTTTGTTTGTTTGAACGCGCTAATCTCAGGAACTACTGGTTCGAATTGAAAATTGCATTGGCAAGACGCGGATGAAGTCGCGGGCAACAGCTAGTCACTAATAATTTGCGCGTAACCGGTCATTGCGGCACTCTTTAGGGGAGGCCTATGTCCTGCAGTGTACGTCTTTCGGCTGATATGATGATGATGATGATAATTAATTTAATCTTTAGAATTAAGACGCACTTTCGTCAGGTGACTAAATCCTGAGTGTCATATATTTTTAAAACCAAATCTCACAAATTTATACGCATATTAAAAAAGTCGTTTTTATAATGTTTTCTTTAAAATACGCCACTTTGGATTTAGACTGAGCCCGCCAACGCACTATGCGGCTTGCTGGATGCGGTTTGAGGCCAATGCGTAATAGTTGCGCTGTGAATCAAAACTAATGGACGATTCACACCAAACGGCCGGAGTCGGCGTGCACGGCAAAGGAATACGAACCCTCCATACAGAAGCTAGACTTCGTATCCAAACAGCAGCGTTTACTGTCGTTAAAGTCCATTCTAGTGTTAATCATGGTTCTAAAATATTGTAGAATACAACATTTTCTAAAACTTTTCAGTTCATAGATTTTTTCCACGACCCCTGGGGTCGAAGATGTGGAACCGTCTATGGGGCGCTAGCGTTGAAAATTGATCCCTTTTTCTAGTGCTCCTGTCATGTTTACGATTTAGTGCATTTTAGCGCAAACTGTAGTTCGACAATATTGTAAATCACAAGCTATAACTTCCGGGTTGAAATATTTTTTCCATGACATCTGGAAACGGAGATATGAAATCATCTACAAAGAGTTACGGTCGAAAACTGCTATCTGTTCAGTTTTCCTCCCATATTTCGTTTTAGGGCATTTAAGCACAAACTATAGTTCCCCAATCTTTCAGAAGGCAAACATACATATAATCACGCCTGTTTCCCTGAGGGGCGACAGGCAGAGATCACGGATTTCCATTTGCTGCGATCCTGACATACAACTTTCGCTTCATGAACTCTCAAAACATTCTTCATGTATGCGCGCCGATTTAGGGTACTCTTGACCTGGCCTCTCCGCAGAAGACAAAATTATCTACAAATTGAAAGTTTCTACCATACCTAGTAATAGTAATATGGAATGCTCAAGATGGGGCTTTGCTCGTATATATACCTTGTGACTTTCAAACCCTCGAAACGCAGAAAATGGAGTTCAAACATTGATGAGAACGGTGGCAGAAGTTGGTGCATGTGAATCCGTTCTTCGTGCGCGAACACATGTTAGTTAGGAACACTGGGTTGAGCAATTTTATTGTAGGATGCAATATCCGTGTAGGCTTTGGGGACGGACTCGAGGGTCATAAGAATGGGAATACATTGGTTTTGGTGAAGTCTCCACCAATATAACTCAGGTTCCATCACCACCGGTCGGACATGATGAGCATTTTCTCAACGTTCACCTGAAAGTAAGTAATTGATTTTACACACAGTTGGCCATCGTTTCTCGTGAGCGGTTCCGTATCACGGTTACCAGTTAATGATCGTACAAACTTTCAGTTTGCAAATAATTTGGTTTTCTGAAAGATTGCAGACCTACAGTTTGCGCTAAAATGCACTTAAACATAAATGTGGGATGAAAACTGGAACAGGTAGTATTTTTAGATGGTAGCATTCCATAGATGATTCCATATCTTCTTTCCTAGAGGTAGTGGAAAAAATATTTCAATCCAAAAGTTATAGCAAATTTTATGATCTAAAATATTGCCACAGTATAGTTTGCGCTAAAGTGCAACTTAAACGTAAACGTGAGAGGAAAACTGGACAAAGGAAGCAATTTGGACGGTAACTCCCCATAGATGATTCGATATCTTCTTTCTTAGTAGTGATGGAAAAAATATTTAAACCCAAAAAATACGGCAAATTTTGTGAACTACAATATTTTAAAATCATGATAAGCACTAGAATGAACTTTAAATACAGTACAGCAAAACACTGAAATAAATGACAGTTTTTCCAAGAAGGCGGAGAAATATATATAGGTAGAAGGAAGAAAACTCTGGTTTGTCATTATTATATTGTCCTTACAATATATCAAAAAACCATAACAATCGGACCTCTTTCAGGCTACCGGAACAACTATTTACTAAATGTATGGCGATTTCTTTTCTATGAGCGGCACCTTTTCCGGTATACCGTACTTCCGGTTCAAATTTCGCAATGGCGACAGACAGATCCGTAATCAGCAGGGTCAAAACACTCTGAAAACGTTGTCACCACAACTGTTACATGTTTTGCTTCTTGCATTCTACTTTTTCAAAAATGGTCCTTGTCTAATATAAGGGGAACAAGTCCCCAGTACAGGACAGTTCACTGTGGAATAAGTGGAGGATCGGAGAGGGAATCGAAGATAATATGGAAGTGAGTTGTTCAAGTAGAGTTAAAGTCGAGTAACAGTGGAGTTAAGAGAAGTGATATTGTGCACAGTATCGGTGAAGTTATTAGCTGTGTCACGTACTAATAGGCGCGGGCTCGGTCGACTTTTGAGTGTCAATTGAGTCTAGTACGCGGGAACTTAGTAAACGCTACCAGTGTAACTAAATCGCTGAATAAACCTACAGAAGTATGTATTTTAACTCTATCCCGTACCCCACGCTCTTAACACTATTATTACCGACTGTAATTTTTTTCACAGTCATCCGCATTTCACGGTTCCCCCTTGCAGCTTAAAAAAACCGACTTCAACCCAATTATTCGACCATTTATCGTGCACATACATACTTAATGCAAATCTAAGACATATGGTTTTCTCATAGACGCCATTGTCAGAACTCGACCAAATTTAAATGGGACCACACGGGAAGTACCAGCATTCAAATAAAAAAAGAATCATCAAAATTGGTTTATACAATCGAAAGTTCTGAAGTAACAAAATAAAAAAATACAGGATCCTCCTCCTTTTTTGAAATCTGTTAAAAACTAGAATCAAATCAAATCAAATCAACTGGCATGGCTGCTTAGTCATCAAAATCATGTTTTTTTTTATAAATATTACGGGACATTTTTTTTATTTACACAAATCGAACTAGTCCCATAGTAAGCTCAATAAGGCTTATGTTATTGGTATTAGGCGCCGATATATTTAATAGATATATCTATTGGTGAGTTTCTGTAATTGGCTCCATATTTCTATTTAAAATGTCGACATGTTTAAAAAGCTGTTGAAACTCCTATAATAAATAAATAAATAAATATATATATACATAAATACATAGAAAACATCAAATTCTCAGGAACAAATGTCTCTGCTCACCACAGAAACAAATGCCCTTACCGGGAATTCGAACCCGGACCTCTAGCTTCGGAGGCAGTGACACTGCCTAAACTAGGCTAAACAGGCCGACGGACATGATAGAAGTAAACCCATCAAAAACATAAATGTGAAAATGGTAGCCAAGTTCAATATGCGATGCGTGGTTGTCGTCTTCCCGACAAAAGAATTGAGACCTAAATGGCTGCCAAGTTCCGTAGATCTGAAAAGGTGCTAAGTCTAGTACTAGATTGTTTACAGTAAAAATAATTTATTGCGGCTTAATGCATTTTGAGCCGTTTTCTATGCAGTAGGTTATAATACCATGAAAGCTGGATATTTAAGAAAACTGCCAAGTTAAAGCTCAAAATGCATTAAGCCGCAATAAATTATTTTTACTGTAAACAATCTAGTACTGGACTTGGCACCCATTTAGATCTCAATTCTTTTATCGGGAAGACGAGAACCACGCATCGTACATATTGAATTTGGCTGCCATTTTCACATTTATGTTTTTAATGGGATATCATTACTTTTTGTCAAGCTTCACCAAATAGTGCTTTTCAAGAGCGAATGCACGAGTTACTATACAAAATACCCATATCGCTATATGTGCACCTCAATTATTTGAAGAGTTCCCTCGATGTCTCCAGGACACTATGATCAGATTCTTACCTGATAACTATGGGACTACCCCTAAAGTATACAGTTTCAAACAAAATAATAATTTTCCAAATCGGGTAATAAATGACGGAGTTCTGAGGTAACATTCATGAATAATAATAATAAAACTGAAAAATTACTGTTTTCTAATTTTTTGGTGTACACACACAATCACCAAGCTGGATGCCAAACTCCATCTTCCTAGGTTACCTGGAAGTGGGTTAGGTATTTGATTACTAGTCAGTCAGTCAGTCAGTCAGCAGTTGTTGCAGTTTTTTGGACATTAATATCTAAGTACTAAACTAATAACTATTTAAGATATTTATGATATTTGGGGTTCTAGTTGATCTAATGGATCTTAATACATGTACCATTTCATGTTTTTATAGTTATCGAGAGGTCAAAAGTGGCTCCAAACGGTTCGTGTAAAATAACACACGGCTGCTGTTCGCCAATTCCTGAGGTGAACTTCTCTAGATACTTGCGTAATTTTAGTATTACAAATATAAAACATGTTATTATGTTATGTTATTAATGAATCTTTAGTAATCTTAACTATATCCTTCTAATTTACGTAAAAAAAATGGTTTCCTCGATTAGTTTACACTAGTCACGAGATACAGTTATGAATTACGGAATTATTTCTAAAGACGCAACGCACGCAAAATTACAGTAATTGTTACGATGACGTTAGTAGGAACATACCCTGTTAGAGAGAAGTATCATATTTAAGCAAGGATTCTCGTGTGTTGCGAACAGTGTGTCATTTGAATCAAAGTGCGACTATTCTCAAGATGTTCAAGGTATGTGACGTGTAATTTCAGATAACATTAAATAAGATTACTTTTTCAATCTGTGTTAAAACTTATTTTTATGCCCGACTGCGGCAGAAGGAGATTTTTTCGAGTGTACTGTGTAAATTTATTTATTTTTTATTTTATTGTGAGCGGCTGCAGGATTTATTGTGGAGTGCGATGGAGATCTATACTGCGATCGCCAACCCGCTGCCAAGCGTGGCGCTGTGGCATTTACCGCCCATGAAATTGGGGGAGGCCTATATCCAGCAGACGTCCTACGGCTGATATGGTGGTGGTGGTGGGCTACAGGATAATATTTATAAAAAAGACGAGCATTGAGGTTATTAATTATCTTCACTAATTGCAACAGTTAATACTTAGGATAAAAATCTGATATCTTTCAACAGAAGTCTATATTCTGTTTATTTTGATAATACTTTATTGCTTTATTGTATTAATATAAATACTTTATTGCTAATTTCATCATATAAGTTTTTTTTTTACAGGTTACGTTGGTGTTAGCAGTACTTGCGATAACGGCTGTGTCCGCCCAATTCGTGAGCAGGGGCGGCAGGCCAGGCTTTGGTGGCTTCGGCGGTCAAACCAGCTACGGGAGCCCAGGTGGCGACTTTGGCGGTCAAGGCGGCTTTGGCAGTCCAGGCGGTTTTGGCAGCCCAGGCGGTGGTTTTGGAGGTCAAGGCTTCGGCGGTCAAAGGGGTTTCGGAGGTGGATACGGATACCAACCTGGTGGTTTTAACCATGGTGGGCTTGGTGGAGGACCTGGAGGATTTGGCGGCCAAGGAGGCTTCGGCCAGGGAGGATTTGGCAGACCGAGAGGATTTGGTGTACAGAGGTTCGTTAACCAAGGATGATTTAGAAATTAGTCGGAGACCTCAAAAAAGGTGCGACCTGAACTTAAACAGTGATACTGAAACATAATTTTAATTACTTTCTGCTAAGCATGTGGAACTATTTATAAAATATCCATCAATATATACCGGTATTTAACCAAATAAAGTACTATATTATTGTAATAGTTACACTTAATCTTAAATAAACAGTAAAGAGTAAAATAACAATGTCTTAATTAGTTGAAACAACACTATTAACATTAAATTGGTGCTGGCTGAGAATACTGGCTAATAGCTGATCTTGCGCCCGATATGACCTCCGACATCACTTGCAATAAAATATTTCCGAAATACAGCGCCAGTCGAGACCCCTTCACCAACGGACTTGAGTCCAACTTTTCATCGGCAACCGGCTTAGGAGGCTCTTCTATACTGTTGCTAACCACAGGCAAAACTGGTTCTACTGGAGGCTGCACAGGGGCCTCTGCAGGAGGTGGAATAAGAGCTTGGACTGCTTTTAGATATGCGTTTATCTCATCCACTCTGCCTATGTCTGTGAGTAGGTTTCCTTGGACCAGAGGGCCTACTGGAGCTACTGGTGGCGGCGGTGGTGGCGGTGGTGACCCAGGTACTGCTGGCAAAATAGGAGTCGGTACAATAACGGGTGGCGGTGGTGGCGGAGGCGCAGGAGTTATCAAAACCAGTTTTTCAATTTCGCCCACTGGTAATCTTGATAGATCTTCGCTTGTATATATAGGTGGGAGGGAAGCTATTGGCAGTACACTTATTCGTGGACCTGGAGTTACCAATTCCGTAGATGCTGGAATAAACATAGGAGGAAGAGGCGTTACGGCCACATCTTCAGGAGGCGGCGGGGGCTGTGGAGGCAAAACTGGCGGAGCTCCAGTATCAATTGACTTCTCCAAGGATATCGAAAACATAGGTGGCGGACTATCAACTGGCACCATGTCTGGACTTCGCTTCGCTATAGTATGTTTGGTTATTAGATGTCCGAATTTCGTCCTTATTTCTTTGATAAATTCCCCATGGACCAATGGCTTGAACACTGGAGGCTTAAAAGAGAAATCAAAGTCTCTTTTTATATGCACTTCTTTGAACAGCAAAGGTTTGGAGTTCACGATTTGAAAGACGATGAACAAAATCGCGATCTGTAAGAGAAACAATATTTTACATAAATATAAAAAAATATAAAAATCAGGAAATATTTAATTTTAAAAGGCATTTCAGAACAACAAAACGTTTCCGAGAACATCCCAGATACCGTCTACATTTTATTTGCGTTTTGGAAACTACTCTTCAGTGTCTTGCTAAATACAAGTAAGCTAGAGTATTACTGTGTCTCGCCAAATCAAATGTTTTACACTGGCTTTAAAGTGAATGAATGAAGATTGAAGTGTACCAACTAACGGATCGGTATCGAACACTGATAATTTGTTTTCTGGGCCACTTCGTACCTTGTCACAGTGACAATAAGGTGAGATCTCCAGCAGCTTTCATATTGATTTTTATTGTGACAAGGTACGAAGCGGCCCAGAAATCAAATTGGCGGACCTTACATGCACCACATACATACACAATAAAACGATCCGCCCTAATATAGTCTGCTCGTATTCACCATAAAGACACTACTATACACAAGTTGTAAAAGGAAAATCTCGGTATGATACTAATGGCAAAAGGTAAACACTTAAATAAAAAATAAAAACATTTCCCAAGTGCCATGTATTTTGTATTTTTTTCTACTCGTCTACTTATGGTTGGAGCAAGGGCGGTTGTGATAACTCCTGCGCTGCTGCCACCACTACCACCGGTTATCTTTGAATTGTATTAAGCTACTCATATTTTTCGAATATGGAAAAAATCATTTTGAAAATAGAACGCCAGGTTTTAATAAAAAAAAACAAGTCTCCATAAACGCAATGATCACTTTGAGGAGACTCATAGTTACATTATTAGCTCTCAAAGTAGTAGTCGTCGTTCTCGATATAGACCATTATGAAACTTGGTTCCTAGTTGATAAGGAATAAACTTCTCTCATAAACTATTAAATTTACTCGTAGCGATGCACTTTAAATATTCACTTAGATTTAAGAAAATACCTTACTTCCACCCATATTGTACAAAATGTTGAGAAATTGTGGCGAAAAAATCAAGATGATCCCTTTAAATAAACTCAATAGAACAATCGAGGATAAAAAAATACCTCACAGCACGCTAGGATATTCATGGAGTAACCTTTTGCACTTAATGCTATATTAAGATAATTTGAAATTGAACTTTAATAACGGTGCACAAGGTTTCGTTTGTCATGAGTAGTTTTAAAGTGATACGAGCTTGCAAAAGCTATGCTGTCTGTGGAATTATGCCACAATTACGACCAAGGAGACAATAAGTGGTAATTAACATGTACTTTATACAAAGGTAATAAGATTTATTATTGCGTATCCAAGTTGTGAGTGTTTTGCCATGACCCAGGATGTTAGTCAGGTGTTAGTGACATTGATACCTAATTCAAGTAATTGAGTGGCAAAAGTAGAGAACTCTCGGAAGTTTCAGTTGTTTAATTGCGTAACTTTTCGGACTAACACTACGATATGGATGTATTAACTCTCATTTTCATCATAAAAAACCGGCCAAGAGCGTAATGACTAATGACGAAATTTCATTGCATGTTTGAGAAAAGTAATTTGAGTAGGTACTTCCAGATACTGACGATGACTTCGAGTCTCAAAAATCTCGCATTCACATTTTTGTCTGTCTTATATTAAGTTACTGCATATTGGAAAGCGGTGACTTTACTGGTTGCTTACGGAAACGTGATCGAAATAATGAATTTCCCTTCGGAAGCACGAAGCGAGGAAGATTGAAGACGAAAAACCCGTCCATAATCTTGATTAATGGTGTCATGTTTCGGCTAAGGCTGGCTGCATAAGCCTACCAATGTAATGGGTAATGCAGCAATTACAATTTCCGTTTTCGATTACTTACATTTTATAAAGAATACGTCTGTGGCGAACAATATGGTACCTATTTTACTAATAGTCAAATCAGCAATTTTTTACGAAACGTTAAAAATGCTCGGTTACTGTTTAGTTAGGTTTGTAGAGAAATTTCCTACTGATGACGTCATAGTTTTGTATGGTCAAACTGCATCGATTTTTTCATATTTATGTATTTAAAAAGATTTCACTATGGCATAAATAAGTTGGTTGCAACGCATTTTTTTTACATTATCAATAAATTGCGTTGTAAAACACCCTGTTATAATATAGGAGGGTATTTCACACCGCATTTTTTTACATTATCAATAAACAAATCACACGAAAATACTCGGAAAAATCAAACCAACTTATTTATGCCACAGTGTAATTTTTTAAAATACATAAATATGAAAAAATCGATCATCAATCGATATTATGGCCTCCCTGATTGTAAGTAGATACAGTAGCCCATCATCGCTTGCTACTGCCATGGTCTAAGGAAATGAGGTCTGCTACTCCGGATCGTGACACAAGCCTACGTCACTGTACAGCCTGTACACACACGAACTCACACTACGACCGCCAACCACCGATAGGCTTGGCAGCAGTGATGACGTAGGCTTGTGTCACTCGCACAAAGAATTTTCCCCGGAGTGTCATACCTTGTATTATTGTATCATGGCTACTGCAGAAAAATCTCAAACACATTGCTGACCAAGTTTTGATAGGATTCGTTGTATATTATTTATTTAATCGTATGGCATTTATTTACGAACCGTGAGATCTTCGAGAAGACAAGTACGGTTGCCAGTTTTTGTTGCGCTTTTAGCACCAACCAGGGGTCACGTGTGGGGTAACTGTGGGTACTCCCTACGGACGTGGTGCAACTTCGACCCCCCTTTGTCAAGTGAGTGGGCAACTTGACTGTTAGAAGTTCTCAAGCCGCCCGAAGTCCTCTAACTTGGCTTAACGGCTACTGCCGTAGACAGCAGCCGGGATCAACGGCTTAACGTGCCTTCCAAAGCACGAGAGGGCTCAGTTAGTAACCACTCAAAGCGGTCACCCATCCAAGTACGTACCTGCGCCCCCATTGCTTAACCTCGCATACCGCACGCGATACGCGGGCGCCGTTGGGCCACGAGCGCTCTGTATTGACAGCTATTCCTTGTATTGACAGCTAGAGACAAATACTCGTACAGGTCCTCCACTCTCAACACAGTGCAGGCTCGGAAGCTTTTATTTTTTATTATACCTATAACTATTTTAAACTACGTGAGAGTGCTGATTAGACCATAATGACAAACGATTAAACTAGTCACAAATTAAACCGTCGACTGGCATCGTAAAATACGAGAGGCAAACTCCGTAAACTGGTAACTGTATGCACGTCCGAAAGAGATAGTTGTTAATTGGTTTAAGCATAATTACGGTACTTAAGGAGTAATTAAGTGGGTAATTGTATAATATTTAGAGTCACGTACAGTATATACTGTTGTAAAAAATATTCCGATGTAAATGAGTAGGTTAATATAGTCAAGAACTTTTACTTGAGACACCCTTAGGTTGAGCCCTGTCAAATTTACAAAATGTATCCCAAACTAAAAAGCGTGACGGTACTTTAATCCTTTATGTATCGGACTAGTGTAAACGTTCTTTTTTAGGGTTCCGTAGTCAACTAGGAACCCTTATAATTTCGCCACGTCCGTCCGTCTGTCTGTCTGTCTGTCTGTCTATCTGTCCGTCTGTCTGTCCAAAGCTTAGCTCTGTGATTGTTAGTGCTAGAAAGCTGCAATTTGGTATGGATATATAAATCAATAAAACTAACAAAGTCGTAAAATAAAATCTAAAACAATTTTTTTAAGGGTACTTCCCCTACTCGTAAATTGGGGATAACATTTTTTTTGCTTCAACCCTATGGTGTGGGGTGTTGTTGGATAGGTCTTCCAAAATGAATAGAGGTCTTCATCAAACATTTTTTGATAAAGTGAATATTTGCGAAAATATTCACCCCAAAAGAAAAAAAAAACGTGTCCTCCCCTCCAACTTTTGAACTATGCGTCCAAAAATATGAAAAAAATCATGAGAGTAAAACCTAATGATCAGTTTAGCCGCTTTTGAGTTATCGTAAAAAGTTTTCCCTTGTTAGTAAAAGCCGTATGAAACGCTGCGAAAGTTTTCCCTTTTGCTTGTTATTGTTTTTTTTTAGAGTAAGTTCGTTGGGCAACTACGGACCCTGAACATGGCCCGACATGCTCTTGGCCGATTTTATTTCCTCTTGAGGTAAATGAGTTTATGTCAAAAATTAAATTTTTGTTACAAGCTTTTATTCTACACTTATGAATGACACTATGGGGCCCTTTACGGTAACTATACTAAGTATAATATATAAGTATAGTAAGTAAGTATACCTATATGAGTAGTTATATGACAAATACCTCATGGCATTAAGTCCGCCTTTTGTTCCTTATGATTTATTATTGTGAAGATTTACTTATTTATTTATCGTATAGCAATTATTTCGTACCGTGAAATCTTCGCGAAGGCAGTACGGTTGCCAGTTTAATAGAAAGATGAAATAAAATAATTATAATATCAGGCTCACTGCAAAAAACTTTATACACGATTTCTGGGTACCAAATATTCAGTATACGAGCGGCCTAAACCACCCAAATTGGTGGTGTGGTGGTCACATTGTGGTGGACGCGGGTGTAGACTTGCAGAGCCGCAACCGACGACACTCGCCTCCGCGCTGTCACCTTTCACGCGCCGTCCTTTGCCTCGCGAAAATTAAAAAAAAAGTGGTCATGAAACTGTGAAGTGAAGAACGTTCTAGACCTGTGGCATTGGCGCGAAACGGGTTATCGAAAGCGGTTACTCAAGGTTAGCGAGTTTCTTTATAGAAATCGAGCGTTTTATTATATTTGTGAAATGTGAGTTCTGTTCAAATCATTTTAAAAAACTTTAACGATATTGAAGTAAACGTTCCAGTTTTCGGTTTTGACCCTATAATTGACACTTTCCGTCTTAACGCATTCACTGCCACCGACGCAAATGTGCTTTCACTTCTATGCAATTTTGTTCCTGGCTGGCAGTGAATGTGTCAAGTTCTATTACAATAAAATATAAACAATAACAACAACAAACCTTTACCACAACAACAATACAAATACTTAATACAAAACGAGGGCCTACAATTTTAAAAAAAGTATAACTTTTTCTATGGATAATTGTAAAATTTTGTCGAATTATAGGCTCGTAAAGTTATGTGGTTTTGTGCCAGAGTGTCAATTATTGGAATAATCAAAAAAGTAAGTATCAATTATTTGGACGTTTACCTTATATCGTGTTAATTATGATGTTAAATAGTATTTATTATCAAGTTTACATCGCGTTGCGTGTTTGTTAAGTGAAAAGTGCTATGTCGTTAGATATATCAGACAGATTAACTTCCGCAGTTTACAACACGATTTTCACATAAGTTAGGTATGTACAAATGTACGGTAATAGAAATGATAATAGAACATTTTAAGAGTATATAACACAATATCTGCTTACGAAAATAGCCAGTTCAACATTTTGTAGAAAGGAAATTAAAAAGGGTGATAATATAATTATGTAAATTTTCCCAAAGTTCAATATATTATGTCTCTAGTTTGCAATCAATTCTATTATTTTATTTAGCATTTTACTATCTATTACGATGTGTTTTCGATATAAGTATTTATTTTTAATCTTTAGTTACTAATACGCAATAATAACAATTGGAAACTTTAAATATTAAAGAAATCAACTTTGTTTCCATACTTTTGGCTTGAGAGTACTTACTACACAAAAATGACAAATGGTACGTAAAATTTGTATTTTCTGAATGTCCCGCCGCTAACGAATAAAAATAAGTTACGAAACAACAACAAACGGTAAACTTTTACTAGTTAATGAATAATTTAACAACTTTTCTTTTTGTTAGGTATTCCTTACAGTCACTTGACACGCGTAGACAATGCCAACAGTAATCGAAAACTTTGTCATGCATAAATACTGAAACTGAAGGTAACTCTTCTAGTATACTCTTGGAACGAATGAAATAAAGGTTGAAATTTTAGGCCTTCCACACTATACAACTGCATCCGTGCACACAGTGAATAAAATAACATTTAAAATGTGGCGCATTGTCATTATCAATAGGCAATTAATTCATAAGGAACACAATTTAAAATTAATTTAGTTTTTATAAGCGAATATCGTGATCAAGAAAATATCGTTAATCAGGATCTCGATACAGTCGATTACAAATAGATTGATCCACCAAAGTTACAAAAATGTGTATCCACTACCTTTATGTTAAGTCAATAAAGACACGGATACATATTTAAATAACCTTGGGTGGATCGATAAAAAAATATATATATATATATATATATATATATATAGATTTACAGTTTCTGACGGGGCCTCTCTTTAGGTTTACAGAGCCTCTCGATCTCGATCACTTTGTAGTCGACAGTACTTAAAAATAATATAAGAAATACAATAATAAACTGCGATTTTCGTCTACCTGACACTAATAGGCAGAATATGCCGATTACTTAAAACATTATAAAATTACTTGTAATGTCAAAGTCTTGTCCATAAATGACAGCATTAATACCATTAATTTTGAGTTGGGTTACACAAAATGAGCCATGGGTTGATTTTCACAGAACGATATACACGTCTAAACATGTAATTAGTCCCGAAATTGCCGGTAATTACGTACCTACCTATGTTTTTGCTTATTGTACATAATAAACCTAAAAGGTCGCGTACGGTACGGTTTCAGAGAAACTTCCTCCCTCGGACACTCCGGTTGTGGAATAAGCTCCCTGCCGAGGTTTTCCCGAGGAACTACAGTATAGGATTCTTCAAGAAAGGAGTGTATAAATTTTTAAAGGTTCGGCTCGGGAACGCCCATGTGACACCCCTGGAGTTGCAGGCGTCCATAGGCTGCGGTGACCGCTTACTATCAGGCGGGCCGTACGCTTGTATGTATGCCACCGACGTGGTATAAAAAAACCGCGACAAACGAAAAACAACAAAAAAGGTGAAGTAGGTACAAAGGCGAGCTTATCCTTTTTTTAACCTGTAGCTGTTTTCCAACGTTTCCGACACATGTCACTATTCATAACATAACACATCAAGCACTAATGCCTTTCCACAATGAATTAGTTCACACGTGCTCGCCATGATTTGCCGCTCCGTTGTCGCCATTGTCATGCGAGCCGCGATTAACCCGAGACGCATTAATGACAGAAATTAGAGTCACAGTTAGCTGCTTTCAATCTAGATGATCTAGATTAGCAATAAACTAAATAGATTACCAAAAAGTTAGCTTCTTTCCGAATTCATTTTAAAGCCTAGTTTTCCCTTTGGTTATGAAGGTCAGATGGCAGTCGGTTTCGTAAAACTAGTGCCTAAACTAAATCTTGGGATGAAGTGCCAACGTGGATCCGCGGGGTAATTGCGCAACATTTTTAAGCGTTCCTAAGGTAGATCTAAATGACATATTTCCATGGTAAAAAAAATAATAAAAAATGACAGATCAGAGACCTATCGCGCGTTCGAAAAGTTACGTTCCGTGGCTACCCTGCCGGACTCTTTCTATACATTTGGTGAATAGATGGATAGGTTATAAAAGATCTCAAGCAAGTTATCATTCGAAACATTTCCTCTAGGAAATACGAGTAAGCTAACTGGCCGCGTACTTTCTAATATTTAAGAATTTCGGTTAACTTCAGGATTTCGGTTATATTCTTACTTGAAGGCAAATATGAATGGTAACAGTTTTTAATACAATTTTGTTTTAAAGTTATTGTGTATTGTAGGTTAAAGCACCCATCCCAAATGTAAGTATGACCTAGACATCTATCCCAAGTTCAAGACTGTAGTTACTACATAACTATGTAGGTATTTCTATAGTTTCTAGTAAGTAGTTGCCGATTACACAACTTATGTTTTAGTTACACAATATAGTGTAGACCGGTTCGTCACTTTCTTCAGCTGAGTGTAAATATTAGTTCGTCACAAAAACCTAAACATTTGGTCGCTCTAGTTTTTACGACGTTTCTCACATTGCACTTTCTACTCACAGGACATACTCTAATGAGGATAGTACCCAGTCAGAATAAATAACCAGGTGACACACTATGGCTCAGACAACCATATGCTTTGTGAAATGAAAATCTAAATATTTATTTGGTTAAGTACAATAACATGTCAATAGATAAGGGTTGGAATTATTCCAGCAAGTATTACCTATACTTTTGGAAGCCGATGCCGCTCTTCTTTTGTTCCTATAATAACAATAATTGTAATCGTTGCAAATTGAAAATAATAATCAAACAAAAGTTAGTAACTTACACTTTTCCTAATCTTACATTATTTAGTTCCTACTATAAAGGCATACAGGGTGGGCCCTGTAACAGAAGCATAAAATTAAACGGTGCACTATTGACCGAGCTAGCAATTATTTCGGAAAGATGTCAATGAAAAAAAAAACAGTTTTTCTAAGGTTTATTTTTTCTTCAAGATAAAATAAAAAAAACATGACAGATATTTTACATGTATTTTTGTACTCTCCTGGAGTGATATTAATAACTGTAAACGGCAAAAACAATAAAATATTGAAAAATATCCTTGAATACAAAAAATGCGAATCCAACAGCAGTGATCAGTGCCCCTTCAGTAAATAACTTCAAAAATAGACTGGACAAATATTTAAAAAAAAAACAATAATAATGGCCGGTTCACGGGTATCTACCGCTGTACCCGTGAATGGGTTCTAATAGGTGTACTATATTACATCAAACTTCGTCTCCCAAAGGCATCTACGTGTTGGACTTATAACCCCACGCACGCCTACCAAATGACCGGGCTGTAAAAACCGAGCGTAAGGCTGAGGGCTGTAAGAACGGAGCTACAATAATAATAACTATTATTATTATGAATTTTTATTTATTTCATCGTATGGCATTTATTTACGAACCGTGAGATCTTCGAGAAGATAAGTACGGTTGCCAGTTTTTGTTGCACTTTTAGCACCACCCAGGGGTCACGTGTAGGGTAACGGTGAGTACTCCCTACGGACGTGGTGCAACTTGGACCCCCCTTTGTCAAGTGAGTGGGCAACTTGACTGTTAGAAGTTCTCAAGCCGCCCGAAGGCCTCTAACTTGGCTTAACGACTGCTGTCGTAGACAGCAGCTGGGATCAACGGCTTAACGTGCCTTCCAAAGCACGAGAGCGCTCAGTTAGTAACCACTCAAAGCGGTCACCCATCCAAAAACTGACCTGCGCCCACATTGCTTAACCTCGCATACCGCACGCGGTACGCGGGCGCCGCTGGGCCACGAGCGCTCAAGCACTTGATACTACAAAGCAATAACTTGATACTACCTCAAAAACTGAATTGATTGATACTACTACAGTACATTATTTTGGATCAAAATATCTCCGAATTTTTAAAATAATAATATATTTATCTGATATTTATATACATATACGGACACAGGGAGTTTTTTTTTTTATTAAAAATGGGATTGCTCTTGGCCAGCATCTAGCCAGGGGGCAAAGATGAGGCCGACGATGAAGCGAGCTCACCCAGAAGATGCCTATTCACTCGTGCCTTAAAAAGGTCCAGGTTATATGAACTCGGAAATACAGACGCCGGCAGAGAATTCCAAACCTTAGAAGTGCGCATACAATAAATATCTTCTAAAAGAAGCTAAACAAAGAGCTAAGCTCAAAAATTATCAGTTCTGCTGGGTTCGAAATTGTACCGTTATGGTTCGCCGTGATGAAAAATCACCTATTTTGTATATTGGATCAGAAGAAGCTTTAAACAAAATTACATAGGTGTTACGAATTCCGCTTTGCAGCTACACACTGATAAACCTTACTCCTGTAAATTAACTAATTTGGAAACATATACTCACAAAGTAATTTTAAGCAGAAACAAAACCATTCTTATCTGTCATTGTATTTTGGAATTTATGAATTTATTCATTGTATTTCTTGCGTATTGTGGCTTTTTGCTATCAAAAACCGTGTTCGTCGATATTGCTAAAGTTAAATTTTTTAAATACAAAAATGTTGCGTAGGTCATTTTATTTTTAAATAATGGATAGTCATATTAGCATATATTATCAAAATGCACGTGGTTTAAGGTCAAAAACAACTGAATTTCTTCGTAATGTATTAAGATTTGACTATCACTTTGTTTGCATTACGGAAACGTGGCTCCTACCAGGCATTTTTGATGCTGAACTTTTTGATTCCCGGTACTCAGTTTACCGAACTGATCGCGACTATGAGAGAGTGGGTATGACGCGGGGCGGAGGCACGCTTATAGCCGTGCATCGCAAGTTTAGAGCGGAAAGACGTGATCTGCGCCAATTAATAGATTTATTTGACGCTGATGTTACTTGGATCGATGTACCTACCTCTCAGGGTCCAGTTACTAAAAAAATAAGGTTGTTAACCTGTTACTTTCCACAAAGTAAATATCAAGTTGAGTCACAATTTTTATTATTTGAACATTTATCCAACATATATACTGATAATCCTAATGATCATTTTATTGTTTTAGGCGATTTTAATATCCCGGGAGCATCATGGATACCCAACAACCTTAGCCAAAAAAAATACAAGTTACGTATTCCAAATTATGATTCCTTAACTACGCAGCTGTCTGCGTTTATGTGCTTCACAGACTGGCATCAATTTAATAACATACCCAATGTAAATGGAAGGCAATTGGATTTGGTATTGTCGAATAATGATTGCTCTGTATCAACTGTTGAAGCATTGGTTCCTGTTGACAATCATCACCCAGTCTTTTGTGTAAAGACTTGTATTAGGTCGAATGATATTAACTTAAAACCCGCGCGTCGTATAGTCCGACGTTTTTACGCAGCAGACTATGACATTGTAAACTCAGAGTTGGAAAAAATTAATTGGGAACTTGAACTTTCACACGATGACATAGAGGAGGCAGTTGACAGTTTTTATAGTATTCTCAATCGAGTCATTGATAACTTGATACCCACTAAAATACTTAGTTCCAGTGAATATAAATTTCCCGTATGGTACTCCCGCCCATTAATAAAAATGATAAAGAAAAAAAATAAAACTCATAAGAAATGGAAAATTTATAAACGGACATCGGATTATTTAGATTTTTCTATATTACGTACTAAAATTAAAAAAATGGAAGCCTCATGTTACAGTCTGTTCATATCACGAACTGAAAATAATATTCGTTACAATTCAAAGTCTTTTTGGTCATTTTTAAAATCCAAAATGAATGTAAGCGGAATTCATTTGGATAACATAGTAGGCAATAATGGCCAAGACATTGCTAATCTATTCAACACATATTTTCAGTCTGTATTCGTAAAAAAAGATAACTCCAGTCAGTCATCTTCACCTAATTTGTATACCACAGATAATAATGTTTATTCAGACAGTTTGATCACTAATGTCGAAATCACTGAATCTATGATACACCCAGTTTTCTTGAAGAATTGTCGTACGACATTGGCGTTGCCCATAGGACTTCTGTTCAATCTCTCATTAAGATCTGGAACCCTGCCAATTTGTTGGAAAAAATCAATTGTAGTCCCAATTTTTAAAAATGGTGATAAGCACGACATCAAAAATTATAGAGGGATCTCAAAGTTATCCATTATCCCTAAACTATTTGAAAAAATCATTTACGACTCATTGTATAGCGCGGTCCGGCCGCAGTTGATTAATCAGCAACATGGGTTCATTAATAGACGTTCTACCGAATCCAACTTATGTCAATTCACAGACTATGTAATAGATGCTATGGATAAGGGTTATCAAGTAGATGTGATATATACAGACTACTCCAAGGCATTCGATAAGATCTCACATTCTCTACTCATTCATAAGTTAAATTATTTCGGTATCCATGGTAATCTCCTACGATGGCTCATTTCATACCTACGTGATCGAACACAAGCGGTTGCCATTAAGGGATACACTTCCAGTTTCGTCCCCATATCATCAGGCGTACCGCAAGGCTCCCATCTGGGTCCCTTGTTGTTCAATATATACATCAACGACGTGATGAATTGTTTTCAGTCTTCCCAGTTATTATTATACGCTGACGATACTAAAGTATATACTATCGTCAAGTCTGTATATGATTGCCTAAATCTACAAGCCGATCTTAATAGATTAAGTGCATATTGTTCTACTAATGAACTATACTTAAACGTTGAAAAGTGCTGTGCCATTACGTTCTCACGTAAGCGCAATCATATTGGGTATGATTATTATTTAAATAACAAAACTCTTAAGGTTGTGTCTGAAGTCAAAGATCTAGGGTTAAATCTGGACAGCGAACTTCAATTCATTACTCATATTGATAAAATTTCGAGTAAAGCATATAAGATGCTCGGCTTTATATTTCGTCAGACCAAAGATTTTAAAGATCCGAAGACGATACTACTTCTGTACAATGCATTTGTCAGGTCTAATTTGGAATACGCCACTACAATCTGGAATCCTCATTTCAACGTTCATATTAATACAATTGAAAGTATTCAAAATAAATTTATTAGAAGAATGAGATATAAATTTAATAAAATGAATACCAACGATTTTGAGTCTCTTCAAACACGTCGTGAAATTCGAGATCAGATATTTTCGTACAAAATTTTAAATGGCCTTGTTGATTCTCCTAACCTTCTCTCAAAAATAGCACTACGATGTCCTGATCGGCGAACGCGTTCCTCTAGTTTATTCGCAATTAACTCTGGTCGTACCGCATATGCAAGAAATAAGTTTCTATCCAGAGCTTGCAAATCTTACAATAATAAATTCAATGATATTGATATTTTCCACCTATCTCTGCAAACAATTTGTTTCTGCTATAAAAAAAAAAAAAAAGAATTACAGATGTATTCTAGAGTAAATGTTTCTCTATGTATATTACAGTTGTTGATATATGTTTCCCCTGTTAATATTAATATGAATGTCTACAGTCTCGTCTTGAATTTGCATGAAATTGTTATTTTGTTATTTCGATCTGAGCAACAGATGTTATTGATTAGTAGTGGAAACTATTTGGCTTATGAACTTGTGTCATGATTAATTATGTGTGTTATATTTGCCTGTTTGTTTCCCAAAGGATTAAATAAATAAATAAATAAATAAACAGACACGCTTGCGTTTTGGTGGCGTTGAAACTAACCAGATTGTTATCACCCCATTGGGAGACAAGACTTAAGGTTGAGTTAATTCGCTCTACCATTGCCTCTCTCTCAGACTGAATTGGTTTAAGGAAGCGTGCTTTTAAATATATTTGCTTCTATTACAGGGCCCACCTGTATACTGCTTATGGGTCATACCATACATCAGTAAGGACATCATTCCTGTGGACAATATTTAGTAAAAGCCTTACGTGAATGTTAGTTATGTATTTTCACATAGATTTATATTATCTAGATTTAAGATTAGGTACCTATCAGTTTATCCAAAAATTAGGCTTTTAGGGTGCAAGCAAAACAGTTAGCTCTGTCCATAGAAAAGACATCGAAATCGTTGTACAGTCAACAGCAAAAGTAGATGCTCATTTTAGTACCTTGTCACTTTCACCACTTTGCCGCATACCAACTGTCGTAGTATTGTTACGTTAATGCAACAAAGTACAAAAATGATCATTTGCTGTTGACTGTACCTATGACCCTTAAAACAAAATAACATCTATTAAATACCCACGTGTATGAATTCAAATTTCGTCTTACGTAACAGATGTGAGTTTTTTCGAAACATCTAAAACGCGCAAGTTATTCATATTTATACTCGTAACAGTAATCTGCATTAATTAGTAGCTTCGACGGTCAACAACCACGGCCAAGAGCGAGTTATTAAAATTATCACCATAATAAATTAAACATGAAAATATAACTGGTATACATATGTGATCGTTCACCTTTTAGATAACTATAGTAGTCTGTGGTTAAGAAGTCAATTCTGACACCTGTCATATCCATACAGTTTATAACCTCAAAGTGACTTTTAGACCACTATATTACGTAGGTAAGGTAAATGACCCAATTTTAGCGGCTTTATATCCAATAGATGTCACCTAAAGTTCATCGCTATTATTATGACAGAAGATTGACAATTTCAACACTTTTCAAGTCTGATATATGGCATTATATTCTGGGGCAATTCCACAGACAGAGAGATGGCCTTCAAGGCAAAAAAATGTCTACGATCAGTAGGTATGTAGGTTACCTACAACAGAATAAGCTGAAACACATTTTTTCATTAGACTCAACATATTGACATTACACCATATCCTCTTTCGTACTGAGATACCGGTTCTGCAATTTCTGACAATTAAATGCTTGTTTTTAGAGTCCGGTACCAAAAAGGTTTTAAAGGGACCTTTAGGCATCTTCGTGACTTGGCGGCGTCAAGGAAGATATATACTCGTACTAACGCGGCGTGGGACCGATATGTGGGGTATTAGGCTCTGGTCTCGAATTCCATGCTATACGCAACGTCTGACTTCAGCCTCAACATTTCTATGGACGCAAGACACCAACGTCATCGTTTGAAAGAGAACACTAAAGTACATTTCTATAGTAAACGTTGTGACGCAGAAGTCTGACGTCGCGTATAACATGAAATAGGAGACCAGGGCCTTCTGATCTTTGACGTGAGCTTACTGATATCGCAAGATTCCTCACTTGACGCGATACTGTCAGTATTATTTTTGCGCAATAGTAATATCATGCGCAGAAGCGGGGCAGTACTGCATTCGTATCGACCCGCTTTTAAATGTAGGGACGTCAGTTAAAAGCGGTACTGACTCGACTGACAGTTGACACTAACATCTGACAGTTTTCTCATGTTGTGCTGTATCCGCAACGATAAATCAGGAAGTCTCAGATTAAGGATTTCTATAGACATCCTAAACGAGTTCCATTAAGGGTAACAGAAAAGCGCTTATGCATCTTAATTTAAAAATGTTCTTAAACGTCTGGCGGCTTACTATAAACAACTAATATAATTTCATAATTTCAAAGTCTATAGTTATGTACTAAATTAGGTACATACAGTATCATGTGTGTGCTTTAGCTGCAGATTCAAAAATAATTTAAATTTATTTTGTATTATGGCAAAAAAACGATTTATGTAGAAAATGTTTAAAATAATATTTTTTCCCATGTAGGTATCTCTGAAGTTTACCAAGCGAAAATTTTTAAGTTAATAAGTGTGATTAATATGTATTTAAATATTACGGGTACAATATAATCACAGGTGTATCATGGTAACTAATGGTTATTTTTTATTATTATCAAAAAAGAACATGTATATATAAAGTTAACATGTACGGAACCCTGGGCCCGCGAGTCAGGCTTGCACTTGACTAGTTTTTTTTTCTACATTTCCTCTACACTTTCACATTTAACACTCATTGATAGATAGCACAGATGCAAATTGATTGCATCTTATTACTAAGCAAACTAAAATATTTTCCATCGATTGTGTAATAGGAATGAGCTGAGCAGAAATTCACTTTCTCGATTATTCCGTTATACGCCAATGTCATTTAACCTTGTATGATAGCTTTCTCTTTGTTTTCAGAAATCGAACGATGGAGCCGTTAATGGTGAAGGAGTTATTGGTTATTACCATGCTAATAGCGGCGTGTAGAGGCGGCGTCATTAAAGAATGGTTTCACAGTATCTCCGAGAATCCACAGGCCGAAGCAAGAGGCAGCATGTCAGACGCCTTAGTAAACTACTTGGACTACCTCTTCCCTAAAGATGATTGGACATCCACAATCTTAAAGCGGCTGTTCTTACTATTCACGGCAGATAATATGATCGAATTTAGCAGTGAATTTATAGGATTACAGGAAAACTGGTAGCATCATGGTAGAAGAAGGGTACAAGTATTATCGTAGTCCGTAAGATAGTGGCTTTAATAACTTAGGTATTTATTTAGTAGTCATTAAACATTACCACATTTTGTGTTTTTAATTTTCCCATTTTCATTATCTATCTCAGTCACTTCCTAATGCAGACCATGACAATTAAGTTATAAAATTAAAAGAAGTAGTAGATCACTTCCTGACCGACTCTACCTAGAATCGGTCAGAAAGTGATCTACCAATTTTCGCCTCTATTATTTGAGAGTCAAGGTCCAAAAGAATGAAAATAAATCTTGCACGTATCGAATTACCTAGCGTGAAATTTAAAAATTCCCTAGATATATAATTTTCATCCAGAAATAATACAAAGTACGTACCGAATATCTCTACAACGCCGATATATTATACCATTAGCAAAATAAAATACAGATAAGAGTTATCAAAACTATAAGTAGGTACCAATAGTTCGACGGAAGGTTGATCCTCAACTAAAACAATGAATGACTAATCTAAGCAATGGCCTTAGCGTGAGCTCCTGATCTGTCCCCGTGATAATTATGATAATGTTATCATTAAACTTACAACTATTTATTGAACTTCGTAATTTGATACAAAAGTCATTTTACCATTTCATTCTGTTTTCTTGTTAGGAAAAAACCATCTAGGCATGTTTTCATGAAAACTTAATGTGGAAACTTATCATTATGGAAGAAAGTTTAAATTTCTTCAGTTTATATAGATATTGCTCTAATATATCATACGAAATCGTTAGACGTACCTACTTAGTTATGATATATTTAAAATAGTAGTTTTGTGAAGTTTCAAACTTCACAAAACATTATAGTTTGAAGTAATATGTTATAAAATAAAGAAACAGCCATATAAAAACGAACTTTATCAACACCTATCATTTTAACAAAACCAAATATACATTCAAAGATAAAAATGACCTATTCTGCCAGGCTTTACTGTCATTGCACCTAGCTCCTACACTACATACTACGGGTATATTATATGGGTACATAATGTTTATATATATGTCACAGATTTCATCGAATTATTATCCGTGATGTCAACTAAATGCTTACTCTAATATTATGACTTTTTTATATACCACGTCGGTGGTAAACAAGCGTACGGCCCGCCTGATGGTAAGCGATCACCGCAGCCTATGGACGCCTTATATTATGACTAAACAATAACTCTTTCATGAGTAGTTCTACAAACGATCCGTGAATGAATCTCCACACATTCCTGATAGATGGTAGTCGGTGCGTTAGTCGTACTTGTAGTCGTCGTGATAGTCGCTCGGGTTACTAATTTTTTTCCCTTCAACTCCATATGTACGGTACTCTGTACATTGTCGTCAAAAAACTTTTGTGGGTAGATTACCGGCGGTCGGCGTATGTTATCCGAACGTTCTTTGTATCCACACTCGACGCGCCCTTTCCGAAGCCAGCAGCCGTTGGATAGATAAGTCGCTTTTATTTTACTCTCCACAACTTCTCTGTTCTTGTTAAATCCGCAGAGTTCCCTGTCGCCGACATACTCGCATATCGTTTCGTTGAACTCGTAGGGCGCGCAAATTTTTCCGCGAGGAGTAATTGTCTTGATACTGACTGGATCACTTCGGCTTCCTGTTGATCCTACTGTAGCCGTGGTAGTTTTGAAGTAATAATAAAATCCTTCGTTTCGCCTAGCATTTGCAAGCTCTGGATCACGTTTTTTACAGGGGATACTGTTCCCTAATGTTATGCACATCTAAAAATAAAACATTTGTAATTAATCCTCAATGGACCATATAGGAAAGGAAAGGAAGGTGGACTGATGACCCGGTTAAGGTCGCAGGAGTCCGCTGGATGCAGGTGGCGCAGGACAACTCTTTGGGGGAGGCTTATGTCCAACAGTGGACGTCCTTCGGCTGATGTGATGATATGATGAACCATATAGTATGAAAACATTTATTTATGTTCAACCAAAATATATACAAGAATACTTAACCAAAATAATATAAAGAAAATTAAAACTAACTTAAATCTAAAACGGGCCTTTGAGGCATTGTACCGAGGATGTATGAAAACTAATTGATGTACCTAGCTAGCAATAAGATCAAATTCCGAAATAAAATCCCAAGCTGGGCTTTATAATAGGTGTGGCAAGACATGCGTCATTACTGTCATTAGTCTACATCATAATTCATCTATAATGGCAAAAAAATAGCTAGAGTTGAGTTGTTATGAAATTGGCTGTATTGGAAAAACCTCTTCGGAAAATCTCCTACTTATTATTATCAGTATCACATCAATCGCTAACTTGTTCAGGTGTTCAGGTATAGTCATGCTCCACACCATCAACGTTAAGACGGCGCAGTACGATCGGTGTGGATCGTTTCTCCATACAAACGTATTAGGCTCTCATTTTAAAACGCCATGCTAGAATAACATGAAACTTTGTATACACAATGGGATACGGCATACCTAGGTCAAAAATTAGTTTCTGTTGCTAGAAATTTAAAAAGAAAAAAAATACAGCGTTTTTTTGAGTTTTTTACGGCTTGTATGAAAACCTTAATAATCGCTGTATTTTTTGCCATTATAATTTCAAGCAACAGAAACTAATTTCCGCACTAGACAAGCTGGATCCCATTGTGTATACACAGTTTCATGTTATTCTAGCATGGCGTTTTAAAGTGAGAGCATAAATACGTTTGTATGGAGAACCAAACGTACTGCGCCCTCTTAAGGGGGTTCCCAATAAAAGTAAAAAATATTCTGGATAATATATCTTCACTAAATGATATGTTGTTAAAGTCTACGCCTACATGACAGCATATTTGCATATTGATGTAATATTGAATTTTAAGACTTGAATCGAAATAATAGGATATGATACTTTTCATGATTCTGAACAACTTCTACTATGGGAGCAACCTAATCTGTGCTAAAAAAAACAGCTGTTTCATACATTATTATGTCCAGACGAAAGTCGAAAGCTATGGAACAGTCGATTTTTTTTCATATGGACAAGTTTGGTCCCGTAATAAAAATTGTTCAGAATTATGAAGAGTATCATATTCTATTATTACGATTCATGACTTAAAATGTAACCTGTATAATAGGTAATCGAAAGTAATAATCAATAAGACCGATATCTTACTTAGGCGACGTCAAGTAGGTGTCTATATTTGAAAGCGTTACTAGTTCATACATAACGAGACAAGTTCTAAGAAACAACCACTAACTTACCAATAATACAATGACGTACATGGTTGCCTCGATTGTTCAATATAAGTAATTTCTCGAAAAGTCGTAAAATAAGAAGAAAATTGAAATACAATTAATGAAACGTGTCCTTTTGTAGTAACCGGAATAAATATAATAAATCATTTACAACATTAGACCGCCATTGCATTGATGAATTGAGAGACTCGTATTTGGTAAAGGAAAGAGTAGAAAGATAGACATATTTTACTCTATAGAGAGATAAATACAAATCCTGGATTGTATCTATCTACCCACAGGTAGAAGATATAAAAAATAATTAACCTCTATTTTTAGACTACTTAACTATTCCCCTGTCATCTACTGACCCCGGAGAACTCAGACCACATTTCACACTTAAAACATGTCGCGGTAGATGACGGATACAAGTCTGCACAAATAGGGATATAGCAAAGATTATTCAACTTGCACATAGCATCAGCTCATGCTCGCCTGACAATATGCCTATCGTGTCACGGAAGGTGTCGCTTGTCTTAGTATTACCAAAATAAACACAGTAGTCGTACCATAAACATACTGACAGGGCGATCATATATCATGTCTCGCCCAGTCACGAATTAATGGAAGTTTAATTGATTTCCAGAAAGCAAAAACTAATAATAGAGTTGGTTTAAACTCAAACCTTGAAGGTATTACATCGCCTGATATCAAATTTCTATGCAGAGGCTACCGAATTATTATGACTGCTCTAAAAAAATTGGACTCTGTTTTCATTGCCACCTTTATTGTCACCTTTCCAAATATTTCAGGAGCGCCTATTTAAGTTTTTATTTACATTTTGCAAGGCATCACAAAAAAAAACATCATTTTCATACCCTTTTCCCCTTTTAATTGGAGTGGACGCTGCATGTTTTTTACTTCCACACCTCTATTATCGCTCTCAATTTAACCTATCATCTATGGGTGCTACCTTCAGGCATTACAAAAACAATACTTAGAAAAATTAATTCAGTCGTAATCTAATTCTTCATCAAGACGTATTACACGACAGGCTTTCTTCGAATGTATCTCGACACATTCCATGGTAGTGCGTCGCTGTCGCTGGCGTTTTGTTGTTACGGAGGTTACAAGAGATAGTTTGTGTATTGTTTTGGTTTCTTCAGTCGTGGTACTTGTTTTTATAGTAGTTGTAATATCATGTTTAATTGAATTTTTCTTCTTATCTAGTAACTCATTTCTTGGTTGTTTAGTTGGAGGTAGTGGATCAACAGTGTCTTTAGATCCTCTACTATATCCACACTCAATTCGTTCGTCTCTTAATTGACAACGCAATCCTTGCTTAGTTAATTGTGTGGTAGCTTCATTATTTTCTGGTGTTTTTGGGTTTTTATTATAACCACATACCGTTCTGTTGTCGGAAATTTCACATTTACTGTCATCATAATCATAAGGACAGCATTTTTCCGAATAATTGGAGGAACAACAATTCCCTGATATGTTTCTGATCTGTCTTCTGACAGTGTTGGAGGTTTCTTCATTGGCCTGCGTGATTGTTTCTGCAATTTCTGTGGTAGTATCTGGTAAAGGTGTGGTGGTGATCTCTTTCGTTGTAGTTCCTGCAGTAGAAGTATCAGTGGTAGTTCTTATTGAAGTAACGGTTCTGGTTATTTCTTTTGTGACAGTCTCTTGCGTAACTGGGTCAGTCTCAGGAGATCCTTTATCGTATCCACACTCTAGTCGATCATTAACGGGCCAACAATTAAGCCCATATTTAAGTGTCGTTGTTTCTATAACTACCGGTTTTTCCTGATTTTTGTTGTAACCACACAATGTCCTGTTATCAGAAATTTCACATTTGTTACCATCGTAATCATAAGGACAACACCTCTTTGATAAGTCAGAAGGGCAACATTTTCCTGGTGTGTTATCTGTTTCATTTCTAAGTATAGGTTTGCCCGGGGTAGCTGGCTGAATCAAACCCGGAACAGGGGAAGCCAAAGTGGAATCCAAGGCATTGGTGATGTTTCCATCTATTTCATTTTGAAGGATAGGTATACGCCGAGTAGCTGGCTGAATAAAACCCGATGCAGTAGAATCCGTATTTGAATCTAGGGCATCGGCGATATTTCCAGTAGGAGCACCGTATGCTAGAGTCATGCTCATCTAAAAATGAATTTAATAGTGTTTTGTTTAGGTAAGAAATATATACTACTTACGTTACGCTTAATTATTTTAAATCCAATATACAGTCAGCCGCAGAGAAACGTGACTGGACAGAAGTTTGTATGCAGGGGCCCCGTTCCTCTACAACTAGTACATGCCATTGAATTATAGGTTTACTTTTTAATACTAAGACCCTGTACATACTCGTATACAGGCGACGCAGCGTCTGATGACAACGGAAACGCTATAGTCACTTGACATTATGCGCCTGTCATATTCCCGAAGGTGTCGCGTACATAAACAAGGTCTTAATATTACCAAAACAAACACCACAGTAGTCACAGTCAGAGAGAGAGAAACACAACAGAAGAGACAACCCACAACCGCGTGATGTTGCACAGGATTCCTAGGAGGGCTGATCTCAAATGAACTGGGACATTAGCTAGGAGATAGAAGAAGAAGCACACACAGTAGTCGTACCATAAACATACTGACATGGCCACCATTCATGTCTCGCCCAGTCACGAATGAATGGAAGTCTAATTAATTTCCAGAAAGCAAAAACTAATAATAGAGTTGATTTAGAACTGAAACCTATAAGGTATCATTAATATCATTATAACTTGTGCAATTATGCATGTCTGTATCAACAAGCATGTAATCTATGGCGTCTATAATATTGCAGTTACCTAACAGTGACGCTATCACATTTCCATGGCACAATGAATCCTCAATTCAATAAAAGGTGATCAATGTGTCTGTCTACTTATCACGATCGGGTCGAGGTATAGAAAAAGACAATAACCGGAAAGGGATTTTCATCTTAAGTATCAAAATTGTATGAAAGATTTGTGGAGACACGTCTACACGTATTACTTTATTATGAATCGGGAAGGACGTTCATATTTCGTTTTTTTACGAATAGGATGACCTATGAACGCTTTACGACTGATATTTCTTACATTATCTTTTACATACTTATTTGTATACCTAGCGTGTTTAGCTCAGCTGGTAGGCTTAGTTTTATACGATCAAATGTACAATTTTTTATGTACAAATCTAATTCTTTCATGTGCGCGCTACATCCATATACAGAGCCATCTTCTACTCCTGCGTCGAAACCTTATGAGTGATGACTAAAAATTGCGCATATCATTATAAATGTTTAGGTGGCCTACCCGACCAAGATCTATGGAATGACTATATAAACAGTCAGATATTAAAATAATTAGACAAAGGTCAAATTAAACCCAAACAATTTATTATTTATTTGCTAAATTAGAATTGTATACATTTACGCAAAAATATTGTTTTTATTTGTAAGTATAAAACTATTTTAAACAGTAAATTCGTTGTAGAATAACGAAGTATAGTATAAGTTGTGATGGTATAACGTTTTTTTACAATTTTAACGTAACTATACTGTTCTCATTAATTCTTCTCTGAGTTGAAAGGTCAGATGGCAGCATCTTAGGATTAGGCGCTAAATCAAAGCTCGTGCTTTTTTAGTACACAGCCGCGAAAACGGTGTCAGGATGATGATACTGTTATTTTTTTATTCCAACTTGTAATGTTAAGCACCGGTTACTTTCTTATACATGCATGGCAATGCACTGGCAGACTTCTGGCACTTCTTTTTCACGCTCCTATTGTACTGGGCGATGTCGGGGTCGAGACTGTGAATCAGTTTTTTCGACCTGGTATGTGTTAGCCATTTAAAAAAACTGTAGTGACATGAAACAAATGCATATCATTTTTAATTTATTTTGATGACAAATATACAAAACCTTAAAAAACATGGTTACCCTACTCTCTTTGACGCATAGAATGCAGAATTGACAATGGGGTAGGGTAACTTGGTCAAAGTTATATGAAAAATCATTTTTACCCTTAAAAATTTGAAAAATAGAGAATTATTTGAATTATAAAACCTCATACCAACTGCGATGTCGTCTACTTTGAATTCTTGACCATGTACATGTACAATCATCCCGGATCACGACCCCAAAATCACCCTGTATAGTCTCTTCATGCCTTATCTTAATTGGTTTAGCTATATAGAAATACAGACAGAATTCAATCCACGCGCAGTCTGCATAAAATAAGGAAGCCGTGTTGCCAAATTATTTCAATGCAGACTTAGCCAAATTATTTCAATGTAGACTTTTATTGCAACACTGCTGACAACAATCGGAATTGGGTTGCATATTGAGTTTAACTGGCGACGCTGAATCAGGAACATGAGTTCCTTTATCGTAACCACACTCAACGCGTTCCTCAATAATCCGACAATCAAGACCCTGTTTTGTAACGAAAACTGTCTTACTATCCAGTTTTTTCTGATTCTTATTGTATCCACAGAGCGTTCTGCTGTCCGTGTTTTCACATTTTTTATCGTCGAAATCGTACGGGCAACATTTTTTTGAAGGATCAGTGCAGCACTTTCCTGGAGTGTCATCCTGATGTCGTAGGATGAGTTTATCTGAAGATGAGTTACTCGTTGAGGTAGGATTTAGGGGATCCGTGATGTTGTCGGTAGGGGCACTGTGTGCTAGAGTCTAAAAAAATAGTTTTATGTAAATTAGCTTTCAACATGCTTATAGCCTACTTAACGGTTCTGGAGGGATGGAAATAATTAACTACACTTCTTGTTCTTATGTGCTTCTAGTGGTGACTATAGTGGCCAGAGCTCCCGACGATGCGTAGTGTTTTAAATCAGAAACCTGCATGTTTTTAGCTGTCAACGTAACGAATCCTCAAATCCATAAAGGCTCATAAACGCGTTTGTGATTCGTCTAGCGTCCATAGGCTACGATGTCTGCTTAACATCAGGCAGTTTATAGGCTGGTTTGAAATCCTCGTTTAAGATATAAAAAATAAAAAAATTAAGACGTTTAGAATAATAAATAAACATCTAGTACTTACCACAAAAATAAAGATAATGCCTAACATGGTCTCTCATATCGCTCATATTTTGATTTGAGTTTAATTTAAAAGTAATTCTTCGCATAAAGCTATAAAACTGGCTTCTATTAAAAACCTCATATTCATTGGTTCTTTGGTATAATGCAATTTAGGTATGTACGTGAAAAATATAAATTAATGTTTTTGTTATAATTGGCTCGATTTGATTGTCATTTAATTGCATCAATAAGAAGAGAATTAAATTATGAACGTTAAAAATAACTGCGCACAAAAATAACAGTTACTGTTATAATAAAAATCCCAATTGTGCCATTTCCACCTATGGACAAAATCTGCAATTTAGGAAAACTGTACGAGTACTTAACTTTCGTAGCATGAGTCAAATTGTAACTTACGGTTAACGTAACGTACTGGCACCAATTATCGACACTTAAAGGAAGTCATGCAGTTTGATCAGAAATAAAAAATACATGCTAAAACTTATAACAATAATTACGCGTGAATACATTTAAATATATATGACTCGCCCTCTGTTAGATGGGCCCCTATAAATAGTGTTCTTTGGCCTCGCCTTATCCCGTAACACGGGGTCGGCTTTCGCAATCATGCGACGCCACTTGCTTCGCTCCCGTTGGTCCTCTGCGTTGAGGCCCATCTCCTTCATATCTCTATGGACATTCGTAAATCCATGTACATGACGCCTAATGTTTATAGCTAATTTCTTTCTGTGTCGTTTCATGATTGGTATGTTGCTTCATGGTTGTCTATTTGTTTTATGGTCGGTTGCCACCTGACACCAAGGTCGTAATCTTCCTGGAAGACTTTGGCGCTGCCGTTGACCCTTGCAGGTTCTTCCGCCGCCACCCTGATGACCGCCCCGACCTGGACGCCCATATCGACCCCGGACCTCTAAATCGAATTAGTCAAAGAAGCTCCTGGGTCGGGTTTGTTTACGGAGTTTTCGCTCCGGCCTTTATGGGTCGCGGGAGGTATAGGCCCGTCGGCGATTGGCCTTTGCTCCACACCTTAGTTAATTATGAACACAATAGAAGACTGGCGTTTGCTATTTTCATGTGATTCTTATTTATTTAATTAAAAATATACTGATGTTCTCAATATGTGACGAAAACATTGTATGTTTACTCAAAAACGCGAAACATGCATAAGGACGATAGGGATGATAAGTATCACATCTCCCCTATATAGAATCTCCCCTACATAAGGGTAAGGGTCTTTAGCTTTCGGCTTCCATGCTTCCACTAGAAGCTTCCAATAGAATCATCCTTGTGCACATGCTAACCTCAATTCATTTTTGCTGACTCTTTCCAATAAATTCTATATAGGGGAGATGTGTGCAAAATGATCCCCTTACAGGAAAAAGTTTCTACTGTGTTCAAAGTTGAAAACAAAAATACAAGATTTAGATCTTTCTGTTTCATCCATTTTTTTACCTAAGACTCTCACAGAACTCAATACTTATTTCTTGTACTTTTGTATTAGTACATTTATTGTTTTTGTTTTCCGAAAGTTTAGTAGGTAAAGGATTTATACCCATGGCATGTACATATGTATAATCTAAATGATCCCAGGGATCAGCGGCACAGGTAATCTCTGCTCGCTTAGCATTTCTTCCTCGGGGCAAATTTAACGAGGGTTTGCGTAAAAAGTAAAAATATTAATGGGGTAAAACGATTCCATCGATCATTTTGCACGCATGAAAAGGATTTCAACTCGAATACCAAATTTGAAAAAAAACGATCAAAATATAACCTTTAAATTCAATGTGAGTCGGAATAAACATCGTTGAAAAATAGCTAAACATCAATAAAATCCGACAACGAAAGACAACGTCAATAAAACGTAACATGTAATAGCATTCAGAAAATAGGCTTACCACAGATTAGACACACAATTTTTATTATTTTCGAATAGAACCACGTGTACCGCCATAGGCAACTGGCAGGGTTGGGGGTAGAATGGGGGTAGATGTTTATTGTATATTTAGATAGATGACACAAGTGACTGGGATACAATGGAGAATCATTTTACCAGGTGGATCATAAAATTGGCTATGTGCGAAGTAGGTGGTGGGGGTAAGCTAACCGATCGCAGCGCACGCCATGGCAGAAATTTGTAGCCGCCACGCCGGGAACATCTGTCAAATTTACTTTGACGATTCCTATTTGTTTCCTACGTTTCGTTTGTATTTTTTGTCTATTTTGAAATGGGTCGCGGTGTTTGTGTGGTAAATTGCAAAAATACAGGCAGAAATAGTCAATGTCTTATTTCTGATAAATAGCTAAAATAAATAAAATATTAATGTATTATTATTTGACATTATCCCGGGACCCATGATGTTTGACGTGCACATAGCACACATCTGCTACAGTTCAAAATAAAGACTTTTTACAGTCCTTACGTTCATCTTCACGTTAAAAAGTCAGTAGTAGTGAACATACGTCGCACTCCAGCGGGCATTTCGCGGGCACGTCATATGGTATGGTTTACAAAAAAAACCTCTTAATTTACTAGTATATATACTTAGTATTTGTTACATACCTGTTATCATATGTCAATCTTAAATTGTCTACATAATGTGAGATCCTGTAATTGGCTCTGCTATAACTAATAATGTTGTTACTTAGTTTTATTGCTGTTGGTTCTCCTATAAATAAATAAATTATGTGTAAAGACTCTTTAAAGCGATAAGCCTATTTATGTGGCCACTTAACCTATGAAAATAAATATCTGTAATTCAATCCTATATTGGTATATTACTTGTGCTTTTTAAAATTTAATGGCGCCAGTATACTCGGCTTGTTCGGGTACCGCTATAGATACCTACCTAACGTACAGCATTAGTTACTAAGGTATTTGGAACTGCATATTTCAAATACTAGGTAACAAATACTAAGTAAAACTACGTTATTCTGACAACTCGAAAATTTATTGATTTATTTGAGAACCTTACCATCTGGCGTGTCCGTATATCGCCCCCTCTAGTACAACGTATGATGTAGACAATTTAAGATTGATATAAGATAACAGGTATTTAACAAATACTAAGTATGTATACTAGTAAATTAAGAGGTATTTTTGTAAACCATACCATATGACGTGCCCGCAAAATGCCCGCTGGAGTGCGACGTATGGTAGTGAATATTGCTATAATCATAAATCTTTTTTTCTATTTTTATTCTCATAACAAGGCTAAATTATAGTAAAATTCACCGCTAGTCAATGTAGTCACGTTGGCAAGGTGGATCCATTATACAAGGCTGCTCATACTCTATATGACACTTCTCTTCTACAGTCACGCACGTTGTAGCAGGAGGGGTTGGTTCCATGCTTCCAGTGGTTGGTTCTGTCGTTTTAATGTTTAATTTCTGGTATGAAGTCCTTGTACTTTCTTCAGAGTACTCGTAGGAATCTGTAGTTTCGGTTCTAGTTTCTGTAGTTTCGGTTCTAGATTGTCTAGTTTCGGGGATGAACTCTGTGATTTCAGTGACGGTTTCTGAAGGTTCGGGGCGGGATGTAGTAGATTCAAGGTGTTCTATTGCTGGTTCAGTGATAGTGACAATTGTAGCCTCAGTAGTTATCGCTGCTTTGGTGGTTTGTTCGTTACAACAATTGCAGCAGCCAGAAGGATTGCCAGCAGAGGTATTTGGCAGCGGGTCTGTAATATCAGTTATATAAGGTCCGTTGTATCCACATTCTAAGCGATCATCGTTAATCCGGCATGGGAGTCCATACTTGGTAAAAGAAAAAATTGTATTGTCTGTGTTTTTCTTATTTTTGTTGTAACCACATAAGGTTCTGTTGTTCGTCGTTTCACAACGGTCGTCGTAGTCGTAAGGACAGCACCTCTGGGATAGACTGGAGCAGCATTTTCCAGGAGTGTCGTCTGCTTGCCGGAGTTCCAGTTTATTAGGAGTGGCCAAATCAACCGTGTCGTACTCAACAGGGGCCCCGTAAGCAAGAGTTACGGTCATCTAGAAAATAATTGTTTGTTTTTTATGATGAGGATAACAAAAGTTGTGAATCTTGTTTTGTTTGTGTAAGTATTTATGTCTTGTATTTAACAAATTATTACTTTAAGTGTTAAAAATATTAAAATGGGTAGTTATCTATAGGCCTGCCGCTGCGCACGGCCTAAGGCGACTACCTGACTTGGAGGGGCGGGATCGTTATGTGGTATTTTGTTCTTTTATGTGAGCTTACTAATATCGCAGAGATTTTCTCACTTGACGACATACTGTCAGTATTACATTTGCACAGTAGTAATCATGCTCAAAAGCGGGGTAGTACTGCATTGATATCGCCCCGCTTCCGCGCATCCTGCGCCAGTCTGGAAGCACTGAGAGCTACATTAACGTACCGCCTCCGCACCGACAAATCAGGAAGTGGCCTAAGAGGGTTGATGCGGGGGAAGGGGCAGGGGCTTTGCCTGTTTCTGGTCTAGTAGTATCGGGATTCCGGATAGTAGATAATAATTATAAAAGTTAAAGAATATTTTCATTTCAAAGCTCAATATCTCAAAAACGGCTGAACAGATTTTCATGCAACTAAAATACTCGGGATAAAATTTTCTATGACACAAAATACTAATCCGTTTGGGAGCTATGATACCACAAATAGATACACAGATACACAGACAGACAAGTCAAACGTATAACACCCCTCTTTTTGCGACGGGGGTTAAAACCACCTTAATCGCAAACACAAATGAAACAAGAAACAAACTTACCATAAACATACTGACATGACGGCTTTTCATGTCCTTCCAGTTCACGATTGACTGATATTTCAATTAACTCAGCATAAAACAAAAAGTGATCAATACTATAAGAAATTGAAAATAGTTTATAATTGAGTTTCGTAACTAGTTGCGTAATGGATGATCTCATCAGCGATGGCGGCTTAATCAGTCACCATTATTTTTCCTTTGAACTTAATATCAATATTTAATATTTATGCTGTCCTAGGAATCATTTTTCGGGTTTAAATCGATATTATAAGCAATTTTTTTTGGCAACCTATGCCGACTTAAATTAAATTTCATAAAATATCAGGGTTATCAAGATAGAGATTTATCTCGTGCGATCCGAAAATTTGGCCACTCCTCTTTATAGTCAACTAACACATCATAATAAGAATTTAACCTAGTGGAAACGTCTGGAAATTCTTGGAAGCAGTGGGTATAAGGAACGAACTATAAGGGCTGCCACAATAGATCAAATACTGGTCGAAGCGGCATAAAGTGGCCCACAACCAACCAATAATAGTAGTGGAAACGTAGGAGATTTATTATTACGGTATGCTTTTACAAATCAATATGGAATTAAAATAATGTATTCCAGAAACAAGTCTAATAACAATTAATTTGTGAATTCCACATACTATAAGTATATAAGTAACCACATTCTTAACTTAAATGTCGAAACTACTTATAATTTATTACCTATCTGTCCAGTTAAAGTTCAAAAACATGACTGCACCGACTTTTTGATATTGAAAACAAAACAATGTTTTTTTTTCTAACGCCTGCTATTTTAAAGTAAGCTAAATAAATTACGAATGTATTCATCGATTTATGATAAGGCGCATTCCGGAGATATTTCTTTTTTACTAAAATTACAGTGGCAAACGGGGTAATGTTGCTCAGATATAAATGTAAGGCATTTAATAATATCAGAATTTAGTTGTATATAGGTAAAAAACTTAAGAAAAGGACCTATTGTATGTAGTTGTGATGCTGATGAATAGACATTTATTTTGTTTGTGATACACATTTTAAATATGTAATTTCTATTGGAACACGTCACAACTAACCACATACAACGTTCTTTTCTTAAGTTTTCTATCTATACTTTAAAAATACTTGGTTACAATGGGGTTACAATTACAATACAATAAGAACACAATATATTCATATATGACTAGCGCCCCGCCCCGGCTTCGCACGGGCATTTAACAAACATTTCAACATTAAAAATTATAATTCACACAAATAATTATTCTATCATCAATAATTTTCGCAGCGCACGCAATGTAAAGAATATTTTTGGTATTTTTTTACACCTTGGGTATTTGGATTTTTTGTAAGGATCCCAATTGTTTTTTAATATAATGTAGCATCATCCGGGGATAGTGTACCTAGCTTCCCAACAGTAAAAGAATTTTTCAAATCGGTTCAGTAGTTTCGGAGCCTATTCAATGCAAACAATCAAATCTTACCTCTGTATAAATTCACATATATGACTACTTGACTAGTCCGATCCGAAGTACCGCAGGGTATTATTGTAAATCAAAATTCCTTTATTTTAAATACCTTTGTCATCTAATACTACTGATTAGAAATGGCCGATAACTTAATAAAATGGCAAGGACAGCATTGTTTTAGATTTCCTCATAGTACTACACTACCTATTATTTTTCTCAAAAGCTTCTGGCAGCGGGGCAGATCTGCCGTGTGGTCTGACTGTGTTGGCTGGGGCACAGTCTTTGGCTGTATTAAATTCCAGTCCGTACGATTACTAAGTACAAGTCTGTCATCATTATTATCATCATCTCCGTTAGATCGATCTTTAAAATCGTCATCCTCAGAGTCTTGTCTAGAATCTTGTGGATCTACTTTTTTACTAAGTGTTTCGATAGTGGTTCTGGAAACGAAGTCGTAGGCCGGTGGTCGGCGGATACCAGCATATGTGCCTTCATGGTACCCACACTCAATCCTATCGCGGTTGTACCAACACCTGCTAGGGGTAGCTGTCACGCGTATCTTTCCATCTGACAAGACACCACTGTTCTTGTTGTAACCACACACCATTCTGTCGTTCACTATTTGACACTTTTTGCTGTCGTAACTGTAAGATTGAGACTGACATTTTTTCTTCGGCCCGTTATTTTTCCAGGAGGGTGCGTTTATAAAATCTTGGTTATTATTGCTATCTACAACGATTCCGTAAAGTTGTCTCCGGCCAACGCCTTTTATTTGAGCGCCATACAACAGTGCAACACTTATCTGAAAATGATTTTGATTACAATATTTTTAATTAAAGTTTTCTTATTTATTATACTAGAAGTTAAAGACTGACCATGATTATGCTGAGATGGTGGCATTTCATGTCTCTTATCAGAATTACATACGCGCAATGCTTGAATTAAATTTACGTAACTGAACTTTACGTAGACAGTACCTAAGCCCGATAGAAAATTAAACACAAGTTAACGTACCTATTTACATACAAATGCTTTTTCGAAAGGGGTAGCCAGATCTAGAAAAAAAACAATTTTGCTCTGATAGGTTGGCGAAGCACCACACGCTACATCGTCGCCAATACACTCTAAATACCCACAGTCGACACTTCGGCATCCAGGGAAAGAAATGATGCTCTTCCAACCCGACACGCGCAACGGAGGGTTCCGTAGTTGCCACCCATTTATGAAGACTTAAACGTTCACAAGTTTATATTTACTATTTTATTTGACACCACTAACAACGGTCTCTTAGTAATCAAATGAAATTGTACGAAAGTTTGCTTTTCCTGGTACATTTCTTAAGTTCGACTATTACTCGTTACCTAGTAATGTTTCTTAGCTGTGATATTATTCCTTTTAAATTTATTATATATTCTACTATGAAGGTACCATACTTTTTTTCACATACTCAGTAGCAACCGTTTAGCTGGCAGGCGGGAGCACACTAGCCTACTGATGATAGGTTTTGCAAAAAAAAAATATCCCCACCACCATCACCACCATATCAGCCCTAGGACGTCCACTGCTGGACATAGGCCTCCCCAATTTCATGGGGGGTAAATGCCATAATCGCCACGCTTGGCATGCGGGTTGGCGATCGCAGTATCTCCACCGCACTCTAGGAATGCTGCTGCCCATTCCCCGTTGGTCTTGGTCGTAGTTTAAGGACATACCCGGGTCCTTATATACAAATATTAGACTTAATGGTCAAACATTAGAATTTGTTACTTCTACTGTATTCTTAGGTATTACATTGGACTCAAAATTGCAGTGGGGTTCCCATATAACAGCGATAGGAAGTAGGTTGAGCTCTGCTGCATTTGCAGTCAGGAGAATAAGGCAGCTTACCAATGTGGCAACGGCACGGTTAGTTTACTTTGCTTATTTTAATAGTATAATTACTTATGGTCTTATCTTATGGGGATCAGCTGCAGATATTGAAACTGTTTTTATTTTGCAAAAAAGGGCTATCCGAGCAATTTATAACTTGGGGTCACGTGAGTCATTAAGAGAATTTTTCAAAGAAATAGATATTCTAACCCTGCCGTCCCTATATATATTTGAAATAATAATGTATGTTAGGAAGAATTTGGGCAATTTTCCAACGAACGCTGATAAACCAATAGCCACGAGAAATACTGGGAAACTGAAAGTAACCTTTTATAGACTAGTAAAGGCGAAAAAGTCGTTCTTGGGAAATTGTATCAAATTCTACAATAAAATTCCTAAACACATTACTGAACTTAGTAATTCTAAATTCAAATCTGTAGTAAAACAAACACTTATTTCAAAAGCATATTATAAGATAAACGATTACATCATGGATAGGGATGTTTGGCAGTGATAGCGTCCTGCACGGGTAATCTATCGCGAAAATATGTTTTCTACTGTAGCATTGTTATTTCAGTTATTTTGTAGTAGCTGACACTGTAATTTATATTTAACTATACAATGTATATTGTTTTGAAAAAATGACACCTCGCCGAGTTTCTTACGCCGGTTCTTCTCGTGGCAGAGGTTTATTTTTCCGAACCGGTGGTAGTTTATTGACGTTCATAGGTGCATGTAATATGCCTAATTTGAAGAATAAACTACTTTTACTTTTTTACTTTTACTTTTTTCCCCAATAATAGTTCACGACAGTAAATTTCACTTTACCCTAAAAAACCGTTTTGTCGGGGCGATGATACCTAAGTATGCCAAATACGGACGGACGGACGGACGAACATGGGTTCCTTGTTCACTGCGGAACCCTATAAACAATGTAATTCAGTCTAATACACATATTTCTGCTGACAGCGTTTAAATAGTTAGGTAGGAACTAGGATATTTATCATTATTTTAGGAATTTGGCGAAGAATCGATGGAAAATGCGTAAAACAGACTACTATACGGTGGTTTAGGTTGCTGAAAGGGTCAGCGGATAAGGTTGGCACAGGACCGAGGAGAGAGGCGTAGTAAAGAACACCTTATAATGAATGAATGAATGAATATTATTTACTTATTTCAGATATTAAAATCCAGAATTTATTAGTAGGTACATTGAATGTCATTAGCATTTGTTAGTAAACATTTAACATTAAAATTTTAAATAAAATAAAACTAATACAGACAATTACAACAGAATTTTCGGGGTGAAGGAGCACTTTCACCCAGAAAACCAAAATGGAATTGTCCCACCGTTCGGCAATCACTTTCAGGAAGCTGTTGGTGCTGTCCCACGCCCTGCGCATCAGGGACGCGACTCGTTTACGGATTATTGAATAAAAGCAATCCGTTCAAGCCTCCACAAACATGCGGAATGCTTAGAACCTCGATTAGAAGGTCGCATACGGTACCATTTCAGAGGAATTCCCTCCCTCGAGCGCTCCGGTTGTGGAATGAGCTCCCTGCCGAGGTTTTCCCGAGGGACTACAGTATGGGGCTTCACGAAAGGAGTGTACTTAGACATTAGTAAAGGGTCGGGCACCCGCATGTCACACCCCTGGAAATGCAGGCGTCCATAGGCTGCGGTACCCGCTTATCGTCAGGTGGGCAGTACGCTTGTTTGCCACCGACGTAGTACTAAAAAAACCGGCCAAGTGCGAATCGGGCTCCCGTGCAGAGGGTTCCGTAAAATATATTTTTATTATATGATGTAACTTAAAAATTATGGTTATCGCAATTTTTCCTTTATCTGTGCTCATAGGTAAAGACAATCTATGTCTGTGCTATAAGACGTTGCTTCGTAGGTACCAAATTTCAAGATTCTGAGTTCACGGGAAGTACCCTATAGGTTTTAATTCCCTTGCGAGTGTCGAAAATTTGCGGCATAAACGGCTGTATCTTTTGCGTTGGCTTGGCTTACTTAGAAGTTAGATTTTTTCACAGTTCCATGGGACAGTAGACCTTATAGTATTTGATATAAATTCCAGCTTGATATCTCCACGCGTTCCTGAAAAAAAGGGTCTTCAGTTGACAGACAGACAGACGGACGGGCGGACGGACGGACAACAAAGTGATCCTATAAGGGTTCCGTTTTTTCCTTTCGAGGTACGGAACCCTAAAAAGAAGAAGCCTATACAGCAATAGGTGAATACGGTCTAATAAGATTATTATGAAAACGATAATAAACTGGTATTAGAAATCGGTTTACACGTTATGTCTTTCATGGTGATAAAAGAAATGATTAAATCTCTATGGTGAATAAATACGAGTACACCTCTATTTTATCAGGCAAGCTATTTTTATAATACGAAAAATAGAGATGAATAATACATAGTTTTGTATCTACAATTTATTACACACTATTTTCTTCCGTATTTCTACACAGCTTGGTAGCTTTTGGGTTGTAACTCCATTTGGGTTCGGAGAGAATTTTATAAGCTTCTCAGGTTTACTTCGATTATTATTGGTTTTATTGTTATCATCATTGTCATAGTCATCATCATTATCAGTGTCCGGGTCTCCTTGACCAGTGGTTGCTTTATTATTGTCGTATACTGGCGGTCGACGAATGCCATCATAAGGTCCCTCTTTGTACCCGCATTCGAGGCGTCCGCGACGGAACCAGCACCCCTGACCCACATTCATGGTCTGCTCTGCAGGGTTCTCCTCCGGACCTCCACTATTCATGTTGTAACCGCAAACCTTGCGGTCATTCACGATTTGACACTTCTCGCTGTCGAAATCGTAAGGACAACATCGTTTTCTTGGATGTGTTTTATTAGGGCTCTTACTTTCATTCAAATTATCTATATTTAAGCGTCTAAATACTACTCTACCATCAGCATCCATGTGCGTATGTGAGCGTAAACCTGGCCTTCGTGAGATGCATTTTCTTTGTGGGGCACTGTAAGACAGTACTACGCTCATCTGAAAGTAAACACAGTTTTAAAATTACTTTGGTAAATAATTTGATTCATCAATATACGTGGTAGCGGACCCCAGGCATCCTTCAGGATGCAACTGTACTGGGAATTACGCTAGGATGATGATGATGATGAATGATACGTGGTCTCACCGTGAATATGCCGAGAACACTGGATTTCATGTCTCTGCTTATAATTATCGTGATTGGTTACTCTTGTCTATAATTCCAATTAAATTTATCGGAGAACAGTAAGGTCGGCAGAAAACTTGACTTACTGAGTACATTTCCTAAAGCTATGTAGATATTACTGTCGTGTTTAATGCCCTATAGTATTCCGCGAGTAATATTTATTTTATACATAAACCCCCTTATTCATAAACGTCCATCAAGCCTCTATTAGTTAACAAGCCGCTAAAGTTGGTTTGTCCTTATCTGTCACTTTGACATTTATGTTTGTGAGAAAGGGACAAAACAACTTTTAGTTAACAGAGGTTTGTTAAGTTTTATGAATAAGGGGTAAAGCTCTAAATGCACAGAGCGGGCGCGGCGCGATGCGAGGCGGAGGCAGTTTTGCATTTTTGATCTTTCCGAAACTGTCGACTGTCGAATACTGCTTCATATGTCACACACGCTGCCTCCGCTCTACCGCACTACCGATTACCGCACGGTTTTTATGTGCGACGTGCCCTGGACCACGTTCGGTTTACCACAGAATAAGTAATAGTGCTTTACCGCAAAACCGCCTTGGCCCCGCAACGCCCTGCGCCGCGCTCTGTGCGTTTCAAGCTTTAAGGTAAATGTCCCACTGACCCAATACATGGCACTTTCAATCTTATCTCATAATGCCAGAGGTGATCAAAAAGTGTCATATCCAGTGGCCATTAAAGTGTCGAGCATAGGGACGATTACCTTATTTTTTGTTTGTAAATGGATTCTCGAAAACAGCTACTACGATTTTTACGAGAATTGTAATAAAGGGCATACAGGCACGAAAAGTCGAAAGGAATGTATAATTTTTTAAAGGGTTGGCAACGCGCATGTGACTGTAGAGTTGCAGGCGTCCATAGCCTGCAGTGAACGCTTACCATCAAGCGGGCCGTACGATTATTTGCCACTGACGTGGTATTAAAAAAATCTAGCTGGGCCGCTTATATCCGTAAACAAACAAATAAAGCCGAGCAAAACTCAGTCTCCCAACTCTCCCAAATACATACATGTAAATAAACTGTGTACATATATTATTTAGCAGTTGTCATATCGTCGGTCGACCAAAACTCACTAACAAATACCTAAGTACTTAAAATAAAACTCGTATCTCAGCATTCTTTCAGTACTGAAATACGAGGTTTCTAAGAGTAATAACAAATTTGATAGTGAGTAGTAGTAGTTTGTGAGTGTGATGTAGGTAGTCACCCGACGATATATGTCATACGAAATCAGCGCCGATGATAACCTGGGCACGATGAAAGTGGAACGTAATATCGTTAAAGTCATGCATAAGCGCCTAGGATAAAAATGCTTTAGTTATATTAATCGAGTCATATTAGGGGTCATCATCATCATCATATCAGCTGAATGACGTCCACTGCTGGACGTAGGCCTCGCCGAAAGAGTGCCACAATGAATCAACATTTGTAGCAAATTTAATGTTCGACAATTTATTAATAGATGTTAACATCATTGGCGCTATAGAAACCGAGATAATTGCGACACAGACACAAGATTTTATGAAACTTTTGAGGCAACTGTAAGAACGTCAAAATGAAGGTATATACAACTTTCCAGCTCATTGCTACGTTGACCCCGTGTGCTTAGGTGACTGGATAATATAAACATATACTTACTTTCAATGCCTCGTTATCGTAAGTTGGTGTAGCCCGCCCTAAAGTTATTACACTTACTATTACAGACTGATCACTGTTAAATAAACCTGTCCTTCTCGTGTACCAAACGGTCTGTAATAAGTAACTGTGTTCGTTAAAATTAAAGTTTGACAAGTTTCTATGGGACGACAGCTGCCGGTTGTTCGGTCTCTAATAGTTAAGTTGATGCATGTAACCGCACTTAAACGAAACAACGTTTTCATTTTTACAAGTTATTATTTAACTTGCACTGTTCTTATGTAAGTTGTCATCAAAATGTATAAACCTTTACTCAGCCACTTGCTGACGTCCGATTGAGCTGAAATTTGGCATATTTACATATGTAAGTTCTGTGACAATACAATAATGGTTTCACGGAGCTGATTTGATGATGGAGATAGAATTTGGCCATAGCTACTCCTAAACTACACAAGATAAACTCATCGTGTTTGGGCTCAGTCGTACAGTCTCAACGAGTTATTGATGATTGTGGAAAAGTACAGTGGGCAATAAAACCTTCTAACAAATATGAATTTTTGACATAAGTATTTAAACTTATTTTTAACATCCTAATCCTCAACTTTTCAATTTGTCTTTCACAATAACAAGGATTTTTGACAGAAACACACTTGATTGATTAATTTAATATGAACTTTATTGGAAGAAATGAACAAAGGTAGGTAGGTAGGTATAAGTTACAAAATTGTTCCCCGTTTCAAATAAAATGGCACGGAATTTCATTCAAACAAAACATGGGTTGTGTTGTATGAGTCTATAGCACATTAGAATACTATCCTGTTTTTGGGCAACAGGGATGTTCTTGAACACTTTGTTGGACAGTGGACAACATCCATACCACACCAGTACAAAAATACACAACTGTAAAAACTTAAATGACTTCATAGAGTAAATATTCAACAATAACGAGTTACTTTCATTCAGTTGTATTGTTCTTATCACCATCGTCGTCTCCCTTTTGAGCTCCTTTTTTTTCTTTCTTCTCTTTCGTTTCTTTATTTTCTTCCTTTTCTTTCTTTTCCTTGTTTCCTTTCTTTTCTTTTTCTTTCTTTCGTTTCTCGTACTTGTAAAAGACCCTGTGGTAGATATAAGGGTAGGGAGACGGATATCGGAAGCTAAATAATATCACCTTCGGAACTGGATTTGGAAAGGAAAGCTTCGGTCTACCCTTTAGTAAGAAGGTTTTACTTGCCACGGCAGTTTTATATGTCTCTTGAAACTCGCTTGATCGCCTGTACCAATTTTTATCCGTATTAACACGAACATTTTTACTACGTTTAAATAAAAATAATTTAAACTTATCTAGCAATCTTTCCAAGGGTCTGAATATCTTTATTCTTAATGTAGCCAATTTTATCACCTTATTATCATATACTATAGGAGTATGAGGTCTTCCTTCTGCAAAATAGTTTTTGTCATTTTTTGAATTATCTGCATGATTTTGATGAGTGCTTGGAATATCGAAACTGGATTTCGCTTTTCTTGTTGTATTCTTTTTTTTATGTAGGGCATTGAATTTAGTAACAAGGTTATCATCACTTTTACTTTTAGGTATATAAGTACTCACAATGACTTTTTCTTTATTTTTTGCGAACTTCATATTGCTGAGATTTTTGTCGAGTTGTATGGAAGTATATTTTTCTTCCCCAGGATTTTACGACTATGATATAAGTTAGGTACCTGCTTCAGCGTTCGTCTTCTATCATTATGATATTAGTGTACACAGATTTTACCAAAAACTGAATGTTAGCTGTCCAATCATGATGATGATGATGAATTTGCCCATGATACTTGTTCCTGTTCCTGATTTGTGAATTTATACTTGGTGATCACGGATATGGTTTGGCATGTTGAAGTTAATTCGCGGATTCATTTACATGGACTTCACAATTTTGCATTTTTATCGCCTTGCCAATCTTGCTGAAGGACATTTTGGCAAAACCACTTTCATGACGATACTAGATGTAGATGAAAGTAACTACATTTTTTCAGTATTCAATTCACAATTTAGAATTACCATATATTTGGCATGCATTGTCAGTGTCATTTCACTTTTTCAAAACAAAATATTTAGCTGTATGTTTAAAGCCTACACAGGCTGGTTTTGTAAGGTCTGCCACATACTCGTACAGACGGAACACAGCTACCATTTTTTTGCGCTTAATTTAATTCCGTTGGGTTCGCCAAATATAAGTGTCCGATCGAAGTTTCGGTTTCGGTTTCGGCCGGTTTCGGCCTAAAAATCATGTTACGGCCGAAGGTTCGGTTTCGGCCAAAAAAGGGCCGAACCTTTCGATTGTGCCGAAACATACAACATTGTATCTACTTTCGAATTGTGAATTCTAATTAATCTTTCGAGGCTGGCTGATTGTGATCTGTTCACATTAAAGATCAAAATATTATTTTAGTTCATTTTATATCTAGTTTAGAAGCTGTTCGATTTGGTCATTCTTAAAGGCATGGGGCAGGAGTTTGGTTGTTCTTCTTCAAAACTGAGACCATGGAAAACTATGATCGACGATCTAAGGTGGGCTTTTGAATAAGTTGGGCTTAAGATGAACATGGACCAAACGAAGATCATAACTAACGTCCATGTACCTATGTAGTACGTACTCCAGTTAAGATCAGAGACTCTACGCTCAAAGTTGTCGACAAATTTGTATACTGTCCCTGAGCCTAGGACAAACGGTTCAGTTGGGCAGGTGCAATTACGAGAAGGGGATCAATTTTCAAAAATGACTTGCTTGGTGGCGTTCGGTAGACGCAATATCTTTTCGTCACGTATCGATTTACCTCTCGTCAATGTTGCCATTGCTGACCTATGGCTCCGAAAAAGGAGGCTCAAAGTCACTCAAAGAGCGATGGAGAGGGCTATGGCCTATGCTCGAAGTTACCCTGCGAGATCAAAAAAAATGACGATACCCGCAGACGAATCAAAGTAACTGACATAGCCCGAAGGCTTGCCAAACTAAATTGGCAGGTGCGGGCCATATTTCCCGGAGAACCCATGGTCGGTGGGGCAAGCGAATTCTCGAGTGGCGATCACGTACCGGATGGCGTTGTGTAGAAACAAGGAATGCCCCCACAAGGTTGCTGAGGCTTGAGGTGAGCTGATGCCCTGATTAAGGTCGCGTGGGTCCGCTGGATGCGGGTAGCTCCTAATGGATTATTTTGGCATTCTCTGGGGGAGGCCTTTGTATGATATGATGCCCGCGGTTACCTATCATCATCGCACCTCTCGCCATCGAGCTCATCCCCACACCTTGGAACCATTGCGTTCTCGTACAGTACGTTTCAATAGGTACTTTATACCCAGAACACTTACTCATAGGTTGTGAAATAAGGTCCCTGCCGAGGTATTACCAAAGGGCTACAGTATGGGACTCTTCAAAAAAGACGTGAATGAGAGCCAGGATAATATGGTCCAGTTCAACCCCACCAAGACACAAGTATACGCGTGCACTACAAAAAAAAAACCTATTCACTGTTGCCCATTCCAAGACACAGCCCTCTCCATCTTAGAGAGTTATTGGGATCCTTGGTGTCGACATTTCCAGCGACGTCTAGTTTCGGAGTCACTTAAAAGACAAAGCCAGGCTGGCATCCAAAAAGCTGTGCTCAATAGAGCGAAGCGATACATCACCCCTGGACAGAGACTTCTATAATATAAGTCACAAGTCCGTCCCCACTGAGTTGGCTGTCATCTCTGGGCGGGAGCACCTGGATACCAGCTGGGGCCGTATAAATTGCTTCAGAGACGTGCAATCGTGGACGATCCCAAACTCACGAGCGATATTGAGTTTAAGGAGAAACTTTGCCTCCTTGTGCGTGTCCTATGGCTTATTTAATGGGTTTTGCTCCTGAGAACTGTTCAATATGATGCCTACGGCCCCTTTCTACCATCGTACAGCTCGCCGTCCGCATTAGTCCGCAAGGCATTCACCCTCACACCTTAGCACCTAAATGGTCACGTATGGTACGATTTCAGAGGAATTTCCTCCCTCGGACGCTCCGGTTTTGCAATGAGCTCCCTGCCGAGGTTTTCCCGAGGGACTACAGTATGGGGTTCTTCAAGAAAGGAGTGTATAAAATTTTAAAGAGTGGACAACGCGTATGTGTCACCCCTAGAGTTGCAGCCGTCCATAGGCTGCGGTGACCTTTTACCATCAGGCGGGCCGTACGGTGGTTTTCCACCAACGTGGTATTTAAAAAAAAACTTGTTTGTTTTATACTATCTACACGGATTATAGGTGTTTCATTGATCATATGATTCATATGTCTGAAAAGAATGGTCTACTGGCATTTTATGACGATTTTAACACGTCTTTAAAAGTTTCGGTTTCGGCTTCGGCCAAAAAACATGTTTTGGTCGGACGCTACCAAATATACAGGGTGGGCCGTGTAACAGGAGCAAAAAATCAAACGGTGGACTATTTAGCGGGCCAATAATTAATTATAAGTGGTCTGTTGAAAAAAGTATAGTTTTTTTTTTCAAAGATGGCTTACCTACGTGTATTTTTATTTCTTTTCTGAAGTGACATTAAAGTTAATTTATTTTAAAAAGAAAAGTCTATAAAATTAAAAAAAAAAACAAAAATGTCCTTGAAAACACAAAATTCAAAAACAATTATGACTCATAGCTTGATACTACTTTAAACACTGCATTGACTGATGTGCTATAATCTCGTGGTGTCAAGATCCATTACTCGGAGGTCATAACTTTACATCAAAATTTCTCCGAAACGAAATTTTTTGAACAAATATTGTATACCAGGTATTACTGCAGATGCTCTAAGGAAGCGTCCTTTTAAATATTTGCTCCAGTTACAGGGCCCACCTTGTATAAGGCGAGGTAAGTAGCGGTTCTAAATCAGAGTATGCTGCCCCATGTTCTCGATGTTTTGAAATATCTAACATGTTTTTAGCCGCGTTCGCTGCGCGGTAAGCTCCTTGTCGAGGTATACCCAAAGAGCTACAACGTGGGACTCTTTTAAAAAAAGGTGTTAAAAGGTTTCTCACGGGTCGGCAACGCACGAGTGACGCCTCTAGTGTTGCAAGTGTCCATAGGAGATGGCGTCCACACATCAGGTGAGAAGTCAGCTTGTTTGCCACTGACGTTGTATAAAAAAAAAGTTTAAAGACTGAGTAATGGCATAGTTCCAAAAGGAAGTAACCGAGACAGTTCTTTTAGCTTAACTTTGATTAACTATGCACACTGTAGCAATAACGCAATAATCAATTAGATAATCAATCAATATTTACTGTCCGATTATTTTCACTAAAACCGTCAATCATATGAATCTCATTCAGCCTTATCATTACCGAAGGCAATGACAATATCACTGCGGGTGAGTTGCATCAACTTTTAACACCAATACTTCGCGCAGAGTATCGTTTAATATTAATTGTACAAGTGGAGGAAAACGCAAAACTGAGAGAGCCCCTGTGACGGGACAGAGGCAAGAGGGGGACGTCGAAGGTTAGCAGGCGGGGAACGGCATCGTCTCAGATCTCAGTTAACTGGTAGCCCTAGGTATATATAATGTTAACAAATTGTTAATTTAGTGTTAACTACCAGATAGTAAATAAGAATTGGAAATTTTTTGAGCATAGCGTATTGCGTACACTTATTTGACAGATGGAAGAAGCGTGGACAGTCTTTTTGTTTACTTATTATTGTTAAATATATATATAGTCATATTGATCAATGTGATCAATATGACTACTCAACAGCCAGATTTGAGTAAAAATTACGTACTTTAATACCTATTTATTTATTTAACGATTTAAAATATTATTTCATTGGATAAATAAAAATTAGGTACATTGCGTGCTGAATTATTTTATTAGGAAAAATATTAGATTAGGGCCTGTACTAAGAACTTGTAAAGTTTGAGGTTGTATCAAAAAAACACGCTATGCGGTTTGTTGACGCCGAGAGGTATCAAAGAGGACCCTTACATTACATATCCTTAAATTTAAATGGTTGCTAGTATTCATAGGCAATCATGTCCCCTTGCCAACTGTACGTATGCCTGCACATGCCTATTATGGCTTAAAAACGGTGGTAGGAGTAACTCCTTTATTTCCTAAACTCAGAAGAGTTGTAAAGAAGAATCATTTCTTTTTTGATTGCAGATAATATGTTTGGTCATAAATCATATCCTGTTAATTCTACAAGGAGTATCCTGTACTAAACTAGTAGAAATACTTTTTATTGACAAAAGTACAACCGATACTAACCCAAAACAGAATGACACATCCCTAAGATTGCACAAAATTACAAATAAGCAAAGGACAATTGAAAACTCAAAAGAAAATTCTGCGATTATTGAATCCAGCAGTTCCAACGCTAAAACCAAAACAGGGATCTCAGATATAATACATTCTATTGACACAAGAGCCTCTAGTATATCAACTACTGGTATAAATAGTAATAATGTGGCTTCTGACGTCACCAATACTAATTCAATACCCAAAGAAGCGACACAAAATATCACTAACCTAAGAATGATTTACGGCGCTGCAAATACTACGGGCCCAGAAAGCAAAAGCAAAGATAAAACTTCAAAAATTGGACATTTCATGGCAGAAAGTAATTATAAACTGATAAATAAAATAATGAAATCCGGAAGAAATAGAAGATACCCTCGTCCTGCCGATATAAAACCAGCGGAGAAGTCAGTACTACAGCCGGAGGGCTACGTTTATGATTTAAATAATTGTCAATACGTCGATAATCGGGTTTTGTGTGGTTATGACAAGAATCCTGAGCCGGCGAAAAGAAAAGTAGTCGTTGATTTAGATGATCTTTGCAGAAAACACGGGGACAGGATAGAGTGTGGTTATGTTACTGGTCCTTATCCAGATCCTTATAATCCAGATCCCGAAAAGGACAAAATAGCTAAAATCAATTTATCAAATTATTATAACAATATTGCAAGATCCGGTAAACATGATGTTGAAGATGATGATTTAGACAAGGTACTAAGATCTAGAAATGCGCCAATAGTATTATTATCAGAAATATTAAGATTGAGAAATGACATGTCAAAACTTCTATCTGCGTTCCCTGTAGTTACTAACTTTACCATTGTTAATGATAGTACTACTCCCACTCTTGATACTATTTCTGCTACTACCATTACTACGAGTACTTCTGCTTCTACTACAAAACCACCAAATGAATACTCAAGGCCAAATATAACCCTATCGGAAGTATTGAAAAGTGAAACTTTTAATCTGAACCTTGCAAGTTTAATGAGCCCCAGGTCCAGACCAACTATTCTAGTCGAAAACTCTGGAGAGAGAAAATGCGTAGAGAAAGACGGAAAAATATTTTGTCGTACAGTGTAACTATTAAAGCCCGGTGTTTAGATTAGATGCATGACTATAGACATGCATCACGCTGTCTTGCTCGCACACCACGGCCGGCGGAAACTGCATCGGTGTGATAACCGCCTTAAATTACAGGACAAATTTTATAATAGCAAGGTCAACTTTACTTCCTTAGTACAGTCAAACTCATTAAGTACGTTCCAATGTACGGTTATTCAATTGAAATATTTAAATAAAGAAATCTTCGCATTATTAGAGTCACAAACTGTTGACTTTACTAAAAACCTCAGAACATTCTACATATTTTACCTTATTATAATGTACAAATGTGTTAATAAAAATAATGTTACAGTTGTTTAATTTTTTCTCTAACATTCAACTTGGCTGTCTGCTCTAAACAAAATATAAATACACATAAAATATTCTGCTAACTATAACGGTCACGCCGTTATATTTGACAGTTAATTCGTATTTTAGTACTTTTTCAATCAATTTTTTAAATCTTAATCAATGCTGTGTAAACAATGCCAATAATTTTATGGGTGAGTAGACGTTTGCACTCTTTCTCAATATGAAAACTGTTTTACTAAATTCTGATATATAACTTTTAGCATAGCCTGCATTTTGTGTGCACTAATAAAAGCACACTACGAGTAAGAGGAAACCCTGTTTCTATTAAAGATTCGTTTATTTATTTAACATTTTTCATTTCCTCTGGATTTTTTCCCCATTTTAATTTTTGTGTATCTCCTGCTAGGCCGAACTCGTAAATTCTCTACCAACAAAGACCATAAAAAACCAATCAATGTTTAACATCGGGTTACGCGACCAAAAGAATGACAAAGTATTACTTTTATTTCCATTACAGATAACCTTACTATTACTGACGTTTTATGATGCCGTACAAGAAGTTACTGGCATGCCAGTAGAATCTACCGTGTCTTCTCCCGTCTATGTATCAACAACAATAACAATAAATACTGATTCTACAGGGAACAATACTGATTCTACTTCAGGGATTACAGAAGTAACTTCTCGGAAAAGCTGTAAAACAAGATCAGCCCGATCTACTGTAAGATTAGAAAACTGTGTGGAGATTGATGACAGAATAGTCTGTTATGATTTGCATTGATTGTGAATGTAAATCTCATTTAATTTTATCGCTATCACCAACCGTTAACTCAAGTGAGAAGAGAGTGAGTCCTGCTGATAATTTGATTTTAAAACATCCGTCGAAAACTAAGGAAGCAGCGATATTTAAAAATAGTTATGTTGCGCGTGAGTGAATGTTGATTAAATAAGTAAATCTTTTATGTCGAGGCTATGGACTAGGGACATACAAAACATTTTATTGACTATCTTAAAAACAAAACACGATACATAACAAAACACTTTTTTAAGTAGAGCTATGCAACGTAACAGGCTTTCTTATCGCTGAAGAGCGCCTCGCACTAAATTTTCTATCTGCGGAAGTGTTTAACTCGCCCGTTGGAAATATCCCAATTATAGTTTAGTTCTTCGATCACGTGTGACAAGTAGGTATATACTTTAACCTGTTATTGTTTACATTAAAGTGTTTACATAGTTTACATATATTATGCAAAACTTAGGATAGTTTTAAGGCGACTTCCTGATTTGTCGGTGCGGTAGCGGTACGATAGGAGAAAACTATCAGCTGTCAGTGTTCACTGTCAGTCGAGTCACTACCACTTTACTGCACTCCTTGCAGATTGGCATTATCCCGCCAAGTGAGGAAATCTCTGCGACATCAGCAGGCCCACGTCAAAAAACAAAATACCACATATCGATCCCACCCGCCAAGTGAGGAAGTCCGCGTTAGTTTTTCAAACTCGAGATTCTAAAAAACAACGGTATTTTCACTCGAACAACAAACTTTCAACTTTGTAGGTAAACATTACAAATGTTACCATTTCAAACATAGCCTACATATATTATTTTTTAGTATTTCCTACAAAATGATATTTGTGAAAAAATGTTGCAATCTAGATGTAAAATAAAATTATGATTTAAATCAGGTTTAGAGGGCAGAGGTTGAGAAGAACAGTTAAACAAAGCACATAAAAATGTAATCGATTTTCCTTGGTCACATAATATGAAGTTCTTGGCATTGAACAATTTCTGATTGGCTATTGACAGAATTTAATTTAAAATGCGTGGAGCGATATTTCAGGAACTTTATGTATGTAGATAGTAAAGTTAATGCACATGATACTCGGGTTTTAATATATGACAAGAATAATTAGCAGTTTGGCGAAGGACAGTAAATACATATCTGTTTGATGACAGAATCTTGAAAATAATGTTCCTTCTACTGAGACGGGAAACTTGCCCTGCGACATATTTCTAAGGTAGTAAACTGAGTTATATTCCTTTTATTGCAGATAGCATTGCAATTATCTATACTTTTAATTGTATATGAAGGAAGCTGCGCGCCTAAACTCGGAGGTCTACTTTTTGAACAACTGTTGCTTGAAAGTTTTATTGACAATGAAAATAATACTAACACTCACTACAACGAGAACCGCATTGCATTCACGGTACCCGAATATCATGCAAAGATAAAAAATACTACATCACTGTACGCTAAATTGACTGGGAATTCAATAAGGAGCTCTGAAATTAGCGCACCTGAACATAAATATAAGGAGTCAATAGCACACGATGGTACTACAAGTTTACCTGACACGGTTGCTAACGATGCAGAAATTAATTCTACGGAATTTAGGAATGTTATATCTACAGATACTAATAAAAGTTCTGGATCAAAATTGGTATCCACAAAACCACCAATAACAACTACTACTACTGCTACTACCACCACTACTTCTCATACCTTTGATCCAAAAAAGCCTAATGATAATAAAAATATCAAATCTGAACTGAAAGTAAAGGTAAACACAGACGATGTAAAAAGAAATGCTCATTCTAGAATAGAGAAAAGTCGGAGATATGGAGCAATCCTTCAATCAAATGGCTATGCTTTTAATGGTGATATGTGTCAGATGAGAGGCGATCGAGTATTATGTGGCTATAACAATGAGGAAATGCCAGTGCCACGGGCTGAATCCGAACCAGCAAACAATAATTGCCTTATCCGCGGTGATAGAATTGAATGTGGTTATGCCAAGCCTATGGCTAATAGCAACAGACGCAGTAATAAACAGAAGAGAGCTAATCAAATTAGTTTTGAAGACCTTCCACCTACCGTGACTAACAATTTGACAACCACTGCGACGATTACATCCTATACCACTTACTCCACCACTATTAACAAGCCAGTTCCAACTGTCCTTAAAGAAATCTCTAATACTACGAATACTTCTTCTTCTGCTATTACAAATGACGAGCCAGGTTTTTCAAAAATTGAAACACAAATATTGATTGATCATATCGAGAAATTGATTTCATCTATTATAACGAATTCAAATATTAGCACAACTTCCCTTAAGACTACTGTACCTATAGTGACTGATGCAGTGCCGACTATTACAAATAGTGATTCTCCAGCCTCTCCAATAGACAACGAATCAAAAATATTGGAATCTAAAATAACAGAATTGATTAATCGGGTTGAAAAAATTATCTCATCTTTAGCTAATTCCGTTTCTTCTAGCACCATTCCCATATCCACATTAGAAATAAAACTTTCAAAAGCGCTTGAAATGTTAAGTCGTGTTGAAAAGAAATTACAATCTCTCGCTAGTACTGATGCCCTCACAACTGCTACGACTATCATTTCAACGAATACTATTGCCACTACCTCTGTTTCCGCTTCTACTATTTCTCCTACCACTAGTAGTACTTCTCCTACTACTACTACTATTTCCACTACTACCACTACCACTACCCCTGCTCCGTACATCGACGAAAGAGAACTGTGCGTTGAGAAAGATGGCCGAATAGTTTGTTATGATAAAATACAGGAAGAATACGAGAACGATTATTTAGTAAAATAACCTCGATTTTCTAGGCCGCATTTTGTATGTATTCACATCTTTTTTCAATAAATAATTTAAGAATAATATACTCGATATCACGCTAATATGGTAGAGAATAGGCTTAAGACATTAAATCCGTCTTTTTTACTTAAGTAAGTATTGTAATTAATTATTAATTTTGTTTTGTGCAATAAGTTTAAATAAATAAACGACCGACCTGTTTAGCCTAGTTGGTAGTGACACTGCCTTCGAAGCTAGAGTTCCCGGGTTCGAATCCCGGCCAGGGCATTATTTGTGCATTTAGCACGGATTTAGTTCTTGGGTCTTGGATGTTCGCTATGTATTTAAGTATGTATTTATTAATATAAGTATGTATATCGTCGTCTAATGCTTGCGAAATTATATTTTATTTTAACTTTTAAGCCTATCAGTTAGTTGGGTTACAGTTGGTAAACAATGTGTGTCGTGCGCCATTGATTCGGCCAAGAGATCCGACTTCCTGCTTTACCGTCCCGTCCGAATTCCCCAGACTCTGTGGTGCCACCTACCGCGCTTGTCCAACCATTTGCTTTATTATATTGTTAGTGGTTAGGAACTCGTGCCGGCAGCTGTCACTTGTGCGACACTCACTGTCTTAATAAAATTGTAACACAGTCTTTATTACTGCAATAAATAGATTAAATTTATATCATTTATAAAACGTTTGCATGGTTTTTGAATCTTAAAGGGTTTTATGATTCCCAGTACCAGTCTTGTATGTAAACAAATCACACACACACACATCACACATCAATGATTTGATGGGATCATGCACCTGCTTAAAACTATTTGACATTGACTATGCACTAGAACTACAAGGTAATTACCTAAGAATAGTGCAGAATCCTTTTCTATGTGCCAGGTAAATCTCAATCTTATATTAATGTCATACAGATTTAGTTTTTTGCTATTTTTTATCGCTTTGCCTGTAATCAATAATCATAAGTGACGTGACGGTGCATAAAAATGTATACATTTTTGGACCTTAGTTCAATGTTCAATAGAATATGTTGATAAAATGTAGGTATACATATTGGTGCCCTTGACTGTCCGAAAATAACAGAACTCTGTCTGTCAGCCACTCGGGCCTTACCCTCTAAACCAATTTGGGTGAAATTTGGTATGCAGATATATAGGATCCCGGAGATATAGGATAGTATTCCAGAAATTATTGCATAAGCGGGTGACATTTATACCGAAAAGTTAACTTGCATTTTTCTTATTTGTGTACAAATCACCATCATCATCCATCGGGTTGTGTTTTCAGATATATTGGCCTAGGTACATCTACTAGGGAAAAACACAGGTGTATGGGGATGTATTTAGCATATTTTGGTATTTAAACAAATCCTCGCGCATCTGTGGTGGATATTCGCCCTTAAAGTGTTAGCATGAATTGTCCCATTTGGACAAATGTTAAACGGTAAAATATCCCTTTTCATTACAATTATGTACTCACGCTTTTCTAGGCTTTAGTAAGTTTAAATATCGTTTCTTTTTATCGGTTTGATGAACATTTTGTGTTTAGCAAAAGGATAAAAACTTTTTAAGGGTGATGAAGAAAAGAGAGAATATTTTTTTAGGAAAATCGAAACATTAAGATCGTGGTTTCAAATTTTATTATTTTTATTGTAGTTATCACAGTTTTCTAAATTAAAGTAATTGCATACACCAATTCAGTTACATTCTTATTATATATCTTATTGTAAGGTATTAAGGCGGTTGTTGAGAAGTGAAATATCAGTCTTAGCGGCCGTACCAGCCACCTCCCCAGCCCCCGCCGTAGCCGTAGCCTCCGCCGTAGCCGCCGCCATATCCTCCGCCGTAGCCTCCACCGTAGCCTCCGCCGTAGCCTCCGCCGTAGCCGCCGCCGTGCCCCCATCCACCTCCATGCCCCCATCCGCGACCCCCGCCCCCGTGCCCCCAGCCGCGGCGGTACCAGCCGTGGCGTCTATATCGGGATTCTTCCGGCTGTAGAGCTTCATCTTCTGTGACTGCGACCTCGGGAACTTCTTCTAGAGCGACGGGGGCTTCCTGAGCTGGATCGGGAGAGGGGTACGCTGATGACAGCGCCAAACTGGCACAGACCACCAGACCGAAGCATAGTATCTGTAATAAATAAGAACATTAATTAAGTTTTGCGCATATCATCTGAACAAATTCACATGATCACAGATCACTACACTTTGAATACTTTTCAGTAGCAGCTTATAGTTTCGCCATGTCCGTCTGTCTATCTGTCCGTCTGTCTGTCCGAGGCTTTGCTCTGTGATTATTAGTGCTAGAAAACTGCAATTTGGCATGGATATATAAAGCAATAAATCTGAAAAAGTGGTAAAATAAAATCTAGAAAATATTTTTTAATTTTAATAATTAATTTGATTTTTTTCAGGAGGCATATGATGGTTGCCATTATATCACTTATCGTCGTGCATTTAAGACCCGTCACTCCCGCACTCGCGTACTTGTCAGAAAGTGAAGAATGTCTTGTCCACGACGATAAGTGATAAAATGGCAACATCGTACGCCTGCTGCGCTGAAGGTTCATTTTTACTACAATATTAATGGCATATGCTCGTATAGCGTTCGTTAGAACAACTTTCTCTGATTCTCTCGTCGTTTACCATACTGTCCGGTTAATCAAGTCAGCCTATAAAATCATCAGAAGATGATCAGTCTATCATCGAAGAATCCGTTACACTTACACTTAACGTGCGTAGGTATGTGTCTAAAGTCTTCGAAATGGACCGACATCGGTCAGATTATTTTGCTGCTCTTTGGGGATGAAACGGGAAAAGCCCAATCTGCCCAAAACCCAAGCAACTTTTTTAAAAACAATGAGTACAAAATTTTTTTGCTATTGTTATTTAGATATCATTTCTAGTCTCGACGTTTTCTAACAAAATTTAACTAAATGTTATTTGAATATGGTAGATCACATTATTTAGCAATATATAAAAAAAAACTTATTGGTTTATTTTTAACAACCAAACACGGTAACCAAAGACGGCTCGAAGGGGGGTATTTTTAGTTCAAAAATAAAAACCCTACGAGTATATGTCGGAATTGTTGACATTTTTAGTAAGGTTGTTTTTCTGTTTGGTAGGTTACCCGCCTACCTATCTCCCCTTAAGTTTGTCGTACTACTATATAACGGGACAACCTGTATAAATCTACAACTGCTAGCAATTTAGTAAAACTGCACTATCACTCAATTTAAATTTCATATGCGCTCTTTACCTCTTATGGGAATACAGACGTGAGGTATCTATAATTTTACTATCAACTAGCTATTTTTACACCCCCTAGTTAAAAACTTAATAAAGGGCCGAGTGCGTGTCGGACCACGCCCTATAAAGGGTTCCGTACTAATTACTAGTCCTAATATAAAACCATATCCTATATTGCGAATAAAAAAAGGTCGTACTTCTGTAGGAAACACACGACACTTATGTCTTTTTGCTTGGGCGAGGCAGTTTTTCAGCGATAACATAAAAACTATTCGACTTATCTTGCTCAAACCGAAAATAGTTGAAAGTGTTTACTTATACTACTTATAATGTTCACCTATTCAATTTTTATTCAAAAATTTTAACTTTGTAGCTTGGAAATACCAAGGGTTCCATTTCGCCATTTGGCTACGGAACTCTAAAAACACTAGGGTCACAATCACAATCACACAGCTGAAAAAACAAAAACCGTCTCCCCAGTGGTCAACAATGAACGGCTCATGCGCATGCAAGTATGGTTATGTATTACTTATTCTGTGGTTATGTTTTTATTAAGTATAGTCAACAGCAAAAGTAGATCATCATTTTAGTACCTTGTCACTTTCACTACTTTGATGCATCCAAACTATCGCAGCACTGTTACGTTAGAGCGACAAAGTACTAAAATGATCATCTACATTTGCTGTTAACTGTACATATGTAGATTTATAGAAAGGGAGACGCCGTGTCTAAGACGCGTGAGACGCTGTGAGAATATGCAGATTATAATTTATAAGAATTACAAGTAAACCAAAAATTTGGTATTCTAAATTTTTTTTAAAATAGATAACATTTTGTTTAATACAACAATCTTAATTAAATACAAGGAACTCACTTAATGCACTCTACTTAACTTTAGATATGTCCCACTACGTCTTTATAATCATTATAGACATAAAAATATAAAAGTCCTTGGCACTCACCGAATTCATTGTGTCCTCAACAGCAATGTGCCGTGGTCAGTGGAGCATCTCTTATATATCCAGAGATAGTGACGCATCGTATCGCATACGCACCGTGGATTCGACCAGTCCTTCCACAATGCTAATAAACCAGTACCGTAACTTTATATGCCTATACTTTTATATCCACTGTTTTCTCCGTGACGTACCCTATTAACTATTGTTCACGTCATAGTGGCATTTTTCTAATGCCGCATTTATCTATAGGCTACATATTCATGCTGCGCTATATGAAGTGCGATCTATCAGGCGACTATGACCGGCGGAGGCAAATATGAGAAACGTCATTTACACACGTAGTACAATATCAATGACGGTTTTTTTATACTACGACGGTGGCAAACATGCTTACGGTCTGCCTGATGGTAAGCAGACACCGTAGCCTATGGACACTTGCGACTCCAGAGGAATCACAAGTGCGTTGCTGACCCTTTATTGACTTGGGGATGCGCTGTGTTGAGACTCTCAAGACAGACATCAGATCATCAGATGTCTCCAGCTGTCAAGCTAGAGTCATATGCGGTACGGTTCCTTATTTATTTAAAATTCTTTGTTGGCAGCTACTGTAAGTAAGTGGTGCTAACATAAAAGTGACGGTATTGGTGATTATTCGCAGAAATTATAATACTACTAGCTCTAGCCCGCGACTCCGCCCGCATGCAGCTCGTTATAATATAGAAATAATTGCTATTAAATTGTTGTAGCCGCCGGCTTAAATATATCGCTCGCCCATACAAACTACCTACCTCCCTTTTCAACCCCTTAGGAATGATTTCCGGAATAAAAAATATCCTATGTCCTTTCCCGGGACACAAACTATCTCTATACCAAATTTCATCTAAAACGGTTTAGCGGTTTAAGCGTGAAGAGGTAACAGACAGACAGAGTCAATTTCGCATTTGTAATACTAGTATGGATAGTATAGATTGATGGTTAATCTATTTAGTGTCGAAAATAAATATGTAGGCAACGTAAGAAGTATCCACTTAATATAATATACACGGTGCTCTTCATTTCAGGATTATTATCCTAGGGATATTAAGCTTTCAGGATTATTAGCCTAGGAATGTGCCAGGCACAAAGAAACCAGATTACGTTTCTTTTTCCTTATAATACGAGAGTTGGTTGTCTGAAGCTCTATTTTGGTTCGATATTTCGCATAGAATAAATATCAAGTGTGTATTCGTTCCTACACTTTGGACTCTGCGGGAAACAGATATACAAAAACAATCGATATCATACTGTTAGCAATTAGCCGAACCCAAATTGACTTGCAATTATAAAAAACCATCTAGCCTGTAATTTGCTGCAAAGTCTCGCATCGTGCCAATTAAAAAGAGGGTAGATTTTCTCGGCTTGAATTGCGCCGCTACGTCATTCTAGCTCCACAGAGTTGAAAGTGTACATTATTTCTTGTTGGGTTCCTATCTATGTATAGGGAAGGCAAGGTACTGATTTCGAAGTTTTGTATGTACAGCGAGCATGTCCAAATAAACACCATTTGCATGAATAACAGCGTACTATTTCAACAAGTTTAGTTCATTGCCTAATAAAACATACTTATGTTAATTTATTTGTATCGAGCTAATAAAATAGCGACCGTCTTACGATACCCAAGGGGATGAAAGGGGGAGGCATTTCATCCTCTTGGGTATCGTAAGAGATAACAATGGAAATAGGTTTGCTGTGTATAGCGGACGTAGGACTAGCAACCCACGGCTGCCACATACCAAAACCTAGTAATAGACAAATAAAAAAAAACGTATTTAGAATATTCTTTTTTACGTATTAAATCCTCACTTTACAAAGTCACCGGCTTAAAAATCGTAATTATTACCGAAGATTTTAAAACTCCAACACCTAGCAAGTGCCATTACAACTATCGCTTTACCACTTTAAAACATAGTTACACAGCCAAGCCATTTAAAAACGTAGTTAGTTTCTGAGACTTGCTACGTTTTGATGTGATCAGAATGCCTTGCTAGTTAATAACACGGGGTACCTATTCATATTCATGACTTAGTGAATAAGGAAGTGATCGTGAAATCTTGGTGAACTCTCTCATTGCATGTCCCACTCTCCTTTAGATGACGGTACCCCGTGTAGAGTTCAAGTTTCCCCTTAAAAAGTTACTCATTACAAAGTTAGAAAGGGGAATAAAATGTGATATAATATAATATAAAATTATTATTTTTACCTACATATTCATTCATTCGTTTTTTTACCTATTTATGTTACCTTTTTCACGCTCTCCTCAAAATCTGGTCTGATTTGATTTGGTTTGTACTTGTAGATTTTATGTGTTTTGTGTCTTTGTGTGTATGTTTCTTTTTAACCGACTTCAAAATTTCAAAAGAGGAGGTTATCAATTCGGTTGTATGTTTTTTTTTTTTTTTAATATTTGTTACTCCATAACTCCGTCATTTCTTAACCAATTTGAAATTTTTTTTTTGATTGTATGTATATATATCCAAGTTGGTCCCGTTTTTGTCAAAAGGCAGTTCTGATGATGGGATCCATGAGGAATTGAGAGAACTCCTCAAATCTTTAAGGCAAACATATAGTGATTTTTGTGTTTTTATCAACAAGTCAAGCATTTGCATCCAAAAATGTGACATTGGATGAAGTGGAACTGCTGATGATGATCAGAACAGAACTCTTCAACGACGAAAACTTCACGTTTGGCGATTTGTCCTCCTAGCTGTGTTTGTTAAGCAAGTTCTATTTTCATGATTAATTTTTGTCATGCTCGAGTTCTGGTGATGGGATCCATGAGGAGTTGAGGGAACTCCTCAAATCTTAAAGGCAAACATATAGTGATTTTTGTGTTTTTATCAACAAATCGAGCATTATCATACAAAAATGTGACATTTGATGAAGTGGAACTGCTGATGATGATCAGAACAGAACTCTTCAACGACGAAAAGTTCACGTTTGGCGATTTGTCCTTCTAGCGGTGTTTGTTAAGCAAGTTCTATTTTCACGATTGATTTTTGTCATGCTCGAGTTCTGATGATGGGATCCATTAGGAATCGAGGAAACTCCTCAAATGTGAATGGCACACAAATAGTGATTTTAGTATTTTCATGAACTAATCAAGCATTTTCATTCATAAAAGTGACATTTGATGAAGTGGAACTGCTGATGATGATCAGAACGGAACTCTTCAACGACGCGTAGTTCACGTTTGGCGATTTGTTCTCTTCGTTTTGTTTGTCAAGCAAGCAAGGTTTTTCCATGATTTCATGAGGAATTGAGCGTACTTAGTCTTCTACCATTATAAACATACTTATAGCCATTTTTGTATTTTATTGTATGGAATCTAAGAGTGCACCATCTAAGATTAATAATCTTTCACCGGACTCCCCCATTGAAGTCGGTTTTTTTTTCTTAAAAATTATGTGTAATCATTTTTGTTATAAATGCGTGTCTTTTATGTCGGTGAATATTTTTTTCTTTCTTTCTATACTAGGTTTTCAGGATGTAGGGCAGCCGCTCATTGCATTTTTTCTAAACCAAACTGGCAACGGTACTTGTATTATCTCTAAACCTACAATTGGTAGTAGTGGTACTGAATATTACATTTCAAAAGCTCTGCCTTAATACTCATTTCGAACTAACAAGCGTGAATTTACTTCTAGTAAGTTCTGGAAGATTCAGCGTATTGTATCTTTTGCGAAGTCAAGGTACTGATGTAGAACTTGTGTTTCTACAGTGGGCACGTCCAAATAAACAACATTTGCATAAATAATAGCGTATGGTTACACGTCACGAGACTTCTCAAACACCGTAATAGCGGTCAGATTCATATCTTGAAACTAATCTTAAGTGTGTCTCATAGACTGGTATAACTAGTCTGAGGGGTGTATGTTCTACCTATGGCTTTGTGTAGGTATAGATAGTCGACTCGTGCGGCGGCTCAAAGCGCTAGAGCCTTGTCCGCATTTGTATCATTTTAGCGTATCGTATCTACGTCGCATATGATCGCATAGCACCCGTGGTTATCATGATCGTTAGATTTGTAACGATGCGTGTATTGGAATGTTACACAAGAACTTTCTGGCTGATCACTTTATTAAACTATTATTTCCAAATTCCACGCGACACTGCGCAGCAATTTACTGGCACTTCAGTTAGATCTTGGATTTTGCTCGATAAACGCCTATCCACCAACATATAGGTAGGCTAAATAAATAAAAATAATAAATCGACCAAGTCCCAAACTAAGCAAAGCTTGTACTATAGGTACTAAACGACGATATAAATACTTTACTTATATACTTATAGATAAATACGTATACATACTTATATACAAAGAAAACATCCAAGACTCAAGAACAAATATTGGTGTTAATTACACTAATAATGCCTTGACCGGGATTCGAATCCGGGACCTCCGGCTGCGAAGGCAGGGTCACTACCCACTTGGGGCGCTAGTCGGGTAACCTCCACGAGTGTCTGGGCTCTTCCAGTTCCCCTGGACCCTCGCGGGTCTGGGGGAAGGGGAAGGGTTCTGGCCGGTGCGCCCTGGAGGCAACGGTAAGTGATTCATCTTCGGAGGTATCGCTTACCTTACTTACATATAATTAGTTAACGAGTAGGTAATATAGCCGAACGTAAGAAATGTACCTAGGAAAGTGAACTAAGCCATACCGACCTACACCTTACGCACCTTTTATAACGTCGTATTCTACATACAGGCTGTGGCCAGTAATAGGAGCAATAAATTTAAAGGACGCTTCCTTAGAACATCTGCAGTAACGTCTTGTGTCCAAAAAAATTTATCTTTTTTCAATTGGGAGAAATTTTGATCTAAAGTTATGACCTCAAAGTAATGGATTTTGGCACCCAGAGATTATAGCGCGGCAGTAAATGCTGATTTTGAGGTTGCTTCAAGTCATGACTCATAATCTTTGTCGCATTTTTGGTTTAAAAGAATATTTTTGGGTTATTAAAAAAAATATATAAATTTTGAGTGTTTTTTCACTCCAGTAGAGTAAAAAAGTACATATAAGCTACATTTGCGAAAAAAACACAAAAAAAAAATCTATTAAAATCATTTGGAAATAATTGCTGGAGAGCTCAATAGTGTACCGTTTAATTTTTTGCTCCCATTACAGGCCACACCCAGTATAAATATGAGCACTTCTATCACCTCTCGCCCAGAGGCGTTTTGCAGGTGGTTGTTGTTGTTGTTGTAGCCTTTTCTAATAAATTAAGTCACATTTGTAATGTTAGTAAATACTTTTATTAAATTTAATATAACAGACTCTTTAGTCTCTTATGTTAAAGTTATACAAATATACTACAGAATTTCGTATACATCCAATATAAATACCAGGATAGGCAGGTATTTATCATTCGGTAATATCACTACACTCATTATTTAATTAGCGGCCCCATCCTCGACGGCCCCCGCCACCTCCCCAACCGCCCCCGTAACCCCCTCCGTAACCGCCGCCGTAGCCCCCATATCCCCGTCCGCCGCCGTAGCCCCCATAGCCCCGTCCGCCGCCGCCCCAGCGCGACTCCTCGGGCTGTAGGGCTTCAATCTCCACCGCTGCGACTTCGGGAGCATCCTCTAGTACGACAGGGGCGTCTTGGGCCGCTTCGGCGGCGGGGTAAGCCGATGTCAGCGTCAAACTCGCGCAGATAACCAGACCGATGCAAAGTATCTGTAGAAGGAATAGAAACTTAAAACGTCATTTTTTAAACTTGGTCATAGCTCCAAGTGCTACGTTAATTTATATTTATCTATCTAGGTAGAAGAAAATATTAATGGATCTAAATACTACAGGAAACTGAGAATAAATTACAGCTTATTTTTGCCAAAATAAGTTAATCTTGCTAATTTTGACACGTAGTTTTTTTTTTCATAAATATATACTTACTCTAAAATGATTATACCTACGGGATAAAAATAGTCTAGTATAATGGCTATCTGATATTAAAGTAAGTAAATAATATTAGCCTCATAATGGCAATTTAGGTGGGGTGGTTTAAAATGCTGAAACTGGATTGATAATATATTGTATAAGCGCCTACGTCTATATGTAGGTATATTGGCACCGTTTTTTGTAACTGTCACGACAGAAAAATACCTACACGTTTAAGTAATAACTGACAACTTAATAAAGTTGAAAAACCCCAGATATTTTCCTTTCAAAGTTCAATATCTCAAAAATGGTTAAACAGATTTTGATAATACATCTCAAAGAACCATCGCTGGGAAACCTGCTTTCAACAAAAATCCGCATTCAAATCGGTTAACCCTTACTAGTCTGTGGAACTACGATGCCCCAGACAGATACATATGTTAAACTTCCGCGTCGGGGTTTCTACAAATCTTATACTTCTATTACTTACTACGCTATTCAGTCATCAAAGCTCCAAAGCTACGAGTATTACGTTATATTTGTAACATGAGCGTTCGATATAAAACGAATTGATTGTACCTACTCTTTTTTAGGAATTTTGTATGTATTTATTAGAAAACCTGATTGTAGAATTGTTGGGGTTTTTATCTTTGAGATTCCATGCATAGTAATTTTAGAGCAAAAAAACAACAGGTATATACAGGATGTGGCCTGTAACAGGAACAAATATTTAAAGGAAGTTTCTTTAGTGTATCCAAATATTTTATATATATTCGATTCTACCGATAAAAGTCTGTCAGATATTTGTAAGAACCTTGTACTATTAGTTACTCTCTCAGGTGACAGTATCAAGCAACAAATGTAAATGATTACAATTAAATATGTTTTAAATTGAGATTTAGTACCGACCTAGATAATAATTTTAATAACAATTATATATTAAATGTGTTACTATTTTACCTTCCAACATAAAAACAACTTCCTTATTTAATTAAGTAATACAATGAAATAAATATAAAACTCCTTGGCACTTACCGTGTTCATTGTGTCAATAGCGAAAGAACTGTGCGATGATTCGTGCAAGGATCTTATATATCATCTAGAGATGAGTGAGTCAACGAAAAGCCGCATAAAAATCAATACACCTAATACGTGTTCCATACATAAGTACCTAAACAAATCAGCCATCGCTAAACGTTCCGCACCCGTCCGTGAGCTTGCTAATATTTTTTGTCTCTTAGATTCGAAACAGCGAACAACGAAGATCTGCCTATGTTGGACAGCAGTCGCGATGTGATAGGTAAATTTTGTGAATATTGTCCTGTTTAGTTTGTACCGCAACTTCTACAAGTGTCAAATACGTCGCACCCTTTCGAGTAATAATAATAATTAATAAGACAAGACTTACAAATGTCTTAGTAGTCTGATACGGGGCAGACGCGAGGGGATATAAAATGTTTGGATTTTTACAAAATATATGGCGCAACCGAAAAATCGAAAACCTTGTCTCTGTTAATGGCGACAGTTATTCCTACCATTAGAAAAATAATCAAGGACTTTTAAAATTTTCAGACATTCCCCATTGCTACTCAATAGCGCGACTTGGCAAGTTTTCTCTTTCTCAAATTCCTCGACTTGATCTAAAAGTAAAGTCAATCATTTCCCTAATTTGCCATACCTTAACTTTGACACTCAATATTACCCATATTTTTGGCGGGAAATTCAAAAAATCTTGGGCTGGTCACACTTTGTGAATTATAGTTTCAATACTAGAAGATATTTTTTTATTTTACATTACATACCTAAGGAAATATGTTAAATATACGTTGACGTGCACTCAAAGTCAGCCCACATAATTTGTACAGTATAGTCAACGAAAAACATTATGTTTACACTTTCTCACCCTATTGCCATTGTACCAAGGCGAAAAATGAAATGTAGTATAAATAAGACCTAGATCGATAATACCATAATATTAATCCATCGCCAAAAAAATTACATAAGTTCAGTCAACAGCAAATATAGATGGTCATTCTATTACTTTGTCGCGCTAGGGTAACAATACTGCGACAGTTGGGATGCGTCAAAGTATTGAAAATGACAAGGTAGTACCGTAAGTGATCATCTACTTTTGCTGTTAATTGTACTATGCCAAATTTCAACTCAATCGGAAAACGTGATACTTCAATACAATACAATTTAAAAATAATAATGGGTGTTGTTGTATGGGGCCATTTGCACGGTAATTATTATCACGCGATCATGCAATACACTCATATCACGATCCGAATCACGTGAATATTGATGAATTGAAGCACAATCCATACAATTTTGAATACCGTGATAAAGCACAATAAAGTGATTACATACACACATACGTATATTGACATCCCAGTATTGTGATTATTAACTTTGTAAAGGGGCCCTTTTATTAGTATACTACACAGTATTTATTTAAATCCACTTTTTTGTAGTAAAACTTACTATCATGCATGCAATGTTTACCCAACTTATTATACACTAAGATCTAGTTTTTCTATATAACCTATATGTATGCTCTCAGTGTAACAATTAGTGATAAACCTAATAAATAATTAATGGTAGAATTACAAAATTGGCCAATCATGGTGGTATTTGACATTATGTGAGTTTCAAACGTCTGTTTATGTGATCATTGGGAGGTTAGGACTGTGGTTAGGTTAACATGGGTTAAGTAAGTTAGAGTAATGTTGCACCGGCACGATGGGACAAGTAGACAATATTTTATATTTTTATATCAAATTACTACAGACCAGTCGCTCCACAGATTTCTTCTAAATATTGGTTTTCAGTAGGTCCTTACGCCCTACTTTTGATTATATTGATATTTTCCAGAACTTCTAGTTTATCCGTTTCTTTACACATTTGTACTCTTTATGAGATTCAGCTATTATAAATTCACGTAACTAATCAAAGTTATAGGCAAATGTTAGAACTAATACATAAACGTATCAAAATATTTATGGAGCACCAACCTACTAAATTGTTTACGACTTGTAAACGTTGCAGTTTTTCATTATACAACGGTTCACCCGAAGTTTGCACTGCACATTGTCGTAATTATTTACGAGATTAAATAATAGTTTGCGGAACTGACTCGGTATAGTCATTGTTAATATTATTGCAAATAAATGCCACATAAACCGCGAACCATTTGAATGAATGACAGCCGTTTAGCCTTGTTTTTTAAATCATAGACAATTGGTGATACCACAAGAAAATAGCTGCCAACAAATTTTGGCTAGCCAGACTCTATATTCGGCCTCATCTTTGCCCCCCGGCCGATTTAGATGCTGGCCAGGAGCAATGCCATTTATAATTTAAAAAAAGACTAGGTCAGGGGCCTTTCAGCTCGAAGAACGAGCTTTTCCAAGGAGATGTAAGTTTTTACTTTCTCCAGCAGATGACACTGTGTGTACTGTTTCACCTGCCTCTCTATCGCACTTGCACATTGTGAGTGACAAAGAGGCACATCTTTCGCGGTTGTACTTCTGTCATGTATACTTTACCTAAAATTCAGATGATGTGTTTACTACCTAAATTTATGGTTCAATATTTTTTTCATGTTTACATTTCGAGCGTTCCAACGTACGCAAAATAATTACATAATTAGGTAATGTACACAAAATTGTGACAACAACATTGTACTAATTTAGCCTCGTCAATTATTCGTGCAAATGGATAGTAGATTCGAGTGCTTATAAAATGCTCCATAGGAAGAGAAGAATGTATGTTTTCAACTTCTGCTACCTTACAAATTTCGAGTGAAATTTTATCGATGTGGTGTGTATATAAGCTTATAAAGCTTAAATATTTTACGTAAAACTAAACGTTTGCACGGTACGTTGACATCGCTGTCAATTTAAAAATTCAAATGTCTAATGGCTTTTTTAGGTTAATTGTATATTTATATAATTATGTGCAGTTAATAACTATATATTTCGATTTGCTGTTAATAGTAATAGTTTCAGTAAATAATTTCGATCCTACAACGCGACGGTAAGAGCTATCGTGCGGCTAAGCAGAGTGTAATGGATTCATTGAAAACTGAATATCTTCGAATGACAAAGCCGCTCCCTACAAAATATAATATGCCACGTTTTACGTGTTAATTTTGTGTTATTGTTTATAATACTGATAAATTTTGGTGCGATTGCTAATATCGAATGTTTGTAAGTAAAATTGTGTAATAAACGATATTTACTAAGTTACCTATTTTGTTTTATTGTCAGAAGAATGTCATACCCATTTTATTAAAAATGGTCTGAAATTGATGCAAGGATAGCCAAATACGTAATCTAACTATTATTTCATTACTTATTTCCTTATTTTTGCATTAGTTTCAGAAAGGAACTTGAAATGTATTTTAGTAGTTAGTACCTGCCGCCGAGCGGCCGTGCGGTTAGTTTTGTACTAATAACACTATGGCGCTACAATCTACGTGGAGTATTTCACTGATATCTCTATCTCAGTCTATATATTGTACTTTGTGGACTAGGTCTTTGCCAATTTGAATGACACATACTCGACTACATTGTACTCAGACTGAAAGATAGTGGGTAAAAACTTGCACATTGTTATGGCAAATAACATGGCAATTGAAGAACGTTATGCGTGACAGGAGCTGTGATCTAAAGAGCTTTAAAAGAAATTGGTTTCCTGTTAGATCTCACTTCTTTTAAAATTCAAATTAAAGGGAAAAATTTAGTACTCCGAGCAGGTTTCCAACCTGCGACATCTGGCATACGCGGCCAATCGCTCTAGCCTCTGAGCTATCGCATATAAGTAAGTGATAAGAGTTAGAACATTTCAAAAACTTGGGATGGGAATATTCTGATATTTCGAGCAGGGTTACCTACCACAGAGAAAGTTTGTACTTCCCTATTACTTATGTGAAAATTAGTAAATTACCTAGGAGTTTTAATGATCACTTCATATATGCAAATATTTACGAGTCCGACGGTAAATAATCTAAATATTTAAACTTTATCTTAGCTACTTTTATTTCGTTATAAAAAGCCTGTCGCCCAGAGCCGTTTTGCGGGATGTTGTTTGTTATTACTGTTATTAGACTATTGCTAATAAATTAAATCACATTTACAATGATAGTACTTTTATTAAATTTTACATCACAGTCTAAAGTTACTCGGTATTATCGAACCGAATATACGATGTACTCATACATGAAATACATGCAAAATATACCAGAATAGGCGGGTGTTTAGCATTCGGCAATGCCACTGCAATATTAATTAGCGGCCCCATCCTCCACGGCCCCAGCCTCCTCCATGCCCCCAACCGCCCCCGTGCCCCCAACCGCCCCCGTGCCCCCATCCGTGACCGCGGCCGTAGCCCCCATGTCCCCAGCCATGACCGCCGTGGCCCCAGCCGCCACCGTGACCCCAGCGGGATTCCTCGGGCTGTATGGCTTCATCCTCCACCGCTGCGACTTCGGGAGCATGCTCTAGTAGGACAGGGGCGTCTTGGGCCGCTTCGGCGGCGGGGTGTGCCGATGTCAGTGCCAAACCGGCGCAGATAACCAGACCGATGCAAAGTATCTGTAAAAAGAACAGAAACCTTGTAAATTCATCATTTTATTTACAGTTGTCAATTTTCATTAAATTAATCTATTTCAAGGGCGGTTAAGATGTTAGAAAACAGGTTTGATATTATATATAAGTAAGCACCTACGAGTAAGTCCGTCTGTCTGTTTGTTACTGTTTTACCCAACTGGACGACAGCAAAACCCGTATTATATGTTTCAGACGTAGATTGCTTATGTTGAGACTTTTATTTTTATCTCGACAATCATTTCCAATGATCCGAATTCTTAAGATTCCCAATTCTACAGATTCTGAATTCTGCAGATTTCCAATTCTACAGATTCCCAATTCTGCAGATTTCCAATTCTACAGATTCCGATTCACGGAGCCCCGCACCTATTTCTGCGCAGAAAATACCTAACGAACCTAACCTACCTTAACCTGGGGCCGTTGTAGATCACCTGTAGTAGGACTTTTTTAGAATTACTAATCTGTAAACTTGAGAATCTGTAAAATTGGGAATAAGTACACATGAGAATATGTAGAATAGGGAATCTGTAAACTTGAGAATAGAAGGCATTTGTTTCTGTGCTGAGCAGAGGCATTTGTTCCTGCGACTTGGATGTGTTCTATGTATTTAAGTATATATCTATTCAATATATAGTAGTCTAGTACCTATAGCACAAGCCTTATTGCGCTTACTAAGGAACTAGTTCGATTTGTTAAAAAAAATTGTCCCGTAATATTTTTTTATTTATTTAATGTCACTTGTACCATCCAGTCATCGTAAACACAAAAAGTTTGACATAAAACTAATTAATTGGGTATTACACATTTATTTAGGAATTTCGTATGAACTTATAGGAACATTTATTTGTTTTGATAGTTCATAGAGAAATGGAAATGGGATTTTCTTTCAGAGAAAAAAGAGAGGTAGGTACCCTTACTTTTTATTTTATACCTTTTATATAAACCACAAAAACTGATACGCTGATAAAAACTGAAAGTTTAGGACGATTTTAGATACGCATACCAAACACTGCATGATTACACCAGTGGACAGCTGACAGGTTGAGATTATAGTTTTTATGATCAAATTATATCTGTTTATTCATATTTTATTAATTTAACACTGTTCAATACAAAAAATCCCTGCAAAATCTGACAGAAAAGAATAAAATACAAAAAGCTCAATTAAATATGACAGCCAATAACGGTTCCACCAATAGAGTTGTGTCAGATATTTTTGAGAACCTATTACTGTCAGTTACTCTCGCAGCTATCAAATAACAAATGGCGATTATTCAAACAATTGAATAAATAAAAAATCCTTGAAACTCACCGTGTTCATTGTTACAACAGCGAAGGAACTGTGTGCGATGGTCCGTGCAAGGGTCTTATATATCCAGAGATAGTGAGTCAGCGAAGAGTCGCATAAGAATCACAACACCTAAGCTGTTCAATACATCTACCTATCGCTAAACGGCTCGCACCCGACCTTACTACTATTTGACCCTTAGATTTGTAACAGCTATGGGTGATCAGGGATCGGACTTATGCTGGGCAACAGTGGCGACGTGATAGGTTAGTTACGGGCGAATATTGGACTACTGGTACGGGTATGTTTAGTTTGCATCACAACTTATACACGCGTCAAACACATTGCACCCTCTCGAGTTGAGAGTTGGACGAGAATCGAAAATTTAAGTAGGTATTTGTAGAAGTAAGGTCATGAAAATTCTAATAGTGAAATAACGAACGATTTCACAGGGAATGAATACCTTGTGACCAGACTTCAAAATTTCAAGGGAAACATATAGCTATTTTAGTATTTTCGGTAACAAACCAAGCATTAACATTCAGAAAGTAGCATTGGTGAACTGGAAGTGATGAAGGAGATCATGGATGGCCATCCCTACTCCAAGTGTTTCATGGGTTGCGCTAACCTTTTTAGGGTTCCGTAGTCAACTAGGAACCCTTATAGTTTCGCCATGTCTGTCCGTCCGTCTGTCCGTCCGTCCGCGGATAATCTCAGTGACCGTTAGCACTAGAAAGCTGAAATTTGGTACTAATATGTATATCAATTACGCCGACAAAGTGGTAAAATAAAAAGTGGAAAAAAATATTTTATTAGGGTACCTCCCCTATACGTAAAGTGGGGAGTGTTTTTTTTTTCATTTTAACCCTAACGTGTGATATATTGTTAGATAGGTATTTAAAAATAAATAGGGGTTTACTAAAATCATTTTTTGATAATGTTAATATTTTCGGAAATAATCGCTCCAGAAGTAAAAAAAATGTGTCCCCCCCCCTCTAACTTTTGAACCATAAGTTTTAAAAATATGAAAAAAATCTCAAAAGTAGAACTTTATAAAAACTTTGTAGGAAAATTATTTTGAACTTGATAGGTTGAATAGTTTTTGAAAAAAATACAAAAATGATTTCTGAACTAAGTTTGTAATTTAACCGTATAAACAGGTGTTTATTGTACCTGTCATTTCTACAAAATCACAATGAAATGACGTGCTTTTTAGGGTTTTGTGTTTCTGTACTTAATATGTCAACTTAATGTGACGGACGGAAAACTACGGAACCCTACACTGAGCGTGGCCCGACACGCTCTTGGCCGGTTTTTTTTTATTTAAAAATAATTGATTTCCAGTGTGAAACTATAGTGAGGTATTTTTGAAAGTAAATTACCTAAATACCTACCTACTTGCCAAGTGCAAAAATATGGATGCATACAAATTACCTACTTACTCGTACTTCAAAATATACCCCATAGCCCTTATGCTGCCGAAGGGTTTCGGTACATATCTATATGTGAGGATTACTTCGATACATACATTAGGGCCTAGGCACTGGATACACTTTTATTCCATTCGGTGTCGAGGCCTGTCAACTTTATAAAGAACTGTTTAAAAGAATAGATTCCGCTGGGGATCTTTGAGCTGGCAGCTTCCTCGCTCAACGCATTAGCATAGTGATTGGGCGTGGAAGTACTGCCAGCATCCCAGTCACTATGCCGCGAGACCCCAATTTTTTTAACGTATTTTAATTAAACTTATAAAACGACAGCATGAACACTAGGATACAGAATTACCATAAAAAGAATAGCTAATTAAATATTTACAGAATCAAAAAGCCCGCCCCGAATCATTCCCGGTGCAAAAGTGGCCAACACGCTCGCCGCGTTGCCGCGTTGTATCGCGATGGACGGGCTCTGCACCAAGAAACGGAACGGGTGTCATAACCCCTCTCCCGCATCCGACGTCCAACTTCCCTCAGGAACTTCTTCACCTTTGATCCCCAACAACCGGCCGATTCCAACGCGAGTGGGACAAATAGATAATTGTTGAGAGCGGAGTATTTCTCGCGCTTTCTATTCACCTCCGCTGCTGCACCGGCTGACCTGATGATGATGGTATGACCAAGGCGCGAAGCTGCAAAAGTGCTGACGCACGTAGCGTCCCAGAGTTATTACCTGTTTGCTAATTAAGGCACCATCTGGCCTTTTCCCATAAAATATTTGAATTTTAATCATATATATATTTTATATTTAGCTCTAATTAATGTTCTAATTATATGTAACTTTAATCGAAAAAATTGAATTGTTTAAGCTCAATATAACCTTTACATTAATACATATATATCTGCATTCGGCCGAACGACAATTTATGTAATCTGGAAAATATGTATTTGCCTGCGTAACTGCCGTAAGACGAATTTATTAGAGATATTGTATCTACCATTGAAGAAGGCTTATTAGTGGATGTCTTTCGGCTGATACGATAATGATGATGATGATATCATTTAGTGCATGATACTACTACGCCATAACGCGCTGCATGCAAAAAAAAGCAAGCAGTGCAAGCTAAAATCATAAGTAGCAAACAGTCCGCATGTGAATCGTGTCGCGATCGCGTCGCAAAAGTCATCTATAGTTAGTCTTTTTAAACCTTTAGAAGACACACACGCGTAGTAAACTTTTTCCACAGCCAAGGAAAATATTGCCTTGAACAGGGAAAAACCATTCTCACTTTGCTATTATTTACATGTCATATTGCCGGTGGGCGCTATCATACGGAAGACGGGCGGACGTCCTAACAATTGTTACTGACTAAACAATCGAAAACCGTTAATCTATTACCTACATACTGAACGGCTTTTAGTTTTTTTACCCAATAAATTGCTTCCTGCGAATGTTTTGTATGGGTGCGAAAAAATAATTACACTGTAGTTAGTAATAGTGAAGTGACAGATGCTTATGTCTATTTACTGCCATTGATTTCAAGGCTCGAGGTAAAAAAGTAACGTTTTTGGATTAAACCACCGACAAAACCATTTTTTAATTCACTTTTTTCAATTCGAAAGAGCTCCCGACACGGCGTTGTCTCTTGACAGTGACGGACCTGCAGGCACTGAATCCTCATACTTAAACTCACGCCCATATAGGCGAAGGAATATTGCCAAAAGGGGAAGGCAGAGCAGATGAAAATTATTTTTCAGTGGCACTTTTAGCAAGTGCGGGTTTATAGATGGAGAAAATGTGATATTGCAGTGACAGTTTGCTAGCCCATCGCCCACAACACCCTTCAACCTGGTTTTCATAGTCGACTCTTACGACACCCAAGGGAAGAAAGGGGGTGGCGCTATTCTAACCCGGCACCACTGAATCGTCAAGCCGTAAAGGTCGGCTAATGAATCTGCTGGAGTCTCAATTGTCAGTAAGCTATGGTGTCTGCTTGCCATCAGACAGGTCATAAGTTTGTTTGTCACCGTCGTTGTATAAAATATGCATTTATTGGAAATAGGATATCCTAAAATGCCGACAACGCGGTTCCAGCCTTCACATACGACGGAGGTCGCAGAAGTTAAAGTATGGACACAGAATAAGACTTTAACCCCATACTTATGACACATAAAATATCCCCTGTTAAATTATTTGCTGATATTACTTTTTTTATAAATATATATATATTCTGAAATATAGAATTAAGTTAGTTATAAGATCATTTGTGTGCCCTAACAGGGTGTCATGGAAGCCTTTCTGTAAAAATATATCACCTCATGTACATGACATAACAAATAAATAAATAAATAAATAAATAAATAAGTACATAGTATGGCCACGCCTTCGAGCGTTGGGGACAGTGGCAGCAATTTTCCTAATACATTGCGTGTAATCCCAACTGACCGCAGTGCGTTGCGCGTCTCGACCGTGCAATGAACAGATAAAAATGCTTGCTGTGCCGAATTCGCAAGTGGCCGGGCTGTAATGGTATAGACTGACGGCTTTCGCGGCAATGACATTGACACTGGCAATAATTACAGACTGTAGCGGTTTCGATGAGGGTAATCATGACCCCGTTGTTTAGTACCGTGCTTCCAAGACCACGGGTCTAATGCAGTAAGCCAGGAACTTTTGGACGTTTACCTGACCACATTTATTTAGCTGAATGTATAGGTCAGATATCGATCGATATGGCTATATTATACCAGCTATTAACAGAACGATCAGTCGAATAGTTGTTACCTCGTGGTTACGAATCTCGCGATCTACATACTCGTACAGGGTGTTTTTATTGAATTCCGTTAATTGCGAGGTTACATTCTTGAGTTGAAATAAAGTAATCTTCTCCAAGACACTCGAGTATCCTAATTCGTACCATTCCAAAGATATTCAACTATTCATTTTCGGTAATTAACGCCTTAGTCACAGTTCTAGGGTTCCGTACCTCGAAAGGATAAAACGGAACTCTTATAGGATCAATTCGTTGTCTGACCGTCTGTCTGTCTGTCAAGAGTCAAGACCCTTTTTCTCAGAAACGCGTGGAGGTATCAAGCTGGAATTTATATCAAATACCCAGGTCTACTGTCCCTTGGAGCTGTTAAAAATATAATTTTTGACACTCGCAAGGAAATCAAAACCTACAGGGTACTTCCCGTGAACTCAGAATCTTGAAATCTGGTACGAAGCAACGTCTTATAGCACAGATAAAGGAAAAATTGTAAATTTTTAGTTACATCATATAATAAAAATATTTTTACGGAACCCTCGGTGCACGAGTCCGACTCGCACTTGGCCGGTTAAGGCATTGTTTAATTTCCTCGCATTGGAAATCAAAAGCAGAGTGTTATACTCCGGTGAAACAACCCATTTCAGCCTTGACTTATATACAGGCTGATTTCGGGGTCGTGGATCAAGAACCAGTTTTTAGACTTGGTATATGTTAGCCATTTCAAAAAAATTCTAGTGACACGAAACAAACGCATTTCATTTTTAATTTATTTGGATGAAAAAAATACAAAATCTCAATAAAACATGGTTACCCTACTCTCTTTGACGGATAGTATGGAGAGTTGACAGTGGGGTAGGGTGACCAAGTTGTATGAAAAAGTATTATATTCCAATTACCCATTAAAATTTGTAAATAAAAAAAATGAGTTATAAATCTTCATACCGACTGTGATGTTGTCTACTTCGAATTTGTGACTATGTACAATTATTTCGGATCACGACCCCAAAATCATCCTATATACATTCAAGCGACAAAATATCTCGTCTAACCTTGGTTAACAATCTACTGTTGCCAGACATAATTTTCCCTAAGAGCTATATGTATGATTTACAAAACATTAATGATGTCATTAATGTTGAACCAGCTTTTGATATTGTCGATCAAATCCGCGTACAAATTTTATTCATGTTTTATACCATTTACGATTCAGACCACGATGTGGTAAACTACTTAAGAATGAGCTTACGTATACGTAGTGACGAGCCCACCACACCCACGCCAGGCCCTGAGAAACAAGTTTTGAGAGACTTCCCCGCTAAATTGTTTATGTTTACTGGCGATAGGGACAAAACGTAGTAGATTGTGACCTTCTGGCATAGGTACGTTTTGGTTGACCAGCCTTTGTTTTTGTGGGAAATACAAGCGGGTACATACATTTATTTTAATAAATTAACTAACGGTTGTGTTTGTCTGTGTTAGTAGTGTTTTATGTTAATCTTAATGAATATGAGTATACTTGTTTTTCTGTCGTTAACTTACGACTGCGCGTAATTTTTAATAACTAGATGAAAGCCCGGCTTCGCTCGGGTGAAATAAATAAAGTAAACATTTATTCGTGACAGTTATGCAAACGACAAAAGAAATTGTGTACAAAAATGTATAAAATAAAAACATTACAACAACGGATTATGATGAAACTTCGTATAGAAATATAGTCTGTAGTCTGGATTAATATATGGAATAGGGACTAAAAGATTACGCTGACGACGTCACGGGCAAAGGCTAGTATCTTTGCAAGTTAATCCTAAGCATTTTTATAAGGGTAGTATTTAAAGGCACATAAAAAATTTGACACCGTAATCAGTACTGATTTGTATAGCTAAAATACTAATTGTTCATTAAAATTCAGTTCAGATGTGCAATTGTTAATATTGATGTGCCAGTCAGTATTTTTGGTGCAAAGTTAGAGCTTCTAAGGCGAACGAAAACAAATGAAGTTCGTGTATCCCCCTCTCTGTCGAACTTGCAAAATCGAGCGACACAGAGGGAAATACACGATGTTCGTTCGTTTCGCGGTAGCAGCTCTCTATTCTCCGCCAAATTCTATTAAGTGGGGCCCTTTACACTCAATATTATGTGTCAGTATTATCGCGATTTTTAAAATTGTATGGGTCCGTTAAACGCTTAATATTATCACAATACTGGTGTGTCAATATTATCGTGGTTTTCAAAATCGTATGGATTTTTCTTCAATATTCATTGCACGTGATACGGATCGTGATATGAGTATATCGCGTGATAATAATAACCATGTAACAGGCCCCTATGGATGTTGCTTCAATATGCAGTGTTTCGCGTGATAATAATAACAGTTGGTAATATTTTCTCCAATTAATGGAAGCTATTTAACAACTTGTTCCGTTTTGCCAAAGGTATTTCACATTCCGATACGCGCACCATCCAGGAATAGGAGCCGTCAGACCAGAGAGCCTACCGCGATCTGAAAACGAAGTATTTCCCTCTCCGCGCTCGAATATGCAAGTGCGACAGAGAGGCATATATATTTAGTTTTCGGTTGGTAGCACTTTAGTCCGAGCGCGGCGGACGGTCGAAGAAAGTCAAAGAACATTCCGTGTGTTGTCTGTCACACATATAATTTTTTAACTTCCCATCGACCATAACTTGAAATTAGGTGATAATGTTTATTATGAAGTATATTTTACCAAAAATATAAATATATTGATAAATCACATTTGTTTTTTAGTTGTACGGAACCCTCAGTGTGCGACTCCGACGCACTTGGCTGATTTTTATTACATTTTGAATTTTATTTCTCTTATAGTAAAATACCCTATTCGTTTTAAAGTTGATGCCTGAGGGCCTACCGCGAACCAAAAACGAACTATCTTCCTCTCTGTCGTTCGAATATACATGTGAGAGAGAGGCAGATACTTCGTTTTCGGTTCGCGGTAGCGCCTCTAACGTCCGAGCGCGGCGAACGGCATGAGCTGGGGGTCTACTCCGAAATTCAAAATCCTAACTTCGTATGGTGCCGTCCCTTTCACTCTCCAGTTATAGACTATATAACGTGACGGTATAAGTTATCGTGCTAGCTAGGCTGATAGGTGTATAGAACGCTTGAAAAGTACAAAAACAAAACGCTGCAGACGCGGCTAGCCGAATCCACACAATGGGCGATGATGGCCCATCACCCAGAACACAGCCCAACAACCTGGCCAACATACCGGACGCAAAAATAGTTCACGATTTTCGAACGTAGCCGACACTGTCAACCAACAAATTTAATATTGCAATATAGTTTGTGGGCAATATGGCCGACGTTTTGTCATCAAATTAACACTTTTAAATGCAAAATACGCGACAATCCGAATTTTGCGGATACATATGTTCAACTCAAAAATCGTTATTTTTATACGTTCTTCAATTTGAGACAGGTCTCGTTCGGGTCTACCGTACCCCTGCACGAAATTATTAATATAGATGTCTGGCCACGCTCAATGTAGAGTTCCGTAGTTGCCCGATGAACTTACTCTAAAAAAATCAATGAAAAACAAAAGGGAATATTTTCGCAGCGTTTCATACATACATACGTCTTTTAATAAGAAGGAAATACTTTTTACGATAACTCAAAAACAGCTTAACTGATCATGGCCGCTATAGTTTTCATTGAAAATCTTTAAATAATTAAGCTATACTATGATATATTTTTTCTATTTTTGGGACCTTTAGTTCAAAAGATAGAGGGAGGAGGACACATTTTTCTTTTCTTTTGGATTGCACATTTCCGAAAATTATCACTTTGTCAAAAAATGTTTAAAATGACCTCTATTCCCACTATACGCGTAGGGGAATTAAAAAAAAAAAAAAAATATTTACGACTGTCAGTTTTATTGATTTATATATACATACCAAATTGCAGCTTTCTAGCACTAACAATCACAGAGCAAAGCCTCGGAGAGGCTGACGGACATGACGAAATTATAAGGGTTCCTAGTTGAATAAAAACGAAATGTATGAAATTCTCTCTAGCGAACTCATCAAACAGAAACTTAGATACAAATATTAAACTTAATGGTCAAACATTAGAATTTGTTACTTCTACTGTATTCTTAGGTATTACATTGGACTCAAAATTGCAGTGGGGTTCCCATATAACAGCGATAGGAAGTAGGTTGAGCTCTGCTGCATTTGCAGTCAGGAGAATAAGGCAGCTTACCAATGTGGCAACGGCACGGTTAGTTTACTTTGCTTATTTTAATAGTATAATTACTTATGGTCTTATCTTGTGGGGATCAGCTGCAGATATTGAAACTGTTTTTATTTTGCAAAAAAGGGCTATCCGAGCAATTTATAACTTGGGGTCGCGTGATTCATTAAGAGAATTTTTCAAAGAAATAGATATTCTAACCCTGCCGTCCCTATACATATTTGAAATAATAATGTATGTTAGGAAGAATTTGGGAAATTTTCCAACGAACGCTGATAAACCAATAGCCACCAGAAACACTGGGAAACTCAAAATAACCTTCTATAGACTAGTAAAGGCGAAAAAGTCGTTCTTGGGAAATTGTATCAAATTCTACAATAAAATTCCTAAACACATTACTGAACTTAGCAATTCTAAATTCAAATCTGTAGTAAAACAAACACTTATTTCAAGAGCATATTATAAGATAAACGATTACATCATGGATAGGGATGTTTGGCAGTGATAGCGTCCTGCACGGGTAATCTATCGCGAAAATATATTTTCTACTGTAGCATTGTTGTTTAAGTAATTTTGTAGTAGCTGACACTGTAATTTTATATTTAACTATACAATGTATATTGTTTTGAAAAAATGACACCTCGCCGAGTTTCTTACGCCGGTTCTTCTCGTGGCAGAGGTATATTTTTCCGAACCGATGGTAGTTTATTGACGTTCATAGGTGCATGTAATATGCCTAATTTGAAGAATAAACTACTTTTACTTTTTTTTTTACTTTTACTAATACGGAACCCTAAAAAAACACGTAATACTAAATCACATATTTATCACGCAAGTCCAATACATATACGCAACAGGCTTCGGTAACCTTAAACTCTAATTATGCCTAATTAAAAGTTAACTGTTTTCTCTTCTCATACTTGACAAGTATAACTCTCTTGAAATACCTATATAACTTATTTTAGACCCTAGGGCCTAGTAATATAACCTCCTATTATTTAGAGGGCCCCGGTAAGTTACAATCATACAACTTATCTTACAAGTTACTTATGATTCGATCTTACATAACATAACTTCATCTGAAATAGTGTTTTTTTTTAACTTTTTTTATAGCAATAACTATAGAGTTCATATGAGCTCAGCTGAGTTCACCTTCATAAATCACACCAGATCCATGACAATACTCCAGATGAAGTTAAAAAAACACCTCGCAGTCAATCTCTTCTATATAAAAAATGCTAGCAAATACAAAAGTAGAGTCGACTTATTCTGTCTTGGTCAGAAAAAGGTACGTTGAGATTGCGATTAAAACACGGTTGTGTTGGCCTCTAAAAGTTCAACAACAAGATTCCTTCCCTCATAAAAGATTGGATCTTGTAAGGCAGGAGGCGGTACCCACAACAAGTACGTATGAAAAAGTAATATTGTACCTACATAAAGACCAGAAAAGTAGGTACGCGACGTTTTTGGAGCGTGCGTAAGGGAGATCTAATCTAAGTCATTTTCCATAGTAAAAATGAAATTTAAATCTATACAGGTTGTGGCCTGTAATTGGAGCAATAAATTTAAAGGGCGCTTCCCTAGAGCATCTGCAGTAACCTCTTGCTTGTGTCCAAAAAATATATCTTTTTTCAATTGGGAGAAATTTTGATCTAAAGTTCAAAACCTCCCAGTAATGTTATGGATCTTGGCAGCCAGAGATTATAGCGCGGCAGTCAATGCTGATTTTGAGGTTGCTTCAAGTTATGACTCATAATCGCTGTCGCATTTTTGGTTTATAAGGATATTTTTGGGTTTTTTTTTAATATAAATTTTTAGTGTTTTAATGTGTAGTTATTAATATCACTCCAGTGGCGGAAAGGTTTTCGAGCGGTGACCACGTACCGGAAGACGTAGCGTGGGCAGGCCCCCCACACGGTGGACTTATGACCTGGTAAGGGTCGCGGGTGTCCGCTGGATGCGGGTGTCCGCTGGATGCGGGTGGCGCAGGACCGGTCATTGTGGAAGTCTTTAGGGGAGGCCTATGTCCAGCAGTGGACGTCTTTCCGCTGACATGATGATGATCACTCCAGTAGAGTGACCACTCCATATGTTTGTATAAAAAAAAACAAGAAAAACTTTTTTCTTGAATTGAAACCGTTTGGATATAATTGCTAGAGATCAATAGTGTAGGTACCATTTAATTTATGTACTCGTATATCGTCGTCTAGTACCCATTGTATTAGTGTTGCTGAGTTTGGGACTAGATTTGTGTAAGATTGTCCCCCAATATTTATTTATTTATTACCTACCGGACGTTCGAAAAGTTACGTGATTACCCTAATTCAAATAGGTTTTCTTTATTTTTCTTACTTGACGCAAAACCATTTCGGTTTCTATAGAGTAATCGTTATTCTCTAGACAGAGATGCGTGCATAGGTACAAACAGTATTGATTGCTATCTACTTATAAAAAGTGTTCTAATCCTCATTGTTAAACCATGGGACGACGTAGTACTTGCCCTCGTATAGGCTCCTGGGAATTTATTTGTTTTTCCATCCTCAATAGGGTTGTCTACCTGCAGAATATAGTCACAGTTAATAAAGTTTTATAACTATAAGGAATTATGAAAGTGAAGAAAGCGAATCTGCCTACCCCATTTGGGTAATGTTAATTGGTGTAATGATATGTATGTATGTGTACCTACATAGCTTGATTGATGTGAATGATGACATTGATGGCTTTAGGTAGCTGATGACTTGATGAGTGATACGAGTATGACTATCCAGCATCATTTATCGCCGAAACTGAACTAGTTTGAATATTGACTACTTATCTTTTTTAGGATTCCATACCCAAAGGGTAAAAACGGGACCCTATTACTAAGACTTCGCTGTCCGTCCGTCCGTCCGTCTGTCACCAGGCTGTATGTATCTCAAGAACCGTAATAGCTAGACAGTTGAAATTTTCACAGTTTGTGTATTTCTGTTGCCGCTATAACAACAAATACTAAAAACAAAATAATAATAATAATTAAGGGGGTTCCCATACAAAAAACGTGATATTTTAGCCCTTTTTCATGGCTACAGTTGAAATTTGCACAGATTACGTATTTTTATTGTGGCTAAAACAACAAATATTAAAATCAAAATAATAATAATAATTAAGGGGGGCTCCCATACAACAGAGTAGTTGTTGGCGTTTTTTTTTCTGGTACGGAACTCTTCGTGCGCGAGTCCGACTCGCACATGGCCGGTTTTTTAAAACCAGGAAGATTTGTATATAAGTACAATAGGGACATGTTATAACTATATGGCTCAACGATTTCAATATTCCGGCTATTTATCAAATAATAAGACCAATTAGTATAATTACAATTAAATTATACATTGTCTTGAGATATACGACGGAGAACATTAACATGTTTGTTAATAAATTATGCCGATATAATAGTTATGTGCCGTCATATTTGGGTATTCGCATATAAAAAACCGGCCAAGTGCGAATCGGACTGGCGCACGAAGGGTTCCGTACCAGAAAAAACGCCAACAACTACTCTGTTGTATGGGAGCCCCCCTTAATTATTATTATTATTTTTGATTTTAGTATTTGTTGTTATAGCCACAATAAAAATACATAATCTGTGCAAATTTCAACTGTCTAGCTATTACGGTTCTTGAGATCTAGCTCGGCGAGTGGTAGCCAGCATGAAAAAGGGCTAAAATATCACGTTTTTTGTATGGCAGCTCCCCTTAATTATTATTAATATTTTGTTTTTAGTATTTGTTGTTATAGCGGCAACAGAAATACATAATCTGTGAAAATTTCAACTGTCTAGCTATTACGGTTCTTGAGATACATACAGCCTGGTGACAGACGGACGGACGGACGGACAGCGAAGTCTTAGTAATAGGGTCCCGTTTTTACTCTTTGGGTACGGAACCCTAATAAAAAATGAAAAATTAGGATCCTTGGTTGTCCTTATACGCATGATTTAATGTCTTAAAGCCAATTATACATATTAAAGTTCATCTGCAGACAAGATCACTGTGAAATCGGCTAATTATTAAATTGTAAGCCAAGTGTCAAACGAGAAAATCATCACAATATAGTTAGTAAAAAAAATGTGGACAATTTTACACAAATCTACCTAGTCTCAAGCTAAACTATATTATTTTCTTGCTTTCTGCTGCCCAAGGTTTGTCTCGCTGGAATGGAAGAGATCGCTCTTTAGTGATAAAACTGCGTGGTGTCTACCTCTACCTACATTTAGCTGTTTTGTTTCCGTTTCATTTGTGTGAGATGTGCAGTAAGTAGTATTTGTATTGTACATGTATTTATAAAATAAATAATATTAGGGGACAGTCTTACTCAAATCGACCTAGTCCCGAACTATGGGTACTAGATGAAGATATACATACTTATATATAGAAAAATACGTACATAAATACATAGGAAACATCCAAGACTCAATAATGCTCTGACCGGGATTCAAACCCGACCTCCGGCTTCGTAGGCAGCGTAACTAGTGTCACTACCAACTAAAGTGGTCGTCACTAAGCTAAAATGGCCATCGTTATATTAAGTAAGCAAAGCTTGCATTATGGGTAGGTACTAAACTAACCGTCGCGCGTCGAGATAAATACTTAAATACAGAGCGAACCCCCACGACTCAGAACCTTTTTTTCATCCTCGTTATACAAATAAATGGCCTGGTCGGGATTCGAACCCTGGACCACGAGGTTCTTAGGCAGGGTCACTATCAACTAGGCCAAAGTGGTCGTCAAATAACAAACACAACATGTTTGTCAAAGTAGATAAATTATGTAAGTATACCCTACAACTCAATAAAACTTAACTAGGGTAATTACTTTGTAATTAGCTATTAAAACTACCCTATTGCTGCACTATCAAATACCCTACAAGTCTCCTAAATCTTTCCCGTGTGCAGAGTGCCCAAGAGGCTGGCTACATTCCCCCTCTGGCTATACCAACAAATAACAAATACACGAGGAATTCTAATACCATTTTATCATTTTTAACTACGACGGCTTTTCTAAAAGTTTATATATAAATTTAATATTTGTTCACATACACCCCAGATTGTAAGTAGGTATATATAAGTACAACCGAACTAGGCCGCTCTGCCACGCCCGCGGCAAGAGCACGATAGGATCCACTCCGAAGACGGGGTCAATAGCATTATGAACTTGACTGCTTCAAAGTCACGGCCAAACTTTATGCATTGCACTTTTTGCCGAATTAATAATGTATAGGTAAGTATACTTAATGAATCTTACGGTCTCGATGTTGGGGTAAAGTTTCTTTCGAGTATAGCATAGGCTACATCCAAAAAAAGTGGTAGCGAATTAACCATCCGTAGTTGTTATCGAATTTTGTGAATACTTTAGAAGCGAGTTGATCATATTTTTGACATAGGTATAACAACATATTTTTTGTTTGCCCTCTTACATCATCAAAAGTTTTTTAATCTCTGAAGTTTTTTTTTAAATTTTCTTTTGGGGTCAATGGGTACTTTGATCAAAAACATTTTTAGCATGAGTCAGTGTTCGGTCTCTCCTGTGGACACATCCTCATTTTAAGGCTTTTTAGGCTTAATTTTGCTGCTAGATCCGTATAGGCATGAAAAGTGCATTTGTTGATTAGTTATGACACGTATGGTCGAAATATTTACTGTCATAATGTGTGCATGTAATGTACCTAATTAGTTTTTAAGTTTTTTGTAAGATTTCTAACACAATGTTGTTAAAGAAAGAAAGAAATAAGATCTATTATTATTATGTTCCTAAGCCGTTCGTTAGTCTACTAGAAACACGCTGTTTTTAAATGGATCACCACTAGGTTTAGGTACTTTTGTTGTACCCTATATGAACTTATTAGTTTAGAATATAGAATACAAACGAATTCTATTTTCAAATTATATTCTAAACGTTGAACTCTAGTAATTTTAACACAAGCAAATTGATTTGACTTCACATCGGCCATCCTCGATTAACGTTGGTTAACAATCTTTACCTTTGTCTTTGGAACATTTACGATAAATATTTACCGAACGTATGTTTGCGGTTTTTCCAAATAACCAGTACCTTAGTCATTCACCCGAGTAGTTAAAAGCGGTAATATAATTTACTTCTGCGGTCGGGATGCTTTGCGTATGTTGTTTATACTATTACGACTTTGTTTGCACCTAAGTAAGTAATCTTCAAAAATTCTTATTATTTGCACACCTACGTGCTCTACTTAGAGCTCATTTTCACAACTCATTTCATTACAGTTAACAACCCGCATGCGGGAAGTTCCTTCATATTAACTAAATCAAGAACAGCACGAGCGTCCCTTATGCGGGGTGCGGGCTATAACCAGAGAAAATAAGACTTTAGTAATAGTCGTAGGTACTCATACATACACCTAGTTGAGCAGATGGATATTAAAAAAGTCTGCTCTAAAGTTAAGAACAGTCATCATTATCCTAGCGTTATCCACGTACTGTTGCATCCTGAAGGATACCCGGGGTCAGAGCTACCTAACCCCATGAATTGGCGTAGACACTAGTTTTTATTTTTATGGAAGCGACTGCCATCTGACCTTCCAACCCAAGGGGGAAACTAGACCGTATTGGGATAAGGCTGTTCAAGCGAGTCGGCAAATTGACCGTTTATAGATGTTCTCAAGCCGCCCGAAGGCCTCTAAATTGACTAAACGACTGCTCTCATAGCACGTTTCAACGTTCAATTTAAAACCGTATGATCTTTGGATTAGGAATGATTCCATTACTTGCCAACTTAAAGTGAGCCACACTAGTGCCGTTGTTCTAGCAACCCTTAACCCTATTTATTCCTCCGCGCTTCTAACTTTGTTTTACGACTAGCAGGTATCAAAATTGTCATAGTTATGTTATTACATCAATAATAAAAAATAGGTTATTCTGAATGGCTTGATCCATTTGGATTAAGGATTTTAACAAACATTAAAAACGTTGACACTCGCAAACCCCACTTTAAAAAATTAAAAATTTAAACACCATCATTGTACATATTGGAAGTTTGTAAATTTGTAAGAAAACATCAAAATTTATACACAAAAGCAAAAGAACGTCACACCTGCACACTAAACTTAAGACATAAAAATAAAATAGCTCTCCCAACAAGTAATTCACAGATGAGTAATAAAAGCCCCTATATGACAACCATACGCATTTACAATAGCCTACCTAAAGAAATAGCTAAAGAGGTCAGATATACAACGTTTGTTAAGAAGTTAAAAACATATTAAATAGAAAACTGTTTTTATTCCCTGCAAGATTTCTTTAATGTAAATAGATACCATAAATATTTCTAGTTTGAAAATGTCATACTATATCTTGATACATGTAAACTTCTAATGTACCTTTAGGATATAAGTTAATTTTGCAATACCCTTACAGGGTGTCATGTTGTATTCTTAAGTTAACAGTTATTTAAGACCTGCTGTATGCCAAAAACATGAATGCAATAAAGTTATTATTAGTTATTAGTTAAGTTAAGAACCAGCAGAATTAAACACTATTGAATATGGCGAAATTTATATCTGGGGTGGCTGTGAACATTCAGTTCTAAATCATTTTATTGCTTCGTTTAGGCAGAATGTCTGGTAGTATATTTACTAACAAAATCTGCGTAAACGAAGCAATACATAGAACTGAATAAGCATATAGCAGTAGCAGTATATATAACTGAATGAACTGAATAATCACAGCCACCCCAGATATAAATTCGCCCCATTTAATAGAGTTTAATTATATTAATATCTCGGTACTAAATCTCTTGACAGCCTAAAAACTGCCAATAACTAAAAAATCACAACACCAACCAATTGCTCTGTGTTAATTATTATTTATGTTGGATGTGAGTGTTTGCAACACTTTACACAAATGTATGATAAGGCTAAAATGTAGATATGTCCGTTTTTAGGTTAAGCATGTGAACTCGGTTATAAAATCTAAGTAAGTAATGAGCGACTTTCACATTACGTAAGCATACAACGACCGCCCTTGGCCGGCCGACCGGTGGATATGGGTCGTAAAACTTCAAGGTGGGAGAAAGCCTATCCCTATAACATTTACCATCGGAAGCTCATTTGCTTTTAGTTGTGTGATGCTGTAACCACGGAAACATAACCCTATATAATTATTATTTTTTTAATTAAAAAAGTTTCATGTTAGTGTAACGAAAATTTAATGTGACAACCATCGTGAAATGTATAAAATGCTGGTAAGTTTCTGGCTCCACTAATAAACAGGAGTTCTCATGGTAACCTATTGGACATCGTGAAAAAAGTGCTTCTGCCTCCTTGTGGTTGACTTCCCTACGCGGCACCTCGTGATTGAAATGATAGTTTTATAGTAGAGTGATTCAATAACAAAATATTATCCTACCTTAAGAGTCCCCCGTACGCTCGACCGAACTCGATACTCGATACAAACGAAGTTTCGTCCTCATTTTAAAACGCCATGCTGAAATAACATGAAACTTTATATACACAATGGGATCCGCCATATCTAGGTCAAAAAATAGTTTCTGATGCTAGAAATTGGAATGGAAAAAAAATACAGCGGCTTTTTTATTTTTTTAGGTCTTGTATAAAAACCTTAATAAGTAATCGCTGTATTTTTTCTCCATTATAATTTCAAGCAACAGAAACTAATTTCCGACCTAGATATACCGGATCCCCTTGTGTATACAAAGGTTCAAATGATTCCAGAATGCAATTATAAAATGAGAGCGAAACTACGTTTGTATGAAGAACCGAGCTTACTGCGGACCCTTAACATATTACACATGCAGAAATATACTGTTCACTACGTTCACTATGATAAAAACGTGCAAATTTTTTATGGTCGTCTTTTTACCTAGGATTGAAGCTCTCAAATATGCAAAACAAATATGAAATAATTTGCGCTATTATAAAAACGTGTCAGACTCGGGCATCGAGGGTTCCATACAAATATAGTTTAAAAAGGATTATTGATAATAATAAAGTCACCTAGATAGAAATATATTTCTATTTTTGCTATTATATTTACAACTCAAGCCCTTTCTTTACACCCCGCTTGACCTAGTAAATTAACCTCGAAATTTTGCTTTCCCTCATATCGGTAATTTTTCATAAAAGTTAAAAATACGAGTTTATTTTTTCGTTTGCAATACAATTTATTAATCCATAACCCAAGTAGTTTCCGAGATACACCTACCGATTGTGACAAATGGACATCCAGAATTGCATCATAAGGGTTCCTTCGCTATCTTTTTTGGTAAGGAACCCTAAAAGTGTAGAGTACTCTCACCCCGAGTTGAATATTGACTTGACATACGTCAAATTAGCAGAGGATAATTAAAATCAATGTTTTTCCAATTCTCGTCTCAACACACACGTGTGTGACATATACATATATGAAAATAGGTATTTATATAGTGACTTAAGTCGTATTAATTGAAGCATCAGTTTAAAGGTTCCTACAGGTATAGTTAAAAACCACAAACCGCAGGCCAGGTGAAATTCAATCTTATCCCAAGGACATAAAATACTTGACAGAGAAGAACTTTTTTCACTTTAGGTTCATTTCCCAATTAAGGTGATTTGGAGGCGCAGCATGCCTTCAGTATTAATTTCCTGAAATTTTCTTTGACGGAACACACATTCCTTTCTCCTCTGCTGTAATGAATTTAGGCATTATTATGGATCAGACGCTTTCTTGGTCTGCGTATGTTACCGATGTCAGAAAAAGACTCTTCGGTTCACATCACTCGCTTCGGCTTCTTCAAAATTTTCTTTTCATACAAAAGACATCCTTGCCCGTTCTCATCTGTTGCCTCTTCTACATTACGGGGACATCGCGATCCTAGATGAGGAACTGCTCAATAAACTGGAACGCAAAATGTGTGTAATAGATATATTTTTAGCTTACGACAATATACGCAGCCGAAGAGATGAACAATATACATACATAAATACATATGTATGTATTTATTTATGATGATATTTATTCTGGTAAATAGATTTGCTTGTTCGATTGCTTTTGCTCGTACAATCTTACCACTTGTACATGTTGTTCAGTATATCGGTCATATAACACGTCCTCCCAGTTACTCAAAGGCTAGCTGGAAGATATCCCATAAAAGGATAAGTTTGCTTTTATGCAAATATCTACAATTAAGTTTATTTTCTGCTATGTACTTGATAAGTGCAATAAAGTGTTTACTACTAGTACTAATATCATAGCAAACATCAGGGTCTATGAACCTGGTTGTGTAAGTTCAGAACGTACAAAAAGTAGTATTTTTGTACGAGTATACTTACGTACTTACCTAAATAATCATCCAAGCCATCGATGTAGTCTATGAACGTAGCACATTATTAATTCAAGTCACGCAAAAACACTTACAAGTAGCACCTAAGCAATTTAAGTACCTACCTCAAGCTTTATAAATATTAGCAGGTAAAACCATTTTCAATGATTTTATTGATTAATAGTCTTGTTTAATCATTATAGGTTGATTACCGTGTTTATGGTTTCCTAGGATTTAACTAGGCACCTCACCTATAGTATTCTTATTCATCTTAATGTTAAGGAAAATCATGATGAATCAGAAAAACTCACACACCCACAGATAGAATATGACTAGATATGACCATACTATATTTTGATAAAGAGGTAAAACAAAGATTCAATTACGAGTAAACGGCCTTTTTTATACTAACTCTGCCCAAAATAAATTCTTTCCCACGACAAAGGGGCCTTTTCCATTTGCCACTTGTGTAGAATTACAAAGCAACTCTGTTGTTGTAAAAAGTATAAAACTCTTTGGAGCCTAAATCGCTAAGTAATATTCGGCCTAAGGATTCTGTCCGATGCATAACAAATTTAAATACTTTAAATTGTTGTTGCAGGTATATTCAGCATTATCCATTGTCCTTTGCATGAGCCACGCCGCTGTGCTAGACCCGGCCCTGTACCTCTCACCGAGTCCTCCTTTGACCGGCGAGTCGGGAGCAGAGAAGTGGTCCGAAATAGAGATCAAGTCATCAACAGAATCCACACTGGTTGAGGAACGAGAGCACTTAGGTAATTTGCATGCTAATTTTATTCATCTAGACTGGAATTCATCGTTTCACCGTTGTAAACTCTGCCAATATTAAGTTATGGCTCTAGGCTCAAATTATGCCAGTAGTTAATCTACCAACCGAGAGCGTGGGGCCTGCGTAGGGTCTGGTTTCAAAATAAGACGGTTTAGACGGTTTATTACATTTCGTTTCGAAGGAGCAACAAAATAAATTACTGAATTACTTAGCGCCTATCTTATAGTACTTATTTATCTGCCTATTAAATTATAGTTCTATACATATAACATGTAATGTAACAGAATATTATACTAACAGAAAATTAATACTAACCCTCTTATTCATAATTCATAATCATAAGACCTAAAAAAAACCTCTGTCTACTTAAAGTGTTTTTACAAATCTTAGAATAAATACAATTATTAAAAGTTTTGACATAATCTAGTAGATCCCAGAACGGCAGGCACCTGGTGTAAATGTGCCTAATATGCTGGCGGCATTGCCCCGCTGCACTGCCAACGATATTTTTTGAACCAGGTATGAGCCGGACCTGGGATCGCAACCACTTTCCCTCAACCTCTGTCCTAATTTTTTTAAAAACAATTTCGCTTCAGAGCACCAGGGGCCACACGTCTCTACAGCAACCGGTACGAAGTCATACATAGGTTCCAGGTTCGAGTATTTGGCGTGCTTCAGCTTAGCTGCGCTTTCTGCAGCTGCACCGGCTTTTCGCAAAGTGAGGTTGAGATGCGACGGGGCAAACGTACTTACACACGTCGCATCCCAAATGAGACTGCGCCCTCTCGCCCACGGAACCAATGTTAACCCGTCCGGTCTCTTACCATCCATTCTACTCAAACCTTGAGGCTCTAAAACGGAGGGCAGATTTGCGGACACCAGAGCTCGACGTATAATTTCATTAATCGACTGATGTCTCGAAAATCTACCCGCACAGCGCCCGCAGCTTAAACCGTGATGGCCGTTCGCCTCAACAGTAGCTCCACAAATGCACTGATGAAGTTCGCACACTGAACACCCAAGTCTTAGTGCAGCTGCAATTCTGAGCGAATCGTTGTTCAGAAGCGTACCTATGTGAGGCGATGGCAGTGCATGCAGCCATGCTCCAGATTCAGGCTCGGCCACCGCTTTTAACCGGGCCACATCAACTCCGACAGCTACCTCCACGAGACCTTCATAAGTCCTTTTACAAAGCAGGTCGTCCCACGATCTTTGAGTATTTAAACAAGTTGGTCGGGCATCATCCGGACACCTTAACTTCCATTCTACTAAAGCTTCCTTCAAAAATGGAATTTGAACCTTGCCACCGTCTAGACACAAAATGCGAGTGACAAGCTCACCAGATGCAAGAGCAGAAGCAATGAAAGCTACAAGTCCAACATCATTCACATGACGAATGCCAAGACCACCGTACCTAATAGGCAGCGCAGCCTGAACCCATTGCGATTCATTCAGACTTACATTTAAAATGGCTTCAAGACCACATCGCAAAATTTGGTCAAAATCTTGAATACACTGAGGAAACAACCAAGAAGGAGCTGTCCGCAAAGTGTAAATCATTCGGGGCATAGAAAATGAACTACGTAACAAGACCAAGGCGACATGGGCTGAAAGCTGTTGTAAAAGAATTAAAGACGATGCTAATGCATCTGACTTTTTTTTAACAATAGTGGGTACTCCCTCTGGGAATATCGGAGCCCCTAAAAGAGTAAAAGATGTAGAATCAATTACTTTCAATCCTGGAAGTAATTCCTCAAAATCAGCAATAGATCTAGTCGAGCTACAATGGAATATCTCACATTTTCCCGCATTGAGCTCCAAACCTATGGCTGACAAAGCTGGTAGCATCTTTTTCAAATCCTCCAAGACGAGCCCAGGTGGACCTCCTATTGTTCCGTCGTCTAAGTACCAAACATTCAAGGGAGAATCCAAAGAAGATACATGTTTATGTATGGCCAGACAAAAAACCAACGGGCCCAAAGGATCTCCCTGCTGAACACCGACTTGCGAAAACAAAATATTGTTATTATAAAAAAGATTACTAGGCGACGAATAACATTGGAAAAGGAAAGGATATAAAGAAGGTACTAAAGAATTAACTTCCTCTAACAACGTATCCCTTTCGACGCTATTAAAAGCATTTTTTATATCTAGCTTTATAATAACATTATCAGTTCTGTCCCGGGTTAATGCAAAAGAACGTGTAGCATGAATTGCCGCTTCACAGCCCAAAGGCGTGCCAAAGCCCACTTGGTGGGGCTGAAGGTAAACCGCCATCTCATCTCTAACGGAACGGCAACATAACTTTGAAACCAACCGACGTATAGTATTTCCAATCGCAATAGGCCTAACACTTCCATCTTTTTTTGACAAGGCACATATTGACGCCCCATACAAATATGGACAAACTTGTGGATGAACCATTCCCCTCAAAAGAAAATTGCACACATTAGTTAACGACTCCAACAATTTAGGCCCGTTACTACCCGCAGATGGGGAAGTTAACTCTTTTAGATGTTGGGGGCGGAGGCCATCCAGACCTGCTGCCGATCCATTATAAAAACTTCCTAAGGCATTTAATACATCGGGGGCTGACACGATTAAGAATGGGGTGGACAAATCAGGCTCGGCTGGTAATTGAAGTGGTCTTGAGGGAATAGGATGCTTAACTTTTAACTCCCTTAAAGTGCTCTCGTTATTAGGTGCTAAAGTCGAGTCCGATAGTAGGAGTCTTACGGCGCCTCGTAAATCCCCATCATGTACCTTAGCCTCTATAGAACGGAAAAGGGATTGCGGTTTATGGCTAACTTCATCTGGAAAATAGACACGTATCGCTTCAATGTTATCCTTTACTTTGGACGTAAGAGACTGGCGCTGCACAGTACTCTCGGGAACCCTGAGCGCGGTAAAGGAAAACGATAAAAGTGTGAACCAATCCTCCAGACTATTCGTTCTTAAGCAATTGTCCATTATACCAGCCAACCTACCCGCTGCCAGATTCCTTGCACCTTTGGGTATATGCTTTAGTACACGAACATTTCTTTTAAGCGTTGGCAGAGAGTGGAGGCCTTCATCACCAGCGCCAGCGCTTTAAACTGCGATGCAGCAACAATACCGCTTGACCCATGGGCAATAGCTACATTCTGGTGTATCTTAGATATATGCACGTTAAGGCCTCTTGTGGCAGCGAACACCTTGGGACAGTGAGGACAGGCTACCCCCGGGAGATTGCTCATAATAAATGAATAAAGTGGTTGCCCATAAAACTAATCTAAATAAACAATACCATTTTTACACAAATGTCAATAAATTGAATCACAAAATTATAATTACAGTTCAAAGGAATATGTCACACCTACACCAAAGGCTGCGACGCCAGCGACTCTTCACCCGTAACTTACGAAATACTGATTATGTGCACTTTTAGAATGATTTCAGCGCAAACCAATTAAATAATTTCACACACAAATATTGCTCCAATGTTATTAGATTGTTGTTGTACTTCAACAATGAATGACATCTCCATATGACGGGCCGGGCGCGCAGCAGCGCACCATTCGGGCTCCGGACGCAATCTCCGAAGAGATTAATATTTAATATGTGTTGTCTATTATAAAAACACTTTAATTGCAGTAAAGGTCTGCCAGAAATAAGTGGAAAAATATTAAATAAAATTAAATTGATTTCGAGACATGTTATTCGGTTGCCAAGCAATAGTTTATGCCTGCCGTTCTGGGATCTACTAGATTATGTCAAAACTTTTAATAATTGTATTTATTCTAAGATTTGTAAATAAAGTCTATAGTGTTTTTTCATGTTTGGTCCCCTTCTCACAAACATAAAAAATGTCAGTGACGAATTTTAATGGCAGTTTAACTAAAATGGCTTTGATTTGATGGACGTTCATGAATAAGGGCCTATGATTGTAAAATTACCTATTCAAGTAGGTAGCTACTAATGAGTGGTGAGTAAGTACCCATTAAAGATGTCTCGGTTGAACACAAATTGATTTAGCGCATAGCTTGGACGACATCAACCGTATTAATAGGACTGCACAATTGCACATAGACCTGTCATCCCGGAGAACTTCCACCGCTATTAAGAGGCCTTACATTTTTTTTAATGTTTTAAAGTCTAATCGTGACCAAAGCATTGCTAATTCCATTAACAGATTAATCAAAGGATTGTGACGGAGCCATTTCTTGCTTTTATTATTTAGAATTTAAGCTGAAAATAGCAGCGTTTACATGAAGTTAATCAATTTGGAGTGATGTTTTAAACGATATTTCTTAATGAAAAATCCAAAATATACATGTAAAGTCGATGATAGACCATAATACTCCTCTCATACTCTTACAACATAGTACCTAACAAAAAGAAAATTCCAGATACGTTAATAGACACAGAAAATAGCCTGAACAGTTGAGCGTTTTTAAGTGATAAGGTCAAAAAAGTCGCGGTAGATGACATTACGATACGATGATGTACGAACCAGGATGTTTAGGGTAAAGATTTTTTTTCTCGATTCACTGTATTGAAAAAATAATCCTGGGTATGTATTTGAAAAAATGCCTATAATTATAGCTACTATTGCATATATCAGTCATATACCAGTATGCCAAGGCCTCTTACAGTACCTACTGCCCTCTTATTCATAAACCGACAGATTGTCACCTCATCCCTTACCCGTTTTTATATGGAAAATGTCAAATGCCTGCCAATTTTTGACAGTATCCATATAAGAACGGGTGAGGTGAGAGATGAGTACGAGTCCGTTTGTGATTTGTGAATAAGTTGGAGTTGTAAATAACGATAAACTAATTACCTAATATACAATCTTGCCACAAATACATACAATCTTGTAGACTGGCGTTTCTTGATGAAGTGTCAACGGGGAATACCTATCATGTGATAATTAAAATATCAAAACATTTAATAATAATTGTGCAACGACTAATGCATGGAAGCAAAGTAACCCTACACGCAAGGAACATAATTGTCAAGACGATAGGTAGATGTAAAATACCTACGAGATAAGTAATAATAATATTTACCCATTAGGCAAGATTATGGTGTATCGTAAATTCATATTTTATAATAATATTTACCCATTAAGGATTATTATGGTAAATATAGTATCGTGAACTAATATTTAATATGAATTAATTATTAGCTGCGATAGTTTTCCTAATACTTACATAAAATCCACTTTTTACACTTTTAATCTGTATTTACAAAACCGTGACACTTGAATCTTTTATAGGGTTGAACATAAATCAATCGATGAGCAGAGTAGATTGCAAAAATTAATAAAATTCAACCGAATAGTCGAATTCGCTCCTGCATTGAAAAGTAACCCCATTTATGATGTTATTTTACAAGCATTTTGAACCAATTAAAATTGTTTTTTTATTATTATTACAAACATTATTAACAGCTGACAATTACACATATAAAAACAATGAATTTAGGTGACACATAAACCAAAACAATTGAAAACAGTTGCTGCCCCATAATTATCTACATAGAGAGGATACTGACGAATCATGACTACACCTCTATATAGTACCAACTTACATTATTTTTAAAAGGAAAACGCTTTCAAGAGGTAGTGTAACTGACATTAAAGTACTTACAACTTAAATGACTCTCAAAGAATTTAAAATGTTCGAAACCTGATCGGCAACATTGTCGAGGCAAATAGGTTACTTAAGTCAGGGGAATAGTCTACCAATTTCGACTCTATTGTGTGTATATTATGCTTCAAAAACGGTATACCACTTTCTTGGCTAACTGGACGATACCCAACGTGCGCCCGCACATCCGGAATCACGGGAATAACCGGCTACTAGACACATCTACCTCACATCTCCTCCGTGCTGTATTTGAAAATATAAACTTTATTCCGTTCGGGAAAAGATCGCTTTTGAAATGGAACAATTGAATGACATACGACGTCCGACAGTAATCATGGGGCAGGTTGATGACAGAAATTACTCATCAAATGTTAAATAATGTGTTGTTTGTAGTTAAAGTAGGCAGTTAAGCATGACTTTACTCTTATAGCAATAAAATAATAATACGCTAAAGTTGGACGCTGTAATCTTTTTGTATGTATTGTTTTGAACTTCCAAGTTAATTTTAAATACCTACCAACATTTAAAATGTTTGGATTTAAAATGTTGTTTGTGATGACATTGTAATATCCGCTGCAAACAATTAGGTGTACCTACAAAATTATACCAAATTACCTAGTGTCCTATAGTGGATTATTTTATTGGCACTAGGTACTAGTATTTGGGATCGAAACCGATTTCAAGACTGGCGTACCTGTAATCGATTAATGAAGTAGTTTATAATAACGTTGTAAACATTGTGCCTATTTTGGCAGAGGAGTAAGTATATTAATAGCGTCTCCTGTGTTAAATGTTTTAAGCAAATAACTTATCAATTATCATTGAATAAAATAGACTCACTTTTACCATGACTGTAGATATACTCGTAGGTCTATATAGTCAGCATCAAAAGTGGCTACGCATTTGAAAAGTACAAAAGTCTTTATTATAATGGAATAGGTAGGAGCTTTTGACCCCTTCATATGCGTAGCTACTTTTGATGCTGAATGTACTACAAGTATTAATCCTTCAAGCATTTTTCCGATTATACCCTAAAGGAGCCCAGGCTCCACTTTATCACCTAATCCCAAAATTTGGCGTAGGCACTAGTATTTGAGATCAGTTCGGTTTCCTCGCGATATTTCCCTCTACAGGAATGCTACTATTTAATATCAAATGACGTTTCGTACCTCCAGAATAAAAGTTGTGTGCCTTACCGATGGGCTACAATATACCTAAGATCAACCTAAGATGTACTGGGCGTTCGCTTCGTGGTGGCAGCTTCCTTGGTGACGTTTTTACTTCCGCCTCCACCGCGCTCTGAGCTGAGCGGGGCGTGAGCGGTTCGCGGCATGTGTATACTAGGATGGCAAGAGTAGAAAGAGTACTAAGTACAGTAATTGGCAGGGAAACTTCACAACGTGCCGTTTAACTACATAACTATCGCATGACGCGTACATCTACATGAAAATTCACTTGACATTTCTCTTCCTTCGCAGAACCCACCGAAGACGAACCAGAGGTCCCCCAAGCGCGAACGTTCTGGCCGCTCCAACCATCCTACGTTACCAGAGGCATTCACATCCCACTGACATTCAGTTTAACTGGCAGCTATGGGACCAATACTGGTATCAGTACCGGTATTATAGGGAGCTCATACAGCAACACCGGTATCGGTATACCGTCTGGGGTCATAGGGGGCAGCTACGCTAGCGTCTCAGACTACGGCAAGTCCGGACTGGCTGGAAGCAGCTACGGCCTATACAGGTCTGGGCCAGGGACTAGGGTCTATGGAGGCGGTGGGGGTGCTGCCTGGAGCGGGTGGGGTAATGGGAAGTGGGGACATTATGGGAAGGGATAAGCAATAAATTATGTTGGAAAATTACCGTTTGTTTCTTTTGTAGTGTGAATATCTAGTTAGTTATTTTTAAGCGACTTCAAGATTTCAGAGGAGGAGGTTCTCAACTCGGTTGTATGTTTTTTTCAGTTTTTTTTATGTTTGTTACTCCACAACTCCGTCATGTCTGAACCTATTTTGATTTTTTATTTTATTTGAAGTATATATATCCAAGTTGGTCCCGTTTTTGTCAAAACGCTGTTCTGATGATGGGATCCATGAGGAATCGAGAGAACTCCTCAAATCTTAAGTATTTTTATTTTTTGTGTACCTACTTATTAACAAATCAAGCATTTTCATACAAAAATGTGACATTTGATTAAGTTAAACTGCTGATGATGATCAGAACGGAACTCTTTAACGGCGCATAGTTCATGTTTGGCGAATTGTCCTTTTTGCTGTGTTTGTTAAGCAAGTTAGATTTTCAAGACAATCATTTGTCAAGCTCGAGTTCTGATGATGGGATCCATGAGGAATCGAGGGAACTCCTCAAATGTAAAAGGCATACATATAGTGATTTCAGTATTTTCATAAACAAATCAAGCATTTACTTTTAAATAATTTATAAGAAAAAAAAACCGACTTCAATGGGGGAGTCCGGTGAAAGATTATTAATCTTAGATGGTGCACCATAAAATACAAAAATGGCTATAAGTATGTTTATGATGGTAGAAGACTAAGTACCCTCAATTCCTCATGAAATCATGGAAAAACCTTGCTTGCTTGACAAACAAAACGAAGAGAACAAATCGCCAAACGTGAACTACGCGTCGTTGAAGAGTTCCGTTCTGATCATCATCAGCAGTTCCACTTCATCAAATGTCACTTTTATGAATGAAAATGCTTGATTAGTTCATGAAAATACTAAAATCACTATTTGTGTGCCTTTCACATTTGAGGAGTTTCCTCGATTCCTAATGGATCCCATCATCAGAACTCGAGCATGACAAAAATCTATCGTGAAAATAGAACTTGCTTAACAAACACCGCTAGAAGGAGAAATCGCCAAACGTGAACTTTTCGTCGTTGAAGAGTTCTGTTCTGATCATCATCAGCAGTTCCACTTCATCAAATGTCACATTTTTGTATGATAATGCACGATTTGTTGATAAAAACACAAAAATCAATATATGTTTGCCTTTAAGATTTGAGGAGTTCCCTCAACTCCTCATGGATCCCATCATCAGAACTCGAGCATGACAAAAATTAATCGTGAAAATAGAACTTGCTTAACAAACACAGCTAGGAGGACAAATCGCCAAACGTGAACTTTTCGTCGTTGAAGAGTTCTGTTCTGATCATCATCAGCAGTTCTACTTCATCCAATGTCACATTTTTGGATGCAAATGCTTGACTTGTTGATAAAAACACAAAAATCACTATATGTTTGCCTTAAAGATTTGAGGAGTTCCCTCAATTCCTCATGGATCCCATCATCAGAACTGCCTTTTGACAAAAACGGAACCAACTTGGATATATATACATACAACCAAAAAAAAAATTTCAAATCGGTTTAGAAATGACGGAGTTATGGAGTAACAAACATTAAAAAAAAAAAAAAAAAATCATACAACCGAATTGATAACCTCCTCTTTTGAAATTTTGAAGTCGGTTAATAAGTGACGATGAAGTAGAACTGCTAATGATGACAGAACAGAACTCTTCAACGACGCATAGTTCACGTTTGGCGATTTGTTCTTTTCGTTATGTTTGTCAAGCAAGCTAGGTTTTTAAGACACATTTTTATCAAGCTTGAGTTTTGATGGAGTATTCCATGAGGAATTGAGGGTACTTAGTCTTCTACCATTATAAACTTACTTATAGCCATTTTTAGTTCATTGTATGGAATCTAAGAGTGCCCCATCTAAGTATAATAATCTTTCACCGGCCTCCCTCATTCAAGTGGTTTTTTTTTTCTTAAAAATTATTAATATGATGTGACTGGTCTGGTCATGAGGGTTTCAGTTGTACAAACCAGAAGAAATACTTGTTGAAAAAACACGACGCGGGACTTAAGATTCCTCAAATGACTCCCACAGCGAATGGTTTCATTGCATGACATCTTGCTCACTGTAATACTCGTATAAAGCGTCCCAATGCTGGACGGCTGGCTTACCCCCCCCCCCCCCCCTATTATGACGTAAGTACCTCACAGTAAGATTGAAAGTGCCTTGTATTGGTCAGTGTCCAGCACTTCCCAGTGCCAGTGCATTTACCTAAATTGGATAGGTCTCAACTAAATGTAAACAAATCAATCCATATGACTCAACTAGTCAAATGATCATATAGAGTATAGCCACTTTGACCGCCAACAATAGCCCAACAAAATTAGTGTCCGTGCACACTTTACATAATACACATATTTATATTCAAACGTATAATTTCCCGCGTTTAGTCTCTGTATGGGTAACTGACTGGTTTGCATTTTTATCACTGATAAAGCAATGCATTTTCCTCGTAACTGTTGTTTATTTAAATCCACGTATCTAATTGCACTTAGGTTGTAAAAGTCCATACATAACGAGGCCAAAACTGCAAAGTCTGATTCAACACAGATGAAACATGAAATGAACAATCGGTAAAAGTTTTGTCACGAAGAGTTAATTTTAACTACAAATTTCTGAATCCGGGAGGCTCGATGCGAACATTAGATTTTCGGCTCTAGGTGACTGTACATAGCTGTAGTACATACATAACATACGTAAATTACTCCAGTAGTCTACTTCCATTCCAGGAAATGTAACTTTCTAAAGGTCACCACTAACATAATCAGCCACATCAGTGTCGGCGCCATTGCCACAAATGCATTTGATCAAATCACCGTCAACAATGCTCCTGACAGCCTGTCAACGTGACGACCACTTCCTGGACCGAACAGTTTAAATTCCGCAAAACTGGCATTGTGACACATTGGACTTGCAATGTTGGGTGTGTTAACTATCCTTGCCGCTCTACCCGTGCTTATCTCATGTACTGGAGATGGGAATATTCATTTGTTAGAAGAAGAAATAGCGGAAGCTCTGCGCTCCTGCATAGTGCCTGGCGATGATACTAGCAAAGAAACTCGGCAGCGGCGCTCAGAAGAGTACGGATACGATGAGCAATACGCAGATCGTACTCCTCGCATCGACAATAATTCTAAGCCAGACGCGAACCAATACGGACACGAAAGACGGAATTCTTCAATGAAAGAGCAGACACATGTTCTGAACGCAACGGACTTTGATTATGGGGGTTACGGAGCGGGGAATGGGGGTGAGAAGCTGGTGAATAGTGTGGCACGGCCGGCGAACGACGGGGATTATGGGAACATGACTGCTGCGAATAGGACTAGGCGGAGCGAGCCGCTGCTCAACAAGCCTGATTCGGATCAAGTATGTTTATAAAAATACATTTTGTAAGAGAAAGCTATCCAACTAGTAAGACTACAAAATAATTCGATTAGGTAGTTGGTTGATTTTTCATACATCAACTTTAGAACACAGCAACAAAGAACTTCAAAAACGAATCAGCAATGTACCTATAGTAATTAGGATTTATAGAAAAACAATGAATCACCCAGGCAGATTCTTTATCACAGGTTTCTATATATGTATTGATCACTATTGGAGTGTTCTGTGGGAAAGTATTAACTTTCATATCCTAGTGCCTTTGGGTAGGTATAGTATTAAAATTTGGCTATTGAATTGTTATCCATGTATTGATTTTATTCAATTTCTTTTATTCCTTGTAGGTACTTACTCGTAGTTTATAAGTTTGTAGTATTGTTATTTTTGTTGTGTATTTATGTATACCTTAAATACAGTTCCTATATAATTGTTTCGTTGCCACGTTTTCGTTGTTTTGGTGTCAAACTGTTAATTTACGTGTGAATAAATGATTATACAGGGTGATTTTGGGGTCGTGATCCGAAATTATTATACATAGTCAAAAATTCAAAGTAGACAACATCACAGTCGGTATGAAAGTTTAAAAATCAAATAATTTTTTTTTTACAAATTTTAATGGAAAATAATACTTTTTCATACACCTTGGTCACCCTACCCCACTGTCAACTCACCATACCATCCGTCAAAGAGAGTAGGGTAACCATGTTTTTTTGATTTTGTATTTTTTTATCAAAATAAATTAAAAATTTAATGCGTTTGTTTCGTGTCAATACAATTTTTTTGAAATGGCTAACAGATACCAAGTCAAAAAACTGTTTCTTGATCCACGACCCCGAAATCACCCTGTATATTATTATTATCTGCAGGCTAATAAACGCCTAAACGAATTGTACTAGCAAAGCGTGATAATAGTTATTTGTTATACAAGGGTGCAAAGTTGTATTTTACCCGCGAGTGTGGAATTGAAGCACGAGCCAGCGAAAGGATTCTATAGTTGAACCACGAGCGAAGCGAGTGGTTCTAAAATAGAATCCTGAGCGTAGCGAGTGTTTCAACACACGAGAAGTAAAATACAACTTTGCACCAGTGTGTAACACAAAACTTTTCTCCTCACTATAGCGAGGAAAGTGCAACCTGCAAAAAACACAGTTCCAACACAGTTCCACAGGCATGATTTTCATCACTGGAATCACCGATTTTTTTACGCTATTATAACAAAAAACTCTGGATGATGTGTATAATATTTACGTGAGTCGGAGTCCGTGACAAGTTGTGTATATTTTAGTTGACATTGACAATGATGACATTTCTTTCTGACGATGCGTTTTGAAATTGCATCGACTCAACTTGTGCGTTTACAATTAAACTCAATATCATTATAAAACAAATGTTATTCATAGAATTTGAAGGTTTACGACTTAATCATTAAATAAAGCTAAATTTGGTATTTTGTATTAAATTCTCAAACCATTTATTTAATGATAATTGATATCAAACTAACCATTATTATGAGCGTTTTACGTTTTGTTATCTGTCAAAAGCTACTCAAACACGCCCCAAGGTCAAATTACTTTCCCCACTTGTGGACAAAATGCGTTTTTACCCGCTTGTTTCAATAGAATAGAATAGAATAGAATAGAATAGAATAACGTTTATTGTTGAACTGTGTACAAAGCTGATATGAAAGATATTACAAAACCAAAGGATAAAAGACGGCTTTCCGAGCTAGTGAGGGGAAAAATCATTTCTTACATTATTGTTGCAGTGCCTGAGCCAGTGCGTTTTCGCAAATCTCCAAGTGGTAAGCAAATGTTTCTTAATATTTCACTAGACAACGTTCGTCGTATCAGATAATTTTGATAGATATGAGATATGGCAAGTGTAGGCGCATAAAATTAGCAAAACCTGGACATAATTTGATAACTGTAATTTTCTTTTTGTATGATTTAAAGTTTCGTTAGTTATACTTAAAATTAAAAGAATTAAACATTTTAAGGCTCCGCGCCAATGTTAACACTTTTGACGTAGTTATGTGCATAGAGAATCCGTTTAATTTTTAATAATTGATCACCATACTGCAGACCTCTAAAGTTACAAATATGGGTAATTATTGGAAAACCAAATACATAACTACGTCAAAAGTGTTTAATTGATGCCGTCAACATTGTATTAGTACTCATCATCATCATCATTTCAGCCGAATGGCGTCCACTGCTGGACATAGGCCTCCCCCAAAGACTTCCACAATGCGCCACCCGCATCCAGCGGACAACCGCGACCCTTACCAGGTCATCAGTCCACCGTGTGGGGGGCCTGCCCACGCTACGGCTTCCGGTACGTGGTCGCCACTCGAGAACCTTCCCGCCCCAACGGCCATCGGTTCTGCGTGCTATGTGCCCCGCCCACTGCCACTTAAGTTTAGCGATTCGAAGGGCTATATCAGTCACTTTGGTTCTGCTGCGGATGGCCTCATTTCTGATGGCCTTATTAGTATTATAAGAAACGTATTAAACAAAAAATATCCACGATAATTGACTAAATGATATTTTTTCTTATCATAATACAGGTACTTTTACAAAGTTATTTATTATGGCTTACTTACAAAATCAAAATGTGTTAAAATTTAGTTTTTTGTTTTTTTTTTACATTTACGCGGAGCTTTATAATGTTTAATTCTTTTTATTTTAACCATAACTAACAATACTTTAAATCATAGAAAAAGAAAATTACGGTTATCGAATTATGTCCAGGTTTTGCTAATTTTATGCGCCTAGTGTAGGTACTTACAGACGCATCGAGACATTCCAGACATAATGCGTCTGGTCGCGCCATAATTTTCGATAATCGACAGGTGGATTCTAGAGGTATACCCCGAGAGAGTGAATTGTGGAGCCGCATCCAGTCATCTGTGACATCCCAACAATCACGCGCCGCGCTCCACGATCAGACCAGAGCGTGCTTCCAGGAGCTGCAGTCAGGTAAGGACCACCATAATATTAAAGTGATATCATATGATTTTCATCCATATATTTGTACATCGTTGTATTAGGACCCGGGTATGTCCTTAAACTACGACCAAGACCACCGGGGAATGGGCAGCAGCATTCCTAGAATGTGGTGGAGATACTGCGATCGCCAACCCGCATGCCAAGCGTGGCGATTATGGCATATACCCCACATGAAATTGGGGGAGGTGGTGGTGGTGGTGGATTTGTACATACATTGTTAATTCTTATAGACTAAAAGGTTAGTAAAAACTACATACCTATAGTTTTAGCTCGTGAAGGCTCAGCCAGTGTCTCAGGAGTCAGGACTGGACTGTCCCGTCGGACAATAGCAATGGTTTACATTTTTTTCCGTTTGTTAGTATTATTAACGTTGTTGACTGTACATTTGCATTCTAACTATCGGCAAATTAAGTTCGGGGTGCAATATTGCATGGTAGCGTAAAAGTACAGAAAGTAATATAACTGCTCGTGTACGAATGTGAACTAGTTGCTTAGGATCGTTACTTTAGTGAGTAGCATACATCGATAACCTAGTTCACAATCGTACTAATTACGGACAAAAATTTACTGTTATGAACGATAGTTCACAAATCATAGTCTTAATTTCGCCACCTTTTTTGCCCTAATTAGTACTATTGTGAACTAGGGTATCGACATGTGCAGCTAAGCGAGTTAGAAGCGAATTGCACCAACTTAGTTACAATAACAGGCGCCGGTAGTTATCACATTAGAAAATAATAAACTAACACCGCTTACGATTACAGACAGTTTGGTACAACCAAAAAGTAAATCTTTATTGCAGAAGCGGAAGACAACGGCTGTTCGTACTCCAACAAACTGGAGCGTTGTTTGATGCTCCGGCTCTCTGACCGAAATTCCGGCGCCGCCGGCACTGCTCAAACGAACGGACAAATCTAATACAATTTCCACTGATTTTACAACAGATTTTTATGTCTGATTATTAAAGAGACCGACCGCGCGATTGCTTGCACCTTCCTAAGCACTACCTGAGCTTATTCCGAGATTAGTTCATATTACACTCTTCACTTTTAACATGAAGTTCCTGTTTGGACGAATAGTCAAACGAATTTTCTCCTCCCAGCCTTTTTTTAGCTGTGAAATAGGTGATATATTAAACCATCGGAGACAAGGAAACGATCGCCTTAATTGTAATTAAAATAAGGCACAAAATAAATAGTAAAGACTTGCATTATCATTATCACCAGGCGTTCATGTTCAACAGACCCTTTGGGCAATAATAGTAGGTACCTGGCTGTGTACAAATGTATCATATACGTATGGTGTAGTACATATTTCAAATAGGTAAATCACCAGTAGATATAGAAGCAAATCAGAATATATTCTGAATTATAAGTTGTTTTATTTCTCACTATGTCATAAATTACACGATTTTCATCGTACATACACTATAACAGGATAATTTGGATAAGAGAATGGATTAGGAAAATATAAGAAGGGCGACGTCAGATTTGTAGGTCTTTTGATTTCGTGTGGAAATACTTGATCTGGGAGCCCGTTTCTACTCAAGGGTGTTGCGGTCTGAAATATTAAATATTGTATATTTTTACATTATCATATTTGACTATTTTGTATATATTTACATTTTATTAATAATCTACACATATGGGTATTACCTGATATAAAATTACTTATGATTATTATAAAATGGACCATCTTCTAAAAGCCTTGCTTCAAAGAGCCTAGCTTGGTCCCTGGAGGTTTTAAAGAGCTGCGGTGGCAAATTTAACTAACTACAAAAACGTTTTACATTTTGCTGTCGAAAAACGAATAGTTTATGACTTTTAGAACATTAAGAGAAAAAGTCTCAAAATTTCGTATTATTTCGCGTAGTGCTCAGCGAGCTCAAGTTTTTCGATGTTGCTAATTTGTATCAATCAATACAACATACTAAAGAACCGGCCAGACCATGCTTTGCGATTTTAGTGTCGATTGCCCAGTGGTTAGTAGATTTTACGGCTCCGCCACGACTTCGAGAGCATACGTTTACTTCGGCAGCAAGAAATCGGAGCTACCACAAGATAAATTAACATTTCATTTTTTTAAGGGGCTTTTTTCCTATTAAATCAAGTAGAGGATATAAAAAAATAACCACATTTTTAATATCTGGAAAATATTGCCATTTCATATTAAAAAATCAGTTTGAAAAGTTTCTCATTCTAAAAGAGAGTAAGTGACAAGTAAGGCGTCACAGCGTACAAAATCGTACAGAAGCACTATTAATAAGGCGGATTTACTAAAGAAAGTGTCCTGCTGTTCTCTTTGTGCGTTGTGAGTGTCACAATTCAGCCTTGTGACGTCATATAGTCGATGGTAGGCTTTCTTCTGATTTTCGTGAATATCTTGAAAACAAATAGCTATAAAAATAATAAAAAAATCTTTTTGGGTTTCTTGTTGACAAGCTTACGAAATGAGTCAATATTTTATAATACTTGAAAAGGAAATTAATTTATTCCAGAACAAGTCCATATTTGCCATGTATTTGTTTGTATTTGTTATTTGAAATGTTGTCAATTACAACTAGGTACCTACATATGCGTAATTAGGGGCTCCGGCTTATGAAGGTTCGCCTGAGTAAGTATTGTAAACACCGGCATTGTACTTACACAAAACAAACAGTATCTTGATAAACATAAGGTGAAAATACAAAATGACACTGAACGAAACATTATGATACCCATTAAAACTACTATAGGTGTGCCCTATAGGCAAAAGCTGTTTTCAACCGCTATTGAAATACTGATAAGGTGGTAAAACAAAGTGGAACCACTATGGAAAATTTACGTCATCTAAGGAATAATTGCAGATTGATAATAAATTGCCGAATAATTGTTGCACTTTTATTTCCTTTTGTTTACGCTGCGCTGGGAATCAATTTAGCAAAAGATTTAATTATAGTTTACATGATATCATCATCATCATCATCATGTCAGCCGAAAGACGTCCAGACGTCCACTGCTGGACATAGGCCTCCCCCAAAGACTTCCACAATGACCGGTCCTGCGCAACCCGCATCCAGCGGACACCCGCGACCTTCACCAGGTCATCAGTCCACCGTGTGGGGGGCCTGCCCACGCTACGCCTTCCGGTACGTGGTCGCCACTCGAGAACCTTTCCGCCCCAACGGCCATCGGTTCTACGTGCTATGGGCACCGCCCACTGCCACTTAAGTTTAGCGATTCGGAGGGCTATATCGGTCACTTTGGTTCTGCTGCGGATGGCCTCATTCCTGATGCGATCACGCAGAGAAACTCCCAACATAGCTCTCTCCATTGCCCTTTGGGTGACTTTGAGCCTTCTTATGAGGTCCATAGTAAGCGACCACGTTTCAGTGCCATATGTCATCACTGGCAACACACACTGGTCAAAGACTTTTGTCTTGAGACACTGCGGAATATTGGACGAAAAGATGTGCCGTAGCTTCCCGAACGCTGCCCAGCCGAGTCGGATTCGACGATTAACCTCTTTCTCGAAGTTGACTAAGACAGTCTGTCCTAGGTATATGTAATCGTCTACAACTTCGAGCGTAAAGTGTCCGATTTTTAAGGGAGTTGGTGTGACATGGACATTTGACATGATCTTCGTCTTGTCCATGTTCATCCTTAGACCAACTCGCTCGGAGGCTCCATGGTCTCAGCCAAGACTACTATATCGTCAGCAAACCGAAGGTGAGTGAGGTAGTCGCCGTTTATGTTGATGCCTAGCCTTCTCCAGTCCAGAGTCTTGAAAACATCCTCCAGTGCAGCGGAGAACAGTTGAGGAGAAATAACATCTCCTTGCCTGACTCCCCGCTGCAACGGAATAGGCTTTGAGTTCTGGTCCTGGAGTCGGACTGACATAGTGGCGTTCTCGTACAAACACTTCAGCACTTCGATATAGCGGTAGTCCACGTTGCAATCGAATCGAAGGCTTTCTCGTAGTCCACGAACGCTAAACAGAGGGGCAGGTTATACTCCTCAGTCTTCTGTATAACCTGACGGAGCGTATGGATGTGGTCTACGGTGCTAAAGCCTCTTCGGAAACCGGCTTGTTCGGGAGGTTCGTAATGACTCTTGAAAACAGCTTATAGACATGGCTCAGAAGTGAGATGGGTCGGTAGTTCTTCAGTAAGGAGTTGTCACCCTTTTTGAAGAACAGCACCACCACACCTCTGTTCCATGCCTTTGGAGTTTTGCCTTCCAGTAAGACGGAGTCGAACAAATTCTGAAGGGCCCTAAGGACCGGTTTTCCACCCGCCTTCAGGAGTTCAGCTGTAACTCCGTCTTCACCGAGTGCCCTGTTGTTCTTCAGCTGCTTAAGAGCCATTCTAATCTCGTACAGGCTGATGTCCGGGATATCTTCGGTATAGTGCCGGGTTAATCTAGCTCTAGGGTCTTCCGCCAGACCAACTTCGGGTCTGCTAGTTGACGTGTACAGCTGTCCATAAAAGCACTCTATCTCACTCAGAAGCTCAGGTTTGGACGAAACGATTCTACCATCCTCAGTTTTTAATCTGGCGAGCTGGCTCTGCCCAATAGACAGATCTCTTGAGAAAACTTTAGAGCCCTTATTCTGCTCGATTGCCTCTTCAATACGATTTGTATTGAATTGGCGCAGATCGCGGGTAAGGGACTTAGAGATCTGTTTATTGAGCTGCCTGTATAATTTCGCATCGGCTGAAGACTGCAGAATCATCTCATTTCTTTCCTCGATGAGCCTCTGAGTGGAGATAGAGAGCCTTTTGGCTCTTTGAGTTCGTTGGGCCTTAAAGAACTTAGACCCAATGCTATGGACAGCTTCCACAAACCCGTCGTTGAATTCGTCCACATCGCCGCCTAGACAATCGAAACGGTTTTGGAGTTCCAGCTGAAAGCTCTCGGGGTTTTGGATTTGGACTGCTGCTGGACGGAGCGTGGACTTCATCAGTCGAGAGCGCTCTAGCTTGACGCATATATTCAATGTGCCTCTTACCAAACGATAATCACTTCCGGTTTTAACCGTATTGATCACAGAGACATCATTGAATATATGCCTCTTCGTCGACATGATGAAGTCAATCTCGTTTTTTGTTGCACCGTCGGGACTCATCCAGGTCCACTTCCTGTGCTCGCGTTTCTTGAAGAAGGAGTTCATCATGTATCCCTCCTTCTCCAAAAAACCACCCAGTAGTTGGCCCCGGTGGTTCCGACTTCCAACTCCAAATTGCCCCACTCTCGGCTCTTCGCCGTCTCTCTTGCCCAGTTTCGTTGAAATCCCTCATAACAACGGTGAAGTAGGTTTTAGAACTATGCATGACCTTTGATATATCCTCATACATAGCCTTCACCTCGTCGTCGGAGTGTGCCGAGGTCTGCGCGTACACCTGTATGACCGTCAACGAGTACCTCTCGGATACTCTGAGTATAAGGTACGCCACCCTAGCCGACACACTCTCGATCTTCACCACGTTGTTCACGAGGGATTTGTGGACGATAAACCCGACACCTCCCTGGGACTGTTGGTCGCCCTCCCGGAAATAGAGCAAGTTGCCGGACTTCAGGGTTATCGTGTCCTCCCTCTCTCTTCGGACTTCAGATAACCCTACGATATCCCAACGCAACTTGCTCAATCCTTCCTCCAGTTCCGCTTTCTTTTCGTCGGTCCGCAGTGTTCGTGTGTTGTATGTTGCCAGGGCCAGAAGTCGTCGGTGGTGGTAGCCGGATCTTAACCGGAGATTCTTCGCACCCCTGTCCCCGCTAGTACCCTGGCCGCTACCAGAACCAGGGTACCGGGGGTCGCCGGAACCTCGGGGCCGTGGCCTGTTTGTGTATGTCATGAGGGGTAATTGCCATAATCGCCACGCTTGGCATGCGGGTTGGCGATCGCAGTATCTCCACCGCACTCCAGGGATGCTGCTGCCCATCCTCCGGTGGTTTTGGTCGTAGTTTTAGGACATACCCGGGTCCTTACATGATATAAAAAACAATAATTTTTATAAATAATTTATTTTAAACTTAAGCTTACACTTTATTACCTACTAATATGCAAGGTCAGTAAACTTTTATGTCGCTGAATACCATTCATCGAGAAATCTTTTTGCTGGGTGCCAAATGATACAAAGATAATAGGTATTTATCCGCATGGTGCCGGGTTAGAATAGCACCAACCTCTATGGGAACCAGGTTGAAGTGTGTTGTGGGCGATGGGCTAGCAATCTGTCCCTGCAATATTACATTTTCTCCATCTATAAACCTACAATAGCTAAAAGTGGCACTGAAAATAAATTTTCGTGTGCTCTGCCTACCCCTTTTGGGAATATAGGCGTGGTTATGTATGTATGTATAATAGGTGCCAGACAGCCACACATAAGGAATTGTTTTATGTTTTCTTAACGCACGTGAAGTTCTTTTGCATATCTTAAGAAAGCATCGTCTGAAGAGATTAAGCAAGTTAAATTAAAATTCATTGTAGGTATACCTACTACCTAGAAATGGATCCGTGCTCAGCATTTGACAGAACCTACAATTTTAAATCTCAAGGTCATATATGAAAGACATACGCGCTACAAACGCCATACATTAGTCTCTTAGAAATTATTGTATTAATATACAAATTAACACTGAGAGAAAAATTGACTGACACACATTGTACAAAGCTTAAGTACAGTCGAGGAATGAAAAGGTTCGTCACTTTTCGACTCTATTTTAATGCTGTTAAGGTCGAAAAGTGACGAACCTTTTCATTCCTCAACTATACATACATCTAATACTTCAATGCACAGCCGGAGCCAATGTCGTGAGCGTCAGCGTGTTTAACGGCAGGGGCGGTCGGTTAACACAAACTTTTGGTTGAGCCTGGATGTGCTTTGACCATCTACAGAGGTGCAGCAGGGATTCTCTTTCAGAGATAGATAGCCGCTCCTGGAAAATAATTTTGATCTTGAAATAGTATCATTCTAAACCAAAAGGTATCTGTTGATGACTATAATGACGTCAAAAAAGATTACAACATGGTATCCAAGAGATGGAAAAAGAAAAAACTGGCCAAGTGCTAGTCGGACTCGCGCAGAAAGGGTTCCGTACCATTATCTATAAAACGGCGAAGAGTCCGACTTGCACTTGGCCGGTTATTAATATTTGTTTTTATAGCGGCAACAGAAATACATCATCCCTGATGGTAAGTGGTCACCGCAGTTTATACACTCCTTTCTTGAAGAATCCCATACTGTAGTTTCTCGGGAAAACCTCGGCTCAATCCAGAACCGGAGCGTCCGAGGGAGGAAGTTCCTCTGAAACCGTACCGTACGCGACGATTTAGATTCTAAGGTGTGAGAATGAATGCCCTGCCGACGGCGAGCAGTGCGATGATAGAAAGCGGCCGTGGGCGTCATGTCTAACAGTTCTTCGGAGCACAACCCATTATACAAGCGATAGAACACCCACAAGGAGGCAAAGTTTCTCATCATGTGTATTTTGTATTGTATGTATGTTTACATGGTATATATGTGGCAGGGATATGATCAAAACGTAGAGTTGTTTGAAAATAGTAAAGTTGTGACACTGACATTACTTGTTGCAATTTCCCAACAAACCTTATACTAACAAGACATTTTTAATGTTTTGCCTAAAGTTTCTGATTTCATTATCTGCCAACTTCACTATTCAATTAGTCCTATGTGTTGTACCATTCAGTTAAACACTGGATATGATGTTATCTTGCCTGAAACCTATTCATTGCATCTCTACATGTATTTTTAGTGAAGTGAAAAACTAGAACAATATGAATAATAATTTAATACTTACCAGTAGAGGGTATAGAACATGGTAGGCAGCCACATCTGCTATGGTTAATGATTGTCCTGTTAGATAAGTGTTTATCTGCAGAGCTCTATTTATATCCTGGAAAAAACATTGAAGTTACATTTACAAATGCCAATCTACATATTACAATGCCATGACTCAGTCAAAATATCCATACAACTTATTTTGTAACATAATTATGGTGTTCTTGGGTATTCATATTTATATTGTATGATGTACAGGCAGCGTCTTAGTATGTAGCCGCCAAAGTGGCCAAATAGTTTGGTACACCATGTAGTTTGTATAGTGTACCAAACTATTTGGAGTTTTGGACACTTTGGCTGCTATGCTGACTGTACAAAAATTTGACCCTGTAATACACATAGGTCAACCCTTTTTTCTTGTTCTCACTCAACAGTATTTCCATTTGATAGAGTATCAACAAGAATGCACATACTCTTTTCGCTCTTCACTTAGGGGATGCGCCAATATAACACTCTGAATTTCTTAGAAGAATGGTTACAATAGAAACTGCTAACCTAACATTAAAACATTAACACATTCGGCGCCAAGAAGAATGACACGGTTTCGTGTCACCGGCACCGAATGTGTTAAATATTTTGGTGGAATACACCCTATAAAATCAGTTTTACCAACAGCATTCTTTATATTCCCGTATCTTTATACAAATCAAAAAAATGTTTAACAAATTGACAATGCAAACCTTTTAAACGCAAAGTTAAGACATTCTTTCAAGACCATGCCTTTTATATAATCTCATAATATCTATCATATAAAGATAACAACATCTTAATGTATTTAAATAGGTTTAGTTGACATCCTTTATACTTAGTATTTACATTATTTAAAATCATTAAATCTGCAAATGTCATTTAATTTATATTTATATATTTATTTTTATTGGCATATATGTATGTGTAAAATGACTTGCCATGTAATGATCATGTTACAATGTGGTAAATAAATTAAATTGAAAACTTGGATTTATTTTTTTATTTATTTAAGTTCTTTCTATAACTACTTACTTGTAGAAAACTCTTAGCAAATGCAGGGTTAGCCGCAGCCTGGTTGGCATACATGGATATGTGCTCTAGCCACTGGTAACAGAGTAACATCTGCTCTTGCGTCATTTGGACGCCACTTTGTGACGCTAACTGCATTATTATCGTAGCAAAGCCCTCAACACTCTGTTTATTCAGTACCGTCGTTAAAACCTGTGAAAATGCATGGCTATATCTTGCATAATAAAAGAAAACAATATTGAACATGAACAAGAAAAATTATTATCACGTGGCAAAAACCTTGATTAAAAATAAGCAATTGGACCTTACTAAGATGTTTAAAACAGTGTTAAACTATTGTTTGTATAGTAAATTACAACTGGCCAGTGTAAATATTACACAATTTTAAAAATAAAAGTACCTTTTCCGTATTGTAACAAACTGTGCCGACCGGTACGTTGAGATACTTTCCAAGCACCTTGATGACTTCGACGGTGCAAGCACTCATTTTGCTGTTAATATTCTTTGGAACTTGATGTTTTTGTTTTCGTGTTTGAATAATCAAATACTATTTCATTCAAGAAAAAGTAAAATCTTACGGAACAGAAATTGCAAAACCGTAAAATGTGCCAACTGCAAGAAAGTTAAATTTGACATCATTTTATTGACATTTTCATTTTAGGCACTTGGTTTCATTCGGATATCATGCCTAAACTAATGCCGGTTTTCAATTGGCCGTATTTGTGCAAATTCTTGTGTTGCATCTCTTTCTTTAATATCGCAAGAGAAAGTGATGCAGCCATAGTGGCTCAAATATAAAGATCAAGTGGTGCCATAATAAATAATTTTTCAACTATAAATTGGCGTTGGACGGTCACATACCGTATTCATGCATATGTATATTCGTGACCCTTATTACAATGACTGAAGTACACGAATGGTCAGTTAACTGTGTAAGCGATGGTATTCCTTTTCCAATCGTCATGAATTTTTATTTGTAATGTCATATCCGAACGCTTTTTGAAGATCCTTCGTTTTCTGGGTGCGTTCCAAAACTTCCAAATGTTCCAAATGTTAGTGTCCAGAAAATACGTCATATATTAAGAGGGTGCAGTACGTTCGGTTCTCCATACAAACGTATTTATGCTCTCATTTTAAAACGCCATGCTAGAATAACATGAAACTTTGTATACACAATGGGATCCAGCTTGTCTAGGGCGGAAATTAGTTTCTGTTGCTTGAAATTATAATGGCGAAAAAATACAGCGATTATTAAGGTTTTCATACAAGCCGTAAAAAACTCAAAAAACCGCTGTATTTCTTTTCTTTTTCAATTTCTAGCAACAGAAACTAATTTCCGACCTAGGTATGCCGGATCCCATTGTGTATACACAGTTTCATGTTATTCTAGCATGGCGTTTGAAAAAGAGGGCCTAAATACGTTTGTATGGAGAACCTATCCACACCGATCGTAATGCGCCGTCTTAAATGAAAAGTAATTTGATAAAGTCTTTTTAAGCAAATAAAGACATTTGTATTTTGTTTTTGTATTTGATGCTCAACAACTCGTATTAACAATACAAAGTATATATTCTATATGTAGCAGTACGATCGGTGTGGATCGGTTCTCCATACAAACGTATATAGGCTCTCATGAATCTAGAATAATATGAAACTTTGTATACACAATGGAATCCGGCATACCTTGGTCGGAAATTAGTTTCAGTTGCTAGAAATTGAAAGAGAAAAAAAATACAGCGGTTTTTTGAGTTTTTTACGGCTTGTATGAAAACCTTAATAATCGCTGTATTTTTTCGCCATTATAATTTCAAGTAACAAAAACTACCGCCCTAGACAAGCTGGATCCCATTGTGTATACAAAGTTTCATGTTATTCTAGCATGGCGTTTTAAAATGAGAGCATAAATACGTTTGTATGGAGAACCAAACGTACTGCGCCCTCTTAAGTTCCGCTATGTTTTGCCGTTCGGCATACAAATCAGGGGCCTTTCAGCTCGAAGTACGATTTTTTCCATGGAAATGTTAGTTTAACTTGTTTGTACCAGATGTCACTGGGTGCTATCTCTATCACACTTGCATATTGAAGTGACATGGATGCAGCGGTCGTGCGGTTAGTTCTTACTAAATACACAACGGCGCTACGAGCTATGTGGAGTATTTCGCTGGTATCTTCTACCTCAGTATATATAAGTATAGGTATATTGTACTTTGTGATACAAATATTGTAGTCCAGATAGTGCATGCATGTTCTTAAACTAATTTATAGAATAAAAATTCAACGAATACAAGTAGGTAATTAAATAATTCAAATAATAATAATAAATTCAAACTAAACTATCACTTAAAAATTCACCTATAGAATAAGATGAGATGTTATTGAAGAATCACTACAAATATGACTATTTAAATGCGGGCTTACTAGCGCGCGCCGCCCCCTCGCCGTATTAAAATCAAAGTAGTTTTGTCATTTATGATCCAATTTCTGAAATCTAAGTATTCTGTAGATCTCTTATATGTAAGTATTTATAGTGAAAATTTACTATTTCATGGCGTATTTTAAATTAAAAAAAGTGAAACTCTTTTTGTTTTGTTTTTGAAAATGGAAGAAATATATGGATTATACCATATAATTAGTAAATATGTTTTGTTTGTTATTTAATCAGCTGTCATATGACACCTCATTTGATTTATGCTCATTTGTGGAAATCGGTTGAGTAACTATCGATCGAGTTAATCGACAAAATTGGATACCATATGCCGCCATCTTTGTGACGTCATAGTTATCCCCTCCACCACTTCAAAAAGCGACAACAGACTAAAATGTGGTCCAATAATAATGCTTGTAATAAAAGCAGATTTTCGTGAGAAGGGTATCCGTTAATATAATGCCCAAAAACGTTAACTGAGTAAAAGTGTAGTGTAGTGCGAAATTCAAATAAATAACAAGCAATAATTCATTCATGATGTTATAATTTAATAACTCCAAATATTTTACACAACAGTTACAGAACATAAAAATACCTTTGGTATTGCGCCGTAAAAGGTGGTAATAATTGCACATACATAATTAATTTTATCTAACTACCTTATGTACAAAAAATACAATACATTTATATAAAAAACTGACTTCGCAAATACTAGGTATTGGTAACATCTTAGTTCACATGAATATCATTGATTGCTATAAAATATTTACGAGTATTTTATTTTGGAGATACAATATTAGGTATAAAGTGTTTTTACATGATTGGATTTATTTTATTTAAATTAGGTATAAAAAATTGTGTTAATGCAGTCCATAATGGTTATAAAGTTATGTCGAACATAAAAATAGAGAAATAAATAAACATCACATTTAAAATAAAATATCACAGAAATTATTCACAATATTAATATACAACTATTATTCTTATCTTCCTTTTACATTGAAACTTAACTGCTTGTTATTTGGTAAAAAAATGTATTTATATAAATAAAATAAATTATTAAAGTCAATTCTACACGCTTACATCGTTGGACCCCATCTGTGATCATTTTTTTCTCTGTCGTCTCTTTTCTGAAAAAATGTAATAAAAGAGCGATACCTAAATGACGACTTAAAATTATCTACTATGGAGGGTCTTCCTACTTATTTAGAAATGTTCATGCAAAGTGGCAGATATAACCGCACTAAAAGAAAACGGATCTGCTATAAAATTGAACAGTATGTGAATTATCTTACATAACAATTATATACTTACAAACAAGCTCTACTTAAAGTAAATGTATTATTTAATAGTCGAGTCGTACAAAATTCGCTGGAAGGCAGCGGAACATATGTCATCCCATTCCTTGGTCAAACGTGCTAGAATATAAATACAAAGCATTTGTGCCCAAATCAATATTTTGCTACTGTTCCTATTTCCTCACTTAGTTAAGCGTCCGTACTTTAACAATACAAGTGCTTAAGATGCAGATTTATCATTTCCATGCTGACCAACTAACATAATAAAGACCGATAGTGATAAGAGATAACTATCACAACTAAAAACTTCCTTTTGTTCGGTATTTAGGGCAATAAATGTATATAACATGTAAATCCACGACAATACTTTTTTACTGCGCCCTACTGTGGTGTGGTTTAATCAAAATTGTTTCACTGTACCCCAAGCTCCTATATTACCACATTGTCAAATGTCAGACACCGACATTTCGCCGCATATTCAAGTCGACCTATTAAGTACGGGAATTGGTTTCCGTTCGACATGCACCATTATTTTATCTCTAATAGACATCATCTCGTATGCACCGAGAATTGGCACCCTGAAATATTTAGCGAATTGTAAGATTTGTAAGTGGAAGCAACTGTCATATTAGTGAAATAGGGACTGAAGGGTCACAAGAGTCGTACGTATCAGTAGGATGGATCATCGAAAACAGGGCACAATCTAAGGGAGGTATTCCACTCATCCAATATCTTTGTCCAATATACATTTGAACAAAGAAATTGGATGATTTCATCCAACTTGGATGGGACCCCGACATTTGATCAAAGATTCCGATGACAGTTAATTCAATATGGCTACGCATGAAAAAAAAATAAAACTTGGACAAAGATATTGGATGAGTGGAATGGGCCTCCGTCAAAGAACTTTGATCAAAGATTTGACAAAGAAATTGGACAAAGATATTGGAGGAGTAGAATACCACCCCGTATTAAACTCATCCAATATCGTTGATCAAAGAAATCGGATGATTTCATCAAACTTGGATGGGACCCCGACATTTGATCAAAGATTCCGATGACAGTTGAATCAATATGGCTACGCATGAAAAAAAATAAAACTTGGACAAAGATATTAGATGAGTGGAATGGGCCTCTGTCAAAGAAATTTGATCAAAGATTGGACAAAGATATTGGACGAGTGGAATATCACCCTAATAGGATACAATGTGCGAACGCAACTCATTTCACTACTCATGAATCTATACTCTAAAAGAATTATCAACAATACAAACTTGTACAGTCAATTGCAAAAATATGGATGCATACAACTTAATTAAAAATAAGATCCATGGCTCATATGTCTGCGAATTAAGGTTGCGGCACGGTCACGGACTTTAATTGTTGAGCAATTTAGAGCTCAATTTATACTCGACACATTACAGCTAACTATTGTGCCCAGTATAAAGTGAGCTCGAAATGGCTCACCAATTAAAGTCCGTGAGTGTACATAATTATGATACGATTAAAGCAATACATATTTTTGAATTTGATTGTATAGGGCGTTGCATATACATATCACAGGTTGCGTATAGCTATATACGCACTTGAACGCCCAAACTCATCGCTTATAATAATCAGTAGGTACGTAGCCTAAAATTTACAGTTAGGTATAAATAGCGGCATTACTAAGGCCTAGTTCAGACGGAGAAGAATTGTATATATACGGTGTCTAAAGAGCCATTACACGGCAAGTTTTAGGCTGGGTTGCACCAAACCGTCTGTAATCGTAAGCTGTGTTCGTTTAAATTTGAATGTATGGAAAGTTTGAGAAGTTTCCATGGGATGATCGTAAGTCGGTGCAACCCAGCCTGTAGCATAAAGTCTTACGGGTATAGTGAAAGGCCGGGCGTAATTTATGTCAACGTCATAAAGAATTTGACAGTAACAACTTTTCTCACTTCATCTATTCTTGTTTTGATTTTGCATCGATGAAAACGCGTGAGATTATTTAGGTTATTCCCACTTGTTACCACTGTAAAAACTGGGAACTTTTTCCTCATCTGTTCCACAGCGGTAACTACACGGGAAAATATCCTAATAAAGGGAGTAATCAAACTAAACCGAAAACTATTCAACTAAACCACCTGTTATTACCATATCGCTTTGGTGGTAACAGGAAGGATCTTCCCGGTATAGTTATCACTGGAAACAGATGAGAAAAACATTCCCAGCTGTTATATGTAGTTAAAATCATTCGAATTGACCGAACGTCAAGTTAAACCGTTGAAAAAGCGACTTTACTGTTTAAGCAACAAAAAATTATATACAAAATATCAGAAATATTTGTACACCTACTCTGTGCGGGTAAAACAGAGAGATCTTGTATTTTGTATTTAACTACCAATATTACTTGTAACCTATGTTTAACAAAATAAATAAATTGAATTGAATTAAGCAAGAAGGTTCAAAATCTAAGGGCAGTTTGTTTTAAGATTTGGACATTTTCAACTATACCAGTGATTACAAATTGTATGTAACAGGTAACAATAACCCGATTATTTGTAACGATAGATGAAGCAAGTGTGAAGTGCTCCACTGCGAACGTACCGATGCCTAAACACTTCGCGTGTGGCTCTCACTTGTGGAATATCTATTCGGGGATAGAGTAAAACACTTGACAATTTTAGACACATACAATATTTGTGTAACGAGATCCGTGTATGGCAAGGTTAAGTTACCTAAAAAGTCTGCGTTTGTCACTCAACAAAGCGAACCGAACGTTCTCACGCATTGTTGAATACCTGAAAGTCTCTTAGCCAGTTATCTCGCCTCTCTACCACTCGACCGGCTCTGAATTCCTGGTACAGGTCTTACTACAATGTAGCAGTTTCCAAAGTCTACCTTCGGGGATGTAGTCAAACACTGGCTATAGTAGACACTTCGCAAGATTCTGGCAGTAATCTAATCTAAAAGCGGACGCTCGGGTCTCGCGCTTTGTCGAAACCCTGGAAGTCTACCGATTAGTTCTCCGGCCCATTCTCACCCTTGATTGGTTATGTTTTCCAGCTACAGATCTTCCTGCAATGTTGCTGTGTCCGATCTTTACATTCGGGGAGACACTGCGCATTCAAACACTTGGCAAGGCTGTAATCTAGAAGGTCCTTTCATAAACCTGCGTTCCTATCACGATGAAGCGGACGCTCGAGCCTTGCGCGTTGTCGAAACCCTGGAAGTCTTCTTATCAGTTATCCGGTCTATTCTCACCCTCGAACGGTTCTGAATTCCAGCTACAGATCTTCTTCTGTGTCCGATATTCCCTCCGGGGATTAAACACTGGCCATTAGAGCACTCGGCAAGGCTGTAAACTGTAATCTAGAAGGTCCCTTCGTAAACCTGCGTTCGTCAGACGAGGAAGCAGACGCTCGAGCCTCGCGCGTTGTCGAAACTCTGGAAGTTTTCCGATCAGTTATCCAGCCTATTCTCACCCTCGAACGGTTCTGAATTCCAGCTAGAGATCTTCTTCTGTGTCCGATGTTACCTCCGGGGATTAAACACTGGCCATTAGAGCACTCGGCAAGGCTGTTAGCTGTAATCTAGAAGGTCCCTTCGTAAACCTGCGTTCGTCAGACGACGAAGCGGCCGCCCGGGCCTCACGCGCGGTCGAAGCCCTGGAAGTCGCGCGGCCAGTTGTCGCGGCGCGCGGCGCGGTCGGAGCCGGTGCACGCGAAGAAGTCGTCGCCCTCGAACGGGTCGGATTCCCGCGTGAATATGTTCACGGATTCCGACTTTTTGATGTCGCGGTGGGCCGGTTGAGGCTTGGATCTGTAACAAATAAATATAAATAATAATAATAAATTAATATGTAAACAATCATTGTTACACAAGGTGATACATACTAGAATTAGTTGTACAAAAAAATTATATATTAGGTCGAAACTTTCGGTTCCTAAACTAGGTATGAAACCTGTGTCTTAGGGGATTGAGTTCGTAGAATACAGACTCGTAACTAATAGCGTGGTTTGGAAAATGTAACAGCAATATGCATTATGATGTGAAATACAGCAATTATAAGAAGAAACTGGTGACAACAAGAATTGACAACATTTCGAATTTTCAAGCTTATTATGAAATCTTAAGTCATTTCGTCAATTCGTCAACAAGTACCCCCATAATATCCCTTTTCATATTTTTATAGCTATTAGTTTTCTAAATATTCACGAACATGTGAAGAAAGCATACCATCGTGCACTGAATTGTGACAAAGAAATGATGTCAAGTTTTTTATTTATGTTGGAGCAGGCAAAGACAAGAGTTCTCGCGCCGACTACTCTGAAGAGACGATCATTACTTGACTGTTTCGCCGTAAATTTCAGTGTCCGTTACCTGAGCGGCGGCACGTGCTCGTCCTCCTCGGCGATGGAGGCGGTGCGCGCGCGCGGCGCGGCGAAGTCGTCCTCGAACATGGAGCGCGGCGACACCGAGTCCGACGAGAACCGGAACCGGCACGTCCCTCCCGTTACCTGAGCGGCGGCACGTGCTCGTCCTCCTCGGCGATGGAGGCGGTGCGCGCGCGCGGCGCGGCGAAGTCGTCCTCGAACATGGAGCGCGGCGACACCGAGTCCGACGAGAACCGGAACCGGCACGTCCCTCCCGTTACCTGAGCGGCGGCACGTGCTCGTCCTCCTCGGCGATGGAGGCGGTGCGCGCGCGCGGCGCGGCGAAGTCGTCCTCGAACATGGAGCGCGGCGACACCGAGTCCGACGAGAACCGGAACCGGCACGTCCCTCCCGTTACCTGAGCGGCGGCACGTGCTCGTCCTCCTCGGCGATGGAGGCGGTGCGCGCGCGCGGCGCGGCGAAGTCGTCCTCGAACATGGAGCGCGGCGACACCGAGTCCGACGAGAACCGGAACCGGCACGCACTCGACTCGTGCGCGCGCGCGCTGCCCGCCGACAGCCCGCCCGGGGACGCCGCCTCCTCCGACTCGAATGCGAATCTGGAATCATTATGTTTCATTGAATATATAAACTGAAGTTACCGTCAGGTTAGGGATTATTACAGATGTGCGACACCGAGTGTGCGACACATCGTTTGTGCGACGTATGAGTAAGCGATGCACGGTATTGCGACATGTCATTTGTGCGACATGTCGTTTGTGATAAGTATGACTCGGCGACACTCAGATTAGCGACAGGGCATTTGTGCGGCACGTCGTTTGTGCGAAGTATGAATAAGCGATACTCAGATTAGCGACAGGCCATTTCAGCGACAAATAATTTGTGCGAAGTATGATTAACCGTCACACAAATTTGCGACTACTGATTTGTGCGAATACTGCGAACATTGTTCGTGCGGAGAATGGTTAAGAGGGCGCAGTACGTTTGGTTCTCCATACAAACGTATTTATGCTCTCATTTTAAAACGCCATGCTAGAATAACATGAAACTTTGTATACACAATGGGATCCAGCTTGTCTAGGGCGGAAATTAGTTTCTGTTGCTTGAAATTATAATGCCGAAAAAATACAGCGATTATTAAGGTTTTCATACAAGCCGTAATAACTCAAAAAACCGCTGTATTTTTTTTCTTTTTCAATTTCTAGCAAAAGAAACTAATTTCAGACCTAGGTATGCCGGATCCCATTGTGTATACAAAGTTTCATGTTATTCTAGCATGGCGTTTTAAAATGAGAGCCTAAAAACGTTTGTATGGAGAACCGATCCACACCGATCGTACTGCGCCGTCTTAATCGGTGAATAAATATGCGACTTGTTGTATGTGCATTTACGATTTTTTTTTGTAGAATTTCTCGTAAAAAATCATACTTCTAAAATATGTAGGAGTATGAACAATAATAGTGTAGTCATTATTTACAGCTTGCTGATTAAATGTCAGACAGACTGGTTGAAACTTGCTGTAGCCAACACGAAATTCACATCTTTTTCAAGGCTTAAAGGTTAAGTATTAAAACATTTTTATTTTTGGCATCATTTCATGAATATACGAGTATGAGTAAGATAAAAATTTATCGCACTCTAAGTCTTCGCTCATAAGACCCTAAAAAACTTAATGATGGTTCTAAGCAAGGAAGACTCAGTCTAGTGCGTAATAAGGGATAACAAGTTTTTTTATATGACATCTAGTTAGTCCGTAGAAAGTTTGCTTAAAAGGTTTAATGTAATAGTACGTACATTTGTATGGTAGAAGAAAATCGCATACTAGGACTTCGCTCATCCATATTGTCGTTTATTTGTTAGTCGAATAAAAGTAAATCGCATACTATTTAGCACTTCGCTTATCCATACATTTGTGTAGTCGTACATTTGTGTAGTCGAATAGAAGTACATCGCATACTAGTACTTCGCTCACCCATACTGTCGTACATTTGTATAGTCGAATAGAAGTACATCGCATACCAGCACTTCGCTGATGCATACTGTCGGAAATTTGTATTGTCGGACACAAATACATCGCACAATTCAACATCGCAGAATTGCTTTGTCGATTAATAGAAATGTCGCACTAGCGTACATCGCACATTCGTTGTCGCACATCTGTAATAATCCCGTCAGGTTATATGGAGGTATGTTTATGAATTTTAAGATCCTCGCTTTCGGCTCGTGCATGAACCGAAAAGCTGTTTAAGGTCGCAGGTGAAGCCGATGGTGCGACCTTAGGGCGGCACTGGTGCGTTCCTGGCAGAATATCAGCGACTAGCTGTTGCCCGCGACTTTGTCCGCGTCTTCGCTCCTATTGGTCGCAGCGTGATGTTATATAGCCTAAAGCCCTCCTCGATAAATGGACTATTCAACACAAAAAGAATTTTTCAATTCGAACCAGTAGGTCCTGAGATTAGCGCGTTCAAACAAACAAAATCTTCGGCTTTATATATAAATATGTTAGTATAAATATGGTCTCCTACCGCATCATAATGCTGAGCCAGCGCCCATTCTCTGCATAAACTTTTGTAATTTGTCGCGATTATTATTATTTTGTTAGACCTTTTAATTATTATTATTATATTATTTTAGACAGGCAGCTGGCGCTGGTAAGTCTAAATCATAGTTCACTAAGCACTAATATAATTCACTGCTTTAGATAGTTTGTCAAGTCTATTTTTAAACTGATTAACACTGTTGGAGTTCACAACTTGGGAGGGTAATTTGTTCCAAGTATTAACAATTCGGTTCGCAATAAAGTTTTTGCCGATATGCATGCTCTTAATCTTCATTGTCAGTAAATAACAGTGGCGGCCACTGAGATATTATTCTGGGCAACCCAGAGCAAAAATAAGGACCTACCTATCAATAAGATCGTTTCCTTGTAAGTACATGAGTTTATTACCGACTGTACTTTTTACTTAAACAATGTACCTATTCCCAACATTAAATGACCTTGAAATACGCCTCGATCGCAACTAAACACGACACATAATTGACATAATCATACACAAAACACTGGTACCTATATCGTAAATCTAAATTTCACTAGTATATTAAGTTCGTTTCTCATTAAAGATTACAATAACAATAAGCATTTGTAAATATATGTGTTGATTTCATATTTTATACATTATTCACCAACAAACAACCACCGTTTTAACAAAGTACCGTGTTGCGCAAACCTTCATGGATAATTAAAATAAGAGTAAACTACTAAAGTTGGAAACTACAGTAAACATTCATATTTTTAATATTTTTTTTGTGTTTTAAAGGTGTATAAGTACAATATTTGATAATTATAAAATCGATATCTATATTAATAATTTCGTGCAGGGGTACGGTAGACCCGAACGAGACCTGTCTCAAATTGAAGAACGTAAAAAAATAACGATTTTTGAGTTGAACATGTGTATCCGCAAAATTCGGATTGTCGCGTATTTTGCATTTAAAAGTGTTAATTTGATGACAAAACGTCGGCCATATTGCCCACAGACTATATTGCTATATTAAATTTGTTGGTTGACAGTGTCGGCTACGTTCGAAAATCGTGAACTATTTTTGCGTCCGGTATGTTGGCCAGGTTGCTGGGCTGCGTTCTGGGTGATGGGCCATCATCGCCCATTGTGTGGATTCGGCTAGCCGCGTCTGCAGCGTTTTGTTTTTGTAGTTTTCAAGCGTTCTATACACCTATCAGCCTAGCTAGCACGATAACTTATACCGTCACGTTATATGGGCGAAATGTATTAAAACGTCACATAAAACGTAACGGTATAATCTATCGTGCTAGCTAGACTGATTGTCACAACAACCGCCTTCAAAGCGAATGTATGGGGCCTGTTACATGGATTCATATCACGATAAGTATCACGTGAATATTAAAGCATAATCCATACAAATTTGAAAACTGCGATAATATTGACACCCCAGTATTGTGACAATATTAATCGTGTAAAGGACACCACTTGAATGTTTGCTGAGTCTGTCCGCCATCTTAAAGCTGCGTCTCTATTTTGTTTGTGACAAACTACTAGGTGACTTATGGCTTTTAAACGTCTAGCAAAATTCTATCCCTATCTCGCTCTATCTTATAACTTAGTGGTACTGGGGGACTAATCCGAAATTCGAAATCCGAACTTCGTATGGTGCCGTCCCTTTCACTCATATAGTCTATGACAGGAGAGTGAAAGGGACGGCACCATACGAAGTTAGGATTTTGAATTTCGGAGTAGACCCTCAGCTCATGCCGTTCGCCGCGCTCGGACGTTAGAGGCGCTACTGCGAACCGAAAACGAAGTATCTGCCTCTCTCTCGCACATGTATATTCGAACGACAGAGAGGAAGATAGTTCGTTTTTGGTTCGCGGTAGGCCCTCAGGCGTCAACTTTAAAACGAATAGGGTATTTTACTATACGAGAAATAAAATTCAAAATGTAATAAAAACCAGCCAAGTGCGTCGGAGTCACACACTGAGGGTTCCGTACAACTAAAAAATAAATGTGATTTATCAATATATTGATATTTTTGGTAAAATATACTTCATAATAAACATTATCACTTAATTTCAAGTTCATAGGTCGATGGGAAGCTAAAAAATTATATGTGTGACAGACAATACACGGAATGTTCTTTGACTTTCTTCGACCGTCCGCCACGCTCGGACTAAGGTGCTACCAACCGAAAACTAAATATATATGCCTCTCTGTCGCACTTGCATATTCGAGCGCGGAGAGGGAAATACTTCGTTTTTAGATCGTGGTAGGCCCTCTGGTCCGACGGCTCCTATTCCTGAGTGCCTACCGCGAACTTCGAAAATCGAACTTCGTATCGTACCGTCCCTTTCCGTCATATAGTGTATAACACGAGAGTGAAAGGGACGGCACGAGACGAATTTCGATTTTCGAAGTTCGCGGTAGGCACTCTGGATGGTGCGCGTATCGAAATGTGAAATACCTTTGGCAAAACGGAACAAGTTGTTAAATAGCTTCCATTAATTGGAGAAAATATTACCAACTGTTATTATTATCACGTGAAACACTGAATATTGAAGCAACATTCATAGGGGCCTGTTACATGGTTATTATTACGCGATATACTCATATCACGATCCGTATCACGTGCAATGAATATTGAAGAAAAATCCATACGATTTTGAAAACCACGATAATATTGACACACCAGTATTGTGATAGTATCTAAAATCGCCATAATATTGAGTGTAAAGGGCCCCACTGAATAGAATTTGGCGGAGAATAGAGATCTTCTATCGCGAAACGAAAACGAACGAACATCGTGTATTTCCCTCTGTGTCGCTCGAATTTGCAAGTGCGACAGAGAGGGAGATACACGAACTTCATTTGTTTTTCGCGTTAGCAGCTCTGACTTCGCACCAAAAATAGCGACTGGCACATCAATATTTAACAATGCACATCTGAATTGAATTTTAATGAACGATTAGTATTTTAGCTATACAAATCAGTACTGATTACGGTGTCAAATTTTTTATGTGCCTTTAAATACTACCCTTATAAAAATGCTTAGGATTAACTTGCAAAGATACTAGCCTTTGCCCGTGACGTCGTTTGCGTAATCTTTCACTCCCAATTCCATATAATTCCATTCCATACTTTTATTCCCAATCCAGACTACAGACTATATTTCTATACGATTCGAAGTTTCATCATAATCTGTTGTTGTAATGTTTTTATTTTATACATTTTTGTACACTATTTCTTTCGTCGTTTGCATAACTGTCACGAATAAATGTTTTGTTTATTTATTTCTTATTAATTTCACCCGAGCGAAGCCGGGCTTTCATCTAGTCTATATTAATAATTTCGTGCAGGGGTACGGTAGACCCGAACGAGACCTGTCTCAAATATGTTCAACTCAAAAATAACGATTTTTGAGTTGAACATATGTATCCGCAAAATTCGGATTGTCGCGTATTTTGCATTAAAAAGTGTTAATTTTATGTCGAAAGGTCGGCCATATTAAATTCGTTGGTTGACAGCGTCGGGTTGGGTACGTTCGGAAATCGTAAACTATGTTTGCGTCCGGTCTGTTGGCCAGGTTGCTGGGCTGCGTTCTGGGTGAGGGGCCATCATCGCCCATTGTGTGGATTCGGCTAGCCGCGTCTGCAGCGTTTTGTTTTTGTACTTTTTAAGCGTTCTATACAGTCACGTTATATGGGCGAAATGTATTAAATCGTCACATAAAACGTAACGGTATAATCTATCGTGCTAGCTAGGCTGATTGTCACAACAACCGCCTTCAAAGCGAATGTATGGGGCCTGTTACATGGTTATTATTATCACGTGATACATTCATATCACGATAAGTATCACGTGAATATTGAATCAGAATCCATACAAATTTGAAAACTGCGATAATATTGACACCCCAGTATTGTGATAATATTAATCGTGTAAAGAACACCACTTGAATGTTTGCTGAGTCTGTCCGCCATCTTAAAGCTGCGTCTCTATAGGTGACTTATGGCTTTTAAACGTCTAGCAAAATTCTATCCCTATCTCGCTCTATCTTATAACTTAGTGGTACGGGGGGTCTACTCCGAAATTCAAAATCCGAACTTCGTATGGTGCCGTCCCTTTCACTCATATAGTCTATGACAGGAGAGTGAAAGGGACGGCACCATACGAAGTTCAGATTTTGAATTTCGGAGTAGACCGTCAGCTCATGCCGTTCGCCGCGCTCGGACGTTAGAGGCGCTACCGCGAACCGAAAACGAAGTATCTGCCTCTCTCTCGCACATGTATATTCGAATGACAGAGAGGAAGATAGTTCGTTTTTGGTTCGTGGTAGGCCGTCAGGCGTCAACTATATTTGTATACGAAGTTTCATCATAATCCGTTGTTGTTATGTTTTTATTTTATACATTTTTGTACACTATTTCTTTCGTCGTTTGCATTACTGTCACGAATAAATGTTTTCTTTATTTCTTTCTTATATATTTCACCCGAGCGAAGCCGGGCTTTCATCTAGTCTGATAATATTTTGCCCCATCGCTCAAGCCACGTTTTTGTATAATTTTAATATTTGGCGAAGCAAGTCATTTTAATATAAACTTTATTCGAAAACATTTAAGGTTTAAATTCGAGTGAGATAATACCGAAATAAGCCGCTACAAAGCGGCTTGCAAAGACGCATAGAAGGCGGTATTTTCGCTGCGAGTCTTGGAAGCGCGGTATCAATGTGTGCGCGTAATTTCGATGTGTGCGCGCTGTGTAGTACACGCGCGAAGGCAAGTCGGTCTCCACCGGCTTTGCGCGCTCGGCGTGTGAATTCATACTGATAGTGATTTGTTGAAATATTTTGACGTGACGCGATTTAGTAAATCTTATTGTCAAATTCAGGGTAGTTTGTATTCATATTGATAATTTATTATGACATTATAAGTATGGTACACGCAGCAAGAAATTTTAGGTAAGCCGGTGGGAATCGTGTTGTATGGGAGCTCCGCCACTGGTAAATAATCATGTATATTGTGGGTACTGAATAAAGTTCTATCTATCTAAAGTATCTAATATACAAACTGAAATTACCGTGAGGTTATACGGAGGTATGTTATGATCCTCACTTTCAGCTCGTGCATGGACCGAAAAGCTGTATACGGTCGCGAAACCGACGGTGTGCCTCTAGGGCGGCACTAGTGCTTTCCGTAGCAGATCCCAGAACCGTCCGAAATGAGTTCCGGGAGGTTTTTGATCGGCGCAAGTCCGACGTAATCTCCTCGCTGCCCTGTGTTGCTAACTCACCTCGTCCCTTCAAGGTTAGCATACGGCGCCCTCTTCTTCACATTCTGCGGAGTCTCTTGGAAATCATTGTCGAACGGACTCGTACGTTCCCGCGGCGAGAAATCATTCGAGAACCGATAGTCCCGCCGCCTTGGCTCCTCGCGAGCCTCACGACCTTCGCGGCGCGAGCGGCGGCGGGAGTCGCGCGGGTCGCGGGGGTCACGAGGGTCGCGGGGGTCGCGGTCGGGGTCGCGGCGCGAGGAGCTGTTGTTGGAGCGCCGCGCGGGCCAGCCGAGCGTTGTGCCATACCTGACGACAGTATAGTAGATTTTTAACCGAGGGCTGAAGGGACACATTTCTGACGTGATATTTTCGAGGCAGGAATGGGTGGTTTTACCAGAATTAAACACTCCGCCTTTCATTCCAAATACGAGGAAACTAGAAAAAACAAAATAAGTAAAATTATTTTTTTAAATACTTTTCTGTATTAGAGCAGAAATGTACTTACTTTCAGCACGCCACTTAGATGAACAATGACCCACTTTCAGAGTATGAGAATGAAAAATGTTCTTGTAATGTTTTTAGAACGATGGTTTGCGACATCTCAAACCATCATATGGTTTCTATCTCTCTATCAAAAAAAATCAGAGGTTCTAAAGTGCCTGTATCCCTAAAGGGATAAAATTATGCTATGAGGTACATGACATTAAGTCTTGAACTAACTCACATAACTCAGTTGTTCCCAAGCTTACCCAGCGGGAAAAATCGCACGATAAAATCCCTTCAAAAAGTTCTACTGAAATTAAACTAAAATGAGTGGTATTGCGGGAACGAAAGACGAAACAATTTGATACGCGCACGAAACGACTTGCCAGCAAGTTTTGCTAGCCATAGCCCCCAAAAGAGATTGGTTAACCCATCGTATGCTTAGACACGGATCCGTTAAAAACATTTGAACTGTTTTACCTATCAAGGTTAATATAATATAATATATATAAAGGGACATATTTTTTTTACACAAATCGAACTAGTCCCATAGTAAGCTCAATAAGGTTTGTGTTATGGGTACTAAACGACGATATATTTAATAGATATATACTTAAATACATCGAAAACATCCAAGTCGAAGGAACAAATGTTTCTGCTCACCACAGAAACAAATGCCCTTACCGGGATTCGAACCCGGGACCTCAAGCTTCGGAGGCAGTGTCACTACCAACTAGCCTAAACAGGCCGAAAAAGGTTTGTTGGTAATTTGTGCATTTGGATTCTGTCAATCTTTATTATAAATAAAAACCGGCCAAGTGCGAGTCGGACTCGCGCACGAAGGGTTCCGTACCAGAAAAAAACGCCAACAATTACTCTGTTGTATGGGAGCCCCCCTTAATTATTATTTTTTTGATTTTGTATTTGTTGTTGTAGCCACAATAATAATACATAATCTTACGTACAATAAAAATACATTACGGCTCTTGAGATCTAGCTCAGCGAGTGGTAGCCATGAAAAAGGGCTGAAATATCACGTCTTTTGTATGGGAGCCCCCCTTAATTATTATTATTATTATTATGTTTTTAGTATTTGTTGTTATAGCGGCAACAGAAATACACAATCTGTGAAAATTTCAACTGTCTAGCAGCTAGACAGTTGAAATTGGCTGCCCAGGCTGTGTCTCAAGAACCGTAATAGCTAGACTCTAGCTATTATGGTTCTTGAGACACAGCCTGGTGACAGACGGACGGACGGACGGACAGCGAAGTCTTAGTAATAGGGTCCCGTTTTTACCCTTTGGGTACGGAACCCTAAAAAAACGCCACACAGTAAATGATGATGCAGCATAAGTATAACTTACCTTCGTTCACTAAGTTCATCCACCTGCCTGGGTTCATTCCGCCGCCTAGATTCCCGCCAGCCTAGTGACCCATAGTTCCGTTCTGAAAATGAATGATCATATGATAGTTAGCCAAATAGATAAGCTGATGTATCGTCATTTCCACGGTTAAGAGGTTTTTTTATACCACGTCGGTGGCAAACAAGCGTTCGGCCCGATGATGGTAAGGGGGTCACCGCAGCCTATGGACGCTTGTAACTCCAGGGGTGTCACATGCGCATTGCCGACCCTTTAAAAATTTATACACTCCTTTTTTGAAGGACCCCATAATGTAGTCCCTCGGGTATTTAACGACACCCTGCATGTTAAAAGCTGTTTTAATCTTTAGAACCTGACAAAGAAATAGATTTAAACATGATAAACATAACGCAGTCGGATAAAAACCTACGACTAGGTTTCCAGTTTTCGGGTCTAAACTAGGCCGGTATTTCTACGTCATGTGCCAGAAGACTTCAGTTTTGTTCAGACCACAACCCGCACCGTGGGGGCTACTGCCCGATCATTCATGAAAGGAGACAGCAGTGGGATGTATACAGGGTGGTCCAAATAGAGTGACCCATTTGTTTTTAGATTAATAGCGCCAAGGTTTATTTGAAAATACCCCGTCTATATTAAGCGATTTTTTTTTAGTTTTTCTAACCTATGAAAAATCACTTAATATTTCAAATTAAATATCTCAGACTAAATTTTCACTTACGACACTTTTTTCCCTAATTTGTATAAAAAATAGGTAGTTAATTATTTTAGGTATAAGAAAGTATTTCAAAGCCATTATGTTGCAATGTATATGTAAGGATTTTTTAAAATTGAATAAGTTATGATAGAATATTCTAAATTACATTTTAAAAAATTAAAACTTCTAAACTATGCAAACCGCTTAATATATATGTGCTATTTTCAGATATAACTAGGTGCTAGGAATCAAAAAAAAAATTGGGTCACTCTTTTTGGACCACGCTGTAAAGAGGCCCATGATGATTATTAAGGCAGTGTACGGTCTTGTCTTCTACGATTGATTGTCTTTATGTCGCCGCTGTCTACGGCTGTCGCGACATGGTCGGTGGACTCGTCTCGTCCGCTGTCTGAGTCGTACTGTCCAAGTCTTCTGTTTTTTCGAGTCATGTCAGGTCTTTGAATTTAGAATTAGTCGTTCGAAATGGGCTGTCAGTAAGTCTGCCAGTCATTAGTCTTGTCGGTCGGCCAGCAAAGAGGCTAGACGCCCCGACAGGCAGTATGCATAGCTCAGGTATTCTCGCGGTGACCCTATAGGGGAGCACTTACCGCTGCTTCGCCACCGCTGCTCAAGACCCCACCCTCGGGGAGACGACCTGCCGGACCCACAACCATCGCTGTAACTGAACGATAAGCACTGTTAGCCTCATCCCAAATTGTTAATAGTGACGAACGAAGCTGCAAGTTACAACAAGTTAGACCAATGTCTAGCGCAGGGATCGGCAAACTTTTTAACCAAAGAGCCAAATTCTGTAAATAACCATCATGTAAATATCCATCCATATAACCTTTTGGGAACCTGAGAGAGCCAAAAATACCCGTTTCAGTTTTTCACTGTATTTTTGATGAGACCTCGAAGAGCCGCATGCGGCTCGCGAGCTGCGGTTGGCCGACCCCTAGTCTAGCGAATCAGTTTAGTTTTTAAATTGTAACTTGTAACTACCCAATTAAAACAGTTCCTGCTTGTAAATTAACACTTTCGTTTAAAACGAACCTTAGATCTGTGTCAATTACTAAACGCCTATGAGAATTGTTAAACTCACTGATTTTCGCATTTCAATTAGATTACAAATATCACTGCAGAGGCCGGGAAAAAGCAATTCATGGACAAGTTGATTTTGACGAACGACTCTAAGCGGAGTCCGTCAATAGGTACGCGTCCATGAATTGCCATACCTGGCGAGTCATATCATATATATTGCTTTACTCAAAGAATGCAATTAAATTTGAAAATTATAAGGAAAATCCAAATTAAATTGTAGAATCATGTGCTGCAGCTGCCAATAAACGCCGCGTGAGCAGGCAGGCCCCGTCGCGCGGCTGCCCCCCCGGCGCCCCGGAAACAAGAGGTTACTTTGCCAGCCTAGGCCTCCAATTTTGTATGAAATTCCATTATGGGCCGCTCATTTCGCCGCACCCAAAACGTCATACTTCGCAGACTATTATAACTAACATAACGTCAATATTTCATTGCATTTTCAAGAAAATTATCTTAAAACCTTTGGAAGAAACATCAAAGTACGTATTTCTACGTAAATTGACAATATTATAAAGCAAATTGACTTACTCTTCCTCTTCATCGTACGAATGCCGTGGCTTCCTATGTCTGTCCCTCTCTTTATCCCTATATTCTTTTGGCCGCTCCCTGCTCCTTGAATCCCTATAATCCCTCTCCCTGCTGTACGTCCTGTCTCGCTCCCACGTGTCGTTTTCCCTATCTGGAAGAGAGAAACCAAAAATTTGGGTCGATCAACTTTTTCTTGCTGTTATTAAGTCCCGGTAAGTGAAACATTTTTTCTTACAAAAATGATTCTAATATGAAATTTTAGCATGCTTAGGAGATGTCCCACTGTAAAATGGGTATAACATTGTCACAAAAAGACATGTTTAGTGGATTTTAGACCTAAAAATATATATTTCAAGACCCTTCCAGGTGTGGTGCCGGGTGAGAATAGCACCACCCCCTTTCTTTTCTTGGTTGTCGTAAGAGTCGACTATGGGAACCAGGTCGAAGTGTATTGTGGGCGCTGGGCTGGCCACCTGTCACTGCAATATCACATTTTCTTCATCTAATAAACCGGCAATAACTAAAAGTGGCAATGAAAATTTATTTCCATGTGCTCTACCTACCCCTTTCGGGAATATTGGCGTAAGTTTATGTATGTATGTCTTTGAGGAGACGTAATCATGGCAATGAGCTACTAAAATATTCCGTTGATTGGTCCATTTATTGTATAAATTAAAAAGCTTAAAAAACATAACGTTATGCAACAAACACCGGTTTCTTTGGTGCCTTACTTATGAGTAATATAAATAAATACTTATGGCTTTGAGCTGTAGACCTCGACAATTTTTTTATCTTTTTTCAAATGACAAAATTTCCAATAAATGACTAGATAAAAAAATCTACATATATAACTATCGACCCTGCTCACAAAATTTCACGAGATTCAGTTGAGAAATACGACGTGTAGATGAGAACATCCGGACAGACAGACAAACATACGAAAGAATTCTTGTCAAAAGCTGAAACGGAGACGCTTCGCTTGCTTCGCTCGCTCGGTCAATTACAGGGACAATCTTACACAAATTGAACTTGCCCTATAGTAAGCTCAAAAAGGCTCATGTTATGGGCACTAGACGACTATATGAATACACAGATAAATAAAAAAATAAAATAAATAAATAAATAAATAAATATTGGGGGACAATCTTACACAAATCGACCTAGTCCCAAACTAAGCAAAGCTTGTACTATGGGTACTAGACGACGATATACATACTTATATAGATAAATACATACTTAAATACTTATACATAGAAAACATCCAAGACCCAAGAACAAATATCCGTGAAAAATGCACAAATAAATGCCCTGGCCGGGATTCGAACCCGGGACCTCTAGCTTCGGAGGCAGAATACTTAAATACATAGAAAACATCCAAGACTCAAGAACAAATATTCGTGTGATGAACGGGATTCGAAACCGGGACCTCCGGCTTCGTAAACAGGATCTCTACCAACTAAAAGCCAAAGTGTTCGTCAAACATGAGTAACAGATCTAACCTAATATTAGGGAGGTATTCCACTCATCCAATTTCTTTGTCCAATATACATTTGATCACAGAAATTGGATGATTTCATCCAACTTGGATCAAGCCATATTGATTTAACATGATTTAACTGTCATCGGAATCTTTGATCAAAAGTCGGGGTCTCATCTAAGTTGGATGAAATCATCCAATTTCTTTGATCAAATGTATATTGGACAAAGATATTGGATGAGTAGAATACCTCCCTTAGATTGTGTCCTGTTTTCGATGATCCATCCTACTGATACGTACGACTCTTGTGACCCTTCAATCCCTATTTCACTAATATGACAGTTGCTTCCACTTACAATTCGCTAAATATTTCGGGGTGCCAATTCTCGGTGCGTACGAGATGATGTCTATTAGGGATAAAATAATGGTGCATGTCGAACGGAAACCAATTCCCGTACTTAATAGGTCGACATGAATATGCGGCGAAATGTCGGTGTCTGACATTTGACAATGTGGTAATATAGGAGCTTGGGGTACAGTGAAACAATTTTGAATAAACCACAATCCACCTTGCTATAATTATGGGGTAAAGAATAGAGTAGGGCGCAGTAAAAAAATATTGTCGTGGATTTACATGTTATACACTTTGTTGCCCTACATACCGAACAAAAGGAAGTTGTTTAGTTGTGAAAGTTATCTCTTATCACTATCAGTCTATATTATGTTAGTTGGTCAGCATGGAAATGATACATCTGCATCTTAAGCACTTGCATTGTTAAAGAATACCTCCCTAATATTAGGTTAGATCTGTTACTCATGTTTGACGAACACTTTGGCTCTTAGTTGGTAGAGATCCTGTTTACGAAGCCGGAGGTCCCGGGTTCGAATCCCGTTCATCACACGAATATACGCATGAAAAAAAAAGTTGGACAAAGATATTGGATGAGTGGAATCGGCCTCTGTCAAAGAAATTTGATCAAAGATTGGACAAAGAGATGAGTGGAATGGGCCTCTGTCAAAGAAATTTGATCAAAGATTGGACAAAGATATTGGACGAGTGGAATTATACCAGCCTAAAACTAACCTCTACTCCTCCGATCTCTCCTGTCTCTATGATCTCTATGATCACGTTCTTTGCTGACGTCACGCCTATCTCGCCCGCTGCCCGAGTCTCTTCTCGACTCCCTTCCTTCTCTGCTGAGATCTCTATCCCTATCGCGCGGGTCTCTCTTGTCCCGTATTTTGTCTTTCTCTCGCCCGCTGCCGGAGTCGAGACATTCTCTTGAACCGGATGAGTTGTGTCTGGGGATCAGATTTTTTATGGTGTATTGTTAGCAAATGTACCTACGTATTAATATTAGTTTATGCAACTGTTACACACCATGACTATCATGAGAGGCACCTTCCACTATATTTCTAAATTGTAACAGACAAAAGTGTTAATAAAAGACCACCAAACAACATATATTTTTTTGTATGCGAAAGCTTAAGACCCCATGAACTAGTCACGATGCAAAAAACACTAAAATCGGCTGATTTCCCCGGGTAGCCCCTTAATAAATATTATTAATTATTATACCTGGATTCCCGGTCGCGGAGTGGAGGCCGCGGCAGGCGGCTGGGTGGAGGTTCCTCCTCCCATGGGGATACGTCGCGCGATGACGAAGACGTTTGTACTGCAACAACACGGTTTACTAAGCACATTGGTTGAACGTGACGAAAATTAATGTTTAATTTAAATAAGGCACCAACAGGGTCTACACTACCGTCAGAAAGTTTAGGACCAAACACAATTTTTAGTTTCATTTTGATAAATTATTACGCAAACCGAGTGAATAGGCATCTTCTGGGTGAGCTCGCTTCATCGTCGGCCTCATCTTTGCTCCCTGGCTAGATGCTGGCCAAGAGCAATCCCATTTTTAATAAAAAAAAACCAAAGAAGGGAAAAAGATTGCAATGGGCTGTTTCTCACGAGGATTGGACTTTTGCAAACTGGTCGAGAGTACTAGACAGATGAATCAAGGTTGTATGAATAATCAATCAATGTTGATCATTTGCATATTTTGTGTTTGGTCTTAAACTCTCTGACGGTAGTGTATATGCGCCCGCCGCGGGACACAAACCTCTATGCAAACAATACGCACCGGTGTCGGTCCTGGGCTGCGGGCTGTGCCGGCGGCGGCGCTCGCGCCAGGCGTGGCGGGGCTCGGAGTCGCGCGAGTCGGAGGACCACGGCGACGCGCCCGCGCCCAGCACCGCCCAGCGTCCCGCGCGCCCGCCGCGGGACACGCACTTCTCTGTATAAAAGCCCGATTAATACAAGGCAAACATTGCATTTGGTTCTGTTTTAGAACTGTATTTTTTACAAGACCGCAACTCGCCAAGACGTTCTGACGAGGCCTAACACGACGGTTTTGTCACGTAAGTTAGAAGTTGCTATGGCCACCTTACGTCTCCATCATCACAAAAAATCAAATGTACCACTGCATTGTCACCTGATTTAAATATATGTAAGTACAAACTTGCAACTCTATCAGCCTAACACTTGGTCAAGCAAAGTTTAATTACAGACACGGTGGAACTAATTAAAAGCTTGTAAAAAAAGTGTTTCAAATTCACTATCCATTTTTAATTATTTAAGATATAATTTCCTAGCCTATACCAACGTTTATCGGCACCAATTTAACTCATTTGCCTGGGCTAAATCATCAAATTCAATAATACTGTGAATTGTATCATTATCATTACCTTTAGTATCTGGCGATGATCCGCTAGCCACATCACTGATAGACCCCGTAGACAACCTCGCTGGCGGCTGCAAATCTCTCACCGGCGCCAATTCCACTGGCTTCTCTTCTACTTTCACCTCTTCTTTCTCCCTCACCACTGGGCTCTTCCTAAACGCTTCCTCTACGTGCGAGAAAGACAAACTGCTGTTGTCAATACAGTCGAAGAAATCAGAGTTGTCGAAGCCATCTGATTTCTCATCCGATCTCTTTCTCTCTTTAGGCGCTTCTGGCGGAAGCGATTCGAATTCATCCTGAGGTTCTGTTATGGTTATTTCACGTAAAGCCGCATATCTATCATTAGTATCTTCTGTTTTTACTTCAGTATTGTTATTTTCTCTAGGCGAAACTGATCTCCTAGAGACTGACCTTTCTTCTATTTGTAAATTCTTCATAACGGATTTTATGTCTTCGATTTTTGCATCGATTTGCGTCGGTTTCGGACTAACGGCTTTCCTGAACATATTGAATGAATCCAGCGTTAGTTCGTCTAGCGTTTTCAATGGACTTCTGTTATTCTCCTTAACGTCTTCTCTTTCTTGATTAGCTCTCATAATGTCATTGATAGCTGCCAATTCTTCTTTTTCATCCGAGTCTTGTTTGGTTTCTGATTCTATACTTTTATCGTCAACGGGGTCTAATATCGACATGGCTTTCAGTTCTTGTTCTTGTATTTCTCTAAAGGCAGCGTATCGATCGTAGCTAGGATTGGCTTTTTTATCGAAATCGTCGAAATTTGCTACAAATTCGCCAGTTTCTTGTGGTGCAAAGTTGTCTTCGAATTGTGGTTTGAATTCTGACGTCACTGACGTGACTGACGCAATTGCCGCTATTGAAGGAGCGGTTGGAGGAGGTTTGTCTGATATTGTTGTCGACATTGTTATAGGAAGCGAAGGTCTGTCTTTATCTTTACCTATTTTGGTTGATGGTTCTATGTGAATATGCTGCAAAAGAAAAAAATACGTTTGTAGATTTCACTTACAACACATAATATCAATAAAAAGGTTAGGTCACTTTTACCGCAAAACACAAATAACACTTTTACTGCCGGCAACCCGCTAAGCAATTCTTAGTTGCTAGGCAACTTTCGCTACAAAGCGGAAACCACCGTGGTACAGGGACGAAAAGCAAAGTAGACCGATTTTCTGAATGTTTGATTATATTTAAAAATCGGCGGTGACCTATGTCACTTTATGATAATGTATGGTGGTATGTTTAGTTGAGGTATTAAGTTCTAGTTACCGCTCTATCGTTGTCGGCCGCTAAGTACGACCGGAGGTAGTCTGTGAGTTGAGGTAACGTCATGGACGATAACGTCGCGGAAGGAACTCTTAACCTGAAAAGAAATTTTATATTAGACGTTGAGAATCTACTTACTCTGAAATACTTTATCATAAGTAATCATAACATTTCAAGCCTCTAAATCAGGTCACCATCTCCATTCAAGTGCTGATCAAAATTTCAATAGAGCACAATAGGCTAGTTTACAAAAAAATATTAACAATGCCATTCGAACCAGCTTTTAAAGGGGATTAAACTTTTATATCGGACCATCCACGATTAAAGCACAACAAAAGCCGCAAATGAGGGTCATAGGTGGATGTTGTTCCCGGCCGGACGTTAAAAACGCTCCATACTAATTGATAGCTAATTATGATGTCAAAACGCACGAGCCCTGTACGTGTACTAATGCTGTATGGAATCGATTTGTGTAAGATTGTCCCCCAATATATTTATTTATTTAGTATACATACTTAGTATTTATTATATACCTGTTATCATATATCAATCTTCTAATGTAACTTAGTCTAAGCTGCCAATGCACAACAAATAAGTATGTTAGCTTATGAAGGTAGCTAGGGAGCGATGCAGGTTTGCCCAGTGCTAACAATAGCGACTGTCAGGCCTGTCTGCTATCACTCTCAGTTTAGCGTTGCCCGCCGAGCCGCCTCACTGTGGCGTGGAATCCGCGTACTTCCACGTCCGCGAACATGCCGCGGCGGACGCAACAGCACCCTGAAAGCGTTATTATGCTGGACCCGCAATACCTGTGGGCCAGCTCGTCCATACTGCAGGTGAGCAGCTGGCTGAGCGTGATGTCGAAGCGGCGCGCGGCGGGCAGCGGCGGCGGCGCGGGCGCCAGGTACTCGTCCTCGCTGCTGGTCGTGGCCGCCGACGACAGCCGCGGCTTCATCGTGCGGTCCGCCTGGACAAACATTCATTTATTTTATTTATATATTTATTTAAACTTTATTGCGCAATACAAGAAATATTTTACTTATTTATTACTAGTGTTGGTATAGACTTGAGTCTTTGGAGTCTTCATTCCAAAGACTCAACTTAGTTTTTAGACTACAGTCATTAAATCGAAATGAGTGTTCTGTAGAGTCCTCCAAATAGACTCAAGTCCTCTATAGAGACTTGAGAATTTTGTTTACTAAGTGTAAACAAAAGGCTTTTTACTCATTATGATTAGAGCTCGACTGTACCTGTAGAAACACGTAAGGTTTCGCGGCCTACTGAGTGAAGTGGGAACTGTAGAAATCAGTACTTTGGATAGAAACGTCAGAAGTGATTCTTTGCCATTAGATTCAAGTCTTTTGAGACACGCCTGAAATGAAGTTAAAAAAAAAAACACTATAAAAGATACGATCGTTCGAGTCTTTTTTATGGCTTGAGTTGTGACTACAGGGCTCGATAAGACTCGAAAAAGGACTCGAACCATGACTCAAAAGGCTCTGAAGTCGTTTAAGCTTTGAATCCCGTAAATATGAGTCTAGTTCTTGAAATCGAGACTCCAAAAACTTGAGTCTTTACCAACACTATTTATTACACTTTATTGCACAGTAACAAGGAACAGATACAAAAGGCGAACTAAATGCCATAAGGCATTCTCTACCAGTCAACCTTCTAATGGCGAAATATGTACAAATGTCGGAATGAATGCCATAAGGCATTCTCTAAGAGTCAACCATTGGGCTAAACAGAAACATCTAGTGCAGGCATTTAACTTTACTGGAGAGCTATACGGTAAACATTCATTTCTCATCACACTTGCTTGTAAAGGGTCTTGTTGTACGCAGGCGTATAGAGCAGTTATAGACGATTTACCTCTCGCGGGAGTTATGGATTTCTGTGTGATCTGATTAGTTTAAAAAAATCTAGTTGGCCGCGCTCCACTAGAATACTTCTCTGTGATTGGTTGAAATATTGAAGCTGACAAATCTATTACGCCGCGCGCCGCAAGACTACTGCTTTGTGATTAGTTGCAATATTGAAGCTGTGCGCTCCTCTCGCAGGGACGCCCCGGCGATCATGCACTGATACTGGAGGTGAAGTTATCGATTTCTTCATTTTTGATTAGTGCTGGAGTAATTTATTTATTTCCTCGTAAATGTAATGATAACATTGGAGTTAACTCGGGCGTAAGAAAATTGCACACTCGAGTCATCAAAAAAACAAAAAGAGCAGTAGACTCTCGTTCGCAATTTTCCGCTTACGCTCATCATATTACCAAAGGCTAGGCAGCGGCGGCCTCTTTTCCCTATATGAGGGGACCGCGGAGGAGGGCGGGTCACGTGACCTCGCGGACCTTCTTGAGAGTCACAGACGACTCTTTTGCATTCAAATCGCGCCCTTTTGTCAATGTTCAATCTAACAATGTTACAGAACGATGGCTTACCAGAAGCTCCCTCTTCCTCGCCGGCCTCAGTAACGGTGATCCCTCCTCCTCGATCTGAGGAAGCCGTGGAGGAGGGCGGGTCACTGTGAGTTCGCCGACATTTCTCGGAGTCCGAGGTAACGATGCACTCTGCAGTGGCGTGTACTTCATAAAGATAAAAAGACACTGCCTACCCTAATTTTTATTATTCATCATTTTATCTAGGTATCATACATATTATATGTTGGCTATGCTATATGTGGCTGTCTTACCTATGGCTCCCTCTTAATCGCCGGCCTACGTAATGGCGGACCCTCCTCCTCGATCAGTGGAGGCCGTAAAGGAAGGCACGTCACTGTGAGCTCGCCGACATTTTTATGTGCGCCGATACACAGTGCACACTGTGTCCGAGTCGTATATCAGTGTTACAGGATATCTTACCAAAGGATCCATCTTCCTCACCAGCCTTGGCAGGGGCGGTGCCTCCTCCTCGATATATGGAGGCCGAAGAGGTGGGCACGTCATGTGACCTCGCGGACCTTCTTGAGAGCCCGAGACAACGACGTTCTTTTGCATTCAACTGGCGCACATTTGTCTCCGTTCTGTCTAACAATGTTCCGGGATGTCTTACCAAAGGCTCTCTCTTCCTCGCCGGCCTCGGCAGCGGCGGTCCCTCCTCCTCGATCTGAGGAGGCCGCGGAGGAGGGCGTGTCACTGTGAGTTCGCCGACCTTCTTGGGAGGCAGCGGAGGCGGTGGTGAAGCGCTTTCCGCGTTTAGTTTGGAGCTTGGCTGCGGCCGTTGTCGTATCGTGCTGGTATCTGTGTTCTGGAAAATTACAGAGTTAAAGCCATTACCCCGAAAATCGAAATTTGGGTAACATAGAGCGGAGAGACTTTCCATCTAGATCTGTGCTAATCCCTCGTTACCGTTAGAATATTTTGCTAAAAAACGTATCAATGATACCAATATTTTCAAAGACTAACCACATCCGCTATTCCACATACAACAGGTAAAGTTACAACATAAGTAAGATACATTACCTGTCTTTGTAGCCTAGGTGACTTAGGAATAGGCTCAGGCGGCAGCGTGACCTGCAGCGGCCCGTTGAACACATTCTTCGCGTCCGACTGCGATGGCAACGTCGTCTGTGACTGCGACTGCGATTCCTTCTCATCCCTACCGGTCTTCCTCTTATCCTCCCGCTTCGGAAACTCCTGCATACTCGTGAAAGGATCGTCCTTAAACGAGTCCGAAAACGGATCAGCGCTGTCGAACGGATCAGTCTCTTCAAAAGGATCAATGGCCGTGAAAAAGTGCCCCGCGCAAAGCGGTCGGCCGATAGACACGGTCCCGCCCGACTGGCGACTAAGCGACGTCATTGTCGACGTGTGACCGTAATCTTTCTCCACATCAGTTAGCAGCGACTGTGTGGTCGGTACCAGGTCTTTGAGCACTTTCTTTGGCGGATTTTTGAGCTCCTGAAAGAAGAGTTTTTTGTCAACGTAAGGTTTACTCCGGCCGGTGCCGAGGGGGTCTAGTTCGGTGAATACGTCGTAACCGAGCTCCGTCGTCGGCCGGGGGACCTGTAACACAGGTATCGGGTCGTGAGGGACCGCCGGAAGCGACAGTGGTGAGGCTACCGCGACGAGAATGTTCCACGTATAGCTGGGCTTTTTCCAAAGGAAATTTCCCACGAAAGGATTAAGTCTGAAATAATGGTATTGTACCCTTCCTCTCGCTCGATACTTGGACATCTTTACGTAATTCTAAGTGATGTGATGAAGTAAAAGTTAAAATTCGTAAATCAGTTACATTAGTAATAATGGATCTCTTCTCGCGAAATTTCCTGTTTTTCGATTATTATTTGAAAGTGATAGAGTAACAATAAAGTAACTAAAGATGATGTACGTTGGAATAACAATACTACTGTCTAAGCTATAAGGTTCTATTTTGCTATTCAGTGCATACGTCAGATTCTTCCGTAAGTATGCATACCATTCCGATAATAGGCAGAATACCAGTCAATCGTATCGTATTAAATGATTGAAAAGTTCATGTCTGTTAATGTGAAACTTTATTAGTCAATATCAAATGCCTGAATTAAAACTGATAGTATTCTTACAATACAATATTAATATATTTATATTTAAACGCCCATCAAACCTATAGTTAATATGCCGCTAAAGTTCGTTTGTCCTTATCTGTCACTTTGACATTTATGTTTGTTAGACAGGGACAAAACATATTTTAGATAACAGAGGTTTATAAAATTTTATGAACAAAGGGGTACATCTGTAGTTGATATTGCAAATGCTGAACAAAAAGTACAATACCATTGTTTCAATTATAGAATCGTGGGAAAGTTGAAAAATCCAACTTAGATCGGACATATTCCCAACTGCACACAAGACAGAATGTGCGGGGTAGCGACTACTTGTGTGTACTCACTCTACGGAGTATTCAGGAACTTGGCTTTCAAGCACATTCACAAAGACAACATTTATTTAGGGACATGCACAGGCTCGGCGGTTGCAAGGACACGTAGCTGCATACTTTTGTATTGACAGTCGTATACTAATAGAACTAAAAGACCAGACAGAGCTACGTAAGTAAAAGGAAGTGCAGGAATACTACAACTTTGTCATATCATCAGACGAATGGGATTTTTTTGCATGCTGTAGTATTTCATCCTAGACAAATAATAAATATTATTATGTAGATACTATTGTATATCACAGATATTTGTGATTTCTGGATAGTGTACGCGTATCCGTATTACAGAAGGAAGCATTTTGGTAAAAGCAACTTCACTGCTTCGTTACTCAACAGAAGCTCGGTTTTATATTTTAGGGGACAGTCACTATTGGTATCCCCGATACCTGAGTTCGTAATAATTACTATACCATAAAAAAATACTACAATGAGTGTTGGATGTGGCGAATGATTGTAATAGCAAAGTCTGTGATCTGACCTACGCTTTGCTCTGATGACATGTTCTCTGATGTGCTCTGATGCCTGCCCCAGTATGGGAAATCAGTATCAGGTCAAAACACATGAGATAAATGTGAATCTAGGGTTGCCATATGTCCCGGTACGCAGCGGTAAGCGTGGTGTCCCAGTGTCCCGGACATTAAGCAGTTTGACCCGGATTGAAAACCATAGTTAATTAGTAGGGACCAAAAGTAGGTAAATACCTAGGCATGTGCGTAACACGGGCGTTTATGAGCCTACCGCTTAATCCAAATGGTACCTGCGTGGCGCGCAGAGCAAAAAAAGTTACGTCAGAGGGTAACAGACGGGGAACGGGCGGAATGGACCTGGTCCCGCTTCTCCGTGTGCTTACCCTTTGACTTTAAGGATGAGGGAACCGCTGAAATGATGTCCGTTTGTTCCTTTTTCATCTTTGCGTACACTACTTTTTCCGAATTGACCCTGTCAACGTCCCCATATTTGTGGCAACCTCACTAAATGTATGATATTGATGTCGTTCTGTCGCGTCACGACACACGACACTTTCACAAGTCACACGACACTATTAAAAAAAAGGGTTCAAATCTACAGAAACTACACATTGAAACTGATGCCAGTCAACTAACATGGTCGGTATGAAATAATAACAGTGAGTACTAAGTACCGTGCAGGTGTAACTAACATTGCGTTACAGGTGTAGTGAGTGAATAATGCTTTCCCATCGGCTAAACTCGGAAGACGACTAGACCCGAAGTGGCTATCGATTACCGCTTTAAACGATTGACAAATTCATGTCTGTTAATGTATTTATTTAATCGTATGGCATTTATTTACGAACCGTTACATCTTCGAGGAGACAAGTACGGTTGCCAGTTTTTGTTGCACTTTTAGCACCACCCAGGGGTCACGTGTAGGGTAACGGTGGGTACTCCCTACGGACGTGGTGCAATTTCGACCCCCCTTGGTCAAGTGAGTGGGCAACTTGACTGTTAGAAGTTCTCAAGCCGCCCGAAGGCCTCTAAATTGGCTTAACGACGGCTGTCGTAGACAGCAGCCGGGATTAACGGCTTAACGTGCCTTCCAAAGCACGAGAGCGCTCAGTTAGTAACCACTCAAAGCGGTCACCCATCCAAGAACTGACCTGCGCCCACATTGCTTAACCTCGCATACCGCACGCGGTACGCGGGCGCCGCTGGGCCACGAGCGCTCTTGTTAATGTGAAACTTTATTAGTCAATGTCAAATGTCAGAATGAAAACTGATTGTATTTTGCCATTTGTCATGAAAGAATATTTGTTCCTGAGTCGTGGATGTTTTTTATGTATTTAGGTCTTTATTTGTCTATACATATAAGTATGTATATTTTCAATGCATCTGTTCAATGCCCAATGTTCAAGGCTAATTCTTTCCTAAGCAGAGCTTGTAAAACATATAATGATAAATAGCAGATATGTTTCATATGTCGGAAAGCCAATATAGACGTAGATTGCTCTGCAAAGTAAAATAAATTAGTTAAGATGTAAGATGATATAATGTTTTCTAAAAATTTACCTGTAGTTTAAGTTTATTAATTTCCTGCACATTCACTAAGGCAGCTCTGAATCTCAATCACTCATGTCAATTATTTAGATGTATCACTTGTCAGTGGCAGCTATGCTGATCGATGTATTAGCTATAGTTCGACTTCAAGATTTAAAAAGGGGAGGTTATCAATTCGGTTCTATGTTGTTTTTTATTTCTTTAAATTTTTGTACTCCAGAACTCCGTCGTTTCTGAACCGATTTTAAAATTCTTTATTTGATTGTAATTTGTAAGTATATATAGCCAAGTTGGTCCCGTTTTTGTCAAAAAGCAGTTGTGATGATGGGATCCATGAGGAATCGAAGGAATTCCTCAAATGTGAAAGGCACACATATAGTGATTTTAGTATTTTCATGAACTATTCAAGCATTTTCATTAAAAAAAGTGACATTTGATAAAGTGGAACTGCTGATGATGATCAGAACGGAACTATTCAACGACGCATAGTTCACGTTTGGCGAATTACCCTCTTTGCTGTGTTTGTTAAGCAAGTTAGATTTTCAAGACAATCATTTGTCAAGCTCGAGTTCTGATGATGGGATCCATGAGGAATAGAGGGAACTCCTCAAATGTAAAAGGCAAATGTATAGCTCCTCAAATGTATAGTGATTTTAGTATTTTCACCATTATAAACATACTTATAGCCATTTTTATTTCATTGTATGGAATCTAAGAGTGCACCATCTAAGTATAATAATAATCTTTCACCGGCCTCCCCCATTGAAGACGGTTTTTTTTTCTTTAAAATTATAATTTTAAGTATTGTTTATACCGTTCTTTGCCCAAATAAAGATTAAACATATCGTCGTTTAGTACCCATAGTACAAGCTGCTTTGCTTAGTTTGGGACTAGGTCGATTTTTGTAAGATTTTCCCCCAATATTTAAACAATACGGTAATTGGCACTTCGACGGGTCTAATTGTATTCCGATATTCGTCGATGGGGAAGCATTATTATCCACTACATTTTTACGATGTGTATGAATGATATGCGAAGCTGAATGATTAGGGCCAATCAACATTTTTTTCTTAGTTGCCATGGTTGTCTCCTGCTATTAAAAACTAAGATTTTATAAGGTGAAACACACTGAACGTGTGTCTTTTTGCCAATGGTAAACCCAATTTATGGTAGAATTATCTAAGGACACTACAAGTCCATATCTTTTTTTTTCTATTAAACTCTGTCACTGTTGGAAACAGTTGGTTGACCCATTATCGAAATCGTCTCAACGTTTTTGTAACATTATTATACAGGCAGGTTTTACGATGGTCTCATATGTACATATATCGCGTGATAATCATATGGAATAGTAGAATACCCACACAAAAGTTTTGTCACTTCCTAACACTCTTTGACAGCAAGTGGCAGATGCTTTGTCATCAGCAACGTGACCACAATAAGATTTAAGATAAAGCTTCGGTCAATTAAATACAAGGCCTTGACTCAGTGCATATAAAATTATACTACTATGTATGTATGTTAAGAACTAGTTATGTGACTGTGGGAATAATGCCGCATTTGTGTGGGGAACTTCGCTTTAACAGCGCATCACTAGTAAGAACAAATCTCTAAAAGTAAATGCTGCCAAACGAACTCGCGTAAAACTATTATAATATAAGTTCTTAGTAGATTCAATGAAGTTTCCTGTTCTGCTGTACTAGAACAAACACAAAACAGTAATAGTAATTTGCCAAAAAATGCAAGCACGAAATGTTATGTTTTTTTATTTTGTTACAATAACGTCGATCTAGGTATGAAGAAGGTATTCGACTAGCGCACAAAGACATATAACGCGATATCAAACTCACCGGAGGCTCAGGCGGATCCAGCCGCGCTGGCGGCGGCGTGTCCAACTCTGGTGCTAAGTCGAACGGTAGCTTGTTGGGGCTGAACACCGTGCGCGGAGCGGACGCGGCCGCGGAAGCGGAAGCGGAAGCGGAGGCGGAGGCGGAGGCGGAAGTGGCGGCGGATCGCCGCGCCGCGATGGACGCGCCTGGTGGAGGCGGTAACAGGCCCTTCTGCAAACGTAGAACATAGAAGGCCTATGATCACAAGGAGAGTGGAGACTGAGCATAGCATATTCAAACTATGGGCAGGTTGCATCAACAAAACAATACACTTGTCTTACTCTTTGGAAAGTTTATATAAATAGGATTTCTATTACGTATGGATGTGTGCAGTACTCGTACGTAAACAAATGAATAAATCCTGTCAGCTTCCAGCCGGCTAAAAATCGCTACACTCTTTATGTAGGTAACGGTAGACAGAAGGCGGTCTTATCGCTGAAGAGCGATTTTTCCAGGCAACCTTTGGGTAACTGTGGGCATCACCCGCACTTTACTAACCGACTAACGTTACATATGGCGCCCGCAGCTGTCATGTATTGAAAACTGTCAAAAGCAGATCTTAACGGACAAAACTTTCGATTTTGTAACTAGATCTTTCGGAATCTCGTTAGAGGCCACCAGCCTCTCCACCTGTGTCAGCCCACTCAGCATCAGCCTCACTCAAAGAGCCAAGCTCTTGATTATTTGTGATTTGTACCATACCAACTTGAGACGGGGCTAATTAATAATTTTCATCTTTTAAGAGCTAAGCTCTTGTAAATTAGGCGGTGTTTGTACTAACCTGAGACGGCACTATAAAAGAGTCTCCAAACGGGTCGGTAGAGGGCGTTAGCCCCTCCACCTGTGTCAGCCCTCTCCTTAAAGAGCTAAGCTCTTGCTCCAAATCGACTAGTTCCGCAACGCCGCCTTCGGCCGTGTCCTGGTTTTTCGGAGTCGATGTACTTGTTTCACCGATTGTTGTGATGCTCTGGAATAAAGAAAAGGGGACATTCTAATGTTTGATTATATTTGGCTTAACCATGGTGTTGGCTTAATGATCATGATATCCTATCACTCGTATCCCTACCGAAGAGTTTTCAAACGATATTTTCTCTTAATTCGAGCCAGTTAATTGACTAAAGAATTGGTTCGTAAACTCGTGAAAACGCTACTAAAGGCCAAACAAAACTTTTTATATGTATAAGTTCGAGATAAGACACCAAGTCAATGTGAAAGAGTAATATGCATTTTTAGTATCGTACAATTAGTATACAATATAATAAATTCGGAAATTAGTAAGAAAAATACGTGAATCACTCTCAATACGTGAATGATTACATAAAATAATACGTTTGTCTTAAATAGTACACCATGTAATAAAGATCACAAGAATCTTTTAGTTGTCTTTATTGAACTGACATAAGTTAATATAACAATAAACACAAGTATTTACCGCTTTTTTCTTCTTACACGAAAACTGAAACGAAAGCAAGTTTTTTCTAGACATTAAGAATAACGCCAAACCAAAACCACACTCCCAATATAAATGGTAAAACTAAAAAATGCTTCTTCTCGCCCTTGTCCGATCAGTGGGCAGAAACGACTAACTTTCTGCCCACAGATCGGACAATAAGGAATGTATAAGTGTTATTCAGTTTGCGTATTGACAGAGACAATTATGCAGTGTTTGGATACACACCGGACATTGTGCGCGATTACGAACACATCTTTTATATTAATGCAATTGTACCTATTAATATCAGAAAAAATAGTAGGTATTTAAAATAATAATTATAAAAGATAGAATACTAAATTTTCTATTTAGCCATTGAGGTCATTGGATAATGAGCGGTCGTCGCCATCAAACGTCACAATTTGGCAAGTTATTATTGTGTTTGTGTATAAAATTTTATGTCTTTATTTGGATAATTTTTTTTAAAAAAGTAACCGGTCTATTAAAGTTGAAAAAAATTATAGAAACATCAGAGATAAGTAAAAATAAAAACTTAATTACAAACATATTGCTGTTGTATATTAGTATATTAGCATTTAGAGACAGACAACCGGAAAACCATGCGGTGTAGACTGAAAAAGTCATACCAGCGGCAGTAACACGTACTCTTGTGACAGTGAAAATATTACGCTGGAAAGTTGTGAGACTTGAAAGGTACTGCCTAGAAAACAAAATTAAATAATTTTCTGATAAATAGTACATAGCTAGGTACGAGGGGTGATCAATAAGTTTTGATAGTCAGTATGATCATTGATCAGATATGGGAGATATGTAAATCGTTATATTTTAATTACAATATGCACACTTTCTATATTTTCAAATTCTTATTAACGTCATTCAATTGTTTTATTTTACCCCAATAAAAACAATTTTACTTTTTGAGGTCAAATTTTATACCTTCACCTACCTAAGTCATCACCAGCTCGTGATTTATGTAGTTGGTTTTGAACGTATGTGAATGTTATCAGGTCTGATCTTTACTCGAAGAGCAGCAACCTTGTCAATTAGAAGGCTCTGAAGTACAATTTCTGCCGAAAAATCGTGATTATTTTTCTTCAGGTTATTTATAATATTTTTTACGACTCGAAAGCTAATTTCGCAGTTTTTATTAGTCTCAATAGTCCAGGATGAAGTCGAAAAATACACCCTGATTTTGGTGACAGAGCTGTAGATTTAAAAAACGTCTGCATAGATAACTTGCTTATTCTTTAAATCAAAATGATAAACCAAGGTTTTTTTTCAATTACAATATTCTTTATTAGTGCATCAGGACTTTTTCCACACCACTCCAAATAATTACAAAAACAACTCTTATTTTTGCCATCTTGTTATTTTTCCCATTCAGATGTTTTTTGTCCAGCAATTACAGAAAAACAAATTAATAATATTTATATATTTTTGCTCTAATTAAATGTTGATTAATGTCATGGTATAGCCAACATTTAAAGAATATCATTAACAGGGTGGTTCATACCGATTACCAAAACTTAATGATCACCCCACCTAGGCACAATATTGACACTGTCACACGAGTACGAGTTACTGCCGCTGGTATGACTTTCGCAGTCTAGACCGCGTGGTTTTCCTATTGTCTGTCTCTAAATTCTAATAATCACAACAGCAATATGTTTCTAATAAAGTTTTTATTCTTACTTATCTCTGGTGTGTATAGTATGGCACAATAAGCACAATTTTTATTAAGATATTCATTTTTGGATATACCTACAGGAAAAAATTATATAACATAATAATAAAGACGTTTACTTACACCATTTATAAGTCAAGAAAGAATGTGCTGATTGATTTTTTTGATTTGTCCAAAAATAACTATTAAATAATCGGTAATATATACGAAAAAAAAAAAACATTTTTTCACACGGAAAAACGGGTCGAGGGCGGAACAAAGTTCGTCGGGACAGCTAGATATTCATACAGGGTGATTCGGGAGACGTGAGCAAGATCAACACTACAGATTCAGTAGATCATAAGCTACTGCTTCGTGTCACTATTAGTGAAATTAACGTTCATTTATCTTTGGTGTTGAAAACAAAATATTTTTAATTATTTACGAAATTTATTGTCACTCTACAATCAGAATACTTCAGTCAAGTGATACGTGTCAAATTGAATGTCATCTGAGTCCGATTACTTTTGAAATATCGTATCTCACTCAATGTGACAATTTACTCTCTTCGTAATCAAAGTGTTGTCACACAGATATCAGGGTAAAGCAGATGCGCTCATTTAAGTTGAACGATTTTTGTACGTCTGATCTATTCTCACTAATGTACAAATCAGAAAGTTTGAGAGAGACAGACAAGTGACATCTGACACGTCTTCACCTGTCAGTGTCTCCGTCTTCATAACTGAAAATTGTACTGAACTGACGTTATGGTGTGTTAAGTTTATATGGGATTTAACATCCTGGTGTGCTCGCAAATCGAGACACCTTGTTAACAGCCGAAAATGATTGTATTATCTGTCGCATTCTAACTCATTTTGGTGCACCATAAGGATTAAAGAGACAACTATATGGAAAAACATCTGGCTTAATACTGCGAGTCTGCTTTTCTCTGATGTCTGTGTGTTGTCATAACAGTTAGAGGTTTAATCTTAAAAAACCAGTTGTTGTAGTGTGACCATGATTGTAGAGAATTAAACTTTAACTTAACAACAATTAAAATACAGGAAAAAGGTATGGGTGTTTCACTTAAATACAATGGTGAACGATTCATTGCCATTTACTATGTATGTACTGTTGGTCCAGGACGGCTAGCATAACTTGGCGCGCGAGGTATCTCACGCGCGAGATAGACTATCCGCCTCTTTCTAATTGGTACACCCAGAAAGAGACGGATTGTCTATCTCGCGCGCCAAGATGTGCTAGCCGGGCTGCTCACGTCTCCTGAATCACCCTGTATATTCAAAATTACGTCGCCAAAAAGATTGATACTGTATACCGGTGTATAAAAATTAACTGATTATTGATTCGAACATATCCCGTATCCGAGCTCAATTAATCTATTCTATCTATTTAAACGAACGTCAAACAGTAAAGTACAAAAAATGGGCTACGTCGGGCCGGTAGTATACAGTGCAAATTTTATACCTACATTTGATATAAAACGAGCAAGCTCGTCGCCAACAAACAAAGGCGAAAGTATGTATTTGCCGTAAACAAATTTTGTATTTTCATGTTAATAATTTAAATAAAAATGAAACTGATACAATGCTTACAACGAAACCCATGCCAAAGGCAAGACGATAGAGATTGCAGGCAGTGTACCTAACCGACAAAATAATTCTGTTTATAACAGTTTATTTGCATAAATCTTATTATGTCTCGTCTCCAGCAACCTAACTGCTATTCTATGCAAAACATCGCCAAATCTTTCACGATGTCAAGTGACTGTCCGCTTTGTTCGTAACCTCACTGCCCTTCTATAATATTCGTCCGTAGCATACGTAATAACATTTATAAAGGATGATCCCACGTGAACTTAATACCCGACCTTATTATTTGCACATTAAAGTGTAATTTGCATTGCGAAGTTAAACACGAGTCGTAATCTGGTTCGAGTTGAATGTACAGCTAACAAGCAGGTTTAAAAGTGGGAAAGAATTTGTATAGGATGAGGCGGGAGATTGACTGGTTTATGTTTCTAATGGCTTCAAACTGAATAATTAATAGGTTTTTAGTAATTAAAATCATAGTCATGATATTTTTTTTTTAGTTTATGGTATCAATCAAGGTCTCTCAGTCTAATTAGACTAATTAGTCCAATATATGACGTTTATGGTTAGAATAGGTTAGTTTGATATCTGTTTGTCCTGTCATTAGTTTTTTTTTACACTATTTTCTTAGGGTTCCGCACCCGAAGGGTCCGCAGGAAGCCCTATTGCTGTCACTCGCGTTCCGTCTGTCGTCTGTCACACATTTTGTTCTGAAGAATTTTTTAACTTCCTATTGACCTATGAGCTTGAAAATCTTGAAATTTGCTGATTATGTTTATTATTTTAGGTATATTTTACCAACAAATACCTATACTTATAATCTTATAAATCACAAAAAAATCGCATTTGTTTTTTAGTTGATCGGCTCCCTCGGTGCGCGTGTCCGAATCGCACTTGGTTACTTTTTCATTTATTAAGACGACGAACTAATCCTTTTTCTTAATTAGATTAGATTATTTTATTTCATGATAAGTAATTACAATATAAATTTGCATACATGTCAAAATTGTAGGAATTGCTATCATGATCGTCATAACAAGACGAAAGATCGTTCAAGATCGTCATTGAATGTGTCCGACATCCAATCTAAGAAGACACGAACGAAGAGCGACAAGAACTATTTTACTGAAGAACAACAGAGGACACGGACGAAGGACCGTGACGTCAAAATAAAAAAATCCGCTATGATTACTACTAATGTTTTTAAATTAATTGTGTTTTATGTAAATATAGTTTTGTATTTTACTTTTTATAGAAATATTATACTCAAACACCTAATCGACGAAACATATATAAAGAGAATTAATCATGTATTCTCAGGCTCAGGTAACAAAGGCCCATAGACAATTAAATCCCATTTAGCTAACATTCGAGTACAACAACATATAAGTATAAGTAACTAAGAATATCACACTAGAGCGGATGAAACTGACGCTCAGACGCCAGGTGTCTAGGAACTTAAATGTCAAATCAAAAGAAAATCAAAGAAAGATAAAATTTTGGGGCGTAGGCACTAGTTTTTACGCAAGCGACTGCCATCTGGCCCTCCAACCACAACCAAGGAACTAGACCTTATTGGGATTAGGCTTGCCATGCGAGTGGGCAACTTGATTGTTTGAAGTTCTCAAGCCGCCCGAACGCCTCTAACTTGGCTTAAAAACTGCTGTCATAGATTGCCAGGATCAACATCTTAACATGCCTTCCAAAACAAGGGAGCGCTCAGTTAGTAACCACTCAAATCGGTTGCTTAACCTCACATACAGCACGCGGTACGCGGGCGCCGCTGGGCCACGAGCGCTCCTCTAGGGCGCATTAAGTATCCACCACCACCATATCAGCCAAAGGACGTCCACAGTTTGACATAGGCCTCCCCCAAATTCACGGGGGGTATATGCCATAATCGCCACGCTTGGGATGCGGGTTGGCGATCGCAATATCTCCACCGCACTCCAGGGATGCTGCTGCCCATCCTCCGGTGGTCTTGGTCGTAGTTTTAGGATATATCCGGGTCCACACAGGTCCGGGGCCGGGTCCGGGGGCAGTAAGTATATTGTATTGTATTTACCTTGGACTTAACGTCAGTGATGGTGGAGGTGTGCCTCACGAGACTGCTTGTCACTGACTTCCCCTCGAGCTGCTGTTTCGCTAGCTCTATCTCTTTCTTCTTCAGCTCAAACACCACTTGGAACAGGTCCCGCATTGCTATTACTACCTGTGGAAGATATTTTTTTATTTCATATTCATTATATATAAATACTAATAAAGAGTTTTTTACGCAGGTCAAGGAAATTAAAACGTATGTTAATGTCTTGAAAGGTTTTCTTGCTTCATCTCTACCTAACACTCACTTTTACTTTATATGCGTAAACGCTCACTACGATAAAATGGTTGTTAGCTCAAATGCCTAGACCGATTACCGTCAACTAGGGTTGCTCTAGGAAATAAGTTTCTGTCAGAAAAAATAATGGTACACGCTTTTACTCATATTACCAACTACTTTTACTCATATTAACAACTAAACCACTTGTTGAGACGTTTCCAGTGAGACCAAACACCACGGGTGTATCTTGTGTAGTATAAGAGTTGCTATTGTCACCTTGTCTCTATCATCAGATCAGCTCGGTGGTACCATAATATTGCATTGTTACCGAACTTACATAATTAAGTATGCCAAAATTCAGTTCTAAGATTAGACTCAAACAAATGTACACGAACATTGCCAGTTAAATAAAATCTAGTAAAATAGAACTGCTTCGATCATTCAACGTAGCGTAAAAACAGTACCTAATATTGGCAATTAGGTAGATTTAACCAAGTAAACAACCGGATGGTATACTAATATTTTCACCATCACAGGTCATGCGAAAATAAAACGATAATTTTTCAATAAAATTAGTTTGAACAAAGTAATCCCAGTTTAGTAGAATATTAATACATAAGAAACTACTTATTCTTAAGAGCTGTTTTCTCCTATTCCGAGCAAAGAGAAGAGATATTTTGGAGACGAATAATTAAATGCCAATGCATGCATATAGATGGCATTGAATTGATATTGCAACTGTTATTTCATGATATCAAGATTCATTATTGTTTACCTAAAATAATCCTATGCTGTACTGTGTCGTCAGTAAATACTAACAAGTACGATATACTCGTAGTACAGATACAATATCATTTGTGTAAGTGTCATACTCGTATATATCTAAGAAGAAACCGTCTAACATTTCCGTGCTTTGTTTTCTATTAAATAAACAGATTACATAATTTCAGAGACGGGTTCGTACGATATTTAATATCATAGTTAATAAATAACTACATGTTTACATTTGAGGTCCCGACCAACTTATTAGAGTTTATATGCGATATACGTAATACTACAGATGAAAGCAGCATTATTAAAAGAATTGAAGTGCATACATGCATTACTAATATAAGACTTTATTTTCTAAACATGAAGAACTATAATCCCATGAAGAACACATGTGACTTATCAAATGAAAAGGTATGACAACAGTTACGTTAATTGCTGAGATCACATGGGTATTTCTAAATTGAGAGCTTCCTAGTGCGGCATGGCGGCATATAGCAGCATATATCAATATGCATTTTATGGCGACCATTGATAAAGACTTTATATCAAAGGACTGAGGTTTAATTTTGAATAACTGAGCACTTGTTATTCCAAAAATTCCCACTAAGAGTTCTTATTTTAACCGTCTTTGAACAGATGATATCATAAGGATCACAAAAACAAACGAATTATTTCACATAAGCTATCTCTTTATTACCGACTTCAATAGAAGGAAGGAGGTTCTCCGATAACTCTTGACCATGTTGGCCGATTTGGATAATTCTGGCTCTCGGAAACCACAAATTTGGTGACGCGGAACTGCTGATGATGACCACAGTTACACATCTGTACAGTGAGCATCATATAGCTATTATATTTATTCTATTCCATTCTATGAGTACAGTCAAGGAAATCGAAACCCCCATACCTTTTTCGCTCTTGTCACATTAACAAAGTAGGTACGTGTTTACGTGCCCTTTACCTACTCAATACGCTCACAATACGCTCTGCTGCGCTCAGTAGTCTGGCTACTGAGCGCAGCAGCTGGTTGGAAGGCTGGGTTGCACCAAACCGTCTGTAATCGAAAGCTGTGTTCATTAAAATTTGAATATGGAAAGTTTGACAAGTTTCTATGGCATGACAGCTGCCGGCGCCATTTTTAACGTTGACCATTTTTGACGGAATGTGATCGTAAGTCGCTGCAACCCAGCCAAAGTCTTATGACATAAAATTGACTTTCCCGTGACCTGTGGTAATGATTAGTTCACTACTTTAAGTTGCTTAAATCAACTGATTGTTGTCAAGAGAAATCCCTAACCCGTTACAGTCCGTACAATATTAGCCGTTTTTAAACTTGACACTTGGCCTAAAATTGCCTCTCAAACAGTTATCCTTCCGCGTAAATGAATTGTACCATCATACGTAACGATCAATTTACACATTTACTACGGAATCTTATAAAGGTCATCTTTTTATGATTCTTGAACATTTGACCTCGCTTACGTCACCTGCATACCTACTGCTTTTGAATGAAAAAGAATTTCGACCCTTTGCTCATTGCAATTTTGCATGGAATTCTTTCTTTTTATATAATCATCGGCGTTTTGCAGCGTTGCAACAGACATAGGTAGGTAGGTATGTATACCTAGTGAAAAACCTTTTCAGCAGGCCAGGTGAAATTCAATATTATATCAATGTCATAAAGACTAGGACAGGGACTTACTTAGTATACCTAACACTATTTTGTATTTGTACAATGTATCATCAGATATATCTACCGAATAACTTTGTTTAACAACCAGAACTACATAGTACTATGTAATAATATTATGTTATGATTATGACCATACTTAGTTCATAACATAACCAGACTATAGAAGCTTAGACTCATGCCTTTTTATTAGCATAAAGGCAGGAATGGACGTATCAAGTTGCTGGCGCAAGTGGCGCACGGATATGTCTCCATTTTCGTGCCAATCCAGCGTTGACTGCCAGCAGCAGTGTATCGGCACAAATCTATATTTTCTCAATCATGCAATGAAATGTTCGTTATAATAATCACGTTTCGGGTGAGGCGAAACGAGCGGCCCATAATGGAATTTCATACAAAATTGGAGGCCTATGCCGGCAAAGTGACTATATTTTGTTTCCGGGGCGCGTCGGCGCGGCGGTGTCCTGCTGTCTGCGGCGCATGTTTTTATTACTGAATCCTTATAATTTCATTTCGATTTTACTTAAAATGTTCAAATGTTATTTTTTTTGAGAAAAGCACTTCGGCGGGTATGCTGGCAATCCGTGGACGGGTATATATTGACGGACTCCAGTCTCACGTCGTCCGTCAAAATCACTTAGTCTTGAATTGCTTTTTCCCGGCATTTGCAATACTATTTTTCCATTATGGCGCTAGACCCTGCCAGCGCTAGCATCCAGCGAGACTGATCAGCAACTGGATACGTCTGCTACAACCTTAATAGTGCTAGCATAAGAAAAAGATAAGATGAGTCTGTAAAGCTCTCCAGTGACTTGAATGGTTGGCTCACTTACTTGACTAGCAGCTTTATCAGTCTTGATACCGAAAAACCGGTGTCCTGTGTCGGGCGCGCCAAATATGTACCCGAATGCGCGGGAGTCGGTCATGTCCTGCGCTATGAACGAGATCTTGTGCACCGGGTGGTGGTATAGCGAGTCCTGGGGAAAACAAAAGTTGTCAACATCCATCGAATATTGAATGATGAATGACAAATGTTCGGTAAAGGAAACTGAACAACGTAGAGAAACAACTCTACCTCGTTATCCAATAGGTGCTGTCATACTGACAAGGGCGATAAAGAGTACGTGTTACTCCTTGACTGTACAGTTGCCATCAAATATATCTGTATGTCTTCAGGGTGCTCAAAATATCTGAACATGCACTCTAAAGCCTTGACAATAGAGTCGTGTTCAAATATTTGTGAACAGCCTGATCGCTCCGATGTAGTATTCAGAGCAATGACGATGATGACGCTTAGTTGCAGTATCCAAGCGGAAACCGAATGGCTCGCGGTATTTGAGCTCCCGGAGTTGTAGAACCGACATGTGCAAACCTAACTAAGCCAACCTTTGTTTTCATACTTGATCAGCACTTATTGGATGAAAAAGACAGGCCAAGAGCGAGTCGAACTCGCGCAATGAGGGTTCCGTACAACTAGAAAAGAAATGTGATTTATCAATATATTATATTAGTATTTAAATTTTAAATTAAAGGGAAAGAATTGGAAAGCAGAGAGGGATATATTTTTTCCGATAGCTCAATGGCTAGAGCGATTGGCCGCGTATGCCAGATGTCGCAGGTTCGAATCCTGCTCGGAGCACAAACTTTTTTAATTTTATCTCTTTAATTTGAAATTTTCGTTGGCAAGTTTCGTAGTTAGAGACGTCAATAAGGAACAGTTATATGTAGATTTTTTTAAATACCACGTCGGTGGCAAACAAGCTTACGGCCCGCCTGATGGTAAGCGGTCACTGCAGCCTATGGACGCCTGCAATTCCAGGAGAGTCACATGCGCGATGCCGATCCTCGTTCGTAATACACTCGTTTCTTGATTATATGTGCATAAACAGATTTTAGACCATGTTTGAATAGTTCATAAAAAAGAAGTTTTTTTTCAAAATTCGGCTCTTGCAAATATAAATAAATGATTGAAGAACCGATAACCGTGGCATAAATATATCTATGGTTTTGAAGGAGAAATATCAACTCAAAACTCGTCAAAAATCGATGATTAATGCGGAACCCCTTATTCGAGTGGTTTTTATTAATTCCACGTCGGTGGCAAACAAGCGTACGGCCCGCCTGATGGTTAGCGGTTACCGCAGCCTATGGACGCCTGCAACTCCAGGGGTGTCAAATGCGCGTTGCCGACCCTTTAAAAATTTATACACTCCTTTCTTGAAGAATCCCATACTGTAGTTCCTCGGGAAAACCTCGGTTTTTGACGCAGACGCCGCCGAACGCTTGTCTTATTCGTAAACGCGGCCTTAACTCTCCGTTCCCACTTGTAGGCTGTCGGATCCGGATCAAATCGGATGTTCTAGGGGCAGAACATTTTACATGAAGCTATTAAAAATAAAATAAAAATATTCAGCGCATCTGGGTTAGCCTTCTAATAACTATTCCAAATTTCAAATCGACAGCATAATTACACTCGCAGTCAAAAATTTCGGGTCAATAAGGTTTTTATAGTTACATAATATACCATTTATTACCAACCACCACCCAACTATATAAGTAATTTCCGGAATCCTATCATAAAAATATCAATATCCATAAATGACGTTTTTTGCGATATCTCGCTCCGTTAACGTTGTTTTTTCATGGGTTTTTACGCGCCCGATTTAAAGCTGGTAACGTTATTTTTTTAACTGTTAATTTAGCAATTTAAATGTAAAATTAAATAAAGAATATGACACGTAAAAATATACAGAAAGAGCGGCATCTAAGGGTTCCTTATATAACGTTTACGTACGGAACCCTAAAAAATAAAAATTCTGGCTCGACAGCCAAAAAGTGGGAACGGGGTCTTAGCGATAGCGCGGCAGTCAACTAAACTAAACTGTTCAAACAGTCAATTTGAGGGATTAATTGGTTTGTTGACAGTGGCATTTGTTGGGTACTTACTTAGTACAGTTCATTCCTATAGTAAACAGCTAATTAGGTACGTACGCTCTTGTTGCGGCGTACACTACTTATCAACTTAACAACTAAAACTGACTACAAAGGTACTCAGGCTTACTCACAGCACAGCACATACTTTGACCGTCCGAATTGCAGATAGCGTAGTCAACAGCAAAAGTAGATGATCATTTTAGTACCTTGTCACTTTCACTACTTTGACGCATCCCAACTGTCGCAGTATTGTTACGTTAGTGCGATAAAGTACTAAAATGATCATCTACATTTGCTGTTGAGACATCAATAAAATATTGTCATACAATTACATTCTAATTATGTCATCTGTGTGGTACTGTAATATTTGAATCTTTGTTTGGTTACGTTTTGTAAACATCGACATTCACAGACAAGTATAATTTAACTTGTGTTTACTATCTGACTAGAGTGCAGTGTATGATAAACAAGTAACTTACGCCGGTCTTGTCATCGCGCAGCCTCAGCCCATCAATAGCGACGTGCACTTGTATCCGCTGCTTATGTTCTCCAGCTGCTCTGATGGCCATCTTCAGGTCAGCCAGCGCCTCCTGGCACATCCTGTCGCCCCTCGCCTCCGGCACTTCCAACACACCAATCAGCTTCGCCCGGAACGACACACCCTCCCCCAGGAAACGGCCCGGCTCGTTCTTGTCTGCACAACGCGTTTTCCATTTTTGAAATCCGTAACCGCTCCGCGTATTGTCTAAAGCGATCGCCATTGTTTTTTTTTTAATTTACACCGTGACTAGCTAACTGGCCGAAATGTGAGAAAGCGAGTTAAAAAGCGAATTGGCAAAAACAAGTGAATTCACACGAAAACAAACTCAAAATAAACCGAAGCTATATGGGTACCTTTTACGAAATTTTTGGATTTTATCTTTTTAAGAGTCATTTTTTATTAAAAAACTAACAAAGCTGATACGCGAGTGGAGTGCAAAATAAAAGTGAGCCGCTTGTCCTATTTCTGTCCCTGTTTACCGTGCATCAGTCCCGCTTAATTAAATTTCCTGTTTATAAATTTAGAATCGGGATTCGCCGGGACCTCTCTTGGTACACTTCGCTGGTATGATACCATTAGGTAAAACTATACGTAAACCTCGTCAAGCACAGGAGTAGGTAACACTAAAAGAATGTTGCTAGAAACTACATAAGAATATCGCGTCATAATAGACTAGAAATAGATATTTGCGGAAAGCATGCTTTGTTAGCTTGTTATTTATTTAGTACTACGTGTATTTAGTATCAGGTACTAATTAACTGCGTTGCTGAGATGTCTGTAGCGACCACACCATGTGAACTACTGGTTGTTCTATAGCTACAGAATTTGTTCGACTGACAGTAACATTATTTGCTAAAGAAACAAGCAAACATTTGTCATTTGCATTATCTCCAAGAAAATGCCTGTTGATAACGCTTCTTAGAAAGATAAGTATATCTAAAATGCCTTATGTGGATAGTTGTCATATGCTTTACCACGAGACATGTGAGACATGTGAGTTAGTATCAGAACTTTTTGCTGGATTCGGGAAACTACACTACATTTTGCAATGTCGCATCCTGATCAGCTGATGCCTGATATGGGGCCCTGGCTTCAATAAAAAGCAGTTAGACGAAGAGGCGGACAGTCGGACAGTAGAACACCATGCGAACACACAACGAAGCATGAATATAGAAGTACTTACCGAACTGCCGCAAGAGATGCTGGAAATGACACACCTGCATATTTTCTTACTAAACGGAACAATGTTAGGTACTCCCCCGTCGCATCGCTCCTCGCCGCAGGCAAAGACTCTCTGTCCAAAACACCAGGGTTCACTAATTATGTCAGGAGCTAGCACCAGCTCTAGTCTCAGGCTCGAATAGGGTGATTAGCTTCCATGCTTTACAACATAAATCGCAAAAAATATAGGAAAGCGTTGATTCTAACGTGATCGGAACATTGAGCCGCTATCTAAAAACACCGCCGTAAATAAAAAGATGAAACGTAAGTGATAAACACGGTGCACTCACATTTGCAAGGGCTGGTTTTCTTACGGAGGGTTTGCATCGGAAAGTCGGTCGGTAGCTTGTGATTGAACATCGGTAATCGCTTTAGAGCTTTGGTATCACTGAAATGCAAGCACCACTGTAATGCACTCCACGCGGCACGAGTTTTTAGCGAATTCACTTCGTGATTTATTGATTTTTATTGCTGGACGCGTTTTATATCCATGCTTTTGACACGCGGGCGTTCGCTGTTATCTATCGACGTTTGCGTTCGTATTTCTAGTAATTTATAAAGACGGTGTAGACGGATTAGTGCATTTAGTGTTTATAAATTGAGTAAGAGAAGGCTCGGGCCGCGACGGCCGGCACATGGGCGATGGTCACGCACACTAGTAGCGGATCAGTGAGGGGTGCTGCGCACACTAACGCAGAACAACCCTTGATCAATATTCGTGAAGGATCCCTACACTATGCAACTTTTATGGTTCCCTTCGTTTGACGCGTGATGTTTTACGTTAACACGATGTAAAGCTACGTATTTAATCGTGTTGTTGGAAACATAGTTAAAATTTGCCGCAGGAAAAACTAAATGTAGGGAAATTTTAATAGAATAAAAGTTCATATAGGATTATTACAATCGAATAAGATTCGTATTATCGCGCGATAGGTGTATTAGAGAACCGAGTATTTTTTGCGGGCATACCAACTTTGACTTAAATTGTGGTTCGCACAATCACTACCATGTGCGCACAAGAGCGAGTAATACATAATGATTAATGAAATAAAATTGGTATAGTATGTACAGGTTTACAGTATAAACATCTACTCATATCCGTATACCTGCAAATATATGTATACCTATGTCTATGACATGTTTATATTGTTTACCCTAGGACTGAGCCCGTGAAATTTATTGGCGCTTTAGAAACGACTGTACAGTGTCGGCGTCAAAGAGATGTACCTATACATTTTTCGCCTTATTACAATTGAATAAGCTGCAAAAGTGAAAACATTATTTTGACGTCAATTGCAATTATACCAAACCCACTTATTGCAATTATACCAAGAAAAATGCTTCTTAAATGGAAAAACGTGTCAAAGGAGAAAATGTATGACTTATCAAAGATATACATATACCGATAGAAAATGGCTTGATATTAATATAGGTATATAAATGACATTGAGACCGAAATTCAGCGGTCTCGCTGAGTCTCGAACCCTTTCAATTCGCAGACATACGATACGATATTTGTGCATGTTTGATTTCAATTTTGTAAATTGTTTTTGTAATTGAATAAATTTCTTTTTATTTATTTATTTTTATTAAACATTTACTGTATTTTTAAGCGGGTAATACTGTGACTCAGTCGAGAAGATCCTCATTATTCCTCATTGTATTCATATAAGAATAACTTCTTTACAATAATTGAAAAAATACTTGGGTTTCTGTATGGCATTCTGCCCGCTTTCACGTACGGCAAGCCTAACATCTTAAAATAAATACGCACATCTAATACAAAACCATTTCCAATTCATCAAGTCATTAGAAACCCCTGATATAAATATCATAATTAATCTGTCGTGTCGTATCAATGACAGGAAATAGTTATTAATCACTTGCTATTAGTAATTAGCTGAATAATTTAAAAAATAATTAGGTAGGCAAAACTCTAGTTAAGACGGCTAAGTTTATATTATAAGTAACTACTGAAGTGTATTGTAGAAGGGTATAGGTAGGGATTGAAAGGTTTCACAGCCAATGCACACCTGCCAAACATCCTCTAAATTATTACTTGAGTAAACCTATGTAGAAGATACCTAGGTACGGTAGAGATGTATAGTGAGTAATGCTTTCCCATCGATCTGCTAATCTCGGAATTCGACTAGACCCGAAGTGGTTATCAGTCTATTATCGTATTAAATGATTGAAAAGTTCATGTTTGTTAATGTGAAACTTTAGGTCCTGTCAGTTATCGTATTAAATGATTGCCGTTTAAGTTAGTTGAGATTATAAGATTGCCGTTTAAGTTAGTTGAGATTATAAGATTGCCGTTTAAGTTAGTTGAGATTATAAGATTGCCGTTTAAGTTAGTTGAGATTATAAGATTGCCGTTTAAGTTAGTTGAGATTATAAGATTGCCGTTTAAGTTAGTTGAGATTATAAGATTGCCGTTTAAGTTAGTTGAGATTATAAGATTGCCGTTTAAGTTAGTTGAGAAGGTGGTGCGCAACATTTTTTCCATGAGGCACAAGTATTCTATCAGAGGTGCACAAACTTTGTTCCCGGAAGAGGTACGCGAAGAAACGGCTGAGAGAATGTACAGATTGGCTGAAAGCCCTGTTACTAGGCCTTTTCAAATTGCTAATACAGAATTTGCAAGACTGTGAGGCTTATAAATGATTGCCAAGTTCATGTCTGTTAATGTGAAACTTTAGGTCTGAGCTTTAAATGTATCAAATGTCAAAATGAAAACTGGTAGTCTTTTGCCATTAAACATGACAGATGTGTAATATTAGGTCCGGTAATTGATAAGCACTTCTTTGAGACTATTAGTATTCCGAGTTAAGCCGATGGGAAAGTATTATTCACTACATCTGTACCTCGTGTGATCATAAGTTTTGAGACGGCTAAATACTCGGTTTTTATATATACCTATAAATATTTTGTTAAGTTTAGTTGAAAATAGTTTCATTAATAAACCTGCATTATTTAAACTGCATTCCAATATTTTATGTTAGATGCCATTTATTGCGTCGGCTACACCTAGATAATGACCCCGCGAGACACGAAAAATTTCATCAGGGAATCTCTTGCTTCTCTTCCAGTGGCTCATTAGTGAGTAACTATTTTTGAGTAGTATAAGTATTTGTGGCAGGTTTTTAGCTCTAAATTGTGTGTTCATAAAAGGTAATTTTGCCCAAAAAGACCAATCAGGAGTATTTAGAGCCGGGCTCGAAGAAAGTTACTTCTATTGACTGATAAAAGACATACAGCAGCAGCAGCACTTTTCGTATGAAATTTAATTTTGTTACGGTGTTCTCCAAAACTTTGTCAAAAAACCAATTATATTGACAAATAAACGTGTCAAATAAACTTCAAAAAGTGATTCCAATAGTCTATCCGGTAAATGGATAATTTTAAGGCATAGTTTGAGCATCTAGTATTAAAAATTTAAGGAAAAGGTGTCCTCGTACGTAATAATCGACCGTATCGTGAACCTCGCAGGGTGATAAGGTTGCAGTACGTTCTGTGCAGTAGTTGGAACATCTATCGACATTTTGGTGTACAATTTGTAGTTCCGCTGCGTTAACTTTCTTTCTACCTTAGAAATTAACTTGTCAGTAAAAAAGGCGTTTTTCGTTTCGTGCCGAGAGTAAGAGAGACCACCGCATTTAAAGGAAAAATATTAAAGCAAAAATATTGAAAACCAATTTAAATAAACTCTATTTACTTTTATCAGCTACAGTGCAGTGATCCAAAGAAAATAATAACCTTGACAGGAATATTTTCTGTAATTGATTTAAAACAATATTCGTCTCAAAACTTATGATCATACTAGAATATAGTAGAGAGGTATAAATTAAGGGAGAGTTCACTATAAGGCTGTATTTGGTAACAGCACCACACAAAATTGATATCACTGTGACAATGCCTTCATTTAAAACTGAACATGTTTACAGCAACTTTTTTAACACATTCACTGCCAAGGGTCCTGTAGCGATAAACTACGAAACCCCGTATGTAGAGGAAACCGCCTACGAGACCAACGCCGGTCAAGCGGGTTCATGGCACTGAAAGTTTTTTTATTAACACTCTACTATCTCGTTATGGGTGGTTACGAGTCATAATACTCAATTAAAATGTCAATTCAGTTCATTGAACTTAGGGCCGATTTGGCTTGCTTTCCTTATTCTCTACAATGTAGAGTCTACATGGTCCACATGGAGTCTACATGGTCATGGTGGTGGTAGGAATATTCCAGCACCGGTAACATGATCGCGTTTACGTCGGACGTAAAGCGTTTTGTCTCTCTCGCACTTACCAACTTGTTAGAGAAGGACAAATGGTTTACGTCCAATATAAGCTATGCTTTAGTAGGGCCATTATCATCTGAGCATCGTCCTTACTATTGTAGACTCAATCAAAATGGTATCCATATATTTATTTATAAGTATTTTTCGTCGTCTCAGGTCTCATTCGATTATTAATATGTTGTGGTCCGGTACCTACTTATATGGTCTGAATGCTAATGCTACAAAGTTTACAGTGGTGATCTTCAATGACTGATAAATAATTCCATTTATATACATTGACTGTTTGTCTAATAGATAAGATAGTAAAAGCATATGATATAACATGTTTATGCAAATAACTATTTAAGAAAGACTGTACTGTACGACTCACACCAAACGGCTGGAGACGGCGCGCACCTCACTAGAGTCAAAGGAATTTGTACCTTCTAATTACAGCAGTTTGATTTCGTATTTAATATTTCTTTACAAATGTTTACATGACTTTACATAGTAATCTACATAAAACGAGCAGTGGTTGCCGCCGTTGTCGTTGAAATACGAAATCTAACTTGGTTCAAATTCCATTGATTAAAAAATAAATCTGTGGCAAAAAGCAAAAAAATACAAATAGACAGAGAAGGAACACAACTAAATTTATTTTTTTACAAAATCGGTGCGATAATAAGTTCTGGCTCAGCGTTTGCTGCGTCAGCGCCTGGTCTGATTTTCAGCCCGCACCTACTTCATAGCTCAAAAAAGTCAAATATTCTAGTATAGGGTGCACGCTGACTCCTGCCTTTTAGTGTAAGTCTTACATAAAGTTTACAGGGTCAGCAGAGCACACCTGCTACCGCGTAATGAAAACGAGCGAAGTGCGTGTATCTCCCTTTCTATCGCACTTGCGAATTTGAGCGACAGAGAGAAAGATATTCGAACTCCGTTCAATTTTATTTCGCAGTAGCAGTTCAGGCTGCGGGCGCTTCCTCATCTGCTACCCGCGTCTCATTGGAACCTTCTTAATTAAGAAGCTGACAACACCTACTTTTTTGTTTTGTTCGCTCACTAGTGGTAAGTAGCTCAATATGCCACGCTTTTCGCCCGCGCACGTTCTACAAATCATAAATCAGAAACGCAATAATTAAAAAAATTATGATCGTGATCACCCAAGTTAAAATAATAACGACTTTTTAAAGAAAACGAAGAAAACGTATCTTCGCTTTTTAGGATTCCGTACCTACCTCAAAAGGAAAAAAACGGAACCCTGATAGGATCACTTGTGTGTCTGTCCGTCCGTTCCGGCACAGCCAATTTGCTCCGAAACTACGAGACCGATTGATTTTAAATTTGGAATACATATTTAAGTGGTGACCAAAGAGTACATTATATTTGGTGACCCAAAGATGATAGTGTAACGTAAATAGGTATATGAATTTTAAACTTGGGGGTCACATTTGGGAGCTCAATTTAATAAAAGAGCTCAATGTGAGGATCTCAAAAATATATTTTTATAGTTATATGATAACTCATTTTCAAATAATTTAAGAAAATAGGCGAAAATCTGACACGCGGCAGCGTGTCCAGCCAAGTTCACCCCAGGAACTGGCGGACAGCAGCCGTGTTATTTTACACGAACCGTTTGGAGCCACTCTTGACCCCCTAATAACTCAAAATCTATCTAACATAAAAAAATGAAATTTGGTACATGTATTAAGATCCATTAGAACAACTAGAACCCCAAATTTCATAAATATAGGTTTAATAGTTATTGAGATATTAAATTCCATAAAACGCCATTTTTACCACTGACTGACTGACTAGTAATCAAAAACCTAACCCACTTCCAGGTGACCTAGAAAGCTGAAATTTGGCATTTAGCTTGGTAATTGTGTGTGTACACCAGAAAAAATCAGAAACAGTTATTTTTTTATTAATTTTATTATTATTTATGCAAGTTACCTCACAACTCCGTCATTTATTAACTGATTTGGAAGATTCTTTTTTGTTTGGAATGGTATACTTCAGGGGTGGTCCCAAAGTTATCAAGTAAGAATCTGATCCTTTTTAAGGCACGAGTGAATAGGCATCTTCTGGGTGAGCTCGCTTCATCGTCGGCCTCATCTTTGCCCCCTGGCTAGATGCTGGCCAAGAGCAATCCCATTTTTAATTAAAAAATAAATAAATATTGGGTCCTGGAGAAATCGAGGGAACTCTTCAAATATTTGAGGTGCACCTAGCGATTTGGGTATTTTGTATGGTAACTCGTGCATTTGCTCTTAAAAAGCATCATTTGGCGAAGATTGACAAAAAGTAATGATATCCCATCAAAAACATAAATGTGAAAACGGGAGCCAAGTTCAATATTAAAAATTAGTTTTACTGTAAACAATGAAGTGCCAGACTTGGCACTATTTCAGAGAATCTATGGAACATGGCAGCCATTTACATCTCAATTCTTTTGTCGGTGAAGACGACAACCAATAATGGCATATTTTTAATATTGAACTATGTTTTTGATGGGTTAACTATTCTGTCCACCTTATATCTGAAACTACTGGGCATAAAATTTTGAAAAAATTGTCGGATATAGTTCTTTACTTATAGATTACAGGAAACCTATTATAGGTTTTCTTATAGTATACTGTCTGTGATTGTTACAGACTGATCAACTTTATATATGGTGCTAGCAGGTATCCATTCAAACTTGCAATGACTTGTATACTCAACAGCAAAAGTAGATGATCATTTTAGTACCTTGTCACTTTCACTACTTTCACGCATCCTAACTGTTGCAGTATTGTTATGTTAGAGTGATAAAGTACTAAAATGATCATCTACTTTTGCTGTTGACTGTACACATACAATCAGATTTTAAATAACACCACTTAGAATTAACTGAGGGTAAGGTGCAACTAATTTCGAAAAGGCAACAATAACACAGACCTAGTTACTTCCACATGAACAGTATGCTGATATAAAAATATTTATATTATAAACTAAATTTGAAGGCTAAGATAGATGGACTAATGTGGAAATTGTTCTACCTATAAGAACTTTATGTTTTTGATTTTTTTAAGTATTTATCGTATAGTATTTGAACCCATCAATCAACTGGTATATTGACAAAATTCTTAGCTATGACAAGGGTTATGATTGATGTTTTTTTTAACTCTAGAATGAGAACCATAAGTTATTATAACTGGAATAGGTAATTTTAGTAACATTAAACGTTTTATGTACTTTAAAGGATTCATTACTTACAATTTTTTCTCTCTCAATTACTTACTCTTATTTAAATCTTACATAGTAAAGACACAACAAAATACTCGTCACTTAATTACTTACCTTTGGAGGACGTCATTCCAATTTTCCAAACTTTAATTCAACGTGATTTATGTATAGTTTCAATTGATATATTATTGCTCTTAAGAAATATACTTGTCGAGTTCATAACTGCTTATTTTTTTTGTACTTAAAACACTTCGCAAAATTTATTCAATACTTTTTAGGTAAGTAATAGGCAAATTATTCAGGTTTCTCGCGGCGTAATTCAATTTCATTGATTTTTTACACTTCTAATCACTTCTTCATAACAATTTCCATATAATCGAAAGTATTAATTTTAAATTAAATGAAAAACTTGGACGAAGTAAGACGTCATGCAGACAAAATATTTAAATGACGTGAATAGTGATGTAGTCTTAAATTAATTAACACAAGTATCGATACTTTATAGACTGTAGACTAAAACTTGAAATTCTATAAAATGTATTTCATAAAGACCATAAAATTTATTTATCTTTTATTATTCGTTTAAAGTGTTAAGTAAAAGCCTAATATTATGGTTTGTAGCATAAAATAAAAATAGAGAATGCCACAAGAATGGTTTATTTATATTAAACAAGAAATTAAAATCAGGAATAAATCTTACCTATGACACAATGGAGTTCAACATTTAGTCCGGGAAAGAAACTTTCAGTTGTTCGAGAATTGCACATTAAGGCTGGGTTGCACCAACTTACGATCACAGACCGATCAACGTTAAATATGGCGCCGGCAGCTGTCATCCCATAGAAACTTGTCAATCTTTCCATACATTCCAATTTTAACGAACACAGCTTACGCTTACAGACGGTTTGGTGCAACCGACCCTAAATCCTACACTATATTTTTTTTTGCAATCTGATAGAACATTATTTTAGGATAATAAGTCAAAGGTTTTCCCCAAAAAATATATTGAGCTTTTCCGAAAAAAAATTTTTAAAGTTTATATTTTTCATTAAATATAAACATTAAATCCTACACTAGTGATTTTTGATCTAAAGGGACTAACATATTATTAAAAACAGTATTTTAAAAAATCACCTCTTATATCGTAGAGCATATATAAATAATAATAAAAATATTGAAATAAATTAATAACAGCTATACATTCATTCAAAAGTTGGTGATTTTTGACTATACTGTCAGGACAATTATTTTACCCATTCTTAAAAAAGAAAACCACCGGGGATTTTATTATTACTATTTTTTAAACAGTTTTAACTGATTTTAGTACAGACGCATTAATTCCACAGTAGTTTTTTTTAATACACCTTATGGCTATAAATTAAACCTACCATAATATCAAATAATCCCTCGTTAACACACTGAGCATTTACTACAATTGCCAAATTATTGATTGTCGAAATAAACGTGATCGGCGTAGGGCGCGTATCAACAACGTTAGCAAGGCGAGCCTCTAGGTACGATACGATTCTAACCTGACTGCACAAGGGTTTTCAAGCGTTTGCCCAGTAGATACGTCTCATATTTGAATGGCGCCATCCGGTCGGAAGCGGTGTGAATAATTATTAAATAATTTTATTAATTATGTACCAAATCGGTTTGATACAATTACAAATGATTGTAATTTATAACATATGAGATGTAACTAGAGTGCTCAGCCCGTTTGGTGTATGGGTACACATCACATCAAAAACACTATTTACCTACATGTGAAAAGATGGAGAAACATTCTTATACCTATTTACTACAAAAAAGTTTTGAGCTGTAATGTTAAACCAAGTCGATTATTTTAGTCAGTACCGAGGAGTGTCAATAAATGTTGTTACCTACAAACCTAAAGTATACAGGCTAGAAAAAACAATATATTTATTTTCAATTAGTATAGTGTTACGGAGTTACGGATGCGGTTTTTTATTTCACCTTTTATTGTAATGTTGTCTATTATTTCTGCGACTGATACTCATTAATGGTTAAGCGTTTAAAAATATTTAAAGGCTTAGTGAAAACAAAATTACGATTGCGTCCTTTTTGTAACGAAAGTGGATCATACCTACAAAATATATGGGTAACTCAACGAAGGAATCAGTTAAGTTTGATTTTAACTAAAGCCCTTAACTATGTAAATTTCTATTAATAACGACCCAAATATAACAATTTTAACGAATTAAATTGCGGTTATTCTGTGATATTTCACAGAATATACGAAACGCAGTACGGGATTTTATTAGCTCAAATTGTTTTATTGTTTATAACTAATCATCAATGTCTTACCTCTTACACTTAACAATGACGGCTCAAAATTATCAATTACAAGGGCAAACCCTAAAAATCGGCCCAATTCACATAAAAGCAGCATTATAACTTTTATGTAACAGTTACATAAAAGTACTTAAGGTAAAAGCTAATACATATATTTGATTCAAGATTTCGAGCTAACATGGTCACACTAGAATATTGTTAAGAACGGGGTATTTACCATGTATATTTGAGTATTTATCATCAAAAAATAACCAATATAAAATATGCCTAATAGTCGATGGTGATGTAAACAAGTTAAGTATAACTTTCACTATACGAAATTATGCGACCACTTACCATCCAACAACACCCCACACCGTAGGCTTGAAGCAAAAAAAATCATCCCCACTTTACGTGTAGGGAACCCTTAAAAATATATATTTTTTAGATTTTATTTTACCACGTGGTCAGTTTTATATCATCATCATCATCATCATTTCAGCCGAATGACATCCACTGCTGGACATAGGCCTCCCCCAAAGACTTCCACAATGACCGGTCCTGCGCCAGTTTTATATATCGATGCTAAATTGCAGCTTTCTAGCACTAACAATCACAGGGCAAAGCCTTGAACAGACAAATAGACAGACGGCCATGGCGAAACTATACGGGTTCCTGCTTGACTACAGAAGTACGGAACCCTTAAAAAAGGTTTTAATTTTTGTTGACCAATGTGGAATTGACCTTATACCACTAATAAGTAACGCTACATCAGAAATCGGCAAAAAACGTTACATACGTCATATAATAAATTTTATGACATTACAACGAAAAGAAGACCACACACACAGCTTTATAGCATAGATTAAATGTACATTGCAAACTTAATTTTACATTCATCATAAACGATGACGAAGCAGTGTCCACTCGTTTTGACCGACAATCGAAACGACTAAATATGGCCAATAAGAAAAGCTATGTGTATGCGGTAGATAATAAATGGACTGCGTTTCCAATGTACTTCATCTATTTCTACCAAATAATTGGTAGATTTTAATGAAAAAATATGGTAGCAAAAGTTTTGTTCCCTAAAAGCGTGGATTCAGGGCACAGAAAGTTTTTTTGATAAAATTGGGAGTTTTTCAACGCTTAATTAAGCTGAAAGCGTAATAAAACTATTTTAAGTCTAAGTAAAATACTGAAAAGTACATCGAATGTGCTCTAAAATGATGAGATTAAAAAAAAATGCACGAAAGCACATTTACAATTTGTATGGAAAAGCGTCATCACCATCAATTATAAAATCCAAAAAAATATATTGTAAATCTTCCTTTTGTTGATAGTTGAGGATTAAAAAAATTGCTTAAATACTATTTTATGTCATACAAGGACAGACATGATACTAGTATGAATAGTTTTTATAAAACATCAGAGCACATTTTGTATGTAACGAAGTCCAATTTTTGGGCCTTGCCCGCAAATCAGCGGTACCTGTATGGCAGGTATATTAGAAAAATACAGGTAATTCATATTGGTTCATGCTGCGACATAAAAAGAAGTTATTTTCACCAATCATGCTTATAGTAGTAACGCCCGAGAAGCAAACAAACTTACACCTCAACAAATGAAAGCTTTTCAATAGTCATTTCGAAACCTAATTAATTACTTTAGCTGGATTCAGGTAAAGTTCAACTTTGTACACTCCTATCCAAGGTAAACATGTGAAAATGGTGTGTTTAGTGTGGTTAAAAGCATTATTTCATGCATTTACAACATAATAATTGCAGTTGTAAAATAGAAATAAAAACCAAATGTGATTGATTGATCATTTATTAAACATTAACTATAATATCCTTCTACAAATCACTATGTTTAATATACGCGCTCTCTTCAACGCTCGAGAAGAGATTTTGTGTCCCGAATTTCGTTACATAAACTCAAATATTTTTCATTAATATACGCCATTTTTTAAACATTGTTTTTATTCAATTGCCAACACTGTTTTCTTATTAGTATATCTATGGATACCCCACCTGCTGTTGACCATAATAACTTGTATACCAACATTTGAAGTGAACGTTCGTTCATGAGTGTATCCAGTTTATCTAACACAGTATTATTTGGTCATTTTAAAGGTAACTTTGCATTCATTTGTTTTATACATACATAAACTCACGCCTATATTCCTAAAAGGGATAGGCAGAGCACTTGAAAATTATTTTACTGTGCCCTTTTTAGCAATTGCAGGTTTGTTTTATAATGTATACAAATTATATATATCTTGAAAATGTTATGTCTGGTGTATGATTTAGGTCTCATGCATGAAACGTATGAAATAATAAAAGTATATATTCAATACAATACAATACAAAAACTCTTTATTGCACACCTCAATAAATTACTTAGCTTATTATAACAGCGTATAAAACTTAAAACTAGAGGTAAACAACAGGCGGTCTTATTGCTAAAGAGTAATCTCTTCCAGACAACCTAGCGCAAAAATAGCAACAAACGTATTAAAAGTGGGAGGCAAACAAAAAAAATACTGAATTCAAACTTATATACAATCACATAAATATTAAAGCACACATACATAAATCATACTAATTAACATAAATAGATACATTCCTATATATATATAAATAAATATGAATATATATATAAAAGCAAATATGAAAATATATATATTCATTGGGATGTATCAAGTTATGAGTTTGTATTCCTTTGGGAATTGTTTTCGTCACTTTTATGTAGCTATGTAACGCTTTATTGAAACTTTTATGAAACGGTAACGCTTTATTGAAACTTTTATGAAACGTATGTAGCACTTCTGGTCAGTTTTTTACGTAACACACTCTTACATAAAGAACTGACCATAAAGGTAACGTAAAGGCGCCATCACATTGGTTTATCATCATCACGCTTAAAAAATACTTTAAGTTTGATGATGAGGAAGATAAACCGATTTAAACATAATTTATATAAAAGTATACTTACGAATATCATTGACACATATAATAATACATAATTTTTAACAATTACGATATTTCTGGTACATATGAATATAGGTACCTTCCTTTGGAATTTTGCTACTTTTAATTTTGTTACTTTATGTATTTTTTTAGGGTTCCGTACCCAAAGGGGGCGTAAAGCGGGACCTTATTACTCAGACTCCGCTGTCCGTCCGTCCGTTTGTCTCTATGTCTGTCCGTCTGTCACCAGGCTGTATCTCATGAACCGTGATAGTTCGACAGTTGAAATTTTCACAGATGATGTATTTCTGTTGCCGCTACAACAACAAATACTAAAGCCAAAATAAAATAAATATTTAAGGGAGCTCCCATACAAAAAAAAACAACAAAAAGTTGCTCGTTGTATTCATCAGGCGCTGGGTCTCAAAATGTATGGGAAAACTAAAATCCGACTCGCACTTGACCAAAATTCTACTTGAAATTATTTATTACTGATAAAATATATCATTATTTAAATTAAATTAAAAAAGGGTATAATAAAGTGTCTAATGTTGTATAGATAATAGTACGGGACCCTTCTTGTGCGAGTCCGACTCACACTTGGCCGGTTTTATAAAACATATACCATGTGTTTTAATTTATGTGACACTGTTAACATTAACGCCTATTGTTGCTTTCATGTTAGGTACATAAATACTTAATAATAATCACGCTCAAAATTATTCTACATTATTTTGCGCACTGTTTATAAATGTAAAACAAATGCAACAACTATATATGTACCTAATTATTACCAACACTGTCGTCCGACGCCGGCCGGACGCGCCGCGTGCGCGCGGTATACTCGTACTTACAACGAAAGTATACCTCTCCTTTTCACTCACATCATCGGAACGCGTCGCGCCAATATAGACGGCATAGGCTAGACACATAATAGTAGGCAAATTCGCGCGAAAGCGGTGTTTTTAAAAAGTAGGCCGCAAATGATTCGCTGTTTATTTCGATTACTCTTGAAGCACTTGATATATTTCGGAGATTTTTTGAGTACGCGTGTTAAATAAATAGACAATTGAAGAAATGTTTTAATCTCCAATGTAGGTTTTAATGCAAATATAGTATAAGCAAATAAAAACCAAAATTCATCGTAATAAATAGATCCAACTAAGTCACCTTGGTGAAAAATTACTAATATGTTTAGATTCATATTTGTAGCCAATTACCAAATTTTCGATCCATTTATAGCAATTAGAGAAAAAAAATAAAAAAACTCAGTTTATTTTGATAAACTCGATGGACAAACAGGGGATAATTTTATCATTAGTCATAACTTATTTGAACATATATAATTGATAAATAATCCCGAGTGTAGGAATTAGTGAACACATTGCGCCAGTGATTGACATTAATATCTTCAATTTACTGAAATGCTCAATTGCTGCACTGGGGATAAATGCACGATGATAATCTTAAGACCTTATTTAATGAATAGAAAAAGCTTCCAAAACTGTAGGTTTTAATGTGAGTAAAAATTTTTCTTTCCCCGACTAATTTACATGCTGTATAAAACACACGTTCAAATTAAAGCTAGGTTAACATTAGAAAGATTAATCGTAGCAGCACAATTATAATAATAATAATAATATTCGGGGACAATCTTACACAAATCGACCTAGTCCCAAACTAAGCAAAGCTTGTACTATGGGTACTAGACGACGATATACATACTTATATAGATAAATACATACTTAAATAAATAGAAAACATCCAAGACCCAAGAACAAATACCCGTGATAAATGCATAAATAAATGCCCTGGCCGGGATTCGAACCCAGGACCTCTAGCTTCGGAGGCAGAGTCACTACCAACTAGGCTAAACAGATCGTCGATTATCGACAAAATGTGTCAACCAAACAAATGTATTTAATCTAAATATATAAAAGAAGAAACTGACTGACTGACTGACTGACTGACTGACTGACTGACTGACTGACTGACATATCAACGCACAGCCCAAACCGCTGGTCCTAGAGATTCCAAATTTGGCACGTAGGTTCCTTATAAGGTCTAGGGGTGCACTAAGAAAGGATTTTTCAAAATTCAACCCCTAAGGGGGTGAAATGGGGGTCCGAAGTTTGTATGGGGAAACAAGATTGGCTGGACTATTTTATTCGAAACTTCACAGAAGTATTTCAAACGATAAATGAGTAAACACGTGTTTCAGGTTTTCTGAAAAATCAACCCCTAAAAGGGGGAAATGTGGTGAAAAATTCTGAAAATCGACATGGGTATTGTTTTTTGGGTTTATCGGGTCGCTGATAACGAAAACAACAATGATTTTGAAATCCCACATGGAGGACGTGAAATACCATCCCCCCTGTTGGGGTGCGAGGGGGATGAAACGTCTAAATATTAATATGGGTGTCGTTTTTATGGTTTTTTGGAACGTTCATTACGAAAATGGCATCGATTTTGAAATTAAATGTAGTGGACATGAAAACTTATGAAAGTTTGTGCCAAATTGCAAGAAATAACTGACTGACTGAGCAAGTGGCATATCATCGCACAGCCCAAACTGCTGGTTCTAGAGATTCCAAATTTATTATGTAAGTTCCATATAAGGTCTAGAGGTGCATTAAGAAATTACTTTTCAAAATTCAACCCCTAAGGGGGTTAAATGGGGGTCCGAAGTGTTTGTTGGGAATCAAGATTAGTTGGACTATTTTATTCGAAACTTCACAGGAGTATTTCTAACGATAAATGAGTAAACACGTGTTGCAGGTTTTTTGAGAAATCAACCCCTAAAAGGGGTAAATGTGGTGACAAATTCTGAAAATCGACATGGGTATTGTTTTTATAGTTTATCGGGTCGCTGATAACGAAAACAACAATGATTTTAAAATCCCACGTGGAGGACGTGAAATACCATCCCCCCTGTTGGGGTGCGAGGGGGATGAAATGTCTAAATATTAATATGGGTGTCGCTTTTATGGTTTTTTTGGGACGTTCATTACGAAAATGGCATCAATTTTGAAATTTAATGTTGTGGACATGAAAACTTTTGAAAGTTTGTGCCAAATTGCAAGAAATAACTGACTGACTGAGTGAGTGAAATATCATCGCACAGCCCAAACTGCTGGTTCAAGAGATTCTAAATTTAGTATATAGGTTCCATATAAGGTCTAGAGGTGCATTAAGAAAGGACTTTTCAAAACTCAACCCCTAAGGGGGTAAAATAATAATAATAATAATAATGGCGTAGGGATGTGACGACCCCATCGCCCACTGGATTTCCAGTGCAGTCAGTCAACATAGGGCAGCTTGTGGCGAGCTGTTAGGGAGCAGCGACCCTATGTACCTGAGTGCTCTTGGGGGTGTCCTGTGGGTTGGTTGTATGAACAGGCCCCCCGCCTCTGGCTTGCCTTAACCGGCTGTCCAGAGTGGAGTCGCTAGAGCTGTTGCTCGGGGGTGGATGTGGTCACCTAAGTGGTGAGTTGGCTATATGTTTAAAGTCCAGTGCCACCTCTCTACCTCAGCCCTCTGCACCGGTGTTGCCCTTAGGCCATTTTTAATGTCGCTATTTTTAGGGGCCCATCCAGCAGAGGGCGAGTCACCGTCTGCCTGAGATAAAAATGTGAGACAGTTTTATTAGGCAGACGTCAGTTGTCTCACTCAATAGCCCAGCCATTAGTCCATCATATTCACCCAATAGTCCGGATCATTTAGATTCCATCAACCAGCAACAGTTCCTGTACACCCTGGCGGGTGCTGTCTCTGTGTGCGTACCATGACACGGGCAGGGACAGCATCCGCTCGGTGTACCCCTTGCATTTCATTAAATTGTCAAAAGGGCCTCTACGTGTTGGCTATGTGGTACTCGGTTGGTACTTCGGTACCTCGGTACTTCGGCTCCGCGCACGCCTTCCAAAGGCCCGGGACACCATTGTCCCGTGAGCGGAAAAGACATACAATAATAATATTGGGGGACAATCTTACACAAATGGGGGTCAATTAAAATGGGGGTTCGAAGTGTGTGTGGGGAATCAAGATTAGTTGAACTATTTTATTCGAAACTTCGCAGGAGTATTTATAACGATAAATGAGTAAACATGTGTTTCAGGTTTTATGAGAAATCAAACCCTAAAAGGGGGAAATGTGGTGACAAATTCTGAAAATCGATATGGGTAGGTGTTGTTTCTATGGTTTATCGGATCGCTGATTACGAAAACAACAATGATTTTAAAATCCCACGAGGAGGACGTGAAATACCATCCCTCTGTTGGGTTCCAAGGGGGTTGGAATGTCTAAATATTAATAGGGTGTCGTTTTTATGGTTTTTGGGTCGTTAATTTTGAAAATCGCATTGATTTCAAAAATTTATATTACGGACATGAAAACTTTTAAAAGTTTTTGCCAAAGTGCAAGAAGAAACTGACTGACTGAGGAGTGACAAATCAACGCACAGCCCACACTACTGGCTCGAAAGATACCAAATTTGGCATGTAGGTTCCTTATAAGATCTTAAGGTGCATGAAATGCCGTGAATGCCCTATGAAGAGACGACCTTTTTGATTCAATGTATTATAAAGTAAGTGGTTTTATTAATCAGTGCCGTCCGATACGATTTCGATAAAAATCGATATTTGAGCGTCCGCGAGGACTCTTAATAGGAATCCCGAGGTAAACTTTGAATAAAGTAACGGCCATATTAATTTTCTTCATTTCCGTTGCGATTATCGTTCAAAATTGATATCTGAGCGTCCGAGAGGTTCCTAATACGACTCCGAGGTACAAATGGGATAAGTGGCAGCCATATTGATTTTCTTAATTTCCGTCCCAATTTCGTTCAAAATAGATATCTGAGCGTCCGAGATGTCTCTATTACGAATCCAAGGTAAAATTGAAAATAGTCGCAGCCATATTGATTTTCTTCATTTCCTTCCCGATTTCGTACAAAATCGATATCTGAACGTCCGACAGGTCTCGTAATACGAATGCGAGGTAAAATTTGGAAATAGTGGCGGCCATATTAATTTTCTTCATTTCCGTCCCGATTTCGTTAAAAATCGATATCTTAGCGTCCACAAGGTCTCTTAATACGAATCAGAGGTAAAATTTGGAAAAAGTGGCAGCCATATGATTTTCTTCATTTCCAAACCGATTTCGTTCAAAATCGATATCTGAGCGTCTGAGAGGCCTCGTAAATACGAATCGAGGTGAAATTTGGAAAAAGTGGCGGCCATATTGATTTTCTTCATTTCCGTCCCGATTTCGTTCACAATCGATATCTGAGCGTCCGAGAGGTCCCCTAATACGACTCCGAGGTAAAATTTAGGAAAAAGTGGCGGCCATATTACTTTTCTTCATTTCCGTCCCGATTTCGTTCAAAATCGATATCTGAGCGTCCGAGGGGTCCCCTAATACGACTCCGAGGTTAAATTTGGGAAAGTGGCGGCCATATTGCTTTTCTTCATATCCGTCCCGATTTAGTTCAAAATCGATATCTGAGCGTCCGAGAGGTCCCCTAATACGACTCCGAGGTAAAATTTGGAAAAAGTGGCGGCCATATTGATTTTCTTCTTTTCTTTAACGATTTCGTTAAAAATCGATATCTGAGCATCCGAGAGGTTTCTTAATACGACTCTGAGGTAAATTTTGAAAATGTCGCAGCCATATTGATTTTTTTCGTTTCCTTCCCAATTTCGTTCATAATCGATATCTGAGCGTCCGAGAGGTCCCCTAATACGACTCCGAGGTAAAATTTGGAAAAAGTGGCGGCCATATTGATTTTCCTTATTTTCTTTAACGATTTCGTTCATAATCGATATCGGAGCGTCCGAGAGAATTTTAATACGAATCCGAGGTAAAATTGGAAAAAGTAGCAGCCATATTGAATTTCTTTATTTCCAACCCGATTTCGTTGAAAATCAAGATCCGAGCGTCCGACAGGTCCCCTAATACAAATCCGAGGTAAAATTAGAAAAAGTGGCAGCCATATTGATTTTCTTCATTCCAAAACGATTTCCTTCAAAATCGATATCTGGGCGTCCGACAGGTCTCGTAATACGAATTAGAGGTGAAATTTGGAAAAAGTGGCGGCATATTGATTTTTCTTCAATTCCGTCCTGATTTCGTTAAAAATCGATATCTGATTGTCCGAGAGGTCTCTTAATACGAATCCCAGGTAAAATTTGTATAAGTGGAGGCCATATTGATTTTTTTTTCGTCCCGATTTCGTTCAAAATCGGGATCTGAGCGTCCGAGAGGTCTCTTAATACGAATCTGAGGTAAAATTTGGCACTCCATGCATGCCAGGGATTGTAAAAAAAAAGTTTAATGTTACTATATAGGCATGTGGGGTATCTGTGGATTGGCTTTTAAAAACGACATAGAGTTTTCGATATTTTTTTCATTTAAATCAACCTTAATTTTTTTTTTATTGTATGGCATTTATTTACGAACCGTGAGATCTTCGGGAAGACAAGTACGGTTGCCAGTTATTGTTGCACTTTTAGCACCACCCAGGGGTCACGTGTAGGGTAACGGGGGGTACTCCCTACGGACGTAGTGCAACTTCGACCCCCCTTTGTCAAGTGAGTGGGCAACTTGACTGATAGAAGTTCTCTAGCCGCCCGAAGGCCTCTAACTTGGCTTAACGACTGCTGTCGTAAACAGCAGCCGGGATCAACGGCTTAACGTGCCTTCCAAAGCACGAGAGCGCTCAGTTAGTAACTACTCAAAGCGGTCACCCATCCAAGACCTTACCTGCACCCCCATTGCTTAACCTCGCATACCGCACGCGGTAGGCGGGTGCCGCTGGGCCACGAGCGCTCTGAATTCTTGATAGTTTGTGCCAAATTTCAATTCAATCGGTCCAGTAAAAGCAACTCGGTTGTAACAGACGGACTAACAGTAAGGAGTGCGAATGAAAGTGAAGCCAAATTTTCTTTTTGTATGCTCCTTTTAATGAATCACAATCACCAAACTTCGTATACCGAAACCCCCAGAATGTAACGACTACTATTATGGAAACCGCATCTAAATCGGTTCAGCCATACGCGAGATAATCGTGGACAAACATACATACATACCTACATACATATATACTGGTCAAACAGTAAACCTCTTTTTTGTAGACTGTTAACAATTACGCTTAGTACGCGGGCGAAGCCGCGGGCAAATGCTAGTATAATATAAAACAGTAGTATAAAACACATATCTGGAGAAAATAATACCGGACGCGTATTGTCGAATACCGACTTTCGGTGAACCGTATTAAAAATTTCTATATGTCAACCAAACAAATGTATTTAATATAATATAAAACAGTACAGATAGCTGGAGAAAATAATTCCGGACGCGTATTGTTGAATACCGACTTTCGGTAAACCGTATTAAAAAATTCGATCGATATGGCGTTTCGGTGAATTGTACAAAAAAAGGTCGGCGTACCGTCAATGGGTTAATAAATGCGATCCCACGCTCCCACGATTGTATACGAACACTGACACTACTTTGTTAAACGCCCCGGGACTAATTTGTTGTTGGAAGATTATTTGAGACACTAATGAAACGATAATGTTAAAACTCGGATGTTTTTAATGGTTTGTGCTAGTGCGGAGTGAATAAATAGTGGCCGAAACGTGATGAGACAGTGCGGACAAATTGCGCCTTTTGAATTTGGAAAGAGAAAATGATGAAACATGAACGATGGTGCACGAGAGGAAAATAACTATGTATAACTAATTAACTATTGTAGAGGTAAGACTACCAGACAATTAATTAAGTACGGCTAAGGTGTCAAAAATAAATAGAACTCGGTGTGGTATTTCAGAGATTCGTAAATCACAGGAATCGGTATGGAACCCAATAACGTTTATATCCTTTCATATTAAACGAAAAATAACAGTTATAGGAGTATTTTGAAAACTATATAACGTTAAGCTAGATAAAAATATATGCGCGTCAGTCACCGCACAGAATTCGGGTCTGTAGCAGGGATCACTTAATCACACGTGGAGGTTACCTCCAAAAGTCCGGTGCTTATCTTAAAGGATAGAAGGGAGAATACGCCACTCGTTGTGCTGAATCCGAGCACGGAAATTTAAGCAAGCGTCGTTTCCTGTAGTGGCTGCCACCAGGCTTGATTGACAGAGCGCAGAGCCTCTACTGTCGATAACTCCAGGTAATAGATCCCCGAGCGGAAATCCCCGCAAGGTAAAGCTGCAATTCAAAACCACGATATGAGCAACGAACCTAACTAACGTTTCCTATAGAGAGATAACGCGATTGCAATTACTAGCTCAATAAACTTACCCGCAAAGAGCTGGTAGGCGCGGCTTAATCCGGGATAAGGATACCGGCTGGTATCAAGCAAAACTGGGATGAACCCCAAACGTACAAAACATTAAAACTTTCGACGACCAATCGGTTTTATTTAAATCGCTTATTCACACAAACACAAACATACGAAATTGCCAAAAAAAACTCAAGTTGCTTCCTGAACGAAGATATTTCCAAGAATGCCTAACGTTTACATTGTTGTTATTATGACAGGAAAATTTTCACGTCAAGTCAAAAAAACTACTCCAGAAGATAAATTCGAACGGTGATGTTTTTTTCGTAACCTGCCAGTTTCATACGAAGGAAACACAACGCAGAGGATTGACGTGAGAGCGATCTGTATAAAACTATTCTAATAAATTTACAATGTAATGTAATAACATTGTATAAAAAATGCGTTTAACATGCAGCCTAATGCTGCAGGCTATAGTAGTGAAGTTGACGTAATATAGGTATACCCACGCCGACTATTATCTATCTATCTATATAAAATAATAAACAAAAAAGGTGATTTAACGAGGATCAACGCACAGGCCAAACCCTTATACAATACAAATAATTTTTTGTATGAAAGTGCGTAATTAAAAAGGTAACAATAATCATGATTAGATCGTCACAATCAGCCATTGTATGGCGTACAATATTTTGTTAACATTCCATGACATTGAAAATAATAAAAATGACAAAATTAAGAAAACAGAATTAATAAGTAGAAGGAATAACATTATCAATGTCATTGAAGAAATGTGGATGAGTTGGGGTGCGTCGGATGGCAGGTGGCAGATAAATTAGACAGCGTGTGCTCCTTTTGGTTTATTTTTGCAAAGTGAATTAAGTAAAATAATTATCCTAAATAATGACAAGGCGGTTATTAATTATAGCGACCTCTATCGACTTAATCCTAAACTAGGTTTCTATGAGAGGAACTATAAGATTTTAACTAATCAAGTCATCTAGTGATTCCAGTTTAGAATCATAGATGGCGCTGTGCTTGACAGTCATGCTATGAAAAAGAACAGAAATCAGAAAAAAACATTCATATAAGAATATATAAAAAAAATTAAAAATTATATATGAAATATCAAAATTGCTAATTTATAAGAGAAAATTTATATTAAACAATACAGTAAAATTGTAATATTATAGATTGCAATGTCAATGTTGTAGAAAATGTTCGTTTACGTTAAAATACAGTTTATCCAGGCACCATTTAAATAATTTATGCTTAAACTCTATATAATGTAAAGATTTTATTTCGTTTGGCAGATAGTCAAAAAAATTCACAGACATGTACTTACACATGCCTTAGGGCTAGAAACTCAAAATTTCGCACACGTATTCCTCTTATGGCGTAAGCATCCACTAAGGAAAGATTTTTCAAAATTCAATAATAAGGGTGAAATAGGGGTTAAAGTTTGTATGAAACTTTTTATTCCTTTAGACATATTTATATCAAATTTCGTATGAATTGAGTAGGGCAAAAATAATGAGTCACTTATTTTAGCGTTATCCAACATTCTACCCCTAAGAAGGTAAAACATGGAATGAAAGTTATATATAAACACACAGGCCCGACCCTGAGGGCTAGAAACTTAAAGTTTGCTCACGGAAACCTTTTAAGATGTAGGCATCCACTAAGCACGGATTTTTAAAATTCATCTTTCATGGTGTTCAAATAGGGGATAGAATTTTGTAATAAACTTTTAATTCCTTGGACATATTTGCATGAAATTTCGTATGCATTGAGTACAGCAAAAATAATTTCTTATATGTTTCAGCGTTTATAATGAGTCACTTTTTTCAGCGTTATCCAAAATTCTACCCCTAAGAGGGTAAAATAGGGGATGAAAGATTTATATAAACGCACAAGCCAAACCCTTAGGGATAGAAACTTAAAGTTTCGCAAACATATTCCTCTTATGAAGTAACACGTATTCCACTAAGGAAGGATTTTTCAAAATTCAACTCCCAAGGGTGTGAATTAGAGGGTAAATGTTTGTAACTGACTTTTTATTCCTTAGACATATTTGTATTAAATTTGGTATTAAATAAGTACGGCAAAAATAATGACACGTATTTCAGCGTTTTCAAAAACTTAACTCCCAAAAGAATAAAATAGGGGATGAAATTTTTATAAAAACGCACAGGCGAAACCCTTGGGGCTAGAAACTTAATGTTTCGCACACGTATTTCTCTTATGACGTAGGTATCCACATAGAAATAATTTTTGAAAATTCAGCCCCTTAGAGGTTCAATGAGGGATAAAAGTTTGTATGAAATTGAGCAAAAATAATGAGTTACGTATTTCAGTGATTTCCAAAATTCTACCCCGAAGAGGGTAAAGTAGGGGATGAAAGCTTTATATAAACGCACGGGCCCAACTCTTAGGGCTAGAGACTTAAAGTTTCGCACACGTATTCCTCTTATGATGTAGGCATTTAATAAGGAAGGTTTTTTGAAAATTCAATCCCCAATGAATTGGGGATTAGTTTGTATAAAACTGTTTATTCCTTGGACATATTTGCATGTAATTTCTTATGAAGAAACGATTTTTACAATAAAAAAGAGATGGAGCAAAAATGGGGTTCATACTCGTACAATACTGTGCGCTGGGGTTCATGCTCGTAAAATACAGACATTACTTTAATAGTGGTGGTGCGTGTAAATAGCTTCACCCGAGGGAGAGAGAAAAAAACATATTTTTATTCACATATTAAATATTGAAAGTGGCATGGTTGGCAACAAATCTATTCGGTGTGACAATGGCATGTAGGTATAACACAGTTACCCCTAACCTTTCAATCCACGTTTCTCCAGCTTATGGTCAATAGGTCGTTATCACCACATATTTGATAAAAGTATCTTCCACAAAATTAAGTTGGATGCGCGCGTGATCAAAGTATTTGCACCACTTCTATAGAGGTTTCTGGGGTAAGATCCGGCAACGGCATACGCAATATATACCCTGATCTGTTATTCGATAGTGAAAAAGATTACATGATAGACAATGTATAGATTAATAAATCACACGGGGGTTGGGTTGTAGTAGGATGAAAGAACATAACAAAAGAATTGAATAACAAGCAAAACTTAAAATAAAAAAAAACGACTGTGTAAAAAAAGTCTTTAGTGACAATTAAGACGAATCGATTGACGTAAAAATCATCAAAATCGGCTCACGAGTCGGCCCGCGTTTGGTCTCTAGAGTGCCACAAAGGAACAAAAATACAATCACGACGAGGGGCGTTCAATAAAAAGTGAGAATGGGTATGTTACATACGACTTTTATTAAATGTTATTTTATTTTTCGACATAGTCACCTTAACACACACACATAATACACTTAGTACTTTTTTTTCTAAACTTAAAAATAAATTTCTAAAAAAGTGGCCAAGTGCGAGTCAGATTCGCGCACGAAGGCTTCCGTACCAAGTCCTCCATTTAATACCACTATACAATACATTTAATCAAAAAAGGTCGTATCCTCATAGGAAACTTACAGCACTTAAATATTTTTTTCAAAATTTCACATCATATTTCTATAGCGGTTCATAGCATACACCTTCTTACCAAATTTCATAATTGTAGTGCTCATAGTCTCCGAGTAAATATTTGGCTACGGAACCCTAAGAAGGTTTCATCTTGAATACTTAAAATGTCTTGTACTGCAGCTACTACCGCGCCGTCGTCTTCAAATTTCTTGCCTCTTAGGTATCCCTTCAATCTCGGAAATAGGTAGAAATCATTAGGGGCGAGGTCTGGTGAATATGGAGGGATCCTTAAAGATATCAAACCCAGCATCACGAATTGCAGCCATTGCAACGGCGGACTTGTGTACCGGAGCATTGTCCTGATGGAACAACACAACTTTGAGTTTAACTCGCCGTTTTTCGCGGATCTCATTGTGCAATGTTGCTATTTGTTTCGCATATAAAGTGCCCGTAATAGTGGCTCCATGCTCGAGATACTCAATCATTTCGACCAAAGGAGTCGCGGATCCCAAAAAACAGAGCTCATGACCTTACCGGCAGATGGGCTCACCTTGAATTTCATCGGAGTTGGAGATGATGGCATGACATGGCCAGACTGCAGTTTCTTTTCAGGGTCGTAATGATGGAGCCATATTTCGTGCATTGTTATAAATCGCGCCAAAAAAATTCCGGTCTTGCTGTATCAGGTACAAACCTTTTTGACAAATCTCGATTCTATTTTGTTTTTGCGTGTCAGTAAGCTGCTAACTTAAAAATATTTTTTTTTAATAAGTTCAGTCTAGGTTTTTGTTAGGCAACCCCTGTGCAATTTATCTATCTAAATGTTATCTACTTATTATGTAATCATTGTCACTATCGAATAACAGCATATATCTTTTACCATACCGGATCTTGGGTCATTCCAATTTGTTCAATTTTTCGTATTATTATCGATATCAAAGGCTTATACTTCAGCGCAACACTAGTATCCTTCAAGCTATTCAAGACAAGTGTGCAATCTGTTTAATGAAAATATTTAAGTGCTTATTAACCTGTCTAGAACAGATCGAAACCTATTCCGACTCCGTGGTAATAACTAGTAATAACGAGTAAAATCAATGAAAACAACAATAATAGATGACTTGTTCATGAATGTCATGATATTAAAATACTTCTATAAAGATATGTTGCATATTTCTAAAAATTAGTTTCCCTCATAAAAAATAAAGTTTTTAGAAGTTAAAGTCTCTATTTGTATTAAGTATTATTGATTAGTTTTAATGTTATTGTAATTAGTTGTATTTTTGGTAAATTATCTGTTCTTATATAACGTTCTAAATAAATAATTAGTCAGTATTGTTATTTAATTGAAATGAATATCGTGCTTGAATAGCATAATTTTTCATGTCCACAGACCAAAGAGATACTATGTTTTAATTGTTTTATGTCTACTTGACAGTCTGTCAAAATGACATGCAGGCTGTCTGACAGTGACAGCTATTTTAGTAAAGTTGAAATCCGGTATATAGTGTTTTGTAAATAAAACAGGGAATCATTACTTTTATCAGTCATAAAATCATGAGTATTGTATATCAGAATAGTCGTTATATTTTATTAGACCACAGTAGATACATAAATAAAATCTACTCACAGGTTTCTTCTGATAATGAAAGCAAGTCTTACGAAATGAACCAACGTGTGTTTTGTATAACTATTGATAAAGAACCACCTAATAAAAGAAGAAAACTAAAAAAGCAAGATCTAAATGAAGAAGTATGTACTTCTAAAAGTAAAAATCCTACATACCTTTATGATAATTGATGTAAAACTTCTTATTGCATTTGCATATATCTTTATTCATGGCTATTCAAATTCTCAGTGTTTAAGAGTGAAAAAAACGTATGAAGAACTTTTATATGAGCTACCACCGAACCTGAAGCTTGATTCCGACATGAAGGCCAAAATAAGTGAAGTTCGAGACTTAGCACAGACCTTATTGGAGTCAACTGTGTTTGACCATAAAGGCATAAATGGTGGTAATAAGTCAGAATCTGCACTCAAATGTAAAATCAAAGAGGACAGTTTTCTCATACCTCCAAATTCTAGGTAAATATTATGAATGATAATGATAGTGAACTAAATTTTCAATTATGCAATCTACATTTTAATAGTAAATGTATGCGAAGCAGTACAAAGGTGTCTTAACAGGAGGTGGGTTCCGGAACTGTGATTATTTAGATATGCATCGAGACCCAAAAAAACGAATACTAATTGTCATAAAAAAAAAAGGGAAAAAATACACAAAAAAAATAACTTTTTTTTATGTGGCTGTGAAGTATAGTGACACCTCTAATTTTTTTTCTAGTAATAGACCATACATTGGCCTACTACCTGTGTTAGTATTATTTTCTAAAATTTTTCACTATCATTGTTTTGTAAGTATCTAGTTGTTACCAACAAATGTGTATACGGATTACAATCCGAAATAAATTGATTGAATTGAATTGAAATCAATCCTACATTGGTGTTTTTCATTCAGATCATTCATTACAAATTCCTAATCAGTTATAGATAGCCATACTACTCCCTAGCCATGACTTAAGTGAAGAAACAAATTGAATTAGTTAAATTTGAATTATGTGACTATGATCTAGGTAGGATACAATGTAACATTTATTAACACTGATGACAAAAAACACTATGTAACATTTATTAACACTGATTGTGATATTTTTTAATCTAAATGAACTTAATGGTATCAAAAACAGAAGCAAGACTTTGGTTTTCTTTAAAAATAGGCATGAATAATAAAGCATTAATGACATAAAAAAACTAATTAAATATTCAAGTTATAGATTGATAATCTAATTTTACAGTCTTTTAATCATGCACAATGTAATATATATTAATATCGATTGAGATATTTTTTATCATTGAATTTAACTGATTAAATGGTATCAGAATTAGAACCGAGACTTTTCAAAGGTAATATCTAACTTGACCGATTATTATTGCCTTCAAAAAAATAGGTAAGAACGAAAGGTCAGACAGATAGCTCTGTCTCGCTCCAATCTATGCCGCTTCTATGGTCGCTGCTCGTCGTCACCGCCGTCGGGCGATATCGTGGCCTGCCCTAGGTGAAAAGGCGCGATTGACTTCAGTCCACACTTTACGTTCGGAAATTATTCTTTTGGACCACGGTATGTCCTAAAACTACGACCAAGATTACTGTGGAATGGGCAGTAGCATCCCTGGAGTGTGGTGGAGATACTGCGATCGTCAAACCGCATGCCAAGCGTGGCGATTATGGCATTTACCCCCCATGAAATTGGGGGAGGCCTATGTCCAGCAGTGGACATCCTTAATAAAAATATGCCCACCCTACACACACCTAACACTTATATTTCTCTCACTCACAAGAGTCAACATATTTATTAATCAATACAACAATGTTCTTTGTGTTTTAGAATAGAAAGTTTTCAGGTTCTTCTGTGGATGCGTAAAGGAGCAATGTGACAAATTGATTGGCCATAAATTTGACATAGTGGTAGCAGATCCTCCTTGGTGGAACAAGTACATAAGAAGGCTGAAACATGCCAATGACAAACTCAGGTATGTTGACAGATGATATGTCATGAACTGATGAAGTATGGGCCTTATATCATGCTCTATTGATATTTAATAAATAATTATTAGGAGACAGTCAAGTTGCCCACTCACTTGACAAGCCTAATCCCAATAAGGTTGATAGTTTCCCCCTCGGGTTGGAAGGTCAGATGGCAGTCGCTTCCGTAAAAACTAGTGCCTACGCCAATTCTTGGGATTAGGTAGCGGGCCCCACCCCAGGCATCCTTCAGGATGCAACTGTACTGGGAATAACGCTAGGAGGATGATGATGATGATGAAGTATTAGAAGACAAATTTACACAAATTGAACTTGTCCCATAGTAAGGCCAATAAGGCTTATGTTATGAATACTAGAAAACAATATATTTAATAGATAGGTATATTCTTAAATACATAGAAAACATCCAAGTCTCAAAAACGAATGTTGATGCTCATTACACTAACATGCCCTTACTGGGATTCGAACCTGGGACCTCCAGTTTCATAGGCAGTGTCACTACCAACTAGGCTAAACAGGCCGACTAATAATTATGTAATGTAGTCCGGCTTTATATGCCGTACTTCAAAGTATGATATCTGAAGAATGGGATCATTTAAAACTGAACTATTTTGGTCACAATAACCACAATTAACGTCCAGCCCAGTTCGCACTAATAGATTTTACAATTATACTGTGTGTGTTTTTAGTACAGTCAGCTACAAAGATGTATAAACTTTTTCAGCTTATTGCATTGTAATAAGGTCTGGAGCGCTCGTGGCCCAGCGGCGCCCGCGCACCGCATGCAGTATGCGAGGTTAAGCAACGTTGGCCCAGCTCAGTTCTTGGATGGGTGATCACTTTGAGTGGTTACTAACTGAGCGCTCCCGTGCTTTGGAAGGCATGTTAAGCCATCGGCTGTTGGCTATGACAGCAGTCGTAAGCCAAGTTAGAGGCCTTCGGGCAGCTTGAGAACTTTTAACAGTCAAGTTGCCGACTCACTTGACAAGGAGGGTCGAAGTTTCACCACGTCCGTTTTAGGGAATACCCGCCGTTACCCTACGCGTAACCCTTGGTGGTGCTAAAAGTGCAACAAACTGGTTCGGACCTCATAATTGCCATACGATAAATAAACCACCACCAGATCAGCCAAAGGCCGTCCAATGCTGGACCTGTTTCCTCCCCCAAATTCACGGAGGTATATGCCATAATCGCCACGCTTGGCATGCGGGTTGGCGATCGCAGTATATCCACCGCACTCCAGGGATGCTGCTGCCCATCCCCCGGTGGTCTTGGTTGTAGTTTTAGACATACCGGGGTCCGATAAATAAACAAGGTCTAAAAGTGGATACATCTCTTTGTAGTCGCCTGTACATTTCAGCCATCAAATAAAAATCAGCAAAATCTATTGCGGTAGCTGGCTAGCAAACAATATTTATATTTTAATACTTTCAGTTACTCCATGATGTACAATGAAGACATTGCCTCCATACCCGTCAAGAATTTGCTGTCCTCAAACTGTCTTGTTGCAGTGTGGTGCACTAATGCTCCAAGCAATATTGCTGCTGTCAAAGATCTGATATTCCCTCAATGGGGTGTGGAGTATGTGACCACTTGGTACTGGTTGAAGGTATGTTGAGATGTGTAGTTTTTTATTGCGCGTTTATTACTTATAAATCTTACTGTTAAAGTTGGAGGTTAAGGCTGGGTTGCACCGACTTACGATCACAGATCGATCAACTGTCATTCCATAGAAACTTGTCAAACTTAAAATTTGAATGTTTCCAAACAATGTTTGGAAACATTCAAATTTTAACGAACACAGCTTACGATTACAGATGGTTTGGTGCCACCTAACCTTACATTGTTTATTAAACGTGACTTTGAAATTAATAACAATTGCAAATTTTTATTTGCATTTTATAAATACCTTTTAATAGGTATGCAAATCGAGATTTACGTATTTTGAAAGTACTTTGTCCTATACAAACACATTTACAGTCTGTTAGAACTCATTTAGGGCTCATTTCCTGGTCTTATCAGATGGCTGAGAAACCGAGATAAACTTGATCAAAAACTTAATTTATTGACCCTCGTTTCACTCGGTCAATTATAAAGTATTACTACCTACAGGTGACTACCGATATGGAACCGCTTTGCGCGTTCAGTTCTGGATGCAAGAAGCAACCTTATGAAAGGATTATGTTGGGAAAAGTCGGTGACGTCACTATACCAGAGGACCAGCTGATTGTCAGTGTTCCGAGCGCGTTGCACTCACACAAACCTCCCTTGTTAGGTAAGAATTAATATACTAATTATTTTAGTAAATTTCAATTAAACATACTTGTTAGAAGATGAGACATTAATGGGGGGAGGCCCATATAGGCAGCAATGGGACATATTTGTTGTTTATATTATTAGGTACAGTTAAGGACTTTCATTTGTAACCCCCCTAAGACAGTACTGTCAAACTGTGTAGGAAAAGTTGTTGGAACTCGTTTCTATCGTATATAAACCTCCACTCCCAGTTTCACCTCATTAGGAAATTATATCCGGGTAAAACTATATTCTATGTCCTTCCCAGTATCTCAAAAAGTCTCCATACCTTTCATTTCAAACGGTTAAGCAGCAGCAGCGTTGTATAGTTGCAAAATGTTGCAATTATTTGAAATGTCTGACTTTTAAAAAGACTGAAATTATATTTTGAACCTCCTTGTATGGATGTAAGGTGGCTTTTTTTAACGGGCTAATTTGATAAAATTCGGTCATTTTAAATAATGTCAACTATAACAGACAGACAGAGTTATTTTTGCATTTATAATATTCGTATGGATAAATTATTTTTAATTTTACCTATTATTTTCGAGGAAGATTTTAGTAGCCAGTGTTTGTATAAGATTTGTGTAAGGGTTCGCACCCTTACACAAATCCTAGTAAACACTATGGACATGTATGGGGCTCTTTTTTTAGGCCGGAGGTTCGCGTCAGTCACATGGATCAGCCACAACCCGCGAACTTTCTCCTTAGAATTTCATAGTATTTTCTACGGTGGTAATGAATGTCTACATGTCCGATGACCGGTCGGTGTGAGACTTTTATGATTCCGCCATTTCCAATGGGTGGCATAGGGCACTCCGGCACAGTCGATATATAGCTTAAGTAAGGCAGTATCTCAACTATAGTGTAAGATCTTTTTGGACGTGTTCAATAAACACGTCGATTCTTTATCATGTAAAATAAACAACTCAATGTTTAGAGGTACTATTTTTCTTTTATTTTAGAACTGCTAACGCCACACTTGAAAACCAGCAATCCTCAAACACTGGAGCTATTCGCGAGGTACCTCCTACCAAACACCACCAGTGTCGGCTACGAACCGCTGAAGTGGCAGCACATATCACTGTACGATAAAGTTAGTTGATGATATGATGAATAAAGACTGAAGGTATTTATTGTTTCACTTTTTATTCGTGCATATTTCAATTATGGTTCTGATGGTAAACCGGAATCCTTGTTCCCTGTGAACTACAACCTTATACCGCCGGTTTTTACAAGGTAAGAGCGCTCCATCCTAGAACACAACAACGCTTACCATCAGGTGATTTCTGGTCAAACGCAAACCTATCCGAGTAATCAAAAGCATTGTAGAATTCCACATTGGTCAAGTTAATTGAAGCCGAAATGGGAAAGTACAGTCAACAGCAAATGTAGATGATCATTTAAGTACTTTGTCGCACTAACGTAACAATACTGTGACAGTTGAGATGCGTCAAAGTACTAAAAGCGACAAGGTACTAAAATGATAATTTACTTTTGCTGTTGACTATACCAAGTGTCATAATTACGGAAGGCTGTGAACGACATAACATTTGATGTAGCATTGTTCCTGGTAATCCTGGTGATAATGCGGTCAGGGCAGAGCTTCAAGTGATACACAGTGAATCCTTATTGTTGTTGTATAAGGATGGTGGCATGGCAAACAAGCATACAGGCGGCCTGAAGATGTGAAGTGACTGTTAGGTAATAGACTCTTGAAGACTCTATTACCTTCATACTTCTACATCTTCAGGCCGCCTGTATGCCTCTTCGTTCTAAAGACTATGGATAAAATCAAGTCATCATTCGTTGTCCTTATCCCATCTACTTCGGGTCGGCGCAGCAAGTTTTTTTCTTCCATCCCTCTCTATCACCTGTTATCTCATCACTCACATCCTTCCTGGTCATATCGTCTCTCACGCAGTCCATCCACCTTTTCCTTGGTCTATTTCTTCTCTTACATCCCTCCACATTCATACCTAATACCTCTCTTGTCAAATACTTTCATCCCTCCGCATAACATGTCCATACCACCGTAGGCGATTTGCTTTCAGCTTATGAACTATAGTATAAATGCTACTTTCAGGCTTTCTCTTATATACTCATCCCTTATCTGATCCATTCTCGTCAGGCCACTCATATAGGATAAAGTCAAGTACAGTCTTTAAATATTAAAATACTAGTTTATTAATAATAATAATTAATTATGCATTATATAAGTCACAGTAGGGTGATTAACTCTTCCCGTTGACGATGACACTGGGCTTGACGTTCTTCTTGGGGTACCCGTCGGGGTTCATTGTCTGCCATCGCCAGAAATCAGTGCCTGTAACATTTTAATTTCAATTGTACTTTTAGGTGTAACTGCTTGTTGCTTGCTCTGTTAACATCACTAAATCACAGTTTCCACTCTTTATTTTTTTTATTCTGCTATGAATCGATGGTGGCAGACAAGCACATGGCCTGCCTTGGTAAGAATCGTAAGGCGACACCGTGGTCTGTTTTGAGTTTTTAAAACTCCGCTACTCGGTAGTCAGAATTATAATCGCAAGTGCTAAAAATACGGCAAGACTTTTAACTGCCCTTATCTGCTTACAAGAAGGTTTACAATTAGTTAACTGCGTCGTCGCGAAGTAAGCGCCGTGACAGCTGTACAGTCACCACTTTTGGACTCTGTATGTTAAGGTCCAAAAATTTTAGACCTTATTCTTGGCTGACAATACCTGAAATTGCCACTAATAATTGGTTTTGAACAATGTACTTACACATCTCCTCAATAGTATGTTTCGTGACCCAATTCAGCTCGTTCTTGGCCAGCGTGGCATCTGCCCACATGGCCGTGATATCACCCAGTCGGCGTGCCTCGTACTTTAGAGGGATCTTCGTGTTGGTCACCTTCTCGAATACGTCTACTAACTCTTTGACGGAGACGCCTCTGCCGGTGCCGAGGTTGTATACCTGTGAACAAACCGTAGGTGGTAAATTTTTTGTGGTTTAAAATCGTTGTTTAGTTCCTGGAGCTCATTCCATAACGGGACCGGAGTAACTATTAGCAGTCCGTTTTGTTCTACGCGCTGAACAAAATCGTAGGATAAAACGCACTGCTTATGATTTCAGTCCGTGTTGACCAACGCGTAGGACAAAACGGATTTTCATGTCCGGTTGGTTCACATCGTGAAACAAAACGGATTTACTTCATATCTATAATATAGTTATAGTGCATTTCATGCTTATAAGTGGACACGGGATAATTTTATTAAGAAAGGTACCTTTAGTCCGACATGGTTTTCACTGAGCAGGTTCAAGGCTGCCACATGTCCGCTGGCCAGATCCATCACGTGTATGTAGTCTCTTACGCCTGTGGAACAAAAAGGATTCCAGTATACAACAAATATACAATGACAATGGAACTTTATAATGGATTGCGGCGATCTCTGTATGATAAGGACAACGACTATAGGTAATTAGACGGAAAGGAATCAACGATAAAGCGTTGCTGCGCTGTCATCCGACTTCCAAATATTAATGGTTGGCCAGCGACGGCAATGCTAGGAGCTTTCTCTTGTCATTAAGTATCTGGTCATTTTCACTGTGGCACTAGATGCAGCATCAGCATCAGATTGGTGAAAACGCGCGCTTCACCTTCACTCATCAATTCGGTCAACCATATAGCCTTCACCAACCATAACCATAGCCATGGCCGTTATAGCTGGAGACATCTGCGGGTCCCTCACTCTCAACACAGTGCATCTCCAAGTCAATAAAGGGTCGGCAACGCACTTGTGATTCCTCCGGAGTCGCAAATGTCCATAGGCTACGGTGTCTGCTTACCATCAGACAGGCAGTAAGTTTGTTAGCCACCGTCTTAGTATAAAAAAATAAAAAATAACCATATATCATATCATAACCATCCTTTCACCTTACCCTATGTCGTGTACGGAAGTTACCAGTGCCCTCAGGAAGGAGCGTGAGGTCTGGTTTCTTGCCCAACGGCACTTGTGCTATGAAGGGCATCAGATTTGTGAACTTGACTAGTCCATACCTATCAGGTCGGTGGTATTACTTACCAGTTCCATCAGGAGTCAGATAATCGTTCCCGAACCCTGAAAACTATATGCTTGCTCAGTGCAGTCAGTGCCACTGGTCCGTGAAGGTCATCATAACTGAACATGATTGACTCTCACCCATCAGGTCGGATGACGAATACTAGTTCCATCAGGGGTCTGTTATTCGTTTACGAACTATGTGCTGAAAACTATCTTCTTGTCCAGTGATCCAGTGCCACTTGTCCATGAAGGGCATCACAACTGAACTTGAGTGACCCTCTCATCAGATCGGGTTACGTATAACTTACCAGTGCCATCAGGAGTCTGATAGTCGTTGCCGAATACTGTGAGAACTGGTTTCTTGCCCAACGCCACTTGTGCCATGAAGGGCATCAGGTTTGTGAACTCCTTGGTCGGGTCTTCACCGATTAGGCCGGAGGGATGCGCGCCAACAGGGTTGAAGTAGCGGAGGGATATTATGTTCCATCTCTGAAAAATGGTAATGGCTGGTTAGAATTAATTTGGTACAATAGCTTCAGGTTGAGTGCTGAGACGGTTCTTCTGAGGGGACGATGATAAGAGCCATCTAGTCCAATAGAACGCGAACGCAGAACTCCGGTGATCGCTCTCTGTCTGCGCGGGTTTTACAATTTACATGGAGGGTTTCGATCTATATATGTATAGTAAGTTACCCAGCCTTGGCTCCTAGGCCTTCCTCATTTGCTTCCTTATAGGAGGATTTTCGGGATAGAATGTTTTTCGTTTCTTCCTTAGCGATTTTAGCGTGAAATGTAACAAAAGAACAGACAAACAGAGTTAGGATAACGTGTTAGTAAATAATATTAGTATGGATACATGGTTTGCATTAAATCGGGGTCATAATCATAACGTTTTAAATTTAAAGTTTAAGGTTGCCACTGGTGCCACTACAGTTCAAGTTGAACGAGCCATTAAGCCCGGTACCTAACACATTCAGAACAATGTCAATCTATTTATCATGTTCTCACGAGAACCTCTCATTAGCTCTAACCGTTATGACACCCATTCCATCCGTCAAGAAGCTGTTTACTAAGAATTAAATAAGTACCAAAGCTGACCACACATCGTCAATATCGGGGTCAATCGTGATCCCAAAACAGTGTTTAAACTTTAAAGTATAACCGTACAGTACAATTAATCGTTGCGGGATTTTAGACATCGATATCAATATCTTTCTGGGGAGAGTTCCAACACCAACAGAACATTCTATCGACCTACACTAAGGAAGAATTTTGTCCGAAGACAAGGGAGTCAATAAAGTTCCGGCGTTGTCGCGGTCGGTTATCTATTTAACACCACGAAGTTGCGTAACACATCACAGTTGTGTATAAAAACGAATATAACAGACTGGGTTTGGGGTATACATTAATTGTCATCAGGTGTCTATTTATATACATATTTTCATAACGTATGTAATAATATAATATCCAATGCAAACCTTATCTGCTATGCTCAGATCCTTTAGCATCTCTTCAATAAAATACTTTGTCCTCCCGTAGACATTTGTTATATTCCCCGTTGGATGATCTTCTGTGATTGGCAGAGTCTTCGGTTCTCCATAAACAGTGCATGACGATGAAAATACCATTTGGAAGCAGTTGTGAGAACGCATAATCTAGAAGAATAGTCAGATTTTGTAGCGTTTGTCAATCAACTTGACCTATAAAAAGATTCGATAATTTCTTCATGGTTAGATTACATCATTCATGAACTTAATTTAATAAGCAATCGGTGGATCGGTCTTCAAAAGGATGTTGACCTTAGAACTCTGTAAGCAAATTTCAGTTGGAACTCCAGAAGTTTGATTATTAATGTTATATACCTCGAGTAAATTGAGCATTCCAAGCAAATTGTTCTGGTAGTATAAAAGAGGTTGCTGCATGGATTCTCCGACCGCTTTCAAAGCCGCGAAGTGGATGACACAATCTATTGGGTGCTGGAAGAAAATATTTGGTACATTATTAATTGATATTAGATGGACAATTGGGCTAATTAAAATGCCGTGTGAATGTCATGTGAATTGGAAAGTTTTTGTAGTGGCAAAACAAAGCCAGTTTCTTATCAATGCTGGGTCTTAAGCAAACTGGTTCCCACTGCCTTGTCATTTGAAGACATATAAAGTGTCTGCATAATTAAAAGTAAAAAAAGAAATACTTACGCTCTAGCTCAGTTGTTTCTAACCTATTGTGACATTTGTGGCCTGTTACCTACTTATCTAACCTGACCATCCATTTTCAGAAAAATAAAGTAATTATTTGCTCAACAAGCTTATACAATTTTTTGTCCTAACATTATAAGAAAAGATACCATTTCTCCCCAGGTCGAGCCTGCCCCAAATATCGTGCATAAAATGCTTATCCACGGATGTTTGAATCCGCCACGTTAATAGAAAACTCTCCAGAATTCGCCCGTAGCTGCGACGAGTCTTATCTTATCAAAAATATCCCTGATCAGTGGTTTGTTCGGCAGGCCTGTTTTCTGGAATGTGATCATATTCCCTGTGAGCTTGTCCACCCTTCGTAGCGCTGGGCCGGGGAGCCCTTATTATCGCCAGCCGCGTCCGTCGGCGAACTTGTCCACGTCATCATCGCCACGATTGCATCCCCGACCTGAACTAGATCCACAAAGAAATGGCTACCGATGTATGTAGTCACCTTTCCTAATTTTTGAGACGTCAGAGAAGCCTTACCTTGTCAAATATGTCCTTGATCTGCGGCTTATCCAGCAGATCAGCCTTGTAGAACGTGACCTTCTTCCCCGTGATCTCCTCCACCTTCCTGAGCGCCGGGGAGCCGTCATCGTCACCCACCGCGTTGGCGAAGTTGTCTATAGCCACGACCTCGTGTCCGGCCTGAACGAGGTCCACGACGCAATGGCTGCCGATATAGCCGGCACCGCCGGTCACCAGTATGGTCTTGAAGCGCGGCATTGTGCCTTGTTGCTCTGGAAGAAAGTTAGATTGCTTATGAAATTTGAAGTAGTCTTTATGACTTAAAATCATCTTAACATAGTTAAGACTGTCTTAGGTAATCATTGAAAATTACCAATAAAAAATATATAGTCCTCACTAACGGTCAGGTTATTTTTAAGATTTCGCAGCGATTCGCGGTTTTTAGGGTTCCGTACCTCAACAGGAAAAAACCGAACCATTATAGAATCACTTTGTTGTCCGTCTGTCTGTCTATCTGTTCAGAACCGTATCTCGGGAACGCGTGTAGGTATCGAGTTGAAATTAAAACCATATACTCAGGTCTACAGTCCTTAAAAGCTAAGAAAAAAATCAAACTATTAAGTTAACGTTAAAAAAGATACGCCAATTTATCCCGCAAAAAACGTATCTCTCAAGGGAATCAAAATTTATAAAATACTTTTTGTTGACCTAGAACTATGAAATTTGGCAATTGATATCGCCTTATACTACAAGTAGGTACAGGGAAAAATCTATACACTTGTAATTAAGTCATGGAAAATACAATCTTTATTTAAAGTACGTAATCTTTACTGTACGGAACCCTCGGTGAGCGAGGCTGACTCAGTTTTTTGTGGAAATGACACTACCTATACGTGGACGAAGGTACATATATACGAACTGGTTTCTATTTAAAACACCATTTTCTTTTTAAAATGTAAATAATGTGTACATTGCGTGAGATTATTAGATAGGTAGTAAGCACGTTAGTAGCATTTTATGCACGATATTTGTTAATTTCGCTTAGATCACTTGCCGTGCCAGTTTCTGCATTTGATGCCACGCGGGCAATGGCCGCTGGTGTAAATAGAAAGTTGACGGCAAAATCACGGACACACTTAATCATCATCTTTGTTGGCATCTTTGTAACTTTACTTACTTACTGGACCCGGTTACGTCCTAAAACTACGACCAAGACCACTAGACAGAGATACTGCGATCGCCAACCCGCATGCCCAGCGTGGCGATTATGACATTTACCCCCACTGAAATTGAGGGAGGCCTATGTCCAGCAGTGGACGTCCTTCGGCTGATATGGTGGTTGTAACTTTACGTTACAAATCGCAAAGCGGTCTAGGAAGCAGAATACGAGTATATGGGACATGGGCCTCAATTGCCATATCCACTGTTTCGTACTATTTATTTTAGAGATAATTGAACCAGCGATCTTCATCTTAGGGCCTGCCATCAACATCACTAACCATCCGGTGAGACTAGGGTTAATCAAAGGGCTATTTTTTGTTATTAGATACTCGAGAATTTTAAGACCTAATTATGTAACGTTGCATACAATATTTTTTCTACGACAACAAAATAATTTGATTTCCTTTCACGGCCTGTTTAGCCTAGTTGGTAGTGACACTGCCTCCGAAGCTAGAGGTCCCGGATTCGAATCCCGGTCAGGGCATTATTTGTGCATTTAGCACGGATTTATTTTCTGGGTCTTGGATGTTTTCTATGTATTTAAGTATGAATATTTATCTATATAAGTAGATATATCGTCGTCTAGTACCCATAGTACAAGCTTTGCTTAGTTTGGGACTAGGTCGATTTGTGTAAAGATTGTCCCCCCAATATTTATTTTATTTATTTATTTATGTTTATTTAAATTAAAAATAGAAAAGTTGGCAGAATGTGGGCATTGGCGCGGCCGCGATTATTAAAAAATTATTTAAAAACATAACAGTTGTATACTAATATTAATAATGTATAGAAATCCATTATGTTTCTCCCACCAGTCATATAATGAATTGTCTATGGTATAGACTTGCATTGGTATATAAAGTTTATTATTTTAATACAGCTTGCAATGTTGAGAATAACACTTTAGTAGTCTAGATGCGTTAGTTTAGTAAACGCAACCGTATAGTTAAGAGTAGTTATATTTTTCACATACGAATAGGTACGAGTATAACGCTAACTGTGGCGTGGCGTCAAACATATCCGTAGACAAGTCTTAGCTAGTTTGGGTAACTTGGGGTTCTGTATCGGAAGAGAATTTGGCTACCGTATTAGTTTGAGTTTTAATATATTGTCATAAATGACAACTTAAAAAGGTTAAAACAACTGCCGACATTTTGCTTTCAAAGTTCAATATCTTAAAAACGGCTGAACCGATTTTTATAAAACATGTCTATGACCATCTTTGGAAAAACCTGGTTTAAATAAAAAAACCGCATTCAAATCGGTTCACCCATTTAACAGCTTCGATGCCACAGACAGACACACAGATACACACACATGTTAAACTTATAAAACCCCTCTTTTGCGTTCAGAGGGCCTACTCCGAACTTCGAAAATCGAACTCCGTATCGTGCCGTCCCTTTCTGTCATATAGTGTATAGCACGAGAGTGAAAGGGACGACACAACACGCTACGCTAGTCTGTGACAGTTACTCTCGCCTGATGATAAGCCAGGTATGTTGCCAGTGTTCATAGACGCTCAGAGCTTCAGTGAGTGTCAGTCAGCGTGGAATAAGTAATGATGTAAGTTTGAAGGGACGAATGCAAGTCCCTCGCCGAATCACAGCTGCTCTGACGACCTTACTTATCGTGAAAATAATGTCTGGCAATGGTCAGTTAACTGTGATGCTGATAGTACAGTCACCAGCATTAATATCTGCCAAAACAAAGGCGGCGAAAATATATGACACGTCCTAACGGCCTTAGACATAGAGTCGTGTCAGATATTTATGCGCGCTTTGTTGGGGCAGATATTGGTGCTGGTGACTGTACAGTCAGCAGCAGAAGTGGCTACGCGGGCTTAGTGCTCAACATAAGCTACACACAAACTCTAATGTCAAGGGAATAAGGCCCTGTGCAGATAATTGCGAATGTGTTATAGTGTTTACTGCTTAGCTACTTCGGTTGCTGACTGTACCAAGGTAATGTAGTGTTCTCTATTTTAGGTTTGAATGCATTAACTACTTATTAATTTGGTCTGTCTATTGCTAACAATATCCCATTACAACTACGGAAGTCTGGCCCTGAGTCATCTATCAACAAACGTTGAGGAAGACACGATCAGAAAACATGATTCACAGCTTAAGAGCAATTAATGATGAGATATGATTAGATATGATATAAAAAAGTAGGTACCTGATTTTCCATGTATAAGCACTATGGTCATCAAGGAAATATTTTACGGAGGAAACAGTGACGTATTCTGATTCCAAGATACCTATTAGATTACGATTAGGTGAATCTATTCCATCTTATAATATACGGATACAGTGAATTAATTATCGCCTGCACGGCTAACACAAGACGGCGCGCGAGTTATATCGCGCGCGCGAGATTACTATCCCTACTATTCTCAGTCATAAGGCCGCAAAGCAAATCTTCTGCAGCACTATGTCATATTCGTTTCAGGACTTTCTGTCTTGTACTTGCGCCTAGCTAGGCTTTATACGTATCAATATAAGGTAAACACATTTATATTTCAGGCTTCATGCGGCATTTTTTCCAGTGAGGAATTTACCACAAGGTTCTATTTTAAGAACCATAAGTGGCATAGCCAGAAAGCCACCGACCCGACTTTTATGTACATGCTCATTGCTCACTATGCTCAGTAGAGGTACTTACGAGTATTATAGTCTCGCTAAGTGGTGTTAATAGGCGTAGGTACAAAGATGTATCTTCTCTTTATTTTGGTTTTTGCTGATTAGAGAAGATGGGAGTTAAATATGGCCCTCGATAAATAAAATAAAGTGACTTAAGTGACTAAACCTCGGAAATTTTGAGAAAAGTGGCGAGACGTGAAATAGGAAGGAATTTAATTCATTAATCAAGGAAGCATAACCGACGGTACTCAAATATTATATAAGCATACATTTGGGGGCTCCAAGCAAAAATTAACGGTTTTTCATGGTTTTTGTTGTGTATCTAGTCCCTGGAATGGTGAAAATAACTTACGAAACATGTACATATGATAGTTTAGTTCCTCCTTAACACTTTCTAGCATTCGGAAATTTGAATATATTTTTATGTATTTAATTATGAATTTTTACAGAGAGGTCTATAAAAATAATGATTACGCATCTAGTCTCTCAATAAACCTTTAATCGACCCAAAACCTATGCCAAATTGTTCCTTATGAAAACGCCTAACACGCTATGCAAGCCTTTTCTATAAGTTTAGTTATAATTTTCAAAAAAATCAGCAAAATCCTATTTCGCGACGTAACTATATTACGAGTGCCTGCGCGGGCGACGGGGCAGTGTCGATCCGACGATTACGCAGGTGAGACGTGTGCCGAATTGACGCTGCGCCCTACTATTTTCCTAGTGTTTAATTTTGTGTACATTTCGTGTGCGCGTGTGGTTGTTTTGTTACTGGTATAACAATGCCGAAGGTGTCAAAACGGAAGAAACGGTCGTTACAACATCTTCAGTTGGCGTGAGTAATATTTTGTTTGTACCTAATGATAATGAAATAGAAGTGGTATTATTTTTTCATTAAAACTAGGTATACACATTTCAAGATTTTCAGAGTACATGTTACTAACATGTAATATGATAACATGATGTTAGAGAAAGTTTAACATTTCAGTATACATGTTATACCGAAATTTCGTCGCAAACATCAGCGTTATTATAGCTCAGACTGCAAGCATTTGCCTAAAGTATGCCACGCCGATGAGGTTTAGAGTTCGAATCCTCTACTGCACACTTCTTTCTTGTTTTTTTCTTACTGACTGTATGCGTATTGCATTTTGTTTTATTTTATACCTGCTATTTGTTTTACTTTAGGCCGATATTAAACTATCATAGAAATATGATCATAGATGTAGGAACCGGCTAAATATGAAAAATTCTTTCTTTCTTTCTTCTTTCAAATATATGATTATAATTGTACGCATGCTGTCAAATAGGATTATATTTTATGATATTCTAATATCGGCCTTAGAAAAGCAAAAAATATTACCTACAATATTATTTCAACGTGAAGATAAATGCATAGTAGGTTACCTATTTATGTCCTTGGAGTTTTCTTTCTACGTTTTATAAGTACCTATTCAAGTAATAATTTACTTTTTCTAAATTGAATAATTTTTAATTTTTTAGCCATAAAATAAAGGCAGAAAAGCGTCAACAGCCAGAGATGCCAGATAACATAGTATCTGCCGTGAAACGGACTGACATTGACGCTGGGTAAGTATCTATCTATTATTTTGAGTAGCTTCATCGCATCGCATCAAACTCGATTTGTAGTTGTACCTACTTATAACAAGTAACTACATGGGGACTTACAAGGCTATAGGTACTAGAGGTATTAGGGGCAGAAAGCGGGGCAGGCAGCGGGCCGCCGCTGTCGTTCGGACAGGTTCATTCAAGTCTATACATTTTGATCGTGTCGCTCGCCGCTGCCCGCCGTTGGCGTCGTCCCGCGGCCTTATGTACTCATAGCACCTAAGAATAAAAATAGTACTTACATTACGTACCTAGGGCGTAAATTCGTAAATGTCCCAGATCGCAGGTATTTGTGGCCCGAACCGAAGCTAGTGTTTTATAGAAGCTAAAAAAGTGACATCCCCATTTTATTACAAATTACTGTAGTTTAGATCATTCCAAATGCGAGACTAAAACTCCTGCGTTTCTAATAAGTGTAGTTTTTTAGGAAATACATCTTTGAAAATCTGATTTTTGAAACCCGGATACTAAGAAAAAAATTATATAGGGGGCGTCCACAAATTACGTAACGCAAAATTCTTAAATATTCCCCCCCCCCCCCCCCCATGTAACAGGACCGTCACGCTTAGCTTGGGACCCCGCCCCCCCCCCCCCTTCAATTCCGGTAAGTAACGAGTGTTTTGTAATAGCTAATTTACGATACAAGGGTTGTAAAACAAAGAAAGGCCGATATCGCAGATATATGAGGCCCGAGCCGCAAGTGAGGGTCATAAATATGCGATGTTTTCTCAGAGGAATACCGCAAATTAGGGATGTGAAAATGTATTTTTTTATGTAAACTATTATAAATAAAAAAATCGTGCGTCACGTAAGGCAAACCTTGACAACCCCCCCCCTTTCCCCCCCACCCCCAACGTAACAGGACCGTAACGCTTAGGCGGAACCCCCCCCCCTCCCTTTAATTTGCGTTACGTAATTTGTGGACGCCCCCATATTGCAAATTATTAAATAAACTTTCCTGTTGATCAAAGTGCTAGATAAACCCTTCAAAGACATACATTTAGAGGTAATTACGACCTCTCTAGGTACATTGGTTACAAAGATATTAATTATTTTATTGAATTGTTTTTTTTTCTTCCATGTTTCGCCGTATTAGGACGCGATATTTGTATGAGCGCTTTATTATTATCTCTTCAATCTACCCTATTTTTTACAAGACCTAATTTCGTGGAACATTTAAGAAATCATCGTAACACTTTATATCCGGGTTATCCAGCGTCTAGGGTTGACACTTCGGTATTTTTCATTTTGTAGGCCATTTTCTCGGGGGATATCTATTATTTTACATTAGAAGCTGTAAAAGTGTTACAGCTATTTATGTATGTATGGGCGATTAATTTTTGACTGTGGTACCGTAATTTTTAACCAACCAATGACAGATGTTGCGATGTAGCATTAGTTTAAAGATTATTAGCTTAACAGTATCCTGTCGTGAGATATGTTTTCTAAGTAAGTACTTCTAAGTACTTTCGTTTTGACATTTGGAGACCATTTACTTCTCCAAAAAGAACTGTGTTTCTTACTATGATTGGAGACCTTTTAAATGTAAAATTAATTATTTGGGCCACGTGACCCTTTATATCTCCATTATTTTTACTGTTTTTTAATTTATATATCATGTGTCACTTAACGATCATTGTAAATGTATTTGTAAACTCTGACATGTAAAAGAGCCCTAGGTCTCTAGAGGCCTACTTGCTAAATAACAATTTGTAGTTTTTGACGAATGATTCATCAATTTTAGATGAAAGGCAATATGTGGTATGGGAAGTGGTCCACTCTTGTTATCATATATATTATAGGTAAATACTGAAACCCCATGTCAATCCATATAGTCCGGAGGAACGGGAGTGGGCCACCATGGAGCCGTTACAGACCCATGGTGCCACTTTCATCATCATCATCATCATATCAGCCGAAAGACGTCCACTGCTGGACATAGGCCTCCCCCATAGAGTGCCACAATGACCGGTCCTGCGCCACCCGCATCCAGCGGACTCCCGCGACCTTTACCAGGTCATCAGTCCACCTTGTGGGGGGTCTAACCACGCTACGCCTTCCGGTCCGTGGTCGCCACTCGAGAACCTTTCCGCCCCAACGGCCATCGGTCCTACGTGCAATGTGCCCCGCCCACTGCCACTTAAGTTTAGCGATTCGGAGGGCTATATCAGTTACTTTGGTTCTACTGCGGATGGCCTCATTTCTGATGCGATCACGCAGAGAGACTCCCAGCATAGCCCTCTCCATTGCCCTTTGGGTGACCTTGAGCCTTCTTATGAGGCCCATAGTAAGCGACCACGTTTCAGTTCCATATGTCATCACTAGCCACTGGTGCCACTTTGCATAACAGTAATTGGATCACTTTTTTCAGTAACCAAAATATAAGACGAGTACTGCAGCCTCTGAACCTCAACGCCGAGGTCTCTCTGCAAGAACCACACCTACATGAAGCAGAAACTAGCTTTGCCGCAACTGCCGTAAAGCAAGGGCACCCTGACGTCGGGTAAGCTTTTTTCAATCTTGTAGATTATTTTTTTTTGGAACTATCAGTCACTAGTCGAAATTAAGTACGTGATTTCAAGTAAAGATGATTTTTTGAAATCTTTATCTTAATTGGCAATGTTTCCTATATTTTGCCTCAAAATTATTGTTACTGCACCTAATAATGATAAATAATTGCACCGAAACGTAAAAGTAGACGGTAAAGAGTTTAGTTTTTCACCTTCAAATTATAGCTCTTAGAAAATACAAGACCATAACTAAATTAATTATTGATAATTTTAGGATCACTCAGCAACGGATTAATCACGGCGATGATAGTCAGGAAAATCAGATTGCAAAGATGTCACAATATGAAGACGGCAACGAAGAAAACGTTGAGGTATATTACATTGTATTACATTTAAAGTATATATACAGATCAATGCTCAAGCAGTTAAAATGGGTCAGTAACTTCCAATAGTCCGTCAACTTATTTTTTTGAAAATATTTACAATGTTATTTATAATTTTCAGTTGGAGATTGCAGAGGAAGAAAAACCTGCTTCAAAAAAGGATGTACGTGGAAGAAGAATTGTAGACATCAGATACTTTGTGAAACAATTTCTAGATATAGCTAGTCATGGTCCCATGGGTTGCACTTCGCAAGTGCTAGAATTAGTAGGTGAAAAACAAAACGGCTTGGTGTCTACTTTTACGTTTCAGTGCAAAATGTGCAATGTCAAATTTTACATAAACAGTGATCTATGCGATGAAAACTTTGTCAATGTTAATTGTTGCGCGGTAGCTGGAACAGTAGCCATTGGATGTGGCCAATCGCAACTGGAAGAGTTGTTGTCCTGTGTCAATTTACCGACAGTACCTCAGCACTTGTACGATAAAAATCACGACTTAATTCACAAACATTGGGAAATTACCGCAAACGAACAAATGAAACAAGCCGCAGACAAAGAAAAAGAAATTTCTATAGCAGAGGGCAGGGTCAATAAAGATGGAGTCCCAATAATTGATGTTATTGCAGACGGATGTTGGTCCAAACGATCATTTAAAAAAAATTATTCGGCATTATCTGGTGCTGCCACAATCATTGGCAAGAATACAGGTAAAATCTTATATTTAGGAGTGAAAAATAAATATTGCCAAACTTGTACCAATGCAGAGAGTAAAGGGACGCAGCCCAATGAACATTTATGTTTTAAAAACTACACGGGCAGTTCGACTTCAATGGAAAGCCAAATTTTGGTTGAAGGTTTCAAAAGTTCCATTGAGCAACATGGGCTCATATACGGAAGGCTGATTTCAGACGGCGATTCAAGTACATATTCTAAAATTCTCGAAACACGTCCATACCCTGATGTCACTGTAGAAAAAGTTGAGTGCCGAAATCATATCTTGCGAAATTTTTGCAACAAACTAAATGCCTTAAGTACAGAGACAAAATATCCGCTTAAGTTTAGGAAACTTATCACAAGAAAGGCCATTTTAACGATTAGGTGCGTCATCGTCAAAAGCATAAAAAGAAACAAAATTGATTCCGACGTGCAATGTCTTTTCGAAGACATTCTGACCAGTCATCTGCACGCGTTTGGTAATCATTCCAAGTGTAAAATTTATTTCTGTAATCGAATTACAAACCCTGATGGTGAAATTTGTGTTGCAGACGCAGATGATGCAATTCCGAGCGATTTCTTTTTGAGTACCATGTGGCAAAAAATTTGCTCACTGGTTCAAAGTGTTGCCGGACACTCAAGGAGCCTGTTTTATGACGTCGACAGCAACGCTGTGGAAAATTTCCACAGTATTGTAGCAAAATTAGTAGGTGGCAAAAGAATCAATTTTTCAAAAAAGTCATCCTACAAAACACGGTGCCTTGCCGCAGCCGTTGGTTTTAACACGCGGAAGACAATATCCATGCTTTACACTTCTATCAACAAAGGTGCAAGTCCTCAAGGTAGAGTGAAAAAGCTAGAACGATCAAGGATAAGAAAAGCATTGCTTAATAAAAAAAATAAAAAAAACAAAAAGAAAGCTGCTATTTTCAAAAGAAAAAAAATCCGTTCATGACAGTAATTATGGTACTGCTTGTCATACAGTTGATATGGCAGTAGAACAATTCGAGAAATTAAAACTGAAACATCTTGAAGGCTTAAAAAAGACGGAAAAAGAAAGACAAATTATACAACAGAAAACTGTCCATCAAAGCCAATGCAGTGAATGGTTGGAATTGAGAAGGTCGCTCCTGACAGCGTCAAATTTTGGAAAAATTATAAAGATGAGACCGGATACGAGTTGTGCAAGTACAGTAAAACAATTACTTTACAAGGCAGACCTAGGCCATGTTCCGTCAATAAGTCACGGTCGGAACAAAGAAAGCGACGCAATAAAATTGCTCGCAAAACAACTTCACATTAAGATAGACCCATGCGGACTCTTCATTGATGAAGATTTGCCATATCTCGGAGCAACACCGGACGGCTTATGTGGTGATGATGCAGTTGTAGAGATCAAATGCCCCATAACCGCATATGATATTGGTATTGATGCAGCTATCAATACCAAAAAGGTGACATTTTGGAAAAAAAATAAAAGTGGTGATCTTGAAATAAATCAAACTCACGATTGGTTTTACCAAGTGCAAGGGCAACTACATATTACGAAGCGAACGAGATGTATATTTGCTGTATGGGCTAACGATCAAGAGCCATTAAAAACGGAAATAATATTTAAGGACGACGATTTTTGGCGAGACAAGATGGAAAATAAATTGACGACATTTTATATTACTTGCATTCTGCCAGAATTGGTGGATCCACGACATCCTCGTAATATGCCTATTAGGGACCCCTCACCAATTCGCCAAGCAATAAAAAAAAAGACAGAAAAACAAATCGCCAAAAATGAAGCAGACCGGAAAACACAGCGTGGGAAGACTCACGACTAAGGTGGACTAACGATCTACTCAAGATCCCAAGAAACCGTAGGACGAGGGCAGCATGCGACCGATTTGATCAAGGAGATCCTTGGCCTTTGTGGTCTCTTTGTCCCGTACACCCCAAAACTAGTGTAAACCATTTTTTCCACTAAAACATTAGGTACCATCGTTACGAGGGCTGCACTGAAAGTATCGGGAATCTAATACTTACGAACTTATTTTTGACACATATTATAGCTTTTTATAATCTCTGAAGTTTCATTATAATAACACACTGGCCACAGAAAATAAACAATGGTTGGGTTTCAATTGTTTTTTGAGTTGTTGAGTCACCACTGAAGATGGAATTGTCCCGTGGAAATTTAAGAGCTATGATTTATTACGACTTTAAAAGTGGATTAACACAAAAACAATGTGGAGACCGGATAATTGCTGTTTTTAGTAATTAAGCACCTTCAAAGACGACAATATACAGGTGCTATTCAGAAATTCAACGTGGCCGAGTATCCCTCACGGACGACGCGCGTGAAGGTCGACCAAAATCGGCAGTTTCGCAAGAAAACGTCCACCCCTATTTCAGCGTTCAATAAGTGTTTTAACGACTGGTTTGAACGCATGAAAAAGTGCATAAAATATAAAGGAGAATACTTTGAAAAACATTAAAAATACTTTTATTCAATTTAACTGCATTTTTTTTCTATTCCCGAAACTTTCAGTTTGACCCTCGTATGGCGTAACTGTATAGAAGCCAAAAAGTGACATCCCCATTTTATTACAAATTACTGTAGTTTAGATCATTACAAATGTGAGATTAAAACGACCTTTTGTCACAAAGATATTAATTATTTTATTGATTTTGTTTTTTTTTTCTTCCATCTTCTCCCGTAGTAGGACGCGATATTTGTATTAACGCTTCATTATTATGTCTTATATCAGCCCTATTTTTTAAAAGACCTAATTCCATGGAACATTTAATCTACAGTAAATTTAAGTTTTCGGTCAGGGCTGCCACTACCATTATCCGGATTTGGGCCATTTTATGAAAAGTTTTTCATAATTTCGAATTTTTGTGTTATTTGTACTCAGAATTGAACACCCTATTCATCCTAATAGGAGAAAAAAAGTGTCCCAATTTTTTCATACAAAAATAAAGTTTCGATTCTGTTACTTCCATACAACCGTCTACGGAAAAGTAACGGAATGGGTTGGGACACTTTTGTCTCCTCTTAGAATGAAAAGGGTTTTCGATTCTGAGTAGGAATAACCGAAAAATTCAAAATTCTGATAAATAAAGTCAGTGTACAACTTTTGGTAAAATGGCCCATTTACTGGCCCACCTAGTGTTTTGTTAAGTGTTTTTTTTGTAACAAAGTAAATAATACGGTATTGACACCATCCGGACTATATGTATTGACATGGGGTTTCAGTGTTTACCTAACGACGGTGGACCCCTTCCCATCGGAAATTGATGAATCATTCATCAAAAACCAAATAATTATTTACTACAAAATTCAAATAGTTATTTAGCAAGTAGGCCTCTAGAGACCTAGGGCTCTTTTACATGTCAGAGTTTACAAATACATTTACAATGATCGTTAAGTGACACATGATATATAACAAAATGACACAACAGACAAATACCACACTTGCTGAGAAATGTAAAGAGTATCTGCGTCCAAGTCATTTTAATAATTATAACCTAACTTGGAGATGTAAAGCGTCTCTGCCGTCAACATAAAGTAAAAGAACGCTAAAAATAATGAAAATACAAAGGGTCCCGTGGCCAAAAGAATTAATTTGACATTTAAAACTTCTCCAATCATAGTAAGAAACACATTTATTTTTTGGAGATGTAAATGTTCTCCAAATATCAAAACAAAAGTACTTGGAAGTACTTAGAAAACATATCTCACGTCAGGATACTGTTAGGCTAAGAATCTTTAAACTAATGCTATATCGCAACATCTATCATGGGTCGGTTAAAAATTACGGTACCACGGTTAAAAAGTAATCGCCCATACTTACATAAAAAGCTGGAAACATCTTATACAGCTTCTAATGTAAAATAATAGATATCCCCGAGAAAACGGCCTATAAAATTAAAAATACCGAAGCGTCAACCCTAGAGGCCGGATAACCCGGATATAAAGTGTTTCGGTGATTACTTGAATTTGCCATGGAATTAGGTCTCGTAAAAAATAGGGTAGATAGAAAACATAATAATGAAGCTGTCATACAAATATCGCGCCCTACTACGTGGAACATAGAAGAAAAAAAATAAAAACCAAAATCAATAAAATAATTAATATCTTTGTAAAAAATGTACCTAGAGAGGTCGTAATTACCTCTAAATGTATGTATCTGAAGGGCTTATCTAACACTTTGAACAATATAAAAGTTTATTAAACAGGTTACAATATATACATTATTTTCGTAATATCAGGGTGTCAAAAATCAGATTTTCAAAAAGTTATTTCTCTAAAACTACACGTAGTAGAAACGCGTGAGTTTTAGGCTGGGTTGCACCAAACCGTCTGTAATCGAAAGCGGTGTTCGTTAAAATCTGATTGTATGGAAAGTTTGACAAGTTTCTATGGGATGACAGCTGCCGGCGCCATATTTAACGTTGATCGGTCTGTAATACTCGTTGTATGTTGGTACGCTTACGATTACAGACGGTTTAGTGCAACCCAGCCTTAGGCTGAGTTGCATCAACACACTATTACAGACCGATCAACGTTAAATATGGCGCCGGCAGCTGTCATCCCATAGAAACTTGTCAAACTTTCCATACAATCAGATTTTAACGAACACCGCTTTCGATTACAGACGGTTTGGTGCAACCCAGCCTTAGGCTGGGTTGCACCAAACCGTCTGTAATCGTAAGCTGTGTTCGTTAAAATTTCAATGTATGGAAAGTTTGACAAGTTTCTATGGGATGACAGCTGCCGGCGCCATATTTAACGTTGATCGGTCTGTGATCGTAAGTCGGTGCAACCCAGCCTTAGTCTCGCATTTGTAATGATCTAAACTGCACTATAAGCAAAAAACATTTTAAAAAATTTGCACACCTGGGATAGGGCAAGCTTGGATTACACGCATTTGGGACCAAATAAAGGTTTTAAAACTATTTCGAGCTTGCTGGAAATTAATTCTTCGAAAAATTCTAATTTGATTGGCCTAGTAGTCCAGTTATACTAACTGATTTCTTTCTTATATTCAATAAATCAGTCTTGTCATGTCTGTCTGTCTGTCTGTCTGTCCGTCCGTATGTTACAGGCATTTTACTCAAAAACTATAGGGTGTATTAAACCAAAATTCGAAATCTAGATGTAATATGTAGACCGCTACATAGTTATATATACAAATTACTAAAGAAAATAATTTTTAGGGGGTACACGTAACTGAAAGTCAAAAAAATATTTATTCACGTAATTCAACATGTGGCACATAAATCGATAGGTCTTCAAAAATGAATGTAATGTTTCTCAGAAACAGAATTGATCGCGTGAATATTTTCGGAGATAATCGCTCCGAAAGTCATAATAATTGTATCTAACTTCCAAGCAGTGGAAACAAAAATTATTTTAAAAAATCATAGGCATAGTGCTTATTAAATACTTTTACCGAAAATTGTTTTAAATAAGATCGGTCTTACCGTTTTTAAGTTATCCCTGAAAAACTGCCTCACCCAAACAAAAGGACTTAAGTGCCATGAGTTTTCTATAAAGATACGACCTTATTTAATTAACAGTATATGATAGTGTTTTTAAATTAAGACTAGTAGGAGTGGGTACGGAACCCTTCATTGTGCGTAGTCAGACACGCACTTGGCCGCTTTTCAATTATTCATAGTATGTATGTAAATGAATAAAAAAATGTTCAAAATCAATAAAACATGTCTAAATAAATATGTATTTTATTTTTTACCATTCAATTTAATGACAACATTGTTAAATGCATTAATAATAACATACCAATTACAAATAATAAACTTAAGAATAACACAAAAACTATTATACTAGTCGGGATCGAGCTCGATACCTCATGCACAGTAAGCAGGGTCACATACCACTGCGCCAAATTAACGCTCGAACGCGACGCCATCTGTCTTTAGAACAGACGATACGGCTATTGACAGTGGTTCGCTTAAACATCTCGAGGCGGCGTTGTAATTAATGTTCGAGGTAGTTACGACCTTTTGGTACGTGATGGTACGTGTTTACGATAGGCTGTGCGGGGGACGAGGAAGCCGAACGCTGAAGGTCATTCGGACTAGGGAGCCCCTTAAGAAGTGACTCAAGCATATCACTCAAAAAGCAGCCCTTGCATTTTTGATCTTTCCGAAATTGTCGACTGTCGATTACTGCTTCATAAGTCATACACGTCGCCTCCGCTCTACCAAATACCGCGCGGTTTTTTGGTGCGACGTGCCCCGGACCGCGTTCGCTTTACCGCAAAACCGCCTCCGCCCCGCAACGACACTGCGAGGCGCTGTGCGTTTCAAGCTTTCAAGTTTCGTCAGAATCTGTTGTTTTGTTTTTGAGATGAAAAGGAACAATGATCGGTACAAACTTTCACGTTAATAATAAATCACACCTGAACGAGCGAGATTTACTCGGAATACGAATATACAGGGTGTGGCCTGTAATAGGAGCAAAAAATTAAACGGTACACTATTGAGCTCTCCAGCAATTATTTCCAAATAGTTTTAATATATAAAAAAAAGATTTTTCTCGTGTTTCTTTTCGCCAAAGTAGCTTAGATGTCCTTTTTACTCGACTGGAGTGATATAAATAACTATTTATCGTCCTTTAAATTTGTTGCTCCTATTATAGGCCACACCCTGTATATATTATTTTTATGATTGACTGACCAGTGATTAGCCTTAGTCTCGCCTGATGGAAAACGATGACAAGGCCTAAGATGAGACCTAGGCCCAGCTAGTACGATTTTTCACCCCCGTAAATCCCTGGATTGTAAATTTCATCGAAATAGAGCCGTTTCAGAAGTCCCCGAAACAAATATACAAGAATTGCTCGCTTAAAGATATTACCATTATATGCTACCAGTTGAAAGTTACCAGCTATTACTTAGTACCCTTGTGCCCTTTGCTGATGATTAACATCGTGCTAAGCTAAACGAAGCTTGCACAATTTTTCAAGCCATTGTTTATAATTTATTATGCATTGTTTTGCCTAGAAAACGTTAAACGTTGATTTCAGTGCCACAACTTGAACGAAAACAGTAATTTCGTTCTAGACTTTAGAAACTGTTAAATAAATTAAAGAAAATACTTCGCTATACCTGTAAATATTTTTACAAGCGGAAATGTCCACTTAGCGGAATTATAATTTCCAATCGAAAATGAAAAATTGATCCCGCCCGGGGTGATCAATTCTTCAATTTTTCATTTTCGATTGGAAATTACTTCGCTATATGTAGGTACCTTTGTCCGTTTTATAAACAAAACTCATGTACCTATAGGTGGTTTAAAAGATATAAAACCCTCTACGAATTATAACTAAATGCTAAGATTTCTTTACTGTACGCTTGTTATAGGTACACCTTATTTTAACTTAAAGCACATTATAATAATCTACAATTCTACATAATAACAGATCTTCCTTTTAGTATAGTCCAAAATGTTAACAATAACAGACCAGCTACTAACTACATATGCACAAATTAAAATACGCAAAAGTAAATTAGGTACCTTCATATGCAAATATACAGGCACTCAACAACGCACGTCTTTCACTATGTGAATGTCGAAGAAACGCATACTCAGACTGATCATTTTGCTAAATTACTGTCTAAACTTTGCTACGTAATAGAATACAGTATGTACGATTGTACGAGAATAATACTATTCCATCTTTAAATAACTAAAAGGCCTGACCTGGACAGATAATTCGTATTGACTGAAATCACGGCAGTAAGTAATAATGATTAGATTTCCGCGACACTTATCGTTAGATATAGTTTCGTAGAAAGATAACTTTTTGCACGTGTGAGGTAGACAGATTAGTTATTTAAAAGTAGACTTTTTGCCCTGGAACTGATCGTACTACCTATATTATTTATTACTACATATTATTTACTTTATGTTAAGCCAAGTTAGAGGCCTTCGGGCGGCTTGAGAACTTCTAACAGTCAAAAGTTGCCCACTCACTTGACAAAGCCTAATCCCAATAAGGTCTAGTTTCCCCCTTGGCTTGGAAGGTCAGATGGCAGTCACTTTCGTGAAAAAATTGTGCCGGATAGGATTGAGATTAGGTAGCGGACTCCGGGCGTCCTTCAGGATGCAATTGTACTGGGAATATTAACGCTAGGATGATGATTATTATTTATTTTATGTTTAAAATGTTACTCTTCCAGTAGTAAAGTAGAGGTGAACTTTAGATATACATGACGTAACATAAACATCAGATGACGACAGAAGTCGCGGGCAAAAGCTAATATTATAAATATTACCAAATTACTGGCTTTCTTCAATCTTACATTATTAACAAATGATCGATAGAGATTTTCTTTACACAGCTGATAAAATGAACTAACTTATGTCTACTTCAGTATGTATATCTTTTACGTACTTGTACGTAAAATATATGTACATATATTATCTTTAATTTCATTGCTATGTCTTTCGCAATTCGATTGCTTTACATTCTAATCTTGTAATTGTTATCTCTATCCGGTTCGAAGGACCAAATTCAAGTCTTCATTTTCTTATTTACATTTATTCAGTAATATTGTTTATATTATTTAACGAGACAAGTTAGTTCATAGGTAGATTGGATGACTAATGCTTTACCTAAGTTTAAAACTTAGATAAAAGTCGTATAACAAGCATTAAACATTTACAGCGATCCTCAGTTACATGACAGATTTACCAGTAATATTCGTAATCGATTATACCCGCACATACCCTAATTATTTCACAACCTCAGCTTGTGCTACTGGCATTATTGTAAAACCAACTCTATTTCGAAAAGTTTAAAGTGCGCTTTCAAACCAACACTGGGAGATGCGAGCTTTGGAAAGTAAACAAACTGCAACCGCGGCGCCGGTGCATTTTTTTCATTTTTCTGTCTCGGGGCTTGGTTCGTTCACCCTGAATGCAATGTTATGACCACAGTAATTACGCGGCAAGTTACCTATTGTGAGAAATGCGGTAATACCACAACATTGGTAGGTATATGATATGTTTTGTAACATACATTTAGTGGATATTAATATTAACATTATTATTAAATTTAATGATGCTTCGGTTGGCTATCAGTCCAATCAATATTGAAAACGCGATTTTTTTGTTTTTAATTTTTGGACCCGTACGGTTGGCTATCAGAAACAGATTCTAATGGGCAAAGTATCATACAGCATCTCTGTTTAGTTAGTTAAAGTTTATCATAATGTTCACATTAATATCCACTAAATGTATGGTCATTCCTACATTTCTTGAAATGTGTGCGACGTGCGTACATACGTAAGTTCTCAGTGCTTTTGTTGTGGGAAATTTGATAGGTTTTACATCAACAAACCCATCCATCAACTTGTCATACATGTGATAATTGACAAATTTTTTTTTGACAAATAAAAGTAATAATAAATCACGTCTCTGCAATGCACAGTCTGGTGAAGTTTAGTTAGGTAGTGATTGGAATGGCTGCTCCGTGGTCAATAATTGACAAATTAACTGTTCTTCATAAATTAATTATATGACACAATAATATTTAGGTGGATTTAAAAAACGAAGAAGGTCTTAGGTTCATAGTTTATAATTATTATTAGGTTCATAGTTTATAATTATTATTATACGTGATAGCGATCGATTACGGAATTAGTTTTTCTGGTTCCTATATAATCACCACTTAAAAATCATCGTGTCTATACGTATATATACCTAATGGAAATGGTAAGGGGAGAACAGTTCTAACATCTTGTGGTTACTATAAGATAGGTAAAATTAAATTAATACATTACACAGCGTTGTTTCAAAACTACCCTACAAAATGATTGTGTCATGATGTTGATGGTTATCAACAATCGTCGATAGCAAAGACGGTAGGTAGTCTTTGGTATCCACAATCCACATTCAATCAATGCATAATAAGAATATGTGTTAATTATATATATAATTAAGTTGTTGATCTTGTCGATAAATATCTTGACGCTTAGGTACCTATCATGTCATGATTATGATTGATATGATAACATCAACGAGTACACTTTTAATGTGACACGCGAAAATAGGACAGATATTTATTGGCGGACTTAATGCCTCAAACAGGATGGAGAAAAGCGTGCAAAGGATCCACTTAACTATTATTGCCAATTAGGAAAGCATATAATTATAACAACTACTGATGCAAAATTACTTTTATAATTAAATCATAAAATATCTTCTCAAATACTCTTAATATAAAGTTACGTAGGGAATAACATATGTGTATACAATATGTCCGATGATAATTTAGCAAAAAAATTGCAATTATAACTGTCCAATAAAATCCGTATAAAATTAACACAGATGTAAAAATTACCGATAGTAGATGTAAGGGCCCGCGCATAGCGGTCCCTGTATGCGCGGGCTCTAAGTGCCCTGCACTCAGGAACTTTTGGATAAAAATATTTAAAACTACCAGAAAATTAAGTAAACGAATAAAAGTAGTATACAGTCAAACAATTTATCGTAATTTTAGGGTTCCGTACCTCGAAAGGAAAAAACGGAACCCTTATGGTGGGCCCTGTAACAGCAGCAAAAAATTAAACGGTGGACTATTTAGCGGGTCAATAATTATTTCCAAGTGGTCTAAGTTGAAAAAAATATTTCTTTCTTTAATGTTGGCTTACGTGTATTTTTATTACTTTCCTGAAGTGACATTAATGCCAATTTATTTAAAAAAGTCAATAAAATTGAAAAAAAAAAGAAATACCTAAAATATTGTTTTATATCAAATACTCAGGTGTACTTTGAAAGTGAGCTGTGAAAAAATCAAACTTCTAAGCCAACGCAATCAAAAGATACAGCCGTTTATGCCGCAAATCTCCGCAAAGTTTCGACACTCGCAAGGGAATCAAAACCTATAGGGCAACGTCTTATAGCACAGATAAAGGTAAATTGCGAAAACCGTAATTTTTTTTATAATACAATTATTTTTTACGGAACCCTCGGTGCGCGAGTCCGACTCGCACTTGTCGGGTTTTATTGAAGTAGTAGTATATAGTATTTAATTCCAGACAGTGTAATTTTTGTACTGTGTTTACAATGTTATAACAGGAACTACAATGTTATAATTATAAGAGTTACAATAATATCGTTGTGTTAACAATTTTGAATCGTAATATTTACTACTTATATATGGATTGTTATTTTCACAATAATATAGTGAGAATACCAATATGCATTATAATTTTTTTAACTGTAAGTGAAAGTAACTACAGACTTTACTATTTGTATAGTTGTCACATATTGCAACTAACAAATCTGGATACCGATATCAAATTCTTGTTCCGGTTATACCAGTTTATTTTTTCCGTGCAATATGATCTAGCTTAATAAAATAACTAACTTGACCCACCACCGATTCTATAAAAGGAACTTCTTACAGGCATACTCGTCTTAACGACTTTGACATTTAATTAGATGAAACGTCGCTCATTATGTTAAACGCAGATGTTTCCTCCAAGATGATCTCGTAATGAATGAATGATTCATGTATACTTACTGAGAAACGACCGGTTTCAAGTCATTTGTTATGCGGAATTGCGGATTGATGGAAATGAGACAAATCTATTGAAACGGTTGAAATTAGGTAGTTGCTGGTACGTAATTTATTTAATTAACAAGAATATGATTTAAAAGAAGTTATTAGTCCCATATTCTTCAGATTAAATCGGGCGTTTAAGTGATTTGTGTTATTGGCGCTTTCTAAAAATGAATACCTACCTAGTAACTCAATAATTAATATGGTCAGAGGTATTTTATAACAACCATAGCTTCTTAACGATCGTACGCCCTTAACCCATTACCAGCCATTTATTAAAAAAATGATTTCTGATAATTATTAGGCTATTGACAGTTGCGTGTATGATGGTTTTTTGATGAAAGATGAAAGCTACTAGATACGTCCTATAACAGAGGGTAGGTACTTACGTTGATTCCTAATGCGCATCAACTAAACTTCACTACACGCACTGGCACGTTGTTAGAAAAACGGATTGACAAAAGTTTAAATTTTCAAAATAGGAACGCGTTCGCGCCAGCCGCACGCGCGCGCGCATCTAACGTGCTGGCGCACACGTCACTGTTCATTGCAAACCCGGTCCTCTGTCACACGGGCGTGATGCGAATCTTGATGTTACGACGCCAATGACGCCATAGAGCGCTTTTTCATGCGACTTGAAGAACAGCAGTCTCCGGGGCGCTAATACAACTTGCTACCAAATCGCATCGCGCGCGATTCAACTAAGTACTCCTGTCTCACTCGCATTGTGCAAATTATAAAGTGGAGGGTAGATTTGTCATGTCTCGCGTGGTTGTGTTGATACCGCTGTTCACAAACCTTAAACCTTGAAACGCACAGAGCAGCAGGCATCGTTGCGGGGCGGAGGTGGTTTTGCGGAAAAGCGAACGCGGTCCGGGGGACGTCGCACCAAAAAACCGCGCGGGATAGCAGAGCGGAGGCATGGTATGTGACATATGAAGCAGTAATCGACACTATCGACAGTCGACAGAGTCGAAAAGATCAAAAATGGAAAACGCGTATCCGTACCGTACCGCGCCGCGACCTCTCTGTGCGCTTCGAGCTTAAAGGTCTGTGTGTGTAAGTATAAATAGTTAGTGCTAATGTCTACGCGTTGTCTACCTAAAGCATTTTATTGACTCATTGCACAACAAGCATGTTGATTTTGAAAAACGGAGCCCAATTACCATCGGGGATCATGACAGCAGATCAAATTAGTAACCTACTTTGAAAGAAACGTAAACGCACGAAACCGTAATAACTTTCTCGGTGATTCATTTGGCCATGAACTTAATCAAGGTCTAAGCATTTCTGTGGCCGTAAATCTGGCAACGATCAAATTTTAACGACTACTCTTAAACCCATATGTATGTAGGTGTAACACGCGACAAACTGCCATTGAACTCACATTGAAGTCTTTTACTATTGTATTTGCCGTGGTAAGAAGTAAGCACCCCGTACATACGTAAGTATGTGACCCACTATAGTTGTACATAAAAGAAACTTGAAACCATGGTATCCGGAATTCGCGTCGGTGTGATAGAAGCCAAGTCCAGTCTCCGACAGTGACCTCGCCGCCATTGAAGCTACAAACCCACCACGCTAACTGTCCCATGATTTGAGCAATAACGCTCCTTACTTCGATGTGATAAGAACCATAGCGAATCGAAGTTAAGTTGGTAGCATAATACCGTAACCATAACTTCGGATGGGCTAGTTTGGTCCATAGTCCCGTTAAGTCTCTGTCCTTGGCAGCCAGACTATCTTCACTTTCGGCAATATGTTATTTTATTATTAGGGGATTGTCGGTATAAGTAGGTTTGTAAGCTCACTAACTTACAAATTCTATGATCTGAAGTTTTCTTCTAAACGTAATTGACGTTTATACAGTAAACAACAGCTAGGCCAGTCCACAGAATCTGTGAGCTTTGCTACATACTTACTCGTACCTAACACTAACATAATACGAAGATAACATGCGTAAGAACAAAAAACGCCATACTTAATAGGGCGTGTCGGTGCCAAAATCCCTCCGGTTGACTCAACACCCACGTTTCCTGCCGCTGATTCAAATGATATTGGACCTTTTCGGTAATATCATAAGAGTTTTCAACGTGAGTATTCATTTGTCAGTTCACTTTTGCTTGGTGTTGTGTACACTGGATTTGGATTTCTCTCTCTCTCTCTCTCTCTCTCTCTCTCTGAGTGAGGGGTTGGCCATTTCGGGGCGTGGCCCCTTTTGGCGGTCTGTTGTCGCAACCATTGTAGGTTGGGCTACTGTGGCTTTTGCGGTCTCAGTCGGCCTCTCAGTGGCTTGATGCCTACTGGTGGCCTTTCAGCGGCTAGGCGATCTCGGTGGCCCTCCTGACTTGGAGGTTTGGTGGGCTCTCAGCGGCTTCAAGGCGTCCTTGTCCTGGGTTCGGACTGAGGGTTGGCAGCGTCGGGCCGCACGAGCTCTCTCGGTAGAGCTCGAGTGCGGCCATCCGGGGGGCGCGGTTCGGCTCACGACTTCCTCCACGTGCTGCTTCATGGTCAAGCGTCGGTCTATGGTGACCCCCAAGTATTTGGCGCTCGGCTTCCACTCGATGTCCTGTCCGAACAGCTGGAGCGGTGGCGGTAGGTTTCTGCTCCCCGTAAGTATGGCCTGCGTCTTGCCTACGTTCACTGACATTCTTCACTTGGAGAGCCAGTCGGGCAGGGCGTGTAGGAGTCGCTGAAGCTTGCGGGCGGCGTGTGTTGGGTTGATGGAGGAGACATATTAGGCCGCATCGTCCACGAACAGGCCCAACTGGACATCTCCTACGACTGGGATGTCGTCAGTGAAAACAGCATAGCAGGCCGGGGAGAGGCAGCTTACTTGTGGTACCCCCGCTGCAATCTGGTGCTCTGTTGAAGTGGCGTCCTCAACTGCCACTTGGAAGCGCCGTTCGGACAGGAACGATGCTATGAGCTTCACAATGCGTCTTGGAGCGGTTGACGTCGACAATTTGTACAGCAGTCCCTCATACTCGGCCGAACGCCTTCTCTATGTCGAGGAAGACGGCTGCGGTTGGATTTGGATTTGTTTGTTATGCCGTGACCGTGATGTGAAAGAATGATACCTATCGGTGTCACATTTAGTGGTAGCTATAGTCACATTCATCTGATGCGCTCTGAATGAATCCGGTTTTAAGTTAAACGACTTAAGTCACTGACCGTTCGTTACAGGCAGACCACGATTCCATAATACTTATCATTATCATCATATGAGCCGAAGGATTCATTTTTAAACGGTCCGCCAAGAAACCGCCGCCAAAAACGCTAGTTAGCATTGGGCTGCAACCTGTCTAGGAGAAGGTAACTCCGAAATACAACCCGGGGAGATGGGCCTCGTTAGCATTGGCCTGCAACCTGTCTAGGGGAAGGAAAACCCCGATATAAAACCCCTAATCCAAGGTGTTAGCCGACCCGTGCCAAGGGATGCATGGCCAGAGGGGAGTCTGGTGTCGAACGGAGGGTGTCTGTGTTGGTGGTCACAGGGCACAGTGGTAATCCACCTTACCACAGTATAGGGCTCTGCTGTGATGGACCTTTAGTTCCCTATTTACTCGTGGGAACGCTATGGAGATTGGAAAAAATAAAAATCATCCGCATGGCGGCGACGCGGTCCGCCACCCGTCACGTCACGTTTCCAGTGGGGGCGAAAAGCGGCTCACGGAGTGCCGTTTTGCTACGTTGAATGTTGGAGGAGGAATGGAAGGAAAAATGAATGAAGTAAGGCAGATGATGGATAAAAAGAGGATTGATGTTCTTTGTGTAAATGAGACAAAACGGAAAGGGTGTGACACCACGAAACATGGACCCTATACAGCGTACTGGTCTGGAGTGACCGTTTCAGACAGAGCATGTCAGGGGGTTGGTGTCATACTTTCAGCTAGGATTGCCAAGTGTGTGAATGAATTTGAATGCGTGAGTCCCAGATTAATATGGGTCAGAATGAAATTAGGACTGACTCGTATCTTTGTTGTTGGGGTATATGCCCCTGTAAACCTGGGTACGAGAACATCACAGTCGACCCAGGAAGAGGGAAAACAGTTCTGGGAGGAATTAAGGGATGTCACAAGTAGATGTAAGGATAATGAAAGGTTGATTATGTTAGGTGATTTTAATGCATGGGTAGGGGTAAAGCGAGATGGATTTGAAAAGGTTCTGGGTACTCACGGTGACGAGAGAGTGAATGAGAATGGTGAGAGTTTGTTAGATATTTGCCTCGAGAGAAATCTTTTTGTGACAAATACAATGTTTGCCCACAAATGGATTCATTTGTACACGCGTGAGGCGGAGAACGTAAGAAAGAGTATGATTGATTTTGTGATAGTGGACGAAAGATTGAGGAAGAATGTTCTGGACACTAGGGTGTATCGCGGGGCCGGAATAAATACAGACCACTTCCTGGTGATGAGCCGAATGAAAGGGCTGTTTCAAGGATGGCGGCATCGACCTCGTATATTCACTAGTGTTCTGGAGAGAATAAAAGTAGAAAATTTGCAAGAGGAAAGTGTGGCTGATGAGTATATTCATAAACTAAAGGAAAATCTTAGAGAGATAGATGATATATGCGAGATTGATCAACTATGGAATGGTTTTAAAGATAAGCTTGTAAGTACAGCCAGGGATGTATGTGGTGTGAAAGAAAGGAGCAAAGGGAAGAAGAAGAAGAATGTATGGTGGGATAAAGAGGTACAAAAGGCAGTAAGTGAGAAGAAGAAAGCGTGGCTAGATTGGTTGGCGATAAGAGCTGACCAAAGAAGTCAAAAAGCCACGCTTGAAGACGTGAGTGAAAGGAAAAGTAACTATAAAAGGTTGAATGTTCTGGTAAAGGAGGTAGTTAAAAGAAAGAAAGATGAACAGAATGATGAGATGGATCAGAGGTTGTCTCAGGATTTCCGGGCAAACATAAAGTTTTTCTGGAAAGCCATTCGACTAGCCAGAGGTAAAACTCAGACCTCAGAGCTAACCTCGATTAGAGACCAGCATGGAAGTTTATTGAATGATGAGGAATGCATATTAGGGAGATGGAAGGAATATTTTGAAGGTTTGTTTGAGAGAGAAGAGGAAAATACGTCAGGAGTGAATGATAATGCACTGCCACATGAGGAGTGTAGTATTAGTATGGATGAAATTGTAAAAGCTTTGAAAGGAATGAAACCAGGAAAGGCAGCGGGGTATGATAGAATTTCAGTCGAGATGCTGAAGGCTGGGCAAGGCGTCGTAGCAAGTCAGTTGTATCGCCTTTTCAACTTATGTTTTAATACCGGCATAGTTCCAAAAGATTGGTGCAAGGCGGTCATCGTGCAAGGGAAAGGGCTCACAACTTGACTGCAAGAACTACAGGGGCATTAGCTTACTCAGCATCGTTGGCAAATTATATGCGAAAGTGTTGATTGAAAGGGTAATGCAAGAAACCGATGAGAAAATATGGGATGTACAAGCGGGATTTAGGAAAGGTATGGGATGTACGGATCAGGTCTTCTCTTTACGATGCATAGCCGAAAAATATTTGGCCCAAGGTCAAAAGGTCTATTGCGCGTTCGTGGATTTGGAGAAGGCCTATGACAGAGTGGTGAGGAATGAACTTTGGTCGGTACTGTCCGGATATGGAGTGAGCGACCATCTCATTCAAGCTCTGAAATCTCTCTACGAGGATTCCTCTGCTTGCGTGAGAGTAAACGGGTCCTACACTGAATGGTTTAGCATCGAAAAGGGTGTTAGACAGGGATGTGTAGCGTCACCGTGGCTGTTTAATCTATTTCTGGACAGTTGTTTGCAAGATTTGAAAGACGATGAATGTGGGTTGGAAATGAATGGGTTGCTTATCAAATGTCTACTCTACGCCGATGACCAGGTTTTATTAGCGTCATCGGCTGAGAAGCTACAGAAGATGGTAACTAGCATGCACAGATTATTTGCGAGAAAAGGAATGAAAATGAATGTAAGCAAGACGAAAGTGATGGTATTTGAAAGAGATGAGTGTATGACAGTTTGTGAAATTGCTGTAGATGGAGAGAGGTTGGAGCAAGTGGATGGGTTTCTGTATTTGGGGACTTTGTTCACGAGAGACGGTAAGCATGAAGGAGATATTGAAAGGAGAGTGATAGCTGGGAATCGAGTGAATGGGGCACTTCACGCCTTTATGAGTAGCCAGAAAGTGTCAGAAAAGGCGCGGCTGGCCGTGCATAGAGGAGTGTTGGTGCCGACACTAATGTATGGTAGTGAAAGTTGGGTGTGGCAGAAGAAACATCAGAGTCGAGTGAATGCAGTGGAAATGAGAGCGCTGAGAAGTATGTGTAGTGTTACTTTGAGAGATAGAGTGAGAAACACCGTTATAAGACGGAGGTGTGGAGTGAATGAAGATATAGTGACGAAAATTGAGAAAGGTATGCTAAGATGGTTTGGACATGTAGAGAGGATGGATGAAAGAAGATTGACAAAACGAGTGTATGAAGGAAGAGTGGATGGAAAAGTTGGAAGGGGAAGACCTCGGCGAACGTACTCCGACCAAATCGGAGACATTCTGCAGAAAGGCCAGGTCAGGAGTACCCTAAATCGGCGCGCATGCATGAAGAATGTTATGAAAGTTCATGAAGCGAAAGTTGTATGTCAGGATCGTAGCAAGTGGAAATCCGTGATCTCTGCCTACCCCTATGGGAAACAGGCGTGATTATATGTATGTATGTATGTATGCACGAACCCTAAGAGCTCGTTTTCGCCATATGGCTGCAGAACCCTAAAATAGAAGTATAAATAAATATAGTAGTAAAACCTACGTATACATGTTTACAAATTTGATATAAATAGGGTGAGAAAAGTATGAATTCTGGGAACAGTCTAGAGCATTTTGAGTCTCAAACATCTCAAATTCTAAGAACGCCATTTGCTACAGTGTAGCCGTGTAGCCACATATTGTCTGCACAATCTATTCCCAGCTTGGTTTAATTTGCCGTGTAGATGTATGTTTCTTTGTTTAGGTCACATCTTGAAAGTCTTCTTGACTTTTTTGGTCCCCTTGAATTTCTTACTCCCGACGCCAAAGATCAACTTCTCGAAGTTCAATAGAGTTGAAAAGTACACTTGTCTCTCAATCTCTGATATGATAACAACTCCTAAATTGAATAAGGTAAACCCATCGTGTTTGAGATTAGGAAAAAAGAGTACAGTCGGCAATAAAAGCGTGTACCCAAAATGAGATTAGACAGACATTTATAATATCATCATATAAAATCAAACTAGCAAATTAATAAAACAATTTAATACTTCCTTTTACAGTACAATAACAAATGTTATTAAATAATTTCCATAGTTCATTCTCACGAAACGCATGTCTCTCGTCGCTTGCACCCTGCGACTTAATCAGGCGTTTCATGCAAACAATTATCATCTAATATTTAAAATATCAATTAAATATATTCAATACTGTTCTTAATACTTTTTAAGCATTATGTATTGGCGTTTGAAGCAACCACTAACGTCAGGTTCGGTTCCGAATTAAAAAAAAAATACGGTGTGACAGACGGACCCACGAGGACTTCTTTTATACATTTTTTGTACGGAGCCCTACAAAGATTTATTTACTTATTCATCAGAAAATTATTGAGGATATGATTGGTTCAAACTTCAAACGCCTGTGGCTTGCCCATAAATCTGTGTCCTAATAAACGATATTTTTACAACAACAATGTTGGAAAAAACGTGTATTTAACAATATTCTTTAAAAGGAAGTCGGTCTCTTAGTCGTTCGATTTTAAACTAAACTTAATTATAATTAATAGGTAGGTAATAAAAAATACAATGCTCGATCATGTTTTGTTTTTTCTCACACATACGCGTAACAGCAATACATATATTTATAGCCTCTTACTTTGTTCTTCTCAAAATCTCAAAGTTTGTACTTTGTTCTCGTAATGTAAGAGTTAAATGATTCTTCATATACGCACAATTGTACAATCAACAGCAAAAGTACCTAGTTACTGCATATTTTTATAATAATCCAAACAAGCCTTATGGATTCACAATACAGATCTATGTGTATAATTTAGTGACTTTTGTTGTTGTCTGTACATTTTTTTTAGTTTAGCTTTCGTTGATATGGCAAATAGCATAGTAATTGTCAAGAAATTATATAAATAGGTGCCATTAGGTCAACCATGGGTCACAGCACAGTAAAATTATTTACTTTATCTTTTGGTAATTCATAGGAAATAGGAATAATCCAAACAATACTTCACTGGTTCACTACATACTTACCTATAACTAAGGAACATTATAATTTATAACTTAAATGACTAGTCAAACAATAAAAAATTAAATAAGTAATTAACTTTGGTCGTTGTGCCATTTTTTTAGGATTTACAGGTATTTTTCTATTTTTTTAGATTTTCTTTTTTATTTGATACTTTTAAGTACCTTTTGCGACCGTTGTGTTACATTGTCGGTGTCAGTTGATTACGAAGCGTAGGTTGTATATTTGACCTGAAAAATAAGATGAAGGTATATAACTATACAGGGTGATTCGGGAGACGTGAGCAAGATCAACACTACAGATTCAGTAGATCGTAAGCTACTGCTTCGTGCCACTATTAGTGAAATTAACGTTCATTTATCTTTGGTGTTGAAAACAAAATGTTTTGAATTATTTAAGAAATTCATGGTCACTACACACTACAATCAGAATAATTCAGTCAAGTGATACGTGTCAAATTGAATGTGATCTGAGTCCGATTACTTTTGAAATATCACTCAATGTGACAATTTAAGTACTTTCTTCGTAATCAAAGTGCTGTCAGAACAGTTAGAGGTTTAATCTTTATAAACCAGTTGCTGTAGGGTAACCATGATTGTAGAGAATTAAACTTTCACTTAACAAAAATTAAAATAAAGGAAAAAGGTATGAGTTTTACTTAAATACAATGGTGAACGATTCATTGCCATTTACTATGTATGTAGTGTTGGTCCTGCTCACGTCTCCTGAATCATCTGTATATAGTGTCAATACAAGTATAAATAAATAAATATTTGTGGACAATCTTACACAAATCGACCTAAGCACCAAAGTTGTACTATCGGTAGTAGGCAACGATGGGAACCGACTACCGAGTAACTAAAGTAAGTCAGGATCAATTATTCGTGCGTGCAAACATAACACATATCTGTCTCTATGTGCAAAATAAAGTTTATTATACATATGTATAATTATTTATTTATTTATTTATTATTCTTTATTTCGGATCAGTTACATCCTTATATGTTGTTAGTACAAGTAGCGTTTGACTTAAGATTATGTTAGTATTAAGTATTTATTTCTAAAACTATTATTAAATTAAAAGTATTGCGGTAATTTATTTGAACACTGGACACATGCTGATGTGCATTCGTGTCCAGTGTTCAAAAAAGGATCCGTCCACCCTTCCAGCTACAATAGCCAGCAAACTATTGCTGGTGCTGTTTGTAAGACGGCGCATCAGGGATGCTGTTCTTTTGCGCATTATAGCCTGGAACGAGTCTATATTTCCCTCGACAAGCATTCCTGATGCGCTGCAATGCCGTGGCAGTCCCATCAGTTATACATTAGCCATTATACATTAGCCGCTAAAGTTGGTTTGTCCTTATCGGTCACTTTGACATTTATGTTTGTGAGAAAGGGACAAAACAAAACAAAACTTTTAGTTACAGAGGTTTGTTAAGTTTTATGAATAAGGGGGTATGTCTTTGGGGGAGGCCTATGTCCAGCAGTGGACGTCTTTCGGCTGACATGATGATGATGATGATACATATGTAGCCCGTATTATACATACCTAACCTATAGACCCGGGTATGTCCTAAAACTACGACCAAGACCACCGGAGGATGGGCAGCAGCATCCTTGGAGTGCGGTGGAGACACTGCTATCGCCAACCCGCAGGCCTCTGTCCAGCAGTGGACCTCCGGCTGATATGGTGATACATATGTAGGTAGTAAGACTATAAGACTAGTAAGTACTTACGTGTCGCATTAGTTAGTTTTCTTAACGTCCTTAGTCTCTTCTTTAGGCTGGCCCTTGCCCAGCAGCTTGGCGAGCGAGTCCCAGATGCCGCCCATGAACAGCGCGCAAAACAGGTTCTCGAATGGCACGAATGGGTCGTGGATGCCCAGCAGGATCGAGGACAGCTGTAAATATAAACAAGACTGTCAATGACGAATTGTCTAAGTTATGGGATCCCCTCTATATAGTTACATAATTTCATTCGCCAACGCCATGAATGTTATTTTCTCTGAAATTGTATATTTATCAGGATAAATTAACTGTAGCTGTACCAGATAAAGTTACATTTATGTTGGCTGGTTGGTTGGTTGTATTAATAGTAAAATAATGGATTTCATTAGAAAAATAATAATAGTAGTTTAATTAAATTTGTATCTTTACCACGGACGTATATAAGGCGGGATTAACAGTCTAGATTGGCAGCATCGAATAATTTGAGCCCGCGGCTATGCGAGGAACTGCGAAATTTCGCAACTTGTTCTAAAAGTCATAAACCGTGCGTTTTTCGACAACAAAATCGGGCCATCTTGGAAGGGCCATAGCTTTGTCCCTAAGCTGCACAGTTGGGCTTGAATTGATGTAAAGTTAATGAACTTAAAAAAAGTACTAGGTACCTACATTTTGCGATCGACAAACTTACGGTGCACAACAAGCTCAAGTTTTATGATGTTGCAAGATTGGATGGTCACCTCCCTTATTGATCCATATATCATATACTAAATAAAAGCGGCCCAGTGCGGTTTGGGCGGCGCGCAGTGGGGGGTTCTGTACCTGCTGCTACTGGTCCTAGTTTAGAACCACTATCCTGTACTGTGAGTTAGGAGGGGTCGTATTTTTATAGGCAACTCGCGGCACTTTAAGGGCGAGGCAGTTTTTCAGCGATACCTAACTGATAAACTATTGGACCTGTCTTTTTCAAATCATTTTTCGGTGAAACTATTTAATAAGAAAAAAAAAAACAATGCATTTAATGCCCATAATTTTTTTTTCGAATTTTTTGATTCCACGGTTCTAAAGTTAGGGGAGGAACACAATTATTTTGACTTTTGGAGCGATTATCTCCGATTATATTCACTTAATCAATAAAACTGCTGAGAAACCTCATATTAATTTTTCAAGACCAATCGATTGATGTGCCGCGTGTTAACCTAGTTTTTTTTATTTTAAGTTACTTGTATGGAGTGCTCCCATTTTTTTATTTTTTAGTTATTTTACTACGTAGCGGCTTACAATCTTGTCTCTTTAATCCAAATTTTATTTATTTGTTGTATGTAGTTTTTGATTAAAATGCCTATGAGATACGGACAGACAGACGGACATGACGAAACTAGAACTACATCGTGCTTTACGATGTAAAACTCTGAGTGTTTAGTAGGGTTACTATTGCTCGTGGCAAGATCTCTCAGGACTTATGAAGAACATATTTTCCGCACTTGTATCAAAATGTATGTAGGTACCTCATTGTCTTTCAATATGCGTTTTTTGGGTTCCGTACCTCAAAAAGAAAAAAAAACGGAACCCTTATCACGCTTGTTTCTCACAGGCGTGGTATAAAAAAAGGATCACTCGTATGTCTATCCGTCCGTCTGTCACAGCCAATTTGTTCCGAAACCACAGGACCGGTTGAGTTGAAATTTGGTACCTACACATATGCACCTAAGTCGGTGACCCAAAGATGGACGTGTAACGTATAGTACAGTAACAGGAGCAAATATTTAAAAGGACGCTTCCTTAGAGCATCGGCAGTAACTCCGTGTCCCAATATTCTTGTTTTTTTTTTCATTCCTGTGAAATTTTGATCTAGACTTATGACTTATGATCTTGATTCCACGAGATTGTAAGGCGCTCAGTGCAGTTTTTGGGGTAGTATAAGTTATGAGTCATAATACTTTTTGATTTTTTTATGTTAAATTAAAGGTATTTTGGATAGGTATTTCTTATTTAAAAATATGTGTTTTTAAAATATATAGGTATGGATATCACTTCAGAAGATTAATTAGCCAAAAAAATCAATGGGACCACTTGGAAATAATTCCTGGCTCGCTCAATACCTTTTTTGCTCCTGTTACAGGGCCCACCCTGTATGAATGAATTTTAGACCTGGGGCCAATTTTGAGGGGTAAATTAGAAAATAAAAACAAGTTTTCAAACAATATCGTGTGATATACCTATCAAATAAAAGGTCTTAATGTGAGAAACTAATTTTTTTTTATAAATATTTTATAAATAATTATGAAGACTGAAGTGATTTGAGAAAATAGACGAAAATTCATCTCCGAAACTACAAGGCCTAAAATTTGAAAAAGAATACACAAAATAGTCCTTTACCTATAGATTACAGGAAAACCTGTAAAAAGTCTAGGTTTAATAGTTTTTGAGATATCGATATCATGTGAATTTCTTATGAATATGCGACTTTTTTAATTCGAAGTACAGGTTAGTGGTTTCACATGTGGAGTGGTAATGGTGGGAATGGAGCCCTTCATAGTGCGTCTCAATGAAAGCCGGTATTTTTGCTAAAAAAAAATTCGCTCGCGCCTTCTTTTATTGTGTAATGTCCTGATGTTTGTTTACTAACACAGCTATGAAGACTTGTGCTTTAATATTTTATTATTAGTACGAGTAACACATATAAATGAACAGAGCACGGATCTATACCTAAACCGGTATGAGTACAAACTTTTATGAGCCAGTCAAACTTGAACCTTATTCTCGCGTAATACAGTTAATATCCTGTTATGACAGACAGACTAGAGAAAGCGGTCCGAGCGAGAGCAACCAACCGGAGGGCGGTGTCCCACTCGCACAACTTGCCAGTGTAAAAAAATATATATGTTGTGGTATTTTAGAATACTGAAAACAATTACTTGCTTGTACTAACTAGTACTGCATATTTATCAGGCATAATTTACATTTGACATAATTCGTAATTGTATAAAATATCAACATTATTAACTGACTAAAACCTAGTATTGCAATAAATATAGTAGTATTGTTTAAATATTAATTGGTATCCCCAACCTTAATGGTGTCAAATTTGAAATTATGAAAATAAGCGGCTGATGAAATTAGTTGAAAATAGTGAAAACATGTTGTGTAAAGGGTTGTAAAAGTGAAAGTTTTATTAATTGTGGAATATCATTTCACAGGTAAGGAACAATTTGTTATATTTTACGATAAAACGACAAGACAAATGTCAAACTGATTAGGGTGACTATGACTTGGGCTGGTTTTGCAGAAATATTCGTTATTAAGTGTTTAGTGAGAAAACCTTTTCTAAAGGTCAGTTGAAATTCAATCTTTTAACAATTTTGTTATCATTATGAGCTTTTGTTTAACTTGGACTGTATGTGATTAAACTGTGCAAGTACTTAAGTTGTCGTTCCAATTTTTTAACCATTTTACAGCTACTTTCCGGTATCCAATTGAGTTGAAATTTAGCATACTTATGTACAGTATGCTAATTTTCACGCATACTGTACATAAGTATGCTACATTTCAGCTCAATTGGATACCGGCAAGTTCGGTAACAGTTATATTGTATTGTTACCTACCGAACTCGTGTATCATGGCACCACCGTGCTGATCTGTTGATGGTGAATTAAAACTCGTCCTCGTCTTTTTTTAATTTACGCATGGCCCATCACGGGAGAACACATTTGTTAAGAGATTTGGAAAATAAAGTAGGGCTTAGGCAAAAATTACACAAGACTATATTGTTTAACAATGTATGGATAATTGGATACACAAACTTGTGATTAGCCAAAATAAATATTTCTTTGAAAAATATTCTTATTTTATTTACTACCTAATTTAGTTTAAATTTCATTGTACATAGAACCTAATTAGAAATAATCCTCATATCCACAGATGTACTTGGTCACCCTAATTAAAACGAGATGCAATCCTCGAGTTTGGCTTCTCTGTCGGTCACACTTTTTCGTCACAGTACTCAATCCGGTTTAGGTATAGATCCGTGGAACAGAGTTATTAGGTAGTATTTGATCCGATGCGGACGTGTCCCACACCTTTTCATTGTATATGTTAGCACAACGGAAAGTCTTCGTGGACGTTTAATTGACGATATATATGTAAGTATAAATAAATAAAAATATATAACATACATAAATAAATAAAAATAAAATAAAATATATAAATAAAAATAAAATAAATTATATAAATAAAATTTGGATAATGGACGTTTAAGTAATGTAATGCTATTGCAATCATGATAAATTGATATATTTTTTTTGTAATTTTACTTGTTTGCAAATTTAAACTACTGTACTTAATTTTTTATCATGAATGAAATAAATAAACTAAACTATAAGAACAAAAGCGTACTTTTTGACGGCTTCAATAACGCGCACTTTCTTTAGTGACGCAATCAGATATCGCTGTAATTGACATTGACATAACCTATTTAAAGGTGAACGATAACGAGAGAGAGTGGACTGTCGTAATGGGTATTTATCTAACAGACTAGTTCTTAAAAAAAACTCTTAGCGAACTGTTGGCTCAATGTGCTATTATCATTTCAATTAGGTTTTTCGTGTAGACCATATTTAGTAGTGATATCTGTTGATTATACGTAATTTTATTTCGCTTTGACCGTGATTAGTACTGATTAGTGACCATACAAAAATCGTTCTTATTTCCATGGTATAAGGGTCAGCGTTTTCATTCCGCTCTAAGCAGTGTATTGCATAAACGGAGAAACGAGGTGATTATATACAAGGCCAAGTGTATGTTATGATTACGAAACATAGCAAGTCGCAGTTATCATGTTTGATATCTCAGTAATTATGCAGTACTAGCTTTTGCCCGCGAGTTTGTTTGCGTGGAACCATGTGGGACTCATTAATTTCATCCTCTACAAACCTGCAACAGTTACAACCCTTATTCACTTCTATACCTTTTTTTCCGTGTATTTATTAATTATTCACCCCTATACCTAAGGGAACGATTTCCAGAAAAAATATCCCGTCATTTTAACTTCATATCTAATCTTCATAATGGATTTTATATATTTAATTCGATTCTGTGGTATAAGGATATTTTGATGACTTCGGCATCAAAATTATGAGAATAATTTACTCCGCATAAAAACTACTATAGAGACTCAAATTTTACATGTACATGCATATTGCCCGAAGGAAGGCGCATGTCAATTGTGAGTGGTCCAGAGTGGTCACTGTGGTCAGTAACCATAACGCAAAGGTGGATTGCCACCACGCGGTCTATAATCGAAAGCGGTGTACACTAAAATTGTATGGAAAATTTTAATGGGATAACTATTTGCCGGCGCCATTTTTTACGTTGATCAGTTTTTAATCAAAATGTAGGTCCACTTTTTTTCTGCAATAGACAACATCTTCAAGTATACGAAGATGACGATGCCAAAGCAGACCAGCGCGTACAGCGTGAAGATGAGGTCAGTCTTCTTGTCCAGCACGAAGATCACCGATTACTGAACCTTATTCCAGACACACAAGGTCCACTATTAATTACCTTGAAGTAGACGAAGAAGATGACGATGCCGAAGTAAACGAGTGCGTGCGGCGCGGAGATGAGGTCCGTCTTCTTGTCAAGTACGAAGATCACCGACGCCACCAGAGAGGCCTTAGTGTAGCTGAAAGGGACGGAATTATCCGTAAGATTTCGTTATCTACTGAAACACAGTTTTCTGAGTTCAATTACCTAATTGCACCTATCAAAACTGAATATGATTATTGATTATGTACATATGATAATTATTTACTCTAACACATTTTTTTTTGTTTTATATGGCGAAGGCGGCAAACAGGGCCGCATGCCTATCTGGTGGTATGCAGACCACACAGTTGGACGCTTGCGAATCCAAAGAAATCCTTCAATGGACGAGCGTTTCCAAACCTTTATTAATTTGAGGATTCATTGTATGGACAGTGGTAAGTGGTGGTGTCCTTATGGCTGGCGTCTTCCGTAAAGTGGAGTCAGTGGAGGTTCTTCCCAAGTCAGGCTGTTCCAAATATGAGCGAGATATGTTTCCGCTAAGAGCGATGGAGAGCGCTATGCTTGGAGTTACTGTGCGAGATCGAATCGGAAATAAGGAAATCCGTAAAACCAAGGTAATCGACATAGCCCGAATTATTACTAAACTTAGTGGCAGTGGGTACATTGTCCGGAGCACTGATGGCCGGTGGGGCCAGCGATTCCAAATGGTAACCACGTACCGGACGACGCAGCATTGGAATGATCCACACGAGGTGGGCTCATGACCTGGTTAAGTTCATGGGAGTCCGTGGAGGCAGCCCATGACCGGTCGTTGTGGCAGTCTTTAGGGGAGGTTTATGTCCAGCAGTGGACGTCTTTTGGCTGAAGATGTTGATGATGAACTTTCCGCTGTGCCTTGCCTCTCTAATTTGAATTGATTCAAAGACCTAAGAATATCCTGGTCAAAACATAAGACTGTCATGAAATACTTACAAGCTAGGCTGCATGGTTTCCATGGCGGTCGGGGTCCAGGCTCCACGGATCAGCCTCTCCACCAGCTTGGTGAAGCCCGCTCCGTTACCCTTCAGGGTACCTGCAAAACACGTTCTGTAATTAGTATTAAGTTTAAGTCTTGTCTGCCTTGCTTTCATGTTGTGCGTAATCAATTTTTTAAAACCGAGGCTTCTTCTCCTTCTCGTAGTTGTGGTGTTCATTTGGTAGGTCCGATTCATCTACTGTCCAAAGGTCTGATGATCTCAACTCAACCAAGTGCTCCTCTCTCCGTACAACACGTTCGGTTATTTACTTGTCGGGCAGCTCGGAGTTGAACTGAGCTTTATTTAGCCAGTGTTCACGAAAAAGAGTCAAAGGATAATTCTTTATATCGGTTGGTATTGGTTTTATTATCTACTTATTGGATTTTTCTCAGTAGTTCTATTAATTGAACTCATTTGTCTTGTGAGATGTTGAACTCTATTACTAGCTAAAACTGCAACCGTCTACACTCGTCTAGGTTAGAAATCATCTTGCTTATCTTTCCTAACTTAGTCTGAATGGTTTATATGCCTCGTGTCGCCTAGCCTCGGCTATTAAGCTCAAGACTCTTGAGCTTAATAGCCGAGGCGAGGTCAAGACTCACCAATAATGATCATAATGAGGTACGCGTTGGGGTACAGTTTGCCAGCGTGGCTGACTCCATCGTAAACCTTCTTCGCGCGGTAGATTTCCTTCATGGCCGATGCGACGATCTTCACGGGTAGGAACTTGGCGACCTTATAGCCGACGTCGAAAGGGGTGTAGAATACCATGTACCTGAAAATATGATTAGGCCCAAATCAGTATCTAATCAGTTTACTGTGGTGTGACCTTTTGACGCAGTAGTAAAGGCAATTCCTGGTGGTGATTTTAATGTGACATAAAAAGTTGCTTTTAAATGCAGAGGGCTGAAACTACGAGTAAGTAGGTGTGGCACATACCATGAGTACTTATCGATAAGTAGTCGTATTTTTCAGTGAAGTTCGATGAAGATTTCAGGTTAATAAGCGATTTGTGAATGGCTTCCACTAAGAGACTAGATGATAGGTAGGTATTAATACTCGTAGTAATCAAATCATCATCATGGAAAATTCCGATTCTGATTCGATCTGATTGCGACTTGCGCGGGTAACCTACAGGACGTTGAACCAGCCCTTCGATCTTTATACTAAATTGAGTAGAACTAATTCATTTTGACACACACACACACACAAAATAAACAAAAAACATCGTATTTCCCTTTAATTTCAAATTGTGTAGCTGAGTAGAAATTTGACAACTTGGCCAATTTTTTTATGATTGGCTGACCAGAGATTGTCCCTAGTCTGACCCGATGGAAAGCGATAACAAGCCCTAAGATATTGCTCACTGGTGGTAGAGGTGGGTGGTGTTGCTCATATTGTGTAGACATGTTCTTGAGCGGCGCTAGTATGGGCTTACCTAACAGTCCATTGTAACAGTCCGTCCACGGTCCAAGATGTCCAAAAAGGTGGACAGCGTAACTCATCAAGTAGAAAGACCAATGAGGAGTTCCGGCTTTTTCCTAAGCTTCACTATGAGCCGAGTAGCCCGTTGAACATTATGGTCGCTAAAATGTCCAGCATGGTGGACAACATAACTCACCAGGTAACAGTGCCGATGAGGAGCTGTGGCGTATTCTTAAGAGGTGCTAGTATCGGCTCGCCCAGCAGTCCGTTGACCACCATGCCACCCGCGAAGATGACAAGCATGGTGGACAGCCAGCACGCCAGCGGATGCTTACGCGAGAATGCCTGCGCGCCTGAAGTATAACAAATATTATAAGTACCTTTTACTCCAATTCAAGTAGGTCTACTACCTCGTAGAACCTAATAATTAGGAAAAGTAAAGATTATGATGAGACAACAGCAAGTAAAGCACACTGTCCCGTGGCGTGTCCTAATCAGATGCCGACACCGACCTGCTAAAATTTGAAGGGGTAGGTACCTATCTCAAAAACCAATTTCCAAGTAAAGTTAAATTAGGTTATAGAAAGTATATTTTAAAGCCAATACAAAATGTAGGTAAATAAGTGCCTACCTATAAACTATTGGTCCGATGGATAGTAAGCAGAAACCGCGAGGGCGAGCGTTAGAGGTACGACGTAACCGCTATATTTGTTATTCGATTGTAGATGCTGGAGCATTCGCTATAGAGCCCGTTTTATCATGGTTTTCTTTGAATAAAAAGGGTGCTTGTTAGAACGCACTTTATTTACTTACAGCCTATGCACATGGGGACAAGCAGTGGCGGCCTTAGGTAGACATTGCGAGGTTCCGAGCAGCCCCGGTGTAACAAATCTTTGTGAGACCTTCACCTGAGTTGCGCGGGGCCCCTGTAAGAGCGAGGCCCCGGGCGGTTGCCCTGCTTGCCACCCCCTAAGACCGCCGCTGGGGAGGGGAGCGGCATTGAGTCATTTATTTATTTATTTAAACCAGTCCCAAGAAAGTACGGTCACTGTCTTTAATTTGAGACCCATTCTGTATTACACATACTTATCTGTGTTCTGTATGTAAAATCTCGATACAGTTTGACATTAAGGCGCAGGGTAGGGCAAGCCATTCTCCATACAAAGGTTGTGCAAGTTTTTTGCGTTAGTTTTGGCACTTCAGCATTTAATTTTATTTTTTATTGGTACATATTGGATATACGCAGAACTTGATGTTGAAATTATGCATTATTTAAAAAATAAAAAAATACAAAAAATAATTAAAATTTAAAAAGAAAAACATCAAGACATAGCTAACAAAAAAATAAGCATATGGACCAAAAATAGTAACTGGTGTGCAAACACAAAGGAAGAAAAACTTGCACAAAGCTTGTATGGAAAGAGCTTGCCCACCCCTTCGCCTTAAAGAACTTGACTGTAATGTACCTACAGGTGAGGGCAATATACATTTTTTTATTCGGGATGCGGATGTCTAAGACATTATGATGATGAGATGTGGGTAAAAATCGGTTAGAAAATATATCTTTTATGAGTGTAATAAATTTCTCATTACTGAATCGAAAAGCTGAGTAGAAAACTTTATAAACACACCCACGCAAATAGCTTCCGACAGTTGAGTGATGACGTAGAATGTAGTACATTTGATACAGAAATTTCGCGCATGGTAAATATGGCTCGTTGGTCTAGGGGTATGATTCTCGCTTCGGGTGCGAGAGGTCCCGGGTTCAAATCCCGGACGAGCCCGGCTCTACATTGCCTTTTTGCAATTACTATTAGTTTATTTTTTGCTAAAATTAACTATTAATTTTGAAATTTGATTATTTATTTTATTTACAAAACCAAATGGCAATACTGACAATTTCTTTACTGAATTTATTTTTGCGCCATCTGTAGGGTGCAGCTGAAATAATTTCGCCCTTTTGCTGAAAGCATCTGGAGGACATTTTCCTTATCAAAAACATAACCTATTTTCTTCAAATTTAATAAACTTATTTTCAACTATTATGTTCCGATTAACTTTTTTCGTAAAAATGAAGTGTTTATCGTGTTTTGATAAGATTGATCATGCATGATATATTTATATCATAGCAAAAACAGTATTACCTTACTTATGCGATATTAGTTAATTAAATTACGTAGAAATTCACCGGCAAAGTTTAAATTTTTCATACATAATGAAGCTTTATATTTAGCCACCTGATGTGATACGCAGGGAAGCAATCTATTTTTAAAGCGGGGTATAGTATTTATTTATAGTTCAGCCCATACAATACGTTTACGGGCAAAATAGCGCTAAGGATGCGGAAGCGATACATTACGAAAGTGGCGGTTGTTTTAAATATAGAACAACTTACCTGCACCCAAATCCTCTCTTACAGAAAGCGCGCACAATAAAGAATGCGCGATATCAAAATATGGGAACATTTTCAGTTTTATAACCTGGTTGGCCAGGTCTAAGAAGGCTTCGGGATCCATGGTGAATTGTTTTTGATGACTACAATTAAATTTGAGTGTGGCACAACTAAACACCGACAATAGAGCGGATCGGCCGCGACTAGCCGCGGGCAAGTTGGCCGCGAGACTGACGGGGACTGCGAGATGTGGTCGGAGCTGATTGAGCGCTTTTATTATTGCTGCCACACCGCGTCGTCGATGAATTCACAGATAAGATTAGCAGGCACGGTGCTGGCGAACTTTATGTTTTTTTCGTAAAACTTTTTAATTTATATTTTTGTGACTACTTTTGTACGGATGTGGAGGTAATACAATATTTTGACTAGGATATACATAGTTTCCGTAGTGTAGCGGTTATCACGTGTGCTTCACACGCACAAGGTCCCCGGTTCGATCCCGGGCGGAAACAGATTTTGTCTTTTTTTTTAAATTGTTAAATCCAATTACTTTGCAATAAATTGTCAACTGTCATGCAATTTCGAGAGGAAAACTATTCGTAATTATTTTATTCTGTAGGCACAGGCACAATAAAACACACCAATCAATTCATTATGAAATATATTTATAACAATATCGTTCACAATTCATAAAACATTCCAAAATTTTAGGCTTATAAAAAGTTACAAAATTTATATAAGATTTCTAATTTATACAAAACATACAAAAGAAAAGAAGTATAATTTTAACGTCAGTCTTTTCTTATCAGATATTTCGCTACACAGCCAAATCTTTGGAATTACAATTTTGATAATCAATAAATAAAAATTTGTATTCTAGTAATCTCTATCAGATCGTAACAATTCGATTAAAATAATAAATAATTGCACAAATAACGTTGAATTAAATAAAAACATATTACATTGAAAACATTATACAAACTTGTGATTGTTATATAATTACCCTAAAGAATGAATGTATAAAACTAAGTAACTAGATGTTAGGAACAAAATTAGCTTCACTTACAACTGGAATGGACTAAAAATGCAACTGGGCTAATTAGAGAGCTATGAGAACTACTTATGATAACTTACAGCACTAGCATTGGGGTGTTATTTATAATATTAGTATAGGAAGGAGCACAATCTTGAGCACCATCGCGTTTCTTAAGCGACTCGCGGCCGCCTTTTAATTCCAAAATCCCGTACAGTAGTCCCATGTCAGGTCCACACAATAGTTCTTAGACGCTTTTTTCTTGCCTTACTTTATATTCATAATCGGATCTGGTATAACACTTAAGGTTAAGCCGGGTACGAATTGGACCAATGGATAACGATGCAGATATCCGTTAGAACGAGATGGTAGCATACATCTCTCATTCTAACAGTTAGTCATGCGGCTTTACGCTACACACCAGCCATTTACAGCCTAACATAGGGTCACTAGGCCGGTTACGCGACCAGTCTCTGTTAGCGACCATCTGAAGGACTAGGATTTTTCACTTAAGGATATTAATATTTTTAAAGAATAAAAAATAGTGAGTCGTTTGCGTTTTATTTGGTAATTATTGAATGAGAATCCATTGAATGGACAGACGAAATAAAAAAAAAACAGGCTATAACTGGGTTACCACCGCCAAAAAACGATCTATTTGGAGGAAAATGGAGAAGGCCTTCACTCGACGAGAGTTATTGTCTAAAACTTTCTATGGTATGATTATATTAAGGAAATAAAAAGGCTATAATAATAAATGCCATAAAAAACCTTTTAGTTCGTCAACCCATCAAAGTGTTCGCACACCGGCACACGAAATTAGCTGGTCGCTAACCGGCCTATCGACCCTATAGGACACAGAAAATATAATGTGTAAAAGTCGTTTCCAGAGCGTATTGTAGCGTAGAACTCAATCCAAACATAAACAATAGTACATTACTACAGAGGCCGGGACAAAAGGGGTTGCCGGCCGAAGACATATAGACGGCTGAGCGAAGCGAGGCCGGATAGGTCTAAGGCCGGCAACCCCATATTTCCCGCCGAGGTATGTATAGTGCTTTTCTCAAACATGCAATGAAATAAACAACAAAAAAAACAAAGTTTTATTTTTAATACGCATAGTGGCAGAATGTCATGATGCCTGTGCCACAAATTTAAGTGGAATGGAAATTAAAAAAGAGGACTTTGCAGGCCTAGGCCTGCAAGATTTGTATGAAATTCAATTAACTACCTCTTGTCCTAGCCGCACCTGAAACGTCATACTTCGCAGCCTATTATAAGGAACATAACATTAATATTTCATTGCATGTTTGAGAAAAAATAATTTCATGACTGTTACCTACAATGGAATAGCTTAATGATTTTGCTGTGACATATGAGGAGAGGACTGATTAAACAGGGGTTCCCAAAGTGGTCCAGGTGGACCCCCAGGGGTCCACAGGAGACTCGACTGGGGTCTACGTTGACGTGACAAAAAAATGGGGGCGCACAATTCGTAAGTGGGGGTTCACGAAAATGATGGTTTCGATAGTAAAGAACGAAAACAGATATTATTTTTTGTGTTATTTTTATAGCCTGGTTGACTGATAAATACATGACAGCTTTATTACTATTTTGATTTTTGACATCTATTCACATTCAATTAGATTAGATAATAAAATTAACCAATCAATTCTCACTTTTTTTTGCAAATCTGTTAATTCGTGATTGTAACTCAGCCGCAACGAAAATGCTCCTGACTTAGGTAATCTTCACATTTTTTGCCGGATTTTGGGAATATGGTAGAAATGTGGTGTAGGGGTCTACCACAACCAGTTAACTTTTGAAAGTGGTCTATGAGAAAATAAAGTTTGGGAACCCCTGGATTAAACTGTTGTTATTAAATGCCCATGCGTTGAATCATTTCAAAATAATTAATCAATAATAGTTGTTGTCATGAATGCAATTGTGAACAAAGATAAACATTTCTCAGATTTGATTAAAAGTTAACCATTATCATTTATCAGTATCACTACTATCAGATTAATCGTTAAGAATGATAAATTCCATTAGATAAATAAGGGGAATAAGCTATTTTTACGGGGGAGACAAAGGAGATTTTGAAGGAAGGAGATTTTGGGGGAGACCAAGATTAAGTTATATGGTAAAGTAAACGACATGTCGTACTAAGATGTAAAAGACGTTGCCAGGGACCGGAGAAAATGGAAACAGCACTTTCGAGCTACACCGGCAAGAGCGCAGTTCTTAAATTTGAGAGAGAGAGAGAGAGAGAACCTTTATGCATTGTAAAAACACTACAGCACAGTGTTTTCAGAAAAAAATACATATGGACATATTTAAATTTAACTTTCTGTAAATTTACTCAAAGTGATGACTATAGTGATGAGAGATGAAGTAGTAAGGCACTAACAGGCTACCTAGTGATGTGCTGTTCCCGAGAATATTCCTAGAAACGACATAACACTAAACCGCGTTACCACTAGTCGGCTGTCGGGCCCTGATTTATATCGGGTGTCAGCGCCCCATACAAATGAACATGTCATCATATTGTATGTCTGGCAAGTGTGAACAGGTTCATATAAAATATTCTGCCACTGGAACATCCGATTAAAATCCCGGCCAGACAGCAGACAAGTGGCCCCGTTACACAGCATTTTTTGGCAAAGTATGGGTCGCGATATTGAATGGGCCCTATAATTTTGGTATTTATACATAATTACACTCGTTTATTCAGTGACACCGTAAGTGAGATGTCCCAATTTAGTTTTTCTTTGTTAGGTTGAGCTTCGTCTGTTCAACATTGGGCATCACTTTTCTAACACATGCACACAGTCCCACGATTACTCAACCACAGTATTTTACCCCAGTGTACCTACTCGTAGTTAACAATAAAAAACTTAGCATAAACAACTTGATACATTTGGTCACTACAAATTGCTCAAAATGGAGCTATAAATAAATTCCTTAATGTACACTTGATATTCTAGAGAGATTACAATATTTAATAAATTGTAGGCAAAATTAGGTAATATAAAATTCAAGGTTCAAGGACGGGAATATTAATGGAACTATAAAAAAACATATTTTTCATCTACAAGTGGTGAATTACCTAATTTGCCTTACTTTATATTCAAAATCGGATCCGATATAACGCCTAAATCTTAAAATATATAACAAACTGTATCGCTTAGCATAACCGTTGGCGCTATTTAAATGAGCAAAAACAATAAGTCTTCAGTACTTTTCTACTACAGATGCGGCATAGAATGCGCGATGCTTACGGTGTCTGCTTCGAATTTTCTGAAAAAGAAAACCATGGTAGAGGGTTTCCATCTGATAAGGAAACAGAAATTACAAATATAAAATTCTTTATTTTATAATAACCATATGAGGTAGGTATATGATCAAAGGCAAGTAAGCAAGAAAACATGTAGCGGAAGTTTATGCAAGTGGCAAAAATGGCCTAAACTAGGTTCGCTTTTCATACATTTTGCTACTATTTTGGATTATTTTTTTGCTGCTAAGTATATTTGCAAATAGAGCTGATGATGGTTGATCTAATTGACTGGATTTTACAGGATGTGGGAATTTAATAAGCCCTTTGGGTTAAGGTTACTTAACTGATAGGAATGGAAGAGACAAATCAGAACTGAATTTTAAAATTATTTTTTCCGTCAAATAAAAGCTAAAAATAAGGTTTAGACTGTTTAGAGACTCAAAATAGGAGAAAAAAATTAAAACAAAATTTATATTGTCTCTATGGATTTCAGGATGTCATCCACGTTGAATGCCACCCTAACCTCCTGGAGATCTCCTTAGTTTGATGCTTCTTGTCAAATGATAAAATATGTCCAAGGTACACGTATTGGTCGACAGACTCAATTTCTCGTTTCCAACTATTGTTGTTAAACTCGAGTTACCCGAGAAGTTCACCATAACTCGTCTTGGACACATTCATCCTGAGACCAACCTTCAAAGAAGCATGATAAAGGTCTTGGATCATGTTCTGGAGATCATCCAGGATCTCGCCAAACAAAACAAAATTTTCTATTGATATGAAAAAGTTCAAGGGTGAAATTGGTTCCTCAAAACACACTCACGTATAGCGCTCGAAATTTGTAATAATGGTTCAACATCTCCAAGCCCGAAACGAAAGGTACAGTGACGGAGTAATTTTAGCAATCTTCCAATGTTAATGACCATGTTTTAGCTTAAAATCTTATAATCATCATCATTATCATGAGTCTATAAGCCCTCCTTACATGAGAGATAATTTTTAGTAATAAAACCTCATATGAAAAGGTCACCACAGATTTTATAAATTTTGTTTCTAGTGTTGCTTTCCTGGTTCCTTGACGTTCATAAGCTAATGTGTCTGCTTACCATCAGACATTCCGTCTGCTTGTGTGCCGCCACCGTAGTATAAAATAATGTCTTACCCTTCCTCCCACGCTTAGAGAAATCCGCTGAAGCTGCCCTCGCCACAGCCGCATCCCGCCTCTCGCCTCCTGAGGCCAAAAACACCGCTATACCCTCAACCAAGCCACATAGCAACCCCACAAAGCTTAACATGCAATCCATGCAATAATACCTATGTTTCTCTCGGAGGTACTCTTTACCGTCCGGCCGTTTGCTGAAAATAAAAAAATACCATCACCATCTTATCTTCTATTTACAGTTCCTTTTTGATCCTTTTGAGATTCTTTACGGGGCTGTACTTGGGGAGGAAGAAAGCTAAGACTTTGTTACCGATTTTATGTTCTTTCTTTGGTGACCGAGGGTATCTTTCGCTTTGGAGAAACGCTTGCGAGTCGAACGTAGGAGAGCGCTGTTGGGGTGCTGCATTTAGAGCTGTTTCTTCTGAATTCTGAGTTTGCTTGGTTTCTGTGGCCTCTTTGGTTGGAGTCTGGTTATCCATATCATGGGTATCAGGTGTTACGTGTTGTGGTTCGGGCGTGGGCGTTTCGTTTTGATCCGATTTAACTGCGGGCGCTGGAGCGGCTTCTTCGTTCAGTGTGTCTTGGTCAGATTCAGTCGTTTCAGAGCTGTCGCTTTTCGCACTCGTGGCATTTGTGAGCTGAGAATATAATATAATATTTTTAAGTCACTGTTTCGGTTTTTGTTTCAAGCCTTATTTACTCACTTACGAGACTCGTGTGTGTACTAGTTTCACCACATGGCGCGGTTTGATAGATCGATTGAACTCATTATACCCCGTGACCCGCAATGTAATGAAACTCTCATGCGAGTCTCGAATGTGTGTACAGAGATCTCGCCAAATCCTAAATTAATAATACTTTGTATCAAACTTCGGCCAACCAGACGATCTGCCTTAACGCTTTTTTGCCCTTATGGGCACTCGTCAGTTAAAAAAGTTGGAATCCTCAAGTCATTAAAGATCGGCAGCTATTGAGTTGCAAGCTTCCTTAGGCTCCTTTGTCTGCTTAATATCAGACAGGCTATGTGCTTGTTTGCAACCACCGTGGTATAATAATTAATATTACTCTAAGGTGCATTGACTACTTTCATAGGTGGAAATGTTTTGAAAAATAAAGCGTTAGTAGTTTGTTAGGAACGTAGCAAATAAAAGTTCGTGATCTCTACGTACCCCACTGGAAAACAGGCCTCATATATATGGAGTGGACTAGTCTTCCTGCCGAATGATTCCACTCACCGTATAGCTGGAGTCGTCACCAGACTCTGTATGTAGATCGACCCTCACATCATCTTCTCTATGATTCCCTTCACGCAGGCTTCGCTAATGGACACGGTTGGGCTGCCTGACGGGGCCGCTTGCTTCGAGACGTACATCGTTCGTCGTCGTTGTTCTAACTCACCATATAGCTGGAGTCGTCATCGACTGATGATGATGTCAGAGTCTTCTGCATCTAGGTCGACAGTCATTTTCTCAATCAGTCGCTCCATGAACGCCTCGCTAGTGGACGTTGTTGGGCTCTCAGTAGCTTTGTTCTAACTCACCGTAAAGCTGAAGTCGTCATCGACTGATGATGTCAGAGTCTTCTGCATCTAGGTCGAGAATCATTTTCTCAATCAGTCGCTTCATGAACGCCTCGCTAGTGGACGTTGTTGGGCTCTTGGTAGCTTTGTTCTAACTCACCGTATAGCTGGAGTCGTCATCGACTGATGATGATGTCAGAGTCTTCTGCATCTAGGTCGACCATCATTTTCTCAATGAGTCGCTTCATGAACACCTTACTTGTGAACGTTGTTGGGCTCTCAGTAGTTTTGTTCTAACTCACCGTAATAGCTAGATGATGACAGAGTCTTCTGCATCTAGGTCGACCATCATTTTCTCAATGAGTCGCTTCATGAACGCCTTGCTAGTGGACGTTGTTGGGCTCTCAATACCTTTGTTCTAACTCACCGTATAGCTGGAGTCGTCATCAGATTCTGCATCTAGGTCGACCATCATTTTCTCAATCAGCCGCTCCATGCACGCCTCGCTAGTGGACGCGGTTTGGGTCTCGGGCTGACGGGGACGCTTGCTTCGCTTCACTACCTAAGAGACAATACAGATTTTATACAGGGTGTGGCCTGTAACAGGAGCAATAAATTAAACGGTTGAGCTCTCCAGCAATTATTTCCAAATGGTTTCAATTGAAAAAAAAAAAGTTTTTTTAAATGAAAATATAGCTATTGTATAAAATATTTTCTATATAGGCCTCCTCTCTTTTCCGCAACTGGTATCGTTCCTGTGGTAGTCCCGCATAAAAAAGCATCAGTCATCCCGCCATCTCTTTTTTGGAACAATAGATGTAAGTAAATTATATTTGATTTTCAGGCTGACCAATAAATAAATAAGATTGCAGCAATCAGGGCATTTACTCGTATTTGTTTGGAGAACACGAATATTTATTCCAGAGTCTTGGATGTTTTCTACATATATAAGTATATGTATATTTATCTATATATCTATTATTAGCTTTGCTTAGTTTAGGTCTTGATCGATTTGTGTACAGATGATGCACAAATAATAATTTATGCATAGTTACACAAATGCATGCGTGTCGAAAATGATTCAGTGTCACTAGACGTAGAGGTTATCAATCCGATGTTTATTATCAATAATAATAACACCCTCAAGTATAAACTAATTTATTACCTTATCTGTTAAAAACGTTAAAAACGCTCAGCTATACCCGGTAAGCGCGCTAGTATCACACGTGTGTTCCTAACGAAATTTGAATTTCGAACTTAGATTTCTTATATTTATAGTTGAAATTACAATACATTTTTTATTGACATATCGTTCCACGTGTTAAGCTATTTTCTGTGTGAATATGGTATTTCAATGATAGTCAAATCAGAAGCATTTCACGAAACTTCAAAAACGCTCGGTCAGTGAAGTTTGTAGGGAAATATGCCTAATGACGTCGTTATTTTCTATGGTCAAACCGTGTCCTTTTTTCCGCTTAGATGCTACTACACACAATAAATGCTAAAAATAGCTTCGTTACAATCTAAAACAGTAATAAAAACATCGTATCCTTTAATCAGCTTATTGGAACCATCAATACCTCAAATTAACATAATTTGATTTCTATTCAAAACATTTTCAAATTAGTAAGGCCTCTTAAGGGTACTTTAACGTTTCCACTAGCGCCACTCGCAAATAATTGTGATTATTTAAATTTTACGATAGGCGATCTATGAATTCAAAAATAAAACAGCCGTTTTTAGTTTGGACTCATAGTCCGACGAATCCAGAAACGGAAAAACTAATTTTGATGTACGCAAAAGGTACATACGAAATACTTTACATAGCTAGTGGCCTCGTTTTTTCAATATGTACTTATCGTTAAATTTAAAATAATCACAATTATTTACAACGGCGCTAGTGGACACGTTAAAGCACCCCTTAAGGGTCCCCCGCACGCTCGACTGAACTCGATTCTCCATACAAACGTAGTTTCGTTCTCATTTTTATTTATTTTTAATTATTTAGATAGTAGCGTTTGACTTAAGATTATGTTAGTATTAAGTATTTATTTCTAAAATTATTATTAAATTAAAAATAATTCGGTAATTTATTAGAACACTGGACACATGCTGATGTGCATTCGTGTCCAGTGTTCCCAAAAGGATCCGTTCCAGCTACAATAGCCAGCAAACTATTGCTGGTGCTGTTTGTAAGACGGCGCATCAGGGATGCTGTTATTTGCGCATATAATAGCCTGGAACGAGTCTATATTTCTCTCGACAAGCATTCCTGATGCGCTGCAATGCCGTGGCAGTCCCATCAGTGCCCTATATCCATTATGGTACTGGACTCGTAGCGCACTGTATGCTTTTTTGGTGTAGTTGACCCATAGGCTGCATGTATTGAATGACTGGCACAAGGCTTTGAAAAGAGTCATTTTGACGCTTTTAGTGCATTTTGCAAACCTACGGGCCAACATATTGCATCTAACAGACGGCAGATAGGCCATAATTAGTTCGTGTTGCTAGAAATTGTAATAGAAAAAAAATACAGCGAGTTTTTGAGTTTTTTAGGTCTTGTATGAAAACCTTAATAATCGCTGCATTTTTTCTCCAGTTTCATGTTATTCCGGCATGGCGTTTTAAAATAAGAGCAAAACTACGTTTGTATAGAGGCCCGAGCCTCCAGCGGACTTTTAAATAACCGCAAACCGGTCATTTGTAATGTATTCTGAACAATTTTGGTTATATTCTAAAACCTTAAAGGGTCGAGTACATTTATGAAATTTGGTACTTTTGTTTATGCGACTGTATTTACGAGTATCTCCCAAAAGTCCCTGCGAAGGGACCCTGTGGAATTTTTTTTATGACATAGGAGGCAAACGAGCAGAGAGACGAATCGGCTGATGGTAAGCGATTAGCGCCGCCCATGGACACCCGCAACACCAGAGGGGTTGTAAGTGCGTTGCCAGCCTTTAAGATGGGAGTACGCTCTTAATTTCCAGCATATTAGAAAACGCACTTTATTTTAATAAAAAATCGCAGTTTCATTGCCACCTACGTACAGTTAATCAAAGTCAAAATCAAAATATTCTTTATTCAAATAGGCCTAGCAACAAGCACTTTCGAATCGTCAGTTATAACATGTATTAACATATATATTAATTAATTAATTATGTTAGCAAGCAGCTACGCACATGAAAGGGTCAAAGCTCTTATTCCCTTATAATAAGGACTTTTGATGCTGACTGTACATACCCTATTACAGTGTAAGTAGTCTAGTGCAACATTAAAGCTTAATCAATTCTGCACAGGCCTCTACCCGACTACGGCGCGAAAATATGCATTCTTGGAGAAAAAAAATCTCAGTGTCCTTCTAAGGGACATTATTTATTTTGGAAATTTTTAATCTACTTACTTTAATTTCCGCTAACGGTTTTTATGTCACATTTACAACTTATGCGACTGGGTACAGTCAGCATAAAAGTAGCTACGCATATGAAGGTGTCAAAAGCTCTTATTACCTTGTGATAAAGAATTTTGAACTTTTCAAATGCGTAGCGACTTTTGATGCTGATTGTACAACCGACTACGGCTAAATCAAAAAACATGGAATGGATTTAATAGATTAATTGTTCGCCAACAGACCATGATACTTGACGAATTCCAACAAATTAGGTGCCGCGTTAGCGATTTCTCCAAAATCCACCAAAGAACATTTTTTACTTTACGTGCGGACACACTTACTTTCAGAACGACCTCTGAATATATAGACTTAATCATTTTATTTTCTGAGAAACCTTACATTCGTTTCTAAAGATCTATTAATTGATAATATGATATGCCACATGTTGAATTACGTAATTTTTGCATCCTTTTCAGTTAGGTACATGCATGTATAAAGCCCTAAATTAGTACAGTAATACATTTAAAAAATTGGTTTAATACACCCGATAGTTTTTGAGTAAAATGCCTGTGACTAAACGGACAGACAAGACAGACATGACCAGACAATAAGGGTTCCGTTATTGCCATTTTGGCTAAGAAATCATAAAATAGTGGTATGTTTTGAAAGACTGTTACCTACTCATATCATAGAAAAAATGTATATACTCGTATAATTGCAGGACTTCGCAAAAAAGCGGTTGGTAAAACGTAATTAATTGGTCTTAAATGTCTTGATAAGAACAAAAATAGGAAACAAGACGTCCAGAGTTCAAGTCCAGGGCCGGCTCAATCATTTACGATTAGATTTGACGGCCGCTGTCTGGCTCAGTCTTTAAAATACTAACATAACATCAATATATCAAGAACAGAGCATTACATAACTAATATTAATCCATACTAATATTATAAATGCGTCAGTAACTCTAGTCTGTCTGTTATCTCTACACGCATTTAGATGAAATTTGGCATAGAAATAGTTTGATAATTTTGAGACCCAGAGAAGGAAATAAGTTACTTTTTATCCCGGAAGTCTTCCCTTAGGGGTGAAAAAGTTTGTATGGAACTACGATATAAATAAAGTCCAAAATATGGCTAATGGCTCCTATCGACTTGTCTCCGCGAGTAAGTACAAAACGACGACCTGTTTAGCCTAGTTGGTAGTGACTCTGCCTCCGAAGCTAGAGGCCCCGGGTTCGAATCCCGGCCAGGGCATTTATTTGTGCATTTTTCACGGATATTTGTTCTTGGGTCTTGGATGTTTTCTACGTATTTAAGTATGTACTCGTATTTATCTATATAAGTATGTATATCGTCGTCTAGTACCCATAGTACAAGCTTTGCTTAGTTTGGGACTAGGTCGATTTGTGTAAGATTGTCCCCCAATATTATTTATTTATTTATTTTATTAAACTTGCACTGTTTGTATGTAAGTATGTAGTGTAAGTATTTGAATATGTAAGTACAGCCTGACCAGAATCTATTTGGACCTGAGATAATGTCGCTGCAAACAGCATGTTACATGGCAATAATATACATACGTCACGTATAGTCGGGTCAGTGTGTATTGGCTTTCTTAGACATCTACTTTTTTAAATTTTGTATTAGGTATTTTTTCATTAGCGGCAATGAGGGTATAGTTATTTTCTTTATGTATATTATATTATATCCATTATAATACACGTGGGTTCACTGAGATTGGGAATTCATTTCTGCAAAACCTATTTATTAAAATTGTTCCTGTTCCATGAACAGGAATAATTCATGATAAAATCGGCTTTTTTCCTTATCATTATATATTAGGAGTGCATTGGGAACAATGATGTTCCACCGGCATGAACAATAATATATTGATTGCCGGTTGAAACGGATTTCGACACACCTGGTTCATTTTAGATTTGCCAACATTTTGCGTGGTTTAGAGAAGTATGGATGTAAATCTCATCATCTAAATTTTAAACAAGAGGTATATTTTTGTCCCTAGCTTCTTATATTTCGTCTAAATTACATTCCTGCCAAACTGCAATATCCGACCGCTCCTTCAATATGGACCGTTGGTTACTGCACTTTTTATATTTGAACCCCATACTGTGCAATAGCGATCGCAAGTACTCCCTACAAAAAAAATATATGTTTTTTCAATTCGGTAAGCAGAGTTTTGTGAGTTGGTACTTGCTTTCGCACAGCATTAAATTCATGAATTTTGTGCCTTATAGCACATTTGTAGGGATAGCTTTCGTGTCACAAAGGAATCAATTAAATTGTAAACGAATAAAACCCTTAACGATGGTCAAAAAATTTGGTACTGACCCATTTATGTCTGTGGGAAAGGGACAAAACAGATTTTAGTAAACAGAAGTTTGTTGAGCTTTATGCGTGAGGGGTAAAATACTAAGACGATTCTAAGGAATCCAAAGACTACAGTCTTTACCAACACTAACTATTATCGAGTAGACATTACAGTAAACTAGTATGGTAACTTAATGACGCAGCGTGTTTAATAATAACTCTTTTCTTTTTTGGAGCGCTCGTGGCCCAGCGGCGCCCGCGTACCGCGTGCGGTATGCGGGGTTAAGCAACGTGGGCCCAGGTCAATTCTTCGATGGGTGACCGCTTTGAGTGGTTACTAACTACGTTACGCCGTTGATCCCAGCTGCTGGCTATGACAGCAGTCGTTAAGCCAAGTTCCTCAGTTAAGCAAATTCTAACAGTCAAGTTGCCCACTCACTTGACAAAGGGGGGTCGAAATTGCACCACGTCCGTAGGGAGTACCCACCGTTAAATCATAAATCTTTATTGTGTGTGGAATGCAGGTAGGTACATATAACAGATAAATTTGTCAGCATAATTGTTAAACTCAACACATTGAGTTAACATGGCAAGAAATAAACTAATTTACAAAATTCAGATATATACATGTCACATTACAATTACAATACCGCGCAATCATTTTCAATCAAATTTAAATAAAGCCAGTGTCAGTGTCATACAAAAATATATATATTACGAAAGTCCTACAATGATACTACCCATTATCAAATTGATTGATCGCGCTCCATAAACTTCTTTAGACTATAAAACACTTGTCTAAAAGTCACTGATTAATTGTTTTTTTTTTTTAATTCTTGGTGTTCACGACTTTTAAAAATATCTGGTAGCCTATTAAATATATCAATACTCATTAGAAAGCAGTTTTTGGAAGCTAATTTCAATCTTACACGGGGCCTGTATAACTTGTGCATATATTGCTGTCGTACGAATACTGATGTCATTTCCTTCACTTCTCTAAACATAATGACGACCTGTTTAGCCTAGTTGGTAGTGACTCTGCCTCCGAAGCTAGAGGTCCCGGGTTCGAATCCCGGCCAGGTCATTTATTTGTGCATTTTCAAGGATATTTGTTCTTGGGTCTTGGATGTTTTTTATGTATTTAAGTATGTATTTATCTATATAAGTATGTATATCATCGTCTAGTACCCATAGTACAAGCTTTGCTTAGTTTGGGACTAGGTCGGGACTAGATCGAAGATTGTCCCCCAATATAATTTTATGATTGTAAACCAATAAACAGACTTCCAAAATGTATAGAGAATGCACCGTGGGAATTCGATGTTTAATAAAATATGGACGGCATGAGTCGTCTTGCTTAAGACCAAATATTGCTCTCATACAGCGTTTCTGAACAAGAAAATACTTCATGAATGTCAGTGGGATTTCCCCGTGTTATTATTCTCAAGGCAGAATCGACATAACCATTATAAGCAGTTACCCTACACGTTACCCCTGGGGTGGTGCAAAAAGTGCAACAATCTGGCAACCGTACTGTCTTCCCGAAAATCTCATGGTTCGTAATTATTGCCATAAGATAAATAAAAAAACTCTTTTCTTTTAGATACTTCGACTTCATACCTAATATATCTGCGGCAAAATATGTTTTGAAAACGCACCAGGGCCAGGACTTCATCATTATTGCTGATCTTTGTCGTATTATTGTTCTCATCGCCTTGCTGAATGTGAATAGCAAAAGAAGTTCCTATGCGATTTAAGAGGTGATAATGATCTACAATATCTACACACATACGTTACGGCAATAAGAAATTTGTTTGTATAATTTGGAGAACTTCGCATAGCTACTTCATCAGCTAATTGGCATGGCGAGCGGTCTTTGTAATATACCAAAACATACCTCCTCTATGTACCCCGGTCCCGACTCGTGCAAGTAAGCGCCCTCATCTCGTGTTACCCTGGTACTTGAAGGTGCATAGATAGCGTCATTTGCCTTTTAAATATAACGCCAGGTGTACAATGACGAAGAAAGTATGTGTTTATAAAATGCACTCACCAGGACTTCATCATTGTTGCTGACACTCGTCGTATTATTGTTCCCATAGTGCATCGACTGCCGTTTAAAGCACATGGTGAACTCGAAGAGCGACCTCAGCGCGGTGTACCATGGCTCGCGAGTCGTGTCAGTACGCGCCCTCATCATCCTGTTACCCTGGTACTTGAGGGTGCGTAGATAACGTCGTTTGCCTTGTATGTATGTCACCTGGAATCGGGTTAATTGTTTGTATAATGAGATAATAAAAGTTAAGGTTAGATGCTCATACGACTTTGTTACCCTATTTTATTAGTTGCGTACTAAGGACAATCTGACGGTCGTGGGTTCGAACCACGGCTCGAAGCACTGGGTTTCTCAAAAACAATTATAAGCTGATATTTTAATAGTAGCCTTTCTGCGAAGGAAAAAATGGTGAAGGCACCGGTCCAATCCCAATAAGGTCTAGTTTAGCCTATGTGTTGGAAACTCAGACTAAGACTACTAATGTTATGAAAATCTCACTAATAATAATAAACCTTGTATGGTGAAATTGGAAAATACAAACATCGACTATCAAAGCGGTTACGCGTGAAGGATGTTATGAAAGTAAAAGATAAGCGAAAGGTATTACAGAACAGGAAGGTAAACAGACATGTCTCAAGTCACAAATTGTTTGTCATCAGGGATCTAGGAGCCTTCCCTTTGTTCTCCATACACTTAAAATTTATTCACCTTTTTGTGGTTTGCCCGACGCTTACCGAACATAGTATTGGACGAGTGACAACCCTAGTGTACAAGTGATTATAGGTGAAAAACTTAAGAGGGCGCAGTACGTTTGGTTCTCCATACAAACGTATTTATGCTCTCATTTTAAAACGCCATGCTAGAATAACATGAAACTTTGTATACACAATGGGATCCGGCATACCTAGGTCGAAAATCAGTTTCTGTTGCTTGAAATTATAATGGCGAAAAAATACAGCGATTATTAAGGTTTTCATACAAGCCGTAAAAAACTTAAAAAACCGCTGTATTTTTTTATCTTTTTTTAATTTCTAGCAACAGAAACTAATTTTCGACCTAGGTATGCCGGATCCCATTGTGTATACAAAGTTTCATGTTATTCTAGCATGGCGTTTTAAAATGAGAGCCTAAATACGTTTGTATGGAGAACCGATCCACACCGATCGTACTGCGAGGTCTTAAGAAAATGACCTTTTCAAACACGTCACAACTACATACAACAGGTCGTTTTCTTAAGTTTTTTACCTATAATAAAGAACATGTGTGGGTAGTCCGAAAAACCCGTGCGGCTAGAAAATGTTGATAGGTTTTCACGCTCTCACGCACCTGTATGCAAATAGGTATGTACCTATGTATCTCCTATTGCCCCTCGTAATTGTAACTACTCAACGACTCAACCGATATTGATAATAAATAATACGTCATTATCATTAGCGGATTTAATGTGCGGGCTAAAATAAATAATTTGATTATTTTGGTTTAATTGAAACATGATATGGTGGTCTGCCAGTATTCTGATACGGGAATTGATGTGTGTGTCTCTTTTAAAAAAAATAAGAAAATAACAGGTGTATTAAAATGCATCGAATTCCATTTTGATTCTCCTACCAGTCATATAATGAAATCTTAATATAAAAATTGAGTACAACAACTAAAAAAATATGTAAGGTATAAATTGTTATTCCTTATTTCAATGGGTACCAAATCGTAGGTGTACAAACATGTTTGTACTCGCGACAAAGATTGTCATATCCGTGTTTTATTTGTTGAAAGATTAATTAACGGTTGACGGTTTAGATACATTTGCACATCCTCAGGTCATGTGATGTGATAAACGAGTTTAGTTCAAAGATTAATTTACTTAATTAAGATGCAAAAAACATCAAAGTTTTACACTGAATTTGTTCACAACACAACCATAGGTGATAGGTTGATTAACCTTAATGTGCCTAACATAACAATATAATAACATTGGGTAATCGAAGACAAACCTAAGCAAAAAATATAAACAAGTGAGTTATCTTTTCACTTCATAATCAATTACTTTAGAAGATCAAACGTGGTCGTAAAATTAACAATTTATGCTCTTGATTATTGAGTTCATGTTCCTTTTATAGCACTTGTATCTCATAAAGATGGGTCCTATATACCTACTATATATACATATCTTTATCTGCTTATCATGTTTTCACAAAGGTGTTGGTAAGTAATGGTTGTATAACAAGCGAAGTTAAGATAATTATATTATATATGTATATATTTGAAAACCAGACTGCTGTCTAGGGTTCCATACCAATAAAGTACCTTATACTCAGTGTAGATAAAAAAAATCTATGACTTGACACTCCAAACCGTTTTCAACTATTAAAGCCCTTTATTTTGATCTTACACTTGAGGATCTTGAGAGTTTTTTTTTATCGCGCACAATAATACCCATAAAATACCATGTTTTGTTCTGAATCTAACAACGTGTCATTTATCAGATCGGTTGAACCGTTGAGTAGTTACGAATGTACATACAGATCAAACACATAATCCTCCTTTTAGGCTCCGCCACAGTCGGGTAAAAGGATAAATCCACATGGACTGCTTCTTTGAATATAGACCTGCGGATGTATGTCATCTGTCAATACTGTGCATTTTCGAATTTATTTAAGTCTATACAATATTTACAGAAGTGCAGTTTCATCTATTGTTTTCCTACTCACCTTCGTAAGACATCTACTCGTACATTTGTTTCATACCACATGTCTTACGTTCAAGTATATAGATATAGTTGACCTTGATTGTCTGAAAGCTAATTCATCATCATCCTAGCGTTTTTCCAGTAGTTACATTCTGAACGATGCCTGGGGTCCACTATCTAATACCAAGAATTGGCGTAGGCACTCGTTTTTACGGAAGCGACTGCCATCTGACCTTCCGACCCAAGGGGGAAACTAGACCTTATTGGGATTAGGCTTGTCAAGTGAGTAAACAACTTGACTGTTAGAAGTTCTCAAGCCACCCGAAGGCCTCTAACTTGGCTCAATGACTGCTATCATACCAGGGATCAACGGCTTAAAGCTGCTCTTCCAAAGCACGGGAGCGCTCAGTTAGTAACCACTCAAAGCGATCATCCATCCACGGACGCGGACGCGCCGGGCGGCCAGGGACGCGACGAATTGTCTGCAAGCTAATTAACTTTGTATAAAACTCGCAATTGCGCAACTCTGGTTAAACTCACCACATCAGCAGACCGAAGAGGAGGCTTGCCCAGAACCAGGTTGACGAGAGAAATGGACTCCCGCGTGACTCGGAGAGTCACTAGCATCACGAGGAAGAAGACCCAGGGCAAAGGACGGACTAGTTCCGGTTGAGGCCTTTCTTCAGGATCCACTAAGGAAAAAACACAGAACATAAAAATAAAGAATTGGGTCAATCAACTTTTCCTAGTTGCTCATTACCATGGTTACTTCTCCTGAGAGTCCTAAGTCATTCTTTAAAACCGAGATTTTATAGGATTTAAATCTGCCAAACATGTGTCTTAGCGATGATTATATACCCGTTCTAACGTGGATCATTTCTGGAGCAGCTAGAAGTCCATGTTATAAAATTTTTCCTAAGAAACTCGGTAATTGTTGTCTCCTTGCTGACGGGACAGAATAACAACAGGGAAAAGTTGATTGACCCAATTAATAAATAAATATTAAGGGACAATTTTTATATTGACGGGCTCCGAGCTTCCAATGACGTTTGAACTGTAACTTTCAGTTTTCTCGTGTTTTTATGGCTTATCGTATTAACAAAAACGCGGTTTACCGAAATAGTATCTCATATTTACTTCAAAACTCACTGTCTTCGAGATACATGGCATCAAAGATTTAGTATGAATTCTTTTGTAAAAAGGAGTTAAAAATCTCTCTTACGTTGTTAGAGACGTCAAAAAGGAACAAGTTTACGTAAATTTCATATATACTTTAACCAACAAGGCTACCAAAAGATTAATTTCACTCATATTCGAAGCAGCCCATCTAGGAAAATCGCTTCGCCTTAGGAAAGACGGCACCCGTAATAAAATCACTGCTTGCTCTGTAATGGACGATTCACATCAAACGGCCGGAGTCGGCACGCACCCTACTAGAATCAAAGGAATTCGAACCCTCCATACAGAAGTTATTGTAATAAACACTTCTGAACTTTTCAAATGCGTAGCTACTTTTGATGCTGACTGTACTATATATAGTTGGCGACGATATACAGGGTGTTTGGTACATCGTGTGCCAAATTGAAATGGCGGATAGGTGGGGTCATTTGCTATCTTCTACGGCCCCAAAAAAAATCTTGGGCCCGCGCAATTTTTTATGTAATTATTTAAAGTTTTTTGGAGAATCTTCCAGGTTGACTCGTTAAACCTGAAATTTTAAAAAAAGTAAGTAATCGAGTCTGCGTTTTATATTTTTATAAAAATGTGCAACGATGTACGGTTCGATCAAAATCAAAAGTACTTGCAAGTAACGTCTAGTTTTTTTTATAGACCCGCGATGATTTTTCAAGAGAAAAAAATTCAGTCGCGGGTAAACTTTAAAAGGCGATAAAAAAAAACTAAAAAGGTCATGTTCTTAAAATTCTTTTAAAAAGTGCTTTGGTCTTTCCTCTTTCTAATGATGTGCAATAATGCCAAAAAAACTTTCAGAAACTTAATTAATTTGTCAACTTTATGACAAATTAGGCTAATATTCGGTATGCAACTATGCCAACCTTTGGGCTCAAATTTAGTAAGCAGGTTTTTATGTACACTAAATTTGTGGGTAATAATCAAATTTTAATCATTTTATTTGATCACAATCACTCTGTTGTCTGAAATGAGAGAGGAGAAAGAGATTTCCCTTGTTACAGGACTCGGAGATTTAAAAATCTGCTATGGGAAGCGGAGAGCGAGCGGGAGAGATTTAGAGTCAGAGCCGCTACCGCGAAAAGAAAACGAACGAAGCCCGTGTATCTCCCTTTCTGTCGCATTTGCAAATTCTAGTGACAGGGAGGGAACACGAACTTCATTCGTTTTCCGGCGTTGTACCTCATGCTGCGAAAGAGGGGGGGGGGGGGTCGTCCGCCTGGGCGCGCGTGGAGAGCGCGCTCTTATGGAACCCTTCAGGCCTTCGAGCCTACGCTAAGCTTGGCCTTTTACTTCGCCTGCCTTGCCGCTTATCAAAGGACCCTTGAGTGACCGGACCCGGCGTGAGTGTTGTTCCAAATGTTTTCTCCTTGTGAGAGGATAAAAACGGTAAAATTCTCCCCCCCACCCGAGGGTCTTACAGGCGAACCTCTAAACCAGAGCGAATGTCTTACAAGCGAACCATCTGAGGCCGAAGGCCTGAGATTGGCGTCGAGGCACGTGAGGCCGAAAGGCTAAGACCCGAAGCGTCCCATAAGATCGCGCACTCCAGGCGTACACGCCCCCTCGCCCCTCTATCACAAGGAAGACGTACATGTGCAAGGCCTGACAATCTCTCTCCCGCTCTTCGCTTCCCATAGCAGAAATATCCGACTCCTCTCACATGGGGGATCTCTTTCTCCTCTCACACTCGAACGACAGAATGATTATGATTTAATGATTGAAATTTGATTGTTATTTACTAATTTAGTGTAACTACTACAAACGTCCGTACCGAATTTGAGACTGAAGATTGCCAAAGTTGCATATCGATTATTAGGCTAATTCGTCACAAAGTTGACAAATGAATGAAGTTTGTCAAAGGTTTTTAGCATTATTGCACATCGTTAGAAAGAGGATAGATCAAAGCACTTTTTAAAAGAATTTTAAGAACATGATCTTTTTTAGATTTTTTTAATCGCCTTTTTAAAGTTTACTTGCGACTGATTTTTTACCTCTTGAAAAATCTTCGCGGGTCAATAAAAAAAAACTAGAAGTTACTTGCAAGTAGTTTTGATTTTGATCGAACCATACATCGTTGCACATTTTATAAAAATAAAAAATGCAGACTCGATCACTAACTATTTTTAAAATTTCAGGTGTAACGAGGCAACCTGTAAGATTCTCCAAAACACTTTAAAAAAATTACTTAAAAAATTACGTAGGCCCAAGAATTTATTTTGGGGCCGTAGAAGCACCAAACACCCTGTATATATAGAAAACATCCAAGACTTAGGAACAATTTTTATACGTGCTCATCTCTAATTGTCCGACTGGGCTTTGTATTGACCAATTATACTATGCTCGTTTGCCACCAATATGGTATTAACAAAAACATCTCACACGGTGGAGGCACGGCCCAGCGTGCACATTTCTCCACGACCCACAGCGCCTTGTCGACGTGTCGGAGCACCGTCTGCCCGAGTTTGTAGCTGGCCGCGTGCTCAGCGACGCTCTGGAAACCCTCCTTCACTAGCGCTATCACGTCCATGGCTGGAAAGAATACAAAATTTTAGATATCAGACATTCATTCCCCACGTGACGCTCGAAGGGGAGGGAGGGGATAATCACCAAATATCACAAAAGGGGAGGGAGGTCTATAGTGATGTGAATACAATATTTTAGATATCAGACATACATTACCCACGAGACACTCGAATCACCAATCATCACAAAAGGTCTAGTGAAGTATCTCGTGTTCCCGTGTATTTATAATAATAATAATAATAATAATAATAAAATATTTCAGGCATTTTATTTCTCGTCTATGTTTGAAACGGGACTAAGAACATCCTCTGGGCACCCCAGCGTCCATGCCAGATGGTAGAATCAGTCTCCAGAAGACTACGATGAAAATTAAAAACACCCTAAGACAACATAATGCTTGATAAATAATATCACTTAGTTTGAATCACATTAATGAAGGTGATAAGTTTCACATTTCTAAACATAAATTATCATAACAATAGTTTATAATGAGGCCTGTTTCGAATCAAAGGTGTTCTGAAAGATAAACATTTTTTTTGGGATTTTCCTACTGAGAAAAAGATGTCCAACTTCTGAGAAGAAAAGTAAACTATTTTTAACTATCATAATTATAAACCATTAAACGATGATTAGAATCAGGTATATTCAGCAGACCTAGGCTGTTATATTGAAGTGAGCATGTAGGGGCAAGGGTCGTGCCATGGGTCAGGGTCTAAGACTCAATCACAGAACTAGTGAAGCCATTTCATAACTTAATTATATTTTTATCCTGTAATTTCCAACACCTGGTTGTATGGAAAAACTAGAAAACTGCCATTTTAATCGTGGAAAACTGTGTTTAAGTACATAGTTGTTGTAAAATTTATTTTATGTTGAATCATGTAAATTATTTATTTAATTTTTTAATAATAAAATGTTTACATACTTTTTAGAAGCTTTGAAGTCTTGTATACTGTGTTAGTTTGATGGTGTACTATCATTTATTTATTTATTTATTTCATACTCACAACCATCTTTACAGGTAACCAGGGGAATCTTATTTCTATACAATAATTTAAAATAACAATATAACACAAAATTATTTAGCAAATTACATACTACCCTGTACCATAGCACAAAATATGTAGTGTGACTACATCATGATAACATTATAAAGGTTATCATCATGAGGAAACTACCCTATTTAATTATTTTGTAGTAAGAACTAGAATCCAGTGGACGTCTTTGTTGGCCTAAATACAGTGGCACAAGCACCAATACAATAATCCCACCAATACCTATCACTACAACATTTTACATACATTTTTTTATGATATGCCGCATTAAATCCTTGCGGACGACGCAACGCAACGGAGCAGTGTGGCCTGGCTAATGGCTATTAGCGGCTGTTGGTTACAGATAGATAAAACTTTACAAGATTTCTTCTCAGACACCGCAAACTCCCATTGCAGTCTTTGTTGACTTCAAATAGAATGCCATATACATTCCATGCATCCACAGTATTCCAATTCCAATGTTTCATTTGGCTTTAGCAATACCACAGGCGCTTTGTATTGTATGGATGCCGCGGATGACGGAGATCATATTTAATTCTGTAAATATCTGACCTTCTGGCTTTACAGAAGCGTCCTTATTGCGGCCATAGTGCATATCGCGCTCCCTTACGCTTACCATATGGTATTACTACCTATTCTCTTTTCAAAAAATAATGATAAAATCTATGCAAATCAAATGACATAAGGATTGGATGTGCAGAGAACTTCTCACGCTGTCTATTAATTTTAAAATAACTTTGTGTGGTAGTCTTTTTGTATGTAGAGGTTAATCTCCAAAACTATTCATCCAGTTCAAAAATCCTTTACTAATGTAATGTACGATTTAAGAAATAACAGCATATATTTTAATTTATAGAATCGAGTTTCTGGATGTACATAATGTAGGCTATATTCTATCTCACACTTCTTACGTTCTTGTTATATGCGGTTGCCACAGGGCAGGCAGCTAGTTTTTTATACCTTCCACAAATCCAAATTCATCACACCACAAAATGAAAGCATTTATATTATAATCAAATCATACTGTTTGCATAGAAAAACTGAGTGCAGTGTTATCACCTTTATATGTAACAATACACTGTCCACTTATTAAGATAGTAAAGAGCTATTTCTGTTTGGTTGGGTAATTATTCTAAAGCAAAGCCCAGAAGATGAGATATACTTCATCCTTGTCTGATATGTCATTATCTCTTACTCTTTTTCTTTCTTGTGCCATAATTACAATGAATGTTTTATATGGAGTGCAACAAACATAAATACATCATTTTGACTTCTTTATACCTTATAGATAATGTGGGCAGCATAAGGTGCAGAGGTCAGTGCAATCATAGGCTGATATGAGGGCCACAGTGCTGACAAATATCCAATCCACACCAATATAATTGATAGGTGATTTGTTTGTCTCCGAACTGAGTCAAATTAGAAAACTATCTAACATTATTAATAAAAAATGTTTGCATAAATTAAATAATGTAACAAAACTGATCGATGTAAAATTGAAGGTAGTTATTACATAAAAATTGAGAGCTAAAAAATTTATTGCTAATAGCATAGGAAATTTCTTCCCTTAAAAAAATTCATTGAATAGGAATTATGCTTATTATGACCACTATTACTAACTGATTTATGTGAAATCATAGTATAATAATTAGATTAAGCAAAAATATTTGCTGATAATGTCTACCTTGTTTCAGAATGTGTGAAAGAGGGTAAATAATAATCAGTGGCAATGGTTATCAGTTAAATTAATACAAATATTAAGATATAGAAGACTTACCCACTTTCAAATATATGTACACCACTCTAATTGAAAGGCAATAGAATACAAATACGGAATCCGGTTCAAAAGCTATTGGTCATACAACTAGAAATTCACATCGGCGGACTGTTGTTGTGGTATGCGCATACGCAACCTTATTAAACAATTCCTATATTTGAAAGTTTAAAACGTGAAAACAATTGTAAATGTCGAGTATTTACGCGAAGTACCGAATATGCCCACAAATCACGCACGTTGACCACCGTACGTACGGAACGAAAACGAATAACACGAAAAATCTAAAATTCTTGCAAGTTTTGACAGCCGTCAATCTAATAAGACTTTTCACACGTCATTATCGTAATTTCCAAACTTCAATATATTTATGTATGAGTTAATATTTTGGTTAATGTGTGGCACAGCTGTTTATTTATTAATTATTTAATATAACATAAAATTAAAGGTGTAAGTCCGGAATCATTAGTACGCAAAGTATGAAAGTAATGCTGCATGTACACATTCGTGTAAATCGCGAGGCGAATGGCGAATAAGGAACACGCATATGTACGCACGCTCGTTTTTTGCCTCGCGATTCGCCTCGCAGTTCACGCGTTCACGTTGGGAGCGGCTTTTTGGAAGCGAATCAAATGGCACGAATGGTGAACACGAAGTTAAGTTCGCCAGCGGCCGACAAAAGAAAGAGCTCATTTGGATAATGTAGTGCGCATGCCGCCTTTATTTACACGTCCTCCATGTTCGTGTGCGAATTCACCCCGCGAATGTGTGAAGTAATAGTTCGCAACAGGGGTGCTACCGCAAACTTCGAAAATCGAACTTCGCAGCATGCCGTCCCTTTTACTCTCGTGTTATATACTATATGACGAAAAGGGACGGTACGTTACGAAGTTCGATTTTCGAAGTTCGCGGTAGCAGGCCTGAGCCCGAACTTCGAAAATCGAACTTCGGGTCGTGCCGTCCCTTTCACTATATGACGGAAAAGGACGCCACGATACGAAGTTCGATTTTTGAAGTTCGGAGTAGGCCCTCTGCACTCGTCGATTCGAATGACGAGGCGAACGGTGAAGACGATACTGTAAATGTGGTGTATGCTTTAGATCTATGTTTATGGATTGCAGCTTGACCGATTGAAAAAAGAAATTGGCTATGTTCTATGTATTGTATGAGATATTTATGGTACGGCTGGCTGCGGCTGGAGGGATGGCGCTGGCGGGTTCGTGCAGCCTCTACATTTTCGATAGCATTTTTGTTGATTATGTTTCGAAATAAAGTGAACAATAACAAATATCTCAATTTACGTGCAAAATCATAATGTTAGTGTAAAACCTCATTTTACCACATCAATTGTGGAAAAATGCGGTTGTAATGGAATCCTTTGAAGACTCAAATTGCCGTTCTATGAGTGATAGTTTTTCTTTGTACGAGCGTTACATGAGAAGTTTTAATGTAGTGGATACTTTCCGTGAGCAAATCGAACCGGATCCAGTTTCATTATCAAGTAATTGTGACGACGAAAACCCAAGCATCGGAGGTAACATAGATTTGTCAGCTGCTGTCCAAAAAAATATTCAAGAGCATAGTAAACATTACGAAAGTGTACCAGCTGACTGTGTTTCTTTGGGCAACAGTCAGAATACTGTCGATAAGGGTAGTTTAATAACAGATATTCATAAAATTGGTTCTCCTTGCACATCCCTCGCGCCGTCATTGCACGAAAGCTCGTCACTGACGGTAGACCACAACCTAACAGACAAGTCCGACCCGGCCGACGTTCCTGTGTCTTCGGATGAATATAAATCCAGCTGTTTCAAACAGCCCATATTTATATCCTCTACTATGGAAAACAGTAACAATGCAGTCGACATGCTTCGTGACGTAAGACATTCCGAAAGCGTCTTCAAACTGCCGATTAGCGAATTATCCTTTAATGGCACTATAAAGCACGTGCAAAGGCTGAAGCCTATTGTGGACCCCATCACTGCACTGACTGCTAATGCTGGGCTAGATTTGGATGAGAAATCCCAGGAGCCTGATTGTTTTTCGAATATTAACGAGAACAGTGGCACTGCTTTTGATGATAAGAGCTGTCATACACCTACAACTAGTGATATATCTGATGAAAGAAGTTATGAAAGGGACAAATGTACTGAGAGCACTGGAGATTCACAATATGAAGACTTCTCCAGAAAAGACAGTTTATTTCTTAGGCCAGAGGATAAAAGTACAAAATGGAGTAATGACCAGAGTTACTCTTCTCTAGAAGCCTCGTTTGACAGTGGTGTGCGCTCCCCGGATATTTTTTGTTCAGATGATGAAGATACTGAAGCTAATCCTGCACCCGAGCCCTTTTGGAGTTTTCTGAAGAACTATGAACAACATGATAAAAAGAAGGTTATGAAAATGGAGGTGAGCACTTTGGTCAACTACTTTTTTGAGTTGTTGATTCACACTATTTTCTGTTATTTATTGTCTCAGAGAAGTATCACAGCTTATTAAAAAAAAACATACCCACAAAAAACATGTTTTTGTTTCCACATTAACTTTCGCCCTTCCTGTTCTAGTCATCATTTTATAACTCATGAATTTTGATGTGAATAACAACAACTTTATGTGATGATATTATCTTACCTTTATTTTTTTTACACAGGAAAAGCTCCAAGGGATCCTACCACCTCCTTCAGTCACAACATTACGCACAGACGTAACAGAGATGCTGAAGAAGTACTATTGCTTCCTACCGGCTTTTAACAGCGAGGTTAAGGTTGAGCCTCCTGAAACAAACCCCGTAACTCCCACTAAAAGGGTCTCATTTGTAGAAATACCAACGGCACCTCAATTACCTAGAGAGGAAACTGCAGAGTTTTCAAGGATAGGGGTAGAGAAACTGGAGCATGAGCTGGACACAAGTGTGAATGAGAAAAGCATTGTTCTTGATATGTGTACGGAAGCTGAGGCTAAGGGAACTGCTTGGCCTGACCTATTGAAGTGTAGGCACTATGATGTGTAGTAAGTATTTTTTGATCTTTTATTAATAATTTATTGCATCCATGCCAGCACACTCTTTAATTTCGGAGCCATTACATAAAACTTTTCTTTGAATTACTATACAGTTTGGCAGGACTGTCTACCTTATGGGGAATTAAAGTGCTTGACCTCAATGGGTAGCAGAGTGGTGAGCTCATACATTTGAGCAGACTCAATGTATGGGTGGTAATGTATGCCCTGCTGGCATCCAGACTGCGGTCATTTAGGTTTTACATGATAGTTTTTGGTTTCACATGGTTCCTGATATTGATGTTATTTATGTATTGTAATTAACATGCCCCGATAAAGAAAGTGTACATGCAAATATTAAATCTTATTTGACTTATTTTGGCAGAAATCTAGTATTTGTGTTGTCTTCTTCTGGTTGAGTCTAATACCGATAAGCAGTTCTTATTAGATTACATGTTCTGTTTACTAAATAGGTTACAAGTTCACATCTCAATATTATCTTTTGATTTGCTATTGACCTAAATTGGAACATTCTTATGATGTTTGTTTGGAAACTAATACAGTAAGGCTGGGTTGCACCGAACTGTCTGTAATCATAGGCTGTGTTCCTTAAAATCTAATTGTACGGAAAGTTGACAAGTTTCTATTGTTATTTTGTATTGAATGGTAAAGCATCGCTGTGTTACTTAAAATCTAATTGTACAGAAAGTTTGACAAGTTTCTATTGTTATTTTGAATTGAATGGTAGAGCATCGCAAGTGATTCAAAATTAGAATCTTGAGTGTAGCGAGGGACTCAAAGACATGAGATGCAAATATCTTTGCTCTCATGTGATACATACAACTTTTCACCTCAGCGGCGAGAACATATAACGCAAAGGAATAGAATAAAGTTACTTAAATTATCCAATGGTATGATAAATTAAAAAGTAAGTTTATTTCACGCTCACAGCCACTGGTTTCAAGCAGGAAAAGTCGTTTTCATGCTTGCAGCAAAATTGCATTTTGCTCACTGGTTTCAAGCAGCAAAACCGCCATTTTCGAGCCGCTGAGGTAAAAATATATTTACTACAAAACCCATATTATGATATTGATATTAATAAGTAATTTTTATTACAACTCCCTTGTTATAGTTACAATGTGACAACCTATTCAGAAAGGATGGAAATGCTGGCATTACGCTATGGAGAGAGATTTGTAGGCGCAGAGACTGAAACCAGTGTCAATGTCCATTCTGGAGGACTTCAGTCACCTAGCAGTGCTCACAAGAGGAAGGCACTTCGTCTTAAGTAAGAACACCCCCGGCATCCCTACCTGCACCCTTGCATCCACCTGGCTCCTGAGTTCTTACCAAATCACAGTGCAGAACATAATAACACAAATAAAAGCTAGCCCCTATTTTTACAGCTACCTATTTTTTTACTTTTTAGATAAGTTTTGTCATAATTGTTGCAACCGTTTTTGTGATACTGAACTTTTAAATAAAATGTGCAGGGATTTTCAACTTGTCTAAGTTGGTTAGATTCTTTAGCTAGTGTACAATTGAGACTATTGGTTAATTCATCTACATAAGATCCTTTTTTTCAGGATGGCTCAAGCTAAGTCTCCAGGCAGGCGCTTGTCGCATTTGGCTCGCAGACGGCAAGCATTCTGCAGTGCTGCTACAATCAACGAAAAAGCCCAGACGAGCACCGCCAAAATGGTCCTCATTGATAAAAAGTAAGCATCACCCGCCTACAATTGAAGAGTCCAGGGTAAAATCAGTTAAAATAATTTTCTTTTAAATGACGATTAAAATTAATTTCTCGTCAAAAATCGATGATAGTCCCTCCACGCGCTATCATCGATTTTTGACGAGTTTCTCCGTCAAAACTGTAGATATATTAATGGAACAAACGGTTAGCGGTTCTTCAATCCTATATGTATATTTTCACGAGTCGAATTTTGAAAAAAAGTATACTTATTTTTATATGATTTATTCAATTTTCGATATTAGTATGATGTTTATTTTATATATGCAATCTACATTTAACTGTTCTTCATTGACGTGTCTTATAACGTAAAAGATGTTTTTATACTTAACTAATTTTCACAAAAGTTACGTCCGAAAAATCTGGTTTTCTGCTCTAAAATTGTCAAAATTTGATGCCATATATCCCGAAGACTTTTGAAGTAAATATGGGGTACTATTTCGGCAAATCATGTTGTTAATACGATAAGCCATAATAAAATACGAGAAAACGGAGAGTTACAGATCAGAAGGTAATTGGGAGCTAGGAGACCCTTAAACTTTTCACTTATTGTTATAAAGGTTAGTTTTAATTCTTGAGATGGATTCTCATCGTTTTCCCACTGGACTCTTCAACCTAATTAAACTTAATTCTCCAGTGACCAAATATCTAACACAAACAATCAGTTATTTCCCTCACAGAAAACTCATAAACTCTGCCGAAAGAAAAAGCCCACGCCTCGCCGCTAGACGCACACCAGGCAAGAAAACCCCTATCCGCAAAACCCCAGGTAAAAAGACACCAGCAAAAACCCCAAAGACGAAAAGTGGAGGATCCGGCCGTAAGAAGATAATGAGACGACTGCTAATGGATTCGGACAGTATGACCAGGTCACAGCCAACTCGAGAGACACTGAAAAGGGCCTTATTTGTCAGTCCGGAGAATAGGAAATCTATACCAAGTACTGCTAGCACATCAGTCCCGCTTCAGGCTATGAAGTCTAAGAGAGCCCTATTCTCATCACCTGATAGGTCAGCTGAGACAAAAAGTGCTGATGGGACACAAAGTGACCACTTCTTGAAGCGGAAACTGGATGCTTTGGATGAGCAACCGGAAACAAGTAGGAGTAAAATAGCAAAGAGCCTCTCGTTTGGTGGCGATACGATAGGGGGCATCTCGCAGCATGTTATGAACCGTCGGGCATCTGAAGTATTTGCTAGAAGGAATTCGGTGGAGTTAAATGAAACTCATAAGAAGGTGAGAATTGTGGCATTAAGTATTAGTAGTTAAGTATAAGTAATTATAAAGGTCAGTAAAATGATTTATGTTCAACTAATTGTTATTGTGAGGCCTACACTCCAACAGTCTTAGTCTAGTATTTCGTGCGATGGCATAGATATATTCATTACTGTAGAATCAAATTTAGTGTGCTGCTGGGGTTAAAATCCTTAAAGACCTATTACATTTTATTTTAACGCGTAAATCTTGTGACGCTAGACTAGCAGAAGCCTTTTCAACGCTTCTCACTTCACTTCAGGCTCCTATACCACAAAACTTTACAAATCCACAATCTTTTTATGGTATAGGCCCCTGCTTGTAACAAGTCTCGCTCGGACTAGTACGCGTCTCTAAAGTGCGAGCGAATCATTTATGGCCCCAGCAACAAAATTTAACCCTACACTATTTACAGCACTAATATCACAAATGAACCATTTCAGAAGCTCCTTTGGGCTGTATCGGAAGCGCTCCGCGTGCACGGCTGGCGCATGTCGTCACCAGGGTTCCGCGAGAAGGCGGAGGCCCTGGCTCGACTCACGCGGCGGCTGCTTACGCTGCCACCGCACGCGGCCAAGTTCGCCTCGCCCAAGCTCTCTACCTCCGAGACCATGCTCAAGTGAGTGTCTTGATTCACCATCATCACCCATACGTCTCACTTCGGGGCACAGAACCCCTCATTGATGTGAGGTATTGGGCGTAGTCAGTATGCTGTTTAGCCATTTTCAAACTGGACTAGCAGACCCGTCGAAGTCATCTTGAGAGACATCGCCTGCCAGTCTCGTCTGATGCATGCGATCGGATAATCTTCACCAGCCTCGATTTATTTAGAGCTGCACGAGGAGTAGGCGCATAAAATTAGCAAAACCTGGACATAATTGGATAACTGTAATTTACTTTTTCTATGATTTAAAGTATAGTTAGTTATAACAAAAATAATAAAAATTAAACATTTTAGGGCTCCGCGTCAATGTCAAAAAAACAAAAAACAAATTTTTAACACATTTTGATTTCGTTAGTACGCCATAATACATAACTTTGTAGAAGTACCTTGTATTATGATGTGACGCTTGCGTTCCCGTTAAAGAAATCAAAATTAAACTAATTAATCAATGGGAACTATAATTAATAAAGAAGGTTCAGTAAATTGCACGTTTTAAAGCTTATCTTACCAGCCATTATAGATAACTGTAATTCGACATTTTAATCTGAATAGTATATTATGTCCCGTGATACATTTAAAAAAATTAAACGACTTCTCTTAGCGGATCTCGAAAGTCGCAAATATGGGTAATTTTTGGACAACCATAATACATAACTACGTCAAAAGTGTCTAATTGATGTCGTCAACATTTTATTAGTACTATAAGAAACGTATTATACAAAAATTATCCACGCTATTTGATTAAATGATATATTTTCTTACGTACGTTTTAATATGAACGCTATTTCTTACAGAATAAGGTCGTCATTTATTTGTGAGTCAACTCCCGACCGGGCGGTCGCGAGTCGCGAGTGATTTTCATGTAGTAGCCACGGTTCGGCTAGATCCAAGATTTATTAAAATATTGTGTTCATTACATCGATAGTAAATAAATTGTTCAGGGTGAGATATATGACTGTCGTGGAATCACGTTTACCTATTTATAACCTCTTAGTTTTCTATACAGAATTATTTAAATAAATATAGGTTAGATGGGTGACGTCAAGTGTATTATGATAAGCAGACAACATGATAAAAGATTATATGTAGGTATATAAGGTTTCTATATAAGTAGTTCTTAAAAGCAAGTTGATTTGTGCGAGATGGACGTCGCTGTCAGGGTAAACGAGTAAGGAAACTCCATACACTACAAAAGATACATCCGCGGCTCAAGCACACACACACGCGGCGATGTGTGCAGGGCCACTTGCGCTACGCGCTAAATGATTGACGTGTCGGCCGGTCTCCGCTGTTCTCAGCCGGGGACGCCTCGCCGTCACGGCAACACGTTTAAAGTGGAGTTAGGCCTGCAATTACTTCGCGCGACAAATTATGTCAACTTATGCCCGTTATTGTTGTGTATATGGATTTTTCAAGTCATAAAGATTGCCGAACATTTTATTTTGTTATATATGATATGCGCAATATTAGCTATGAATCACATAGGAACAGATCAAGTACGAGTACATTGTACCTAAAAAGTTGATTCGAATAATAACTTTCATCGCATTTGTCATACGTCAACACAAATATTTTTACTTAACTATTTTAATGTATGTATCAGACTACTATGTAAGCCTAAGGATATGTGTAGGGTTGCGTAGTCGAAGTAAGTCGTAGCTTCTTCATGTCCGTCCGTTTATCCGCAGCTAACTCAGACTTTTAAAAACACAAACTTGCAATTTTATCAATTGCCTGCTCAGACAAACGGACATAAGGGCCGCGACCTTTTTACGAAGATCTATCTTTATTTTTTTTAACCCTCATTTGGCAACATGGCAAAAAATACGTTTTTATACAAAAAAACTGTCATTTAATTTTGAATCTCCATGCTTGGCCAGTAAAGTTGCTTTATTAATGGACCAATTTCATACAACTCGGCCAATTCAAATAATTATAAGCTTACATGGTGCTTAGGGTTCCGTACCCGAAGGGCCCAAATGGAGCCCTATTGCTGTCACTCGCGTGTCCATCTGTCGTCTGTTACACTTTATTCTCATTGACCTCTGAATTTAAAATTTCAAACTTAAACTCAAATTATTTATTTGTCAAACATAGGTATACTCGTAATGTAGGTCTTATTCGTATCTTACAAAGGAGTCTCTATGTTTCGTTACATGTCACACAAATAGCTACAAATTAGCATGCAGCATGCATCACAAAAAGCTGTGTTACCTACCTACTCATAGAAATTTACATTAACAATTAAAAAAAACTTAAAATTAATAAATAAAAACTAAAATAAATTAAATTAAACATTCCTAACGATTAAAAGACATTATAATTCAAATAAATTAAAACTGAAATAAATTAGGTCAAAATTAATTTAAAATAGATTAAAAACGAAAATAACTTAACATCGTCATATTAACATCGTCATCATATTATAAAAATAAATAACTTATTAGATTTAAAATTTCAATGTTTAAAGGATTGCGATAAAAAATCATTTACAGAATAATATGCTTTGGCAATTAAATATTCATGCAATTTCATTTTAAACTGACTCAAATCGTTTAATCTAATATATTACTAGGTAATTTATTATAAATTTTGGATGACATTCCAAAAACCGCCCAAGTGGTGCCGGACCACGCACAAAGAAGGATTCCGTACCGACACCTCCTAATCTACATTTAAAACCACATTGCAATACATTGAATCGAAAAAGGTCGTATCTTCATAGTACACTTACGCCTTTTTGTTTGGTCAAGACAATTTTTCAGCAATAACTCAAAAATCGTTAGACCTATCTTGTTCAAATCAAAAATGTGTTTAAAGGATTTATTAATGTACCACCATATCAGCCAAAGGACGTCCACTGCTGGACATAGGCCTTCCCCAAATTCACGGGGGGTATATGCCATAATCGCCACGCTTGGCTTGCGGGTTGGCGATCGCAGTATCTCCACCGCACTGCAGGGATGCTGCTGCCCATCCCCCGGTGGTCTTGGTCGTAGTTTTAGGACATACCCGGGTCCTTGTGTATTAATGTACATCATCTTGATTTTATCAAAATTTACTCATACTCATACATATTTATTGAAAAACCATGGTTACATAAGGTGGTAAAATTCTTATATATAGGTACATGGTTACCCATTTTAAACTTCATAGTTAGGTAAGTAGAGGGTGGGGGACACACTTTTTACAACTTTTACAGCTAATATCTCGCCAAAAGTTGACTTAAATGGAAAAGTTCTTTAGAAACCTCTATGTTATTTTTGAAGGCCTATTCATAGCACGCCTAATATTTATTTTTATAAATTACTTTTAAATTAGATACCAGGTCTTTTCTTTGTTTGAAATTCATTATTTTCGTTTTGCTTAAATTTATCGATAAATTGTTTTTATTTAGCCATTCAATGATTAACTTTATGGTTTTGTTAATATGTGTTTGATATAATCTATCTTCTATATATATATTACGCGAAGCCGATCCTTACAACGCCCATCAGATCTACAGTTATGGACCGATTTTAATAAATTATATACCATAGGATTCGTCCCATGCTGCAGATTTGCAATAAGGTCTTAGTTTTTTGTTTTTTATCCTGGAAAAATTATTAAATTGATATTTACGAAAAATCCTGGATGCCCCGACAAATATAAGCCTCAAAATCGTGTTCGATGACGCCGCATACAAGCGACGGGTCAGCTTACCTTGGTAGAATTGTACGAGGTGTCAAAATTTAGCTTGGTAAACACGTGACTTGGGAACTGGCTATTGTATGATTCCGGATGACATAAAATCAAATATGAATTAAAATGTTCCTGTAAGAAATATCTGGTACAGCATTACAAAATAAAATCTTTTGAGTCGAGAAATACTCAATATTATTAACTATAAACGAAAGTAAAATTACTAATTTGTTTACAAGACAATACATAATATTCGGTGTATTCGGTCTAAGTATTTACAGTTTACATGAATGCCAGACGTTTTGTGTCAACATTTAACTTATTTTTTATTGTGGCCCTTTACACGATTTTTATTTTCACAATACTGAGGTGTCAATATTATTGCGGTCTATAAAGAAAATACAAATTTTAGTGATCCGTTAATTTGATGGGGCCTTTTACACGGTGATTATTATCCCGTGATACACTCATATCACCATACGATTTACGTGAATATTGATGCATATTGAACCAAAACACGAACTATTTGGAAAAACGCGATAACATTGACATCTCAGTTTTGTCATTATATTAATCGTGTAAAGGGCCCCATTCATTTCCCAACTTAAGACCCTGTTCACATTATCCGATTTGATGAAGGTTTCGGCTCCGACAAATGTATGGAAATGTGACCGATATCGTGTCGAGCAATGTGAACAGTGACCAGTTTTCGTAATTAATAATACTAACAGATCCGCAGTGTTAAGCAAGACGATTTTTCTTATAGTTGTCTCTTTGGATCCTTATGGTTAAGCAAGATGAATTAGACCGGGACAGATAGAACGATCATTTTCGGCTGCTAACGAATTGTCTCCACTTAAAAGCACACCAAAATTTCAAATCCCATATAATCCAAAACGTCACAAACGTCAGTTCAGTACAATTTGCATATAAACAAATATATTTGAAAGCAGATGCACTGACAGGTGAACACCTGTCAGATATCACTTATCTGTCTCTCTCAAACTTACTGATTTGTGCATTAGAGAGAAGAGATCAGATGTTCAGAAATTGTTCAACTTAAATGAGCGGATTCGATATCTGTGGCAGTCTTCTATACATATAGGGATAAGCTAGCCTTTTTACTTCCACTTTTTGTCTGTTTGTCATTTTGCCGTGTTTTATGTACAATAAAGCCATACATACATAACCGTGTCGGCTCCAACGCCGATATCGGATCGGATAATGTGAACAGGGCCTGTTCAGTTCTGTCGAATAGAGCAGAAAATAAATGAAATGTTTACATAAATGACATACGTATTGTGTCACTTTTTTATTGTGCTCTATTATGTCAATATTATATTGTCATGGTTTAAACAAAGAAGTTGGTATACAAACCAATGACGCTTCAAATATACGTTCCGTATATCTTGACTGATATGATACCTGCCAAAACAATGACAAACCAAATTAAACTTTACGTTGTGAGTTACAGAACTGTTTCTGAGTTAATCATAGATAAGCTGCAAAACATTTTGAAAGAGAAGAGATTCGCTGTGTCTAAGTGTGTCTCTCTTCCACCTATTGCCATACCAGTAGGGTGATCAAGAGATCATAAGCAAAGAAGTTCTCATTGGAGTAGACGTTACTTATTGGTGGATTTAGATCAAACGAACGAGAAAACAATGTTGCACTAATTAACCTTTACGACACCAACAACGCATTTGAAGTATTGACTATGTGCGAAGTAGGTGGTGGGGGTAAGCTAGGAGATCGTAGCGCACACCATGGCAGAAATGTGTACTTAACGGGGACCACTGTCAAATTTACTTTCACGTTTTCTTTTGGTTTCTTAACGGTTTCCTACGATTCGTTTCGTTTGTATGTATTTATTTATTCTTTTATTTATTTCAGTAAAATTTCCAATACGGGGTCTTTCTCGTATGTATTATTACGTATGTTTTAACAATCACATTTGTTTTTTAGTTGTACGGAACCCTTGGTGCACGAGCTAGTTTTTTTTATTAAATTATTTAGTCACGCATTTTTATATCTCTTCTATAACCGAATAATGTTGGAATTATGATAATCTTATGTAAAAAAAGAAAGACGTTTTGTATAACCCTGCGTCCAAACAACTATTTATTACCGATGATGTCACACTGCTCCTAACGGCCGCACTTTCCCTACTCGTTTACCCTGTCGCCATCGTGGGCGCAAATCCACAGGAATAGAAAAAATCTGAGGAATGTTTTTAATATCGATTAGGATCGATAGGCTGTTGTACATCATATATAACGAATGTTTTTTGAGATATTGACAGTTGGCAACATTGACATGAACAAATTAAAAGTATCTCTTAATTTTTCATCAATTTAGGAATCGCCCACCATGTCTAAACCCAACGCTCATTTACATATCCTAACAATGAGGATATTCCATATTTATACTTTATTTATCAGTATCGGTGCGAAAGACGTACATAAACATAATTGAAATAAACTCGTTATGTTCGCTGCACGCTCGCCGCTAGCGCCCCGCTCTCTCCCCGCTTCATTCACCGCATACATCCCGCTCCACGACAAATTAGCGCGTATTTACAATTAAATTTTGGATTTCTGAAGCGTGACGTTGACATGTATAATTTTGATGAAAACATGATCATAGTACACAAAAAGCTTATTTAAAACAAAAAAATCACGGTTATAATTTTAAACTACTAAGAAATACATTATTATGAAAGCGTTAACAATAAATGTTTAATTTTGGATTTAAATGTCTAAAAAGACACAACATAGCTTAAACAAAAGCAAATATCTTAGTTACCATTTTGAGTTATATAGATATTGATATCAGATGAAAACTGTAAAATAAAACGTACATGCGAAATTGGTTTCAGTTTAATTTTACTATTAAGTGATCGCATTTGAATGCACCACAAAATTATACTAACAAGGTATTTGGTTATCTATTTTGCTCACAGGAAAAAGTTAGGTAGTGTACATTATCTTATGATTTTTATAAGATACGGTTACGACCCCGGATTTTTTACTGAATATATCTAATTAATATTTGATACTTAATATGAATATCCGATAAAATAATAAAAACAACGAGTTATCGAATTATGTCCAGGTTTTGCTAATTTTATGCGCCTAGAGTTGTAAATGTTGTATGTAATATGCAGCAATATCTCTGCTACTTCTTTTTTTGCGCGTCTCAAGGGCCAGTTCCGATCAATTTTTAATGAGATGGAGTGCATTCATATTTCGTTCATATTTACAAACAATTAATTATCACATAAGCCAAAGACTACGATTTCTACGTAAAAATGTTCGAATTAATATTTATTATTATAGCTATCACCTTGTATTGATTAAGCTACAATTAATATGTAAATAAAAGATAAAATGTAAGATTTGCAAATGACTTTCATTCCGTTATCAGTCGTCGTCTTCTGAACTCATTGTTACAAACATTTTGTTAATTAAACAAAATTGTTTTCAGACTTGCTCGCCAGTACGTATTTGCGATCATCCAAGGGCGCAGCATCGAGGACTGTTTCCAAGAGGAACAGATGAAACTAGCCAATGACGGCAATAGTAGACTCTCTGGCTATATATCTGCCAACGCCTACCAACAGTTCAAGGCGAGGCAAGCCGCCCCTAGCACACTAACATCACAAATTAAAGAGAACTGTAATGGTTCCAACAAATACGATCAACCTCGAAGCGGCTCAAAAAACGTCCTACAAGACAAACTTATTAATGTTGACTCCAGCTCAAACAGCAGCAGTGGTTTCAGCATGCTCGACAAATCAGGCCTCTACAAGTCAAACTCAATGCCTTCATTCGAAGAAGCAGCTAAAATGAGGGCCCGGAGACAAATTAGTTTTGATAATCTCGATTTTCCTAAAAGGTGATGTGTTTGTTAAGAACTTATTCTTAAGATAACTTGACTGATTTCGGTAAAATGTTTGCGTTTGAGATATTTTTATGATTTAAGTAGGGCAATGAATGTAAAGAAATATCTGGTTTCATTTTGCTTGTATGTGGTAGCATCATTAGTTAAATGAGTATAAGTCGTTACGAAGCTATTAGTCCAAATTGCCGCGTTGTCCGTTGGTATAACAGAGGGACTGTTTAGCTTGATGACTAAGCCGTGGCGAATCTCCGGGCTCAGGAGATGAGGGGAAGGAGGGGGCATTGGGCTGTTTTCCCACTGGACATAACAGCATTGTTGTGGATGAAAAGCGGCCTGACTATAGGAGGATTTAGTTTCCATTTATATACTTATACATAAATGACTTGAAAGAAATCAATTTAAACAGTTTATAAGGTTACACATGTATTGTTGCGTACAATATGTACGTGATTAACTGTATTACATTCTAACGTTAAAGAGGACACTTACGACAGTGGCTAATCGAATGTAGCATGAATGTGGCGATTTTAGACCAGATAATTAATATATTCAAGTTACAATATGGCATATTATTGGTTCTGTAAGCAATTTCAACCTTTTCACGGGCATTGTCACATATTTGTGACATGGCATTGTGTAGTTTAAATTCTCTAGGTCCTGCAACAAAGGTGCACTGCACCTTTTACTAGATTTATTGGCCTCCGTCATGTGTGGTGACGGATCACAAAATCTTGTAAATATACCCGGTTAATCATTTCATGAAATGCATGTAAATAAAACTGAAAATGCCAAATGTGTCAGGTGCAGGCACCTCAGTCAAATTTGCTTACGGAAACTGTTTAGTAGTGATTCTTTATTTTGTTTATAAGTGCATAGTGTTATTTTACTATTGACAGTGTTTGTGACATATTAGTCAAGATGTATTTTACACTTATAGCTACATATTTGTAGATCATGGGCAAGATGATTGGCATTTTTTTTAGTTGTATGTGACCATAGACAAAGAGGATAGTATATCCTCTTTGCCATAGATTACGAAAGATTATAACATGTTACTGCTCGTTTTGTGCTTCCCATTTCATAGTTTTACTGCTATTAACTCCTTTTATTTTGCAATAAGGACTTTAGTACATTGCTAATTCTTCCCGTTCCATGTTTTACAGGAAATGATTCAATGGTTCTAGAAAAAGGATACAAATCTTTTACAAACGACTTGTACCGATTTCACTAGAGCCACAGAATTGTTTGACTTCTCTAGCAAGGTTAAGACCATTTGTGTTTTGTTACTATTGCTGAGTCCGATCTCACAATATTTTAGAGTAGTAAATTATTTTTCTCTTACGCATTGTTTTATTCCTTGTTTCTCGTGGGGAATACCTTCGAGCCAGGTACCCTGTAGCAGGGGGTTCACCGGGTTATGTGGTATTTCTACCCACAAAACTCCAGGGCGGCCGTCCTCTTTCCCTCCTACTTTGGTCGCCTCCTTCCTGGGGGTCATTCGTCGAGTGCTGTAGCCCCTGCCGCGGAGAACACGCGATACTTACTCCCTTTAGGCTGGGTTGCACCAAACAGTCTGTAATCGTAAGCTGTGTTCGTTAAAATTTGAATGTATGGAAAGTTTGACAAGTTTCTATGGGATGACAGCTGCCGGCGCCATATTTAACGTTGATCAGTCTGTGATCGTAAGTCGGTGCAACCCAGCCTTAGTCACCTTTTGCAACCGGCAGGTAATACCGTAGTAGACCTATTCTTGGCCGGGGCTACACGACTGTTTCATTTCTAAACATTTAGAGTAATATTCAGTTGTTATCTATATCGTCAATTAACGCATCGCGCGGTATTATGCATGATAAGATAATCCTGCGTGAAAACACTCGTTCATTGTTGATACAAGTGGCTGAAAGGTTGTACTTTTGTGTTGTGTTTAGAAAATAAAATGGGTGGATCACAGTCATACCCTGGACTAACGCAGGATGTTTTAGAAGATTACACAACTTTAACATATTTACAGAAGGGAGAAATATTATAGTAAGTTGCACCTTTTTTGTGTTTGAGATAGTGTACTATTACTATAAAATACGTTCTTTTGGGATGGAATTTTTATTCGTCACGTTTTTTGTTCTTTTTTGTTCTAGTTTAATGAAAAAAGTATATTCAATTGATCCGGAGAAAATCACTGCCAACTATCATCACAGGTTCACAAAAGATGAAATTCTGAAAAAGTTCGATGTTCTGCGGGTAAGTTACTAAAATGAGTGTTTCATTGGTGCCTTTAGCCCTATGTCATAGAATGCCACATCAGCAATACCAAGTCCGAATTTGAAGACGGATATACAATCACCTGCTCGCCCTGACTACTAAATCAACTAAATGCAGAATAAATAAATGATAAATATTGAGGGACAATCTTACACAAATCGATCTAGTCCCAAAATAAAAAAAAAGCTTGTGCTATGGGTACTAGACGACGATATACATACTTATATAGATAAATACATAGAAAACATCCAAGACCCAAGAACAAATATCCGTGATAAATGCACAAATAATACCCTGGCCGGGATTCGAACCCTCCCGGCGGTTTCTCTAGCTTCGGAGAGTCACTACCAACTAGGCTAAACAGACCGGCAAAGAAGCGACTGCCAACCTGACCTAACTCCCATGTCAGAAAGAAACTAGACGTTATGGATGGAGCCTCTGCCGGTATCCGATCGGGCTGAAATTTGACGTACTTATGTACGTTAAAATGATTTGCAACAACTTACGATTACAGACGTGAATCGGAGTTAAATATGGCGCCGGCATCTGTCATTTCAAAGAAACTCCTCAAACTATCTATACAAGCAGTTTGCCAACCCACCAGTCCCATTAGCCCATACATATTTAAACAAGACCTCAGACCAAAAACTAATTTAAGTGTCAAAATCGGCGGCCTTATTCCTATATCCCCTTATTCTAGAACAACCCGTTCCAAGACCGCATCTTCAGTGTATTTTCTTCGCACAAGGACGAGTGCTTCTCCTTCGAGGACCTACTGGACCTCTATTCGGTGATGAGCTCTGAATGTCCCACAGAGGTTAAAGCCGAGTGGGCCTTTAGGATTTTTGGTAAGTTTGCTTTTGTAGGGGCGATTCACACCAAACGGCCTGAGTCGCCACGCTCCCCACCTTAGTTAAAGGAATTCGAACCCACCACACAGAAGCTAGATTTCGTATCTAAACGGCAGGGGCAGTGCCGGCGGCACCGGCAACCTACTGGCTGCTTGTAACCACAGCTGCTCCATTCAAATATGACATCCAACTTCTGTATGGAGAGTTCGAAATTCGAATCGAATTCCTTTTGACTCGGTGGGGTGCGCGCCTACTTCGGCCGTTAGGTGTGAATCGTCCCTTAGCGAAGATGATTCTAGATAAACGTCTCAAGAAAGTGATGCTGATGATCACACTGATCACTTATACCGACTCGAGTATTTTATTACTTAAGGTCGATATTTGAACGGACTATTTTGTTACAACTTGTTCATCTCAAATGACGTGCTTTACGCATTCATTGCCGGTAACGCATATATGCGTTTTCGTTACTTACATCCCCTTTGAACGCCAAGAACTTATAAAAGTGATCGTATGTCGTCGTGCCCACCACGCCAACAACCACTAAAAATGTCGGAGCGTCAGGATGACAGGACCATGGTAGATTTTTATATCGAGAGTAATTCCAAGTTTTAGTACCTTTTTTGTACTATTTGGTACCAGACATCATAAAATTTGTACCTCGCAAAAAATCCAGAAATCTTGAAAATAAAGTGGTCAGCCATTCTGACGTCAGGTTGACAGGATCAAGTCTAGTTCCCCTAGTTTCGGGCATTATACCGAATCCATCTTTTCGTAATTATTTTGTATCCAATTTGTACCTTAATGCATGATATTCAGTATTTTATAAAGACTTACAAAAAAAAGTTACACCAAGCATAAGCTTTGTATGGGCATAGCGCTGCAGTCCGTCGATTTGAACTGGACCTTAAATTTAGTTGAAACGTTATGTATGATTTATTGCTATTAAAGTATTATATGCGTAATACTGCTTCGTATGTCACACACGCCGCCTCCGTTCTACCGCACTACCAATTAACGCGCGGTGTTTTAGTGCGACGTGCCCCGGACCGCGTTCGCTTTACCGCAAAACCGCCTCCGCCACGCAACGACGCTGCACCGCGCTCTGTGCGTTTTATGCTTTAGGTGTACGTGGCGTTCAAAAGGTTAAAGTTTATTCCCTATAGATTTGGACGAAGACGGGCAGATTTCAGCAAGAGACATAAGCGGAATAATCGACAGGCTGACTGAGGATCCCAATAACAAACGTAACTACATTGAAATAAGCAACAAGAAGATAATAGCTAATATAGTAAGTATTGCGTTTATATTGGCATCCCCCTCGACTAGACTCAGCTAGTACTCTCACAGAGAAACCAAAAGATAGAACCCTCTAAAATAGAACATTAGAATAAACTTGCGGGAGGTCTGCTGCACCTTTCCGCTCCATTGGTTCTACGTGCAATGTGCCCCGCCCACAATCACTTATGTTTGGCTATTCGAAGGGCTGGGATATCTTTGTTCTGTTGTGGATGGCTTGACTAGGTGGACTGATGAACTGGTAATGGACGCGGCAGCCCGCTGGTTGCGGTCCGGTCATTGCAGCACTATCTGGGATGCCTAGGTCCCGCAGTGGAGCTCTTATTGGACTACCAACAGTATGGGGTTCTTCAAGAAAAGAGTGTATACATTTTTAAGGGGTCGGCAACGCGCATGTGACACCACGAGTTGCAGGCGTCCGTAGGACCGCTTACCATCAGGCGGGCCGTACACTAGTTTGTCACGGACGTGATATAAAAAAATCCTCCGTCTATGATAATTGGCTAGAGTGTGTGTTGTGTATGAATAACTAGAGTATTTTATTTATGTACTACAACTGAAATGTACTACTACATGGTACAATGTAAAGTGTGTGTTGTGTATGAATACCATCAGTATTTTATTTATCTACCATTTTTTTCATCCAAATGCCTCAGAACAAGAGGAAGATTAGCGAATTTAGGTTCATAAAAAATATTTTCGTCATTGGTCTAAATTGTGGAAGTGAAATCGAATATAAGGAACCATCTTGTTAAGTATAACAGTTTTTGTTTTACTTGTTTTCAGATACTAAACGAGATGAAATTAGACAATGCAGGGAGCATGGGCTTGAGCGAATTCAAAATAGTTGCTTCAAGGATGGCAGAGTTTCATACATCTTTCTATTTTAGGATATAATTAGTGAATACTATTCTAGTAATTCACCTGTTTTACATAAACTTCTGCAATAAAACATATTTTACTGTTTCCATTTTATTTTTTAAAGATGGCGAAGTTGAACGACCACAAAAGGTCCATCAAAAATAAAATTGTGTCGAGTGAGAGATGGAAAATGTGTTGCTTGACATAGGTATTTGCAATTTTATCTGACCATCAAAATTCTGAAGTGTTCCCTTTGAGAACCATTGACTGTAAATCTCAGCAAATTCAGCAATAAGCACTGGTAGTCGGGTAATTCGGCTTCTGGAGGCATATCATCAAATATCATGAATAATAATGTAGAATATCTGATGAAACCCTGTTAACCGCCTTATTGTATCGTCGGCGAGCGTTCGGCCTGGCAAATTCGGGATCCCGCTGATGTCGCTCACTCTAATAATACCCAGTACACGCAGGAGGGTTGCTTTGACTTGACGTGGCACGAGGGGAAACTGAGGTATGTTCTGCTGGGATAAGACAGGCAGTATTGTAGATTATCTGATGAAGGTTTTGCAAGTCGCCTTGTATCTGCCGGTGAGCATTCGACCTGGCAACGCCGGGACCCCTGCCCGCGCTGCTACTCATTACTTCCTGCAGGCGGCTTGCACTTCACGTAGAACGAGGGGAAACTGAGGCATGTTCGGCAAGGATACGGCAGACAGTAGAAAGATTATCTGACGAAGGCCTTGCAAGCCGCCTTGTTGTATCTGCCGGCGAGCGTTCGGCCTGGCAACGCCGGGAACCCACTAGTGCGGCCTGCACTGCTGCCTAGCACCGCCGGCTGCTTGTACTTTACGTGGAACGAGGGGAAGCTGAGGTATGTTCTGCGAGGGGAAAAAATAACATGGTTACATTCACGTGCAGTCGCCATCAAATACATCGGAGCGAATAAGGTGCTCACAGACATCTAAACACGACTCTATGGTGAAGGCATTAGAGAGGATGTTCATATATTTTTGAACACCCTGAAGTGTACAGATGTATCTGATGGCGACTGTACTTACATAGAAGTTATGATGATTAGAAATTACAGAGTTATAGGTAAAACGCAAATGAATTTGTGTTATAAAATATGCCCATTGGAAACAAAGTCGAAGCCACGAGATATCATCCAGCCCAGCCTGGATAGCACGATAGCTTATACAGTAAAGTTTTATGTGACGTTTTACTACACTACGGACATAAAACGTGACCATAAACCTTTTGCACGTGCTAATGGGGGGCAGATAGGTTGTCGACTAAATTTACAATAAGTACTTTATAAAAATGTATGTTAAATAGCCAACCCGCTCCCTAATGCCCAGCAGTGGGACATATAGAAACATGAATTCTGCCATGAAAAGTACTTACGGAGTCAGGTCCGGTGGGCATTGCCACATGTAATCTGCATCCAAGAAGTAGGTCAGCGGGTGGTAGGCCTTAGGATAACCTCTGTAGTAGTTCCTGTGGCGCTGGCATGCCTTCCGTAAAAAACTTATTTTACTCATAGGCACCCCTCTAGGGCCTTTTATTATAGCTTATAAGTCTTCTCACTAACGTTTACATTAAATACTTATAAATTCAAGGACTATTACCAAAAGGACTAAGCAGAGCTCATGAAATGTAATGTTCATCAGTATAGGGACAGTCAACAGTCAATGACACTCTTATTTATGATAGGGACTCTAGCAATTGAAATGTAGGTAACTTACTTCATAAAACAGTTCAATTTCATCTTGCCGCTTATTATCAATGAATAAAACATCCATAATTGTATTAAGTAGTTACTACAAAGAACCTACTACTAGTAATCACAGTTAGAACTGAAATTTATCAATTGTTACGTATGGTTACATTAAATTTTTCATGTTTAGCGCCATTGAAAAATATTCGACGTCTGACCACAGACAAGATAGGAAACGAGTTTACGCTGTTTGAGTACAGAGTACAGCAATATATTTCAATATGTTTGTTGAGTTCGAGTAGAGTGTATGTCATTAATCTAAGGTGTATGTAAAGTACATCAAGGGTGATCACGTTAATGTCGGGCATATAGCATTCGTACCTCTCGCACAGAAAAGGGCGAATGGAGCTATATTATTGGCTATGTGCGAAGTAGGTGGTGGGGGTAAGCTAGGCGATCGTAGCGCACACCATGGCAGAAATGTGTACTTACCGGGGACCACTGTCAAATTTACTTTCACGTTTTCTATTGGTTTCTTAACGGTTTCCTACGATTCGTTTCGTTTGTATATATTTATTTATTCTCTTATTTATTTCAGTAAAATTTCCAATACGGGGTCTTTCTCATTTACTAAAGTAAATAAAATATTCATGTGTCATTATTTGACATCTCTGAGTTTTGATATTGACTCGGGACCTTTGACGTTTGACGTTTCAGATGTGCACATAGCCAATACGGCGAAGGCAGTTGGGGATAAATGACTACATAAATAATGTGGGCATTTATCTTCAATTGCCTCGAACCCTAGCCTTAATCTTATCCTATAGTATAAATTTTCTAATGTATTATAATGTAATGTAATGTATTGTGATATGATCCCAGTTGGTCGAAATAAAATTATTATTATATAAGTAACTATGCCCTTGTCAAACACTACTATGAATATATATATACTGTGGCATAAATACATTACACCCGGACCCGGGTATGTCCTAAAACTACGACCAAGACCACCGGGGGATGGGCAGCAGCATCCCTGGAGTGCGGTGGAGATACTGCGATCGCCAACCAGCATGCCAAGCGTGGCGATTATGGCATATACCCCCCATGAATTTGGGGGAGGCCTATGTCCAGCAATGGACGTCCTTTGGCTGATATGGTGGTGGTGGTGATGGTGGCATAAATTAGTTGAAAATAGATCATAAATACATCCTTTCAGTGAAGGAAAACATCGCGAGGAAAGCGGTTTAATCCCAACAAGGATTAGTTTACCTTCTGGGTTGGAATGGAAGGTCAGATGGAAAATACATACTGTACGTAACTTTACTTAAGCCGAGTGTTGTTGAGAGTAATTATTTAATTAGATACATAAGACAAGATTACAAAACCATTAATGAGCATTAACGACTGAACGCTTTGCAAGGAGGTTTATTGTATCGAGCAGCTAGGGTGCGTCCGGGCAAAGGAGGGAAATCTGATGTTCGGCCAGTCGTTATATTCAAAACCGCCGGCTGTTTATATTTGATATGGTAAGCGGGGTAGCTCAGGTAAACACTGGAATAAGAGGAAGATGCGTAAATATAACGGTCAATAGTCAATGGTTAAATATATAATAAGTAAAAATAATGTTAATGTCTTAAGTAGTCTTAACACTTACTGAGACATTTCTGGAGGACACTGATAGGCATATTCTCCTTCGCTGAAGTAGCTTAATGGATGATGGGCTTTAGGATACCCTCTGTAATAATTCCTGTGTAACTGGCACGCCTGTAATAAAATATGAATAATATTAAATTGGATACCGTGTAATAGTAGTATAATACAACTGTGAGCATATTATTGATTCGAGGGTTACGATGATAGACGACAGTGTAGGTACTTTGTAGAAATTATTTATTTCCTCTTCCCGCACAGGATCCAAAAACAACATATATTTGACCATATTGATTCGATTAGATTCTAATAAATCGTTACTATTAAAATTGACATAATGTAGCTCATCATGTTATTAAATGCAATTAAATGCTTAAAATATATAATTGTAGTCTTTGTTTAAAAGATACGTCAAATAATTTTGTTTTAAAAATATGGTATGCTCAGAGTACCCAGAGTAGACGTCAAATAATAATACCGCTAAGAGCGAGAAGATCGTATACTAAATTGAATAAGAGCAACAGAGAGGGATATATCATTTTTGGTCCTTGTCATAGTTCCTCTTTTCTTTATTTGCCTCAATGTCATTTAAACGTCAAGTCAAATAGTTTGAGGCAAATAAACGATTACCCGGCCAAATTGAAGAGGTTACTTATTGTAAGCCGCCAGACGTTTAAGACTAGCTCTCAATTTAGCTGCATAAGAGTTTTCCTGTCCCCCCCCCCCCCCCCCTTGGTGAAACTCGTATAATAATAATAATAATATAATATCGTTTATTGCATATCACATTACAAACAATGCTAATTTTTGATATGGTTTAAATTGTATTATTTTTGTTTTTTTAATATTGCGCTCCAGATTATGAGATTGCAACCAGTTTGTAATTTTATCTAATGTCGAGTTTAATTTACTCTCAATTTCTAGTGTACTAGAGCAAGGAAGCAATGCAGATATTATGTCGTCTGCGAAAAGCATACTATGTTCATTCAATAGGTTAGGAAGATCGTTAATGTAAATAAGGAACAGAACACACCCTAAGACGCTACCTTGGGGAATAGAACCCTTTACGGCGACTCTATCGGATCTAATGTGTTTTATTGTAGCTGTGTCAAAGTCTGTGTGTTCTATTTCTACATATTGAAAGCGATCATTTAGATATGACCTAAACCACTCCAGGGCAGTACCTCTAACACCTATATTATATAATTTATCTAAAAGGGTTTCATAACGGACTCTATCATAGGCCTTGCTCATGTCGAGCAAGAGACCTACAGCATATTTTTTATTGTTAATAATGTTGAAAATTTCCTGGACATATTTATAAATTGCTAGGGTAGTTGAATGATTCTTCCTAAATCCATTCTGGTTATCATGAAAAAAAATATATTTTTCACAAAAACTATAAAGACGCTTTATCATCGCGGTTTCGAATAATTTAGCTGATGTTGGTAATAGAGCAATTGGACGGAAGTTATTTACATCTGAAGTTTCTCCCTTTTTGTGGATGGGTTTTATTATTGAAATTTTCAGTGCATCTGGAAAGATGCCTTGTGAAAAGGATTGATTTATAAGTATAGGATCTCTATAGAAATCCTTACAGCCCGGCTAGTATGATAGCTTATACCGTCACGTTATATGGCCAAAATGTATTGAAACGTCACATATATCGTGACGGTATAAGCTCATCATACTAGCCGGGCAGATGGTATGATTTGGTTTTTTGGTTTCGTTCAAATTAAAGTTGCTCTATGGAATCATAGACAATAGATACAGAAATAAAAATGGCATCGTACAAAAATGACAACTGGAAACGTCAAAACAAAATCCGTAATTGTGTTGGAACACATCTTGGAATATTAATTTCTTATGAATTATAAAATATTATCTGGATTTAATTATAACTATGCTTAAAATGCGACGCTTAAATACTTGTAGACTAGTAACATAATCGAGGCTGGCAGCAGACTTTGTTATTTTTGGTGAACTATTTTTGTCCGCTCTACATTCAGTGCATTGGAATAATTTTGACATCCAGGAAAAGAATGTTCTTCCTATATGGTGAGTACATTTCGGCGTAAGCTATAATGAGTGTCATTAGCTCGTGGTTTCCTAAGTGATAAGTGGCTGCTCCTGTTTTACGTCGCATATATCGCATGAGAGTCATTAACATATTTTTTTACTTGCACGAAACGTCAGTTTAGTGGTGCATAGTTCTGCGGTAAGAGTTCTTCATACATAATGCGGCAAGATATTGTTCTTGAGTTGGAGACCACACTAAACAAATAAATTCAAATTCAAAGTCATTTAATCAAATTGAGAGGTTTCTGTTTGAGTGTGTGGGTAGTACTATTATTTACCCAAGTTAGTGCTGTCTTTCTTTGAAATTAGAATTAAACTCATAATTCTTATTTGAATTTAAAAATCCATGTAATTTGTATTCAATTTTCTTTATGTCACTGAATTCTAATGTTTGTGTTGTGTGTACTTTATTTGTATAAGTCATCTTGTTATTAACTTTATTTGCTATGGCATAGGAACATAATCTCAATGTTTTTATAATAATAATAATAATTGTTTATTACACAAAGCACACGAATACAAAATTATACAGACATTATCCGTTGGGCCACAAACTAGGCTGAGCCTGTATCTTGGGACCCACTGAGTCGGTTAACAAATCACTTGAACATCATCGGCACAAGGAGCACGACATGAACGTTACAAAAGTTAAATTAAATTAGGTACGTATATGAAAAAAAAAAAAAAAACAACCGTTAACATTAGGTAAGTACACGGAAACATAAGATTAATAAAATTAAAAATGAGGTAGGTACAAGTATATACGGTATTCCAGTTGGTACTAGGAGAGTTTGTGTATATGTAAGTGCGTATGCATGTGTGTATTGTGTGTTTCTGTGTGTTTGTGTGTGTGTGTGTGTGTGTGTGTGTGTGTGAGGGTGTGTGTGTATATGTGTGAGTTAGTGATTTCATGTGTCAAGAGTGTTAACTAAGGTACGTACTAATGAATTATTGTTATGTGTAGAGCAACCTTAATTAATAGCAGGAACGTAGTATATCTTCTGTATCACTGTACGACAATGTGGAAAACCATTTTTTTAGAGTTGACTTAATTATATGTAATCAGTTTAAAAAATAGTTGTATGGAGTCATACTTATATGAAAGACCACCTATAATTATTTTTATATTTGCATCACATTGCTTTATATTGTGTACTGTACACAAAGTGATGTGAATAGCAATATATGTTTGTAATAACGAGAAGTGAAAGTTAATATGTTAAATGCTTAATTAAATTTTGACAAAGACGAAGTGCCGCCCGCATGGTGTCCACCATGGTCATCAGGTCATTGTTCAACATATCCAAAAAATACCTATATCAATCACACAGACAGTCAAAATCTATTCATTTCATTATTATGTTTAGATGCAACCTTTCATTGTCATTTGTTTTTTACAAGCTTTTATTTAACTTGCAATATTTGTATGTATGATTGGATCAAATCTTGGAACTGAATTTTATTGCAGTTATCTTCAATGGATGTGCAAGAATAATGAATTATTATGGTACTACTGAGCTGATCTGATGATGGCAGCGGAAAGTGGCCATAACTACTCTTAAACTAATGATAAACCTGTTGTGTCTGAGCTCTTTGGAACTGTCTCAACAAGTAGTTGATAACTGTGGAGAACTACAAATTAGAAATGTTGAAAAGCCCCAAGATCTTCATTTCAAAGCTCAATATCTCAAAAACGCCTGAACAGATTTTCATGAAACATGGCTAAGGACACTCGGGATAGCCAGCAGTTTACATAGTTGCGCCCCATATTTTAAATCTATGAAAGTGCTCACTGTACAAAATACAAAAGCGCTGTTTTCGTCCAAACGAATCCCACTTTATTTAAAATAATAACAAAGTCCCATATTAAAAGTTGCAAAATTAATTACACTTTCACATAGAAATAGCTAACACTGCATTAAAGCTAAAAAGTGTGATTTGTTTGGCATGCAAAAGTAGTTGAATTTAAGCGAGCATTAATGTTATTATTAATTGATAAGTGCTACTATACTTGATCTGAATATATACTATATACTATATATAATATATACTATACTTTATTTGAAGTATGCTTGATTGTGTTTTTTTTTTCTGATATTTTACTATGCCTGTTCTTATTTTTGTTGCTCTGTTCTTAATAGACTAGGTACAGTCACCATCAGATAGATCTGTATGGTCTGTTCAATGTGTTTTCAAATATCTAAACATGCACTGTAACATCTTGACAATAGAGTTGAGTTCAGGTGTTTGGGAGCAGCATTTTCGTACAAAATATATTAAATATAGAACTGCACAATTCACCATCTCATCTCATCAAGCTTGCAAGATACACTACCACTCATGGTTACTCATAATCACCCTAACAGCCATGGTTACTCCTGGTGGATAGTAAAGCCTTTTGACTCACTGTTTATCAAGTTATCACATTGGTTTTTGATAGATGCCCTGTAATTATCATGTTATTTATTTTATCTTATCACCTTCACCTTAGCTGATTTCGGTTTTAAATCTTAGTAACATATCAAATAGATTGTTTGTTTTACTTGTTAAATTAAACTGTTGATGATTTTATATGTCATTTTGATACTAACAAGTATCAAGTTGGCTGTGTCTGTCAGCAAGCGGAGGCTCCTGTATGGAACCATGAATTTGGTTTGAGAGATGTGTGATTCAAGACTTGTCACAGGGTGATTCAGTTGCTTGCTACCTATGGAGCTAATTTTTGATAGTTTTCTCCCAAGAGCTGCAAGGCTGCTAGGCCCTCAACTGTTCCCAGATAAATGATACTGCTTTCTTGGTGTTAATAGACCCAACCTAACCTAACCAACAAAGTGGTACAGTCTAGACTGTCTAGAGCAAATACATGTTAATACTTTTGCACCATATTCCATTTTTATAAAGTGAAAAACTGTTAACTTATTTCTACTTTTGTCTATACCTATTGCCCAGGAAGGACATTCTAACAGTGGAAGGTGGGAGCAGAGTTCTTTGGATGCCTGGCCACTGCTATCTGATTCCTTATCAATCTTATCATCATCTCCTAAACTTTTAGCAATGTTTCGTCTTATGCAGACTTAACTTGCTTTGGCAAATAATATGCTTCTCACTTTATCACGGTCGAATGTTCACAGTTTGTACATGTGAAACAAATAGTCTGTGATTTATTGATAGGTTTAATTTGCTTGCGACAGTTTAACGACCTCACCTCATGACTCATTGATTCACAATCACATTGTGGCTGTTTCGCTTCACTGATTGATATCCTTTGCATTGTTGTTTACAGAACATCTATAGTGTACTTTTAGAGATCCATGCCCACAGGATGTTGGGGTCTTATCAGAATTTACCGGCGACTTTGTGCTATAAACTTTCGCACCTGATTTAATTTTATTTGAGGGATGATGTCCGGGATGAAAAGTATGCGGTGTTTAGGTTACTAAATCCAATCCTGGCTTTTAAACTAAAATATTTTCATCAAAAGGAGGGTATTTGAAGAATTTCTTGCGACATTGCGTTTTTTAGCATGTCCTCGTAGAAAAACTTGCTGTATATTTGCAGAATGTGACTTCGAATATTAAAAAGAACAAGAAGAATTATAGACCATTCAACTCACGCTGGTGCACTCCACTCCTGCCTGCCCACTCTACTATGAGTAACACAATATCAGAGTGGGGCGCGTTCTCGTGGTTTTAATGATCTGGGGCCTATTGCATAATTTAACATTAAATAAATAAATAAATACTTGTAACTAATATACAAGCGAAAGTGTCTTTTCAACCCCTTTCATTAGAAATAAACTTCCGCTTGCAATATCAGACACTTAAAAGTCATTAATGTTGTTATGCAATAGGCTCCTGTATCTGTGACTGCACGTGCTGATACTAACTAGTCTTGACTCTTGGTTAGTTTTTGTATAGCCTTTTAGCTATTTTAGATATACATAGTATGCGTTGTCATGGTTACGTGTTGAGTCATACCGTGACGTCGCTATTGTTTACCAGCAAAACCAGAAAGCATTCTGTTTCATTTCATATCATCACTGAGTGAGTAACATTTGTTTTCATAAAACAAGGTCAGTAAGATATACATTACGTTTGTTATAATTTGAATATGGAGACAGAATTTGCATGCCACATATGGTTAAACATGTATTCGCGGCTAAACTATAGGTATAGAAGAGGTATATATTGTAAATACACCCCTTCTGTACCATGTTAACGCAAATAAATAATTTCATTTCATAAATGTAACTGTTTTAACATAAAATAAGTAGAAAACAGTCAATATATATTAGAAAGATAAAAACCGAAAAATAGAATTTGTTGACAAAAATTTTCCTATACATGTAAGGGAACGTACCCAAACTACGTGACTCGTGGAGGGGTCGTCGTCAATATTTTTGAGAAACATTCAAATTGAACTGGACTCACGCGCCACGGTTTACCCCACCACTAAAACTTCTCCAGTTTCGACTTAAATACAATTACAATTTACCTATGCATGCACTTTCGACATATGAGAAAAACAAACAGGAGCCATTTTTTTTCTTTCCGCAAAAAATGATTAATAAATTAAACTACGTGAAAACTAGACCGGGAGGGTGGGGGTCTTGGCATATAATAATAATAATATTTATTTGTCTAAAAGCAGGTTATAAACAGGTGTTACAGGCATAGCCTCATTTAAAGTACCCTACTTTTTGCCATATGGCATACAAATATTTCGTTAATTCTAGCGTCATTATGATTCAGTAGATTTTTAGTGGAAACAGTTATTAATTTTATCTTACAATAGGTCCTTTTGTTGTAAAAAAATATTGAAGAATAGGACTTGTTATGTCAATAAAACTATATTATTATAATGTCAAGTTGATGAATAAGAATAAATGTTCACAACATAACATAGCATGCATTAAATTTGTTTATTATCATTTAAGTATTCGTGGATATCATAATAGCATTTTTTTCTTAATAATTCTCGTATAGTGTTTCGGAATCTATATAAAGGTAATATCTGTATTGATTTTGGGAGTTTGTGGAAGAGTTTTATTGCCATGAAAAAAATGCTTTTCCTGAATAGCGCACAGTATGCACGTGGATATGAGAAAGTGTTCCTTTGGCGAAGATTGCGTTCCGTGTTTGGGTTGTTTCTTTTGGAAACGTGTGTCATATTTTTTGATAAACATTACACATTCAATTATGTATAAAGAGGGAACCGTTAATATTCCCAAATCTGCGAAGAAAGGTTTGCAGCTCTCCCACGTTCGTATACCAACTATAGCTCGAATACATCTTTTTTGAATTCCAAAAACATGGCGCCAGTTAGTAGAGTTACCCCAGAATAGAATACTATAGGTTATTAGTGACTGAACATGACCATAGTAGGCAGTAATTGCAGTTTCTTTATTAACTAATTTTACCAACTGTCTAAGAGGATAGATGAAGCTGTTGATTTTATTACAGAGTTGATCAATATTAGATTTCCAATTGCAATGTTTATCGAAAAATATATCTAAGAATTTTATTTCATCTACAAATTCAATAATTTCATTTTTAAATTTAATAACTATTTCAGGCGATTTTTTCTGTGGCTGGTGGAAGTGTATAATTTTAGTTTTAGTAACATTGATCATTAAATTATTATTTTCAAGCCATTTGTGTTTAAAGTAGAAGCTATTTCATTCGTTAGCGTCTTTATATCCGTAGATTTAACTATTATAGTACAGTCGTCTGCAAATAATACCGTTGGGTGGCGAATGTGTTCAGGTAGGTCATTTATATATGTTAGGAATAGTAATGGGCCAAGTACCTTGGGGCACACCAAATTTAATTATTTTTTTTGTGAGAGATGTAAGATTTTGGTTTTTGTTTGAGGGCAGATTGTACTTATTTGGCAGAGTTGTTGCCTGTTCATTAAATAGGATTTTAAGAGCTCAAAAGCATTACCGCGTATTCCGTAAGTATCGATTGGTCACCGAAGGGGGGGAGGGGGTTAAAGAACTGTAAAAAGTTGGTCACGTAGTTTGGGTATGCTCCCTAATATGCTAAATAAGAAAGTGTATGAACTGCAGATATATTAACTATCGTCTTTACTTATACTCGAATATTTCCTTTCTCATACGAGTACCTTTATGGTTGTGACTTGTGACTGTATAGGAGCATTAGGAGCGGTAATTCGTGCACTGAAACTCCAGATCCAATTTCTCATTAAACTGCATGTAGGTAACTGGGTTAGAACCACACAGTAACCTCTTAGTTAAAAATAGTTCATGCATATTCATGACTACGATATGGTTGCATTAGTAGTTGAGAACTATTGGCGCCTGATTGATATTTATGCCATTAGATTTTTTTTTTGGTGGGGTTTTGATTGAAAATTTTTTTCAGAATCGGGGTCCGGTAGTTGGCCGTGCGCAAACACTATACCTAGCGGCAAAAAGGCCCAATTTTGGTTCGCTTTTCATACATTTTGCTTATATTTCATTTATGTTACCGGCCGCCTCCTTTAAATCCCTTTGACGAGTTCTTGAACGGTACCTACTGGAATATGCATTCTAATTATCCATCACCACTACCTGCTCGATAAGTCGACGACATTAGCAAAGATCGAGGGTCTCTTGGATAAGACTAACACCAATGATTTCAAAAGTAAGGATAGACGCGTCCAAACGTTTTGAACTGTCGGCCGGGGTCGGCACGTCTTACTAGAGATAGAGTCGAAGGAAATCGAACCTTCTTCACAGTAGTTACACTCCATATTTAAATGACAGCGCCGTGCGTTGCCGCGTGATCGCGACCACTAGCGATGATCTAAATATGTAATCTAACTCGTGTATAGAAGGTTCAAATTCCTTTAACGTGCGTTCGTACCAATCGTACCACATTTCTGGTCCCCGAAACGCGCCTCCTTGGTATATAACTAATGACTGGCACGTGCAGTGGGCTATGCTCAGTAGTAGGCTGTAACAGGCTTGAGAATGATGATTATAATAAAATCTCATTGCAGACTGTAGATAGATATTATTATGCAAGTATGATCATGTCTCCAGTTTCCGCTCTCAGCTTAAGTGGCTTCCTATTCGTTATCGTCGTAACTCACACATTCTGTCCCTTCTATACACAATTATTTTTCACCCCGCAACTCCTCGCTACCGCAAAGAACGATTCACTTTTCTGAAATCGGTTAGATCTTCCCAAAATCTGCTTCTCTCTGTCCCGTACTCCTCTTCAAAATTTTATAATTGTTCTTTCACTTTTCAAGCTACTCTACTTTGGAACTCTCTCCCCGTGGAATTGAGGCGTGCTAAATCTATTGCTGCATTTAAATCACAGCTAAAAGAACACTATCTGTCCCTTCCATGATTCTTTCATCCTACTATCTGCTTCCTTCGACTCTATGGCTGATATTGTAGTTACTATTTTATGTATTAAAATATGTATATATTTATATATATATTGATATTTATTTATACATGTAGGAATGTATCTATTTATGTTTATTAGTATGATTTATGTATATGTACTAATATTGACGTGATTGTATATAAGTTTGAATTCAGTAATTGTTTTGTTTGCCACCCACTTTTAATACGTTTGTTGCTTTTTTTCCGCTAGGTTGCCTGGAAGAGATTGTTCTTTAGCAATAAGACCGCCTGTTGTTTAGCTCTAGTTTTAAGTTTTTTACGCTGTTATAATAAGTTATGTAATTTATTGAGGTGTGCAATAAAGAGTTTTTGTATTGTATTGTATTGTATTGATCAAGGTTTAGGGAATCCACTGGGCGCCTGTAGTTGCGCTAGGGCAAGATCGGAATGGTCGCGTTCTCAAATCAAATGAATGCTAATGAACACCACCGAGCGCCCGTTTGAATATGTTGATGATTTTCGAAACTAGAGGCTAGAGTTAGTTGAAGCTTATACCAAGACTGGTTAGACATTTAATGATATTTTCCAGGTGTGTAGCAAGTGGCGTGTGTGATGGTGATGGCGGCGGGCGGCATGGGCGACGCGCGCGAGCGGCTGCCGGCACTATGGCGTCGCATCGAGGACGCGCACTACAGCTACCTGGAGACCGACGACAGCCCCGAGAAGCTGCAGCAGAGGAAGAAGTTGGAGGGTAAGCCCTCAAGTCCCCCGCATGCTCCACCGAACACGATTCTCCTTACAAACGTGGTTTAGTTCTTATTTTAAAAAGCCATGCTGAAATAACACGGAACTTTTTATACACAATGGGATCCGCCATATCTAGGTCGAAAATTAGTTTCTGTTGCTAGAAATTGGACTAGAAAAAGAAACACAGCTAGTTTTTGAATTTTTAGGTCTTTTATGAAAACCTTGATAATCGTTGCATTTTTTCTCCATTATAATTTCAAGCAATAGAAACTAATTTCCGACCACGATATAGTGGACTCCATTGTGTATACAAAGTTTCAAATTATTCCAGCATGCCGTTTTAAAATGAGAGCGAAATTACGTTTGTATGGAGGACCGAGCTTACTGCGGACTCTTAAAGCTGGGAACGCACAGAGCGTGCGCGGCGCGGTGCGGGGCGGAGGCGATTTTCCATTTTTGATCTTTCCGAAACTGTCGACTGTCGATTATTGCTTCATATGTCACACACGCCGCCTCCGATCTACCGCGCTACCGCCCTGAACCGGGCATACTTAAGTCTGTATGGACATTATTGTTTTTAAAGATAATACGTTTAACATACCAAATAAATACACGTGGTTTTGGATAAGGGTTCCGTACCTACCACTACTCATCCTAATTTAAAATCAGTATCAAACTAGGGGTGTCACGCATGTGATATGGGAGATCAATGCTCCTAAAGTCACAATTATCTAGGTATATATACTCTTAATCAAATTTCTTTCCGAGAAACCTTACATTTGTTTTTAAAGACCTATCGATTGACGTGCCACATGTTGAATTACATACTTTTTTTTTACTTTCAGTTACATGTGTGGAGTGCCCCCTGGTTTTTTTTTAGTAATTTGAATACATAACTACAATTGAGGCCAAAATATTACACCTAAGTTTTAAATTTTATTTCAAAGCTCCTTATAGTAATTTGAGTAATATACCCTGTTTTGTAACCAGGATATCCATAATGTAATACAGCGAAATAGGTATACAATCCGGCTGCAACATGTACATTTTTCAGTCTTACCTTTAAATAAAAAAGTTCTAGAATGTACATGTTTATGTTATGTTATGGTGCTGACTGTACGTTGCCTAGGCAATAGGATATTAATTTTTCTCCTTTGCGTTCAGTTATTCTGGTGTAACTATAGTTCACTGCCAGTATCGGCCGTATTCCTCCATGCATTTGGTAGATTGATTTCGTTAAATATATTGCAGACAATGTATCCTCACAGAAAGCCGTAAATTTTTATTCAATCTGATTTAAACGAAATCAATTTACTTATCCGATTAATTATGGTATGTAACACCTGCCTTAAGTACTGCCAAAGAGCGGCCTTTTAGTTTGAGAGCCACACTACCTATTAAATAGAAATTAATTTCGTCAGAATCAGATGTTCTGAAAAGTTTTTTGCATCCATGTAACCTTGTTTCAGGCTACATAATGGAGTACCTGTCGATCGTGCCTCACGAATGCAAGTTCGGACTAGCAGAGACCGGCAAGGTGTTCCAACGGACAGTGACTGAACTGTCCCAGTTCAGTGCGTACCGCGCCGGGCAGGGATGGGCCGCGATCGCGCGGTACGCGGGGAACCTGTTGGCACAGCCCTGGCGGTTGGAGTACCGGCTGATACGGGTGAGTACCGTAAGATCACAGGTACAAGCCACGGCCACTGTTCGAGTATTTTTTCAACTCTCCCATTCCTCGATAGGTTTCTTGACTATTGATTAATTTAATTACGAGACATTGTTCAACGTAAATGTTGTTAGTGCAAATGAGCGTTATAACGCACGCGTGATTTACCTGTATAGTCACAATTTAGAAAGCGAGAAGCTCTAAATATCAAAATACAAGTGCTCTGCTGGGATATCTTCTTTTCTTGATCAGAATTATCCGAATGACTCATAAAATGTAAATGTGTTAATTTATTTATTTATTGAGGATTACCAATAGATAATACATCAACCATGCTTTTATATCTAATTTACATTAAGGACTGATGCTTATCTAATTATAGGTAACCACAACTTACTCCAATGCATTCAATCCAATTCATTAACACGGCGACACCGAATGTGTTATGTGTGACGAGTACGACGGCAGCCTTCTAGAACCATGAAATTGTCTTTTGTCTCTCGCGAAACAGGGCCCGAGCAATGGAGGTGTTCCCCGCTCGAGTGCCAGGGATGCGAGCGGAGAAGTCACCGTGTACTATGATTAAAATGTCCTCAACAGTCGGATGGTCATATGGATAAACATACTTATGTTCTTACTGCTGTGGCGCAACGACCCGAAGTGGTCCCAGGCCTCCGACATCAAAAACCGCTAGGCTTCCCTGTCCATCCATGGCTGTTTCCGTCCAGTCGACGACGGCTTGGAGCTCAGTCAGGTCCCTCTGCACTTCGTCACCCCATCGGTACCTAGGACGCCCAATGGGTCTTCGACCAGTTGGACGGCCCGAGTACGCTCTCCGGACTGCACGATAGATAACCACCATGACTCTTATTGTTGTTGCAGTTATACAGCGGCTTCTACAAGCACGAGGTAGAAGCACACATGGTCGGCGCGGAGACACTTTTACACGCCATGGGTTACCGCGCGGCGGGAGCCGGCCGGCTGGCGCTCGAGGCGCCCGTCTGTCCCGACATGGCTACAGCCATCTCAAGGGACGCCATCATCGCACAGTGCGAGTGCCAGGTACGCACCTGCCTGCGGCCTCGGAGTGGACGCCGACTGTACAGTCCACTCCGAGGCCGCAGCCGAAGAGAGAGAGCCGAAGCCGACTGTACAGTCGACTTCACATTTGCATGTACAGATGTCGACCGTATTTGTAGTATTAGGGTTGAGGAATGTTTCATCAATCATCATGCACTTTTCAACCCCACTGTACATAGTGTTGTGATTCAGAGCTCGGCCGAACCCCTTTTTTTTCTTTACCCTTATAATTTCGTCATGTACGTCTGTCTGTCACAGGCCTTATACTCAAAAACTATAAGATGAATGAAATTTGGAATGTAGGTATATTTTGTAAACCGTAAGCCGTAATAGTTGTGTAGTCAAGTTACCAAAACATGTAACTGAACGTATTTTTAGTCAGTAGTCATTTTTAATTCAATTATTATGTTAATTATTCTGTTAAATTTAATTTAAGTTAATTAATATAGCTATTATTATTATGGACTCTTGTCTGAAATAAATAAATTCATTCATTTTAAGTAAATATGGTCTTAAAAAATAAATATACGCTTTCGGTCAGATAATCGCTCCGAAAGTCACAATAGTTGTGTCCTCCCCCTCCATCTTAACTTTCGAACCGTGGCGTGGAGTCGAAAAATATTTAATAATCACGGACGTGTGCTTACTAAATAATTTCAAATTTTTTTTTGTACAATATATAAGTAAGTCCTAAGGTTGTTGAGTTATCGTACGCGTTAAGGACCCAGTTTGACCATAGACAATTGTGACTTCATTGGGCATATTTTCCTACAAACTTCATACTAACCAAGCGATTTTGACGTTTCGTAAAAATAAAGAAATAAATATAAATATAGGGGGACAATCTTACACAAATCGACCTAGTCCCAAACTAAGCAAAGCTAGTATTATGGGTGCTAGACGACGATATACATACTTATATAGATAAATACATACTTAAATACATAGAACATCCAAGACCCAAGAACAAAATCCGTGCTAAATGCACAAATAATGCCCTGGCCGGAATTCGAACCCAGGACCTCTAGCTTCGGAGGCAGTGTCACTACCAACTAGGCTAAACAGGTCGTCAAAAAAGTTGTGTAATACCGTATTATATAACATTTGGTTTACCAAGGACACTATACAGTTAGTTTTATACTTACAGATAATGGCAGCGGTGTGGGAAGCAGTGTGGAGCGGTGGTGGACGGGTTACTTGGGCAGCCGTGGCCCGGGAACGAGCTGCGAGAGCGGCGAGTGCGGCGGCCACTGCCGCTAGGCTACTCGCACCCAGGGATGGTAAGTACAATATAAAAAAAAATACAATTATTGGGGGACAATCTTACACAAATCGACCTAGTCCCAAACTAAGCATAAATACTACCAGGCGACGATCATCATCATCATCCTAGCGTTATTCCCAGTACAGTTGCATCCTGAAGGCACTAGTTTTACGGAAGCGACTGCCATCTGACCTTCCAACCCAAGGGGGAAACTAGACCTTATTGGGATTAGGCTTGTCAAGTGAGTGGGAACTTGAATGTTAGAAGTTCTCAAGCCGTCCAAAGGCCTCTAACTTGGCTTAACGACTGCTATCAATCTATCATAGACAGCAGCTGGGATCGACGGCTTAACGTTACAAAGCTTCCACTACAACATACATACATAACAAATATTAGGGTTTTTTTTTACACAAACCAACTAGTCCCATACTTAGCTCAATAAGGCTTGTGTTATGGGTTATGGGTACTAGACGACGATAAATTTAATAGATATACAGTTAAAACATAGAAAACATCCAAGTCTTAGGAACAAATGTCTCTGCTCACCACAGAAACAAATACCATTACCTACATTGCCATTACATTCTTATATCATATAGATAAATAACTACTTAAATACGTAGAAATCATCCAAGACCCAGGAACAAATGTTCGTGCTCATCACACAAATAATGCCCTGACTTGGATCCGAACCCAGGACCTCCGGCACTACCAACTATAGTAGTCGGCGGTTAAGAAGTCAATCCTGACACCTATCATTTCCATACAGTTTATAAAAGTCACTTTGAGGTTATAAACTGTATGGAAATGACAAATGTCAGGATTGACTTCTTAACCGCCGACCACTATAAGCCAAAGTGGTCGTCAAAATAGTAGAAAGAAGCCAATAAAAAAGAGCAATGCCTATAAAAAGTCGCCTGTTTGAAGTTCCTCTGAAATAAAACTGTTGTGGTCGGAGTCACTTTAGCAAGGTCTCAGTACTCTCGTCTCTCAGTCCTATTCATGTCGTGTGTGAATGCGTTTATATTGTATCTCCATACAAAATTTCACCCCCTTAAGGGTTCATTTCCGGGATAAAAACTATCCTATGTCCTATCCTGGTACTCAAGCTATCACTAGGTTTAGCGGTTTAAGCGCGAAGAAGTAACGGACAGGTAAACACTTATAATATTAAGGGTAAGTGAAATACCACTGTTTCTACAACAACAGCGAAAATTATTCTGTAGAAACCCCTAAAAACGAGCAAGATCAATGAAAAACAATTAGACAAAATACTTACCTAATACTTTACGTAACAGTTTTGACGTTTTATTTCTCTTCCAGAAATCTACTCGAACATCCCGGCGACGATGCCGCTGGAGCCCACGCAACAGCCGCGCTTGCGGCCCGACACCGGCCGCCACCCCCCCGCCCCGCGCCGCCAGGACGACTCGCCCCTCGACGACATCCCCACCCCCGTCGTCCCCTACATGCTCCCCCCGCAGATCATACCCCCGCAGATGATGTACCCGGTCCCCCCCGTACCCCACGTCCACGACATGACCATACCACAGTGTAACCCCGTGCCGATGATGACCCCCTACGGCCCCGTCCCGTACTTCTACCCCGTCCAAGCCCCCTACATGATCCCCACCCCTATGTACGCCCCCATAAAACACGCCAACAATGTACCCGTCAATGGCTACCCGCCCCAATATAGGTACCCGGCCGTCCCGACGGCTCAACTTATCGAACTAGACTCGCCTTCCATTTACGAAAACGGAAAATACGATAGGAACCGAGACGATGGCGACAGAGGCCACAAGAAAAGGCTCGAAAGTTCTAGAAGGAATAGCACTTCCAAATCGGGCTTTAGTGAGGTTTCGTTGCCGAGTTTACCACGATCTGACACCCAACCGACTCTAAGCAAAGCGAGGGAAGACGGTATGGGGACTTACGAGAGCTGGGATTACGTTTTTAGGAACCTATCTAGTAAAAATCAAGAAGGCGATAGCAGGAGTCGCTTCTCGCCTTCTTTAGACCGAGATTCTAGAACTTTAGATAGGTTAGACCGAGAAGAGAGGAAGGCGAAGTACCACCCTACAACCTTAGACCTAGAAGATGGTTTACATGCCTTAAATCTAGACCGGTCGTATGACGAAGAGATGTATAGAACAGCCAAAGTAAACGAGAACTTGATGAGGTTAAAACAAGAGCAGGAGCAGAAGAGAGCGAAGCAGCTGAAGAAACAAGCAGAAGATAAGAAGATTAGGAAGTCTATTGAGCCAGTAGGTAACCCTAACGCAGATGCGCTTATCACGCCGAAAACAGCCCCTGACAAAGTAAGGTTACTGACTAAGAAGGATGTAAAGGACAGGAAGGAGGTTATAAAGCAGCAAAATTCTGTGAATGGGTCTGTCTCTAACGCAGCAGATGCTAAGAAAGTGAAGAAGCCGGTCAGGCCCGTGGAAGCGGAAAAGCCAAGGAGTCAACCGTACGAGAATGGTCACTCCTTATCACACACATCTAAATCTAATTCAGGTTAGTTCATAAGCCGCCATGTACTTTCTGTCTACAGAGATCCTCAGCTTACTGCAGAGAAGCTATTAAAGAGTCAATTCATCTGCCAGTTTAATCCACATCATCCTAGTACCTTGTAGATTCCTTTACTTTCGCTTTATGGAGTCAGTTAATTATTACCAAGTTTTCTTAGGCATACAATTGTGGCTGATGTTTCAACGCTTTGGTGGAAACCAGGCCTTATTGGCTTTCCCTCCACCTCTAGTGCGGTTTAACGACTACTACTAGAGACTACAATCGTCCTGTATAATCTGTATATGGGCGTCATTATCCGATATCTTCGTTATCGTGTAAGACTTTTTTGATCGAACTCATTTCCCTTGCAGTCTCAAGCACAACGCCGAACTACGACTTGAAAGCACAACTAATAGTGTCTTTAGACGAGACGGACTCTGTCCGTCGTTCGCCGCCGAAGCAGAACGGAGAGAGACCGGCCAGCAGGGTGGAGTCGAGGGAAGACAGGCAGGAGAGGTGGCAGTGCGGGACTTGCACGTATCTGAACAAGGCGAGTCTGCAGGCGTGCGAGATGTGCGGTAAGTTAGAGCAGGACACTACTGTTAGCAGAACTATCCCACAAAGTTTTCGTGAAACGATACCACACCGAATATCACACGCCGTCTTAAGCGTTCTATCTAAACAAAATAGGTGCTCATGAAACAACGATAGGTGCTCATGATTAAGGATTGCGAACCGATCTGAAACATGTCAAGCGATATTCAACCTTAAAGACGTGAGTGACCTGTTTCATTATATTTAATACGTCTCAAGCTCACGGGAGCTTTCTAAACTAGCGAAATAAGTAAAATAATCGAAAAACTTACTTTACTTTCATTACTACACCTCGAGGTTTTAGGCATTTTTAATACTCTGTAAGAACGAAAATCATTCCATAACCTTTCTATAACCCTCGCTTACATGATCGTACTCTATATTGTTTATGGCTAAAATTTGACAGATAACGAAAACGAAATATCTGCCTTTTTCGCACTTGCCCATTCGAGGAACAGAGAGGGAGATATTTCGTTTTCAGTTCGCGGTAGCACTCCAAACGGTACCGCTTCGCTGTCATGATGTAAAGCGTGAAATAGGTATTATTGGAAAAGGGAACTAACAGGAAAATAACTGATGATATTTAAAAACCTGAATTGACTTTATAGAAACAAACATTATGGATATCATTATGGATTCATGTGAGAAAGAAATCTGAAGACATTACAAAACTAGATTAAATCATTGACTTACTGCAGTAAGTCTGGCTATAGCCTGTCTGTCAGGACGAAGATTAAAAAAATAGATGTAAAGCGGGTGATCTATTGGCGTGTAGTGGTTTGGCCTCAAACTACATGTCCATAGGAAACTCAAAGCTAATTCTACTTTTTCTTCAATAGCCGAATAATGAGGGCAAGTCACTGGAAATGTCTCCTATGGGCTTCTCACTACAGTTGACATCTAAATATGATGTGATAATGAAAATTTAAGAGGCCGAATCATTGATAAGCTTGATGGAAACGAAAGGCTTTGCAACAACTACCCCGCGAGCAGTATACTTAAAACATACATACACAACACACATTACATTTTCATTTTCATTTCATTTATGAATTTTGTATTTTGAAAATTATTTAAGTTGGCCTAGTTGTACCAAAACATTCCATTCAAAAAGCAACATTATTGTTAAATTCAGAAGATTCAAAATCCAATAGCTGTTTTGTAAAGTTAAAATTTGACCATTTCAACTATGTTGGTTTAAAGAGCCGCCAGTGTACCTAGACAAAGCGTCTATGCTCAAAAATTCATGAAAAAGATATAAATGCTTTAAATATAGATTGGGTACGGTAATTAGTGTTATTACTTTGTATAAAACGCAAATTATGTCATGTTGAAGTTTTAAGGTTATACATTCTACAGTCGCGGAATGAAAAGGTTCGTCACTTTTCAACTCTATTTTAATGCCGAAAAGGTAAGGCAGGTAAGGCCGAAGAGTGAAAAACCTTTTCATTCCGCGACTATAATTGACGACATTTAAATGACCGGCGTCCTTCAAGTTATGTGAAAAGCATTACACAGCTTGTCTAAAACCTTGAATGTTTATTACAGGTAAATCCAAGCGTGGTCCTGAGATCCAACCCCTTACGTCAGGCGGGCGCGAGTGCCCCGCGTGCACTCTAGTAAACGCTCGAGCGGCCGGCGCTTGCGAGGCTTGTGGCACCAGCCTTGACCACTGCCCGACATACATATAGGCCAGCCCTAGCTAATGATCAGGGTAGAGCGATGTATTCCGCACTACTCAAAAAGCGCCTACAAAATATATATTTTTCCTGTTTTTTTTCTCATTCGGCGCCTGCGCTGGCGCCAGAGCGGGCGCTCCAATCGCTCTACCCTATGGTCGGCCCTGCAGATAGGTCAAAACATATAGAGGTCAAGGACGATTAAATTGCATCGTCATGCCAAGGTACCTTCTGCCTGGGAATGACACGTTTGCCTTTCCTGTTTCAAATTGGACATTGGAACATTAGTACGCACATTTTTGCACAGGCCAAGTACCAAACTGCATTTGAGTTCCCGAAACGCGAAATTTCCGGAGGAGTAATCCATACAAATGATTAATGTTAATGACATTAAGCGGTATAGCTCTTAGTGTAAGAATGAGACGAATAGCGCTTCGCCGCTGCACCCAGTTCCTTTGTAAATTGCGAGTGTAATTTGTAAGTCAAAAGCGTTCTCAATGTCTTTTATTAGAAAGTGAGTTCCGCTTGAATTAAAAGTTAACACTTTATGAAATGGCCCGTGTTGTGTACGTAGTAATTTGTATTTTAACTGTGCCAAAATTACCGATATACTTCACCAACCAGAATTAAGCTTCAGCGTTCATTGTGGAACAGGAGATGCAACAGTGTGTCGTTGTCTGTATGACCCATAACTAATAACTTTACTAAACATATACTTACCAATTTTTTACTATAATTTTAAGTTTTATATTTAAGCTCGAGGCAATATCGTATCACGTGGAATTTTCACATGCTTATTTATCGAACAAAACAAAGAGTGGTGAGTGTTGTAGATATATAGCAGCTAATTATTATTCTAGCACAAACAGAAACATTTTTAAGCATTCTTGTAACTCCTTATACAATGTAGCTATTTTGGTTAATAATTTATTTCCATGCGTTTGTTTTTATATCCTATAGGATCTTTTGCATTTACCTCCCGTTCTCACTTGTCGGCTGTCGGGACCGGATTTTAATCGGAACATTTTATATGAAGCTATTCACACTTACCGGATACCAATTTTTAGGAGGAGCTGACTGACTGACTGAAGGAGCCAACTGGTGTCTTTTTCCTGCAAAGTCTTCCGATATTGTTTAATCATAATGTATGTATAGCAATTTCATGTGCTACGATATTGCAATGTGGACGTTACTGCGAAAAGTTCGCTGCTGTCACTGGCTTCAATTATACTAGCCGCGACCCAACTAACGACCAGAACGTAATGCTATCTCTTTCACACTTGAATAAGATAGTATTAGGACTGCAGTCGGCACTATTGCGGTAGGTATAGCATATCATTACAGTCGAGTTACGCGAGCGCGCGTGCACTCAAAATTAGACTTAATTCCCTAGGCAATAGGAGTGTTGGCAGTGTTGGCACGCACGCTCGCGTAACGAGAATTTTTACCATTGCCTTTCTATTTGTAAAGCATTTATATTTATCTATGTTCTTAATGACACAAATTTTAAAATGTCCCTTTTGTGAGAGATTATTTAACCCTAAAACTATCTTTATACGATGTTATGACGTCAAGGCGTGTTACATTATATGGTCGTTACTCAGATGTTGAATTAAAATTTTCTCATAATTTAAGATATATGCATAAAAATGATGATTTTCGGTATATGTGCGGTTGCAACCCATGTATTTAAACCCTTTCGCCACCATTCGTTACATGGATCTACAACACCCATGATCTCTTGTGTATTCCATACATTATCGGAGTAACGGTAGACGATACGACATTGAACGACGCGTCAAACGTGCTATGTTAATGACATGAGAACAAAAAACAACTGTAGCACAGTCAGAGAGTCATTCATTTCTCTTCAGAACAGTCTTCAGGTTCGGATGAAATCGTCGATGTTGGCATGTGGACGCGTAAAGCAAGCGAGAGAGAAGTACATACTCGAACATTGTTGTATGCTCACTGACTGTAGTTACCTAATGGACTGTAGGCTACTTCGATGTAATAATTATAATAATGCTTACCTGTGTACCCCTTGCATTTCATTAAATTATCAATAGGGCCTCTACGTGTTGGCTATGTGGTATTCGGTCGGTACTTCGGTACCTCGGTACTTCGGCTCCGCGCACGCCTTCCTAAGGTCCGGGACACCATTGTCCCGTGAGCGGAAAAGACATACAATAATAATGCTTTTATTCACGCCAAAAAAAAATTAAGTAGCAATTCCACATTTTTGCCAAACCACAATGCGGTTTGTTGGCAGTCGAGGCTCCAATTAATACAAATACGAATCACAATAACTCTGGTACTAAATATAAAAAAAAAAGATAGGCCAAGTTTCTGGGTAGGCAAAACAGTACAGCAGAATTAATACACAATACTTGGGTTTTTATTTAAATAATGTATTATAATTATTGTATTGCATTTTCTATTTTTGTAAACGCATATGACAAAGGAACTATTCTCGTACTGTCCAGGAATTATCATTTTTATGCTATCACTTTTAGATTTGATTCGGCTAAGAGTATCCAGAGGCTACTATTCGATTTATATAAAAGAGAAAACAATTTATCATAGTGTTTGAAAAAGAGGTCGTCTATTTATTTCAATTATTTGATTATACAGGGTAAACGAATATAAATTATAAAACGAGACATTTGTTATACGAATTATTATTTTACCGAAAGTCATGATATGATAGGACTGTTTTAATCTGAAGAACAGCAATGTAATTGTTTCTATCGCGGTAAGCTTCTCATTAGAGATTAGTTAATTATAAAGACAGACAATGTCGCGTTCCTTTAAAAGAATGAGTCTGCTGTGCTAGTTTCACTATACGAGGTCTCCGTACCATTAATATCTCATCTTAGCACTTAGATATCTGCTTAACACAATAGCGACATCTATGAACTCCGTGAATAAACTAAATGCCAATGACTTACTACGCGTTCCTCCCGTCCCGGTACCCATACCGCACCCCGCTCACGCCATGCTGAACTCCGAGCGGGGTAAGAGCCACCCCACACTGCTGCGTGCGCACACTGCAGTGTGGGCCGGCCATTATGGCGGACGTAAACACGTCGCCGAGGGAGCTGCCATCACCAAGCAAACGTCTAGTAAGTAGAGGTTTAAGTGCCATAGGGGATGTATCATAAAGAGAGACTTATTTGCAGTGACATTAGCTACAGCAGGCTTATAATTTTAAATAAATAAGGTATTGTATAAACGTCTTTATAATCTAGTCTCCGACTATCATAATATTATTGTAATAATAGTGTTCGTTTATTCGCCTTCTAAAATGCTTTAATGTTAGTTGGAAATTAGATAATGCTTTTATTTTTGTTTTAATAAATTATTGATCTGTGTATATAACTGTTAGAACTTGTAAATAGTAGGTCTTAAACATATATTTATTTAGAGCGCAGTTTTGAAATATGTTAAAGATTATTAATCTATTAGCGTACCTAATAAACTGCGGCACATCTACGAAAGTCGAATTACGAAGTTCGTATATATCTTTTTCTGTCGCTCGAGATATACAGGGTGTTCCGAATAACGATGTACGAACTTTAGGAGGTGATACACTGGACTATTAGAAAGAGTTTGAACCCTATATGTCTTAGTCCAATCTGTAATAGTTATTTTAAATGAAGTTTTTCAGTTTTCTAACTCGTCCCTAAAATTACATGAAAATTAAATTTAAAACAAACTATGCAATAAATCAAAGTTATTTATTTTTAACATTGGTTCATCAATTAATTGAGATGTTTATTAAAAGTAAATAAATTTGATTTATTGGATAGTTCGTTTTAAATTCAATTTTGCATGTAATTTTTTTGGGATGTTTAAAATCCTTAGAAAAGCTCGATTAAAAAAACTATCACAGATTGGACTAAGACATATAGGGTCCAAACTCTTCCTAATAGTCCAGTTATTCACCTCCTAAAGTTCATACATCGTTATTGCACAAAGAGACAGAGATATCCGAATTTCAGTATTCGAGTTTCGTGGTGTTGCCAATAATAATAATAATAATGGGGTAACGTAACATCATTTTCAGGGTGCATAAACATTGTTAAACACTAAAGTAATTTTATGATCACGTTTTATACAAAGTAACTATTATGCCTTTAGGCAGTAGATGTTCTAGTGCTGAAGTCCTATTAGCAACGTAAATCATACAAAAAAAGACTTTGTGCTGATTTTGATAAGTTTCAATTCCCGATGGCAGATAGTGACAGAACGCTGTTTACACGGTCACTGGAGGAACTAAACTAAAGGGAACTCTAACGACATGTCGACAACTAAAGCTTATATCTGATATTACTCGTGTGCATTAAGGTCGAATATCGATTAGCACGACTGATCGTACGGCTGTTGTAAAATTCAACAATGATGAGTACTTATTTCTATAATCTCATTAACAAATTCCCTTGATCTTTGATATCAGCACGCTTGATTAATCCTTTATTAATTGGTTGTACCCTTTCGTGGTTTATGGATGAGTGAAGTCTCCTAACAGGAATATCTTTGTTACTTTAAATGAGATTCCAACCTTGCTTTTGTTAACCTTCTTACCAATAAACCATTTTTCATTTTCTTTCAATTTAATTTATCATAAGTTATTAATAATTATTTATTAATAACTATATACCACTACTGATACTACTGTTTTTTATTATTAACTATTATTTGTTATTATGATTCACAACATAACTACCGGTGTTCAAATATTATTAAGTGTAATACATTTCAAAATGGAAGTGCTCGTCAAATTTGAACCTTACGGCATTGACATAAAATTGAACACACACACACATGACCTATTGGCCAACTTTTTCATTTCTTAACTCATTACGTTGCTAACAGGACATTTCAGTACGATCTAGCAGACTAGCATCTGCGTTAAAGATAAATCCTATTGCACAGTGTAAGTGAACATATACATACTGCCCTCTTAAGCTTAAGGGGTTATCTCTAAGTGATATGTCATTGTACGTAATGTCATTTGAGTTAGAATTTAAAGTACATATTCCAATGACATTTTATTTTGAGATGGCGCCATTTGGCTTAGGTGTCCAGCATAGCGGTCATTTGAGTGGCGGTCAACGCACTATGGACGTGTATTTTTCTAATAAAAAGTAGATTTTCTCATACGACACATACATTTGTTAAAGTCGTGCTTGAAATTGAATTGCGTTTAGTTGATCGGACGACATTACGATTAAATTCATTGTTGTAATAGGTCAAAGGAAATTACATTTTGCAGGTAGAAAGAATTATGTCTAAAATAATAAACTATTGTGTTATGATTTGGGCGTTTTATTTTAATGTTTGAATTAACATATTGTAAATGTATTCAATGTAGTCTATTTACTAACAAGGACAACTTTAGCCATCGTCCTATTATAGCGAAAATATTTATTACAGTGCAATACGGCGAACTTATTATTATTTATTTATTTGATTCAGGCAACAAAAGGCCCATATTAACATACACCTTACAGACTAACATAGGTACCTATCAATACATTATCAATATCAAATATTCTTAACCCTTTTCCAGGCGTAGTGCGTTTCATCGACCACATACGTGTCAATATAATTTCAATCCTAGTTTTCTGATATATGACTCAAATTAGCATTTTCGTAAAAAGTGACTCGTCTTGAATCACCATAACGTAACTATTTTGAGTATATATTTTGTTTTTTTTTTGTAAAGCCTTCTAGATTGGCGCGGCCTGGAAAAGGGTTAAAAACGAAAATATATTATTTGGGCGAAGTAACAGCGTGACTCTGTTGCGACGTAACAGCGGGACTCCGTTGCGACGTAACAGCTTGACTTCGTTGCGTCGTCAACTCCGGTGTAGGACTCGTTGAGTTGCCCGGCATCTCAAGGCCAGAAGTCAGCACACGCGATGGGTCTCCTGCAGCGGCCGCGGAACGCGCGCCACTATCGAGCTGAATTGCTCGCAGTGGTGCGACCGCAGCTGGTACACCCTCAGTGAGTAGCTGGTCTTCTGACACACAAAAAAAAATCATCATCTGTGGAGATTTCAATGTCGATCTACTCAAAAACACGAGTGCATCACTACACTTTAAAAATTTGGTGGCCAGTTATAATGTGAAAATAGGATTTCTAGAGCTAACACGCCCTGTCAGCAATACTTGCATTGACAACATTGTGCATAACATAGGAGGAGGAAATGCCAACTCTCAGATCATACGGCGCAATTGATGAAATTCCCAGTCAAAAAAAAAAACACGTGCATTGTCATATTGGTTTGTAATGAAAAGAGAATATTCTATTGACAATATAAAGCGATTTACAAGTTGCCTCCAACAACAAGCTTTAATACTACTTACATGGCAAACAACCCTAATAATGCTTATAATTGCTTTTTTGATGACTTTCAACTTATGTACTCGGAGTCGTACAACCTGTGCGTTCCTCTTACCTAAGAGGTTTAAAGTCACATTCATTAAAAAACCGAAATGGGTAAGGGTATACGAATTTGCTGCAAACGTAAGTGGCAACTTTTATGGAATTATCAAAAGTCTACTAATTACAAAGACAAAACATAATTTTTAAGAAAAAAAAACCGACTTCAATGGGGGAGTCCGGTGAAAGATTATTAATCTTAGATGGTGCACTCTTAGATTCCATACAATAAAATACAAAAATGGCCATAAGTATGTTTATAATGGTAGAAGACTAAGTACCCTCAATTCCTCATGAAATCATGGAAAAACCTTGCTTGCTTGACAAACAAAACGAAGAGAACAAATCGCCAAACGTGAACTACGCGTCGTTGAAGAGTTCCGTTCTGATCATCATCAGCAGTTCCACTTCATCAAATGTCACTTTTATGAATGAAAATGCTTGATTAGTTCATGAAAATACTAAAATCACTATTTGTGTGCCTTTCACATTTGAGGAGTTTCCTCGATTCCTAATGGATCCCATCATCAGAACTCGAGCATGACAAAAATCAATCGTGAAAATAGAACTTGCTTAACAAACACCACTAGAAGGACAAATCACCAAACGTGAACTTTTCGTCGTTGAAGAGTTCTGTTCTGATCATCATCAGCAGTTCCACTTCATCAAATGTCACATTTTTGTATGATAATGCTCGATTTGTTGATAAAAACACAAAAATCACTATATGTGTGCCTTTCACATTTGAGGAGTTCCCTCAACTCCTCATGGATCCCATCATCAGAACTCGAGCATGACAAAAATTAATCGTGAAAATAGAACTTGCTTAACAAACACAGCTAGGAGGACAAATCGCCAAACGTGAACTTTTCGTCGTTGAAGAGTTCTGTTCTGATCATCATCAGCAGTTCCACTTCATCCAATGTCACATTTTTGGATGCAAATGCTTGACTTGTTGATAAAAACTCATAAATCACTATATTATTAAAGATTTGAGGAGTTCCCTCAATTCCTCATGGATCCCATCATCAGAACTGCCTTTTGACAAAAACGGGACCAACTTGGATATATATACATGCAATCAAAAAATAATAATTTCAAATCGGTTAAGAAATGACGGAGTTATGGAGTAACAAACATTAAAAAAAAAAAAACATACAACCGAATTGATAACCTCCTCTTTTGAAATTTTGAAGTCGGTTAATAAAAGACGCCTTAAAGATCATTAAATAGACGCAAAAAGCTCAAAATTATAGTTTAAAAACGCGTCAAACAAGCTACATGGAAGATCATAAATCATGTGAAAAATAATCTACCAAAAGCAAATATTTTAGCAATAAATAATAATGGCATTATTTTGAATGATCCCAACTCAATTGCACAAGTATTTAATAATTACTTTATTGATGTACTGGAAAACGAAGAGTTTACCAAATAAAAAATGTTCTGATGCCATACTATAGTCTGATGCTGACAGATGGTTTAGGCCCACGTTTACAGATTCCCATGTTTACATATTCCCAATTTTACAGATTCTCAAGTTTACATATGCCCAATTTTACAGATTCTAAAGTTCCTAGATTCCCAATTCTACAAATTCTCATGTATACATATTCCCAATTTTACAGATTCTCAAGTTTACAGATTCCTTATTCTACAGATTAAAAAAAAGTCCTATTATAGGTGATTTACAATGGCCCCAGGATTAGGTAGGTTAGGTTCGTTAGGTATCTTCAGATGCCCGAAGGGCAAACTGAAGGTCAATCGGAATCTGTAGAATTGGAATTCTGTAGAATTGGGAATCTGTAGAATTGGAAATCTGCAGAATTCAGAAACTGTAGGATTGGGAATCTGAATATTTCGAAATCTGATGAATTCAGAATCTGTGCGATTGGAAATCTGCAGAATTGGGAATCTCTAGAATTGAGAATTTCTAGAGAAGCGAATTTGTAATGGAAATCTGTAGAATTGGGAACAATTCTGACAGATCTTACACAGTCAATAACAAGGATTCTAATTTTAATTATAATGATAACTTGACATTCAATACTTTATGCTCTATTTTCATGGCGCCAACAACGCCAAATGACATATATAAGATAATTAACTCTTTGAAAAATACTGAGAGTGTAAGATATGATGGCACACTTATCTACGAAAATTCTTAAACAAATAGCCCATATAATTGCACCTGTTTTGAGCTACGTATATCACTAATATGTGCATTGAATATGGAATTTTCCCAGATAAGTTAAATGTTTCAGTCATCAAACCGATAGATGAAAAGAACAGTAAAGATAATATGAAAAATTACAGGCCTATAGCACTAATACCAATTATAGATAAAATTCTGGAAAAAGTAATTTTTAACTCAGTTTATGAATATTTTGAATGTAATAATCTATTTGCTAGATAACAAAAAGGGTTTAGAAAGAATAAGTCTATTGACATGGCCATTTTCGATTTAATAAAGAAGGTACTTTCTAACATGGACAAAAAATTACCAAGTTCGGCAATCTATATGGATATGACAAAAGCGTTTAGCGCAAATTATATAAATATGGAATTAAATAAATTTCTATGAACTAATGAAGTCCTACCTCAGTACCTAATAGGAAACAGTTAACACAAATTACCCATATTGATATAAAATCTAAGGAAGAGACAGTTTACTCATCTTGTTTGAGAGAAGTTAATTATGGTGTCCCTCAAGGGAGTATTTTGGGACCCTTATTGTTTATCATTTATAATAATGATCTCCCAAAAGCTGTTAAATATCCCGTAGTCTTATTTGCCAACGACAGTACAATCATGTTCTGTAGTTTTGCACAAAAACCTATCATGGTATAACGTTATAACGTCAAACTGAAAGTGTATGTCATAAGCTCAGTCGATATTCGTACGCGATACCATAATTTGACCTACTACGAATCCGACAATATTAGAAACTGATTAAGTCAGAATTCGATAAAAATAAAAAACAACCGAACACTCCGAAAAGAGGCCTTTTCAGTGAAGTAGGTTGGTTTCTTATTTTATCGTATTCGTAGTAGGTCAGATTACTGCTTTGTCAGATTCAGACGTCAGATTATCGTTTTGTCGGATGCTGACTAGGTCAGTTTCTTTTCGAAAAAAATACTACGAATGCGGCAACATAAGAAACTGTCGAACTTAAAATTCGACAAAATAAGAAACAGGCCAAGACAAAACTACATGATAGGAATCTGACCTAGTACGGACCTGAATAAATAAGAAACCAACCGACGTCGCCCAAAGGGCCGTATTGACTGCGTACCATGCGTATGTATCATCGACGCTCAGGTATGGAATGATTTTCTGGGGTAATTCTACAAATCGTGAATCTGTATTTCGAGCGCAAAAAAGTGCTTACGAGCCGTTTGTGGGCTACGTCCGTACTTACGTTTCTTAGTCAAAAATGCAAAACCGCCTCCGCCCCGCACTGTAAGTTAGTTTATCGTGCGTAATGCTAATTCTAAATGTACCTACAGTCACCAGCATTAGGGGATATCTGCTATATAACATAGTGCGCATATATTTATTTAATCGTAACTGGTTACGACCCTGCGGTTACGTACACAATCGAAGGGAAAACACACAAAATATACACATAACACGAAATATATACATAACTATAGGTACTTAATTGTATGACAAACTGAATATGCCTACCAAATGGAACATGACTCAAGGAATCCCTAGGTACAAAATTTATCTTTTCTAGTGAAAATACCCGGGCTTCAACAGTAAATATGTAACCGCCATAAGGATATTCTTTTTAACTGACTTCAAAAAAGGATGGCTCTGAATTCGTCGGAATATATGTATAGTAAACTTGTAAGGGAATGATTTCTAATTGGTCCCATTGTCATCAAGTCAGGATCTGACGACAGGATCCTGGAGAAATCGGGGGAAATCCTCAATTTCAACAGGCATACATATAGCGGTTTTAGAATTTTATAAACAAACGTGCATTTGCTTTCCAAAAGCAACATGTGGTGAACTGAAGGTAATGAAGACCGGAACTGGCCACATGAACTCCTCCGTAAAGAGTTTTTCATGAAAATGATAGCATATTTCGATTTGACTATTAATTACCCAATAAATTGAAAACGTTTTTTTTTATTTATAAATCAGCTTGTTTTTAAACATTTACTACGTGTTTGGGAACCAAAATCATATTTTTGAATAAATTGTTAGTCCTTTAAAATGTGTCCACTTCCACCGTGACTACCTCCATGGTTGCCGTGACTATCATCATGTCCGCCACTCTCGTGACTGCTGTCATGTCCCCAATTGCCGTGACTGCCACCATGTCCACCACTGTCGTGACCGCCACCATGTCCGCCGCTCTCGTGACTGCTGTCATGTCCCCAACTGCCGTGACTGCCACCATGTTCACCACTCTCGTGACTGCCGCCACCTGTGAAATCGTTGTAGATATTACCAATGAGCACAGTGATCGTTAGCGCTTTAGATACAGATGCAGCGAATAATGCTTTCCCATCGGCTAACTCGGAATACGAGTATAAGTGATTATATGCCCAGTGTACGATTAGACCCGAAGAAGTGTCAATTAATTAATTAATTACCATGTTATGTCAAATGGCTACCAGTTCACATTCTGACATTTGAGATTGAATAATATAGTTTCACATTACACTGGTGGATACCTCTGGAAAGGGGTAATCCTGGGATCCATGCCGCAAGAGGGAGAGCTAGACGCTGTTTTCTTTTTATAATTTAATTTAATTTTATATTTATTTTTAAGTTACTTTAATTTGTTTTTTAGTTTACCTTGTAAAATTATATAAATATAGAAACGAAAATAATTCTACATGTTTCACATTAACAAAATAGAATAGATTGATTAATTTGAACTTGTCAATCATTTTCATTTAATTGAAGGGTAGGTACTTCGGGTTTAGTCATATACCGACTAGTCCGAGTTTGCCCGATAGGACAGCATTATTCACTACGCCTGTATAGTTAAAAACCTTGAAATAAATAAGAAATAAATAATTTCGCCTGTAGTACGATTATTTGTGCCGTGCCGTGCGTTACCGTGCTAAAAATACTTCTAAGTATGCTAAAAAGACTCCGACGCCTGCTTATCAATCATTTTCATTTAATTGAAGGGTACTTCGGGTTTAGTCATATACCGACTAGTCCGAGTTTGCCCGATAGGACAGCATTATGCATAACAGAACAGATTATACATATACAAAAGCGAACATACACATATATATATATAGGTAAGGAATCTTCCAGTTAACCTTTGAGCAATTGAGTGGAGATCAGGAACCAAACGACAGACGAACGAGCAGGTGTAAAAAGAATTTGCGGGAATATAGGTACATTACATCGTGCTCGTGACGAACCCAAGGATGATCAGCGTATTTAGGAAGTTGTACCTAAGAATTAAAAATTAAGCCAAGGTAAAATTGTTTTTTTCTTTGTTATCCAGTAAAAAAGTGCTTAGGACGACATACTTTCAACGTTTCTTTATTGCGATCTCTTTTTATTAAGAGACAAGTAATTAAATACTTACAACAAAAAAAACTTGAGCCGAATCCACCCTACTTCATATGACATTACTTTCTACTTATAAACATGGTTAATTGGTCAGTGAATACGCTGGTAAGATTATTTGGGTTCCTCAGACATCTTATATTTTGTTATGTTTGCTAGTGCAGTCTGAAATACATACCGAAACCGCCATGGCCGTATCCACCGCTGCCGTGGCCCTGGTCATGTCCGTATCCGTATCCTACGAATGATGAGTGAATAATAAGTCTGGCAAACTATTACAGACAGAGTTTGGCTAATTAAAGTAGACACTAGAAAATAGCGACAATAAAAAAACGTGTTGCAATAATATGTATAATGACTTAATTTTTTTTTGCACGCAATGCAGGAAAACCGCTGCCGCCCCCGAAGTTCGTGTTCAGGCCGTTAGTAATATTTTTCTCGGGTAGTTGTGCGACTTGTGCGAATACGCGAGGCCGCGGCAATAGGGAGGCCTCGGGCGACTGCTCTGGAGCCCCACCCCTAAAGCACAGTGCCTAAAGCTTGAAACGCACAGAGCGCGGCGCAGCGTCGTTGCGGGGCGGAGGCGGTTTTGCGGTAAAGCGAACGTGGTCCGGGGCACATCGTACCAAAAAAACCGCGTGATATTTGGCAGCGCGATAGAGCGGAGGCGGCGTGTGTGACATATAGAGCATAATCGACAGTCGACAGTTTTGGAAAGATAAAAAATGCAAAACAGCCCCCGTCCCGCATCGCGCAGCGCCCAATCTGTGCGTTTCGAGCATAGGTATTTGTAAATGGGGGTGCTATACTGCGGTAATTAGATGTTAGAGGGATTCATATCCATCAACTGTTGTACATTCTAATTGGTTGCAGCTCCCTGGGGTCATCTCCCTGTACTGTAAGTTAGTTTATCGTGCGTAATGCATTCTAAATGTAGGTACCTACAGTCACTCATTAAGTTTGTCAAGCATTAAGGCAATATCTGCTATAACGTAGTGCGCATATATTTATTTAATCGTAACTGGTTACGTCCCTGCGGTTACGTACAAGATCGAAGGGAAATACGTACGAAATATATGACAAATAAATAAATATAGGTATTTAATTGTATGACAAACTGAATTTGCCGACCAAATGGAACATTACTTAATGAATCCCTAGGTATAGGTATAAATGCTTTGTGCAAGTGTATCTATTCTAGTGTAATTACCCGGTTTCTACTTACACCCTGGGATTCAACAGTAAATATTTAACCGGGATAATACTAAGAAGAGGAAAATTGAGCACCATAAGAATATTCTTTATAACCGACTTAAAAAAAAGAAGGTTCTCAATTCGTTGGAATATATATATATATATAGTAAACTTGTAAGGGAATGCTTTCTAGTTGGTCTCATTGTCATCAATTGTAGAAGTTACGTGCATTTGCTCTCCAAAAGTAACATGTGGTAAAGTGAAGATGATGAAGACCAGTGACCACATGAACTCCTCCGTAAAGAATTTCATGGAAGTGATAGGATATTTAGATTCGACTATTAATTACCAAATAAATTGAAGGGGTGTTTTTTATTTATAAATCAGTTTGTTTCTAAACATTTATTACGTGTTTTGGAGTCAATATCACATTTTTTAATACATTTTTAATCCTTTAAAGAAAACACTTAATAATGGTGTCCACTTCCACCGTGGCTACCTCCATGGTTGCCGTAACCGCCACCATGTCCGCCACTCTCGTGACTGCTTTCATGTCCCCAACTGCCGTGACTGCCACCATGTCCACCACTCTCGTGACCGCCACCGTGTCCGCCTTTCTCGTGACTGCTGTCATGTCCCCAACTGCCGTGACTACCACCATGTTCACCACTCTCGTGACTGCCGCCGCCTGTGAAATCGTTGTAGATATTACCAATGAGCACAGTGATCGTTAGCGCTTTAGATACAGATGCAGCGAATAATGCTTTCCCATCGGCTCAGTGTACGACTAGACCCGAGAAAGTGTTAATTAATTACCTTATCATGTCGGCCTGTTTAGCCTAGTTGGTAGTGACTCTGCCTCCGAAGCTAGAGGTCCCGGGTTCGAATCCCGACCAAGGCATTTATTTGTGTATTTATCACGGATATTTGTTCTTGGGTATTGGATGTGTTCTATGTATTTAAGTATGTATTTATCTTTATAAGTATGTATATCGACGTCTAGTACCCATTGTACAAGCTTTGCTTAGTGTGGGACTAGGTCGATTTGTGTAAGATTGTCCCCCAATATTTATTTATTTAAATGGCTACCAGTTCTCATTCTGACATTTGAGAGTGACTAATATAGTTTCACATTAACAGAATAGAATTGATTGATTAATTAGAACTTGTCAATCATTTTCATTTAATTGAATGGTTTAGTCATATACCGACTAGTCCGAGTTTGTCCGATAAGAAAGCATTATTCACTACGTCTGTATAGTTAAAAACCTTGAAATAAATAAATAATTTCACCTATAGTACGATTATTTGTGTATGTATGTGTCATATATACATACATAAATCATACTTTAATATACGTACACATGACAAGGGTAACAAAACCAGACAGAACTGAACAGATTATACATGTACCAAAGCGAACATACCCCTGTAGGTAAGGAATCTCTTCCAGTTAACCTTTGAGCATGTATTTATAATAAATATTCTTTTACCACGGGAAAAATTTGCGGGAATATTAGGTAAGTAAATCGTGTTCGTGACGAACCCATAGGGTGACCAGCGTATTTAGGAAGTTGTACCTAAGGATTAAAAATTAAACCAAAGTCCTGCCTTAGGACGTCATACTGTCAACGTTTGTTATTGCAATTTCTTTTTATCAAGTGCCAAGAAATAAAATTCTTACTACAAAAAAAAACCTTGAGCCGAATGCAGCTTACTTTATATGATGTTACTTTCTACTTATAAACATGGTCAGTGAATACGCTGGTAAAATTATTTAGGTTCCTCAGACACCTTGTATTTTATTATCGTGTTTGCTATAGTGCAGTCTGAAATACATACCGTAACCGCCATGGCCGTATCCGCCGCCGCCGTGGCCCTGGTCATGTCCGGATCCGTATCCTACGAATGATGAGTAAATAATAAGTCTGGCAAACTATTAGAGACAGAGTTTGGCTAATGAAAGTAGACACTAGAAAATAGCGACAATAAAAAAACGTGTTGCAATAATGTGTATAATGACTAACATTTTTTTTGCACTACGTACATATAATGTTATTATATACATACTATGCAATACACAAGATTCATGATAGGGACTTAAGTATTCTGATTGTAAAAAAGGTCCAATAAACTCATCAGTCTAAACTCATAAACTCATCTATAGCCAACCAGTATTTTCAGTTTATTTTTAATTGGATAATTTTGGAGTTCCTGCAGGCACAACCATAGGTAAAAAACGTAAGAAATGGACTTGTTGTATGTAGTTGTGATGTGAAGTGTTTGAATATACATTTATTTTGTTTGTGTTACACATTTTAAATATGTAATGGCTATTCGAACACGTCACAACTACATAAAACAGGTCCTTTTTTTAAGTTTTTTACCTATAGTAATTTATTCTGTGGGACAGCTTTCCTCTTCGACTTTTCGCCCGAACTCGAGAGTCACACTTCCTACTTACTCCCTTTCATTAAAATCGTCATTCAGCGGGTTAGTAGTGAAAAGGCAACAAACAGATAAGACAATCACCCTTTCTCACAAGATAGTCATACATTCTAATTTAGAGTTCTAACATAGATTAGTGTAGTATTGATATTGAGTACTCACCGGGGTAAGCCACGGCCGCCACCACCAACGTCGTCATGATTATCTGTGAAACAATTATTGATTAAGCACCTAGACGTGTAGCACCATAGGTCGTTATTTGCATCAATGGTATACATTGGTATAATGAAACAGTAGTACAGTTAGCATCAAAAGTAGCTACGCATTTGAAAAGTTCAAAAGTCTTTATTATAAGGGAATATAAGAGCTTTTGCCGCCTTCAGATACGTAGCTACTTTTGATGCTGACTGTACAGAGCTGGACGTGAAACGAAATAAGCTGAAAGCCTGACCACCAGTGGCAATTGGATATATTATTATTGATAGAACGAGCGTGAAGTGTCTCCGTTTCAGCTTGGGAAAAAATGCTTTCGTCCGTCCGATGTCCGGCTATTCTCCTCTACCTACAAGTCGCATTTCTCAACCGACTCTCGTGAAATTTTGTGAGCAGATAAAATATGTCTTTTTTTATAATTCACTTTTTGAATTATTTTTCAAAACGGCGATGGCGGAGGCCTATAGCTCATAGGCCACTAGTTATTAAGGGCGTGCTCGCATGCCCGCTGTGTGCACGGGTCTCCGTGAATATGATTGCCTAAGGGAGGTATTCTACTCATCCAATATCTTTGTCCAATATACATTTGATCAAAGAAATTGGATGATTTCATCCAAAATGGATGGGACCCCGACATTTGATCAAAGATTCAGATGACATTTAAATCAATATGCCTACGTATGAAATAAAATAAAACTAGGACAAATATATTGAATAAATGGAATGGGCCTCCGTCAAAGAACTTTGATCAAAGATTGGACAAAGGAATTGGACAAAGATATTGGATGAGTAGAATACCACTTTTGGTATTCCACTCATCCAATATCTTTGTCCAATATACATTTGATCAAAGAAATCGGATGATTTCATCCAACTTGGATGGGACCCGGACATTTCATCAAAGATTCAGATGACATTTAAATCAATATGGCAACGCATGAAAAAAAAAACTTTGACAAAGATATTTGATAAGTGGAATGTGCCTCCGTCAAAGAACTTTGATCAAAGATTGGGCAAAGGAATTGGACAAAGATATTGGATTAGTAGAATACCACTTTTGGTATTCCACTCATCCAATATCTTTGTCCAATATACATTTGATCAAAGAAATGTCCAATACTCGTATGCATTTGATCAAAGAAATTGGATGATTTCATCAAACTTGGTTGGGGCCCCGACATTTGATCAAAGATTCTGATGACAGTTAAATCAATATGGCTACGCATGAAAAAAAAAACTTGGACAAAGATATTGGATGAGTGGAATGGGCCTCTGTCAAAGAAATTTGATCAAAGAAATGTCCAATACTCGTATACATTTGATCAAAGAAATTGGATGATTTCATCAAACTTGGTTGGGGCCCCGACATTTGATCAAATATTCTGATGACAGTTAAATCAATATGGCTACGCATGAAAAAAAAAAACTTGGACAAAGATATTGGATGAGTGGAATGGGCCTCTGTCAAAGAAATTTGATCAAAGATTGGACAAAGAAATTGGACACGTGGAATACCACCCTAAGCTACGTAAGCTTCACGAGAGCACATGAACGCACCACACCCAACAGTGGAGTTGAAGTACTTATTTGAAGCGGTTTCCGTAGCCGGAAAATGGCCAGGAAGAATCTTTATCTACCTAACTAGCCATTTCCTTTTAGACGAGGTAAGTATTCAGACGAGATAAGTTGTGGTGCAATTCGTAACTTCGCATGATGCCTATCCTCGTCTACAAGCAGCACTGTAACTGACGCGCCAACTTCCTATACAAGACGATATCAAACGAAGATACCCAGGTACGAGTAGTATAGGCAACAGGCAGGCAGGGTAGTAAAAGCCATAGGCAAAGTTACGAATTTCAACGGTATTAAGTACCTACTTAAGAGAGCTTTAACGTGTCCACTAGCGCCACTCGTACATAAACATGATTATTTAAATTTAACGATAGACATTTGGAAAGAGAGCCATTACATACAGATTTATTTATTTATATATACTTACTTACTTTTGAATACATAATACTAGTTATAACGTTGCTCAAAATAAAACGGCCGGATAGATCGATCAATACCAGTGATCAATACGTAGTGGCCCCCTTGTTTTAATATCTATCGTTAAATCTAGTGTACACGTTAAAACCGAATTTGGACTTCGCATCCAATTAGGTAGGCGTATAATATTAATGCAAAATATCGATGAAGATACCACTTCGTTATGCACTCTGTTCTCTTTATAAATAGAGGACGAGAAGAAAAAGGTATTGAAATTCCTCGAATCAATGAAATACGTCTATATAGTTATCTCAAAAAATATTTAACTACTTACAAATAGTACTTGCCAAGTTACTTATCCAATATTAGAATAAAAATACCTTATTCGACTGGTAATATAAAAGCCACACGGAAACAAATAACTACGAGTGGCTACATTTATATAAATAAAAATAAACAAGCACCATGACTCACCAATAACTTGACCATTTTCAAGGAGGTACTGAAGTCGTCTAAGCCTGGTTGGAACTATACGCCGATAGTTTCCACCGGTGCTTAAATACCACACACGGGGCATCTTAATATGACCTCTAATGACATCCAGTCTTCGTTGTTGACATGTTTGACCACATATGCGACGATGCTCGATATCAAGTTTGAGGACCACGCGAACTTGTAATCTTACCGCAGGGAAAACTTTGGGGTTCCGTACCAAAAAGGTGCAAGAGGAATCTTTACAAAGCTAATATCCAAAGGGGTACATCCAAAGTCTTATTACTAGGTCAAGTGGGGTAGCTATCGAAGGTGCATAGGTGCATGTAATATGCCTAATTTGAAGAATAAACTACTTTTACTTTTTTTTCTTTTATTAAAAGGCTTGAGTTGCACATTCTCAAGCATTTTTTATTTAGGAAAAAACAGCCAATTGCAATGCAGGGTTCCGTAGCTTTCCACCCATGCATGCCATTATGCGGACTTAAAATGTCATAAACTTATATTTACTATATATTTGACGCAACCAACAACGTATCTAGGTTATCATCATCATCATCAGCCGAAGGACGTCTACTGCTGGACATAGGCCTCCCTCAAAGAGTTCCACAATGACCGGTCCTGCGCCACCCGCATCCAGCTGACACCCGCAACCCTTACCAGGTCATCAGTCCCCCTTGTGGGGGACCTGCCCACGCTACGCCTTCCAGTACGTAGCTAATCAAATCAATGGAAGAATGCATTAAAAAAAAACATGTTTTAATTATAGTGTTTTCTCGGCGTAATAGATATGTACCTAAAATCGGTGATAGATTTAGAGATCAAAAATGTAAACAAGTGAGTTTGTCACCTTAAAAAAATTAACGTATGCAGTGGATAATTGAAAATCATTGGAACACTTGAAAAAAAAAATACCGCGTTCAAAATTTAAGCGAAATAAATTTGAATTAATACAAAAAATAAACACTCTGAAATAAATAGCGTTTTTAATAATAATAACTTATAACGTATTGGTGTTGTTTTAATAAAATATGTGGAGATATGATTTATGCTACTGGTAATGACAACAGGTTTTAAAAAGGAAATCCATGGTCAAGACTAAATAAAAAAAAAGGAAAGTCATGTCAGATTGACAGTTGTTTGTTTACCTTTTTCGGTCTTTAATTCCATGAGATGGATGGTCTTTATACAAATGTACATCTTTCTAGTTAGCTAAGTCGCGGACAGACGACGGATAGAAGGACATGGCGAAACTATAAGGGCCCCTTGTTTACGGAACCCTAAAATACAGTAAGTTCCACTGTTTTTTAGGGTTCCGTAAATTTCCTTTGCTGATCGTTCGAACGCTCTTTTCAAACCTAGCTAACATGGCTCACAACAGTTAGAGCTCGGGGAGCTAACACGATTCTTCTTAGGCAAAAGTCTAGTTTTAGCTTTAGGACGCGATCTAGACGCCAGTTGCCGGCGGGCCCAAATACATACATTGAACTCGCGCAAATGTAGGGATGCCCGCTAGCCGCCCCGCTGCCCGCTGGCGTCTAGACGTAGAGTATTACGCTTGACCGAACTCGATTTTCCATACAAACGTAGTTTTGTTCTCGTTTTAAAACGCCATGCTGAAATAACATGAATTTTTGTATACACAATGGGATCCGCCATATCTAGGTCGGAAATTAGTTTCTGTTGCTAAAAATTCGAATGGAAAAAATGTGAGTTTTTGAATTTTTTAGGTTTTGTATGCAAACCTTAATAATCGCTTTGGTTTTTTTCCATTATAATTTCAAGCAACAGAAATTAATTTCCAACCTAGGTATACCGGATCCCCTTGTGTATACAAAGTTTCAAATGATTCCAGCATGTCATTTTAAAATGAGAGCGAAATTACGTTTGTATGGAGAACCGAGCTTACTGCGGACTCTAAACGGCTCAAGTCTATAAGGCTAACTCACAACAAAACATAATGAAATGCGATTAGGATGTGAGAGCCACCAAATCGGTGCCCAAGAGAGAGAGAGAGAATTTGTGCATTTCTACACATCTTTATTTTTGGTCAATAATATTAAAAAGGTTAATTTTTCGTGCCTACGTAGTAAGACATAGTTTCTATAATCAACAAGCACACACCATTACGCCATCTACAATGAGATGGATCACGGGATTTCGTTTCGCATGTTGTAATTGAATAACAACGCATACGAAACGTAAGTCACTGATTGACCCCAAATGCAACGATGCGATAGTAGAAAGCCTAAAGACAGACGGTAGGTATACAGGGTGGCCCATTCAAATCGGTCAGTATGGGAAAGTCTAAAACTATAAGACATACGAAGATTTGATCTTAGGAACCATGTCACCGATTTTACAAGTAGAGAGGTACAAACAACCATAGAGACAATTTTACATGCCTGAACTTGTTGAATATTGTAACGGTGGTCACTTTGAACACCTACTATGATAAATTAAAGTATGTGAAAAAAATGCATTTTATTCATTTTAGACATTATGTTTCTTAGAGACATTTACTGCTTAAGACCTACACAAACGATATCTGAATAGAAATAGTGTAAGTTTATTTTTTCAAAACAACCGGGTTCGATTCCCTAGCTGGGTACAGTGTTTTTTTCAAATGTATGAATGCAGTTTTTCTTTTTATCAAAATCGGTGACATGGTTCCTAAGAACAAATCTTCGTATGTCTTATAGTTTCAGACTTTCCCATACTGACCGATTTGAATGGGCCACCTAGTATACGTAGGAATAATCCCAAAAACTTTCATATTAGTCCACTAGTAAATAAAATAACCAAGCTTATATAAGCATAAGCAGTTCACGCGACTTTCATCGGAAAATCCCCGTGAGCAAGTCCATGATGCGCCTTTATGCAGTTTGCATTCATTTAAATAATTTGAAGGGATGTTTACTATTAACTTGTATCCTACAAGAGGTTTACACTTTTAGACGAACATTTTTTGATGGTTTTCCTTATAAAATATAAAATTGTCTTTTAAATGTTTTTATTTTGATAAACTTTACCTACTGGTTATGTTAATTCAACTGGTATTATTATATTGTTGCCATCATTAAATTAGTATAACATAGGTACATAAAAGTAAATACCTCGATGATGCTAGTGGTCGGCGGAAACGGGAAACATCGGGCCTTACTGACTTCATCATGACATCATCATCATATCAGCCGAAGGGCGTTCACTGCTGGACATGGACCTCCCCAAGCAGTGCGACGTGCCCCGCGGACCGCGTTCGCTTACCGCAAAATCGCCTCCGCCCCGCAACGACGCTGCGCCGCGCTCTGTGCGTTCCAATTCCAAGCTTTACTCGGTCGCAATATCAGTGCCTTTCGCCACGTCATTCCGGGGAAGTGCAGAGCTATTGTGAATTGTGACCAAAAAGGTGATTACGTACCATTTTTGAGCCTGCTTAAGGTAGATCTAACCATCATTTTCCATACTAAATATCTACCTAAAGTAATTCTCACTTTGACTTTACAACTAGCGGGTGGGTAGTATGATCCAAAAGCGGCCGATCAAAGTATCCCAACGCTCTTCTCCAAGTTTACAACTCTCGACGTTTATTGACGTTGAGGATAATAGTCGTGTGGAAGATTATGGTTTACATTATCATGAGTATTAATGCAGTTATAAGTCAGAGTCGAAATGACTAAGAACAACGTGTGTTCAATAATAGATCGCCGCAAGTCGTAAACAATCAGATTACCCTAGTCAGTAGGTACAGGTAGTAATTAATTTTCGTGTGCTCTGCCTGCCCCTTTTGGGAATATGGGCGTGAGTTTATGTATGTAGTAGGTAGTAATTGCGCCGGTTAGCGATCACCTAATTGGTGACGGCCTGTTTAGCCTAGTTGGTAGTGACATTGCCTTCGAAGCTAGAGGTCCCGGGTTCAAATCCCGGCCAGGGCATTATTTGTGCATTTAGCACGGATTTTGTTTTTGGGTCTTGGATGTTCTCTATGTATTTAAGCATGTATTTATCTATATAAGTATGTTTATCGTCGTCTAGTACCCATAATACTAGCTTTGCTTAGTTTGGGACTAGGTCGATTTGTGTAAGATTCTCCCCCAATATAAAAAAAAAAATAGTGTGCCAGTTGGCGATCACTTAGATAAACTAACTATAACATCCAGTTCTTAAATTAGGTATTCTTTTAGCCTGACAGGATTGCTACGATTCATCATAGGTACTCCTCCTTGCAAGTTATAGTGTAAGGTGTTTTCGTCTAATTTCGGACATGAGGTTAATTTACGCTCAATGGGTCTTTTTAATGCTGGAAACTTGATGCGATGCTCCGTTTCGTTCCACTCTTCTCAGTAGTCGCACTGCTGGCTGCAACCACCGAGTAGTGTTGTGACATGATACTTAATCAGTTAATCAATCACACATTGTGATTAAATGATTAAGTAAAATGTAGAAAAAAACGAAATTTATGTTGTGGCCGGGAACACCTAAGTAGAAGGGTCTTTTACACTACACAGGTCATTTTTATTAAATTATTGATAAATATCTATGATAAGAATTAGGCTAGGGCTGCTGTAGGCTGAGATTCGGTATAATCCAAAGTGGTTAAAGATCGGATGAAAATAATCCGATCTTACTCTCTCAGTAATTCAAAAATCATTGCCGTTACAGGCCACCGGGTGTCAACTTGATTTGACTTTGAGAATGCTTTCAAACAATCAAATTAGCATATATTTTTACATATCATCTATCTAAATATATAAAAGAAGAAACTGACTGACTGACTGACTGACATATCAACGCACAGCCCAAACCGCTGGTCCTAGAGATTCCAAATTTGGCATGTAGGTTCCTTATAAGGTCTAGGGGTGCACTAAGAAAGGATTTTTCAACATTCAACCCCTAAGGAGGTGAAATGGGGGTCCGAAGTTTGTATGGGGAAACAAGATTAGTTGGACTATTTTATTCGAAACTTCACAGGAGTATTTCTAACGATAAATGAGTAAACACGTGTTTCAGTTTTTTTGAAAAATCAACCCCTAAAAGAGGGAAATTTGGTGACAAATTCTGAAAATCGACATGGGTGTTGTTTTTTAGGTTTATCGGGTCGCTAATAACGAAAACAACAATGAATCTTAAATCCTACGTGGAGGACGTGAAATACCATCCCCCCTGTTGGGGTGCGAGGGGGATGAAATGTCTAAATATTAATATGGGTGTCGTTTTTATGGTTTTTTGGGACGTTAATTACGAAAATGGCATCAATTTTGAAGTTTAATATTGTGGCCATGATAACTTTTGAAAGTTTGTGCCAAATTGCAAGAAATAACTGACTGACTGAGTGGGTGACATATCAACGCACAGCCCAAACTGCTGGTTCTAGAGATTCAGAATTGAGTATGTAGGTTCCATATAAGGTCTAGAGGTGCATTAAGAAAGGATTTTTCAAAATTCAACCCCTGGGGGCGGGGGTGAAATGGGGGTCCGAAGTTTGTATGGGGAATCAAGATTAGTTGGACTACCTATATTTTATTCGAAACTTCACAGGAGTATTTCTAACGATGAATGAGTAAATATGTGTTTCAGGTTTTTTGAGAAATCAACCCCTAACAGGGGGAAAAGTGGTGAAAAATTCTGAAAATCGACATGGGTGTTGTTTTTTAGGTTTATCGGGTCGCTAATAACGAAAACAAAAATGATTTTAAAATCCCACGTAGAGGACGTAAAATACCATCCCCTCTGTTGGGCTTTTCGGGTCGTTAATTTCGAAAATGCCATTGATTTTGAAAGTTAATACTGCAGACATGAAAACTTTTAAGAGTTTGTGCGAAATTGCAAGTAGAAACTGACTGACTGAGTGAGTGACATCAACGCACAGCCCAAACTGCTGATTCGAGAGATATCAAATTTTTCATGTAGGTTCCTTATAAGGTCTAAAGGCGCATGAAGTGCCGTGAATTCCCTATGAATATACGACCTTTCTTGAATCAATGTATTGTAAGTGTTTTATTAATCAGTGCCGTCCGATACGATTCCGACAAAAATCGATATTTAGGCGTCCGAGAGGACTCTTAATACGACTCCTAGGTAAATATTGGAAAAACTAGCGGCCCTATTGCTTTTCTTCATTTTCGTCCCGATTTCGTTCAAAATAGAAATCTGAGCGTCCGAGATGTCTCTTAATACGAGGCAAAATATGGAAAAATTCGCAGCCATATTGATTTTCTTCATTTTCTTCCCAATTTCGTTCAAAATCGATATCTGAGCGTCCGAGAGGTCCCCGAATACGAATCCGAGGTAAAATTTGGAAAAAGTGGCGGCCATATTGATTTTCTTCAATTCCGTCTCGATTTCGTTCAAAATCGATATCTGAGCGTCCGAGAGAATTCCTAATACGAATCCGAGGTAAAATTTGGAAAAACTGGCGGCCATATTGCTTTTCATCATTTTCGTCCCGATTTCGTTCAAAATCGATATCTGAGCGTTCAAGAGGTCCCCCTAATACGACACCGAGGTAAAATTTGAAAAAAGTGGCGGCCATATTGATTTTCTTCATTTCCGTCCCGATTTTGTTTAAAATAGAAATCTGAGCGTCCAAGATGTCTCTTAATACGAATCCGAGGTAACATTTGGAAAAAGTCGCAGCCATATTGATTTTCTTCATCTTCTTCCCAATTTCGTTGAAAATCGATATCTGAGCGTCCGAGAGGTCCCCAAATACGAATCCGAGGTAAAATTTGGAAAAAGTGGCGGCCATATTGATTTTCTTCAAGCCGTCTCGATTTCGTTCAAAATCGATATCTGAGCATCCGAGAGAATTCTTAATACGAATCCGAGGTAAAATTTGGATAAACTGGCGGCCCTATTGCTTTTCTTAATTTCCGTCCCTATTGCGTTCAAAATCGATATCTGAGTATCCGAGAGGTCTCTTAAGACGAATCCGATGTAAAATTTGTGAAAGTGGCGGCCACATAGATTTTCTTTTTTCCGCCCCGATTTCGTTCAAAATCGATATCTGAGCTTCCGAGAGGTCTCTTAATACGAATCCGAGGTAAAATTAGGAATTCCATACATGCCAGGGATTGTAAAAAAAGGATTGACTTTTAAAAACGACATAGAGGTTTCTATATTTTTTTCCATTTAAATCAACCTTTAGATTAGAATTACATACTTGCAGCCCGGCCCATACAAATAATTAACAAATATTTATTCTAAAATTAGGCACTCCATACATGCCAGGGATTGTAAAAAAAGGATTGGCTTTTAAAAACGACATAGAGGTTTCTATATTTTTTTCCATTTAAATAAACCTTTAGATTAGTTATACATACTAGCACCCCGGCCCATACAAATAATTAACAAATATTTATTCTATCATCAATAGTTTTCTTAGCGCACGCGATGTAAGAATATTTTAGTTACTTTTTTTACAACATAACGAGTACATTATTGGAGTTTTAGTAAGAATCCTTATTTTTTGAAAATATAATATAGCCCATGTCAATGTCACCCAAGAATAGTGTAGCTATTCAATGCAAACTTACAATCAAATCTTTCCTTTTTATAATATTAGTATAGATTAGCTGTCTAAGTCGTAAAAATTGTGCCCCTCACTGTATATAATTTCCAAACTTTGAAGTTTAAGATTCTGAAAAACATTGAGATGGTGCATATTAAGTAAATACTTTCAGCGACTTTTGGTTTCAACAAGAGATGTTTACCATTTTTTGAGATATTGTTGAAAAACAGTCTTGCCCAAACAAAAGGACTCAAGTGCCGTGAGTTTCCTACGGTGGTTTAAATGTGGACTAGCAGGTGTTGGCACGGAATCCTTCTTTGTGCGTAATCCGACACTTGGCCGGTTTTAATTTAATATTATGGACATGAAAATTTTTGATAGTTTGTGCCAAGTTACAATTCTATCGGTCCAGTAGTTTTAAAGCAAATCGGTTGTAACAGACGGACTGACGGACACCCACACGTGAATAAGGAATAAGGGTCTCTTTTTGCTTTTGAGGTACGGAACGAGCCCCGCGTATCCTAACAGAGTTTTGGGTATGATTTAATAGCTTTAGAGGGGTTAGTCAGGACTAACTATGATTCATTAACAGATGAATAAAAGTCAGTATAAGTACGAGCAAATAGTAAGGAGTGTGAAAGGAAGTGAGGCCAAATTTTCTTTTAGGATGCTCAAACGGAAACTGGCATAATCTACCAATTTAATTTAAATTTAGGAAAAATAAGGGTAACACTAGATATTGAATTAGCCGTATTTCTGTACTTCAGAGGACCAGAGTTTATGACTGCTGCTTGGTCGTTACCAGACCTTCTATTGGTGTTACTGTAGGTGTTACTAAGGGCCCTTTAAGACAGCCCGACCCTTTCCCCCTCGGCCTCTCCATAATGTATGATAATAGTTTTCGATCCTTATTATTGCCAAAATCAAATGAAATTCTACAGTTTGCCGGTTCTTAGAATGTATACTGACTTCTCATCTGTTCATCTGTTTATGAATCACAATCACCAAACTTCGTATACCGAAACCCCCAAAATGTAACAACTACTTTTCTGGAAACTGCATCTAAATCGGTTCAGCCAAACGCGAGATAATCGTGGAAAAACATACAACCTACATACGTACATACATCTCTTTATGAATCACAATTACCAAACTTCGTATACCGAAACCCCCAAAATGTAACAACTACTTTTCTGGAAACTGCATCTAAATCGGTTCAGCCAAACGCGAGATAATCGTGGACAAACATACATACCTACATACGTACATACATACATACGGGTCAAACAGAGAACCTCTTTTTTGAAGACGGTTAAAAATTATGCTTAGAGTACGCGGGCGAAGCCGCGGGCAAACGCTAGTATAAATATAACAATTAACAACACACGTAAAATGATACTGTAGTAAGTAAAACCACCGAGCTCAGATGACAACTGATTTATTAAAATAGTAACGGGTAGACATACATATGCAGAACTACCTACAACATCTTTCCCTTAAAACAATAAGCATGTATACATAACATATTATTTAGCAGGTATGAAAGGAATATGAATAAATTAAAACTAAACTACATAATTAAACTTCAAAGACCATACTTACGTTCAACCCCCTTTAAAAATATATTTTTTAAAACAAACTATTTATATCTATACCCATTTTACGAGCTTTGTTACGAGTAAGAACAGGTTGATTTAGCTGGTAAGGAACACTGGCGCTCGTAGTCGGGTTCAAACATTGCGCCTGTGAAACAGGTGCTATGGGCGCACATTTTACATCGGGCGGGATTGACCCTTGTGCAAGCAACTTTAACGGCAGTGGCGATGGCCGCGGCGGAAGCACGCCCTTGTCGCTCGGCACTGCCGGCTCGCACTTAATTAGATGTCGGCGATTACGACGATACTCCATTCCTTTTCGATTTTTTATTATGTATGAACGCGGAGTACTACATTTGTGAACAACTTTTCCTCTCATTTTATTTGTTGTACTAGTGTGATCCATTACGATTACGTCATCGCCAACATCCAATTGAGAAAGGTTTCTGCAATGTTTATCGTAGTTTGTTTTGGTCTTACTTTGTTGCTTAATGAGCTCCTTATAATCCATGTTGTGACTAACCGGTTTTAACAAACTATGATGAACGGGCAGCCTACAATTAAGTCTACGGCCCATTAACAATTGTGCGGGTGAGCTTATTTTTCCTCGTGGTGTATTTCTGTAACTAAGTAAGTCTAGGTAAAAATCAGTACCACTATTGATTGATTTTATCAAGATCTTTTTTATGGTCTGCACAGCTCTTTCACTTTTTCCGTTAGATTGATGATAGTGGGGAGACGATGTTACGTGGTTGAATCCCCATTCAGTTTTAAATCGATTAAATTCCCTACTCGTATATTGAGTACCGTTATCACTAATTACTATTTGCGGTATTCCGTACCTAGCAAAATTTTCTTTCATTACACTAATAACTGCCGTCGATGTTATATTTTTCAACTGTGCCACTTCAATGTACCCGGAATAGTAATCGACCAATATTAAGAAATATTGTTTTCTATATTCAAATATGTCAGTTCCCAATTTTGACCACGGTGTTTCTGGGATTGGTACAGGCAACATCGGCTCCCTAGCAGGAGCGTTCTGGCATTCCTGACAGGCTTCACAGCGCCTGACGTACATCTCAATATCTCGCGATATGCCTGGCCAAAACAACACTTCTCGCGCGCGACTCTTGCAACGGTCAATGCCCTGGTGACCATCATGAATTATTGTTAACATTTGGTCACGTAAAATTCTCGGTATAATAATGAGTTCATTTTTAAAAATTACACCTCTAATTATATGTAACTCATCTTTAAATGACCAATAAGGTCTTAATATTTCCACAACATCCCGCTTATGCTGTGGCCAGCCGTTATTTATATAATCTTTTAACTGACACATAGCCTCATCTTTTGCAGTTTCATCACTTACATGTTTTAATTTTAATTCTGACATCTGCAAATTGTTTAATAACTGATTGACTTGGTACACCACACACTTACTTATAGAGTCATCGTATAGATCGGGAAGAGGCGCGCGCGACAAGGTGTCGGGTATATACATATATTTACCAGGTTTATAGCTTACCCGCAAGTCATACCCTTGCAAGCGCAACATCATTCTCTGTAAGCGTACTGGGATCGTGTTTAAAGCTTTTTTAAATATACTCTCTAATGGTTTATGGTCAGTTTCAATTAGAACATTTTTTTGACCATAAATGTATTGATGATATTTCTCACATGCAAATAGGATGGCCAGCATCTCCTTTTCTATTTGTGCGTACCTCGTTTGAGTGTCGGTGAGCGTGCGCGACGCGTACTCGACGGGGCGCCCGCCCTGCAGCAGCACGGCGCCCATCGCGACCGCGCTGGCGTCCACCGACACCACTACGGGCTGCGACGTGTCAAACAAGGCCAACACCGGCGCATTACAAACCATCTCTTTCAACTTTACAAACGCACACTCATGGACGGTGTCCCAGTACCAAGCGGACTCTTTTTTAAGGAGTCTAGTTAGAGGAAAAATATGTTCAGAGTAATTTGGGATAAACTTTGACAAGTAATTAATAACTCCAAGAAATCGTTCTAGCGATTTCTTATCGTTAGGTGATGGCATATCTATAATAGCCCTGATTTTCTCCGGGTCCGGTTTCATGCCGTTTTTGTTGAATACATGGCCCAAATATGTTACCTCTTCTACACACAGCTTACATTTTTCTTTATTAAATTTTAAATTGATTTCTCTAGCTCTCTTTAGCAAATTATTCAATCTTTCGTCATGTTCCTTCTTGGTCCGACCCCAACAAATAATGTCATCAATAAACGAATCGACCCCATCAAAATTTTCTAATAATTGTTTAATCATAGCATGATAGACTTCGGAAGCACAATTTAACCCATATGGTAATCTAAGGTACTGATACCTACCGAAAGGAGTTCCGAATGTGCACAAATCTGCACTTTCATCGTCCAACTGTGTAGTCCAAAACCCCGAGTTAGCGTCTAATACCGAGAAATATTGAGCTCCATGAAGTTTAGCAGCAATCTCATTAATAGTCGGCAGCTGGAAATGCGCGCGCTGCACGGCACAGTTAAGCGGGCGGGGGTCTAGGCAGATACGGAGCGAGCCATTCTTTTTGGCCGCTATGACCAAGGCACTTACCCACCGCGTAGGATGATTTACTTTACGTATAACCCCCAACTGAACCATCCTATTTAGTTCTTGTCGTAATTTGTCATGCAAACCTAACGGTACTTTCCTCGTAGCACTAACAACCGGCGGAACTGACTCATCAACCACTATATGGTAGCGGCCTGGAAGACACCCCAGCCCCTCGAACAAATCACTGTATTCTGATATGTTAACGGTATGAATGCGCTTAATTAGTCCTAGCTCACTACAGCTATCACGGCCCAGTACACTTTCACAAGTTATGTCAGCAATAGCAAATTTCAATTGATAAACTTTATTTTTGTAACGCCAATTCATGAAAGATATACCTTTTATAGGGATAATATTACCACTATACGACTGCAATTTCATATTCGGCTTAACTTTAATATTTTTCGGGTCATAACCTAAATACAAGTATCTGTGGTATGACAATACATTTATATCCGCTCCGGAATCAAGTTTGAACTTCTCATCTCCACACTCACCTCTTAATGTCTCATACCAGTCGTCCGATGACACATTCACCGTAGACACGTCAGCAATCACCGGTATATAGAACGACTCACATTCATTATCGGGTTCTTCATCGTCACAAACGGCAATTTCGTACATTTTTTTATTCACCGCATTTTTAGCACACACTCGAGCAAAATGCCCATATCCTTGACACACAAAACACTGCACTCCGTTTGCCGGACACATGCCAGGGTCACAGGTCTGCCCGCACCCCGGGCACGGAGGACGCGGCGCGCTGACGCCGCGCTGTCGAGCCGGTGACGCCGCGCGCGCGCCGCCGGCGCCGGCGCCGGTCCCGGGCCGGACGCCCCAGGCGCCGCGACTCGGCCTCCAGCGCCTGCCGCCTCGGGCCCCGCGGCCTGCTCCACCGCCACGGAACTGTAAAGCGTCCACCTGAGAAGGACCCGCTCTTATCCTCAGCGTTTCTAAGCTTCGGGAACCTTCACTCGATATTTCATCCGCCTGGCAGATCTTGATCGCCTTATCTAAAGTTAAATCATCCGTGCGAAGTAGTCGATCTCTCACGACAGAGTGAGTGACGCCACAAACGATACGATCCCGAATTAAATCCTGTTCCAATGATGCAAATGCACAATTTTTTGCCAACAATCGTAGGGCCGTCACATATTGGCATATAGTTTCCCCTTCCTCTTGGCTGCGAGTGAAAAACTTGTATCTGGCTAACGTTATATTTGGTTTCAGACCAAAATAACCATCAAACTTTTCTTGAATAATCGTAATATTATCACGATCACTTTCCTTATCGAACACGAACTCGGGTCCTATTAAATTGATAAGCAAACTTGCTTGAGTCGCGGAATCTTCCTTAGACACCCCGGATGCCTTAAGAAATAAATTGAATTGCATCTTCCAACACTGCCACGCGTCAGCCCGGCTGACCGGGCTACCGTCGGTGTTGAGCTCGGGAGGCGGTCTCGCATGTTCCATTTTAATTGCAACTCGTTTATAAAACACTGCCTACACAATTTCACCACAATTATCCGCAACAAATTGCTAACTATGATATAATATCCCACCGCTGTCACCATGTAGTAAGTAAAACCACCGAGCTCAGATGACAACTGATTTATTAAAATAGTAACGGGTAGACATACATATGCAGAACTACCTACAACAGATACAAAATCGTTGTATTTATTTTAGTTTGACGATCACTTTGGCTTAGTTGGTAGTGACCCTGCCTACGAAGCATGAGGTCCCAGGTTCGATTCCAGTCATGGCATTTATTTGTGTGATGAGGATGAATATTTGTTCCTAAGTCTTGGATGTTTTCCATGTATTTAAGTATTTATTTATCTATATATGTTTATATATCGTTGTCTTAGTACCCACATAGTACACAAGCTTTGCTTAGTTTGGGACTAGGTCGATTTGTGTAAGGTTGTCCCCCAATATTTATTCAATACAATATCTTGGTATTATAGGTTACCCATACTCGTGAATTCAATGAACCTGGGTTCGTTGACCCCTTAACATCAGCAAAATTTGAGATTTTCAATTCGTTAAATTTTGCGTGCAACACCGGACAGAAAAAGTACAAATAAAGTGATTTCGAAATTTTCCTACATACCTTTAGTCAGTGGGTGAAACTGGTTATTTCTCTATAATAAACTCTATGCACCACTCAATAGAGACGAAGTTAAAACTTGCCCGTTCTTACACCACCACGTAGAAATTTACCGATGTAAATTTTTTCCCCAAGTTCAAAGACTCGTCGTCGACCTTTACGTCCACGTTTATCATTTTTAACCCCCGACGCGGGACGCAAAGAGAGATGTTTAAATTTAACATGTGTATCTGTATATGTGTGTGTCTGTCTGTGGCATTGTATCTCTTAAACGGGTGGACAGATTTGAATGCTTGCATTTTTCCAATGTTCTTAGACATGTTTTATCAAAATCGGTTCGACCGTTTTTGAGATAAAAAAGTCGGGAGAATTTCAACTTTTCTAAGTTGTCAGTTGAGAAATAAAATATATGCGAAAGTTCATGAAGCGAAAGCTGGATGTCAGGATCGTAGCAAATGGAAATCCGTGATCTCTGCCTACCCCTCTGGGAAACCGGCGTTATTATATGTATTTATGTATCATCTTAACCCAGGCAAAACTGTCCAATACTTTACGGAACGCATCTTATGCATATTCCCACAAAATTGTGACACGTTATCGAAAGGTAAATGCACAATACACGCTCCCATGGGTATGCAGTGTAAAGAGAATAACTTCACCTAGTTATTATAAAACCAGCTGATTGATAGTTAAATTAACCCTAATTATTTTGTCTTATAAAAATATAAAAATAAATGAATTGTTTTTAAATGGTTTATTTAAGTATGTGGCAATTGGGTTACATTTTGCGGTTATATTTGCATTTCATTTAGTTGTTTCACCAAATCCTACCTTTTCAGGTGTACATACATTTGGGCTTATATTAAAGGTTAAAAGGAATCATTTAAAAAATCACTGATTTTGTAATAGCATTGCTCTATGAGACAATTCTTAATTATATTCTTAAAGGTTTTTAAGTTGTGACTCTTAAATCTATCAGGTAATTTGTTATAAATTTTGATGCACATGTTAAAAGAATTTTTTGAAGTAAGTGGTAATTTAGCAGCCGGCTTATATAATTTATAATTGTATTGCGCTCGTACTTTACGGGTGCGCAGCTGCTGTACCTCTAAAAATTGGGTACTTATGTACAAATACCAAAACTTCCAAAATATAGAGACAAGGGACGGTGAGGATGCCTTTATCCACGAAATATGGTCGACATGATTCCCTACGGCCTATTCCAAAAATTGCTCTTATGCAACGTTTTTGCGTTAGTAACACTTTGTATTTATCACTGCTATAAGCTGTATATCTCTGTTTTGATTTCTACATATATTATGTACAAATTGTGCAATAATTAATGATTCTTAAGTGAGAAATAAAATTACAACTATGGCATTTCAATAAATGAAACAACACAATCGAGTTGTGCTAATTACTGAACCAGTTATTTTATTAACACTAATTACTATCGTGACATTTTCTGTTGCATTATTAACTAAATAGGCCCGTTACGGCGGTTACGCGACCAAGCTTCAGTTGGCGAGCACCTGAATGAAAAGTTTTTTAAAAATAATAAAACTTTTACCGACCTCAAAAAGTTGTTATGAAAAAATCGAGAAAATAACCTTTCAGTTCACTAACTCATCAAATGGTCGCAAATCTGCCCTCTTATTCACAAAACGACTCATTGTCACCTGTCACCTCACACCTCACCCGTTTTATATGGAAGCTGTCAAATGTCATTTGTCAAATTTTGATAGTTTACCGTATAAAAACGGGTGAAGTGTGAGGTGAGAGGTGAAGACGAGTTGGTTAGTGCAGTGTTTTTCAAAGTGTGGATAGCGGCACTTGTCCAGGGGGGTCGCGAGGATCAGCTTCGATAAAGTCTCGTCAGTCTCTCGACTACATCACAGAATAAGTAATAGAATGAATATTTTTTCATCAAGACACTTTAATAAAATCATCACCGTTCATCAATCACTTTATTTATTATACGATTATAAAATGTAATTTATATTTGGTTTCAAATGGTATCAAAATATTAAAGACTCCTTTTGATAAATTGGGATATCTAGCCATTCTGTTCACCCTGAACGCAATGCGATTGATATGGATACAAACTCCAATTTTAGCATATTGACTACTTGTATGCATGTACCAAAAGTGTTTCTTTCAGTGTTGTTGAGATCGGCCAGTTCCACGGATCTATTCAGAAAGGGACTTAATTTCCCACATTTTCCGTCACCCGTTAGTGTTATACTTGTAATTTAGCTCAATTTATTTTATTTTATTAAATAACACTTTATGGTATGGGATTATGAATTTCCACGGTCACAGAATTATTCGATTCGATGCAAATCCTTGAATAAGTATGTAATTTGAGATATGCCAGGAAGGGATTGAAACCGCATGCTGTGATAGAAAGGTGCGTTCCAAATCTGTTAAATAAGAGTTGGGTTGTAAGTTTAATCTTCCCTACAACCGGAGTTTTGGGGGTCGCGAAGAATTTTTTTATTTTTTTTATTTTTATTTATTTATTAGATACAATGTCATTTACAGCCTACACCAAAAAATTACAAAGAAATATAATTTAATACATTGGTCTAACATTTAAAACAGTGTTAATTATAAAGTAGTCAATACTTAAAAACTATATATTGTAATGATGGATGTGGGGGCCACAATAGCCTCCAGGTAGCGCGCGGCCGTGGCTAAGAATCTCGGCTCAGGAGTCGAAAAAAGGTCTAGAGATTGGTTTTGATCCAGGATATTATTGAGTAACCGTAGAGCGCGGTTGAGAGGCGAGTTACAAAGAGATCTAGTACTCGTGCTCGGGAGACTAAACAGTGGCAATTTTCGTTTACGGAGATTATGCCTTGTCACTGGAGGAACATTTAATGATACCTGTGATAATAGGTAGCAGTTGGTCAAATTTCCTCTCATTAAGCGAAGAAACGGACCCGGGTATGTCCTAAAACTACGACCAAGACCACCGGGGAATGGGCAGCAGCATTCCTAGAGTGCGGTGGAGATACTGCGATCGCCAACCCGCATGCCAAGCGTGGCGATTATGGCATTTACCCTCCAAGAAATTGGGGGAGGCCTATGTCCAGCAGTGGACGTCCTAGGGCTGATATGGTGGAAGCGAAGAAAGAAGCGTACTAAGGTGGGGCTCCGCCGAGCCTCTAGCGCTTTTGATGGTCATTAAGGGCCGTGACACCAAAAAGTTTCAAGAACACTGGGTTAGTGAATAACACCCCTGTACAGTGTACACTGATTTAGCTGTGGTCGCTAACCGACATATCATGACCCAATAGTTATGTATTTTGTTTGAATGAAATTTGACTATCAAGTCAAATTGATAAATGAAACTTGGGAGGTAGTTAGGTAAACTTACTTTCTAGAGATCGTCGCCTTCAAAATGTGACGTCAAATTAAAAAAAAAAACATAGATACTTAAACGTTATTTTATTTACAACATATTCTTAGAATCAATATATATACAGTTTCCTAGTCAAGGTCCTAGTATAAAAATATGGCCTAGTTTACTTATCTCTTGAAACTGATTTCTCACTCGTCAAACAAAAGGCAGATTGATATACTACATTACGATTACGATACAAGTGCAGAGAACAGGAAATTCGCAACGACTGGTGATAAATTAAAACACGACCGAAGGAAGTGTTTTAAATCGACACGAGTTGCTAATTACCTATTCGCACTTGTATCGTACAACGTTTTTCAAACCACATGCTCGACAATGCCGAATTATAGGTCATGTAAACCCTACCGAAAGCAAGACATTAAATCCCTTGGTATTAGCCGGGTTATAATGTTGTACTGAATTTCAGTATAACCCGCTGGTTAATAATATGATTTCACTTTTCATAATTCTTATTACTATATGTATAAAGTTTAATTTTGCTAAACACAATTTGTCCTAGGCCATGGCCTACTTGATTTGACAAAATAAATGAAGTTTGCCTCCGTGTGAACCCCGGTCCGGAGGAGCGCGGTGTTCGAAATTCGAATTTCGAATCTAGGACCACGGCTTGTGCTTTCGAATTTGGAACGTCGCGCGCCTTCATTTGTTCACGCGTGACGAACAAATCGAGTACCAAATAAAAACATTACCTTATCTTTCCATAATTGGACTAACGTGTCTAATGTTACTATGTACTTTTAATTTGCTAAATAAACATTATTTATCTACTGAGCCTGTTTTTTTGTCTCGCATAAGGTGTGAAAAGTAGAGTATACACCTCGGGGATAAGACTGTTTTAGTCTTGGGCGGTTGAACCCCTCACTGCACTCAGGACTCAGTCTTAATTCCCTCGCTGCGCTCAGGAATTAACTTATAACTCCCTCGCTACGCTCAGGAGTTAAATTATGACTCCTTCGTTACGTTCGGGATTCAATTCGCTCCCGTGACATAAAACAGTGCTTTATCCCCTTAGTGTATAATCTACTATTACAGTAGTCATAGTCATTTATTTTATAAAACCGTTTTACATGTCAAAATACATCAAAATTAATTACATTAAACATTTAAATTATCTACAAAAATAAATAATTAGTCACGTTTCAACTTCATTACATTTTCCAACCGAAAAAATAAATAAATAAATACATAGCTATATCAAATAATAATAATAATCATCATAGAAACATACTACAATAATATTAATATTCTAAATTATATAAATAAATTACAATTCCTTGTACATTATGTACTCATCGTAATTATAGAACGGGCGCTCAGTAAGCCAGTCTTTTAATCGACGCTTAAAGCTATGCAAACTTGGGGCTTCGGTTACATTATTTGGTAATTTGTTGTAGACCGCGGGACCCATCACGTGAGCGAGGTAACACATGTTATTTCAACACAGTGAAAATAGTGGTCCCGTTTATGCGGTTATTACACCTTCCTGAATTCAGAACCTTTAGAGCGGGACGAGGCCTCAACTCCCCAGCCCTATTCAGGATACTAAATTCAGGACAATGTAATGCCGGCTTTGCGGATAAGCTGAGTGATCAGCGTCGCAGGGCCGGTGTCGGAACACGCCAAATACAAACATAAGGCGCACATCGTGTATATGTACAGGCGTGAGCGTTTATATACTCGCGTGACAAACCTGATCTGCGTTGCACGTCCGAACATTTATACATATTATTTTGGGGTATAGGCGCGTGTCTTACTAGTTTCACAAGAATTTGATTTGAACTTCGTTACACATAGTTACATTCCACATTAAAATGACAGCACAATTTGAAATTTAACTCCTGTCTAGAAGGTTCAAATTCCTCTTAGGTGCGTTCGTACCAGGGGTAAAATACGAATACAACTCTTTATTGCACACCCCCAAATCGCGCCCATAGGCCCTGTAGAACCTGACCTTGGTATATGTCAATGAAGTTTACACCATGTCTGCTGTCACTGTCTCGACGCCGCGTACCCATTCCTTCTGACAGCGTTCTCCTTAGGATAGTTGTAGTAGGGATAGTAGGTACCCGTCTTCCTATTATACACTAAGTATGGAGGCGGTCCCACGTACTTATTGTATTTACTAAACGACCCGTAGTCATTCGATGGTGCCGGCCATTGCCGTCTGTATGAACTCCTTTTAGATTTCTTTGCATGTTTGAATAGCTTTTGTTCGAGTTGCAAATTGTAGTCCTTTTCGTTAAGCGGTCGGTGCGTCTTTTTGGTGTTGATTAGAGCGTTTTTGGAGTCATGATCCTTCTTGTGGGCGGCTACCAGGTGGAGGAGGGCAGTTATTAGGAGAATCTGTAAGAAAACCATATGTGTATTCTGTTATTTCTGTTGCCTAAGTGTTAAATAACAATTATATATATGGGTTCATGAAGTATATTGGCTAAACTCGCAAAAAGCCCTTATGCCAAATTGTTTTCTTGTAGATTTAAGCTGCGTCACAGGCTTCGTAGTCAGAGTAGGTATTTTAGTATTGGGGCGCTAGTCGGGTAACCTCCACGAGTGTCTGGGCTTTTCCAGTTCCTCTGGACCCTCGCGGGTCCGGGGGAAGGGGAAGGGTTCTGGCCGGTGCGCCCTGGAGGCAACGGTAAGTGATTCATCTTTGGAGGGATCGCTTACCGGTGCTACCAATAACCCGGAGACGGGGTCGCTCTGGGTGTTCCTCTGTTTAGCGGAGGACACTCCAGATGCGACCAATGGGTGGGATGGGGGGTTCCGCATCAGGGAGTCGCAAGAGTCCCCAGGTGCGGCGAGACGGACAGGCCATGCCGTATGCCTGTTTATAGAATTACGGACCCGTAACCCTGACTTCGGCAAAGGGCCGCTATAGTCGGGAGCGGGGGCTGTCACCGTCAGGCCGGGGCCGGGTGGTGGCTGCGATCGAGAAAACCTCTATAAAAAGTTACTGGCGTGGAGGTCCTTTGATCGGCAAGTGTGTGGTGTCGCCCTGCACGCTTGCCGTCGGGTGGGGAGCGCAAGAGGGACAGCTTCGGCTGTCGCAGCAGGTGGTGTTCGCGGTTGTGTGCCTTGGCGATTCCGTGTCACCGCCACTAATGCTGCGTGATGGGCCTGGTGGTTTTAGACGGTAGTCCGGGCGGTTCCCGGGAGTCCGTTATAGTCATACCTGTCCTAGTTCCCCGGCTAGGCGGGATGCGTAAATGCATTTCCCCAGGTAAAATAAAGGTATTTTAGTATTATTTAATCCGTAGAGTAGGCTATAATAGCACCCGCGTACTGCGTGCGGTATGCGAGGTTAAGCAATGTCGGGCGAGGTCAGTCCTTGGATGGGTGACCGCTTTGAGTGGTTACTAACTGAGCGCTCCCGTGCTTTGGAAGGCACGTTAAGCCGTTGATCCCGGTTGCTGTCTTTGATAGCAGTCGTTAAGCCAAGTTAGAGGCCTCCGGGCGGCTTGAGAACTTCTAACAGTCAAGTTGCCCACTCACTTGACAAGCCTATTCCCAATAAGGTCGGTTTCCCCCTCGGGTTGGAAGGTCAGATGGCAGTCGCTTCCGTAAAAACTAGTGCCTACGCCAATTCTTGGGATTAGGTAGCGGACCCCAGGCATTCTTCAGGATGCAACTGTACTGGGAATAACGCTAGGAGGATGATGATGAGTAGGCTATAATAGCAACTCTACAGTGCCTTTGAGAGATTTCCAAGTTGTAGATTAAAAACTTCTCGAGAAATAAAGTTACTCGTTATAGTTATAAAACCATACCTTTAACAAGAACAGCTTGAACCACACCATAATATCACTGTTACAAATATAACACAGGAGATGAAAACAGGTGAAAGCAAACGTGTACCGAGCTGAAGTGAAATAACTTTGAACTTGACTTTCACATTTATACTTATTCACCTTTTACACTGACCCACTCCGTCGGAACATAAAATCTGTGGAGACATCTTCCCCTAGGCTAAGTTATGTGCGCATGGAAAAATAACTGGCCAAAAACCTCCGTTTTCCACTGCACATTTAATTTTTTTAGTCCATATTGTTGCGGGTACATGAACTAAAAATAAAAAAAGAACTGGTGGCCCGTTTCACATACTTAGCTATATTGCTTTACATACATATACTTGTATGTATATGTTACAATTTTATGTCTAAACGGGCAGCATTGTTAAAATGAAATGACCAGTCGGTAATGGGCAAGTGTATTACAAGTCAAATGCCTGAGTACTGAACAGTTTAGACTTTTAGTTAATTGTACGTGAAACAGGTCGCTTCGGTAACATTTTATGACTCATTAACGGGATAGGTAATCAAGAATGGTACGGTCAACTGCAAAAATACGTATCGATTTCATCCTCTCATAAATACGTACCGTAACTTTAATCCGCCGACATAAGAGCTATAGGACATATTTCTAAACAATTGCACCCATATTTTTGCAGTTGACTGTACAAAACTAGTGGCTTTAGCAAATTTTACAATTTCCAAAAACTGACACGACAAAATATTCTAGAAGTATAATTATCAGACCAGCTCACGAAATTTTACAGGAATCGGTTGAGAACTGACAGTTGAACCTGGCTGATAGTTTATTGACGTTCATAGGTGCATGTAATTATGCCTAATTTGAAGAATAAATGAATTTTACTTTTACTTTTGACCTGTAGAGGAAAACAGCCGTAAATCTGAAAATCCATCGGTCAGACATATGAAAGCATTTTTTTTGTAAAGCTTGCGATTTTTTTTTCATAACTGGTCCAACGAAAACATCTATATTAACTATCAAACCTGCTCACAAAATTTCGCGGAAATCGGTTGAGAAACGCGATTTGTAGAGGAGAAAATTAGCGGGAAACCTGGTCCGGCCATACGTAAGCATTTATGCCGAAGCTTAAAGGGACACCTTCTTTATAATAAACAACTACTTAAACTGAACGCCTTGAAACAAGATCAGGTACATCATGAAAATGTTGACAAATAACTATGTATTACATACTTACATACATAAAATATCATAGATACAAAGCTTAACCATTATCGCTTTTAATTTCCTCCCCAGTGGTTCTTAATTTATTACAGTATCGCGTGATCAGAGTAAACACTGCTATATATAAAATGTTACTAACTATAACAAATGATCAATTCTCCGTAATGTTTACAAACAATGTCAATTTTTATTGAGAAATCCGTAGTGCGCATTTTTAATGTTGGTACTTTTTTAATTACCTATAAGTTCTTTTTTTCCTTCTGCGATGTTATGAATTCGCGTATCTAAAGTATCTCGTAATTTGAATAAATTATATTGTAAAATTGAAGTCTATGAAGTTTTTCCTTATTTGAATGTGATAAATATGGTGTTTATTTTTTACATACTTATATCCATGATATCAAATATAGATATTGTTGACAATACCTATATTTGATATCAAGGATCAAAAGTTAAGTATTGTTAACAGTTTTTCACTTCATCACTATCAAATAAGGTGCATAAGTGTTAACTTACATTGCTCCTGATTGTCCTACCAAATATAAAAGCCTTTGTTTATTGTCAAATAGTAATTTGACAAAAAAAAACATATTTATGCTATTCCCTGTTTTAATGGTCCGTTTCATCATCATCCTCCTCGCGTTATTCCCAGTACAGTTGCATCCTGAAGGATGCCTGGGGTCCGCTACCTAATCCCAAAAATTGGCGTAGGCACTAGTTTTTACGGAAGCGACTGTCATCTGACCTTCCAACCCGAGGGGGAAATTAGACCTTATTTGGATTAGGCTTGACAAGTGAGTGGGCAACTTAACTGTAAGAAGTTCTCTAGCCGCCCGGAGGCCTCTAACTTGGCTTAACGACTGCTATCATAGACAGCAACCGGGATCAATGGCTTAACGTGCCTTCCAAAGCACGGGAGCGCTCAGTTAATAACCACTCAAAGCGGTCACCCATCCAAGGACTGACCTCGCCCGACATTGCTTAACCTCACATACCGCACGCGGTACGTGTGCGCCGCTGGGCCAAGAGCGCTCCTTTTTTGGTCCGTTTTAAATATTGAAAATAATAGTAGAGCCGTTGCTACTGGGATACTTGTAGTAGTTGAAACCTAAGGCAACATGGTTTAATTTTGGTCACTTAGTTAAAACATGGTAAACTATAAAGGTTTCTTCTTTCCTATGGAACCCAAAAAGACATAACTAGCAAAATCAAAGGTTATTCAAGTGTATTCAAAGGTCTGATTTGTGCTCGACTACTTGTAAGTTATTTAACTCGCATTTATATGCGGGTACCTCGTAACGAGTCAAATTTAAGTAAAAATACTCAGAACACTTCAACTGTCTTCTCTACAGATTTCCCAGATGAAAATGTGGACCAATTAGCACTTACTCCAAGAGTCGCTACACTCGTGACACAGTTTATTTACCACATTTGTTATACTAAACACTTACGTAGGACTTAGCGAATTGGCGAGCGGGCTCAGGGAGCTACTTGGCGGATGCCAAAATTTGTTACAAGTGTCTTTGTTTTGAAACATAGATAGGTATGACATTTTTAGAAACGTATAATATTTTTTACTTTTATGCAGCTGGTGCTTAATGAGCCCACCATATCAGGGCTCTCATGTAGGGAAAGTTATACTATACACGTACCATGCTAAAATATATCCAATATGACACTTAAACACTTACTTACTTACATAAATATTTATCGAAAACTGACTTACCAACCGACTTCTTTTGGTGATACGAGCTCGAATTGTTCTATTCGGAAAACCTGTAATTATACGATGTATATTGTTTTCAGAAGCCCGTCTGTGTACATTAATCCTTATCCTGTACCACTGATCAATAAATCTCATATCATATGTTAAAATCCGTCAAGTTGTTTTAAGGCTGCAGAGCGTCCTTTTCCATTTAATTATACTCATGGATACTTTCCCATTACAATCAACCACGTACTCCCGAAGTTACCATAAATAAAACTAGACTATATCGCCCTTTTCCATTGTATACAACTTCACTTCCTTAAAAAAACTTGTAATGTGTCCCACAACTCACTATCCAAGTCATCTCGTCTAAGGGATATAAAACTAACTAATATCATTTAGGGCTAATCTATTGCAATTTTGTGATTACCAAAAAGATTATGATCAACATTATTAGATTAAGACTACATTAAAATACCTCTAGTCGATAGAAACTGGTAATATGCGATTCATCCTTCCCTACTCACTAGTATAAATTGGCACCGAGATTCGTAACAACCGAGCGTAATCGAAGGTCTCAATTATATTAGTGCATTCTGGTGTCAATTATATTATTAGTTGTGGGTTCGTAAAAGGTATCAGCTCCGGTTTGTGGCCCGAAAAACCCATTATTATAACCAGCTTGGATGACATTTCTAAGCGTTTAGACAACCTGTCGGTTTTGCAACGACTTCATAAAGAGTAAATAAATGCCCTTCACCTTCACTTAGGGCAGTAGTTCAGTGTCAGTAGACGACAGGCGATACCAAAATGGAATTCAGACTTTTTATTCTCTCGGTAAGTATTACACCTAAGTATTTGTTTATTTTCAGCCTAAATAATCGCTCCATAGAGTGTAATACAAGGTGCTTACTAACACCTGAACATTAAAGTGCATATCCAAATATTTTGGAACGCCTTCAAGTGTACTTTAAGTTTTGCATGATGGCGACTGTATTTCGATTATATATCAATATCAACTAACATGTACAAACGCCAACACAGTTACCTAACGGTTTTTGACCCTTATTACCTACGATGGTAGTAAAGTGCACAAATGGTCTGTTTACTGTGTTGGCGATGGTACATAAAACTCACTTAAAATGAATTGGTCATGAAAAGCTTCGTTGAAAGCTTTTCATGACCAATTCATTTTAAGTGAGTTTTATGTACAAACTATTTTACGACTTAAGCCGGGTCCACAGCCCCATGTTTACAAACATCTAACATGTTTTTCGAACAGAAAATAGGCGTGGCCTCGATGTTTTTTGTTTACGAACACTCAAACATGTTTTCCGCTCCAGATGGATGACATTCCCCGCGTTCGTCCGTGGGGGGAGGGGGAGACGTTCATTTCATGTTGATATCTGTGGTTTTGACTCTGCGATTCCTTTGACATCTATCATCCCGATACAATAAACGTCAAAGATGACATAAATAGTACTAGAATGACAGCTGTCAAATGAAGATATGATAAACCTCGTAGACCGCAAAATGTTTGGCAAACAAAAACATTAATCACTCAAAAGTCGCAATGGACGGGCAGTTGTAACAAACATGTTTTGTAAACATGTGTTGTTAGAATTTTGGTGCTGTGGCCTCGCCTTTAGGAATTTTTAACTCCTGATGCAAATGAGGGGTGCTATAAATTTTAAATACTGTCTTGTCTGTTTATGGTACCAAAGCTCCCAAAAGGATGAAACGATTTCTGTTGTCTGTCGACATGATTGTATGTGACATAGCCATAGGTTTCCTTATCGTCTCCGATATATTCAGCCATCATTGGAACTAGTGACATGATCTTGGCCAATATTTAAGCTAAGAATTCAAAATTTGACATGTTTAGTTTAAGTAAATTATAAGTATATGATTAATTTATCAAAACCATTTTCGAACCTTGATTTATTACTTAACATTATTAATGGGTCTATTAGCTACTAATGGCTCTGTGAGCTGCAAACCGTTTTGTTTTCAACCCGCTCCGCTATTTAGATAAAAATCCATTAACTGGAATTGACCAAAATATTCCATACTATAATTATTGAATCAGCTCACAAATTTTCACGAGAATCGGTTGAGAATTGCTACTTGTAGAGAACTTCCGGCCAGACATACAAAAGTATTTTTAACCAAGCGGAAACTGAGACGCTTCGCTCGGTGAATTATGTTTATTGGAATTGTTCCGAATCCTGAAGGCGTATCTTTGCGTGAATAAAGCACCTTACTATTTCTGCCAAATATAGCCGATAGCTTCGAATGTAGCAAGTTATAAATGCTATTATCATATGGCCCGTTGACATATTTTGCCTTGTTTCAGCTGGCGTGCCTGTGCTGCTTAACGCCGCCAGCGTTCGGCAGCATCCACCTGCTGAAGGCTGCAGCGGCGGTCGGCGCTGCCAAGGGAGCAGCACTTCTTGGTGCGAAGGCTCTTGCCATCAAAGGAGCGGCCATCAAAGGTAATATAAATTTTATTAGGTACCTCACACGTAAAGTGGGGATGCAATTTATTTATTTTTTGTGGTGTGGGGTTTCGTTGGATAGCTCGTTCCATAATATTAATATGGGTTTTAGAAACCGTTTTTTGATTCGGGATTCCGTTTGCGTGATCTATGTGCCCCCACTTGTTCAGCTAAATTACACACACACACACACACACACACACACACACATACACACACAGGATACAGGGTATGTGATAAAATCATGACAGTAGTATATTCACAGACAGTAGTATATTAGACATTGCTAGTTAACGAGTCATAGCCCAACTTAAAAAATGTACTGTAATGGATAAGCAAACTTTCGTACAATTTAAATTTATTACATAAACAATGTTGTTATGTCATATGTAAGTTGTATATAAATTTGTGAACTTTCAAGTCCGCTACGGAAACGTATGTTGCGCGTAGCCCGACACGCACATGGTCGGTTTTTTAGCGCAATAAGAAAAACGGATAGTCATCGCTTGCGATTTTATGCTACCCGTTCTGGAGAGTTGTCGATAGCGTGCTTGTTCCAGCCGGCGTATTTGTCCATTAATTATTTATTTATTTTCCGGTTTTTAACGCCTGTTTCGAAGGCACTTTGTATTCTATTGACACGATGTACAATTTGTTACACAGGTGCAGCAGTAGGTGCGATCAAAGTCGCGGCAGTCAAAGGGGCAGCCATATTAGCAGCTAAGGGCGCCGCGGTGAAGGGAGCCTTGGCACTGGCAGCTAAGGCAGCTGACTTCGCCGTACACAAGCTCCCGGTTGTCAAGCCACCACCAGTGGTGGTCCAGCCAGCCGCTATTAGTTTCACGGTAAGCTTTAAGTATCAATATATTCATCATTTAACACGTTCCCTGGACTCCATGCTTCCACAGCCATATCCCCATACTGAACGCAAAGTTGGACTTGTGACATTGTCAGCTCGTTGCGTATGGGGACAGCGAACGTGTTGAGCTCTTTGTTTGAACTTGCAACTGGGATAAAGTCTGACTCATACTTATCTGACATGACACTCTGACGAGCTCTGACGCCTGACACGGTATGAGCTGTCACGTCAGACAGAGTACATAGGATGAATGTGAATCTAACCGCAATAAATGTATTAAACCGATATCGTTCTGTCGCGTCCCGACAAGTCACATGCCAGTCAATCCAGCTATATCCAGTCAGCACACACACTATAGCGTATACACGTTACACCAGTTACACGGTATAGCGTGAATTAGGTACAATCAGCGAAGAAAGTGCTGCACCATTTATGAACCTTAGAGTCGACAAGACGGAGACTTTCTTGGCTGACTGTACCTATTAGAGGCGGTAGTCTATAGGTACATACTTAGGTGGCGATCAGCGTCACATTGCATGTTTTTATTGCAATAGGACGACGCACTGTCTGTTTTCACGGCTCACGCTTTGCTATGCACGGTTTGACCAATCATCGATATTCGGGTTTCCTGCTGACTCCCGAGTCCGGCTTGCATGAAAAGTCGTTAGAGTCAAGATTTTAAAGATTTTTCGTACAAGTTGGTCCCGAAAATGCAAATCCTAATTTCGCGTATTGTCGTTAATTATGGACATTTAAGTGCAAATATAGCAATTTAACAAATACTGAAATGTATTTATCACGAAGTTTCATAATCTCCTTAAGGTCCCGACGGTAGTAGCAGCGAACTCCGTCGCCATTGAGACGAGGCCGCCGCTTCCCCCGGTTCTGAGCAGCCTGTCTTCGCTCTGGAGCTCCGCCCACAGTGCTGTACAGCACAAAATTGACGCCGTTGGCAACACCATCGGGGCCCTGCATTCCCGGCCTGTCATGGCTCCCATCGTCAGCGCACCAGTTATTTATGAGTGAGTATCTTGTGTTTAAACACTACTTACACACACACAACACACACACACACACACACACACTTGTGTTTATACTTAAGTAACTAGTTTTTTCCTTAGAGTGGATATACAATCAGAGCTATTGTGTGTCGCAAACTGGACAGCTAAGTGTCAAATACATTAAAACACATCGTATAACCTCTCTGGTTTCTGGTCTATAACCTATCCAGTTATCCACCTAAGGTAGTATCGAATCACAACATCCACAACACAGATCACAGAAGTAGAGCGAATATTTATAGAACAAGCATGAGACCATCGCTGCTTCTGTTTTAAGCAGTGCGCAGTGTTTGTACCCTGGCTCTAATAATGATGCGCTCGACCGACTACGAGTATTAAGCATTATTTGTGGCACAAATTCACAAAGACGCAAAATTGTGACGCTGTCTTTTTAACCGCTTATCTGGCTAAGGGACTACCTCTTCCCACATCAACCAATCTAAATAATACTTATGTTTGAGTAAGACTGACATTCAATTGTCATTTTGAAAATCTGGCCTGATAAAGGATTAACACGAAAGTGCATCGTGCATCCAGTTTCTCCAATACTCCATCTTAAGGTCGTCAACGCTCAATGACACCTCTGGAGTAGTAACGTATATAGGCCACGGTGACCGCTAATCACCAGGAGGACCGTACGCTTGTTTGCCACCGGCGCGCGGCGTGATAAACAAAATAAGCTCCAACATTGAATTCCCGGGCGTCGCTTCACAATTCAAAACAAGACTATACGGAAAAAAACTTCTTTAACTAATCTCATTATTCATATACTCGTAGATATTTAAATATGCTCGGAGGTATTTAAATACTATTAAATAGGATATATATATGCAAGACTTCATTATTGCTAGTGTTATAGACTGATTCTACCTATAACCCAAAAATAAAATTAGATTTTTATCTTCAGTGGAATATTTTAGAGATAGTATTTATTTACTTGTTGAACTTTATCGACCCAAGATCGCTATCAGAACAGGACTGAAGTGAACTAAGTTGAAATATTTGTTCATTGGAAACTAAATCTAAATAAAACTAGATAAAACCTAAAATTATACCAGTTAATCTCGTTTGTTTTAAACGTGACATCAACAGCTTGTATACAACACGTTAACTACTCGTGCGTATGTTGATAAGAGAATAAACATATGTGTAGACTATGTAGATAATGTAAACCGCGACCAAAACATTATTGAGAAATGAGAAATCTTTATCACATTCTTTTTAACTATTCAAGCGACCAATAATTATCTCACTCAAGTAAGTTGCGGCAATGCCGACATAACAGGAAGTTACAAGTAGAATATAGTCGAATTTCTTAAATTATACTCGTACATAATGATCGATGTTATTTTATATTGCAGGGTACCGCAGCCGGCTCACTTCTACCCCCTGCTGCAAAGAGTCGAGGAGGACTGCCTGTGACGTTGCTCTTGCCTGCCATAGCTAATTATAATTAATTAATAATAATAAATTAATGAATAACACTTTTGTTTTTTTTTACTTCTATTACGCATTCTTATTTTCTGTTTAAGGTTCAGGTTGAAGCAGTTAGTTAGATGGAGTGTGTAAGTAGGAGTCTGAGAGTTTTTATTTTTCTTAATGAGTATTTGTTATTTTGAATGTTTACTAGTATGTACTTTACAACCGTATTAACTTCGCCGGACCAGGCCAGTTTTTTTTATAAGTATCACATCGGTGGCAAATAAACGTACGGCCCGCCTGATGGTAAGCGGCCACCGCAGCCTATGGACGCCTGCAACTCCAGGGGCGTCTCAAGTATATAATAGAAGTCTCTGCCCCGGGATGAAGTACCGCTCTGCTCTATTGAGCACACCCAGCTTTTTGGATGCCAGATTTGGCTTTGCTTTCTAAGTGACATCGAAATTGGATGTCGTTGGAAATTTCGACACCAATACGAGTTATGCTATATACTCGTATGCTTTGCTTACTACTGTTTAATGCAATTGTTGAATTAATTTTGTTGTGCGGCTACAATTATTTTAATACCTGTGTATCAATTATAATTAATAATGCACTTAGGTCATTATTGTATCGTATCGAATGTGCCAATACGAGCAGCTGGCATCGCAAGCGTTGTACGCCCATAGAAGGACGTCGCGTTATCTACCCACTGGTGCATCAATAATAATGATAATTAATGCAACATTTAGCATTGCCGCTCGTGAATAGGAATCGTATGAACACACAAATCCAATTGTTATTGTTTTATTTGCATTTTATGTTTTAAAAATATATTTTTTAAGCCAATTGTTGCTAAGCTCTGCTCCCGCGACTCCGAGGTGACTATCCAAATACATCCGATACCTAAGTCCGATACAGTTGACAGTGACACTCATCTTTTCGTCGCGGTTGGCATTATTCTAGTTCACAGACATCAGAGAAAAGAATACTCGCAGTATTAAGCCAGATGATTTTTCATATAGTTGTCTCGTTAAATCCTTATGGTGGACCATAATGAGTTAGAATGCGACATATTGTACAATCATTTTCGGCTGTTAACGAATTGTCTTCATTTGAAATCACATCAGGATGTTAAATCCCATATAAACTTAACACACCACATGCAACGTCAGTTCAGTACAATTTTCAGTTATGAAGACGGAGATACTGACAGGTGAAGACTTTGCATTATAGTGAGAATATGGTGAGAATAGATCACATTTATAGAAATCGTTTTAATGAGCGGATCTGCTTTACTCTGATATCTGTGTTTTAGTTACGACGACGCGCAAACGTGACGGAACTAACTAGACGAAAAAATTACGTGTGTGTGCCATGCAGTAGAGAAAGGATATCATGATTTGAGTTTCCTAGATTACAGAATTAAGCTTAAAACGCACAGAGCGCGGCAGTGCCGTTGCGGGGCGGAGGCGGTTTTGCGGTACAGCGAACCAGGTCCGGGGCACGTCGCACCAAAAAACCGCGCGGTATTCGGTAGCGAGCGGACGCGGCGTGTGTGATATATATGAATATGAAGCAGTAATCGACAGTCGACAGTTTCGGAAAGATGTAAAATGGAAAACCGCCTCGCACTGCGCCGCGCCTGCTCATGGGTCTTTTTAGACAGTATAGGTATGTACCTTATATCTGAGCCTTATATACGTAAGTATAAAAATTATTCATTCTGTGCCAACAGAAAGAATGATTGAGCAAAATTCTTGCAAGCGATGAAGTGGAAAATTATTGATGGATTTTCCACAATTGTATAGTAGACTACTATTTTGAGAAATTTAGACTAAGTAATCTGTCTGTACTGAGGCGAAATGCTGCCAGCATCTAACGGTAGGTACCATGCCTCTGGAGGTCTTTACTTTAGTCTAGTTTTATTAATTTAGTTCTATTTTTTTTCGATTGACAATATATTCATAATATGATTATAATAACAATAAGTAGCTACTCTGTGTAATGCAATTTGTCTTTTGAATTAGTTTACATTAAACATTAATTAATTAGTCATTACAATCAATGGATCCTCGAATAGCAATGACACGCGATGAATCCAGTTGTCCGGTTAGTGGGTAGTGTAGATTAGGGATCAGTATATTAAGATCGATGGTCCTCGACTGCTTACTTCATTTTATTAGTGAATTTCATCAGAAAGTAAAATTAAATTAAATTTTATATCTGTAATTCTTTTTTTGAGGTGTGCAATAAAGCATATTGTATTGTATTGTATTGTAAAGGCATTCAATGTGACAGTTTATGCTACAACTCCTAGGGGACTTTCAGCAATGGATTAGAAATAATAAAATGAGTCAAGTAAAGTTAAGCACGATACCTTCCTATGTAGCATTTGTAGCAGTACTTAACAGTAGTACCCACATGACCGTGGAACATGCGTATTAATTGTGCGAATACATTGTTACATAGTATTATTTGAAGTTCTATATATTTTTCAGACTAGGTATTTATTTATTTATTTAATGTAAAAATTAGCACTAACAGACAAGCCTTACGTACTAATTTGTAATGAATTTAAAGTAATTTAACATGGGTTTAAAATACAATAAATTGATAATAGTTCATAATAAATATTCAATAGGTACATAATTAGATGGAGCTAGGTGTGACAATCGATTCTAGGTAGTGACTAGATGCGGTCAGGAAAAGATTCTCAGCTGTGAAAAATACGTCGAGATGGCTGTCACTGTTTAAAATGTTATTAAGTAGCATCAGTGTTTGGCGTAGGGGAGAAGAGTCATGTGCGCGCGTCCTGGCCGGCGGGACGGCAAAGAAGCCGCAGCTGCGAGCACGTAGCAATTTGGTCGAGACAGGTGGAACTCTAATAGGTAACATAGCAAGTAGTGTAGGATTGGCTACCACTCCGCGAATTAGTCGGAGAAAATATTTTATCAAAGAAAGGTTTCTACGGGCTTCGAGAGATGTGTAGCCAATCATGCCGATTACAAAAAGAGTTCGATAGAGGAAAGGGTAGTTACCATATATTTTGTTATAAAGGAATCTTGCAAATGACTTTTGGACCTTTTCTACGAGGAGTGTGTACTGTTGCTCGTGGGGATTTCAAATTGCGGCATTTGTCTCCAGCTTGCTTCGTACAAAAGCATTGAACAAGATGCTAATGGCTTGCTGATTGGTGAAAAGTTTGGCCTGACGGATAACAAACCCTAAACATCTCCTAGCCTCATTGCATGCCTTGATAATATGTTGGTTAAATGTTAGTTGTGGGTCAAACAATGTACCCTAATCTTTTATTTCAGTAACTCTTTTTAGTGGTGTGCCCTCAATTGTGTATGTGATATGGGGAGTCGAGCACGGGAAATAGTACATTTCCGCACGTGTATTGAACGACGTTTTTTAATACAGTTGCGAAAAAATAAGAAAAACAACAAGTAATATTTATAAAAACAATATCGAATGTTGCCTTTAGAAACTTAAAACATGCTTGCAGTAAGTAAAAACGCCTCTTCTTTGACAGGCGTTTCGGCAGCTATTCCGTTCCACTCAGACAACTTATTAAGAACGGTTTTTCAATATTCAATATTAAAAAATAAACGTGTTATAATGATGAAGAGGTAACTAATAAAATATGAAATGTGTATATTTTTCGTATTCTGATATTAACAGTAGGTTTTTATGTTGATTACGACGTTTAAAGGAAACTAATATTTAACACCCAGCAATAAGGAGTCATGCATTGGATCAAGCATAAATTTAAAAAAATTGGAAAAGTGAAAAGCACTAGTGCGCGAAAACCAACTTTCCGCACGCTAAACAGCTACGTAAAGTAGCACTTTTTGAGCAACTGTATTAAAAAAGTCATTACAGAGCATTTATCCTCATTGAGGGTGAGACTGTTGTTTTTCGCCCAGATATGGACAGTATCTATATGATTGTAGAAGGGTGGTGTACTTAAACTTTGAATCGGTATTACCTATATCTCTTTCTGTAATTATTAAGTATAGGCGCTGCAACCATGAAATTTTTACGAAACATATAATACATCAAACCATACCCGAAATATGTCTCACGCAAAATAAATTCGAAAATACTCTGCTTGGAGTGGACAAAAATTAGACGCTACATTTCCAAAATTTATTGAATAATTTATATGTGTAGGTAACTTGCTTCTGACAGAGACTCGAGTCTCAACTATCGTATCTCCATACAAATTTCTGACCCCGTTTCACCCCCTAAGGGGATGATTTCCGAGATAAAAACTATCCTATGTTCAAATCGGTACAGCGGTCAGCGCGAAGGGGTGACAGACAGAAATAGTTCATTTCGCATTTATTTTATAATATTAAGTATGAGTGACAGGAATTTTAAAAATTCAAGTCAAAAAAGTCAAGTTTTCGAGACCCATAATACATGTTTCAGAGAATCTATATTTATATTATATGTGCATCGGCTCCTATAGAGCATCGGGTAAGAATAACTTTTGTCTGGGAACTACACAAATATAACGTATTGTACGGAACCAAGCGGCCGACGCTAGCATTATCACATATTCTGGGTCGTTTTTGCCGTTGTCAAGTACGTAATGAGCGGACAAGCGGCTCGGACGGGTTGCGTCAGCCTTGTGCAACACGTCACTGCACCTACTGCATCGCATTTCGCAATATGATTCATTACCTTTAACCGGGAATAAATCAGGAACATATGAAAAATTTGTTGGCATGTTTGATTAATACACTGATCGTTTGAATAATTGCCGCAACTTTGAGTAGGTGTTGTGGTCCTTCTAGGTTCCGTTTCTCGCAGCGAATTTATGTGTACTCTAAATATCTGCATATAATAATCGGATATTATTAAAGGATGATGACATTAGAGTTATTAAAGAGTGGTTGAAGGGTAGTAAGTCAGCTTGGTATGCCTGTAAACCGCACCGCTTCGCTCGCATCTCGCTTGTGAATACTTTGTTTCACGCGTCGTTACCACGCTTCACCCGACGAAGTTTTTTCAGCTGCAGTATTCAAATGGGGCGGCATCAGCATTGTAAATGCATGTAAATAATTTTCGGTTCACTATAAAAGTGTAAGCAATTTAGTGGAAGGCATTATTACATTCGACGGTTTGATCCAGAGTTGTACTGTAGCGAACAAACAAATAAAACAAAGCGATGTCTCGGTTTACGGTAAGGTTCAGTGGATGATAAGTTGTGATTACAGCAGCGTTCAGTTTCAAATCATATATTAATAAAAGAAATTGATCAAAAGTATAGAAATTTCAAATCATGAATTAATAAATGAAATTGATCAAAAGTATAGAAAAAGTTTTAAAGATAGACAAGGGCGAGATCTATATTTAATGAAAATAATGTTTTACAGATTCTCTTTGTCATCGCTTTGGCATATGAAGCTTTCGGAGAAGGTGAGTAAAAATGTTTATTTTTATACTTCCAGGGAATAAATCTTTACTATTTATTGAGAATACGTTTGAATTATTGATTGGGAGTAAGTCTGAATTATTTATTTTAGGTGTGAAGAAAGACACCGTCGCTACTGATTCCAACGCCGAGCAATCAGGACTTTACTCGGTAGCTGCCGGGCCCGGCCTGATCGGCGGCAACCTATACGGCGGCCACGGCCTTATCGCTGGCGGTCCCGGTCTCATCGCTGGCGGTCCCGGTCTCATCGCCGGCGGTCCCGCCATTGTCGCCGGAGGCCCGGGCCTCATCGCGGGCGGCGGTGCTCTCGTGGGCAGCGGACAGGCTCTTAACAATGCGGCTGCCGTCGGCGCAGCTCAGTTGAGCGCCATTCAAAACGCCCAGGCCGTGCAAGCGGCTAACATCGCCAACGCCGCCGCCGCTGCCATCCAGGGAGCCCGCGTGACCGAGGGCGCCGCTCGTGCAGGACAAGTGAACGCCATCAACAACGCGAGGGCTTTGGAAGCGGCTCGCATCGCCAACTTGCAGAGGGCTCAGGCTGCCGCTTACGAGAACGCGAGGGCCGTGGAGGCCGCACGCAGCGCCGCCGCTGGGAGCGCGATAGAGGCCGGCCGTGCCGCCGAAGCCGACCGTCTCGCTAATGCCGCCCGCATCCAAGGTCTCGCCATCGCGCAGGCCCGCGCTGTTGAAGCCGCTCGCATTGCCAATGCCGCCCGCGCTCAGGCGTCCGCGGTCGCCGCTAGCGCTGCCCAGGCGCAAGCAGTTGCTGACGCGGCGGCCAGACAGGCCCAGGCTGGAGCTCTGCTGCTTGGCGCAGGCGGTGTCGGTCTAGTTGGCGCCGTGCCGGTGGCCGTCGGAGGGCTCGGTGTCGCTGGCCAGGTGGCCGTCGGTGGCCCGGTGGTCGGCGGACTGGGTCTCGGCGGGCTCGGCGGATACGCCGGCGGCTGGGGCCACGGAGGTGGCAAATGGCACTAAATGAACGAAGTAAACGAACCTCTTGATTGGAAACACACAGATTCTACATTCGTTTCGGTTTTCTCCATAGAAATGGTTGGCGGCAGATCTCAATACAACACGGTTGGTTATGTAAATATTAATGCAAATTATGTCTTGTAAATTTTCGACTACTAATAAATATCGAAATAGCATAGAGCACCGTTGTACTTATTTTGACTTCATAACAAACTTGGGCTTCTAAGCGAGTACTGCATTGTTGTAGTCATGAATGATGTGTATAATGGCATGTGTACAGGTTGCACAATTTATGCTTAAATGAATGACCTATCTCTAAGAGAGCATTTCTGTCATTCTCAGCATTCTGCAGATATGGCTAAACTGTTGTCTGTGTCCGTCTATTATATGTTCACGGCACTGTATAGGTATATTCAGAATACAGGTAGGCCCCTATTTCATCAAGATGACAATTCATCAATTTGTTTTATACATACACATAGCTGGGTATACAACAAAGGTAGTCGCCAGGCACGATCGTTTCTGTAACAACAATTATACAAAAACAGAAAAAATCAGACCAGACATTGAATAGTATGTATGTAATCATATTCTGCCAGAAGCCGAGTCACGACAAGAAGAATTAACCAGAAAGATCATTCAGTCCTACCAGGCGAACTTAGGTAATTGATAGAAGACTTTATCGATAATAGCTATTGATGACATTGTATCGAAGGTCGATACAATGTCACCCCGAGGCAACTACCCAACACAAAATTCTTAGATCAACCAAATAATAACGTATCCTTGCGCTCTATTTGTTCAATAGATATTTTGTAAAGTTATACTTAAAATACATTTTCATATTAAGGCATCTTAGAGGTGGGGGAGTATTATTCCAGCATTTGGTTGCGAGATAACGAAACAAGTCGGTAAAATCTACAATTTTGTGGGGATGCACCTCCAAGAGATAACGCCGAGTACTTCGAGTGCCATGTCGTCTGTGGAAGTTGTGGAACGAAGAGATGTTTGAGAAGAGATATTCAGGCTTTTTGTGGTTCATAATGCTAAACAGTAAACTCGCAAGATGTTACAAGAGGACATATTTAACATGGACGCTTTCTTCAAATACGGTGTGATGTAACTTCTGGGCTAGGTATATACATAAATACATAGAAAACATCCATGTCACAGGAACAATGAAACATGTTTTAATTCATGACATAAAAAACGGTTCATTTTTCTTTGTATTTGTTCTCAGTATCAAATAATTGAAAATTTTATCGTGGTTACTTCCACAGTTCCACGTTAAATTAATTAATAGTAGGCTAAGCAAGCGGACAGAAAAAACCGAAGCCGAAGCATTTTCCTATTCTTAGCAAAAGCGTAAATATGCGGCCTTATTTAATAAGTATCATAATCCAGGCGTTATCCCAGTATCACAGTTGCATCCTGAAGAATGCCTGGAATGATCCGCTACCTAATCCCAAGAATTGGCGTAGGCACTAGTTTTATGACGGAAGCGACTGCCATCTGACCTCCCAACCCAAGGGGAATACTAGACCTTATTGGGAGAAGGCTTGTAAAGTGAGTGGGCACTTGACTATCATTAAAACTTCTCAAGCCGCCCGAAGGCCTCTAACTTAGCTTAACTACTGCTCTTATATATACACGGCTTAACGTGCCTCCTAAATCACGGTAACGCACAGTTAGTAACCCATCAAAATCTCCCATCCATGAATTAACCAGAGCCGTCGTTTGCTTAGCCTCGCATACCGCACATGGTAAGTGGGCGTCACTGAGCCGTGAAAGCTCCTAGCTAAATCCTGTGCTAGCTAGATGTGTTCGATTTTTTGAACACCTACCATACCACCATATCAGCCCAAGGACGTCCACTGCTGGACATAGGCCTCCCCCAATTTCATGGGGGGTAAATGCCATAATCGCGACCCTTGGAATGCGGGTTGGCGATCACAGTATCTCCACCGCACTGCGAAGGGAGGCTGCTGCGCATCCCACGGTGGTCTTGGTTGTAGGACATACCCGGGTCCTAAATACATGTTAGTAATAAATTGATTGATGATATTCAAGTCTTATTTTTAGGAAAATATTTCTACGTTGATTTTCGACTGAATATGTTGAACTGATACATTACTACTAGCCAACATTGTACCATATTCTGAGAAATAAATATTATCTTATCTTAGGATTTGTTCAGTAGGAAGTAGTGGTTTATAGAAACGGAGATGCCGTCGCGTCGTTTATGTAAATTATGAGTCCAACCAAAAAGTATTAGGCTTTCTAGCCCTTAGCTTTAGATATGGTCACCGGGAAAGATGCGAATCTGAAATCTGTATATGACCCATTTTAAACTAGTGGCTCTGTGACCTGTAGACCTCACAATTTTATTTTTTTTTAATTTTAAAATTTACAGAAATTGACTATACATAAAATTCTATATAATTATCGAACCTGCTCACAAAATTTCACGAGAATCGGTTGAGAAATGCGACCTATACGTAGTAGAACATCTGGACATACATACGATGAATTTTTTTATATTTTTACAAATTTAAAAATTTTCAAAACTGATTTGACAAAAAAAAATCTGCCTATATAACATGTCTGATGAGAAATGCGACCTGTAGATGAGGACATACACACTTTTTTTTCGAATTTCAATATTTCCAAAAATAGACTCATAACAAAACTATATAATTATCGAACCTGCTCACAAAATTTCAGTTGAGAAATGCGACCTGTAGAGGAAAACATCCGGACAGACATACGAAAGATTTTTTGTCGAAAGCTAAAAATGAGCCGCTTCGCTCATTCGGTCAATAAGGCAAATATTTGAAGGAATCATTATGATGAGACAAATGTTCATCGCAAATAATTTAACGAGTAGGTAACTTTTTTTAACCTCAGCCAACTAACCGATAATAATATCTAGACTATTAAGCGGAATCGAAAATATAGGTACATAATTCTCGTGTAGATTCACAATGCTTGCCAACTATTTCGCTTCAGGGGAAACAGTTTGGCCTCCGATGACATTTCGCTGTTACGAGTATGAATCTCGGAGTGAGCGAGGCGAGCTGACACTGTTTGGGAATAGCACAAATGGGGTCATCTATATTAATAATTTCGTGCAGGGGTACGGTAGACCCGAACGAGACCTGTCTCAAATTGAAGAACGTATAAAAATAATGATTTTTGAGTTGAACATATGTATCCGCAAAATTCGGATTGTCGCGTATTTTGCATTTTAAAAGTGTTAATTTTATGACGAAAGGTCGGCCATATTAAATTTGTTGGTTGACAGCGTCGGGTTGGGTACGTTCGGAAATTGTAAACTATGGCTGTGTTCCGAATCACGCTTACAACGCTCACAACGCTTACAGTGCTGGGATGCGTTCTGGGTGATGGGCCATCATCGCCCATTGTGTGGATTCGGCAAGCCGCGTCTGCAGCGTTTTGTTTTCGTAGTTTTCAAGCGTTCTATACACCTATCAGCCTAGCTAGCACGATAACTTATACCGTCACGTTATATGGCCGAAATGTATTAAAGCGTCACATAAAATGTAACGGTATAAGCTATCGTGCTAGCTAGGCTGATTGTCACAACAACCGCCTTCAAAGCGAATGTATGGGGCCTGTTACATGGTTATTATTATCACGTGGTACATTCATATCACGATAAGTGTCACGTGAATATTGAAGCAGAATCCATACAAATTTGAAAACTGCGATAATATTGACACCCCAGTATTGTGATAATATTAATCGTCACCTCTGTCCGCCATCTTAAAGCTGCGTCTCTAGGTGACTTATGGCTTTTAAACGTCTAGCAAAATTCTATCCCTGTCTCGCTCTATCTCATAACTTAGTGGGAATGGGGGTCTACTCCGAAATCCGTACTTCGTATGGTGCCGTCCCTTTCACTCATATAGTGTATGACAGGATAGTGAAAGGGACGGCACCATACGAAGTTAGGATTTTGAATTTCGGAGTAGAACCCCAGCTCATGCCGTTCGCCGCGCTCGGACGTTAGAGGCGCTACCGCGAACCGAAAACGAAGTATCTGCCTCTCTCTCGCACATGTAGATTCGAACGACAGAGAGGAAGATAGTTCGTTTTTGGTTCGCGGTGTGCCCTCAGGCGTCAACTTTAAAACGAATAGGGTATTTTACTATATGAGAAATAAAATTCAAAATGTAAGAACCGGCCAAGCCGTCGGACTCGCGCACTGAGGGTTCCGTACAACTAAAAAACAAATGTGATTTATCAATATATTGATATTTTTGGTAAAATATACGTCATAATAAACATTATCACCTAATTTCCAGTTCATGGGAAGTAAAAAAATTATATGTGACAGAAGACACATGGAATGTTCTTCGAGTTTCTTCGACCGTCCGCCGCGCTCGGACTGAAGTGCTACCGGGAACCGAAAAAGAAATATATATGCCTCTCTGTCGCACTTGCACATTCGATTGCGGAGAGGGAAATATTTCATTTTCAGGTCGCGGTAGGCCCTATCTTCTGACGGCTCCTATTCCTGGATGGTGCGCGTATCGGAATGCAAAATACCTTTGGCAAAACGGAACAAGTTGTCAAATAGCTTCCATTAATTGGAGAAAATATTACCAACTGTTATTATTATCACGCGAAACACTGAATATTGAAGCAACATCCATACGGGCCTGTTACATGGTTATTATTATCACGCAATATACTCATATCACGATCCGTATCACGTGCTGTTTAATGAATATTGAAGAAAAATCCATACGATTTTGAAAACCATGATAATATTGACACACCAGTATTGTGATAATATTAAGCGTGTAACAGACCCCATACAATATTGAAAATCGCGATAATATTAACACATAATATTGAGTGTAAAGGGCCCCACTGAATAGAATTTGGCGGAGAATAGAGAGCTGCTACCGCGAAACGAAAACGAACGAACATCGTATATTTCCCTCTGTGTCGCTCGAATTTGCAAGTGCGACAGAGAGGGAGATACACGAACTTCATTTGTTTTCGTTCGCGTTAGCAGCTCTGGCTACGCACCAAACTGAATTTTAATGAACGATTAGTATTTTAGCTATACAAATCAGTACTGATTACGGTGTCAATTTTTTTATGTGCCTTTAAATACTACAAGGGTAGTATTTAAAGACACATAAAAAAATTGACGTTAAGTTATTCCTAAGCATAAGGATGCTTAGGAATAACTTGCAAAAATACTAGCCTTTGCCCGTGACGTCGTCAGCGTAATCTTTTACTCCCTATTCCATATGTTAATCAAGACTACAGACTATATTTCTATACGAAGTTTCATCATAATCCGTTGTTGTAATGTTACATTTTTGTACACTATTTCTTTCGTCGTTTGCATAACTGTCACGAATAAAGGTTTTCTTTATTTCTTTCTTATTTATTTCACCCGAGCGAAGCCGGGCTTTCATCTAGTATTTAAAATTTGAAGATAGCAAGGAGTAGCGACTATATAAACGCCGCTGCTTCCATCTTCCAATAACTTTTTGATATAACTGCAACAATGGCATTCAAAGTGAGTAATTTTTATTGTACCTAATAAATAAATAATGCATATTATAGGACAGTTTTTTACACAAATAGGACTAGTCCCATAGTGAGTTCAATAAGGCTTGCGTTATGGGTACTAGACGACGTTATATTTAATAGATATATGCTTAAAAAAGTACATAGAAAACATCCAAGTCTCGTTTGCTCCTAAACGTTTCTGCTCACCACAGAAACAAATGCCCTTACCGGGATTCGAACCCGGGACCTCTAGCTTCGGAGGCATTGTCACTACCAACTAGGCTAAACAGGCTGACAAGCCGGGAAATATAGTGAAAGTTTAATTAATAAGTGTTTTTTGTTATCACGCTGAGTATCTAAATCCTTAGTGATTTTTTATTATCTATACATATTAGTACCTATGTACTGTGTAGTAAATCAGAGATATTATTCGCGATTCGCGCCGGCAGCTGTCATCCCATAAAAACTTGTCAAACTTTCCATACATTCAAATTTTAACGAACACAGCATATGATTACTCGTACAGACGGTTTGGTGCAACCCAGTCGAACGTAATGTAATGTGCTATTTATTTTTAACCGACTTCAAAATTTCAAAAGAGGAGGTTATCAATTCGGTTGTATGTTTTTTTTTGTGTTTTTTTTTAAATGTTTGTTAGTCCATAACTCCGTCATTTCTTAACCGATTTGGAAAATTCTTTTTTTGAATGTAAGTATATACATATCCAAGTTGGTCCCGTTTTTGTCAAAACGCAGTTCTAATGATGGGATCCATAAGAAATTGAGGGAACTCCTCAAATCTTCAAGGCAAACATATAGTAAATTTTGTGTTTTTATCAACAAGTCAAGCATTTTCATCCAAAAATGTGACATTGGATGAAGTGGAACTGCTGATGATGATCAGAACAGAACTCTTCAACGACAAAAAGTTCACGTTTGGCGATTTGTCCTCCTAGCTGTATTTGTTAAGCAAGTTCTATTTTCACGATTAATTTTTGTCATGCTTGATTTCTTATGATGGGATCCATGAGGAATTGAGGGAACTCCTCAAATCTTAAAGGCAAACATATAGTGATTTTTGTGTTTTTATCAACAAATCGAGCATTATCATACAAAAATGTGACATTTGATGAAGTGGAACTGCCGATGATGATCAGAACAGAACTCTTCAACGACGAAAAGTTCACGTTTGGCGATTTGTCCTCCTAGCTGCGTTTGTTAAGCAAGTTCTATTTTCACGATTAATTTTTGTCATGCTCGATTTTTGATGATGGGATCCATGAGGAATTGAGGGAACTCCTCAAATCTTAAAGGCAAACATATAGTGATTTTTGTGTTTTTATCAAAGAATCGAGCATTATCATACAAAAATGTGACATTTGATGAAGTGGAACTGCTGATGATGATCAGAACAGAACTCTTCAACGACGAAAAGTTCACGTTTGGCGATTTGTCCTTCTAGCTGTGTTTGTTAAGCAAGTTCTATTTTCACGATTGATTTTTGTCATGCTCGAGTTCTGATGATGGGATCCATTAGGAATCGAGGGAACTCCTCAAATGTGAAAGGCACACAAATAGTGATTTTAGTATTTTCATGAACTAATCAAGCATTTTCATTCATAAACGTGACATTTGATGAAGTGGAACTGCTGATGATGATCAGAACGGAACTCTTCAACGACGCGTAGTTCACGTTTGGCGATTTGTTCTCTTCGTTTTGTTTGTCAAGCAAGCAAGGTTTTTTCATGATTCCATGAGGAATTGAGGGTACTTAGTCTTCTACCATTATAAACATACATTATAGCCATTTTTATTTTATTGTATATCTATCTAAGAGTGCACCACCTAAGTATAATAATCTTTTACCGGCCTCCCCCATTGAAGTCGGTTTTTTTTTCTTAAAAATTATTAATTTTCAGATAGCGTGCTTGGTTCTCGGTTTGGCCGTTGCTACCCTCGGTGAGTACTATATTTATTTCCTTTCTCGCGGAGGCATTTTCCCTAGTATGTAAAGCCAAATACATTGCAATATTCAAAATACCTATGGTCGGTGGTGGTGGTAAAACACCTATCATACGTACTCGATCAATTGATAATGCAGCTGCTTCATCTGAAAAAAAAAACGATGAAAAACGATTAAGTAAAGTTGCTACTTAGGTACTTACAGGATTTCCCAACTTTTAAGTAAGGACATTTTGGAATTTTTGTGTTAGTTATATTAAATAGACAGAACATGTTTACGATTGTACTTATGCATTTTATTTCGATTCTCATTATTTTAAAGATTGAACATTTAAAAATTATTTTGATAAGTTATTCAATATAAACAGGTTACTGCACATATTTTGCGGCTGTTATAATTTTTTTCTTTTGTTAGGTCTTTTGACATCGGGAAATGTCATTTTCTGTATTCGACGTATATTTATTTTACTGCGACAATAACATATGACAAAGTAACAAAAACAAAATAATTCAGCCTCACATTTACTAATTCCCAATTTATTTGGGTCTTTTTTTAAACCAAATTAATATTCGCGTTTTTTTTTAAAAACCAAATATTTATCTACCATAAAGGCCAAAGTCCAGGCAAGGTATACCACAAACGGTAATTAAAAAAGCTACAAGGTTTAATTTTAGTGATTTTCATATTCCGATTATTGTTTCACATGTTAGTTTCAAAAATCTCACAAATAATTCATCTGTCTTACTTACCGTCGTACATATTGTACATATTTCACTTTCAAGTCTTTTTATAGTAATTCACGAAACATCAAAACACTTTATAACGTTAATGAGTATTTAAAAAAATATCAGAATCATGCATATTCACGCATGTTGTTCGTGGTGGGACGAAAGTTACGTACCCATTATCAAAAAACTTAAAATCCTTCCTTTGCCTCCTCTATACTTAGGTAAGAGAGATATGTAATTTTCTCAGATCACATGAGTAATATCTCATACTTTAAAATACGAGGCTAAGTTCTTGAAAGGCAAACCAGGGTAAAAGTAATGAACCTTCTATATCATGAATCATGATCTACAAGAAAAACATATTCAATATCTGCAGTTGTTTATATATTACAGGGGTTCCCAAAGTGGTCCAGGTGGACCCCCAGGGGTCCACGAACGATGTGACAGGGGTCTACGCTGGAGTGGCAAAAAAATAGGGGTTCACAGTTTGTACGTGGGGGTCCACGAAAATTTATCTGGTTTCGATGGTAAATAACGAAACAGATAATGATTTTTGTATTATTTTTATAGCCTGGACGACTGATAAATATATAATAAAAATATTGCGTTCCTCCGTGATAAATATTTCGGTGAATCAAACTACCTATACTATAATACTATATTATTAAAATTACAACTTTCGGCTCCAAAACTTGTCGACTGCAAGTCTGCAACATATCGCGAACGAGCTGTTGGACAAACGAACAAGTCTAGGCTTGCGAAGCACCGTCGCGTCGCTATCGCCGGCGCCGACCAAAACGCTTGTTCGGACGTGCAAAGGGACGAAATACCTATGACTTACGGTAATGTGCTGTGCTTGTATGCACTTGTTTGATTCTTCACCAATAAATACGAATGCTAAGAACAAACGTTACTCATTTGTTTCCGGATTTCGACTACAAAAGTAAAGTGAATTGCTGTTCCTGGTTGCCAGAATCGTGTCGGAAAAGTAAGTACATTATTTGTTTATTTGCTATACAACTTATAGGTATCTCTTTTTGTAGTTAATATATTTGTCTTCTTTGTGTATGATAGACATGTATGAAATATGAAATAATGAACATTACGATTATTACCTACCTACTTCCATAAAACAACAGACAGCCGAAAAAAGTTTATTAGTATTCTTTTTTTGATTCATAGCGAAAAATTATAAATTCTGTTCTATAAAATAGCCATATCCTGTTAAGTAAGACTAAGAAGAAGTTAAGTAAGAATGTTAAGATCACAAAAACTTTTTTATACTTACAGGTAGCTAATTTGAAACATGGCGGAGCCAAAGAAGAAAATTAAGTGTCGACAGTACAGTGTGGAATATTTAAAATTTGGCTTTCTTCCATCAAACGCGGACAAGCGATTGCCCATGTGCCTTTTATGCAATAAAGTTTTGAGCAATGACTCTATGAAACCATCGAAGCTCGAAGATCATCTAAAAAGGTGCCACCCTGATAAAACAGGTAAAGATTTGAAATATTTTCAATCATTGAAAGAAAAATATGAAAAGAGACCCACCCTGCAAGGTATGTTCGCTTCAACATCTGAAAGTAACGATGATGGCTTGCGGGCATCTTACAACATCTCATTACTCATAGCGAAATCTGGAAAACCCCACACCATTGGTGAACAGTTAATTTTACCCGCTGTTGAAGAAGTTTTAAAAACTGTTCTGCACAAACCTCCATTTGACATACTCAAAAAAATTCCTTTGAGTAACAACACTGTACAAAGACGTATTGACGAAATGAGCTCTGATATTGAAAGTTTCTTGTGTAATTATCTGCAAACAACTCATTTTTCTATTCAACTGGACGAGTCAACTTTACCTGATAATGAGGCATTATTATTAGCATTTGTGCGATTTGTTATGGACGAAGAAATTCATGAAGAGCTATTATTCGCCAAAACTTTGAAGACTGACACTAAAGGTGAATCGATATTTAACATCCTGAGCGATTTTTTAAAAGAAAAATCAATTCCGTTCACAAACGTTACATCGGCGGCAACAGATGGAGCTCCTGCAATGGTCGGGAAATATCGTGGGTTCATAAGCCATCTAAAAAAAATGATACCAGATTTAACTGCAATTCACTGTGTCATCCACCGACAACACTTAGTAGCAAAAAATTTGAGTGCTAGACTGCACCAATCGCTCCAATTTGTGATTAACGCGGTTAATAAAATAAAAAGCAATGCTTTGAATACGCGTTTATTTGCCCAATTGTGCGATGAAAATGATGAAGACTTCCAACGATTGCTCTTACACACTGAAGTACGCTGGTTGTCGAAAGGTGCATGTTTAACAAGATTTTACTCACTTTTTGAGTCTGTCTTGGAGTTTCTGGATAGTAAAGCTCCAGATTTAAAAGAAAACCTGATCAAGTTCAAAGCAGATATCGCGTATTTGACAGATTTGTTCAAAAAGTTTAATGATATTAACTTACAACTGCAAGGGGACAACCTCAATTTAATTAAAACAAAGAGTGTGATTTCCGCTTTTCTTGGAAAATTGAAGTTAATGAAGCAAAACATTAGTCGACGCGAATTTTCCCAATTCTCAAGCTTGTCACAGGTAGAATGCGAGGATGATGATATTCAGACATATGTTCAACATTTGATTGCCCTGCATGATGATTTCAAAACCAGATTTGAAGACATTCTCACGATGGAAATACCACCATGGATTATAAATCCATTTGATGAAATGGAAGTGGAGAACGTGATATTGCAAGAGGAGCTACTTGAGCTTAGCACTAATGAGGAGCTGAAGGTGAAATATAAAAAAGGGTATCAAACTTTTTGGCTGCAAGCAGAAATACCCGAAAAATATCCTGGACTGTGGAAAATTGCGAGAAAGCTTTTGATATCATTTCCCTCGTCATATCTTATGGTAAAAAGTTTCAGCACCGTTACAAACCTTTTAACGAAAAATAGGAACAGACTGAATATCACAGAACGAGGAGATTTGCGATTATTCCTGACAAAACTGAACCCAAATATTGACAATTTGTTGTCAATTCATCAAGCTCATCCCTCCCATTAATTTTGAGTGTCATTGTACTTAGAAGTTACGTAACAATGTTTAATTTTAATTATTTTACGACTGTTATTATCATCATAAATATTATAAAGTACTCGAATAAACACAACACAAGCAAAATATACTATATTTAATTTTATTTCACCACTCCGAGATTTAGATTTGATTGATTTTATTTTATTTGATGCTGGAATAGATAGGTTGTGAGTAGATGTCAAAAAAGTAAAGTATTTATTATTGACAGCATATTAACCAATCATTTTTCACTTTTTTTTCTAAACCTGTAAAGAACATTTATGTCACACCTGGCTAAAAGTGGATTTTTTCGCCCGATACATGTGCGGAAATAGCCGCTTTTTCGCCAAATGTTGACATAAAATGATGTATACAACACGGGAGATAATAAAGAAAGCCTTGATCGCACATTTGCGTCCTTCGCTTGCAGCTCGGGCCGTAAATATCTGCGATCTCGGCCTTTCTTTATATTATCTCCCTAGGTGTACATATACGAGGGGCGTTCAATAAATTCTCGGTATTGACATCTTTTAAACCTCTTTGGTAAACTTTTTAATACTGGCCGGTAAAAGTCATTCATTAATATTAAAAAAAAGTAAAATTAAAACGGCGATGTTCTTTTGTTTTTTTGTAAGTACCGAACAAACGTGATCACTATGAGCGTTATTTCAATGTTGGTTAAATTAAAGCACCGAGCGGTAATAAAATTCTTGACCAAACACGTAAAAAATCAATAAGCTATAAAAAGAAATGGATTATGTTTACCGTGAGTCTGCTCCTTCTTTATCAACAATTCAGAAGTGGTCAAGTCAATTTAAGCATGGGGCAGAGAGTATCGAAGACGACCATAGAGCTGGTCGGCCCGTCGAAGCTTCTTCATAAGAAAATTTAAAAAAGTGGAGAAAATTATATATGAAGATGGTTGAGTAAAGGTGAAAGCAATAGCTCAAAGAACTAACAATTCTATTGGTACTAGACACGATATAATTCATGACCATCTTAATATGTCAAAAGTCAGTGCGATATGGGTACCGTGAAACCTGACACCACTTCAGAAGAATACGCGTGTTGCTCGTTGTTCCGAATTTCTTGAGGTGTGCGGTGAAATTCCTGATAAGATACTGCAAAATTTTGTTAGTAGAGATGAAACGTGGGTTCATCATTATGACCCTGAGAGCAAACAAGAGTCCATGCAGTGGTACATTAAAGGAACTCCTCACCCCAAGAAGTTCAAGGTCGTGCCTTCAGCTAGCAAGGTCATGGTCACAATATTCTGGGATTGTGATGGAATGTTGCTGATCGATTATAAAGAAAAGGGTGTAAGTATTAAAGGAGAGCGCTACGCTAATATTATATGCCAAATAAGGGAAGCAATCAAACATAACAGACGGGGAAAATCAGCCAAAGGTGTTCTGCTTCTACACGACAACGCCCCTGTGCATAGTGCTCATATTGCCAAGGCTGCTGCTCTTGAATCTGGACTCGAAACTATTACATACCCACCGTATAGTCGAGACTTGACCCCGAGTGACTTATATTTGTTTCCCAATGTCAAAAAGAATCTACGTGGAAATTAATTTTCTAACGATGAAGCATTGAAGACAGTAGTGTAGGAGCATTTTGACACCAAAGACAATTTTTTTTTTATGAGGGGTTAAAAAAACTATTTGACCGGTCTTATAAGTGCATAAACATAGGAGAGGAGTATATTGAAAAATAAAAATAAAACATCTATAATATTCTTTTGTTTTCATTCTAATACCGAGAATTTATTGAACGCCCCTCGTAATATACTATACTATTTCATAGTTATATCGTCACCAGAGTTAGGTAATAGTCACATTTTTGTAATTTTTTGGGAATATGGTGTAGGCTGTAGAGTAGGGGGTCCACCAGAACCAGCAAATTTTTTAAAGTGGTCTATGAGAAGAAAAAGTTTGGGAACCCCTGATATATTATAATCATCCCCGGAGGAAGCTGCAGACTGGCTTTTAGAGGATTTTTACAGCGTAAAGGCGTATCTCGACCACAGACAACGGTTTTCATGATTTTATTGTGTTTCTTTGTCCGTGATCTGATATGCCTATTATGTTTACTTTCTCTATTATTTCAATTTGAAATTTTATGGTTAGTTTAATTTATTTTTAATCTTTCGTCATTTTAATTTACTAGGTACTATATATTTGCACACTTGCATGCGAGCTATATACACGAAACAGAATGTACTGTAACATCTCTATACTGTGTCTATGCAAATGAATAATTTCTGATTTCTGCAACTTTAATATACCATGTTTATTTTTTTTACAGGGCACCCTGAGTATGGCATACAAACTGACGTGGGCTTTGGCCAGAACGGAAAGGGAGGCCTAGGCCTCAACGTCAAGACTGATGGTGCCCTTGATGGCCATGGAGGCGTTAGCGGTTCCGGGGGACTGAGTGGATCTGGGAGCAACGGAGAGGTAGGAGGACCAAGTACTGGAGGCGAGCGAGGTCATAGCGGCGAGGCAGGTGGTAAAGGAAACAGCCATAGAGTTTTAGGCCTCGATACTGGTTTTGGGGGCAGCATAGGTGCAAATGGAGGTATGGGTAGTGACGGAGGCAGTAGCCATGGACTCAATGGCCTGGCTGGTCGTGAAGGTAGCCACGATGGCCATGGAAATAGTGGTTCGGGAGGACATAGAGACAATAACAACCAAGGAGGCTTAGGAGGCAGCCTGGATGAGCTTTCTAATGTCGGAAGTCACGGAAACGATGCGCGAAAGGGACTCAATGGTCAGGCTGGCTTGGATGGCAACCACGATGGACACGGAAAAGGTGGTCTTGAGGGTCACAGTGAAAATAATAGTCAGGGAGGTTTCGGTGGACTGTTTGGCCAAGCAGGTTTAGAGAGCAACCAGAATGGGCATGAAAAAGGTGGATTTGCGAGTCATGGAGACAATAACAGCCAGGGAGGTTCCGGTGGCAGTCACATTGGACTGTTTGGACAAGCTGGCTTAGAGAGCAGCCACCATGGACACGGGCAAGGTCTTGACAGTCACGGAGGCAGTAACAATCAGGGAGTTTTTGGAGCCAGCCATGGGGTTAATGAAGGCAGTCACGGTGGAAATGGTGGTCTCGGAAGTTATGGACTCGGTAACAATTTCGGAAGTCATGGTAGCAATGACCACGGTTTTGGAGGTAGTAACGATGGACATGGCAATAACCAGAGAGGTTTCGGAGCCAGCCATGGGGGATATGGAGGTAGCCAAGGTGGATATGGTGGTCTTGGAGGTTACGGGCACGGTGACCATAACAGCCAGGGAGGTTCCGGTGGCAGTCATAGTGGACTGTTTGGACAAACTGGCTTGGAGAGCAACCACCATGGACACGGGAAAGGTCTTGAGGGTCACGGAGGCAATAACAATCAGGGAGGTTTTGGTGCCAGCCATGGGGTTAACGGAGGCAGCAACAGTGGATATGGTGGTCTTGGAGGTCACGGGCACGGTACCAATTTCGGAAGTCATGGAAGCAATGACCACGGTTTTGGAGGCAGTAACGATGGACATGGCAATAACCAGGGAGGTTTCGGAGCCAGCCATGGGGGATATGCAGGTAGCCAAGGTGGATATGGTGGTCTTGGAGGTTACGGGCACGGTACAAATTTCGGAAGTCACGGAAGCAATGACGGTACAAATTTCGGAAGCCACGGTTTTGGAGGCAGTCACGATGGACATGGACGCGGTGGTTTCGATGCCCAGACAAGCTTTGGAGGCAGCCATGATGGATATGAATCAAGTGGTTGTGGAGTACGCGGTGACAATAATGGCCAGGAAGGTTTTGAAGGAAGTTCGAGTCATGGAGCTCAAGTAAACAGTCTCCCGGGAAGTTTAGGCGTAGAAGGCAGTGTTGGAGGTAGCCGCACCCAGATCCAAGCCGGATACAAGCAATGAAACTGTAGTAAAAAATAGTCATAGTCCACGGTCCAACTTGTATTTGTTTCAATGCCTGGGAGGGATCTGGAGTAATTTAGTCTTAAAATAAAAGTTGCACACGATAACGGCGAAAACCAAAATTATCAGCCGTTCAAGGCTGGAGTGATAACCCACCAGAATTTGATAATACTCAGAAGCAACTATTATTTTATAATAACAATAAATAATTTTAATAACAAACATGGGATTTCGATAACTTTACCCCTACATACTCGTACTTTTACAGAAGCTAGAAACCAGCGATACAATTGACAACGTTTCTTTTTTTAAGCGGCTTTTTTCCGATGAAATCAAATAGACGATAAAAAATTAAGTAAAACCACATTTTTCAATTCTCGAAAATATCCCAATTTCATATAAATAAATCAATTTACAAAGTTTCTCATTCTGAAAGAGAGTAAGGGACAAGTAAGGCGTCACAGCGTAACAAATCATACAGAAGCACTGTTACTAAGACAAATTTACTAAAGAAAGTGAACTGCTGTGCGCTGTGACTGTCACAATTTCATACTAGTGACGTTATTATTACGATGTAGGCTCTCTTCACATTTTCGTGAATATGTAGAAAACTAATAGCTATAAAATTAATTTAAAAAAAATATTTTGGCCACAGACCTAGATAAACCTAGATGCCCCCAATGTATGTACTTCGCGTGTATCTAAATGGTGCGGTGCACCACTTGCCGCTCAATCGCGCTTCTGTCGTTCTAACTGTAAGACGTTTGTTGCTGCACTAGAAAATGCCACACTGCGCCGTAATTGACTGTTCAAATTCAACAAGAGTGGTTAGTCGAGTAAACGGTGACGTTTCCTTTCATAAGTAAGTATTTTTTGTAATATATTGCGCCTTATTGAATTTAAATTTAATTATTTTCAACTTGGAGTGATGTCGTGCCGTTTCTACCAAAATATTTACACGCATAGTATATTTTGCAAGTACGCCATCCATTGCGGCTTCTACTTTAAATCATACTTAAGGACTTTTATTTGTAGGCCGCACTGGACAGTGAAGCAAACGATTATTTCGTAAATCTTCACGTTGCAGGGAAGTAGGGATTTTCTCATTGTCTGTCGATTTAAAGTGAGTAGTGCTGTACACTGCGGTTTCCTGCAATATCACTGTGCAATTCGATTTATAATAGATTTTTGTGACGGACAATGATAATTAAGGCTAGTTACTATACAATAATGTTATTCTTTTACATTAAAAATATTTAATAGTTTTAATTTAATAATATTTTTTAGCAATAGATTCTTAAGCGTCACGGAAGCAGGGAAATTCTTTCATAAAGTGCTTAGTAGAATATTTATTTGATTGTTGACTATATGTAGGTATCAGGGCATTAAGCGAAGAAGAATATGCAATCATTTACTTAATTGTATTTATTTAATAACCACCAAGCACTTAGTTATTACACTATTTCACGTTTTGAATGCTATTAAAAAAATGCACTATATAATATCTATTTTCATTATGTCTATTCCTCTCTGAAATGAACTATAGTTTTGCATCGATGAAAGGTTGTTGTTGTAAAAATATTGCAACCTTTCTTTTGGGAAATCGTGATGTAAAAAAATCTCTGACTTGTTGACCGAGCGAGCAAAGCGTCTCCGTTCGCATTTCTCAACCGATTCTCGTGATATTTTGTGAGCAGAATTTCTTGATCGTGTCAGCTTTTGGAAATATTGAAATAAAAAAAATGCGATGTCTACAACTCACAGAGCCACTAGTAATCTTTTGAATCACTTTCTCATTGTCCGTCTATAAACTCGAAATATGATCGATAAAATAATCGATAGAAAATCAATCATAAAAATGTCGATTTATTATCACGGAACATTTTGTATGCTTAAAACAGACATATTAACGTAAATTCATAGGTTTAATTACTTGAATTTTGAAGTAAATGGCAGAACGTAAACTAAAGCGGTCAGGCTGCGTACGTCCTCTCATCGCAAAAGCCTACTGAGTACTAAATCGACGGCGGCGCCTTTGAATCGGTTTAACGCGGCGGTAGTATTGGACATCACTAAAATGCTTACGTGACGTCATAGTAGGCACGTAAAAATTGACACGCTCGGTTTCCATACTATTGAGCGCGTTTGCGGCGTCTATATATATGGTCTGTGATATTGGCGTTTCTTGTTAACAAATTAACGAATTGAGTCAAGATTTCAAATTACTTAATAAAAATAAATTTTGTCAATTGATATGATCTGATATGATACTAGTATGTAATTAGTTTACGCTCACTTTAAAGTACCGAGAAAGAATGTGCAGTGTAGGGTTCCGTAGTTGCCCAATGAGCTTACTTAAAAAAAATCAATAACAAGCAAAAGGGAATACTTACTTTCGTAACGTTTCATACGTCTTTTACTAAGAAGGGAAGACTTTATACGATAACTCATAAACAGCTTAACTGATCATGTCCGCTATAGTTTTCGTTAAAAGTCTTTATTAAGCTTTACCTTCATGATGTTTTTCATATTTTTGGACTCATAGTTCAAAAGTTAGAGAGGGGGCTCATTTCTTTTATCAAAAAGTGTTTGATGAAGACCTCTTTTCATTTTTAAAGAACTATCCAACAACACCCCACACCATAAGGTTGAAGCCCTTAATTTTTTTTACGACTTTGCCAGCTTTATTGGTTTATACCATACCAAATCTAGCACTAACAATCACAGAGCAAAGCCTTGGATAGACAGACAGCCAGACAGAATGACATGGGAAAACTATTTAAAAACAAAATACAGTCGAATTGAGAACGTCCTCCTTTTTTGAAGTCGGTTAAAATATTAAAACTTTTGGTCAATATGGAAACTTTAAAGATGGTGTATTACGCATACATCCAATATGTTAAATTATGCTATTACAGACTGGGGAAATGCGTCAGGAATTAACAAAATAGTGCTAGTGCTTCAGAAACGCTCAATAAGACCAACCGACCCCCCCGACGACCGACCGGGGTGTGGAGTCAACCGACTCGAATCAGCAAAGCATTTTGGGAAACCTGGTGTAATGACCGTGATATTGTTATTTGTCTATGAATCGCCACTAGAAGTTATAAACAGGCAGAATCGCTTCTTAAACTGTCTGACATGAAATACACGAAATTATAAATAATACACGAAATACCAGATTATTGCTTTAAAATCACGGTTAAAGAAAACTCAAAAACAAGGAACTTTCTTAAAAATTAAGTTATTCAATAAACTTCATGTCTACGAATGAGTCTACCATTTAACTTTTTTTAAGAAAAAGACATCATTGTATTTCAGGAAACATGCCTTATACTCTATAACAGAATTTCTTACCTCTTCATTTCTATCTTGATAACAAAAATTTCGAATAAAATTACCAATATTTAGTAAACGCTACTACATTCTTTGACTATTTTTATTATACAAACTGTAAATTATATGTTTCAATTCTATACAATTAATAATTATAAAATTAAGTGTGATTTTTTAAATGTTAAAGTACCTATTGTTCCCAAAATCCTATTATAAGCTGATTTAATTATTATTGCAATATTTGTAATTGACATACCATGTACATATACTTAATGGTGAATAAAATAAAATGAATACTGAATACTAATGAGGAATGAAAAACTATATTGAGAGGACTTGGAAGCTGTCCTTTTTGTACCTAAATGTTTTACATTTGAGGAGATTATTTTCGGTTCTTAGTTATGTGTTACTTTATAACCACACTGCCTACAGATGATAGTGATATCTATGAACCATTTAAAGGTAAATCATAATATATGAATAGTCAATATGTAGTGTCAAGAGGGCGCTATTATTCTGATTTATATGGCAACAGTTCAGTATAGTTGGAACATTGCGAATTGGCCACTCATCATTTTAAATTACTTTCATTCACCGTAATCAAAATCAGAATCCAAATATTTGGTGTCCATAGTGGCTTTAAATTCAGACCAACCAATTCATTAAGTGACTTATTAGATTTACTTTCAGAGTTAGAGGTGTCAGAGCCAACTTTAATCACGAACTTCGCAACGTGGATATCAATTATATGATCTGATTTCCTATCATAATTTTCTATTTTGATAACATGATTGCAACAGCTCTCCCAAGTATCGGCAGTTATTTCCTGAAAATAAAAACCGTTACTTCCATAACATATGCGACTTAGCATTATCATTTTAAGCGGATTCCGTAACCCATGTACGCTCGCGATTCTAAGAGCCCTAGAACTAGACCCTATTAAAAAGGATTAGGAAAGGAGGAGGAAAGAGGGCGATTGAAATAACGTCAACACCCCTTCAATGATAGTAGACTTTTCAATCATCAAGATTGATTGTCTCCGAAGCCCATAATAAATACTTATATTCAAACTCAATTTCTTTACGGCGGGTATCTCCTCGCTTGTATAACATAACACTACAATAAGCGATTTATAATAACCAGACTATAATGACATCTTCACTTGTTTACCTGTCAGCTCTGAAGTTAATTTTGAAATGTTTTGTGGTGAAATAGTTTCATTTCCCGAGAATTTTTTTCCAGCAGTTTATTATATACATTATTAATAATGTTCCGCTCTTGACTATGAATAGTTTTGGGCATTTTTTTGTCATTAATCATTTAATATTCAACACTTTATTATTATTCAAATAAACCGCCACAGTGACACTGACAACCTATCATTAGAATTATTGCTAGTGTAAGAAATTAGTTCCAAAGAAATTCCGCAACATGGCGCATGGTCATATATTAATGGTTTACCTTTAATCGCCGAGAATTTTTCATCGAACATGCCCGGGTCGCACGTGCACGAATTTTTCATCGAACTAGCACGAAATTACACATTTTTTTATATCTTCATTATTCAAATTAAAACCCGTAAGAGAGATGAATATCCTGTAAATAAACATATTTATACCAGACATTTGTCTTATTTATCAGACTGCGGCGAAATGAGCTGGATATATTGTGTCTCATATATCAGACTACGGCGGTTAAAGGGTTACGCAGAATCGAATTTACGGGTGTAAACAAACACTAGGGGTCTACGGGTCGCGCTCTAAATGTATGATATTGATAACACTGGCTATATATACAGGAGCTGACCCAACATGCGACATAACTTCAAGAGAATAGCAGCAATGGCTTTCAAAGTGAGTTTAGTTTATTATTTAAGATTATTAATTTAAAATATTAGTTACACTACAGCCCATTTGTGATGCTTTTCTTGTGAATGTTATAAAATAAAGAGGTCCTAACCTAGATTTTGTTTAGGTACTTTTAAGACAACCCTAGTGGGTAACATTTTTTTAATTCAAACGTTTAAATAAATTTAAAGAGATATTTCAATTCAGTAGTTGAAGAGTGTGATATGTTCATTATTCAATTAGACCGCCCTTCTCCTAAGAAATGTGATACGACCAAAAAACAAACTGATAAGTACGTAATGCGAAAGAGTGAGAAGATATCCTTGTCAGTGAATCTATATGCTTTACACCAGCCCTCATTTTTAGGGTTCCGTACTCAAAAGGTCAAAACGGAACCCTATTACTAAGACTTCGCTGTCTGTCCGTCCGTCTGTACGTCCGTCTGTCTGTCACCAGGCTGTATCTCAAGAACCGCGATAGTTAGACAGTTGACATTTTCACAGATGATATATTTCCGTTGCCGCTATAACATCAAATATTCAAAACCGGCCAAGTGCGAGTCGGACTCTGCCGTTTTTATAGATAACGGAACCCTTCGTGCGCGAGTCCGACTCGCACTTGGCCAGTTTTTACGGTTCCGTACCTACAGGGTACCTACATAGTGTTGAGTCTTGCAAGTACGAGTACTATGGTGCCGAAACCCTTGATGTGCTCGGCTCGCACTTGGCCGGTTGTTACACAAATACACTACCTATTCGCAAGTCTGAACGACTAAATTTCATCACATACCTAAGGCTAGTTTCGCGGTATAAAATATAGCTTATGTCCGTCGGTCCATCCTAAAGGCCCGTTTAGTAGGTAGTATATATATAGATGGAAATTGGAGTTATAATTTGCATCGTTTTGGTTCACAGATCGCGTGCTTAGTCCTCGCATTGGTAGTGGCTGTTTTCGGTGAGTACCTACCATTTCCTCATCCATCTTGGAGGCATATTCCCGAGTCTCGGTAGCCCAGCCTGGGTCATAACTTTTACTATAACTTATTCGGTTTCATAACAGCGTTTCAACCTCTCTCAACTCAACTGTGGTCGAGTTTTGTATGTACTCGTAGATATTGATTTTGATTTTTACATTGTTTAGGTATTTCGTAGGGATAGGGATACTACTAAACTACTAGGACAGCTACCAAACGACTTATAACTGGGACAACTACCAAACCTCGTTAATAATAATAATAAACATTTGTTGTCAGATAACCAAAGATCCATAGTTTTTTAGTAAAATACCATTTAGAATTTGTTAGTCAAAGTCAAGTCAAAGCTTGCAGATTAAAGTTAAATATATATCATTATTTTGAAAATTAAACTGGATGATAGAAACTTCAACCAAAATGGGTATGAACCAGGTAGTTCATATCAAGTTACAAATAAGGGCCTATGTGAACATTTCATCCAAGCTTATCAAAATAAATTCAATATAAAAACTTATTTAGCATAGCATTTTTTAAAGCAGACCTGAAAGCCATAAAAAGGTCTATCGTACTCGTATGTTTTTTAACTAACGTTGGTGTGCGTTGTCACATAAAAATATACATACTATACCTAAACAGGTAACATTTTGCAGTTTTCTTTTCACTAACTGGTGAATACAAGTTGGGAAATGAAAAACTAGAAAATATTGGATAGATATTTGTAAACATCAATTAAAATAAATGTAATTTTTTGTATATGTAATTATTGAATATGTACTATGCTTGTACTTCTGTACTTCCCTCGAACCTAGCTTTTTCTCGATAAGAAAATTAACATTATTAAATTCATGATATATAAAATTTACGCCATTTGTCTTGTTAAAGGTCAATATGGCGGTCACGGGGGTTCCGGACAAGGTGGTTACGGTCAACAGGGATTGGGGCAGGGCGGTCACGGACAGCAGGGATTCGGCCAAAGTGGACACGGACAGCAGGGATTCGGCCAAAGTGGACACGGACAGCAGGGATTCGGCCAAGGCGGACACGGACAGCAGGGATTAGGCCAAGGTGGGCACGGACAGCAGGGCTTTGGCCAGGGTGGACACGGACAGCAGGGCTATGGTCAGGGTGGACACGGACAGCAGGGCTTTGGCCAGGGTGGACACGGACAGCAGGGATTATTAGGCCAGGGTGGTCACGGACAGCAGGGATTCGGCCAAGGTGGACACGGACAACATGGCGGCCATAATGACCCTGGTTTCTCAAACGGACAGGGACAAGGTGGTTTTGGAGGTCACCAGCAAGGCGGTTACAAGCAGCACGGATATTAAATTGTAGTAAAAAAAATGTTACAAGGTTAAGTAAATATTAAGTGACTACAGCCCGGCTAGTATGATAGCTTATACCGTCACGTTATATGGCCAAAATGTACTGAAACGTCACATAAAACGTGACGGTATAAGCTATCATACTAGCCGGGCAGGTCTACGTAAACCTCAGTATAATTTGGTCTAAATAAAGCATTGAAAAACAAAACCCATCGCTCAAGGCTGTTCCGATAACCTCCAGAATTTGATAATACAGTTATTAACTAAATAAACAAATATAACAACATACCTACGCGATGTTTTGATTGTATAACCACCTTATCTTCCGTGTCATTGGTCATGTGTCATAGATCTCACGCAATCAGCGATTCGTGCCGCACACGCAGGATCAGCAATTTATGCCTACAAAACATATTATGTTCTTCCTAGACTAATATACCAGCAACTGCATGCAGGTAATAGATAGGCACTCTAGAAAAAGAATATTCAAGTTACCATTTGTTTACAACTAGCTGTCCTGGCGAATTTTGTACCACCGCGACCCGTTCCGTACAAAAAGTATGGTTTTTTTCGTACATTTTACCGATATTTTAATAGAAGACGAATCATAAGAATCGAAGTACTTAAAAATTGGCCCAGCCGTTCTCGAGTTATAGATGGTGTAGTTGACTCGAATATGTTTTATATATATAGAAGATAGATTGCCAATAACTATGAGATTTCAAATATTCATGACTAGAACAGCAAATATTTAGCATCAAAACAGCAAATATTTAAATATTTTCGGACCCATAGTTTAAATTTTTAAAAATACATCTATCATTTTGAAAGATCTGTCCAACAACACCCCACACGATAGGGTTGAAGCAAAAAAAAAAAACCCACTTTACGTGTAGGGGATGTACCGTTATTATTTTTTTAGTTTTTATTTTACTACTTTGTCAAAATTGATTTATAAATGCCGTGGCATGGATATATGCCAAATTGCAGTTTTCTAGCACTAACAATCACAGAGCAAGGCCTTGGACAGACAGACGGATAGACAGACAGACAGACGGACATGGCGAAACTATAACGGTTCCTATACTTGACTACAGAACCCTAAAAAAGGTACCTACATTTTTTAGGTTTATGTTCCGTGTTCAAGTCATGAAATTGGTCTCTACCTCTTTTGAACTTTAATATTCAAATAATAAAGTCGATAAGTGGTAAAGCCATTGCTTGTCTGATTGTACATACTCGTAATCAATGGCCACTGCATCCTTGTTGGATAATTATTGCAACGTTTGTAGATAGTGGATAATCCTGCGTAGCAAGCGCGATGGGTATTATGTGACGTTATAGGGCTTAGCGACCGGAAACCGTGATCATAAAATCTATCGAGCTAGATGGGCTGCAGGCGAGGCGTATGATGGTTGCCATTTTATCACTTATGATACAGCTACGTGTACGCTTATATCTTTATAGTCGACTACAAAGACATGGATACATTTTTAGGTGTACGAAGATGAGCCCCACTACTACTTGATCAATTTATGATGGGTCATCCTAAACGTCTAATAGGTACTGACACTTAATTCTCAATACTCGTACCTATAGTACACCTCTAATCTTATGAATTAAGATTGATAGTGTCAAGTTTTAGGCCAGATTTTTTATACCACGTCGGTGGCTAACAAGCGTACGGCCCGCCTGATGCTAAGCGGTCACCGCAGCCTATGGTCGCCTGCAACTCCAGGGGTGACACATGCTTGATGTCGACCCCTTAAAAAATTATACACTTGAAGAATCCCTTACTGTTTTCCCCGGGAAAGCCTCGATATAGCATATTTCCACAATTGGAGCGTCCGAGGGAGGAATTTCCTCTGGAACAGTACCGTAAGCGACCATTTTGGATCGAAGGTGTGGGGATGAATGCCCTACCTACGGCGAGCAGTGCGATGGTAGAGAGCGGCCGTGGGCATCATGTAGTGAGCCACTGGGGCGCTTAACTTGACAGTGATATGACCTTTTGTAGCTGTCAAATCGATTGAACACATCTTAGACTGAGTTGCACCAACCATCCATAAAAAAAGCGGTAAGCGGTGTCCATTAAAATCTGATTGTATGGAAAGATTGTCTAGTTTCTATGGAATGACAGCTGCCGAAGCCATAATTTTAAAAGGCTGATCGGTCTGTAATTGAGTTGGTGCAACCTTATGTACAGTCTAGTTTAAACGCGATAGTAATTCAGTCTGTGTGTTAATTACCCTTTCACGGTTACACCGTTGAACCGGTTTGGGTAAGGAGTACAAAAAGGACATAATTAGAATTATTTTATCCCAAAAAGCTCCCCCTAACAAGGTTAAACGACGGGAAGGAGTTTGTATGACAATGCGACGCGTGGGGACAACGTCATTTTTACAAGGTTTTTATTTAGTTTCACCTGTCCCGTTATCTGTCTGTAATCAAATCTTGTAAGTTAAATTAGATCCATTTCCCGGTTTCCGATTGAGCTAAAATTTTGCATGCATGTATAAATTGGATAACAATGCAATATTATTGTGACATAGAGCTGATCTGACAATGGAGACAGAAGGTGCTGGTCAATTGGCATAGCAATTCCTAAACTACACAAGATAAACCAATCGTGTTTGGGCTCATTCGAACCGACTCAACAAGTAATTTATGAATGTGGAAAAAAATACCTACAGTAAAATCTTGTACCAAAAATGAAGTTTTTGAACAAAAACTATTTTGTGAAAGAGGAAGCAAACGAGCAGATGAATCGCCTAATAGTAAGCTATTATCGTCGCCCATGAACACTCGGAACACCAGGAGGGTTGAAGTGCGTTGCCGGCCATTAAGATTGGAGTACGCTCTTTTCATAATTACACAAGCCAGTGGACAATTGGTTGGTACCTAACACCTATCCGTTACAAGACAGTGGCCTTATGCTAACCTTCATGACGTCAGCTGTTGCAGGAAGGTAGACACCATCCCGTTTTCCTCAGGACAAGGTTGGACAATGTTCATGAAACATCACGGTCAATATCTTTATAGATTCTCAAGAGAGTATCCTGGTAATTATGACTTACTTCATTATCAGCGTAATTAGTCGGCTCCCATGAGGAAACACAATTAACGAGTCAATCAATAGGATCAATAATGAATAGCCACGCTTACGTAATTATTACTAGAATTTGGTTTTAATTACTTTTTACTCGATATAACGTAAGTAATTGGATTTAAGTTGATATTTTAGAAAATTTACTTCAGAATGACTGAGGTGCACCAATTTTTTATTCAATTCTAATTTGTTATATCCTACGGGCGGCTCAACATTATTTATCCGATACTTACACAGTCCATTATGTTATTAAAGTAACACAGAGACGATTTTTTTAATACCACGTCGGTTGCAAACAAGCGTAAGGCCCGCCTGATGGCAGGCGGTCACCGCAGCCTATGGACCCCTGCAACTCCAGGGGTGTCACATGCTCGTTGCAGACCCTTTAAAAATTTATACACTCTTTTCTTGAAGAATCCCATACTGTAGTTCCTCGGGAAAACCTCGACATGGAGCTCATTCCACAACCGGAGCGTCCGAGGGAGGAAGTTCCTCTGAAACCGTACCGTACGCGACCATTATATAAGTGTATAAATACCTATATAAGTGGGCAACCACGAAAATTCAGTACATATCATTGCGATTAGAAAACAATGATTAAGTAATCAATCAGCTACGAATCCACAAAAAAAAAACCAAGTAGTTGCTCATCTTGAACAACGAGCTATGATAGTGAGCCACGCGGGAGTTTTTATCCTTCATTCGTGATATATTTCTCTATTCGATCATCCAATTAAGTTAGGCTGTCTCAAAATGGAGTTCACACTGTGGAGCTGTGTAAGTCATTTGCATATACATTGTACAAATTAGTTTCAGATTAATTTCCTCGAACACTCGTGGGACCGCCGCCACAATGCACCTTCTTAAACCCGAAGCCTCATTGTCGACATAATCATCATCAGAATGATCTCAATCATTATCTCATTTTCAGCACGCTTACCTGTCATTATAGTGTCTGTTTCCTATGGTATATAAGGCTGGTTTGTTAAAGTAAGGCAAGTTATCTACCAGACTCCTGAGAGATCTCTTGTGATTTATATTGAGAGCGGTACTACCCGGATATAATATGGCAAAACTCGTTGTAAGTATTGTCTCTACTTTAAACAATTAATCTTGACTGGTATTTTATTGCATTTTGACAATTACTATGGTTTTGAATATAGAATAATTGTATAAAGTAGGTGTCTAAATAAAATAATGCGTGTTAAGTATGTAAGTGAGGGGTATTGGAAGAGAAGACCTCCACTAAGTTTTCCAACCAAATTAGATGAATTAAAGAATAATCAGGTCGAAAGTACCCTAAATCAACGAGTATGTGTGGAAGATAAGTTTGACATTATATCTAGTAGCAAGTGGTAATCCGAGATCTCTGCCTAACCCTACTGAAACACGCATGAGCATATACATATGTATACAATTAGTTAAAAACTTGCATTTGAAGACTTGATTAATTTTAAGCATTAATTTTTCGCGTCAGGAAAAGTAAAACCGTATTCACGTGAACACTATTAAATTCTAACAGCAGTGTCCCGCCGCAATGGTTAACGCTTTTATAATGTGTTCTGTGTGACGATGTTATGTAGGGATACCAAGTTGGAAACAGGTGGGCTGTCAATCGCGTGTCAGGATCATTCAGCCCATTTCCCCAAAGTCGGAGCTTAAGGTTGCTGTTCCGACGGCATTGCCACAGAAGGACATCTTTGGGTTTGCCATTCTTTAATTCGCTCTCCTCTAGCGTATCTCTACCGAATATATTACACCGCATTGCTGCGTACATAACGCATTCCGCTAATATATGTTTTCTAGTTTCTTTCTCCTCACAATGTAGATAGGAGGCGTCATTACTAACAGCTCAATAGCTGTTCAGCTTAATAGCTGTTTAGCTTAATAGCTGTTTAGCTTAATAGCTGTTCAGCTTAATAGCTGTGCTGTGTCAGACACCTAAAGGTAATCCTTCCTTTTACCCAGTTTCAGCAGATACAAGGTTCTTATTCTATGGTTTATTTCCACTATAATCATCTTTGCCTGTCTGCACCCAATTGCTTCCCTCCATTCACTTTCTACTACCCTTTCATTGAGTCTTTCTATGACCCCTTTGTGACCTCAGCTGAGAAGGGAAGGGCCGTTACTGGACCCATAAATTCTATTCTGCTCCTTCCCTTGCCAGCGCGTCCACTTTCTCGTTACCCGCTGCTCCCTGGTGCCCTAATATCCATGCTACCGTGACAACTGGATATTTTCCTAACCCGTTAAGCTCTTTTGTGCATTCTTTCACCAGAGAGGAGATGACCGTTACCATGTTTAGGGCCTTAAGTGCAGTCTAACTGACCGTGTATATATACCGTGTATATATATACATATCACTGCCCTTCCAGTCTCCTGTTTACTCTCCTTTATTATTTTTGTGCACACCTCATAATCGCAAATACTTCCGATTGAAATAAACTGGCATATCTGCCTAGTGATACATTAAGCCGCAGTACTCGTAAATTAGTTTTACAATGTAGTGCCGGACTTGACATCATTTCAGAGAATCTACAGAACTTGGCACCGATTTAGATCTCAATTCTTTTGTCGGTGAAGACGACAACCAAGCATCGCATATTCTTAATATTGAACTTGGCACCCATTTTCACATCTATGTTTTTGATGGGCTATCATTACTTTTTGTCAATCTCCGCCAAATGGGGCTTTTTAAGAGCGAATGCACGAGTTACTTTACAAAATACCCAAATCGCTATAGGTGGACCTCAAATATTTGAAGAGTTCCCTCGATTTCTCCAAGACCTTATGACCAGATTCTTACCTGCTATAACTATGGGACTAGCCCTGAAGTATACCGTTTCAGACAAAAAATAATTTTCCAAATCGGTTAATAAATAACGGAGTTCTGAGGTAACTAGCATAAATAATAATAATAATAAAACTAATGAAAAAATCACAGTTTTCGGATTTTTGTGCACACCTCATATTTGAAAATACTTCCGATTGAAATAAACTGGCATATCTGCCCAGTGATACAGATTTTCTTTTCCCAAATTTGGGTATCACTATGCCAGCATTCGCTAACTTAGTCGAGCTTTTTCTCAATCCATCTGTAAAAATGAGTTTGTCATCTGGTGCTCGACTTCACCTTCCAGTTATCTCTCTCCTATCCTGTGTATCCTATACTTCTTATCAAAAATCTCTTGCCTTTTAATTAGGTCATTGTTGGCCATCAGCTTCTCTAGCTTTGCTAGCGCCTCATTCTGTATCAGCGCGCGCCCCTTGTCCACAATCTTTGTATGCTTTGATTCTATATCACTGATGTTCTGTGATCTTCTTCTCAAGCTCAATCTTTAGTGTCTTCATACCAAGCTTTATCTCCATTGCATGTGTCGGAGTCGTTCTCATCACCACACACACACACACGCACCACACCATACGCCACCACATGCTAGTCTGTGTAGCATTTAGTTCTTTGTGACATTCTTTTAAACAAGCCCTATGCCACCAGACCCTACGTAGAATTTCAAGTCAACAGAAGATATTAGCTGTAAAAGTCGCAAAAAGTGTAACTACTTAAATAAATAAAAAGTGTGTCCCGCCTACCCTCTAATTTACAATTTATTTTCACCTTCTGTTTAATTTCTTACAGATCCTATTCTCCGTGCTAGCGCTGGCCGCGATGGCCGCCGCCGGTGACGACACAACCACCACCCCCCCGGACGCCACCACCACCCTCGCCCCCGGCAACGACACCGCCCCCGCTGCCCTCAAGGACGGGGCCCTCGCCCCTGAGGCGGACGCCGCCCCCCACGCCCCTGCGGACGCCGCCCTCGCCCCCGGAGACGGCGCAGACGCCGGTAACCAGCCCCCGAAAACTGCTAACCAAGACAGCAGATAGACCTACTGACCAGTAATCACACGCTGCCTATTTACCACGATCTTTAGATACGACTTAACTTAGGTTGGGTAATGACAGTGCTAGCAATTTTCTAGCCCCCTATGCGTCATCATCAAATGTTACAAATGCCATAATTTTCAACACGCACTAGGTAGCGGCACGTAAGTCTAGCGGTGGACGAAGCGTGGAAGGGATAGTTGCGCATAGGTACTGTCGCGCACGTAATTCTTATATCTACAAATTGATTACAATCTTCCTTCTTTTATAATTATCTTAGCTAGTCTCATCCTTCACTAATATTCGTCCCCTTCACTCCCCCGTGATACCTTATTTTCGACTTCTGCGCAGAAACGGTCAGCGCTAGACTTACGTGCCGCTACCTATACCTGCCTATATGAATTAGAGCATCGCTAGAAATTCATTCATGGACCAAAATTTAATAATAGAAGATCGTGGCCTCTCCTTAGAGAATAAGTCTCTTTTAATACTGGCGTATTGAAAACCATAAAAAAAAAGGTTGAGTCTGTTAACGGCTTGTTAAATTAATTGTAGTATAATTGTGCTGTCAAGTGTCTTCATAAAAAGTGAGCAGTTCAGTGCCACACACAATAGTTTACTCAATTTTCATGAAAATTGTACCTTCATTCTATTAAAAAACAATAATATATTGTAAGAACTCATTAACTGTCGAATACTTTCCAAATTAATTTAGTTTATAAATAAATTATTGATATATTTTACATGTTTTTTTACAATTAACAACCTATTCCAGAGAGAGAGTGCAGATACCAATTTACAGTACACCACTACAAACTAGTACCTACTAAGTAACCACAACTTACAAACAAGACTTTTATCTACGTTTAAAAGCCTAGTACGGGAAAGGTATGAAAATCTAGATTGGTGGGCAGAAGGGGGAGGGACCGAGGGTCGAGGTTTTTTTTTACATTTAAAGATATTAACATTTTTACCAAATAAAAACGTTCCAATATTATAACAAGGGTGTCGGAGAGTCGGGCAGAGTGCCGGTGTAGGTAAAATAATAGACGAGTCGCACTAAGGTGAGGAACATCTTTATTGGCAAATCTACCTATTTTATACATTTATGGTTAACGCTTATACAAGAAATATGCGTTTAAGTCGCAGTAAACTATTGTTACTGCTTAACACTAAATGCGGCCAATCGCCATACTACAAAATCAGAGAGTTGTGTGCATTTTATTTGGTAGTTATTGAATGCGATGGGAATTCATTTAAAAAACAAGAAAATCGAAAACTTATACTAAGTAATTCAAGCCCTTTCACAATGACACCACACTTGACATATTTAGTCAATAGACTTTGAACTTTGGCGCCCCTCTTGTATGTATAAGTAGTTCTTGAGATATTTAGCAATGTGACAGACAGACAGACAGAGCGGCACCATAAGGGTTCCTTTACTACCATTTTCGTACAGAACCCTAAAATATCCTCTCAGTTCATTCATCTCATTCACGTGGTCGAAACTGACCACACCAAATTAGCTGGTCGCTAGCCGACCTATCAACCCTGCTGATAACATCACTCACAATCAAATGAACTATAGGTACTTATAGCTATGATATGCTACTCACATCCAGCATATCTTGAAAAACTTTGCGTCATCTGAGACGACACTTAAAGACTGTATTTATGGACAAGCGAAGCTATCGCCTAAACCCAAGTATGTACCTATAGCAGCTGCTAGACTGGGAGCAGAACCGCTCACACGTCATGATCAAACGTGCAGGGAACGGCTTGTGCGTTGGCGGAGATGTCAAATGGTTTGGCAGCTCAGAACCAAAGAGTACATTATATACTGAGAACCTAGTAGTGGACCCGGGTATGTCCTAAAACTACGATCCAGACCACCGGAGGATGGGCAGCAGCGTCCCTAGAGTGCGGTGGAGATACTGCGATCGCCAACCCGCATGCCAAGCGTGGCGATTATGGCATATACCCCCCGTGAATTTCGGGGAGGCCTATGTCCAGCAGTGGACGTCCTTGGGCTGATATGGTAGTAGTAGAAAATTTGAATTTAGAAGTTGCTTTCTTAAGCGGTCTGTTGTCTAAATATGTGCGAAATACGTGTTGGGGGTAAGTAAAACGATCGCAGCGCACGCCGTGGCAGAAATGTCAGGGGATATCAAATCACTATGATAACTTCTAAAAAAAAAAATTAATCCGTTCATTTCATAACTACGTTATAGTTTTTACATAAATCTTAACTACTAATCTTAATTATAAAATATTTTCCCCTCACTAGCTCGGAAAGCCGTCTTTTATCCTTTGAAACAAGTGGGTAAAAACGCATTTTATCCACAAGTGGGTAAAGTAATTTGACCTTGGAGCGTGTTTGAGTAGCTTTTGACAGATAACAAAACGTAAAACGCTCCTAATAATGGTTCGTTTGATATCAATTATCATTAAATAAATGATTTGAGAATTTAATAAAAAATACCAAATTTAGCTTTATTTAATGATTTAAGTCGTAAACCTTAAAATTCTATAACTAACATTTTTTTATAATGATATTGAGTATACTTGTAAGCGCACAAGTCGATGCAATTTCCAAACGCAGAACGTCAGAAATGTCATCATTGTCAATGTAAACTAAAATATACACAACTTGTCACCGACTCCGACTCACGTAAATATTATACACAACTTCCAGAGTTTTTTGTTATAATATCGTAAAAATATCAGTGATTCCATTTATCCACAAGTGGGTAAAGTAATTTGACCTTGGAGCGTGTTTGAGTAGCTTTTGACAGATAACAAAACGTAAAACGCTCATATTAATGGTTCGTTTGATATCAATTAACATTAAATAAATGGTTTGAGAATTTAATAAAAAATACCAAATCTAGCTTTATTTAATGATTTAAGTCGTAAACCTTAAAATTCTATAAGTAACATTTTTTTTATAATGACTTTGAGTATAATTGTAAACGCACAAGTTGAGTTGATGCAATTTCAAAACGCATCTTCAGAAATGTCATCTTGTCAATGTCAACTAAAATATTCACAACTTGTCACCGACTCCGACTCGCGTAAATATTATACACAACTTTCAGTGTTCTCTGTTATAATATCGTAAAAAAATCAGTGATTCCAGTGATGAAAATCATGCCTGTGGAACTGTGTTTTTTGCATGTTGCACTTTCCTCGCTATAGTGAGGAGAAAAGTTTTGTGTAACACACGGGTGCAAAGTTGTATTTTACTACTCGTGTGTTGAAACACTCGCTACGCTCAGGATTCTATTTTAGAACCACTCGCTTCGCTCGTGGTTCAACTATAGATTCCTTTCGCTGGCTCGTGTTTCAATTCCACACTCGCGGGTAAAATACAACTTTGCACCCTTGTATAACAAATAACTATTTTTCCCCTCATTAGCTCGGAAAGCCGTCTTTTATCCTTTGAAACAAGCGGGTAAAAACGCATTTTATCCACAAGTGGGGAAAGTAATTTGACCTTGGAGCGTGTTTGAGTAGCTTTTGACAGATAACAAAACGTAAAACGCTCCTAATAATGGTTCGTTTGATATCAATTATCATTAAATAAATGATTTGAGAATTTAATAAAAAATACCAAATTTAGCTTTATTTAATGATTTAAGTCGTAAACCTTAAAATTCTATAACTAACATTTTTTTATAATGATATTGAGTATACTTGTAAGCGCACAAGTCGATGCAATTTCCAAACGCAGAACGTCAGAAATGTCATCATTGTCAATGTAAACTAAAATATACACAACTTGTCACCGACTCCGACTCACGTAAATATTATACACAACTTCCAGAGTTTTTTGTTATAATATCGTAAAAATATCAGTGATTCCAGTAATGAAAATCATGCCTGTGGAACTGTGTTTTTTGCATGTTGAGCTTTCCTCGCTATAGTGAGGAGAAAAGTTTTGTGTTACACACGGGTGCAAAGTTGTATTTTACTTCTCGTGTGTTGAAACACTCGCTACGCTCAGGATTCTATTTTAGAACCACTCGCTTCGCTCGTGGTTCAACTATAGAATCATTTCGCTGGCTCGTGTTTCCATTCCACACTCGCGGGTAAAATACAACTTTGCACCCTTGTATAACAAATAACTATTGCCAGTTTTGCCAACGTTGTTGTATAAAAAAAGGCGAGCATACTGTGGTTTTATAACAAATTACTATGTAAATGTCTTTTCTAAGTTATTTATTTATTTATTGTACACAATTACAGGTTATAATTACTATATACATTCCCCGAGGTCGCTGCCTCTGGGGAGGGTGCCCATAAGGCTGGCCACATTTCCCCGCTGGATAGCGATACCTATCCGTTGACCGAGGAAGTGATCAGCCCTATGGTCAGCAGTATTTTCAAAAAAAAATTTTTTAATGGTTTTATATAGCCGATGTGCGTCCGGGCTCCAAGGGCCGAGAGTTTCGACCGCGAATGCCGCAAATATGTGGCTATTTGTCAAGCTAGCATATTTGCGACGCTTCGAAGCTTCTGCCGCTATTGCCGCCCCGCCCGCCCTCAAAGACGTGGAGGCTAAATGGGACGGTGCTAGGGTATCCACACAGGTGGCATCCCAGATAAGCGGCCGTCCCATCTGCCACGGAATAAGCGTCATGCCATCGGGTCTCTTGCCGTCATCACGGACCTAGCCTGGAGGTTCCAGGACGGCTGGCACATTGACGCTGACAAGAGCCCGATGGATGACGTCATTGAGGCATGCGTGGCGGGATAAGCGGCCGGCACTCTTTGTGCAAGAAAGGCCGTGGGAACCCAGACTGTCTACTTTGACTCCACAGGGGCAGTGGTGGGGGACTACAATGTCCGCTCCTAGAGGGAGGCCGACAGCCAACCTTAATGAATTGTTGTCTAGCAAAGTAAGCATGCAACCAAAACCCAGATTCGGGTTGGGATATAGCCAAAAGGCGTGCTTTTTCCGCCCTCGTTATGGCAGTGGTTAAAAGCCAGTCTAAAGCTTGGCGACACAGAGGTTCGTCCCAAATTCTTTGTATTGTTTTGTTGGACGGCAGGGATTTACCCGGGCATGCTAATTGCCAGGCATTTTCAGTGTCACACATACCTGTGTGACACTGAAACCTCAAAATGTGCTACCTCAAAATCTCTAAGTGAGGGTGTGAGGATTTTACCTATAAGAGGCAACGTACTGTGTGCTGAAGAAAGAAACGCCGGAAGAACTATGCTAGGCCTGATCCCGATGCCGCCATGTCGGACAGGTAGGGTAGCTTGTAAAAATTGCCTGTCAGTAATGTGGATGTTAAAATTTTTTTGCATCTGTAAATGGATGATGCTGTCTATTTTTTCACAAAACTGGGGGAACTTCCAAAAAGGGCTACACCTCAAAGAGTAGGTTAATTTGGGGGCAAAGAGGCAAGAGCGGAGGATAAAAAGAGCCATATGTGAGATAATTTTGAGTAGGCGATCAGAGTAATCGGAAAAACGTGTAATTTGGCTTTCAATAAAATCTGGGATCGATTCTTCAAAAACTGGGGCGCCGAGCAAATGAAGAGTGCTCTTTGTATTGACTTTTATGCCTGGGCAGATGTTGTTAAAGTCGTCAATAATCTGCGGTTTGTTTATGATTTCAGGACTCAAGTCTAATGTCTTTTCTTGGCCCGAGATAAATCAACCTTCACTAAATGCGTCTTTTGTACACGAATTTTTCGTTGTGCATATCTTTAGATGTTATTAACTAATATCGAAAGCGTACTTATCCGTACGCTTTTATTTACATTCTAATGTACTCTTTCCGAAACATATATTGCATAGCGTCATTCATCGTCATCATCGTAAGTATGTATGTAAGTTGTTGTAAATTAAATATTTAAATAATGAAAAGAAATATCTTCTAGCTTGCCATTCGTGTCTTTCGTGCACCAATTAACAGTGCCATTCGACACTTATACAATAAGATCTGAAGCCGGTAACCATTAAAATTTAATTATTTTCATTTGACATAATGTCAACCGTTCAACTCGATGCCGGATAGTTGCAAAGAGAATATAATCACGACGTTCTAGATAGTTGACTGATTTGCGATCCTGTACTGAAACGTCACTGGAAACGTAAGCTCCGCCTTTGGCACTAGATTTTGTGGTACCGGTTTTGAGCGACAATTATGCTTCCATATTTAATTATTATATTTCGATGGTACCTACCCTAAGTTTCTGTGCTTAATACCGTAAAAGAGCCAACGTAAGGGTGGCTTTTTTATTCATCAGTCTAAAATTCAATAGCCAATAAAAAAATATTAGAAAATACGGCTGAGCACTGGTCACTTCCTCGGTCAACGGATAGGTATCGCTATCCAGCGGGGAAATTCGGCCAGCATTATGGACACCCTCCCCAGAGGCAGTGACCTCGGGAATGTATATAGTAGTTATAATTTGTGTTTAGTTTTAGCTTTTATTATAAAATATATTTAATATATATTTAATGTGAAAGTTAGAAAAAATAAATAGATGCCAGTTCATAGCAAATACATAGCTATTGCGCTATGACTATGAAATACGATCATAAAAATGTCATCTTTAGTTTTTGTGATATTTGACATTCAAGAATTATGGCAAAAATTATAGATTACGAGAAATAAGACTGGTCTTTTGACAGCTGTCGTCTCAGTACAATTAATGTCATTTTTGACATATGATGACCTAATTTGTTCTTGGAAGACAGCTGTCAAAAGACCAGTCATATTTCTCGTAATCTACGAGTATAAACCTACCTATGTGACATTGTATGTTACAAACTTTTGTCAGTGAGTGCAATATTCCCAATAGAGTATCACGTTAAGACGTACAGTCAGCAGCAGAAGTAGGCTACGCGGGCCTAGTGCTCAAAATGACTAATGTCAAGATAATGATGTTTTCTATTCTATTCTATTCTATTTTATTCTAATTAGGGTCTGTGTAGATAACTGTGAACGTGTTATACTTCTTAGCAACTTCTACTGCTGACTGTATGACACATTCGTGACACTGCCAACCTGTTATTAGGGTTCCGTACTAAAAAAGGTAAAAAACTAAACCCATAAGGTGCCGCTTTTTTAACTTTTAGGGTTTGCTTTTTTCACTTGATTCTTTTCGCACTTATTAATAGAGTTGTGAGACATTCCTACTTCACGCCAACTGCAGCTTGTATGTACGCCAACTGCCCGGTGATGAGGGTTAATATGCACAGTGCGTGCTAACGAAAAAATGTACCGTTATAATATATCTATAATAGAATAGACTACCGTGGTCTTAAAATTTTGCTAACTTAAAATATGAGAGACATCCACGACCCACGTCTCCGCGCCGCCGTCGCACTGCCTTCGTGTGCCCTCAAATATTTTCTTTTTCGCTTGAGATTTGACCATATTTGCCCCTTGACATCCGGCGCCTACTTATTAGCCACGCCTCACGCGGCTGCACGTCTTTAAAAGTGTTCCCCCCAACCACTCTAATTTCCAAATTACATACATACATAACCTCATGCCTGTATTCCCAAACGGGGTAGGCAGAGCACATGAAAATTAAATTTCGGTGCCACTTTTAGCAATTGTAGGTTTAAAGATGGTTTAACTATGAAGTTTAAAATTCTGAACAAAAATTGATGTGCATTAATAAATACTATTACGATTTTTGATATGAACAAGATAGTTCTAACGGTTTTTGAGTTATCGCTGAAAAACTGTCTTGCCCGAACAAAAGGACGTAAGTGCCGTGAGTTATTCCCTATGAAGATACAACCTTTTTTGATTCAATGTGTTGTATAGTGGATTTAAATGTGGACGTTTTAGATGTCGGTACGGAACCCTTCTTTGTGCATGATCCGACACGCTCTTGGCCGGTTTTCTTATTTAGTCATCAAAAACCTGTATACTTGACGGGTTTATTTAAGTGGTTTGGATGGAATTAGGTAAGTAGTTGAATTATGCAAAATATACCTCATATAGAAATAATTAATATTTTTTGCGATGATAAGCGTTGTCGTGCAATGGAAACAACACAGTAAGCTGCAGCTTTTAATTTGCTTCATAAATAGATATATATATATAATCACTTATTACTAAGCATGGTTATCATAATGAGGCCGTGCCAAGCCAAACTGGGCTTAGAACAACCGGTCCGGATGCTACTTGTCGTCGTCCACATCAGCCAGGGTCTTGGTGGGTAGGTTGGGTGCGTCGGGCAGCTTGGGGGTGTCCGGCAATTTGCCGAGGTCGGGGGTCTTTGGCAGGCCGCCGGGCAGGTCCAGCGACACCGCTGCTAAGACCAGCATCAGGAGGCATACGAAAACCTGGAATAAGGTGTTAATTTTCGTGATAATAATAATAATCGTATGGCATTTATTTTCGAATCGTGAGATCTTCAAGAAGACAAGTACGGTTGCCAGTTTGTTGCTCTTTTAGCACCACCCAGGGGTTACGTGTAGGGTAACGGTGGGTACTCCCTACGGACGTGGTGCAACTTCGATCCCCCTTGTCAAGTGAGTGGGAAACTTGACTGTTAGAAGTTCTCAAGCCGCCCGAAGGCCTCTAACTTGGCTTAGTAACCGGGATCAACGGCTTAACGTGCCTTCCAAAGCACGGGAGCGCTCAGTTAGTAACCACCCAAAGGGGTCACCCATTCGATAACCGGTGCTTAACCTCGCATACCGCACTTGGTACGCGGGCGCCGCTGGGCCACGAACGCTCCGTTTTCCATTATCGTGATGATAGGATATAGCAAAATTACTCTGCTGACAGTTGATATATTAACGTTTAAAACCGACATTTTTATGACTGAATTAATATTATGTATCAAAAACCTAGCCCACTTTCAGATGACCTGGAAAGTTGAAATTTGGCGTCCAGGTGGGTAATTCTGTATGTAGAACAAAGGAAAAATCCGGAAAGTACAAATATTGATCTGATTATAGAAATTGGGCCAAGTTAGTAGAAAAAGATTTTAACAAAACATTAGATTGTATTACATAAGGGAGCAAAATGCAAAATTTCATCGAGGGTTAGCGCTTTGAATCCTTAATGAAACGAAAGATTCCAGAATAGAATCCCGAACATAGCGAGGGATTCTAACATGGAAGCCTGAGCGTAGTAAGGGATTCAAAGCACCACGCCCGAGTTAAAAGTAATTTTGCTATTTTCACCTCCCCTATGAGAAAAAATATTCAATCAAGAAGTAAGTAAAAGATCACAAATTGCCGCATTGAACATAACAAATTCTCAATTCAATAAGCGGTCGGCAACACACTTGTAATTTTTCTGGAGTCACAAGTGTCCATAGGCTACGGTTTCTGCTTACCATCAGGTAGGCCGCAAGCTTATATGCCATCGTCGTTGTTTAAATATAAAAATAGATAGTCTCTAGTAAAGTTTTTTTTTTTACAAATAGGAGAGATGATAGATTGATCAATATATAGATATTTAGTAGATTGGTGTCCACTACTCAGCAAAAAGTAATGAGTATCCCACCAAAACATAAATGTGAAAAGATAAGCCAATTTCTCATGTTCCACCAAAAGGAGTGGTATTGTATAGTACTCGATTGTTTAAAGTAAATCCAATTTAGTGCGGCTTAAATGCATTTTGAGCTTTAACTTGGCAGGTTACGCAGGTAGGCTTGTTCGGGGCTTTTATGTTTACGTAGTCCAAGTTACGATAGATGAGGAATTTCAAAAAAATTGCCCAATTTATTTTTTTTCTTAGAGTATGCATTTTTAGACTCGTTCCACTCAGAATCAATAATGCTATCGGTAAAGTGTTCCTTTGCATACATTTATGTTTAATATAACGTGCCGGAAACTTCATACTTTAAAAGTTATACATAATTTCATAAATCTTCTTCTTCTAGATAGAATCGATAGCCTTATCGATTCTGATACAAAAAAGTCCATATTCTGAAAAATATTAGGATTTACCCCCAGACACAAATGATTGTGGTAATTTTTAAGTATTGTTATAAATAATTAATAATGTCAATTTTATTACTCACCACGACTCGCGACATATTTCAGGAAGGCCGTCAGAGATCTTAACGCGCTTTAGTGATGGATCGCAGTTTTATAACGGCTAGCTGCGTAGGCGCACAATTGAAGTATAATGTGACACAAAGTAGGTTTAATTGTCCATCGTACTTATACTGTAACTGGGATATGAAAGATTGTTTGTTTGTAGTAAAGTGTAGTACAGTCAGCATCAAAAGTAGCTACGCATATGAAGGTGTCAAAAGTTCTTCATCATCATCATGTCAGCCGAATGACGTCCACTGCTGGACATAGGCCTCCCCCAAAGACTACCACAATGACCGGTCCTGCGCCACCCGCATCCAGCGGACACCCGCGACCCTTACCAAGTCATCAGTCCACCGTGTGGGGGCCTGCCCACGCTTCGCCTTCCGGTACGTGGTCGCCACTCGAGAACCTTTCCGCCCCAACGGCCATCGGTTCTTAAGTTCTTAATCCCTTATAATAAAGACTTGAATTTTTCAAAATGCGTAGCTACTTTTGATGCCGAGTGTACACAGTCAGTAGAACAGCTTCGGGTGGACAACGATAAATTGTTGGATGCGTTTTTGACTGGCGCGAAGTATGTACATAATTTTCTTTTTTTTCTAAAGGGACATCGTTTCTTATTGGTCAACAAAATTATAGATATTTAGATAGTTTAAATCGCCGCTGCTAAGCGAAGCATGGCGAAACTGTTTTCGAAATGGTCATGCCTGGCTTTTGCTGTAGTACATCGCCCCACTCCGATCGAAGGCTTTTGCTAGCGAAGAGATAGACATTTACATTACATACTGTACTTTTGAATTTTGATAGAGGCTTGCTTGTTACCTTGCTATATGTATATTTTTTAAATCTTTATTTATTTGGAGCTTTTGTCAAGATGACGATGTCAGCACCACAGTAAGCCTCTACCACAATATTTTCTTTAAAAAACGGCTTGAATCACTCTAAACATTCTTCAGCAATGAACTTATATATAAGACCCAACTTCTCTACTCAATACTCCCTTGACAGAAGGATGCTCTTCACCTTCTCATTGAGTCTTTCGATTCCTATACTTCTCTTTGTGCTCTTCTTCCGTGGTCGCTCTTGTTGTGTTTAAATCATTCGCCTGCACAACCGCTGGGAAACATATTAGGTACTAATTACTTAATAGGAGTTACTTACGTATCATCTAAATGTATCAGTTCCTGTGAAAGTAAGTGGGGACACGACACTAGGGACATAGGTTCTATAATCTGTAAGAATATGTTTTCTGTGGCTTTTATAGAGCGAAGTAAACGTCATACCTAGTGCTCGCGGCTCTGGGACAAATCATAATGCTTTATAGTATAACAATTGATGGAAATTTAGTGAAGACGAGGTACAAATGGAGTATTTACTAGTATACGATAAGGTTGTTATCGTCATTGACACCTAATAGCAGGGGTCAGTGCTCGGACCTTTGCTTTTCCTCATCTTCATCAATGACTTACCTGACTATCTTACCTGCGGTACACCGTACCTCTACGCGGATGATACCAGCATTATCCTGAGTGCGAATACTGCCTATGAATTTAATGTAATAATAAAAAAAATTTGGAATGAACTCGAGGCATGGTTCACTTATAATGGTTTAAGAATTAATAGTGATAAAAGTTTCTACACTATCTTCCGCCGTAGTCCTAAGAGTGCTGAACCCATTTGTGATATCCCCATAAAAAAAGTCTGAATGTATCCGTTTCTTGGGAGTGGATCTTGACCCTTATCTAAGATGGCATAATCATGTAGAAGCAGTATGTAAGAAATTGGCGGGCGCGTGTTACTCATTGAAAAGTCTTTCAAAAGTAGCTGACACTAATATATTAAGAACTGTCTACTTCTCTTATTTCGAGAGTATTATTAGATACTGCATTGAAATGTGGGGTAATGGATCAAACATTAATTCTGTACTGCTCCTACAAAAAAAGGCTATACGACTTATAACAAGAACTAAAGGCATACCGATTACGCATAGAAACATGTTCGTAGATCACAAAATCCTGACAATCACTTCGATGTATCTCTACCGCATTTGTGTCTATGTATACTTGCATAAAAATGAGTATCGTGCTACTACAGAAATACATAATTTTAATCTACGAAACAAGAATAAATTGGCACTTAGTAAGTCTAACTTTGTCCATTTCAATAATAGTTTTAATAATATCGCAATTAAAATATATAACCAATTAAATAATGATATAAAACAATGTAATGACATCAGAATTTTTGATAAAAAGGTAAAGGAGTATTTTATTAATAGACCATTTTATACAATAAAAGAATTTTTCGCCAATGCACTGGATTAAGTAATTCCTTAATATTTAATAATTAGAACAATAATGTAACTGTCGATAAGTTAAGCTGACACTGTGTGTATTTTGTTTTATTTTTTAATGTATTTGCATGTACTTGTACCTAAGGCAAATAAATCAATCTGAATCTGAATCTGAATCTGAATCTGAATAAGACTGGTGTTATACAAACGAGTACATCTAGTACTTTTATGTGCGTTCAAGTATGACAAGTAATGCCGGATGCACTCGCTAGTCAATACGTCAATAATAGAAAGAAACAAAAAAATAACAATAGAACAATTCAATCGCTTGTTACCAGTGACAGTGATTACTGTAATGACCCGTCACGTGTCACGATTGAAACAGAAAATAATTAACTAGTTTAATTGATTTACCTACGATGGTATACTGCATATATTGTTACATGTTCATTTTTAGTTTTTTTTCTTTGTATTGCTTCCGCTTGAACGAGGTAGGACATTGCGAAACGTCATATCGCTCATATAAGCCCATATGTATGCCCAACTGGAGAAGGACCTTCACCTTACAGAAGACCGCAGCCATATAACATTACTACTTTCTCTTTCTTTTTAGATACATCATCATTTTTCTTTCTCTTTATATTGTGCGCTGTGTTGAGATACAGTATATGTAAGGTCGCCAGAGTTCCCAGGGATGTGCTGTGTGTGTGTGTGTGAGAATGGGACTGGCACACAGCGCATCCCCGGGAGCTCTGGCGACCATACTCCCCACTAGGAACAGAACACCACCAGTGAACAGTTACAGGCATATGTCCCGACACATGTCTATAGCTGTTCACACAGGGAATCCTCAAGTCAATACAGGGTAGGTTGTGATTCTTCTGGAGTTCCAGGCGTACATATCGGCTGCGGAGTCCATAAGCTGGTTTGCCACCGTTGTTGTAGGTATTAAAAAACCCGGCCAAGTGCGAGTCAGACTCGTGCACGAAGGGTTCCGTAATGAAATGAAATGAAATCATATTTATTTGCTTTAAGTGTGGTGCGGTTACATAAAGCTCACATAAGATGTAAAACTGTGATATTGATCTACACACTTAGCTTATCCAAGCATGCAAAATTTACAACATTAAAAGATTATTTCACCTAATTAAAATATAATTCAATAAATAAGCATAACAATATTCAAATTAATTATGTCATTCAATTGACAACATTCCACATTTTTAAGTAGTATGAAATTTTTACTCATTTCGTTAATTTGGTAACAAGAAACCCCAAAATATATTTTTTTATATTTTTATAGCTATTAGTTTTCTAAATATTCACGAAAATGTTAAGAAACCCCATATCGTAGTAATGACGTCATTACTATGAAATTGTGACAGCGCACAAAAAGAACAGCAGTTCACTTTCTTTAGGAAATTTGTCTTAGTAACTGTGCTTCCGTATGATTTGTTACGCTGTGACGCTTTACTTTTCACTTACTCTCTTTTAGAATGAGGAACTTTTGAAATTGATTTATTTATATGAAATTGAAATATTTTCGAGGATTTAAAAATGTGTTTTTTTTTCTTTTTATCCTCTATTTTTGACTTCATCGGAAAAAAGCCTGCTTAAAAAAATGAAATGTCAATTATATAAATAACATATAAAAAAATCATTTATGGTACAGAAACATTTTTTGTACACATTTATTGTACGTATGGGCTTATCTATAAAAACTGCAAAAAAAAACACGCTTTTTGTATGGGAGCCCCCTTAAATATTAATTTTATTCTGTTTTTTAGTATTTGTTGTTATAGCGGCAACAGAAATACGTCATCTGTGAAAATTTCAACTGACTAACTATCACGGTTCATGAGATACATACAGTCTGGTGACAGACGGACAGCGGAGTTTAAGTAATAGGGTCCCGGTTTACCTCTGCCTCCTTGCATGTTGCTGTTTTCTTTCTGTTTGTAATTCATTTGTGTGAGGTGTGTGATAAAGAGGTATGTATTGTATAATAGTCTAGTAGGCAACTATATCATAAAGCTGCATGGGTGTGAAGGAGAAACATCAATAAAATTAAGTTATACAAAACTGATTAATTTTTATTAAATTTCAAAAGTAATCACATCCACAAAACTTCCGGCTTTTATATATACGCAATTCCGGTTTTAAGTATTTTAGATTTACATATATGTATAACATTGCTTGGGTATTAATGATATAAGTAGGTCTGTTTTAATAATATTCAGTTTCCGCCGTGCGCTCCGGGGAAAGGATCTGAAACAAATGTAATTATATAATTTAATATTACGATAATTACGACTTAGCTAAATTCAGATACATACATAAACTCACTCCTATATTCCCAAAAGGGGTAGGCAGAGCACATGAAAATTAATTTTCAGTGCCACTTTTAGCAATTGCAGGTTTATAGATGGAGAAAATGTGATATTGCAGTGACAGGTTGCTTGCCCATCGCCCGCAACATCCTGTTCCTTAAGTATCTCTACTTTTAAAATGTTGTGTTCTGTATTTCATACATAAGTACATTGAGGTGTGCAATACAAAGTACATATTTGTAGAGAAATAGTAATTGTATTATTCTAGTATTCGATGTAGTAAATTATATTTAACCTCTATAATATAATAATTTACCTAAGTATTTTTCATGTTCGTTGTCTCATTTACCACCGCGAAGTCTGGGGTCATCGTCTGCAACAAGCACAATAACTCATGTGAGTATGGCAGTGCAGCCAGATTTAAGATAGAGCTAGAAAACCAAGGACATTCATCTCGCTCTGGTAAGCACTGTCATGCAAAAGATGCGCCATTTGCGCGATTAGAGTCCAGGTCTAAAATTAGTACAAGTAATGTAGTAGGGAGCAATTGGTTCTCTTATTCTGGATAATAATACTTTCTCAAATAATAATCATGTACGAAATCGGATAATGAAAATGTGAAGGGTAGAGAGTTAGTGTTAACTACCAGAGCGTGATAAATTAAAAAAAATGAGCAGCAATGTAATTTATTTGAAAGGAGCGTGTTTAGTATTGTTTTATACTTGTTAAATACTTGATCAATGTGATCAAAATAACTACTCAACAGATTTGAGTAAGATATATGTACTTTAATATTTAAAATATTCTTTCATTGGATAAATAAAAACGAGATACATTGCGTGCTGAATTGTTTTACAATGAATAAAAATATCGCAATTTTTTAATAAATTATTGAAAAAGATATCTATAAATACTAAGAACTTGTACTTAAGTAAAGTTTGAGGTTGTATCAAAAATACACGCTGTATTATAATGTCACAATGCTGTCATACATGTTACTCATGTAAAAAGTAGGTATACACAATTACTCACATTTTGAAGGCTTGTATGGCTGCTGGCCTAAAAAAAAAGAAATAGTTTTAAATTATAATCTAAATAGTATTAGTAATTTAGTACTTATAATTAGTTAGGTACGAGCATTTCAATTTTTATACAAGGTGGGCCCTGTAACTGGAGCAAATATTTAAAAAGACGCTTCCTTAGAGCATCTGCTGTAACACCTGGTATACAATTTCTGTTCAAAAATTTTCGATTCGGAGAAATTTTGATCTAAAGTAACCTCAGAGTAATGGATCTTGACACCATGATTTTATAGCAAGTTATGAGTCGTAATTGTTTTTGCATTTTGTGTTTTCATGAATATTTTTGGTATTTTTTATTTTATTTTATTGTCTTTTTAAAATAAATTGACATTAATTTCACTTCATAAAAGTAATAAAAATACACGTAAGCCAGAATTGAAGAAAAAAAAATTCAATATATTTTTTTCAACTGTGACCACTTGGAAGTAATTATTGGCCCGCTAAATAGTCCACCGTTTGATTTTTTGCTCCTGTTCCAAGGCCCGCTCTGTATAGATATGTGTATAATACTCTTAATTGATGCGATTTCTGTGTATTTCATGTCAACTACTCTAATGTATTATGTGGGTACTCACCACCGTTGCCTCCAGCTGTAATAAAAAAAAAACATGTGAACATCTTGTATAATAAACAATAACAGAGAAAATTAAATCTCAATCGACCATTCGCAATCATGGTTAATTTATTCATTATTAAATATCTAACTGTAATCTGAGTTTTCTAAATTCTAACTAGCCGCCCGCTATCAATACCAAAGAGTATTATACCAAAGAATATTACAAGTACTTTTTCTGTTCGTCTATGCCAATACCAATAAATAAAAATATTTCATTGTCATTTTCCTACACTCTTTTGTCTCACTCACTCGGAGATTTTTTTAAATGAAAATTTTCACTATTCCGTATATTAATTATGTAATCAAATTTTATTCATGTACCTTTTTTTTAGAATCGGACACAACCATATAAAGGTGCTGTCGTTTTCAAGTGATATGATTCGGTAATAATTTTTAAGCAAATTAATCTTTAAATAACTGACAACTCGGATAAGTTGAAAACCCCGACATGTTCATTTCAAAGTTCAATATCTCAAAGATGGATGAACCGATTTTGATGAAACGTGTTTAAGAACCATCGCTGGAAAGCCTCCTTTCAAATAAAAGCTCATTCATATCAGTTCCCCCGTTAGAGCACTACAATGCCGCAGACAGACACACATACACAGATACAAACTTAACCCCCCTCTTTTGCGTTCCCCGTCGGGGGTTAATAAAATGTGTCATTTTAATGTTTTGCAATAAAATTAGAGAAGTACACAGAAAAACTGAACGTGCGACTAAAATACTAACTCTCCGAATTAAATTATTCGCTCATGAGTATTCGCACAGTATTATAGTCAGTACGTTTTAATTTTTTGTAGGTTAGGATAGGTTAGTTTATGTTCGGAGCTTTCATTGCTACCCATAAAATTACAATGTTTTCAACAACTTACCGGAGGGTAGGTAGTATCCCGGGTCCACGACGACTGAAACAAAATAAATATTTCATTAAAGTACCTACCACGGAATGTACAATACAAGTCAGACTAGGCATAAGGTAAATGTCCCAGTGCTGGACACTGACCCAATACATGGCATTTAGTCTTATGTCATAATGACAGAGGTGTCATCTATTGGGCATTAAGGTGTCGAGTATTAGGTAGTTTACCTTATGTGTATGTAAGGCGTGGCGTCATATGCAACACACACATGTATACTCGTAAGATATTAATATGTTTCACTTTCCAATTTACACCATTATTAGAAAGGTATAAATTGCAAAAGTTTAATGCATTTCTATAATGTACTATGACGATAACATCAACATCAAACTGCTATTTTGTTCTTTTACCTATTCTACTTTTCGTTACTCGCTTCTAATTAATTCGAAAATATAAAAACAGGTTAAGCGTGTTCTATCCCAGACTACAATAATTCGCTTGCCATTAGGTGATTTGTAACCAAGCACAATCATTTAGAGTACTTAATAAAAAATGAGATGGAAATTATGTACATCCTAAAACTAGTAGGTTAGATACTTACAGGTCGGATCAATGCTAGGCGCTTGTGCTGTGAAGAGATGAAACTCGTTAGAAAAGCAATGTCAAAATGAATTAAAATGAAAATGATAGGTATACACATGTAATTTCCACTGTACTATAATCCTACTTGAAAAGGAGTATGTGATAGAATCACTTTTTTGTTATTACATTAATATATATTTAATGAAACTTTGAATGTCGTCAATAAACCATAAGTTTTGTTTGAATTTTAGGTGGTGGTTTAAGTAGGTAGATATATTTCTGAGATTATGACAATGTAACTAAAAGGTATAGACTGTTATCCCTCTATAACAATTCATTTCATTCCATGTAACGAGACCATATGGCTCAAACTGTCAAATCTCATGTTTCACACCCTAAGGTGACTTCCTGACTTGGCGGGGCGGGATCGATATGTCATAGGTATTTTGTTGTTTGACGTAAGCTTACTGCTGTGAAATTTCCTCACTTGACGAAATACTGTCAGTATTACGTTTGCGCAGTAGTAATACGATGCGCAGGAGTTGGGCAGTACTGCATTGATATCGGTTGACACTGACAGCTGACAGTTTTCTCATATCGTACCGCCTCCGCATCAACCAGTCAGGAAGGCGCCTAACTCTACAAGCCCTACTTCACAAATTCCCTTGCCATGCCAAAATATGTGGCTTGGCCAATAAGTCCACTATTAATTGACATCATATCCCGAGAATTTTGATTATCTGGTATAATCCAAACCCAAGTTATGAGGGTTCAAAAAACGACGAATTGTTGCGACTGCGAGAAAAGGTAGGTGCCCTTGCCGGTTCGCTTAGCTCGTCTTGGTGGGGGCTCTACCGTGCTCCCAGATATTATTGATTGGAATTCTATTCTCTTAAGGTCTGAAGGTTGGTAGTATCCGGGGTCCACCGCGGCTGCAGATAAAGAATAAAATCAGTCTAGATATTGGTTTTGTTTTATTTTGTTTGTTATCTATTAAAAATATAAAGAGGTAAAAGCTTTGTGAGTTTGCAGATTTGCAAATTTTGTTTATGGAGTAGGTAGTTTCCAAAACATTCCGATACAAATAATTCTTTCACTAGTGTATACATCAAATCGACCTTCGGGATGGCCATGTAAATAAATAAAGTAAATATGAGACATTAATAGACAATCTTACACAAATCGACCTATCCCAACCAAACTAAGCGAAGCTTATATTATGGGTACCTACAGTCCGCATCAGAGTAGGAAAGCATATGAAAAGGTGAAAAGTCTCCCTCTAATTCCCTTGTAATATATACTTTTGTCCCCTTCAAGTGCGTAGCTTTTCCGGTGCTGACTGTACTTACTGCGCAACGACACACATATTTATATAGATAAATAGATACTTTTAACTACACACACTCAAAACTACATGAAAAACATCCAAGACTGGAAAAATATTCGTACTTATAACACAAATAAATGCCTTGACCGGGATTCGAACCCGGGACCTCCAGCTTCGTAGGCAGGATCACTACCAACTGGGCTAAAGTGTATATTTTATTCCACGGCTTCACCTGTAATATGCAGGCGGACAAACGGGGGCAGCTAGTGTTTTATAAAATTACTTACGACTTTGTTCTACACATGGTTGTTCCTCTGTGGAAATAAATTCAGATAGTTTAATTAAAATTATACTTCATACAACCTTTTGTTGAAGCCCTACTTTTTAAAATACCCATGTTTTTTTTTTATTTCAAGCAAGCAAGGTTATTCCTGGCTTCAAAAAAGGTCTCTCAACTTTCATGACTATATTTATGTGGTTTTTTTTTCACTGCCGTTATTTTTTTATTTTGTTAGACCTGTCACGAATAAATGTTTCTGTTTTGTTTCTTTAAATAAAAATGAACCATTATTGTTTCGTAAACACTTATATTTTAATTTTTGGATGCTTAAATGCCCTGGATGGATCAAATCATTTGTAGGTAGCTAATACGAGTACCTATCCTCTGAGCTAACCTAATATAAATATTAGGTACATTGATTCTACAAAATGCACCTTACTGTTTATTGAAGCCATGTAGAATGCTGCGGCGTACGGAATGAAATAAAATGATAAGTATTAGTGAGATGACGCCGGTGATATAATGCCGAATAGCAGAGGTGTTATTCACAAACCGCATCGTTAATGTCATTAGTCAAATTTTGTCAGTTTCCATATAAAAATGGGTGAGGTGAGAGGTGACAGGTGAGGACGAGTCGGTTTTTGAATAAAGCTCGAAACGCACAGAGCGGGCGCGGCGCGGTGCGGGCGGAGGCGATTTAGATTTTTTGATCTTTCCGAAACCGTGGACTGTCGATTACCGACTGATTCATACACAGGCCGCCTCTGCTCTACCGCGTTACCAAATACCGCGCGGTTTTTTGGTGCGCCGTGTAACGAACCGCGTTTGCTTTGCCGCAAAACCGCCTCCGCCCCGCAACAACGCTACATCGCGCTTTGTGCGTTTCAAATTTAAGAGGGCAGGAGTGTCCGCGTTTGTTTGGTATTTTGTAAGTACGGTCTCACTCATTAATTTGGGACCCATATCTCATTTCTTTTTTATACAGCTTGACTGTATGGCCAAAAGGCACATGAATCTGTTTTAAATACCCACTTGGGGCTGTACAGTCCATTGAACTAACTGTCCATTGAACGGACAGTTACGGTTAGTCACAAAACTGAACGTCAATGTCAAACGCATTTACAATTCGTTTCGTAACAAAAAGGACACTTTAGACGTAACTTTACTTTATTTAACTTTAACCATGCAGCCACATTAAATTAAACTCTTCAAGTAGTTACGACTTCGATTGAGTAAAAATTAAGTATACTTTTTTTAAGTCCCAACACATTGGGAAAAGCAACTCAAACAAACCATCTTTAAATAGCCTTTTTTTGTATATTTGCGTAAACAATCGCACCATAAAAAGAAAGGTAGAAAGTATTGTGATTGTACTCTTAACTTATTTAAAGCAGTGATAATGATAAGCACAGACAAATGATTGACATTATCTATCTACATATCTACAGGAAATATTTGGTAGTTCAGTGTGCAGAGTAGGGTTAGCAGATGTCACCCATTTTAGGGTTGGTATTTGGCCATGTCACGCGGTTAGCTATGCATGTACCGAATTTTTAATGCTGTTGTCCCAAAAATTAGGAATTCTTATATGGTAACCCTCGTGCAGACAGACGAAGGCTGGGTTGCACCGACTTACGATTACACACTGATCAACGTTAAATATGGCGCCGGCAGCTGTCATCCCATAGAAACTTGTCAAACTTTTCATACATTCAGATTTTAACGAACACCGCTTACGATTACAGATGGTTTGGTGCAACCCAGCCTTAGAGGTAAAGTTCGTGAATTTGTATGTAAGTATCTTTCATATAAAGGGTGTTTTATTGATTTCCGTTCCTTCTAGCATATAGCCGTGTATAGCCATAGAAACAACGTAAAACGTTTGGTTTTTCAAAATTAAAGAAAAAAATATTTTATACATTTTCATACAAGATACTTAATTATATCACCAAGGGTGAATGAAAACCGGCCTTAAGAGTTAACGTGGAGTTAAGCAAAAGTTAATGACAAACAGTATGACAATTCGAAATTCGGATGACACGCAAGTCAACATTGTTTAATTGTTAAGGATCTTTTATAACATACTAGGGGTGTTAATTAACGAAAATGAATTCTTGAATATCTTCGAAAGGGTATGAATTGGGATGCTACTCGTAGTGTCTTAGAGAAGATTACTTTATTTCATCGCGGGATTGTGGCCTCGCAATTAACGGAATTCAATTAAAACATCCTGTTTATGCATATACTCGTATGCAGAATTGTCTCCAACTATTATAATGTGGCCCGTTACACGAAGCTACACAATTTTACAAGTTTAAACCAATTTATTTATCTGTCTTTGGTTTAAACTGGTAATATGTACTGAGGTGTTTGACATGCGTTTTATCAACAACGAATGGCCATTTGACCACAGAATAAGTAATTAATTTGACTAGTGTTGCCGGTGTTTACTTATAAAATCGTAATTTGTAACGTGAACCGGGCCATGGTGGTATATAAGTTAAAGTGCCCATTGATTGGCATTTAAAATCCTAGCTATTGCATCACAATTCACATCATCCATGAGAGCCAATGATAAAAATACCATCATTGGTCTTCGGTGATCATGGATGACTTTGTAATTAAGGAGTTTATGCCGTTTATCTCCTTTCCGCATTCGACCATTCTCGTCACACGGTATAGTTGCACATATTTGTGGCATTCTCGAGGAAAAGGGCGCCATTTCCTTATACTGACTAGTTTCACCCTTAGGTTGAAAGGTCAGATGGCAGTCGTTTCCATAAAAACTAGCGATCTAAGAAGGGTCTAAGTAGCGGACCCCGGGCATCCTTCAGGATGCAACTGTACCGGGATAACGCTAGGATGATGATGATGATGATGATTTCCTTACCGACGCAACAAGAAATCGGACTACTGACATGGACAAACATATGGACCTTTAGGTTGAGACTGACACTTTAAATGGTCTTACCGCCGCCACTGCCGCTGCCGCCAGGCGACGGCAGGTAGTATCCGGGATCAACAATCGGGCCTGGGACAAAACATAAGTCGTTAATTAAGAATATTCTACATTTGTAATTAATTATACTAGGCATTTGTCCAGAAGGCCTACTCCGAACTTCGAAAATAGAACTTCGTATCGTGCCGTCCCTTTCCGTCATATAGTATATAACACGAGAGTGAAAGGGACGGCACGACACGAAGTTTGATTTTCGAAGTTCAAAGTTAGTGCTTTCAGCAGTGGGCATCTTCCGGCTGTTACGGTTTGGTGATGTGTAATAAAGATTTTGGCACTGCACTTTCAGAAATGATGAATTATGGTTTACAATACAATTTTAACAGCCAACTTTTTTCTCGACTGCGCGACGCAAAGGAGGGTAATGTGTTTAACAGTCTATGTATGTATGTTTGTTCCTTTGTGGCACTCTAGAGATCAAACGCGTCGGCCGATTTTGATGATTCTTACGTCAATCGATTAGTCTTAACTGTCCAAATGTCACTAATGACATTATTTTACGCAGTCGGGTTTTTTTAGTTTTTAATTTTGCTTGTTTTACGTTAGTTACTGCCACTCAGAATTGAAATAAAGGAAATATGATGAACGCAGGTAAATCTAATGATAAATTAAATGAAAACAACGAAAATAAGTATGAAGTAGGTAATGGAAATGTACCTTCATCTCGTTGTCCTACCAGTTTGACTGCAAAACATAAGGCAAGCATTAGAATTAGAACATACACAACAGAATGGAAGTAATATAGAAAGTAAAGACATTAACACATATATCGGTATTATGGAGGCAGAGGGACTGTTCAACATATCGTCCATTACTAAATTACTTGCTTGAGCTCTCGACTAATTCCGCCACCAAAATTTATCAATCGGTATCTAACGTAGTACTTTAGGAGGAGGAAATATTGCTGGTCCAAATTGGCGTAATGATAAAATGACCAGCCTACTGTCTCAAAGGTAGAATAGGCATTAAAAGTCCGCAGTAAGCTCGGTTCTCCATACAAACGTAGTTCGTATGGAGATCCGAGCTTACTGCGGTCTCATTTTGAAACGCTATTCTAGAATAACATGAAACTTTCTATACACAATGGGATCCGACATAGCTAGGTCGGAAATTTGTTTCTGTTGCTTGAAATTATAAACTCGCTGTATTTTTTTTCTCTTCTAACAACAGTCACTAATTTCCGACCTAGATATGGCGGCTCCTATTGTGTATACATGGGTTCATGCTATTTCAGCGAAGCGTTTTAAAATGAGAACGAACCTACGTTTGTATGGAGAATCGAGTTCGTTCAGCCGAGCGTACTGGGGACTCTTAAGAATTTACCTTGGCTCAATGTATTATATCTTATAAAATATCTACATCATCTAGGTAGTATAATAGAACATTATATTATGTAAAATACCTGGGCCTCCCGGCTGTTCAACAACATTAACTGAAAGAAATAAAGGCAAGCGTTAAAAGAGCAAGGCTATGTGTAAACGTATATAATATCGTACAAATGAAAGTCAAAGATCGGTACCTTGCCCAGGACCAGGGTTGTTATCCACTACGTTAACTGGAAGAAAAAGACGCAGTTTAGAAGAACCATATATTTAGCGTTAGAGTTAAGGAAAGCAGAAAGCACTAGATTGACGGAAGTGGTCCATCGGTCTGCAAATGTATCGTCGTCTACTAGTAAAGGAAGTACCGTCGTGACGTGACGTGAAGAATTTATGGTCTCTATCAATGAAACGTCATCTAGAGAGGTTCTCAGCAATGGGACCTATATTGTGCGGGTGATGATGACTATGATACTCATGAAATACTGTACATAATGTACTAATGTACCTAGTCACTAATTGTGAAATGCAATAAATGGTATCTGATCGTCAGACGCGGCTGTGAGTATTATACCAAATTTGTGCAAATTGAGTCATTAGCCAGATGCGACTCTCGTAAGCTAGCGCCATGATTTAATTATGGCAAATGAAAACATGAACACATTATTATATGAGATTAGGGGTGGTATCACAGTTTCTCCATCTTTAGTTAAAGAAGTGCTAATATGTCCATAGGCTACGGTGTCTGCTTACCATCAGGCAGGCCGTAAGCTTGTTTGCCACCGTCGTAGTATAAAAAATCTTTAGTCAAAAAGTGGCACTGAAGCTTAATTTAGAGTGCACTGCTTTACCGTTTGGGAATAGGTACAAATGTGCAAATATTTATGTGAGTGTATGGGTGGATAGATGTAAAGATAAATGAAGTCTCACCTCCTTGTGCAGAAGCCATGGCTACGATAGCCAATAGAAGAATCTGGAACACAAAAATATGCTTCATATTGGACCAGTCGGCTCAACCCACTAAATTCTAAATCAATGTTATGGCGCGGATCTGTTTATAAATATGGCACCGTTATCAGCCAGATAAGATACAGTAGTCTCAAAATCTGACAGAGAAGTGCATACCATCACGGTTAAATCATCTGATATTCACTGATCGTTTGGTGGGATGGTAAAAAGCAGATTTCCTGCAATTTTATTGTTTCTGGGTGCCTCTAGAATCAAGACGTGTTACCGGTGTAAGTATGCTATGTAAATTCTATAGATAAGTTAAGGTTAGATTATTGTGCTGCGTAGGTTGGGGGTTCCGTACAAAACTACACTAGATGTGTACCTAATTGGAAAGATTTATGTCAAGGGAGTTTATGAAGAAACTGTAAAACTGTAAAGAATCCTCTAAACACGATCTTCACCGGTTCTTATGAGAAAAATTGTGAGCAGATTCGAAATTTGAACGTATTTTTTTGTCGAGTTTTTGGAAGGTTTTCAAAATGGCGGAGCCCCGGGGTTGAACACGAAAAACACATCACTCGCGAGGTCTACACGTCACAGATCTACTAGCCTAATATGGTTTGTTAAGATCTGCGAGAGTTCATCAGGTTTCAGCTGATATTAAAGCCAAATCCTAGCCATGTTTGCCATACTTCACGCTGTTCGAGTATATATTTCGTACCTATGCAAACGCATATTATGTACGCACAAACGTGCATACCTAGTGACGCATCTAGTTAAACGAGTTGGTTTCATTCCATGGGCTAAACGATGTATAATTTAATAAGATTATTGTTGCTTAAAAACGTACATATTTGAGTATGTATCGAAACTGGAAATAATATGTTTATATTTTGCTAGTTCTACAATCACGGGGACAATAATGAGGATCTCCAAGTAGAGAATAAAGGTGGGAAAACCCGTCCAAGGATGTGCATAATAAAGCGCCGCCGTCTACGTCTATTTCGTCAATTTTAGTTATGTAGGTACAAACATTAGTATTTGTTTGGTTTGTGGTGCTTATGTTTGCTCAGTAAATAGGTACTGAGTAAGTATTATTGCTATATTTTGGATTTGTAGTGAAATACATGTCCATCCCGAGAACATAGAAATAATTAGGTACTTAACCTACAATCTTTAATTTATGCCTGACCCTATATTTGGAAACTAAAATTTTATACATAGTTTATCGATTGGGTCTAATTTTAGAGATATCATTGATATGTTATTTTATGTCGTAACTGGGAAAAAAGCCCCTTCCGATAGTGACATTGCTACTAATGTAACCAAGTCTCGACAGTCTCTGTTTTTTACACAATATCAAAGTGACAGATATAACTACAGCTACTCAACGTTACCCCTCTCTTACAAGTTCTCATGGGTTCTATAGGTAACATATTATTATAAATCATAAGAATGGCACAAGGTAGGTACTTAAATTAAACTTGTTCAGCCGGTAAACAAATACCTAATCCTGCAAACTTAACACGTTTATATGAGCATAAGTTGAATGAATTCTCTTATCAGTGCGTCTGATAAAATATTCGACTTACGATCACTGTTTTGTTATTTTTCACTAGTAGATACTTATTTACTTACACTAAAGTATTAACACAATTCAGTAAACTTAGACAATAAGTCCTAACCGCGCAAAAAAAACAAGCACTTTATAACTACCTACTATGCTATAGCTTGTTATATCGGTACAAATGTTACAATGCAATGATGTGAACTACCTCATCCTGTGTTTCATTTCGATAAATTGACAGTAATCGTAGTTATCAAGCAACAATAGATAAAAAATAGCAAGTCACAAAAACGTACCAATTTAAAATAATGGTAGTGCTAACCATTGGCGGTCATGCGCGGTTGGTAATCGAATCTTACATAGACTAAACATTATTGAACACTTTTTAAACATCTGTTTATTTATTAGCAAGAAAGCCGTTTAAGGCGCAGGGTAGGGCAACCCATTCTCCATACAAAGGTTGTGCAAGTTTTTTGCGTTAGTTTTGGCACTACAGCATTTAATTTTATTTTTTGTTGGTACATATTGGATATACGCAGAACTTGATGTTGAAATTTTGCATTATTTCAAAAAAATAAAGATAAAAAAATACAAAAAATAATTAAAATTAAAAAAGAAAAACATCAAGACATAGCTAACAAAAAAATAAGCATATGGACCAAAAATAGTAACTGGAGTGCAAACACAAACGAAGAAAAACTTGCACAAAGTTTGTATGGAAAGAGCTTGCCCACCCATTCGCCTTAATTTGACCCCTGGATTAATAGCAACTATGCGTACTCGGAGGTCAAACTAAAACGGTTCTCCACGAGAGAGCAAAGTGATCGGTAAGTCTTGGAATAGTAACACTAATCAAAATAGATTAGAATCTTCGAGTTTCTTTTAACAGATTGCAGAGTTTTAAGTTAAAATCTCTGGCTTCGTCCGTTGATCTGTTAAATAGAAACTCAATTCAGCGGATTGATTGTGATGCGGTCACGGTTACGGTAACTAGTACCGGTAGTTTTGTTTGTCTAAATGTACAAAAATGTCTGCTAATAGCAGCTAGTAAGTTGAATTGCATTATAACTACTTATCTCTACCCCAATGGCAATAACAGTTGAAACGTCTGGCCTTGCCCTAGCCTTAAACTGAGTAGAGATAACCATTATATAGACTAGGTACGTGTTGTGTGTATTTAATGGAAAAATAGATCCAGTCTACGCTTTAAATTAATTACATAGTATGCTACGTGCCATGGATCACGACAAATATTGTGAACTATCGCAGCGTTTATTTATATATCCGAGTGAATTCACTTAATCAATTATTTTTTGTGGGAAGCCTTACATTTGTGTTTAAAGACATGATATGCCACATGTTGAATTATGTTTCTTTTACTTGCTGTCACTGCTGTCAGTTACATGTGTGGAGTGCCTTCCTAAAAATTAATAATCAGAAAAAATACCTGCCAATACATTCCAAATGTAACCCAAGTTTTAGTTAAAAAAAAATCAGAATTATTGGTTGCTTAGTTTCAGTCTAGCCCCTTAAAATTGACCTATTTACCGGACCGCGGAGAATAGCTCTCATTTTGGAGAGCCTTCTCGTAATTATCTAATTTTTTTTTGTGTAGGTTACCGGTTGCCAAGACTTGCATCTAATAGCGGTAGTGCCAGTGCTTGTGCCCTCCCCTACACTTTGTAGTCTATTTTCTACTGCGCATATCGGCCACGGTACCAAGATAAGATAGATATTACCTAATAATATATAAAACAAGTCTTACCGCTACAGCCTTCATGTTGTATTTTTCCCAATGTTTAATTACCAAAGTGTAGACTTGAACAGCTGCTGTGGCTGATATGTGCTCGTTATATACCCGCGGATAACCCCCGCGACCCGTACAAATATTGACACCCCAAACAATTTGTGAATGCGAGCGTTTTCCTGTACAAATTCGTGTAACTAGGTACAGTGAGCCAAAAAAAGTGATCTACCACTGTTGCACCTTAATATATAAATAATAGAGTCGAAACGTGGTTGACCAATTTCTTGCCTGACTGTTCATATGTTATTAAATAGGTGCTGGCTGCAGTCTGATGAAGTTGCATTTGTAAGGAATAAAAACAGGATTCAGCAGGCTCAAGGTGGGTTGTTGCGGAAGTGTGCCTACGGCGTTCCCGTGGCCTCGCCTTATAGCACGGAGGCGGCATATAGAGGGGTTTTTAGTGGGTACACCATAGGCCTCATTAGCCGATATGGGAGTCCCACATAACCACCAGGGCCCGTCCCTGCGCCCTGGTGGTATGCGTAACGCATTTTCCCCTCTTAAAAATAAATAAAAAAAAGGCTCAAGGTGGGTTGAACCAAACCTTCTGTAACCGTACGTACGTTGAAATCTGATTGTATGGAAAGTTTGAAAAGTTTCTATGGGATGACAGCTACCCACAATTCATACTTTTCCTAGTCCCCCCTGGATCCTTGGCACACCAAATTAGCTGGTCGCTATCTCACTGGCCTATATATCGACCCTACTCTAATTATCTTTGCAATTACCTAACATGATCTTACTAGATTTGATCCAGGTATGGAATTATGGACCCAGGATTTTGTTTGGGGGGAGGGCCAATACCAGGCGCTGTTTTATTGTTCAGGACCCCTCCCCCCTGTATTAACGGCTCTGTAAAACGAGCAAACGAGCTATAGTTTAGTTTAGTTTAGTTTTATTAATCACACTATACAATTCTCATATAACAATTTTTTTTTGCTTCTACTACATATTGTATACTGATCGTTAGACGCAACCATTTGCGTTACAATAATGAAAAATAACAATAATATTTTAATAATTAAGAATATACAATAGTATATATCCTTAGAAAACACATAATTAATTAATTGAAAAAATCCAAAATGTCAAATCGAGTATAAATAAATAAAACAACATTGATACCAGGAAGTACCTTACAATAGATTGTCATAAAAATAATCAAAATGATAAGTAGTATAGTAAGAAGGTAGTACATTCCAATAAGTCATAAAGAAAATTAGTACTTATCAGTTACAAAAATGACAAGTAAAATAAGGAAATGTCAATTTGATATAAAAAATAATTACAAATAAAAATAAATATGTCCATTGTCCAATGCATTTTCTATTTGAGTATCACAATGTATTCCTTCACAGAATAAAGTGCCTTCTGTAATAAATGGTTCTTTAGTCGACGCCTAAACGTTTTCTCGGAGCATTCTTTTTTTAAATCATCGGGTAGATGTTCTTAGTCTTTCTTTCGTTCTTAGATGCCTTAGTCTTTATACCAGACGAGCGGAGCCGGATAATTCCGAGTCCTTGGCTGATATTCACATTTTACTATATTTGGGTCTTATTATGACGCTGATAAAGTAGGTTCTCGCATGCCTTAGTCTTTATCTTTACGACACTACTTATAGTTTTAAATTGAGTGACTTCGCTTCTACTTGATTTAAACATTGTGATGATTTGATGGACTATTATTTTGACAGATTTATTTGGGGTCTGTGACTAGGTATTAAGAACTTAATGCACATAATTAAGATTAACGATTTACTTTACGTTATTAGGTACAAGAAAATAAATCAAAGTACTTACCTACAATCTATATTACTTTTATTAATCATCAAAAAACCTTTTTAAATAAAATTTGTACGGAACCCTCCTAGTGCGTGTCAGTCACTTTGTGTGTGGGGAGGTGTTTTATTTATTTTATTAAACAAGTGTTCATCATTTATGTATGGATTAAACTGTAACAATGAAAACAGCACCACATGTCTGGCACACAATGTGTCACACATACATTACCTACGAAGTACGAACACGTGATAACTACATACAAAGAAAGAAATTTGCGTCATGGTGTCTTGTGGTAAAAGTTAAAAAAATTAACTTTGCCTACTTACTTGCCTATAGTTTTCCATCGCTGACTTCTAAAAGTAGGTATTCTGCAAGGTCTGAGCAATCAAAACAGTCATATTATGTCTGCGTCTGCGCACAAACAAAGCAACATGCAAGCAAGTTTCGGTACGTCTTTGCGGCGCTCTCGAATCATCGCATACCAGCAAGGAGCACAGAGAGCCTAATCCGAACTTCAAAAATCGAACTTCGTGTCGTGCCGTCCCTTTCACTCTCGTGTTATACAAAGGTTATACACTAAATGACGGAAATGGACGGCACGATACGAGTATGCAGTTCGATTTTCGAAGTTCGGAGTTTAGCCCTCTGATGTTTTGATTGTGTTTTTTTATAAATTTGTTAATAATTTAAGGTAATTTAAGGTAATTTAATTTTAGTTTTTGTTATCAATTGACATGTTTTTAAGATTAAAAGTTTGTGTTATTTATTATACATGTTATTATTCAAAAACTGACTTGTTTTTAACAGTTTCCCAGTAAATTAATAAGCAAAACAAACACATTGTGTGAATTCGCGTAGGTAATTAAATGCTATAGCCATTTTAGCTAATTATCAATCTGCCATGTTCAGTTATAATTAAAGCCTGTTTTTCATAATAATATCACGCTTCTGTTATTAAGTATTTCCGCTAATCATCATGTTAATTATATTAGTCATTGGGTACCTACTGATAACCAAATTAATTTTATCTACGAATACTGACTCTTGGTCATCATAATCATCATCATCATCAGCCCACTGTCGTCCAGTGCTGGACATAGGCCTTCCCCAATTCGCACCACCACACCCGGTCCTCAGCTCTCCGCATGACTCATGGTAGTTGAGTTATGTTTATTGGCCAAAGATTTCGCATATTTAACTCGGTAAACCAGTTAGTAATCTGTTGTATAAAGTCCCGAATTTCGGGATTCCTATTTTATATATTTTTTTAATATATTAAAAAATGGGATTGCTCTTGGCCTGCATCTAGCCAGGGGGCAAAGATGAGGCCGACGATGAAGCGAGCTCACCCAGAAGATGCCTATAAAAACGACACTACACGCCCCGATCATGGGTTACAGTTACAGACTTCGCGATATCCCTAAATACAACAATTCGCGACAATTATGTCGAATATTGGTAAAACCTGCTGCTAGGAAAACATATTGCAGCCACTAAAATGTAAGATAATATACAAAATATGATATTTCTTTACTGCTTAACTTCATATCTATATTAATAATTTCGTGCAGGGGTACGGTAGACCCGAACGAGACCTGTCTCAAATTGAAGAACGTATAAAAATAACGATTTTTGAGTTGAACATATGTATCCGCAAAATTCGGATTGTCGCGTATTTTGCATTTAAAAGTGTTAATTTGATGACAAAACGTCGGCCATATTGCCCACAGACTATATTGCAATATTAAATTTGTTGGTTGACAGTGTCGGCTACGTTCGAAAATCGTGAACTATTTTTGCGTCCGGTGTGTTTGCCAGGTTGCTGGGCTGCGTTCTGGGTGATGGGCCATCATCGCCCATTGTTTGAATTCGGATAGCCGCGTCTGAAGCGTTTTGTTTTTGTAGTTTTCAAGCGTTCTATACACCTATCAGCCTAGCTAGCACGATAACTTATACCGTTACGTTATATGGGCGAAATGTATTAAAACGTCACATAAAACGTAACGGTAATCTATCATGCTAGCTAGGCTGATTGTCACAACAACCGCCTTGAAAGTGAATGTATGGGGCCTGTTACATGGTTCTTATTATCACGTGATACATTCATATCAGGATAAGTATCACGTGAATATTGAAGCAGAATCCATACAAATTTGAAAACTGCGATAATATTGACACCCCAGTATTGTGATAATATTAATCGTATTGGCTATGTGCACGTCTGAAACGTCAAACGTCAAAGGCCCGAGACAATGTCAAAACTCAGAGATGTCAAATAATGACACATGAATATTTTATTTACTTTAGTAAACGAGAAAGACCCCGTATTGGAAATTTTACTGAAAGAAATAAGAGAATAAATAAATACATACAAACGAAACGAATCGTAGGAAACCGTTAAGAAACCAATAGAAAACGTGAAAGTAAATTTGACAGTTGTCCCCGGTAAGTACACATTTCTGCCATGGTGTGCGCTACGATCGCCTAGCTTACCCCCACCACCTACTTCGCACATAGCCAACAAAGGACACCACTTGAATGTTTGCTGAGTCTGTCCGCCATCTTAAAGCTGCGTCTCTATTTTGTTGTGACAAACTACTAGGTGACTTATGGCTTTTAAACGTCTAGCAAAATTCTATCCCTATCTCGCTCTATCTTATAACTTAGTGGTACTGGGGGTCTACTCCGAAATCCGAACTTCGTATGGTGCCGTCCCTTTCACTCATATAGTCTATGACAGGAGAGTGAAAGGGACGGCACCATACGAAGTTAGGATTTTGAATTTCGGAGTAGACCCCAAGCTCATGCCGTTCGCCGCGCTCGGACGTTAGAGGCGCTACCGCGAACCGAAAACGAAGTATCTGCCTCTCTCTCGCACATGTCTATTCGAACGACAGAGAGGAAGATAGTTCGTTTTGGTTCGCGGTAGGCCCTCAGGCGTCAACTTTAAAACGAATAGGGTATTTTACTATAAGAGAAATAAAATTCAAAATGTAATAAAAACCAGCCAAGTGCGTCGGAGTCGCACACTGAGGGTTCCGTACAACTAAAAAACAAATGTGATTTATCAATAAATTATATGTGTGACAGACAACACACGGAATGTTCTTTGACTTTCTTCGACCGTCCGCCGCGCTCGGACTAAAGTGCTACCAACCGAAAACTAAATATATATAAAAATATAAATTAATAATAATAATAATATATATAAATGTATATGCCTCTCTGTCGCACTTGCATATTCGAGCGCGGAGAGGGAAATACTTCGTTTTCAGATCGCGGTAGGCCCTCTGGTCTGATGGCTCCTATTCCTGGATGGTGCGCGTATCGGAATGTGAAATACCTTTGGCAAAACGGAACAATTAGCTTCAGAGCTTCCATTAATTGGAGAAAATATTACCAACTGATATTATTATCACGCAAAACACTGAATATTGAAGCAATCACGCGATATACTCATATCACGATACGTATTACGTGCAATGAATATTGAAGAAAAATCCATAAGATTTTGAAAACCACGATAATATTGACACACCAGTTGTGTGATAATATTAAGCGTGTAACAGACCCCATACAATTTTGAAAATTGCTATAATATTCACACATAATATTGAGTGTAAAGGGCCCCACTTAATAGAATTTGGCGGAGAATAGAGAGCTGCTACCGCGAAACGAAAACGAACGAACATCGTGTATTTCCCTCTGTGTCGCTCGATTTTGCAAGTTCGACAGAGAGGGAGATACACGAACTTCATTTGTTTTCATTCGCGTTAGCAGCTCTGACTTCGCACCAAAAATACTGACTGGCACATCAATATTTAACAATTGCATATCTGAACTGAATTTTAATGAAGATTAGTATTTTAGCTATACAAATCACGATTACGGTGTTAACATTTTTATGTGCCTTTAAATACAACCCTTATAAAAATGCTTAGGATTAACTTGCAAAGATACTAGCCTTTGCCCGTAACGTCGTCAGCGTAATCTTTTACTCCCTATTCCATATGTTAATCCAGACTACAGACTATATTTCTATACGAAGTTTCATCATAATCCGTTGTTGTAATGGTTTTATTTTATACATTTTTGTACACTATTTCTTTCGTCGTTTGCATAACTGTCACGAATAAATGTTTACTATATTTTTTTCTTATTTATTTCACCCGAGCGAAGCCGGGCTTTCATCTAGTATTATTATATTCTTTCTCCGTCGTTTGGCATACAAATTAATATCCATAGTTCCATTCCACTGACACAAGTGACGTTTCCATAAAATAAAAAATGTCAACGTCATCTTTGTTGACAAACGTTCACGAAGGGACCGAAGTTCAATTTTCATCGGGAAATTTTCATTTAGTTTCAGAAAAATATGAATATTACCATTACTTATGCGATGGATTTGATGATAGGGTAAACTTATATGTTTTTCTTAAAAAATTACTCACGACATATTCTAACCTAAAAATAGTTATGTAGATTTTAACACATATTATTGTTTTGTGGTGGTGTTCAGGGCTGGGGATGTGGCTACAGAACCTTGCAGTCGCTATGTTCCTGGGTGAACCACAATTTGCAGATAAGCGCGGAAGTTCCGTCTATCAGACGGATACAACAGATTTTGGTTGAGCTGGAAGACAAACCCAATTCGTTTCTAGGTTCTAGGCAATGGATTGGGAGCTTTGAGGTGAATCTTATATTTTTGTGTAATTATTAAGTAGATACTTAGGTCAAAATTGATGATAGAAATTGCCTGCATCACATTTAGTTTGATTTGTTGGTTTTTTCTCTCTTCTCCTGATATTTGTATCGGGTATCAAAAGTAGAATCTATCCACTAGGCTTTACTCATGTATGTAATAGCGCAAATCGTCCCTCCAATTTACTGCAGTAGTTAGAAAGATAGATAATATGGTTTTTTATACTAAATAACCCTAATATTATAAAGCTGAAGAGTTTGTTTGAACGCGCTAAGCTACTGGTTCGAATTGAAAAACTCTTCTTGTGTTGGATAGTCCATTTATCGAGGAAGGCTTTAAGCTATATAACATCACTCTGCGACCAATAGGAGCGGTATAAGATGCGGACGAAGTCGCGGGCAACAGCTAGTAAAATTATAAAACTACATTAGAATTAGTGTTGTGACTTAAAGTTAGGCCAAGCTTTAGAAACTCAAGCTGTTAAAGCTGAGACTATCCTTTCACCACACTATGCAGGGTTAGCCTTGATGGATTGAGGCTCGGCTGAGCTCCAACTCGCATCACTAATTATAATAGCAGTAAACTGATTATTTTACTTTTTTATACCACCGCCTGATGGTAAGCGGTCACCGTAGCCTATTGACGCCTGCAACTCCTAGGGGTGTCACATGTCACTTTGACCATGAAAAAATCTAGTATAAATTGTTTTTATTGGTTTAAACACTTCATTCAAATATGAAAGCGTTCAAAGGGTTAATTTAGGTCATGCATTTAGAAAGACTGCTGGGAAGAAATGGAAGTATATAGCCAAAAACAGAGATGAATGGCAAAGACTGGAGGAGGCCTATACCCAAGAAGGGGTTCCAACTCAAGATTAGAAGAATAGAAACTCGCAAACATTTATTTATGTACAAAAATAATTAAATAAGAAAATAAATTTTGTAAAAAAAATATATGTAAAGTTGGAGTAATAAAAGGCTTTATTATTATTATTTTATTATTATTTAGAAAGACAAGAATTGTGTCATAAGAAAGATATTATTTTGATAATGTAATGAGAAGAATAATGCTATTTCTAATAGCAAATGTTCTTTTCCAGGTATGCTTAGTCATAGATAAAATTTATGACATTCCATGTAAAATACTCCATGTGAATAAAGGAGATAACTTAAACACCATAGTGGACACTTTGGTAACTCATTTTGACAAGTTTGGCAGCCCCATCATGATGGGTGGAGATGTTGACTGCTCCTCAAAAGGCATTATGGGTATTCATATTAGCAATGCTGAAGCTAGTTTATTGATAGTGGTGAGTTATAATATTCCTGCATATTGTATCAACTGTATTTATAAATTGTCTGGCAAAAAAAGTCTTGAAATTAAAAAGAGGCAACACTGTAGTGTCTACCTTTCAAATCAATCTAAGAAAAAAGTGACAAAACCTACAGTGTTGCCACTTTTTAATTTCAAGCCTTTTTGCCAGCCTATAAATCAATCTAAGAAGCTTGTGAGCAGCACTCATAAATATTGCTCATACTGTGAAAATGTTAAAATATCCGTTACGTTAAGTGTTTTACAGATTGAGTGTCATATATTTACATGAAAGTTGCATTGCACAATGCACACTCCAAATTCCTTGTAAAAGCAGTCATGTCGAAAAGAAGTGTTGCTATTTTCAAATTATTTATTTACAGGATCCTCACTATGTGGGGAAGGAGCAGAGCAAGGAATTCCTGCAGAACAAGGGCTGGGTTAAATGGCAGCCTCTTAAAGACTTTCTGAACTCCTCTTTTTATAATTTATGCTTGCCACAAGCAAAGTCCAAAACTATCATGTGATACTAATATTTCTTTTTAAATTATTAAAAATTAAACATATTTTTTGCAAAATCAGTCTTTATTAATATCATAACTAGAACTACTTTATTATTAAAACATTTTATCTTAAAATGCAGTCATTAAAAATCAATAAAATTCCATAACTTAATACCACAGATGTGCAATACATTTGTTTACTTGAGATCAATATTAGTTTAACAATGCATTAGTTATATTCATGGGTAATAAGGAAACAAAATAGTCAAGTTTACCCTCTGCTTCCAGTATAAGCTGGGCCCCAATGGCCCACGCCACTATAGGGCCGCCCGACACTCGACAGAACAATCTCGCAGCGTGATTGTTCCCGATTCTTATAAAGAAACAGGCAGAGCCCTATCACACAAAAGTAACAATTACAATTTGCAACTGACATGATACATCTTACATGTATAATCTACAATTCAACATTTGGTATACTCTTGGTTCGTCTCAGTCGTTTTTTGTCACGTTCTTAAATTCGTCCGTTTCTGCTTTCGTAACCCATTCTTCATTCGTCACTGTCGATATTTGGCTATTTCTTATTCCGGCTTAGTTCGGTATTCGTCAACATCATCTTTAGGCATGTTCAATGTTAGTCTACGTTGTTTTTATACTCACTCGTTATTCGTAATTTTTTTCACGGCACATTCAATTTTTGGCAAGTTCTTAATTCATCTTATTCTGCATTCGTCACTTACGCTGAAAGTATTTGTCATCTTTGGTCATGTTCGTTGTTTGTCTTTTCCTAGCGTAGCGTTGGGTATTAGTAATGAAGGAAGCCATAAACAAGAAACTTTATGTTTTCATTTCCTGATGTTATCGCCTACATTTCGGAACTTATTTGAAACAATATACAGGATGGAAAGATCGAATGCCACATAAATGGCAACTGCCTTAATCATTGTACTTGTAATTGTTATCATTGTAATTGTTTACTTGCCTCTCATTCTAATTATCATTCTTTCTCGCTCTTGTCAGTTGCATTATATCTCAAAAAGACCCTAGAGCGTTTTTGAAGAATTGACTAGATAATTTTAGAAGTTGAATTAGACACATGCTTTTACAGTACCGGCTTATAATATTTATCACCTACAGTTTTTTTAGTATAACTTTTTTTATAGTTTTATGTGGCTTTCGCCTCATATATTTAACTAGCGTAATCATTTGTGTGACTAAAAAAAGGGATAAAAAAAAATAGTCTCAAATGTGATACATTTCTGGCCGATACTGTATGTTCGTTTGCCGGACCATATAAGTGACAGATAAAAGTACCGGAGTAGAGTAGTAGAGGACCAGTCACGGGACAGTAGTGTCCCGGACCTTTGGAAGGCGTTAGCTTCGTTATTATTATGCTTTTTAATTTTTCATTCATGCCGCCTAAAACAAACCAATAAACTATATAGTCAAATAGTGAGTGGGGCGAATATCGAAAGAGATAAACAGAGAATGTGTTCAACAAAGAAATATATAAATTACTAAAGAGGCGAAATAAGAAAAACACGAACTTAGAATAGTCCCAAAAACGACAAGACAAATAAAGAGTGAGTCTAAAAACAACATAGACTAACATTGAACATGCCGAAAGATGATGTTGACGAATACCGAACTAAGCCGGAATAAGAAATAGCCAAATATCGACAGTGACGAATGAAGAATGGGTTACGAAAGCAGAAACGGACGAATTTAAGAACGTGACAAAAAACGACTGAGACGAGCCAAGAGTATACCCAACATTTACGTCAACTTGCACAATGAACTCTTAGAGCATACATAACTGGAGTAGCAATCGGCGCATCTTACCAAACAAAATATTTTGCAATTTTTTCCGGGGGGCGAGGTAACACACATAAAAAAACTACGCACACTTACTACGTACCCACACTAAAATAATGAACTCACGCACATTCACAATACTAAAGTTGAGCAATAAAAGTCGACCTTATTCTCGTTAATGTTTGATCCATTATTGGGTTACTATCGGATGGCCAAATTGACCAAAGTCGATAAGGACCATGTTTCAAAGAAATTCTCATAAACAGTAGTCTATTGGCTATGTGCACGTCAGAAACGTCAAACCTCAAAGGTCCCGAGACAATGTCAAAACTCAGAGATGTCAAATAATGACACATGAATATTTTATTTACTTTAGTAAACGAGAAAGACCCCGTATTGTAAATTTTACTGAAATAAATAAGAGAATAAATAAATACATACAAACGAAACGAATCGTAGGAAACCGTTAAGAAACCAATAGAAAACGTGAAAGTAAATTTGACAGTGGTTTCGGTAAGTACACATTTCTGCCATGGTGTGCGCTACGATCGCCTAGCTTACCCCCACCACCTACTTCGCACATAGCCAATATTCCTTTAACCTTTTAACCGCCATAGTCTGATATATAAGACATAAAATATCCAGCTCATTTCGCCGCAGTCTGATAAATAAGACAAATGTCTGATATGATTTACACAGTATATTCATCTCTCTCACGGATTCTAATTTGATTAATGTATACATAAAAAAATTAATAACTTCGTATCGGCGGCGACCCGGGCATGTTCGATGAAAAACTATCGGCGGTTAAAGGGTTAAATACGGTGACGTCAAAATGACGTTTATCAGCTAGCCCTAATGGTCAAGCACGAATGTTTTTAAACAGATTTTGTAATCGATGCACGATTTACGATTTGAAATAAAACTGGAGTGGCGCATAAAATTATAAATAAAGCTAAAATATGGTTACAGTATGTGAAATTATCATCAATATTTTTGTGAATTTGATGTACAACTTTTTATTACCCTAAACAGCAGATAAAGTTATTTTCTCTTCACACGCCGAAAACAATTTCGAGACTGACTTATAATCGATTAATGAAGTACATTTTTAATAATTATATGCACATTGTGCCTATTTTTTGGCAGAGGGGTAAGTATACTGATGGCGTCTCCTGTTATGTATGCTCTAAGAATGTACTTGAAGTATTCTGTTTTTTGTATTCTCTTTTTTATTTGGACCGCTGATTGATAATCATGTTTTATATAGGTAGATGTCCAGCCACTGACGAAATTGCCAACCATTGACCAAATAAATGACTGAGACACATAATATATCTACACAAACTCTGGTTTGAGGTTGCGCACTATAGTTGTTGAGGCCGATGCCCTGCAGGATCCAGTACGAGCTCTGTGCTAGGCGGTCCACAGGTCGGAATCGAACACCAGCCCCCGCCCAAACCGTCGTTTATTCAGACAAGACGCTCATGAGGCAGCAATCTAGTCCGTGTTCATGACGAGGCAGACACCCTGCAGGATCCAGTGCGAGCTGTGCTCGGCAGTCCACAGATCGGACTCAAACACCAGCCCTACGCCCATAGCGTTGCGCCGCGATGACGTCGTGTATACCGGCGTGCGTAGCGTGTTCTGTCGGAAAACAAATCATGTTATATACTTGCTTGTTATATACTCGCCAATAAACTTAATGTTTGGCGATTATAATGTAAACAAATGTACCATACAAAGCTTTAGAAAATAAATTAAAAAAAATTTAAATTAAAAAAAATATAAACACCATCTAAAGAACTCTCCCACATTCAGCGCATTAGTCGCGCGATTTAGTAATTATAGTGGGCTGACGTTGCGCTGCTGTGGACTGACTAAATCGCATAATGTGAAAGGGCTCTAAATTGATAAAGGTAAAGTAACTAAGGTGGTCCGCTCGAAGCATAGACAAGGACGTAGCCGGGTACAGGCAGAAGTCAGCTGGCGTTCTAGGAGGATAAGCTTGGTTAAGCGCAGGGTAGGAGAGATCCTGAACCGAAGAGCTCTTTTCTGAAGTAGCAGTTTTGCCAGCCTCTGGACAAAATTCTGGCTCCGTCCTTGTCCAGATCGTAGCCGTTTCTGAAGGGATAGTTCGTTTGGAAGAAACTCAGATTAGTGCTGTAGTTACCTGCAGTTTGACCTTGTGCGACTCGATGGGGATGATGTACATGATGGGCAGCTCTGTGACGAGGACCTTGGGGTGCGAGCGGCGTAGGCACTTGTCTTCTACATCCCAGCGAGCACCCTCCAGGTACAAGCCGCGCACGTAACAACCCTGCAAATACCAATCATTACTATCTGACTGTGTGCTGGCAAAGCTTATGTCTGAATCTCATAATGTAGGATTCTCTTTTTTATCATCTGTCAACTAGGCTGGACTCTTTTTCCCACCACACATTCAATTGGCAGCACCTTCTGCTGCGGTGAGGTACTACGCAACTCGGCGTAAGTTCGATTTCAGATCAGAGTAAGCTCTAAGCACTTCCAATTATTCGCACCACTCGGCGATGTTAGCTGTAGCCATCTGTCAATGTTAGGGAAGGATTCAAGGTTGTGGAGCCCAGAAAGTAGTCCTGTCACTGTGGATTCTTACGGCGGTGGGCCGCTCCTCGATGTCGTCGGCGCTGATCCACTGGGTGACGCGCGTGAACTGCGTGGAACGGTCGAGCGGCCATGTGTATAAACGGCATGCGATCTGAATCTCCGCAATCAGGTAGGACTCGGGGATATGTAGCCCGGACAGCCAGATAACTACTGGTTCTTCGATAGTTGCCTGAAAAAAAGTTGAAGTTGAGGAACTATTTCCATTAACCCTTTGAACGCTTTCATATTTGAATGAAGTGATCACTCACACGCCAACCACTGTTGCGTTATCATTTATCAAAAATTGATGTAACGTTTAAACCAGTAAAAAAAATTGATAATAGATTTTATTCATTATCAAAGTACACCTTCACTCCGACCTTTTTAGTGGTTGTTGGCGTGGTAGGCACGACGACACACGACCACTTTAAAGGTTCTTTGCGTTCAAAGGGTTAAAGCATCAATTAGAGACTATTTTGAATAATTTTATCTTAATTATAAAACGATTTTTTTGCTTTACTGCATAGATCTGCAATTGAATCCAATGTCAGCACTGTATCTTAGGTATATTGTATATCGCTATACAATACTTACTGATTAGTATACTAAATTTAAAATTCAATGGTTTACTCGTACAACATGTTTTGGATGCGGATGTCTATTTCTTCCTCTGGTATTGGTGTCGATGACAGTGCAGCCTAAGTTTTTGAAATTGGCCACGCTTTGTAAACGACAAACGTCACTAACTCGTCGTTGGCTCGGCTACTTCAAAAGGATGGCATAAGATTGGGGCGCCAAACGGGCGTATCTGAGCCATGCAGTTGAAAGGCTACTAGTCGGACGTCCCAGTTATCGGTGGAACGATGTCGTCGAATTAGACCTGCGGATTCTCCAAGCCGTGAACTGGCGGGAAATGGCGCAAGATCAGGCTAAGTAGCGACGACTCTGTCGGAGGCCAAGACTTACTTTACGTCGATGAGCCATTGTAGTTAGCTAATGATTTGCAAACTTAACCCGTCAAGCGAGCTAGTATCACACGTGTGTAATTCCTAACGAATTTTGAATTTCGAACTTAGATTTCTTATATTCATAGTTGAAATTACAATACATTTTTTATTGACATGTCGTTCCACGGGTTAAACGTTACTGTTGGACTTCCGGAGCGTTCGGGGTCATCGCTCGGGCCTGTTAGGGTCCGGGGAAGCTATACGCGGCTGAGCCGCTTTCAGCGAGTTCGGACGCCGTCCGTAACTACGGACGTGTATATACTTAGTTGGGTTGAGCTGTGTAGCTCGGCCCCGGGGAGCCGGGTATGTCCTAAAACTACGACCAAGACCACCGGGGGATGGGCAGCAGCATCCCTGGAGTGCGGTGGAGATACTGCGATCGCCAACCCGCATGCCAAGCGTGGCGATTATGGCATTTACCCCCCATAAAATTGGGGGAGGGCTATGTCCAACAGTGGACGTCCATCGGCTGATATGGTGGTGGTGGTGGTGGTGGTGTAGCTCGGCAGGTCCGGTGGTGGGGTCATCCGCTTCGTCCGTCGCCGAGGTCAAGCCCAGCCGGGTGAGTCCCCGTTAGGGGAGGCCCAGCGAGCGAAACTCGAGCCGACGGCACTGCAGGGCTCCGGACTTCCGGATAGGTATGATACACCACAACAGTAGGATCAACACTCACCCAATCCGTGTACTGCTTTGTGCGAGCCATGAAGTGATCCATCCAGCCGCCCAACCCCTTGCGGGTGTCCGGGGCCAACGACCGCCACACGTTGGGCAGCTGGCCGTTGAACAAGCAGTAGGAGACGTTGTCCAACACGGCATCCATGCCAATCTCGCCCGCTAGAGCCTTGCGCAGCAGCGTCAGGGTTGTACGCATGCGGCTGATCAGGCGGTTGAACCTGGAACAAACTAACTGTAGCAGAAGAAGGAAGCGAAGAGCAGAAGTTCCAATTTTAGGCCTGAATTACTGGAATACACTAGCAAGACCAATGTGGTTTTATAAGAAAATTCGAGCTGGCTCTCCAGCTCCTCCAGATGTTGATGGGTAGTTGTTCCCTTCTCCCCGTATTCGGCTATGACTACACTACAGCACAGGTCATACATACTTAAACGATATATTTGTTATACCTCTCAAGCTCCTGCAGTAGTACGACGCCAGTGGGCGTAAGATTCATTTCGAAGGCCTTCCGAACGCGCCACACCTCATATAGCGGGGGTAGCTTCGCAAGCACTTCCACCGCGATGTTGTCGATGAAGTCCTCACGAGACATCGCGCCGCCACCCTCGCCTGTGACAGTAATGCTCAAAAATATCTAATCGGGTAGCAAAGAGACAGATTCTTAATTAGGTTTTCGGAATAGGCTAGGATTGTAATATAATGTTTGGAAATAGTATTTAGGCTATGTTTAGTTTGGGTAATTGAGCTGAACAGCTCTTGTTCTGAAAATCACTACAAAAATATCAGCATACTGGATTTAAATTAGTAAGTAAGCCCTTCAAACTCACCTTCAGTTCCGGCTAGTAATGCAGCAAAAAACCCACAGGTGAATAATTAGTTCTACTTACATCGGCAATAACAATAAATTATCAGCAATCAGTCAGCTATGCTAATTAACACAATTACAGGCAATTATGTAAAAAGCTAAATACTACGGCATTGGTTTAAAGGTAGATACTTACCTTTTAAAACTGACGCTATTGAATCGAAAGCAGCATGGAATATAAAAAGTAAGGTAAACGTCACAATGTTTGACCATTCTATTGTTATGAATTAAGATCGTTGAAACCTTATCCGTCGGCCAGAATCAGTCTGCCTTTGTGTCAATTTGACCAAGAATGATTCATTCATACAATTTAGACTCAAATACCAAGAGATCAATTTAGATCAAGAGATCTCCAGTCCTAATTTCAGTATGACAAATCATCCTTCAGAGGTTCAAATATTACGTGTACCTCGCTAGTTGTGTTTGTTTAGGAGTAGGTACAGACCTACATCTGACCTTCAGAATAAGACATATTACTACCTAAGAACGTCGTAAAAAAAGGTATTCAATAAACAAAGGACTGAGCTTCAGTTGTCTCCTTCAGATCTCACGGCCTGGCCGAAGCAACCGGCCTGTGGCCTGCTAAACGTACTGTATATGGTATCTGTACTGACTGGTTTTGGGCTGCAGCTCGATTAGATGTCCCCACATCTCACGCACGGCTTGGCTGAAGTAACCGATCTCCGCGTTCGGGTGTAGGCCGAACACTTCCGGCGAGTTCACGAGCGGCAGCGTATCGATGAATACTGGAACAAGTATTATTGTCACTATCTTACTCTATGGATAGACAGACCTAGCGACCACCAGACCACCTGACAACCAGGGGTGTCATCGTTATCCGTTTCACCCAACATATTCCAAGTCCAGGGTCTTGATTGCTATATACGTTGATGTTATCTATTTATCTATTCAGCCCGTATCTACTTACTGCTGAGTATAGGGCTCACAATAATAAAGTCACGCCACCCTCCTCGGTCCTTTTTTTAACGTTAGGGAAATACATTTATGCATCCTGTCCTGCCGGAGAGGACGGGTATGACGGACTAACCGCGGCTAGAGAGCCTTGGAATACCGTCTAAAACCACCAGCGAAGTCCGACTCCGCCTTGTATTGGGGCGCCGCAGGATCGCTCTTGACATTCAACCGCGTACGTCACGTACTCTCCTCGGTCCTGCACCAATCCTACTATCCACGACACTCGCAATCTAGTAGATAAAGTCCGACCATCCAGCTGAGGTTCTGCCCGCTGATCATTTATATCGAATGCTATATGTTCTACATAAATGTGATCATACTATCCGGATGGTCTGAAACTCACCAGGTATCTGAGGCCTGTGAAAGCACTTATAAGAGACTCACAGATGTACTCTTCGCGCTCGCAATCAGCCGGGATGACGTAGTCGAATGTAGAGTCCTTATAGAAATGGAATGGCTGGAACTTGTCGAACAGGAAGTCGCCCATGTATTCGTCCATGTATGTCTTCACTACGCGCCGGTCGAAGTCGTCGATCACGCGCCCGCCGTACATCACCTACAGTATGGAGATCGCCATTATATTTTATCTCTCTGGTTGCCTTGTTGCCTTTGAAAGGCGTTACTCATTTAGCACAACCCAGGGGACACGTGCAGGGCTGTGGTAGGTGAATCCTGCGGACGCGAGTAACATTAGTCCCCCGGCGCTTCCCTATTCACTCATATCCTGGACCAGCTGAAGACTTGTACATTTTGACACCTGACTTAGTCACCTGGCTTTGCAATATCAAAGCTGTACTCTGATTGCCTTCAATTTTCTATTGCCATACGATTAAATAAATAAGTATGGAGATTTTCAAAAATTACTACACGTACAGAAGGCCCACCGTTAACAAATCCCCCGTTTAGGTATATATGCCAAACGTGCCTAAGCGTGGCCATCTCATTCTATCGCACGCAACGCGCTCTTTCGGGGGCGGGGCCTTACAGCTAGGCCAGGATATAAGCCCGCAATGCGGGCGACCCACATGTACTTGCAGCGGCGCGAGAAAGTCACGGAGTGACCCGCGCCTGCTAGAGTGTTGAGTTTGGACACTCCGTATATAAGATTAAAAGATTCGACCCGCGTCGTCAGCATACAAAACATCAGTCTAAATCGGTGGTTTGAAGTGTGATAAGTTAAGCAAACAGATATATTATGTACAGTCAGACATAAAAGTACCTACCACTTTTCGACTCTAATATTTGTACATTGAGGTTCAAAAGTGGAAAACCACTTTATTGACTCGAGAGTATAAATAAATAAAATAAATATTTGTTGACAATCACACACAAATCGACCTAGATCTTGACCTATGGGTACAGTCAGCATGAAAAGTACCTACGCATATGAAAGGGTCTAAAGTTCTTATTCCCCTCACTTTAGATCTTTTCAAATTCGTAAACTACTTTTGATGCTGACTGTACTAGGCGGCGATATACTTATATAGCTAAAAAATACATAGAATACATCCAAGATTCAGCAACAAATATTCGTATTCATCACGCAAATAAATGCCCTGACCGGGATCACCAGCTTCCTAAGGGTCCCCCGCACGCTCGACTGAACTCGATTCTCCATACATGAAACGTTGTATACAGGGGATCCGCCATATCTAGGCCGGCAATTATTTTCTGTTGCTAGAAATTGCAATAGAAAAAAAATACAGCGAGTTTTTGAGTTTTTTAGGTCTTGTATGAAAACCTTAATAATCGCTGTATTTTTTCTCCATCATAATGTCAAACAACAGAATACATACATACATACATACATATAATCACGCCTGTTTCCCATAGGGGTAGGCAGAGATCACGGATTTCCACTTGCTACGATCCTGACATACAACTTTCGCTTCATGAACTTTCATAACATTATTCATGCATGCGCGCCGATTTAGGGTACTCCTGACCTGGCCTTTCTGCAGAATGTCTTCGATTTGGTCGGAGTACGTTCGCCGAGGTCTTCCCCTTCCAACTTTTCCATCCACTCTTCCTTCATACACTCGTTTTGTCAATCTTCTTTCATCCATCCTCTCTACATGTCCAAACCATCTTAGCATACCTTTCTCAATTTTCGTCACTATATCTTCATTCACTCCACACCTCCGTCTTATAACGGTGTTTCTCACTCTATCTCTCAAAGTAACGCTACACATACTTCTCAGCGCTCTCATTTCCACTGCATTCACTCGACTCTGATGTTTCTTCTGCCACACCCAACTTTCACTACCATACATTAGTGTCGGCACCAACACTCCTCTATGCACGGCCAGCCGCGCCTTTTCTGACACTTTCTGGCTACTCAAAAAGGCGTGAAGTGCCCCATTCACTCGATTCCCAGCTATCACTCTCCTTTCAATATCTCCTTCATGCTTACCGTCTCTCGTGAACAAAGTCCCCAAATACACAAACCCATCCACTTGCTCCAACCTCTCTCCATCTACAGCAATTTCACAAACTGTCATACACTCATCTCTTTCAAATACCATCACTTTCGTCTTGCTTACATTCATTTTCATTCCTTTTCTCGCAAATAATCTGTGCATGCTAGTTACCATCTTCTGTAGCTTCTCAGCCGATGACGCTAATAAAACCTGGTCATCGGCGTAGAGTAGACATTTGATAAGCAACCCATTCATTTCCAACCCACATTCATCGTCTTTCAAATCTTGCAAACAACTGTCCAGAAATAGATTAAACAGCCACGGTGACGCTACACATCCCTGTCTAACACCCTTTTCGATGCTAAACCATTCAGTGTAGGACCCGTTTACTCTCACGCAAGCTGAGGAATCCTCGTAGAGAGATTTCAGAGCTTGAATGAGATGGTCGCTCACTCCATATCCGGACAGTACCGACCAAAGTTCATTCCTCACCACTCTGTCATAGGCCTTCTCCAAATCCACGAACGCGCAATAGACCTTTTGACCTTGGGCCAAATATTTTTCGGCTATGCATCGTAACGAGAAGACCTGATCCGTACATCCCATACCTTTCCTAAATCCCGCTTGTACATCCCATATTTTCTCATCGGTTTCTTGCATTACCCTTTCAATCAACACTTTCGCATATAATTTGCCAACGATGCTGAGTAAGCTAATGCCCCTGTAGTTCTTGCAGTCAAGTTGTGAGCCCTTTCCCTTGTACAGTGGCACGATGACCGCCTTGCACCAATCTTTTGGAACTATGCCGGTATTAAAACATAAGTTGAAAAGGCGATACAACTGACTTGCTACGACGCCTTGCCCAGCCTTCAGCATCTCGACTGAAATTCTATCATACCCCGCTACCTTTCCTGGTTTCATTCCTTTCAAAGCTTTTACAATTTCATCCATACTAATACTACACTCCTCATGTGGCAGTGCATTATCATTCACTCCTGACGTATTTTCCTCTTCTCTCTCAAACAAACCTTCAAAATATTCCTTCCATCTCCCTAATATGCATTCCTCATCATTCAATAAACTTCCATGCTGGTCTCTAATCGAGGTTAGCTCTGAGGTCTGAGTTTTACCTCTGGCTAGTCGAATGGCTTTCCAGAAAAACTTTATGTTTGCCCGGAAATCCTGAGACAACCTCTGATCCATCTCATCATTCTGTTCATCTTTCTTTCTTTTAACTACCTCCTTTACCAGAACATTCAACCTTTTATAGTTACTTTTCCTTTCACTCACGTCTTCAAGCGTGGCTTTTTGACTTCTTTGGTCAGCTCTTATCGCCAACCAATCTAGCCACGCTTTCTTCTTCTCACTTACTGCCTTTTGTACCTCTTTATCCCACCATACATTCTTCTTCTTCTTCCCTTTGCTCCTTTCTTTCACACCACATACATCCCTGGCTGTACTTACAAGCTTATCTTTAAAACCATTCCATAGTTGATCAATCTCGCATATATCATCTATCTCTCTAAGATTTTCCTTTAGTTTATGAATATACTCATCAGCCACACTTTCCTCTTGCAAATTTTCTACTTTTATTCTCTCCAGAACACTAGTGAATATACGAGGTCGATGCCGCCATCCTTGAAACAGCCCTTTCATTCGGCTCATCACCAGGAAGTGGTCTGTATTTATTCCGGCCCCGCGATACACCCTAGTGTCCAGAACATTCTTCCTCAATCTTTCGTCCACTATCACAAAATCAATCATACTCTTTCTTACGTTCTCCGCCTCACGCGTGTACAAATGAATCCATTTGTGGGCAAACATTGTATTTGTCACAAAAAGATTTCTCTCGAGGCAAATATCTAACAAACTCTCACCATTCTCATTCACTCTCTCGTCACCGTGAGTACCCAGAACCTTTTCAAATCCATCTCGCTTTACCCCTACCCATGCATTAAAATCACCTAACATAATCAACCTTTCATTATCCTTACATCTACTTGTGACATCCCTTAATTCCTCCCAGAACTGTTTTCCCTCTTCCTGGGTCGACTGTGATGTTCTCGTACCCAGGTTTACAGGGGCATATACCCCAACAACAAAGATACGAGTCAGTCCTAATTTCATTCTGACCCATATTAATCTGGGACTCACGCATTCAAATTCATTCACACACTTGGCAATCCTAGCTGAAAGTATGACACCAACCCCCTGACATGCTCTGTCTGAAACGGTCACTCCAGACCAGTACGCTGTATAGGGTCCATGTTTCGTGGTGTCACACCCTTTCCGTTTTGTCTCATTTACACAAAGAACATCAATCCTCTTTTTATCCATCATCTGCCTTACTTCATTCATTTTTCCTTCCATTCCTCCTCCAACATTCAACGTAGCAAAACGGCACTCCGTGAGCCGCTTTTCGCCCCCACTGGAAACGTGACGTGACGGGTGGCGGACCGCGTCGCCGCCATGCGGATGATTTTTATTTTTTCCAATCTCCATAGCGTTCCCACGAGTAAAAAAACAACAGAATATAGTTACATATTTGTTCAACAAGAGAGCAAAGTAGATTTTTGCTGCGAGTGTTGATGTTGAGCTTAGCGAGGGACTCAAAGACACGAGATGCAAATATCTTTGCTCTCGTGTGAACATACAACTTTTCACCTCAGCGAGAACATATAACGCAAAGGAATAGTGATGGAGAGAATGAAGCTACTTAAATTAACCGACGCTATGAAAAATTAAAAAGTAAGTTTTTTTCACGCTCGCATTGCATTTTGCTCACTGGTTTCAAGCAGGAAAAGTCGTTTTTCACGCTCGCAGCAAAACTGCATTTTGCTAACTGGTTTCTAGCAGCATAATAGCCATTTTCAAGCCGCTGAGGTGGAAACTAATTTACAGCCTAGATATTCCGGATCCCATTGTGTATACAAAGTTTCACGTTATTCCAGCATGCCGTTTTAAAATGAGAGCGAAACTACGTTTGCTTGTAGAACCGCGCTTCACTCTTAAGGAATTCGATTTTATGAGAAAAAACAAACAGATCTTTCTCAAAGTTCAGCAACACTGGATGCGGTTATGAAGGCGTTCTATGATTGCTGTGGTTAGGTAAAAGGACGTTGAAAGTTGCTTTTCTACTTTATGTATCGTTTCTTCTAAATACTTGGCTTACCTCTCCGAATAAGTACTTCAGCGTAGCCCATGGAATGGGCCCTTTGACCGCGTAGCAGCGATCCAGGTAACAGCTCAGTATTTGCATGCACACGTTGAAATCAGACTCGCCGAAATCGTACGAAATATTCCAACCGATTTTGTCATACTTGCGTCGTTCCTGTAAAAAGTAGGTATAGGTAACTCATACATCACGCCTATATTCTCGAAAGGGGTAGGCAGAGCACACGAAAATTAATTCACTGCCACTTTTAGCTAATGTAGGTTTATAGATGAAAAATGTGATATTGCAGTGACAGGTTGTTAGCCCATCGCCCACAACATACTTCAACCCGGTTCCCATAGTCGACTCTTACGACACCCAAAGGAAGAATTAAGGGGGAGACGCTATTCTAATCCGGCACCACGTGGGTGTACGGGGTGGGGTATAACTGGTTACTTGGAAAACCAACAATTTCAAAATTTAATTTATTTTGTAGGTTTGTGAGTTTGTATGTAGGCGGTAACAGATTCACCGGAACTTCTTCATTTTTTTTAAAATAGTTTGTTCCGATATACCAAAGCCTGTGTTGTCACCTCACATATGATTAACTATGCGCTTGCACAAGAGAGAGCTCATAAACCAAGATGATGCACCTATTCAGTATTATGACAAACCCGCGACACGGAATGGAAAGGAAATAAAATTCGGGTTGCTCATCAAAGAAAAAAGTTCATCAAACAAAAAGCCAGGTTCCACCGAGATTTGAACTCGGATCGCTGGATTCAAAGTCCAGAGTGCTAACCATTACACCATGGAACCGGTTGAATCATGCGCCGAAATTGACTATTGCATTGGTTTGACATTTGTTTAAATAAATTGTTGTCATCATCGTTAATTTTTAATGGCCGTCGGTAAAACAATAGTCGTAACGAACAGTTGTCAATTCATTTGTAATATGGTAACTGAATTACGTAAGCTTCTCGTTGAAGAAAAATATCGTGAGGAAATATCGTATTATGCGTGCGAGCTGCCAAGACATTCATATGTTCAGTAGGTAGTGGGCGTATCTAGGTGAATCACTCAGCGAAATATTTATGCAAAAGCATCAGCACTACAGCGTGGAAGAACGTGAGGACGTAGAAGAGCTTCTTGAAGGCAGGATGAGAGCATTCCTCGAGCTCTTGAAATGCGTGCAGCGAAGATTGGGCTTCAGACCGTTGTGCTGTGTCGCTGTGTCATACCCACACATGGCTTAGCTACAATATAGTAACCTGCACTACAGAGTAAAAGAACGCGAGGACTTAGGCGAGAATCTTGAAGGCGAGATGAGAGCATTCCTCGAGATTTTAAAGTATGTGCAGGTTTCGCTTCATAATATAAAGGGCTCTGTCTCAAACACACAAACACACACACACACACCTACATAAATTATCGAGTAACTACAGTAAAATAACCTGAACTACAGCGTGGAAGAACGCAAGGACGTAGACGAGCTTCTTGAAGGCGGGATGAGAGCATTCCTCGAGCGCGTGCGCGCGCATCTTGAAGTACGTGTTGCGAAGATTCAGCTTCAGACCGTTCGGCGGCTCCGTCACCACTGAACACACAAACACGCAAGTAAAATAAATTCCGCAGTCTTATATTAGGATACCAATGAGTTCTGCGTGCCGGTTCCACATGCGCCTAACTAACGTATAACGAACATGATAAACATAAATTGAGATCGAATTGGAATGCCAAACGCAAATCACACATTAAAAATTCAAATATATATTGTTCTGCTCTTTGATGGTGTCGGAAAAAACTCATAATTTATTACGCTATAAAAGTGGCCATCATAGGCTTACGGCATTTTATAGGGTTTCAACTGGCGAGGCGTAGCGGAGCGGGAAATTTCACGCGATAAAATAAAATAGGTTCCTAGCCATTTATAAGATTTCGAGCAAACTTGGTCATCATTAACATAAGAATTACTGTTAAAAACGGGGTATTTACCATGTATTACTTTTTGCCGAAATATCGGGAACTCACAAAAAGTAATATACATTATATAGGTACATGGCAATCCTAGCCATTTATTTCCTCCTCAGCTCGTATAAATAACTTTAAATTAATTGACACTATCATAGGGCTGGAACAGGTGCGAAATATATTGCAATCAAATGGGATGTGATACTTATGTGTTAGACTGAGACATTCACGGTTATCGCCACAATGATCGTGGATGAATCTATTGAAAAACTATACTTAAAGGGTACACGAAAAGAACATCTCTAGTTTTTTTTTAATTTCAAAGCCAGTTTGCTATGTCTATATAAGTTAGGTTGCTTTTTGTATTGAAAATTAAATGGACTAGACATTTTTTTTCCGTGGAGCCTTCACTTAATGATTTGGTTTTTGGTATAAGGTTGGTTCCCTATTTTAATCACGACAAATATATCGCGAGCTACCTATATAAGCACGGGAAATATATTATAAGTACGTAAGTTATTGGTACCAGACTGATAAAAATCTCAATACGGCACGGTTAGTTTACTTTGCTTATTTTAATAGTATAATTACTTATGGTCTTATCTTGTGGGGATCAGCTGCAGATATTGAAACTGTTTTTATTTTGCAAAAAAGGGCTATCCGAGCAATTTATAACTTGGGGTCGCGTGACTCATTAAGAGAATTTTTCAAAGAAATAGATATTCTAACCCTGCCGTCCCTATACGTATTTGAAATAATAATGTATGTTAGGAAGAATTTGTGCAATTTCCCAACGAACGCTGATAAACCAATAGCCACCAGAAACACTGGGAAACTGAAAATAACCTTCTATAGACTAGTAAAGGCGAAAAAGTCGTTCTTGGGAAATTGTATTAAATTCTACAATAAATTTCCAAAACACATTACTGAACTTAGCAATCTGTAGTAAAACAAACACTTATTTCAAAAGCATATTATAAGGTAAACGATTACATCATGGACAGGGATGTTTGGCAGTGATAGTGTCCTGCACGGCTAATCTATCGCGAAAATAGGTTTTCTACTGTAGCTTGTTATTTTTGTAGTAACTGAGACTGTAATTTTATATTTAACTATACAATGTATATTGTTTTGAAAAAATGACACCTCGCCGAGTTTCTTACGCCGGTTCTTCTCGTGGCAGAGGTTTATTTTTCCGAACCGGTGGTAGTTTATTGACGTTCATAGGTGCATGTAATATGCCTAATTTGAAGAATAAACTACTTTTACTTTTTTACTGTTACTTTTTTACTAATAACAAGAGTTATAGAGACTAAATGTTGTCAAGTAGTTTCTCGCAAGTCTGCAAATTTGTGTTCTGTGTAAACAACTGCTTAAACAATGTTTTGGATGACGCAAGGTTTTCTCAGAGCTAGCGAATGTAAACCATATTTTTATTTGTTTTAAACAAATAAAAATGTCGGTTAAATACATGTCTGTTTTGTTATTCCATCAGATTTTAGGAGGGAGACAAATATAACACGTTATCAATACGCCGCAGACAAAATAGATTAGGTAAGATAAGTACACATCGCGCATACCTATAAATGAACATACCTAATTTTAAAGTTTAAGGTAACTATGCTCACATAAAGTAGGGCAGTTCTGGTGGATCAGCCATTGGGAGATGAGGGAGATTGCTCTCCATCTCCATCAACTACAACTGTTTTTCCAGTTCGCGTATGCAGTAGCAATTCTATAAATGACCCTGGTAACCTTATCCATTGACGACGACTGATGTCTTCTGATCTTCCTACACAGAGACAAAATAAGAACTTTTTGGGGCTTGTCCTGAAATCGAAATTCTAATATGAATATTATATTACCTTTGAGAGACCTCTGCAGGATGCCGATAGGGAAAGTCGGCGTAGGATCAGTGGTGAGCCAGAGCCGGTACTCCGGGTGGGGCTTTTCCATCAATTCCAGTTGCTTCTCCAGCTCGCGCAGGAAGGAGACCAGCAGGTGGCAGTTCTGCAGGATCAGCCATTGGCCGTGGGAGATCGCTCCTTCCAACAAGGCTAGGGCAGCCTGGGAAGAAATCATAGCTACATTTCAACGCATATATATATAAGGTGTTAACAAATTAGTTATATAGTATTTTCCAGGGCTCCATCTACTCATCCAAACAGGTCACTTTTTATTCTTTATTGCTTTGTCACGTGCATGAAAATTTTCGGTTACCAAAATGTAAAGAAGAGCTACCTTTAAAAAGATTTAAGCATAAGTTAGTTAAGCTTTTAACTGAAAACAATTTCTAGAATGTGAAAGATTTCCTGTGTAAAAATATTGATCAATAATGTTTGAAAAATATTTGCATGCTAGTATTATGGTACAAAATAGCAGAATGAGCTACCTATTGTCACATACCACCTAAGGACACTGATGTTACTGCTTATTTTATGCAAAATAAATCATTAACTCACTCCTTCCTGGCCCTGTCCAAGTGATAGATACTTGAATTTGCCTCCACCGAACCCGCAGCGGTCGGCCAACTTCATCAGATCGGCGGTTGGATCGGAGCCGGGGCTCAGGATGAATACGACTGGCGTGAATGGAGATGTTTGCTCGAAGATCACGTCGAAGCTGCAACAGAACATATCACAAATATGTTAAAAAAACCGGCCAAGTGCGAGTCGGACTCGCGCACCGAGGGTTCAGTAAAAATGCAATGAAATATTGATGTTATGTTCCTTATAATAGGCTGCGAAGTATGACGTTTCAGGTGCGGCTAGGACAAGAGGTCGTTAATAGAATTTCATACAAATGTTGCAAGCCTAGGCCGGCAAAGTCCTCTTTTTTAATTTCCATTCCACATATATTTGTGGCACAGGCATCATGACATTCTGCGACTATGCGTATTAAAAATAAAACTTTGATTTTTTTTTGTTTATTTCATTACATGTTTGAGAAAAGCACTATACACACCTCGGCGGGAAATATGGGGTTGCCCGCCTCAGACCTACCCGGCCTGGCTGCACTCGGCCGCCTATATGACTACGGCCGGCAACCCCTGTCGTCCCGGCCTCTGTAGTAATGTACTATTATTATATGATGTAACTAAAAATTTACGGGTTTCGCAATTTTTCCTTTATCTGTGCTATAAGACATTGCTTCGTACCAAATTTCAAGGTTCTGAGTTCACGGGAAGTACCCTGTAGGTTTTGATTCCCTTGCGAGTGTCGAAAATCTGCGGCATAAACGGCTTTATCTTTTGATTGCGTTGGCTTAGAAGTTTGATGTTTTCACAGCTCCAAAGGACAGTAGACCTGAGTATTTGATATAAATTCCAGCTTGATATCTCTACGCGTTCCCGAGAAAAAGGGTCTTGACAGACAGACAGATGGATGGACTGACGGACAACAAAGTGATCCTATAAGGGTTCCGTTTTTTCCTATCGAGGTACGGAACCCTAAAAATCACAAATATCATGAAGTTTTTAGGATTTATCATAATACAAGTCCTCTTAAAATGGCGCTATACTTCAGCTAGGAAGTTGACGACTTGACATGAAGATGAGTGGAGAGTGGACGACAAAGCAACGTGGATGACGTAGAAAGGTGAAAAAATGATTAAGTGATAATTTCGATTGAAGATCTGTCCGAGTTTGGAGTTACCGGTGGGGCCGCCATTTCCAAGGGTATGTTTGTTACGGTAACTGCATGTCAAGTCTGACCGACCTGATAACGGGTGGCGTGATGTACTCCTCCCCCATAGTAACGGTGATGTAATCAGTCAGCGCTCGGTAGATCCGGTCCACTCGGAAGCAGCGTAGTAACATTAGCAGCTCGAACGGTTTGAGATGGTTACGGTATCCGTTCGGGATATGGGATGTTTCTGGCGTGTCGCTATCAAACCACTGTGAAATGAAACGGTTGTTTATCATTAACCGACTTCAAAAAAAGGAGGAGGTTCTCAATTCGTCGGAATATTTTAATTTTTTTTATGTTATTTCACCGATTACTCGGAGACTAGTGGACCGATTTCAAAAATTCTTTGTTTGTTTTGAAAGGGTGTGTTTTCTAGTTGGTTCCATTGTCACCAAGTCTGGATCTGATGACGGGATCTTGGAAAAATCGAGGGAACTCCTCAAATTATATAGCAGGAGGATGGGGTAAGTAAGGCTACATCGAAGGAACTCCTCAAATTATATAGCAGGAGGATGGGGTCTGGCAAAGTTAGGAGTCGGTGTTTTTTTGTTAAAAATTTCCTTGTCTTTAATGTCGCCTTGAGGCCCTCTAGTCCTCACGAACTAAACTACTAGTTGGCTAGCTGGAACGCTATAATTCCAATGTGCCCACCGACGATGTAACGATTCATGACGCCAGCCGCCAACTATGCAATGTAGCTTCGGACTAACGCCTAAAAACTCAGTTTTCATTGAAAAAAACCAGCCAAGTGCGAGTCGGACCCGCACACGAAGGGTCCGTACTTATCTATACAACATTAGACACTTTATTATAACCTATTTACATTTTATTTATATCTTTTATTTTTTTTTATCAGTAATAAGAACGTTGAATAATATCAAATAGAATTTTGGTCAAGTGCGAGTCGGATTATAGTTGTCCCATACATATTGAGACCCACCGCCTAATGAACACAACGAGCAACTTTTAATATTTTTTTTTGTATGGGAGTTCCCTTTATGATTTATTCTATTTTGTTTTTAGTATTTGTTGTTATAGCGGTAAAAGAAATACATCATCTGAGAAAATGTCAACTGTTTAACTATCACGGTTCATGAGATACAGCCTGGTGATAGACGGACAGACAGACAAACAGACAGATAGACGGACAGACAGACAGACAGACAGACAGACAGACATACAGACGGATGGACGGACGGACAGCGGAGTCTTAGGCTGTGTTCCGAATCACGCTTATAACGCTCACAACGCTTACAGTGCTAACGGCCGGTCCGAATCAGTTAGCGCGCTCAAGGCCGCGTAAGTGGTGTTTTGTTTCGGACCAGTCATGAGCGTGTTTACTGTCATGTTCATGTCAACGTCGACTGAATTTGAATTTTGAGTTCGTCAATTAATCGTAGTAGGAAATTCTGGGCTGGGTTTTTGATTTGCAGAAAATTGAAATTAATGGCAATCTGCAACTAACTAATATAAAACTACTACTACTATACTAACTAGGCTGACACGATGACCAAAAATTAGTATTTGTTTCCGAGACAAGAGCACGCCACTTTTCTGTCCTGCGCTATTTTTCGCCAGCTTGCACCGGCTCCAAGCTCACACAGGTCCTCGTCCACCAAATCCTTGCAGCGATACTTGGGGCGATCCACAGGACGCCGTCCGGTCGGTCGGCTCAAGTATGCTCTCACCTGGCGATCTTCTCGAGGTGACCAAGCCAGCGAAGACGATGCGCTTTGGTTTCACCCATAACATTTGGTTCGGCCACCATCTCTTCTATTTCGGCATTTTTACGTATCATCTAACTCCCATCGTCTCTTTTTACTGGTCCCAGGATTTTTCGGAACACCTTACGTTCTGCTTCTAACAGGCTAACTGTTAAATAGCGTCCAGGCCTCACACCCATATACATTAAGATGGGGCGGATTGCGGTCTTATATATCCGAAGTTTAGATCGTTTACTGAGGAGCTTGGACGCCAACACTGTGTGCAGAGCAACACAGCAGCGTAAGGTGTTCTGGATACGGGTGTTAATTTTTTTCTCTCTACCTATAGCATGCGTATCAGTGACAATGCATCCGAGATATTAATTTGGACACTCCCTTGTAAGAGGTTTCTTTCTCCTACAAGTAGGACTTCTAGTTTGGCACGACTGTTTCTGAAACGCATGTGGAGATATTCCGTCTTCCATTATTAATCCTGAGCCCCACTTTTGCTGCTTCTTGATCCAACATTCTCGCTGACATTTCCACCCTTTCTCGGTTTTCGCCTAGCAAACCAAAGTCTGCGTAGACGCGTAGAAATCATAGGCTGATAGGGTCAACACTATCAGCCTATGTTTTCCGGTTAGTTCAATTCCGGAATCATGTGAAAGCAGTTTCCGAACGACATGTTCCAGGACCAATTTGAAGAGCATAGGAGATAGTGAAATTAGTGATTATTATATTATAGTAATAAATAAACTAATATAACCTGTGAAGTTTTGTTTTTTCGCGCCTATAATGAGATGTCATAACGTGTCAAACGTCAACTTGACGTTTGCGCTCAAAGTGCTTACGGCTAGGAGTGTGAGCACCGTGAGCGCCGACCATGACGTCATCAATGACGTCACGAAATCTCGTGTAAGCGCTGTGAGCGTGAATCGGTCCGACCGTGAGCGCGCTCTGAGCGCTGTGAGCGTGATTCGGAACACAGCCTTAGTAATAGGGTCCCGTTTTACCCTTTGGGTACGGAACCCTAAAAATGTACATTGATTTGATTAAAACTTGAGTAGAACAGGGCTTATTGGTGGTGGCTGGTATAACAGCGAGGCAAGAAGAGAGATGTTGGGTGAGAAATTCGATTATTTCATCGCCGATAGCATGGAATTTCTTGCTCTGCGTCGTCTCGGCCTTGGCCCGTGCTGCACTAAGTACCAGAATTGGCTGTCTATCGCTATGACACTTGTTCTCGCATCTGAGTATATAATAGTTAAAAATGAAGATTGGCTATATATGAAAATAGAAGGAATAGCATTAGAAAGCATTTGCCTCTTGCCACTCGTCGAGCCCTCGCGTGATGTGGTCGGGGAGGTTCGCGAACGCGTCCGGGAAGTCGTTGCTCAGCTTCATTATGTCTTGCCAGCCCTGAAAATATTTACTTGTTACGTGAATCATCCGATTATGGTAAAAGAAAAGAATGGGATTGATGAAAGTCGTGTAAGAAGTGTTAATGCAAGACCGGTCTCTGTGGCACACTCTAGGGGAGGCATATGTCGAGGCAGTGGGCGCTTACATGTTACTGGTTAGGTGAATCAACCGATTATAGTAAAAGAAAAGAACGGGACTGATGAAAGTCGTGGAAGAAGTGGTGGCGCAAGACAGTTCCCTGTGGCACACTCCGGGGGAGGCATATGTCGAGGCAGTGGACGTTTGCGGTTCACATGATGAATTGATGACACATGGACTGACGATCAGGTCAAGATAGCGGGAAGCCGTTGAATGAGGGCGGGACGTCTTTCGGCTGATTCTTAAACATCACATAATTGAGATTCTTTCAAAATATACAAGTAATAATAAGTACAAACCGAGCTGGGTAGCCAAGGCGCAGGATTAGCTCGCGCCGCCTTCTCCAGAGACACGTTCCCTTTGATGAAGAAGTCTAGCTCCATCTGACTAACGTTGTCTTCACTTTGCTCCACTTTTATGTCCATTTGGAACGAAAACAGCAGCTTGTGCCGTTCGAAGATACCTTCATGAAAATCCAAATTCATCAATCATTAATTAAGCTCTATGATTTATGGGAATTTTAAATATTTGACAATTACCTACTAGTATAGGATAAGACAGTCGCAGACAGTACAAAGATTGCGTGACATACTCGTTCATATAACGGGATATAGTCCTTCCAAAATCATTATTATATGGATTTCCGATCCACGCACTTTTGGCACAAATTAGCGTAAATTGATCAAGTATTTTAGTGTCTTTCAAGGGCCTCTACTCGTACCTACGGGTGGGTTACATCATACCACATGCACACCAAACTATTTTTACCGACTTCAATAGAAGGAAGGAGGTACTCAGTTCGTCTGCATACTTTGCTTGTTTTTTTATGCATATGTGTTCCCCAATAACTGTTGACCACGTTGGCCGATTTTGATTTCTAAATTCTTTTTTTGTGGCATAGCAAGAACAAAATTGGAGTCGTTTTTTTTGGTATAAATTATTAGAATCTTAAGGATGATTCACAGTAGGCCGTTCCGAGTCGAGACCGGCCCGTTGTCTATGACGGCAGCACGCCGGCCGTTGCGCAGCCGGGCCACTTCTGGGCTCGTTGATACTCGAAAGCGGCACGGCCCGGCTACTCTTTGGTCAATGCAAACGTTTGACGGTCAATCTAGCTACGGTTGAGGATTAGAAGCAGCCCGGTCTCGGCCCGGCCCGGACACGGAACGGTCTAGTGGGAATCATCCTTTAAGCGTTATTCGTTAAAATCTAGCTGTAAGGAAAGTTTGACTAGTTTCTATCAGATGACAGCTTCCAGCGCCATATTTAACATTGATCGTTCCGTACCTAATCGTAATTAGATGAAACCTGCCCTTAGTATCCTCAGTAAAAGCTTACCGGTGCAACCGTAGTCGTAGACGTTCTTGGTGAGCATGTCGATGATGTTGCGCAGGCGCCGGCTCAGGATAACGTTGGGCATGGCTTTGCGCAGGGAAAATGCGAACACCTGAAAAATAGGCCCACCAACGTTCGTGCTACAGCCGTCTCAGAGAAGATAGCCTACGAAAAAACTGTAACATTTGGACCACCAAGTGTAGCCCCCCCCCCACCCGTCCCTAAAGTACCAACTTTAGGGACCAAGTTCCGTCTCAACTTTGCGCGAATCCTTAAACCAACGACGGGTCGGCAACGCGCTTGAGACTCATCTAGGATCGGACGTATGCTTGACTGTCACTATCGTGGTAGTTAAAAAAATCTACACCACTGCCAAAATGAGTCTCGCCCGTTCAGACGCAACCAAGTGATTATCTAAACAAGAATTAAAAGAGCCGTGAATGCCGTGATGTTATACCCTATCACCTTTTTAGGGTTTGCATCAGTCCCAGAACTGGCTTGGACGTAAATTCCCGGGAATTAACGCATTCACTGCCACCGATGCACATGTGCCTTCCCTTCTATGCAAGTTTGTTCCTGGGGGGCGTGGCTGGCAGTGAATGTGTTAACGGGGTCTTTAAAAAATTACATAGTTACAAACCGGTCCAAGGATCACCAGCTAAAAGCTTGAAAAGCACAGAGCGCGGCGCAGCGTCGTTGCGGGGCGAAGGCGGTTTTTCGGTAAAGCGAACGCGCCCCAGGGCACGTCGCACCAAAAACCACGCGGTATTCGGTAGCGCGGTAGAGCGGAGGCGGCGTGCGCAACATATGAAGCAGTAATTGACAGTCGACAGTTTCGGAAAGATCAAAAATGCAAAACCGCCTCCGCCCCGCACCGCGCCGCGCCCGCTCTCTGCGTTTCGAGCTCAAACGAACGATGATACTAACTTCAAGGTAAGACGACAGCGAGTACTGATACATAGAGTTGACGCCGGCCATATCAGAGAGCACGAAGAACAGTATAGAGCCCCGCTTGGCCACAGGCCTGTAGCCGTCTCGAATCTTCTCGATGTCTTTCGTCGTGGCCTCAGCGAGCGTCAGCTTCTCCATTACCTAAAAGATGCGATTTAGATATAGAGTGGGTTCCACCAACTTACGATCACAAACTGATCAACGTTATGGCGCTGGCAGCTGTTAACGCATATCATATTGTCAAACTTTCCATCAGCAGCAACTCACCCATAGTAGACGATAGTTCTATAGATTATCACATAACCGGATAATTTTATTGTCTTCACAGCCCGACTGATGAAACTACACGTTTGAACTAAGTAGACTATTGTTAATATTGTTCGTGAGGTTGGAGTCTCGCCACAACATGAGTTTTAATTCCCATTTAATTCCTTTCAACAGAACATCTAGCAACCTTTACAAAAGAGGAATTTTGGCCGAAGGAAGTTCCGTCCGGCGTTTTCGCGGTCAGTTACCTGATACCATGAAGTTGCGTAAGGTACACTTTTCCTTCATTTAATCGATATTTCAAGTTATCAATCGGTTAAATAAAGTAATTTAAATTGAGTTAAATAGCAGAAATATGTTTGATATGTTTTAAAATCTTCAATTCAATAAAATCAGTCAGTTCTTAGAAAAAATCTAAATGCAGTACATTAGCAGTTTACCTAGCGGTGCGTTTATCTACCAGTTTTCAAGTTATTAGCGCTTTGGCCCGTATGACAATAGGCGAGAAGAAGCAATACAAAATCCTCCTCACCTCACCGGCCTTCGACTTGGTATTCTCCAAAGTATTGACCAGCTCCACGTTATCCAGCATGTTGCCGGTGGACGTAGCCAGCTCCCTGAGCAGACTGTCTTCCAACCCTGACAGTAGACTCTTGTTGGCACTGGTCTCTATGATCAGGCTCTCGCGTTGCTCCTCCAAGTCCGCTCGCTCCGCTCTCACGACTACGCTGAGGAGCTGGTCTTCAAGACCCTGAATAAATATTGAATAATTTATTAGGCGCAATTAGTTGATAATAGCATTATCATCACATATAAACTGAAATTAAATAGTGACAGGACGTTTGAACGTGACTACAGTCATCACTCATCACCACCACCACCATATCAGCCCAAAGACGTCCACAACTAGACCTCCCCCAATTTCATGGAGGATAAATGCCATAATCACCACGCTTGGCATGCGGGTTGGCGATCGCAATATGTCCACCACACTCTTGGGATGCTGCTGCCAATCCCACGGTAGTCTTGGTCCTAGTTTTAGGACATACCCGGGTCCACCACTCAGCTCCTATATTTTGGCATCGTACGCTTGCTGGGCACGGTCCAGTTGGGCCTATTTCAAGTACTCATTCGTGGTGAAGTTGTAGCGTACCTGCACGGTGACAGTATAGTTGATGACGACAGCCTTAGCATAAGCTGCGGGGTTGAATTGAGGGTTGGCCAGCTTGGTAGTAAGGTACATTCGGAAGTGAGGGTCATAGTCAACCTCAGTGCTGCCCAGCATCACGAATGTACGGCCGCTCTCAACTGCAACATTTACCATAAATTTGTAATCACACACTGAACTACCAAAAAACCTACATGTCCAATGGGCAAATTAAAGACAGTATGTGGTAGTTTTGCATAGAATCATCAATTTTTTTTTCATCAGCATAAATATAGAAAAGTAAGGTATAAAATTAAGGCATTTAAAGTACTTACGTAGGTAAGTACTTTACGTAGGTACGTACGTAAACTTACGTACTACGAACCTTTTATATTTTTCTCTAACACGTTATCCACTACTGGATCAATGTATTCATTGACATCTTGGAAGAGCACGGGCATTCCGTACTTGATAGCCATTTCCAACTGTCTCAGGAATTGTGGATCATTGAAGGAAAGAACCTGAAAAAGGAAAAATAAGCTTGACACGAAAAAAAGAAAAAGCCAACAAACACGCGGTGTTCGTCCCAGGCGGTCACCCATCCAAGTACTGACCGCGCCCGACGTTGCTTAACAACAGTGATCGGACGAGAACCGGTTAGTGTAAGCTGTACGCTTAAAAAAACTGCAAATCGATGTACAGTTTAGCCGTTTGGCACACGCATACTAGAGGTCAAAACAAATTTTTTGTCCCGCAGTTCCTAAAAAAATTCCCTTAGGGGGGGAGTAATGAGACATTTTACTTTTTGTACGGAAAAAAATAATTCAGAAACCTATCGTGTGTAGTATCATATGAAAGGGCTTTTTAAGGTGATTCTAAAAATATACCACATCATTACATTTCAGCCATATTTTTTTAATTAAAACAAAAATAATTTTCGAAACATACCAAGTTTGGGCTCATCCAGACACGATATGGCTGATTTTTTTTAAATACAATATACCACAAATGATACGTGATATCCTCATATCTAACCTCAAAAAAGCAATTTTGAAAATAAAGTCACTAAGTTTTTTATTTTATTTTTCAATATTACTAAGTGACACGGTTCTGCTTCAATACCTATTTATTTTACGTGACTTATGGAACGGTAGTGCAGATACGGTACATATTAATCATAAAATGATACGTAGTATCCATATATCCAACGGGAAATACCTCTTTAACACTTTAACTGCGCCTTTTCATCAGTTGGTATAGTTTGTTTAGTTTTTGACATAAAATATCAAGGTTGGACTCCTTCAGATACGATATACCCAACTAATTAGGTTAGATATCAAGATATGACGTATCACAAATGATACGTTATATCTTAATATCTAACCCCAAGAAAGCAATTTTGAAAATAATTTCATTTAGTATTTTTATTTTTTATGTGTATAATTTTTCAATATTACAAAGTGGCACAGTTCTACTCGAATTTCTTCTTATTTCATTTGATTTTTTTCTATTTCACTAGCAAACTTTTCCAAATAAAATTTAAGAAACTTCGCCTTGTATTGCCATTGCTAAACTTGTACATAAACGAAGCCTTAAATTACTTCTTGCCCACAATAATTACCTTGAGATTATTTTTGGCCTCCCGTTTCTTGATCCACGTGAGCGCCTGCGTCTGTGGGTCTATACAGAGCGGGAACCGAGAAGCCCTCGTGGTTAGGATACCGTTCTGTACTGACAGCTCGTCTGGAGGCAGGCCTTGTGAGTTCCAGCTACGATAGTAAAGAACTCGGGTTAATGCAAAGCCAGAGAAGAGTGCTCCAAATAAGAATAAAAATATATACGTTTAATGGTTTCAAACATCTATGAGTGCAAGATGACACTCCTAAGGAATCCCATACTCATCCCAGTTTGCTTACAAGGATATTGGACCTAAATTTTCGCGAACGGTACGGTTTTAGAGAAATTTCCTTTCACGAAAGTTCCAGCAATGCTTCCCCCGAATGTCGATGTTATCTACTTATTATGAATGTTATTTTTTTTATCTATTACTAGACACAGTTATCATAAATATTGTGTGACTGTCGACAACACTAGCAACGTTACACATCTATACGGCGTCATAACATCTCTAAGGTACGATACTTCCGAGCCTTAATGGAATGAACCCAATCTCAATTACTATATTTCATATTATTTTGTATTGAGTGAGCTAGAGTGCGTTCCACCCCGGGAGACCTGGGGGATAACACCTGGGACCCACCGACAGGCTCTATCCATCATTGGTGCCATTGTCTGGCCACGGGATGACACCAAATTTGTAAATACTGAAGAGTGGGTACTTTTACATCTAACATAGAAATAACATTTTTGACATTAATGGAAATTTACTCACCCGCTAATTTCCACCTCGTTAGTCAAATTCCTCTCCACAGTAAACGGCAGCGTCAAAGGTATACCGCGCTCCGTAAGGTCCCCAAACCAGTCGTCGTAGATCATGGTCTCCCTAAAGGAGAAAGAGAACGGACCGGCATAGCAGAGGAATGAGGCAGACAGTAGACAGTTCCCTATGAGACGGGACTGCTCCACGTATAGGGCGGCTAGGTCAAGGGTCCAGCGTTTCTGCTCACTTGACAAACCTGAGGACCATAATTATGTGTTGTTACCACAATCTCTTTTGCTAACTGCTAATGCCGATAAGTTACGTGCATATGAACTAAACCAAGTAAACGCACAATATTGTAACTGAAATCAATACGACCACGCGCATATCAGCGTTTTAACAATCTTCTAATACATTAATGTAAACCATGAGAGTAAATATAGCTCCTCAATGTAATGTAGTTGCTTAGCATCTTCGAGCATTTTGGGCAGCAAAATAAAGAGAGAATAGCCACAGTCACGCATGTCCCTCAGCTATACCTGTTGTATACAGGGTGTGGCCTGTAATAGGAGCAATAAATTTAAAGGACGCTTCCTTAGAGCATCTGCAGTAACCTCTTGTGTCCAAAAAATAAATATATTTTTTCAATTGGGAGAAATTTTGATCTAAAGTTATGACCTCCAAGTAATGGATCTTGGCACCCAGAAATTATAGCGCGGCAGTCAATGCTGATTTTGAGGTTGCTTCAAGTTATGACTCATTATCGTTGTCGCATTTTTGGTTTAAAAGGACATTTTTGGGATTTTTTAATTTTTTTTTATTCATTTTTAATGTTTTTTGAGTAAATAGTTATTAATATTATTCCAGCAGACTAAAAAAGCAAACAAAAGCTGCTTTAGCGAAAAAAATAATTCCAAAAAAAACTTTTTTTTTCAATTAAAACCATTTGGAAATAATTGCTGGAGAGCTCAATACGAGTATACAACCTGTATACAGGGTGTGGCCTGTAATAGGAGCAAAAACTTAAACGGTACACTACTCGTATTGAGCTCTCCAGCAATTATTTCCAAATGGTTTTAATTGAAAAAAAAAAGTTTATTTTGGATTTTTTTTCGCAAAAAGTAGCGTAAATGTACTTTTTTACTCTACTGGAGTGATATTAATAACAATGAATTCAAAAAAAAAAAAATTAAAATATAATAAAAAAATCCCAAAAATATCCTTTTAAACCAAAAATGCGACAACGATTATGATTCATAACTTGAAGCAACCTCAAAATCAGCATTGACTGCCGCGCTATGATCTGTGGGTGCCAAGATCCATTACTTGGAGGTCATAACTTTAGACCAAATTTCTCCCAATTGAAAAAAGATATTTTTTTTTGGACGCAAGAGGTTACTACAGATGCTCTAAGGAAGCGTCCTTTTAATTAATTGCTCATATTACAGGCCACACCCTGTATAATCATTTTAGATGAAATTAAGAAGGACAAAAATCCAGCATAACTGAGGCAGAGAGCAGACAGTTCTCAATGAACCTGGATCATTCTACATACAGTGTGGCTAGGTCTATGTTCCAAAGCTTTAAGAAAACTGTCTCGTATGAGCCCTCGTCGCATTTCCTTCGTAAAGACAATATGTGCCTGTATAGTGAACCACAATATATTTTAAAATGTTGAACCCAGTTACACAGTTGAAATATCAATAAATTTATTCTATTTTGGGTCGCTCCACGAGGTTCACGAATATTAGTCAGCACGAGCTACCGAAGGAGATGTAAAAGTGTCACTATATACAATACCTGACATCAGCTTATCAGCAGCGACCAACCGCCTCATCATAATGTCGGTCTCTTCCTGCAATTCCTGTCTCCTGAGCATTGCCGTGTCGTATTTGGCGTTCAAACCGTCCAAAGTCTTTTGCAGCCTGTTAATTTCCCTGTTCAACGAGTCGAGATAGTTCACAGCTTCAGTGTATTCCTTCTCTAGTGCTTCCACTTTGTCTTTCTTCGGTTTTACTTCTTTGTAGACCGCACAGTACCCGAGTACGGCGATGACGAATTTGAGAAGGCCGTAACTGTTGAGAAGAAAAACATCGTTAGTCGTCAGCACAAGTTCGAATTTAGTTTCAATGAAAGAGCATTCACGCCATGAATGCTCTGGATCTGGATCCAATACCTTCTAACCAAAGCTATATTAGAGTCCAAGATTTATAGTTAGCCTTCGTCAGGTCAGTAAACTTAATCTTGGATTTTAGATTGCTCAGGAGATACACACCCAGCCTTGCTGATTTGCTGCATAGTGTCCAACTTCTTGCTCTTCTTCATGTGCGTCTTCACATCCTTAACTTGCTTCTGCGTGATCAGGTCGCAGTTCATCTCCTGCAAGTTCCTTAAGAAGTTGGGATCGGCCATCATGCCCTTAGCGCCCTTCCAGCTCACATCCTTGATGCCACGGATGATCACCACGCATTCACACACCACCTGTGGTTTTATCAATTAGAGTGGAGTACAAAATACGTACGTAAAGTTTCATTAATGAGAATAAATATTAAATTAAAAACGGATATAATGAATATTCTTTCCGCCTCAACCCTCTAACCGCCGTCGTCAAACGTATATCAGACAAAGTGAAAGTGTAAATGACATATTTTTCTCGCTTATTTGCATGAAACACAGGGAACATCCTAGTTCAGGCATGTGATATTTCTTCTCTATAGATAAGTTTGGGATATAACATAATTGTAAAATGAGTTAATGAATTATTCTTATGACATGGTTGTAAATTGTGTGATACTTTATTGACGTTTGGCGGTTAAGGACTTGAAACCCACGGCCCTCACGGGAGTTGTTTTACCATAAGTAATAATGGTTGGAGTAGAATTAAGAAAGCAGCGAATCTAAGTATAAGCACAAAATACCAGAGTAGGATTTGCAGATGGGACATTTGACAGAAGACCTGCATGGTTTTCGGTGACGCGGCTTCAATTCGCTGACGCTTTGCCGGGTGATCTCGACAGCTGTGAATCATAACCTAGACAAGAGCACATACCTGCACAGCCTCTGGCGGCGTGGCGAAAGACCTGATCTCAGTAATGTCATTCTTGTCCAAATCTGCCAGCGCCAGTCTGGCAGCCTCCAGAGCAGGCATAGCAGCTGACAGTGCCTCTTCAGCCTCTGATTTCTCTTCCGCGATGACTACGCTTTGCTCGGTGATTTCAACGCTCTTTATGGCTGCCACTTGCTGCTTGCTCTGTGCCGCATCCGTGGCTAAAATGTTTTGCAGAAACTTTAATTACCAAATTATCAACTTTGCAAATGGCAGAGATTTAGACCACAAGACTTCGCTGGATCGCACTACTAAACTACATACCGACTGAAATCTCCTTAAGCAGCACTTCACACTGCTTCGTTTGCTCTGCCACGATAACCTTCTGCACAGCTAGTTTGGCATTCAAGTCGGCTAGTTGTACGTTCGCTTCTTCGATCTTTGCTAGACCGCCGATCAGGCGCTCGCACTACAAAAATATTCCATTGATTTAATTCTTAATCGATTTAATTCTGTTTAAATTAAGTAAAACATTTATCAATTAGATGGTAAATGCTTAGACTCTCGTAACGGTGCAGAATATTTGCCGATAAGTTAGTGTGCAATAAATTTCAATTTGATATATGATTTTCGGGAGTACGTGAAGGGAGGGACTTGGGCTGCGTAGTGAATTGTGCTGACCAAGGCGGCATCATTAACGTCATCCACACACCGGAAATCGCCGACGAATCGACTTTCCTAAGATAAGCACGCGATATTCATTAAATTCTGATTGTCCACCCTCAAAAGTTTCAAATTTTTATTCTATTTCGGGGAAGGGTATCCAAGGAACAAACCTGAGCAATAATAAACGTGTCTTTCTCATTCAGCAACGACAAATACGTAGTCAAATAGTCCATGTAGTGTTTCGGAGTCACGTAGTTGTTCCTCCGCAGTCGCTGCAGGAACTCCAGGGAGTACCTCGCCACGGACATGTGAACGTGGACAACGTGTTCTACTATAATGGATCGGAATTCTTCGGGTATTTTCTCGACCTGGAAATATAAAATGGGTACCTACCTTAAGTATATATACAACATGTAAAAAGAATAGTTACAGCATTCAAATTGGACTACTACGGCCACCTAGTACATGTGCAGAGACGCTGAATTTCAAACAGAATGCAAAAAGTCAACGATACGCGGTGTTCCTAGGCGGTCATCCATCCAAGTACTGACCGCGCCCGACGTTGCTTTACTTCGGTGATCGGACGAGAACTGGTGCTACTTGGTATGGACGTTGGAGACAGAGAGATTGATTTTTTTGTATCTTTTTACATTCATGTAACTTGTTAATAGTTATTAATTCAACTGTTATCTTATCATGACGTCGATCACGAAGCATCGCTTGCCTGCACTGAAGAGTTACTTCTACATATCCTTAATCCTTAATTACCTTTTGCAAGTTACTTACGTCTGCCAGGAATACGTTTGCTACGGCCAACAAAGCTTGCTTGGGCCACGGGAACTGCCAATCAATAGTCGTATTGTTCACCAGACCCGGAAAACTTCGGCACCTAGCGACAAAATTATGCGTTAGTCAGATCTGTTACAATGATTTTTATTGCGTGGATCTTAAGGTTCGAATTTACCTGTTACGAAGGATGTCGCCGCTTGGGGACATAGAAAGAACTACATGGAGGTTGTCAGCGCATCTGTTGCAGAAGAACGCCCAAACAGCGTCTCTGTAAGGAAAAGTGTAACTTTTACATTTTTCCAACTACAAAGTCAGAGAGGATCACGGGAAGACGTACCAAACTTACCAAACAAAATGTAGGGGGTGGGGGGAAGAGAGACAGAGGGGGTAACAGGGAGAGAAAGGGTGAGCGAGAGAGAGAAAGGGAGGGAGGGAAAGAGGGACAGAAGAAGTGAGCGAAGATCGAGAGAGATATAGAGGTGGGAGAGAGAGATGCATCCTGACCTGTCTTGTGTGCCAAGCGTCCAGATAAGAGAAGAAAAGAACACAAGTGAAGCTCACACTTGCTAGAAACAATACGAGACATACAAAAACAAAACGAACGGCTGCATGAACGTCTACTAAATCGCCGTAAGAGGTAAATTTCAATTATTGGTATTCTATTACACTAAAATAGCATACATTGGCATTGAATAAGTATTCCTAATACAAAGCATCATATAGAACTATGGCCGTTGGGGCGGTGCAGTTCTCGAGTGGCGACCACGTGCCGTGCTGTGCAGCGTGGGCTGCGCGTTGTGGGGGGTCTCACAAGGTGAATTGATGACCTGGTGAAGGTCGCGGGAGTCCGCTGGATGCGGGTGGCGCAGGACCGGGCATTTTACCATCCTTTGGGGGAGGCCTATGTTTAGCAGTCGGACGTCTCAGGGCTGATATGATGATGATATAATAGAGTAACTGGATGGTACTTTCTGGACGATTTACTATATTAATGCACGTATATTTGGCCAATTTGAGATAGAAAATTCCAGTCAGTTTTATAAATACGTGTTAGAATATAATGAATAGGGTCCCTCGCGTCTATACGTTAACATGATGAGCAATTTTTAATCTTAAACACGTGCGACCGATGTCATTAATGACAATTTGACCAATTTACTTGGCAACTCCGTATCCGGCTTCTGCGCTCGCGTTCCGCACCGAGTTGATGATGGCGTCCTTCTCATCATCCCCGAAGAGCGCAGGGATCATGCCGATCATTAGGATGTTGTTGATGAACTCCAGGAAGCCCTCCTCCAGGATCTGATCGACAAATGTATAGAATATTTGAAGTTTATTTTGCTCAATGGATCCACATTTAAATGAAGTACCGAAATTAGGTATTTTACGTGTCGTGACTTTAAGTCTAGACCCGGGTATGCCCTAAAACTACGACCAAGACCACCGGGGTATAGATGGGCAGCATCATCCCTGGAGTACGGTGGAGATACTGCGATCGCCAATCCGCATGCCAAGCGTGGCGATTATGGCATTTACCCCCCATGAAATTGGGGGACGCCTATGTCCAGCAGTGGACGTCCTTCGGCTGATATGGTGGTGGTGGTGGACTTTAAATCTACGCTGAAGATTCAATACTTTGTGATGATGAGGACTGTGGAAAAATGGTACAGTCGACAATAAAACCTTCTAACAAAAATGATTTTTTTGATAGAAACTTATTAGCTAGTAGGTATGTATATCACCTGAGCAGCCATGAACAAGAACACAGTCTTCTTGTTCTCGACGCCGAGCTGGTTGTACATGCGCTTCATGTCATCCTTGAACGTGTTCTCGTTGTAGTTGCGCGTGATCACGATCTCGAACACCTCGCAACCTGGAAACAGCGGCTGTGTTAGCTTTCTGTTTAGTGTTTGCAGTATTTACTGGGTCCACCCAGTATCTTAGTATCCAGTAAGGTTCCCCAACTGAATTGTAATTATTTGGGTGGTTTAAGTACTTTTTATCCTTTTCTATTTACATCCCCAGGGGAGCTAGCTGATCCTGCTCTTTTTATACTAGTATAAGAGCTAGCGACCAATCGGTCATGTAGCTTCAGCTGTATTGAAACTCTGTTAGCTACTTCCCTGAACAACCTTTTCCTATAATCTTCGTGCTGGCAGGCCGCGGGCGGTGGGTGCGGGGTGTTCTGACGCGAGATTAATCAATATGTACGTCCCAAAAAAATAGCCATGCAAAAATATCGGTGGGAAGGTATCTACACCCGCAAACACCGCCCGCGGCCTGCCAGCACGAAGATTATAGGAAAAGGTTGTTCAGGGAAGTAGCTAACAGAGTTTCAATACAGCTAAAGCTACATGACCGATTTGATCGCTAGCTCTCCGTCTATACTACGTCGGTCGCAAACAAGCGTACGGCCCGCCTGATGGTAAGCGGTCACCACAGCTTCTGACGCCTGCAACTCTATGAGTGTCACATGCGCGTTGCCGCCGACCCTTTAAAAATGTATACACTCCTTTCTTGAACAACCCCATACTGTAGTCCCTCGGGAAATTTTCGGCAGGGAGCTCATTCCACAGTCGGAGCGTCCGAGAGAGGAAATTCCTCTGAAACCGTACCGTACACCTTATTTCAGTTCGTTGCTACTTTATTACTTAGGCACAAGACTATTCTCCTACAACACTGCTGACAGTTCTAACAATCTTGACATCTTTCAGCATTGTGTGGTACTACAGTACACTTGCCTGCTGCGAAAGCGGCCAGCCGGGCGATACTCTTCTTGCCCGAGCCGCCAACGCCGATGATCATGGCGTTGCCGCGGTCCATGCGCAGGATTCGATGCGTCCGCGTCAAGTGCTCGAGGCAGTCCTCGAATAGAACCACTGACATCTTGCCTACGCGCTCATTGTATTCGTCCAGGATCTGTTCAAGAATAGTAGTAATAGCTGTAAATATGTGCTCGTTTGAACAGGGCTGGATAAAAGCCAAATGAGAATTCAGAATACCCGTAAATCAAATTAATCCCGACGACAATTTTACATCAGTAGTAGGATGTTTAGCTGGAGTGTCGCATAAGGGTAGGTGTTATAGGTCGATTCACAAGCGCTGGCGCGGAATGTTTATGAAATTAATGACAGTTTCATACATTTTCCGCGCCAGCTCTTGTGAATCGACCTATACACCAAACCGTCTATATAAAGAAACTTTTAATTTAAGGATGTTTTCATACAATCAGAATTTAAGGAACATCGCTGATTACAGAAGGCCTGAACGTAAACGTAAATGACAAACGTATATAGACTCTTTACCTCTTGGAACAAGAAGTAAACCGCTTCGTAGTCAAGTAAGTCTTCATAGTACCGAATCTCCTCTTCGTCGAGGGCGTTTCTATAATCGCCGAACAACAGAGGATCACGTTCCACGTATTCTTCCAACTGAAATTTTATAACTCTACTGTAAAAGAAGAAGCGTTTCCGCAAGCGCGGTTCATGAAAATGTATGTTTTAAGCCTAATTAAATTATACATGGTATTAGCTGTGAAGTAAAGCGTCTTGTAAAAATTTAGAAACTGAATACCGAGTGACAGCCGTGTTTTTTCTAGTGATACCTAGTAGTGATGAGTTTCTCCTACCGAGCAATCGTCCCAGATTTAGTTCGTGTCTCTCTGTCGTACACGTATAATCAAGCCAAAAGGGATAGGCAATCAGACTAATGGGGAAAGTAGACCAATCGAAAACTAGAAGAATAAGGAAAAACAAGCAGTTCGATGATAAAAGTCGACGAGGACAAGTAGACCGACGAGGACAAGTAGACTGCTGGGGAAAGTAGACCGCTTGGAGAAGTAGAGTGATGGGAAAAGTAGACCAATCGGAAATTAGATGGATAAGGAAAAATAAATAGACCGAAGGGGAAAGTAGACCATTTGGACAAGTAGACCGAGGGGAAAAGTAAACCAATCGTAAATTAGATGGATAAGGAAAAACAAGTAGACCGCAGGAGAAAGTAGACCATTTGGACAAGTAGACCGATGGGAAAGGTAGACCAATCGGAAATTAGATGGATAAGGAATAACAAGTAGTCCGAAGGGGAAGTATACCGATGGGAAAAGTAGACCGATCGGAAATTAGACGGATAAGGAAAAACAAGTATACCGAAGGGGAGAGTAGCCAATTTTGACAAATAGACCGTCCAATTTTGACAAATAGATGTCCGGAGGGGCTACTTCGGGACTCGCAGATAATTGTCTAAAAAAGGTTAATATGAAACCATACTGTCAGGACTCGTTCTTGCTCTTCCTCCGCCTCTTCTTCCACGACCTCCTCGGGCTCGCCGGCATCGGGTTCTACTGGCTTTGGCTCTTTCACTATAGGATCACCGAACTCTAAAAACACAAGGAAAAAATAAAGCATTTTCTACACCACGCACATGGTTAAAATAGTAGTCATAAATAATGAAAATGAGTATCATCATTTTACGTAATCACTAGTTTCAAAAGTAAAAAACCAAAGCATTCTTGACTAATTCCTTGTCGAAGTATTCAAATTATACATATTTATGTAGGTATATTCATGCCTATACCCCTCGCGAGTATAGGCATAGAGTTCATGTCTGGCCGCGGCGGGTAGGTAGGTTAGGTTTTCGAGACGAAATAAGAAACAGACGGCGCGCCGCATGGCACGCAGAGACTGCAGCGAAGGACGCCTGCGACTCCAGAAGGGTCACAAGGGCGTTATCAAGTTGCGTTGCGTTAGTTATATTTTCGGCAATTCTTTCAACTCTTACCATCCAGTTCCTCTTCCTCCTTAACCTCCTCCTCGGGCACGACGATCTCCTCCAGCACGACCGGCTCTTCCTCGGGGAAGTACTTCAGCACATGCTCGTGCATGTGTTCGCGCATCAGTTGGTTGTCCTGTCGGAATTCGGTTTTAGAGTTGGGATTAAAGAGAACCGATGCAAGAAGTTTTTAATTTAAGTTAATTGTAATGATTAATGATGAAAGGGGACAGCGCCGATCGATATCGATGTATCGAAACATCTTATTTCTATTTCTATTCTATTTTTGTGTTACGAACTCTTTTCGGCGTTTTATGATGAAAAAAGTACGACACATCGGGAAGTTTAATGATAAATTAACGGCATTGATAGAGTAATAGTAGGCTGTTACAAGCTGTCAAACGCGCACCCGAAAAATCCGACGAGTTATTTTAGGTAGGAAACGATGTGATCCCGTATCAGTTGATTGCCCGGTCGGCATTTGGTTTCAGAGTCGTGGTTTGAGGGAACCGATGCATAAGCACAAGTAACGCACCTGCACATTGATGAGGCGATCGCAGATGACACGGGTGAACTCGTTCCGCCAGCAGCGCACCATGGATTTCTTCTCGCTGAAGTAGTTCGGATGCGTCAGCATCAGCCCCGCCGCGATGCGGGACAGGTCGCGCAGGTTAAAGATGTAATGGAACTTGGCGGGCGTCGGTGGAAGCTCCACTATTACTATCTGTATTAAGAATGTCTACGTGAATTCGCCGTGTTTAAGAAATAGCAATGTTTCACGAATTCCGCTTTAATATGTAAAAAAATAAAAAAGGGGTTTGTTTGGCTCTATTGCTATCGCTTCAATAAGCAAGTAAGACAAGCGTTAATTTAAGTGGTATAGGTATATCACTTGACAAGCCTAATCCCAATAGGGTCTAGTTTCCCCCATAGATTCGAAGGTCAGATGGCAGTCGCTTCCGTAAAAACTAGTCACGCCACCTACGCCAATTCTGGGGGTTAGGTAGCGGACCCCGGGTATCCCTCATTAGGATGACGATGAGGAATATCACCGATGGTCGTTGGGGCGGAAAGGTTCTCGAGTAGCGCCCAAGTAAGGCGCAGCGTGCAGCCCCCAAAAGCTGGACTGATGTCCTGGTAAAGGTCACGAGAGTCCACTGGATGAGAGTAGCGTGTGACCTACGTCACACAGTGGACGGTTTTAAGCTGATATGATGATGATGATGATGGGATATCAGACGTAAGAAGCAAGATTACGTTGTAGAGATCCAACGTCATCTGGACGATCTTGTCGGCTATTTCCTGTATCTCCTCCGGGAAGATTTCAAAATGGCCGGCGATGATGGCCGTGTAAATATGACGGAGCGTGGACTCGGCGGGGAACTGCAGGTTGTACACCGAGAACATGGAGATGAAGCGGGGGTCCACCTGAAAATGGTCAAAGATATTGTTGACTGGTCGCATTAAATGGTGATGATCAGATTTCGGAATATTTGTGGTATTTTTAGCTGTCATTTAGTGACTTTTCATTTATCTTCTTCTTTATTACATTACATTATTTATTTATTTATTTTTTTCAGATTTTCTTGTAGTAGTTCTGATAATTTTCTTTATAATACGTTTTGCGAATCGTTTCAAACCGGTGCATTAAATGGAACAGTTTCAGGACATAGAACTTGTTGATTATATAACAACTTTCAAATTAAAGTTTCTAATTTCATGGCATTTTATTTATATAGCATTAACTCGGGGCATTTCTCTTCTTATTTTTATAAGAATTGCAAATGATTTGCTTGATTAATAATATATGAATACTAGATGAAAGCCCGGCTTCGCTCGGGTGAAATAAATAAGAAAGAAATAAAGTATACATTTATTCGTGACAGTTATGCAAACGACGAAAGAAATAGTGTACAAAAATGTATAAAATAAAAACATTACAACAACGGATTATGATGCAACTTCGTATAGAAATATAGTCTGTAGTCTGGATTAACATATGGAATAGGGAGTAAAAGATTACGCTGACGACGTCACGGGCAAAGGTTAGTATCTTTGCAAGTTAATCCTAAGCATTTTTATAAGGGTAGTATTTAAAGGCACATAAAAAAGTTTGACACCGTAATCAGTACTGATTTGTATAGCTAAAATACTAATCGTTCATTAAAATTCAGTTCAGATGTGCAATTGTTAAATATTGATGTGCCAGTCAGTATTTTTGGTGCGAAGTCAGAGCTGCTAACGCGAACGAAAACAAATGAAATTCGTGTATCTCCCTCTCTGTCGAACTTGCAAAATCGAGCGACACAGAGGGAAATACACGATGTTCGTTCGTTTTCGTTTCGCGGTAGCAGCTCTCTATTCTCCGCCAAATTCTCTTAAGGGGGGCCCTTTACACTCAATATTATGTGTCAATATTATCGCGATTTTTAAAATTGTATGGGGTCTGTTAAACGCTTAATATTATCACAATTCTGGTGTGTCAATATTACCGTGGTTTTCAAAATCGTATGGACTTTTCTTCAATATTCATTGCACGTGATACGGATCGTGATATGAGTGATAATAACAACCATGTAACAGGCCCCTATGGATGTTGCTTCAATATTCAGTGTTTCGCGTGATAATAATAACAGTTGGTAATACTTTCACCAATTAATGAAAGCTATTTAACAACTTGTTCCGTTTTGCCAAAGGTGTTTCACATTCCGATACGCGCACCATCCAGGAATAGGAGCCGTCAGACCAGAGGGCCTACCGCGATCTGAAAACGAAGTATTTCCCTCTCCGCGCTCGAATATGCAAGTGCGACAAAGAGGCATATATATTTAGTTTTCGGTTGGTAGCACTTTAGTCCGAGCGCGGCGGACGGTCGAAGAAAGTCAAAGAACATTCCGTGTGTTGTCTGTCACATATATAATTTTTTTACTTCCCATCGACCATGAACTTGAAATTAGGTGATAATGTTTATTATGAAGTATATTTTACCAAAAATATCAATATATTGATAAATCACATTTGTTTTTTAGTTGTACGGAACCCTCAGTGTGCGAATCCGACGCACTTGGCTGGTTTCTATTACATTTTGAATTTTATTTCTCTTATAGTAAAATACCCTATTCGTTTTAAGGTTGACGCCTGACGGCCTACCACGAACCAAAAACGAACTATCTTCCTCTCTGTCGTTCGAATATACATGTGCGAGAGAGAGGCAGATACTTCGTTTTCGGTTCGCGGTAGCGCCTCTAACGTCCGAGCGCGGCGAACGGCATGAGCTGGGGGTCTACTCCGAAATTCAAAATCTGAACTTCGTATGGTGCCGTCCCTTTCACTCTCCTGTCATAGACTATATGAGTGAAAGGGACGGCACCATACGAAATTCGGATTTCGAATTTCGGCGTAGACCCCCAGTACCACTAAGTTAGAAGATAGAGCGAGATAGGGATAGAATTTTGCTAGACGTTTAAAAGCCATAAGTCACCTAGTAGTTTGTCACAACAAAATAGAGACGCAGCTTTAAGATGGCGGACAGACTCAGCAAACATTCAAGTGGTGTTCTTTACACGATTAATATTATCACAATACTGGGGTGTCAATATTATCGCAGTTTTCAAATTTGTATGGATTCTGCTTCAATATTCACGTGATACTTAGCGTGATATGAATGTATCACGTGATAATAATAACCATGTAACAGGCCCCATACATTCGCTTTGAAGGCGGTTGTTGTGACAATCAGCCTAGCTAGCACGATAGATTATACCGTTACGTTTTATGTGACGTTTTAATACATTTCGCCCATATAACGTGACGGTATAAGTTATCGTGCTAGCTAGGCTGATAGGTGTATAGAACGCTTGAAAACTACAAAAACAAAACGCTGCAGACGCGGCTAGCCGAATCCACACAATGGGCGATGATGGCCCCTCACCCAGAACGCAGCCCAGCAACCTGGCCAACAGACCGGACGCAAACATAGTTTACGATTTCCGAACGTACCCAACCCGACGCTGTCAACCAACGAATTTAATATGGCCGACCTTTCGTCATAAAATTAACACTTTTTAATGCAAAATACGCGACAATCCGAATTTTGCGGATACATATGTTCAACTCGAAATCGTTATTTTTATACGTTCTTCAATTTGAGACAGGTCTCGTTCGGGTCTACCGTACCCCTGCACGAAATTATTAATATAGATAACTAGTTATGTCTGTCTGTTTAGCCTAGTTGGCAGTGACACTGCCTCCGAAGTTTGAGGTCCCGGGTTCGAATCCCGGTAAGGGCATTTGTTTCTGTGGTGAGCAGAAACATTTGTTCCTGAGACTTGGATGTTTTCTATGTATTTAAGTATATATCTATTAAATATATCGTCGTCTAGTACCCATAACACAAGCCTTATTGAGCTTAGTATGGGACTAGTTCGATTTGTGTAAAAAAATGTCCCTTTATATATTTATTTATTATTTATTTATAACTAGTAATTAATACATTAATTTCCAGCAATTAGGTACATGGCACAATTAAGTGCTTAAGTCTATTTCACGATACGCATAGATATATCACAGATATAAGAATACAAGAGATAGGGGCCTAATATTTACGTTGCTTATATATGTGGTTGCAACGCACACGCGTTAAACGCGACGACACCAATCTCTTGTATTCGTATATCTGTGTATTATACATACACATTGTAGTACCTACTTACTTGATAGTCGATAAATAAGAAGTCAATAATGACAGCTCAAAATGCCACCAATATTCCGGACTCTAGTGATGATGAAGTGACCTGAACTTGGCCAATTTCGGCCTCAGCTACTGTGTATCAAATACCAATGAGCTGATATGGTGATTCTGCACACGTTTCATATGGGCTAAAAAAGTGGAATCACACAATTCATACGGTTTCCATCAAGCCGCCTTGTGGGAAGCTAGGTCTGTGAAGCTGACAGACAATCAGATACTTTTTGAATAATGCTTACAAGTATAAGCAGTACAGTCACTATCAGGTATATTGAAGCGAACAATATGCTCATAAATATCTGAACACGACTATTGTCAAGGCATTAGAGTGCGTGTTCAGATATTTTTTGGCACCCTAAAGGGGATAAGTATATTTTATGGCGACTGTATTTTAATGCCGTTAAGGTTCAAAAGTGACGAACCTTCTCATTCCGCGACTATACATGCCCAGCACGAGATCACATATGATAATTGCAAGACAAATTAATATTGTACGGTCCGATACAGTACCACGGTAACCTACTAATACCAGGGACCCCATAATACCTAAAAATGCGTACACATGTTAATGCGCGCGTAACGTACGTTAGCTTGTGTACGACCTAACAAAATGTATGTAGTTGTAAACGCGCGTTGAGCACTCGTCATCTGAACATACCCTAATGCGATTGATAATGTGAACTTACATCATTTCTTCCACCTCCAGCTTTGCCCATAGCGGCAAGGAAGCCTATATCCTTGAGGTTCTTCCAGTTGAGATCTTTTCCTCTGTCATAGAAGCCTTTTCTCTCGAAAAGCAACTTCAATAAAGCTATTGGCTGTTGCGTGCCGTATGTGTCTACCTGTTGAAAATAATAAAATAAACGAATGAACCACAAACTGAAACAAGAGGATTTAGAATAAAACATTATCAATGCAAAAAGCCAACGACACGCGGTGTTCCCAGGCGGTCACCCATCCAAGTACTGACCGCGACCGACGTTGCTTAACTTCGGTGATCGGACGAGAACCGGTGTGTTCAGCGTGGTATGGACGTTGGCGACAATGAGGTTGAAATTTATAAACAGTCGTCGTTTAAAAACAACGTATTTTCAATGTTGACATTGATCGTATACATCCATCGGCCGCTGTGAGATGACATTTTATGTAATTATATTATAACATTACAAAATCCAAACTTACAATGGGCATGTTCATGTCGTCTATGAAAACCAATAGCTTCTTTCCCACGGGCGGGCCGAAGGTGTCCTTAGTGCGCTTTTCCACCACCGACTCCAGGTTCCGCTGAACGTCCATGGAAGAGGTTCGGGACGAAAAGTTCATTTGTTGGACCAACTGTCAATAAAATCATTAAGCATTATTAATTAGACTGATTCGTCAGGTCTTTTGTTAGGTAGTAATGTCAATGTTAAATGTAAATAGTTTTACTTAATGCCATTGCAAAAACCCGGCCACACTCTACTCGCTAATAACCGCTATCGCGTTCTTCCTGTTGACCTTTCCCTTCAATTTTATCATTTTTTATTACTCGTACCTATTATCTGATGTCTTACAGATCTAAAAAAATACCAAGAAAATTTAAATAAGTTACAAAAAGCAAAAAGGCCAACGACACGCGGTGTTCCCAGGCGGTCACCCATCCAAGTACTGACCGCGCCCGACGTTGCTTAACTTCGGTGATCGGACGAGAACCGGTGTATTCAACGTGGTATGGACGTTGGCGACAAGTAAGATGAAAATGTGTTAGAGTAACGGCACCATTGTTGAACGATTTAAGCTAACAAGCACCAGTATTGGACACTTCAGGGTAAATTGCAAAAAATTGTACAATCTACATCACATTAATTATATTATGTTACAAAAGTTACCCATATAAATTGTATGACTAAATTTCGTCACAAGATGGAATCAATTAAAATGTAGACATAAAAAATAACGTTCTTAACTATGTACAATTTTCTTGCAATTCATCGTTCATTCCTAATTCAATAATGGTTGTAAAAATGAATAACTCTTAATTTCCTTTAAATAAGAGTTAATATGCGTCATTAGTCCTTGTCCAAATAGGTATCCATTACTGGTGCGTGCTGGTGCTGTTACCCTAGCTTTAAATCAGCGTATAGTAACTTATATGTCAGTACAAATATCGAAGCAAATATAAGCTTACGTATTTTTCAGGAGGCAAACCACGCAAGTAATTCGTGATAATCGCAGTTTTAGAAGTCCCAGTATCGCCGACAAGCAAGACTGGTCTCTCCACCTGAATACATAGCCCAAGTTTATTATCCTTACCTATTGTACAAATACCTACAGGTAAATTCAAGAAAAATCGCGCGAACGGAACAAAAATACCGGGAAAGTGCGAAAAAATAACGCTCATGCAGATTTTTTGGTTATTAAAAAAAAACTAACATACACCTATATTTTTTTTTGTGTAAATTTTACATTAGTCTTAATCATATGTAATAATTTGTCACTAAAAACTCTTGCCTACGCCAATTCTTGGGATTAGTTAGCGGCGGAAAATATCATATGTAATAATTTAAAAAACATGGTAAACTTCAAAGATAGAGGGAAGGGGGGGGGGGGGGGTTTGATATCTTTTTCAACATTTTCCTTCATAAATCGAAATTTAACTACCGTAGAAAAAAAAGCTGTTATATAATGTGCAACTCAAGGCATTTCATATGATACCCCACTTGACCTAATAATTAGACTTCGATGCAGGGCTCGGAACCGGTTAATCTCAAAATCCTGAAATAGCCATATATTTTTAATTAGTTTATGCTCTTTATGTAGGACTCAATAATGTATTTGGGTTATTACTTCATATTGTTAGATTGCCTGATTAAACATGAAATAGTAGATGAAAGAACGATAAGAACTAAAATAATTTTTAAGAAAAAAAAACCGACTTCAATGGGGGAGGCCGGTAAAAGATTATTATACTTAGATGGTGCACTGTTAGATAGATATACAATAAAATAAAAATGGCTATAATGTATGTTTATAATGGTAGAAGACTAAGTACCCTCAATTCCTCCTGGAATCATGAAAAAACCTTGCTTGCTTGACAAACAAAACGAACAGAACAAATCGCCAAACTTGAACTACGCGTCGTTGAAGAGTTCCGTTCTGATCATCATCAGCAGTTCCACTTCATCAAATGTCACTTTTATGAATGAAAATGCTTGATTAGTTCATGAAAATACTAAAATCACAATTTGTGTGCCTTTCACATTTGAGGAGGTCCCTCGATTCCTACTGGATCCCATCATCAGAACTCGAGCATGACAAAAATCAATCGTGAAAATAGAACTTGCTTAACAAACACAGCTAGAAGGACAAATCGCCAAACGTGAACTTTTCGTCGTTAAAGAGTTCTGTTCTGATCATCATCAGCAGTTCCACTTCATCAAATGTCACATTTTTGTATGATAATGCTCGATTTGTTGATAAAAACACAAAAATCACTATATGTTTGCTTTTAAGATTTGAGGAGTTCCCTCAATTCCTCATGGATCCCATCATCAAAAATCGAGCATGACAAAAATTAATCGTGAAAATAGAACTTGCTTAACAAACGCAGCTAGGAGGACAAATCGCCAAACGTGAACTTTTCGTCGTTGAAGAGTTCTGTCTGATTATCATCAGCAGTTCCACTTCATCAAATGTCACATTTTTGTATGAAAATGCTCGATTTGTTGATAAAAACACAAAAACCACTATATGTTTGCCTTTAAGATTTGAGGATTTTCCTCAATTCCTCATGGATCCCATCATCAGAAATCAAGCATGACAAAAAATTAATCGTGAAAATAGAACTTGCTTAACAAACACAGCTAGGAGGACAAATCGCCAAACGTGAACTTTTTGTCGTTGAAGAGTTCTGTTCTGATCATCATCAGCAGTTCCACTTCATCCAATGTCACATTTTTGGATGAAATGCTTGACTTGTTAATAAAAACACAAAATTACTATATGTTTGCCTTGAAGATTTGAGGAGTTCCCTCAATTTCTCATGGGATCCCATCATCAGAACTGCGTTTTGACAAAAACGGGACCAATTTGGATATATATATTACAATCAAAAAAAGAATTTTCCAAATCGGTTAAGAAATGACGGAGTATGGACTAACAAACATTAAAAAAAAAAACACAACCGAATTGATAACCTCCTCTTTTGAAATTTTGAAGTCGGTTAAAATACCGGTATTTTTCTATGGACAGAATACCGGTTCCGAGCCCTGCAGTTCGATGTTTTGCGCCCCCTCATATCCGCCATTTTTTATAGGAACTAAAATGACTGTTTATTTAACCTGTACCTGTACACAACTATTACTACTACTAACTGTTGGTTACAACTATTCAGAATTTCAAATTGATAACATAAGTAGGTAATAAGATTTTTAGTGACAGAGTCGCACCATAAGGGTTCCCTTTGTACCTTTTTGGTACGAAACCCTTAAAATAAATGATTGATATCACAAGCGGTACACGAAGATAGTTTTCGCTCGCATCAAGAGTCAGCTTCAAAAAAATAAATAACATCATTTTCGTATTTTTAAGCAATAACAAATTATAATTAAATAAGGCTTTATTATATAAACTTAAAATAAAATAATAGTAAACTAAATCTAATAATGGCCCCTGCGGCAATGTGCCGAAGACGGAATATTATTTTCGTAAATAATTGTAATTATTTAAATTTAACGACAGATATTGAAAAAAGGTGGCCACTACATTCTGTATTTTGTATATAAGTACCTTTTGAATTGTTGAATACATCAAGCTAGTTTTTACGTTGCCGAATTCGGCGATCTATGAGCTCAAAAATAAAAAGGCCGTTTTAACTTTGGACGCTAAAATTAAGGAGCATAGGTGAAATTGCAACTTACACCCTCCATGATTTTGATGAGCCAAGTCATCCTCAAAGTATCCACGGTAGGCACCAATATGGATGAAAACTTCATTTCTCTGTCGTGAACATATTCTGGTATCAGCCACTCCCACGCTTCCCAAGTAAACGTAGTCAACTCCAAGCAATAGTCGTACAATGTAGGAAAACCCATGGGAAAATGTTCTAGAAAAAATAAACCAGTCAATACCTACACATCTATCATAAAAACAAAAAATTAAAAAGCAAAAAGCCAACGACACGCGGTGTTCCCAGGCGGTCACCCATCCAAGTACTGACCGCGCCCGATGTTGCTTAACTTCGGTGATCGGACGAGAACCGGTGTGTTCAACGTGGTATGGACGTTGGCGATGAGAGAATTGAAAATTAAAATTTACTTAAACAGTTGAGGCGAAGAGCAAGCAAGGGCAAGCTCTTTCCATACAAACTTTGTGTTCGTTTTTCTTCGTTTGTGTTTGCGCTAAAGTTATTATTTTTGGTCAATATGCTTATTTTTCAGTTAGGTATGACTTAATGTTTTTTTTTCCTTTTATTTGTCTCGAAATAAAGTAAAAATTCAACATCAAGTTCTGTGTATATCCAATATATACAAGTCAAAAATAAAAGTAAATGCTGTAGTGACAAAAGTAACGAGTAAAACGTGCACAACAGAGATTGATTTGCCCTACCCTTCGCCTTAAGGACGGGAACTACCGTAGTAGTATGTCCCTAATGATTAGGTAGGTATGACTTACTGGTAGTAGCTTTCTTCTCCATAGTATCCTCTACCAGCATCATTGGACACGCTTTCTTGATATAGTTATCAAAGTCGTACCGTCCATCATCGACTATTGCCGCTCCCAGACTGTTGTACATCGACTGTTGGGTAAACAATATGATACAATATAAATAGGCCAATAATACTCTTTTCACAAATGTTATTCACAGAAATAACTGGTCAAGTGCGTCGCACCGAGGGTTCCGTACAACAATCGTGTACCCGACCCGACCCCATTAATTCAGGAAAAACTGAACTGAAAAATATAATCTACGTAGAGATATTACTAAGGGCTCTGTGAGCTGTAGACCTCGCAAAAAAAATCCAGAAACAGACTCGACAAAAAAAAATCTATATAATTATCGAACCTACTCACTAAATTTCACGAGAATCGGTTCAGAAATGCGACCTGTAGAGGAGAACATCCGGACAGACAGACATACGAAAGATTTTTTGTCGAAAGCTGAAACGGAGACGCTTCGCTCGCTCGGTCAATTATATTTTTCCTGTATAATTAAGATTGATATTTAACGTTGTGTAATAATTTCATGTTTTCAGAGATAAGAGAGGGGGGTGGGGCAATATTTTTGTTTTTTACATTTTCCTCCATAAATCGAAATTTATCCAACGTAAACAAAAAGAAAAAAAACTATTTTAAAATGTGCAATTCAAGCCCTTTACTTGTCGCCTGTTATTTTTCCGGACCGATGCGACCTTCAAACCTTCAATAAAAGAGCGTACTCCTATCTTAAAGGCCGGCAACGCACTCACGATCGCTTACAGGCAAATCGTCTGCTCGAATGCCTCATGTTTAAAAAAATGCAAAATAGGAACGGTTTAGTCGTTATGTCCGTCTGTCTGACTGCCCGAATGTCACAGTAATTTTACTCAAAAACTATAAGGTGTATTGAAATAATATTTTAAATGTAGTGTATTATATCGCCCGTTAGATAGTCATGTATTGAAACTACTAAAAATAAATAAATCTTAGGGCTACTCCAAACATGTACTTAACTGAAGATCAAAAATATTTTTTACGTAATTCAATAACGAATGTAAGGTTTCTCAGAAATAAATGTAATTACCTAAGCGAATATAATCGGAGATAATCCCTTCAAAAGTTACAATAATTATGTCTCTAACTTTTGACTGGGAAATCAAAATATGAGGAAATCGTAGACACAGTGCTTATTAAATGCTTTCGACGTAAAATAGTTTAAACAAGATCGGTCCAACATTTTTAAGCTATCGCTGATATACTGCCTCTCCCAAACGGACGTAAATGCCGTGAGTTACCTATGAAGATACGACCTTTTTAAATTCACAATATAGGATAATAGATTTAAATTAGGATTAGTACGGAATCCATCACGAATTAACACGCATTTGACATATCTTTTAAAAATATATGGCTATTTCTGTCGTAAATGATTTGCCTCAGAGGCAAATAAAAGCGTCTTATGTTAAGTATAGAAATTTCGCTATCACCAACATCCGGGGGTGTAGCTCAGATGGTAGAGCGCTCGCTTAGCATGCGAGAGGTACGGGGATCGATACCCCGCACCTCCAATCACTTTTTGAATTTTATTTATGCTAAGTTTTTTTTTATGTAATACACGGTCACTTTTATTTGTAGGTTTTTTGGGTAACAATTTCTTTCAGAATTATTAATATTAATATTAATTTTATTTCATATGGATACTCTATTACTATCAACGAATAAAATAATTATTATTTTTTCGTTTAATGACATATACAGTATACATACCACCATAAACACACACTCTACTACAGATTTGTCCACAGGCTCATTTGCGTTTTCTCTGTTGGGTAAGAGACCGCTTATCATGTAACAGAGTTGAACAACCTGTAAAAATATATTTAACGATATAGAAATACAAAGTTTTGTTTACTTTATCTAAGAATATGAAAAAAGATTTGTTTATTGAAGGTAGCGACATCTCTCGTTTCTTCTTCAAACTACAACCTAGTTAGTTGCTAGGTCTACTTGTCAGTTTCGCAATTACGGTATAGATGGCGTCAAAATAATAATCCATGCGTGTTTTTTTTTCAACATATGTTACGTAGCGATACGTTCAATACATAATATTCTTTTTAAGACAATGCTAAAGCAGTGATTCTTTAAAAAATTGGTGTTGTCTAGGATATAAAATCATATCGGCTATTTCCTCAAAAGGCGGGCACATGAATATTGATTGAATACCAAATTAAGCGCAGTTTGGGGCACGATGGTTTTCAAAGGCGTCTGCTGCTGCAAGCCAAACAGGCCAAATACGATGTAGTTAATGGCACCGGCAACGTAGTGGTCGAATAAGTCCTTCAACTGTTCGCGTTCCTCCTCATTGTTTCGCCCACGTAGCCATCTGGATCAAATTATACCTTCTTATTATGACTATAAGGTCTAATTTATTAAGCAATAAATTAGAATTAGGTGTTGTTTGGTTTTTGGATTCTATCAGATAAATTGACGCAATATCTCGCCAACGTCCATACCACGTTGAACACACCGGTTCTCGTCCGATCACCGAAGTTAAGCAACGTCGGGCGCGGTCAGTACTTGGATGGGTGACCGCTTGGGAACACCGCGTGTCGTTGGCTTTTTGCTTTTATATACTCTGTCTACGCTATTTTTATCGACGTCACCTATTTTTAATGTCCACTATAATATTATAGCGCCACTCGTAAATAATTGTAATTATTTATTTTTAACGATAGACATTGAAAAAAAGAAGCCGCTATGTATTTTGTATTTGAGTACCTTTTGAATACATCATACTATGTAGTTTTTACGTTGCTCGATTCGTCGATCTATGAGTCCAAATGAAAGGAATTTATATTTTTTTTAAAGGGTCGGCAACGTACATGTGACACCCCTGGAGTTGCAGGCGTCCATAGGCTAAGGGGAGCGCTTACCATCAGGCGGGCCGTACGCATGTTTGCCACCGACGTAGTATAAAAAAAATTGAGCAATCATTTTATTTGTATGTATGTACCTTTCCCAATACGGCTCATATCCCAGATTCTTCGGATCCACAAACACCATACCAGCCCTAGAAACCGTAGCAGGGCTAGCATAGTTTAAGTCCCCCACTTCGAAAAGCAGCGCGCAGTACGACGCGAGCCGAATTCGCTCGCCGTTCGCCAGCGTCAGCAGCTTGTTGTCGTCCATCACGGAGTTCATGTTCTCTATCCAAAGGGCGTCTACGTCGCCGTCGAAGAGGGAGTAGCGACGCTCGCCTTCATCTGCTGGTCTGTTAGAAAATCATAGTAGTTCATGCAACTGTTAAATACTGAGAGGCATTACAACACGAGTGTGGTTTTATGAATCGAGCCGCAGGCGAGTCGACAAAAAGTTAAAGGGGGAAAGAAATCAGGTCAGACGAGGAGGTTATAGCTGAGACAGAAGCATATTTTGAAGAGTTTGACAAATCCTACTTTTTTGAGGGGTAAAGAAGTGGCTGAAACGCTGGGAAAAGTGTAAGGACCTAGAAGGAGATTATGTTGAAAAATAAAGTAAAATATATTTATGCGTCTTCATTTCCAACACAGGTACTTTTTGATCCACCCTCTTAAATAGGACCTGCTCACAAAATTTCAGGAGAATCGGTTGGGAAATGCAACTGTAGAGGAGAACAACTGGGAATCCGGACATCTGACATAGGAAATATTTTTTTTCGAAGCTGAAGCGGAGACCTTTATTTAACTCGGTCGAAAACACAGTATACGATTTATAAAAAGAGAAGTACAGGTGGACTTATCCTTTTGAGGTAACTCTTCCAATTCACCTGACTGTACCTATACGTAAATTTATTTGACTTCGCGGAGTTGTATTAAAAATGGTGTGTTAAAAAAGTTGTATTAAAAAAGCCATAAGATTCAAAATAACAACAGTTAACACTAATGACACACAGTTAACAGTAATAGTAACAGTTCTATAAAATGTCGGATACTTTTAAATAATTTCAACTGTACGGTTAGGTTGGGCTGTATGTTGATTTGATACAGTTGACGTGAAAAAAATGATTACACCATTGAGCCTTATTTCGTCGTAATAAGGCGAATAATGTATACATATACACGAATAAATGTACCAATCAAGTTTTTAGCCTATATTACTTACCTGATTTTTACTAGTGCCTATAAGTTTAAACAGCAATAAGCATTAAGCAGCGTATCGAGCACACATTGTCGTATCATTGAGGCGCTGACAACAAAATATAAGAAACAAACCTGTTCATTTCTCGGAATATCTTAGAATACAGTCCGTCCGTCCAATCTCTAGTCACCGGGTCCAGGATCCCGTAGAGTTCTATAACGGAACAGGCCTGTAAAATATTTACAACAAATTGAAAACGAAAAACAATAAGCTAGGTTAGAACTGCCGCAGTCGACACTTACTGTATAGGTTCAAACAATTAAAGTGTTGGTGTGTATGAAATATATGTATTATCCCGCATTGGAAAAGCAATAAAAAAATAAGAATAAAAAAGCAAAAAGCCAACGACACGCGGTGTTCCCAGGCGGTCACCCATCCAAGTACTGACCGCACCCGACGTTGCTTAACTTCGGTGATCGGACGAGAACCGGTGTGTTCAACGTGGTATGGACGTTGGCGAGTTGAAGTGGCAATTTATCGGTGATATAAGGCCACACAAACGTAAAAAAACAATGAACGTAGTAACGATGCCATCATTACGCATTATTATATGGTTACCTGCGCTATCTGCCGAGATATGATAATCGACAATATCGACATTTACTGGCCTGATGGTTAGTTTCCTTGATACGAGTAAGTTTACCTCGCAATAACGAACTGAAACCAAACTACAGTTTGGCAACTAACCCCTCGTATGCTTAGACACGTATCCGCGCCAAACATTTGAACTTGTTTTACATCTTGGGATCTTGGGACCTTGGGGTCAGTATTTGATTGGGCAATTTTGATATCCGCATGCGAGGGGTTAAGTCAAAATAATTTTCAGCAGTAAGTGGTGTTAGTATGGCAGCGGTATTCTGTAAGACCTTTCTTTGCCTTAGGGAAAACTTGCAGCTTGTTGGGCAGGTGGGTGGGAATGGGTTCCGGTCTGCCATTTCACTAGCGCCCTGATCACAAGGGTTTTATAATAATAATAATAATTTAATTCTTTAATCAGACAACATGATCCATCATTTGTTAGTCGTTTTCTTACTATTCTAAATGTTAGTAAATATATGCAGCTAAAGATAAAGTATTTTTAATTAAGTGTTGCATTATTGAGCCCTCACTTCTTACGGCTACAGTCCTCAGGAGGCTGTTGGGGCTGCCACGTATTCTAGTTAAGAGCGATGCCATCTTTTTCCGCATCACAGCCTCAAAACTATCCACTCGCGCTTCAGCAAACATGGTGGATGCGCTGCAGAACCGTGGCAAACCCAACAGCGCCCTGAAGGCGTTGTTGTATTGAACACGCAGAGAGCTGAGCGACCGCGACTTTTGCTCCCACCACCTGTGGGTCCTACCCTACCGTCATGATTATGGTCAAGTGCCGGGTCCTCATAGTTTCGAACAACTGCACTATCTTGTCCAGTGCTCTTATACCACGTCGGTGGCAAACAAGCGTACGGCCCGCCTGATAGTAAGCGGTCACCGCAGCCTATGGACGCCTGCAACTCCAGGGGAGTAACATGCGTTTTGCCGAACCTTTAAAAATTCCGCTCGTTGCTAACCCTATAATTGTGTGCATAATTTTTTGTCAGATGGAGATTCGTTGTGTTAAACCTTCAAAAACCAGGACAATAATTGATAAGTACTCTACCTTAGGGTTCAGAACTTGCAGCTTGGTGGGCAGGCCCATGGCGGTCTGCGCTTTAACCAACGTTTGTATAACGACAGTCTTGCCCCCACCCGTGGGCCCAACCGTCATGGTCGAGTGCCGGGTCATCATAGTTTCGTACAACTGCACTATTTTGTCCACCTACATGTACACTATTATTAATCACTCGTAGGTACAGTCGACCAATTTGATTTCTGGGCCACTTCGTACCTTGTCACAGTGAAATTCAATATGAAAGCCGCTAGTGATCTCATATATATATATATATATATATATATATATATATATATATATATATATATATATATATATATATATATATATATATATCCACAGCGGTTTCGATGACGGCGACCCTAGCTCTTAATTTTTTTTCTTTTGTGAGCTATACTAGGCCAGCTATATGGCTTACTAGGCCAAATTTGGTCTTAAAGACCGTATGGCATTCCAGACAGTAAAGTTGCCCTGCTGAGTTGTATGTGTAAGTGATTTCATATTAATGTCACTGTGACAAGGTACGAAGTGGCCTAGAAATCAAATTGGTTGACCGTACACTACGACGGCGATTTTTATTATTTTAGGTTTTTATTAATTTGAAAAATTGTTAAGTAAGTGAGGAGACACGTGTGATAAATTCTTAGAATAATTTCAATAAATATTATGGACTGCGAACATATTTATGTCGCGCTTACTATATTTTCTTACGTGTCAATTAAATACAAGAACGGTGTCTGGGATTCAAAAAGCTTATACTTTCAACAGTTGCAATAAACTGAGCGTTATTAAGCTGTACTTACCTGAACGGGTAAAATGATATACCCGCCCTTCTCTAACACTTCGACGACCGTGGCATTGAATTCCGGGTAGCCCACGCGTGGGCAGTCCACGCCAGGGAACAGGTCCTTGATCAGACCCAAGAATAGAGGCACGTCTTCGAACACAAATTTCGGGTAGTTCATGTCCCTGTTGAAATTCAAACAGTTTAAACACTGATGAGGATGATTATGTTGCTAATCGAGATAATATTGGAGCCTAGAATAGTGTAACAATAATTGGACCAGACTGGTTTATATGTAGGTTCATTTTAAGCTCGAAACGCACAGAGCGGGCGCGGTGCGGGGCGAAGGCGGTTAGGCTTCATCTTTCCGAAACTGTCGACTGTGGATTACTGCTTCATATGTCACACACGCCGCCTCTACCGAGCTACCGAATACTTTAAAAGTTTCAAGCTTTTAGGACCGCGATTACGGGCAGATCGAACTTCTTGCGGCTCATCTTGCGATTTACGCACAGCATTGCCCAGAGTCGTTTTGCGAAAGTGTTCACAGTGAAATGTAATCAAGATAGTACTCTTATAGAACCTTAAGCTCGCATGAACCACCATCTCAGGCAAACCGGTGCTCTCGCGTCCCATCTTGTCCGCCATCCGCAGTATAGCCATCAGAGCACAGTGGTTCGATAGCTGTTGGGCTTGTCATGCTATCTTAGGCAATAGAGAGCCCAATAAGCCCTACCCTTTCTGAAGAGCGGCCACATATAATGCTTGAACGCCTTTGTCCCTATTTGAATTCTGAATGCACCACTACCAGTCATACAATACCATCTTACACAAGAGAAGGCAAGAATACCTTAGAGCCCGCATAAGCACCACGATCTCAGGCAGTTCGGTGCTCTCGCGTCGCATCTTGCCCGCCATACGCAGCACAGCCGTCAGCGCCCGCAGCCCCCAGTCGTAGTGAGATTGCTTCGAAAGCTGCTCACGCGCAACCTTGTACAGCACGGTCATTTTCTTGGCCAGCACCTGGGAAATATTTCTTTGTAACATTTTATTGCTATGACTACAATACAAGTGTAAAGTTTTTAGATAAGGCACCATCGTCATCATGATCATCCTGGCCGATTCCAATCAGGGCGCCTGGAGAAAAAGAGAAGAAACTGGCTAGTGAGAGCGGCGTTCGTGAGCTCTTTGGTGACTCACGTAGCCTATCTTTGCATTGTTCGTATGAGCCACAGACTTCGGATTGCGCCTTAAATTCTATGGTATGAGCACACTTCATACAAGTCAGCACCCCTTCGAACTAGTTGTAGTGTATGGCCGCAGTAGGTCGGGCTATCATTTTCTTACGCTTGGCGTCTAGTTCTAATCGTCTACGTTCTTCTAGTTCGTAGTCGCGCAATAAAGTAAGTACTGTGCTTACCGAAAATATACCGGTAAGCACAGCAAGATTATTGAAAAGACCCAGAAAAACAAAAACTGGCCATTGAATATAAAAATTTTGCAGTCTTATTATTATTACCCAATGTTGACATCTACCTATTGTTCACCTCTATTAAATGTCAAGTAATGGGTCAGTGTGGACTGAGACGGTCACCTTAACAAGCGTCACACATACCTTAGCAGTCAGGAATCCATCTGAAAACAGAGAGATCATGCAGATCATCTCCAGATCAGGGAGGATGCACACCACCGGTCGGAATAGTGCCTTCACAGACTCGGGTAGCTCGGTGCGTCCCGCATATCCCGGGTTCATGGTGATGAAGATGCCCACTTTGCTGTCCATCGCTATCTCTTGACCTTCGAACTAAGAAATTTTTGGTTAGAAAGTTGCGGGAAGGATTAGCCATTTTTTCTTTGTAAATGACGAAAATGTAGCATAATAACAATATCCTGCAATTTCCAACTTTGTCACAGGTAAATCAAGAAGATTGTCACTTGGACCAATATAAATCAGACGATGGCGGTTAAAGGGTTAATTAAATAAGGAGTTTTGAGGGAGGGGGCCGAGCTCAAACTGACTTATATATCTGATTGGAGAGAGAGCCGCCCCTCGGCAAAATAAATATCACCCAAACAGTTACAGATTTTTCGATATTTTGTGGTTCCTATTTTAGTACCTATCTATCAAATGAATGAAAGGGATCGTGGGAAGAATTGCTATACGTATGGTTACAATTTCAACAAGCTTGAGTGAAAAGAAAGTTTATACATTTTTAAACGGTCGCCGCAAATACTCTTTTATTTGAGTTATTTGTCACCGACGTGGTATAAAAAAACCAGTGAAATATATTCATTTTATACCAGAAGTAAAGCTTAAGGCGGTTTCGCGTTAAGCGAACACGGGCCGGGGCACGTCGCACCACAAAACCGCAGGGGATAGCGGAGCGGGGCCGGCGTGTGTGACATATCATATGAAACAGTAATAGACACTATCGTTCTGTGCGTTTCGAGCTATAGACCAAGGAGTGTCGCCTAGCAACATGGTTAGTTAGGGTGGTATTCCACTAGTCCAATATCTTTGTCCAATCTTTGATCAAATTTCTTTGACGTAGGCCCATTCCACTCATCCAATATCTTTGTCCAAGTTTTTTTTTCATGCGTAGCCATATTGATTTAACTGTCATCAGAATCTTTGATCAAATGTCGGGGTCCCATCCAAGTTGGATGAAATCATCCAATTTCTTTGATCAAAGGTATATTGGACAAAGATATTGGATGAGTGGAATACCTCCTTTAGCTAAGTAGTTGGAATAGTTTTCAATGAAGCAAATGTTATAGATCTCTCGGGACCGGTCCCCGCTCCCCTCCCCGCCTGCCGCCTTGCTAGTCGCCTGGCGGGTAGCGAGGCGAGCACACGCGTGTTTGTCGAGTTAATTTGCACAAAATGGACGAAGCATTGATAGACGCCGTATACAGGAGGGAACCGTTATGGAATCCGGACAACGATCTACATAAGAATGTGGTTGTCCTGAAGAAATTATGGGAGGAGGTTGCATTCGAGTTGCAGAGGGACGGTTAGTAATGCGATATTTTGTGAAAAACTGAAGGTCATATTTCAATTTTCACTGAATAGGGTCGGTAGGTCGGTTTTACGCCAGGTTCCGACACCCTGAATAGTACAGTCAACTGAAAAAATATGGCTCTAATGTCTAAGGTTGCGTACGTATTTATGAGAGGATTAAATCGATACGTATTTTTGCAGTTGACTGTACTTTGAGCAACAGTAATAGACAATTTCCTTCTAACAAGTTCGTAATTTTTCAGAGTTGATCGTACGTACATTGTTGTCTATTTCATTTAATAAAATTAAAAACATTATCCCGTTTCATTGAATAAAAATATACACTAATAAAACATTACCTATACTTAATTCTTTATTAACATCACTGATGTTATTTTTGTAATCAAAAGGCGCTACCTATTTCCATGACGACGCATTTGGCTATTTCATTTTTTTATGGTGCCATTATTCGAACCATTTTTTAGAGAGGATAAAAGAAATATAGGACTAACTACAATTAAAGAACAACTAAAGCCAAAAAAAGGTTCGAATCCTGCTCGGAGCATTAAATTTTTCAATTTTTCCCTTTAATTTGAAATTTTCGTTAGCAGCGCTACTGTTTTAGTACAAAATTAACAACTAAAGCCAAAAAATTGGATAAACATAGCTTCGAAACGGCTCTTATAAATTAACATTATATTGTGACGTCACATAATAATATTCGGACCAACCGTCTTATGGAAAAAAAGTAAATAGCTGTTTTTCTGGTGAAATACTGCGTTTAGGTTTTATCATCTAAAAGTAAATTAAAAGATACCAATCGATTTATTATGTAAAACATACATACATAAACTCACGCCTATGTTGCCAAAAGGGGTAGGCAGAACACACAAAAATGTATTATTATGTAAAAATAAAAACATAATTGTACCTTACAATACAGTCTATACCTAAACGCAGTATTTCACGAGAAAAACAGCTATTTACTTTTTTCCCTTAAGACGGTTCGTCCGAATATTATTATGTGACGTCACAATATAATGTTAATTTATAGAAGCCGTTTCGAAGCTATGTTTATCCATTTTTTTGACGTGATAACGTCTTTAAAATCGTTTTAGTCGGGTGACATGTTCAGAAACTTGTGTCACACCAAAACCTCACGAGCGCGATCGCAGGTATAAGTGAAGTGCAAGTGAAGTAAGACGTTATCACGTAAACATCTCGATCGTAAACCTACTTTACAAACAACCAATTTTTTGGCTTTAGTTGTGCTCTAATTGTAGTTGGTCCTATATATATTTGTAACGATGAATTGATTCCCAATAAAATAATACCAGTATTAAGGTATTTACTATGCCCTTGCAAGCATGACTATAGGTGTTATGACTTACGTTGGTAAGTCACCTTCGAGCTTCTCATATGAAAAACAATCGAAATTTTTAACAAAAAAACCGGCTTTAACCGAATTATTCATCCATTTGTCACGCACATACTGGTTTTCTCACGGATGCCATTGTCAGAACTGGACGAAATGGAGCTGGAAACACCAGCTTTCAAATAAAAAAAGAATCATCAAAATCGGTTAACGCAGTCGAAAGTTCTGAGGTTCTAGGTAGCGCTGCAGAGCGGAGGCGGCATGTGTGATATATGAAGCAGTAATCGACAGTCTACAGTTTCGGAAAAATCTAAAATTCAAAACCGCTTCCGCCCCGCACCGCGCCACGCCCGCTATGTGCGTTTCGAACTTCAACGTGTCGAGAATTGGGACGTTTACCTTACCTACTTTTTGAAAACGGTTAAAGCGAGTCATTTTTACAGTGAAAATCATCAAACCAAGATGGAAAAACTTGCGAGCATATTTCTTCAATACACACAAGAAAATCTCAGAAAGAGCTTGTCTTCCCGAAGGCACTGACAACGCTTGTAAGCCCTGGCAATACTATGAAACATTGTTATTCTTAAAGCGAACAGTGAACGCGGAGGAAGAATGTAACTTCAGTGTAGAGACTGTAGAGTATGAAGACGATAATTGTTCAGTAGAAATAGAAGAGCATACATCACAGAGAAAGAGGAAACAATATCGTACAGAAGAAAATGATGAACTTGAACAAATAAAAAAGAAGTTAAAGACACTTGAGAAGGACAACGCTAAGGAAAAGAATGATGATATGCTGTTTTTTGAGAGCCTTTTGCCATATGTGAGTAACATTCCTTTAGTACAGAAATTGAGACTGAGATCTAAAATTCAAGATTTAATTTTAGTCGAGCTCGAGTCCGTGGAAAATAATAAATAAAATATGTTTTTAAGTATAGATTTAATATCGCCCGTAAGTATAGATAAGTATTATACTATATTGTCATCATCATTTCAGCCGAATGACGTCCACTGCTGGACATAGGCCTCCCCCAAAGACTTCCACAATGACCGGATTATATTGTATTGTATTATATTATTTATATTATACCTAAGCATCACAGCTAATTGACCTTGGACCTTATCTCGTTGCTGATAGTACAGTCAGCGTCATATAGTACGTACCATTTAAAGTGGCGAAATAATATATTTGGCCACTTTGGCTGGTACGTGTTATATGACGATGAATGTAAGTACCTCTACACTAAGGCAAAAAATATGTAGCTGTATTTGACGCCGACTGTACACTGATCGCCTGTTGTTTACCTCTACCTGTATCTCACTATGCTGTTTCTGAACTTTTTTTTTGTATTTTTGAGGTATGCAATAAAGAGTACATATTTGTATTGTATTCTACACTGTAAAGTCGAGTTCGAAAATATATGCACGGTCAAAGTGAAATTAAGAGATTTAAAAAACGACTATTGTATACAGGCCCTTTTTATTGAATTAATTGCGAGGGCACAATCCTGAGATGAAATAAAGTAATCTTCTTTACAGTACTTATGGTGCTACTTAACCGCACGAGTGCGGTAATCAGCAGATTACGTGCATATGTCGAAACTTTAAAGAGCCATATGTACTGTAAAACGTTGTACCATACACGTGCGAACAGGCAATTCGCATATTCGCAACTCGTGTCGATTTAAAACACTCCCTTCGGTCGTGTTTCAACTTATCACCACTCGTTGCGAATTTCCTGTTCTCTGCACTTGTATCGTAATGTACTATTAAGACACTAGTATCCCAATTCGAAGATTATCAAGATTTTTTTTTGTTTAATTAACACCCCTAGTATAGTATAAAAGATCCTTAACAATTAAACAATGTTGACGTGCGTGTCATTCGAATCTCAAATTGTCATACTTGAGATTAACATTTGCTTAAGAGGACTCCATGGCCCAGCCGACCTTAAGAATTGAACGCCGCTTCACCGCCGGCCAAGTTTCCCACTGATCTAAACATCGCGGTGACTCGCTACACGATTTCGCTTTGTTCGATATAGCGTGAGGTCCTTACTAGGGCGTGCAGTACCGGGACCGGTTCCAAGATTTTTATTTCCCGGTTCTGGGTTGGGGCCGGTACCGGGATTCCCGGTTCTCCCGGTTCTTTACGATTAGCTGATTTATTTATATATTTTTTTTTCTTTAAGACATAATTTAACTGACAATCGTGCGGGGCTTCCAATGCCGGGATTTATTACGACTACCGCGGATCCCGGTATTGTAGTAATAATAAATCCTACAATCGTGTAAGTAACTCTCATAATATTGAAAAAGAAATTGTTGGAATAATTTGGAAAATGTTATACTTAGGGGAAAAATAAAAAATAGTTTTAGTAATAAAACACTTTAATCAGTCTTCCTTAACATAACATGTGTAGTAATTAATACTTAAAAACACCATATTCTTAACACTCTTATTATTAACACGCATCATCTTGAAATTATAATTTAAATAAATAATAATCAACTTTTGCAAAGTTATACAAGTTTTAATATCTAAATCAGACTAGTTATGTAAGTATGTCGAATTAACTTGACGAAACGCTAATGATTACTTCAATTTTAAATGTGATTAACTTAAGATAATTGTAACATTTGCAGCAACAGCAATATAATAATCTACATAAAACAAATATAGTTCTTCATTAACAAAAATCGAATCACCTTACAAATAATTCAACATAAAGGACTAACCCAATACCTAATCTAATCATTGGCTCAAAAGCGGAAAATTGGAAATCAGACATAAAAAAAATGAATTAGAATATTTAGAATGTGATTTATACAAAAACATTGTAGTGTATCTATGGTACCAGGGTACACCGGGTAAGGACACTCCATACAAAAGGTACATCCGCGGCTCACGCGGCGATGTGTGCGCGGCCGTTTGTGCTACGCGCTAAATGATTGACGTGTCGGCCGGTCTCCCCCATTCTCAGTCGGGGCCGCCTCGCCGTCGCCAGGGGCCTTTCAGCTCGAAGTACGAATTTTTCTATGGAAATGTTAGTTTAACTTGTTTGCACCAGATGTCTCTGGGTGCTGTCTCTATCGCACTTGCATATTGAAGTGACAGGGATGCAGCGGTCGTGTGGTTAGTTTTTACTAAATACACAACAGCGCTACGATCTATGTGGAGTATTTCACTGGTATCTCTATCTCAGTATATATATTGTACTTTGTGGCCGTCGCGGCAACACGTTTAACGTAAAGTCAGGCCGGCAATTAACTTCGCCCGAATCGCGCGACAAATTAAGTCAAGTTACGACCGTCATTGTTGTTTATGGATGTTTTAATTCATAAATATTGCCGACCACTTGAGTCTATTTATAATAGTGCGTAATATTAAGTATGAATTACATAGGAACATATCAAGTAAGAGCACGTTGTACCTTGAATACCTACCTAAAACACTTCATACTTATTATTAAAATAGAAATTAATGATAATAATATTTTTCATAGTGAAAAATATATTAATAATGAAGATCGTAATGTAGTAATTCATTATTTTATGTCGTAATCATTTAAATACTCTTTTATGGAATAATATGCTTTCTTAATTAGAAAATTAAACAACTCTTTCTTGAATAGAATATATGTACTTAGATCATGAATGTTTGGGATGTGGAAGATTTGGAGCCCTATTGCTGTCACTCGCGTGTCAGTCTGTCACACATTTTTTTCCGAAGAATTATTTTACTTCCCATTGAACTATCAACTTGAAATTTAGTGATTATGTTTATCATTACGTATACTTTACCAGAAAATACCGATAGATTGATAAATCTGATTTGGTTTTTTAGTTGTACGGAACACTCGGTGCGCGAGTCGGAACCGCACTTGGTCGTTTTTTTATTAATTTACTTAGACACGCATTTTTATCTATCTATTCAAACGAATAATATAGGAATGATGCTAATCGCATGTCAAAACCAAGCAAGACGTTTTGTACAACCCTGTGTCCGAACAACTACTTATTACCGATGACGTCACAACTGCTCCTAGCGGCCGCACTGTCCCTACCCTGTGTACCCTACACAGGGTAGGGACATGGATGGTACGGTCACTTAGAGATGTTGGCAATCGATTGACAATATAACCAGCCGATGAAAAAATTCTTTGTGGTTCTACACTTTTCGGTGGAATAACACTCAAATATTTTTAAGCTAATGATAGATTTTTACCGCGATCACCACTATTGTCGAACAAAACCCGAAATGGTGGCTTGACTTTTCAGAATCGTCTAAGACGTTTTCTTGCTGTCGCGTTGTACTCTGCATAATGGTAACTTTTTTCAATTCTACGTTTAGTTCATCAGTTTTACTCATTATTATAGCCGGGGCCGGATTTAAAACGTTTTCATCGCCCGTTTGTATTTCGTCTTCAATGACTTCTTCATGCTCAGTAGAAGGCTTAAAAGTCGCCCCGCACACGACTTCACGCTTCTTACGATTCACGATAAATGCGACGTTGCCGGTGCCGGTGCGTTACATTTACCTATACTGATAATATAAATTTTTATTTGACGTTATGGAAGGAACCGGGAGAACCGTGACTCGGTGCTCGGTACCGTTTCTTTGGATTCCAAATAAATCTCGGGAATTCCCGGGAAATTGAGAACCGGTATTTTCCGGGAGCACGCCCTAGATATGACGAATCTATAAGGGTTCCGTTTTCGCCATTTTGGCTACGGAAACCTAAAAAGTAATTAATTTCGTGTTTGTAACTATTAGGTCACAATTTTTGTTCTTTAGAAGTAAATAATTCCGAAAATCAAAAAAAAAAAAAAACTTTGAAAGTATAGCTTAATAAAGACTTTCCACGCAAACTATAGCGGACATGATCAGTTAATCTGTTACTGAGTTATCGTAAAAAGTCTTCTCTTCTTAGTAAAAGACGTATGAGACGCTGCGAAGGTACTTATTTCCTTTTGCTTGTTATTGATTTTTTTAAAGTAAGTTTATTGGCCAACTACGGAACCCTACATTGAGCATGGGCCGACATGCTCTTGGCCGATTTTTTTTGAATGACATCATTTTATAAGGTAGGGGGGGAGGGTCATTCGATTATGATGCCGGGATGATTTTAGGGGGGAGTGGTCAAAAATCGACCAAAACTGATGACGTAATTTATGAACGCCGCCTAGGTGTCGGTACGGAACCCTTCTTTGTACGTGATCCGACACGCACTTGGGTTGGTGGATATATGGTGGTTGGATAACTTGTTTGTGTGTGGGTTTTCTGTTGTGATTCAACAGTTTGCGTGATATTTAACTTTAAAGTGCTAATTTTTGCTGGAACCAACTCCACGTTAACTCTCAAGGCCGGTTTTCATTCACTCTTTGGTGATAGAATTAGTTATTTTGTATGAAGATGAAAAAAAATATTTTTTTTTGAATTTTGAAAAAATAAATATTCTACGTCGTTTCTATGGCTATACAGGGCTATATGCTAGAAGGAATCAATAAAAACACCCTGTATGCTTTATTTGTGTGTCCTTTATTTTGATACTCCAGTGTCTTAAATATTTTTTTAAGCACATTAAGGCGCATTAAATCCACCCTTCTGATTTTTTGAGAATTGTATGAACCCTGTAACGAATTTTATGTATCAAGACGAATCTAATGACGTATCAATTATTAAAATCGGTTGAGCCGTTGAGTAGTTACGAGAAGACATATAGGAACGGACAGACATAATACTGATCGAACGCGAGAACGTGGTGTGGACGTTTGGCGACAATTTTAGTATCGTTATATAATTTTTCTCAAACATGTTCGGAAATGTTCGTATTTTGTTTTGTTTGCTCGTATTTTTATCCGACCAAAATTAAAAAGTTTAAACTACCTTCTACTCCTACTAGGGTCATAACAATCCTACCAAAACGCATTATTTCCCGCTACGTTAAACTTTTAAAAATTCAGACTTACGCTACGAAAACCTTTTAAGAATTTAAGGAGTGACATCACTATAATAATACATACCGTGAATCGTTTAAGCTTCATTAGCAACGCACTTCGGATGCACTGGAGCTGGGTGGAGATAACCGAGAGCACCGATATGTCGATCCTGTTGTATAATTATATTGCATGTATATGCATATGTCGAGTGGCGGCCTTAGGGGGTGGCAAGCAGGGCAACCGCCCGGGGCCTCGCTCTTACAGGGGCCCCGCGCAACCCAGGTGAAGGCCTCGCAAAGATTTGATGCACCGGGGCTGCCCGGAGCCTCGCAATGTCTAAGGCCGTCACTGCATATGTCATCATTAGGGACCGGACAGTTCGTGGCATTTTGAACATAGAGAGGAGTGGAGTTGCTGTTTACTTTTTTTGATTAAATAATTTATTTGTTGACTAATCAGGTAGTTAGGCCTAACTTCTTAAGCCATAACTAAACAGACTCAATGTTGTTAGCTTCATGTACTCGTAGGTACATTACTTGAAATTATTGTTCTAAAAACACTTCCTGCATAAAATCATGCAAAATATGCATCATGTCGCATTAATACAATTAAAATTTATTTCCTTTGGCTTTACGTTGACCAATAAAGAATACTTTATGTCATTTTGCTATAAATTTTAAACAAATATTACTGTAGAAAATTAATCTTTTATTCATTTAATCATACGAAGTACGACTACGACTCCACTGATCTGTGTTTGAATTGCCGCCAAATGTCCGGCCCCTAGTCATCATCATTATCATCATAATCATCATAAATGTACACTAAAACAAAATAGTTCGGAAGGCTATTGTTTGTAGAATAAGTTAGATTTAATAACAGATATGTTGATCTTATGGAGCGACACGATTACTTATGTGACAAGCTCCTTAAATAAAGAGAAAAGAAATCCGTAAATATTAAATAAATAAAATCATCTTCCATGCCAAATAGATGAAAATCGGTTCAGTCGTCTGGAAAGTACGATGTTACAGACAGGGTAGACTATGATCCTTATCAACTTACCATCTACGCAGAGTAGATTACTATATACCCTGACTATAACACATCATAGTTTCAACACGTAAACGTAATAGGTTGTGGTGACCGCTTACCATCAGGCGGGCCGTACGCTTGTTCACCACCGACGTGGTATAAAAAACTTTATTAAATAATAATAAATCAACCGCCCGCCCGTTCATACCCTCTTCGCAGTCGGTCACTACGCAGCGAGAAACTTTTATCTCTGCCTTCCCTGTATGGAGCCCGGGTTTTTGGTATCTATTACGGCCCAGGGAGTCTACTCCGAAATTCGAAATCCGAACTTCGTATGGTGCCGTCCCTTTCACTCTCCTGTGTACAATGTTACCTGTTGAACTCGTCGAAGCACCCCCATGCGCCGCACTGGCACAGCCCGGCTAGGATCTGGCCGACGGCACGGAAGTCCATGCCTTCTCCGCAGTTGGTGACCACACAGAGAAGTCCCAGAGCTTTGGCCAGGTCTTTCGTCGTCTCCGTCTTTCCTGTGCCAGCGGGTCCTAAAAGAGGTAAAATCTTGTGACTAACCGCAAAGCTAAGAACAATATTGTGTTGAAATCACTTAAAATTGAACTGGGTTGCTTCCCTCGACCCAGGTATATCCTAATACTAAGACCAAGACAAGACCACCGAGGGATGGGCAGTAACGTTCCTGGAGTGTGGTGGAGATACTGCGATCGCCAAACCGCATGCCAAGCGTGGCGATTATGACATTTACCCCCCATGAAATTGTCGGAACCCTATGTCCTGCAGTGGACATCCTTCGGCTGATATGGTGGTGGTGGTGGGTAGGAAGGTTCAGAAAAATTTCCAGGGCAACTGAAATTACTACTTACTGAAATTGGTTGTTTTCGAAACAACGAAAGATTTTGCCACGCAGCACAAGTGTTGGTCTTTATTTATTACTCGCACTTCAAGTAACATCGTAAAGTTGTTTATTTAGGGAACTAAAATACCAATCAATAGGGTACACAACGTTAGGGCCAAGTAAGCGCGGCAGGAGAACTACATTAATATTTAGTCCGTAAGGAAGCGTCCCACTCTTTCTTACTGTGTACAAGGCAGTCGGTCCTATGACCGAAGTTTAGGTAGGGGTTGTAATGGTGGCGTGACAAAATGTAATTACGGAGTGTCTTTATTTGTTCACATACCTGCAGGCGCCCCGCCTAGTTGCATCGTAAGCGCTTGTGTGATGGTGAGGTAGATGCGGTCCGTGAGTGGAGTGATGACCAGCCGCCCGTTCAAGCCCATGTACTCGTATCCGTACTCGAACACGCCTGATAAATTACCAGTTCTTTAAAGCGTGCGAAAAAATGTAAGTACCTATTTATTTAACTGCACTACTACTTTTTATCTATTTACTTTTCTGCATAGTCTTTTTATTATGATACTAAACAGCCAAACACCATACAGAAAATTTATGTGGGATGTAGTATATAGGTTTATTCAAAAACACGCAAGTAATATTAAACCGCTTACAGGTTTTATAAAACAAGTAACTCGGGCAACGCGCACATACCATGGAGCGTCGAGGCCTCCAGGCAAAATAAATGGTTTTTAATTTGTTAGGGACAGCTGCAATGGCGATGGCGGCCTAAGGAGTGAGGTCACCTATCATCGTGGCGCAAGATGATATGCACTGGGTTGTATACTCCATGCTTCTGACTATCCGCTGGACATCGGCGTCGCAGGTTCAAGCTTTCAAAGATAGCAGTATCTAACAAACCAGTGCACTGCCGTATCCGCAACGCGCCGTCCATCTTCAGCCAGTAGAAACGTATCTCTTTATTGATGTAGCCACGCACGAATCTCTCCACAATGTCGCGGCTCCATAAAATCCTTCATGTAACTCTGGTCATTGTGACATTGACCGCATTGACTCCGTGCTTCCGTGAATCAGAAGATTATCCCCGCTGGAGCTCCGCGTCACAGCCTCAAGCTCTCAAAAACAGCAGTATCCAACAAACCAGTGCACTGCCGTATCCACAACGCGTCGTCCTTCTTCAGCCAGTAGAACCGCAGCTGGCTCTCCCACTCGAACTCTGCCGCTTCGGTGACGTTGTCGCGCACGAAGCTCTCGATGATGTCACGCGCGTGCACGTCAATCGTGGCTATCGTGCGGAACTTTAGGCGATCGTTGGGCCCCAGATCTGGCAACATGACAAAGTACAATTTAGAACAGTAATACTGGGAAGAAATGTGGCCAGATATTTGACGACATTCGTCCAAGTAGTACATCGTTACAGAATATCACATTGAAAGTAAGTTAAGCAAATCTTCATTAGAAGTAACTTTTTAGCTATTGAAGAGGCTCTTTGGACTGTAACCTTTTTGCTGTCAATGGCAATATATTTCAATACGAAATGAATGACACACATCAAAGGGTTGATTAACCCTTTGATGTGTGTCAATGGTACTAGGAGCATGCATGATTATGCATGCTCCTAGTACCATTGCTACTGAAGTTTGATAAAACATTATGCACTGGAAGGAAGTTATTCGTCAGAGAACCAAATTAACGAGTGGCAGTGGGCAGACGGTTCTTGAGTGGGGACCTCGTGTCGGCCAACGCAGTGTAACCACCATGGTATGGTAGTGGTGCACCACCACCATGTCAGCCTAAATACGTCTACTGCTGGACATAGGCCTCCCCCAATTTCACGGGGGGTAAATGCCATAATCGCCACGCTTGGCACGCGGGTTGGCGATCGCAGTATCTCCACCGCACTCCAGGGATGCTGCTGCCCATCCCCCGGTGGTCTTGGTCGTAGTTTTAGGACATACCCGGGTCCTAGGTACGTAGTCTAGGGCGCCCTTAACTAGGTGGGACGATGACATTCGTAAGGCAGCGGGCAGGAATTGGAGAAGAGCTGAAGACCGAGCTCAGTGGCGTACCATGGGAGAAGCCTACGTCCAGCAGTGGACTGATACAGGGGTTGATGAACACATTAGGCGCATACTCGTACCTTGTCTGACTTTAACGACCAGCGCATCCAGCTGTTCATTCTGCTGCTGCAGATGTTCCTTCATAGCGCGCTTGTTCCCCTTGCGAATGCGGATGAATGTCTCCTCTGTCTCCGCCGTCCACCACACGCCGTTGGCCGCGAGACACACCATGCCTTGGTACTCTAGGATCCACTCCGTCCTGGCAAAAAGTATCGGTTAACAAACTATAGTGTGGTTGTGGTAAGTCTGATATGAAAGCCAAGAAGAAGCTTTCAGAATAAGTTACATGTGTTGGTACGTAATTCGGTAAAAGTTTTAGTGCACTGGGTTTATCCTGTGTCATTTGCCACCCTTAAAACTATATGGGTATTCACGACTTTACACCAAAATCCAACGGAAAATGATATTTAACTGGAATATTTATGTAATAGACTAGTAAGGATTCCCATTTTCAAATTTCATCATCATCATCATTTCAGCCAAAAGATGTCTGCTACTGGATAAAGAACTCCCATAATGACAGGTCTTACGCCGCCCTGACCAGATTGTTTTTCCAACCTTATTGACGGCCTTATCACGCTGCGTCCTAAGTGACATAAAAGTCGGCTTAAGTCATCGTCATCATCATCATATCAGCCGAAGGACGTCCACTGCTGGACATAGGCCTCCCCCAAAGAGTGACACAATGACCGATCCTGCGCCACCCGCATCCAGCGGACTCCTGCGACCTTTACCAGGTCATCAGTCCACCTTGTGGGTGGCCTACCCACCCACGCTGCGCCTTCCGGTACGTGGTCGCCACTCGAGAACCTTCTGCTTAAGTACTTTAACTCTTTCCAGCATGGTCGGCATTTTGTGTTACTGTCTTGGCTTGCACAACCACGAATGAAAGGCCTTGTCCCGCTTCCTTAATGCTTTAATAGTCCTAAGATGCGAGACAAAGCAACACCTTGCCTACCTGGGCACGCGCCAGTTCCTCCCGTAATAGAAGATGGCTTTCTTGGTGATGAACTTGTTGGTACGCCGCATCTCGCACAGCACCAGGTTCATCCAGTCCTCCACGCGGCCTTCCGTGTACACCACGTAGCGGAACTCCATTATCTACATCACACACAAAATATACTCAACGGACCGAATCGTAGAAAAATGTATGAAAACCGAACCAAATTTGGGCCATTTTTGTCGCTAAGTATGTTAATATCTCCATTTAGCTTAAGTTTGAAATCAGACTGTTGCGATTGGACGAGGCCAGGGTACCCAAATGCCTTCTAGAAGGCCGACCAGAGGGCCGCAGAAGTAGAGGCAGGCCCAAGCTCAGATGGTTGGACGGCGTCGAAAATCCACAAATAGATCGAACTGGAGAGATTGCTTGACCAGGCTAGGGCCCACCCACGCCTCAGATGATGATGATGTTGATGATTATTTGAAATCAGACGTGTGGGAATAGAACATGACAGACAGTAGTAGGTAAGAGCGATGTCGACGCGATGTGTATTGCATCAGAAAAGGCTAAAACAGCGGGAAAACAATGGGGCGAAAGGGAGGAGCCGGTCGGAGCGGTCAACGTATATACAATCATATATCATCCTACGCTCGTGTCGCATGAACGAGACTTTTGTTGTGGTATACGTGGCTGCCGACATGATATGATACCAGCTAGTCGATTTTACTTGTCCCGCAGCACTCTGCTGGAAGCAGACACGACGGCACACGTTGTATTAGTTTAGGTTAGGTTAGGTTGGTTGGTTGGTTGGTTTAAGCAATGGTTACAATTATGATTTAGACCTTTAATTCCGATATATATATATTAAAGACTTTATTCTGCAATAGACCGCAATGGCACTTTTACAAGTGAAAATCTACTAGCGTTTCTGAAAAAGAAGACCACTGCCGAGAATAAACTCGACAGTCAGTCATTTTTACCTAAAAGATAGGATAGGTAAGTAATGTGCAAAATATACTGGGTTTGGTACCTACTAGTTTTAGTTTTAGCATTTATTAAATAGGGCTATAAACTAACCGCGTTGCTATATACAACGTAGACAGGATATAAGAAGAAATAAATATAATTGACTGAGCGAGCGCGAATCGCGAGCTAAGCATGTCCGTTGAAGCTTGGGTAAAATGCTTAAGTATGACCGTATGATGGATGTCCGGCTGTTCGCCTTTACAAATTGCATTTCTCAACCGATTTTCGTGTGTGAGCAGGTTCGATAATTACATGGATTTTAGTCGATTCAGTATTTGGTAATTTATAGGGTTCCGTACCCAAAGGGTAAAAACGGGACCCTATTACTGAGACTTCGCTGTCCGTCCGTCTGTCACCAGGCTGTATCTCAAGAACCGTAATAGCTAGACAGTTGAATTTTTCACAGATTGTGTATTTCTGTTGCTGCTATAACAGTTAGGGGGGCTCCCATACAAAAAACGTGATATTTTAGCCCTTTTTCATGGCTACCACTCACCGAGCTAGATCTCAAGAACCGTAATAGCTAGACAGTTGAAATTTGCACAGATTATGTATTTCTGTTGCCGCTATAACAACAAATATTAAAAACCTGCCAAGTGCGAGTCGGACTCTTTTTATAGATCATGCGGTACGGAACCCTTCGTGCGCGAGTCCGACTCGCACTTGGCCGGTTTTTTCAAAAAGGCCGAGCCATGAGAGTCCACAGCTCACAGAGCCGCTAGTAGTCAAATAAAATAGCAATAACCTCTTCTTCAGCAGATATCATTTTAGCAGCAACTGGACGATTCGTGTGGTCCACGTACAACTCCAGCGCTTTTATGTTGTCAAACATCTGAAACAATAACATGAAATAGTATAAAAAATTTGCCCTTACGATGTCAACTCTTTGCTATCTCATGTAGCACCTTATATTTGAATCATTAGGCTGCTTATTTCATTAGCATTAGGAAAGTTTTGTTGTAACTTGTGAGTAGTTATATGTTCTCGCCGCTGAGGTGAAAAGTTGTATGTATCACACGAGGGCAAAGATATTTGCATCTTGAGTCCCTCGCTACGCTCAAGATTCTAATTATAGAATCTTTCGCTTGCTCGGGACTCAACATCAACACTCACAGCTAAAATCTACTTTGCTCTCTTGTTGAACAAATAACTATTCACCTTATTAACAAGCTAATAAGGAACGTGTTACCTTGCTCATGTGTTTTGTGCGCAGCTACATTATTCTCTACTGCCGAGGAAGGAGATGGGAGAGAAGGGAGATGAAGAAGCCGCGCCATATCGATTAGAGTTACGTAATTTAGAGATTTGTTTTCAAGCCCATTAGCTCGAATTTAGTCTGCTCGTTTTGAGAACAAACGGCTAAGTTGCAGCGAATCGACAGAAGCTTGTTGAATAATTTTAAACCTTATCTACAAGCTTATAAGACGACGACCTGTTTAGCCTAGTTGGTAGTGACATTGCCTCCGAAGCTAGAGGTTCCGGGTTCCCGGCCGGCTAGGACATTATTTGTACACGGATTTTGTTCTTGGGTCTTGAATGTTCTCTATGTATTTAAGTATGTATTTATCTATATAAGTATGTATATCGTCGTCTAGTACCCATAGTACAAGTTTTGCTTAGTTTGGGACTAGGTCGATTTGTGTAAGATTGTCCCACAATATTTATTTATTTATTTATTTATTATAAGGACTTAATTACCTTGCTCATGTGTTCTTGCACATGCAGCAGCGCAGCTAAATTGTCTACAGCCGCAGAACGCTGTTAAGCAGCTTGTGCAGTTCAAGAAGCCGCGAAATTTTAATCTGCCCGTTTTTCTGAGAAACGGCTTAGTGCTCACTTGCTGAAAGAAACTGCCAAGATAATAATTTTGAACCGTATTGATAAGGTCATAAGGACTTGATTACCTTGATCATGTGTTCTTGCACGCAGTTGCATTCACTACTGCCGAGAATCGAGAGCAGTTCGTCGGTGGAGATGAAGAAGAATCGAGGGAATATGCGCCGTTTGGAGTCAAGGTAGTCGTTGAGGGACTTCTGGCATCTGTGCAATGGTAATTTTTGGGATTAGAATAGTCAGCACCACCAATACTTCAATCAATAGACAATCTTACACAAATCGAACTAGCCTTATAGTATTTAAGCTCAATAAGCAGGGCTCGAACTTTTGGTGCCGATGACGTAAAAATTACGTCATTTTGAGCACAGGATGCTGTGTTCGCCGAGGTGTTCCTCTTCCAACATTTCCTTCCACTCTTCCTGAATACACTTGTATAAATATTTATCTACCTATATTTATATTCGCCTAGTACTCATAGTACACGCTTTGCTTAATAGTTTGGTACTAAGTAGGTAGATTTGTGTAAGATTGTCCACAAATTTCACAATATTTTTTTTATTTTATTTCCCTCCCTAAATAATTTATTGAAGAAGCATATTAAGGTTCACTATTATTTCGTTACGGCGTAGGTTATCAAAGTACATTAGAGTTCAATAATATCTGCACGGCTAAAGTGATGAAAAATATATGAACAAGACATTATTGCTAAGGGCATAAGGTTGCTAAAATGATTATGAATCTATTGTATTTAGCAACTTATCTATACGACTAACTACCTTAACGCAATAATTGAAAAAAAAAAATAATGGTGTTATTCACTTTTCAAATTGTTACTAAATATATCTAAAAGAACGGTATCTTACTTCTGCAGCCCTAAACCTAAATTAATAAATTCTTCGAGTCTGCCCGAGATACAGCAGCAGTCCACCACGTTCAGTCTCTTAGCGGTGTCAAGCATTATCTGTGGATAAGTGAAATATGACTTAAAAACATTAACATAAGGTTCAAATTGTATAAATGTTAACTTTTCCGTTTGTCAACGGACGCATTTTTGCTTGCATGACCCACGGGTCTCTTGGTGAATATTTGGGTAACATTAACTTTGACCCTTATCCAGGCATAGGACGATTAATCGACCACATTCGTGGCAATAAAATTTCAATCTTAATTCGCTTAGATTCAAAATACCATTCATTTTCTAAAAACGTAACTAATCTTTTTAAATATATTTTGAATTTTGTAAACCCTTTTAAATTGGTGCGGCCTGGAATAGGGTTAACAGCATGAAACATTACAACTGAAAAATGAAATAAATACGTTTTGAAAAATTCTATGCAACCATATTGAATGTTACAGGATTAACTTAAATCCAATCATTCTTGTCTCCTGATTCTAGCAGTATATGCCTCAAGATGGGTACTTTTTACATTAATTCGTCAATTTATTCGATAAAAGTATATGTACTATAGTAGGGGTGCTGGTCAGGTGGAGGAAAAACACATAGTAAGACACAAACATAATACATATTATATTGAACGAGAGGTACAGCATTGCGTGGCCCAGAGGCCAAAGCCTCGAGGGCGACTGCTTGACGTCTTCGGATTTCCATCTATTTATAACCTTCCAGACAGCTTAATTTGAATTGAGAATAATGCTGTACAGCCAGCATCGTAGAGGTTAAACGTACAACCTCTACATCACCCATACATATTGAAGAGAAACACATTTTTCTTTGTTTATATAGCCAAAATCATCAGTCTTTAGGAAACAATTACATTCTCAAGTCTAGACATAAAACATTTCGAAACCCATTTTACAAACATACATATACAGCTGTGCACATTTTATCAACTGGTATCAGCATAGTTATCGAAGCAAGGCCACGTGCTTACATCATCAATGAGTAAATATAGTACCACGTGGGGACCGTGCTTGTGCGTTTACCCAATTCCCTGGTAGATGTCGCTATCCCGTCCGTCGCGCTTCCATACTGAAACGTGCATCGCGCTGTTAAGATTTTTCTCAGAATCATGACCCCGCTCGGTCGATTTTGTTCACATCAAGACCTTACTTCATAGGATCATTTCTATAGTAAGCTCTTCACCAGGCTATCACAATACGTGAGCTGACCCCATCCACGACGATGAGATGTGGCGCGGTGCCCTGAGCGTGAGAAAGGCAATGACCGTCTGGTCATTAGCCATCGATGATCGTTCACCTCCCTCTTCGGAAGGAGGCGTGGGGTACTGTCGCTGTCTGAGTGGCTGGTTTTTTAATCACCTTATAACAATTGAATCTCATTAGGAGTAGCAAATAGCCTTCTCGTATTTTATTTACGATGCCGGAGCTCCATTCGCTAACGCAGAATGTTTGACAGTGTAAGTGTTACGTTTTAGTTGTTAATTTCACTTTTTACGAAAATGTAATCTAATTTGAACCTTAAATTGCAGAAATAGGGTTGATAATTTACGATACAAGGGTTGTAAACAAAAAAAGGTCGATATCGCAGATGTTTGAGGCCCAAGCCGCAGGCGAGGGTCATAAATTTGCGAGAGAGGGCTTTCTGTTTTACGACCCGTGTTTTGTACACAATTTTACGTCACCACTTGGCCAAAAAGTGGGTTTTTCCGGACGCGCAGCGTGCGGAAAATAGCGCTTTTTGGCAGGGCGTGGTGTAATAGCTATTTACGATAAGTCCGATATCGCAGATTTTTGAGGCCCAAGCCGCAGGCGAGGGTCATAAATATGCGAGAGAGGGCTTTCTGTTTTACGACCTGTGTTTTGTACACAATTTTACGTCAGCACTCGGCCAAAAAGTGGGTTTTTCCGGACGCGCAGCGTGCGGTAAAGCGCGCTTTATAAGTAAGTTTCATAGAATGTAGGTTCGCAGAATTACTCATTTCATAGAAAGCTTTTTTTTCCGAAACCGTACTTTTTGGTAGGCTTTTTAGTTCATTGTGTAGAACTCATTTAGGTCTACCAGAAAAGTAAGTTGGATTTAACTGCGACCCTTTGTGAAAAAAAAATGCTTTCTAATGAATACAAATTATGTAAAACATTCATTTTATGAAATTTTTGTCTGCGAAACAAGGTACAACCCATAATGTTTTAAGGGTTCAAACTTCGCGCGCTCCTCAGAAATCTACTGATATTAATCGGGTAAATTTAGTTTTAAAAAATGCTAGTTACAAATTAAGGAACCGACTTATGCGAGTCACCCTTAAGGTTTTTGAATTAGAATAAACACGAAACATAAAGCATGTAAGTACTTGTAGTTCATAAAAACCAAAATCTATAAGGTATTTTATATCAATAAATTCGAATTGTCAATAAATATTTGTATTCTAGTGCTAATTTTAGCAAAATTACTAAAACCGTACGAATACATTGAACGTATAATAAGGACTTATATTTCAGATTAACTTTTCTGTTTCTTAGAAATAAAACGTCAAAAATCCGTTTCTGACGCTTTTTCCTCCAAAAACCAAAAACCACAAAAGGCCTCTTAAGATATTTCATAGCATCAGCCGAGAATGTCACTGAGTATAGATATATTCGTTTACGGACGTCTCCGCTTACGTACAGTCAACAGCAAATGTAAATGATGATTTTAGTACTTTGTCACACTAACGTAACAATACTGCGACAGTTAGGATGCGTAAAAGTAGTGAAAGTTACAAGGTACTAAAATGATCATCTACTTTTGCTGCCGATTTTTGATGATGCATTTAAATGAAACATAACATACTCGTACGTCGCAGTCCAGGGGGCATTTTTTGGGCACGTCGAATACTGACGTTTATCTGACAAATACAATCATACACGTATAATACCTGTTTAATAAATAAAAATAAACAAAAATAAAAATCTTTTAATTCAGAAAACCAGTTCCATATTTTGTTAATAACAAGCATATAATGTATGTTATATAATATAAATAAATCGGGTCCACACACAAAAAAGACCCCTCCCCCTCATCGATCACCCCTCACGTGGAGATCCATAAAGCGGGCGAGGACGGCAGAGTCCCCCCTGTCCGAGATCATCTTCAGGATCCTGTTTCCACTCCCCCGCATACGCCTTATAATGGATGTAGACTTTTTGCGCATTATGGCGTAGAAGTCGTCCACAGCTGCGTCCGCAAACATTTACACTGTGTATTTTACATGTTTATTTATTTAATAATTAATTGACTATAATCAGGTGCGCACTTGTCATGCGTTTGACGTAAAATTGACTTCACGTTCACGTCACATACAGCATAAATTAACGATATATAAGAAGTATTTCGTCACAATTGATAATTTCCACCTCTTTAGTTAACTGATATCGAGATATAGTCAAATCGGAATGAAAAGTCACCTGTTTGTATGAGAGCCAATACATTCCGAGTCACTATTCATAATATAATATAATAATACGAAAAATACAATGTATTATACACGTAAAAAACTTAAACTTGCAACAAATACCAAGTACAAATACTTTATTCTGACTAATCGAAATTTTATTGATTTATTTGTGAACCATCTAACGTGCCCGCTAATTGCCCCCTAGAGTGCGACGTTTGAACATGACATACCTTCCTAAACGCCTTATCAATGTCGTCAAACTTCTTAGCCTCCTCCGGAAGTTGTTGCCTAATGTCGCCGCCCACAAATATTCCTTCCAAGTACAGCCATTTTCGTTGCGTGGCCATCCACTCCTCGATCACCTCGGAGATGGTGGACAGACGTTTCTCCCATGTGTGGACTACGGAGAGGAACGGGCCGATGAATCTGGAAAAAAACGTGTGTTGTTGGTATGTGTGTCAAGCAATTTATTAAACATACTAGCTGTTGCCCGCGACTTCGTCCGCGTCTTCGCTCCTATTGTTCGCAGCGTGATGTTATGTAGCCTAAAGCCTTCCTCGATAAATGGACTATCCAACACAAAACTATTTTTTCAATTCGATCCAGTAGTTCCTGAGATTAGCATGTTCAAACAAAGAAACAAACAAACTCTTCAGCTTTATAATATTAGTATAGATTAACAGGTTAAAATTGTATAAACAACCAAGGTTGATGTGCGAAAGTTAAGTTATACTTATATAAGGGACCGTTGCTTTTTATCGCCCTAAAGGTTTTGAGGAACTAGCTGCGCGTTGCCTAATGAGAAGATGGCCATAATGGTTAGGAAAGAAAGTAACAAATAATATGTCTAAGCGATCTTTTCGTTGAAGATTTATAGCGTCATAGTTTCAATTTTAAGTAATAATGCTTGCTTGCCAATCAACCAACGACCAATACCACCGAGGGATGGGCAGCAGCATCCCTGGAATGCGGTGGATATGCTGCGATCGCTAACCCGCATGCCAAGTGTGGTGATTATTGCATTTACCCCCCATGATATTGGGGGAGGCTTATGTCCAGCAGTGGACGACCAAAGGCTGATATGGTGGTGGTGGTAGCTTGCTGGCGGTTTTGTCGGCCTGTTTAGCCGATTTGGTAGTGACACTGCCTCCGACGAAGCTAGAGGACCCGGGTTCGAATCTTGGTAAGGGCATTTGTTTCTGTGGTGAGCAGAAACATTCGTTCCTGAGACTTGGATGTTTTCTACGTATTAAAATATGTATCTATTATATATATCGTCGATCTGTCGTAGTCTAGTACCCATAACACAAACCTTATTGAGCTTACTATGATGGGACTTGTTCGATTTGTGTAAAAAAAAGTTGACCCCTAATATTTATTTATTTAATGCATACCCGAAATGGCTGTTAAAGTAGTTCAACATTATACCTAAAAATATACTAACAGTATTTGCAGCAAAAAAAAACCTATAACAAAACTAAATATTCCTTGCTAGAGACTAGAGGTTAGTAACGCCATCTAGTTACAATCTATTAGAGTAATAATAATAACAATGCTGGCAGGTAATAGAGTTCAAGTAGTATGAAACCATATTTTTAGGAGCGAAACTCAAGATAATGAAGAGAATAATAAAAACAAAATTAATAGCATGTAAATTTAATTAAAATCAAAATATTTACTTGAAACTTGTTCCATTTGACGTAAGTACGAGGTATACATCGATAGCCATTTCTATCCATATAGTAGCACTCTCTTTCTCCCTCTAGTGCTTGGATTAATTTCTTTAACGAAAAAATGTCAGATGAAATATCAGCTTTGATGTACCTGAGTTTAGAAGTAAGTAGCGCCATCCAGTATCGTTTTGCGAAATTATTTATGATGCACTAACTTTGCTATGAAAAAAAAAACACTTGCTTACACACACATGGCCATCTTCAGCGCTCTCTATCTTAATTACTGTCTTTCTATTTTCGATAACACAAAATCATCAAGTACACTAAGACTTTGACCTAGTTTTTCTTAACAAAATTAATGTTTAATGCATTATATGATATTATAAACTTATATTATAAAATTTACAATCGAAAGACATGAAACATTTTCCCGCTGTGTACGTCTCCTTTTATCTCATCCCATCCCATTTTTTTTATCCTTCTCCCTCCGAAATTATTTAGAAATAAAAATCTGCTTTGATGTACTAGGAACAAGAGGTTACTAGCGCCATCTACGTCCATTAGTCAAACTATATTTCTCCTTCCGAAATTACATAAACCCACGAATGGTTAAAATTGTCTAATTAACCTTAGAATGTAAAACCAAAAGTTTAAATGTTTGGCACGGATACGAGTATAACTATACGAGAGGTAAAAGAAAAATCGGTTTTGATGTACTAGAAACTAGAGGTTACTAGCGTCACCTAGTATTTCTTAATGAAACTAATGTTTAATTCACGATATGATATAAACTTACAACCGAAACAAAGGAAACATTTTCCCGCTGAGTACGTCTATTTTTATCTCATCAGCATCTTTATCTTTCTACATCCGAAAATATTGAAAAAACAAAAATCTGTTTTGATGTACAAGAAACAAGAGGTTACTAGCGCCATCTACTTCGTTTTAGTCAAACTATATTTCTCTTTCCGAAATTACATAAACTCCTCGTATCATGCAGATGTTAACACTGTCTAATCAAGTAATAACCTTAGGTATAAAACAAAAGGTTCAAATGTTTGCGGATACGTGTCTAATCATACGAGGGGTATAAGATAAATCTGCTTTGATGTACTTGGAAACTAGAGGTTACTAGCGCCATCTAGTTAGATTTGGTCAAACTAGTTGCTCTACATGGTTGGTTGTTTTTTGTTTGTCGGCCTGTTTAGCTTAGTTGGCAGTGTCCTGGCTCCGAAGCTAGAGGTCCCGGGTTCGAATCCCGGTAAGGTCATTTGTTTCTATGGTGAGCAGAAACATTTGTTCCTGAGACTTGGAAGGACCAAGGTCCTTTAAAGTATATATCTATTAAATAAATCGTCGTATTGGCTATGTGCACGTCTGAAACGTCAAACGTCAAAGGTCCCGAGACAATGTCAAAACTCAGAGACGTCAAATAATGACACATGAATATTTTATTTACTTCAGTAAATGAGAAAGACCCCGTATTGGAAATTTTACTAAAATAAATAAGAGAATAAATAAATACATACAAACGAAATGAATCGTAGGAATAGGAACTTTTATAGAAACCTTCTTAGAAACCTAAAGTCCGATCACGATCGGAAAGAATTAGCACAAAATATAAATGCACCTAAAAAGCTGTGGAATTCAATTAGACGGATTACACATAGCGCCCCTCCTGCTAAATCATCCAATGATTTACTTAACATTAAACCCAATGCTCTCGACTCCCTTGATGAGTGTAACACATATTTCTCGACAGTAGGATCAAAACTTGCAAAGGCAGTTTTACATAAAATAAATAACAAACAAGAATATTTAGCTAATAAAGTTGTCACTGCGCATTGTAATAATTTTTCCGGATCCTTTTGTATCGAACCAACAGATTCGAACGAAATTCTAAATCTCATAAATGGATTGGACCTAAATAGTGCCCCTGGTCTTGATGGAGTGAGTAATAGACTTTTGAAAGCTATTGGCGACGTCATATCTCATCCACTTGCAGCTATATTTAACTTAAGCTTTGCCTCGGGTTCATTCCCGCAGGAATGGAAAACTGCTGTCGTAGTCCCAATACATAAAGGTGGACCCACAGATACGCCAAGTAACTATCGCCCTATTTCACTTCTTGGAGCTTATTCCAAACTACTTGAACGCTTAGTGAATAAGCGTCTTGTTCGTTTCTTGGAAAAATATCGGCTCCTCTCAGATCGTCAATTTGGCTTTCGCCTAGGAAGGTCCACGGAGGAGGCCGTCAAATTGCTAACAGACACTGTCGTTTCTCACCTTGACAGAGGCAAGGAATGTATCGGTGTCTTCCTGGACTTGGCGAAAGCCTTTGACACAGTGTCGATTCCTATCTTGCTCAGAAAGCTGGAGGCATTGGGCATTCGTGGAAAATCGCTGAACTGGTTCTCTAGCTATCTGGCTGGCAGAAATCAGCGAGTTAGAATAGGTAACGTGACAAGTGCCTCGAAACCTGTATCTTTCGGCGTACCACAGGGCAGTATACTTGGGCCTACGCTATTCATTGCGTACATAAACGATATTATGTCGCTGGAATTAAGAAATGGTGAAGTCCTGTGTTACGCCGACGATACAGCTATTGTCTTTCACGGGGAAACTTGGCAGGCCGCACACGATGCAGCTGTATCAGGGCTACAGCGAATGTCGCTGTGGTTAACCCAAAACCTTCTAACTCTGAATACAGACAAATGCAAGTTCATTGGATTCCACAAAACAGCGGCTTCCTGTCCTCCCTCCACATTTTCATATCTAAAAATTCATTGTGAAACATGCATAAATCCGCCGAACTCTCAATTTTCTGCATGTCCCTGTGTCTCCATAAAAAGAACCAGCTCTCTCAAATATTTGGGCGTTATAATTGACGAGAAGCTTAACTTTAAAGGTCACATCTCGGCGACTGCTGGTAGGGTTCGTAAACTTATTTACACCATGAAACTTTTAAGAGAAGCTACTGATGCCTGTCTGCTTAGATTTGTGTACTTATCCCTCTGTCAATCGATCTTAAGTTATTGCATACTTTCTTGGGGTGGCTGTGCTAAATCAACCATGATACTTTTGGAGCGAGCACAAAGAGCGGTTCTGAAGGTCTCTTTGAGAAGGCCCCGGCGATATCCTACTACTAAACTCTTTAAAGATGCACAAGTTTTAAGTGTACGAAGAATATTTTTGCTGCGTGCTACCACATATGTACACAACATGTTGTGGCGTCGGCCTGGACTTTACACGACGACACAAAGAAGAGTCTACAGAATTCTTAAACCCCGTGTTAACACAGTTTTTGCGAAGAGATTCTCGGCATTTCTGTTTCCGCACGTATACAATAAGATGGCAAAAATTTGTGATATAAGGCACTGTAACCTTGTTGAGGCAAAGATGCGCATCCAGATTTTATTACTATCCTTGAATTATGATGAGTCAGAGGATTTGTTGAAATGCTTTTAATTGTGGCGGACGACATATTTTATTTCGTCCGATCCCAAGAGGTTAACCACTCGTAGGGCTACTCCCCTTCCGTTCTTGCGTTAGAACTTTGCTTGCATATTTTCATCTCTGCAGTTGCTCATACACAAAATCAAACCTTCACTTCCACACACATGCCTACACACCCATACATACACATACTACACTCTTAGACCTTATCTCCAATGTTAATGTCCGAATTTCCCCGAAACCCTGTCATATGAAAATAGTTAGAGTTATAAATAATTATAGTTACATATCTTTATTTGTAAAACCTTTAAACTTATCTCTCTTCTTCTTTGTTATCTACTAAATTAAGAGCCGCAACATTCTGGTAATTCCAAAGATCTAGATCTCCACGAGACAGGCTATGCCTAGTGTGGGGATCACTGCTTTGTGTTTCTTGATTGTGTACTTTTATGGTAAATAAATATATTTTGATTTTTTTGATTTTTTTGAAATAATATTAGCGTCAATAATAAATAGTAGATTGTATCACCAAGGAGCAAAATGCAATATTACACCGAGGGTTAGCGCGTTGAATCACGAACGAAACGGAGGATTCCAGAATTCACAAAAACCAGTTGTGTTTACCAAAATTGAAATTGTTGACAGAAACTTATTCTATTAGTGCACTCGTAATCTATTGCATCAGGAGATAGAGTCTATAACTTTCTAGGTAGTTGTAACGACTTTTTACAATATGGTCATTTTAGTGTTTTGTGGTTTTTGTAAATAAAGCTATTGTTCTATTGTTGTGTTTGTTAAGTGGATTGGACAAAACTTAAACCCAACCGTGATTGTACTTGAGACACTAGCTTCTATGACTACAGGAGTCGTATGCTCTGCAGCGACATGGCGTCGTCGTCGACCTTGACTATGATGTCGTCGCACGGGTTGAGCGTGTCACCCCGGTCCTGGCCGCGGTTCCAGTGCCGAGCCACTGTGAATGTACTTGAGAAATCAGCCGCTATGACTACAGGACTCACTGCGAGGCGGCCATGCTCTGCAGCGACATGGGGTCGTCGTCGACCTTGACTATGATGTCGTCGCACGGGTTGCGCGTGTAACCACGGTTCTTCCCGTGGTTCTAGGGCCGAGCTACTGTGAATGTACTTGAGACACGAGCCGCTATGACTACAGGACTCACTGCGAGGCAGCCATGCTCTGCAGCGACACGGAGTCGTCGTCGACCTTGACTATGATGTCGTCGCACGGGTTGAGCGTGTAACCCGGTCTTGGCCGCGGTTCTAGTGCCGAGCCCCTGTGAATGTACTTGAGACACCAGCTGCTATGACTACAGGACTCACTGCGAGGCGGCCATGCTCTGCAGCGACATGGAGTCGTCGTCGACCTTGACTATGATGTCGTCGCACGGGTTGAGCGTGTAGCCCCGGTCCTCGCCGCGGTTCCAGTGCCGAGCCACTGTGAACTGGATGTTCGCCCACGTCTCTTGCACGTCTTTCACGCCGCGTTCTATCGCTAACTCCTATAAAAAGAAGCTAGAGTTAGTAAATATTTATTCAGAATTGATTACTTCATTAAATATGAAAATGTAATACGAGTATAACTAAGTATAAATGTAAACAACTTTTACATTAATAGTTGATCGCGACTTGTGACGTCACAACCACACCGCATTTTTAGCGAATAAGTGATCGCTAAAAATCCATAACTGCAACTCAAAATAATGTTACATCGTGTTGCGTAAGTATTTCGGATACAATATCTCGTGAGCTCACTGCACGTTAGTTGCTTTCAATTGTCCCGCAGTCCCACTCCAACATGGCTACATGATTACAAAAGCCAGATTAAGGGCAGGTTGCACCAACTTACTATTACAGACCGATCAACGTTGATTATGTTGCCAGCAGCTGTTATCCCATAGAAACTTGTCAAACTTTCCGTACAAGCTGGTTTTAGTAGAAGCAAGTAGGGTAGATGTACGGATGTGTTTGAAGCGAAAGAAGTATGTAAGTACCGTAGTTTTTGGCATTCTCTGGTCTCTGCCTACCCCGATGGGATACGGGTGTGAGTGTATGTATGTAAGTAGAGTAGAGGCTTGCCTTGATAGCGTGGTTGACGATTTCTTCGGCCACATCCATGTATTTGTGCAGCTCCATCGCGAACATGTTCTCCAGGGTGAACCGCTCCGGAGACATGTCGAATTCTTTGCCTGTACAAGTAAAGTTGTAAGTTTTTAGTTTTGTCCAAAGCACTTAAATGAACAAAGGTTTACTTACTAAAACCTCAAAATCTAGATGCTGCAAAGCTGATTTCTTAAATCGGAAATTCGGTAAAGCAGGAATTTTATATTGGGGCATTCTACAAGAATCTCGCTTAAACTTTTGTAAATTTTTGCTCGGATCATATTTCAAGGGTTGCCTAATTTCTAAACGCAACCAGATTGCCTAATCTCTTGAATAATCACTAGTACAAGTCGACAGCAGTAGATGATCATTTTAGTACATTGTCACTTTCACAACTTTAACGTATGCCAACTATCGCAGTCTTGTTATGTTAGTGTGACAAAGTACTAAACCTGCCTTGACTGTACCTGGATGACCGAGCCTTGCTAGCATCCTCGTGTTACTCCGGAGAAAATAAGTTTTCACAAAGATAGTGTAGGTACATTGATTTTTCACCCTCAAAAACCCCCAAATATCACATCGAAATCGTTAGACGTTTCCGAGTTCAATGAAATAAATCAATAATTGCTCTTTTAAGAATAATAGATTAGGTAGATATCTGGGAATCTGTCTTATGCATGCGCTGTTTACAATGCTGCTCTCTCATAGCCTCGTTCTTGAGAGGCACCACGCGATGCACTAAAGGCAGTATTCCCTTGAACTCTGTCATTTTTGTCCAGCTGTAAACCTGTAGGACTGAGTCTGGCTAGTCTCCTTAATAATCATTATCCTGAATACTAGTGAATATACGTATTATCCTTCTTACTACTTCTTACTTTGCACTAATGATCCCATTGGTTCGTAGTGCATCCGCAAGGGGTTTAGCTTTCTCATCTAGATAAGATAAGATTGATCGATCGATCTCACCTAGATAAGATCTTGGAGGCCGTCCTCCTCTCTGCTCACCCCCCTTAAGTAACGCTTAACGCCTTACACTGAACCCTTTGTCTATTTAAGTTCTTTCCTGAAGGTCTAAATTTCTCGAATTCACAGTTTATTATTAACTAAAAACTTGTATCGTCTCTGATCATACTTATGTTAAATCTAAACGTAGATTGTAGATGCATCATTGGGTCGACTTGGCCAAAATAGAGAAGGGGAAATTTGTTATAGAATGTTGAACATGTATGAATTTAATCTAGTAGTGAACCCGGATCTGTGTTGGTCGACTCGACACTAGTGTTGTACACATGGGCAATTATGCACTAACGTACTGATCAAGCTCTTAGCTTTGGACATCATGCTAGTTTATAAGCTACTGAACACGTGCGAATTAACTGTACCATGTATTGTTTGATGCCTGTAAAGTGTACCTTCCTAATAAAAAAATAAGATCCTTCTTACCAGTCTTGTGCATAAGTTCTTTCCAGTGCCGCTCTCGCATAGCTTCGTTCTTGAGCGACACCATGAGCGGAACTACGCCCTTGAACTGCTTCATCTTCAGATCCAGCTGCAGACCCGTAGGACTAAGTCGAACCAGCTTGGGTAGCTTCCTGAACATTCAATGTATGTTAGAATAATTTGGATATTCAATAAGTGAATGGGAATATTGGAATGGAGGACCTCGGCGAACTTGTTTTAGTAAATCAGAGTATTTCCTATAAATTCACCATTACCCGAAATCGAGTAGCATGCATGATTAAAGTGAGTAAAGCGGTAGAGGTAGGTATATTAATATTAGAACATTGGGCACATTTCAAAGCTCTAAACGTAGGTACAGAAAGGCCGCGGCGCGGTGCGGGGCGGAGGCGGTTTTGCATTTTTAATCTTTCCGAAAATGTCGACTATCGAAAGTGTCGATTACTGCTTCATATGTCACACATGCCGTCTCCGCTCCGCTATACCGCGCGGTTTTTTGGGGCGATGGCCCCCGGACCGCATTCGCTTTACCGTAAAACCGCCTCCGCCCCACCACGACGCTGCGCCGCGTTTTGTAGGTTTCAAGCTTTAGAGTGGTTTGCGCTGAACTGTCTGTAATCGTAAGCTACTGAGAAATCAACGAGGACGTTCCCGAGTAATTCATTGCTATTCACCTATAGTCCTTGAAGAACTGCTCGATCCCGTCGACTAAGGCCTGCGGGTTCAGGTTGACCCACAACGTCTTGGCCCACACCTCGCGGGCGTTCTTCTGCGCTTTGTATATCTTGTACACCTGTGAAAGACAAATTTTGTTAGCTCTGCATTATATTTTTAAAGGTCGGGAGCGCAGAATTGAAGTGAATCCTTAGTTTGATGGAACAATAACTGTTTTACAGGCCGCCAGGCATGCAAATAGGGCTTGACGGTACACGGACATAAAAACAACATATCGAACTATCGGTCAGCCTGCCAGCATGTCAGCTTAGCAGCGTACCCGATTCTCAAACCAACTTTATTCGAAAATGTTGTTTATTTATTTAACCTTTATTGCACAATAAGAAAAATTAACGTAAAGGTGGACTTAATGCCATGACATGAGACATTCTCTACCAGTCAACCTTCAGGCAAAACAGAAAGACTGTAAGCGGTGTAACTATATAATTCCAGAGAAAAGGTAAGCTTTACGTAGACATTGGTTCGCATGTTTTTTTAGTACCCATTTTACCCGCTCGGCTGTTTATCGCCATCAACTGAACCGGCACCACTGGTACGCTTCAATTTTGCTAGTTTAGATTTGTAAAAATGTAACTTGCAGGTTTTCACTTCAAGAGCCTCAGATCGACCAAATTAGATGACCCGATAAAATTGGCGCTCTTGGTACACATATTTTTTTACGGACACTTTATTAATATAAAAACAAATATCCGAACACGACTATGTTTTCAAGGCGTTCAAGTGCATGTTTAGATATTCTTAGCGTCCGGGAGTATACAGATATATTTCATGGGGTATGTGCGAAAAAACAAGAAGATTAAGTTTGATTGTCACCTGATCCATATACTGGAAGTCAGTTTTAGCTCGATTGTAGTTGGAGAAGTCAGCAAGCGGATTGTCAAATAGTTGCTCAGCCGCCTGCAGAGCTTTCTTCCTGCCATCCAGTTCGTCGAAGTATTTCGTGTATTCCTGAAGCATTACAAATCGTTTTCAAAGGAGTTGATATTTAGTTGGCCGTACGATACGCCAATGATTTTAAAAGTAAGGATAGGCCGGTACTAACATTTTGGACTGACACTTCTCGCACAAAAAACTGGTAGCTCCACCTATTATGTAGGATTGACATCAAACGGCCGGAGTTAAAGGAATTTGTACCCTCCATGCAGTAGTTTCATTTCATAATTAAATGACAGCGCGAACGTCGGTAGGCTGGTTAACGACCAGTTAATTTGGTGAGCCGGTTTGCGATCACATGGATGAATTGATAAACTGAAAGGATATTTTCTCGTTTTTTTTTACTGAATTCCCATTCAATAGCTACCAAATAAAATGCAAATAACGCACTGTTTGCACACATCTTTAATTTGAAAAACCTCGTCCTTTAGGTGGTCGCAAACTGACTCTAGTCGCGTAACCGGCCTAGCGACTCTACCTATTAGATTCTATAAAGTTTAGTTTGGTTATTTTTACTACTGATTAAATTACTACCTCCATAAGCAACAATCCCTTATCCATATCGTCGCCCACAGTCGCCGGTCCCTCATTATCAAACTTCTCCACGAAGTCGTCGAGTTCCTTCAGGAAGTTCGCGATCTCCACGACATTGAGTTTGGAGAACTTCTCCTTAGTCTGCTCGAGGGTGTTGCCACGGAAGAGAGAGGTTTGGTACAGCGTGCCCCAGGACGTTTGGAGGTTTTTGGCGAATTGGAGGTCTTCGTCTGATACCTGTTAAAATTGTGGGCCATTGATTTGTTTTACAACTTCTCACAATATGGATCATAGAGGGTCTGTGTTGTTACAAATTGTCTCACATATGGGTCATGGCGTGGCAGTATCGTTTTGATTTCAAATTCTGCTGTTATTCAACCAAATTTAGGATTTTCGGCTGCTGGACTTCTTTGTATCCCACAAATTACCCTAAGAATGACGGATCCAGGATTTTGGTTACCTCAATGAGGTTCGATTTTAGTTTAATGGAAAACATTTTCCCGAAGGAATCATATGCCACTACTGGCGCCTAATCACGAAATCTACAGATATTACACATCTAACACGACATCTTCTATCCATGCAATAATACGCGCATTAACGCCACCATAACGTAGACGCTCCGTAAATCATCCTTTTGATGATGATAGACGCGTTTCCCTCATTGTCACACTCGTCCCGACTGACCCAAGTTACAAGTTTTTTATTATTTATGTATAACACCTCAATGATGCAAGCGAGGCAATAAAACACGATCTTTGTTGTATAGTGAGCACTGAATAAGTAAGATAAAAGGAGTGATAGACTTACATCAATGCCATGCTGTCTCAGCATACGAAATATGTCCTGCATTCCTCTGTACTTCACTTCAGCTGTGATTGTATAAGACTGTACCAAGGCTATGGTAGCCATCACCAACTTGAAGTCTTCCAGCCCTTTGATGTTCATGTTCATCGTCATACGGAAAGACTAAAAAGAATAAAACCATATGGGATTGGTAAAAAAAAATAAAAAGCCAACAAAAAATCAGTCAACGATAAAAACTACATCAATCATAAAAACAAAAAAAAGCAAAAAGCCGACACGCGGTGTTCCCAGGCGGTCACCCATCCAAGTACTGACCGCGCCCGACGTTGCTTAACTTCGGTGATCGGACGAGAACCGGTGTATTCAACGTGGTATGGACGTTGGCCACTGATACAGCAAAATTTACTATGAAATTCATACAGACTATTATTAGTAGTATTATTTTCGACAAACCTCAATCTGGTTTTTCAAATCGTGCATGTTCATTCTCGTTTTAGTAGCTATACTTTCTCCTAAACAGTGTTTCCATTCCAAGGCATGTTCTTGTATTTGTCGTATAATCGGTCTCAAGTTCACTCTTATAGCACCGATGTCGACGAATTTGACATGCGCGTCTAGGTCCGATATTATGTCTTCGAAGAAGAAAAACTTTTCGTCGTATTTCTGTATTTGCTCGTGTTTTTGTATGTATTTTTCACACGACAATTGTTTGTCGTATGCCCAGAGATGCTGGTACTTATGCCACCTGGAAAGTAATTTCATTATGGTAGTGCGGTAGCACAAACACGGGAGTCATGGCAATCAATTGCCCAGCAGTGGCACACCCATACACCTATTTAGGGTTTTTTATATGTATAAAAAGTGTGGTCGAATTGAAAATGTAATGACGAGTTGTCAATGTAAACGAGTTATGTGGAAGAGTAGGGAATGACAGGCTGTGGATGGCGACGAAGTTGGAATGGGGAGGAGTAGAGAATGTACATACTATATCAGCCGATGGACGTCCACTGTTGGACACAGGCCTCCCCCAATTTTATGGGGGGTAAATGCCATAATCGCCACGCTTGGCATGCGGGTTGGCGATCGCAGTATCTCCACCGCACTCCAGGGATGCTGCTGAATGTGCTATCAAATGTTATAAAATTCAGTTGCAAGATTTGACCCCTACAAACATACTAATGCCAACACAGTCAACTGACCATTCATGACCCTTATTACAATTCAAAATACAAAAATTATTAATAATGAAATTTGGTTATACAATACAAAAAAAACTGACAATAATAAAAATTATTGCAAAACTACAATGATTTACAAACTTATGCCATTAAATGAAAATAAACTTACGGACATTATCAAAATTTGAAGGTAATATTATATACTTAAAATTTATTTCACATCTCAGATATGTATATGGTCTCTGAGCGTCCAAATACAATTAATAATTATTATTCTTAAGTTCTTAGAGATGTACATGGTCTCTAAGCGTCAAAATTGAACAATGAACATAAAGTGCACGATGGTACGTCAACAGCAAAAGTAGATGATCATTTTAGTACTTTGTCGCACTAACGTAACAATACTGCGACAATTGCCATAGGTACGTCAAAGTTGTGAAAGTGACAAGGTACTAAAATGATCACCTATTTTTGCTATTGACTGTACTAGCAGAATAAAAGTTTGCAAAAATAAGGCTTACTTTTGTACATAAGCGTTGATGTCCTGCGTCAATCTGTATATCGTATCTTGAATGAGTAGAGTGACGTCATTGATCGATATAACACGAAGAATGTCTTCGAAGAAGGAAAACACGTAGAACTCATTCCCTGTCGCTTCGGTAATACGCTGTGGTGGGCAGGGGATGCAGGTTTTCTTCATCCAGCGTGGGAAAGAGGTTAATCTGTAATAAGTTTTTTCATGTTAAATACGACGCCACGAAGAACTATTGTGGGTCGATTTTAAAAAGATTCGTTAGAATTAAGTCGGACCAAATATTAGTACATAAGTAAAATTTTCGACATTGTTTACCGAAAACATGTAAAACTTTTGTTTATTCAACAGGACTTTTTAATTACAAACTTCCATTGTACATTTCACTCACAATAAGAAGTTACCTATATATTTAAACAAAAAGTTACTTTTGCCTCTTTCCACGCAAAGTTTCATCAAAATCGATTAAGTGGTTCAAACTTTAAAAGTACCAGACAGATTGACAATTTCACGCCATTACGGTGATTATAGGTATCTTTGGATTTATAGTAGAAGCAAACAGCCAACAAACACGCGGTGTTCCCAGGGCGGTCACCCATTCAAGTACTGACCGCGCCCGATGTTGCTTTACTTCGAGGATCGGATGAGAACCGGTGTATTCAACGTGGTATGGACGTTGGCGGTACTCGCTTCAAAATACAGGTACATTACCTATTGAAGAAATGTTTGAGGTCATATCCTAATATATTGCAAACTTCAGCAGGAGTTGGTCGCATGGTGATATCGGGCGGAACCAGCATGGCATCAACTTGAAACATTGGCTCCTTTTCGCTTAGTTGTTGTTGAAAATTTTCCAGGTTCTCTAGGGTGAGTCTAGAAATAAAATTAAGATAACAACATGGCTTCTAGGTAGGAATAAACAACATGCAATTAGTAGAAACATTTGTAAAGAGTCAATAGTGCGCTAGTGCGTCAGTGTTGTCACCACTGCTAACCTCCTAAGATGCCAAGGTATCTTTGGTTGTCATACATTTTGTATGACGCTGTTAAAACTAGGCGTCAGCGTACCGAATATACTGGTATAGTCGCCGTGACTTGGTAGACAACTAGACAAACGAAATGTAAAGCTTTTCTTCAGAATCATTGTCTCTGGCCTGCTTTTATTCAGTTCTGCGAAGCCTCATCCATACTTACCGATATTATATTTTGACGTAATTTTTAAATTTATATTTTAGCCCCTTTAATAGGTACCTAATACTGTTCCCTGTACTCCTAGTACTACGGGGCGCTACGGCCCTAGTGATGCCGAGTATCAGATACTCTAGCTTCATTAGAATCATCAGTATCAGCTCGATTATTACAGGTATACGTACTTAACAAGTCCCTTGAATATGTACTTCTCCCAGTACTCGTAGTACTGCACCATGACGTCCGACCGGCCCGTGCTGACGCCGAGTATCAGGTACTCTAGCTTCATCAGGATGGGTCCGATGCGCTCGTAGATGCGCGAGAGTTGAGCTACGCGCTCGAGTCGCTCGTTGGCCACTTCTACGAAGTACGTCTGTAAATTTACAGTTATATTCATAACTGTAGCGTGACCGTTTAGATCAGTGGTTCCTATTAACCTTATTAATATCACTACCCTCGTGACCTATTAGGGAAACTGATCTTATCTCCATCTAAAACAACCGATAATCTCTGCTCTATTCATGCATGATTCACTCTTTTAACCCCGAAAAATAGCTGTTCTTTATGGGTCATAGGCATTTATTTCGTTCCGTAAGCCAGTTTCGTATATACAGACTAATTTATGTCCCGATCATATCGTGCCTCCATACAAACTTCCATCCCTCATTTTACCCCTTTCTAAGATGATTTCGGGATGAAAACTACCCTATGTCCTTTACGCGGTCTTAATCAATCCATATTAAATTAAATCAATCGGTTTAGCGGTTTAAGCATGAATAAGGAGCAAACAGTTACTTCCGCATTTATTTTTTACCGTCGCCAACACAGTAAACTGACCATTCCGTGCACTTTATTAACCGACTTCCAAATTTCAAAAGAGGAGGTTATCAATTCGGTTGTATGTTTTTTTTTTGTTTTTTTAATGTTTGTTACTTTTGATTAATTGAGGGTACTTAGTCTTCTACCATTATAAACATACTTATAGCCATTTTTGTATTTTATTGTATGGAATCTAAGAGTGCACCATCTAAGATTAATAATCTTTCACCGGACTCCCCCATTGAAGTCGGTTTTTTTTTCTTAAAAATTATTGTATGATAATGCTCGATTTGTTGATAAAAACACAAAAATCACTATATGTTTGCCTTTAAGATTTGAGGAGTTCCCTCAATTCCTCATGGATCCCATCATCAGAACTCGAGCATGACAAAAATTAATCCTGAAAATAGAACTTGCTTAACAAACACAGCTAGGAGGACAAATCGCCAAACGTGAACTTTTCGTCGTTGAAGAGTTCTGTTCTGATCATCATCAGCAGTTCCACTTCATCCAATGTCACATTTTTGGATGCAAATGCTTGACTTGTTGATAAAAACACAAAAATCACTATATGTTTGCCTTAAAGATTTGAGGAGTTCCTTCAATTCCTCATGGATCCCATCATCAGAACTGCCTTTTGACAAAAACGGGACCAACTTGGATATATATACATACAATCAAAAAAAGAATTTTTCAAATCGGTTAAGAAATGACGGAGTTATGGAGTAACAAACATTAAAAAAAAAAAAAACAAAAAAAAAAAACATACATCCGAATTGATAACCTCTTCTTTTGAAATCTTGAAGTCGGTTAAAAATGTGACATTTGATGAAGTGGAACTGCTGATGATGATCAGAACAGAACTCTTCAACGACGAAAAGTTCACGTTTGGCGATTTGTTCTTCTAGCGGTGTTTGTTAAGCAAGTTCTATTTTCACGATTGATTTTTGTCATGCTCGAGTTCTGATGATGGGATCCATTAGGAATCGAGGAAACTCCTCAAATGTGAAAGGCACACAAATAGTGATTTTAGTATTTTCATGAACTAATCAAGCATTTTCATTCATAAAAGTGACATTTGATGAAGTGGAACTGCTGATGATGATCAGAACGGAACTCTTCAACGACGCGTAGTTCACGTTTGGCGATTTGTTCTCTTCGTTTTGTTTGTCAAGCAAGCAAGGTTTTTCCTTGATTTCATGAGGAATTGAGGGTACTTAGTCTTCTACCATTATAAACATACTTATAGCCATTTTTGTATTTTATTGTATGGAATCTAAGAGTGCACCAGCTAAGATTAATAATCTTTCACCGGACTCCCCCATTGAAGTCGGTTTTTTTTTCTTAAAAATTATATGTCATTGTAATAAGGATCACGAGTGGTCAGTTAACCGTGTTGGCGTTTGTAATTATTATAGTATGGCATGGATAAACTCTGTTGAAAACGTGTATTGTATGTAGGCAAGTCCAATAAAAATGTGTGCCCAGTCGTAAATTATTACCGAAGGAGATGTTTTTCTAGTATACATATGTATGTCTATTTCTTTGGCATGGTCTGCAGCTTGACGTGTTGTTTAGCTTCCTGTTAGTCGTGGGAGTAACATAGGCTACTCGTACAACTGTAAACAAAACACTTGTTCTATGGAGTAAAAATACCTTGCAAGGATAAAGCCAGGTGTCATCTGGTTGTTTCGTTACCGGATCAACATAATTTTTAGGTTTGAGAACCGGAAAAAGGTCAAACATTTCCAACTGATGCATTAGAAATAAGATTTCTTTTTCAACCAGTTTCAATTGTTGGTAAACAGCCTTGAGAGATTTTTCACCTGCAAACATAAAAGTAAAACATGCAAAAAGCCAAGGACAAGCGGTGTTCCCAGGCGGTCACCCATCCAAGTACTGACCGCGCCCGACGTTGCTTAACTTCGGTGATCGGACGAGAACCGGTGTATTCAACGTGGTATGGACGTTGGCGACATTGTAGTTAAATTTTCTTATCTTGTATATCGAATATGTAAGATGTTATTTATTCATCGCCTGATCGTCTGCCATTCGAAATTGTACAATAAATTCATGTTTTTGTTTTATTTAAGTTGGTGAGATCCACATACCACTTATAGTGGTCGGTGGTGAGATCTAACACTATATTTTGTCACATTCTAACATCCATTTCGTACAACAATGTAGTTACAATAATAACTAAGTAGTCAGTTTAGTGTGCAATACAACAATACAATACAATAATTTATTAGTAACACCATAGTTACAAGTCAAGTATTATGCAATATCAAATCAATATATTACAATTATTGTTAGTTATGTAGGGCTTATTGTATCGTTTTCTGACATTGTTTGAGTGACATATAATAGTGCTATAATGAAAACACAGTTGAACAAAAATGATAACCTTTATTACCCGTCATCGCACCTCTCTCCTCTTATCTCATGATTCTACATCTCAATTTTGAAGAGCCAAAAGAAATTTAATAGACTCACAAATTAGTAATCGTGTCCGATTTGACATTGTATAACAATTTCGTCTTTATATATTTAGACGTAAGGTTTAATTTATACCTTTAGAAATATCCTTGATGTAGTCATGAATCCCCAGTGCATTCCAATTCAGCCGAGTCAGCCCGGGCAGCACGTGTCGCTCCATTTCCAATAGATGGCGTTTCATCAGAAACGTCTCGGACAGACTGAGGGACGAAGCGGTCTTGTTGTACATGGAGATGACATGAGCGAGTGCTTCTAGCTCGTAGTAGAGGCGGGCCTTTTGCATGGACACGTCACGAATGTTGGATGGGAGATCGAAACCTGAAAGTGGATAACTAACATCAGTTAGGTCAGCCTTCTTATATTTATCTCATATTTACAGCCGCCTTCAAATACAGTACTTCTCAGGATGCTCAAAAATCTGAACACGCACTTCATGACAATTGAGACGAGCATTTTTCTGTAAGGAATTCTTTATATATACTCGAAGTAGCTTCCTTTGTAAGAAATAATGTAAATATGTTTGAATTTAACAAGAATGCCCGTCGAAAAGATCAATTAGTCGCCCCCGAACCAATTTTAGACATTTATAAAAAAGGACCGTATTATCGCTCAATACAAATATATAATAAATTACCCCAAAATGTTAAAAAAGTAGAGACAAATAGTTTATTTTATAAGAATCTTAAAACACTTCTGATTAAAAATGCGTACTATTCCATCCACGAATTTATGGAAGATAAGATATAGCATATATTAGCTATATATTATACCATAGTTATAGAAAATAACAGCCTGTAGCTAGTAACCTAAGTGATAATGTGACTAGTACTTACACTTGTGTATGTAGTTAGATGTAAGATTTAGTTATTAAGAACAATTTGCCATACCCTGTCAGGGTCCATGTGATACTTATTTACTTATTTATTTGAACTATAATGTACCATGGTATGCAATAAAGATATTATTATTATTATTATTAATTCATTGACTACACCGAGGCGTCCGTCGTAAGCTGACCCGCGCCTCAGTAATAATCAGGGAGCGAAACTTTGGTGCCGATGACAGATGTATGACGTTAAGCTACATACAGAGTGTTTTTATCTGGATTATTGAAGGAATTGATTTTGATGATGAAAGGTTAACTTACAACAATAATTTTGTTCTAGTTGCGATTACAGTACGAGTATATGTATGTAGGTATGTATTTAAATTAAAAGATGCGATGTTGTGTCTGAATTCTAAGCGTTCTGCTTATTTTTCGATAACCCACGAAATATAATTTGTTGTTTTTCATTTATCCGAATATGTTTTTTACAATTATATACTTAGTAAAATATTTTTTCTTATTGTCTTTGTAATTATTTTAATATTTACATTATTTTCAATATAAATAGTAATTTCTTTATTAATAAAAAATAAAATTTACATTACCATTATTGCATTATTAATAATCATTGGAGTGTCGCAATGTTGTTTATATAAAATCACCCTATATGTGAATTTACGTCATAATTATGTCACCGGCACCAAAGTTTCGCTCCCTGGTAATAATAATATACTTCACACATCAATTATCAATATATTGTTAGTTACAAAGTAATAAACGAGCTCTCGTTGTAAACAGCTGTTTCTTTGCGTTCATAACTACCAGTGGCGACGAGGATGGGATTCGAACCCAAACGTAGAACTAACTTACACTCAATTCATTTCAATTCAATTTATTTATTTGCTAGAACATACACAGTTATATACAATTATCATGTCAGTAATATAATACGGCATGCAAGTATGACATTAGTACTGCTTTATTATACTTCCTGGAACATTGCTAACAAATTACCAAGCATACAAAGATAAGCGAATTAATCTTACTAATCCTATATTGCTATAGAATTGCATTAGAGACGTCCCTTTACCAACACAGCAACGACTAACTTTGTCTCTGTTTAACTAAATAGTTTAATAGTAGATAATGCCATTGGCGTTAAGTCCGTCATTTAACTTTATACTATTTAGTAAAATAAAGTTTAAATAAATATATGGGAAATTTAAATAAATAATAGACTATGGGAACCAGGTTGAAGTGCGTTGTGGGCGATGGGCTAGCAACTTGATGTCGCTGCAAATTATATAATTGCTAAAAGTGGCACTGAAATTAATTTTCGTGTGCTCTGCCTATCCCTTTTGGGAATATGGGCGTGAGTTCATGTATGTATGTAAATAAATGGAAAGCAAACATATCGAGCTACTCACCTAACTGTTCCATCAGTTCTGCTTCACGTATCAATAGGAAAATATCCTTATCCAACTGCGGTTGAAATTCCAAATCGTATTCTTGTACTAACTTGTGCACGGTTAGGTCACGCCACGTCACGTCCATCTGATATAATTTAATAGCAAGTAAAAAAATATAATAATAAATAACGGCATTACATGAGTATGTCGTTACGAGTAAATTGTAACGTTTTAGGGAGACCCGTAGCGCCATCTGTTACATGTTACTATGAGTCATAGTATTTTACATAATCTTTAAGAAATCAATGGATTCTGGCGTTACATCAAAAGCGGATTTTTCTTAGAAAAAGCGCTGTAGGTACAGACTTAGCCGTTGGATGGTGCCTCGAGTTTAACACCGACCAGTTCTCAATTGGCTAATAAAGTTTGCAGTATTCGTGAGGACACTATTTAAGGGTTATCAAAAAACTTTCTCATACTCTTAGCTAAAATATTAAAATAAATAAGTCTCGTGGCAACAATTACCAATCCTTCCTTTGCTAGTAAGGACGCAGAGCTCGGCGATCTCACATTTTCATAATGCTGGCCGGGTAACCGCATTAACATTACTGAAAATAACGATTCGGCATAAGGTCCCATTCGCAAAACGTCCCTCCACCTAAATTACGTTACATTTCCAAAACGTCACGTCTGCAAAATAACCCACCCCATTCGCAAAGCGTCCGACAGACAGTCCCCGTCATTTCTGTGAAATGTCCCTTGCGCAAAATGTTCAGCTTCCAATAAGACATAATAACGTCCCGCTTGCAACATATTAAAAAACTCTTAGCTGTGCTGTTCCACTAGTCTAGCGAGTCGGAGCTATTATATACAAAAGACTGCAAGCTATTATATACAAAAGATATGAACTGTAAGTTCTATAATATTAATTATTTACTTATACCTCGGTATTATCACAAAAAAATTATAGCATAAAGTAAATGGGACATATTAAAAACGGGACATTTTGCTAAACTAAGGTGATTTTTGTGATAGGACGTTTTTAGAACGTGACATTATTATGTAGGCGGGACGTTTTACGAAAGGGTCAGCTACAAAGTGACAAAGGGACATTCTGCGAACGGCACCTAAAGCACCCTAACCAGAATAAAATATAAGTAATGTTGAAGTAACCAATCTCTACTCTAAGTTCTACTAGCGCCATCTAGAATGGCAATGGGCAACTAAGGTTAAAAGTACGGTAATATTACAATTATCTCGATCATTATCAACGCGTTTTGGATAATAATTGAGACTGTTATTGCTATCTACCGGAAACGAAATCGAATCATAATATTATTAAAAATACCACCAAATAGTGTGTAACCTGAAATTTACATCGAAATACACGGTATTACTAACGCCATCTACTCGCGCATTAGTAAAATATTAGTTCCTCAGACAGTCGAGACGACATTTTTTGCCTTGGCTGTCATGGTTTTTATTATTTATATACTAATTGTTTTAAAAAAGTAATATATCTGTCATCAGCACTCACAAGCTTTATCTCTCTTGCGTTTTTCTGCTATCTGCTTGTTAACGACATCTGCCGGGCGCAGCTCGAAGTTCGACTGCTTCTTCTTCACATGCGCTCGCCCGGCCGCCGTCAATTTCATCCCGGGTGCGCCAGATGTCACTGGTTCTAATAAATTTTTATGAACAATTTCAATAAAAACTTATTTGTAGATTTAAGTTTTATATTAAAAATTCAGGTAGATTACTGTGGAATGGACGGTAGATATAATTAACTTACCATTATCTTCAACTGAATCAGCTTGAAAAACGATAGCGTCTTGAGTGGATTGTAATAGCCAGATAAGGAGATAAGTAAGGAAAATTAAAAATTAATAAAAATATATGTACCATACCTTCTTCTTTTTTAAATTCAACTTTCAGAATGTTTTTCTTCATCACGTTGTCGACAAAGGTTGAAGAAACAGTCTCCCATTCTTTATACTTTGTGCTCTCGTAGTCTTTGATGACTTTGGAAAGGGCTTTGTATTGAAGAAAGGCTTCTTTCTTTTGCTCGCATTCATTTAATTGAGGGACCTATAGCAAAAATAAGAAAGAAATAAAAGTTGTTTTGGATGGCAAAAAGCCAACGACACGCGGTGTTCCCAGGCGGTCACCCATCCAAGTACTGACCGCGCCCGACGTTGCTTAACTTCGGTGATCGGACGAGAACCGGTGTGTTCAACGTGGTATGGACGTTGGCGACAGATATGATAAAATTTGTAAACAGGTAGGTATAATTTGTATAGAATTTTATATTACTTAACAAAATTTGAATTTTATAATCAGTGACTTAAAAAAATTGAAATCCATAAAAATAAGTTTGGTATTTTGGGAATGTGCACATTTTTAATAAACAGTTTATAGAATCGACTGGCGAGTCAAAAATATGTGTACGTCCCCAAAATATTAAAATTTTCTAAGCAGCCTTATGCCCTTAGCAATAATGTCGAGTTGACATATTTTAGATCACTTTTCTAACTCGACTGCAATAAATAGAAATGAGACAAAAACCTGATGAACAAATAAAAGAAGAACAATTTACCAAAAAGCCAACGGCACGTAGTGTTCCCAGGCGGTCACCCATCCAAGTACTGACTACGCCCGACGTTGCTTAACTTCGGTGATCGGACGAGAACCGGTGTTTTCAACGTGGTATGGACGTTGGCGATTGCTACGCTAAATATTAGGTATATAAACAGCTAATTTACGTGACGTGTCATACCGTTTGGAACTTCATAATGGGTCGCTTCATTTTGTTGAATAACGCTCGAGCCCAGTAGATGGCGCCAGCACTCGGCGGGTGGTTCCATAGCAAAGGAGGATTCTTGCGGAACCGCTATAAAATAATAATGTAACATTAATTGCTTTAAGTAAATAACTGTTAAGTAAGGAAATTGGGAACGTTATTAATAGTGTAGATTCCTCATAATCCTCATGTCAAAATTTATAACATACTGTGGCTATATGGATAGTAAACCATCGAAAGTAAATTAAAAATATGATCAAAATATTAAATAGTAATGAGACTTGATTCTTGAAAATTAATGTATTTTTTAGACTTAGAACCCATTTCATGTGGAAAGTCTATTTTAGATATTCTAAGAAAGATGTCCTGGGTGAATGAAAATTGCTTAAAGAATGTATTAAAACACTATATTTGACATTAAATTATGTAATTGTAAACCGCACCGAAGCCGTTTTGCACCGGGAACGTTTATATGTGGCTAAGTTCATATTATAATAAATAAATGTATTTATTTTGTATTTAAACAATCGATAAGCTTCAAAAAACTACAAGAAAATATAAAATGACTTCCCAATTCTACAATGAAATGTTAAATTAATTTATATTGCTCCTTATGTTTCAATAAACAATAAATTGTTTGACAACTACGTGACTAAGCCCAATATTTAACGACACATACAAAATTACTTGTTTTACCATACAACAGTAGCACGGGGGTAGATACTGAAATGTGACGTCACATTTAAGCTGTCAATTAGTATGGAGCGTTTCCAGTGCTCAGCAGCAATGCTCTAAAAACTGGTTCGAAAGGCGTCGTGGAAAAAAAATTAGATACATATTTTAAGTTACTGGTACTGACTAGTAATCACTACCATTGAAACTCGTAACTTCGGTAATGATGCCTATCTTCGCCAATAACCTCCACGACAACTATATACGCGCCAATTTTCAATTCAACGCAACATCAAAAGAAAATATGCAGTACAGGACATGAACAGGATATAAGCCAGTAATGTGTTTTTCTATGTAAATCTTTGGTGAATAAAGATTGTGCGTATTCGTTGCATTATAATTCCGTGCATGAACCCATGGTCATCGGACCCACGTGCCCAGGCGAGACTTCGCGAGCGCGGTCTGCCCATACCCGGTACACTTCTATCATAATGAAACCAGGCAAAGATTTACACTCTTATTTATACCACTTAACAAACCTCTGAAACTAAAATTTGTTCCTTTCTCACCAACATAAATTCTACAAGGACAAACGGGACAAATAGGGAAGATAGACGTTTAGGTTTTTTTATGGAATAGGAGGCAAACGAGCAGACAAATCGCCTGATGGCAAGCAATTAGCGCCGCCCATGGACACTCGCAACACCAGAGGGGTTGTAAGAGCATTGCCGGCCTTTAAGATGGGAGTACGCTCTTTTCTTGAAGATTTGAAGGTCGTATCGGTCCGGAAATACCGCAGGCGACAGTTCATTCCACAGTTTAGCTGTTCGAGGCAGGAAATTTCCGGAGAAACGCGCAGTTGAGGACTGCCGACCATCGAAGGGGATAGGCGCCTTAGGTGATGTTACGAGTATCAACGGTACAGTAGGATAGTCGAGGCTCACCGTGAAGGTGTCCTCTATGATGGTGAGCTCCTTGATGAACTGTCGCATGACAAAGTCGAACTTGGTGACGAGCTGGTTGCGGATGGACTCGCGTGTGTCGAACTCCAGGAACTTCAGCAGCACATCCAGGGCTTCTTCCGATGATCTGATACAAACATTAAACTTACTTATAGTACTTATTTATAATACAGATGAGAGTGGTGAGTCAGATAACCTTACGTCTTTTATCCATTATTTTATTTCCAAATTTCGAATTTCGAAGTCTCAAAATACAAGAACACACCAAGCAATGGCGCCAGCGTGCCACTCGGCTCGTGATAATTAAATAGATATCTGAAAGTTGTGTGAATAAAACCTTCCGTTAAGTACCTTGTCCATCAAACTTATTATTGCCGAGGCTTCGTATTTTTGGGAAAGTGGTGACTGTCAAGTTGCTTACTTCCTCCAGTCTATATATGTATGGCACCGCTACAATGATTGAGAATAGACCCCCAAAAACTGGATTTGGGATACGAATCAAATAAGTATGAAAATCAACTGAAGCAGTAAATTATTATTCTCTCGCTTCGCTCCTTCAGCAAAACCCACACTTTAAGACAAAAGTCGCTCATGATCAGCGTTGTTAGTATTTTGTTAGTCTGTAAACTTTAGTTTTTACATTAACTAAGTTCCCGAAGCTGGAATTGCAGCGATAAATTGCTTCGTCGATAGAACCTTCGATAAAAGTGCCACTGTTAAAACGAGAGGTATTGTGTTTCTGTCGTCCGTTGCGGTCACATTGATCAAAACTACTAACTCGATGCCCGAACACTAACCCTGTGGGAATCATAGACAAACAATCTCCTACCTCAAGTTCCCGAAGCTGGCGTTGATGTAGTTCTTGGCCTCGTCCTCCAGAAAGCGCACCTCGGCCCAGAAGTCGGCCATGATGACGTCCCAGTTCTCCTTGTTGTCGTACACGAACACGCTGAAGTCGACGGTGCGGATCGGGAACACGAGCCGCTTGACGCGCTTGCGCACGTCGTCGATCTGCGTCGGGTCACTGATGATCGACGCCAGCTCGAGCCCGAAGATGCGCTCGAAGTCTATCAACACCTGAGAGAAATAGTACATTACTACAGAGGCCGGGACGAAAGGGGTTGCCGGCCGAGTGCAGCTAGGCCGGGTAGGTCCGAGGCGGGCAACCCCATATTTCCCGCCGAGGTATGTATAGTGCTTTTCTCAAACATATGAAATAAACAACAAAAAAAACAGTATTTTATTTTTAATACCCATAGTGGCAGAATGTCATGATGCATGTGCCACAAATTTATATGGAATGGAAATTAAAAAATAGGACTTTGCCGGCCTAGGCCTGCAAGATTTGTATGAAATTCCATTAACGACCTTTTGTCCTAGCCGCACCTGAAACTTCATACTTCGCAGCCCATTATAAGGAACTTAACATCAATATTTAATTGCATGTTTGAGAAATAGTAGATTGTTACCCGAGGGCTGAAAGGCGCTCATTTAAGCCAGCCTCAAACTATGTGCGCTATCACATTTTTCGAGCTCTGCAAGCGACGCAAGTCACGCAGAGTTGTGGCCGGGCTGTTAGTGGTGAGTTGCACCAAACCGTCAGTAAGCGGTGTTTGTAAAAGTCCGATTGTAATAATTAGACTTTTAAGCAAGATGATTTTTATTATAGTTGTCTCTTTTAATCCTTATGGTTAATCAAGATGAGTTAGAAAGAGACAGATAGTACGGTCATTATCGACTGTTAACGAATTGTCTCCATTTAAAAGCACACCAAAATGTCAAATCTATACTAATATTATAAAGCTGAAGGGGTTGTTTGTTTGTTTGAACGCGCTTATCTCAGGAACTACTGGTTCGAATTGAAAAAATCTTTTTGTTTTGGATAGTACATTTATCGAGGAAGGCTTTCGGCTATATAACATCACGCTGCGACCAACAGGAGCAAAGACGCAGACAAAGTCGCGGGCAACAGCTAGTCCCATAAAATCCAAAACGTCACAAATGTCAGTTTAGTACTATTTGCAGTTATGTTTGTTAAAAAAAATGAAAGCGGAGGCACTGACAGGTGAAGACCTGTCAGATATCACTTATCTGTTTCTCTCAAACAACTTACTGATTTGTGCGTTAGTGGGAATAGATCAGATGTCCAGAAATCGTTCAACTTCAATCAATTCAATGAGCGGATCTGCTTTACTCTGATATATGTGGATCGTAAATAGTTTGACCCGTTTCTTTGGGAAGACAGCTGCTGCCGGGGCGACATTTAACATTGATGAGTCTGTAATCGTATGTTGGTGCAATCCACTTTTAGTTTATAACATCACACTATCGGCTCACTGTACTGCCAGTAGTGAACATAGGGCTCACCAGAGGCGCGCCACGAAGGCCCGTCGTCTGCTTTACGCATCCAGTTACTTTGTGCCCTCCTAAATAAGTACCTATAGTAGTCTCGTAATCTGGCCAGCGAGTGACCCACACTACGCTGGCCGGTTTTAATAAAAACATCATTGAGAAAGTGTTTATTGTTCAATGTAAAGTCCGCTGCATAGAAGTTTGCATGAAGGGGGTCAGGTTTATCTGCAGCTGACTGTACACGTTTGTCAGAAATTTCTGTATTCAAACGATGATTCATAAAAAAAAAGAAAGATATAACACTCGAAACATAACTATGTGTGTCAAACACACTAAGCATTTGCTATTTGGCGGAGAAGGAGGTATTTAAAATCTGAAGGAAATCCTTCCACTTATCTTTAAAACAAGGGATGTAGTTGCATTAAAACAATGGCATTATGTAAAAGTGTTTTCTAGTTACCTGTATAACATCTCCCAAGTCCCGTGCAACGTCTCCTATATAGTCTGTGGTAGTGAAGAGGAGCGGTTGGTCGAACTCCCATCGCGCGCCCTTGCCGCTCATTTCGATCTGATGCCGTGTCTCCTTGTATAGAGTGTGCCACATCTCCATTATTTTCTGCCCGGCGCGTGAGAGGCTGAGGATCTCTTCGTTAGATTTGCTGGTGAAAAATAATAATTAAGGGCATATTAAAATATAATGAAACATGTCACTCACGTCTTTAAGGTCGAATTTCGATTGACATGTTTCAGACCGGTTCAATGTCTGAAACTCGCGGGAGTTTTCTGTATAATAGGGCTCCGAAATGGCTAATCTAATTTTCACTAAATCTACGAGTAAGTATATTAGTTGTGCGCTGTTTGAATTATAATTAGCCTATTAGTTGATTTGCCTGGTGGGCATTGACTTGAAAGATGCTCGGCAAACTTTAGTCATTGTTATTGCCTCATTGGGATGACATTAGAGCCAATGGCTATACTATAAAAGGTTCCGAAGATCGTGCAAAGTTGTAGAGAAAACGGTGGAATGCGGAACTGGGCTTCTGAATTAGCAACTAGGGATGCGAATGAGACAGTCCATGGTCTAAGGAATACAAGGTGATACTCCAGACACGTGACACAAGCATACGTCACTGCGAGTTTTTTGCCGTCATCATGCAAAAAACCTTTACGCATTACAATTCTCCTTTGTCTAAGCAAACAAAAAAGGTAAAGTTAAACATAACTTAACGTAATAATTTAATAAAACACTCACAGGTAAAATTATACATGGGAGTCGGGGTGTATGATATAATAATATTCATAATACACCACTACCACAGAAGCAGACTGCCACTCAATCGACCGCCATCTATCGATGGCAGTTTTTACGTAAGCCTGTGTCATCCACATTACTGAATTTCCCGCGAGTGCCACACCCGGCGCAGTATACAACTGTATCATGAGATTACCAGTAAGTTACAAATATCAATACTCACTCAAACAGCTTGTGAACATCGAGGAATCTCTCCAGCTTGTTGCTAAGAGCCCAGGATATCCTGGACAGCAGAGGCACCATGGTCTCATCGTCCCTGTAGCCTTTGGACAGCACCCACATCATGTAGATGCTCTCCACAAGTTCTGGCAGCATTTCTATAACTTGGGTGAGAGGAGAGTCGCCTTCTATCACCTACAATTGTCAACATATGAGATATACTGAGACCTTATACGTCCTTATTTTACTAAGTCCGGATCTTAAACTCCGTGGCTGTATGCGGCTTGGGCATACGGCATTCAAAGAATTTAAAAAAAGGGCGGGAACGGGGAAACAGGCAAATTTTATACTGAGCGTTAACGATTGGGGCCTGTTACACGGCTATTATTATCCTGCGATACACTCATATCACGATCCGTATCACGTGCTGTTTAATAAACATTGACGCATAATCCAAACAATTTTTAAAACCGCGATAATATTGAGATGCGCTGTGTTGAGGGTAATATATGCATGTCTAGCTGTCAACACAACGAGTTCTTAAAAAACGTGCTTGTAATTCTTCTGCAATACAAAGCGTCGATAGCGGTGTCTGCTTACCATCAGGCACGACTTAAGGTTGTTTGTCATCATTGTTGCTTAAAAAAACCTTATACGGTAAATTTATCGCCGGTTGATTCCAGCCATCGGTAATCGTAAGTTTGTTAAAATCTGAATATATGGGAAGTTACAGTCAAATCTTGGATGGGTAACCACTTTGAGTGGTTACTAACTGAGCAACATGTTCTAGGGCATGATCGGTATTCTCTCCTACAGGCCATCATGACGGGAAACGTATTCGGAAAACGCAAATATGAAGGACGCAGAATGTCTTAGCTTTCCCTTTCGAAACCGGTCAGTACAATCGTTCGGGTTGATTACACGATCACAACTAATAATCAAATTAAAAACATATGTCAATATACTTCATTTCACTTTAGTAAAGTGCTGGTACTCTCCGGTTTGAAAGGGGTGATATCAGGGAGTGGACTGGGATTAAGACCATTGAGCAACTGTTCAGACTGGCAAATGATAAGGAGGCTTTTAAAAACCTGACTGCCAACCTTCAGGAGAACATGAAGAAGAACCGAACATGAAGACTTGGGTTGGAAGGATGGCACTGGCAGTCGCTTCCGAAAACTAGTGCCCACGCCAATTTTTGGGATTAGGTAACGGGCCCTGGGTATCCTTTAGGATGCAACTGTACTGGGATAACGCCAAGATGGTGATGGGAAGTTTTACAAGTTCTCTATGGGTTGTGAGCCATATACTGAATTTTACTTGTTTAGTCATACCTAGTTCAATGCAACCCGTCCTTATACGTCGTGCAGAAAGCTGATGTTTTAAAGATTTCAAAAAAGAAGTTTGTTTTAATGTACATACAAAAATTGTGGCAGTGACTTTCCGCTTATTGAGAAAAATAATGACACCTTTTTTACACATACTATGGGACTAGTTCGATTATTAGGGGAGAAGATTTTTTTAATATAGAATTATTGTGATTATTGCGTGATATTTGTTTCAGGAATACTTTGAGCTACTTACAGTGAAGAATCGCATCAGCGTGGACAAGAACTTCAAGTTGTCTCCCGCAAGGTTGTACTGCTCCAACAAATTCTCCTTGTGTCGCATGAAGCTCTGAACGCAACATAAAAAGCACGTATTAGTACATAGCAGGAGCATATAACTACCAGCTTCTTAATAAAAATGACTTCTTAATTACGCGCTCTATCATCTATTTATCTCGATGTATGATGGAAGATTGACGAATCACGGGTTGCACAAACTAACGATTACAGCCTCATCTACGTAAATATGTCTTCTCATAGACACTTGACAAACTTGCCTTACAATCAGATTTTAATGAATACCTACAGCTTACAATCTGATTGTATGGCAAGGTTGAAAAGTTTCATATTTAACCTCGAAACGCCCAGAGCGGGCGCGGTGCGGCGCTGTTACGGTGCGGGGCGAGGGCGGTTTTGAGATAAAGCGAATGCGGTCCGAAGGACGTCGTACCAAAAAACCGCGCGGTATTCGCGCGGGCTTGCGGAGCGGAGGCGGCGTGTGGGACATATGACGCGGTAATCGATAGTCGACAGTTTCGGAAAGATCAAAAATGCGAAACCGCCTCCGCCCCGCACCGCGCCGCGGCCGCTCTGTGTGTTTCGAGTTGGCTACGTCTTTAGGACAGTCAACGTCAATGATATGTTTACCATTTTACACCTTGTAATAATGCGAACATTATTAACATATCTTTGACGTACTACTACTATCAAGATCAAATATATTATCACATTTGGGACGCTCACGACGGATATATCCGTCACGGCGTGCAGCGCGATATTAACCTACATGCATTCCTATAGGGTTCAACTTCGCGTATGACATTCCGATGTCATGGCGTGAGAGTGACCGGTTTTGTACGAGTATTTGACAGAGCGTTGAAAATGTTAACAGTGACGTATCTACTGATTTACGTCATCAACTCGTCATAATACGATTTGAACAAGATACCTATCTATTAGTATGCGATAATTACCTATGAGGTTCGCTTTGAAACAATTAGATGAGTTTATAGACAGCACAATTTAATATCAATTACTGTGATCAGAGCGAGCCATGAATACGAGTATGAAGGTACGTATTGTGGTTTGCCCCTGTGCTTTGCCAGTATGCCACATACATAATCCGGTTATTGTCAACAGTAATAACATTATTCTAAATCTTGAAATTGGCTGAGCGACGCGCAGCGACGTTGCGGGACGGAGGCGGTTTTGCGGTAAAGCGAACGCGGTCTGGGGCAAGTTGCAGCAAAAAACCGTGCGGTATTCGGTAGCGCGGTAGATCGGAGGCGGCGTGTGTGACATATGAAGCAGTAATCGACAGTCGACAGTTTTGGAAAGATCAAAAATGCAAAACCGCCTCCAGGCCGCACCGCGCCGCGCGCGCTCTGTGTATGTTACGAACTTTAACTACAATAACCAGCGTGGGCAGACCTCCCACAAGGTTGACTGATGACCGGGTGCGGGTGGCGCGGGACCGGTCATTGCGGCACTCTTTGGGGAGGCCTATGTCCAGCAATGGACGTTATTCGGCTGATATGATGATGATAACATGACAAGACCACCGGGGGATGTACCTCCCATACAATTATGGGAGGCCTATGTCCAGCAGTGGGTATCGGTACGGCGGGAAATGGCGCAGGATCGGGTTAGGTGTCGGAGGCCAAGACTCACTTTGGGTGGGTGAGCCATCGTAATTTGGAGTTAGTTAGGTTTTTATGTCCAGCAGTGGACGTCCTTGAGCTAATATGGTGACATGATGATGACATAACCAATAAATAAACATGTCTATACAATTAGATACAAAACCAATTAAAATTCAAAGCTAACCGCATTAGTGAAATATAAGCCAACGTCAGTCTTTTCATGTTTTACGAGCGTATTTCGTAGAAGACATATATACATATCATTTTAGCAGTCTGATGATAATTATAGAAATGCGGTAAATACTTAAATTAACTCATAATTACATCTAAAGCTTTAGGCTTCGCCTTGTGTAGCAGCGCCATTATCTTGACAACCATCGGCTGTTTCAGTTGCTCCACCAGCAACGACAATTCGGCGTCCCGCTCTCGCCAATACTTGTATTCGGCTACCGGCCCGTTGCCTTGTCGTGTCTGAAAACATTTTTTTTTCATAGTAAATGGCAATGAATCGTTCACCATTGTATTTAAGTGAAACACCCATACCTTTTTCCTGTATTTAAATTTTTGTTAAGAGGGCGCAGTACGATCGGTGTGGATCGGTTCTCCATACAAACGTATTTATGCTCTCATTTTAAAACGCCATGCTAGAATAACATGAAAATTTGTATACACAATGGGATCCGGCATATCTAGGTCGGATCATAGTTTCTGTTGCTAGAAATTGTAAAAGAAAAAAAATACAGCGGCTTTTTGAGTTTTTTACGGCTTGTATGAAAACCTTAATAATCGCTGGATTTTTTCTCCGTAATAATTTCAAGCAACAGAAACTATGATCCGACCTAGATATGCCGGATCCGATTGTGTATACAAAGTTTCATGTTATTCTAGCCTGGCGTTTTAAAATGAGAGCATAAATACGTTTGTATGGAGAACCGAACGTACTGCGCAGTCTTAAGTTAAAGTTTAATTCTCTACAATCATGGTCACCCTACAACAACTTGTTTATAAAGATTAAACCTCTAACTGTTTTGACAGCACTTTGATTACGAAGAAAGTAAATTGTCACATTGAGTGAGATAAGATATTTCAAAAGTAATCGGACTCAGATGACATTCAATTTGACACGTATGACTTGACTGAAGTATTCTGATTGTAGAGTGACCATGAATTTCGTAAATAATTTAAAACATTTTGTTTTCGACACCAAAGATAAATAAACGTTAATTTCGCTAATAGTGGCACGAAGCAGTAGCTTATGATCTACTGAATCCGTAGTGTTGATCTTGCTCACGTCTCCCGAATCACCCTGTATACATATACTCGTACCAATAAGCAACTCAACATATATTCTGTTTTCATGCATCTGAAAATTGCCGGAACTGTACAAGAATGACGCGAGGTAGGCATGTCGGAAGCAAATCGGACGTGCCACCAGATTTATAGACGATTATTAAATACTATTCATTAATTCTTCTACGATTCTGTCAGAACTTATTAGCTTCCGACAAGCCAACTCTTACAGCGTACTTTGTGGTGAAAGCGTGGGTTCATCACAGCCGGGTAGGCGCTCACGTCGAACGGGTTAAGGATATGAAACAAAACAAGCAGGGAAACCGTATTCCATTGTCACCAACAAGTTGGTAACAAATCGTAGCGTGAGGATACTAGGATTCAACTGATAATGCTCAAATTACAGCCACCTAAAACACTTATATGCAATCAATTAGATATGGCTGAGCAAGTAAGGGGCGCGACATAATAACTGCAATGTATAAGGGAAGTTGGGGACTGTATGTAGTAGTATGTAGACCGCGGACTGCATTCCAAATGCATGCCGTCCGTTTGTTAATATTCTAAGACAGTCGCAAATATCTGAATAGGAGGTTGTTGTCGAAGCGACAAGTCAATTGATATGTCAAAGACTTCGATCAGTAATAAACCTAGATACACTATTTGCCTGTCAACGGCGTCCACGCTCAAGAGTGCTTAAATTCCGTTTAAGCACTCTTGCGTTCACAGTCGCGCGCTAGCCATCGGCGAGTCAACATGCCTAAGTGCTCCGTGAAAAAGTGCAAAAACAACACGTTAACGACGTTAAAAAAAGATGGAATTTCGTATTATCGATGAGTATTTATTTAAAGTTTCATAATTTATTGAATTTGTAGTTATATCAGGCTATCATACGCTTATAAAAAATATTTTATGTAAATATTTGAAATACTCAAACAGCCAACCAGCTACGCTGCTGTCTCTTTCCCTCACGTTGAGTTAGTCGTATATTGAAACGAAACGGAGAACGGACGAATTGGACTATAGTAAAATTTCGAATGAAAGGAGTCGCAGACTGAAAACTTTTTTTACGAAAGTTTACATGTATTGTTTTTATTGTACACACATAATTATGTATGGAGTGTATTTGTATTTTACTTTATTCATATATCGAAATCGGGTGGTAACAGTTTGTTTGTCTGACATGTCGCTCTGCTCAGTATACGTTGTTTAAATCAAAAACTTTTTTACTCATTTTGATACGGTTTTCACTTACATGTAGCTTACTAACCTAACTTACTATTAACCTTGTTACAGTTATCCAAAAAATGAAATTGAGAGAGATAAATGGAGGCAAATTGTAGCTAAAGAAAGAGGTGAAGAATATTTTAAACCAAATGATTCTAGCGTGGTTTGTTCCTGTCACTTTTCAGAATTTAGTTTTATGACAACGCATATAACTGATAAAAATAAACTATGTATTCAGTTTTCATTTAAATTTATTTCTTAATAATTGCCACTAAACTGACATTGATTAACTTTTTTAACCACTCACGCTAATTGGGTACACTTATTTCTGAAAATGCCCTTGTAACATTTAGTTAAAGCAAATTGTTCGTGATGATTTATATGGTATGAAAATAAAAAAAAATATGAGGGTACAATCTTACACAAATCGACATAGTCCCAAACTTAATAAAGCTTGTAATATGGCTACTACATAATATATACTACTTATATTTAAATATAAATAAATACATACTTAAATATAGGTACATAAAAAAACATCCAAGACTCAGGAACAAATATTTATGCTCAATTGCTTACCACACAAATAAATGCCCTGACCGGGAATCAAATCCGAGACCTCCTGCTTAATAGACAGACAGGGTCGCTATCAACTAAGCCAAAGTGGTCGTGTTGGTATAAATCGACGTTACCACCTGACAAGTCGTATGCTTGTATTCCACCGATGCCTATTAAAAAAAAAACAATTTCGACTCCACGGCACACGATACGGCCTCTGTTCCAATATTGACATCTAATCAGTGGAAAATCAACAGAAACGAAACTGAACCTAATTGCTCTTGATTTACGGTGTACAATCTGTTAACATAATGCGGACTTTTGTGGAAATTTTCCACAATCGATACGTGCATTTTGTAATGTTATAACCGCCAAACACTATCATTCAAAATAAAACGTTATGTTTGTGTCGTAAGGCTTAATATCGAATAAAAGGAAATGGTACAAAACGCATTACTTTTTTTTGTGTGTCTCCTATACACGCACACAGTCGCAATGAAATTCGGACACTTTATCGACTTGAATTTGCAGGTGATAGTGTATCTAGGTTTATTATTGATCGAAGGTCAAAGAGTACAGAAAAGTTACGGAAGCCAGACCAGATAATTGCATTTGATTGTGAGTGGTGAGTGGTATGGTGAGGTGGCATCAACATAGCTCTGAATGATTGAGCTCGCTAGGATTCGCTACGTAGAGAAGGCCATTTGCACCTTATGTCTTTATCAGTTAGGTTGCTTTTTGTTATGAAATTTAAGTTGTCTGGACATGTTTGTTTTCGTGGACCTTTCAGATACTTTTTTCTTACCATTAGACAGTTCGTGGGCTTGTTTGCCACCAACGTGCTATGACAAGCGTGTTACTCAATTGCCTCTCTTTTTACATACCTTCCCCAAGCAAGCAGTAATAGTTTCATCAATATGGTTCTCCCACATATTGACGGCCTCCTGAAGCTGATTCACGAATTCTTCGTCCTTCAAATCCAATACCGCTTGCTCCTCTTGCAGCGCTGGTATTACAGGCATTGGGAGGTGGATCTCGCCTTCAATGTGCTCTATAGTCCTGGATATAGAAATGATAATCGAATGTCATGAAGATCCAACTGCGCTTGAAATCATGCAAGTTGTTTACAGGAACATGTCTGACTTTTGTTATAATACCATTTTGTACAGTCCCGGCATGAAAAGGTTCGTCACTTTTCAACTCTATTTTAATGCCGTTAAAGTCGAAAAGTGATGAATCTTTTTCATTCCGTGACTATACAAGACATTTAATACGGTTAACACACGATTGTTCTTCGCGGCCGGTTCTGTTGAAATGTTATTGTTCATTATTTAATAAGCATGTTGGAACTGACCAGTCAACGATTCCGATGAGCTCCTTTATATCATTGGTGACTTCGTCAGCTGCGGTCTTGCCGTGGGATCCCATATGCTCATCATCTTCAAACTAAACAAAAAAATACTTGCATAACCTGATGGTAGTGTAAACTACCTAGTATATACAAGGTGGGCCCTGTAACAGTAGCAAATATTTTAAAGGCCGCTTCCTTAGGGTGAGTTGCACCATCTTACGATTACAGACCGATCAACGTTAAATATAGCGCCGGCAGCTGTCATTCCATAGAAACTTGTCAAACTTTCCATAGAATCGTATTTTAACGAACGCATCTTACGGTCACTCCCTTTGTCCCATTTTTTTTTCTATTCGGAGAAATTTTGATCTAAAGTTATGATATGACCTTCTAGTAATGAATTTTGATACCACGAGATTATAGCGCGCCAGTCACTGCAGTTTTTGAGGTATACTATCCGCAAAACTATCTGGCCGGTAGGGCAATAAACGTCCGCTACCGTTAGGGGTGTAACATGTCGATAACTTATAATGTAAACGTCGATATAATTATTATATTTTCAAGTGAAATCTTATATCATTACTGATATTGTTTTTAAAGTTATCTAATGAATAATACTAAATGTTGAACACGGTCACGAAGTAATTCGGCTTCCACCTTATCACTGCCAGTATAACCCGATAGAGTTGATATGGGTTCAAGTTAAAGAAGTTGCGACGAAAAATACCACGTTTAAAATGGCAGATGTTGAGAAATTGTTAAATGAAGCGATCGATCATGTTACAATAGACGACTGGGTAAAATGTGTTCGCCACGCTGAAAATCTCCAGAACAAAGACCTAGCTAAAGCACTTTTTATTGATACCAACCGTCTTGTCATTAACATACAAGACGATAGTGACACTGAAGACGAAGAAGAATAGCTAGTATTTTACTTGTTTAGTTATTTATTTTGTTATACCTCCTTATTATTTTATTGTACCTATAATATATTATGTCAATAGTTCAATATACCTATTTATATTTCGATAGTAACTATACAATATTGTTATATAAAACACCACGTAATGTATACCTCCTTATTATTTTATTTTAATACTTTATTTATTTATTTATTTATTCGGAGATCCAACAGCTGCTTAAACTACATTAGTTCCAAACCTATGATACAAAAAGCCAATTACAGGTTCTCACCAGTAACAATACATTATGTCAATAGTTCAATATACCTATTTATATTTTGATAGTACACACAAAACACCGCGTAATTTATATTATTTGTTTCATTACTTTATCGACATTCCTTTTTATGCGTAACGCTACCTGCCCTATTGGTGTTCGGCCTGCTCCATAAGCCGTGCAGGTGTGAAAGAGATAGCACGATTCCGATGATTTATGACCTGACCGGCCAGATAGTTTTGCGGATGGTAATAGTATCAAGTTATGAGTCAGAATAGTTTATGAATTATATATTTTATAATAGCTATTTACGATACAAGGGTTGTAAAACAAAGAAAGGCCGATATCGCAGATGTTTGAGGCCCGAGCCGCAGGCGAGGGTCATAATTATGCGAGAGAGGGCTTTCTTTTTTACGACCCGTGTTTTGTACACAATTTTACGTCACCCCTTGGCCAAAAAGTGGGTTTTTTCCAGACGCGCAGCGTGCGGAAAAACGCGCTTTTTGGCAAGGTGTGGTGTAAAAGGTATTTTTCATTGTTTTTTTTTTAATTAGTAGTTAATAATATAACTCCAGAACAGTAAAAAATACACGTAATCTATCTTTAAAAAAAACTTCCTTTTCAACTGGGACCACTTGGAAATAATTGCTGGCTTGCTAAATAGTGGACCGTTTAATTTTTTGCTCCTGTTACAGGGCCCGCCCTGTATATACAGGGTCGCATGTCTACGTTAAGATTTCCTTGTATAATTTCCCTATTAAAACTTGGGTATGTGCACATTTTCACTTGTAAACACGGACAAAATAATATATATACATCATTGCACCCAACCCACAGTGGCACATGTTAATGCTAGGCATGATTCAATCAAAATTTGTTCTCCAGTGTCCACTCACCTAACACTAATTCGAGCGTAGCCTATACATATAATATTTGTAATAAAAGTAAAAGTAATTTATTCTTCAAATTAGGCATATTACATGCACCTATGAACGTCAATAAACTACCATCGTAATGTTATGGGATTCCACTGTAAAAGCAAAAGATATGGCAAAAACAAGGTCATTTCAGACCATATTTACTGCCTTAATCTTACCAAAAAATTAAATGTAATTAAAACTATAAAAAAATAGTAATAAACATAACTATACCTGGGACAGCATGAAACTGAACTTTGCCATGTCGTTTTTATCCTGGGGGTCAAATGGAGGGTTAAAGTAGTATTGAAAAAAAAAAATGTTCGTCAATATAAATTTTTTTCTTCTACTAGTTAAAAGTTTAAAGAGTTTCGGTTGAGAAATGCGAACTGTTGAAGAGAATATCCGGAAAGCAAGCTGATACGGAGACGCTTCGCTCGCTCGGTCAACTAGTACTTAACTCAGACGGTGCCTATGGCAAGCCTGTCCCGATCTCCCGTCCGCTACCCTTTGAAGTCTCCGCCGTCGAGTTAAGTGGTACGTCCTTGCCCAATGCCCATGTGTCACAGATATCTAATAATAATAGGCAAAAAATGGCTAAAGAAATATACTTACACCATCCAAATTGGACTTCATAGAGCGGGGAGTAGCCCCACCAGACACAGCACGCATACTTTTAATCCTAGAACATAAAACAATTGGGTTTTTCGAAGTACATCACTACGAGTATACAGCAGAGAATAATTAAGAATAAGAATAAGAATTTCTTTATTTGCCATTAAGGAACACATACAAGAATGAGACAAATAAAGTTAAGAAACATAACTAGACTAGGTATTATACAAATATTATAACGCAATAAGTGTGGCAAATGGGTCCCAGTTTCAGCATGTGCCAAGCTTAGCAGCCCAGCGCTAGTTTTCAAACTGGTCCCTGAGAGAGTGGTCGCTATTCTACTTTTACAACATGAAGCAGTTTCCGTGCTCAAGAGATAATAATTTTACGTGTATGGTCGATGAGTGTGCAAAATTGTGTGTTTGCGTGCGTGTGTAGTTCGTGTTATTGTTTATTTAATGCGGTTAGCGTATGACATCAAATTAGCAAACACTGGGTACATTTCGCTAACATGGAAAAGAATGACTCAGTATTGGGTAGCTCAAGGTTGACGAACAAGAAGAGAGCCATCAGTGATGGCCCATCACATCACTTACCTAAAGCAGAACCAATTTTCGAAAATAATTACAGAACATAAGCCGAAAAAAAGTCCAAAATATCTAACTTCTAGGTAAATTACTTGGTAGATTACTTCAAAGATGACGTGTTTGCAGTTTTTGAATAATGCGAAACAAGATCTCATGAATATATTCGTGATAAAATAAAACCAATAAATATTAAATAACTAAATACAATTACATGCAATATAAATATGTTAATTTTATTAACAACCACATGTGACATAGACAACATTTTCTGGATATATCAACTTTATGTAAAACTATCGATATATTGGCCTGTGATGCGGTTGCCACTCACTATTCTGCCACACGCAACAAATACGATAAATAATAATTATCAATATTTACAAACTTTATGGTTGTGCAATGTGTCAGGATATACTTCGCAGCAGCGGGATATTACTATCATAACCGTCGCTTAAAACAGGTGCGACAAAATCTAGTGCCAAAGGCGGAGCTTATGTTTCCAGTGACGTTTCAGTGCCCGATCGCAACTCAGTCAACTATCCGACGTAGAGTTGAACGGTTGACATTGTGTCAAATGAAAATAATTAAAATTTAATAGTTACCCGCAACAGATATTATTTTATAAGTGTTGACCAGCACTATTAATTATTGCATAAGCCACACGAATAGCAAGCTGGAAGATATTTCTTTTCATTCTTTAAATATTCAATTTACAACAATCCCATACATTTTTGTGATGGATGACGCTATGCAATATATGTTTCGGAAAGAGTATATTAGAATATAAATAAAAGCGTACGGATAAGTACGCTTTCGATATTAGTTGATAACATCTTAAGAACGCATTTAGTGAAGGTTGATTTTTCTCGGACAAGAAGAGGCGATACATGAAATTGAATACTGTCGAGGACATAGTAATTTGGTTTAAAACCACAGTATGCTCGCCTTTTTTATACAACGACGGTGGCAAACAAGCTTACGACCTGCCTGATGGTCACAGTTTAAGACGGGGAAGTTTGCCGACCCTTTATTAACTTCGGTATATCAACAGCTAGAGACATAATGCAAACTCTCTCACAATAATGCTCACTCTCATCACAGCGTATCATCGGGAGCTCTGAAGACCTTACTCACCCCCGCCATTTCTCATTGACGGACAAGCAATAATATTGGTTAATCGTTTCGAAGACATCTAAACTTGCCCGGAGGGCACTTCCTCCGTTTTGTCATGGATAAATAATTAGAATGAAAATAAATTTACTTTTATCTTAGTACTGATGTGTTTTGACTAAATTTTGGTCAATCAACCCAATCATGATTTACCAAAATTTACCGGACCTAAATCATTTCCTTTGCACAACTGCTTGATATTTCTCGGTGAGTTTTAGTATATATGTAGGATAAAAGTTTATTGATAGTATGAGGAGCCTATTATTCCAAGAACTACTAGCAGATGATGCAGGTGAGACCTAAGGTGAAAGTATACCGCGAGACAGTTTACTGATAGCACGATCGGGTTTGCATCCACTTATCATCCACTTGCTAGATTCACTAGCCAGCTTTTTTTAACCGACTTCAAAATTTCAAAAGAGGAGGTTATCAATTCGGTTGTATGTTTTTTTTTTTTTGTTTTTTGTTTTTTTTTTAATGTTTGTTAGTCCATAACTTCGTCATTTCTTAACCGATTTGGAAAATTCTTTTTTTGATTGTAAGTATATATATCCAAGTTGGTCCCGTTTTTGTCAAAACGCAGTTCTGATGATGGGATCCATGAGGAATTGAGGGAACTCCTCAAATCTTTAAGGCAAACATATAGTGATTTTTGTGTTTTTATCAACAAGTCAAGCATTTTCATCCAAAAATATGACATTGGATGAAGTGGAATTGCTCATGATGATCAGAACAGAACTCTTCAACGACGAAAAGTTCACGTTTGGCGATTTGTCCTCCTAGCTGTGTTTGTTAAGGCAAGCTCTTTCCATACAAACTTTGTGCAAGTTTTTCTTCGTTTGTGTTTGCACTCCAATTACTATTTTTGGTCCATATGCTTATTTTTTTTTTAGCTATGTCTTGATGTTTATCTTTTTTAATTTTATTTATTTTTCGTATTTTTTTATTTTTATTTTTTTTGAATTAATGCAAAAATTTAACATCAAGTTTTGCGTATATCCAATATGTAGCAACAAAAAATAAAATTAGATGCTGCAGTGCCAAAACTAACGGAAAAAACTTGCACAACCTTTGTATGGAGAATGGCTTGCCCTACCCTGCGCCTTAAGCAATTTCTATTTTCACGATTAATTTTTGTCATGCTTGATTTCTGATGATGGGATCCATGAGGAATTGAGGGAACTCCTCAAATCTTAAAGGCAAACATATAGTGATTTTTGTGTTTTTATCAACAAATCGAGCATTATCATACAAAAATGTGACATTTGATGAAGTGGAACTGCTGATGATGATCAGAACAGAACTCTTCAACGACGAAAAGTTCACGTTTGGCGATTTGTCCTTCTGATGTGTTTGTTAAGCAAGTTCTATTTTCACGATTGATTTTTGTCATGCTCGAGTTCTGATGACGGGATCCATTAGGAATCGAGGGAACTCCTCAAATGTGAAAGACACACAAATAGTGATTTTAGTATTTTCATGAACTAATCAAGCATTTTCATTCATAAAAGTGACATTTGATGAAGTGGAACTGCTGATGATGATCAGAACGGAACTCTTCAACGACGCGTAGTTCACGATTGGCGATTTGTTCTCTTCGTTTTGTTTGTCAAGCAAGCAAGGTTTTTTCATGATTCCATGAGGAATTGAGGGTACTTAGTCTTCTACCATTATAAACATATATTATAGCCATTTTTATTTTATTGTATATCTATCTAAGAGTGCACCATCTAAGTATAATAATCTTTTACCGGCCTCCCCCATTGAAGTCATTTTTTTTTTCTTAAAAATTATTCTTATTTTCGTTAAGAGGGCGCAGTACGCTCGGTCTGGTTCGGTTCTCCATACAAACGTATTTACCCTCTCATTTTAAAACGCCTAGCATGGCGGAAACTATGGTCCGACCTAGATATGCCGGATCCCATTGTGTATACATAGTTTCATGTTATTCTAGCCTGGCGTTTTAAAATGAGAGCATAAATACGTTTGTATGGAGAACCGAGCGTACTGCGCACTCTTAAGAACGCGATCGTGCTAGCTATTTACTATTTCGAGTTAGTCGCCTGTGTTTGGGGCGATAGACGTTCCATCTTGACGGTATACTTTAGAAGAGAGTAAGTTTATTAGTGGTTTTACTGTTTAATTTTTTCAAACTATTAATACTTTAATGACAAATAAAAATCACGAGTCAAATGTATTCGAACCAGTCAGGGCACATCTAACTTTTTTTATTGGTGCAATAGTATAAAACCTTTGCGGAAATGTAGTCTACTTAAACTATTTTGAATATTTGATTGGCCAATGATACATAAGACGTTTTAGTTTCATAATCGTGAAAAATGGACCATATTTCGACGTCAGTTTTGTTTGACGTTACTCTTCTATACTTATTATATTTCGATGACTACATGTAGTAGTGCGATATGGATAAGGTTTAATTACCTTTTTTCAGCGTTTTCGCCTCTTGCTATGTTCGACATTCTACGATAGTCCGAGGGCCGCAGATAATTCACCTATATGCGAAGAAACAAACTGTACATTATGATTCACAAAACCAATTGACAACATTTCAAATTTTTAAGTAGTATGGAATCGTAACTCATTTCGTTAATTTGTTAACAAAAAACCCCAAAATATTTATTAAATATTTTAATAGTTATTTGTTTTCTAAATATTCACGAAAATGTGAAGAAAGCCTACCATCGTCGTAATGACGTCACTACTACGAAATTATGACAGTCACAGCGCACAAAAAGAAAAGCAGTTCACTTTCTTTAGTAAATCTGTCGTAGCAGTGCTTCGGTATGATTTGTTACACTGTGACGATTTATTTGTCACTTACTCTCTTTTAGAATGAGATACTTTTGAAATTGATATATCTACAGGTTGTGGCCTGTAATAGGAGCAATAATGGTAAATGGTACACTATTGAGCTCTCTAGCAATTATTTCCAAACGGTTTCAACTGTAAAAAAACTTTATTTTTTTATACAAAAATAGCTTACGTGTACTTTTTTACTCTACTGGAGTGATATTAATAACTATTTATTTAAAAAAACACTAAAAATTTAATAAAAATGTTAAAAATCACAAAAAAAACCGCTTAAACCAAAAATGCGACATGCGATGTGTGCCACGATCCATTACTTGGAGGTCATAAGTTTAGATCTAAATTTATCCCAATTTAAAAAAAAAACCATATATATTTGGACACAAGAGGTTTCTGCAGATGCTCTAAGGAAGCATACTTTAAATTTATTGCTCCTATTACAGGCCACACCCTGCATATGAAATTGGGATATTTTCGTGAATTTAAAAATGTGGTTTTACTTCATTTTTTATCCTCTATTTGATTTTATCGGTAAAAAGCCGGCTTAAAAAATTTAATGTTGTTAATTATGTATATGCGTCCCAAATTCACTGCTTTTACGGTTTGTTGCACGGCACGATTAACCGAGACTGTATTATCTCGCTGTCGTCTTGTCATTATAGAAAAGACCGAGGGAGATTAACAAGGATATCACAGGTGGTCAATGTAACTCCTAATCGATGAGCTTACTGTAGCATCACAGAAATTGATTTATGGGGGAGATAAATAGTATTCATAAAAAACTGCTATGCAGGGGCTCATTCCTTTGCTAATTGCAGCGACCCAAAACAGTATCGGTAATTAAGGCGGGGCTACGAATTTGTTTCTAATCGTCTTTTGAAAGAGTCTTTTGAAGGAGGCGCACGCGTGCGCGCGAGAATCGCGGTTTGCCGACCTAACCCCTGGTATGTAACTGAAGCTGTCAAAATGTCACCTGTGTAGCTCCCTCACTCTTTTTGGTCCCGTGGCCCCTAGCAAAGGATACCCAGCGACAAACGCCTTCGTCATCCTGGTCTGCGACTGTCTCGAGGTGCTGTAGCTAACAGCGGTATACCAAGTAACCTGTGTAGCTCCCTCGTTGTCTTTCTGGTCCCCGTGCCCTCCAGCGAAGGACACGCGGCGAGATAGGTGACCGCCCTCGTCGTCTTGGTGTGCGACTGTTATCTCGCGGAACTGCCGCTTAAATAGTGGTATGAACGACTAAAAAAGAAAGGGAAACAACATTACATTATTCTTATTTTTTTAACGGTTGCTAGAAGTCTCTCTTTAGTTGGTGATAGTTATGAGTGGTAAAATATGACGTGTGCGTGAATCAGTGCTGCAACAGACGTAGGCGACGTGCTGAGACTGACGTGAGACGTTAACGAAGATTGGCTGGCATGTGTTACATCTATGAAGCTTCTCAAAAGTATCGAGAACAGTGTTACGAAGGCAAATAATAGTGTAGGAAATCTCGTACCTTCTTCGACTGCAAACCTAAGGGCATAAATACTTTCCCAGTCGTTAGCCCCACTAAGAACTTCTCAGGCATAGTTGCCAAGGTGATCTGCGGGGTCTCAGTGATCAGCGGGGTAATTACGCAACGTTTTGGAGCGTACGTAAGTTAATTGACAATTAGATCTACCTATCTTACGTTCGAAAAGCTATGTGATTATCCTGCGGGACCCCGTATGGATAGACTCACGAAGTATATGTAACGGCACTTTCTACTTCACATTTGTGCTGCTGACAACAGTGGACCCTAGAGGTCAAGAGCCGATGTTTCTGAAAACAAATAGGTATAAAACTACATACCTCCTTCAACTGCAAACCCAAGCTCATAAGCACTTTGCCAGTCGTCAGCCCCACTAGGAAATTCTCCGGCATGGTTGCCATGGTGATCTCTGGGGTCTCAGCGAGTGGGACACCGTGTGGCGAGAGTCTAACGAAGTATATGTAACGGCACTTTCGACTCGCGATTTGGGGTGTGATGGCGCCGAAGATTGGGATGAGTTTGGGGTATTGGATGATGCGGGGTACTGGTCTCTGTGGATGGAGATTGATGAGCACTGAGAAGCAGTTCTTCTTGCTAAGCGACCGCATTGTTTTGAAGCATAGTAAGGATTAAAACTATTAACCCTTTGAACGCCAAGAGCCTACAAAGTGGTCGTGTGTCGTCGTGCCCACCACGCCAACAACCACTAAAAAGTTTGGAGTGAAGGTGTACTTTGGTCATGAAAAAAATCAATTAAGAATTGTTTTTTTTGGTTTAAACGTTACATCAAATTTTGATACCTTGCGTTCAAAGGGTTAAAAGGCATAACACAACTGTGGGGATTTATATGCCCCAATGTGTGGACATTCGATTCAACAAGATCACATGACATAGACGTTAGACGGAAGCGTGCGACTTTGCGAGAACTGTCGCAGATAATTGGATGTCCGACTGAAATCCACAAAACCGTCCTTATATTATGAATTATTGTTTTTGTTTAGTTAAATGTACGACAAGAGTCCGCTGGATACGGGTGGCGCAGGATCGGTCATTGTGGCGCTCTTTGGGCATATTCCTCCCATGTCCAGCAGTGGACGTCCTTCGGCTGATATGATGATGATGAAATGTACGCACGGTCATCTAGCAAGAAGAATTTCGTAAATCCACGTCGCAGTTGATACAGTTCTAGTGCCGCATCGCAGTCCCAGGCCGGATGGCAACAGTGTCTATACTTATTAAAATACGTAGGTAAGTTGGTAACTCCAGGCGAAATATATTTGGAATGTCTTACAATTATAGTGTAGTACTCGATAGTGCCATCGATTTCCGGATCTATGTCCTCAGGAGCTAGAAATAATAGCAATCATTAGGTCCAAACACTGACTTTCTACATAAGCATATAAAATTTAAATAGGCACGTTGACAACCCTGCTGTAACGATAAATTGGGAACCAGTCGGGCCGGAGCCTTTTGATGAATTAATTTGCAATCAACTGAATTAAGTACTGCGTATGAATGATACAATTAATGCAAAACAAATACTTACTCTGGTGCACACTTCAATAAAAGTAGTTTACAGAACATAATATCAATAAGTAAAGGCAAACAACAGGCTGTATTATCACTAAAGAGCGATCTCATTACGTGTATGTTAGTTGAGCGATCGCCACACATACATTTGAGTACAACTGCTTCCTACCGGCAAAAGGCAGAACCACAGTGTAATCATATTTCGTACAATGGTGTCACGACCGCAAACTTCGGGAAATCTTTTTTTTTTTTTGGAAGCGGGGTGAAACGGGAAGCAACTCGTACCGAGTTGCATACAGCGCGTTTTTAGGCAACTCGGTACCTGAGTTGAAGGGATGAACCTTAAATAAAATACAGAACATTTTGTTTTAAACCAAACCTGTCTATCTTTGTGTTGCCTGTTGTTTGCCTCTACCACAGATATCAGAGTAAAGTAGATCCGCTCATTTAAGTTGAATGATTTCTGTACATCTGATCTATTCTCACTAATGCACAAATCAGTAAGTTTGAGAGAGACCGACAAGTGACATGTGACAGGTCTTCACCTGTCAGTGTCTCCGTCTTCATAACTGAAAATTTGTTCTGAACTAACGTTGTGGTGTGTTAAGTTTATATGGGATTTAACATCCTGGTGTGCTTTGGAATGGAGACAATTCGTTAACAGCCGAAAATGATCGTACAATCTATCGCATTTTAACTCATTTTGGTGCACCATTAGTATTTAACGAGACAACTAGGTACATGAAAAATCATCTGGCTTAATACTGCGAGTCTGCGTTTCTCTGATGTCTGTGGCCTCTACTTATTAATACTGCAATGCAATTACGCACTGCACTTTGTCGTTTAATTGAGGTGTGCACTAAAAAGTATTTGTATTATATTGTAACGAACTTACGTGGCGGGAAGTAGTATGAGTCCTCAGCTTTCAAAGGCGCCTCTTCTTCCACCAGTGAGAGGTCTGACCTGTCTTCCAACTCGCTCTCCTCCATGCCGGCCACCGCAGTGTTCTCGATATCTGTTCGTAAGAGTTGAGTTCATTCTAGCCAGCCGTCCGTGATACACAGAAAGCAGCTAAGATATTTTTAGGTTAGAAAGCTAGATTAGATGGTCAGATGGCAGTCAGTTTGTTAGTGCCTAAGCAAATTTTGGAATTAGGTGGCGAGCTTGGGGTCGAGGCTCTAAAGATTATGCAAAGCTTAGGCTAAGGCCAGAAAAGCCAACAAGTTCTGCAATGTATGTATTAATTTTCTTCATTTGTAATCGGGGTCTATTTTATTAAAGCTGAACAATGAACAATTGACAACCATCCCATGACTTGCACGTCCGCACGCTGTGTTCTCATAATGAACACCCATGGGCGCGTCAGTGCGCTAGGGTAGCGTCAAATGACGTCACGCCGGTCTTTGAGAGCGTTCTAGCGAAACAGATATCAGGCGAGAGAGGTAGGGCACGTGAGGGAGTTAAGGCATAGCGGAACGTCATCTCGCTCATATGGGGCAGTCCAACTGGATGGTAGACCACAGCCATAATAAAACCCCTACCTACTTACTTTAGGTATGTAGTGTTGTGCTCCTGGTGGTAAACTTGAGAATGAGGGAACTGCATATGTCTCTAGTCAACACAATGAATCACCAAGTCAATAAAACTCCAAGCTCCATCCAAGAAGTTTAAAGACCAATCTTTCAGGCATGGATGTAGCTTGGATTCGCTCCCTTCATTTTAGTTTTTAGTTTTTGTACCTTGTAACTTACCTTATAATAAATTTCACTCCTGCTGATACGTTTAGCTAAACTGTAAGTGTTAGCCTAAGGAATACATAAATAAATAAATAAAAGGCCGGCAACGCACTGTCGTTGTACATAAAAAAAATATCACCACACCGCCACACCCCTTTCCTAGGCCCGTGCGTTATCTGTTACGTAGCAACTTGTATTTCATCTGTCTCAGATAACGCGTAAAGGGTCAAAATATAACACTCCCCGTTCAGAGTGATCAAACAGTGTCAGTGACAAATTAAATAGCTGTTATGTTGGTATAGGACTAGTAACTAAACACGAAATGTATGTAGGTATTTAATAACTATGTGTATAGTTCTTACCATCTCCAGTTTCTCCTTCAGCAAGTCCTGAGAAAAACGCACATTTATTAAAATTGCAATAAGCTTCTAGGCATCTGCTCCACCAACCACAGAAAATAAGCGAGAAACGAGAAATGAGTTGGCGAGCAGCGAGAAGTGAGTATTTTTATAAGCTTTTACTTAAAATGCACTGTTGATACTTACATATGTACTCGTAAGTTAAGTTGTTATCAAAATTTGTAATCCTTTTTTTAGCCACTTGCCGGTATCCGATTGAGCTGAAATTTGGCATACTTATGTAAGTTCGGTGACAATACAATATTATGGCACCATGGATTAGATCTGATGACAGTGATGATGGAGACAGAAGGCGGCCATAGCAACTCCTAAACTACACAAGATAAACCCATCGTGTTTGGGCTCATTCGATCATCAACGATAAGTTGATGATTGTGGAAATTTACAGTCGGCAGTAAAAGCATGTAACAAAATGAATGTTTTGCCAGAAACTTAACATAATAATCCGTTTTAAAAAACTGTTTTATACCGAATTTTGCAAGTTATCGCGCGCGGTCGACGGGCACAGCATATCGAGCGAGCGAGATATAAATTTGATATGTATTATATCTCTTTAGGGTTCCGTACCTCAAAAGGAAAAAAACTGACACTTTTAGGATCACTCGTGTGTCTGCCCGTCTGTCCGTATGTCACAGCCAATTTGATCTGAAACTACTCAACCGATTGGGTTGGAATTTGGTACAAACATATAAGTCGGTAACCCATAAACGAACATGTAATGTAAATAAATGAATTTGAAACATGGGTACCCCTTATTGGTGTCTCAGAATTTAAAAGTTTTGCAAACTATATCGTGTGATCTATCAAACTATCACTGAAAAACTGCCTTGCCCCGATAAAAAGACGTAAATGTCATGAGTTTTCTATGAAGATATCTTTTTTAATTCACAGTACACGGTTTTAAATGTGGATTAGTAGTAATAGCGGTTCCGTAACCTTTCATCACGCGTGGCCCAACACACACTTGGCCGGTTTTTATATGGAATCTATATCTATTATAAATGTAAACGTGGGAGATTGCTATGCTATAATCGTTTATTCGTCATAGTGGTAGCCGTACAAGCCCGATTTCAGAGAAATACTGCAAATCGATGTACAGTTTAGCCGTTTGGCACACGCATACTAGAGGTCAAAACATATTTTTTGACCCGCAGTTCCTATAAAAAATTCCCTTAGGGGGGGAGTAAAGAGACATTTTACTTTTTAATACTTAGTGAAATTATTTTCAAGATTGCTTTTTTGAGGTTAGATATGAGGATATCACGTATCATTTGTGGTATATTGTATTTAAAAAAAACAGCCATATCGTGTCTGGATGAACCCAAACTTGGTATGTTTCGAAAATTACTTTTGTTTTAATTAAAAAAAAAATGGCTGAAATGTAATGATGTGGTATATTTTTAGAATCGCCTTAAAAAGCCCTTTCATATGATACTACACAAGATAGGTTTCTGAAAAAAAAAATCCATACAAAAAGTAAAATGTCTAATTACTCCCCCCCTAAGGGAAATTTTTTTAGGAACTGTGGGTCAAAAAATTAGTTTTGACCTCTAGTATGCGTGTGCCAAACGGCTAAACTGTACATCGACTTGCAGTTTTTTTAAGCATACAGCTTACACTATCAGCGATGGGACAGTTGCCTTTAAGTACAGTCACCGGCAATAGTATCTTCCTACAAGAAGGCCGCTTAAATATGTGACACGCTCTTATGACGCTACAAATAAGAGTGTGTCACATATTTTTGCGGCCTTCGTGTAGGAAGATACTATTGCCGGTGACTGTACCTACTTATAATATTCAGGATTATTAAAGGGACTACTGGGTATCATATATAATGTAAAATCTAGGTAAAGTGGCAAAAAAATTAATGCACAGAAAAAACGACTGTTATTATGCTCTGAGCATAAAGTACTTTTTTCTTTACGTTTTTTGGCAGATTACTTGTACAGTATCGATTTTACTATAGGCCTACCATTTTACTGACGGTTCCTCTGGTGATCACGACTCTCAGCCTTGAGGGCCCAAGTAAGAAAAAAGCGTTTTATCTGCTCATTGCACAGTCCAGGGGGTCTACTCCGAAATTCGAAATCCGAACTTCGCATGGTGCCGTCTCTTTCACTCTAAAAGTGTATGACAGGAGAGTGAAAGGGACGGCACCATACGAAGTTCGAATTTCGTAGTAGACCCCCAGACGCGTAACACATTGTGGTTAGTTGGGATCACACGCAAAGTATTAGAATAACCGGTGCCGCTGCCGCCGCCGCTCGTAGTCGAGGCCTAGCCGTTATTCGATAGCTACTTATATATATAATATTTTATAACGAACCTTTCATACTCTTCGATGAACCAAGCTTAAGACTCCTCACACTCTTAAGACTCCTCATGCTCTTAAGACTCTTCATGCTCATAGTGTCCAGTTTATCCGCCGACGGAACTGGGGCTGACGCTGGCTCAGCTACTTCCTTTTCCTTTTTCCCCTTGCCCTTCTTCTTTGGTGGTGGTGGCGGGGGCGGAGGTGGAGGTGGGATGAGCCCTGATTAAATAAAAGTATTGATTTAATAAAATCTTTTTCATAATTCGTTTTATGGGTTCTGACTCAGAACTTCTGTCTAGAAAAGTTCTCAACTTTTTTACGGTCCCAATGTCTCTCTGTCCGTCCATTGTCACAGTAAACAATTGGAACTTTAGTGGGAATTACTGTGATCGCTACAAAAATAAATAACAACATAATAATATAGCCACATACGAACTGAGCGAGCAGCCCCGCGAGGCAGCCGCGTGGGGAAAATCCCGGGTTGATCAGGACGTGCCTCGCCCGACGTAAACGCACGCCCTGCCTTGCCCGAGCGTGCCACGGCCCGAGCCGAGCGTTGTCGGTTTTTGTCGACGCTCAAAGGCGCCTCAGTGGGTTTGCCGTGCTCACTCACGACGGTAAACGTATTTCCTCATGAGTAATGACGATCTTGAGCAAAATGGGCTCCTGATCCTTTATACAATCGATCTACAGACCCGAGGCTGCCTCGCGTAGGAAACATCCGAGGCAGCTTCGCGCGACAAAAATCAGAGGCTACATCGAGAGGCTGTTCGCTCAGTCAGTACGCGGCTATAACCAAAAGGCCCTATAGCCCATATATAAATGTAGTATTTCTAAATAATGCCTTTCCACATTTGTGTTTAGAGGGTTTGTTTGCGAGTCCAACTCACACTTGTACCTGAAAAAAGACTACAGCTAGGGAGGATTATCATGAACAATTTGCAAAAAGTGGCATTTAAATTTGAATCATAATATGCAGGCCATAAGGTCAAAATTTGTTGGTATTGTACCTAATTCTTTTTACAAATGATTTATTTATTTATTTAAGAAACAAACAGTCGTTTACAATCAGGTTTACAAAAATATTACTTGAATTATGACCTGGAGTTTCCTTATTGTATATACACCGCAGTCTCTAACACAACAAATAACATTGTGAAGGTACTAGGTAGTTATATTTGAAAGGTATAGGTAGACTCACGAGAGCCGGCTCACGATCTGTGCACAGTTGTATCAAATTAATTTTAATTTTACAATTTTATAAGAAATTCTCGCCAATTTTCGTGAATCTACCTATAACCCATAGGTACATAAGTATACTTATAGATAGTAAAGCTTAAGTGTAGAAATTTGTGACATTATTACCGAATGGTGACATATGAAATGAGAAATTAACATCATGAATTACCGAAAGGCCCGTTTTAGTGAATTAATGGAACAGTTAAACAAATCTGTTAAAAAATGATTTACTTTAAAATTTATTTGTTTCACTGTACTAAGTGTCTTAGTAGAATACTTTAACTAAATCACACTAAATGAACTACTTACTCCATTCAGTAAACTCCTTATCCTCATGAATGAGTTTGTCCACAATAATCTTAGTAACATAAAATGTCTTTTTATCCAGTGCCAATTCAGTAGGCCCCAGAGGTTCTGTGATGAACTTAGAAAACTTCTGTGTCACTTCCGGTTCATCAAACATGTTGTAGAAGAGGTCCTCATCATCAAGGCCCATGAAAGAGGTGATCCTGTCTTTGATCCACATGGCTCGTGGGTCATTTCTAAAGTCAATCAGGTCAATGCTAGTTTCTTTTAGGGTGCCTGCAGTCCCCACTGTCGAAATACTCATCCTGAAAATTATCGTTTTACAAAATATTAATATTAGCCCCTCAGGGTAGTTTTTTCGGGGTGGCTGCGGACCCCATTGTTGAAGTACTCATTCTGAGAATTATTGTTTCACTAAATCTCAGGCCTATGTCCAGCAGTGGACGTCTTTCGGCTGACATGATGATGATGATGATGAAATCTCAGACTCCCAGTACTCTAAAACAGTCAAGACTTCTCACCAAATCAACATCCTGGCCCTGTTTCTGCTACCTAGCCAGTGTTTATTGATAAGAATATCTTTTTTAGTTTTTCGTCCTACACCCAAGTTTGTCCTATGATCACTGGTAGAAATACCTACATCCAACACCACCACCATATCAGCCAAAGGATGGCCACGGTATATGCCATAATCACCACGCTTGGTATGCGGGTTGGCGATCACAGTATCTCCACTCCACCACACTCCAAAGATGTTGCTGTCCATCCCCCAGCGGTCTTGGTCATAGTTTTAGGACATATCCGGGTCCAGATACCTACATACATAACTTGAAACTATTACCTATACCTAGTGTTAAAAAATGATCATCAGAATTGATAAAATAATCAAGGGAGACAATAAATATGTTGGGTGGTGCAACAAAATAATAGTTAAGACTAAGCTAATATAATTCATGCATAAGGTTCTGAGATAGTCTTTTGCATCTTCTTCTTCTTTACTTTTTTTAAATCTTTATTTATTTTTGAGCTTTTGTCAAGATGACGATGCCTGCTCCAATAACTAACACAGTATTTTGTTTAAAAAATTACTTGTACCACTCTAAACTTTCTTCAGCAATTAACTTAAATATATACGCCCTAACTTCTCAGCCCAATTCTCCCTCAACAGAAGAATGCTCTTCACCATCACAATGAGACTTTCAATTCCTACACTCCTCTTCGTGCTGTTCTTCTGTGGACGCTCTTCAGGTGTATACATCATTAACAATACTTACTTACCTGATTTGTTAAAGTTATGATTACGAGATGCGAATATAGTAAAGTTCCATTCCGCAACGCTTGATATTTAATAACGTTCAATTCTCTGACAGAAACCCACGGAGTGTATCCTTTATTTCACACGCATGTTAGAGATCAATCTTTGTATTGATTATACAATAATTGAATGCACTTGGTTAGTAAACAAAGGGAAAACAAAAACAGAAGTGGGCTGTCATAGCAACTGTTGACATGACAGCCGTTTGAATTACTCGCTCTCGAAATCTTGTCAATTTATGTGTAGTGGCAAGCCAGTTACTCTACTAGAATTCATTGTTAAGCATACCCATTGCATTAGTAGTAATATCAGAATAAATTATAATTTACTAAATAATTGCATGAGTATTATTGTTTGAGATAAAGTAATAATTTGAAATAGATGCAATAAACTGGTAACACAATAACCCTTTCGGTTACAGAACTTGGCAATCATCATGTCAGCCGAAAGACGTCCACTGCTGGACATAGGCCTCCCCCAAACTTGGCAATACTGCCGGGTAAATTCCGATTAAGGTTCCTTATAGTGTTGCTAGTTTGTAAAAATTGATAACACACTAAGCGTGTTCACATTGCACGATATTATCGATACGACTATTAAGTAAGAATAAGACTGGGCCCGCGATACACACATGCAAATATTTGTGAGAGTTGTGAGCATAGACAATAACACACGTGGGAGCGAGACACAATGTCACATCTTCTGTCCCTTTGGCACCAGCCTATTTGTCACCGGACTGTCATCGATGAACCGGCACCATTATATAATACGACTAAAGATGAGATATCATAAACGTGTTAAAGGATGTATCAGTCACCTGGTCCTTCTCAATTTAGTCAGTTCATCTTAACTTCAGGGTGCCCAGCGAATATAAATATATTATTTTACCCATAATGTAGAGGTCCCGGGTTCGAATCCCGGCCAGGGCATTTATTTGTGCATTTTTCACGGATATTTGTTCTTGGGTCTTGGATGTTTTCTATGTATTTAAGTATGTATTTATCTATATAAGTATGTATATCGTCGTCTAGTACCTATAGTACAAGCTTTGCTTAGTTTGGGACTAGGTCGATTTGTGTAAGATTGTCCCCGAATATTATTATTATTATTATTAATGTGAGGTAAACCAGCCCGAACGTTATAAATTACGAATTAATCATCTATTCGTGATTATATGAATAATATTTTGGACGCCAACTACAAATATATCAGCACCATCAGTTAAACGCAAACGACGGATATATCGGTCACGGCGTGCAGTGCTATATCAACCTATATTCACAGTTAAATACAAGGAAGAAACAATTAACAATATAAAAACAAAAAAGTCTAGGCGCCGAATACTGTTTTGTACCGTTCGGCGCCGAGACCCTCGGTCCGTGGGGTCCCAGTGGCCAAGAACTCTTCAAAGAGTTATCTAAAAGGCTGGCTAATACCACCGGAGACCGTAGAGCTGGCAGCTTCCTCGCTCAATGCATCAGTATTGCAATTCAGCGAGGAAATGCTGCCAGCATCTTCGGAACCATGCCTCGGGGCGACCCCTTATTATAGCTTTAATTTATTTTGATTAGTTTTAGTTCTTAGTTACGTTTTTTGTTTTATCCATAAAAATCTATATTGTTATCGAATCTGCTCACAAAATTTCACGAGAATCGGTTGAGAAATGCGGCCTGTAGAGGAGAACATCCGGACAGACAGACAGACATACGAAATAATTTTTGTCGAAAGTTGAAACGGAGACGCTTCGCTCGCTCGATACTATTCTACAGGTTCAAAAATTCGTCGTAGTCGTTTCATTGTTATATAGCTGCGTCTCTAGGTTGTAATTGACAAATTTTGCCTTCTATGGGCTTTGTTTGATTTGTGTATGATTGTCCCTTAGGAAAGAAAAAAGGAATAAGTAAGGAGTATTATGACAAACCTAGTCAACCCGATTTTTAGCGATTACTAATAAAAAAGCACAAGCTCACGCATGCACACTGACGCTGGTCAGTGGTCATGTTTTTAAAACTGCCGTCACTAGAGTGTAATGCTCCGTCTGTCTACTCTTCTTGGTCTGATGATTTTCCAATGTCCCCTAATATTTATTTAGAGTTTATTTTGAAAATTTCGAACTTAATAACAACCTACTTCTGTCAGTAAAAAATGGGGACCGTATTCTTATGTGGTATCCCTAAAACAACCCGTCATATTATCTCCCAGAGAATTAGAGTCTACGGAATACGGATCCGATACTGGCAATGTTGACAGCTTCGTATTGTGCTCCCACAATTTATTTGATTTGACAGAACTCACATCGTTCTTAATGTAAAACAAAAACAAATGAAAGTGGTCGGCGGTTAAAGCCAGTCACATACTGGGGCGGCCTGCGGTGGCGACCTGTGTAACTATGACAGTCAAGGCCGCGTGTGTCTGAATGATTGTTAGAATTGTCATAGTGTACAACAGGCCGCCACCGCGGCGGCCACCGCAGGCTGCTCCAGTGTGTGGCACGCTTAAGAAGTCAATCCTGACATCATCAGACCATCATTATTCAGACCGCCAACTAACGAACCAAAAATATTGACCGAAGATTAGCACTAATTGAGGAAGATTTACTCAGCTTGTACTTGTAGATTATGACGCTTATTTTTTGATGACACCATGGCAAAGGAATGTAATGCATCAAAAAATAGGCAAGCACTACGTTTTACTCTTGTTTTATAGCTTATTGAACTCTTTGCTAATGGTTTCCTATGGCAACACCACGCGCACCTTCCTTCCTTTCAAATCCAGAGTATTATATTCTCTTTGACAAGAGCTTACCTACTCAGAGTACCCCAGAGTAGACGTCAAATAATAATACCACTAGTAGCGAGATAGTCATATTTCAAATTGAACAAGAGCGACCGAGAGAAATATAATATTTGTTGTCCTTGTCACAGTTCCGCTTTTCTTTATTTGCCTCTCAGATTAAGGATTTCTATAGAGATCCTATACGAGTTTCACCAAGGGGGACAGAAAAGCTCTTATGCAGCTAAATTGAGAACGTATCTTAAACGTCTGGTGGGTTACCATAAGCAGCCTCTTTAATTTGGGCGGGTAATCGTTTATTTGCCTCAAACTATTTGACATGACGTTTAGATGACATTGAGACAAATAAAGAAAAAGCGGAACTATGACAAGGACAACAAATCATATACCCCTCTCTGTTGCTCATATTCAATTTAGTATATGATTTTCTCGCTCTTAGCGGTATTATCATTTGACGTCTACTCTGGGTACTCTGAGATTTGCCTTAATGTCATCTAAACGTCATGTCAAATAGTTTGAGGCAAACAAACGATTACCCGCCCAGATTGAAATTTGTTTATGGTAAGCAGCCAGACGTTTAAGACGAGTTTTCAATTTAGCTGCATAAGAACTTTTCTGTCCCCCTTGGTGGAACTCGTATAGGAGCTTTATAGAAATCCTTACTCTGAGGCTTACTACCTACATGCTTCCTAAATGTAATGGCGGAATATCAAAAACTGCATTCACCCGTGCGGTTTTAAATAAATGAATGAGGTAAGAATTTGAAATTGTTGAATTTTTATCTGCAATTGCAATAAGTTTAGCATCGGTAGGAAATTAGGAGTGGCTGAGTGTCCAGTTAATTTTTTGTTTATTACAGTTGTGAAGTTGAATTTTGAAAAATAATGCCGTTGAGATCGGCTTGTGACTTACTTCGTCAATAGTGTAGTGGTACTTGTACTATTACTTATTCTGTGGCAGTGGTGCAAAAGAAGACGTGGAGGATTTGAATAAGCCAGGTTTACATACAGGTATGTTCATCTTATTCTATGTTTATTTCACGATAATATTATACATATAATTATAGTACTTCATCATCATCATCATCATGTCAGCCAAAAGACATCCACTGCTGGACATAGGCCTCCCCTAAAGACTTCCACAATGACCGGTCCTGCGCCACCCGCGACCCTTACCAGGTCATCAGTCCACCGTGTGGGGGATCTGCCCACGCTACGCCTTCCGGTACGTGGTCGCCACTCGAGAACCTTATTATAGTACTTACTTAACCAAAAATGTTCAGACATCTTAAGGATGATTCACAATAGACCGTTCCGTGTCCGAGCCGGCCCGTTTTCTATGACGGCAAACGCAATGGCCGGCGTATTTCTTTAGGGCGTGAATTCCACTGAGACGGCATAAGGCGAAGGCGAGGCGCAGGCACGGCACAGATACGACACCGCGCCGCTTCTGTGTAATTTACCAGCACTTCGCCTTCCTACATTTCGTATGAAAACGTTTGAAGCGGCATCGTGCCTGCGCCGTACCTTCGCCACGCCGTTTCCGCGTCGCTAGCAGACACGATTTCAGCGCCGCGCGAGGAGGACGTTGCTTGTTATACAGTATGAGCCGTATAAATTTATCAACATCAAAAATGCGTGACGATATTGAATATAATATAGAATTCTGCGAGATAGTTAGTTGAAGAAAATCCAATTCTTTACGACTATACCAGGCCGGAGTACAGTAATAGAAATGTTCAGGATAAAATATGGAGAGACTGGTTCTCTCCAAATTTTATGCTGCTTCTGAAGACCGTGTTTTACTTTCGACAATATAATTTGGATACATTCTTGTGACATTTTATACACTGTACGAAAACGATCAGGATATTCATGTAATTTTTCCATTATTTTAAAATATCTATGTTTTTCTGACCATTTCCACACAGGGTGGACCCAATATCTTCTGTGCTTCTGTACATTAATGAGTTGCAGCAAAGCGAGCGCATCTTCGTCTTCTGAAGAGGAAGACATGCTATCGCAACAAAATCAGCCTGTATAGTGACGCATCGTACCGTCTCTTCGCCGCTTCTGTATAACTTAAATCGCGTCCTTGCCGTATCTGTGCCACGCCTGCGCCGCGCCTTATGCCGTCTCAGTGTAATTCACGCCTAGAAGAAAACGGGCCGGCCCGGACACGGAACGGCCTACTGTGAATCATCCTTTAGACTTCTTTAATGTTGTGCAAAGATTTTAAGGAAGTGATTCATTAGATCATTAGGAATGGTTATAACCATTACGATCCTATGGACTTTTCGTTGGTTCTTTGGCTGGTTGTCTCGCATCGGTGATTCATTTGCGAATTTAGGACACGTTCTCAAGCATGCACGAAGAACAAACGAACAATCGTGCTAGTCTGGCGACTCCTCTGTCCTCACCTGTCGGTGTAGCACGTAAGCTCGAGGAATACTGTTTATTCTGTGCTCGAGGATTCGTCAGCGTACCGAGAGTTTTCTAAAATACAACTCTATTGTGAAGGCTTTAGCTGTGGCTTTAGCGAGGTCCAATTTGCATTAAATGTATCTCAGGCCAGGCTGCTCAAAAAACCTGGACACCACGCTAAAGCCTATGCAACAGAGTAAAACAGAGTAAAACTACCTATAGTTGGGTAGGTAGGTAGGTAAAAGGAAACAATGAGAACAAAACGTTTCTACTTATTTATTAATATTCAGATTTAAGTCCTTAGTTATAGTTCATACATTACAGAGTTCAAACTTAACTAGTAAGTTAACTTAACTTATAATAGTTATAATTTATTTCATATATTTACACGATTACCTATCTATTTTACACTTACTTACCTACATTATTTAGATTCAGGAAGTCTTTTAAATATGACATAATTCATTAGTATCCAAACTGTCTTTGAGAATTCGGTGGATATCCATTTCCATTATTACTAACATCTAATTGTTCTAACCTAGCATTTAAATTATGGTTCTGTAGAAGTCGTTGCCTCGTATCCAAGAAACCTACGGATCCTTGAGGAGCGGAGTATGAGGAAGGCCCATCATATATAGCACTTGGTTTTCTTTGAGCAAGAATTAGTTTTGCCGAAGGATGGGTCACAGAGAAATCTACATTTGTAGTAAGAACGTCTCTTCTACGATTGGGATTTGGGAGGTGATATCCTTCGTTATTGTTGTTGTTACCTGATTTAGGATTTCCGAAATCGTTGATATTAAAAGCATTAAGAATTTTCTCCTGCTCTTTTTCATCGTCCAGTTGATAGCTCACAGACGGGATAAATTGGTAGGTAGATAAAAAATCATCATTAGCTTGTGTAAGTTTGGCATTCTGTTGGTTGCCTGCATTAGATTGCGATCTTTCGTTGCTTTGAGTGTTTTGATTTAAAACATTATTGTCCAATGTGGTGTAAAAAGAGTATGATTGATCTTTTTTGTACGTCACTAGTTTATTTTTCTCTAACGGATGCGGGATTGTGCCGATGATGTTGTCCTGTACTTGAGCTGAAATCCCTTCGCTATTTAAAAAGTTATTGATGAATGCTTGTTGATTCTCTTGGCTGTTGAAATTAGCTTCGGTTGGCGCGAGCTGTAGTTTCGCGGGGCTTGGTAAGGGTAGACTGTGTGACTTGACTATTTCAACTTCTGCGCTTGACTGTTTAACTGCGTTATTGGTATTTTCTACGTTAGAGTGTTGATAAGATCCATGGAGATGTTCTGCTTCCGTCGCAAAATTACTTACATTATTAGATTGAATAAGCTTCGCTGGACTTCCCTGGTTATAGATCTGGTTGGTTACTTCTGGGACGGGTTGCTGGTATAGTTGACCGCTATATACCTGATTTTGATTAGCGTTTGCAACAATGGGTCTGTATTCGTTTCCGAATTGGAATTGTGATGAATAAAAGCTGCCTGTTTGTTGTGGTGCTGCGTTGTATTGTCCGCTCTGTCCTGTGTTTTGTACGTTATTTGTGAATTGCGTTTGTCGGTATTGAGTACCAGAATTTGTTGTTGTGGTCTGTAATGTAGACACGACGTTTGTGTTGCCAAGGTTGCCGTTTTGATTGTTGGCAGAATACTGAGATGACGTGAGGTGTGATATTTGGTTTGTGATGCGAGCTAACTCGTCATCATTCACATTCTGGAACTGTGGCTGTGTGGGTGCTGCTGTCAGTACGTTCTGTTGTTGTGCGATGTTGCTGTACTCTTTGGCTACATTGATAGAGTTAGCCAGTAAAGAGAACACCAGTGCCTGTGAATTTGAAAGAGTAGAATTTTTATCTGCAATCAGCTTGCCGATCGGTATGAAAGTAGGAGTGGTACTTGTAGCAAGTTGGTTAGTGAGGACTAAGTAATTGCTGCTACCCGTGTTGAGTATCTCTAGCCTATCCAAGTCGCTGTCATTGGTATTTTTGAAAAGATATGACGCAACTTTTTCTGGGATCGAGATTTTTAAGGAGACAGTCCTTTCTATTGTGTTAGTAGGTTGTGTGAAATATGGTAGATTAGAAAGTTGGTTTGTATTTTGAACTTCTTTGGAGTTTTCTAATGGAGGTTCCAGATCTTTTGATGGGGCTTGAGTTAGACGTGAACTTTTAGCCGTATCTGTCAATGTTGATGGATTTAAACTTTCTTTGGAATTGGAATCCGGTGGTAAATAGTTATCTTCAGGATAGTCTATGGAATTCAGATCTTGCCTGAGTTGACCAAATTGTTCGTTAGAAGTTGATTTAAGAATTTTACTGGTGTCTTTGACAATATCGTTTACTGTAATATCAAGCTTCTCCTTAGTTAGAATATCAGCGAATGTTAAATTGTTATGATTAGCATTAATGCGAGAGTGTTTAGTTAGAGTGAAAGATGGAATAGTGGAAATTTCTTTAGTAGGAGCAACATAGACGGGCGAAGGCGAGGTTGGGGCGACTCTTAGTTTCTCATTTTGAGCGAAAGGAGTTTGCAGGTTTGTATCAGGTGTAAGATATTGTCTAAAAGGCTGAGGTTGAGATGGCGGTAAGTAGAGTCGTGCTATTGGATTAAACGTAGTTGGTGACAAGTAAAGCTGCGAGGGTTTGGTTGGTTCTACTGTCGTCGGTGTTTGATATAATCTAGCTACTGTGGGAGCTGGAGTAGTTGGAGTGAGGTATACTCGAGGAAGTTGTCTTACAGTTGACACTATCTTAGCTGCAACTGTTGGCTTATTGTAAATATAAGGCTCGTCTGCTTCTGTTACTCGAGGTACTTGTCTAACAGTTGATACTATCTTAGCCGCTACTGTCGGTTTATTGTACACATACGGCTCGTCTGGTTGTGATACTAATTTTGCAGGTGGCGGTGTTGTAGTTGGCCTATCATAAGTATAGGGAGTGCTTGCATCTACCTGTTTTTCGCTAATTGGTGGAGTAGGTCTGCTATAGGTATATGGTGTTGCTTCTGCAATTAATTTAGCAGATTTAGAGGGTTTTACAATCCAAGTTTTGAATACTACACGGGATTTAGGTTGTCCTGTCTTGGGTTCTTGAATGATTCGGTTAACCGTTATTGTTTTTGTTATGACAGTAGAAGGTACGTCAGTATTACTTACCAAGTTCTCCTTGGCTTCAGTACCAGCTGGACCTCTGATATTGTTAGAAAATTTGGGAAAACCCGAGTTTTGATTGGTGTTGGAATTAAATTGTTGTCTAGTTAAAGAAACTCCAAATTCAGCTTGTTTTCCGCTATTCCATTGAGATGGAGATTTATTGGCTGTATATTGTGCACTTTGTCCGTTATTCTGTATTCTTTGATTGTTAAAGTTCTGTGGGTTGTATGTAGTTGGTGCGGGGTTCAGTTGGTTCAGGCTTTGTTGATTTTGACGAAGTGTATTAACATTGCTATTGGTACTACTAGTTGGTTGCACAAGGCGGCCAAATTGATTTCCTGATTGTGAGTTTTGCCCGTTACTTTGAATGTATTGACCATTTTGTCGCTGTCGCTGAAACACTTCTGCATCTGCTTGTGTTGGCTGTACATCAAACGGTATGTAAGAAGGGCTCGGCGTAGATCCAGCATAAGATGTATCTCTAATGAAGTTACTTTGCCCGAAGTTTTGCTGTATAACTTTTGGTGGGACGAAAACATTACTAGGGGTTCTGTCAGCATTTCCTATAAGAGCACTGTTAGGAAAAAGTTGCCCTGGTGGTGGCTTATAGTCTTGCATCACGACAAGATTGTTTTTCATAATGCTTTTGTCGAATGGGTTCCTCATAGGATGTGTGAGCATTTTTTTGATGTCTTTCATAAGTTGAGGCCCAAGCTTGAGGTTTCCGAATTTTTCATTGTTGTTGTTAAAGTACTTTTGCGAAGCTCCGCAGTTGACGTTCATCCACCAGTCGCAGACGAAGACTGCTTGGTTGAACAGGGTGCCGTTGGGGCAGAGGAAGGACTGGAAACCGTAGGTGGACCCCGAAGTGCATACTCTGAACGCTTGGCAGTTCGTCTCCAGGTCCGCGTAGTAACCTGAAATACAGCGAATTAAACATTATTAAACTGTGGTTCTTTTAGCTATTAATCAGAAAGGAATCGTAAATTCCTATTCATGCATAATAACGCTTAATACGTTTATTTATCGTGTGACTTGGTTAACGTAATCAAAACAGCTTTGATTTGCTAGCCAATTACATAATACCATTTTGTTATTATTACGTACCGGCGCCCTGCATTACTTATGGAGCAGGAGCTTCTTAACCCATTAATTTATTACCACCAGTCGTTATAACGCACCCATTCTTGTTAAAACTTTACATATTTACTATAAAATACCACTTCATTATGGAATAAAATAGTTATACTCGTAGTTCTATCTGGGTTAAGACCGAAGACCGAGTTCATATAACCTGGACCTTTTTAAGGTGCGAGTGAATAGGCATCTTCTGGGTGAGCTCGCTTAATCGTCGGCTTCATCTTTGCCCCCTGGCTAGATGCTGGCCAAGAGCAATCCCGTTTAAAAAAAAAAAATAAGGTGACCACCAGTGGTTGTCTTGAACAACTACACTAGTTTTTACATACTTGGTTCATTGTCAGCACAAAAGAAGGGTGTGTGGTTTGCTTTCGCAAAAAGTATTATTTATAGCGCACAGCTATATGGCAGATGGACCAAAGAATTAACAGATTGGTGGCCACTTGCAGGAAAAGAAACGTCGGTCATCCACCGGTTCGATGGGTCGACGACATTAAAAAGCCCGCGGGTAACACCTGGATGAGACTAGCACGAGATCGGGGTGAGTAGCGTACTCGAAGAGAGGCCTGTGTTCTGCAGTGGTCGATTACAGGCTGAAAGTGATGATGATGATATGATATAATAGCTTTCATTGTAAAACTCTTTGGGGGAGACCTATTGTCCAGCAGTGGACGTCTTTCGGCTGATATGATGATGATGATGGATGCTATTAGCTTTCATTGGTCTTGCCCACCTGGTTCTTTTCCAGCGCAGGAAAATGATGTTCTTGGGATATTCCCAAGCGTAGGGTAGTCATTCCCAGGCTGGCCCGGCACTGCGAGTCGGATGTCCCATCCTCGCCCGTTGTGATCTTGCCGGGGGGCGCGCCCGCTCTGCCCGCCCGCCCACGAAAACAAGCACACTGGAACAGTAAATGAAAATTGCAAATATGGAATAGTCAGGCGTTTCGATATAGAGACAAGAGCATTGGAAATGTACGCAGGTCCTATATCTCTAAATACTCTGGCTAAATTCAAACATTAATTGATGATTGTGTTTGTAGGATCCAAGTAGAATTGGTAAAGGTGCAATTTCACACATCAAGTTGGTCGTTATGTGTAGACAGACTGACTGTGCAGAACTGCCCGGCTAGTATGATAGCTTATACCGTCACGTTATATGGCCAAAAGGTACTGAAACGTCACATATAACGTGACGGTATAAGCTATCATACTAGCCGGGCTGGAACTTAAATAACTATGTACAGCCACAGAATGACAAGGGTCGTCACTCTCCAACTCTGTTTTATTGTCATTAAGATTGTTAGTATATATCTTCTTTGATTTTAGGTCGAAAAGCGAGGAACCTTTTCATTCCGCGACTATACAGTAGTTGGGTTATATGAACAGATTAAAAAGATTATGACGCTAATGTTAATATTAAATCTAATATCGGACACGTTATACATATAAATGCATATTAGGTGACAATAAATAAATAAATATTAGGCGACAATTTTTTTTTACACAAATCGAATTAGTCCCTTAGTAAGCTCAATAAGGCTTGTGTTATGGGTACTAGACGACGATATATTTAATAGGTATACACTTAAACACATAAAAAACATCCAAGTCTCAGGAACAAATGTCTCTGCTCACCACAGAAACAAATGCCCTTACCGGGAATCGAACCCGGACCTCTAGCTTCGGAGGCAGTGATACTACCAACTAGGCTAAACAGGCCGACAAACAGGGTACAAATTACATGAGTAAGTACGCAATGACATTTAACTAAATTCCTTAAAACACGAGTAAATTGAAACGCTAAACGTTTAAACGAACAAATTTCTTCTAATAATTAGATACAAACGAATTAGTTTATTAAATTGTGCCAGGATTATTAATATGATACCCAATTTTCTTGTGACGAGGCATCTTATTATAAGCCTATCTTCCCGAGCGAGATTATGAAGGCCTGAATTGTTTATTTATACGACGCCGGTATACATAGAACTTGTACAAGCATCTCGTTTTATAAAATGGTATGGTAGGGGTAAAAATCTTGTAAACAAATAGCTTTTGCGTGGCAAGATTGCTAGTTGGATTATCACCATAATATCGGTTAAATATGGCTTTACTGGCAAAACTCACCTAGGTATATTTATGAAAGGGTAAATGAAGTTTTTTGCTCGTGAATATGTATATCATATAACCACTTTTGTGTACATAATAACAGATAAAGCATCTACAATACAATACAATACAAATACTCTTTATTGCCAATTCAAAAAATTACAAATGTTCAGAAACAGCATAGTGAGATGCAAGCAGAGGTAAACAACCGGCGGCAATAATTAATTATTACAAGATCAAAGTACAAGGGTCAGCTTATTCCTATCAGGCGATGCATGAAACAACTCAAATTATAGGTACGCATTGAGTTACATATTTGTCCAGGTACTCGTATTTTCTATAGTACCTAATTAAGTTTCAGAGGTAATTGGAAATAATAAATAATACTTATTTGATAGGTATTTTGGCAATGATATCAACGAATACATTTATCAACAGGGTTCCTGTGATGAACTTAAAGGGAAATGGTTACATATAATTTGCTTTAACTAGGTATTACTACGAGTATCTAGGTGTCGGATAAATAAAAAAAGATCATTTCATTGAATTAGATGAATATTTAATTGTGACTTCAGGTAGGGCTTTAGAATTCAATGGATAATCTTTACGCATTTAGGTTTCTGTTGTCAAGACACAGGCTGAAAAGCAATGATGTAGGAGGGAACATTGTTCATGTAAGTTGAGGAGAGTAGAACTTATCATGGTCTTATCTATATATTCAAATAAGTAATGCTAATTACCTCTCCTTGATTCATTGACTTTGCATTTCAATATTGTTTGCTCATTTGACACGTTAGTTTCAATAGCCCGCTGAAGCCAGTCAGCTCGTGACCAGGGATGTTGCGATACATTCGAAACGTCGGGCACACCTCAGGTGAATAATTTTTGTACGTGATTAAGTCCCGTTTACCAATAATAATGTGTAAAAATCGTGCAAGTTTAAATCAATATAGTTTCATGAAACAAGCGATGAATAAAATTAGACCTCGAGAGTTAGGTGGGAAAATTTATAGAAAATATTTCCCTCATGATAGTCACATGCCAAGCGCCCATAAATATAATTGTGTCAAAAAACAGTCAACGCATTACAATGGACGTGAGCGCGGCCGCGGGTTACCTCTATCTCTAGAGTACTCGTAGATTATGCCCGGAAGTTCCATTATACATATAGGTTTTATTTTGTACGTACAGACACCCATGAAAGTTTATTTTTCGACTAATTTGTTTTCATGCATGTCAGCTGAAAGACGTCCACTGCTGGACATAGGCCTCCCCCATAGAGAGCCGTAATGACGTTCTGCATGGGGGATAAAATGCCATAATAGCCACGCTTGTCTCCACCGCACTCCAGGGATGCTGCTGCCCATCCCCCGGTGTTCCAGAATTTGTATACTAAGGTACAATAGTGGTAGACCACTTGAATGTACCTACGAAACGACAAATAATTCGCTATTTTATCAAACTTTCAACTCGATAATATTGTTAGACCCGTTGGCGAAGATTAAAATGAAAACGAGAGCTACGTTGCGGGAGCCTAAACGATTCGATCTCATTTTCCCCCAACAAAACATACCTACACAGTCTGAGTCGAGAGTATTTTCTTCCACAAGACTGTCGCAATTGCAACTGAGCGGCGTTCCCATACTTTTTGCCGTTGACAGTAATCAGACAAACAAAAACTGAATCAATAGGCCGGCGTCGAGCTCACATGAGCAGTATGAATTGTTACTCCATAGGATAGGTTCGAAATGACAACGTCATTGTTTCATATATAATTGGTGGTATAATTAGCCAAGGACTTTGGGTAATTTAAATATCGCTATAGGCGTGAAGTTTACGATTGGATACAACTAACAGATATGATTTTTTGGCATCTAAAACTTTTTAAGAAATACATAAGTATATAATGACATTGGTAAACACACTTATGGCCTATACCTAACGGTAAGCAGACACCGTTGCCTATTGGGCACTTCCGGCTGAAGAAGAATCACAAGCACGTAGCCGATCCTTTGTTGACTCGAGGATTTTTTGACCATTTATTTAGACACACACTTTTTACGACTTTGACAGCTAATATCTCACGAACGTTTGACTTAAATGGTATTTTTTTAGAAACCTCTAAGATATCATCTAAAAAAATACCCCACACGCCTACATGCATTAAAAATTTTTGCTTCATCCCGCGGTTACATGTCCATGGGGTAATTTAATATTTTTTTGTAATTTCATGTCACTTTTCAAAATCAAAATCAAAATCAAAATCAAAATCAAATATTTATTCTGCAAATAGGCCACAAGGGCACTTTTACATGTCAAAGCATGAATTTATACAATTTAAAAAACTGACAATCTTACTTAATAATAATGATTAAAAAAATATACTGATTAACAATACAATGAAAATAAATTTACAAATATTAAGGACGTATTGAATACGATCTGTGTCCGAATAAACAAAAGGAATATAAAATTAATTTAATATCTCAGAGATGTATATGGTCTCTGAGCGTCCAAATATGATTAATAACAATTATTTCAAAGTGCTTAGAGATGTAAATGATCTCTAAGCCCTAAAATTAAAATAAGTAAACTTAATATTGTTAGAGATGTATAAGGTCTCTAAGCGTCAATAATAATAAAACTAATCCAGAACAGGATCATGTCTCTCGTCAATCTACATACAATAAAATAACACTAGTATTAAGATGCCTTACTAGTTTGAGCGTTCATCAATTTCATGAAATCTTACTCGATAGATGGCGTTAGCGCTCGGTACACAATCGCACTGCCCTACAGCACACTTACAACGCATATGTGTGCGTTTCAAACCGAACATAAATAGTCTTGATCGTTAATTCTTTTCCCAAGTTAATATTGTTTATTAGGGTTTCTAATTTTTTGTTTATGTAATTAAAAACGTATTTGATATTTAGAAATTAATATAAAATAATAATAAATTTACAATAATTCGGAGGGGGCATTAAAATTCTGGTTGATACTAAGTAAACGATTGACAGTTAAATCAAATTCCCGTTATAAAAGTATACACTAAGAGTAAATAACGACAACTACAACTTAAAGTTATTTACATTCAGTAATTAAAACGGCAGACATAAAATAAAGGTTTTTTACCTGATGCTGACACTTTTTAAATATGGAACAATCTACACGAATTCATCACTTCCACAATTCACTACGTAACTAAAACATTCCGTGTAAAGGTTGAACCTGTGACCATTTTACAATTTCTGTTCTATTATATAACCTTTACTTGATCACTATATGACAGATAGGTCATATAACGGTCACTATTATGACTGCTATACGCATAGTTCTAGTATAATCGACATTTATACGACTGCTTTCTTCCTACTTGTCACTTATACGACCACAGAAATATATCGAGATAGAAGGAAAGAGTGTATGTACCTTGCGTGCGAAAATTGGGTCTAGTGAGCCAATTGCTCGCCGCCAACTTCAGTCCGCTCACGACCAAATTCCGCGTGCGACGTTAGGTTTTAAAAACAATACCCCTTATTGTTCAGTAATTAACTGTTTAAACCGCACTAATAAAGGTGCAGCTGTTAATCGAGGCATTTCCTATCATAGGTAAGTACTCTTTGTCCTAAAATATCTGCTATTATTTATAAAACAATTTATTTTGTATTTTGATCAAAACAGTAGCGGACGATCACGTGGTGATCACGTGGTCCAATGCTAGTGTTCCATTGCGGTTTTAATTTGATGCGCCAAACTTGACGGCATTGAAAACCAGCAATGTACGAGTCGCGTTCAAGGTCGATTTATCAGTTTTTCTGTCAAAGGCAAGAATAGTGCTGTGCAATGCGATTTTAAATGCCGATTTCTTGCTTGATACAAATCGATTTTTAAAACAGGAAAGGATAAATATATTTTTATATTATTATGTAGCTACATAATGAAGGCAGTGAAAAGCAATAGTAGTTTATGCAACTGATACATAATGAGAGGAAACACGAGTGTTTTAAGGCCTAATTATGTACAGTTGCATACAAAACTTCATCTACACACATATTATAAGTCCCTTCTCTAAGATGGGTTCAGAAGCTGAGAAACTCTGGTAGTTTAAACTAAACGAAGCTAAACTATCTTCTATCTCTATCGGTTCTTATCGATATTTTAAATCGATACAAAATACACCTACAAGTTATTGCAATTGCTGCGTGCGAATCGATGTCGCGCGGCTTACGTTTCCCGTCACTAAATTACGCTCGTGACGTCAAAGTACCCACACAAAATGTTACACGGTCGGTTCCCATACTAATCGATGAGATTCTTCTATCTCGATATATTTCTGTGTATACGGCCTTAAAATGACCACTATATGAAGTAAAGTTATATAATTTGGGCCCTTTTCGGGTCGTATAAACGTTTAGCCGATCTTTATATGACCAAACGTTGCGATCTTAAGTTGGGACGAAAACGTCATCACACCTCCATCCATCCATCCATCGTCCATTATACGACCAACTTTTGCTACTTAGGATATTATTGGCCGGTACTTTATACATAACCAATACGTATCCAATACGTCAAATTGAAATAAAATCATACAATAATAGACAGAACCATAATTAAATATAAAATGAAGCAGCAAGTAGCAGCGTCTTCAATAGGGTACTTGACTCCGGTGAAAATAAAATATGAAACCTAGCTACTCGTATAATAAAATGTTATGCTAAGAGGGACTTTTTAATATTTTATTAAATATTTTTTATATATTTTATACCCTGAACCTCATCTAGGTCGATGGTACTTGTCAAGGCAAATCCAACGAGCCCAAACACGGCGGTGCTGTGATAAGCATATGAGAAGTTCCTGATACCACCTGCCGACTCCATCATGAGACCCTGAACCTCATCTAGGTCGATGGTACTTGTCAAGGCAAATCCAACGAGCCCAAACACGGCGGTGCTGTGATGAGCATATGAGGAGTTCCTGATACCACATCCTGACTCCATCATGAGACCCTGAACCTCATCTAGGTCGATGGTACTCGTCAAGGCAAATCCAACGAGCCCAAACACGGCGGTGCTGTGATGAGCATATGAGGAGTTCCTGATACCACCTCCTGACTCCATCATGAGACCCTGAACCTCATCTAGGTCGATGGTACTCGTCAAGGCAAATCCAACGAGCCCAAACACGGCGGTGCTGTGATGAGCATATGAGGAGTTCCTGATACCACCTCCTGACTCCATCATGAGACCCTGAACCTCATTTAGGTCGATGGTAGTTGTCAAGGCAAAACCAACGAGCCCAAACACGGCGGTGCTGTGATGAGCATATGAGGAGTTCCTGATACCACCTCCTGACTCCATCATGAGACCCTGGAACTCATATAGGTCGATGGTACTTGACAAGGCAAATCCAACGAGCCCAAACACGGCGGTGCTGTGATGAGCATATGAGGAGTTCCTGATACCACCTCCTGACTCCATCATGAGACCCTGAACCTCATCTAGGTCGATGGTACTTGTCAAGGCAAATCCAACGAACCCAAACACGGCGGTGCTGTGATGAGCATATGACGAGTTCCTCATACCACCTCTTGACTCCATCATGAGACCCTGAACCTCATCTAGGTCGATGGTACTTGTCAAGGCAAATCCAACGAGCCCAAACACGGCGGTGCTGTGATGAGCATATGAGGAGTTCCTGATACCACCTCCTGACTCCATCATGAGACCCTGGAACTCATATAGGTCGATGGTACTTGACAAGGCAAATCCAACGAGCCCAAACACGGCGGTGCTGTGATGAGCATATGAGGAGTTCCTGATACCACCTCCTGACTCCATCATGAGACCCTGAACCTCATCTAGGTCGATGGTACTTGTCAAGGCAAATCCAACGAACCCAAACACGGCGGTGCTGTGATGAGCATATGACGAGTTCCTCATACCACCTCTTGACTCCATCATGAGACCCTGAACCTCATCTAGGTCGATGGTACTTGTCAAGGCAAATCCAACAAGCCCAAACACGGCGGTGCTGTGATGAGCATATGAGGATTTCCTGATACCACATCCTGACTCCATCATGAGACCCTGGACTTCATCTAGGTCGATGGTACTTCACAAGACAAATTCAGCGAGCCCAAACACTGCGGTGTTATGATAAGTATATGAGGAGTTCCTGTGACCACCTCCTGACTCCATTATGAGACTTCATCACATCAGACTTCATCTCTCTAACCAACCTCATATTGCAAGAATAATGCTAAATGTAATCAGAATTCATGTAATACTTAACGTTGATGAGCCGAGTATTAGTCACTAAATAAAACATTGAAAAAATACTTACTGGATCTTGATCTTTTAATCGCTGTATACGAGTATAGCGTTTCTTGGAATTTCGTGGTTTGGATTCCCGATGTTTGTAAAGTTACGCGACGAACGAAAACGACATAGGTCCGACCTCTTCGAGCGCTCGGCGCATTCTGAGCACACGGCGTCAGTGTAGCGTAATATATGGGAATTATGGGTGATATTTAAAAATATCTACCTAATTTAGTTTAAGACTGATCCTTATAAAAAAAAAATCTAAGACAAGAAAGAGTTGCACTTTGCTACAATTTTATCGTTACAGCAAAATATGAATACAGTTTGCGAGAAAAAAATAAAATGTAACCCTCTTTTCAGCAAAAAACTAGGTAACATTCGATTGCTATTTAAACCATAATTTAAGATGAATCTTAAATTTTCGGTATCGTTAATATCTAGTTTATGATAGGTAGAATTGAAATGTATTAATTTTAAATGAAAATTATTCCTTTGCACTTCAAAATCGAGAATCGAAAAGTCACGTCTGACCGCAAATATTGAAAAACCCTGCCAAGGAAATGCGTTTTTATGAAATTCAACGCTAAAGAAATAAAAATTTAGCGACGTTACTATCTAGTTTAAGGAATGGACTATCGAATACCCTAATAATTTTAATAAAATTATTGATATTCATGCCACAATCTTTGATCGAAAATGACGCATTTTGCGAAATACGCTAGTAAGGGCTCTTAAGGTATTTACTATGCCCTTGCAAGCATGAACAGACCGGACTCCACAAACAGCACCCGATCACGAGTATGACGCGTATCTAAGCCATTTTCTGTAGCCGTTCATAGAATACGAGTACATGCACCATTCTATCAAATTTCATAATTGTAGTGTTTATAGTCTCCGAGTAAATCGGCTGTAACTTGTGACATACGAAAGGACGGACAGACATGACGATACTATAAGTCTTATAGTATAAGGGATCCGTTTCCACCATTTTGCCCATGGAACCCTAAAAAACTTTACAGTTTATGTGTACTTACAAAGTGAAAATACTTCATGTCCTCAACACATGCATCAAAACCATAGTATGTAGATATCATAATCAAAAAAAAATTCGTCATATACCTTTTTAACCTATTTAAAATCCTAGAATAATAAATAAAAATAAAAACCCTTGTACTTCTTGCGAATGTTTTACATTGCTTGGTTAGTGTGAATAATTATATGATAATAAGTTACTCTAATGTTAGTAGCTATTGAATGTATGTAAATTAAATATAGTAGATTAAAAAAATATTTTTATGCAAGAACCCCATCTTCACAGGTGAAGGCCTCCTCCAAAATCCTAGAAATGAATGGCTAAATATGTCGGGACGTGTGCTACATTACATGTGCTCCGAAAGTCAAGAATCCATAAATATTAATCTCATCTATTTATTATTTAACTGGCGTCAATAATGTCACAATTAAGTCTGTATAAATTACCCTAAAATTTGCACCTACTACATATATATATGTAAATAGTTACTAGCACCATTAATTATATGCATCTGCAAATCTCTCCTATATGATGCATAATAACCAGTGATCGTAACTTTTGTAGCATTTTCGGTGCAGCGTAGTGGTTTTAACGGAATTGGGATAAATGATTTAAATTCTTATGATTCATTAGCGTTAATAACGTTAATATTAACCTTAATTAACCGTTTAAATTGTTTTTGTCCACACCGACACCATTAACACCACTACACTGCATCGAAAATGCTACAAAAGTTACGATCACTGATAATAACTGATTACGAGGACTAATGCTCCTTTTCTGAGGTCTTGTAATACAGGTAACCCTTTTATAACTATGAGGATTCCAGTCACAAAGTAGGCACTGTTAAAATACTTTAAGTATGTCACTGACATATGCTCTTATTCCATTGGATATTCTACTTTAACACGAATGTAATAGAGTTTCTATTACATAGACATAGTCTTAAAATCGTATGTTTGTAATAGAAACTCTATTACCTATACATAGGCGTTAAAGTAGACTATTTATGTATTACTATTATACTGTCTGTGCCATTGGACACGGACGCTTTTGCGAGAGTTCATGACTAAGTACAAACAAGTACAGTCGGCAATTAAAGCTTGTAAGATGGCGTTTTTGACTCAAAAATATATTGATTTAAACTTGCACGATTTTCGTACTGCGTGAATTAGCTCGGGACTAATATTTTGTCTTGAAATGAATCACCAAAACTTAAATATTTTGTACATTTAGTTTTTGTAAGATTGGTGGTGCATTGTTAAGGGTTAAAGATGTAAATAGATTAAATTTTACGCGATTCCGAACGGAGCTTCCGTTTACCAATCGTGTGAAAAACTTATTTCTTAAAACTTTTTTTTTTTAATTCTTAATCGTACCCAAATCAAAAGCTTACGCGCCTACTCAATATTCCTCATCAGAGCCGATTTCATAAGTTTCGCATATATTACAATAACAACGGTGTCTTGTGATGTGTCGTAGAAAGTGAATTTCTAGCTTAGGTAACTGGACTAATTTAGGCGTGGTGTGATGTCACAGAGGTCAATGTGTCTACTTTTTATGGTGTTTATGCAGATTTATGGTGTCGGAAGGTTCAGTAGGTCTGTGTGTTATATGTGTGCAGGTTATAGATTATGCAATAAGGGCCTCGATTCGGTTCATAGGTGTTTTTAGTGTTCCGCAGCAAAATGGCGAAAACGGAACCCTTACAGTTTCGACATGTCTGTCCGACCGTCCGTATGTTACAGCCGATTTACTCGGAGACTATAAATACTACAAGAATGAAATTTAGTAGAAAAGTGTATTCTATGAACTGTTAGAGAAAAATGATGTGAATTTACAAAAAAAAAAATATTAAATTAGAACGGGGGGTGGCACCCAATACCTACATGTAATAACCGGGGGATGAAATTTTCTTTTTTCCATGTAGGTATATAGGTATGTGTGGTATCTTTGGATAGGCTTTAAAAATGACATAGAGGTGCTGGAACAATATTCCTCCACCAATTCGCGAAATACGTTCGAAACCTTCGTTTAAATCTAAATACAAACAGTATTTACTCCTTCTTCAAAAACGGTCAAATACCTAAAACTTTCGTGGATAGTTATTTGTTACTTATGTCTATTGTAAATCTAAGCAAAGTTATTTGTAAACAATTATGTATTTTTTGGCATTGGTCAATTACCACGTCCATCACTATGTAGCACGAAAATAATAAATAAAATAAATAAATAACAACATTTTAGGGGAATTTTTTTACACAAATCGAACTAGTCCCATAGTAAGCTCAATAAGGCTTGTGTTATGGTTACTAGACGACGATATATTTAATAGATATATACTTAAATACATAGAAAACATCCAAGTCTCAGGAATAAATGTCCCTGCTCACCACAGAAACAAATGCCCTTACCGGGATTTGAACCCGGGACCTCTAGCTTCGGAGGCAGTGGCACTACCAACTAGGCTAAACAGGCCGAAAGTGTAACGCTCATGCTGAAAACCCCGTTCGCACACCCTGCCTGGTTCCGGCAGAATGCCAGCTCTGCGACAGAAATGTCACAGCACATGCTGAGTCGGCGCCTTTTCGCGGCTATGTCGTGACTATAACATTAGTATAGTTTTAGTTTGTAAGATTTACCTATATATAGGCACTCTTTTTTAATCGCAAGTATTGTCAAGTCATATTGGCTATGTGCACGTCTGAAACGTGAAATGTCAAAGGTCCCGAGACAATGTCAAAACTCAGAGATGTCAAATAATGACACATGAATATTTTATTTACTTTAGTAAACGAGAAAGACCCCGTATTGGAAATTTTACTGAAATAAATAAGAGAATAAATAAATACATACAAACGAACCGATCCTAGGAAACCGTTAAGAAACCAATAGAAAACGTGAAAGTAAATTTGACAGTTGTCCCCGGTAAGTGCACATTTCTGCCATGGTGTGCGCTGCGATCGCCTAGCTTACCCCCACCACCTACTTCGCACATAGCCAATACGCAAATAAAGCTTTTATCTATCTATCTATACAGGGTGTGGCCTGTAATAGGAGCAAAAAATTAAACGGTACACTATTGAACTCTCCAGCAATTTTTTCCAAATGGTTTTAATTGAAAAAAAAAATGTTTTTTTTTAAATATTTTTTCTCAAAAGTAGCTTATATGTACTTTTTTACTCTAGTGAAGTGATATTAATAACCATTTATACAAAAACAACCAAAAATTCCCAAAAATATCCTTTTAAACCAAAAATGCGCCAACGATTATGAGTTATAACTTGAAGCAACCACAAAATCAGCATTGACCGCCGCGCTATAATCTCTGGGTGCGAAGATCCACTACTTAGATGTCGTAACTTTAGATCATAATTTCTCCCAATTGAATAAAGATATTTTTTTGGACACAAGAGGTTACTGCAGATGCTCTAAGGAAGCGTCCTTTAAATTTATTGCTCCTATTACAGGCCACATCCTGTATATAGAGGTATTTAAGAAACAAAACCATTTAAGCCCACCGTTGTTGAGATATCAGGTGTTAAAGTCGTAAAAAGTGTGTTCTCCCCCCTTTAATTTACAATCTAAGAAGTTTAAAATTAGGAAAAAAATTTAGGTACCTACTGTACCTAGTGTATATTAGTAAATACTTTCAAAAATGATTGGTTTGAACAAGATCGGTCTAAAGGTTTTTGAGTCCTCGCTAAAAAACTGTCTTGCCCAAACAAAAGGATGTAACTTCCATGAGTTCCCATTGTAGATACGATCTTTTTTCATTATTAAAAAATGTAGACTAGTAGGAGTAGGAACGGAACCCTTCATTGTGCGTGATCCGACATGCACTTGGCCAGTTTTTTTATATCCCTATTGCATCCATAGCGCTTGATAAATATATATGCATGTTTTTATTACTTGTTGTTTTAGGGTTCTTATAAACAAGGAAACATAAATGTTTCCCCATGTCCGTCCGTCCGTCCGTCTGTTCGCGGCTTAGCTCGGTAACCGTATTAGAAAGCTGTAATTTGATGAAAATATACTTATGAATCAATTGGACCCGGGTATGTCCTAAAACTACGACCAAGACCACCGGGGTATGGGCAGCAGTATCCCTGGAGTGCGGTGGAGATACTGCGATCGCCAACCCGCATGCCAAGCGTGGCGATATGGCATATACCCTCAGAACATAAAAAAAGGGAGAAGTGCCCTACTGCTTCCTTTCAACGAAAACCAATGTCTCCAGTTTTCTCCCACCAAGTCCACACACACACACACATTGAACCGTGTAAAAACAAAACCTCGGGCGGTACCGCCGAGTTTACGACATCATGCAAACAAGCGCTGCGATTGGCTTTACACTCCCCTCAAAACAGGCAATGAACACTAGAGGGAGACAAACGTTAAATGATGTTTTATCGACATCGATCTTTAAATTATTATGTTAAGATATTGATGACTATTGAAATGGCCAGTTTACATGGTGTTCATATAATCACCAAAGTTGTATAACATAGTAAGGCATTATAGCGATACATACATTAAAAAAACATTAATACGAACTGAGAACAGTGACCTTCTTTCTTTTATCGAAGTCGGTTAATAAGATCAAGTTACATGTTGGTCTGCAGTCTTTTGAAACAAAGTTGTGTTTATTAAATATTGATTTGTGAATTTACCGTTGATAGGAAATTACTAGTTCAACATTCTATTCCTGTTTTATCGATGACGCATAAACTGCAATTTTAACCGGCACCACTCTACGAGTAGTAGGCGGATCCAAACAGCGGGCCAGCGCCTGCGCACCACTATATAATTCACGCAGCGACCAAAGCTACAGCGGTATGATACATTGCGCCGTGGCTTAGCACGGTACGGTGTGATTATTGTACAAAACGTTCAATAAATAAATAATAAATAAATATATGGGACATTTTTTTACACAAATCGAACTAGTCCCATAGTAAGCTCAATAAGGCTTGTGTTATGGGTACTAGACGACGATATATTTAATAGATGTATACTTAAATACATAGAAAACATCCAAGTCTCAGGAACAAATGTTTCTGCTCACCACAGAAACAAATGCCCTTGCCGGGATTCGAACCCGGGACCTCAAGCTTCGGAGGCAGTGTCACTACCATTTAGGCTAAACAGGCCGACTCAATGTACAACTCGCAGAAAATATAACGCTTTTTCATATGTTATCATTTACACTGCTTTTTGACCATGTCGCGGCGACATGCGCCACGCCCCCGTTTCACATCTATTTCTTTCTATGATTTGAGCATATACCCGACGTGAATTTGGGGGAGGCCTATATCCAGCAGTGGATGTCCTTTGGCTGATGTGGTGGTAGTGGATACTTATCAATCACGCCGAAAAAGCGTAAAAAACGGAACCCTTGTAGTTTTGTCATGTCCGTCTGTCTGTTTGTCCGTATGTCACAGGCATTTTACTCAAAAACTGTAACGGTAGGGCGTTTTAAAATAAAACTCACGACCGCCGCTTGACAGCCGCATAGCCGCTAGGATACCGTAGCTAAGTAAAATAAAAAGGAACAAACCGGCCAAGTGCGAGTCGGACTCGCCCACGAAGGGTTCTGTACCAATATCTATAAAAACGGCAAAAAAAAGCACGTTAGTTGTATGGAAGGCCCCTTAAATATTAATTGTATTCTGTTTTTTAGTATTTGTTGTTATAGCGGCAACAGAAAGACAGACGGACGGACAAACAGCAAAATCTTAGTAATAGGGTCCTGTTTTTACCCTTTGGGTACGGAACCCTAAAAAAGACGCAGGTAATTCAATAGGTGGTGCCGTATCAATCCATATGTTTTTAGAAACGAAAGTAAGTTTTTTCAGAAAAAATGTATTGAGTTAATAAAGGGATTAAAATGTATTGAGTTAGTAAATTGGAAATAATCGCTCCAAGACCTCACTGTGCCCCCCGCCCCCGCCGCTCCACCCGCACCGGTTTGTGGAATCAAAAATATGAAAAAAAAACATGAACACAGTTCTTATTGACATACTATCAACGAAAACTATTAGAGGTCGATTCGTTTATGTTATCTCTGAAAAACTGCCTCGCCTAAACAAAAGGACATACGTCAGTTCTGCAGTGAGTTTCTTTTGAAGATGTTTTAAGTTATCGCTGAATGACGGTCTAGCCCAATCCACAGATTTTATAATACTTTACGAAACCCAACCCAAACTAAAGGACGTAAGTGCCGTGAGTTCCCTAGGAAGATAAAACCTTGATTGAATTATTGTATACTGGAACTTGGCCGGTTATTTTGAAATTCTTAGTGTAGGATAGTGGTTTTAAATAAGGAATAGTAGATAGTAAAAGGTACGGATCATTGCACACTTGGCCGCTTTTATTATTTCTCAATAGAAATACATAAACAAAATTGAGCTCTTCATATTCCTTTTTTACCACAGCCTACTCGAACGATTATTTATTACCTATAGGTACGAGTACAACATATATTACCTAGTAATGATCAACACAATACTTATTGTTCAGACTAAATAAATAAAAATTAATAAATATTAAACAAAATTATTAATTAGTTAATTTTTATTAACTAATTAATAATTTAATAATATATTTATATTTGGTCTTATATTCATATAGTTTTTTGGCTTTTACTTCTATAATATTATGATGTTATTAAGATAATATTGTATTTGTGTTGTACGTGTTTAATTCTAGGTGTGCCTATAAACCGCGGGGTGTGCGGTGGAGATACTGCGATCGCCAACCTGCATGCCAAGCGTGGCGATTATGGCATATACCCCCCGTGAATTTGGGGGAGGCCCATGTCCAGCAGTGGACGTCCTTTGGCTGATATGGTGGTGGTGGTGGTGCCTATAAATCTTTACCTCCACTCAATTGCTCAAAGGTTAGTTGGAAGAAATCCCTTATAGGGATAAGCTCGCCTTTGTACATATGTCAACTGTTCTTGCATTTTTTTTCATCTTGTAATTACTGTTTTATTTTTGTTTTACTCATGTACAATTACTCATTACTCATGTACAGTTTGAATTAAGTAATTATTTTGTTTGCCACCCACTTTTAATACGTTTGTTGCTATTTTTCCTCTAGGTTGCCTGGAAGAGATTGCTCTTTAGCAATAAGACCGCCTGTTGTTTATCTCTAGTTTTAAGTTTTATACGCTGTAATAATAAGCTCTGTAATTTATTGAGGTGTGCAATAAAGAGTTTTTGTTTTGCATTGTATTGTATTGTACAATAAAGAATTTTACATACGTACATACGACACAATCAAGTTAAAAGGAAAGTATTACACATGATAATTATAATAGAACAATTGTAACTAAATTTAGAAACCATTTGTTTAGCAAATAATCCCAAAAATTAGAGATTTAGCTAAGTTTTTTATGTCAATATGTATAATCAATATGTGAAAATAAACAGTTTTTTTACATAGATATTTATTGAAATTTACCTCTGAAACTATTAGATTTAATTGCTAGTACGTTCAGCTTCACATATCGATATTCACTTCAAACGTAGAAAGCGAATGTCCGGGCACCTACTTGACCCAATCGAGCCCCGACTACGAGAGGATAGCTTCGAAATCATATTCAAAGTGAATATTCAATTAGCATAAGGCAATTTCCAGCAACTGTCATCAGTGTTACTGGTACTGGCAACATTTACGTTTTGCCGCCAACTTTGAGACTGTTCACCTGTCGTCGTACATTTTCATTAACATTATCTAACAACCGGCAACCAACCACAAAGGCAATATTTATATGTACAGACGACCAATTTGATTTCTGGACCACTTCTTATCTTGTCACAGTGACAATAATATGAGATCTAGCAGCTTTCCATATTGAATTTCACTTAGACAAGGTACGAAGTGTCCCAGAAATAAAATTGATTGACCGTACTAGTACCTATTTCAGAGGCAAACTTTTGAGGAACAATCTTAAACAAATTGACTGCACATTCTAAGCAAAGCTGAAAGCAGTGATACTGGCACTAGACTTTACGTTAGTATGTATCTTCTTTGACTAGACACGTTATACTTATAATATACAATTAACAATTACAACGACGACCAGATTACCTGAATGTTGACCCTGCCTACGAAGCTGAATCGAATCCTAGCACCTAAGTAACCTAAGAGCAAATATTTGAGTGATGGGCATAAATATTTGTTTAGGCCTTGGATGAATTCTATGTATTTACCTATATCGATTAAATACATCGTTCATCGTTGCCTAGCACTTACCCATAACGCAAACGGTCTTAAACTTACTTTGGGCCTAGTTCGATATACCTACATATGTAAGATGGTCCATCTATAATAATAATAATATATATTTATTGCCACAAACTTAACCTAAACATTACAATAAGGGATGTTTGAACTTAGCACTAAATTTAAAAAAATATATACACAAAAAGAAAAAAAAAAAGAAAACGAATCAATTTTGAGTTGAGGCAATGGGTCCCAATCTCAGCATATGCTGGGCATGGGGTACCCAGCGCTGGTTTTCAGATTGGTCCCTGGGAAGAGGGTCGGTCGCAGTTGTTCACACATTTTTATTTATAACCAAAGTAACAAATAAAAAATAAATAAAAAAGAAGCTTAACTCTAACATTAAAAGTAGTGTGATGTTTTGTGATGTTTTGTGCGTGTGTGTGATGTGACTACATGTCTATGTCGCGCGCCGTGTATTGTGTTTGTGCATGACAACATTGTAATGTGGTTGTAATGAGTTATCCTGTTGTAGTGTGACGGGGTTATAGTTCGGTTTGTTTGTTTAGTAGGTGTGTCCTCAGTAAGTTTTTGAATTTTGCCACCGACATGGGCTCACGCAAGGGCGGAGGCAAGTCATTCCATATTTTCGCAGCCGCATATTTAAAACCCCCTCTGAAAAATTTGGTTTTATGTTTAGGAATTGCTAGTTTTGTGCTTTTTCTTAGAGTTTTGACCCGCCGCGTATCTTCGACCCATTTTAATTTTGCAAATAGGTAATTAGGCTTCTGATATTCTATCACCTTTCGAACTGTAAACGCTAGGTGAAGCTGTCTTCTGCTATCCATATTTAAGATTTTCCTTTCATTAAGGAATGGGGTGATATGAGCACGCTTAGGTACTTCGTAACAAAAACGTGCACAAGCATTTTGTACGCGTTGTATACACCTTTTTGTTTTCGCTAATAGTCGTGGTCCATAAACTATATCCCCATAGTTTAGTTGTGATAAAACTAGCGATTCAACGAGAATTTCACGAATTTTCTCTGAGAGGTATTTCCGAATATTATATAGAACTTTAAGCCTGTAGAAAGCGTTCCTTATCTTGCTCTGGATATACACCTCATAACGTAGCTCTCCGTCTATGATCATTCCGAGATTTTTTGCATTTTCAACTCGAAAGATAGGTTCCGTTCCAATATAGATTTTGGGCTCTTTGTGTATAATTTTTTGGCGTTGCCATTTATTCCCCAATACGACAAATTGCGATTTAGCTGGGTTTAATGCCAGATTATTATCAGACGACCACTTGGCAATCCTATCTAAGTCTTCATTTATTTTAACTATTGCTTCGTCCGAGTCATGTGGTAGGAACGAATAGTGTATCTATATTATTAAGTAATTAATTTCTGTGTAACAGTCCTGGCTAGGAGTCGAATTGATATTGCTGCGTACGGTACTCAAAATTAAATTACGACGCGTATATACAATATGGAATAAACAGAAATTGTATACATTCCAGCACTTTATTGTTTGGACATAAGGTCGAAAAGTATATACATATTTATGATACTGACAGAACATGTGGGCGACGAGTAAATTTTGATAAACCAAAATGTAATTTCATTATGCGTCATCGTGAAATAGGAATATTGATTAATGTTCATTATTGTTTCCTAAATTATTAATTAACACAGTTACGCTTAATCATACCAGTCATGTATAAATTTTGTTTTCAAAATGAATTATTATTGCATTTAGAGTTTGAACATTTACAGTAAAATTTTGACGGTTATTACCTATATGGAACTACATTCAGTATTTTCTATTTTCATTTATTACACTGTTTTTTTTTGAAATTACACCTCCTTGTCATTACGTACTCGTATAGTCAGCATTATACTTGTAACATCATGATAACCAAAGCCCACGAGGTGTGGTTCAAAAGTTTGTACGGGTGTAGGTACCTACTGTCGTCGAGAAGACGAACAATCTCTGTTGCTAGTAAGTTTTCTACGGCGCTTCTGCTTGATCGCCTCTTGTAACTGCTCAATAAGGGTGGCGTAATAGCTACCATTTACCGTGGCATTCCTTTCTTTTATGTCAATCAGCAGTATTCCGTGACAATCCCAGAATACTTTAGCCATTATCCTTCCTAAGCGGCTTTTCACCAGATTGACTCCAAAAACTCTCTCCGTGTCGTCTATACGCGTCTAGTTAGAACTTCTTTTCGCTCACTTCGCTGCAAGCTCGAAAGAAGTTTGAGCACCCACCTCGCACTAACTTTATTCATATGAAGATGTTCATGAAGAATCTAAGAACTAAAGTTTTGGATAGCCTTGTCCTTGCCGCTATTTCTTTAGTCTTCAGTCTTAGATCACTCAGAACTTCCTCTTCCACTAATTTGACGCAGTCCACACGGTGAGTGCCTCCATAAAATAAATATTTACAGAAATATTCGCTCTAACTTTAGAACTATGTGTCCAAAAATTATAAAAAATATCATTAAAGTAGACTTTCAATGAAAACTATAGCGCACATGATCAGTTAAGCCATTTTAGAGTTATCATAAAAAGTCTTCCATTCTTAGTAAAAGACGTATGAAATGCTGCGAAAGTATTTCCTTTTGTTTGTTATTGATTTTTTAAAGTAAGTTTATTGGGCAACTACGGAACCCTACACTGAGCATGGCCGATCTTAGTTTATATGATTTATATCGGTCAGGCTCACCCCTTGCTTTGTCAGGAACTTGATCACGGAACGATGTTCCAACTTAAACATTTTGAAAACGTTCAGACTTTTTTTTCGTTCTAAACGCCGTCAAATCAATCACCAAACTGCTAAGCAGTTTGGCGAAAATTAATGCTAACTACTTACGTTTTAGGTCACTGTTTTAGGAATAAATATAAAAAAAACCTATTACTGCTGTCAGTCATTTAGAGTGCTGGAGTAGAAAAATATATAAGTTCTTAAATTTCTTTTTTCGAGTCATCTTTAGGAAATTCTGAAATATGGTAACACAAATTTTGATTTCTAAAGCTCACAGTATTTAGTTGGTATCAGTCAAAGTAGCCAACTATAGCACTATCGCCCAACGCTACGGGTTCACACCTTTAGGATTATTTTCGAATGCACTTCACAGCGTTCTTTGTTTAAATTACGGTCAGCCTGCAGACGATTTGGTTGACAAAGTGTGAACGTGTAGCGTTGGCCGATAGCATATTGTTGATGAGGCCTAAAAGTAAGCAATAGATGGACCAGTTCGAACTCTTATTTTATTACGTAACTGTTACATAAAGTAAGTACTATTATCAAACCTGCACACAAATTTTCACGAGAATCGGTTGAGAAATGCGACCTGTAGAGGAAAACAGCCGGAAATCCGCCGGCCGGACATACGAAAGCATTTTACCGAAGCTGAAATGTAGACCTTTGTTTCACTCGGCCCTAAGACCAAAAACGCCTTTGGTCTAGCCAGCCACATTAAAGCTCATAGTAGGGCAAATGCAAGATTTGTCAGGGTCGCCGTCGTCGAAACCGATGAGGAGGACTATACAAAATATATGATGCTGACTGTATATCGTCAGAATATCAACCGATAGACATCCACTGCTTGACATAAGATGGCGTAAGTCACAACAACTTGCGGATAACTGCCAAGGTGTCAAAGTTACCCTCATTGAACAGTTTTCCGCAATGTTCACTCGCAGGCCTATGATGGTTGGCATTTTATCACTTATCGTCGTGTATAAGACATCCGTCTTGTTTTGACAAGTATGCGAGTGCGAGAGTGACGGGCGTCTTATCCACGACGTGATAAAACGGAAACCATCATACGCCCGCAGGTCTATTTCTGATAGTCGCTTCCAAATCGAACATGATGTCAATAATGTTTCGTAGCGCGTTCCTCGCATCGCAATTACATCCCAATCTATTTAGCGGGCTCGCTTTTACCCACTGAGTTAACATGAATGTGTGTGTGTGTGTGATGAACCATATCAAGTTGGAGCTTGATGATCAGGATATCATCGGTCCACATTGTCGCAGTTCTCCCGGCGTGAAATAGAGATTAATAGATAATTCATAATCGTTCATCAAACCTAATCAAATGCTGTTAAATTCGTTAAACGTGACGTTGTCTGTAACTTCGACATATATGTTTGTGAAACAAGTACACATTTTAGTTAAAATTGGTTTCATTTTTTTATGAACGTGTAATTAGGATTTAAGAGTTTCTGGGTGGGATAAGTAGTGGGCAAAAGTCAATTACATAACTCTGCGATGTGTGCTTTAGGAACTAACTGCTAAGCCACTGTAGCAAGCGCCTTTGCCGCTCCATGCAGCATGCACCGAGATACAAACTTGCCTCATAAACGTAAACTATGTTCGTTGTCGAGCTTGCAAAGGTAACTTTTAAGGGGTTTAGTTGCGTCCTAGTTAGTCTAATCATGATAACCAACGGGGGTGTACAGGATATGGATACTGTACCCTGTACCGAGGGGTAGATTATATTTTTTTAATAATAAATTCAATGCTATTGCGCGTGAGTTAGGTATCTTATCTAAGTCTTAGCGCCATAAGAACTTATTGGCACAGGTACCTGTAAACCTGTATTCTAGACTACATGTACCCAAGCTTATATTATATATCGGTAATCACGGTTGTACGGTCTCTTGGTCCTTTTATTCGTCCATGGTTTACACCATGAGTTAAAATGTAGTTATATACTTATTAATCCCAAAAATCGCCTTTTAAGTTAAGGGAGTTAGAGTTGGCCTGATCCATACTAGTTCCGTGGACGAATTATGACATATGAATAAATATTTAGACACAAACCAGGAAAAAATGCATTAACAAGTTAAATATAGCTTAACACACTTCAATTACGTGACTATATCTATCAAGTCGATATTTAAACTGTGCTCAAATTTTTAGTGCAAGTTGCTCATATTTAACAAAAGTTTTACTCTATCCCTATCAAATATCTTCATGAATGAATAAGAATCAGAATACCAGTTTTTTACCCAACTTAATTTGTGATAGCTAAATTATTAAAGAGACCTCGATAGAGTCCGAGTCCGACCAGTGAGTGGTGATGGTGACACTACAAAAAGCGCCAGATTTGAAAAATCTCGAACTGGTACCTAGTAAGTAGCGACATGTCCTTCTAATTAACTGCTACTGAGATAGGTAAAATAATTGCCATACAAAAAATCGAGTCTGACCAGTTGTAGTAATATTTTTATTTCATTTTTTTACACTAATACGAGTAGGTATCAAAACTAGTGGCTCTGTGAGCTGTAGACCTCACAATTTTTTTTCTAAAAAGGACTCCTCTAAAAACAATGATATTTTAAGTATAGATAGGTTATGCTCGAACATTACAATCGCAAAAAGTGCTTCCAACATCGCGGCATCACACATTCGCATTATGTTTTATTGTTTACAATACGCACACTTCATCGAAAGCGTAAACGAGATAGCTTTATCAAAATAATACATAAGAAAGAGACAGCCTTCACCCGGAACACTAATCACCGCACGTTTGACACAGATTAAAGAAACTAACACTAGGCAGAAGGTGCAAACTGTTTCTACCTATTAATCGACAGATGATAGCGAATGTAAGTAATGGTAATACCGCTATCGGGTTGTCGTTTGCGTAGCAGGCACGTCAAAGAATTACAAAATAATTGACTCTGACACGGGTTTTTGAATAAATGTACAGACAGCAAAACTAATCTTGTCAAAAAATGTTTCATGCCTGTTGATGTCAATCGATTATATTTTTATCAAGCAACAAAAACTTCTTACAGACCGACCTCGTGTAGGATACAAGAAAGGACACTTCTTCACTTTTCGTCACTGGTACTCAGAGATATACTTTAAAAATTAACATTTAATAGTTACAGCATTATTTTGTTCTAAATAAACCCGAAGAAATAAATAGGGCAGTAAGTTGAAGTTGACTATGTAACCCATATAATCTAGAAATGAATCTGATTTAGTATGACGCATCTGTTACATTAATCTATGTTCGCAGTCTGTTTGTCTTTATCACTCTCATAGCAAACGACACTAGGTACTCTCTTTCTCTGAGACAGCGTCTTCGTGGCGTCATATTTGGTAAATTGAAGGATAAAATGGAAAAAATAACATAATTTCAGCTTACTTGTGTGTGACGCCTGTTGCCTTAGTACGTTTGGATGTATAATTAGTGCACTTTCGCAACACGCATGACGGCATTTTTAAGGTCACTTACGTCGTTGGCGGGTACTCGTGTCAACATTCGCCTCTCTCGCTTGCCCGGGAGCGACTGAAGCCAATAGGCGATGTTTAGCGTCTTTATAGCGGCACACTTTAGGTACGCGGGTAACGTATCTATACTTAAAATATCATTGTCTAAAAATAATTTAAATAATTATCCATTTTTTTAAATTTCACGAGAATCGGGTGAGAAATGCGACTTGTAGAGGAGAGCAGCGGGAAATATACGAAAGCTTTTTTGCCGAAGGTAAAACGGAGATCTTAATTTCACTCAGTCAATAACTAATATAGTACCTACTTCCTATGTAAAACCACTGAAAGCTCAAGTTCAGCGTTTAGTTTGTATGCCGAGGAACTAAGTTAGTTGCTGAAAAGAAAAGCCAATCAAACGGGGACAAAGTTCTTTGTGAAGAAACTGACGGAGTTCTAGTTTTTAGGGTTCCGTACCACAAAAGGAAAAAACGGCACCCTTATATACTCATGCGTCTGTCTGTCTGTTCGTCCTTTTGTCACAGCCAGTTTCAATTTGTTCCGAAACCCCTGGACTGTTTGAGTTGAAATTTGGTACACATATGTAAGTCGGTGACCCAAGGCGGACGTGTATTGTCATGTATTGTAAATAAATGAATTTTAAACATGGGCTACTTTTGCGGGAGTAATTTACAATGTTTTCGAACTATGTCGTGTGATACATTGAATAAAAGGTCTTGTTGCGAGTTTGAAGTAATTTAAGAAAATAGACGGATATTGACCATCCCTCCCTTATCTACGTACTACTAGGCCAAAAATATAAAAAAAAAAAACTATACAAAATAGTCCTTAGATGAAATGAAAGTTTATTCACAGGAACATATGGTACTTATACAATATAGGCAGTTCTTATACACATTAATTACCTACACCCTTGGTATGTTCAGCCATTAGGAAAATCTATAAAAAGTTTATAAGTCCAACGGTTTTTCAGTTATCGCTGAAAAACTGCCTTGCCTTCTTATGTAGAGACGACCTTTTTAAATTCAAAGTACAGGATAGTGGTTTTAAATATAGAGTAGTAGTAGTAGGTACGAAATCCTTCATTGCTCCTGGCCCGACACGACCGGCCTTTTTTACAGTTAGTTCACAGGAGAATTGAGCAAGTTTTGTTATGCTTGTTAAAGGGACCCCGTTACTTTGCCAGTGCATCTGATAACTGGCGTGCCTTGATAATTATGCGTGTTCATTGGAACGCCGCCGATCAGAGTAATAAATATGGGTTGATTTTCAGAATTTCAGACATAATTGCTACAAAATTTTCTTGGTATTTTGGTAGAAATAGAAACAACTTTAGGTTAATGGCCGTTTTAACTCAGCATACTCAAGACAATACATAAACGACACGATCAGTGATGATATTTTAGCTCACTTGAAATATCATAAGAGGAAATAAGAATAAAACTTTATAAAGGTAGACAGACAGTCAGCAGAAAGTCCAAAAAAAGCCAATCCAGAATAGTGTTGTGTTACATCTTGTCTTCTTATGCGCGGAAAACGCTGACGTGCGCTTGATCATGTCTACACGGATCATATCCCTTTTAGCTCGAAACGCACATAGGGGGCGCGGTGCGGGGCGGGGCGGAGATGGTTTTGCATTTTTTTTAAGAGGGCGCGGTACGCTCGGTTCTCCATACAAACGTATTTATGCTCTCATTTCAAAACGCCATGCTAGAATAACATGAAACTTTGTGTACATAATGGGATCCGGCATACCTAGGTCGGAAATTTGTTTCTGTTGTTAGAAATTGTAAAAGAAAAAAAATACAGCGGTTTTTTAAGTTTTTTACGGCTTGTATGAAAACCTTAATAATCGTTGTATTTTTTCTCCATTATAATTTCAAGCAACAGAAACTAATTTCCGACCTAGATATGCCGGATCTCATTGTGTATACAAAGTTTCATGTTATTCAAGCATGGCGTTTTAAAATGAGAGCATAAATACGTTTGTACTTATATGGAGAACCGAACGTACTGCGCACTCTTAACTATCAACCGTCGATTAATGCATTATATGTCTCACACGCCAAATCCACTCTGCTATTCCACGCGAATAGTGCGTTTTTTTGGTGCGACGTCCCCAGGACCGCATCCGCTTTACCGCAAAACCGCCTCCACGCCGCACCGTGCCGAGCCGCGTTCTGTGCGTTTTAAGCTTTTCACGTTTGTAGCGGCTTCAGTGGCGACTCAAGCCTTGCATTACGGTGAAATTGTTGAACGAAACTGACCTATACCTGATTTCTCAGATAAATTAACAAGACAATCGATATCTGTACATTTATATAAACAACTATGTTACTCTTTTTATAAAAAATAGTAGGCATTAATATTTTCCGGACACGTTTCGATTTTCGACACGTGGATATAACGAGTCGCTTGGCGTATATTTTAGGAAAAATCATGCAGCCGTTTCCTGTCAGGAAGGGAGCCCAAACTTTGTCCCCCTTATTCATAAAACTTAATAAACCTCTGTTAACTAAAATTTATTTTGTCCCTTTCTATCAAACATAAATGTCAAAGTGACAGATAAGGACAAACCAGCTTTAGCGGCTTGTTAACTAATATAGGCTTGATGGACGTTTATGAATAAGGGGGTGTGTGTTTTGAAAATGATTCTTATTTCTTACGACACCACTGGCTGGATTTAATGTTGTAGCATACTCATTGGTCTGCGCCAGAAGGAGGGTTATGTTTTTCGTATGTATATATATATACAATACATACGAAAAACGGGTCTCAGGCCATACATACGAATTACGAAATACATACGTATTTATGTATAATTGTTTGGCACGCTCAGCGGCCTGAACGGATCGATGGATTTTAGCTTGAGAGGTGTTGTTAGATTCGTATTCACTGTGATAGTGACACTGGGTACATCAAAATAAAATAAAAAAACAAAATGGCGGATTTTGGGCGCTAAATACAAATGTTTGGCACGCTCTACAGCCTGAACGGGGCTCGATGGATTTTAGCTTCAAATGTGTCGTTACATTCGTATTAATAGTGAGTGTGTAAATCGTGGTAGTTTATTGGTATCCAACCCCAAAAGTAGTCGGATTTTTAAAATAATCTTTTAATTTCTCTTGTTTGTCATACTGAAAATTGATGACATCATAGCTCGAAAACGTACAAGGCACTTCTAAACTTTCCCGGAAAACAAAATTCCTTACGCGAGGTTCCCAACAGAGCTGTAGTTAGGTCTAGTACTACATAGTAAACAAATATATCCTACAATAAATAACAATAATAACTCACCGAAAACAAATCTCCACATAATGCTAGTCCATAACACCACACTCAGTCTTACACAAAACAAAACAAAAGAACTCTGTCAAAAACTCAATGAAAACAAATGAGAATTAAATTTAAAAACTCAGTCAAGTGAAATCTGTGAACTCAACGAAAAACAAATGAACCGCGTTCACTCAATCAAATCAATCGGTGCAACATGTTGAGTTCGCGGTTGACGCGCGAATGTCTCTTTTCGTATATGCACGTGGTATTATCTCGCTGTGCATTGACACGCTGCCCTACCAAATGAGTTTGCATGGGAGCAGTAGGCGCTATTAATAAATTCCTTGTTAGGGTACCGTTGCTTGATGCTCTTTAATCTCGTTATGCAGCGTATGCAGGCAAGGAAATTGAAACACGTAAGTACCTTTTTAGCTCTTTTCTCTAGATAATAAAGGATAAAATGGTATGAACGAGAGATACTTATGTATATATATATATATATATATATAATAATATATATATATATATATACTATTCTTCTTATCATGAAGCAATAAGGTGCTAAAGTGTAACGTGTAGCTGTCATCCCATAGAAACTTGTCAAACTTTCCATACATCCCAATTTTAACGAACACAGCTTACGATTACAGACGGTTTGGTGCAACCCAGCCTTAGTCTAGTCATGGAACCTTTACACAATGCACGAAGAAATCTTAGTTTCTTTCAAAAATCCTGTACAGTTACCAATTTAAATATGAATGCATTTTGACAGGTACTAGGGCTTCCCATGGAAGGGTCCTACCACAGTTTAAGAAACCCTGGGGTTAAATGTAAGTATTTTAATTTTTGTTAGTATTTTTTTAAAATAAATTACGGTCGTAGTATGTTTATGTACTTCATTGCAAATCATTGGAGCATTTCGACTAATTATCTAGTTACGACGAGTTCCTAGTTAAATTATTAACGATGAAACAAGTAACCTACTTCTACTGGGTGAAATCAACTAAAAACGTTTTCCATCAACTGCATTTTAACCTACTTAGTAACTAATAGTTTGCTAAGGTTAATTTTCCTTATAAATTTTGTCTATTGTATACAGAACTGAACCCGACTCACGAAGCTTAAGAACTTGCTATTTTATTGCTCTTTGTTTTCAGAACAAAGTATTGGCTTGACGGTTTTTCTACTAAAGTTAGATAATTTAAGTGCTCATTGTAAATGATATGAATGGTATATATATGCGAAAAATATCTCCGCTAACCTAACAAGGTTTCTATTTTGTCTCTAACGTAGTAGTTGTCGACACAACGAATCCTCAACTTCCTCAAGCCTATGAGGGGTCGGTAACGCACTTATGATCCCTCTAGAGTCGAGCTCCAATTTCAAATTAATATTCTATGAGTGTAGTCGCGGGAGTCCACTGGGTACGGGTGGCGTAATAGGACCGGTCATCGTGGCACTCTTTAGGGAAAGCCTATGTCCAGCAGTGGACGTCCCTCGGCGGATATGGTGATGATAATGAGGATGATGAGTGTACAATCAGCCAAGAAATTGATCTGCAACTTTTCGTCCTATTATTTAAACATTAAGTTTCAAGAGTGGGAGACCAATTCCTTGACTTAGGTACAGTAAGACTCAAAAGTTATTCAGCAAAAGGACAAAGCTATTTGCAGATACCGTAGCCTATGGACGCTCGCAAATTCAGAAGAGTCACAAACGTGTATTACCAACTACGCGCGTTGTTTATTCAGGCTGAAGATGAGGATAATGAGGTCTATGAACGTAAAATTAACATTTGATGGCGCCATCAGAAGATCAAATGTGCAATACCCATTATTTTTTCTTTAACCCTATGGTGTGGTGTGGGGTGTTTTTGGATACGTATTTTAAAATGAATAGAGGTCTTCATCAAACACCTTTTGATAAAATGAATATTTTCGGAAATCCTCTCCACTCCAAAAGAAAAATATATTATCTCTAACTTTTGAACCCTAAAACATGAAAAAATCTGAAAGTAAAGCTTAATAAAGACTTTCAACGAAAACTATAGCGGACATTATCAGTTAATCTGTTTTTGAGTTATCGTAAAAGTCTTTCCTTCTTAGTAAAAGACGTACCAAACGTTGCGAAGGTATTTCCTTTTGCTTGTTATTGATTTTTTTAAAGTAAGATAATTGGGCAACTACGCAACCCTATACTGAACATGGCCCGACATGCTCTTCGCCGATTTTTTTCTATTTCTGTTTTGTTGTGTTGTATTGTCACAAAAATATTTTGTATTTCTTTCTATTCTATACTCGTATATATTCGTCAGCCCGTCTGGGCTCCAAATTGTTTCCAATACCATCAATTACGAATCTGTTTATATATGCATTAGATATAAGCAGAGGTAAACAATAGCCGGTCTTATCGCTAAAGACCGATCTCTTCCAGACAACCTTTGGGTAGCGGAGAAAAAAAATAATCAACCATAAAGAACTAGTGCCCCTTCTGTCATTAGACAAAGGATTTATATCCCCGGCTTGTTTACTTTAAAAATGATTTTAACTTTTTACGACTGAGCCTCAATAGAGACATTACACACGTAACGTTTAAAAAAATCCCCTCGTTTTGATTGTCATGTGAATGCGTGGATTTCTTGTCCTATTGCGGGTGTGAGTAAATACAGGCATAGCTACTTAATTGCGGCACGTAATAGTATCAAGTTGGTGCAATATCGAACAATGGTCTCTGATTGAGACGTTCGGTGGATTAAATTGGCGGAGTTGGATTTTAGGGGGTCAGAGAGGGAATTGAATATTCGGATTTGTCAATATGGTAATAATAATAATAATGGTATGACATTTATTTGTCAAACCGTGAGATCCTCGAGAAGGCAGTACGGTTTGCCAGTTTTTGTTGCACTTTTAGCACCACCCCGGGGTCACGTGTAGGGTAACGGTGGGAAGTCCCTACGGACGTGTTGCAACATCGACCCCCCTTGTCAAGTGAGTGGGCAACTTGACTATTAGAAGTTCTCAAGCCGCCCCAAGGCCTCTAACTTGGCTTTACGTCTGCTGGCATAGAGAACAGCGGCAGCGGGGATCAACGGCTTAGCGTGCCTTCCAAAGCACGAGAGCGCTCAGTTAGTAACCACTCAAAGTGGTCTCCCATCCAAGAACTGACCTGGGCCCCCGGTTGCTTAACCTGGTATACCGCACGCGGTACGTGGGCGCCGCTGGGCCATGAGCTCTCCAATGTGGTGAAATAGGAAAAAAACAATCTGAAGAATACTTAACTTTTTTTTACAACATGCACGTAGAACCGATGGCCGTTGGACCGGAAAGGTTTTCGAGTGGCGACCACGTGCCGGAAGGCGCAGGGTGGGTAGATCCCCCACAAGGTGACCTCACCTGCGGGCGCATGATGGTTGCCATTTTATCACTTATCGGTCGTGGATAAGACGCCCGTCACCCTCGCACTCGCATAATTGTTAGAACATGACGAATGCCTTATTCACGACGATAAGTGATAAAATGGCAAGCATTATGGGCCCGGAATAGGCCGCGACTATTATTTGTTCCGTGGTCACGGACGCTGGATGCGGATGGCGCAGGACCGGTCATTGTGGCAAGGTTTGGGGGTGGCCTATGTCCAGCAGTGAACGGATACGATGATGATGATGAAACTATTTAACATTCTGATTTGTATTTAAAAAGTTTCAACGTAAAAAAATATCATTTAATTGCAATAACATAGAATAAATAAAATAAAATAGATCTTTATTTCTTTTTACCCAACTGCTGCCGAAGAAGGGTTGTTTTATTTATGAGTATAGGTACCTATCCTTAACTATGTTTAGTTTTTTGGCATTTTAACATAGAGAATTATCGTTATATCACTCTTAGTTGTGTAACAGGCTATATTTAAAATAAAAAAAAACCGGCCAAGTGCGTGTCGGACCACGCACAAAGGGGCAAATTATTTTTGATTTAATTAAAAAAATATGGCTGAAATGTAATCATCATCATCATCATTTCAGCCGAATGACGTCCACTGCTGGACATAGGCCTCCCCCAAACTTCCACAAAATTCTGAAATGTAATAATGTGGTATATTTTTAGAATCGCCTTAAAAAGCCCTTTCATATGATACTACACACGACAGGTTTCTGAAAAAAAAAAATCCATACAAAAAGTAAAATGTCTTATTACTCCTACCCTAAGGGAAATTTTTTTAGGAACTGCGGGTCAAAAATTTTGTTTTGGCCTCTAGTATGCATGTGCCAAACGGCTAAACTGTAGGTACATCGATTTGCAGTATTTCTCTGAAATCGGGCTTGTATGGCTACCACTATAAGATGTTGTTCGAGACTCTTCGCAATTAGACCGTTCGCAGAGACGACTATTGGGACAATGATCGTCGAATCAACATCCCACATGGCGATTATTATTATTATTATTACTTCTTTATGGATTGGACCATTTATGGTGGCTTTTACCTAATTAAACTTTAAAGCGCGTATAGAAGGTTACTTCTCTTGTTTTTTATACGCGTCGTTGGCAAACAAGCGTACGGCCTGCCTACTGGGAAGCGGTCACCGCAGCCTATGAATGCCTGCAACTCCAGGAGGGTCACATGCGCGTTGCCCTTTAAAAATTTAAACATTCTTTTCTTGAAGAACCCCATACTGTAGTCCAAGAAGTTAGTAGTTAGAAGTAAGTATAGAATTTAGAATCTGTAATTATACCCCCTCTTTGCAAGTGTATTTCATTTGTTTCATTCATGCAAACCTACTTACTGACAAGATCGTGCCATATGTAACACTAGTATTACTAATTCTTATACCACTGGTTTGCATAAATTCAGTTTTTATGCTTTCGGAGTGCGAACTTTGCATTAGTTCATGTATTATGCTTTTTATGCATTCTATTAAGTATGTAAAGTATAGACGGCGTGTGAATGTTAATGCGTGTTATGTTGGGATATGAGGTAAAGTTATTGTGAGAATATTTGATAACGTTGGGTACTGCGATATAGGTACCGCAGCTTGTACAGTCAAATAATTTGATTTCTAGGCCACTTCGTACCTTGTCACAGTGACAATAATGTGAGATATCTAGCAGATTTCATATTGATTTTCACTGTGACAAGGTACGAAGTGGCCCAGAAATCAAATTGGTTGACCGTACGTAGTCCAGAGACTGATTTGGTGCTCCTGTGATTCACCATAAAAATATACGTATAGTTACGTTAGGGTCGGGCTACTTTTTTATCAAATATGTGGCAAACGAGCAGACGAATCGTCTGATGGCAAGCGATTAGCGCCGCGCACGGACACCCGCAAGTAAGTGCTTTGCCGGCCTTTAAGAAATACCGCATATCCTGAAATACCGCAGCTCGCAGGCGACAATTCATTCCACAGTTTAGCTATGCGAGGCAGAAAGTCGAGGGAGGACTTGCATCCGAAAGAAACCTCCGCATTCCGAATGCATATAATCTGAGCCCTATCTTCCATACTAGTATTATATTTTATACACCCTTTAACATTTGAAAATTTGTATGTAAGGGATAATCCCTGGAACTACACATCCGAATTCAGAAACTCAAAACCTTCAAGATGTCATAAAAGTAGGTATATCTTGATACACGGGCGGAGCCGCGAGATGCGCATGGAAATGCAGCATGGCTTCGTGTACGTGAATCTCGCACTCATTGTCTGTCTACCTGTGTGTTCACTGCCTTTTCAGTTTCACATTTTAAACCGAGTTACCTACATATCGACTGAAATTATGTGCGCCAAAAAAGGATATAGTGTATCCTATATCCTTTTTTGGCCCCTAAGGTAAAATTAGTGGTTGACATTTAAAGATACCTACTTACTTATAGTAGTACGATTAAAGGGAAAGACGGATACGAAGTCGCGAGCAGAAGCTGTATCTATATATGTACTTAAGGGTAGTTATCATGTATGTGCTTAGTAATCGTTTGTCTAACTTTCCAACTGACTTTTCCATTAGCGCGTAACGTTGATTAATAATCTTTTCGGTACCTAAAAGTCCCTAAAGGCTTGTTAATCAATGTAACTCTTAATAGGTCCGCGCCCCAGGGGGCGATTTTATTACAGTTTTATTTTCGCTTATACCAACGCTTGGAGTTATCTGGAGTTTTATTCTGGGATGGACTTTAGAATAAAGAATATGTAAATAGGCCAACCCTTTCCATAGCCTTTTTCAAATGAGTCCCTTTGATTCTGTTTTTTTTTCATGATTTAATAACCACCACCATATCAGCCTAGGGACGTCCACTGCTGGATATAGGCCTCCCCCAATTTCATGGGTGGTAAATGCCATAATCGCCACGCTTGGCATGCGGGTTGGCGATCGCACTATCTCTACCGCACTCCAGAGATGCTTCTGCCGGTGGTTTTGGTCGTAGTTTTTGGACATACCCAGGTCCGACTTCCGACTTAATAACAGGGCTGTGTTAATACGACTAATTAACTTTTTTTAATTTAACCCCTGGTTTTGTAATGACTACTTGATATCGAAGATCAGTAATCATGATCAGCATCTGTAGCAGCTGACTATCAAGTCGTAAACATATTATGCACAAAAGTCCCATATATCACCGCGTAAGAATTCGGAAAACTTTCCAAACTTGCCCTAGAACGGAAAGAACTTGTTTAAAAGGCCTACTATTTATACAATAAAATACGCAACCGTCCACATAATGGACCTCTGACCGGCAAACTGTGTCGATCACATCTGCGACATCCGATTATAAATGATTCAAATGCGGTCTAAATGGATTGTGTCTTTTGCGCAACAAATGCCAAGCCTACGGCACGATTGTGACGAATAAATTAAGCTAGATCGAGGTTTATGTCACCTACAATTTGTAAAAACAAAACATAATTTCCTTTAGTTCCTTTTACAGTTTACCATCTCTTTTCTAATTTAAGCGAGGTATTTGTGTACAACATGTATTAATTTTAAGTTCTACCTATACCTGGTTTATTAATAGTATAATTAGATATTTACGAGTAAGTCAATGTTGCTGTGCCCTTACGGGGTCCATTTTATTACTTCTTTGTAATACCTATATTATGTCACATTAAGTGTGCATTAAATTTTTGACTTTTGACTTACGTTGCCTATCTATATATCAGAAAATAGAATAACCATCAATGTATAATAAATCTAAACACTTTAGGATTATGCTTAAGTATTTGGTTGATAATCACCGGTACACCATCACTTTTTTTAGCGCCATCTAGCGTTAGCAGCGGAACTAAAATTCTAAAAGTTGAGGGTAGGGCAGCTAATTCATACAAGCTTCTAACAAAGAGATACCCACTTCAAAAGGTGATTCTATAACATACTGTCACAGTTTACAAATGTAAATGACAGTATTATACAGTGAATCCTCTAATAGGCTTAGTCGGGACAAGTGCATCAGTGGGGTAAGCGGCTATCATAAATTTGATTAAAATCTACAGTTAATACAACAATACGGTATTTTTTTATGCTGCCATTCGAACCAGTTCTTAGAGACGATCAAATGGCTGTACATGGGACCAAGTACTTAGAATAGAACACAATAAATGGCAAGAAGTGGATGCGGGTGGCACAGTATCCAGCAGTGGACGTCTTTCAGCTAAAATAATTATGATGATGATGAAATGGCTAAAATAAGGAACATACCTAACTCGGCGCTAACGATCCCCGAAACAACTCTTACAAATTAACGTCACACACAAGTAATCAAACCAACCGTTGTATGGGAAAATAATTATTTTGCTGTTTTAGTCGTGAAATACTGAGTTAAGGTACGAGTACCTTAACTCAGTTGTTGTCACATTGTTGTCATGGAATTTATTCTTTAAGTTAATTTTTCGTAAGGTAGCTTTTAATTGACTTTTGGACGATAAAGAAGAAAGAAACATAATTAACAGTAATTTGGAATGCAGGGTACATAATAATATTCCTGTACAGGAAGGCGGGTGCTGTCTCTGTGTGCGTCCCATGACACGGGCAGCGACAGCATCCGCTCGGTGTACCCCTTGCATTTCATTAAATTGTCAAAAGGGCCTCTACGTGTTGGCTATGTGGTACTCGGTTGGTACTTCGGTACCTCGGTACTTCGGCTCCGCGCACGCCTTCCAAAGGCCCGGGACACCATTGTCCCGTGAGCGGAAATAATAATAATAATTTATTTATTTACCAAAAAAGACTAACAAATTTCTTACATATCAATGACTCCCACACTAGGCACAGCCTGTATCGTGGGAATCAGGTCAATCGCGAGAATTACTTACTAATAACATGCGGTCAGATATTTTCATGATTTTGTTTTTTTTTTTAGTTTACTATCCATATACCATATACTCTATGTTATAAATTTTAATATTTGTTAAATACCCAATTATTTTTCTTAGATTTCAAGATATTGCATGATATGCGCGTTTGTCCCGCTGACGCACTTGTCCCGCTGACGCACAATTCTTGGGATTAGGTAACGGACCCCGGGCATCCTTCAGGATGCAACTGTACTGGGAATAACGCTAGGATGATGATGATGATGATGATGATGATGAGGGGTAATGCCGCTAGCATCCTGGGATTCATGCCACAATAAGCTACACGCTGTTTTCTTTTTTAACCGACTTCAAAAATAGAAGGAGGTTCTCAATTCGTCGGTTTTTTTGAAAAAATTACATTTAGTTTTATCTTAATATTTTATTTATTTTTAAGTTAGTTTAATTAGTCTTATACCTATTTCTAAACAACCGGAAAGCTTCATGCATGATTTTTTACCCGACTGCGACAGAAGGAGGGTTATGTTTTTCAAGAGTATGTATGTATGTATGTATGTATGTATGTATGTATGTAAGTATGTATAATTGTTTAGCACACTTTGCAGCCTGAACGGCTCGATGGATTTTAGCTTGAGAGGTGTCTTTAGATTCTTATTTACTGTGAGAGTGACACTGGGTATATCAAAATAAAAAATAAAACAAAATGGCGGATTATTGGCATAAAATCCAAATTACACACAAAAGGCAGTCGGGTTTTTAGTTTTTTAATGAATTAGTCTTGTTTAACACTACGACGGTGGCAAACAAGGTTACGGCCTGCCTGATGGTAAGCAGAGACCGTCGCCTATGGACGCTTATGAGTCCAGAAGTTTCACAAGCGCTTTGCCTTGTTAACTTCAGGATTCAGTGTGTTGCAATTGCTAAAAGCGGCACTGAAAATTAATTTTCATGTGCTCTGTCTACCCCTTTTGGGAATAAAAGCGTGAGTTTTTGTATGTATGTATGTAAGTGTGTTGACAGCTAGAGACATGCAGGTCCCTCACTCTCAACACAGCAAATCCTCGGGAGCTCTGGCGACCTTACTCACCACCAGGAACACAACTAGGCTCATAAAATTAGCGAAACCTGGACATAAATAAATAAATAAATAAATATTAGGGGACATTTTCATAACATGGACATACATTGGACATGGATTGGGGAAATAATTCGATAACTGTAATTTTCTTTTTCTATGATTTAAAGTATAGTAAGTTATAGTTAAAAAAAAAGAGAATTAACTTTAAGGCTCCGCGTCAATGTTAAAAAAACAAAAACTAAATTTTAAACACATTTTGATTTCGTAAGTAAACCATAATAAATAACTTTGTAAAAGTATCTGTATTATGATAAGAAAAAAATATATTTTCATCAATTATCGTGGATGTTTTTTGTTTAAATTGTTTCTTATAGTACTAATAAAATGTTGACGGTCTGTTTAGCCTAGTTAGTAGTGACAGTGCCTCCGAAACTAGAGGCCCCGGGTTCGAATCCCGGCCAGGGCATTATTTGTGCATTTAGCATGGATTTTGTTTCTGGGTCTTGGATGTTTTCTATGTATTTATCAATATGAGTATGTATATCGTCGTGTAGTACCTATAGTACAAGCTTTACTTAGTTTGGGACTAGGTCGATTTGTGTAAGATTGTCTCCCAATATTTATTTATTATTTTATTTATATTAAACCAAAAATATTCACGATAATTGATTAAATGATATTGTTTCATATCATTATACACGTACTTTTACAAAGTTATTTATTTTGGCTTACTTAAGAAATCAAAATGTATTAAAAATTTAGTTTTTTGTTTTTCAACATTGACGCGGAGCCTTAAAATGTTTAATTCTTTATATTTTAAGTATAACTAACAATACTCTAAATCATTGAAAAAGAAAATTACAGTTATCGAATTATGTCCAGGTTTTGCTAATTTTATGCGCCTAAACACCACACCACATATTATAATCTAACCAAATGCGAGTCAAGCCACGCGCCACGCCACGGAAGGGTTCCGTGAGTAAAGAACTTATTTTCAGATATCTATTTTCATTTGCTGCTTAAAGCAAAAATTACCACCTACTTTTCACTCTGATGGAGCATCTTGAGAATAAATTTTCTCAATTCACTAACGATAAGTCGAAGTGCAGTTACAAAACTGAAATTGCAAATGTGTTTATGAATATAATATACGTTCCGGTGTTTCTCTATTTGCAAAACCCTACTACGAGGCATTTTAAATTTCGCAACATATCTCACAAAAGCTATTTGAATGTTATACACCGGCGCACTCACGTTGTTTTCTGAAGAACTCGTCGCAGCAACAATTTGTTACTTATGTAGAACTCCGGGAAAAGAATGCCAGTAGAGATAAACTAAAATAGAAACTGAATGTACAATGTGGTTATAACTTATGTTATAACTTATGTTATAACCACATTGTATAAGTACATTGTAATGTCCCCGCAGCTATATTTTATGCAATACCCAATATGTACTCGTATTATTAACAATTAGACGTACAAAATCCGGAAAATTTTGGCTGGCCGCTGTTTGTTGGTATTATTACCTAGTCATAATCAAATAAGACATTAAAACTCACGCATGTGATGGAATATTACGTGTAGACGAATTATTCGCAAACACCGAAAATGTGCCTAAGGAAACTTTCCAAAATTGCGAAATGTTTCGGAAATTTAACGTAGGAAAAATTCGGAAAATTTCTTACATTTTTGTATGGGACTTGAAACTTTCCATTTTTAAATTTAAATTACCTATATTTCTAGTGAAAGTTTCATGAAATTTCCGAGAATTTATAGAATATTATGGAAACTTTCCGCAACTTGCACATCTGTACACCGAACGATATTATTTATTTTTGTTTGAAATTATATTGTGATATTGTATTATATTTGATTAATAATTTTATTGTTGTTTCACTGATCATGTTGTTTCTAATACTTAAGGTATTTTAATTATTTTAATATATTTTTAATAATGTATAAGTACTTATATATTAGAATTGATTTGGAATAAAAAAACGGGGACTTAACGGTGGAGACAAAGAAATGTACTCTTCTGGTAAATTCGGCCGTCGGATTCATCAGCTATCATGCAGCCTATCATATTATTTTGTTTATTAATGTGATTTTATGCCTACTCGTATTACAGTCAAGTCTCCTCAATATTTCATTACGATTTTTAAAACTTCTCTTACAGAAATGGTAGGTATTTTTTGTAGCATTGTATCTTATCCGATCATTCTTCGTTGTAAGGCTAATACGAATACATATTATATAGCATCTTATTTATCGGTTAAAAACTATGTAATTAGTTATAGTAGGATTAGTAGGTACCTACGTAGAACTGGCGCTAATTCATTGACAGTACCTATCGAGTCGCAAGTTTTTAAAGTTTCATTTTGTCGAGTCAGTTCACTTGCACTTCACAAGTTCACTAATTACCTACCAAAGTCATCATCATCATCATCCTAGCGTTACCTACCAAAGTATTGATAAAATAAAGTTAATGTATGATATACAAAATATTATAAGTACTTACAAGTAAACAAATTTTACACAGAAAGTGTTTATTTTATCTAAATTGATCGATTTCTTATTATTGTAAATTCTTGGGCACAGGCACAGCTAATAGAGAAAAATCAATATTCATTAACAACATGCCTTGAACTCAAAGTAGGTAGAATTATTAATCTTGCAAACTACCACGACATCTCATTATCGTGGCATGTTAGCAAATCGATGCCATAACTCTTATCACGTAGTCATAAGGTAGAAAATGGCCGTTTCCTCGTTATCTTCGAGCTTCATTACTCTTACACGTATATCTGTATTCCCCATAACCCCTTCAGACATCGCGGTATAAAAATGGTGAATGAGTTCCTTACAATAGATGTACTTACGTCGTTTTGGTGCGGAGATGTTGTCATTCTGATATTGATGATAGAATGTAAGTCGTTTCAGCCAAGGTTTCATATTTTTCTCCGTCAGCGGGATAGGTAGCCGTGTAAAATAGGATGACATATGGGAAGGTGGAGCGCACGTATTAGCGAAGTGCCGAGTTTTTCGACAAGGTATTTTGCTGCTCTAAACCTACGCATCAAAAGAACAAGGCGATTTCGAATGATTAAGCGAGGGCCGGATAGTCTTCGTATCCATACTAACAATATAAATGCGAAAGTAACCCTGTCTGTGTTACCTTTTCATGTCTAACGCGCCTATTGAGATAATGAGACGAACGGCAATTTTATTTTTAAAATTCACTCTTTTAAAATTGAGGATAAAGAGCACCTTTCGTGGAGACGGATTTCATTGGAAATGGCAGGAAGATGATTACAAGATGGATGCGTGGGTGTAAAGGAATTCAAGGCAGCATTGTTTTATGTAGGCTCTAATAAATAAGTATTTATTTGAATGTATGGGTTCTAAATGAAATTGAATGCCTGTTGATTTGAGGGCTTAGAAACAATGCACACATTGTTTTCGGTTCGCAGTAGGCCTTCGGAAGATATAATGATAGCATTGAGATAAATTTTGTTTTTAATTGATTTATATTATTTTACAAGAACCTTTCTCAAAGTTCTAGGAGGCATGGGCGAAAGCCCTGATGACAGGAACCGCATAAAAAAAGTGTAGCAATCCAGACTTTTTACGAGTCTGTCTTATCATGTCTATCCCACGAAACTACAATAGACAGCTTTATATTTATACGCTATACTACGACTTTCCACATCGTGTTCTCGAGAAAAAAGTATCTTCAATTTCTTATAACTAGGTCGCTCATATTTGGAGGAAGAACGCAACCGTAATTAGTGTAATAGACGTCGCAAGGCTCGAAACCTTAATTCCCAATAGGTGACTTCTATTGGTCACCCCTGTCATTACGGCATAAGATTGAAAGTACATGTATTGGGTCAGTGTCGAGCACTGGGACATTTACCTTACCAGTTACAGGCAAAAGTAGGGTACGGGTGTATGTGACGGTGACGGTTGACACAGTATGAGCCGTCACGTCAGAGCGCATCAAATGAATGTGAATTTAACCATAATAAATGTTCGTTCTGACAGATATCGGTTACGAACATTTATTAACTCAGCGGCAAAAATGGCCCAAAATTGGTTCGGTTTTCATGAAGTTTGCTACGATTTTGGTCCAAAGTTTTAGACAAAGCTTCAATTTAGCCTCCAATGTCCAATATATTATATGGTAGCTCTCGGCAACAAGAATGACATTTCGTATTTCCCAACCATAGTATCCAGCAGGCGTGATGATCCTGATGGTTGCCTCTAATCGTCGTGGATAAGACAGCCGTCACCCCTGCACTCGCATCCTTGTCAGAATATGACGAATATTTTATCCACGACGATAAGTGATAAAATGGCAATCTTCATACGCTTAGCCATAATGCGATAGCATTGTGTCTAGGTGCTCACAGCGCCTGAAATTTCACCCACGCAAATTCTCTGAACGAGGGTCGACGAACCGAGATATTCGAGACAAATAAGTGTCTTTATTGCGGAGTATGGTTTTATGATATGCTTATAGTACAAATATGTAGTAATGACGGGTAAATTTTGAGTTATTGGGAGCTGTAATGGTGGTATACGGTTACTTTCATAGACGTGTGAAGGTATATGATGGTAGACAAATTATAAACAGGCGCTTTATATGAGCTCGTGTCACACTGTCAAGCTTTTCTGCCGGAACTTTCGTTCAATCCACTGAGGTAGGGATTCAATAGTCTCTGCGTTATGATTGTTATGAAGTCACTGATTCAGAAATCCAATAAAAATCTGCCAATGTATTCTTCAGAAAATAAAATAAAGCTCCATCACGTCTGTTTATTCGGCCGTAAATATCTCGAAAACTATTGAAAACGGTTTTCCTCGACTCGCAAAAGCGCATTTACTCGTACATACAATACAGATTCTCCAGTAAATCGGCGAACGTACGAAATCGCACTCTTCAATACGAATCAGCTCTCGGAGTGATTTAACGAGTGACAGAAAATGCATAGCATAAGCTGAAGGAGATTTGCTTGTATATTGAAAGGTTACCTAGATGGTAGGTAATACCAGAAAACTTCTGTTTACCAATATAGACAGATGTTAATAATTCAGATACTTAGTTTAGTGCTCCTGGGTAACCAGGGAACTAAACTAATGTACCTATGGAAAGGAGATTTTGGGGTTAGGTTTCGTTACGACGTAATTTCATTTTGCCCAATACTTCAAGCCCACTATAGAACGGCATCTGCATCTGCAATTATGCACCCTTTTTCTTCCCATGGGTTGCGTAAAGGGGACCGGTTGAAGTCTGTTATTGTGTTTAACTTAAAATATGATTTACGTTAAATACGTTAACTAACAGTCGAGGGCATAAATATGTATACGTTTTTGGACCTTATTAAAAAAATGTATACCTAGATATTGGTGCCCGTATGGCATGTATTTTTTTTTCTTTATTATGGAAAACAAACAGCAACAATCATACATAAAGTTACAACATTCAGGTAGATCATAAACCAGAAAAGTTTTCACTTATAAGTTCACACTTATCAGGAAAAATATGCACAAAGTAAAAATAAAAAAAAAAACAAATGAAATTAAAATACGTAAGCACATACAGTCACTTATCATCTATAAAGTGTTTCTTACTGCGGTTACATAACTACTATACTTTTGGTGGAATATGTCAGTATGGTTGTAAAGTCTATTATGAGTAGAACAAGCTCTTATGACAAAGCGATTTCTTGAATAATTGTTTCTACATGACTTTACAGCGAAAGTATTTTTGGAACGAGTACGTAGGCCAGAACACCTAAGAAATATGCGACTCAGGAGATACGGAGAATCGACAACATTAGTGATAATTTTATACAGTAGGGTCTGGTCATTGTGCTCCCTACGTTTCTGCAGGGGAATAATATCGTTGAGAGTAACATTTTTTAATTTATAATTTTGTCGTTTTATGAACTTGTGTTGAATGCGTTCAATAGAGTCAATGTAACAATGATATTGTGGATTCACGGCTGCAGATGCATATTCAAGCTGAGAACGTACTAGTGCTTTATATAAAAGTTTAAAAGTATTCATGTTTTCATGCTTCATTCATGTTTTATTATGGCATTTACCCCCCATGAAATTGGGGGAGGCCTATGTCCAGCAGTGGACGTCATAGGGCTGATATGGTGGTGGTGGTGGTGTTGGTGGTGCCCGTACGTACGCCCATGGTACGTGTACAATATTGACTTCGTGGAATTAAACTCTCTGTTATTTGAGGTATATTTTTCCGAACCGGTGGTAGTTTATTGACGTTCATAGGTGCATGTAATATGCCTAATTTGAAGAATAAACTACTTTTACTTTACTTTTTTACTTTTACTTTTATTTCAGCTTATTTACTTTTAACTGCCAGTTATTCTAATTTGAAATGTGCATCAAAGCCTCCCCACTTAGTATACTTTAATTAACTTAAATGAAGGATCACTCTAAAGGAGTTTATCACAGACATTTTTTAAATAGATTTGGCATTACACGTTATAGTCTATAACACGATCCTTTTATATACTTGATATAAATGAAATAAATAAACTTTAATCTCAAAGTAGCAAAGCAATGCGACTTTTACAAGTCAAAATCTACTAGCGTTTCTGAAAAACAAAGACCACGCCGAGAAGAAACGCCGAAAGAAACTCGACAGTCAGTAATTTTCTCCCAAAAATATGCTTAAATAAAATAAAATAAAAAGCCTTTATTGATTCTCTACGAATTCTACGATGTTACAGTAGTAATATAAAAATTATAATATAATAAAACATAAATTTAAATCGTAGGGACCCCTCGTCGGGTGAAGGCCTCCTCCAGTTTTTGCCAGTTTTTCCTGTCTTGTGCCTTCAGTGGCCAGTCTTTGCCGGCTGTAGACACGATTTCATCGAGCCATCTTTCTCTAGGCTTTCCTCTCCTCCTTTTTCCCGAGGGACCACGCCATAGGGTGATTATTTTTGCCCACCTTTCCTTATGCATTCGCGCTGTATGGTTGCACCATTTCCATTTTAGATTTTGTGCAAATGTTAGGGCGTCTATTATTCCAGGTTTTTTCCTTATGTCTGTATTCCTCTTTTTGTGGATAAGCTTTAGGTTTAAAATACTTCGTTCCATGGCACGTTGACAACTTTGTATTTTATTTCGCGCGTCGTAGTTGTATATCCACGACTGGCATGCATATGTTAGGCTAGGCAGGTATCGAGTATTTTTTTCTTTATCTTCATTGACATGTTTGATTTTAAAATTTCTTTATATTTCCAAAATTTGTTCCATATAATAGCAATTCGTCTTGAAATTTCTTCGGTATTTTTATATTTGTTAAAAGATATTAATTTACCCAAGTAGACATATTCTTGAACATATTCACTTTTATTTCTCTATGTGTAGAGTTTGTTAAAATCTTGGTTTGTTTGTACATTTAACTCTAAACCTATGTTTTTGCTGGCGTGGTTTAAGTCATTAATCATTATTTCTAATTCGCGTGCTGTTTCTGCAAAAATCACGATGTCGTCTGCGACCCTTAAGATGCGGAAATACTTTCCATTTATTAATAATCCCTTATGCGTCCACGTTAGGTCTTTCAATAATATTTTGCAGAACTGCAATAAATAATTTTGGTGACAATGGGTCGCCTTGTTTTACGCCACGCTTTATATCTATGGCTTCGCCGGTTCTGGTCAAGTTTTATTTTGCTCGTATTTTTGCTGTATATATCTTTCAATATTTTTATGTAGGTCTCGTGTACATTGTGGGCTCTTAGTGCGTTCCAGATACTGCAGTGTGATATAAAGTCGAACGCTTTTGCGTAGTCTATGAACGTCAGGTATAACGGCCGTTTGAATTCCGTGTATTTTTAGATAACTTGGTCTACTGTGTGGATATGGTCCATAGTATTAAAGCTCTTCCGGAACCCCGCTTGCTCTACTGGCTGATTTCGCTCTATGGTGGGGCTTACTCGTTCCTTTATACACATAGCAAACAGTTTATATATGCTAGGTAGCAGGCTGATTGGACGATAGTTTCCTATATCTTGGCTGCCTTTTTTGTGTATAAGTATTATGTTCGATTTGGTCCATTTGTTAGGTACTTTTTTTTCTTGTAGGATTTTGTTGAATAGGAGCGTAAGAGGCGTCGCTATAATATGTCGAGCTAGCTTCAGCGTTTCGTTGGATATAGAGTCTGGGCCGGGGCTTTTATCAGATTTTAACTTTTCGATTTTTTTCATTATGTCAGTAAAGCTAAAATTATGCGGTGGCGTTATGCTGGTTTCGTATTCTATGCCTGTTTGCTCTGGCTGTTGGCAAGAGTAGAGCTTTCGGTAGAAGTCAGTAGCTATACTAACAATGTCTGTTCGCGTCAGTTTTTTCTTTGTCTCTTTTCCATTATTTGTCAGAGTCGGTATCCATTCTTTTATCTTATTTAGTTCCTTGAAAGCTTATTTCGAAAAAATATGCTTATTACAATGATAATACTCCTACTTAACCTACTTCATATACATAAGTAAATCTGAGTATGGATACAAACAGAGGAAGAATATTTACAATGCGTAGTTCACCACCGTGAGACCACCGGGGGATGGGCAGCAGCATCCCTAGAGTGCGGTGGAGATACTGCGATCGCCAACTCGCATGCCAAGCGTGGTGATTGTGGCATTAACCTCCCATGATCGGCCGGTGTGGTGGTAGTTCAACAAGACAACATATGTTTACTAATTTTCTAGACGTGATACAATGAAAATATACTTGTACATATATGAATATTAATGCTATTTAGGTCTCTGGTGTGGCCCATGCATTTCCGTCAGTTAGATAGTCCTCTGTAATAAGCTAGTTCTCTGTAATAAGCCTTTGACATCAACGTTTTTTTTTCAAGTAAGTTTAAAGGCTGGAAAGGGTAAATTAGGAATTTCATCAGGTAACTTATTAATCTTATTACAAAAACGGATACATTGACCGAAAAAAGACTTGTATACTTTGCGAACACGAAACATATTAGTGGCAATTTTATTTTTATTTTCAGTATTAAAATGATGGATGTCAGAATTTTTGCAGAGCGAGTCTAGGTTCCAAAGACATAAATAATATAATAACAAGATACTACTATACCTAGTTTCATATTAACATCAAATCTTTTAAATGACATAGTCGAATAAACAACTTTGTGAGAGTTCCAATGAAAAAAATATGTTCCATTTAATGTTAGTGTAATTTTTTTATCTTGTTGTTTTGGCGATCTATAATAACTATGTGTCATATTTAATTTGATAATACCGAAGAATTTAAATATCCATGAAAGAACTGCAATGATTGCAGATCATGAAGCTGGCTTTATCATTAGCGAAATATCTTTTATTAGTTCTTTTAATACCTGTCACTATCAGTCGATTAGCCTGTTATTGCAAACGTCAACGCGATATTCGCATTCGTTTGAAATAAAACGTGCCAATTAGACTGATAATTGCCTTGGTGCACATAAATGACGATTTTAAGGTGACGAACCTTTTCTTTCCCTGACTGTACATATTTAATATTTTTTGTTCATGGCCGTTGGCACGCCTTAGCTGCCTTTGTATGATCTATCTAGACATACGTCTGGTGTTCATAGTCTAGTGGTTAATCGCAGCTTAGGGCAAGTCGTCTTTGCATTTAAACGGTCGATTACCAAGTGTCGCACCCTGAATACGAAGTAGGTATCGTACATGTCGGATGACGAAGGACTGAGCTATGCTTATTTACCTACTTATTCCCTTGTTTTATGTGAAAACATTTCATATTGCTAATATGACAAAATGAGCTAAACTTTTTGAAAATAGGAAAGCATCGTTTTTTATGCGGTTTATATTTACAGTCAGTTGCAAAATTATAGGTGTATACAACTTACTCCCATTGCTCGAACGTCGGTTGTCGGTAATATGAGATTCATTCGAAATTTCAAATTAAAGGGAAAAATTGAGTTCTTCGAGCAGGATTCGAACCTGCGACATCTGACATACGCGGCCCATCGCTCTAGCCACTGAGCTATCGGAACAGTCAAGCCTCCTCCTCCTGCCCTCTTTTCACAAACCGACTCGTCAACTGTTTATTTGTGGAAACTCTCAAATGTCATTTGTCAAATTTTGTCAATATCGATATAAAACCGACCGATATAGCCCTTCTAATCGCTAAACCTAAGTGGCAGTGGGCGGGGCACATAGCACGTAGAACCGATGGCCGTTGGGGCGGGAAGGTTCTCAAGTGGCGACCACGTACCGGAAAGCGTAGCGTGGGCAGGCCCCCCACACGGTAGACTGATGACCTGGTACTTAAGGGTCGTGAGTGTCCGCTGGATGCGGGTGGCGCAGGACCGGTCATTGTGGAAGTCTTTGGGGGAGGCCTATGTCCAGCAGAGACATCATTCGGCTGACATGATGATGATGATGATGCATATAAAAGCAGGTGAGATAGGAGGACGAGGAGGCGGTTTCTGCATAACACCAACACCCTTGCTTGGAGCACTAAATTAATCTATTTTTCCCTTTAATTTGAAATTTAGAATTTTTGTTTAACGTTCCTTTTTTACACGCGACTCTATCCACGTGACTTAATCCGCGTAGAACTCGTTATCTCCTTAAAAATGATTGCTATGAAATTATTTTAAGCACAGGCTTGGTTGATGCTCATATTTTTAAATATTATACGTTAATATTACCTTGAATGAGATTCCTGAAAACGACATCGTGGGCGGAATGTTGTGGCCTATTTTAAACTAGGGTTGGCTATTTATAAATCAGTGCCTTTTCGCAAAACCAACTCAAGTCCTTAAAAAAAACTTATTACGACGACCGCTTTGGTCTAGTTGGTTAGTGACCCTGCCTACGAAGTTAGAGGTCCTGGGTTCAAATCGGGCATTTATTTGCGTGGTGAGCATGAAAGATTGTCCCTGAGTCTTGGAACTATGTTGATTAGTGTGAGATCGTCCACACATATTTATAATTTCATTTATTTTCGAGCGAGTGAAACGAAGGTCTCCGTTTCAGCTTCGATCAGAATGATTTTGTATGTCCGGATGTCCGGATTTCAGGTTGTTCTCCCTTAATTAGAAGAGTGAACTAATTGAAAGATTCGTTGACACGAGTGTTTCCCCGAGTAGCTCAGTTGGTAAGAGCGATGGACGGATTCCAGAGGTCGAAGGTTCAAATCCCGCCCGGATGATCAAATTTTCAATTTTTCACTTCGGTTGGAAATTATTAATTCGCCGAGCCGACGATTCCGCTTGTGAAAATATAATAATAGATAAATATTGTAAATAAATATAGGGGGACAATCTTACACAAATCGACCTAGTCCCAAACTAAGCAAAACTTGTACTATGGGCACTAGACGACGATATACATACTTGTATAGCTAAATACATACTTAAATACATAGAAAACATCCAAGACCCAAGAATAAATATCCGTGAATGAATGCACAAATAAATGCCCTGGCCGGGATCCGAACCCGGGACCTCTAGCTTCGGAGGCTCTACCAACTAGGCTTAACAGGCCGACAAGCGAGACCAGTACCGAGCAACATGGCCATCATCATCATCATCATCATCATCATCATCATGTGTGGGGGGCTTGCCCACGCTACGCCTTCCGATAGATAGATGGCCATTAAATTGAATAAGAACGACATCGAAGTATACATATATATCACTTGTTGTCCTTGTCATAGCTCCAGTTTTTTTATTTGTCCTAACTACTGTAAACTATTTTATATGACTTTGAGAGAAACAAGAGATTACCCGCCCAAAGTAAAGAGATTGTCTTTGGTAATCCGTCAGCCGTTTAAAAGAAGTTCTCAATTTAGCTGCATAACTGCTTTCCCGTCCCTCTTGATGGAAAGCGTATAGGAACTCTATAGAAATGCTTACCGTGAGGTTTAAATATATATGGTTTCAAGCTAACATGGTTACTAACATTAGAATCAAGAAGAGGGAAGATCGCTATGGTGTGTGGGTAGACTAGGTACAACTAGAGTTCGCAGCACGTCAGCTACATACACACATACTCGTACTCGTACATACTTATACATTAACTTAATTAGTAGGCAGAGCACATGAAAATTATTTTTCTCAACCACGCAATGAAATATTGATGTTATGTTCCTTATAATAAGGCTGCGAAGTATGACGTTTCAGGTGCGGCTAAGACAAGAGCTCGTTAATGGAATTTCATACAAATCTTGCAGGCCTAGGCCGGCAAAGTCCTTTTTTTGAATTTCCATTCCACATAAGTTTGTGACACAGGCATCATGACATTCTGCCAATATGCGTATTAAAAATAAAACTTTGATTTTTTGTTGTTTATTTCATTGCATGTTTGAGAAAAGCACTATACATACCTCGGCGGGAAATACCCCGCCTCAGACCCATCCGGTCTCGCTTCGCTCGGCCTTCTATATGTCTTCGGCCGGCAACTCCTTTCGTCCCGGCCTCTGTAGTAATGTACTATTCAGTGCCACTATTAGCAATTGTAGGTTTATAGATGGAAAAAGGTGTTGCTAGCCCGTTTGCCCACAACATACTTCAACCTGGCTCCCATAGTCGACTCTCACGACACTAAGGGAAGAAAGGGCGTGGTGCTATTCTACATGTTAAATACCCCGTTATTCATAGTAATTCTAGGGTTTAAATATGTTGGGGGTGATGGACTGACTCTCTGCAAAATCACAATATTCTATACCTATATCTACAACGATAGAACGGTACTGAAAGTTAGTTTTATGGGTTCTGATATACCGGATGTCATCGTTAAGTTTACATGCGATTATTCCGTAAATATATAACAGATATCAAAAAAACTTTAAATTAATAACTTTTTAAAATAAAACTGGGAATATCCAAAATATGAAGCCATAACGCCTCCATACATTCAGTACGACGTTTGTTAAGTGTTTTAATTTGTGTACAGGAAGTGATAGAAATTATGATTAAATGATTGATCTGTAATAAAGTACTATATTTCAATTTAAAGGTAACATTAAAATAGGTGGACTGATGACCTGGTAAAGGTCGAAGGAGGCCACTGGATGCGGGTGGCGCAGGATTGGTCTTTGTGGCACTTTTTCTGCTATGTCCAGCAGTGGACGTCTTTCGGCTGATGAAAAATAAGTAAAAAAAACATAAATAAAATAAATAAATATTGGGAGTCGATCTTACACAAATCAACCTAGTCCCAAACTAAGTAAAGCTTGTACTATGGGTACTGGACGACGATTTACATACTTATATAGATAAATACATACTTAAATACGTAGAAAACATCAAAGACCCAAGAAAATTATCCGTGCTAATTGGAAGAGATTATACTCGTAATGCCCTGACCGGGATTCGTAACCTGGATCTCTAGCCTCGGAGGCAGAGTCACTACCAACAAGGCTAAACAGGCCGTCCCATCTTTTGTATATACGAAATAAAGACCCATGTAAACACTTCGATTACACCCTGTATAATAAAATGTAATAGTACCTACACGTATATTTCATGCTTCGATTATCCTATTTATATAGTTCTTATTGTGCAAATCGCGCACATATTAATATTTCCCAAAAGGCTCTGTTTATTTTATTTGTTTCATGCATGCATGCAGTGTAAGGTTCCATCATTATTGCCAACAATCGAATCTCCCAATCGGGTGCAAAACAAAACCCAATTAAAGTTTGGGTATCAGTCGCCATTTTGTTAATTTTCCCCAATTTAAACAGCAGTAATTGCATTTGGAGCCCAGTTACGTTGTATGCTTACGTAATTTTATTGACTTCATAATTTAATGGAAAAATATATACAGGATGTTTTTATTGAATTCCGTTAATTGCGAGGGCACAATCCTGAGATGAAACAAAGTAATCTTCTCTAAGACACTAGTGTCCTAATTCGTAACATTTCGAAGTTATTCAATAATTCATTTTCGTTAATTAACACCCCTTGTATAGTATAAAAGATCCTTAACAATTAAACAATGTTGACGTGTCTGTCATTCGAATTCTGAATTGTCATTCTTGATATTAACTTCTGCTTAACTCTGCGTTAACTCTTAAGACCGTTTTTCATTCACCCTTGGTGATATAATTTAATATTTTGTATGAAAATGAAAAAAATATTTTTTTCTCGAATTTTGTAAAACTAAATATGCTACGTCGATTCTATGGCTATACACGGCTATATGCTTGAAGGAACGGAAATCAGTTATGCGAGGTTAAGCAACGTTGACCTCGGTCAACTCCTGAATAGGTAACCGCTTCGTGTGGTTACTATCTAAACGCTGCCGTGCTTTGAAGGGCAAGTTAAGCCTTGATCCTAAATGCTGTCCATGACAGCAGTCGTTAAGCCAAGTTAGAGCCTTCCGGGCGGCTTGAGAACTTCAACAGTCAAGTTGCTCACTCACTTGACAACGCTCAATCCCAACAAGGTCTAGTTACCGGTTGGGTTGGAAGGTCAGATGGCAGTCGCTTCCGTAAAAACTAGTGCATACGCCCATTCTTGAGAAGGTGAGATTAGGTAGCGGACCCCGGGTATCCTTCAATATGCAATGTACTGGAACAACCTTTGGATGTTAATGAATGGGACCCATCTTCCGGGCACCAGAATCAATGCCGGCACTGCTGCATCCTCAGCCGAAGATGTCAAAAACGCTGCAAGTATTTGTGCATATTTGCCCATATGTGCCCTGGGGAGTGGACATTTATTTGAGGCGGTTGGGGTCGAAACACTTGGACCATAGGGACCAAGTGCGTGTCGACTTTTCAAAGATTTCTCGCCGCGCTTAATAGAGACCACTGGTATGTATGCTGTAAGCACTTTATTGTACGCAATAACAGTTTAAAACATATACATGTCACACAAGATCAGAGTACAAAGGCGAACTTATCCCTAGGAGGGATTTCTTTCAGCTAACCTTTGAGGGGTTGAGAGGAGATTTAAAAAAAATGAGACCACTGATGACCAGAGGGCTGGCCAATATTTCATACAAAGAATAAACATTAATTGCCATCTAGCGTGGCAATGCGGCCAGCCTTCTGGGCACACACACTGATGTGGACCTGAGACATTTTTTTTTTATCTTTAAGTTTATTTATTTTAGGTTGGATTATGTTGTCTGACTTTATGAAAAAGTGAAATGTCATTAATTTAAAAGCACACACTCGAACAAAAGTCTGTATGAAATTTGCGAAATCCATTAAAATTATTTTACACCCGAAAACTTTAATTTCACTAAAAGCGCTTTTTGTTCATGTTGATTTCATATTCACGCCTCGCCGGCATTGCTTGACTGCTTTGCATGCGTTTATTGAAATATTATTCCATTATAACTCAGAAATATTATACTGGATAATCATTACAAAGTTCCACGGAGATAAATAAAATGTTTCATAGTCATTATTATCATCTCGGGCGACCGATTTAGCCTTATTCGTATTGATCATGCCTTAGACCCGGATTAAAATCTTGTTATGGGCAGGGCTAATAAATAAAACTATATATATATATATATTTATTTATTTATTGGGGGGGCAAACTCTGGGGGGTAACAAATGGGACCCATACCGAAGTACTTAAGGAAGCAATCACCTACCCAAACAACATATCTTCAACAAAAGCTATGCAATAATAAGTTTTGGATTTGTAGCGAGAAATAGCATTCTGATATTTGGTCGTCTAATGTGAAATTTATTCGTGACAAACAATTACAAGTTATACGCAGATGGCAAACAAATAAGACGGTAGGCCGGTGACGAAATGGACACGTTTCAGCACGTGCTGGCCTTACAGTCTTCCGCAGAGTCCATTCGGTAACGATGCTACAAGAGAATTATGAATACTGTATATATTTTTACAAGAAATTATAATTTCCAACCGGAGTGATCAATTTTGGAATTTTCATTCCGGTTGGGAATTATGAATAGCCGCATATAAATAAATAATAATTAAATAATTTAGGACAATTGTTTACACAAATCGAACTAGTCCCATCCCTAAGTAAGCTCAATAAGACTTGTGTTATGGGTACTAGACGACGGTATATTTAATAGATATATACTTAAATACATAGAAAACATCCAAGTCTCAGGAACAAATATTTTTGTTCGCCACAGAAAATAAATGCCCTTACCGGGATTCGAACCCGGGACCTCTAATATACAGTTAAATATCAATATGAAAAAGCTGGAAGAGATCCCTTACAGGGATTGGCTCGCCTTTGTACTTCAATGCTTTGTGACATTATATGTTTCAACCTGTAATTGTGTACCATAATGTGCATATGTATGCTCTATTGCGTTATACGGATGTGAGACATGGACGTTAACACAAAGAGACGAGGAATATTTGCAGGCATTTGAAATGTGGTGTTGGCGAAGGAAGGAGGGGATAAGATGGACAGAACGAGTAACTAACGAAGCTGTCCTGGACAGAGTGAAGGAAAAGAGAAGCTTACTGACCACAATTAAAACCAGAAGACAAAAAATGATCGGTCACCTGCTAAGACACGACCACTTCATCAGGAACATTATAGAAGGGAAAATAAATGGGAAAAGAGGAAGAGGAAGGCCGAGGAAAAGTTATATGAACCAGATAAAGGAGGACGTGGAGGTCGTGTCGTACCAGGACGTCAAGAAACTAGCTTTGGACCGACAGAAATGGCGAAAACTGCATCACGCTGCACCGACAAGAGCCCAGCTCTTAAGTGAATGATGATGATGAATGTGCTTACATACATACATACATGAAGGAAACAACAACGTACCTAAACTGTAAATATTTTTACAAGCGGAATCTTCCGAAAAAATTAATTTTGATCACCCCGAGCGGGATTTGTACCGTGTCGAGTGTTCAAATCCCGCCCGGGGTGAACAATTGTCACTCCGATTGGAAATATATCTTTTCTCAAACATGCAATTAAAAAATATTGATGTTATGTTCCTTATAATAGGCTGCGAAGTATGACGTTTCAGGTGCGGCTAGGACAAGAGCTCGTGAATGGAATTTCATACAAATCTTGCAGGCCTAGGGCGGCAAAGTCCTCTTTTTATAATTTCCATTCCACATAAATTTGAGGCACAGGAATCATGACATTCTGCCACTGTACGTATTAAAAATAAAACTTTGATTTTTTTGTTGTTTATTTCATTGCATGTTTGCTGCTATACATATCTCGGCGGGAAATATGGGGTTGCCTGTCCCGGCAGTCTATATGTCTTCGGCCGGCAACCCCTTTCGTCCCGGCCTCTGTAGTAAGTACTATAATTTACCGAGGATAAAAAGGACAACGACCATTTAGCTAGCAACAAAGTACCTCTAAAACCATGAATAGTACTGATGTAGTAAGATTTTGTTACGGGGATATTGGTTCTTTTTCCGAGCTTCTACTTTGTCTCTGCATTGTAAATCTCACCTACAGAGCCGATTTAGGCAACATTGTTACAGGCTTGGTTAAATATTACTACTGTAGTGTTGGTGTTCGAATATATAGTTCAAATAAATGATGTTGCGCTCATTTATTTGAACCTACCAAATTATGGTTCAGGCTATTTCATAATCATCATCTGCCTATATACATCCCACAGCTGGGCACATGCCTCCTCTCATGGATAAAAGAGAACTAGGTAGTTGCTCCCTTGCTGGCCCAGAGCGGCTCGGTTCGGGACCTTCTCTTTTAACACATTATTCCGTACATTTTATTATCAATACATATTTGTCTGTATGTTTACCTGTGTTTTGTGTACCATACAGTATGTACATAAATACATACCTACATATATTGATAAACCCTAGGGAGCCCTAAATGTGTGAAGGCCGACACGCCCTTCGCCGGTTTTTAAATATTTTTTGTTTAACAATTCGTTAGTGATATTAATGATTGTTCTTTATTTGTCATGCCTAACGGTGTCGATACTAAACGATTATACTTGGCTTTGAAAACTAAGGCGGACTTTAATAACCACCTACAGTTATAAATCGGCGTGCTTCTATAGCCGAGGCTTGAAATGGACATATGTTATGCATATGATGTTGGTTAGCTGTAAGATGGGTTAATCTAACCTATCTCATGTCGTGTTTAAACTATTAACGTGGGTAAGTCCATGCCTCATATCAATTCAATAAGCCTTCACGCCAAAGCAAACACATCAATAATGGAATGTTATCACAAATTCAATCAAACCCAATCTCATTAAACTACGCTCAATTTCAACAAACATTATGTTCACATCCACACATTTTGGTAAATTATATTTGCTCTAGTAAAGACTTCTGAGCGAGAAAGATTTTATTTTTTTACCACGCCGTCCCTCGCCGTGCTAGCACTATTCCACTTCTGGCTTAATATTGTCGTAGCGGACGTGACCCGCGAACGCAATCAACGGAACAAAAGTTTAAGATTTGAGTCGGAAATAGGAAAGACAGTCGTAAAGTCATTGGGAATTTCAATGGGATGCCCATCGTCGGGCCGATTAACCATTAAATAAATTTTATTCGAGTGATAAGCGGGGCGGGGCGGCAAGGGCGGGCGGGCGCCGGTCTGACGCCTTAGTCGCCGCCCGCCGTTCGAGCCATCGCACGTCCAACCGCGCCCGGCTCGCTGCCGACTCGCCGTGCCGCCGCCGCGCTAAAATTACTCGCCAACACTGATGACCTACTGACAGTGAATTGTGTTCTAACCTGTAGTGAGTGACTTCGGCTGCTCGTCGACCGTCAACCGTAAGTATCTAGTGATGAAGTAAATATGTAATCCAGGGAAATTACGGCCATCTTATGGAATGACAACCTTGAAACCTGACGGCGGTGATCAGCTCACCTCAAGACCTTTTCGGTTGGATTTTACGCTTGTAAGGTCGGTTAGTATTTAAAAATAGCGCAAGAATTTCATTCTGTTGCGCGCCGCTTGTTGAGATCCGTTGACGAATAATCCGGGAGGCACGAAAACAAACCGTGGATTCATGTCAAGGCTCAGAGTTCGGTAACAGAGTTTAAGGAAAGACATATCGAAGACCTCAGAGGGCTAGCAATAGTCCGTAATGGTAATACATTTATCCGTATCAGATAGAGAAAATGTGATAACTAACAGATATCCCGAGGGGCGTCCACGGTCAGCTGGTTCGTTAACACCAAGCTCAACTATCTTGAAGCAGAAAAAACGCAACAAAAAGACGACGAAGAAGACGATTCTCGGTGGAGAAATGAGTGAAAAATTCTTGAGTGTAAAAGTTTCTGCTTGAAGGGTTTTAAATGAGAGAGCAATGTTATTGCATTAGCTTTTTAGACGTTTTATCTTTCGGAGGGTTTTTATAACACATAGTACTCGGAGGTGCACTTAGATCTTGTGCTGCAACGTTGAATGAGGTTTATAATTATAGAAATTGTGAGAAACGAGTTACCCAGGCACCGCTAATAAACCTGAATGCATAATTTAGAAAAATAATGGCAATAGTACGTATAAATTAACAGTCCATGTTGAAGTAAAACCAGAGTTCAGACGCTGCCGCTGTTATCTTCTACCTATACATTGAGCAAACCACATATCGAACCCGCAACTATGTGTCGGTCAGAATTTCTATTGATGCCATCGTACTTTTACGGCATAGACATAAATTCTGTCAACACTCCAAATAAACCGAAATGGGTAAGCATCGAACCGTTGGTTACGCATCTCGATATTGGGTTTATTGAATTCTGCATTTTCCGATTACATATAATAGTATAGATAGATAACCATCATAGAAATGGTTTATCAGGAATGGATCATCAGTAGAACTGCTTATTTCAATTTGATGCAACTAGGAGATATTTTCAATCATTTTTGGTTTTCGTTTAAATATAACCGTAAATCAGATAATATCCAAAAAACTTACAAAATGTTATATTTAATTTTTTATTGGCATTCCACGTAGGGCTATAAAGCAAAATCTAATAATAAAAACAAAATAAAACAGGGTTAAAAAGTCATAATACGCATGAATGGGCACTTTTTATATGGGTCCATGTAATAGAAACATAACTTACAGTCTACCAATTTGATTTCTTGGTCACTTCGGACCTTGTCACAATGATAAAATAATATGAAATCTCTAGCAGCTTTCATATTGATCTTCACTGTGACAACCTACAAAGTGGCCCGGAAATCAAGATTGACCACACAGGAGAGACGACTTTTGATATTTCAACTGTACTTATATGTAAAAAGGAAATTTTTGACTGATGATGATTTAACATGTAGAGAACAAATGAGTTGTATCTCTCTTGTGAAGTTTCGGGACTTTCAAAAAAATAAATAAATATTAATAACTAGCTATAACTAGCTATTAGCTATTCCAATCTGTTAAGTTTATTCATACACCTATGCTACATACCATAAGACAGATATTAAGGATTAGTTTTTGTGAGCGTTACAAATTTTGGTGACAAATTATGTTATCCACTTAGTGGTGGAATGACTTACATCATGTGAGCCAAACAAGAGTTACAGTTTCTGTAATTCTTGTTTGGTTCACATGTATTTAGTTTAGTTTCTAAGCCACGGAGGTGGCATAGTAACAGACAGCGTCTGTTGACGAAGAGTCCTTAGTGGTCTTTTGGTACAGACACAAGCTGAGCCACCGACCATTTCAATTGTTGTTTTTGTACCTATACTACTGTTGTACCATTGTATTTTAGTTCCTGGAAATGTAATAGGTATACTAACTAATTTTGAATAAAGGTCTTATTATTATTATATTGAAGGAAGAGTTTTAGGAATAACATTATTTTACGTTTTAATCCAGGTTACGATGAAATGTCATCTAAATTTAAACATTAACACTTTCATAAAAGCTTAGTCGTATAAATTAAGCAATTTCACGTATCTGTGTGATTTCCTAATGCATCTTGAGCGAACTATGTAAGTTATATTTGCTCCATTCCCGTCTTTTCTGAAGATAAGTGGCGCCACGTTTCCGATCGACGGCCTTTCTAGATTCCCCACAACTCACGTCTTATTACGTGTTCTCCAATATTCTGACGTTAGGTTCATTCCTAATACAATTATGCTAATGATAACATTGAAATTATATATTTTTGTATATTCCACGAAGCTTGGTTCCAGAGGAGTCAGAAGCATGTTGTTCATCTTATATTGATTTGAGCATTCGTTAGAGACAAATGCGGTTATGGCTGTAATCTTATGTAAGATCGAGGTGCTTCCCGAGTTGAGTTGCTTCGAATTTGAGCAAGATGACAACATTGCGATGTGCTCCAACGATTGGTGTTTCTAAATTCCACCAGCCTTTAAGATTTCTCGAATATTGTTCACTTTACGCTCTGCTCTGTCCTTATACAGTTAAGCTAAAGATAACACAGAACTTATCTAAACCTAAATATGTTCAGTCGAACACATAAGTATCTGGACACTTTGATACTTTGTCGTTTTGACCCGTTAAACATTTAATACCAGAGACGTTCAAGCGTCAAGGTATAGTCTGACAATAAAGAGTAGAAATTAATTGAGGTCGCCACTGTGCTTTAACGGGCAACATTTATACTAGGACTCGAACGATATTGATACTTGCTTATGATAATAATTTAATGTTTCCATATTTCATAGTAATATACACATTTTAGTTATAAAAATAAATACGAAAATGAAAATAAATGATCTTTTATTGGTTTCGTCCAATTTATTGATTAAAAAAGTTATATATCAAAGTCATTGTTTTTGAGGAAGCCCTTTTCTATGCTTTGTGGGCGTTCAAAATTCGCCGTTATTCTTACGTACTTCTTTCATTCACTACTTTCTTTACAGTACTGACTTCCCTGAAACAATGTACATTTTAAAGTTTTATGCATATTTATGATAATATCAATAAGTAGTACTCAAAGTTATTTGGGTATAAGATGACCAGTGTATTTGTATTTATGTACAAGTGTACCTATTTAGTATTTTAGGTCCTACTACATTTATCTTGTAATATTTAATCTTAACAGGCTATATGTACTAAATCGTTTTACACTGATAAAGTTGCAACCTGTACAAATAATATACATATAGATTATTTTGTTCGTCTCATTTGCTTCCTTTATGTGATCTAGTAGTAAAATATCAAGAAGTGGTATTTACGCTATATGGCATTTCAACATCGAATATTATTTACCTAATCTCAAATTATTTATAATAGTGAAATTATATCCAAATAATGATTAGTAAGTCAATAGCTTTACATCTTTGCCTCGATTTATAAATATGAAATAAAGTTTTTAGTAGTACATACCCGTTACATTAGCAGTTCGTTTGTAAACTGCTTCTAAATCCAGCAATAACTTTCCAGCTTTAAGCTTCGGAAAATCACGTTAAAAACACGTGATATTTTACTTCCCGTGCTTCACTGTGAATTGTTTTCTTCATTTTCACTTTATTTAGATATTTTCGTCGAACAAAAACTGGGTAAACAACGTTAATACTCACCAGCAGCAATTCAATGTTTATTTACGGGCCAATATTTGACATCTTTCACATGACACCTGGTGCTGCCATGTAACGTTCTATGTTTGTTCCATTTTATTTAATTTCTACTCTTTATTGTCAGACTATACAAAGGTGTTAGCCCGATAAAGTTCGACTGTACAAAAACGTGTCGCAGAGCTTTTATATGAATATTAGAACCCAATTCTATTAATTGGCAGCGGTTCGAGAGCAAGTTCAGCTATTTCTGCCTGGGTTTTGCAATCTGTTGTAATTTATCTGTCTGTAGTATATAGGTACGTTAATTACATAATTACGTAAACTTAGATTCGACGTTGTACTGATTTTGCTCTTGATTTTATTTAAATATATTATTGCAGCTTATTTTCGTATGTTACCTAGCTTAGTACAGTCAGCATTAGAACAACGTAAACACAAAAACAACGCTTTTTCATAAGCTCTTCATCACATCAGCCCAAGGACGTCCACTGCGACACAAAGGCCTCCCCCAAAGAGTGCCAAAATGACTGGTCCTGCGCCACCTGCATCCAACCTTTACCAGGTCATCAGTATGCCTTGTGGAGTTGACGCTGTCTGTGCCTTCCGGTACTCGAGAACCTATCCGCCCTAACTGCCACGATTCTAATTGCAATGAGCCTCGCCCACTGCCACTTATCCCCTTACTGACCGAGTGAGACGAGGTCTCCGTTTCAACTTCGCGAAAATGGTTTCGTATGTCCGACCTGCAGAATTCCCGCTGTTCTCCGGTACAGGAAGCATTTTTCAATCGATTCTCGTGAAATTTTGGGAGCAATTTTCTAATTAATAGAATGTTATGTCGACAAAAATTTTGGAAATTTGAAAAACGAACATAATAAATCGTAAATATCTATCATAACATAACTAAGAGCCATGGTATACATATATTTTTGAGTAAGTTAGAGTTTGCACCTATATTTTTGCACTTTTCTGTGAAAAACGCTTCCTTTCTTGTTTGAGGTTTGCTTAATTTAGGACTACATAGGTCGATTTGTTTAAGTCTGTCCCCCAATGTCTTATTGACTGAGTTGGCGGAGCTATGAAGGTCTCTGTTTCAGCTTGGGCAAAAATTATTTCATATATACGTCGTCTTTCCGGCTATAGCCCTCTACAGGTCGCATTTCTCAACCGATTCTCGTGAAATTTTGTGAGCAGATTCGATAATCACGTATATAGAATTTTTGATCGAGCCAGTTTTTGGAATTAAAAATAATCCCTAGGTTTGTAGCTTAAACAGAGCCGCTACTAATTATTTCTTTATATTATTGGATCTTAATTTTCGTGTGCACTGCATAACCCTTCTGGGAATATAGGTGTGAGTTTATGTATGCATGTATGATATTGAAAATAACTATAATTCCTCGAGCTTCGGGCATGAACAGACAATCCTATATTAACTCCATTAGTTCCACCGCCAGCCTTACTCTGAGTGCCACTCTAAGGCATATATATACATCCGCACGGTGAGCGTTCCTCAAACATCTGAGCACTTGAGTACCGCCGCTTACCCACCATATTACAAATTGATTCTATGCCTCAAATTCTACCTCAAGTTTTCACTATTAACGATTCGTAATTTAAAAAAATAAGAGTAGAGAGAGTAGTAGTATTAAGAGCAGTGGCCAATGCACAGGCGCCCATAGCGGTGTTTTACTACTATCAGCCAAATTTAAGTGATTACTGTCTATAAGGAAAAATGACGAAGTAAAGAAATGTCTAAATACTGATAATTTCAACAATTAAAAAGGTCGTAAATTATATTTGACAAATCATAAAAATGTCGAGATGTACAAAAGGCCAACTGAAAACGGTAAACAAATCGTATGCTTGTTTGACCTCATCGGGATATTAAGACAACATCATATAATAAACTACATATTAAATTTCTGGAGCTTCGGAGCACGAATAGACAAACTTATTACATTAGTTCCGCCGCAGTCGTACCTTGAGTGGCACTATACTCTCACACGAGCGTTCCTCAAACACAAGTACTATATAGACTTATCTTCATGCTATTATAACTACAGCTAGTCTTTTAAATATCTATGCCTCTATTAGGTTAGTTTCCTCAAGTTACAATTTGTAACATAGTGAGGCTTTATAGAATCATCAAATTAAAACAACAAAAATATTTCTAAAACATATTATCAAAATATTAAAAAGTCTACATTTTGAAAGTTAAAGATAAATCATGTATATATTTATTGTCTAAACGTAAAACGAAACGACCGGTTAATTGTAAACTAGCCTACTCGAACAACCCACCCCGAGTCTTACCCGTTGCAAAGGTGCCCATCACGCTAGCGGCATTGCCCCGCTGAACGGCGAACGCAAGCCTTTGCACCAGGAATGACCCGGAACGGGGGTCCAAACCCCTCTCCCTTAAACGGCGCCATACGTCCGCAAAAAAGGTTTTCGCCTCTGAGCATCAACAACCCGTCGTTTCGACCGCAAGCGGCACGAACAAGTAGTTAACGAGCACGGCGTACTTTTCACGCTTACGTACTGCCGCTAGCTCAGCAGCTGCCCCTGGCTCCCGCATGGTACGGCCAAGGTGCGAACCAGCAAAAGTGCTAACACACGTGGCATCCCATAGCATCCACCAACACCATATCAGCCAAAGAACGTCCACTGCTGGACATAGGCCTCCCCCAATTCCAGGGGGGTATCCCATAGCATACACTTGCCCTTTACCCAGGGAACCAATATATTGGTATTTGCTGGTAAAATATACGTAATAATAAACATTATCACCATATTTAAAGTACATCATAGGTCAATGGAAGTTAAAAACTCTTTATTGTGACAGACGTCAGGTGGACACACGAGTGACAGTAATAGCCCTATCAATTATAGTATTAAATGATGGACAAATTCGTGCCTATTTAATGTGAAACTTTATCATTCAATGTTACAATGAAAACTGGTAGTGTTTTCAATCTGACATTTCAGATGTTAAATAAAACGGTTATTGATTGATATTTCTTCGGGTCTAGTAGTATTCTGAGTTTAGCCGATGGGTAAGCATTATTCACTATTCATCTGTACCTATTATGAGACCTGAATGGCGCCACGGTATGAAAGTCGGAACATCAAGGCATGATGATGACTGGCTGGAGATCTTGAGGCAGAGAAGTCTTCGTCGTGCTCTGCCACCTCCTCTGGACTCGCGCTTTGTTTGCGATCGATGTGGCAAGAAATGTCGCGCTGCTATAGTACTTTATAGCCATCAACGACGATGCGGGTTCCCGTAAACCCACGAGCGCTGCAACGAACATCTAACGATAGTTGCTGTGGCCAATGATGATAATGTACCTATTAAACGCAATATTCACATCCAAATCAGCAAAGGCCCATGCGTCAAAATGGACCAAAAACCAACAGAGCTGAGAGTTTGGTCATTGAATAGGTTTTAAAATTAGCATCGTATTCACTTTGACTAAAATATGAATATCTCAGTTCTGCAATGGAACTGTACTTGGTGCCCATAGAATGAAGTGAAGTACACTTAAATACCTATTTAATGACATAACTCTTAGCTAGGTTGGTTTTTGGTCCTCCTTCCAAACATGGTCCTTTCTCGTTTTTTAACCGACTTCAACATTTCAAAAGAGGAGGTTATCTATTCGGTTGTATTTTTTTTTAATGTTTGCTACTCCATAACTCCGTCATTTCTTAACCGATTTAGAAAATTCTTTTTTTTCGTAAGTATATATATATCCAAGTTGGTCCCGTTTTTGTCAAAACGCAGTTTTGATGATGGGATCCATGAGGAATTGAGGGAACTCCTCAAATCTTTAAGGCAAACATATATTGATTTTTGTGCTTTTATCAACAAGTCGAGCAATTTCATCCAAAAATGTGACATTGGATGAAGTGGAACTGCTGATGATGATCAGAACAGAACTCTTCAACGACGAAAAGTTCACGTTTGGCGATTTGTCCTCCTAGCTGTGTTTGTTAAGCAAGTTCTATTTTCACGATTAATTTTTGTCATACTTGATTTCTGATGATGGGATCCATGAGGAATTGAGGGAACTCCTCAAATCTTAAAGGCAAACATATAGTTATTTAGTATTTTCATGAACTAATCAAGCATTTTCATTCATAAAAGTGACATTTGATGAATTGGAACTGCTGATGATATCAGAACGGAACTCTTCAACGACGCGTAGTTCACGTTTGGCGATTTGTTCTCGTCGTTTTGTTTGTCAAGCAAGCAAGGTTTTTCCATGATTCCACGAGGAATTGAGGGTACTTCTACCATTATAAACATACTTATAGCCATTTTTATTTTATTGTATGGAATCTAAGAGTGCACCATCTAAGTATAATTAATTTCGCCGGCTTCCCCCATTGAAGACGGTTTTTTTTTCTTAAATATTATCCATACAACGATAGTACGGGGATACAAAACTAGTTACGACGTCATATTTAGTTGACAAATGCAGTATGGAGCGTTTCCAGTGCTGCAGCTATCTTGTAATTTGAAATTAATTTTGGTCTATTGTGTTGCACTGGTAGTGGGTCTCATACAACAAACACAACTCAATTTCGGCCTGCGATGTAACTTTTCCCATCGAAACAATATAATAATCTAGAAAACTAATTAACAGACGACGAAACTTTCACGTACAGTAGCTTAGACTAGACATCAGGACAGGACACTATAATTTAAACGGGTCAATCAACTATTTTTTGTTGCCTCGTTACCATGGATTCGTCTCTTAATTCACCCTTTAAAACCGAGATTTATAGGTTTTTAATGAACCAAAAATGAGTTTTAGCGACGATTATAAACCCATTTTGAAGTGGGTAGCTGTTGACACCACTGCCAACATCACAACATGGATAGCGTTAGGTTGGCATCCCTGACATTTAATTCCATTATTATAGGTTACATAATTTGTTAAACTTACATAATTTGTTATTATCTATAGCTCTCTCTGCTTTCATCCGATCCAGCGTACAGACACTATAATATTGTGACCTCTGATAAAATTGCATTGTGTGATGTGTGTTTGCTGCAAATATATTCAGTACAGACCAGCGAATGTATATCATTTAAAACTACAGTCCACTACATATACAAGAAGACCCAGACTTCCACAGTAGCATGCTAGAAGTCTATATTATAACATTTTTTAATAAGCTCGGTTACTGTTGTCTCCTCGCTGACGGCTAGTATTTTAAATGCCAAAGTAACCCTGTCATTAGCCTTTTACGCTTAAACCGCTGAACCGATTGCTATGAAATTTGGTATGCAGATATTTTGAAAACCAGGAATGGGCACAGACTTCTATTTACCCCTGACAATTTGTATCGAAGAGCGATAACTAAGCTAACGCCTCAAATCATTGAATAGCAATTACATTCTAATGCGATAAACGAGTTGTACGCGGATGGACTCGCGGCCAACAGCTAGTAAATAAACGAGACGAAATTCAAGATATGGTAACTATATCATAACCGTTTTTATCATCCAGTATTGTGCGTAGTAATGGATAATTAATGGATGGATGGATGGACCCTTTGAACGCCATTCTTCATGACCGTCAGTGACACTTACATGCCAACTGATCTCCCAGAAAATATCTAACGTCACTTTGACAACGTATGTACGTCATAACACCTATAGTCGTTCTGCGACGCCTTTGGGCGTTCTAGGTGTTTGAAGGGTTAAATCTGTGAAAACACGAAGCTATGGACGGTATTCTAAACAGTAATCAATTATTTACGCATGTTACATTATGTGAGATTGTGTTGTGATTACTGGATCGTTAAAATTATGGATGAAATAAGCATGAAATTGGCAACATTGTAATGTTGGTACTGACGAAAGACTAGAGTATATTTAGGCACACAACCAAATTTGCCGAAAGCCGTAGTTTACTAAAAAGGTATAAGAACATTATTGCTGTGGCTCGGAAAATAAGGGGTGGGGATGCCTGACGAAGTGGTAGTCAGAGGGAAAAAGAGACCGAGATCAGGTACCCCACCAAGCTAAATACAGTGCTTTTCTCAAACAATGTGAGGAAATAACACAAATATATTCTAAAAAACATTTGGTGACGTGACGTTTGGGGGTGGTTTTAGTAACGCGGTGATATTTGGACTCTGATTTATATTAAGACTTTTTATAACTTCATTCAAGGGCGGTATCAAGTTTTCACACTATCTGCTTACACTCAAACTCGGGTTTTAAACTAATAATAGCACATTATTTTTTCAACAATCGTAGACAATAAAGAGCTGAAAAAAAGAACTCACGCGCTGGAAAACTCGCGTGTTGCGAGCGGATTTCTCTGGCTGAATACTTAATTAAAAAAAAATTAGCGCAGTAAATACTGGGTTTTGGAAGTAGTATAATAATCCTAATATATAAACTTTTTTTATTTTAGCCACATGATAACTAGGCTCTTAAGGTGTTCAATTTTCAAATGGAATACGAAAATTTCCGAGCATGTTTGAGAAAAGCTATTAATTAGTGGTTAATTTTATTTACTGCTTCAGTAGTTACAACAACGGTATCATTATTACTGGAGTACTAAAATAAATAGTTATTACAAAACCATTATATAAATGATACCCAGTTTTGTGTGAGGTGTATAGGGGAAGCGAAGGTAATACGGACCACTTGAATTGTATTGTACCTATATTATTTTCATGACGGCCTTTTTACATTGGCGGATTTTCACAGCGTATTTTTACTAATTTAAATTTTCTTATTCAATTTTGGTATTTTGGTCAAAACGCATACCTACATGTTGTCTTTCAAAATTAGAATGAACGAGACATGAAAAAAAGCTACTAGGAAAGTCCTTTGTCAAATACCTAAATCGAAACGAATTGTATGAATGTATCTTAATTCAATCATTATCCCTCTGAATTGGGGTAACAACCACCCGAGCTGAAATCTAATCACCTCATATTTGTACATCGTATGTAGGTAGGTACACTTAAAATAACGCTTACAACCGTAATAATATTTTCAATGGTAAAATTCTAGTATTTGTGAATCCTAATGTGATAATGCTTCCACTCTCAGTGTAACGAATACGCTGAAATTTGGAGTATTATATTACCTTTCCTTATTGGAGTAACCATAGCTACCTAGCGTTGAATAAATCGATATGAACGAGTCTTCTAAGAATATATTAAAATTCCACATATGCGCAATAAACTGTGCTATTAGGTAAGGTAAACGTACCAATGTGGGGCACCTTAATCCATACTAATATTATAAATGCGAAAGTGTGTCTGTCTGTCTGTTTGTTACCTCTTCACGCTTAAACCACTGTACCGATTTAGATGAAAATCGGTATAGAGACAGCTTTAGTGCCGGGAAAGGATACAGGATGATTTTTATCCCGGGAATCATTCTTTATTAACTTTTTTTGTAGTCATGGACACATTTTGAAATTTCAAAGGGGCCACGTACCCATTCATATGTACTGTATAAGTTCAAATTTTTATATGACCGCATTTTGAGAGGTATATAGTTTTCCCATGTACCCCTGGCGTTTATTACACGGACCACTAGGGGACCGTGACCGCAGTTTAAGAAACCCTGCTTTAGGTGGTGGAAAGCGGGGTGGAAGTTTGTATGAGAAAGCGATAATTAAGCCGTCGCCTATAATAATTTAATAGCAAAATTATTTCTCAAAGGCGATAAAGAGTTCCACGCGTACGGAGTCGCGTGCAAGAGGTAGTACTCAATATTTGTCACCTATCGTTCATCTCTATTGTTATATAATGAGATTAAGGCTGGGTTGCACCGACTTACGATCACAGACCGATCAACGTTAAATATGGCGCCGGCAGCTGTCATCCCATAGAAACTTGTCAAACTTTCCGGTTTGGTGCAACCCAGCCTAAAAGTAATAAATATTGGGTATCAGTCGAAAAGGCAAGTTTAGCTTATATGGCGGGAAACTATGGAAACATGACTAACGAATATTTAAATTCAAGCATAGCACTCCTATCATGGCACTCTTAGCGCAGAATAAGTAATAGTACATACGTGTACACGTAGCTTTGAGATAAATAGCGAGGTTGGGAGATTAATCAACTTTGTTTTTAACCCCCGACGCAAAATTAGAGGGGAGTTATAAGTTTAACGTGCCTGTCTGTGTATATGTGTGTCGGTGTATCTTTGTGTCTGTGTATCTGTCTGTGGTATCGTAGCTCCCAGATGGAAGAACCGATTTTCGTTTAGTTTTTTTTTTGTGTCGTAGACAATTTTATCTCGAGTGTTCTTAGCTATGTTTCAAGAAAATCTGTTCAGCCGTTTTTGAGATATATAAGTAGAGCTTTGAAATGAAAATGTCGGGAGTTTTTAACTTTTCTAAGTTGTAGTTATCTTCATCTATCTTATACTCGTAATTTGTGGAACTACCATGTAGAACAGCGTGGTTGCGGCGTAACCCCATACATTGGACGCAACCATCCAAAGTAATTCCGCTGTGTGTGTGTGTGTGTTTTTAAATATGTGGGGATAATTTTACACAAATCGACCTATTCCCAAACTAAGCAAAGCTATGGGCACTAGACGTCGATACATATACATACTTAAATAGATAAATTAAATACATAGAAATAATCATGACCCAGGATCAAATTTATTCGTGCTCGTCACACTTATAAATGCCCTGACCGGGATTCGGGCCCAGGACCTCCGCTTTGTAATGACCCTGCATTGACAACTAAGCCAAAGTCGCAATCTGGTTCTGAATATTTATTGAATTCTCTTACAAAATTTTGGGCTCAAGTTGTAATAGCTAAAGTCGCGAGACAGTTACTAAATGGCATCAGACATGAACGATGCGGGTAAGACAGGGCCGTATACCCTCAGTTATTGGCTGACTGGAAAAGCCTGCACCGGAAATTGCTTCCGACACTTCCTACCTCAACGTAGCCCTTAGCAGGTCCTTTAATTACTGGCTGTTTAAATTAATTCCATTCTTGAAGGTTTCGGCAGGTTTGGCGAATTTGTGTTGACGGGAAGTTTAGGCCACTCAATTATGTTATTGTTGGGTTAATATTCATAAACATAACGACGTTCCCAAAGGAATTAAAGCTTACGCCGTGTCATTGAAGTCATGTTCACTTTTTTTGTTTCAAAACGCCTTGTCGACGCTTCTGGTGACCAGAGGGCTGGCGCGGCAACGTGGCGACGTGGCCAGCCTCCTGGGCACATTACCGCCTGGCGCCGATTTGGCTCAAGTTTTTTATTTATAGTATTACTGTTTTTTTATTTTTATTTATCTAGCCTTAGTTTTGTTTTTTAAAATATTTCTTTCGTTATTATTTCTATTCTTGTAAATAAAACTTATTTATGAGAAAAAAAAAGTCCGTATATATAATTTCCATGTTTACCGTACTTCAACATTTAATACCTCTACAAAAACACGATTTCTGATTCTGATTATTCCTCCGCGGTATGTTTGATTTTCGGTTTAAAAACCTAACTACGCGGCGTTAGTGTCTATCACGGCGGTAAATTTGATTATTCTACGTATGTACTACGTTACTTGTAACTTGTATGGTTTAGGAGGAGTAGAGTCATAATGAAATGCGCGAATCGGGTTGTGGAGCATGCTTCGCCTTCGGCTCGCTTCGCTCCAATGTTTTTTTTTTGGTTTGCCAAATCGTATAGTTTTTGTGGAAGTACTGTTAAAGTGAAGACTGGTTAGGTCTTGTCCGCGCCTTGACGTTGATGCGGCCCGTAGAGGAGAACTACCAGAAAGACATCTGCAACTCTGGATATACGAAATCATTTTTGTCGAAGCTGAAGCGGAGACCTTTACTTCTTTCGGTCGATTATAATATTGTACCTAGACGGTCAAAACGGTGGCAGCGGGAAGTCCATATTAATAGTCTATTATCTTGACGCCCACGGCCGATCCTATCACGTCAAACGCTGTTCTATTAATTAATGTCTAAAGCGTATAATATTTGATGTCAACCTCTCTTATCATCTGGCTTTTGTGGAATATAAACTAACTGAAAGCAAAACAATGTAAACAACATTATTGTCTGAGCACTCAAACAGTAATGAAATTTGGAATATTCAATTGGGCTGTTTGTTTGAATCAAAACCGTAGTGCTGATGATAAAATAATATAAAAGGTAGGAAGTGGTTAGGCATCTAGCGGAACCCACAAATAAAACGGAATAAAGGTAGTTTGGAAAAAATAGCAATTACATGTAGAGTTCTATCTAAATGTCTTAACAATATATCTGTGTATGTGTCATTATCATCATCATGTCAGCCGAAAGACGTCCACTGCTGGACATAAGCCTCCCCTAAAGACTTCCACAATGACCAGTCCTGCGTCACCCGCATCCAGCGGACACCCGCGACCCTTACCAGGTCATCAGTCCACCGTGTGGGGGGCCTGCCCACGCTACGCCTTCCGGTACGTGGTCGCCACTCGAGAACTTGGCCATCGGTTCTACATGCTATGTGTCCTGCCCACTGCTACTTAAGTTTAGCGATTCGAAGGGCTATATCGGTCACCTTGGTTCTGCTGCGGATAACTTCATTCCTGATGCGATCACGCAGAGATACTCCCATCATAGCCCTCTCCATTGCTCTTTGGGTGACTTTGAGCCTTCTTATGACGCCCATAGTAAGCGACCACGTTTCATTACCATATGTCATCACTGGCAACACACACTGGTCAAAGACGTTTCGTTTTGAGACACTGCGGTATATTGGACGAAAAGATGTGCCGTAGCTTCCCGAACGCTGCCCAGCCGAGTCGGATTCAACGATTAACCTCTTTCTCGAAGTTGGACTTACCTTACTGGACCGTCTGTCCTGGGTAAATGTAATCGTCTACAACTTCGAGCGTAAAGTGTCCGATTGTTACGGGGGTTGGTGCTACATGCGCATTTGACATGATCTTAGTAGTAACGGCTTAGTAGTAACTTAGTAACGGCTTAGTACAGTTTATCGAATCGTAAGTGTATTTATTTGTGTAGTTTTTTTGTGTAACATTGTTCTCTTGTGTGGTGCAATAAAGCATATTTATTATTATTATTATTTTCCTACAAAATGTTTCATCATTTTCATTGCCAGTCGCCAGTTAGTTTATTTTCGGACTGTACGAGTATGACCTAGCTGAAGCGAATCCAGTATATACTAAATTTATATTATATTACTAGCTAACCCGCGCGGGTAGTAACGCAAGGGATGCCGCGGATTAAAATATAGCCTTGCCGGATAGGGATACGCGGCCTGCAACCCACCTTTTCTGGCCGAGATTTGTATAGTGCTTTTCTCAAATATATACCATGAAATGAAAAAATACACCATCAAAAAAACAAATTTAACTGCGGCCATGTTTGACATTAAATTAAAAAAAAAAACTTCCCGGCCTAGGCCTTCAGTTTTGTATGCAATTCCTTTACAGATCTCCCGAGTTGTTCCGTTTGCAACGTGATACTTTGAAGCCTGTTATAACGCACGCAATGACGAAATTTCATTGCATGTTTGAGAAAACATATATTATTTCATAGTGTTCAGTTAGGCCCGCGCGCTGATGTGAGCTGAGTAGACCAACACTTCCGACGAACGACGAATAAGTAGGCTAAAATGAGTTTGTATTTAGTAAATATGATGTGGAGATGACAATTTAATATTGACATTTATAAAGCCCATTGGGGCCTTTTACACAGTGAATATCACTCATATCACGATCCGTATCAAGTGAATATTGAACACAGACATCAGAGTAAAGCAGATACGCTCATTTTCTGTACATCTGATCTTTTCTCACTAATGCAGTTTGAGAGAGACAGATCAGTGATGTCTGACAGGTATTTACATGTCAGTGTCTCCGTTTTCATAACTGCAAATTGTACTGAAATGACGTTTGTGACGTTTTGCTTTGTATGGGATTTGATATTTGGTGTCCTTCTATTGGCTATGTGCGAAGTATGTGGTGGGGGTAAGCTAGGCGATCGTAGCGCACACCATGGCAGAAATGTGTACTTACCGGGGACCACTGTCAAATTTACATTCACGTTTTCTATTGGTTTCTTAACGGTTTCCTACGATTCGTTTCGTTTGTATGTATTTATTTATTCTCTTATTTATTTCAGTAAAATTTCCAATACGGGGTCTTTCTCGTTTACTAAAGTAAATAAAATATTCATGTGTCATTATTTGACATCTCTGAGTTTTGACATTGTCTCGGGACCTTTGACGTTTGACTTTTCAGACGTGCACATAGCCAATATGGAGACAGTTCGTCAACAGTCGAAAATATAGATCGTAATATCTCTCCCGTTCTAACTCATCTTAGTTTACTTAACACTTCTTCCTTAACACTACGGATCTGTTGGTATTATTAATCTAAGATATTCAAGCAAAGCATAATTAGGAAAACCGCGATAATATTCACACCCCAGCATAATTGAGATAAGATAAATTTAATCGTGTAAAGGACCCCTTTAAAAAATAAATTAAAAAATGACACACCAAGTCTCACAAAGTACAATATGCGTCTGTCATTCATGTAAACATTGTAAACAGACCGTTTATTTGGTGATTAGTTATTTTACTGGTGTTGCGGCCTACTCGAAACTCATATTTTCTTTTGCTGTAGAACTTACTAAAGGTTTGAGTTATATTATATTTCCTCAATTTATTCGAAATATGTCAATGAGGCAAAGGACTTGCGCATTGTATTATTGCGTACCGTACGTCAAATGTCAATGAATTGATATCAACGCCATCTATAATACAGAATTGTTCGGCAGATCCGTTTATCCATGAAAACGCGATAATGACGCCACCTACCGGGACAATTGTATTTTCAAACCATCCAGGAATCTACTCAAATATACACACAAAATTTCATCACAATCGGTCCAGCCGTTTAGGAGGAGTAAGGTGACAAACACACGTACAGAAGAATTATATATATAAAGATATGTTTTTACAACTAATAAAATAGGAAATTCCCTTTATCCATTTATTTCCATGATTAACAAATTACTTATTCGTATCTTTTGCATAATACATGTACTTTGTATTGGGTTCCGTCCCTTTCTGGTACAACAGTTTCTGGCACATCTTCATCTGGTAAAACAACTTATTTTTGGTACAACGTGTGTCATGAAGAATTTTGACTGTCCACTAGTGTCCACATTAGGAAATTCCTAGTCCGTCACTGATTTTCAATGTCTCTCTAGAGTGGGATCTTAATGGTGTATACGAGTATTACTTAACATATATATTTTTCAAATAATGTATCCGCTTTGAAAAATAACTCGAAGGCAAAAAATAAACTGAGATTTCCAATCCAATCATGATATTGACATAAAATATAAATAATAGTAAATTGTATGACTAGGGAATAAAACGATCCATTTTAGGCGAGGTGTGCGTATAGCTACCCGAGCCGGAACGGCGAGGGTCGATAGGCACAGCGAGGTTAAAATGGGTTTTATTACCGAGTCATACACTCTACTTTTCACTTTGAATAAAAAAAACAACAGGTAGGTAATTATTTACTTTAATAAAATTAATACAAATACTAAATTTGACAGCCGAATGCTTGACATGAAATTCTCGATTTAAAAAAGATGTTTTGCCTCTCTATCGCATTGGCATGTTTTGAGTAAAAGGGAGGGAGATAAAAGATGGTTTCACGATACAGAATGACCAACAAAAAGTTTAGAAATTTAGTTTTAAATATGCGTTTGGTTTCTGATACGATGACATTGGCTGAATAAAGCCTGTCACAAACTGGCGCGGCCTAGGCCGCGCGGTCAATAGTAAACTTGTCATTAGCTGTCAAATTTACTATTGACCCAGGTCGCTTCAGTGTGAGACACGCTTAATATTTTTAATAATTGTAAAGTAGGAACTATAAAACACCTTATGTCTTGAGACATGAATTACGTTTTCTGATAGGTGAATTTTAATATATCTGTATTCTAATTGGTTGAGACCAAATACGAAGTTTTTCTTAAATAGGTATTTAAATAGTTACCACAGTATATGTACCCATAATAAACCACAGTTCCGATTAACTGCCGATGAGTGCTGTGATTGGCTGTTGTAAAGTGTTTTTATTAATCAAAAATATGTATACATATTTTCCCTATTGACCTTTAGACACTTTTAGAGCATGAGAAGTAAAAAAATACATTTATTCGTGACACAAATACTGAACAAAAAACAAAACACCACAACACACAAAACAGCCACGTAATTTCACATCAGTTTTATGTAACGGTTCGTAGAATACACCTTTCCTCTAAATTTCATAATTGTAGAGCTTATATTCTCCGAGTAGATCGGCTGTGACACACAGACGGACGCACAGACATGATGAAACTATTAGGTTACCGTTTCGCCATTTTGGGTACGCAACCCTGAAAAGAACATACAACCGAATTCATAACTTCCTCGTTTTATGAAGTAAAAAATGTCAAGACGTTATAATGCTCAATAAATATTTCATCTCAAAAAGAAATTTGAGCAAAACCCAAGTCGCCACTAAGTCTTGTATAGAGAAGATCTAACTGGCACAAATACAAGTAAACCGGATTATTACCGACCATTAAGAATAAATAACGATGAAAATAATAAGATGGAGCAAAAGAACGTAGGTATATTATTCCTCCGATATTAAAAAAATAGGTATTTACGTAAATAATACAATAATTAACTTCTAGGAAATAGTATAAGCGAATTGAAACTCGCGATTGAACTGGTATATCGATTTGATAACACAGATTTTATGTATTGGCAAGTAACTAAACAAACAATTAAAATAAATGGGGTCGTACATACAAAGTAACAAACAGCCTAAATTATAAAACACCTTCGAAAACTGCATGGAAACTTTGCAAGGTACACGCGTAGATATTCTATTAGAGTACGTAATATAAATAAGAACCCGTCCTTGTTTTACTTAAAACGTTCGTTCTAGTTATCTTTTCGAAAGTCATAAAAGGTCTCTCGACGCTATTATTCATTTTTCCAGCCTCAAAGCGGGAATGATATTCAATTTAGAGATCTTTCCGCGGGTACAAGCTACAATGACACGCGCCTTGAGACTTCACGGGCATAATCAGGTTTAAAATAAACACAGTCTAATCCCCACGAACAGCCATTGCCTAGTTACTGAAATTTATTGTTCAGACTAAATTCTGGGCAAAACGTTTATAGGACATTTGAACAAAACGATAGGCAATAATTTATAGGAAAGCTAGCATTAACGCTATTCATTTATACGAATTGTTTTTGTTTTCCGCACTGTTTCATGTCTGCTTTATGAATCTGAATCAAAGAATCTGTTTTTATTAATTAAGCGTGTTCTTTTTGCCTACTGATGTTGCGATCAATCCATGAATATTAAAAGAACGCTTTTATCAAAACCAGCATAATCGTCAGCTCCTATCGCTGCCCCCATTTGTCGAGTCGGTTATGTTTGCCGGTGAAAAATGCCTCTGTAAACTGTAACGTGTGTTATCTCTCAGATATTCCGACGGGACATATTTTAATAACAAAGCCAATTTAAAAATATTTCAAAGCAAACTCGCGAGGAATGAATAATTTCATCCAGAATAAAGGCCCGGACATTCACACAAACGGGTTGGAACAAAACAATACGTTTTGGAAACGTTTCCGTGCCATTCTGCGGGGGAGAGTTAGTCCGCATAATGAGGAGTGTTTGGATTCTGTACTACTTGACAAATAATCTGTGGAATTCCTCTTCAAACTGGACCTGCGGAATATTACAGGTCACGCAAAGACGACCACTAAGTAGCACACTCACGCTTAAACATACATTGACTTTTATTAAAGCCGTTGAACTGTGACCGGCTCCAGTAGGCCGGCAGTGTAAACCTAATTTGCCTTGGAACCGCTGGCGCCGTTACGCTCCATACTTTAGAATACGGGAAGAACGGAGCGGATAAAGGAACATGTTTTAGCATAAGATGTTAATTTAAGCGTTAGTTAAGAACTCGGAAACGTCTAGTTGGGTTTATCTTTTACTTAATTAAGTTTTATCATTTAAAATATTTCCTTAAGCTTCGTGGTTTAGTTAGTTTTATGCTTAAATTATTAATTGTCGTATTATTTGCGGCTAGTTTACCACTTTAGCTTAAATAGTTGCGTAAGTTCAGCATGTGTAGGTATTTATTGATCAAATTCAACGTTCACATTCAACTTTGCTGGGCAGTGCGCTGGGATCCAACTTAGCGCGTCTTAAGGCTGCGACTAGGCCCGAACCAGGAGCGTGGCTGCAGCCTTTGACCTCACCACAGCAATAGGTACACTGCTTGATGATGACTCGTTGAGAATCGCAGTTGCCTTGCGTTTGGGGTGTAAAGTTTTAGAGCGGCATCGGTGCATTTGTGGGGTCATGGTCGAGGAGGATGGCCACCATGGCCTTAGCTGTCAGAGGTGTGCGGTTACCGGTGAGGCGGTTTTCTAGGCACCACAGTATCAATGATGCAGTTCGTCGGGCTTTGGTATCGGCTAACATTCCCAGTGTCTTGGAGCCTCCGGGGTTTAGCCGCATAGATGTAAAGAATTGTTCTGAATAAAGCTATATAATTAAATTTAGTTCTTGTAAAATTATATCCACAAAGATTTGCCTGAATTAAAGATCTTTTTGCGTTTCACCACAAGAAATTGAATGAGAGCGAAAACACCGATCTAAGTTAGCAACTTCGCAGCATTTCATTGCTCTCAGCGAGAAGCCATCTCATTTATTTTCAGACCTCACTGAATTAGCCATTCGATTGAAACTTTTCCCACAATCAGTTACTTGTGGCTCTGTGAGATTTCAGCATTTCAACTATTGGCAAGATTCTAAGGGGAGTTAGTTAAATCAATGTAATGAAATCTTTCGTCTTTGGAAATATATAGTCATGAAAATGTATTTGTGTGTTGTGTTATGTAAAATATATTTTTTCCGTCGCATGTGTTATGTGCCCTACTAAGACAGAAAATATAACTGGTGGTGTTTATCATATAGCGTTATTCCATACTAATAAGAAAAATGAGAAAGTAACGATAAAATGGCATGGATATATTTAGAGACCCCGGGAAAGACAGGGTAGTTTTTATCCCGGAAATCATACCATATGCGGTTGAGAAGGGGGTTAATGTTTGTATGAGCGATAGTTTATAAGCATGAGCATAAAATAATTTGATAGCAACTACTTCTCTCATTGTACTAACTTATAGCTGTTGGTTCTCCAAAATAAATAAATAAATAACCTCTACGCAAGATGAAGGGTAAAAGCAAGTGAACCATAATTATTAAAATATGTAAGGCTGGTTAAGTGCCAGCGAGGTGCCCACATAATAGCTCCTCTGTGAGTTTAATGGTATGTAAAAGCGGTGTAAAATTTTTGACGAGTTTGCTGCTTTAAACTAGCGTAAAAAATAATATCCCATCCGTAGTTCGTTTCTTATCATTCAAGGCATTTTCCTGGTAGTGGTAAGCTGATGATAAATATTTGGGAGGAGTTTTGGGATGAATAAAAGTTTCTTATTCTTAAATTGTATTAATCCAATTAATTTTTAATTGTGTTGTACAAGCTTTATTGAGCTTACTATGGGACTAGCTCGATTTGCGAAAAGAAATTGTAACCTAAAATTTAATATATCTGGGGGCACGGTAGTGCCCCCGCCAAGATGAGCCAAGCGAAGCGCAAGGGCACTACCTACCCTTTCTCGAAGTGTTTCGTCGTTTTAATGAACCCTCATAAAGTTGGTTTCCGATGTACCAGATAGGTCATACTCTCAAGATATGATGTCAATAATAGATTAATTAAACATACAAAGTTTCAATTGAATAGCTTTAATACTTTAGATTTTATTGATATCTAAATACACCGATTTCGTCACGGACACACTGATAATCATCAAAATGTTTGGCTACTTCCTGAAGTGCTACAAAGCTCAAATTTGGTATGTAATCTAAGTTTAGTATACAACCAACAAAAAAAATCATAAACTTATAACTTTCGCCCCCCAACCCTAAAATGGGGGGTGGGGGGGTGGAAGTTTATATGAGACTTTCACCAATTTTATGAATTAGGACATGAAGGTTTACACGGGACTGTAGATAGTAACTAAAAAACCTATTAATAAGACTGCCTAGCAACTTACAAAAAGGACTGAAATCTCACCAAAAACATTTCATGTAAAATGTTGCCAAGACGACCACATAAGGTTTGCCCTGTGAAAAAGATATCAGATCTCATGTAGAGCCAAGCTTCTGAATCTACACGGCCTAACTCTACCGACCCTAACTTCAACAAATTCTACATATCAGTAAATATGTATGGCTTGGCTGTTTCGTTACTTACTTCAGATCAGAAACTAAATATTCGCATCACCTCCACGACGGTAGCGAAACGGCGAAGCCATACTTGTAACGTCTGTAAATTATGACATATTTTTTATGATAGCCGCGCTTAACCCGACTGGACTCCATTCATTATATTCTTAAATCGTTGGATTCAATTCGAGGATTTTAGCTTCAATAATTAGACTAGCAACGGAATCTATAGGTAAATAATTTGTATTCCATGTTCTTTAAAATGAAGATTATACGAGTAACTACTTCAGCCAATACCCATTCAAGAAGCTCGTTTTGAATACACTTTACCCAAAGAGCTAGGCTTAAACCATGGAACTGTAATGGGAATGCTCAAAGCAACTAATCGGTTGGTGGTTTGGCCGCAGCCCAACTCATTGAAAATTGCGGTTGCTTTTCAGTAATTGAAAATGTCTGCATATGGGAGCATTTGGCGTAATTAAGTATATCTTCAGTACCTACAGGTGCCCAATATGAGATTAAAAATATGTATAACGGAACGTCATAAGAACACGATTCAAAAGAGATCAAGATTAAAAGTTAATTACGGCGGAGTTAGCAAAGAACTGGAATCTGTTGACTGGCCCCCGTTACGCGAGCAAACTCTGTGGATGATGCCGTGTCATTTTTCTCAACCACTGTTTCAGAGGCGATCTCCAAAAACTCCAAAATGATTCAAGTAAGCCGCTCTAAATTCTGTATCCAACCTTAGATGACCCCTAGGCTAATTAGGTGTTCAAAACAGAGAGATAAACTACACCGAATTTCGCGGCAATCTCCAAATGACGAAACAATAAAACCAATTTATAGAAGATATCGCAACTTCTTTATTCATCTTCTAAGAAATCTCAAAGCTGATGATGAAAAAAAAGGAGCTCACTGCCCACGAAAAGTCACCTAAAAATCCGTGGAAAACAATTAACAAAATTACACACCGGAATTCTACTACACCTACTGCGCAAAGTCTGACAAAGATAAAAAGCACTGAGAAAGAGAAGGAGTCCCTGAACGCATGCAACGAATACTTTGCTTCTGTTGGCCAAAATCTTGCCAACAAAATCCTAATGAAAGGAAAATGAAACACAAGAGTCTCTGGCAGTAAGGGTTAAAGTAAACCCATCAAGATTGAACTCCATATACACCTCCCCTACAGACAAAACTGAAGTTCTCAGCCTGATTAATAAATTAGATCCAGATAGCTCTCCAGGCCTTGACAACATTAACAACAACATCCTGAAAGCCATTGCTTTTATAATTGCTGAACCTCTTGCAGTGATTTTTAACCAAAGCATAGAGAGCGGTATATTTCCTAAGGCCTGGAAAATATCGGCAGTCGTACCGATCCATAAAGAGAATGGCAAAAATGAACCCAGCAACTGTCGACCTATGTCACTACTGGGATGTTTTTCTAAACTTCTGGAGCGAATTGTTAACAAAAGGATAGTTACTTACCTCGAACTAATTCCATCATAACGGATCGCCAGTTCCTAGAGTGCGGTGGAGATACTGCGATCGCCAACCCGCATGCCAAGCGTGGCTATTATGGCATTTACCCCCCATGAAATTGGGGCAGGCCTATGTCCAACAGTGGACGTCCTAGGGCTGATATGGTGGTGGCGAATCGCCAGTTTGGTTTCAGAAAGGGAAAATCGACTGAAGATGCCGTTACTCTTCTCACAAAAATGGTCTCTTCACACCTGGATGAGGGTCAGGCCTGTGTCGGAGTCTTTTTCAACTTAGCCAAAGCCTTCGACACGGTCTCTGTCCCCATCCTTTTGAGAAAATTAGAGGCATACGGGTTCCGAGGGAACACACTAATGTGTTACTTGACTGAAAGAAGGCAGTGTGTCAAAATCGGGGAGCATCTTAGTGACCAGAGAGCGGTTTCATTTGGCGTACTACAGGGTAGCATTCTAGGCCCTACTCTTTTTCTTTTATATATTAATGACATTACACTTACTCCATTACAGAATGCTGAACTATTGTGTTACGCCGATGACACCGCTATCGTTTCCACGGCTGCACTTGGGAAAATGTTTATAGTCATGTTGAGCAGGGTATGTCACTGATGTCAAGCTGGCTTAAGCAGAATCTCCTGACTCTAAACACAACAAAAAAGAAATTCCTATGCTTCCACAAGACGGCGGCTTCTTCGCCAAAACTACAGTGGGAGCTAAAAGTTCACAACCGGAACTGTACTAATTCCTCAGCTCAAAATTGTACTTGTGACCACGTGTCAAGAACTAATTCAATAAAGTTCCTTGGAATTGTGATAGATGAGAAACTAAACTTCAGACAACATGTAGCGGCGGTATCGGATAGGGTCCGAAAACTGATTCACACCATGAAGATGCTAAGAGAGTCAGCTGATTACGCTCTTTTAAAAACTATTTATTTTGCTCTTGGACAATCGATAATTAATTACTACATTCTTGCTTGGGGAGGTTCAACCTCGACTATCCTTCTTAAATTAGAGAGAGCGCAAAGAGCGATGTTAAACGTAGCTTTGAAGAGATCAGTTAGGTATCCTACAAAGGACTTATACACGGACGCTCAAGTACTCAGTGTACGGAAGCTTTACTTTTTAAGGGTGGCTTTGTCGGTACACAAAATGGTTCTCAACTCACCAAACTACAATAGCTTGATTGAAAATCGAATATTTAAAATTCCTACTACATCTCATCAATGCCACCCCCACCCCCACCAGCACAACCCGCTTTCTTCCCTTGGGTGTCGTAAGAGTTGACTATGGGAACCACATTGAACTTCGCCACAAGTTGTGTGGGCGATGGGCTAGCAATATGTCTCTGCAATATCACATTTTCTCCATCTATAAACCTACATTACTAAAATGGCACTGAAATTAATTTTCGTGTGCTCTGCCTACCCCTTTGGGAATATGGGCGTGAGTTTATGTATGTGTATGTCATCAATACTACACTATGAGATTACCTACCTGGAAAATAACAATAGCCATTATAATAATTTTTAAGAAAAAAAAACCGACTTCAATGGGGGAGGCCAGTGAAAGATTATTATACTTAGATGGTGCACTCTTAGATTCCATACAATAAAATAAAAATGGCTATAAGTATGTTTATTATGGTAGAAGACTAAGTACCCTAAATTCCTCATGGAATCATGGAAAAACCTTGCTTGCTTGACAAACAAAACGAAGAGAACAAATCGCCAAACGTGAACTACGCGTCGTTGAAGAGTTCCGTTCTGATCATAATCAGCAGTTCCACTTCATCAAATGTCACTTTTATGAATGAAAATGCTTGATTAGTTCATGAAAATACTTAAATCACTATTTGTGTGCCTTTCACATTTGAGGAGTTCTCTCGATTCCTAATGGATCCCATCATCAGAACTCGAGCATGACAAAAATCAATCGTGAAAATAGAACTTGCTTAACAAACAAAGCTAGAAGGTCAAATTGCCAAACGTGAACTTTTCGTCGTTGAAGAGTTCTGTTCTGATCATCATCAGCAGTTCCACTTCATCAAATGTCACATTTTTGTATGATAATGCTCGATTTGTTGATAAAAACACAAACATCTCTATATGTTTGCCTTTAAAATTTGAGGAGTTCCCTCAATTCCTCATGGATCCCATCATCAGAAATCAAGCATGACAAAAATTAATCGTGAAAATAGAACTTGCTTAACAAACACAGCTAGGAGGACAAATCGCCAAACGTGAACTTTTCGTCGTTGAAGAGTTCTGTTCTGATCATCATCAGCAGTTCCACTTCATCCAATGTCACATTTTTGGAGGCAAATGCTTGACTTGTTGATAAAAATACAAAAATCACTATATGTTTGCCTTAAAGATTTGAGGAAATCCCTCAATTCCTCATGGATCCCATCATCAGAACTGCGTTTTGACATAAACGGGACCAACTTGAATATATATACTTACAATCAAAAAAATAATTTTCCAAATCGGTTAAGAATTGACGGAGTTATGGAGTAACAAACATTAAAAAAAAAACATACAACCGAATTGATAACCTCCTGTTTTGAAATTTTGAAGTATATAGTTGTTATATATTATTATTACATTTTTCAACATCACAAATTTCAACTAATATCCTATACTTATTAAAAACTTACAAAATAAATAATTTAAAATAAGGGGTCACCCCGCGGCATCGTGCCAAAGATGCTGGCAGCATTTCCTCGCTGTATAGCAATGCTGATGCGTTGTGCGAGGAAGCTGCCAGCCCTTTGGTCACCAGTGGTGTCCACTAGCCTCTTTGCCACTTCTTTAAAGAGGTCATGGGCCCTGGGACCCCACGGACCGAGGGTCTCAACGCCGAACGGAACGAAGTTATATTCGGCGCCGAGACCCCTATATTTGCTTTGCTTAGCCTTTTCGGCCGCCTCTGCCGCCGCACCCGCTCTGACTGAAGTTCCGTGGAGATGGGAAGGAGCCAACGTGTCCACACACGTGGCGTCCCACACTAGCACACGTCCCATCTTCCACGGAATCAAAGACATACCATCCGGCCTCTTGCCATCGTCTCTAAGAATGCCGGGTGGCTCTAGTAGCGCCGGCACGTTGACGGTGGCAAGAGAACGGCGGAGAATGTCGTTGAGTGCGGCGTGTCTAGAGAAGCGGCCTGCGCTCTTTTGGCAAGAAAGTCCGTGATGTCCCAGGGTGTCGACCTCGCTGCCGCAGGGGCACCTTTGTGGAGCACAAACCCGGACACCGAGTCGCAGGCAGGTCGCCACACGCAGAGTATGGGCTTCGAGGAAGGTGCCGGTATGCACTGATGGATGGGAGAGAATCATAAGTATTTTTGCACTGGATGTCGTCCCAGGACCTTTGGGATTTCAAATTTTGAGGAAAATCCTTACCCGGGCAGGCAATGGACCAGGCATTTTTGGCTTCCGTCAAGCCAGCAGTCTCACAGTTTGAAGGGAATTCCCTTAGGATTTTTCCTATGAGATTAGCTGAGCTATGAGCGGAAGACAAAAAAGCCGGTGCACAAATATTCGTAATTTTGCGTATCCCTATTCCACCATAACGAATCGGAAGGGAAGCTTGGGTCCAGGAATCTTCGCTGAGCTGCATGTTCAAAACTGATTCCAAATTTGATTTGATCAAGTCGTCGAGGGGGGATAATAAGTTATGAAATTTAGTAAAGGGCAGCAGCGAAGAACATAAGTCAATTTCGGAACAAAGAGGCAAAACCGAATAATTGATATTGCAAAATGTGGGCTAATTTCTAGAAGACGACTTTTGTAATTTTGAAATTTGGAGGTAGATACAGAAATGAAGCTCGAAAAGGATTCTTCGAAGATAGGAGATCTTAGGAGGCAAAGTGAGCTTCTGTCTATTAATTTAATGTTAGGCGTCAGGATTTCAATTTTTTTTTTCACTTCAACAAAATTTAAGGAAGAGTTTTTAATGAAAAGTTCGCACTTGCTAAAATTTAATTCTAAACCAATGGCTTGAAATTTTGATTTTATGATCGAAAGGTCTGACAGAACAGTCTCTAAATCGCCTCCCAGGGTTCCATCGTCTAGGTACCAGACATTGAATTTTGATTTTAAATTTTGAATTATAGGATTAATAGCCAGACTGAAAATTGCCGGCCCGAGAGGATCACCTTGCTGACAACCAACTTCAGATGATATTACAGTTTCGTGGTACATTAATTTTGTAGGATCAGCATAACAAATAAGGAGGTAATTGTAAATTTCGGGGATATTATTTTTGATTTCTGTCAGCAAGGTATCTCTGTTTACCGAATTGAATGCATTTTTAACGTCGATTTTGACCAACACATCACAAGGTGCGTTGCTGGAGAGGTAAGTACGTAAGGCATGGACGGCTGCCTCACACCCTCCTTTAATGCCAAAACCAAGCTGGATGGGTTCAAAAAGAGTTTGTAATTTGGAAGCTATATACCTGACTGCAATTTTGGACGCGAGACGTCGTAGAGTAGATCCAACAGCAATCGGTCTTTGAAGTCGGTTAAAAATGTCATACATAACAAAAATTACGATTAAAGAAAAGAAAAGTAGGTAAGTAGCTGACCATTGGGACCTCTCAAAACTTGCCCCTAACAGTTCCATACCATCGTCCTCGTTGAAATTTTATAATTGTTTATATATATGTATTCCACGCTGTTCGGTCCAACTCCCTCCAATAAATCGATTGCGATTTTTAAATCCCAACTTAAAGGGCGTTATATATTTCCCTTAGTACCGTAAAATGGGGTGAGTAGGGTTCACGGGGAGAGTTGGGTTATGAATGGGGAGAGAAGGAATGAAAGGGGGGTGAGATGGGATTTTAAGGCTACTGCTACAAAAATAATGTATTCCAATTTAAAATGGAACTATAGTAAAAGAAAAACGTAAAAAATACTCATAATAAAAAAAAAAACAAACAATATTCCAAAATCACCTTTGTATGAAATCCCATCTCACCACAATTACGAGGGACTACGGGGTGAGGTGGGATTTCCTGTTTATCGTCAAAGTTATGAAATGGAACTACCTAAAATAAAATAAAAACTTAAATACAAACGTCCGGTACACTTATTATTGTACCTAGGTATATACAACATTCAGTTTGCATATACATATAATAATAAAATGTAATCGTGAATATCAGTTTTGTCCCTACTCACTCCGTTTTACGGTACTGCTAAATTTTAATTGAGTTTTGTCTGTTTTACATTACCTTTAATTTATCATGCCTGACAGTAGTGACTAAGTATTATTGTGAATATAAGTATGTTCATATAGGTATGTTTTATAATGTAGAGTTCTGTGTTGTTTTGTATTATTTATCATCTTTACGCATCTGCACCACCTACTTCTCCATTTACATTTCATTTCTCCATTACTCAAAGGTCTGGCAGAGATCGCTTTTTAGTGATAAGATCACCTGTTGTTTTACCTCTGTATCATTGTTCGTTCTTAATATATATCATGATTTATTATGGGAGGCGTGCAATAAAGAGTATTCTGTATATTTCGACAAAACGCTCACCAATCACATACACTCAATCAAATAACATAATTTATTAAAAAAAAATCAAATGTCAGAACTTCCAAAAAATACGTCAGTATTAATGTACTTCAAATTAAAAAAAATAACTGAATATTCTGTCTTATAAGCATGAGAAAGAAAAGATGGAAAAACAAAAGACTTAATTACTGTGCAATAAGCCACACAAAAATCCCATTCCCGGGTAAAATAAGTTCTTTCCAACTTGTAGCTGTAATAGAATGAAAAACAGCTTCGTAATTGGACGAGCTCAGTCTGTGATTTGGCTTTTGCCTTATTGCGGCTTGCGGTCGCTTTGACCGTGTAATCAAAGATTACCCTAATTGAAATACCAATGGCGGTGCTTCGGCATGGCTTCATGGAAGCTGGTGATTCTTATCATCGTGTGACATGACCGTGATGTCACGAAATGAGCCGTTTGTTTTAATTTCCCGTGGTTAAATTATTAATACTCACATTCCAATAAAACTCGGCGTTAGGATAATGTCAACTGACATTTTTAGTTTAAAAACAATAATAGAACTTTTAATTACTTGGTAAAAACTAAAGGAACGGTTATGTAGGTCAGCGATAGATGCATGTTAATATTACATTTACATCTCTTTTAGACCCTGCACACCCATGTTTCATACTGTAACAACTATAAGATGAGAAACACCCATCATTTCATAGGAATTTAATAGCCTATGGTGACGCGTGTTTTTCCGAATCTTGGAAATGAGGAACTAGTTCATATCGACAAATAATAACATGACTGGTATGTCATAACGCTCGTATGAAAAATTACGCAATTACTCTGCTGATTATGTCACGAGCGACCATTACAATAAATTGAATTGGGCCCGACGTCGTGCAATCTAGTCTGAAATCCCCTCGGAGCAAACATTTGTTTAACTAGCAATGTCAGTAACTTTCCGCCTTTGTGTTCCAATTTTTAACTGCCTCAACATCACTTTAAAATTTTGATTTGATATTGTATAGTTGCAAGGAAAATGCAAATATGATAATTATAGCAACTTCTCGTCGAGCACAACAAATAGTTAAGAGTGACGTGTGCCTAACCAGTATGCCCAACTACGACTTTGCGCAAAATGCGGCACGACGAGCGTTTTATCTAATCATTGGACGTCGAGACGCGCAGCATGCTGAGGCTAGTTAGAATTACACGCAATTTATTAGGAAAAACCGTTAAAGGGCCGTGTCTTTACTTTAATTTCAAACTGTTAGAACTAGTGGGTGGTGGTTCGAGTGTAGACTAGTGGGTCTAACGGGTAATGGGAGGACCCAACCCATTATTCAGACTATCCAACATTAAACACAATAGCCGATGACTTTAGTTTCCTTTCCATCGCAGCCGTAGTGTTGCACTCCCATAATAAAATGTCCCATGTTATGCGCACGGAGATGGTAACCGCCATGTGTATCTCTCGCATGTAAATTATTTGGTCTTAAAGAGCCTCTGCAGTGGCTTGGTACCTGGCGGGGACGTCTCCGGGTGTACCATGTTATGCGCACGGAGATGGTATCCGCCATGTGTATAAATAAATAAATCAATGCGCACGGAGATGGTATTCGCCATGTCTATCTCTCGCTTGTAGATTATTTGGTCTTAAAGAGCCTCTGCACTGCTTGCTTTGGCCCCACGCACACTTTCCAAAGGTTCGAGACGGGGTGATCCTGAAATATCGTAACAAAATTTACAACCTTGGGCAAACTCTCTGAAGAATTTATAACCAAGCAGTTATGTCCTTTTTTCTGGAATGTATTCTGAATTTAATGGAACTTTAACAGGTTATTTGGGGATACAAGAGGAATTTCCTCCCTCGGACGCTCCGATTGTGGAATGAGCTCCCTGCCGAGGTTTTCCCGACGGACTACAGTATGGGGTTCTTCATTAAAGGAGTGTATAAATTCTTAAAGGGTCGGTAACACGCATGTGACACCCCTAGGAGTTTGCAGGCGTCCATAGGGTATCAGGCGGGCCGTACGCTTGTATGCCACCGACGTGGTATTAAAAAAAAACTATCCTATGTTTGTGACATATTTTTTTTCAGTTTTTCATTTATATGTCTGAAACTAAAGACATTTTGTGTACCACATTGTATGACAAAGTAAAAGAGCATTAAATATACTAAAATTTCGTTGGTAAACCACATTTTCAGACCGAATATTAACAGAGATACAAATTTGCAAACAGTTGTCTTTTTCTTCACGGTTTCCGCAGACATCTCTTCTAGTTATATACCTAAATCCATACATTCGGTATATTCCATATAGTCGGAATAGGTATTGATGTGTTCCTCGTGGTTTTCAGAACACCGGTTTTTACAAATGAAGCAAGGGGGGTGGACAGACTTCTTAAGAGATTTTAAACTTTTTATTGTTTCCGATATGCTCTCCCGGTATCTTGTCAAAAAAGTGAGAGATATAAGTTATAATATTAGTACATATTGTGATGAAATTAATTTCATTGAAATCTTATATTTTTAGGATAAAAAAATACAAGCAGTAAAATTTAGGGGAACTTGGTGATGAATAAATATCTCTAATTCATTTTTCTTAATAAGGGTTAACACCCTTTTGCCCTCCAGATTATGACATATTGATTTATGAAGAACAAGCCTTAAAATACGCGTCTTACGTACATTCCGCTGCGAGTTGAAATGCAATTGATTGAAAAGGAAACTCATTACGACCCTCAAATAATTTCTAAAACAATTGGCGGCCCGTCTCTCGCTTCGCTATATACCTATACAAATACATATATATGTATGCGTATGGCATCTGCAGTATGTTTATTTTGCGCCTCTGCCAATAAATGTGTGACGTAGACGTAGCGAACAGCTGAGTTCAACGAATTCAGTAACAGAACTTCTTACTTTTTAGAAGTCGTATCTATCTAATCTAAATATAGTCAAGAACATCATTGCTTGGATACGTTTTTCTAAAAGTTCTGTACAAAATATACACATTTTATTAGAAGAGACCTAGTAATTCTCAATATCTCAATACTCAAAAGGTGGCAGAAATATTGATTATGAGAATGAGGCATATTGTATAGGTACCAGTATTTTGGTCCGTGAGCCAGCAACAGATTTTCGTGGCCAAGTTATTCTTGTGCGATATCTTATAAAGGACCATGGGCAACTTTGTATGGAGTCTGTTCTCTAAACCAACAAAGCTGAGAGTACGGTCATTAGATAGCTCTTTAAATTTTATTGCAGGGAGAGGGTTTATTGCAGGCAGCTGTGTTGTCAATATATTATTATTATTATTATTTGTATGTCTTTACCTTATCTCGGGACCATGGGGTCCCGGACCTTTGGAAGGCGTGCGTGGGGCCGAAGCCAACATCACAGAGGCCCTTTTAGACAATATAATCTAAAATCAAAGAGATACACATGGCGGATACCATCCCCGACCGCACAATATCCAGAGATGGTCCCCGCCAGGTGCAAAGACTATTGCAGTGCATCACTGTGCTGCGATGGAAACTAAGGTCATGGGCTATTGTGTTGAATGTTGGATGGGCTGGATACTCGTAATGGGCTATTGGAGGAGACTAGCGGACACCTGTGGGGCTAGTATGATCGCTTATATGTCGGACATATAGCATTCGCCCCTCTCGCACTTACATACTTGACAGTACGGGACGAATGCTATATGTCCGACATATAAGCGATCATACTAGTCCCTCTGCCGTGACAATCAGTCTCATATTGTCAAAAGCAGGCGGTGACTCGCCAGCTCGCTGAGTGGGCCCCACATAACAGTCGCACGCACAATGGGACAGTGGGGCAACATCTCTTTGAGCGGCTGTAAGGTTGTCGAGAGGTGAGTCTGCGGTAGCCAGATCCCGGTAATCCGATCAGCAGGCCACCGGCGTTATGACATTTTGCACTTCCAACCTAGAGCATAGGTCTCGCTCTTGCGACTCCACTCTGGCCGGCCAATTAAGGCAAGCACAGAGGCGAGGGCCAGATGGAAAGGGCCCTCTGGAGATTAGGGGTCCGTGGTGTCGCCACTAACCGTCAGCTCGCGACAAGCTATTATTATTATTATTGTACACCTACCTAAGTACAGTTGTTATTTTAGTTTAGTTGAGCGCATCGACAACAAACTGTTTTGCAGTTTGGCGAAACTTTAACCATAGTACTGTACATTACGTTTTCTTAAATAAATAAATAAAAAAAGCTACTTGATTTCGTTCTATGGGCACCAAGTTGAATTCCATTGCAGAATTGAGATATTCGTATTTTAGTCTGATTGAATACGAGCTAATAGTAGCTTTAAAAACCTATTTAATGATCTAGCTCTCAGCCTTGTTGGTTTTAGGGCCATTTTGACGCAATTCATATTTTAGAGTGAATTCGAGCTAATAGCGTTTTGACGCATGGTCCTTTCCTAAGAAAATTGTATCATAAAGACCTGTGAACGTTACCTGTGGTTCCATGGGTGGGTTGAACAGCACTCCCCTCCTATGGTCGTAGCACATGAGCTGACAATCTTCCCACCAAGATATATGTACCCAGCTCCAGCTGACATACAACTCTCTGTAGCATTTTATAAGGTAATTTGTACCTGACTCGTGATTAACAAGAAGAAAACTCTGACGACTCTGTATTTATTGCACTATTCTCCTCCAGATACTGTTACGAGTACATACTTTTTAGTGTAACACACACCTTGGCCTGTTTCAACAGACTTTATAAAAGGAAATTCTCAAATTAACTGTTTTTATTATTGTACGTTATTACCACGAGCTATTGCTGGATCTAGGAGGGAACGACGAACTCCTCAAAGCTTATAAGCATTAGTGTCGTTATTGGTTTCTGTGGTGAGCAGAAAGATTTGTTCTTGAGACTTGGATGTTTTCTATGTATTTAAGTACATATCTATTTAATATATCATCGTCTTGTACCCATAACACAGGCCATATTGAGCTTACTATGGGACTAGTTCGATTTATGTAAAAAATTGACAGGGAATATTTATTATTTTTTAAGTTTTACTAAAGGTATGTGCATTTTCGTTATAAAAACATTATCGTCTGAATTTGATACTTTTTGTTTATCCCATACACAGATTTTTAGCTTCTGGACTTTTAAACTACAGCTAATTTATTTAGCTTTGGTATTTACGAATACCTCGGAAAAATCAAAACGACAGTTAATTTAGCTTCGGTATTCATGAATACCCCAGAAAAATTAAATCTCCGTAAGAAACGGGTTGACGGAAAATTCATTAAGGAACTTATTTATAAAATGTATTTTCTTAATTGGTTTTTCTATAAGCGTTTTATCCGCTTTGCTTGTTATCAGACGATTAAATACCTTCTAGCTCATTATCAGAATAAACGAATACTTTACTTATTTATTATAGGTTAATCATTTCAATGTTAGCAATACAACGTGTCATGTGTTATATTATATCATATCATGTAGTTTTAATAATCACTTTATGAGCTGAATAATATTTTTTTCATAATTTTCAAAATTACTTAGTTATTAAAACAAACAAATTAATTCCACGATCTCATTCATGGATATTATATAGTTCACTATTTGTGTAATTTTTTTTTAACTTAGATTTATATTTATGTAAAGGCAGATTGATTAATGATGATAATGCTAATTGAACCATATAATAATGACGTACACATTGACCAATAAACGAATTACTTTTTTTATAGCTGCTGTAAGTAGTATGTGTCTGCTGTATGTATGTCATTTACTTACAAATTAGTTACTGTAAGTATTAAACAATTGTTATCGCACGTTAATGAGAAAGTTCAAGGTAACTCAGAGGGAAAGGAGTTTCCCTATCAGATCAAAAAGAAATGAGAAAATTCGTATGAGAAGCAGGGTCGCCGATATTGCTAAGTGAGTTGCAAGATTCAAGTGACAGGGGGCGGGGTACATTACTCGTAGAGCAGATAGCCGTTGAGCCAGAAAGGTTCTTGAGTGGCGATCACGCTCCAGAAGACGCAGCGTTGGAAGGCCTCCAACAAGATAGACCGATGGGCTGGTCAAGATCGCGGGAAGCCGTTGGATGAGGGCGGCGCAAGCCAGACAAAGGTCTTTATGGAGATCCACGGGGAAGGCCTTCGTTTAACATTGGACGTCTTTCGGCTGATATGATGATTCGCACTGCAAGCCACTGTAACCGAGCTGTAAGACACACTACTTTCAATTTTAACTTACGTACGAAAATTAATACAAGCTTTTCGATGTAGCAAAACCTCGTGAGTAAACTAATCCCTAAAAGGTTTAGTTTTCTCATTGACGTTGGAAGATCAGATGGTCGTTGATTTCGTAAAAGTAGTGCCTATGCCAAATTATAGAATAAATTGCCAAAGTGAACTTTGTTGCCCTGGTTTTTATAATGATACGACGGAACTCGGGTTATTACTGAAGCTTTATTGAGAGAAATAGGGTTTTATAGTGGTTTTAATAGCGTCATAGAACCTTTAGAGTTGCCGTGACATTGAGGTTTATAATAATACTAGATGAAAGCCCGGCTTCGCTCGGGTGAAATAAATAAAGTAAACATTTATTCGTGACAGTTATGCAAACGACAAAAGAAATTGTGTACAAAAATGTATAAAATAAAAACATTACAACAACGGATTATGATGAAACTTCGTATAGAAATATAGTCTGTAGTCTGGATTAACATATGGAATAGGGACTAAAAGATTACGCTGACGACGTCACGGGCAAAGGCTAGTATCTTTGCAAGTTAATCCTAAGCATTTTTATAAGGGTAGTATTTAAAGGCACATAAAAAATTTGACACCGTAATCAGTACTGATTTGTATAGCTAAAATACTAATTGTTCATTAAAATTCAGTTCAGATGTGTAATTGTTAATATTGATGTGCCAGTCAGTATTTTTGGTGCGAAGTTAGAGCTGCTAAGGCGAACGAAAACAAATGAAGTTCGTGTATCTCCCTCTCTGTCGAACTTGCAAAATCGAGCGACACAGAGGGAAATACACGATGTTCGTCCGTTTCGCGGTAGCAGCTCTCTATTCTCCGCCAAATTCTATTAAGTGGGGCCCTTTACACTCAATATTATGTGTCAATATTATCGCGATTTTTAAAATTGTATGGGGTCTGTTAAACGCTTAATATTATCACAATACTGGTGTGTCAATATTATCGTGGTTTTCAAAATCGTATGGATTTTTCTTCAATATTCATTGCACGTGATACGGATCGTGATATGAGTATATCGCGTGATAATAATAACCATGTAACAGGCCCCTATGGATATTGCTTCAATATGCAGTGTTTCGCGTGATAATAATAACAGTTGGTAATATTTTCTCCAATTAATGGAAGCTATTTAACAACTTGTTCCGTTTTGCCAAAGGTATTTCACATTCCGATACGCGCACCATCCAGGAATAGGAGCCGTCAGACCAGAGAGCCTACCGCGATCTGAAAACGAAGTATTTCCCTCTCCGCGCTCGTATATGCAAGTGCGACAGAGAGGCATATATATTTAGTTTTCGGTTGGTAGCCATTGACATAAGTTGGTAGCACTTTAGTCCGAGCGCGGCGGACGATCGAAGAAAGTCAAAGAACATTCCGCGTATTGTCTGTCACACATATATTTTTTTAACTGCCCATCGACCATAATTTTCAACTTGAAATTAGGTGATAATGTTTATTATGAAGCATATTTTACCAAAAATATCAATATATTGATAAATCACATTTGTTTTTTGGTTGTACGGAACCCTCAGTGTGCGACGCCGACGCACTTGGCTGGTTTTTATTACATTTTGAATTTTATTTCTCTTATAGTAAAATACCCTATTCGTTTTAAAGTTGACGCCTGAGGGCCTACCGCGAACCAAATACGAACTATCTTCCTCTCTGTCGTTCGAATATACATGTGAGAGAGAGAGAGGCAGATACTTCGTTTTCGGTTCGCGGTAGCGCCTCTAACGTCCGAGCGCGGCGAACGGCATGAGCTGGGGGTCTACTCCGAAATTCAAAATCCTAACTTCATATGGTGCCGTCCCTTTCACTCTCCTGTCATAGACTATATGAGTGAAAGGGACGGCACCATACGAAGTTCGAATTTCGGAGTAGACCCCCAGTACCACTAAGTTATAAGATAGAGCGAGATAGGGATAAAATTTTGCTAGACGTTTAAAAGCCATAAGTCACCTAGTAGTTTGTCACAACAAAATAGAGACACAGCTTTAAGATGGCGGACAGACTCAGCAAACATTCAAGTGGTGTCCTTTACACGATTAATATTATCACAATACTGGGGTGTCAATATTATCGCAGTTTTCAAATTTGTATGGATTCTGCTTCAATATTCACGTGCTACTTATCGTGATATGAATGTATCACGTGATAATAATAACCATGTAACAGGCCCCATACATTCGCTTTGAAGGCGGTTGTTGTGACAATCAGCCTAGCTAGCACGATAGATTATACCGTTACGTTTTATGTGACGTTTTAATACATTTCGCCCATATAACGTGACGGTATAAGTTATCGTGCTAGCTAGGCTGATAGGTGTATAGAACGCTTGAAAACTACAAAAATAAAACGCTGCAGACGCGGCTAGCCTAGCCTAGAATCCACACAATGGGCGATGATGGCCCCTCACCCAGAACGCAGCCCAGCAACCTGGCCAACAGACCGGACGCAAACATAGTTTACAATTTCCGAACGTACCCAACCCGACGCTGTCAACCAACGAATTTAATATGGCCGACCTTTCGTCATAAAATTAACACTTTTTAATGCAAAATACGCGACAATCCGAATTTTGCGGATACATATGTTCAACTCAAAAATCGTTATTTTTATACGTTCTTCAATTTGAGACAGGTCTCGTTCGGGTCTACCGTACCCCTGCACGAAATTATTAATATAGATATTTAATGCGCTTTTCTGTTGTTATTGTGAACATCCTCCATTTTTGGTGTTGGATTTGTAATTCGATATTCTTTGTTTATTCACTTATATAATGTTATTTTCCTAAATATGTGGGTGGGTTCTATACTACAAAAGCTGCCCCCGAATGCGCCCTATACCAAGGATGTAACCGGGAAAACGTTAAGAGGATGACGAAGCATTTGTTATTCGAATTTAGGAGAACCGTGAGAGTGTAATTTATCGAGTAGAGTTGTACTCGTAATCGCACTCTTCCCCAGAATTAAACTATGTTCATACCAAATGGAACGACAACAGATGGATATAGATACAATATAACAATACTAATACTCTTTATTGCACACTTCAGCCAAATGAATTAAAGTCGAGTCCAGAATTAGGCGAACTAACTTGACTGTTCATTGTACACTAATGTTGCCACAGTTTGGCTAGTGCTGTTAATATCGATGTTTAAAAAGTCTAGTTAAGCATTATTATTGTGTTTGGAATCAAACTAATAATTTTAGTAAGCATATATATAATTGGTTGGAATTAAAAATACATCGAACATCATTTTGGACATCGTTAAGGACGCTGTCCGCCATTTTGTTTTGTTTAATTAAAATCTTGTAGTTCGTCCCTATTTGGCAAGTATATATGACTGTGAAAGTTTCGACGACAATAACTTGATAAAATATAAATAGAATCAGATTTATAGAAGGCACAAGGTAATATCGACATATTTGTGTCGACATAACCTATCACTATTATTTTTTTTCTATGTCTGGCAACATTTTCGGCTGCCAAGTTAGTTCGCCTAATTCTGGACTCGACTTTAGTTACAAACAGAAAAAATACAGCAACATGTAAGTAGGTAGAGGTAGACAACAGGCGGTAGGGGTAGTTACTTTCGCGTGCTTTCGCATTTAAAATATAAGTATGGTCTTATACTTTATGGTACGGTGAAAATGGGTTTTAAGAACGAACGTCACTATCACTTTACATGGTTTGTACCGTTCACTTGTCCGACATTTATTTTCAATCATTTCTCGCAAATAAAATAAACTTCATCCGTCAAATGCATGCAAAATTTTATATGCCGTTATAGTTTCTGACCCACATTCGCGAGGCGCTCCACAATTCCACATTTCTTCGGTGTCAGAAGTGTCAGAACTACTCGTATGCATGCGGGACTTCGGTGCATAACCAGCTGGGTTACAGCGAGTGGCTTCATCGAACTACTGACAGTTATTGATTTAATACGTCCGTACTGCTACTACGAGTAAATTTGCCTGCAGATTTTTTATTCGGTGATGGTATCGTGTGTAACGAAATTATGTAATAGTACCGAGTAAAGTATCTACTTGTTTAAAATATTTTGTACTCAAATTATGACAAAAGTTTTTATGAAGGACGGCCGGAACTGATTAAGGGATAGTATGCTAACAAACGTTTTAGTAACTGAGCCATATCTTGCTATATTATGTGTAGTAGAAATTAAGCGGAATAAATGTTTTTTTTTTGCTTGAAAATGGTCGTGTTGGAGCGATGTCCAAAAACTACATTTCAAGTCCACAATAGCCAAAATTTCAAATACGCATCAATTTACACGGAAAGTAGCATAAATAAATGAGCATTTTTAACTCGAAATGATTATCATTATTAGATAACCGTCACCCTTTTATAACCGACTTCAAGATTTCAAAAGAGGAGGTTATCAATTCGATTGTGTTTTTTTTTGTTACTCCATAACTCCGTCATTTCTTAACCGATTTGGAAAATTCTTTTTTTGATTGTAAGTATATATATCCAAATTGGTCCCGTTTTTATCAAAACGCAGTTCTGATGATCGGATCCATGAGAAATTGAGGGATCTCCTCGAATCTTAAAGGCAAACATATAATGATTTTTATGTTTTTATCAACAAATCGAGCATTTTCATTCATAAAAGTGACATTTGATGAAGTGGAACTGCCGATGATGATCAGAACGGAACTTTTCAACGACGCGTAGTTCAAGTTTGGCGATTTGTTCTCTTCGTTTTGTTTGTCAAGCAAGCAAGGTTTTTCCACGATTCCATGAGGAATTGAGGGTACTTAGTCTTCTACCATCATCAACATACTTATAGCCCTTTTTATTTTATTGTATCGAATCTAAGAGTGCACCATCTAAGTATAATAATCTTTCACCGGCCTCCCCCATTGAAGTCGGTTTTTTTTTTCTTAAAAATTATAAAGCATAGTGATACTATTTTATTTGATATTCAGTTGTATTCATATCATTTAGTTATTATTTGCATTTAAAGTTTGCTGTGAAAGAATATCATAAAGATTTGGCAGTTTAATTTTATTAGTGCCTAACGATCGGATGTCCCCGAGATTATTGAGTAACTCTAAAAAGATCTTAACACCAGCAATTAAATATTATGCATAATTGACTAGACAAATCAAACTTATTATAAGGGAACTAGGTCAACTAGGAAAACTACGAATCCAATTGAATTTTATTACATTACATTAATCAATCAATCCTTTATTCCGTCATCATACGTAGGTTAAGGTAGAGTAGATGGACCTCATCATCATCATCATGTCAGCCGAAAGACGTCCACTGCTGCAGATAGGCCTCCCCTAAAGACTTCCACAATGACCGGTCCTCCGTATCCAGCGGAAACCACCATTTAGACCTATAACACCTGTTTAATCAGATAGCTCCCTAGTCGATAAACATTTGTCCTTATTTTACTTCTGTATACTTTTTTTTTATTTTAGTGAAATGATATACTCGTAAATGCGCAAGGGTTCGTCAGTATTTTTTACAAGCTTTTATAGCTGTCTTGCACTGTTCGTATGTAAGTTGTCATCAAAATTTGCAATCATGTTATCAGCCACTTGCCGTATCCGATTGAGCTGAAATTTTTGCATACTTATGCAAGTTCAGTGGCAATACAATATTATAATATCACTGAGCTGATCTGATGATGGAGACAGAAGGTGGCCATAGCAACTCCTAAACTACACAAAAGATAAACCCATCGTATTTGGGCTGATTCGAATCGTCTCAACGAGTAATTGATGATTGTTGAAAGTACAGTCGGCAATAAATGCTTGTAACAAGAATGAATATTTTGATAGAAACTTATCAACCTTTTCATTGTTAAGAAATAATAGGAATGATCATATCTAAGACAATTGCAGTATCCGATCGATCCTTAGAACAATTGAGTTCAATATTTGGGTCACACGGATATCCTAGATTGGATGACAGAGGATAGATTGCTCGAAGTCGCTATGTACTTAAGGTCGTTCATCGACCTGTCTGGCGTATATACTACAAGCAAGAGCACGGAGCGGCGTCATTTCCCAGTTGGTTGACCTGTGTAGCTATGTGTACCTATATAATATAGATAACGCAGTACTATAATTAGAGATCGTTTAATCGACGAAAAATCCAATCAACATATCTATAAAACACAGAGTCTTATCCTCAAACGTTTCTGTAACTTACTTCAACTAAAATGCCGATGCCGTTGAAAATAGTTTTGCTTTATGTGTTATTTTACATATGTGTTTGAGAGAAAGGAACAAAATACATTTTAGTTCACAGAAGCATAAGTTTTACGAATAGGCTGGTAATAAGACTAGTCGTTTCGATTGAAGGAGTCTATGTCAAACTTCTAGTCACGACAGTACTTTTATTTTATTATTAAATACATTGTGGATGTAGGTACCCCAAATAAGCAGAAAATTGCAATTGCAGGCAAAACGAGTCTGTGTCGTTTCCGAGATTTCTCCAGTTTGTTTGGTTTTACAGTGACATAAAACGGGAGTGCTCGTATCTTTTAGAATTCTTGCAAGTGCACGTCGTAAAGCTTCCCGCAGATTTGTGGTAAAAGGATTAAATAAATCATGATAATGCTCAAGTACAATAGTTTTATTAAAAAAGAGCATTAATACATTCTAAAAGAACTATTCCTACCATAAATTTTAAAACCGGCACAATACACGAAGATTATCAAGTACCAGGATAGCAGAAATGATGGAGAGGTACTTCACTCTAGATTCACAGAGAGTCACAGGTTGCAACTCCTAGCTTTCCCCCAAAAACCTCGTCATGGTTTATGAATCCCTGGTAAATTTCTTTGGAACTGGTAAAATACTCAAGTTAGTGAAGAAATTTTTTCATGCACACATCCAAAATTCAAATGTATAGTCAGCCCCAGAATATAAGTAGCTAAGCAGGCCTAGCTCAAAATGAGCTACACATAGACTTTAATGCCAAGAGAATAAGGCTCTGTGTAGATAATTGTGAACGTGTTATAGTGCTTAGCTATTTCTGCTGCTGACTGTAGTAGTACAACACGCACTTGTCCGGTTTTTTAAATGTCAATATGACAACTAAAGTCGCAATAAAACTCGAACTAAACTAGTTACTTTTAATTTCCTCTGTTACTTGGATATTATTTAGATTATTTAGAAAGGCTTTTTACGTCTTAGCAACCTCTGCATACCAATAGGTATATAAGTACAGGTAGATTACTTTCGGAAGTTTTTGCATTTGTGGTTGTGACCTCTGTAGCCAGCCTCACACACATACATACGTGTGTCTGTGTACGTCAACGTGTACATGTGTCCCTGTAAATATACAAATACTACTACAAATACAAAAACGACTCTAAAGTAATTTACCTGTACATAGGTATGCATATTTTATACCTAATTTTTTCGCACTTTTGACTTACAGGTACGCAACAATTTGAACTGGGGTTGTTATTCACAAACTGACTCGCCCTCACCTCTCAACTCACCCGTTTTTATTGGAAACTGTAAAATTTTGACAAATGACATTTTTTTATTTATTAAAAATGGGATTGGTCTTGGCCAGCATCTAGCCAGGGGGCAAAGATGAGGCCGACGATGAAGCGAGCTCACCCAGAAGATGTCTATTCACTCGTGCCTTAAAAAGGTCCAGGTTATATGAACTCGGAAATACAGACGCCGGCAGAGAATTCCAAACCAGTTAACAGTTTCCATATAAAAACGGGTAAGTTGTGAGGTGAGAGGTAAGGGCTAGTCGATTTGTGAATAAGAAGGCTGGATATAGAGGAAATGGTATGAAAGGGTTGAAATATTAAGCTATTTTCATATCATTAATCGCATACATTCTGAAGTATATTATCAAACATTTGCGCCATTACAATTAGTAAAAAATCGGCCAAGAGCATCTCGAGCCATACTCAGTGTAGGGTTCCGTAGTTGCTTAATGAACTTACCTACTCTAAAAAAATCAATAACAATACCATCGGTTTCGCCAACCTTCAAATTGTTTACCTTGTTAGCAAAATTCTTCATGTTAGCAATATTTTAACATAATGTTGCTTCAAAGGAAATTATATCAGGCTTGGAACATATGTACATATTGAATCCAATTAAGTTCTTAATAACACTGGACAAATAGTAAAAAATGTCGACACAGTAACATTCCCTTTGATAAGAAAACTTGTTAAATGAAATTGAATGAAATGTCAGGAACTTTATTGTACTCGTAGTTCAGCGACACAACAAGACTTTTATCTTAATAAATATCGCTCATAACATTGCTTGTTAAAAGATAAAAGGAAAATTTGAGCAAAGAAAAGAGGAGGTGGTCAATATGAGAGTAGCATTTTGCATTCATATTAAATATTCTTGTATTTCGCACACAACGACTCCTCAAGTCGATAAAGGGTCGGTAACGCGTTGTCATTCTTCTACAGTCACAACTGTCACAAGTGTCCATAGGCTACGGTACCTGCTTACCATCAGGCTGGCCGTAAGCTTGTTTGCCACCGTCGTTGTATAACGTGCGTGCAAAACATGTTGAAATGTAAAACGTAACTCTCAAATCGATCTGTTGGACGGCGACAGTGTAAGTACTTGGTACACATCGACTTGTCAAGCGTTAAATATAGAAATGGGAAGTCTAAATAACAGATGATCCACTCGCGAGCACAACCGACATTTCAAGACTTACCTACAGATTCGGCCAATAGTAATGGAACACATTTTGAATTTGACCAAATATTAATCACACTCCTTGAAAGATTTTTATATTATTTATAAACAATACTTGGTGTGAAAAATTAATACTCCTTTTAAGACGATATATATCTCCCTTTTAAGACCGTAAAGAAGAGCTGGACACACATAACGGTTCTTTCGGAGAATTCTCAGGTGGTTTCTGAGTTTAAGGTACTCTACTCGTACATACATGGACCCGGGTATGTCCTAAAGCTACGACCGATGGAGATATTTCGATCTCCAACCCGCATGCCAAGCGTGGCGATTATGGCATTTACCCCCCATGAAATTGGAGGAGGCCTATGTCCAGCAGTGGACGTCCTTCGGTCGGTATGGTGGTAGTGGTGGTGGTAAATACATCTATAGATTTTATTAGGATTAACAGGTTAGCTCTCCAAAGCTCTCGACGGTGACCGGAATATTTGGTGAGGGATCTTTGTTGCTTTTCCTGTATGCCTCTAGAATCGAGTCCGTAACTTGCAGTTGTAACAACTTGCATAGGCAACCTATTGTCGGCGCTTGTTTGTCAACATAGTGGTAAAAATGCAAAAGTCTAATATTGGCAAGCCCTCCTTGACATATTATAGGCAAGTAAATGTTGCAAGCTCATTTTCTCTCATCTGTCGTTTCTAACTACATACTTGAGTTTTACTTCTCTTTGGACCCTTTAATAAATTGATGCAATCTAGGACAATATTTTGTTGGTATTGTAGGAGGACTGGGCTACGGGGTTGAATTATAATATAGAATCTACATACATTTATATAGATTCTATATTAACTTGCACGTTACAATTCAATTGACTTAACTCCAGGACGGTCTCACCTAGTCTCAATTAAGCCTTAAACTATTATTCCATTAGACAGAAACAGTTAACATTCGAAATTCAATTTGATCTAACTGCCAGTTCCCGTCTCGGAAGGAGATCTGTAAAGGAGGTTATATAACCTTTACAGTATTCTGTTTACGAATATTGTAACTGTAACGGAATAGCAAGAAGGTATTGTTACAGTAACTCCTTTAATGGTGTATCTTTCTACCCGATTATTCGACTATATTTATTAAAAAATAAAATGAAACGTTTCATCATGCAATGTTATCCAGAAACTCACGGGAGTTTTTTTTAATACCTAAAATATTTTATAAGGTCAGATGAAGAAAACTGCAGTATTTATTAGCTACACCGACAAAATGAACTCTCGAAATTTATGATGAACAAAATATTACTCCTAAATTAAACTTAAATGGGAACGTTGCGAATACATTGTTCTTTTCTCGGCACTTGTTTGCTTTTCATCTTCCATTTGAAACATTAAAAGTCCGAAGTAAGCTCGGTTGTCCATACAAACGTAGTTTCACTCTCATTTTAAAACGCCATGCTAGAATAAGATGAAACTTTGTATACACAATGGGATCCGGCATATCTAGGTCGGAAATTAGTTTCTGTTGCTTAAAATTATACTGGAGAAAAATACAGCGATTATTAAGGTTTTCATACAAGATGTAAAAAGCTCAAAAACTCGCTGTATTTTTTTTTTGGTTTTAATGGATAATTTTAAGGCATAATTTGAGCATCTAGTACTCAAAATTGAAGGAAAAGGCTACCTCGTACGTAAAAATTGACCTTATCGTGAATCTCGCAGGGTGATAAGGTTGCAGTACGTTATGTGCAGTAGTTGGAACATCTATCGACATTTTGATGTACAATTTGTCGTTCCGCTGCCTTAACTTTCTTTCTACCATGGACATTAACTTGTCAGTGAAAAAGACGTTTTTCGTTTCGTGCCGGCACCTAATACAGACCACCGCATTTAAAGGATTAAATCAAAAAAATTGAAAGCCAATTTAAATAAACTCTATTTACTTTTATCAGCTACAGTACAGTGATTCAATGAAAGTAATTAAATAACCTTGACAGAAATATTTTCTGTAATTGATTTATTTAAAACAATATTCGTCTCAAAACTTATGAACACACGAGGTCGATATCAGTTACCTTCATTCAACAATGTATTCAGTCTTCAGCCAACATCAAAGCCCATAAAAGTATTTATCAAAAGTAATATTACACATATTCGTGACGTTTGGACATCTGCTGTCATCTTTCATCCCACAATAGAAACTAGAATCTCTTCCATTCTTCAGCTATGCTATTCATAAATACTTACACATCACATCACTGCTCACTTTTATTATCTATCACGACACCACGATAAATACTGCGTTTTTGGAACTTAAGCTTTATACAACAGAATAGATAATAGTACTAATGGTACAGAACCTCTCGTCCTTTGGAAGGCATGTTAAGCCGTTGATCCCGGCTGCAGTCGTTAAGCCAAATTAGAGGCCTTCGGGCGGCTTGAGAACTTACCCACTCACTTGACAAGCCTAATCCCAACAAGGTACAATTTTCCCCTTGCGTTGGGAGGTCAGATGACAGTAGCTTCCGTCAAAACTAGTGCCTACGCTAATTCTGGAATTAGGTAGCGGATCCCGGACGTCCTTAAGGATGTAACTGTATAGCTACTGGGATAACGCTACGACGGTGACGATGATGACTAATAATAGTACGTACAGAGCGTCTACTGCCTTACTAAATAGCTCAGTAAGGCAGTCGATTTTACGCCAGAAACAATACGAGAACACATTGCAGTACTCGTAAGAGGAAGTAGACAGATCAAAATTCTATTCAAAGGGATAATTTTATTTTTAACGAAGGTAATATTATAACTGTCTGTATCCAAATAAAGAAAAATGCTATTTAAAGTGACTAAAAAGATATTTCGAAATGAAAGAAAATCGTAGCAAAATGTATGTAAACCGGCCCTTGGGCCAAAATGTCTCCAATTAAGAGTACTTGGCTACGCTTTCCGTTTTACTAAAATTGTTATACTTACGACGGTACGGTATGCAATATTCGGTGCAGTAATCCTGGCAACTTCGACCTACTTAGGTACAATAAGGAGCTTACCAAATACAACCGTCATTTCACTGATTCCACGACAAAATGTAGTGACAAAATGTATGTAGTGGTAGTAGGCCTGCTTGTACTGGTTCGTCTTTGGTGAGACGAGTTGACCCGTTGTCAACTGTTCAGCTTTCGTTGGCACCATGGGACAGGTTATGCGGGTGTGTGTAAATTCCTTTGTTGCCGCAAAGCTGCCTTTGCCCTAGTTGCTTTAAGTACAAGAAACCGTTACAGAGTTTTATTTTCTTTCAAATGCGATATATCGAGGGAAAGGTGACATGTTATTATGGTACTTTTGTTCGACAGTGGGTCAAGGTTGGTAATATACTCGTAAGTCCCATTTACGCACTAATCTACAAACGTTTTATGAAGATAAATAAATAAATATTAGGGGACAATTTTTACACACATCGAACTAGTCCCATAGTAAGCTCAATAAGGCTTGTGTTATGGGTACTAGACGACGATATATTTAATAGAATGTATGAATGAATGTATTTAAATACATATAAAACATCCAAGTCTCAGAAACAGATGTCTCTGCTCACCGCAGAAACAAATGCCCCTATCGGGAATCGAACCCGGGACCTATAGCTTCGGAGGCAGTGACACTACCAACTAGGCTAAGCAGGCCGACTAGATTATAGTCTGTTAAAGATCAGTTTGGATTGAAAATAGAGCGTATAATGAGCATAGGTACGGTCAAACAATTTAATTTCTAGGCCACTTTGTACCTTGTCACAGTGAAAATCAGTATGAAAGCTGCTAGATATTTCAAATTATTGTCACTGTGACAAGGTACGAAGTCGCCCAGAAATCAAATTAGTTGACTTTCTTTTTTTACCACGTCGGTGGCAAACAAGCATACGGCCCGCCTGATGGCAAGCGGTCACCGCAGCCTATGGACGCCTGCAACTCCAGGGTTGTTACATGCGCGTTGCCGACCCTTTAAAAATTATGCAACGACTGACAGTACGTACCTAATAATACCAATTGAACCAATTCTGCACGAGTAATGTATATGATACAAATATGACAAACATCAAGAGAGCCAGAGGACTTCTCCAAAATATTGCAAATCTAGTCAAAGTCTATGAAGTAATTAGATCTGCGAAAATAATTATGTAACGGTCCTCAGTATTGTAGGGACGATTATTATGATTAAACATTTTAGATGTTTGTCTTCAGAGATTCTTTGAACTTGGTGCAGTAGTTTATCAGGCTACTGCATAAAATCTAAAGAATCTCAGTTTTTTTACCGCATTTTTATGTTATGCTGGATTATGTCCACTGCGCAGAATGTGCTGTAACTAACTACACTAAATGCCTAGTCTCGGTCGACATGTTTTGTAATACGCGAGCCAATTTTAAGCGAAGAGGTGACATGATTTTATAATTATAATTTTAATTTTAAGAATAGTCTATTTGTTAAATATCCTCGGTGTAGTTCTATTTCTTCTATTGTGTTACTAATAATTTTCTCCTATTTTGTGTTTTGTCTATATCGCTTAGTTTTAATTTAGGTTTATCAAAGGATGTATGTTTTGTTTTGTTCCGATAACATTGCCATCTCATTACATACTATTTTATACCTCTTAGTGGGAATTGTATTAGTATATAGGCTGAACCTACTTGTGTATATGTATCTTCTTAGGTATATACCTGTATTTATTTCTGGTCTGTATTTGTTTTTGTTCCCCAATAAAGAAAATTAATAAAAATGTCCGCGGGATACTGCTAAAGATAAAGATATTTAGCGTCGTAAAAGATTCTTCAGATCATCATAAAATTTCTTCTAAAATCTATGGAAGGAACATGGGCAGTTTTAATAAAAAAACCTTGAGCTAGCTTTGCATAATTTTATTCACTACCACAGACCTAGATTTCACTACGTCTTGGAAATTAAGTTCACTTTCCGAAAAATAACGTAAGGATTAATGAAGAGAATTTTGGTGAGCCATTTCGAAGTTTTATGTATATTATGTATGCTAATTATGCACAAGTAGGATCAAGGATAACTTTGATTAATCTTTCGCATTAATTCTACGAACTTGAGCAAAGTAAGGGTAACTTGTTTGCTAAAGCTTAACCTAATATTTATTTTATTGAGCATTTATTATACTTTTAATTGAACCGTATTATGAAAATTCGGCAGCTATTTTTTCATAATACTGATTGCCATAGCAAATTCGAACTATATACATACATAAACATACTATACATATTTCAAATCGATAGCATTGTAGACTCTTGAGACATTTAGCGAATTCACATAAAAATCGCACCATAAGGATTCCATTCGTACCTTTTTGTTACGAAACCTTAAAAATAAGCAACCGTTACAAAAATATGTATTAAAATCCGGTTTATTTTGAGGATCACTAGGAACTGTATACAATTAATAAGCTACACTATATTATTTTTTTTATACCACGTCGGTGGCAAACAAGCGTACGGCCCGCCTGATGGTAAGCGGTCACCGCAGCCTATGCAACTCCAGGGGTGTCACATGCGCGTTGCCGACCCTTTAAAAATGTATACACTCTTTTTTTGAAGAATCCCATACTGTAGTTCCTCGGGAAAACCGAAACGCGCGTGCGTTACGGCTCAGCCACCGGCGCGGCGCTGTGTCGGCGGCGGCGGCGCTCATATTCAATTCCCAATAAGAGGTAGGCAGAATATATCAAGTGCCAGTTATTTTTTTCAAATTCGGTATATTGTCGGACACATTCAAAAAGAAAGGTGTTGATTGGAAACATTTTATATATATGAAATAGAATTGTCAGTTCAACTTTCAGATTGTTGGTTTACAGATGGAGATGTGATATTACAGTAATCGGTTGCTAGCCATTCGCCTACAACACACGTCAACCCTATGTATTTCCACAGTTGACTTAGTCGACACCCACTGAATAAAAGGCGTGGTGCTATTCTAACCAAACGTTGATCGTTAAACCTACTGTCAATTCAATATTAATTTAAAGTTTAATTCTTTCCTCACAAAAAATTACAGGTGCACCTGCAATGTCACATTTTCTGAACCTGTAAATTTAAAATTACTAAATGTGACTGAAATTAAATTTTATGCGCTCTGCCTATCTAGAAGCAAAATTACAGCCGAAGAAACTGCTAGCTACGGTTCGTTTCACTTTATAAGACTGTTTATAGCACTGAACTCCCGATGGAAACTTTTCCTATAACTTGTGGTTTTGTACAGTCGCGAAATGAAAAGGTTCGTCATTTTCGACTCTATTTTAATACTGTTAAGGTCGAAAGGTGACGAACCTTTTCATTATTCGACTATACTTGACAGTAACCAGGCTTCCACCACTCTCGTATGTTTGTTCTTTCAAAGACAAAGACATTTAGGTATTTGCCTGATTAATTATTATTAGCTAATTAGTTATTATTAGATCAGCATATTTCGCCAATAAACTCGGCACGCAATTTTTTTTTTTACCAGGAACTGATTGAAATTTTTGAATTGATTAAACATGTTTTCTTAACGTTTCCAAAATAAAAATAATAAAAATATAATTCCCCGGTACTAATATTCCAATTACCTATACAAATTCATTTAAGAAGCCTATATCCAGCAGTGGTACAGCCGACAGCAGAAGTAGCTGCACGGGCCTAGTGCTCAAAATTAGCTACACACATACTTATGTCAAGAGAATTGTAGATAATTGTGAACGTGTTATAGTGCTTAGCTATTTTTGCTGACGACTGTACGTATATAAGCTGAGGATGATGATCCAGTTAAAAAAATGATTTATTTTTATTTATTTGGCCATAAAAACACATTAAAAACAAAATCAACTCGAAGTAAGGAGTTTATTTAAAGTTTAGTGAAACCATTGTTAGTTTTACGTCATAATTATGTAAATTAAAATGTATACGTAAAATCCTGTAGTATACCAGAATAGACACGACCTACGCACGCTGTTAAAACCCATGTTAAGGGGTTTCAAAACTCTGAAACACTTCTAATCCTTGTAAAGGACAGTTCCATTAAATACTTTCCGTCGTACATCCTGTCCAATAGGACACTCGTATTTCGCCACAATGAAACCAGCTACACACCCGATCCCTACTTTCTAATTCTCACAACTGCGTATCAGGAATTCACAAACGTGGACGCTATTTTTATGGCAATAAAGTTGGTTTTCCAATGATGCCGACGAGCGAATTACGAGGTTCATAAACTGAACAGAGTACGTAATCCATTATGTTCGTTTCATTTGGAGACCAGCTACACTGTCGACCCGAATTAAAGCTATAGTGCTTAACGACGTCACAAATAACTTTAGCGAAACAAATCCTAATATTGGGGAAAATTACAAACGAGAAAATAATGAAATTGTGTGGCACATAGAGTTAAAATAATATAGTTGAAAAGCGGGATATGCAGTTTACTGCAAAAAATATGGTATAAGGTTTCGGTACCTACATATTTAGAAGAGGATTTAATTTGATATACATATGTATGGATGCGGGTGGCGCAGGACCGGTCATTGTGGAAGTCTTTGGGGGAGGCATGTCCAGCAGTGGACGTCCTTCGGCTGACATGATGACGATGATGATGATGTATCGAATATGTCTCGATTTTTGCACTTGACTGTACTTATCCAAATCTAACTAGCAACTTGTTCAGGGAAATCACTTTTTTCTGCATCTAACACTAAACCGTAGGACACTTGTACCTCCTACATGCTTTTTCACCCTTATATATAACATATATGCTTCTGATAACCACACACCGCATACCCACCCCCAGCGAGTAGAGGTGTTATTATTTTATCTTTAATCGATTGAGTTTGTTTTTGTTTGATTCTTTGGTCTTAATTTAAATTGTTAATTTAAATTTGGTCTTAATTAAAAAAAAATGATAGATTTGATTTGGTTTGTAATATAATTTTGTTGGGTTAAATAATACCTAATGTTGTTGTTGGAAGAGCGGGTCCTCCTGATACAGGTATGCTTTACTTACTAGGAGGACCCAACCTTATTTCATTTCATTATTATTGCTACTACGGTCTTCTGTAAGGAGCAGGTACTTTCCCAGTCAGGCTGCTCCGAATACGAACGAGATGTCTTTCTGTGCCCTATAGGTCCTTCTGAATATGAAATACTTTACCTAAGGCAGTGCGTCATGAAGTGAAAATGTATGATAGACGACTAGACCTAGATTTGACTGAAAAAAATCTGAAATTACATTCTCAGAGGCAAAAACGATAGACTAGACAACAAGGGTCCAAACTAAATGTAAAAAGGAATGAGGTCGGTAAAATAAATTATGGCAGCGCACTTAAACCTGAATTCTATATCATGACATATTATAAATTTAGCCAATACGGCGTAACAGACTGAAATTAAATACATAAACTTATCCGCGTTAGTAGTATCTCACGATAATTTAATATTTATCTCGGTTTTTTTTGGGTTTAACGTAGGTATAATTGTATAATTTTCCCTGGGATTGTAATAAATAAGGCATAAATCTAATTTTACGACATAACCCTTTTAGGTAATATATTTTGAGAATTGTTTCTGTTATTATCAAATTTTGCGTAACGCGATTTGTTTCCGGAAAACGTACGAAACGGAAAGCGCATAAAACAACAACTCGCAAAACAAAAACAGCATAAGTTTGACAATAACCCTGCCATTGCGCTTAATCTTAAATTGGTAAGACCTGAGTTTAGTAAAATTCTGAGGTAAGTAGTGAGTAGTTTTTTTTTACATTTCATACCCTCTTAAAATTTGATTTTATGTTTAAGTACTCAATTTCCTTTCGAATTTTCCGCTCGACGTTGTAGACGATTACATATACCTAGGACAGACTGTCCAGTTAGGTAGGTCCAACATCGAGAAAGAGGTTAATCGTCGAATCCGACTAGGCTGGGCAGCGTTCGGGAAGCTACGGCACATCTTTTCGTCCAATATTCCGCAGTGTCTCAAGACGAAAGTCTTTGACCAGAGTGATGACATATGGCACTGAATCGTGGTCGCTTACTATGGGCCTCATAAGAAGGCTCAAAGTCACCCAAAGGGCAATGGAGAGAGCTATGTTGGGAGTTTCTCTGCGTGATCGCATCAGGAATGAGGCCATCCGCAGCAGAACCAAAGTGACCGATATAGCCCTCCGAATCGCTAAACTTAAGTGGCAGTGGGCGGGGCACATTGCACGTAGAACGGATGGCCGTTGGGGCGGAAAGGTTCTCGAGTGGCGACCACGTACCGGAAGGCGTAGCGTGGGCAGGCCCCCCACACGGTGGACTGATGACCTGGTGAAGGTCGCGGGTGTCCGCTGGATGCGGGTGGCGCAGGACCGGTCATTGTGGAAGTCTTTGGGGTAGGCCTATGTCCAGCAGTGGACGTCTTTCGGCTGACATGATGACTCAATTTCCTTATGTGGTAGGTATCGTACGACTAGTAACTGAATGGCGCTATTAAGATATTTCCGGGTTTCGATTTTGGCTCTTTTGAGGCTGACCAAATTCATACATTGGTTTGACAGAAAAGTGTGATTATCTATTATGATGTTTCAGATACGTACATGTAAGTTGAACCCAATACCTATTGATATCAGAGGTCAAATGTCTTGTCTGGCCGAAGCGATGAGTTTTAAGCAAATTTTCGTCAGCTAACGAAAAACCTGAATTTCAAATTAAAGGGTTTAATTATAAAAAAAGTGCTCCGAGTGGGATTCGATCCTGCGATATCCATCTGAAATTAGTTTAGAATGGGATGGCGCATCCTTAATTCGCTACTGACCATTTCTCAATGTAATTTGTGACGCTGGTGCCGTTAACAGATACCTGAGTTTTCTAAGGGAAATGCCACTGTACGCCTCCCTAAGGCGTTGTAAGAGGGAACTAGTAAAGGATTTAGTGCCTGAGCTTGATTGTTCCGATAGGCCAGTTCGCTAGAGCTATTTAATTTGTCTCGTATGCCAGGATGGCACAGGTTCAAAAACTAATAATAATAAAATAGGCGTAGCTTCAACTTGTTATTTCAGCCCTTTGGATGCTTAATGGAAAAAGACACAATCTGATGAATGGGTACCTATTGTAAATATAGGTACCCATTCATCAGATTGTGTGTTTTAGTTTTAGAAAAAAAAGTGACATTTGGACGCTTTATCACTGGAAATAGAGTCTAAAGTGTATTGTACAGCAATTGTTTGTATACTTATGCTTAATTTCGGTTTACGGGGAGCTATAACGCTATAAGCTTCGAACTGTGATAACAGAAAAAACAAGAGTTCGTTTAGACATTTTTGCCTCGCAATTCTATTTAGTGTCACGGCAATGTTGCGAGAAGAAATCCAATATAACCGTAGTCACCGAGTAAATGTTGAAAATGTTTCATTATTATTAGATATAAACGTATCTACGCCAATGTCGAGTTTCATAAATAATTCTGATTCGTACACACTAGATTCGTACATGTACGTCCACAGAGACCAGGGGGCCAATTCTCGGTCCGATCGAGATGCATCTTTATCGTGACATTGTATAGAATGGTAGAGTCACTTGTATGGAATCTCGAATAGAGATCATCTCGATCGAACCCGAGAATTGGCCTCCTGATTTAAACGGTGCTCCTGCTACAAAGTTAGGAAGCGTCGATTAAACCCAGCACTAAGTATACAAAACAATAGTGTTTTCCGATATCTTCACCCACATTGTGGTTTTGACAAAAACGATCGGTCTTAAGTTATTTACGTCACCGTCTACATATAAAACGAGACAACGGAATAGTTTGAGCATCTTTCACACTTGGATGATTAATAGTCGCATATTGAGTAGATAATGTAATCAGGCAACAACTATGTCCAAGACGACCTTCTCCGCAACTCGCATCGAAATGTGGTTTCAAAGTACCTATCTAATATAATATCGCGCGATCGCTTCCGTGAAGTTCCTTTGTTCTGTTTGTCTGAAGTACATAAGGGCATCCTTACTATCTTACTAATTATCACCGGTGGCAACAACTTAGAATTATGTTGTCTGCTGTCAATTGTGTGCTGGCATGCCTGAAATGTTCGCATACGTTTATCAATATGATTCTACGTTACCCACCTTGTGGGCACACCAGCAACTGTGGGATGAGAGTCATGAGCTGTGACCGTGTAGCTTATTATTATTATTTATTAATGTTATAGTCTTTAATTTTTTTCGCGAACATTTTTCCACGTTTCAAAACGCATTATGATGCAAAGTTACAAACCAAATTTGACCTCCTTACCTTTAAACTACGTTCTGGCACACATACACTTTTAGTTTTGCTACTTCCAGATATTTACAACAAAAAGTTTCTCTCGGTGCTCTTGGAAATTAAGGACACGGGGGACATTAAGGATATGAACACTTTTCTCCACAGTACATAAGCATTGTGTCCTTGCGAAGTTTTTTGACCTTGTATCAAAATTGTTCCCATAATACTAAACAACTTTTTTTATACAACGGTGGTGGCAGACACCGTAGCTTATGGACCCTTGCCGAACCTTTATTGCCGTGACTGTGTTGTTAACTAGAGACATTATGCAGGTCCTTCACAAAACAGTGCATTCTCGTGTACTCTAGCAACCGTAAGGTGGTAAGGTAAGTGAGTAATCACTACCAGGATCTAGATATGTGCCTTAGCAGGAACAGTCCCAATCTAATACGGGAATATCCTGTTTGGAAATATTCCCCATACAACTCCGTATGGCCCCTAGTGTTGCAAGTTTTTACTCTTGTTGCCTGCCGCTGTCAAAACGTATGTTGAGTGATGAATCACTACCAGACTTTGCTTTCACTGGGACGTCGCTGTAAATATACGTCCCGACAATAAACATTTGTGGAATATCGCAAGTGACTGTAGTTTGTAAACACATACGACTATGTTCTTTTGTAATATTTTTATTGATGCGAATAGTGTGACAAAGAAAGGACCTTTCTAAATAGTGTTCATCTAAAACACTTGTGTCTAAAAACGGATCAACAAAATTACCATTCTAGGTAACGAACAAAGAACCAATAAAAATGATTGCTGCAAAACATTTCCGAAAAATAAAACGGCTGCAATGTAAATTATCTTTTCTTACAATTAGGACCATATGGCAAAAATCTACTATAACTCATGAATTTCAAGGAAGCAAAAACATCACCATCATCATCTTCATAGAGGGTTTTTTGCGAGGGACTACAGCATGGGATTCTTCAAGAAAGGGGTGAATACAATTTTTAAAGGGTCGGCAATGCGCATGTGACACTCCTGGAGTTGCAGGCATCCATAGGCTGCGGTGACCGCTTACCATCAGGCGGACCGTACGCTTGTTTGCCACCGACGTGGTATAAAAAAACTAAGGTGGGCCCTGTAGCTGGAGCTAATATTTAAAAGGACGCTCTCTTAGGGCATCTGCAGTAACACCCGGTGTAAGTACAATTTTTGTTCAAACATTTTCATTACGGAGAAATTTTGATCCAAAGTTATGATTATAGTTGGGATGTTTGGTGGCACTGGGGTGAACATAGAGCAATGGAGTCGTTGTTATATATTTTTTGATTGAATGATTAAATCATTAGCCATAATTTATAGTTAAATTTATTGGTTTCATACAAGTAAATTGATCCATAAAAATTCAATAAAAACATAATATATTGTTGAAATGTATAATGTTATACGTATTCAAGGTTTGAACCATTTTTCATTAGAATATGTTTCAGTATACTACTGATACTTCAGTTTCAGTAGGTATTAGTAGTAGCATATAATATTCATTCGAAATATCCTCTCTTAACTATGCCAATACTAATTCCAAGCTAACATGGAACAAATTCATTGTGTTTTACTTTTCAGTTATTGTGGAAGTCTTTGGGGGAGGTCTATGTCCAGCAGTGGACGTCATTCGGCTGACATGATGATGATGATGATGGAACAAATTGCCATAGTATATGCTTTTCATAATCTTGACAACCGTTTAACATCAAAAGAAGATAATATGCAAGATTTTGAAACTTTAGTTCCAGTTGCAAGTGGTTCAAGCTCTTGAATACATAAAAAATTTAGTAAACGAGTATAATTTATTTAAATGTTATATATTATAAAATCATCATTGTAATTTACAGTATTGCATTGCAGTTGTCGTCAAAAATTTATCTAAAATATGTAACTAGTAAAATATGCGATGTATCAACAAACCTTAATTGTTTACTCTATACACTTTCAGGCACGCAAAGGTATTTCATACGCGCATAAAACGCAAAGGTAATATATTATTGGCCGGTAGTGTAATATAGATTTATCCTTTAGTTATTCATTTATTCAAATAAAAAAATATACAATGGTGACTCCACTGCATTACTTGAGCTAAACTGCCACCAGAATCCTAACCCTAGTTATGACCTCCGAGTAATGGATCTTGACACCACGAGATTATAGCACATCAGTCAATGTATTGTTTGAGGTAGTATCAAGTTATGAGTCATAATTGTTTTTGCATTTTGTGTTTTTAAGGATATTTTTGGTTTTTATATTTTCAATTTTATTGACTTTTTAAAATAAATTGACATTAATGTCACTTCAGAAAAGTAATAATAATAAACGTAAGCCATCTTTAAAGAAACATAAAATAAAAAAATAAACTTTTATTTTAACTGAGGCCACTTAGCAATAATTGCGGGCCCGCTAAATAGTCCATCATTTAATTTTTTGCTCCTGTTACAGGGCCCTCCCTTATACATCACTGCTTACGTCAGGGGCTTATTTACTTGTATGTACCTACAGTCGACGTCAAAGATACATTTTTCGCCTTATTACTATGGAATAAGGTGCAAAAGTGTAAACGTATCGTTGACGTCGACTGTACAAGTTACAATTTTACAAGTCTAATCCTAAAAAACAGGTCAAATAGCACACAACTATAAAGCCTATTCCGAACACACAAGTTACACCATAGCCTTTTTTGATATGAGGATTAAGTTTCAGAACTAAATGAAAAAAGTCATCTATAAGTATTTTACGTATACAAATAGTGTCATATAAAACTGATCGGCACTTTCTTCCCCTAAACAAATTCGAAGACTAGCCCTACCGGTGTAAGAATTGAAGAGTATAATGTCAGCAATTCGGGCAAGATTTCAAACTAAGCACTGGGACTGGGATGGATGTATTTGGAGTACTATTACAGTGACACCATTTTCGGCAAGAAAACAGTGTCAAGAACATACGCAGGTCATAAAGTGTTACTGTTATAATATTTAGTATATATATACTGCCGAATCAAGTACACACTGTTCTTATATTATTATTTATTATTATAGTTTGACAAAGAAGGGAATAGTAGGCAATAAGATGTTGCAAATGATGCACACAGTGAAACAAAAACGACTGAGAATATAACTAATAATGAGAAAAACATTGTCAATCAATACTTACTTACGAGAAGGCTTTCAGTGTAATTGTATGTTAGGGTTTGCAGCCAATGTTATAGTTTGCAAGTAATCACAATACAATTAAAACTCGCTTAACATTCAGCTCTCCAGTTGTTTGAACAACACAAAGTTGTTCCACTTTGATTGGCAATAACCCCCAAGGCTGAGGTCCGAGGGTCCTCGGAGATTCTTCCTCCGCTATTACATATCTTAATTCTCCTCCGCCGACGTGTTGTACGTGAGAGGACGTTAATACGGGCGATATACTCGATGTCTTCATTACTCTTTTTGCGCAGTTATGAAAGAGATATGTGACATTGAAATCTGTGTGCACTTACGATGTTTATAGTCTCGAGGAACAGTGTGGAGCTCATATATAAATTAATTTGTAAGTTCTAAGGGAAAAAGTCGAGGAAAGTTTGGGATTAGTGCGGCTTCGCTACAATCAGAGGCCTGCGGTGTACTTTCGTAATCAAGATTATAATATCTTGTAGATTAATAATTTAGAATAGGAAAAGTTTTGTTGAAGATTCTTGAGAAGGAAAAATTAAATCATATTTTATTCCATCTTCCCTTGGAAAAGGTCAAGGACATAACACGTATCAAGGGAAAAAAATACGTTGTGTCGCATTAGAAATATACTCACAAGGATTTTCCTCAACTCGACAAGAGCCTCTAATAACTGTATACCATGATGAATGGATCGCATTTATGTTTAGGAAATATGAATATGAACATTTTGCTACCTTATCCCCCTTTAAACACTTGAGCTAGTGACAGATAAAAGAAATGGTTGATTCTCTTAACCTTTTTATCATGGCACAACATGCGGTATATATTATAATCAATTTAAGTGTACCTACATTTGGTTTTTCCTATATTTTTCTCATTTAGTACGTCATTGTCCTCTTCTTCAACGCTTCAAAAAAGACTTTCAATAACATATTTTAGGAGGCTTCATCAATATTTGACAAAGCGTCGGAAAATTCACAAAAGCCTGGCATAAAAAGCGGAATATCTTCAACAAAACTTAAACAATATTCCTTTGATAGATTGGAACAGGAAAAATGGACATAAAAAAGTTTTTCACCCGGTGATTGAGCGGCGCTCGTTGAATGGCTTTTAGAACATCGGTCACTATTTGTGTTTTTGAAATTGTATTTCTCGTCATTTTCTGGCTTTCGTTACTACCATTATGTTACGGGAGAATGAACTATTGACTTATCGTTTATTTATTAACCAGGTACTGAAATAGTCTCTCCCTGCAATGTTTACCGTTTTATACCATACTTTTGGATTATCAAAAATGAGTTATGCAACATAAGTTGACTATCTGATTTTCATCTCTTTAAAGCACTTTACATGTAAAATATACCTTTTTCTTAGGTATTGGACTTAAACTTACTTACTTATCAATCTCATAAAAGGAGCGTCGTGGCCCAGCGGCGCCCGCGTACCGGGTGCGGTATGCGAGGTTAAGCAATGTCGGGCGAGGTCAGTCCTGGGATGGGTGACCGCTTTGAGTGATTACTAACTGAACGCTCCCGTGCTTTGGAAGGCACGTTAAGCCGTTGATCCCGGTTGTTGTCTATGATAGCAGTAGTTAAGCCAAGTTAGAGGTCTCCGGGCGGCTTGAGAACTTCTAACAGTCAAGTTGCCCACTCACTTGACAAAGCCTAATCCCAATAAGGTCTAGTTTCCCCCCTCGGGTTGGAAGGTCAGATGGCAGTGCCAACTCTTGGGATTAGGTAGCGGACCCCAGGCATCCTTCAGGATGCAACTATATTGGGAATAACGCTAGGAGGATGAATCTCATAAAATGAGTAATTTATGCTATCAAAAACGCTAGCTCCATATTTTAACATGCATGAATGAAGACTATCAAGACTTAAAACGCTACTGGTGACATAGGCGCCGTATTTTTATTTTCCATTAATCAACTCCACCACGATACAAAGTTCGATTTGAATCGATTTAAATTTGAAATAACGGGCTACCGCGCACGACCGGAGTCGCGATATGGTGAACAAAAGGTTATTCTTTTGTTTTAAATATGCAAAACAGATAAAGCCAGACCCGACCCAAGGGATATTGCTCTGACAATGTCTTGGAGCGGGAAATGTGCAAATGCTGTGCCATTAGCTGCTAAAAGAAACTCTTTGCTATTTATCTGCGGCTAAGAATATAACAATAAGAAAGCAGAAAAGCGCAAAATCAGCGCAACTAACAATGGCTTGGGTACAAATATATTAGTATCTGAATTTCGGTTAGAAAACTATTCAACAAAATAAGTAAAGATAATCGGATTTGTCTATTTTATCTGCTCTAAAATACATTTGACTGAAGTTAAGAGGGGATTTATTGTAAATATACACCTAAAATATTCTAAATACAGAAAAATCTGGAAAAACGTATAGGACGATCTAAAACGCTTATAGCACTAGACATGTTAATTGTTTACCTCTAATGCCAAAATCAAGAAGGTTAATCATCAATAATGTTATGTAGCTAAGCAATATCGATGCAAGGGTGCCTATTATATCTAAGTCCGAGATTTAGTTTTGTTTTTATGTGAAGGTTGTACCGGGGGATTCGGGCGCTCAATGCATTTTTTGTTTATATTCTAGTTCAAATATGTGCTATGTTCTGGGAACCTTTAATTAAGGATGCTGTCAAGTTGTTACGGGTAGCGCCCGTAGGTATTGTTAAGAACATATGCCAATTCCAATAACTTCCTTTATACTAGTATATATGCAAATAATCTTACGGGCTATTTAATGGTAGGCAGACACCGTAGCCAATAGCTTATAACTTATAGCTTTAAAAATTACTTTCAAAACGAACTTATATTTTATTTAACAAGTTTATTGACCAACTTACGTGTACAAAACTTTTTGGTTGACACAGAAAAAGTATGATATTTGCTATTATTAACCCACCTACAGATGCGAAGGTACAAGTAAGTTCAAGTACAAATAATATTAAAACACGCGTTTCAAAATACAGGATAACCTAAAATTGTAATAAAGACTGAGTACGAGTAAAGGACGGTACCCACAACCGTGCATCCGACGAATCGAGGTCAAGTTTCTGGTCTCGCAAAATAATAATCGTGTGTTCTAGGCTTGTCGGGCACTATTTGGGTGTGCTGGTTCCTATAGTATTATAGACAGCCCATAAGACAATTAAATGAATTCAAATGTCAGCCGCGTCGGTTCCAGCAGGATCATAAGCAAACTATGGGGCGTATTTACGCGCAGGTATATAATTGTGCAGGGCACGACGCGACGGCAATAAATAATTTGTCTATGATTTTGTCTGAACATCCGACTTGCGGCTGACAAGCCCACACACGGCCATTCCTACAACAACTTGACATCCGATTTGTCGGATGCACAGACATTAATGAACACTGCCCTTTAGCTGCGGCTATACAATTTGCAACTCAGAATTCGCTCAGACCGTGCCCTCGAGGCTAGACTATTCCGACCAAAACCTGAATTTTAAATACCTACTTAAGTAATTATGCATTACGTCTATGTATTGTAATTGACAAGATTGTAATTACACGAATATAGGTAGTTACTAATTTTAGTACCAATCACACTTTACTTTGCCTTGAATATATCATCTAAAATTAGTAGTGGTTTCTTGTAGAAAAATTAAAAGGTCTGCAATAAAAATGGAAAAACCAATAATAATTAAAGGTTCAGTCTACAGAATGTCACGGTTAAACTGTAATATACATATTTCATTTTTAAAAAGAAGCCACTTCGGCTCTTGTCGTATTCCGAGTTTTCACGATGGGAACGGGTTATTCACTACACGTGTACTATAGTGGTCGGCGGTTAAGAAGTCAATCCTGACACCTGTCATTTCCATACAGTTTATAACCTAAAAGTCACTTTGGGGTTATAAAATGAATGGAAATGACAGGTGTCAGGATTGACTTCTTAACCGCCGACCATTACAACCTAACCTACCTAAAAAATTTGATAGTTAAGGTTATTTTTCTAATAATATATTTTTTACCTTACCTTTTATTACATTTCAACTAAAGTTTTCATTTCTTAACCTGTTAAATTCGTTATAAATAGTCGGACGGGACCAAGAACTCATTTGTTCTTCTGCCATAATAATTGGTACCATAATTTTTCACATATTTTCCTGGTCTAATATTCCTCGTGTTACTTTGCTTCAGCACCTTAAACTCTTCGTTAAAATAATTATCTACACTTATTAAATAATGAACCCTTTCGTGTAAGTATAGGTAGAATTTTACATATTTTGTTTAACTTATCATACCTTACTGCCTCTATATTTATGTTTGGTATTTTTATTTACTAGATAAATAGAGACGCTATTTAGCACATAGGAGACATTAGGGTGTCTCATATTTTGCGATTTATTCCTTCCAAATATATTTGTTATACCCAAACAAACAAACTTCAGGTAAGTTATTCCTGTAACTATAACCGTGCCGACTTGCATTCGGATTTATTTAGTACTTATATAAATAATAAAATTGGGCAGTAGTTAAGTAGCTACTTTTTTCTGTTCGCAATGAGATTTTTTGTTCGCAATGAGATTTTTTGTTCGCAATGAGATTTTTTCTAAACAATGTTCGCACAGCATTATTTTTTAAAGTGATTTTTTATTCACATCCCTTACATTTACCGTATTAAGCAAGACTTAATATCATTATATCACTATTTAAATTACAATTAACAATCAAGATGGAGTGAAATTTTTTATGATTTTAATTAGTTATATTGTTGTTATTTATTAATTATTAATAATGTTGGTATTAAGGTATAAATCTCCTTAAATTCAGGTTAAACCTTTCATGGAGCATACAAATACTTTTTTGCTATTACACCTCCAACATTTCGTTTACGCGTGTTTTTAACAGTTACTCCATCTTGTAATCTCGAGGCAGATATAAATTCTTATAGAAAATATATCTCTGTCAGTCTTGTTCAACTAATAAGGATGGTTTTGCGAAGGTAAAGTTACTTGAGTTGTATGAGGAAAGTCACAACGGAATGTCATCTCATTTATGATGCAGCCCACTGCCTGAAAGCCCAACCTACCTCAAGTTACTTTACAGAAAACCACAGGCATGATGACACCACTACTTGATCTGTAGGTATGTAGTATTGTGTTCCTGTTGAGTTAAGTTCGCAAAAACTTCTGAGGATGCGCTGTGTTGAGACTGTTGAGAGTGAAGGACCAGCATTTTTCTCTGACTGTCAATAAGACAAATTCACAAATCAGTAAAAGGTCACGTTTGTGATTGTTCTATATCCGGAAATGTCCATCCACGGTGGCTGCTTGCCTTCTGGCAGGTTGCATGTTTGCTACCATAAAAATCTTACCTATTTGGAAATTAATCAATATTTTTTTAATTTAACAATTGATCTTTTGTTTTGAGCTGTGTTAAGTTGAAGGGATACTTATTTACTCGGACAAGGGTAGCAAGCGGCTGCCATCGGAAAATGCTCAAGCATGACCTACGTTGTCGACGAGTGTTAATAATTAAATCATGGAGTCAACCAGTGAATTATGATTTGAATCCCAATTTGATATCAATAAGTTTTGCGCGATCACGAATAGGTAAGTGCATATTAAATACAACTTTAAAAACGTTCCGTCGGTCTCTCTTGTACCCGACATCAGAGCTTAGTTTTGAAAAGAATGGGTAAATTTTTTTAGTGGTGTCAATTCGTTCTGAGATCTCTTTTTATAGAAATCTGTAGAAAAACGTGATCCTTTCACTTTGGCGTTTCTTTGTTTTATCCATCACTCAATAACATAAAAATAACAGCAAAACAGAGTGTCCCTTATTTTGTTACCCGGTCACAATATAGGTGCACCTCCCCATGACCTCCCCGGAATGCGACGTCGCGCCAGCTCGGTAATGAGTCACGCAACGAGGTGCTCAGATATTGCGACCGGGTAGTACTTTCCGCTCCGGGGCGCGAAGGCTTTCAGTGTCGAGTGTCCAGTTACCTAATCCCGCGACCTTATAGGTACTCAAGAGTGCCACCAGTGGAAGTCCATTAAAATGTCGTAGCGAGCGTCAATATGGATTTTAACAAGTGACGATCGTCTCATTACGTCCAGCGCGAATTGCCGTTAAGTTGCGTCGCGCGCGCATGCCTCTTCTTATTTTATTTATACTGTGCAAATTAGAGAGAGGGGGAGGGCGGGGTGGTATATACTCCACCTTGCGGCCTCTATTGTGTGAGCCCCGTAGAGACTGACCAGTAAGTCGTGTCACAAGCATTTTTCCAAATTCCTTAAATGGCAAAAAAATTACATGATGAACAAGCTCTCAGTTATCCCGTTGCTATGTATTACGTGTTACAGAGCATGATTTTTATCAAATAAATTTACCACATTTTTCTTGTGACACGACTCGATGGTCAGAATCTAGCTGTGTGATATAAAGTAAATGTCCTACAGTATACTTTCCGCTCCAAGTCGTGAACGCTTTCAGTGACGAATGCTCAGTTACCTAATCACGCGGTCCAATACTCAAGAGCGCCATCAGTGGAGCTCCATTAGGACGTCGTGGCAAGCGTCTTTAAAGCTCCTGGTATATATTTGTAAAAGAAAGGATTTTTACTCCATAAGCATTAGAAAGTTCGCGGGTCAGTCCCTGGCGTACTCGGACGGACTTTACTCAGCAATGGGCGATTATAAATGCCGGCCTGTTTAGCCTAGTTGGTAGTGCCATTGCCTCCGAAGCTAGAGTTTCCGGGTTCGATTCCCGGTAAGAGAATTTGTTTCTGTGGTGAGCAGAGACATTTGTTCCTGAGACTTGAAAGTTTTCTATGTTTTTAAGTATACATATATCTATTAAATATATCGTCGTCTAGTACCCATAACACAAGCCTTATTGAGCTTACCGTGGGACAAGTTCGATTTGTGTAAAAAATGTCCCCTAATGTTTATTTATTTAATCTAAAATGAATTTTTAGAAATCATAGTTTTTGTACCGGTACCTTGTTTCTCCATAGCCATCAACTATTTATTGAGAGTATTTCAATGAGCTGCAACAAGTCGGGTTATCTTGTGTAGTTTAGGAGTTGCTACTGCCACCTTCTGTCTCCATCTGCAGATCAGTTCGGTGGTACCATTTATTGATAGAAATAAATTTACACGGCATTACAGAAATCAAATTTTTTGCATTGTCAACGAACTCACATAAGTATGCCAAATTTCAGCTCAATCGCTTGAGAATACAGTTGCAAGATCTGTCCAATATATAGTTACATACATACTAACCCGACAAGACAAAATAAAAGCTTGTAAAAAAATATGAATGACGTTTCTTTTGCTAGTTTCCAACTTATGTAATCGTTACAGGATTACACAAAATCGGCACCTCATCAAAATTACCTATAACGATCTACAGTGCTGAATAAAAATCGTTTCGATTTTTTTCATCACACATATCGCTATGTAGGTAAAGAAACGCACGAGTTGGATACCCTCTACATTATGAAGCACATTTGATACGTAGCTTGTAAGAGGGCGACTGTGACCTGTTATTTTCTTGTCATGAAACAACTGCAGAAGGCCAGCTTCGTATATAAAGTACGTACGCAACTCTAAGAGAATATTCTGTTAAGCAAACCCAGAAAAAACGGTTTTATTATAGTCTGAGCATAAGATTCTTATTTTGATAACGACTACTCGTATTATCAGAATTCACTCTTACAGTTTAGTTATACTCGTACACGCAACGGTCGCGACGCAAGATATCTGTAAGTAATGTTAGTAATTACTTACATTACTTGCTCGGCAGGCTCAGGCCTCAGTAATCGAAGTGCTTATAGTTGGTGTCTGATAGGCTCATGTTGGCACCAATAGGCTCTATTTCGTTAGATCTTCTCCCAGTTGATTGAGAGCAGTGTATATAGAGGCAGGACTATCCTCATTTCGTATATCCTGCGGTTTTTTCTACTACGATATCTACTTTTTTACAGCAGCATGATTGGATGGCTCATTTTGTAGCGATTAGTGTTGTGGCCTTCGGGCAACTTGACTGTAAGAAGTTCTTCTTACAGTCAAGTTGCCCATTCACTTGACAAGGGGAGTCGAAGTTGCACCACGGTCCGTAGGTACCCACCGTTATCCTAGACGTGCGTGACCCCTAAATGCAACCGCACTGTCTTCTCGAAGATCTCACGGTTCGAAATAATTGCCATACGATAAATAAATTGTTGTATTGTACGTAGGTACCTACTCGTTTTTCACTCTCTCATTCATGTATGTAGGAGGAAAGGCAAGGATCACAGTTACATGTCAACTTGGAGGCATATTACTACGTATTTTGACCATGTTTTATACCATGTTATTGAGGTATACAATGAAGACCATTTGTATTGTATTGCTTTACTTGGAGTGGTCCTACTGTGTCTCCAAATACCATGTGACTCTGCAAATAGAGGTGGCAACTGTTTTGTTTGATTGTGACGCGAACGCGAGGCAATAGGAGAGCAAAGGAACACGTAAACGTATAACAATAAGGATTCAATCTTCTTTACGAGTTCAGTGGCGTGTGCTCGAGTACAGCGTTGCAAGTAAATACTACTTTAGAGCTGTATAGGAGAGGGTTTTGGGTCGTACGTAGGAATAAACGCTTTGGTACAAACTGTGATACAAACACGAAAACTTAAATATCATCTGCGCCTAACTTATGATTATCAGTTTCAGTTCTTCATTTTCTCGTAATTAAGGAGGTTATCTATGGATTGTAGTAATGCATATACAGTTTCTAATTTATAAGTTTAAAAACAGGTAATATTCATTCAAATTACTTGAACTTTAACTGATGTATTACAACAAAGTAAACAAGAATTTTACAACATATAATAATAATAAGTAGGTAGTAATAATAAATAGGATAATTATAACTAAAGAAAACAAGGTTTACATTCATATTCATAATATTAATATAACATGTCAAAAATTTACAATACCTATTCTATAATATTAATTCCTATATCATATTAACTAATAAGTACTACTCATTCTACAGGTTTAAACATTCGTCATAGGCATCATAGCTGTAGAATGTGTGCTCGAGAAGCCATAAAAATTCAAATTATTAATTCAGCTTCCCTTTGAAACATACAATACAGTCATTGAAGATTTATAATAAACTAGCTGTTGCCCGCGACTTCGTCCGCGTCTTCGCTCCTGTTGGTAGCAGCGTGATAAATGGACTAGGTATCCAACACAAAAAGATTTTTTAATTCTAACCAGTACTTCCTGAGATAAGCGCGTTCAAACAAACAAACAAAAAACTCTTCAGCTTTATAATTAAGTATAGATGTAATAAATAGGATAATTCCAATTTTAACCACCACCACCACCATATCAGCCAAAGGTCGTCCACTGCTGGACATAGGCCTCCCCCAAATTCACGGGGGGTGTATGCCATAATCGCCACGCTTGGCATGCGGGTACTGCGATCGCCAATTTTAACATAATATCAAAATTATTGAATGATTAAATAACAGTAGTATGCTGTAGAATGGCCTTGATACTATAGTAGGTGTATTATTTAAGTTTTATACAAAACATTCGTAAATTTGTAGAATTTCTAGTGTCATTGTTAAGTTGGTTAAATATCTATAGTGAAACCCGGCTTGTTGGTCGTTTACGTCTTAATGGGTATTTTAACTTTGTACAGGCAGATTTAAATGATTCCCATGTCAGACAATAAATTAATAAATCCTTCAATGAAATGCAACTTTACCTACGAGTATTTAGTACCTGAGGAACAAAAGCAAACTTTTCTAAACGGCTGACTAAACTAAGTCGTTTCACTCTTGGCCCGGGGATATATATTTATTATTTTAGTATTATTAATCACCTGTATACAAATAACTTGGATTGCTTATGCAAATAATTTATGGGTGGGAAAACCCTACCGGTGACAGATATTTCATTTTAAAGCTCTTAATTTTCTCGTGCCAACCAGTAGTGGGCGATGCAATTCAACTGTCAAACATTAGGCAACGTAATTATCTTAAACCTTGGAAAATAGTTATATGTTCAACAAGAGAGCAAAGTAGATTTTTGCTGCGAGTGTTGATGTTGAGTCCCGAGCAAGCGAAAGACTCTATAATTAAATTACTCGCTACGCTCGTGATTCAAAATAAGAAATCTTGAGCGTAGCGAGGGGCTCAAAGACACGAGATGCAAGTATCTCGTGTGATACATAGAACTTTTCACCTCAGCGGCGAGAACATAATATATAAGGGAAAGGAATAGTGACAGAGTGTTGAAGTTTAAATGTTCCAAGTTTGTATATTACACCCCGCAGTATGAAAAGATGACCTGCGACTAACCTACGATATGGATAAACTTTTTTCACGCTCGCAGCAAAGTTGCTGTTTGCTCTCTGGTTTCAAGCAGTAAAACCGCCATGATGTCATCATCCTGAGCAGCTACCGCGAACTTCGAAAATCGAACTTCGTATCGTACCGTCCCTTTCCGTCATATAGTGTATAACACGAGAGTGGAAGGGACGGCACGACACGAAGTTCGATTTTCGAAGTTCGCGGTAGCACAGCTGATTCTATTCATCAACGCAACGCAACAGTGTGGCCCGGCTCTTAATGCTGCATGTCATAAAAAATATATGTAAAATGTCGTAGCGACGTCGCAGCGAACGCTGCGATGACGCCAACGCGACGCAACGCAACGCAGCAGTGTGGCCCGGCGCTTACGCGCGGTGAGCGTTTTATCTGGTCATAGCACAGCCGAGAGTCGAGACGTGTGACGTACTGCGGTTAGTTGGGATCACACGCAATATGAAAATGTGTGAATGCATGTGTGTGTGAAAACCACTGCCGCTCCCCCCGCTGCTTGATGTCGTGGCCGGGCAGTTAGTCTTTATCCATGATTTCCTCTTCAACAATCAATCTAGCTTTAAAAAAATGCACTTTACGAGTAAGTACCAGAATCTTCACATTTTTGTACGACTTAATCAGTCAAGAACACGTGTCACTGACTGTACGTACATGTATAGTTGAAGCCTTTTACATTTCGACACGTTTTTAAAGGAAACGAATCTCTTTGAGAATTCTTCACGAGTCCATTCTTTGATGTCACTTAATAGGTTTTATGGTAATAGGACGAATGCGGTGCCGGCTTTTTCGTTAACGTTTTCAATTCGATTGAGTTACTTGAGTTTGGTTTTATACAGGTGTTTATTGGTCTCTTTTGTTTTCACTAAAGAAAGGAAAACTCGCTTTGAGCAGTGTTCAATCTTGGGACTTTTCATATAAGACTTTCTGAACAACCGTTGCTAATAATGTGTGTATTTATGAGGTGCCGAAGCTTTACTTGACTGGATGAATTAAACAATTTATTAAGAGTCCGCAGTAAGCTCGGTTTTCCATACAAACGTACATAGTTTCGCTCTCATTTTAAAACGCCATGCTAGAACAACATGAAACTTTGTATACACAATGGGATCCGACATATCTAGGTCGGAAATTAGGAGAAAAAATACAGCGATTATTAAGGTTTTCATACAAGACGTAAAAAACTCAAAAACTCGCCGTATTTTTTTCTATTATAATTTCTAGCAACAGAAACTAATTTCCGACCTAGATATATTTCATGTTATTTCAGCAAGGCGTTTTAAAATGAGAATGAAACTACATTTGTATGGAGAACCGAGTTCAGCCGAGCGTACTGGGGACTCTTAAGCGACTCATATAATACTAATCTAATTACCTAAATACTTTATTTTAATTGCGCCTTAGGTATTGGGTGTTGTATTTCTGGTGATGAGTGAGATCGCCAGGGCTCCCGAGGATACGCTGTGCTGAGAGTGAGGGACCTTCAAACGTTTCTAGCTACCAATACACCGAATCCTCAAGTTAATAAAGGGTCGGATACGCGCTTCCGATTATTATAGAGTCGCAAGCGTCCATAGGCGATGGGGTCTGCTTACCATTACGCAAGCCGTAAGCTTGTGTGCCATTGTTTTTGCATAAAAAACTTATATCATGTATAACATTTATCTAATATATCAGACGAGGATCTGGCAAGTAAATAGTACCTACACTTTTAACTGTTGCTTTTATATCGAGTCAGTATCTTTTGATGTCCATGTTGACTTTAATTGGATTTTACAGGCCAGTCGATTAACACAATATTGGCCAAGAGAGGTCTCAAAAAGAGGGTAATGAATCGGCACATCAGACATCTTTGATCGTTATCACGCTAACTTCCCTTTCGCCACCAGGCGAATCGCTCTCCTGTAAGGGGCACTCAATTCCACTCCATATTGTGATAACGGAATTAAAATATAACGGATGATTTTATTACTTAGCAGTTTAACTTTCCTGGTAAACTTCGGCTTAGAAATATCTCTCGATTTATACTCTTTACGGGGCTTATGTTGTACTTTTTAGAGAAGCTTTTTTAAGTGGGTTATGTTTAGTAATTTACTGCTTAAGTTTTAATGAATAATTTAATGAAGATGTACCTATAGGTGAAAAACTTAAGAAAATGACCTGTTGTATGTAGTTGTGACGTGTTCGAATAGGCGTTTGTTTTGTTTGTGTTTCACATTTTAAACATGTAATGTCTATTCGAACACGCTATCCAACTACATGCAACATACCATATTTCTAAACTTAGAACATATGATCCAAAACTACTTACTTGTTTTGAAACCTCCTATTATGATCGCGTTTACGTCGGATTTTTTTTATGACATAGAAGGCAAACGAGCATATGAATCGCCTGATGGTAAAAGATTAGCGCCGCCCATGGACACCCGCAACACCAGAGGGGTTGTAAGTGCGTTGCCGGCCTTTAAGATGGGAGTACGCTCTTTTCTCGGATTTGAAACATTTGGTCCTTAATATAAAATATGTAAGTGCAAGAAAACAAATGCTTCATGTCATACAAGGAGCTTAGGAGAAAAAAAAAGCGAGTATAAATATAGCCTACGTCTACCCCGAAGTTCAATTCTGGACGTCCAGTAAGCCAAAAAAGTAGTCTATAACAACTTTTTGAGCTTTCCAATAATATCTGAACGTATTCGGATCATTAAAAACACTATAAGTGAAACACCAAAATAATAACTGTTTTTTTTTGTTTCAGGTACGGTACGTATGCTGCTCAACAGTAACGTAACAGTGAAACATATGCCTTGACACGCTGCCGTGTGTCTTGATATTGTCCTCGTATAGTGCAAGTGTATAAGCATATAATTATGTAAGACCTCATTTTTATGTAGGAAACGGACGATCACTGCAAAGGGTTCGTAATTGCCCGGGTACTCTTATTACCGACTTCAATAGAAGGAAGGAGGTACTCAGTTCGTCTGCATGTTTGCATGTTTTTTTTAATGTATGTATGTATGTTCCCCGATAATTTTTGACCACGTTAGCCGATTTTGAAAATTCTTTTTTTGTTTCAAAGCAGGTCCTACATTGGTCCCTTATAAATTTGGTGAAGGTCTGATGATGGGATCTAGGAGGAATCGAGGGAACTCCTTAAATTTGATAGGCACGCATAATATGCCGATTTCGGTATTTTCTGTAGGTAACCAAGCATTGGCTCACGGAAACCACAAATTGTGGCATAGCAAGTACAAAATTGGAGTCGTTTTTTTTATATAAATTATTTTAGTAATAATAATTAATCAAAGTATCAGGGATATTATGCATAAAGCGACTCGTCCTCACTTCTCGCGTCACACCTCTCCCGTTATAATATGGGAAATGTCATTTGACGAATTACATTTGACAGTTTCCATATAAAAACGGGTGAGATGACAGAGGAGGATGAGTCGACTTGTGGGTAAGAGGGCAGCATAGCTTTTCCCGCTTTCCTAAAATGATATTTAAACCATCATTCTAAAATGATACTTATCTAAAAAGATACTTTTCTAAAATGATACTTTTCTAAAATGATATTTAAAACTCACCAAACTTATCGCGTCGGGAATACGTTACGTACGCAATTCATTAAACTTTACCAGTGTTTCAAATAAAGAAAAACTTTAGTGTCTCCGTTACAGTTATGGAAAATTAAAAAGGTAACTAAAAAAAAAACACTTTACCTTATATTGTGTAGCTGTTAAATGAAACATCTTCCGGAGCTAATATACGAGTACTTTGATATAGGGAAAATCGGACTAACAAAACAGCAAATAAAACTTAGGTACTTAAATAGGCCGCGAAAGTAGGGCGGTTAAGATTAAACCACCGTCTATAAATCAGCTAAGTGATGCAATACGAGAGATTTATTATATTATGAACTTATTTATAAGATACGTGACTGGAAAAGTTCATCTTTCTTATTATGTCTGTGCTTGAAGTCTGTACGATCTGTGATTGTAATGAAGGGTTTTCTTATAGGGCAGAAATTTCTCATTATGGCCCCTGTATATCAAAATAATAGCGTTACAGATTCGATTTGTACAACCATGAAAGTAAAAAAGTAACAAAAATTTCAAATTAAAGGGAAAAATTGAAAAATTTAATACTCCAAGCAGGATTCGAACCTGCGACATCTGGCATACGCGGCCAATCGCTCTAGCCTCTGAACTATCGGAACAACCAAGCTCGTCCACGAAATCCTTCAATAGTTCCCTCTTACAACTTCTTAGGGAGGCGTACAGCGACATCTACCGTAGAACACTTAGGCTTCTATGAACGACATATTTAATTTGAAATTTTCGTTAGCAGCGTTACTGCTTTAGTACAAAACTAAAAAAGTAACAAATGTCGTGGTAGATCCGTTTAAACTTAATTTTTAAATGAGTATATATATAATTCCTAGGTAACGCGTTTTGAAGTAAAACCTAGTAAATACCTATAAATGGTTGGTATTAGTTCAATATGTCTTTCATTAAAAGTAATTAATTACCTACAAACGTAGAAAGAAATAAAAAATGATAATTACCTTCTGAAGAACAACAGTATAGTAGGTGACCTAAATGATATATTTTGTAATATACCTTAATTATAATGTGTATTTATATACTTACACATTTTTAAGGTTCCTTAGCCAAAATGGTAAAAACGGAACCCTTATAGTTTCATCATTTCTGCCTGTTCTGTCTGGCTGTCCGTATATCACAGGCATTTTACTCAAAAACTAAAGGATGTATTAAAATAAAATTTGAAATGTAGGTGTCTCATGTAGGCTACCACATAGCATTCAAATCAAATTACGTATTTTGAAATTTTACTAAGCCGTAAATTTAGAGCTATTCATATGATTTGAAGTCGCTTTTAAACAATACATGGCTTTATAACTTCATAATTTTATTTCCCTGGACAAGCTAACAACCAAAAACAAACTAACCTTATTAAAAAAAAGAGTTTTAATAAGTCAACAAGAAATATAAGTAATTCAAGATTTATTGTAATTTAAGAATAAGAATATCAAATGAAACACAAGTATGATCAATGTTATTACAATTAATGTCATTTAAGGTAAAGGTGTCATACGTGGCTACGTGACTGAATTATATGAATAATAGTGAACCTGATTTTAGTACGTTTAATTTAAATTAAATATTTAATTTATATTTAAATATTTAAGTCGGTTAAGATTTCTCTGTCTTCGTCAAATATATTAATAATTTTTTAGTCGAAGAAATCCTGTAATTACACTCAAAGTAGACTTCTGTCGGTGTCAGTGAACTTGCTGCTCCGTCCAAGGAAAAATAATCCTGGTATATTATAATGTTTTTTTTTTAGATCGAACTCTTATTACCTACCGCCAAAACTACCACCTTAAATCGGACATAAGCCACTTTTGTTTATAGTAAGCCCATTAATGACCATATTTTTACCAAATCTCAGCTTTCTATGTCAAGCGATCTTCGAGAAAACTGCAAGCGAAAGACGGAAAGAAACTGAGTGATCGCATAAGTAATCATCACCAACCATGTTGGACTAATTTTGGTATGGAACACTAACGCAGAAATCAGACCCCGTGACCACAGAATAAGTAATAGTCCGTGGCTTCCCCTTCCTGCGATTTTAAAGAATACGGATGACTACTGAGAAGTTTAATTCTATCATACTAAGAGTTTCGGCACCGCAGAACGCAACGTTGTGCGTTCGGAAACTTCACTATGGCGATATTCTTGTACAAAATATCTTGTATATATTTTTGTACAAAAGTTATTCAGTAAATTTATTTGTATTTGTATTCGTAAAACGCACAATCTCCTTACACGCCGCCATTCCTACGCTCATTCGTTGAGTTGCGTGGTCTCCGTGTCGGAAAGCCTCGTGTATTCTCCGCCTATATCACCAACGGCCCAAAAGCTTTAAAAACCACGACCTGAAATTTATTTGTCACCTCTAATAAGATTTAGTTTTGACATAATACTTTATCCTTCATTTCATATAACAGTCGTGGCAATGACTACCCATTGACTACTATAAAATACGTTTAGCTACAAATGTACTCGTATAGTTAGGACCACGCTAAACATTGTGTCTTGCTGTGACAGCGTTGTAATTGAGTCTAAAATTTAATCCCAGAGAACGGAAATGTCATTTGCATATTGGAAACGTGGCGGTCCTGCGGACTCGGGGACTACAGTGTGCGTACAATTCACACACAACATTACTGTTTCAGGAGTTATAACGTTCAGATCATTTCACAAGAGCAAGGGCGTTTACGACCCTACGTTAAAATCTGTGTTGATATACATCAGGCACTTCAGTATCGCACCTCTTTTATAAAGGCGCTATCTAGACTATATTTCATTTTAATGTTTCGAAATATTTTTGCCATGCCAATAAAGTATGGATTCCAAAATGATGTGGCTACTCTCGCGGCATATTGCTCACACTTTGTCGACTCACTCGTACCTTTTGTCAAGCCACTTATTACATTTTACTTAATAATAGCAGTGTCAATAGCATGCTTATTTTTGTCGTATCTTTGTGGTTCTATCCTTTCGCATTTTAAGTGTTTTATTGAAGATCAGCCTAGACGGACTGCTTGCTATTATTGAAATTTGGATTGAACTCCAAGGCCAAGCTTGGCACCGACAACAACACTTCAGTTTATTAAAGAAATTGCTCGGTTAAGAATCTACAAATACATTAATACGGCAAACAGAAAACGATTAATTCAAGCTTCAAGTGACACGTTGATTAATAAATCACAGCGCGTGAGTTGCGCAATCTACTCTTCTTTTAATGAAGAATCTAGCTCACTAGTACAGTCATGATAAATTATTCTCCAAGATGCTAAATTAAGTGTTTAATGTTACCAGAACCATCAGGTACCCAGTACTCTTGAAGACGGTAATTACACAATATTAGGTTTTAGTCCTTCCTGTGGACGTCAAAATTCCTAAGACGATTTTACTCGTTCTGAGAATTCCGTTGTCAAGTGAGGAGCTTTGGGGTCAGCGTTTTTCGAGTTACGACTTACGAGCATCATAGACTCGCTTACCATAGTGCAGGCCGAACGCTTGTTTATCACCCTCGTATAAAGCAACGTTAAACCTACCCGCAGGGTTCCTTAACTTAAAGAACGCGCTGAACGCGGGTTAAAACAAATGTGCTGGCAGGTTTTAAAGGTGAAATTGTTATTGAATATGTTCGAATGTTAGGTAATTACCCTACTGGATTACTAAACTTTCCGCTCAACCACGTCCATTTACTGGCAAAAGTCTCTGTTTCCATGCTGCTGCGCCCGGCCCGCGCACTCGCCTGGAACAAACGATTGCGCAATTGGGACACCCGCCCTAAACCTGACAGGTATACAATACGGCCAGCGATTAGCAGACAATTTACAAGCCGATGCCCTTTAGCCGACTGTCGCACAAGGGAGGGTTTGAGATTATCTCAATTGTGTAATATTTGAATCACGGATATGTTGCGTCGATATTGAGATACGAGTATGGTCTGAATATCGCGCCGTGAACGCAATGTTCTTAGTTTGGAAATTAGGTTGCCCCCCCCCCACACTTGTATTTAAGACTTTGACGCCTAATGTGACAAACTTGGTCCCAACAGTTGCCTGTTCCAGGCATGCAATACAAACTTACAATTTACAAAAGGTAAAAGAATACAAGCTAGAGAAGAAAATATATTTAACATTCATAAAACTCCTTGAGACTATAGAACGCTTTATTTATAAGCCATTCTTTTAACGTTACTTTAAATTTGTGCCCCTCCAAAGCTTTTATGTCAACTGGTGATTGAATACTCGAATGGCCGTTACAAATGTACTCGTACTATTTTTGTAGATTGAGGTACTGATTTTAGGCAGACTAATATTAAATTTGTACTGTGTTCTGAGATTTCTCTTGGTGGATGCTAAAGCTGTGAAATAATTAGGTTGGTTTTTTACAAATATTCATAGAACCGCCTACCTACCAAATTTCATAATTGTAGTGCTTGTAGTTTCCGAGTCCGAGTAAATCGGCTGTGACACACGGACGGACGTACAGACACGACGAAACTATAAGGGATCTGTTTTCACCATTTTGGTTACGGAACCCTAAAATCACTAAAGTGCGAGAAATAGCCCGTGCGAATGCCAGATCTAATGTAATCATTTTTATCGTTCCATCTACGCGATAATATTATAATTACTATGGTTTCCATGACGCAGTCAACTTACCCATTTTCAACACGTAAAACTTTCACTGACGTCATGTCATTTAAGTACACAGACCACTTTAACAGGTACTGAGTGTAATAAATAATGGCCCATGGAGCGCTCGTGGCCCAGTGGCACCCGCGTACTGCGTGCGGTATGCGAGGTAAAGCAATGTCGGGCGAGGTCAGTCCTTGGATGGGTGACCGCTTTGAGTGGTTACTAACTGAGCTCTCCCGTGCTTTGGAAGGCACGTTAAGCCGTTGATCCCGGTTGCTGTCTTTGATAGCAGTCGTTAAGCCAAGTTAGAGGCCTCCGGGCGGCTTGAGAACTTCTAACAGTCAAGTTGCCCACTCACTTGACAAGCCTATTCCCAATAAGGTCGGTTTCCCCCTCGGGTTGGAAGGTCAGATGGCAGTCGCTTCCGTAAAAACTAGTGCCTACGCCAATTCTTGGGATTAGGTAGCGGACCCCAGGCATTCTTCAGGATGCAACTGTACTGGGAATAACGCTAGGAGGATGATGATGAGTGTAATAAATAATATTCTATGTTTAGTGAATGTTATGTTAACATGAGGTTCTGGAACTGCTTACGTATTTAGTTTACCTGAACATTGGCGCGGAAGCAGCGGTACTCTGATGTCAGCACAAACTGAGATCATGTTATGTACGTTACGAACGGATGCTCGCTAAAATGTACATCTATGTATGGATTTTACACAGACTCCCGTGAGTTTCAGATATTATAATTATGATATATAATGAAAGAGGTCATTCACATCATCAAGGACGATTACTGTTCGACATGGCTTGAACAATTCGTATATCAACAATCAGCTTTTTGTGGTACCTAGAAAATTGCGAAATTGCCAATCGTAATTCCTTATTTGTTGTAATAGGAATGAGTAGTCAGAAAAAACAGATTTTTAGTCAGACTTGTTCATCTTCAGATTTCGAATAAAATAATATATTGAAGGAAATATTTAGATTTCATTTTAGATTTGAAATCATGTTGATTTTAAATCAAACAGTTGCTTGTTTTTTTTCCTTTCTAAGGGTTGTCTGCTATAGTTACTTTATTTTGTACGATGGAAATAGTGAAAAGGACCCTCAGAGCGCTTTGTCCTGCAGTTGCAAGCAAAAACCCTTTCTTATCATCCGGCAGGCCATATGCTTGTTGGCCACCATCGACTAGAACGCGCCCAATTGTACCCGGACTAAAGTAATCGACAGTGTACAGTTTCGGAAAGATGGCAGCGTGTCCAGCCAAGTTCACCCCAAGAACTGGCGGACAGCAGCCGTGTGTTATTACACGAACTGTTTGGAGCCAGTTTTGCCCCCCCAATAACTCCAAATCTATTTAACATAAAAAACAGAAATTTGGCACAGGTATTAAAATTCTTTAGAACAACTAGAACCCCAAATTTGATAAATATAGGTGAAATAGTTATTGAGATATTAAAGTCCAAAAAACGGAATTTTTACCTCTGACTGAATGACTGAATAGTAATCGAAAACCTAACCCACTTCCAGGTGACCTAGAAAGGTGAAATTTGTCAGCCAGGTTGTGTGTGTACACACACAAAAATCAGAAAACAGCGTTTTTTTATTTTTACTATTATTATTATTATTTATGCTTTTTACCTCAGAACTCCGTCATTTATTAACCGATTTGAAAAAATATTTTTTTGTTTGGAACTGTATACTTCCGGGATAGTTTTATTGTCATCAGGTCACTATCTGATCATAGAATCCCGTCAAAAACATAAATTTAAAAAATTGTTTTACTGTAAACAATCTAGTGCCAGACTTGGCACCTTTTCAGATAATCTACGGAACTTGGCACCCATTTAGATCTCAATTCTTTTGTCAGTGAAGACGACAACCACGCATCGCATATTTTTAATATTGAACTTGGCTCCCATTTTTACATTTATGTTTTTGATGGTCAAAAATACACAACCGCTTCCGCCCCGTACCGCGCCGCGACCGCTCTGTGCGTTTCGAGCTTTACTGATTCATATGTCACATACCGTGGTATTTTGGAGCCACGTGCCTCTGACCGCGTTCGCTTTATCGCAAAACCGCCTCCGCCCCGCAACTACCCGTAGCGTGAAAATCAATAGGGTCGATAGGTTGGTTAGCGACCAGCTAATCAAGTGTGCCAGTTTATGACCATTTGGATGAGTTGATGAACTGAACGGATATTTTTTCGGCTTTTTTATAGATTCCCTTTCAATATCTACAAAATAAAAGCATACGAGTCACTGTTTCTTTAGGTTCTGCAAAAATGTTAATATCTTTAATTGAAAAAACTTTGTTCTTTAGGTGATCGCAAACTAACGCTGGTCGCGTAAGTCCACTATTTGAATATGACTCTGTATAATGAATATACATTGTATAGAGGTACGTGACCAAATAACCCTCAGATTATGATACAGATACACATTCTTCAGGTCTGTACTTTCGTCTCACTTGCATTTACAGGTTTTTATGCCAAAATAAACCATTTCATCAAAATCCCAGGAATCTTTGTTATAAGCAGTGATCGTAACTTTTGTAGCATTTTTTATGGAGAAATACAATTTAAACGGTGAATTAAGGTTAATATTAACGTTATTAACGCTAACCAATCATAAGAATTTAAATCATTTATTCCAATTCCGTTAACACCACTACGCTTTACCAAAAATGCTAAGAGCTAAAGAACTGAAGAAAGCTAAAGAACATCTAATGTCATTTAATATTTAACGTTGTTAGAGACAATCATACGCGCATGTTTCGTTCTTAATTTAAATCTGTTAACTGATGCCACTGACACTTTAGTTGTTTTTAAATTCTCAATTAGTTTTGGCAGACAATTTTAGCTGCGAGTATATTGCGAGGGCACATTCCTAAGATGAAATAAAGTAATCTTATCTAAGACACCAGTATCTCACTTCATACCATTTCAAAGATGTTCAAGAATTCATTTTCGTTAACACCCCTAGTATAGTATAAAAGATCCTTAACAATTAAACAATTTTGACGTGCGTATCATTCGAATTTCAAATTGTCATACTTGATATTAACTTTTGCTTAACTCCACGTAATTGTTAAGGGTTTTTGGGAATACAAGCGTGATTTTGTTTGTTTTGATAAGTAAGTACCTACCTACAGAGAGCCATTATGCACGACACAATGTCACCGGGAGAGCCAAGGGCGAACTAAAAATAGGCCCAATTAGTATGCTCCCCATTTTGTCGCGCAGGTAAGCGACTTCTTAACATTTCAGACAACATTTCAGGTCCAGTGTCCCAGAAACTCTTGTAACCCCAAAGCTTGTCATTGATCACCAATGTTCAACAAATGTACGTGCGTCAGCTACACTATTTATGATGTTATCCTCGGGCTAAAACGCTGACAGTCTTGGGTTTGAGTCTCTCCTAGTGCAAATATTTATGTGACGAAATATTACTTTTTGTCTCTGAGTTTTGGATGTCTTCTATGTTATTTAAGTAATTATTTTTCTTAAATTCTTGTTTCTCCCTATAACCTATAAATAATTGCTTCGCCATAAAAGTATAGGATGTTGTTTTTGTAGTATTTAAGCCGGTTCGACTCCTGGGCGTAGCAAGCGGATTTTTCAAAATCTGTAAATGTAAATTTTTTAATAAAGGAATATTTACTTTGAGTGAAATTTGTTATCCCCATTACTCAGAGTACTTTTCTTCCAGGTGGCATCAAAAAAATCCACTCTGTATAAATATGCAAAAACCTAAATAAACTATTTTTACAAATAAATAACGAGTTCAATCTCGGAGCTCTCAAATGCGATGAGGGAGCCAGAGGAGCGTTTGATGGTTGCCGTTTTATCACTAAACTTATTGTCCTGGATAAGACGTGCGTCACTGTCGCACTCGCATAATAGTAAGAAACGTAAAATGGCAACCATCATAGGCCCGCAGGTATAACGCGCGAGCTTTGCGTTGACAAGGCGCTTCGCCAGGTCCTTTTAGTTACTATGATAACCAGGTACCACGGCCCTAGTGTTTTCATTTTCCACCCCATACGGCTCAAAACATATATTCCCTTACATGGCATTTCACAGAAGGTGGCATAATTCTTTCATTTCACTGGCTTTCGAAATCCGAATGAGAGATATATTCGTAGGTATTAAAGTGGTCATAGTTTTACATACATGGGCAGTGGGTATATATGTTCCCTATTGTGAAAAAAAAGCGAATGGGGTATCGGGCATAGGGTCGATAGGCCGGTTAGTAACCAGCTAAAATGGTGTGCCGGTTTGCGACCACTTGTATGAGATCTGTGAAAATGTTAATAACTTTAATTGAAAAAAACCTCGTTCTTCAGGTGGTCGCTAGCGATCCTATCAGCCTAAGATTGAACGATACTTATAAGAAATTTTGGTTTGACACATTTGGAAGCAGAATCTTTAGAACGCTACTCCGCTATAGCAAATTCATAAGCCTAACTGCTAAGAATATTGTAGAATAATAAGTAGAAAATTGTTATGATACTTGCCTTACCTGAAGGGTGTGACGGATAAAATCGGACACTTGTTACGCTGAAAATATTGCATCAAGACGATTTTCCGCCCACATATTCAGCTCAGGCAGCTGATGCGTTCACCGAAGGATAAGGAACCCTTGAACACCCCTGGTGTTTACATGATTCCCTGCTCCTGTGGCAAGAATTACATAGGAGAGACAGGCCGGAACATTTCCACTAGATTGTCTGAACACATACGCAGTATAAAAAACGTGATGCTCGGGGGTCTGCAGTTGCGGAGCATTCACTGGATTCGGGCCCATCACATTATATTCGGTTCGATAAGGTAACCGTTTTAGCGAGGGAAAAGTTTTTTGTACCATGCAAAGTGCGCGAGGCTATCGAAATCGGTCGTTTTCCAAATTTCGATAGGCCGGTTAGTAACCATCTAAAATGGTGTGCCGGTTTGCGACCACTTGTATGAGATCTGTGAAAATGTTAATAACTTTAATTGAAAAAAACCTCGTTCTTCAGGTGGTCGCTAGCGATCCTATCAGCCTAAGATTGAACGATACTTATAAGAAATTTTGGTTTGACACATTTGGAAGCAGAATCTTTAGAACGCTACTCCGCTATAGCAAATTCATAAGCCTAACTGCTAAGAATATTGTAGAATAATAAGTAGAAAATTGTTATGATATGATTTATTTTACTCACAATAAAAAATTGAAATCCCGCCCCCCCCCCTCTAACTTTTAATCCAAAAACTATGGGTCCAAAAAATATGAAAAAAAAAAACATGAAAAAATCATGTAAAGCTTAATAAATATTTTCTACCAAATTTATAGCGGATATGATCAGTTAAGCCGTTCCCTTCTTAGTAAAAGACGTACCAAACGCTGCGAAATATTCCCTTTTCTTGTTATTGATTTTTATAGAGTAAGTTCATTGGGCAACTACGGAACCCTACACTGAGCATGGCCCGACATGCTCTCGGCCGATTTTTTTAAATTCTTGAGGTAGGCGCTTGTAAAATTATCATGGAATTTGGCAAAGTGACGTCTCATCCCATCAATAAAATTATTACGATGCCGGTATTCTATACGCAATATTTGATCACAACCATTCGGATTTTGATGAGTAAGCAAAGTTACCTATTGAAGATTTTTAGAGGCATAAAGATAATAGGTACAAATGGGTTATAATAAATAGGAAGCTAATAAAATAGAGCGCTGAAATAATGGAAAAGCGCATCGATTTCTGCACACAAAAAAGTAGCGACTTAAAAGATGAAAGGCTTTTCTTTTCAATGTTAATCAGCTTAGTCCGCGGTCCGATCTGTCTTCGAGCATCGCTGAGCGCAAATGGTTCTAAATGAAGCATTCGTTTTAGTTATAAAGTCACGTCAAATTTATCGTCAGACAAAATGGTAAAAAGAATGAAGTTGCTTAGTGAGACTAGTTATGTTAGTCAAAATATCGAAATGTATTTTTACTTTGGTACAATGTGTTTAGTTAAGCTATGTATGTACGAGTAATAAATGACCGGAGGATCGCAATAGGTCAATCAAAAAATCATTCAAGTATCGTTTTCGGCTAAAACAAATGTCGCTTTCAGCTGAAATACAAAAGAAAACATTTTGACAATAGATACGAGATGAAACAGTAATTTGGCTTGGCCTTCATTTTTACGATCCACTGTCAAGCATCTCAGCAATCAAATAAACCCATCTGAGCGGTAAAATTGCTTCCGCCATCGATTCGGCAAACGAAGAAAATTAAATGAAAATTATGTCTCGTCTTATAATCAAGAGGACCGTAATTTAGGACCGCTTTATGAAATTCTGGTGAAATCAAGTAAGTAATAAAATGTGGAGGGGCATTTAATGATTTTCTTTATGAAACAAAATTGTCTTCGTTAACAAATAAAACTAGATTAAGTATGTCTATTTTGAAAGTATCGGTGAAGCTAATGGTAAAAACGTACCAAATAAAACGAACATAAAACTTGATATAAGTACGTACAGGCCCACCCTTTAACAGGATCAAAAAACAGTGGACTGTTTCCAAGTGGTCTGAGTAGAAATAAAAACTTTATTTTTATTTTTTTCTTCAAATGTAGCTTACGTCTATTTTTATTACTTTTTTCTATTTATTTTTTTATTTTATAAACTCAGTAAATAAAATAAAAAAAAACAGAAATATCCTTGAAAAAAAAAATATTTATTTATAACAAACAACCCTTTACATGACATTACAGTAAACCCAATGTGCCATGAAACTTAAGCTTATAAATATGTATGTATTTAGGCGAAGAAACGGCGTGGCTCCGTCGTCTCAAACGTCAAAAATGCGAAAACAATTATGACTCATAACTTGATACTATCTCAAACACTGCATTAACATGTCAAGACCCATTACTCGAACGACGGTCATAACTTTAGATCAAATTTACTCCAAATTGTTTTTTTTTTAATTATTTGACACCAGGAGTTACTGCAGATATTCTAAGGAAGCGTCCTTTTAAATATTCGCTCCAGTTACAGAGCCCACCTTGTATATTAATAGATCGAAGTTTTCATGAATGTACAATTGCGGAGAAATCTGACCTTACCTATCATTCAGGGGGTCACGTTTCTCTGCAGCTGACTTTACATATGTTAGGTACATATTAAATATAATGAAACGGGTCACTCACGTCTTAAAGGTCGAATATCGCTCGACATGTTTCAGACCGGTTCGCAGTCCTTAATCATGAGCACCAAATACGTCATCTACATACCGCCACCAATATCTAGGCGTAACTCGTGCGCTATTCAAAGCTTGGTCTTCAAACCACTCCATAAAGATATCGCGCGGCTCCAGCCGACCACGGTGGAAAGGCTTCCTTTATACTTGCCTTACCTGAAGGGTGTGACGGATAAAATCGGACACTTGTTACGCTGAAAATATTGCATCAAGACGATTTTCCGCCCACATATTCAGCTCAGGCAGCTGATGCGTTCACCGAAGGATAAGGAACCCTTGAACACCCCTGGTGTTTACATGATTCCCTGCTCCTGTGGCAAGAATTACATAGGAGAGACAGGCCGGAACATTTCCACTAGATTGTCTGAACACATACGCAGTATAAAAAACGTGATGCTCGGGGGTCTGCAGTTGCGGAGCATTCACTGGATTCGGGCCCATCACATTATATTCGGTTCGATAAGGTAACCGTTTTAGCGAGGGAAAAGTTTTTTGTACCATGCAAAGTGCGCGAGGCTATCGAAATCGGTCGTTTTCCAAATTTTAATCGTGATTGTGGATGGGTTGTACCACCCAGCTGGAAAACAGTGTTGAATCGTCTGTGAAGAGTGTGGACGAGACTTTAGCATGTGACGTTGTGAGTGTTGTGTGTAGTTCGGCATTGAACAATTGTGAAGAAAACGAGGGTAGATTCTCGCCGCCGCCGCCTCCACCCGCGCCGAGCCACCGAGCGGACAGGGCACGGGCACGCAGTGCTAAGAAAACCGCCGCCGCGATAGGTGCTCATGATTAAGGACCGCGAACCGGTCTGAAACATGTTGAGCGATATTCGACCTTTAAGACGTGAGTGACCCGTTTCATTATATTTAATATGTCTCAAACTCACGGGAGTTTTCTATATAAAATGTTAGGTACAATATGTGACTAGGTCCAAAAGTGGCAGACCAGGTTGTCAACAATGATGATACCAGCTGGACCACTTCTAGAAAGATTGGCTTATTGCGATTTGAGACCAGTAAAATTGAGAGGAGGCTTTTGCCCAGAAATGCCACAAGATAATCTCTAAATAATAACAGTAGGTATGAAAAATATATTACTAAATACCACAATTACACGAGATACAATGTAATTCCATAAATGTCGTTTTTCAAAACACGCAGCCTCAACAAGCCTAGTCGTAAAGTCCGAGTACGCCATTTTCGACGGCGCGAAACAGATTGCAGTACATATTAAACAACTTTTAAAAGTAGTTTTATGTTTTGCACAATCAGTATTACAATTACACTCCTATGCTCGTAAATACTTATTCAAGAAAAAAGTTTGAAATTGGTCTAGCCTATTACAATTAGATAGAATTATCGCTAGGATCCGGTTATTAGCCGTACTTTTTGATACATTTATATTAATTTCAACCATTAATGTACTGTTTATATGAAATAGTATCGAATACATAATACTTGTAATGCGGTTCAAAGACCAGATTTATTTTGAGTTGCATACGGTAGCAAGCCAATGATCATTCTATATCTCTGAAATTACTTAATAACTTTCCAAATTACAACTTCGCCATTCCCAAGTTTTAATGAAAAGCGACAAGTAAAAATTGAAAGTAATTACGAGTATGCATTGTTCTTCGCTCGAAGCATTCTGCAAATTATCTAATGTAAATTCATTCGGTTTATTTATTTATTTGATGGAGCGGTATTGGCAGTTGTATTGAGTTGACGGACCCGAGCCCCGAGGGCCCAAGATAACCGCCATTTTCTATTATTGTTCGAGAAGTTTCGATTGACCCAACTTTGGCTAGATCCCTGGGCCTGCTTTATAATGAAGTTATAGGAAATACCTTGAAAGTTTTTGAAGCAATAATGGTGGTAAACAATGAAATTCTGTTCATCTTTTGGCTTAATGACATTCTTGTGTTGTGATGCGTCCATGAAATAATTTTAGGAGATTTTGTAAAGTTTTTGAAGTTTATTGACTATTAACTGAAATGGATGTAATAAATAATAAGAATGTATTTATAACGCAGTCAGAGATCCTAACTTCGTACCAGGATTTTCCCAAGTCTTTTTGCTCGCCGCTAGTGTTTTTGTGGATCGTTATAGTAGTAGGTTAAGGTTTGTTAAGCCCCTGACTTCTGAGCTAGACTAGTGCTTGTGTTACAGAAATCAGCTATGGGATGGAAGCTGCGAAATATACCAATTATATATGTTTTGTCTATATTCTCGTTTGTTTAGTCGACGGCCACACGGTATCTGAATGTGTTAGCAGTTGCTCCATCAAACCGGCTATTCTAAATTCAAACTTATTAACTGCCAGTCTCAGTTCCGGAAGTAAATTATGTAAAGGTACAACCTTAACAGCACCTACCTATTTATGAATGTAGGTTTAGTATGTAGTCGATATGTATGTAAGCTTTGAGGAAAAATCGATGTTAATAAATGCGGTCGGCCAGGCGAGAACGCGCTGAGCGACAGCTTGCCACTCAGCGTAGGGTTGGTTCTTCAGATGCTACTCGAAGCTAATATTCAGATCGTTTAATCTTTGTAGGGTTCCGAACCAAATAGGTGCAAATGGAACTCTTATGTTGCGACTCTGTCCGTCTGTCTGTCACATCGCTCATTCGCTCAATATCTTAGTAAGTGCGTATGCTAACGATATTAAAAAAGATGACCGTCCCGCCCCCACCCTATCTCTGAAGTTTATATAGCGAAAGTTTTGAAATTATTCCTAAGTTTAGTTTAAAATTTACAAAAAAAAATACAACAACTTAAATTTTAGTTAATTAATCAATTTTACTTGATTTTTTTTATCTTTAAATTCGTGATCCTAAAAGTTTTTTTTTTTAATAAAATTGGTTCAGATCAATAATTATGCTTGACAAACATGCATACTGAGTTTTTTGGTCGCGCAAATTATTAACAAAATAGGCTTATAAATGGAGCTGTCTCCATTACACTTATTTCCACATCGCGCTGTTAAGATTTTTCTGGAATTATAGGTAATGGGGTTGGTCGAGTATCCCACCAAATCCACTCGCGCCCTTTCTTTTACTCCTGGATTGTGCAAGAAAGAGAGACAGAGAGGGATATGAAAGACTTTCATATTTAATGCGAATTATTTTATATTAAATATTGTTTGGATAAGTTAAAGTTTGTACGGAACTCTCAGCGTGCGAGTCAGACTTTCATATAAGTCTGACTCGCACGCTGTAAAGTAAATAAATTTAATTGACATGCAGAACATCACATACAGCGTTATATAGTCCGCAGATAAAACAAATCTTCCGTACTCATTTGTCTATCATTTGCTACTACATGTTCAAACAATTTGGTTCACCCGAACCCCCTGACTGTTCCAAATTAATAATAATAATAATCGTATGGCATTAATTTTTCGAAGCGTAAGATCTTCGAGAAGCACTTTTAGCACCACTCAGGGGTCACGTGTATGGTAACGGGTGGTAACGGTGGGTACTCCCTAAGTCCCCCTCAAGGGTGCCCACCTTGCGGGGCTGGGGGCTTAGTAACCGTGGACTGCACGGGTCATCCACGGTGAAGCTAAGAGTCACCCAGGGCTGGCCTGTTTGGGCTACCGGCTGCCCCGAGGAGAGCGCTCCCAGCGGGCGTGGGTAGCCCGCTGAGAATGCGTTGAGGTGGGGCCGCAGAAGAAAAGGAGTGCCGGTATTACGGTGCGCCGTTCTATATCTTCTGTGGCCGAGGCGGTTCCAAATTAAAACTCTATTACACAACTGCAATAAAGTGCAATTGGCGGACATGAAGCCTAAGGCATCTTCTACCAGTCAACCCACCACCACCACCATATCCACTGCTGGACAACGAACGTCCACTGCTGGACATAGGCCTCCCCCATATTCACGGGGGGTATATACCATAATCGCCACGCTTGGCATGCGGGTTGGTGATCGCAGTATCTCCACCGCACTCCAAGGATGCTGCTGCCCATCCCCCGGTGGTCTTGGTCGTAGTTTTAGGACATACCCGGGTCCAAACATACCCGGGTCCAAACATTCCAGTCAACCATTGGGTCTAATAGAAACAGCAAATCAGTTGCGCAGGATCATGAAGGCTGAGACATTTGAGTACAACAATATTGAAATCACGTCTATCATTCACCTTATATCTATTCAGAACAATTCTCAACCCAAATAAACCATTCAATACCCGTGTTAGGATAAATAATCGACATAAAAACTGTTCGCGCTGATAGACGGATACCCTTTCTGTTCAGGTTATTGTCACACAAAACGTGGCAACCCTATGGCCCAGTATAAGCTTCTGGCGCAAAGCGGGTATTCTCTGCTCAATAAATGGATTCCCATTCAGAATGCATAAAAGCTTACGTACAGTTAGAAAAAAAAACATAGACTCCAAGTCACTTTTTAGTGGGAATCGGTCAAATATTGATAGATTGGTATATTTATTTTTCATTATATTCAGTTTTGAAGGTAATATTCATAGCATTTATTCTGTAAGTAGTTAATTCATAAATTTACACTCGTTATTCCTCTCATTTAATGTAAGTATATACTCGTATATGTATATTATCAGTGTAGATAAAACGTGATAAGTACTCGACAATAAATATAGACTTATCATGTACCTACTTATCACGTTTTATATAGTTGTAGTATACTGGTACAGTTGTTTCTTGTTCAATGGGATAAAATGGCAACCATCATACGCATGCTGGATGGTTGACATTTTATCTTTTATCATCGTGGATAAGACATTCGTCACGTTCTGACAAGTATGCGAGTTCGAGAGTGACGAGCGTCTTATCCACAACTATAAGTGATAAAATGTCAACCATCATAGGCCCGCAGGAAGTAGCCATGAAACACGGTATGCTCGGTATTAACTTACAATACAGAGTAAGGAATGTTGAGATTCGATGTCGCACTAAGGTCTGTGACTTCGGAGAAGTCATTACTAAACTAAAGTGGACTTGGGCAGGACATATTGCCAGGCAGAGTGATGGTAGGTGGATCAAAACGTTACCAGATCGGAGGCCACTTATTCACACTCATTCAAGAAGACCGCGGGTCGCTCCTGAGTCCTGAATCAGACTAGCACGTAACCGTGATGAGTGGTTTAAAGCCGAGCCACACCGAATGCGTGCGCTGCGTTTTATCGTATGAAATGTCATAGTAGATGACACACCGCTTGCAAGTCACGCGCACGTGCACGCCGGTGTGTCATCTACTATGACATTTCACACTATATAACGCGCATGCCACGCACACGCGCACGCGCACGTGCTGCGCATGCATTCGGTGTGTCTCAGCTTTTACTCGAAGGGAGGCCTATGTGCGAGAATGATGACGATGATGAGTTGATGTCAGTTGATTCTACTGTTAATTTAATTTTCGCGCCTAAAATATCAATGCTCTATATAAATTTTAAATATATTTTGCTGTTATATCCAACTGTTAAATTAGTGTACGTTAAGTTATATTTGCTTAGATTAGACCCAAACGAGACGAGTGACAGCAATAGGGCTTCTATTGCTGTCACTCGCGCGTCTGTCTGTCGTCTGTCACACATTTTGTTTCGAAGATTTTTTTTTCACTTTTCATTCACGTATGACCTTGAAATGCGGTGATATTGTTTATTATTATGTATATTTTAACAACAATTAGTACATTACGATACAAGTACAGAGAATAGGAAAATTCGCAACTCGTGTCGATTTAAAACACTCCTTTCGGTCGTGTTTTAATTTATCACCACTCGTTGCGAATTACCTATTCGCACGTGTATCGTACAACGTTTTACAGTACATATGATTCTTTAAAGTTTCGACATATGGACGTAATCTGCTGATTACCGCACTCTTGCGGTAAAGTAGCACCATATGTACCGTAATAGTACATTACGATACAAGGGTTGTACAAAGAAAGGCCGATATCGCAGATGCTTGAGGCCCGAGCCGCAGGCGAGGAGAGAGGGCTTTCTGTTTTACGACCTGTGTTTTGTACACAATTTTACGTCACCACTTGGCCAATAAGTGGGTTTACTCGGACGGGCAGCGTGCGGAAAAACGCGTTTTTTGGCAAGGCGTGGTGTAAATATATATTATAGGATAGCTCTCCTCATCGGTTTCGATGACGGCGACCCCAACAAATAATCATTCTACTGCATGAGTTAACAACAAATACCAATATATCGATACAATAGATTTGTTTTTTAGTTGTAGTCCGACTCGCACATGGCCGGTTTTTTTTTCAGTTTAGTGCACGTTTACACTTCAGTAATTCACTGAGTTGTCCGTAAAGCTTGAGCATGACGTGGAAGCTTTTCTGACGTCTTCATAATGCCATTAGCTATAAGTATTCGTATTTCTTCAACAACAGCCCTTAAATCCGCAGTGGATCTACTTCTTCTTATACGAAAGCTTTCTATTCTTCGTATGATTCAATATTTACCTGCGTGAGTAGATACATTTTTCTTTGTTAGATGTATGTTTTCTGTCATCTGACACTCTGTTTTTGTTTCATTTGAATTTTAGGGTTCCGTACCAAAATGGTAAAATTAAAGGAACCCTTATGTTGCCACTTTGTCCGTCTGTTTTTATCCATTTGAAAGGACAATGAGCAGCAATATATATGGAAGGTGGACTAAAAATATGTATTTACGTGTACTTCATTTAATTTTATGGACACCAAGTTCAGTTCCATTGCAGAACTGAGATATTCATAATTTAGTCAAAGTGAATACGATGCTAATAGTAGATTTAAAGATCTATTTATTGACCTAATTATTATCTTATCTTACCTTGTTCTTTTTAGGACCATTTTGACGCAATTTATTCTTTAGTCAGAGTGGATTTTAAAAACCTATTGAATGGCCGAACTCTCAGCTCTGTTAGTTTTTGGTCCATTTTGAGGCATGGTCCTTTGCTTGCTTATGTGCTATCGATTTTAAATTTGACTTTGAACTGATACTTTGTACTCCAAGTCTAGGAAAAGTTCAAAGTAGTCACTATGCCAAGTGGGGTGTCAGATGAAATGGCTTGAACTGCTTATTCTAAAACAGTTTTACCTTTTGTAAGGCGGATAAAATTCGATTTTAGAAGAAATTGTATAAAAAAATACCGTCCCGAATCTCCGAAGTTTACTAAGGAAAAAATAAAAAATATATTACACAAGGTTATTATCAATGTAAATAATACGGGAATATTAGAATTATATCTCTATCTAGATTATTCATATTTTAATCATCAATAAACATTTCTAAATTAAGTTTGTATAATGCTTCGATAAATGGGGCTGCACTTCGCCAGAATAAATGGGGTCCGGATACGTACACGATCGTTTGACGGAACCCTCGGTGGGCGAGTCGGACTTGCACTCTTCATTTATACCAGTTTCTTTTTCATTTATATCACGATAATAAATAAAACAAAATATATAAAAAGATATTTAGTTTTTGCATAAATATATGAGCTTTGTTATGACGATCATGATAACAATTCTAATAATTTTGACATATTGTGTGTGTTTTTTTTATCAAGAAATACGTAATTTAATATCTGTTGCTGAAGCTACTTTGGGCTGGTTGCTTAAGTTTCTTGCTTGCGGGTAAACGTTACATTATGGCGCCAACAGCTGTGATCTCACAGACGACAGTCGTTTTCCAATTCTTACGAAAATAAAAATCGGCATGGAAATAAAAATCAGGCCATTGATTACTGGTGTACGTGTCATTTTTTATGTATTTATTGTTTAGACGCTGCATAGGCATACGAGCAAATCGCCCACAACGTACTTTTGGTCTGTACCGAAATCTTCGTTACTCTGCACCCATACCCATAACTAACAGGAACAGACACGACAAATTAGCGCCAAAATCTCCCATATCAATCATATGTCCCCAATATAGTGGCAAAACCTGTGGCGTAGTCACAAATGTTCGTGAATAGCGACGAAGGCAAAAAAGCGGGATATCCCGGATTTTGACCCGCGGTATCCATCTTCTCAGAGCCTTAACTCAGCTATGCTATTCAAAACTTATTTCACTCCACCACGCTCACTCCTCTATATCTTGACATTGAGGATCAGAATAACGGCGCATGATTGGAGGTTTGACTTAAACTGGTTCGTCTGAGGTGAGGAGAGGTGAAGAAGCGTTGTGAGTAACCACCCAGGTGCGGTGTGGGCCTATTTATAACTCAATGCGCCTGAACGACTTGCGTAAATCATGCAGAGCCATCGATTTGAGGATAATGAGATATTGTGGAATTTATTTTAGGTTTCTTATTTCAGAATTTCATTTAGTGAATTTACGAAAAGATCGGGTTGCCTTTGCCCATCAAGCTGTAGGGCATTTTAGGATCTATAAATAATATTTATAAAAACAGCATGCTGATATCCATATTAGGTCCACTATAACATTATAAATATTGAAAGTAATTCTGTCTATCTGGTTGATACACAATTGCTAATAGTTCTCGCCCGGAACATCACAGCATTAAGTTAATTGGATGAAAGTTTGTATGGGACTGCAATATGCGGACGAAAAAAAGCTAAATTGGAGGTCTGGCTCTCGCATTACTTATTCTGTGGTCCCGGGCTTAAGCTAGCATTACTTGAAATGACACACAGATTTATGTAGGTTTACGATTTTCCAAAATATTCAAAGTTACGGGCTATAAACCCAAATTTTTGGTTAGTCTCATAATCTGCGGCATATTCGTTTCTATATATGTATGTAATAAAATGGGGGTCAGATGTTGGCATCGGACGTCATATGCGTCATTAAGCTGCATCCAGCGCTCTGCGCGGAAGTCAGGGACAGCCGCAGACGACGCGCAAACCGCTAAGTGCCGCAGATAATGCGTTTCTAAAGAACAATTATATATTTGTGGCACTTGCGGTCGAAAACTTCGGGCCGCGTAGTACAAAAAAAACAACTATCGGAAAAATTAATCGCTATCTCTGGCGACCCCAGAGTGGGCTGGTATTTCGCCAAAAGGCTCTCTAAGTCTCGTAGTGCAGCGGGGACACGCTGCCAGCTGCTCATGCCATCAAGTACATATAAAAGTTACATAATACCCCGATGGGGCGCAGCAGTCTTATACTAAAGCTTAAAAATATGCATTAATTTATAACAACACAAGATATATTATATAATAACTAGTCAAGTTTATCTAAGAAAAAATCTTCCAAAGTGTAGTAACATTTTTCAGTTTTTTAATCGAATGGTAATTTTTTTCTCACTGTTTTCCTCCTTTATGCTGTAAATAATTTTGCATGTGGACTTGTACTATGTAATTTTAGTTTGGATCCTGACACCATAACTAGATTATTTTTAAACCTAGATTCGTACCATCGTGGTTGATCTTTAATGGACTTATATAGTTGTGGATGTTTTCTTATGAATTTGCACATTTCAGGTATATAAATAGAGGTCATGGTTAGGATTTTGAACTTTTTAATGTAAGTTGTACATGTTTCAGGGCTTCTTATATTAGCAAGTATGCGTACACATTTTTTTGAAGTATAAACAGGTCTTTCTCATCTGTACTATTTCCCCATAATATTATCCCGTATTTAAGCCATGAGTGGGCATAGGCATCTTAGGGAAATCCCGCACAAGTCTGGAAGCGGAGGCCCGTTTTTTTAAATTAGTTGTGAATATTTTGTAATATGTTGTATTAATCTTGTTATGAATAAAATCATAACTAAGTGTACAGGGTGTTGCCTGTAATAGGAGCAATAAATTAAACGGTACAAGATTGAGCTCTCTAGCAATTATTTTCAAATGGTATAAAAAAAAAAAGGTTTTTTTTTTTTAATTTACACTACTGGAGTGATATTAATAACTATTTATTCAAAAAAAACTAAAAAATTGTAAAAAAAAAAAATCCCAAAAATATACTCTAGAACAAAAAATGCGACAACAATTATGAGTTATAACTTGAAGCAACCTTAAAATCAGCATTGACTGTCGCACTATAATCTCTGGGTGCCAAGATCCATTACTTGGAGGTCATAACTTTAGATCAAAATTTCTCCCAATTGAAAAAAGATATTTTTTTTTTCGACACAATAGGTTACTGCAGTTGCTCTAAGGAAGCTTCCTTTAAATTTATTGCTCCTATTACAGGCAATAAATTTGAATGCATATATCGTTAACTATTTACCACAGGATAGAAGAATTTTTTTTCAACAGTGTATGAACCAAACACTCTTTCGTAGGTTTTTAATTGCGATGTTTACGCGAGCACGACATAATTGCGACTGGAGCTAATCAAGACAAATGGCCGAATTAGTCGCCATTTTCCCGGCGATTACGCATAATCGCAATCAGTTAATGCCTAGTTGTCGTAGCTAGAGTTTATTAGGTTTGGAAGTCTCCTTTTTAACCCCCGACGCAATAAGACGGGTGTTATAAGTTTAACGTGTCTGTCTGTGGTATCATAGGTCAAAACGGATAACCCGATATTCTTTTAGTTTTTTATTTTTTGTGTCATATATAATTTTATCCCGGGTGTTCTTAGCCATGTTTCATGAAAATCTGTTAAGTCGTTTTTGAGATATTGAGCTTTGAAATGAAAATGTCGGAAGTTTTTCAACTTTTCGAAGTTGTGATGTATTCACGTTGCTTGGCTTCTGCTTGGTCTTTATTGTTCATAATATAAATCACATTTAATTGGAAAATAATTTTCTTGCCAATCATATTTAAAATCATCGACACATTTCATACATGAGCTGAATACTTTTTCAAACTATATTAAGTCTCGTCATATGGCATCGAAATAGCTATGAATAAACTGCTTGTGGTAGCCTAAGTAACATAGGAATATAGAATTAAATAAATTCTACAAATTGGATAATTGTCAAATTAAAACGAACTTTAATCCTACCAATGAAATATGTACAAATAAGACATTTTTTATAGTGAATTTCAACGATCACTTGTTTCCGAATCGCATCAAACCGTTTCTTTAGTAAAACAGCGACTGTATTTAATATATTATGTCTTTGAGTTTTCAACCCTATTTATATATCGATGTGGCAGGATTTCGCGTCCACTATTTCCAGTCGGGTCTTTGTATTAGGGAGTAGTCAGCTGATCAAAGGGCCTTTTTCAGGGCTGGCAAGCGGAAACGTTAAATGTAAACTTGATTAGGAGAGACCCTGTTCCTTTCAACTATATCTGCTGGACTGGAAAATCGGCTTAGGAATAGGACTCGATGCAATGAGCTTTTTGTTTTCTTATACGTTTTATATAGATCTTAAGACTTTTTTACGTGCTTTACTTTCACCATGACATACGGTGCCGAGACATGGATACTCACAGGCTGTGCACAAAATACAGGTAGCACAGAGAGTCGTGGAGCGCGCCATGGTGTGAGCCTGCCATGCTCGGCATGAAACTGTAGAACCGAGTGAGAAATTATTAAGTCTGATGGTGAAGTTGAGATGGAGTAGTTATCACTAAACTCAAGTGGAGTTGGGCAGAACACAGGCAAACTGACGGCAGGTGGATCAAAATGTTCACGGATTGGTGCCCACTTTGTAGTAAAGAAGCGTCTCTCGTTTACCAGCTCGGTGTATAGATGGCATTAAAAAGATTTCGGGTCGCTTCTGGATAAGATTAGCACAGGGCTGGGACGAGTGGCGTACTCGAAGAGAGCTATGCTCAGCAGTAGCGAGTACGGGTTGAAAATGATGATGATACTTTCTATGCAGTATGATATAATACCATAAAAGCCTTTGGATATATAAGAAAAATCTGCCAAGTTCAAGGTCAAAATGCATTAAGCCGCAGTAAATTACTTAATAAGGCCTATGTCCAGCAGTGGAAGATGAAATTAGTTTTACTGTAAACAATGTAGTGCCGGACTTGGCACCTTTTCAGAGAATCTACGGAACTTGGGACCCATTTAGATCTCAATTCTTTTGTCGGTGAAGACGACAACCAAGCATCGCATATTCTTAATATTGAAATTAGCTCCCATTTTCACATTTATGTTTTTGATGGGATGGTTTATTACACATACATAAAAATGCCCTGACCCGGATTCAAACCAGGGACCACTAGTTTCGTAGGCAACTATGCAGGGTAACGACCAACTATGTAGGCTAAAGTATTCGTTTTGTTTTATCATTTTGTTTGTAAAAAATGTTAATACCTAAACGTGACTTATTACGCAGTTTTTTGAGATCCCAAAAAAATATGTTCAAATTTTAATTGTTCGCGATTAAGTCCCATTTACTAATAATGTGTGAGATGTGCAAGTTTAAAACAATGCAAATAAATAAATAAATTTTACATTTAATAGATATATAAATGTGAATATTTGAACCTACGCGTACATTTTCAGTGTCTAGAAGAATGTGCATTATACCACAGATTAATATAATTTTCTCACACATGCAATGAAATTTCGTCATTACGTGTGTTATAACAGGCTTCACGTTGTCTCTTCACGTTTCAAAGTATCAAGTTGCAGGTGGAACAACTGGGGAGAACTGTAAAGGAATTTCATACAAAATTGAAGGCCTAGGACGGGAAGTATTTTTTTAATTTTAATATCAAACATGGCGTCTGTTAAATTTAGATTTTTGAGTGGTGATTTTTTTTAATTCATTGCATATGTTTCAGGAAAGCACTATACAAATCTCGGCGAGAAACGTTAGGCTTCGTTTCCCGGCCTCTATAGATTAGATTAGATTCGTTTATTTCTTTCTGAAAATTTACATGTTATTTCATCAAATGTCAACAAAATAGCATGAATTCACAAAAAGATCGTCAGAGTGTATACGGATAACAAACAAATAACAAGTAAATTTTTAACCAAAAAACACCGACTCCAAACTTTGCCCGACCCCATCCTCCTGCTATATAATTTGAGGAGTTCCTTCGATTTAGCCTTACTTACCCCATCCTCTTGGTATATAGTTTGAGGAGTTCGCTAGATTTTTCCAAGATCCCGTCATCAGATCCAGGCTTGGTGACAATGGGACCAACTAGAAAACATACCCTTTCAAACAAAATAAGAATTTTTGAAATCGGTCCACTAGTCTCCGAATAATCGGTGAACATACATAAAAAAATTATTCCGACGAATGAGAACCTCCTTCTTTTTTTGAAGTCGATTAAAAATTAAAATAAAAAATCAAATTGAATACAAATGTGAATTAATTATAATGTACTAATATAATATACATGCCTGAATATACCTACCATAAATAAATAAAAATAAATAAATAAATAAACCATATAACGCTTAGTATACTTGATTTAAGAGGGCGCAGTACGCTCGGTTCTCCATACAAAAGTACTTATGCTCTCATTTTAAAACGCCATACTAGAATAACATGAAACTTAAAGAGCGTAAAAACGCTTGTATGGAGAACCGAACGTACTGCGCGCTCTTAAGTTTGTATGTCGCTTTGCGAAACATGCAAGGGAGGTACGAACGTCTCGCCGCAAAAATGCAAGCTAGTGATTTCCATTATGCAGTGAATTTCAGTGCCCATTTGTATGCAAACTAGTTGCATACTATGCTAACTATAAAGGTGATAATTTAGAAGATGGTCGCTGTTCGCAACTTTGAAAGAAAATTATAAAATAGTCAATACCATCAGTTTTCAAAATATGTGTATATAGGTAAAAAAATTAAGTAAAGGACCTGTTGTATGTAGTTGTAGCGTGTTCGAATAGACATTACATGTTTAAAATGTGTAACACAAATAAAACAAATCTCTATTTGAATACATCACAACTACATACAACAGGTCCTTTACTTAAGTTTTGACATTGAAAATGTCTTTTCGTTCGCTCCAGTATATAGGGTCCCATTTCACGAAATAGTGCGATCCCCTTATATTTCAGAGAGTTGTGAAGGTATGATATTTAAACTAGGCTCAAAAGACGCGTATTTACGAGATGTGTAAGATGCAAAGAGAATTATTTGAGAAAGTCCAGAACTAAAAAGTTTCGGCCAAAATAGTGAAAAAAAAATTCAATTTCCTCCGATTTTTTCATTTTGGCACTCGATATTTTGGAAACGAAGAATGATATCAAAATTTTGATCAAAACTCCTCTGGACAATTTAGTCGGCTACAATTTGAGCCTAAAACAAAGACGATCGGGTCAAGGGTTTGCGCTGTAGCCTAGCCTTTTTGAAAGAAGTCAAAAAGTCAGAACGACTATTAGTAGGTAATATATTTTTTTTTAAATCAACATAATTGTAGTTAGTTTTAGTTCTATATTTCAAATTGTTTAAATTAAACATGTATTGTTTCTATAATAAATTATTATTAATTATAGTTCGAGACAACAATAGCACATTATTGCAGTGCCCGGGAAATAGCAATTCGTGGATAAGTCAATGATGTTTTGGAAGACCAATATTTTCCAAAACCTTGGCAAATAAAATAGTTGATTGAGATTGCATAAAACAAGCCATTTTATCCGAGACAATTTATCGACCCGAGTCGCAGGCAAGGGTCGATATAAAGTAGAGGATAAAATGAGTTTTATACATGAGTTATACATCTGCTTTTCACTTCGATTGCGAGAAAATTAAACAAATAATCAAGGTTATGATATCATATAATTTATCCTTCTCCTGGGGCCTAGGGTGTCATGTTGAATTCGACTTTGAAAATTCTTGTTATAGTTATAGTCGGAGTTTGGAGGTCGAGTTAATTTGAAGTCGCCGTTATCTTGCGTGAATATTAGTAAAGTGGCAAATGCCTTTTTATGTGGTTACCGTAACTTGGCTGCGCTTTAAAAAATTGACAATTTAATAGGAATTTTGTATGTGAGCTATGTTTATATATTATATATCAACCAAATTGGCATAACGTTAGCAAATGTAATGCAATTTTTTATTTTATTGAGTTCATTTTCAATGTACCTTGATGGTCGTGTAGTGCACCAGATCTGTGAATTTTTTACCTATATATGTTTTTTCTTAACTTTTAAAATTAAAAATAAATAAATTGCTCTGGTGCTCGAAGGCCAAAACCTTAATATACGAGGTTAGGACACGAGTGCGGGACAGGGGCCTTGATCCCCGCTCCGGGTCATTCTTGTTGCAAAGGTTGTCTATTGCAGTCCAACGCGGTAACCGCATCATCATGATGATGTTGATGCGGTAACGCAGCAAGCGTTTTGGGCGCACCAGGAATGTCGCGGGGTACGTTATTCGATTAGTGAGTAGTGTCATACAAAATAATTAATTATATCACCAAGGGTGAATGAAAAACCGCCTTAAGAGTTAACGTGAAGTTAAGCGAAAGTTAATGTCAAGTATGACAATTCGGAATTTGAATAAGACGCACGTCAACATTGTTTAATTATTGAGGATCTTTTATACTATACTAGGGGTGTTAAAAATTAACATCATTAATTCTTTAATATATTTGAAATGGTATGAATTGGGATACTAGTATCTTAGAGAAGGTTACTTTATTTCATCTCAGGATTATGCCGGCGCAATTAACGGAATTCAATCAAAACATCCTGTATAAGTATAGTAGATTTTCGGCCTGTTGAGCCTTGTTGGTAGTGACACTGCCTCCGAAGCTGGAGGTCCCGGTTTCGAACCCCGGTAAGGGCATTTGTTACTGTGGTGAACAGAAACATTTGTTTCTGAGACTTGGATGTTTTCTATGTATTTAATATAGGTTATATCTACTTATATAATAGGTATTAAATATATCGGCGTCTAGCACCCATAAATCAAGCCTTATTGAGCTTACTAAGGGACTAGTTTGATTTGTGTAATAAAAATCGTCCCCCAAATTTTTCTTTTTAATTATAGTCATGGATCATTTTTGCCATACACAAATGCGAGGCCTACTTGCGTACAAAAATGTCGGTACCTATGTTTAATAACATAACCTGCAAATATGTTTAAGTGCTTTTAATCGAGCTTATCCATGTTAGTGACGATGTTTATCAGCTGTGCGAGATAACCGTTATCAGCTGATCGATATTCAGTGGACGCAAATGTTATAAATAACATGAATTTCATATCATTTATACGGTGCCCCATACGATATACCTAACTTGTCCATCCACCACCACCACCACCATATCAGCTCTAGGACGTCCACTCCTGGACATAGGCCTCCCCCAATTTCATGGGGGGTAAATGCCATAATCGCCACGCTTGGCATGCGGGTTGGCGATCGCAGTATGTCCACCGCACTCTAGGAATGCTGCTGCCCATTCCCCGGTGGTCTTGGTCGTAGTTTAAGGACATACCCGGGTACTTGTCCATGGGCAAAGTGGACGTGGATTAATAGTGGACGAATAAAATATTTACCTACCTACGTTTTTTTATCGTATTTTGATGACTGTAAAGATCTTTTTGTAGTCGACTGTACTTAAAAATATTTATTTTTACTTATTATTTTCGTTACAAAAAATCTGTAACGTTCTGCGATTTCGCTAAAAGTTGCAATTATGTGTCTTCAATTTTATAAACAACAATGAAGCATTCTGTGGTTGAAACAATTATTATTTTTTCCGACAACGAGTCTTTTTAGGGTTCGTACCCAAAGGGTAAAAACGGGACCCTATTACTAAGACTTCGCTGTCTGTCCGTCCGTCTGTCTGTCACCAGGCTGTATATCAAGAACCGCGATAGTTATACAGTTCAAATTTTCATAGATGATGTATTTCTGTTGCCGCTATAACAACAAGTATTAAAAACCGGCCAAGTGCGAGCGGCCTCTTTGCCATTTTTATAGAATGGTACGGAACCCTTCGTGCGCGAGTCTGACTCGCACTTAGTCAGTTTTTTTATAACAGATACGAATATTTGTTCACGCGTGGTACAACTACTCGTTGAGTAGACAGTAATTTGTTAAATTGACATCAAATCAGAGCGCCAATTCTGATTAACTTTAAATTTTAAATTTTAAAGTTTATCAGAAGTATTGAATAGATGTTGATGATCCAGATCTGATTCCAGAAACTGGAAGCAGATTTGGCTAGGTGACATCAAATCAGATTATAAATAAATATATAAATGACTAAAAATAAAGTACGTTCAGTAAAAATATCCCATAAAAAATACAAGAGATCACAAAAATGTGTGCATTTAATGATAAACTGCCAAGTACTTATGGGGTTATGGGTCTGTACTCAATTTACTTAGGTATAAACTGGACAGAAGAACTATACTGTACTTGTTACCTATCGCCTAGACTTGAAGAAATAATTGCTATAAAACTAATTTACTCGTATAAAAATTTACATCCCCCTTTTCTACAATTAAAATAATAAGAAACTAATTCAATAACACAAACAATTTACAAAATTGAAACCTAACATGCACAAATATAGTATGTCTGCGTATTGAAAGGGTTCGAGGACTCACTGCGAAACCGTTGATTTTCAGCCTCTACCCATAACCTTACAACTAAGTCTTAAACCTAATTATAACTAACCAAGCGAGTTCGCTATCATGACGAGAAGTGATATACTTATATATAATTTAGGTGAAAAGGAAGTGCGTAGCAGTTAAAAAAAAAACGGGGCTAAATTCAAAACGAGATGGTGCATTATTAATAATCAAGGGTATAAAAATATACATATATCAGCTGGTGTATGTTGACAACTGTCACGTTTTGGTTATGTTACTGGTAGCTGGTCTCGTGTAAGGTTTTTTTGCTGTGACAGAAGCCAATTTTTCGTCCTTTTTTAAAGTTCCGTAGTCAACTAACAACCTTTATAGTTTCGCCATGTCCGTCTGTCTTTCTGTCCGTCTGTCTACCCGAGACTTTGCTCTGTGATTGTTAGTGCTAGAGAGCTGAAATTTGGTATGGATATACTATATATAAATCAATAAAACTGACAAAAATGTAAAAAGATTAAGGATAGCTCCCCTTCACGTAAATAAAAGTGGGGATGATTTTTACTCTTCAACCCTATGGTTTGGAGAGTTGTTGGATAGGTTTTTCAAAATGAATAGATGTCTTCATTAAACATTTTTTGGTAAAGTGAATATTTGCGGGAATTTACACTCCAAAAGCAAAAAATGTGCCCCCTCTAACTTTTGAACTATTGGTCCAAAAAATATGAAAAAAATCATGAAAGTGAAGCTTAATAAAGACTTTCAACGAAAACTAAAGCAGATATGATCAGTTAAGCTGTTTTAGAGTTTATTATCGTAAAAGTCTTCCCTTCTTAGTAAAAGACGTATGAAACACTGCGAGAGTATTCCCTTTTGCTTGTTATTGCTTTTTTTAGAGTAAGTTCATTGGGCAACTATGGAATCCTACACTGAGCATGGCCCGACATGCTCTTGGCCGATTTTTTTAAACATGTTTAAAGTTTTCGTTTTCTTTATAATAATAATAATAAGCCTCTTTATTTTCCTTCTAAATTTTGATTTTTCTACAAATATATAGTATCTTTTTTCTACTTTGTTTTGTTAGTGATACATCTTATAGTTACTATTTATCTTTGTTAGTATAGAAAAGAGAAAAAACATTTTATTTTAATAAAGGAACCCCTTTTCGGGTATAGGCCTCCTCCAATTTGTTCCAGTTTTCTCGGTTCTCCGTTTTACTCATCCAAGACTTTCCAGCCGTGACCACAATATCGTCGCTCCATCTGTTTCTTGGACGTCCTGTCCTTCTTTTACCCGTTGGTACAAGAAAAGTGACACAATGGAGTGGTCCATTGTGTCATTTTTCTTGTCCATCTCTCGTCTGTGTACCGAGCTAGGTGTCCGGCCCATTGCCACTTTAAATTGAGAGCATGATGTAGAGCATCTGTGATTTTTGTTTTGCTTCTAATATATTCGCTTCTTACTTTGTAGGTTTTTCTCAGTTTCAGCATACTTCTTTCCATGGCTCGCTGGGTTGTGGTTATTTTGTTTTTGATTTTCACCGAGTGGCACCATGTTAGAGGCATGGCATCCGTAGGTTAGAGATGGAAGTATGTTGGTGTCCATGACAATTTTTTTGAGGTGAAGTGGGTAATTTCCTTTAAATATCTCTTTGAGTGACCAGTATTTCTTCCAGCTGATGCCCACCCGTCGCGCTACTTCCTCCTCCGTGTCATTGTCGCTAAACGATATCTGTTTTCCTAAGTAAGTGTAGTGCTCAACATATTGTAGAGGAGTTTGGTTTATCATGACGGGTTTTTGGATGCATTTAGTCATTACTTTGATTTTACTCTCGTTCATCTTCAGCCCCACTTTTTCGCTGTCTTCCCTTAGAGAGTTTATCATTCTCTCCAAGTTCAGGCTAGTAGAAGCGAATAAAACCAAATCGTCTGCAAATCTGAGATGGTTCAAGTATTTGCCATTAATTACAATTCCTTCTTGTTGCCATTTCAGTTTTGAGAATTCTAGCACCGCGATAAAAAGTTTAGGCGAGGCTGGGTCGCCCTGCTCCACATATAGGAATGGTAGCTCCTCTGGTCTTGAGCTTTACTTTACTTGTGCTGTTTTGGTACATATCTTTAAGCACTCGAGTATACTTAGGATTGATGTGGCATTGAGTTATAGCTGCCCATATAGAGCTATGTGAAATGGTATCGAATGCCTTAGCATAATCGATGAAGGCTATTTATAACGGTTTATGGAATTCCTTATGTTTTTCAATTATTTGCTGCATTACATGTACATGATCTGTCGTTAAAAAACCAGAGCGAAAACCTGCTTGCTATACCGGTTGATGTGAAGAGCTTGTATGTGCAGGGCAAAAGGCTGATGGGCCGATAGTTAGATATATTTTGCGGGTCCCTTTTCATATAAAGCAAGATAATGTCTGAGGTCTTCCATTGCTCCGGTGCCTGGCCTGTGTCTAGTACTAAGTTGTAGAGGCTCGGCAATACGGGAGCGAGTTGTGTTTTGCCCAGTTTCAAGGCTTCGATTAGGATGCCGTCAGGGTCAGGGCTGTTATCCAATTTTAGTTTCTGAATGTGGTTTATCAGCTCTCTCATTTCAATGGGTTTGACAGTATCGCTACTTTGTTTGTGTAATGGTTCTTCGTTCTCTTGATTATTTATATGTTTTCCTCATAGAGCTCTTTGTAGAACTGTGTAGCGCACTCTATAATATCTTGTCATGTTTTTATTTCCTTACTTCTCGACTGTAAGCTTTGTATCCACGGTTTACTGTTAGTTAACTCTTTAAAAGCTCTTTTTGAACTTCTATAACATGTTAGGTTTTTTGTTATCACCTTGCTTCTGTGCCTATGGTAGTCTCTCTGTATTGCTTTGCTAGTGACTTTAAAAGGTTTTCCCAGTCCAAGGACTTTTGCTGCTTTTGACTTATTTTTTCTTTTGATTAGTTCAGATCGCCTAGCTATGAGCTCTTTTGTGGTTTCACTTATGATTTGATTTACTTTAGGTGTTAAGTTCACCGCTCTTTTGTGGTTTCACTTATGATTTGATTTACTTTAGGTGTAAAGTTCACCGTTGGTTTTATATTTAGGCTATTTTTAATTGCTGTCTCGAGTCTGTCATAGTAGAGTTGTAATTGATCGCCGGCTTGTAGTATGTAGAGTTTCTGTAGTTTCTGTTTTTGGTGTTCTTGGCGAGGTTCTGTAGTTTACCCTACTCTTCTTGATAACATTTGTCAAGTTATAAGTTGTACGTAAAAGACGGTGGTCGGATGGAAAATCCACGTTGTTTAGGTCTTCTACATTGCTTATATTCTGTGGTTCATTCGACAGTATGAAGTCAATTTCGTTTTTTGTTTGTAGGTCAAGAGAGACCCACGTCCATTTTCTGCTTGCTTTTTTTTGAAGAATATGTTCATTATACATAGTTTGTGTTCGTTAGCATACTCAATTAGTTTTTCTCCCCTAGCATTTCTCGTCCCGTAACCATATTTTCCAATAATATTCCTTCGTTTTCTTTTGGCATTCCTATTTTGGCATTAAAGTTTCCGATAATGAGTAATTTTTCTCCGGCCATATCATGAGCTTGTTCCAGTGTTTCATAGAAATTTTGTGTTTCTTCTTCGCCTGAGCTTTCCGTAGGGTCGTATACTTGGACTATGGAGAGTAGGTTACTGTCGTATTTTAATTGTAGTAGAGCTATCCATTCTGACAGGCCTACAAACTTGTGAATGTTGTTTTTATGTTTTTTCTGTATTAAGAAACCGACGCCATGTAGTCCGCGCGACTCTCCCTTATAACAGAATATATAATTTTCCATTTCTTCTATCCTGCAGCCTATTCTCCTCACTTCTGATAAGTTTTAATTTTCTGTAATGCGTGCGTGAGTTCAAGTATTCGTTCTGTTGAAAATAGAGATCTAACATTATATGTCGCAATTTTTAATATTGCTCTTTTTTTTGGAGGGTTGAGGTCATACTCTTCCACGGGGACCAGCCGGGTTGGAAGACTTTTAGGGAGGGGCCTTAGTTTTGATTGCTATATATTTTCGGGTTCGTCTGCTTGAGCGTCGTCGTTCGCTTCGGATCCTTGAGGCGGCGCAAACTTGACAGGCCAATAGAAAGTCAGAGTGCCGTCCGTAGCTGTTTTATTTTTCTTATTTGTTCTACTGGCAGTTACATTACTAGATGCTGCTTTTGAGGTCTCCGGGTATGTGGACAGGTTGCCCTTTTGGTTGTTTTGTTTTTTGCTGCTTGTGTGTGTAGCCGGCCTGTCCTTCAGTATGACAATTCGGTCATACATTAAGACCGCGTTTTTTCCTTCGGCTCTCAATTTTTTCATTTCCTCTGACAGCGACTTGCGTTTTTTTAGTATTGCAGGGGGATAATCTTCATGTATATAATATGATAAGGTCTTCTTATTTCTAAGTATTTTTTTTTTGCCTAGTGTTGTGAGGGTTAACACAATTGGCCTGACTCTATTTTCTTCTTTTTTTTCCCGTCTAGTAGCAGCCTCTATTTCAGATCTTGTTACTTGTGTATTCATGTCTTTGTTTATTATTTGAAGTATATTATTTTCTAGTCTTTCGTAGCTTGACTCGGGCTCTTCTACTCAAAAAAATAAGATATTTCTCTTCCTTATCTCTTTTTCGATATACCTTAGTTGCTGATCCTGTTTTTCAACCCTTTCCTCCAGATCTTTGTGCTTTCCATCTAGAATTTCAAACTTATCATCAAGCTTTTTAAGTATAGTGGATGTAATTCGGTTTTCCGTATCCTTATTGTCCGCTTTTAGCTGCCTCATTTCATCCTGAATGTTCTGTAATAGTTTTGTAATGGTGTCCATCGTTTTTTTCGTTTTCTTTATAGGAGGTGGTAAATCGTTCTAGCATTTAGATGCTGCAAAATGAAACGAAAAGAAATTCTACTCCATATTATACTAGTACAAGAGTGTTCTCCGCTACGCCTGTGTGTCTGTACGCGACTCAAAAACTACCGAACTGATTTTCGTACGGTTTTCACCAATGGAAGCAGTGTTTCATATTATACCTATCACGTATTATATACAGCTGTGTGTCGACGTTGATTGGAGCACAACTCAGATTCAGCGCGGCCTCTTGTCTGACGTAGACGAAACAAGCGCTACACTCAAAATGTGTTCTTAAATTAAAACATAACAAGACATGTTATTTTTACACTGTAATGTAACTGAGTGATACCAGTGGTTGTTTATCTTCTTGTAGTCGACTTATTCTACTGTAATGAATGTGTGGGAAAAACAAACAAATTAACTAAGTTTTGAAACTTGTGCGGCATGATGCCTTTCATTTGGGTGTGGTATCAAAACTCACAACTCACCCTTCCCCACCGCTTGACGTTTCACAAAGTTTATTCAGCTTAATTCTCACTATTACAACAAAAAAGTATTAAGGGGAAAAATGATGGGAGTTATGAGTTTTCGATCTCACATAATAATAATAATTTTGAAACCTTTTTTAGTTTGTTTGTGTATAGGATACATAAGGTAGTATGGTTCAATGGTGGGGTTTACTCTAACATAACAGCTTTGATGCCTCTAGAGGCATTGAAAATGATAGCTGTCATTCTGAATTTAAAACATGCATGTTCATCAGTCAAATATTGCAGATAGACTATCGGCCCATTTTGAATATGGAGACATTAAAAGTTACTAATCATAATAGTAGTATTGTTGAAAATCGCTTTAATAAAGGTTTTGTACCCGTAGCACAATGGAACTCCATTACTAAACCTCCGCTGTCCGTCTATCAGCAGCTGTCTCATGAACCCTTTTAGTTACCCATGAGTACACAGTTTTTTTACAGAATATATATTATTGTTATATTTTACTAACAAATGCCTAATAAAAAATCTATATTAACCTTTACGATTACAACCTATACAAGAAACCTTGCATTCGTTTTTAAAGACCTATCTATTGACGTACCACATGTTTAAATACAAACCTTTAAACTTACATTTGCTAAGCTGCACTAAAGACTAAATTTCATTTGCTCTGTCTACCATGTTTGGGAATACGGGCGTGAGTTTATGTCCCTTTGTAATTATGTACAATGCTCAATAGTGGGCGCGACAAATGGCAGAAACGTTACGCACCGAAAACGCCACTTAACCGTCGTACAATCGCTATTTCTGTTCACTTAACGGTACCATTAGTAATTTCACTTACGAATAAAGGTCTCGTTGGGTTTGGCAACATTGTTTCCATTTCCAGACTTGATATTAGTATATGTAGGTACATTAACTTTTGGCATTTACGGATGGACGCATTATACCTTTATTTCAAAAAGTTATCTATTTTTCTCTTATTTCTATTTTATTATATTGTTTTGTAAGTAGGTAAAAAAATCGACAAATATTTCATTCGGAAGTCAATAAAAAAACAGCAAGAAAAATGTTTCGTACATAAGGAGGAATTTTCCTGATAAAATAACTTAATTAAAAAAAAACATTACTATAAGGTTTTTTTATGTTGAATTGTTGAGAAAGCAAATATTCCCGTCATAATTTAATTTTCTTTGTTTTTATCCGTCTTGACTGAATATGTTCTATAGTTTCTATTTTTTATGAGGAGCGTATACAACATCTGTTAAACAGACGAAATTACTATTTTAAGGAATACAATATAAAGGCATTCAACACCATCATTTAGTTTTGAACGGAGCCATTGAACTTTATATTGTAATCGATTAAGAGTCTCGCCCTCCGATTAATCACGCCCTTATAAAAACGAACTTTGTCTTTGCGACGGACAGCCATAGCCTTATGTAGGACACGTAATGGAACGGTGTTATAGAGACAGTGATGGATGGTCCAGTCAGCTGGCAGGAAATCGGATTTTCATTGCGGAACGATGCCAATTTTTTCAGTGATTCAATTTAAAATAAGTGCTGATATAAAAAATACGATTTTATTACAAGCCTCTCGATAGCTGCCAGAACGCGTGATGTTGTTGTCAATTCGGGCTCATTCGAAGTTTTACCAGGCTTGTTCCTCTTGCCGCTTCGGCTAAACTTGGCTATTGTACACCCCCGAGGTGAAAGTTCACTCGAACACGGTTGGCAGTGAGACACGTCGTACAGAGGCCAAAATTGCACCACGACGATGACACGCTAACATGACGATTCTATACGCGATAGAGATAAGTGCCTTATATAGGATTCCGTAATTGGAGTTTGGCAGCAGACGTAATGAATACGAAACTGACAATAGAGTTACATAGCGTTGTTTTTGGATTCCGTACCCGCAAAGGGTAAAAACGGAACCCTATTACTAAAAATAAAAAGCATTTATTTCGAGTAACTATGGACACATATTATGTTAGTACGAGATACTCCGCTATCCGTCCGTCTGTCTGTCTCTCTATCTGTCCGTCTGTCACCAGGCTGTATCTCATGAACTGTGATAGATAGACAGTTGAAATTTTCACAGATGATTTATTTCTGTTGCCGCTATAACAACAAATACTAAAAAAAAACATAATAAAATAAATATTTAAGAGAGCTCCCATACAAAAAAAAAATAAGATGCTCGTTGTGTTCATCAGGCGCTGGGTTTCAAAATGTATGGGAAAACTGAAATCCGACTCGCACATGACCGATATTCTACTTGGTATTATTTAAAGTTCTTATTACTGATAAAAAATAGATATATATTATTTAAATTCAATTAAAAAACGTATTATAAAGTGTCTAAGGTTGTATAGTTTGATAATACGGAACCCTTCGTGCGCGAGTCCTACTTGCACTGGGTCGGTTTTTTTTATACGAGGAAGTAAACGTTATTATTGAAAAAAGTATTTGATTTATAGTCAAATCAGCAACTTTTTCCTAAAACGCTGAGATCGTATGAAGTTTGTAGGGAAATATCTACTATTCCAATTTCTACTATCAAAGAGCGTCCATTTTAACAGTATTTAAAAATATTTCAAATAGAAAAAACATGTTGAAGCGTGATGTTTTCGGAATATTGTACTATGTTTAGTTTATTACCAACAGTCAAAATTAAGTTATTTTTATTGATGTCAAATAAGTATCCTATTCTGATAACCACATGCAAATATTAAATATCATTTTAAAGATTGTGGTGTTGTGATGACAGAAGAGCACTCATGTTTGACAAAAAATGCTGGCTGTTTTTTCACTATAAGTAGATGTATCATCATTATCATCAATAAATAACAAAAGCTAAAAAAGAGTAAGTTTAATTAGGCTAGAGTATGAAATAAACATAATTTCAAAGCCTTTGTGGCATTTAATTAATTAAATTAATGTACTATCAATCAGTATACAAGGTCCACAATTTTATGAATATTCAGATTTGATCGATTCGCGTACTCTTTGGTTTACCGAGAATCGTTCATTTGCATTTACATTTGTGACAATTTACATGTTATACCTAACATGCTTTTTTATTCTTGAAATTGGATATAATAAAATAATATTGTAGATGTTAACAAAAAGCTTAGTTATACAGGGTGTGGCCTGTAATAGGAGCAAAAAATTAAACGGTACACTATTCAGCTCATCAGCAATTATTTCCAAATGATTTTAATTGAAAAAAAAAGTTTTTTTGGAATGTTTTTTTTGCATATGTAGCTTATATGTACTTTTTTACTCTACTGGAGTGATATTAATAACAATTTATTCAAAAAACACAAAAAAAAGAAAAAAAAAAATATCCCAATAATATTCTTTTAAACCAAAAATGCGACAACGATTATGAGTCATAACTTGAAGCAACCTCAAAATGTATACCTATCTGCGTATCACGTAACACAAATAGTTACGACCGATGACTAAGGATTATTTCCGAGGCAAACTTGTGTTGCTTTATTAAAAGCAAATTCACGCGCATTATAGCAGAACATAAATGGAATGAAAGAAACGAAAAACATAGCAAAATACTATTATTACTTGTAGTATGCCAGTATGAGTATACAGAAAACTAGATTAAGCTGTCCCATGTTGGGCACCAATCGCTACATGACAAATAGATTTACTGAAATGATCTGAAAGCAATTGAAATTAATCTAACAAAGAATTTAAAGTTTCAAAAATATTAGGTAGTCACTATAGCGGATCGAACAAGGTTGTCACAAATATCTAAACACGCTTGTATTGTCAAAGCGTCAGAGTGCACGTTTAGATATTTTTGAGCACGGTAAGAGTATAGATAGCTTTGATGGCGATACTACAAGAAACGATCCTCATCAAGTCTGCTTTATTAATTCACACTATTATATACTTCAATATTGTTCAATATATGTACACTCTTTCAAGTTCCGTAACAGCTCATATACGATAAGAAGAGTTTTTTGATGGATGAAAGGGAGTCAAATTAGTTTTACCCAACTTTTCGTGCGATCACATTTCGTGAGATCGTCACTTCGTGTTGACTCTTATGTTAGGGGAGAGGTCATAAATAAATATTTTTACGTCGTACGCAAGCCGCATTAGGCGTTCAGTTGACCAAGAGACTGTCTAAACTGATGTCGGCTGGGAAGAGCTGGAAGAACCCCCACAAGATCGTGACAAATGGAGAACTTTTCTGCATGCCCCTAATGAGGGATAACAGGAACTCACCGTCATTATCACTACTGGACTAGTTTTATCCTGTGGCGTCGCCGGTTTGGCCAAGCTATTGGCACAACGCGCCTTGAAAATCTCTGGTAAAGAGTTGCATCGTGAACCAAGATTGCAAGTTGAAGTATCCATGGCTTTGGCAAGTTATTTTAAATGACAATGTGGTTTACAGATCACGAGCCTAAAATGTAGTCTGGATTAAAGCCAAAAAGGTAGCCACAAAAACATAGTTTGCTATAACAAAAACTAGATGTGAACTGATTTCTAAATTTCAATCTTATATATTTTAATAAAAGGTTAATGCATATCATAAAGTCATTTAGAGGACTTCCTCTATAAGTATTAGTCATTATAATCTTACTAGACAAATTTGGCATTGTGATAGATTGAGCTGTAGTAGACAATAACAATGAGATATTATATGTATTTATAATCACAATTATGGCGTGATTATTCAAATCAGGATGAATTAAGCAAGCAAGTTACATATTCTATTTAAATTCTTGTTAAAATCGCCTCAGTGACTACACAAATTACAGCGTATAAAAAAAATCGACATAAACTAATTTTCTATGAAGAAAATATTCAATTTTATACTAAAGAATATTTAGGTACCTATACAGTCGGTCCTGACAATGTTGTACTCGTAACTTATTAAACTATGCGCAGGATAATTGTGAACTATTTTTTTAAGGTGAAAATGACACTAAACATTTTCTAATGCTCGTTCGACAAATTATGTCAAGGACAGGTACATAATTATAAGTAATGGAAAGTAGCTTGTCTTCACCCAACTGTGCTGTATTGTATCGCCCAAAGCTCCTTTGATTTATTGTTCCTGGTTATGGGCACGATTTTCCGGAGTCATTTACTCGATTAACCCGGAAGCTTTTACTCGAGATGTGAAATATTGGGCTTCTATTTCGTAGTAGGTACTTTTATAGCAAAGACATAGATAGACAACGATTATCGATTACGAACAAAGTACGAATATAATATATTATATTGGAACCGGATTTTATTAGTAGTGTCATTCACTATTTTGAATCAATTCCGTACGCTTTAACTGTTTGCTATTATTACATCTGAATCGAATTGCTTCATGTACTTTCTTGTGTAAGTATAAAATAAATGTAAGTTATTAATCCTGATACTTTATCTGAAGTGAAGATGGAATTGGTATCACATGTAACTAGCATATTTCTTGTTAAATGGAAGCTAAGGTGAATTTTGGAACTAGCCCGTATCCTCCGTTTCAAATCTTGGGGAACTTTTTATTTTACGAGTATCTTACGTAGGTGGCAAGTAGCATAGTACAACCGTACGGCCCGTTTGGTGGTAAGCGGTTACTGTAGCCTATGGACGCATACAAGTCCCGTAGACACACATACGTGTTACCAGCCCTTTCAAAAACTTGTACAGCCCTTTCTTGAAGCTGCCATTATGACCCATACTGGCAGTATGCCCAGCATCAGCAGTGGATAAACATACATATAATGAAGGTGCCATTCAATCCTGCCATTTATTGAAATCATGTCGATAATAGGCATGTTTATTGTTACCGCACAAAAGTTTATAAAACAGGCTTCCGTAATACCATTTCAACACCAAAAGGTTACTGTCATCAAATATATCATCAAGTCTTACCTGCGTTATGAAGCACTTTACAGATTTGCATATTCACGCCCCCTAGCGGGCGAGGCGAGCATTTCCACAAATCCCACTTGAACCTAATTGATATATGGCATTTTTATGTGACATTAGTAATAAATCAAGTTGTGAAAATAGATGGCGGGCAAAACACATTTTTTCACCGAATGACAAGTAGGATGGCAATGAAAAGAGAAAAGTAAGTCTTAGGTGACTTCCTTACTTAGCGGGGCGGGATCGATATGTGGTATTTTTGTTTTTGACGTGAGCTTATATAGGTAGCGCAGAGATTCCTCACTTTACTTGACGAGATACAGCCAGTATCACGTTTGCGCAGTACTAATATCATCTGCAGAAGCTGGACAGTACTGTATCCGTATCGATCCATTTCCGCGCATTCCACGCCAGTCAAGAAGCAGTCATTTAAAAGTACAGGAGCAGTAAAACGCGGTACTGATACGACTGATAGTTGACACTGAAAGCTAACAGTTTTTTTTTATATCGTATCACCTACGCACCGATAGATCAGTTTAGTTTGGAACGTTTGTGTTTCAAGCTTTCGCATATCGCTGGTCATGAGTTGATCTGAGTTATAATTTGACTGATTTCTGTTACAGCTCGTACTACGCTAGCTAGCACTATTAACACTTTGTGAAAAAAACAACGTCACAGGCAAAATAGAAAATGCTATATGAGTTGACAAAATTTCGTACCAACCGTTGGCGGCTGTTCTCTCGCATACCTGATTGTCCAATAGCAGGTACTCCCGTACAGTTTATATTAGGTACTTCAGGCTCTAATTGATCTTCATTTCTCCGGGACTCAAACTATCTATATTAGCACGGAAAAGAAACAGACAAAAATCAATTAACAAATAAATGCTATAAGTATTCATACCCTATGATTAGTTTCTGTACAGGGGTGTTGTTCTCAAACCGACGCGTGAATTTCATAAGAGGGGCTACGCTACGGTTCTCTTTTGACTGTGACGCGAAGGAAGTTGAGCGACGCGCTGGCGGCAAAAACAAGTTAAACCATTGCCGAGCCCTGGGGTGTGTGTCGCTGACGGAACTTTAGGGGTTGAAATGATAATGCCAAAAATTGGCATTGACACTACCGCCATAGATGAACAAATTAGGAACTAAACGTTGTTTAATTTTTTTTAGGACTTTTTGTAATATGTCCTGGATATTCAATAAGGGAGGAGTATGTCATATACATACCTGTGAGAACTCGGGGCAAATTCTAGGGATTTGATATCGAAAAAAATATGTCGATATATAATAAATAATACATATTCTCATTGAAAATTCTCAATTACTATAAAATTTTTCGATATACACCTGATAGCCGGATCTTAACCGAAGATTCTTCGCACCCCTGTCCCCGCCCTCACTTCTGAGCCATGTCTATAAGCTGTTTTTTCAAGAGTCATTACGAACCATCTCGCACGCAGGCTAGATGACTTCCAGCCTCCCGAAGAAGCCGGTTTCCGAAGAGGCTTTAGCACCTTAGACCACATCCATACGCTCCGTCAGGTTATACAGAAGACTGAGGAGTATAACCTGCCCCTCTGTTTAGCGTTCGTGGACTATGAAAAAGCCTTCGATTCGATTGAAACCTGGGCTGTACTACAATCTCTCCAGCGGTGCCAAGTGGACTACCGCTATATCGAAGTGCTGAAGTGTTTGTACGAGAACGCCACTATGTCAGTCCGACTCCAGGACCAGAACTCGAAGCCTATTCCGTTGCAGCGGGGAGTTAGGCAAGAAGATGTTATTTCTCCTAAACTGTTCTCCGCTGCACTGAACGATGTTTTCTAGACTCTGGACTGGAGAAGGCTAGCATAAACGGCGAGTACCTCACTCACCTTCGGTTTGCTGACGATATAGTAGTCTTGGCTGAGACCATGGAGGATTCAAGTACAATGCTCAATGACCTCAGTAAAGCCTCCGAGCGAGTTGGTCTAAGGATGAACATGGACAAGACGAAGATCATGTCAAATGTCCATGACGCACCAACTTACCTCACCAACGGAAAGGTTCTCGAGTGGCGACCACGTACCGGAAGGCGTAGCGTGGGCAGGCCCCCCACACGGTGGACTGATGACCTGGTGAAGGTCGCGGGTGTCCGCTGGATGCGAATGGCGCAGGACCGGTCATTGTGAAATAAGATAATAAATGTATGCGGATGTCATTTCAAACAAAATTACAATTTACTGTCAGTGCCATTCGTATGCTAGAGTAAGAATAATATATGAGGTAGTATTCCGCTACGATTATTACGAAATCCATAATAATTGTAAATTTTGTAATCTCACTTCTGCGCCGTTACATTTTGATCATTAAAATCAATCAAGTGTTGATCTAACTTATATTACCCTAGACAGCCCAAACGTTACTCGGCAAAAAACTTTGCCAGTTATGTCCTTAGCAACCCAGTCACCCCAACTGTTTTGCCGTTGTGACAAATGGAACATGATCGGACGATATATCACGGCAGATTACGTCCACAGTCGACAGATCGTCCATGCGACGAATTACACGCGTCAGATAGAAACCGCGATAGCATGGATTCGTACAAAGTTAGGAGAGGTGTTTTGTGAAAGCATTTGATAGAAATCAAAGCGCTTTAACAGGAATCCGATCGTTTGTTGTTTTATTGGCTCTGTTCTAAATATTTTAAGCGGAGATTTGTTGAAAATGTTAATTCGTGGCATGTAAAATACGTTTTTGGTTTTACAATACGAGTATCATAACGTAAAGCATGAAGTATTTTTTAGTTTTTGCATCATGTCTTTTTTAGCTGATCATATTGTATGTTCAATGGATTATAAGAAATCCCTTTCACATCACAATCATGGGATAATAGCTTCGATTAAAATAGACGAATTTGATCGGGGAGGTACCGCAAAATAGTTGCGGTTGACCACCTACCAAATGGATTTGATGATGAGAATAGTATGCCACTACTTTTAGTTAGTTCCGTACATACTAAAACGCCACATTCAAATTAAAAGACGCACGTGGTATTAGTTTTTGCTTGTAAAAATAAAATTAGGAAAATAAGAAAAGAGTAATACCTAAAGCGAGTTTTTGAGTTTTTAGGACTTGTATGAAAACCTTCATAATTGCTGTATTTTTCAACAGAAACTAATTTCCGACCTAGATATGCCGGGTCCCGTTGTGTATAAAAAGATTCATGCTATTCCGGCACTCCGTTTTAAAATGAGAGCGAAACTACGTTTATATGGACAACCGAGCTTCCTGCGCACTTTTGAAATCTAGATAAAACCACTTAGCACACATCCACATCTCCGCCTCTATCCACATGCATCAAGCAAACATAAACACTGCAAAATCCGATCTAACCCTGAGCGAATCACTCAGAATTCCGAGAGTCCGGGTCCGGCTGCGGGCGCTTTTGTGTCTTTTAATATTCAAATTCACAGAGAGATAATTGAAATTCTTCCTCTACATGAGGGCGTAGGTAATGGAATTGTACAGTCAGCAACAGTATGCGAGTTGGAATTTAGCAAGGCTATTTCTACGAGAATACCGGGTACGAGTATCGTGGTAAAATATTACTACTTACTATTTTACCTCGATCTCGTTGACAAACACGAGATCGTGTGTCGCGATGTGTTCATGCGATGAGGACAGGATTCCTTAAAGGGATAGGTTTGCCTTTGTACGAACTAAATTTGTTAACTATATTCATTAACTGCAAGCTGACAATTTTTATTTATTTATTTTTAATTCTTGATTTGTGCATTGAAGTATTTACTGCTACTAAGACTACCTACTACTTTCGTAATAGTGCAGTATTCTACCGATGTCTATACCTATACCGATTTCTTTATTAGTAAAATGTTGCGCTATCGATCATGCGATTTCTCCCAAAACCATTTTAAAAGTAGAGGAAATGCTTCGCAGAACATTACTAGTAACTAAAACATGTAGGTATAGGGTTACTTTTCACTCTGATATCCTGGATAATCGTAAGGTAATTAAATCTGACTGTTATAATTCTAATCTGAAAAAAAAACTATCATCGGAGAAAGCATATCCGTGTGGTTAGTTCCAGAATTACTAATTTGTTAGTTCAGAGATGCCCTCGAAGACCAAAAACTTAAAAGTAACGCTACTGCCAAATTAGTATTTAATGCCCCCAGTATCCTTGCTAACACAAAAAGGCAAGTTGGAAAATTGCTACAGTTAGGTTTTTTACGCAGGGACAGAGTTTCCCAACGAAGTTCTTGGAACTAATGGTAACTGACGCCGTGCATTTTTTATAGGGTGTCGTTGTCTTGCTAATTGGTCGGGCGAGATGCTGGGATTCGTGTTAAGCAGATGGGTAGAAGTTGGGATCACAAACTAACTGTAAATTAACTTAATTATCATTTACGTATGTATTATACCATTTTATTTATATAGAGAGTTTTGAGTGACTTTCCGAACATGCAGTCGAGTCGAACACGCCTGTTTCTCTAATTTAAACTAATTGTTGTTGGTGGGTTCTTACTAGCTATTTACTTGATGTCTTCTATTTATTATTATACGTAAACACAGATTTACCTTGTATTGTCATTAATTGCCCAACTTGATACTCGTAAGTATGTCATCAGGGTATTTCAGGCTTAACGTAAGGTATACTGTCACTTAAGAGTTACTACGAATATACCTTTATTTGGAGCCTCTCTGGTCAGTAAAAGTTCCTCATAATGCCAGTCCACGGTGGTTTGTGGTGGATTTCCCTAGGGGAGATACTGTGGACGGAGTTTGGTCAGCTCGGAAGCGGGTAATTCAATTATTTCTGTGGAGCCGTAATATTGCTTGCCGAACTCCGAGTCTTAGGACAAAATTGGGTCAAATAGCTTCATTGGTCAGATGTCGTCTATGCCAGAATATAAAAATGGCATATGTATTCAAAGCAAAAATGAAGTACGTATTGCATTTTGACTGTGAAATAGTTAAATAAAATCAAACTGACGCGAAAAGACACAATCATATTACAATTCTTGAGATATATTATAACACAAGCAGCCAACCGTGTTCATAAAAATATGACTGGTAATCGATGAATTGTGGGATCATGGTATGAATAATATTTATTAATTCGTTCTTAAATATGTTCTATGTTAACAAAAGGATGCATGATTATATGCACCCATACAAAATTAAATACACACACATAAACATATCAGAATTAGTCAAATTAGTAATAAACCAAATAATATATTAAAAATAAACTAAATACAGTAAATATTAAAGTGGACTTGTTGACCAAACCCCCGTGTCCCGATATCCCGTGCCCGGGTATGTCCTAAAACTACGACCAAGACCACCGGGGGATGGGCAGCAGCATCCCTGGATTGCAGTGGAGATACTGCGATCACCAACCCGCATGCCAAGCATGGTGATTATGGCATTTACCCCCGCAAAAAAGGGGTGAGGCCTATGTCCAGCAGTGGAAGTCATTCGGCTGATATGGTTGTGAAGACCAAAATTTGCCGTTTGTATGGGGGACAGGGAACGTGTTAAAAAACCTCGGAAGAAGAAATCTGGGTTATGTTCATCAGAAGCGCTTTAAAATGATGAGAAATATGATACTTAGTGGCAAATTGCGAATGTTGTATACGGTAATATCCCATTCTTAAACGGCGCCAGTCCTTGATTAAACGAAAATTAACATCCAATTTGTATTCAAATTTCTCTATGAGGAAGTTCAGACGGCACGGAAAATGTTTTAGGTACTTTACTAGCGGGAAAAGGCGGCGTGAAAGCTGGTAAACTTAAATAGGTATTGACAAGAGAGAGGCAGAAAATATACCGCATTAAACGACAGAAAAGTAACAGTTAACTTGAATTGAAGATAAAAAAATTGGCCAAGAGCATGTCGGACCATGCTCAGTGTAGGGTTCCGTTGTTCCCCGTAACCGTGGACTGGGTCATCCACGGTGAAGCTAAGAGGCACCTAGGGCCGGCCTGTTTGGGCTGCCGGCTGGCCCAAGGAGGGCGCTCCAGCGGGCTTACTTAGCCCGCTGAGGATGCGTTATGGTGGGACCGCAGCAACTTTTAGTTAACAAACCTCTGTTAACTAAAAGTTGTTTTGTCCCTTTCTCACAAACATAAATGTCAAAGTGACAGATATAAGGACAAACCAACTTTAGCGGCTTGTTAACTAATAGAGGCTTGATGGACGTTTATGAATGAGGGGGTAAGAGTTTTGCGCTCCAGTGAGATTTTTCAAACGAATCTGGGTTGTGAGTGGGATTGAGTGCTACATAGGAGCGCTCGTGGCCCAGCGGCGGCCGCGAACCGCGTGCGGTATGCGAGGATAAGCAATGTGGGCGCAGGTCAGTTCTTGAATGGGTGACCGCTTTGAGTGCTTACTAACTGAGCGCTCTTGTGCTTTGGAAGGCACGTTAAGCAGTTGATCCCGGCTGTTGTCTATAACAGCAGTCGTTAAGTCAAGTTAGAGGCCTTCGGGCGGCTTGAAAACTTCTCGAAGATCTCGGCTCGAAAAAAAATGCCATACGATTATTAATATTAGTGCTACAAAATTGAAGTCCCCAGCTATTATATAGGTAATTTACCGTTGGACTCATACTACCGATTTTTAAGTCAGGAACCGATTGCTAGGGGCGCTGTGCAATTCTTGATACAAATTTACGCCGTTGCTGGTGAAAAAGGTTACTGCAAACTCATAGTAATGCTACGACTTTGCGGTGTTTCTGAAAGGTATCATAATTTTTTTATTTATTGAACCCAAAATATAAAATAATAGTAGGTATACATTTTATGTTCGTCAAACTTATTTCCTATGGTACCTAAACTAACTCATGCACTGGTTAATACAAATAGGTTAAGTCAGACGCGTTCTTACTTGAAAAATCTGGACAAACTTATTTTCATCAGGAAATTTTATGTATTTGTTTTGCGTCTTGGAAATGAAGATAATTGAATTCAGATAGATTGAAGTTATTCTCAGAAATAAAAAGTAATTTTAGATTTTAAAATCAAAGTTGAAAAAATGTTAACACAATATTATTTAGCATCGAACCCCGGAAGCTGCGACGAGTAATTTTAATAGCATTGTTTTATATTAGGCACAAAGCCTGTTTGAACCATTTGAAATTTTGATTTATTATAAAATTTTCCTCGTTTGTACAAAAATAAACCAATCAGACATCTGAAAGGTACGAGTATCAAGGCAGCCGTCGTAAATTATTAAAGTGTTCTGCTTATACCGTGTCTTACAAGAATTACGTAAAGTTTTGTCATAAAAAAGTCCAGTCACGACCCCTGTTCTTTACCTTAAAGCTTCTGTATCATCGCTCTAGTCCCCAATATACGTTGATCTGAATACTAACAGTTAAAAAAGGGGAAAGTATGAACAAGCCGATGGATTTTAGTCTGGTTCGTAGGTCTCTATAAGCTGGTCACGTATGTGAATGAAAACGGTAGGCGCTGCGATGGTAGGTTGCGTTTATTGAATTTTTGATAGTCGTCGAGATTCATATTGTTGGAATAACAATGTTAACAATCTCGGAGTGTGTGAAATTAATAATGAGACCCCGAAATGGAAAAATGAAGAAACGAATAAATGAAAATGATTTAGGTACCGGTAAACTCGGGTAAAATTGTATCTTATATCAAATATTTCATTGTCTGGGATTTGAACCCCGGATCGTCAGCTTCGTAGGCAGGATCACTAGTTACTAGGCTAAACCTGTCGTCAAACTAATACTTCATAACTTTATTGCACTCTATTTCAGTGAATAATCATCGATATTAACCCTTTTCTTTTAAGGCCATGTAGTATTATTTAGTAACGGAACTTTTATCAACGTTGAGTGTAGAGCAGTGAACAAAGAAATATCCACATCAAAAAATACTGACCCTTAACTGAAATGCTCTGTAGAAAATATTGAAAAATGCTGTGCAGTTTTACTATGTGATATGTTTTTATTGACGTGTTTTTACTGACAGAGCTTTGCTTTGGACAGTTAGTATACGTACTAGACTCGAGATGGTTCTCTAGCCAATTCAGATGTAGTGCCAGTATGCACTTGTTTACGAGTGTGCAAATTGCAGTTGCCCATTTAAAACATGTTAATTAGTACCCTGAAATTATTGTATTGAGCTTCATGCCGAGATTTTCCCTCGGTATTACAGTATGGTACTCTTTGAAAAAGGAATCTATTCATTTGAAAGAGTCGGAAATGTGCATGTGACAACCATGGAGTTGGAAGCGTCTATAGGCTAAGTGACGAACGTGGTACGAAAAATGTATTTATAATTATACCTATTGTGAAAACCCTATTAACGAACCTACTAAAACAAACAATCGAGCCCAAGAAAGCAGCGGAAATTTCCAGCGTACCAGCACGATATCAATAACATTACACACAACAAATAGAGTTTGCCCTTGACTCAGTGGAGGCATTCCTTGACTCACTGTTTATTTCGGCGCCCATTCATAAACACGCCGGATGATATCTGCGTTATGAACTGCGGGATTACTTCCTCGCATCGCGACTGTGCATTTGTTTGGAAATTGAACTTTGCTGTTAGATAATACTAAAGTTGAGATTTTTATCACGTTTTTTGGGAGTGATACGACGTTTTTGTGTTTCACATTTAAATAAGTAAATAAGGAAAATTAACATAGTCGGGAAAGAGTTATATTCCGCTGTGCAAAATTAGAAAAATGATAAAACCACAACAAGACCACGGAAAAAACAAAAGAATAAAATAGCAAAGTGTTTGTACATTTCCATGATTCTTATCATGCAACCATTGGTCTACGAATATTATTTTTATTTGATAGTAAGCGTCCACCAAGTCGATATAACGTCGATAATGTTTAAATTATTAGCTACCTGTATTTTTTTATTAACACTTAATGCCAGGAACCCGCTCAGCGGGCGTTCGTCTCGTAGACGCTTTCCTCCACATACGTATTTTTGCATTTTATCGGCTACGAGTATCATCATCATCATCATCATTATGTCAGCCGAAGGACGTCCACTGCTGGACATAGGCCTCCTCCAAAGACTTCCACAATGACCGGTCCTGCGCCATCCGCAACCAGCGGAAACCCGCGACCCTTACCAGATCATCAGTCCACCGTGTGGGGGTCCTGCCCACGCTACCTTCCGGCTACGAGTTTAGCGCTACGAAATTATTCGCAGCGAAGAAATAATTTTGTGACGAGTACTTGCTAGTACTTTTTTTGGAGCCTAGAATATCCTACAGCCGGGCGAAGGCCTCTCTTTTGCTAATATACGTGTCCCGTTCATGACCGGTCGCCCAACAGTAAAGGCATCGAGTTTACTCGATGTATCTCGCGTCATCGGGGTCTGCCCTGAACGCTGAGTTCGGATGTGGGACCCAATTAGTGGTTGTTGTAGTTCCTCAGGCATACGGCAGACGGTTGGCAGACGTGTCCAACTGTCCAATCCAGTCCTATCTAAGCTTAGCGGCAATTTCAGCTACATCTGCTATTTTAGTTTTAGAGTGCAGTAGGGTATTGAACAATTAATTATCATCTTATTTTATAAGCCGAAACATAGGAAGTCCGCAAGTTGTTATCTCGACCGTTGCCCAACTACTTCAGATTAGGAGATGTTTACAGAATGACATACCACATTTTAGTTAATTTAGTTTCGCCGGATTTCGGACTATTTTAAAATTAGCTTTATTTTACGACGGTTATTAAACAGGATTAGCTTTGATAAACCGCGGCCTACACGGCTAATAACGGAAAGTAAAATGCGATCGTAAATATATGAGCATCTTGTTCACCGCAGATGCATAACAAGTCTAAAAATACGGAACGTCATCGGTAAACTTAGAGCAACTGTATTTAAAACAATCGTTCGGACTCCAATAGAATCAATGCCAATATTCATTGTTTAGCATTGCATTTGTCTTTTCGAAATCCGCTCCATGTAAAACCCAAAATTTTGACGAGTAGTAGGTACAGTCAGCATCAAAAGTAGCAACGCATATGAAAAGTTCAAAAGCTCTTGTTCCCTTGTAATAAAGACTTTTGCACTTTTCAAATGCGTAGCTACTTTTGATGCTGACTGTACTAGTAACTCTGCCTACGAGGCTGACGGTCCTGGGTTCGTGTCCCGCTCATAATGAGCATAAATATTTGTTTCTAAAACTTGAGAATTTTCTATTTACTAATATCAATTTTTTATTTATTTATCATAATAGAAAAATACAAAAGGTGATATTGTAACAGCGGCCAAAGCCATATAGGTTTAACTGCCGCTGTATTCGCTCGTAAACTGTATAGGATTTGATGAACTTATAATAGCTAAAGTTCTATCCCTATGAACCCACTACTCACACATTTATTTTAGTAAATTGAAGAATATAATATAATTAATTATAATTTTTATAATGGAGTTGATGACGCATGGAGTGTGCGACTGTGCGTGTAGTTAGTACGTCAGTATAGATATAGCGCTTTCATAGTTCGTTTACATTTAAGTGGGTTATCACTAATCTCAATGAAGATATCGGCGGGTAGTTGATCGAGAATGTTTGGTAAAAAATATTCCCATCGTCGTTTGCCGTACACTAAATGTGTACGGCTACATTTGGGAAGGACAAAACGAGGCAAATACAATAATTTCCTAAGGTGTTCCCGTCTTGTTGTTTTTTTGAGACTTCCCATTTTATCTATTTCTTCATTAACAATTGAGATTTTGATTTGGTTAAATATGTGAATAATCTTACAATATTTGAATAATTCCTCTTGACTGAGATGTTTTTTCTTAACTGAGTTTGGTAAAATTGTCTTCAGTAAACTTATTTGTAATTTAAATATCTTATCAATATAAGTTTTGTAGGTTCTGCCATAGCTACTCAGCCCATATTCTACAACGGATTATTAAATGCATCGTCATTTGTTGCTGATCACTTAGCACTTTGCCATTTATGTATATCGAGGGTTGCGTGGTCAAACCCGATAAATCGAAATAATTGCTTTTTGAAATAAAAACTCTACATCACTTACGCATACTTATAGGTAGTTCTATTTTCAAAAAATCTTTTACGCTACTTATCGGGTTTCACCACGCAACTCTCGATATAGTAAAATATGTTTTATGTATAAAAATATCAGAAACGAGAAGACTAGTCTTTTAGAGTCCAACAGTGAACACAATATTTGCTACTGTACTGGTGAACGAATATATTTTGTCGTTCGATCACGCAAAGTTGTTAAGTTCCGGCTAATTATAGTAAATGCGAGCTTGCAGTCACAACAGCATATGTGAATTATTAAGCGGTTTCTACAAAAAAAAATTGTACTTCAAACTCTTATTATTATATTTTTTACTCGGCCTGTTTAGCCTAGTTGGTAGTGCCATTGCCTCCGAAGCTAGAGGTCCCGGGTTCGATTCCCGGTAAGGGCATTTGTTTCTGTGGTGAGCAGAGACATTTGTTCCTGAGACTTGGATGTTTTCTATGTATTTAAGTATATATCTATTAAATATATCGTCGTCTAGTACCCATAACACAAGCCTTGTTGAGCTTACTGTGGGACTAGTTCGATTTGTGTAAAAATGTCCCTTAATATTTATTTATTTATTTATTTTTTTATCGCATGGCAATCATTTTGATCCGTGATATCTTCGAGAAGACAGTACGGTTGCCAGTATTATACGAGTATGATATCTTATTGAATAAAAATATATTAAGTTCCTCGTTTCATTCATCATTACTTATTAAATGTTACCCCTGTACACAACTTTATATTTCAGTGCAATGTATTATGACGTTTTCATAATTAAAATGATTTGAGCATGAGTACGTTTCGTGTACTTATACGAGTATATTTACTGCAACGAGTTGAAATTGCATTTTCAATTAAGTTCGTTCATCATGTCGAGTCAAAAGCAGGCGTCAAAGCGAGCCGAGCTGAGGATGCCTGTTCAAAATACGAGTACTCATAGCTGTTTCATGATATTGTAGCCGCAGCTTGTAGTTGTGCCTCGATTTAAAGCACTGAAAGCGGTTTTAATGTAAGTTTACATTGGGTCGCAAGTAATAGTTTTGACATGTCCTTATGCAGCTTATTATATATTAAGTGTGTAATGAATTGAGAGCTGTCCCATTCCCATTACCAATCTAATGTCCCTTATCAAAACGCAGTAGAATAATATTAGTTCAGTAAAGTTAAGTATGTAAAACATTAGACGACCACTTTTGGCTTGTAACAGTTGTAACCCTGCCTACGAAGCCGGAGGTCTCGGGTTCGAATTCAGGTCCGGGTGTTATTCGTGCATTTATCACAAATATTGTTCCTGAGTCTTGCATGTTTCCTATGTATTTAAGTATGTATTTATCTATACAAGTATCTACATACTTGTATATCGTAGTCTAGTACCTACCCATAGTACCAGTTTTACTTAGTTTGGGACTAGGTCGATTTATTGTCCCCCAATCCCAATATTTATTTATTGATTCATTATAGCATGTTTTTCTGCCAATTTTATTTAAGGACGATAAGGTAAATATCCCATTGCTTGTCACTGACCCACTTGACACTTTCAGTCCTAATTAAAAACAATAAGAGTCGAATAATATGGTTTAGGAATTTATTTCTCTAAAAGAATGTTACAATTCACTTAAACTAGAGAAATACAAAATTATCTTAAGTTAATATCTTAACAGTGTACGAAAGTAGTAGCTAACATTATACAAAACAGTAGTTTCTACACCTTAATTATAATTAAACATAAAATATTTGAAAATGTGGGTACCATGTTTGTCTTGTTAGCTGGTCGTAGCAACCACCCGCACGAGCGCGACCCATCTGAGATCTTTAACCGACCAGCGTAACTTGAGCGAGAGATCCGCTGCCTCAGTGCGTTATCGGAAGACGTTCATCTGAGCGGTCGTTCCACTCGCCGCGCTCCGCAAGCGACTTGAATAGCTACCTAACAAGACTGCGTTTCTAGTATTAATACGTATCAAGTAGTGATTGCTATGGCGTTCATGACGATAACGGCCGTGATAGCAATATCATGTAAAAAATAAACAATTATAATAATATTGGCGTGTAATAATTATAATTATGTATTTTAATGTACATATATATGTAAGTAAATACTTTATTGTATATAGTGTTATATATTATATTATTATACACTGGGTAGGTTTAGTATTTTTAAGTGGTTTTTACTAGTTAGAAAAATAAAATAGAAGTGGAAATTATTTAAAATAGAAGTATTTTTAATTTGTAAAGTTAAATATCTAATATTAAGGTTACGTAAATTCGGAATGGTCTCGGATAATGTGTTTTTTAAGGCTCTTTTTATATATCTGAAATGATTTGGTTTCTTTTATTTGATTGGGCAGCTTATTATATAATTGGGCACCCTCGTACATTAAGTTTCTTTTACCATAGTACTTTGTACGCGGTGTTCGGAGGCATATATCATTAGCTCGCCTCAGTGTGCGTTTTCTAACGTGAACTTTAGTTGTAAATGATATTTGGGTGTGAACATTTTTATTAAGAATTTTTCTCACTAGGATGCATGTATTGTATTTATACATCTGAAACAGAGTCATTAATTGGGTTTCTTTATATACTTTTTCCGTTGAAGTTAGGTAATTAAAGTTAAAAATAAGTTTTATAATTTTGTTTTGGGCTCTTTGTAATGGTGATATATTTGTTTTGGCTGCACATCCCCATAGCTCAATCAGGTACTCGATGTGTGGTTTGACTAGTGAATTGTAAATGATATAGCGTACTGGTTTAGGAAAACATCTGATTGTTCCTCTGAGCATAGCCATAAGAGATGATAATTTTGACCGAAGTTTCTCGATATGAGGTTTCCAAGTTAACCTGCTGTCTAATATGAGCCCAAGGTATTTTTCAGATTCTACTTTAGTGATTGGCTTATTGTGTAAAGTTAAAGGTTGAGATTGAGAAATGTTTTTATTCTTGGCACTGAAAATTATATAGTTAGTTTTAGCTACGTTTACGGTTAATAGATTTTCTTGGAACCATTCCTGCAAGGTATTTAGGTCCTCTTGAGCTTGACTTACTACAGTTGTCACTTCGCTGCCAAAGTAAAATAAACTGGTATCGTCGGCATATAAGGAAATAGTCCCATTTAAGTTTAAGCTGCTTATGTTATTAATATATGTTAAGAATAACAGAGGACCCAAAATTGAGCCTTGAGGGACGCCATACGAAATTTTTTCAGGTGTACTCTGCTTATCGCCAATTTTTACTATCTGATAACGGTTTTCAAGATAAGATTCGATTATTTTTGCAGCAACTCCCTTTACTCCTATTGTGTGTAGTTTTTTTAGAAGTAGTTTGTGGCTGATAGTATCGAATGCCTTCTTTAAATCAATGAATACACCCAATGCTAACTCTTTTGCATCTATTCTGTTTTTAATGTTTGTTACAAGATCTACACAAGCGGACAGGGTATTTGATTTAGGTCGAAAACCATATTGGGCGGCAGACAAAAAGTTTATAGATTGTAGGTATTGCTCTAACCGGGTATATATTACTTTTTCTATAACTTTAGACATAACTGGAAGGACCGAAATCGGTCGATAATTACCTGGATCAGTTTTACTTCCAGATTTAAATATTGGGTTCATTTTAGCGATTTTTAGTGAATCGGGAAAAAAACCTCTTTTTAAGCAGTTGTTAATACAATTAGTTAATTCAACCACAATTAGGCTTTTGACAGATTTCATGGATTTACAAGAAATTCGGTCTAGTCCTGTGCTTGTATTTGTTTTGAGATTGTCAATTATTTTTTCGACTTCAAGTGCTGTTGTTGGTGAAAATTCAAATAAATCCACTGGATTATTGTATAACGAAATATTGGTAGATATATTATGGTATTGCGCGGGTATGTTATTTGCTAAGGTAGGACCTACGTTGGCGAAGAAATTATTGAAGTAATTACATATATCAGTGGCGTCCGTAATATAGCCGTGATCGGTCTCAATTTTTTGTGGTGGGTTTCCAGTTTTTTTTTATATTACTACTCAGCTCTTTTATTAAATGCCACATCTTACGGGGTTTATTTAAGCAATTTTCGAACAGATTTTGATAGTAAATACTTTTTGTTGTTTGTATAGTAGATTGTACTTCTTTCTTTTTAAGTAAATATTCTGCCTTAGCAGCTTCATCGTTTTCTGATCTTATGTGTATGTATCCAAGTTGATTTCTTTTGTTGATCGCCTCTATAATGTCTTTATTGATCCAATCAGTTCTAGGTGGGTTAAGTATTTTCGTTTTGTATATTTTACTCTTCTTTACTGCTTCTACAATTAGTTCCTGTAGTTTTTCCAAGTCACTGCTGCATTTACTTACGTCCGCTGCTTCCAGTTCCTTATTAAGTCGGCTAAAATCGATTGCTTGGTACTGGACTTTAACATTCTTCTGTGGTTTGAATTTATGCACTTCCAAATATAGTTGTTTGTGATCAGAAAGCATAGATTCTACGACTCCTATGTGACAGGAGATGTTTTCAATGTTAGAAGAGATATGGTCAAGTATTGTTTTTGTACTTGATGTTTCTCGAGTACAGTAGTTTAGGTCAATTTTGTTAAGTAAGTTGTATCCATTTTCGTGCAACATACGTTTATAGGCTAAGGTAGGTTGAGTTCGTTTCAGTAGGTCGTAATTGAAATCCCCGAATACTACTACTCTCTTGCGCCTAAGAAGTTGCTGTGAGTATGTCTCTAGAAAATGTTCATTATTTGTTCTTTCTGGTTTGTATACTGCACCGATGTCTAAGGAGAATTTGTTTAGGTGTACCCAGAGGAAGTGATTGTCATCTTTACATACACCTTCAATGAAATTGTGTTTGAGGTCGTTATGAACAAATATAGAAACTCCTCCTCCCCTTCTACTGCATCGGTAGTTATAATAGTGTGTGTAACTCGGCAATTGTGTTCTCTCGGCTTCTATTTCAGTTTTAATCCAGGTTTCGGTTACTATTATTACGTGTATTTTGTTAGCTGCTGATTCTATAACAGCCCGTAGCTCATCCAGTTTTCCAGGTTTCACGATACTGCGTATATTAGTGTACAAAAATGTTAAAGCTTTGCGGTCTGTTTTTAAATTTTGATAGCTATGTGTAGTTTGGTGTGTTATTTTCTCTGCTACAAATTGTTTGTCGTTGGGATCTCTATTGGGTAGTTTTTTGGAACAGCGACAATTACCTTAGGAACGCCTCTGATGTATTTTATTGTCAAGTTTGTCTCGCCATCGTCAGTTCTACGTTTTAATTCATCTTTGAGCGATTGCATTGTCTTTTTCTGAAGTGGTGTTTCATCGTAGTATATTTTGATGTCGGGTTTTACATTGTTTACCGTAGATCGTTTTCGCAAAATTGATTTGGCTGTGTCAGAAGTTGTGAAACAGGCCTTTATCGGGCGAGCTTTTCCTGTTATATATTTTCCAAGTCGGAATACTTTCTGTGGTACAGGGCATCCAGGTTCAATAGATTTTATTAATTCATTGACTTCATTGGAATCATGGCGTTTTCTTTCTTCGAAACTGTTGCTTACTATTTCATTTATCCCACATATTACTATATTTTTTTCTCTTTCCGCTCGCTCCTGAATTTCGGCGATCATATTCTCACATGTAGCTATACCACATATTTTAGAAGATACAGTTTCTTTAAGCATGCTTACATCTTTTTCGAGGGTGTTGATTTTCTGTTCAGTATTAATATTAAAATTCGTGATATTTACTAAATCCTGTTTAATTTTAAGTTGCTCGTTTGCTAATCTTTCTGTCGTGGTCTTTATTTCGGTAATTTGAGTTTTTATTTGTGTTACATCCTGCGATATGGCACTCAGCTGTTTGGTTTGAGTGGTTGCCATATTCGTAAGCATTGACATGATTTTCATTTCAAACTAGTGAATAATATACTGAATAATATGTCTAAACTAAGGCATTAAGCTGTCAAAACATTGGGAGGTTTACCTTATTTGATTCAGGAAACCCACAAAATAACCATCGAGAAGTAATATGTATCAATAAAAATAAAACATCCATTGTCTATTTCTGTGTGATTTATCTTTATTGTTATGAAGCAAATATAAATTATTTGAAATAAAAATTATAATTAACAGCTTTTCATGACTGATATTTTAATACGATTATTTATCTACGTAATTACTAAATGACGATACGGTTATAAAAATCAGATGCTATAAATTATTTCCAACATTCCATATTTCCGCATTTTAGTGAAAATAAATAAATTGGTTCGCTAAATATGAGGTCTGCCATGAAACTTTTAATGAGATTTATATAACAACATTCACAGTAGATACGTGAGTAAAAATGACATTTTAAAACCCGTATCTTACACGAGCAAGCAATATTGGAAAGCAATGTGGCATAAAGTACTGAAAGAAGAAAATACGATCAGACTTAGGCTGGGTTGCACCGACTTACGATCACATACCGATCAACGTTAAATATGGCGCCGGCAGCTGTCATGCCATATAAACTTGTCAAACTTTCCATACAATCAGATTTTAACGAACACCGCTTACGATTACAGACGGTTTGGAGCAACCCAGCCTTAAAGGAGTTGCAGGCGTCCATAGGCTGCGGTGACCGCTTACCATCAGGCGGGCCGTACGCTTGCTTGCCACCGATGTAGTATAAAAAAAAACGTGTGACAAAATACGTGGACATATGTGAATGAGGATAAAAACGAACTAAAAATCTAACTCTTATCACGTATTCGTTTGTTTTGTTCATAGCGTAGAGCGTAGATTAGAGCTCATCTCATACAGTTCGTGTATCTATTGAACGATTTAATATTTCGGAATTGTCGGATGACTGACTCAAACAACGTGGCATATTTGTATATAATATTCACACGTTCCTTTTCCATGATACAAAGCTTGAGCTATGTGAAAAACAAATGCCGGTCGAAGAACTTGGCGCGAACAATCGATTACCTTACTCATAATGGTTATTTTAGTTTCATTCATAATTTTCGGCGCGACGATATTTCCCCAGCGGTTCTTGAAACCGGCGGCGCGGCGGTACCATGAAAATTGAATATCGGAGTTCATCTCCGTCTTTGTCGCTCGAGTATTATTAGTGCGATAGAGATGGACTTCCATTTTCGATTTGCACAAATTTGCGCCGGCGCAAGGAAAGCGTAGGCGCTGTTTTCTTCCACTTGCTCACAATTGCTTCGTCGTCTCGCGGATTTGGACGTGCCAATTTGCTAGTTGCACGAGCACGCCGAATTTTAAATGCGTTTTGTTCTAATAATATATTTTAAGGTTGGTAAAAGTAAAATTATAATGGATAACATAAAGGATTAATTAATTCCTACGTATATGAGATTATTTCAGTCATTTTTGAAATTTATTATTAAACAAATCTCTTGGAATTTTACCTGCAATTATATTTATTTATTAATAGGATTCGCTTCGACAAAAATACCTAAAAATTTTACTACGTTAAATTTAGGATATAATTAATGACTTTATTGTAATTTATGTCTACTAAAAATAATACAATGATATTTTCCTTTGTTTCAGGCGGCTAAAATCAAAACTATGACGGGCCATGCGTAGTTGCTCTCAACTAGCTTCGACTTTCCACCTTCCTGTAAACAGTATAGCGAATAGTGTCACATATAAATACGGAAATGTTTTGATATGAATATTACAGTTATCTCTTTTAGTGTTTATAGTACACAAAGTTTATAGTGTCAGTGTCCAGTGTCGTGAACCACAGTTAACGTAAAAGAGTAGTGTAACTTCGTCATGTCTTCTCGGACGGGGCAACGCGGGACGTCCGTCGCGAACAGCCAGCGTCGGCAGCCGCGGTCTCGCTCGTCCACGAGGGCGGGAGAAAAGAAGACGAAGGGTAATGAGCGGACGGGGGCTACGAGCCTCGTCTCCATACCCAACACTATTAAGCTCAGCATGCTGAACAGCGGACTCATTTCATTCGGTGAGTTTAGTTTATCATAAGTTGAACTTAAAACATAGAATGCGACAAGAAATAATAACAATTTATAATAAAAAACTTAAATTAAATTAAAATAAAACTAAGTCTAAAAATGGCCCCCGCGGCATTGTGCCGAAGACGTTGGCAGCATTTCCTCGCTGAATGGCTAAGCTCATTTTTGTGCGAGGCAGCTGCCAGCTCTTTGGTCACTGGTAGTGTCATTAAGCCTCTTCACGATCTCTTTGAAAAGGCTCAATGCTCTAAACCCCACGGACCAAGTCTCGACACCGAATGGGACGAAATATGATGTTAATTGTACCTATCACGGCGATAAAATGAACAGTCAATTATTTAGAGTGAGAAAATAGACGATATTACACCCTCTTAGGATTAAATGGTCGTTTTAACTTTAGTAAATTTATGGAGCTAAGATCGATAGACTAAATGCTTATTTAAAAGCAATTTAACTTATCACTGGTAACTAAATCCAATACCATTTGCATTTTAATTACCTAGCAGTGAGGACAAACAAGAATAGCCCAATGACGTGAGCCCAACTGGCTGACTAATTTACTTGTCTAAAATCAGTGATGGGTAGTATTGAAATCATGCAATTCGATTTTCATTCCCTTCTAATAGTAATTACATACATACATTACCTAAATATGATTTTATTCAACTACAAATTACGACGTAATATAGTGAAAAAGGCAGCGTTCAAAATATTACATAACCAAAACTTATTGAATTAAATGGAAACTTGTACGTTGGTAAATTTTTCAGTTTTATTGGTGTTTGAGATTGAGATGTCCAATAATTCACCGAAACCGATCAAGATCCGTGCAGGCCCCGTCACGCCAGCGACAAGCGTGTAATCCAACGTAAAACTTCAAACGTTATCTGAAATTACCTTTATTCACCTAATTAAAAAAGTTGTAACAGCGACAAAGCGGGAAAGTCGCATGAAAAGTACGGCGTCAATGCGTAGGTGCTAAACCACCTCATTTGTTTTTGAAATACGTGTGAAATAAAAATAAAAAACTTATTTTAACTTTGACTTTATGGAAGCTCGTTTAAACACGATCGTGACCAACTTAGTATGTATTTAAGTATCTAATATAAACCAAGCGTTATCCCAGTTAATTTCTAGAGAATCATGTTTATACGATGAACTGATGACTTGGTGAGGGTCGCGGGTGTCCGCTGGATGCGGGTGGCGCAGAATCGGTCATTGTGCAAGTTTTTGGGGAAGGCCTATGTCCAGCAGTGGGCGTCCTTCGGCTGATATGATGATGATAATGATGCTGATGATAGGTTTATAACAGGTCTGAGAGGTAAGAAAGCGAAGCCATCGGACTTTCCAACCTAAGCTTAGCCAGCGGGTAATACAATATAATGAAATGAGAACGATGTACTCGTAAAATAAGGTAAACACTTATTCAGTCAGTACCGTAGGTGAGAATTAAAAGTCACTGGCCTGAACTCTGATCCGAAACAATGGTAGGTAGGTAGATCCATCGCGATGTAGGTAAAGGTGGCCTGTGATTTTCTCCGCTGGACTATAACTGGCAGGGTCCATTCGCAGTTTCACCAGGCAGCACAGGTAAAATATAAACAGCGGCGCGGTACGTTGCAGCTACAGAAGATACGTAGCGAGTGATTCCCATTTGTTCTATGGAACAATGACGTCATAGGACAAAATAGAATATATTTTCCCAAATAGTCCTATAGAACTACATTCTAGCTTTTTACCCCAGCTTACTTACCAGTGACGCAATAGAACAAAATAAGACTTCTCTTTTCCCACATTGTTCCATCATGGAACAAAATAGTAATTATATTTCCTAGTTGTTCTATATTAAAAAAAAACCTTTTTTTAGTATTTTACCTGACGTAACTTTAGTCGATTTTAATTCCGTGGAGTGACGTAATGTTACAAGGAATAGTTTAACACTTTCCAAGAATTGGGCATCGACTTCACGGATTCAAATTATTGGGATGGTTGTCAAGTCGAAACAAATATGCAATATGTTTTGAGTTTAGTTATTTATTTTTAATTATATTTTTCTATTGTATTTACAACCTCGCACCAATACAATTGAAAATTTTGCGAGGGAATGTTAATCAACATTTTTTTAAATTGTGATGAATGAATGAATTAATGATTTTTTTTAATGATGATTTTTTAGTAACAAATGAAAATATATATTACCATGTATTCTATAGAACAACGTGATACACTGCCATATCATTTTGTTCCATGGCATAACAGTTCTATAGAACAAATGATAATCCGGCATCCTAAATGTTCTATGGAATAATTAGGAAGTTAAAATATAATTTTGTCTCATGACGTCATTGTTCTATGGGACAAATGGGAATCACTCTACGTAGCGAGGCAATAAGGGCTGTAAGCAATCCCGTATGCTTTAAATTTGTCTGCGACCCATCCGAGCCTCATTTGTATTAAGACCAAAGACGGCTAAATGAGGTTTGGATTACTTTGAGCTTGAAACTTATTTGTAAATTTTATAATAAATACCTGCGTGCAAAGTTGCAGCACCTTACACTACCGCTCATAATTGTTTAGGCACCCATACCTTTTTCCATACATCTGTATACAAAAATGACTTTCAGAAATACACTGCCATGTCAGAGTCGCTAGACAGTTTTTCGTGCATTTTGCATTTTTTATTTAGAGACCCCCCTTTTAAAATGGTAGTTTTTTTTTGCTATGACTTAAATAAATTGCTGGTTCATAGAAAAGTGTAGTGTATTTGTATGAACCAGCAATTACTAGTTATTTAAGTCATTGCAAAATTACTGTGGCACCGATTTAAGGCTCAATAAGTCAGCTAAATAAAAAATGCATAATGCACGTTAAACTGTCAAGGGACTCTGACTTGGCAGTGTATATTTCTCAAAGTCATTTTATGTATGGAAAAAGGTATGGGTGCCTAAATAATTACGAGCGGTAGTGTATACTCGTATGTATTAACTATGTACAGTATTTACAATTTGTTTAGAAAACTATGCATATTAGCAATTAGCAAGTTAAATTTAATGATAAGGATTAAATCTATTTTCAACCCGATAGCAAAATTCCAAGATTTTTTTTCCGTAGAAAAAACAAAACACGGTCGTTAAAAAAACTGTACTTCTTTTTCAAACCGGCCAGCTATCGGACACACAACGGAGGTTTCCCGTGTTACAAGCCAAAGGGTAAAAAGGACCCTACTACAAAGACTCCGCTGTCCGTCCGTCTGTCTGTCTGTCCGTTTGTCACCAGGCTGTATCTTATGAACGTCATAGTTAAACTGATGAAATTTTCACGGATGATGTAACAGAATAAAATAAGTATTTAAGGGGGCTCCGATACTACGAACGTGATTTTTTGTAGTTTTAAAGATAAGACGGAAACCTTTGTACGCGAGTCCGACTCGCACTTGGCCAGTTTTTATAATGTTATCGCATGTCTAGTATCTACCGAACTATGTGGTACAGTCAGCCTCAGTAATAGCTGGACATTTTGGGACTTTGTCGCTTTCACCCGTTGGAAATTTAGTATGACAGTCTAAACATTACAAAGCTGTTCAGTCGCTTGTGAAACCGACCGTTCGAAATAATATGAATTTTTCGAAATTCGAATAACCCGACTTTATAGTTAAAAAACCGGCCAAGTGCGTGCCGGGTCACGCACAGAGAAGGCTTCCGAAATCGACACCTCCTAAGCTACATTTAAAACCACTATACAATACAACACAGTCAATAAAAAAAGGTCGTATCTTCATAGGGAAGTTACGGCACTTAAGCTTTTTTGTTTGGGCAAGACAGTTTTTCAGCAATAACTCAAAAACCGTTAAACCTATCTTATTCAAACCAAAAATCGTTGAAAGTATTTTTACATCATCTTGATTTTTTCAGAATTTTAAACTTCATTGGTTGGAAACAAGAGTGGGGGGGGGGGGACACTTTTTACGACTTTGACAGCTAATATCTCACCAACGGTTGACTTAAATGAAAAAGTTTTTTAGAAACCTCTGTCATTTTTGAAGGCCTATCCATAGATACCCACACGCCTATGTGCATTGAAAAAAAAATTGACCTCCTGTTACATGTAGCATACTCCTTGAACGGACAGAACGGACGGACGGACAGACACGGTGAATCCATAAGGGTTCCGTTTTAGCCATTTTGGCTACGGAACCCTAATAACTTAAGGAGAGTTCGGATATTAGTGAACACAGTCGCATGTTACGGTGCAATGACTTAAAAAGAGAAAAGTCTTAAAATTATCTGAGTGAACAAGTATCACTTATATTGTTATCGTCAGATTAGTATGTTGACCTATAAAGTCTAGGTCGACATCACCTCGCCGAAAAACTTATCTAGGGTGTTTATGTTTCCAATCAAAGTGAAGCTATGTAAATTAACATTGGCATTATGCATGACTATAATATGTCAAAAACATGATCATTTAAAAGTTAATTAGATTAATCCTCCTTAGAAGCCCAAGCTTTAAAACGCGATGTCGTGATTTAGCATTATACGCGAAGATTAGTAGACACTCAGCGCTAACTCCGCACTCAATCTACGCCATCAAAGAGATAGTTATTCATCGCCAAACAGCTCCCTTCAAAGCATACACAGAATAAATTTGAATCAGAACGCAAAACGACGTAAATATAACTTCTGAATTTACATACATATGTTCTTATAGTTTCTGAAGATATGGAGCAAATTTTCCACTCCGGTAATCGCGCCTCGAATGTTCCGCTAGTTGGTGAAACAAACAATAAATAAAGATAAGGCATGGAACAATACCTTAAACATGTGAAAAGCGAGTCTGGTGGTTTGTTCAGGTAATAAATTTGTTTTGAAGTTCCGTTCATCGCGTATGCGAGTGGCGCGAGAATTATTAACATTGCAGGGGTTCCAATGTGACGAATTTTATTGGCGAATAAACGGTGAACATATATGGTGGAACAAAAAAGTTATTGAATTTAATGTTTTAAAGAGTAGAATTGTCTTCAGTACAAGAGTGAATAGTTTATAATTTTTGAACCAGTGAAATACATCATAGATCTTGACATCACTTTCCATACATTTTACATGTTAGGAGCCTCGGGAAGTAAATATCAAATCAAATTAGTCATTGCTAAAAATCTTAATAAATAAGCACAATTAGCTCGCATTCAATTTCTTTTCAATATTATCAATTTGTAATTTTAAAGTCAAAACTGATTGGCATTTACTAACATAACTATATGTGAACTTGAATTTAAACTTACGTGAGTCATGTTTAAAGCTTTACAACTTAAACGGTTGAAACTCACGTATAAATTATGCCTTATCTTAAAACCCATTGCAACAAAAATGAAAACATGCCGCCCGGAGTGACAATTTATTAAACTGTTAATAAAACAAAAAAATATTGAATATTTATTTATTTATATTAAAGAACTCGGAAACGACTCCATCGATTTGGATAAAATATATAATTCTCCCTGAATTTATATATTACTTATATCCAAATCGACGGAGTGGCGAAAAATCGACGTAGGTATGTCTCATCTACGGAAAAACTCGTATTCTCCGGCAAAACTTGAAATTTGCTCGTACTTTTCTTTAAGTTTTTGTTCAATAAGTACAAACTTTACAATCAATTCCAATATCTTTGATACAAGATAGATAGGTCCGATATACATTTCCAATGGTAGGTATACAAAGTAATACAAACCACCAAATATACAGTTCATTTTAACAAAACTTTTGAATGTGAAAATAATAAAGATGGAAGACGTTATGTCTACCGTGAGCGTTTGATTGATCGCTTACAACCTGCCCAATTACTTTTCAAATCTCGTCTAAATCACAAAGCACGCTCAAATGATTTATTATCGTTTTTACATCGTCAATCATAAAATTGGCTGGTAAAATCCAATGATCGAAAAGGTTTCGTTTTAACATTCTTCTTCTTCCGCGGTCCCTCATTACTGAAGCTCGCGACCACGTACATATGCTCTGTCGCCATAGGCCATGTGGATCGCACTCTTGAGTACTGCCGCCAACCACCTTCTTTACAGCATCAGACCATCTCGTGGATGCTCTACCTTGAGCACGCCTGGTGTCCATTTGACCTAGGATCATCAGCTTCTCTGGGTTATGCTTTTTAGACTGCATGATATATCCAAAAAAGCTGACATGCACTCTCGGCATATCGTGGAGAGGTGTGTGATGATTTTCAATTGTTGTAGGATGGACAATTTTTTTTTTAATAATAAATAGATAAATAATGGGTGACAATCTTACACAAATCGACCTAGTCCCAAACTAAGCAAAGCTTGTACTATGGGTACTAGACGACGATATACATACTTATATAGATAAATACATACTTAAATACATAGAAAACATCCAAGACCCAAGAACAAATATCCGTGATAAATGCACAAATAAATGCCGTGGCCGAGATTCGAATTAGTTTTCTTAGCCGTCCAGAATAGGCGCAGAAGTCTTCGCCAACACCACATCTCGAAGCGGCGACTTTCTTCTTTGCCCAATCGCAACTCGTGATAGTCCAAGCTTCGGCACAGTACACAAAAGTCGAAAAGACCAGGGATCGAGTCAAGCGTACCGGTTATATTATTATACCGGTTATATTATTGTATTAGGATAGAATAGGGTATACCTTGAGCTTAACAATCTGATTACAAATTATTTCCTAGTTTCCCATCAAATTGGAATTTGATGGGAAATTGGGATTTGATACCATGAACTTTGTATTCCGTACATTATTCTGAACCAATTGAGCTGTCACGGGGATCTCTCGTGTTAACAAAACTTCATTATTTTTTATTATTACGCCTTGTCGCTGTCGCTTGCGCAGTCGAGCTTGATCTTTGCTGTGACAACGGATTTCCACTAGTCACCACAACAATGCTTCTACCATGCCACCTTAGGAAATCACGTGCAGCAATCACGGGTGTGGTATTAAGTGAGAATTCCGATTAGGTACGCATCTAGTTCTTATGGATCTCAAGTGAGTTGACAGGCAGTAGAGTGAGGGCAGGTAGTGAATATGTTGTGAATCACTTTTGTTTCTTGTCTCAGCCAGTGAGGTATGAAAGTGGGAATGTGCCTGTAACGTTTCCGGGACGTTTTAAGATGATTTAAAATATAACTTTGAATATTTTCGAGAATTCAAAAATGCGGTTTTACTTAATTTTTATTCTCTATTTGATTTCATCGAAAAAATGAAATGTTGTCAATTATTGATGAGTTGATCATAATGATTGATTAAGAGTATATAATGTTATTTTTTTCCTTGACTATGAATTAAACGATGTGTTGCTCTGTAAACAAAGGTTTATTTGCTTGAGTCTTAAATTCTATGACAAAACTTTACCAATTATAACATTCTCAAATGATAGAAAGCTCACCTGTAAACAAAGAAACGACATTTAACGTTTATTATTCACTGTGTCAATTCCTTTGTAAATCCTTTTTCACCGATGTAAGTAAATTTATTTAATATGGTTAAGTTTCATACACCATATCAATCTTTTCATAACCTCCAAAAGTCCACCTTACATTGACACTTGACAACACTCCTTTACCAATGAAATCGCGCTGCTTTACTGACAGAACGAGTCGCGGCAAAATTCAAACTAAAGAAATGATATAACCATTTCTTTACATCTCCCCGGCAAGAGAAGAAAATTTACAGTTAAATTTTCTTGAAGACCACCCACAGATCTATGCTTCACCCTCTTGATATTATATTGTAGAGGCTGGTATCAACTTTGTGATATGGAAAAGATTTGATTCCATTTTTTTGTGACTTGTATCTATCCTGTATATCGAATTAGATATTTTCTCTAAAATCTCATATGGCCCAATTCTTAATTCGTCCAACTTCTTCCTGTTTAACTTATTACCATTTTCCACATATACCATGTTTCCTACTTTAAATTCGTAGTATGTCCGGTTTTTTTCAAATATTCTTTTGTTGTAGTCATGTGATTTTATTGTATTTTGAAGGGCTATTTTCCTGTCTTCAATCCAATCAGTGTGTGACTTTCTTAGTCTTAATTCCGTTGGTAAAATTGTGACATCTGTCCCATATAAAAGATAGCTAGGTGAAAAACCGGTAACTGAGTGGCACGTTTCATTATATTGCTTAACACATTCATGAGCTATGGTGGTCCAGGATTTCTTTTTTTCTTCTTCGTTTATTCTGCATCTTATTTTATTTACCAATGTTTGGTTTAGCCTTTCATTTAGGCCATTTGAAAATGGAGCATTGACTGCTGTAAATACCATAGGTATCTGCTTGTCCTTTAGGAATGTCTTGAATTCTTTCGAATTAATTCCTGGGTATTGGTCGGTTAGAAGCATACCAATGTCCTCTACGTCCGTTATGCTCATAACCAGTTTTACAAAATCATTTGCACTCTGAGTTTTCGATGTTAAGATAAATGCATAGCGAGTAAAGTGATCTACTAAGAGATGCAGATATTTCTTCGTTGATCTAGAGCCTCCGAAACCCCCAATAGTGTCAATCGATATTATTTCAAATGGCTTTGTGGCCGGACCTAGATGTGACATGAAGCCATATTTGTTGTGTCCCCTTGATTTGTTTTTAATGCATATTTCACAGGTCCTACATACCGTTTTTATATTTTTTGTCAAGTTTTTTGTTGTAAAGAGCGGGCTCATTGTCTTCTGCATCTGTCCAATTCCGATGTGACATAGATTTTTATGTATTGTTTTTGAAAGTTTAATGCAAAATTCTTCTGATATAATTATTTTGTCTTTATTCCTTACCTTCTTGAAGAAGATCATGTCTTTTTCAATTAATTTGCTTTTATTTTTTTTTATTTCCTCATTTTTATATTGATCTGTTCGAATATCGTCCAGTTTTATAAAGTTCACAAGTTTGAGTTGTTCATTTGTGTTTTCATTTGGCTCTAATACGGGGTTTCTGCTAAGGCAGTCAGCTTCTAGATTGTGTCTTCCAGGTGCATATTTTATTGTTAAATCGTATTGTGACAGATAATATGTCAAGTCGCCTAGTTCTTCGTCAGTTCTTGATTTCAAATTCATGTTTTCTAGCGGTTTATGATCCGAATAAACCGTGAATGCTTTTCCTATTAACCAGTATTGCCAGTACTTAACCGCTTCTTTAATAGCTAGGCATTCTAAATATATTGCTTTTTTCTTTTTTTGTGCTTCATTAAGTTTTTTTGAAAAGTATGCTACGGGTTTTTCCTTTCCCTCAGGCTGTACTTGTTTTAAGATAGCTCCAACACCTTCCAAGGAAGCATCGGTGTAAATATTTATAGGTAATTCTTGATCAAAAATCTCCAGTACTGGTTGAGAGCATAGTAGGTTCTTTACGGTATCGAATGCTTTTTGACACTCTTCTGACCAAACGAATTTTTGATTTTTTCGCAGTAACTTGTGCAATGGGTCTAGTATTATTGCACTCTGTGGAATATATTCATGGTAAAAATTAATTTTGCCTAAGAATTGTCTAATATTCTTTTGAGTTTTTGGTACAGGAAATTTTTTTATTGAAATCAAATTGTCGTTCACTGGTTTAACTGAGTTGTTCTGTATGATATGTCCTAGATATTTTACCGCGTCTGAAGCAAATGTACATTTCGTAAATTTTAGTCTAAAGCCCTCTGTCTTAATGGCTTCTAGTAATTGTGTGAGATGTTTGATATGCTCGGCAAAAGTTTTTGAAAATATGAGGATGTCGTCTATGTAGTTAACAGCGAAATCAGTAAGCTTGTATTTTCTGAGTATGTTACTTAAAATTCTTTGGAAAATGGCTGGTGAAGTCTTAAGGCCAAAAGGAAGACATGTCCACTGAAAATGTCCCTCCTGTGTCACAAATCCTGTCTTTTTCCTGTCTTCAATTCGTAATGGTATAGACCAAAAAGCCGAGTTGATGTCTAATGTTGAAAAAAAACTACAATTTCTGGTCTTCACCACTAACTCTTCAATTAACGGAAACGGTTGCGCTTGAGGTATTATTATTTTATTTAAATCTCTGAAATCTATGCAGAGCCTGGATTTTCTGTTGTCTTCTTTTTTAAATGCTAGAGTAACCGGTGCTGCAAATGGGCTGTATGATTCCTCTATTAGCTTGTTGTCTAATAATTTTGCTATTTGCTCTTCTATCTCTTTTTTATCCTGTATAGTGCATCTGTATGGTCTCTTACTGGTGTATTTATCTACTAACAAGTCTATCCTTGCTTCATATCCGTTGACCGTTCCTATATCATATTTGTTTCTCGCAAAAACGGATTCATATGTGGTTACTAACTTGTTAATTTCTGATTTTTGACTCTCATCTAAATGGTTTATTTTCATTTCAAAGTCGTGTTCTTTTACGTGTTCATTGAAATTAATTGTGTAATTATCTGAAGTTTTAATGTTTTCTTCTATAATTTTACCTTTAAAATCAATCTCATCTTCAGTAGTAATTCCTTCCATTTTGTTCGTATTTTCGTATTTTCTGTGTAGTTTCTGGGTTATTGTCAAGTCTTCATTTTGTATCAATCTGAAGGTTTTTATTAAGTCAAGTCCTATTAAAAAATCATATTTGAAGTTTTGTTCATCAATAATATATACATCTACAAATTCCTCCAAATTTAAAATTTTTATTTTTAAATTTGTCAAACCACTTGTCTTTTTAACACCATTAATTGTTATTAGGGCTGCTTCGTTCAATTTATTTCCCTTTCCTTTTATTTTCAATAATTTTGAATTAATCAGAGAAACATTTGAGCCGGAATCATAAACTCCGTTTATTTGTAATAAATCGTTTATTAGTAGTTTGACATTTATTAATGGTGTGACTGCTCGTTTTTTTGATTAGTTTCATTCAACTCAGTTTCGATCACAGAATTATTCACATGTTTAATGAAATTTTTCTTTATCTTATCTCCTTCTTTTGTTCTAAACCAGCATGTAGCCTCTGGATGATACCGACTGCCTTTATTCAATTTCTCACAAATTTTACATGGACTTTTTTCTTCATTTTTATCGTTAGTTCTTATTAAATTTCCATCTCCAAATTTCCTTCCAGGTAATAATGATTTTTTTTTTACCATATGTTCATATTTGCTCACTTCGTTAAATAAATCCACAGTGTCTCTAAGTGCTTCTCGATCAAATTTATTCAGAACAAATTCTGGCAAACCAGCCGCTATGAGGTCTACTAATGTACCTGAATCGATCGATCTTCTCATATCCAACAGCAGTTTTTCTTTTCGTATGGCATAATCCAACAGTGATCCATCCTTGTATTTAAACGACAGTGCATATGTTACCGAGCTCCAACCCTTGTTTGCAAATGAGTTACAAAAATTGTTTTTCCAAGTTACCCACTCCGAATTTATAGTGAATTTGATAAGCATGGAACTATACCAATCTACACAACTCTTGTCCATAAACAATCTCAGTAGTTCAATCTTTTTCTCATCCGTTGTGACTTCAAAGCGCTCACACTCTTTTTCAAAAATATCAAGCCATTGCTTGGCGTTTGGGTTTTTACTTGTAAATTTTTCAAGGACAAACTTTTCTGCAATGTTTTTCAAGTTTTGCTGTTTCGGTACCTGTGTGTTTTCTAATAATTTCTCAAACAACTTTTCCAATGAGTCTATTCCTTTTGCACCCACAGCAGTAGCTTGTTCTGGGTTTATTTCTTCTAAAAACTGATCCCCAAACTGTAAATTGCCATCTTCATCTATGTAGGTTTTTTTCAGTTCCTCTGTCAATGTAATCCAAACCCTTCGAGTTTGATATCTTTTTGTTAAACTGTTTTTCACTCTACTGTAAGCTGATGTTTTTAATATTTCTTTGTGATGACCAGCTGCTTGTAGTGTTTCTGGTATTGCATACACCTTTTCGTCACTCGTTGTTATTGAGGGTATAGCCAATATATTAGATTTGCCATCACTTCCCGGCAACACCGTAAATTCGAAACGCAATTTCTCCATTTTTAACTGACATAAATAAACAGTAATGTCGTTTTATAATGTTATTTTTTTCCTTGACTATGAATTAAACGATGTGTTGCTCTGTAAACAAAGGTTTATTTGCTTGAGTCTTAAATTCTATGACAAAACTTTACCAATTATAACATTCTCAAATGATAGAAAGCTCACCTGTAAACAAAGAAACGACATTTAACGTTTATTATTCACTGTGTCAATTCCTTTGTAAATCCTTTTTCACCGATGTAAGTAAATTTATTTAATATGGTTAAGTTTCATACACCATATCAATCTTTTCATAACCTCCAAAAGTCCACCTTACATTGACACTTGACAACACTCCTTTACCAATGAAATCGCGCTGCTTTACTGACAGAACGAGTCGCGGCAAAATTCAAACTAAAGAAATGATATAACCATTTCTTTACAAGTATATTTATTTTATTATACTTTGAATTTAGAATTGTATAATAGGGCCGGTACCTTACCAACAATATGTGACGTGTCTCCTTTATATCCTCAGTTTCATGTCTCCACGTCACGTCATCTATCGTGTTATTGGCACGTTCTTTTCAAGGCAATAATTGTAACATTCCTACAAGAACTGTATGCCTGGTAATTTAGTTGACAATCAGGATATCTTTCATATAGCAATTTACCGTACATTTTATGCACGAAGCATATTTTTGGTAATTACCGTGACATTTAGCCGTTAGTCTTCCTGTCAAACTGCTGCATTTACAGCAAATGCTAGAAATGAAAATGCCATATTTTTTGCTAAAAAGTATAGTTCGTTTCTTCTGACCTTCCTGTTAACATCACCGCTCTTTAATTAAATGTTAGCTACAATGTATATGAAAATGTAACGTCAAATATGGCACTATGTCGAGTCAGTACCTCATTGAAATTCAGCCGCACCGGACGATGCCCACGCGGTACTCGTACGTGAGCGCATTATGTGCCCGCGTCAGGCACGCCTCGTGTGTTTTTCTGTCAACAGTCTTCTGTTTATATTTTGTTTCACACTCCTAGGGTTCAGTTTATAACATACTTATTTGTAACGAGAAAGCATATAGAATGTGCCCCGGGAGGAATAGTATGTAGGAGTACACGGAAGTATTCTTGACCATGTTTATAAAATTAAATGTCATGTCACTAAGCTGGATTCGGGTCAATTTTTATGTATGTATTTTATTTTTTGTTACATCTAATAAGGGCTTAGGTACACATCCCGATCACGATGTATATTATACTAGCGTTTGCCCACGGCTTCGCCCGCGTACTAAGCGTAATTTTTAACCGTCTACAAAAAAGAGGTTCTCTTTTACCCGTATGTATGTATGTATTTATGTAGGTATGTATGTATGTTTGTCCACGATTATCTCGCGTTTGACTGGACCGATTTAGATGCGGTTTCCACAAAAGTAGTTGTTACATTCTGGGGCTTTCGGTAAACGAAGTTTGGTGATTGTGATTCATTAACAGATGAACAAATGAAAAGTCAGTATACATTCTGAGAACCGGCAAACTGTTGAATTTCATTTGATTTTGGTAAAAATAAGGATCGAAAACTATTATCATACATTTCCGAGAGGCCGAAGGGGAAAGGGCCGATGAAATAAATGCATGTCTTCAACGGTAAAAATATCTGTGTACTACAGTAACATCAATAGAAGGTCTGATAACGACCAAGCAGCGGTCATAAACTCTGGTCCTTTGAAGTACAGAAATACGGCTAATTCAATATCACGTGTAACCCTTATTTTTCCTAAAATTAAATTTAATAGGTAGGTTTTGCCAGATCCCATTGGAGCATCCAAAAAGAAAATTTGGCCTCACTTCCATTCGCACTCCTTACTATTTGCTCGTATACTGACTTTTGTTCATCTGTTGATGAATCATAGTTCTGCCTGACTAACCCCTCTAAAACTATCACATCATACCCAAAAATCTGTTAGGATACGCGGGGCTTGTTCCATATCTCAAAAGCAAAAAGAGACCCTTATTCCCAATTCACGTGTGGCTGTCTGTCAGTCCGTCTGTTACAACTGATTTGCTTTAAAACTACTGGACCGATTGAATTGCAATTTGGCACAAACTATCAAGCTATTGAAAACTCACGGCACTTAAGTCCTTTTGTTTGGGCAAGACGGTTTTTCAACGATATCTCAAAAAATTGTTAACCTTTCTTGTTGAAACCAAAGGTCGCTGAAAGTATTTACTAATATGCACCATCTCATTTTTTTCAGAATCTTAAACTTCATACTTTGGAAATTACAGTGAGGGGACACAACTTTTACGACTTAGACAGCTAATCTATACTAATATTATAAAAAGGAAAAATTTGATTGTTTGTTTGCATTGAATAGGCTCCACAAGTACAGTACCGATCTGAAAAGTTCTTTCACTGTTGGGAAGCTACACTATTCTTGGGTGACATTGATATGGGCTACATTATATTTTCAAAAAATTAAGGATTCTTACTAAAACTCCAATAATGTAACCCAAGGTGTATAAAAAAATCCTAAAATATTCTTTACATCGCGTGCGCTGCGAAAACTATTGATGATAAAATAACTATTTGTTAATTATTTGTATGGGCCGGGCTGCTAGTGTGTAATACTAATCTAAAGGTTGATGAAAAGGAAAAAAATATAGAAACCTCTATGTCATTTTTAAAAGCCAATCCATAGATACCCCACACGCCTATATAGTAACATTAAACTTTTTTTTACAATCCTTGGCATGTATGGAGTGCCAAATTTTACCTCGGATTCGTATTAAGAGACCTTTCGGACGCTCAAATATTGAACGAAATCGGGACGGAAAAAAAGAAAATCAATATGGCCGCTACTTTCACAAGTTTTACCTCGGATTCGTATTAGGGGACCTCTCGGACGCTCAGACATAGATTTTGAACTAAATCGAGATGGAAATATCGAGAATAATGGAAACGAAATCGAGATAAAAATCAATATGGCCGCCACTTTTTTCTAATTTTACCTCGGATTCGTATTACGAGGCCTCTCGGACGCTCAGATATCGATTTTGAACGCAATTGGGAAGGAAGTAAAGAAAATCAATATGGCTGCGACTTTTTCCAAATTTTAGCTCGGATTCGTATTAAGAGACATCTCGGACGCTCAAATATCGATTTATGTCGAATTCGTATCGGACGGCACAGATTAATAAAACCACTTACAATACATTGAATCAAAAATGGTCGTATCTTCATAGGGAACTCACGGCACTTCATGCATCCCTAGACCTTATAAGGAACCTATACGTGCCAAATTTGGAATCTCTAGGACCAGCGGTTTGGGCTGTGCGTTGATATGTCAGTCAGTCAGTCAGTTTCTTCTTTTATATTTAGACGACCTGTTTAGCCTAGTTGGTAGTGACCCTGCCTCCGAAGCTAGAGGTCCCGGGTTCGAATCCCGGCCAGGGCATTTATTTGTGCATTCTTCACGGATATTTGTTCTTGGGTCTTGGATGTTTTCTATGTATTTAAGTATGTATTTATCTATATAAGTATTTATATCGTCGTCTAGTACCCATAGTACAAGCTTTGCTTAGTTTGGGACTAGGTCGATTTGTGTAAGATTGTCCCCCAATATTTATTTATTATTATTTATATATTTAGAAGTATACGTTAAAAAAAATATAAAACTAATCATACCAATGTCAATATGTAACATGCGATTTAATTTGTAGATCATATTTTGAATCTATTCTAGTCTTTCAGTTATTGCCTAATTTGTCAGCAAAGTATCTAAAATCAAATAACAGATTAATAAGAGATTATCGGATGATTTACAGACTGAAGTAAACTTCTACCTCTGCATTCTTTGCTAATTTATTGGACAAAGTTATCCGAAGTAACACTTTGTAACAAACATAATTTGGAAGACGCATAATTTATGAGGATAGGGAAATTTTAATTTATTTGTTAACGTTTGAGTAGCTACAGTTTGGTTATATTATAATCCCATCAAAAACATAAATGCGAAAATGGCAGCCAAGTTCACCGACAAAACAATTGAGATCTAAATGGGCGCCAAGTTCCGTAGATTACCTATCTGAAAAGTTGCCAAGTTTGGCACTAGATTGTTTACAGTAAAACTAATTTACTGCGGCTTAATGCATTTTGATCCCTAACTAGGCAGTTTTCTAAACAGTATGTTAAAATAACATAAAAGCTGTTGGATATTTAAGAAAACTGCCAAGGTAAAGCTCAAAATGCATTAAGCCTGTTGCGGTGTACGTTAAAAAATCTGACTGTATGGAAAGTTTGACAAGTTTCTATGGGATGACAGTTGCCGGCGCCATATTTGACGTTGATTGGTATGTAATTGTAATTTGGTGCTACCCACCCATAGAGTTCCTTATCAGACTAGAGTTTAAAAGTGTAGCTAACCAAATTTATGGATAACTGATATATAATCTAGTATTTTTTTTTATCTTTGCATCAAATTAAATTGTTATTGTATATACTTATTGTAATTACTTACCAAATTTATGAATTTCTGTTTTTTTTGTAAGTACTTTTTTCTTTTCTATAAATTTAACTTGGCAAGACATCTCTAGAATTCACTCCCTCTCAACATCAGACAAGCCCCATGCAAGTTTGCTTTCAAGTGAATGCTGCGTAAGCATCTGCTTAAACAAGAATTCGACTAGCATCCACCCCTATAATTATAGTATGTATTTAATATGAAGTAGTATACCTATTCTTGTATGTATGTAACTTATATAAATATCTTGGATTTACTTATGTTTATTTGTAGTGTATATATTGATTTCGTCTTTGCTTTTCTTATTAGATATTATCAAACTTTTTTCTTTGCACCTTTCATAAATCTCTGTTTAGGCCAATGGTTGGCTGGTAGAGAATGCCATTTGGCATTAAGTCCGCCATTTGTACAGTTAAAATATTGTACAATAAAGTTTAAATAAATAAATAAATTACCATTGTATATAGTACGTATCAATTACGTAGTTACATATTGTAAAGAACCACGGTCATCCCTCACCGACCGCTCCCAGAAAAATTAGGTCAGGCCTCGAACCATACACAACATTGACATTATTACCATTAATCTTGGCCATGTAAGCGGTCTCCAATGGGTAAACATTCACTACTCTCAACCACATTTTGGTATCCGTAAAGCGAAGTGACAACTGAGCTGAGAAAGCTATCTCTATCACACTGGCATGATGCTACGCTTTGTGTCTCAAATATGTTACGGCCTTGGTTGTCAGTTTAATTTAGCCAGACTATAACTAGAGTTAAGCAAATAAAACATTTCGTGCGGCATTATTGGGTCGCCCATTCTATTAGGCCTAGCCAATCGATCTTAAGCTAACATGCCTTATTGGTAAGGAACCTTGACTGGCTGAGATGAGACTAATTGTATTTGAGTTTTTGTTAAAGTGCAATGGTAGAAATAAACCCAAACGCGTAAAATGTTTCGATCTCATCTGTGGTTCATTCTTTAGTTGGGTTCTAATAAAACCTGATTTTCAGCCTGAATTAGTGACCAGTCAATTGGTACCTTCATAAAAGAGTGCTACAATGTCCGGTCCCAGTCAATTTATATATTGACTTAGAATAACTATGTATAGTGGTTCGTTCCGAATTCTAAACTCGCGATGTACTCGTGGATGCGTGCTGCGCCATCTAGTAGTGTTTAGAGAGGCTATGTGTTCAGTATACTTATTACGTACGAATCCGTATATCTCGGCAATTGACATTAAATAATTCACCTGCCACATTTCACGACGATCCGCTCAACGATACTCGAGTTATCCTCTAACAAACATTTCTACATATACATACATATATTAATTCTGAATTGTTCCAGACAGATGAATCGAAGAACTTTACTAGCTTCGTAGCTTCGGTCACAGGTTTAATTATTAAGTACTCAAGGGGTCTATTCTCATCCCAATTTCTTTAAGTAAAATATGTTTCCATGAGCACCAAGCACATATCAGCACGAGCATGTACGTAAACTTCACATCCACACGAATCCAAATCTAAATCCATACGAAATTCATAGTCGATGTCACGAATCGACCCCCTTAAGTATTCCAATGGAAGTCAACGTGTTATAAATAACGCTATGTGTGTGTGTTTCTACCTAATTACCCTCTGTAAATTTTTTGTATTACCTAATGAATAATGCTGCAAATACTTCACGTTTATTCTTTGCACACACCTTTCTAATACCATTCTGTGGATCCATTCCGCTAAACGATTTTTAATTGGAATTGATTTGGAATTTGACGCCCGTGTTGGCTTGGCTTCAGATTTTGTTTTGTATACATCAGTCGACACATGATAATACGAGTACGACTAAGATAACGTTCACGCCTACACCTTATGCATCTCATATCACCAAAAGATATAAATTAAGGTTGAAAGCGCCAAGATTCAAGTCAGTCACAAGCACTGGACCGTTATTTGTGTCTATTTGAGCTGATCTGTCTGACAATCATTACTTCACTACTTACTGCCAATTTGAGATCGCTCGATGGGTTTCAGTAGTAAAAAATCTTAATGGAAATCACCGATTGCATTGTATCATCAATAAATACTTATATATCATTTACTTCATACTCAAAATAGCCGAACAGTATTCCCAAAACATTGGTCACAATAACAACATGTATGGAAGGGCAAGCATTCAAAGATCAAACAATCGACGAGCGACTTCAAGCGCTCACAAAGGGCTTTTGCACATTTTCTGACATTTTCCCTTATCGGAAACTCTAGAGGCACCCAAATAAACAACGCAATTTTCGGTAGGCTGATATCTGGGCTGGCATTCTCAACGCCTACCGACCACTCTTCTTCGGAGAATCAGTATAAGTCAGCTCTCGAGTTACGTGTAATTGTTACGGAGCTTGAGACCAAGATGTACTGGACATGAGTGGTGGAGAAAACTGAAGTCGCTTGTGAATACTGAAGCGTCCGTAGCCCGAGTATTTGGTGTTGACGTTTATGGATTAGACCACTTTATCCGCCCCGAGTGTCACTCAGAGGGTATCGGAGATTTTAAACCAAGATATTCGAACGATAGTGATATGTGGCATACTATAATCTTATATAGACAGGATCTTATATAGAGGAGTCTGTTTGACCGTAGCTAAGTAATTATTCAAATCTGTACCTATTTATCGTTATTTTTTACTTAATGATTAGCCTGTCAGAAAGAGCACGTGGCACGTAGGTACCTATTTAACACGTTCCGGCGGTATCTACGGTGATGGCTGTATGCTAAACTCAATCTTGAATAGCAGTTTCGGCTATAGCCGTTACCACCGGTAAACGTGAAAGATTCTTTGCTAAATGCTTTCATTTTGTATCAAATATTTTATTAGAACACTTTAAATGTCACGCTTTAATTGTACACATATTTAAAAGATTAGCTTGTACCTACACGATATTAATATATTTGACTTTTTTTATGTTTGTGACCTTTATCTGTAACTCTCCATTTTCTCGTGTTTTATGGCTTATTATCGTATCAACAACATGGAGCTTTACTGAAATGTTATCTCATATTTACTTCAAAACTCACTGTCTTCGAGATATATGACATCTAACGTCGGCAATCTGAGGCCAAAAATCCGTTTTTTTAAAATGTAACTTTTATGAAAATATGTTTAAATAAAAGTCTTCTTGTTACATGCGTCAAAAAGAACAGTGTAATACGTAGATATCATATATAAGTATATGTATGAAAGTGATAAACAACTTACTAATATTGAAAAATCCGGCCAAGTACTCACGCACGAAGGGTTGCGTATTATTATCTATACAACATTAGACACTTTATTGACCAAGCGAGCGAAGCGTCTCCGTTTCAGCTTTCGACAAAAATTCTTTCACTATCTACCCGTCCATTGAATGTCTGAATCACTGGTCCTCAAGTTGCCGATAAGTTAAAACCTAATATTCACCTACGAATAAAAATTAAATCAATTTGGTCACGATTTTCGTGGGAAAATGTATTACGTCTCGGTCTGGTATTTATTGTGTACGCTCGTTACCTGACTTAGCCGTGGTATAGTCAGCATCAGCACTAGCTACGTATATGAAGATGGAAAAAGTCTGTATTATAATGGAATAAGGATTCATTATTTCTTCATATGCGTAACTACTACTCGTGCTTACTGTATTTACCTGGAGATACAAAATTGATTCGAATTCAATACGTCGAACCTAGCCATTGGATACTAATATTGGACGGCTTTCTAACAAGTCTTTGATTTCGTTATTAATATCCACCGGTTATTACTTTCCGTTTGAACGAATGCCAAGGGTAATAAATTGGTAATAAAATCAACATTGCCTAGATAGAACGGGATGCAGATTTTTTCAATATGAATGAATCTCACCTACCTACCATAAGATAGACTCCAGTAATTTGAAAGCTTAGGACACCTGATTGCGAACGCGACGCTTATTTTTGTATAGCTTCATACATTTTTGTTATGCAGTAGCAAAACGCGCCCATCGGGCACTGTTAGAATAACGGCGGCTTCTAAAAGCCAGCAATAGCAACTCCGTATCCCTACCACTAGACTAGAATATCTATGCATACCACTTCTACATAATATCTTTTTAGGCCAGCATCACTGTAAACCAGAACCTTTGGAATAGGTAAAATACAGACAACATTTCATCGATGTTTGAAGTCGTCGAGTTCCTACATCATCGGCAATGGCGGCTACACATATAAAGTGGTTTGCACCCGCTGCGGCAGCGCTGCCGTGCCCCCGTCGTCACCGAACTGGCTGCAAAGATTATCTTCGCTACTGCAACAAAAGCCATTGTACATACTTTTGTACATAACACTCTTGAAAATTTAACAAAGACTTATAAATAAATAACTTTTTGTTATACTTAAGCCACAACAACTATTCTCGATTTACCTCCAACTTTCGTTGTAAATAAGTACCTACCCTACACAATAAAATGTAGTTACACACATAAAATCATCTTCCCAGCGTTATTCCCAGTACAGTTGCATCCTGAACACATAAAATCAAAGTTCATGTTTTTTTGTGCTACTTCTGGCAAATGTGGGTGGAAGAGAAGAAGATTCTCTGCCGGCGTCTGTATTTCCGAGTTCATATAATCTGGACCTTTTTAAGGCACGAGTGAATAGGCATCTTCTGGGTGAGCTCCCTTCATCGTCGGCCTCATCTTTGCCCCCTGGCTAGATGCTGGCCAAGAGCAATCCCATTTTTAATAAAATAAAAAAATGTGATATGGCACTGAAGCTTGAAACGCACAAAGCGCGGTGCAGCGTCATTGCGTGGCGGAGGCGATTTTTCTGTAAAGTGCACGCGATCCGGAGTGGATAGTGGAGCGGAGGCCAAGTGTGTGATATATGAAGCAGTAATCGACAGTCGACAGTTTCGGAAAGATCAAAAATTAACACCTCCTCCGCCCCGTACCCGCGCCCGTTCTGTGCGTTTCGTCTAGCTTGAAAGGTTGCCATCTCATCACCCACAACGGCCACAACACACTACAACTCTTATTTCATAGTCAACTAGTACAACGACACTCTCTGTAAGTAAGGGGATGATACTATTCTAAGATTCTAACCCAAATCCGATCAAAACATTCTCGAGAATTGGTCCAAAATGATAGGAACATAGCTGCAACGACGCAGGCGGGTGACAATCGTACATAATCGTATCTATCATATACTCGTATGTGCGAAGGATGGCCGGTGATGGATCGCGGGGCACTCGGATGACAGATCTGTACTGCTATCGTCGCTTACTTTGAGCTATCCCCAACCCTTTTAACGCTGAGAAAATCTACACGTGCCGTGAGTGGTTGTGCTACATTTTGTACAAAATGCTTTTTGCGGGCATGTCTAAATGTATCGGTGTACAATGTATGATATAACTTTTTTGTCATAATGTAACGTTTGCTTTATTCTCATTACATATCGTTTGATCGACATTATGCCAATAAAATATATCAAACATATAACTTAGGTTAGGTTGCACCAAACCGTCTGTGATCGTAAGCGGTGGTCGTTAAAATCCAAAAAAGTATTTAAAGTTTGACAAGTTTGGGATGGAGGCCGCCGCCGCCGCCATATTTAACGTTGATCGGTTTGTAATCGTAAGGTCGTGCAACTCGCTCTTAATGTAACGTTTGCTTTTGTGCGACATATCGTTTGATTTAATGCGTTTTATTGACCAAACGTGTTTTACGGCTAATTTTTTTGTGTAGCATAGATGTTGCGTAAAATAGGATAAGTTAGGTTTGTTTGGCAAGAAGCGATATTAGGTATTAGCTTTTGCCTGAGACGTCGTACGCGTGGTAATCGCTTGATATTTTATGCCTCTATAGAAAATTTGTGCCTTATTACTGCCGCTAAAAGGACAGTCATGTAGGTAATGGCTGTTTTACCCCGTTTTACTCCAAACACTTTTTACACGCAAACCCTTCCAGTCATTCCATTTTGCTTGTCTTCCTCGCAATGTTTTATTACACTCTCCCTGATTCCGGTCATTTCCGCTTCCGCCAACAGTCTAGGCGGCCATGACACCGTTCTTAATGGATACATTAGCCTCGAGTCCTCGTCTGTCCTAATAAGGAAAAACAAATGATAGTAAATAATATAAAAACAAAAACCCTATTTATTCTGAAACCAAACTATAAAGTAAAAAAAAAAGTAAAAGTAGTTTATTCTTCAAATTAGGCATATTACATGCACCTATGAACGTCAATAAACTACCACCGGTTCGGAAAAATATACCTCTGCCACGAGAAGAACCGGCGTAAGAAACTCGGCGAGGAGTCATCTTTTCAAAACAATATACATTGTATAGTTAAATATAAATTACAGTGTCAGCTACTACAAAATAACTGAAATAACAATGCTACAGTAGAAAACATATTTTCGCGATAGATTACCCGTGCAGGACGCTATCACTGCCAAACATCCCTATCCATGATGTAATCGTTTATCTTATAATATGCTCTTGAAATAAGAATATGAAATATGAATTTGATACAATTTCCCAAGAACGACTTTTTCGCCTTTACTAGTCTATAGAAGGTTACTTTCAGTTTCCCAGTATTTCTCGTGGCTATTGGTTTTCCCAGTATTTCTCGTGGCTATTGTTATAAAAACATTTATACATTTACATTAATTAATAAATGAATTAATTTGGCTTGGACCCTCTCGGGTAAAGGCCTGCTTCAGCTCTAGGACCATCCATCTCTGTTCATTGCCACGTTGGGACAGTTAATAGTTATTTTACAACTATCATTTGACCATACCATCACCCTCACACTCGCGTATTTGTCAGAATGTGACGAATGTCTTACTCACGACGATAAGTGACATAATGGCAAAAATTCAGCGGTGTCTTATAAAACACTTAAGTTTTTGCGTCAAAAATGGGATACGTCCTACGAGTCAATGTGCGGCAGCCACGCCACCATCTACTGAACCTTGAAAGAAGGCGTCTGTTGCTTAATATTTTGACGGCCTGTTTAGCCTAGTTGGTTGTGACACTGCCTCCGAAGCTAGAGGTCCCGGGTTCGAATCCCGGCCAGGGCAATTATTTTAGCATTTAGCACGGATATTTGTTCTTGGGTCTTGGATGTTTTCTATGTATTTAAGAATGTATTTATTTATTTAAGTATGTATACCGTGGTCTAGTACCCATAGTAGAAACTTTGCTTAGTTTGGGACTAGGTCGATTTGTGTAAGATTGTCCCCCATTTTTTTTAAATTATTTATATGAAAGTTTGTCATGACATCTTATCTGAACGCATTGACAGTTCCGAGCTACTTGCTGAAGTTAAATTCACTGTTCCAAAAGTCGAACTCTGCACACTGAACGAAGTCTGTTCAGTATATCAATTGTGCACACGAACCGCTCAGAACTCTGCTTTAATTCGTGTTAAAAACCACAATAAAATGTTTTATACTATCGACTTTTTCAATTGCACCAAGCCTACTCTTACGAGTAAGACACATATTCATTCGCTGTTAAAGCATAGTATTGCATATACTCGTACGTATATACCTATAAGCTAATGACTACAATGTATTCTCCGACCTCCACATTTTACAAACACATATGACTACATTTGTCCACGCACCCACAAGCTAACACTCACACACAAACTTACCCACATAAATAACTGGAGTACCTCCTAGTTGTAATTTATCTTTATAAAACTATGCTCGTACATAAAAACTTACGTACGAGCGTGTTCCAATTTATTTTTTTAGTTCAACTGTTAAAGTAACCTTTGTTAAACATTATTTTTCCACTCACTCATGTGTAACCAACCCAACCTGACCGCCTCAACCTGAGAGCCTACACCGAACTTCGGAAACCAAACTTCGTGTCGTCCCTTTCACTCTTGTGTTATACACTATATATATGACGGAAAGGGACGCCACGATACGAAGTTCGATTTTTGAAGTTCGGAGTAGGCCCCCAGCTACAGCGGGCCGGGCTGCGAGCCATCTAGCGTGCTCGCTCTAGATGGTTGATTTATCCTGGAGCCTCTGAATCTTCTGAATTTTGATTCGTGACATGACAATATGAGCACTTTCATATTGTGGCATTTCGAGTAAAGCAAGCTCAACAAGACAAGATATATTTCATCCTTGCCTTATACATCGTTATTAACTCGCTGATTTGGTCTCTCAAGTCATAATTAATTTCGTTTCGTTTGCCATACTTTAACAGACCAAGTTTGTGCAATATTGATGTCACCTGCAGACTGTTGATGGTCAGTGTCAAAGATTTTTTTTATGAATTAAGCTAACACGGCCAAGATTTTATTTAGCGAACCTACTAAAATTAACGCTAAAACGCGAAACGCACAGAGCGGGCGCGGCGCGGTGCGGGGCGGAGGCGGTTTTGCATTTTTAGATCTTTCCACTGTCGACTGTCGATAGTGTCGATTATTGCTTGCTTTCACACGCCGCCTCCGCTCCGCTATCCCGCGCGATTATTTGATGCGACGTCCCCCGGACCGCGTTCGCTGTGCCGCAAAATCGCCTTCACCCAGCAACGACGCTGCGCCGCGCTCTGTGCGTTTCAAGCTTAAGATGACGCATATTTCGTTGTTTTTGGCAAATTTTGATCTGTCGTCTTGATCCTGTCGAACAACAATGTTAAATCACGGCGCCGGCGCAGTTACAGTGTTATCAGCATCAAGCCCCCAATCTCCGTACATCGCATCGTAAAGTCGAATAAAGAGCGTTTATAGTGAACGTAAAATATACGGCCGCAATGTGGTTCAGAACGTAACTTCAGTTGTAGTCTTTCGGTTTCATTTTTGTTCATTCCACTATTTCCACTTAAGGGGGTTTATGCTGGAAAAGGTACATTTTGGCGTTTAACTACGTTTTCAATACAAAATTTCTGAGAAACAGTATAACTTTATGGAATATTATTTATAGACCCGTAATGAATAACTTATCGACTTGTGTCGTGATGTGTGTGTGATGTATTGAAGAATCTCAAGAACTATTCTTACCCTTGAAAAATCATTAATTTATAATGTTTTTTTTTAAGTCCGGTATACAACTAATCTAATAATAACATAAACAAGAAACTTAGGTACTAGCTGATAGTCAGATAGTTGCTTGACTACACGGACTACCTTCATCCGTCCTATCATTGTCATAATGAGTACCTGTCGAATTTGTAAATTTGAACTTTACTCCAAGTGCTATACATATCGGTTGTAGTCATCTTGCTAAGGGCAAGCATGTACTTGCATAGACATACATAACTTGTTAGCTAGGATTACACATCTGCAAGTTTCTTTAATTTCAATATACCGTCTTGTGGACTTCGAAGTGCTGGAAGTGTACGTCTGCAATAGTTCTCGAAAATGACTGTGCCATGCTCTATTGGGTTCGATCTATCACTAATACATATCGTGCTAACAGATCGATCGAAACGCTTGACAGTGCTCGACGACATCATCGTCCCCAATGACGAGAACCTCGTGAAATTTTCTGCAATATGATACATCAAATACCTTATCTTACCTATGTATAAACCACACCACGCCTTATCTTACAGAAGACTGAGAGAAACAATAGAGGGTATGGTCTTACACATATCGATACCACACAATTGATAGCGGTGAAATCTAATTAAGGAAAACGCAGTAACTACGTATTTATGTAATGAGGTATAATATTTTTTGTATATTTTCCCTTGAACACAGATAAACAGAGAAAAAAAAATAGAGACTAATCTTACACAAATGATACCACAGAAAGAAAGCTACATATCTTGTGAGCTATGGTACAAATCGAACCAGTTAGGGAAAACTGAAGTAACGCACTTACGTAATGAATAATTATTTCGAACATTGGAGATTTTCCCCTCCATAAAGATAGAGAAAATATTTATTATCGTCTCTCATTGACACTGAAAATATTTTGAATGCTAATGAGATGAAAACATCCGGCATACAGTCATATTTTTAAAGCTAGATTTAGAATAAAGTGTTTTGACAAAACAATATTCAAGCGGTTTTTTTAATTTCTAAAGTGTTGTTTTAATTTTATAAGTTTTTACCCATATACTTATTGGTAATAATAGCATCAAGTCCATTACGCTTGTCATTACATTTTGTTACTGGCATTTTCAGTTTTAGATACTTATATCACCAAGCAACCTATATGCTTGTTTACCCCCGTCAGTCGTCACGGTATAAAAAATAGCGAGACTTGACACGTTTTTTACATGAAATGTTTATGATGGAATAGAATAATCAGGACACAGAAGAAATTCCTCTGTCGCGCTTTCTTATGAATTAGATCATTAATATTAAATCCGCAAAGCTATTTTCACTTTTCCTCATTCGCGCTTCGTATTTGGAAGCACTTCGTTCTTAAAATACAGTCTCAGATGTAGGTATTACGTCAAACTGTAAATATTAAATTAAATATATAGTCGGGTTCTGAATCATAGCTGTATAATTTCGAAACTTTTAAGCAATCAGAAGATCTGTTTCTTTATTGCTGCTTCCTATAAGGTAAAGTCCAGGGCGGACTTTCAACGTTTTTGAAATTTCGCACTCTGAAGGATAAGGGGTTATTAGTTTTTTGGGAGCAAATACTTTTTTAAACGAGAATCTTAAAACATAGTAGAAAAAGATTACTTTAGCGTTTCTGAAAATTAACCCACTTAAGGGATGAAAGAAAGGTTAAGATTAAGAGAGAAACTTGAAACTTCGTTTATTAGCAGTTAGTACGAGTAGACTAATCAGTCAAATATAAATTTGTTACGTTCCATATAGTCTCAAAAACGACTGTTTTTTTTCTGTTTCCCGCTATCTAATATATATTCACTATTTATAAATTTTGAAGGCCGTATTTAACTTATTTTTGCTATTACTTCTGAAACGCACGAATTTTGCAAAAAATATCGGTTTGTAATTGATGTACCTATACAGGATCTAATCGTTAAGTGTAGGCAGGCGATAATTCTGTAAATATAACAGATATGAGAAAACTTCACATTGATATCGAAAGTACGTTACCCAATGAGTAAAATTACATTAATTTTAAAAATTTGCTGCCGCCCTCTGTATTTCCTGATACATACAATCTGGGTCTCTTCAAGACAAAAGTGAATAGGCTATTACTGGGCCAGCGAGCACCATCTTAGGCCTTGTCATCGCTTTCCATCAGGTGAGACCAAGGCCAATCGCTGGTCAGTCTATCATAAAAAAAAAAATTAAGTTTAAACGCTCCCATAAATTTAGTACGACGACTCACCCCTCAAAGAACGTCGGTATTGTAAGAGATAAAACTGCTTGAGATTCATTATTTGCACGAATAAACTGTAATAAAATAATAAAACTACGGTTTATGAAATAATAAATGTAACGTAACTTGATAACGGTGAAATAGACCGTATAAACTAGTCTTTCAACGAACGGCGTACTAAATGTATGGGAGCGTTTAAACTTAATATCTTTAATATTAATTTTGTATTAATCTAAAAGCAGAGCAGGATTCGAACCTGCGACATCTGGCATACGAGGCCAATCGCTCTAGCCTCTGATCTATCGGAACAATCAAGCTCTGGCACGAAATCTTTCACTAGTTTCCTCTCTAGCACGAAATCTGTCAAGGTATTTGATCGCTGGGCCACTTCGTACCTTGTCACAGTAAAAATCAATCTAAAAGCTGCTAAAGATCTAATATTCTTGTCACTGTGACAAGGTAAGAAAGTGGCCCAGAAATATAATACCTAGACTATACATTATTACAAAAAGATTTATTTATAGTTAGTTAAAAAAAATTATACTTAGCGTTTACTTAATCATCATTTAGCCTTAGACCAATTTGACACCGACAAATGAGTATGGATTAGGTCTTTTTTTGCTTTAGAATATTATAATGCCCGGTGCCCTTGAATATTCAATGAGAAAGAATTCGGTTGAAATATTTTATTTCTGCTCCGTTTAAACAATTGGTTTTATTCAAGAATTTCCAGTCTTCAAAAGCGAGCTAACTTTGAATTGTAAATGAAAAGTATGGTGAACTGATGACGAATTAGACGAAGTGCATTAAAATATTACAGTATTAAGTACTAGTATAATAGTAATAAATATAGTAGTAATAAGTACTAGTTTATAACATACATTATAAACAAATCTGTATATACCGGTATATAATCTTGCATTCGTATCAGAAGGATAAGATTGGATTGTAAGATTATTTTTTAAAGTCTTATTTTTGACAGTAGCGAATTTTCACGTAAAGTTTCACGTAATTTTTTGAATTTGTATTTTCTTTACGTAGATTTTTACTGCCTTTTCAAAATGATAATGTACATGATGAAACATCTAAATTCACTACTACCATAAAAATGTATGAATAGGTATGATCTGACAAATCGTACAAGAACTTAACACATCATGATGGTACTAAAATTGTTATAATGTCAATGAATAATCGTAATATGTACCTGCCTATAAAAAAATGAAAAAAAACTAGACTAATCAAACTAAAAAAAAAAAAATTGGGTACACTTTTTTTCGTCTTTTAGAATCGAAAGCGTTTGAAATTCCAAGTCGAATTTAGGCCCAAAAAGTCCCTCTTCTGCAAAACATTGGAATTAGTCATTCTTTTCAAAACTCCTCGGTAACGGTTACCTACTAAGTTAAAGCCGTGGACAGTAGGACGGACATGGCGAAACTATAAGGGCTCCTGCTAACGACACGCTGTTCACTACGGAACACTAAAAACTAGTGTCATATGCAATAATAAAAATTTGTCAAAAGGGCCTCTTCGTGTCGGCTATGTGGTATGGTACTCGTTTGGTACTTCGGCTCCGCGCACGCCTTCCAAAGGTACGGGACACCATTGTCCCGTGAGCGGAAAAGACATATTTCATAAAAAACATTCCATGTAAAAAACAGGCCATGTCGAAACTCTTCCACCGTAAAAAGTGGAGAGATATTTCGTAGTACCAAGTCTCAGGCATTCTTATTATTCTTTACTTCCTAGCTAAATAAAATTCTGCAACTTGGCAATCACACAACTTTACTGCATTTATGGATTTTTGCATACCTAAACTATGTAGTATTGTGTGATTGCCAAGTCACAACATTTTATTTAGCTACCAAATAAAGAATAATAAGAATGCCTGAGACTTGGTACTACGAAATATCTCACAACCTTTTACGGTGGAAGAGTTTCGACTTAGCCTCTTTTTTACATGGAATGATTTTATAGGATCTCACTTTTTGTAGGTTATTGTGTTATCAATACATACAAATTATGAATGCAGTCCCATTCTTGCTTTTGATTTTTTTGTCCCGTTCATTGCAAATGTAACTTTGTAATCCTATATGTTTATATTGGATTACAAAGTTATTTATGTAGTAGTGTATCTAGAAAACTAGACCGAAATCGCAAAATATTTTGGTATTTCCCTTGATTTATACACTAAACACCAATTATATTCTAAATTTGAAGCTTCTAGGTCTGCTAGAAGTGCCTTAGAGTTTGTATGATCAGTCTGTGAGTGACAAAATTAACAAAATTAAGAAACTTTGACTAGTTATAATTCTTAAACTACTGGTTCAAATTGAATGAAATTTGAAACATACCGTGTTTATACAATAACTGCTTGGTTACTCAAAATTTAGGCTTCTAGTTTTATACCCAACGAAGTTATAGGGGGGTCGAATATGGCCTGAACTGCTTCGAAATAAGCTGCCATGCCGCTGTTTTGGTCGACTTGGCGGGGGCACTGCCGTGCTCCCTGGTAATAATAATAATCATTTATTTCAGGCATCTGAGGCCCATATTACAAATACCTCAAAAACTAACATACATAAATTTATATCTTAAAATTAAATTATACACTTTGCCACACTATTTAATGGGATTTATTCAACACATAAATATAAACTTAATGAATAAAGATTATAATTTATAGATATTTTAAACTATAAATTATACAATGGTATGGGCGAATGGAATTCAAATAAATTAAATCATCAATTTGATTCGTTACAAAACTACTCTTATTTTGATATTGAAAAAAAAAACAAGAAAAGATAAGTATAATAACAGCCCTTTAGTTAATTACTTCTTGGGTCTTAAACTAATAAATATGATAACAATTAACATTCCAATTATGTATCTTTAGTGGATCATCCTCGACTAGCTACTGTTAATACGTACTTACAGTGCTTACACTATTTAAAAGTTTTGCGCTACAATTTGTTGCATAAAAATTAAAATAAAAACTTTTTTGTGAAAGGAAACTGGCAGGTCTGTTTGCTGCGCATGAAGAATTTAGACGAGAACAATTTTAAAACTTTTTTAACCGCGCTAGCTCACAGTGAATGCTCCGCATAAAAAAATAACAGTTCTGAACTTTTGCTTAGCTGAAAGCATGCGTTCGTGTCCCATTGGATATGGGATGGTGCATTTTGCATTATCTCGTATTGAGAAAGCAAACTCAAGCCGATACCTAAGTTGAACACGATGTATACGTATGTCGTAGCCGCATATATGTAGCCGTAGTTGTATAATTCACCGTATTACATTACGGCTACCCGTTTTACAAAACAGGACTGTTTTGTATTACGCCGGGTCAACGATTAGCCGGATTGAATACTTCTGAATAAGTCTGCCGAAGTGTGTTCGGCGCTTTCCATTCTTCAATTCGGCTAGCCGTACGTAATGTAAAACATAGATTCATTTAGCTGCCTCTTTATCCCCGTACTTTTTTATACTACGACGGTGGCAAACAAGCTTACGGCCTGTCTGATGGAAATCAAACGACGTAGCCTATGCATACTTGCGACTCCAGAGGTATCACAAGTGCGTTGCCAATCCTTTGTTGACTTGGGGATTTAATTAATCGTATGGCATTTATTTACGAACTGTGAGATCTTCGAGAAGACAAGTACGGTTGCCAGTTTTTGTTGCACTTTTAGCACCACCCAGGGGTCACGTGTAGGGTAACGGTCGGTACTCCCTACGGACGTGGTGCAACTTCGACTCCCCTTTGTCAAGTGAGTGGGCAACTTGACTGTTAGAAGTTTTCAAACCGCCCGAAGGCCTCTAACTTGGCTTAACGACTGCTGTCATAGACAACAGCCGGGATCAACGGCTTGACGTGCCTTCCAAAGCACGGGAGCGCTCAGTTAGTAACCACTCAAAGCGGTCACCCATCCAAGAACTGACCTGCGCCCACATTGCTTAACCTTGCATACCGCACGCGGTTCGCGGGCGCCGCGGGGCCACGAGCGCTCCGACTTGGGGATGCGCTGTGTTGAGAGTGAGGGACCCGCAGATGTCTCCAGCTGTCAACCTAGAGACATATGCAGGCCCCTCACTCCCAACACAGCGCGTCCTCGGAAGCTCTGGCAACCTTACCACTAGGAACACAACACCACATCACATAACATTAAATTAAGTTTAGTTAATAAGGTAATATTTACAATACATATCTTCTTAAGGGGAAAGTAGTGATATATTATGGCTGTGGTCTTCTGTAAGGTGGAGGTAGTTCCCCAGTTTGGCTCCTCCAAATTTGAGCGAGATGACGTTCTGCTGTGCCCTATACCTCTTCTCAATTACATTAAAAGGCTAGCCGTTTTACCAAACAGGCACGTGTTCGGTGGCCCTGTTTTAGAATAGTGTGTTTAGGGATATGTTAGGAAGAACTGCAACCCTACAGAGCGCGAACCGAGCGCGCAAAGCGAGCGTGTCTCTGTAGCGGCCGGCGAAGCGCCAGAACCAAAATGGCTAAATGCGAACCGCTATATTGTAGACCATTCATAATGACAATCTAGCTAATCGTTGAACCGTCGTAATACAAAACGGCTAGCCGTTATGTAATACGGCAGATTACACAATCTGCCGTCGACACATATGTGTACACCCTGCACCAATTTTCTTCTGAATTATTCCTCAAGCAGCATTGTAATGTATTGTAACACACTTCGAACTTGACACTTCGCAGATTGGCTCTTAAAATATAGGTTCGTATGGAAGACACTGTATATTTTCAGCGGCATCGGGTTCCGAAGTATGCAACTGAGATAGCGATAAGATAAGAAGGAAAGGGGTTTGTGAGTAAGTACATTTTTTGATTGCACGTAGAAAGAGTAAAAATGACACCACGTTAGTTAAATTAAACAACACAAGCACCCATAAACACATAATCAGTTAATTAACCGTAAAACAATAACGAGCTTTGGACGTGGCCGCTACTCGAGTAAACATCGAATTAAACCTAATGGCCGCACTATAATCATGAAGGTTATATCATTACGGAACATTTGAGCTGCTTATTACCTTTTTACTAGAAGCAGACAGAAGAACTAACTGTTAGGAGGCAACAACCCGTAGGAGGCATGTCAACTACCGGAATTCGACTTGTTTGAATAACATCACGTGAACTCTCTAGTCGCATTGCATTTCTCGTAGAATTTCGCAAATTAAGTAATGCCCGATTCTATAAACAAATATGTCACTGTATTTAAAATTAAACTTGACGCGCGTAGGTAATTAATCGTTAACTCGCACGCATATGTGTGCTTTGGTCGCTTTGGATAAAACGAGTCACTGCGCTATGTTAAATAGTGGGGTGTTTTCTCGTAAATACTATAACAATTCGAATCCAATACAATAAAATAGACCCCTGAAACTCGGCAGTCGGCATCCGCTAATAGCCCAGGGCAGACGCTCCGGAAGCGACCGTTCACCGCCGTCCGGCGCGCCGGATACGTTACGAACGCAATTTTCGGAGCCACAACACAAATAAATGCATACAATGTGGTTGTTAATTCAAATGTAGTACGACTAAACACAACTACAGCAGTTTGATAAGGTTTAACACTTTTCATATTTATATCAATATTTATTCGAGAGTATGTACAGTCAGCCAAGATTCAATCATTCACGGTGAATTTCAGTAACCCAACAGATTTTAACCATCGCTTCTAAAGCTTAAATGGAGTAAAAAAAGTGGTATAACTAATAGTGCAAAACGGCTTAATTTTCGAGATAACAATTCATTATTTGAATAAATTTACAAGTTAAAAATTTCATGTATCCTGACATTTGTAACAAGTGTGAAGTTTTCTTTTTCACTCCTTTGACTAAGGATTTGATCACAAGAAAGTAGAATCGTTTCTTGATCTTTTTTGTTCCAGGAATTAATTAAGTTAATATGGCAGTATTTGACCTATGTTGATATAATATTATTAAAGGATGATTCACAGTAGACCGTTCCGAGTCCGGGCCGGCCCGTCAACGTAACGTTCCGTCTCCGAGCTTATTTGCATGTCGGTGTGCTATAAATTTCGCTTCCGGGCCGGCCCGAGTCCGCAACGGGACGTGCCGCGTCCGAGGCTCGGCCACCGGGCCGCGTACGAGTTTACCATTCATCGTTGTCGTGCCCACCGAGCCTCAACGTGACGGCCCGTTTCCGAGGCGGCCCGTGCCGAGGCTACCGTTTCGCTAATCTTCGGATATCATCGCCGTCATCGGGCCCCACTTGTCATATTTGATATTTACAAGAATATGACAGTTATGTCAATTTCTAAAAAGTCAAATTTATTTTGATCTGGGCTCGTCCTTGGTTTTATTTTATCTATTACATCGATATTTTATCCGCATTGCAACAAATAATAAGTTTTATCATTAATACGGTTCATTACGGTGCTGCCATAGCTATATAATAACTATTACTATATAATTCATAGTGTAAAAAATATCAGCTAGCCCTGATGTGCTTAAGGTAAGCAAAAGTCATTCATTAATAATCAAATAATCATAAATTATGCTATTTTCCACATTGACCGGTCTTGCGCCGCCCTCATCCAATGGCTTCCCGCGATTTTGACCAGATCGCCAGGCCACTTCGCTATTGTTGTTGTGTAAATACGCGCTTTTTTAAATTAATCTAAGCTTCCTAGCTGGAAACTGGACTACATTCTTGGATTCTGACAGCTATTCCAATAAAAGGTATAATTATGTACGTATCTTGACCAGCATACAAGCGCGGCAACTACCCCTACCAACAACATCGCGTCTATGCAGTACGGGAACGACATCTAAACATAGCATGTCGTAGATCATGTTTCTTCAATATTCAACTCGTTTAGTAACGTAACTTTTTAAATGGTAATTCGTATTTTCAGGATAGGTACGGAAATAAGGTACTGAAAGTATGGAATTCTCGTAACAATGTTGATTCCTGTATCTATGACTGTCATTGTGTAAATCTGAGGTAACGGCAAATACGTTTGTAGATTGCTAGAAGATTGAATGATAGGAGCCTAATAGTATTTGAATTATTTACTTATTATAACATGAAATGTAAGATAATACGTTTTCAGTATCCGTAATTCATATCATAAGTCATTTATTCACTCAGTATGAGTATAGTGAAACTCATAAAGTTTATGTAGCTATGGACACTTTGGTACTTGCTTTCGCTTTCACCTGTTGGTCCAAATGCTCCAGAAAACCACGGAACTACACGGTCTAAACATGACTGGCCGATCTTTCTGCGGACTCTTAATACTATTAGCCAAAGCCAATATATAGTTAGACTCTAAAATATCAAACAGGCTGGAATTACAACACGATCCACAAAGTTTTTACGAGTATATATATTTTAAGCGGGGTGAAACAATGTCCATAGGAATCATCATCATCATCAGGAAAAAATGTAATTAGGAACTGTTATAGAATGAAAGATAGGATACTAGAAAGCAAGATAATAAGATATGGGCACGGTTTGGTTAAATTGAAGTGATGCATGAGTGAAATTAAGGTGATGATGGCAATTACTCTAGTCATTGCCTGAGGAAGACATCATCACCCTCCTAGCGTTTTTCCCGGTTGTGCCGTAAGGAGCCCGGGTATCCGTTTATTTAACTAGTGAGTGAGTGTATTTGTCAAGCAAAATTTGGCGTAGGCACTAATTTTACGAAAGCCACTGCCATCTGACCTTCCATCCCAGAGGGAAATCTAGACGTTGGGATTAGTCCAGATTCCTCACGATGTTTTCCTATACCGAAAAGCTACTGTTACATAACATAATATATCTAATCCAATAATATTTTGTTAAGTTTTTAAAACCCAGCTAGGATGCAGTAAAGAGTAATACGAGTCGTACATTATAAATACGTACGTAAGATAATAGAGTACATTGAAATTCACCATTCTCCCTCTCTACCCCCAAACACCCATCATATCCCCCGTCCGCACACGCACGTCATAGCCACAGGGCACGCCTCAACTCGAGCCGTCCAGTATTCTTTTTAACCGACTTCAAAAAAGGAGGAGGTTCTCAACTCAATTCGCCTGATTTTTTTTATGTATGTTCACCGATTACTCGGAGACTAGTGGACCGATTTCAAAACATATTTTTTTGTTTGAAAGGGTGTGTTTTCTAGTTGGTCCCATTGTCACCAAGTCTGGATCTGATGACGGGATCTTGGAAAAATCGAAGGAACTCCTCAAATTATATACCAAGAGGATGGGGGTCTGGCAAAGTTTGGAGTCGGTGTTTTTTTGTAAATAATTTACTTGCTTACCGACTTCAATAGAAGGATGGAGGTACTTAGTTCGTCTGCATGGTTGCTCGTTTTTTCATTTTATTTTTTATGTATGTATGTTCACCGATAACTCTTGACCACGTTAGCCGATTTTGATAATTCTTTTTTTAGTTTTAAACCAAGATATCGGGGTATCCGACATCGGTCCCATATAAATTTGGTGGGTCTGATGATGGGATCTAGGAGGACTCGAGGGAACTTCTCGAATTTGATAGGCACGCATATGCCGATTTCGATATTTTCTGTAGGTAACCAAGCATTGGCTTACGGAAACCACAAATTGGGGCATAGCAAGTACAAAAATGGAGTCGGTTTTTTTGGTATAAATTATTCAGAAATTCCATACTGTAACGCACACCTATCGGCATCGGGACAGCATCGCCTCGCCTCGGCACAATTTTCTCAATTTACAGGAAAACTATACAAGCTATGACATCTATTGTGATACGAGTAATAGTTTACAATGTTATGTTTATGTATGATACGTTAAAATTGATTGAAATTTATAATCAGCAAATAATCGCATTTTTTTCGGTTTTAAGGATTCCATAGTAAACAAGGAATCGTTCGTCCGTCCGTCCGACCGTCTGCGGCTTAGCTCAGCTACCGTCACTACTAGAAAGCTGTAATTTGGTATAACTATACATACATATCAATCAGGCCAACTTTACAAAAAAATATGGACCCAAGTTTTCTAGGGTACGTGTGGTGTGGTATTGTTAGATAACTCATTTAAGAAAAATCCGAGCTTACCTTTACCCTTTTTAGGGTTCCGTAGTCGACTAGAAACCCTTATAGATTCGCCATGTCCGTCTGTCTGTCTGTCTGTCCGTCTGTCTGTCTGAGGCTTTGCTCTGTAATTGTTAGTGCTAGAAAGCTACAATTTGGTATGGATACATAAATCAATAAAACTGACAAAGTCGTAAGATAAAATCTTGAAAAAAAAATGGCGTTCTTACTTTTAACAAGCTTTTATTGAACTTGTTTCAAATAATGATCCGTTTTTACAAGAAACTTGTTTTATGCTGATTGATATGCATGTTTCCGTTCGCGGGCGATGAGGATAGCACAATATACTCTTCACAGTGGTGAAAAATATCTGAGCATTCACTCTGGCGCCTTGACAACGGAGTCGTATTCAGACATTTAAATAAATATTGGGGGACAATCTTACACAAATCGACCTAGTCCCAAACTAAGCAAAGCTTGTACTATGGGTACTAGACGACGATATACATACTTATATAGATAAATACATACTTAAATACATAGAATACATCCAAGACCCAAGAACAAATATCCGTGATAAATGCACAAATAAATGCCCTGGCCGGGATTCGAACCCGGGACCTCTAGCTTCGGAGGCAGAGTCACTACCAACTAGGCTAAACAGGTCGTCGATTTATGAGCACATTGTTTGCTCCGAATGATCCGATATATCGGAAGGCGCCTGTACATCATCATCATCATGTCAGCCGAAGGACGTCCACTGCTGGACATAGGCCTCCCCCAAAGACTTCCACAAATGACCGGTCCTGCGCCACCCGCATCCAGCGAGGGTCGCGGGTGTACCAAAATTAGGCCAACGGAACACTTAAGCGGTCAATTGGTGTTTGTACTCACAAGCAATTTTAATTAGGATCAATAAGGACATATACCCAGAATTGTTTTTTTTTTACTATAGCTTAATAATTGTCATTCGCGTTTTTTTTCCAATTCATGAATTTTTGTGTCTTTCTTCGTTCACAGGTTTCCCTATATGTGAAATTTCCTAGACGACGCTGCCTGATGAAGAAATGACGTGTACCTACTATTATTTCTGGTGGTTCCGCGCAATGAACTTGTGATCCTACACCCTTAGACGACATGAATTCGTTTAAAAATGTGTATTTATATAAAATTAGTTGCTGCTACGTCAACGAAATCTCAGTGGAATCTGTGAAGTACTTAAACCATTCAGTAGTTCTATATGTCATCCCTCACTATAGAAAATGCTAAAATCGCCGTATGCGTGCCTATCACATTTGAGGAGTACCTCCAATTCCCTTATTTAGCTTACATCATCATTACCATTAGACAGAGAAGCCTTACTTTGTCTACCGAAAAAAAAAGTAATTTTCTGTGAAACAGCTGTTAATGAGAAAAGAATACGTGTTCGTACATCACCTATAGCAAAATATATGTATGTATGTTAGATTAATACTAAACCCGATGTGTACGTTTCCCAATTTTAATGTTTCTTTTTTTGTTGGATTGCGAGTATCTTTTGGGGTTTGGCATATACTCGTATATAAATACTCGTTAGAGAGTTGAACAAATGTTCTTCCCTAATTGGTAGGTAATTGATCAAGACACCGACTAAATATACTATCCGTCCAAAGTAAAACCATATTAATTTTCCAGCCTTCAATGATCAGCAGTTACAAAATATTCGGCACGGTGGCAAATCGACTGTCTTCTGGTACCTAAATCAAAATAGAGGGAGACTGGAGCCATCCATCAAGTATCTTTTAAAGAATTCAGGGTACGTATTCCCATATTACATACTAGTGGCTCTGTGAGTTTTTTTTTTCAAATTTCAAAATTTCCTAAAATTACTTCGCAAAATATTTCTTTATAAGTATCAAACCTGCTCACAAATTTTCATGAGAACCGGTTGAGAAATGTGATATGTAGAGGAGAACAGCCAAAAATACGGAAATCTTAACATAAGTAAGCATTTTTGCCGAAGCTGAAACAGAGACCTTCGTTTCACTCGGTCAATTATGAGCACACACATGTTGCTACAGATTTAGATACTCTATTGAGTCACGCGTGACTATGAGTACGTAAGTAATTCACGGATCTCAATACGTGGAACTGATCTTCAAATCTCTTTTTAACCGACTTCAAGATTTCAGAAGAGGAGGTTATCAATTCAGTTGTATGTTGGTTGTTTTTTTTTCAATGTTTGTTACTCCAGAACTCCGTAATTACTGAACCGATTTTGAAAATTCTTTTTTGATTGTAAGTATATATATCCAAGTTGGTCCCGTTTTTGTTCCCGTCCCATCAAAACGCAGTTTTGATGATGGGATCCATGAGGAATCGACGGAACTCCTCAAATCTTAAAGGCAAACATATAGTGATTTTAGTATTTTCATGAACTAATGAAGCATTTTCATACAAAAAAGTGACATTTGATGAAGTAGAACTGCTAATGATGATCAGAACGGAACTCTTCAACGACGCATAGTTCAAGTTTGGCGAATTGTCCTCTTTGCCGTGTTCGTTAAGCAAGTTAGATTTCCAAGGCAATCATTTGTCAAGCTCGAGTTCTGATGATAAGATCCATGAGGAATCCAGGGAACTCCTCATATGTAAAAGGCGTACATATAGTGATTTTAGTATTTTCATAAACAAATCAAGCATTTACATTTAAATAAGTGACATTTGATGAAATGGAACTGCTGATGATGACTAGGACAGAACTCTTCAACGACGCATAGTTGGAGACGATTTGTTCTTTCGTTATCTTTGTCAAGCAAGTAAGGTTTTTAAGACATATTTTTGTCAAGCTTGAGTTCTGATGGAGGATTCCATGAGGTATTGAGGGTACTTAGTCTTCTACCATTATAAACATACTTATAGCCATTTTGATTTCATTGTATGGAATCCAAGAGTGCACCATCTAAGTATAATAATATTAATAATCTTTCACCGGCCTCCGCCATTGAAGTCTTTTTTTTTAATTATTCTCCCTCTGAGTTAGAGATAATGGAAGCATTATGTAAGATTCAACAAGTGGTTAATAATGTACCTACCTTCTACGGTCATTTCCCTCAAGGTGGTTTGGGTATATGAAAGAAGCTGTATGGATGCGTCGCAAGGTGGCAACCAAGGCGAAGGTATGTTGGTTAAATTTCTGAGGTATTAAAAAGAGCAGAGTACCCGCCACAATCGAGCCTGTATAAGGATATGAATAAATAAGATCGAAATACACCATATAAAGATATTTAGGTAATATATACTTTCATTTATATAGAAATATTCAATCGAAGTGTGAATACAAAAATCTTTATTTAACACAAACAAAATATAGACCAACTAATCGAATGACCCACCCCACGTCATTCCCGGTGCAAAGGTGCCCAAAACGCTTGCTGCGTTACCGCGTTGGACTGAGTCGTATCCTGAAGGATGAACTGGCGTAGGCACTGGTTTTTACTAAACCGACTGCCATCTGAGCTTCAATCCTTTTCAATAAATTTTAGTGACTACTCACTAAACTTTAGCAATTACTGTTGGAATTGGAAGTTCTCAAGCCGCCCGTAGGCCTCTAACTTGGCTTTAGGGCTGCTGTCATGGCAGCCGGGATCAACAGTTTAATATGCCTTCCAAAGCACGAGAGCGCTCAGTAACCACTCAAAGCGGGCACCCCTTGCGTCCAAGGGTTGACCCCGCAACTGACGTGTGCGGTAGCGAGGGTAAGCAACAATTCGGTACGTGAGCGCCGCTGGGCCACGATTGCTCCTCGAACCTTATTAAGTAGTGGTGTTGGGCTGCAGTCTTCAGTAAGGAGGTTCTACTTCTTCAGCAGGCTGCTGAAAACATTCATCATCCGCATATTTTAGTATATACTTATGGAATTTATGGATCCGCGGTAATTTTTCAGCTCGGGGTGTATTTGGTATCAAGTGATTTGTGTTTCGTACATATATATGGCTCATATCTAAAAGATTTAATGGATCAAAAATTATACTTACCAGAAAATGAATCTCCACATGTTTAAGGTTAACAGGGCATTACTAACATAATATTTTTATTCCATATAGACGAATGGGTATGAAGATAGAAGGACTCTGAACTACCATAGAAGTTTTCAAGAGGAACAACGTTACCTAAAGATTGAACTTAAATGGGTATCTCATCTACATCTCTTATTACGAAGTTGCACGCAGAATGGCAGTAAATTGTACCATCAGCTTAGAAAGTAGTACGCGGTCACCACATTTTTCACCGACTTCAATAGAAGGAAGGAGTTTCTCAGTTCGTCTGCCTGTTTGCTTTCTTTTTTGCGTTGTCCGAATTTGGTAATTCGTTTTTTTCCAAAGCATGTACCCCCAATTTGGTCCCATAGCAATTTGGTGAAGGTCCGATGATGAGATGAGGAATCGAGGGAACTCCTCGAATTTGATAGGCACTAATATGCCGATTTCGTTATTTTCTGTAGGTAACCAAGCATTGGCTCTCGGAAACTATAAATTTGATAAAGTGGAACTGGTGATGATCACCACAGTTGTCATATGGAACTCCTCAATGATGTAGGCACTTCAGAGATTCCGATGAAATTTTGTTGACGCAGTAACTAATGCTCGTAAAAATACATATTTTGAAGTAGAACTTATGATTAGGAACTGAAGCTCTATATGGGTTCCCCGAGGAATCGACGGAACTTCTCAGATATCATCGGCCCATATAAAGTGACTTTTGGTTGGGATCTGTAGTAACCACCAGTTTTGCATCGGAAAGCTGTACAGCTGATGAAGTGGGAGGGATATGTAAAAATGTCATGTGTGTGGCATTGCGAAGTACAAAATTGGAGTCGGTTGTTTCGGGTATAAATTATTTATAAACAAGCTTACGGCCTGCCTGGCGGTAAGCAGACAGCGTAGATTAAGGACACTCTATATAGAGACAAACTTAAGTCCTTCACTATCATCCTCCACACAGCGCATTCTCGGTAGCCATGTCGGCTTTTGTCGCCACCAGGAATAAGACCCACATACCTACAGAGCACGTGGTGGTTATTATTGACTGCGGTAAGGTACGTACGTTCCCAGTTGGACTGCTTCAAATATGAGCGAGATGACAATCTGCAGTGCCTTACCTCTCAAGAAATGTATTTTTGGCGATCTGGGATGTTGTCAAAATGGGAATATGGACGAATTGAACCCAAACGACATATTCAAATGCATACTAATTAGAAATTTTATCTATTGACTTACGCTTCGTAACTTAGCGGAGTTTAAACTTTCGGATTGTAAAATTTTTCAGATTCATAAAACCACTTCTACAGGTCAAGTTTTTTTTTCAGAAATGCCTGAAAGCTACATAAATGAAGGTTTTTCTACTACATATTACGGCTGACTACGGTCTTCTTCGCAACGTTGAAATCATGACGGCCGATTCAGAACTAAACGTTATCCAAATCTATATACATTTGTTGTTTAATTATTAGAAAAACATTCCCATTTAAAGATAAATGTACTTAAATGTATGAAAGTTCAATCATTGCGCCGCGCCATAAAATAGTAACTTTATGTAATTTTGGAGCTAGCTAAAGGAGTGAAATAGTAAATTGAACAACAAGTGTATAAAACAAGCCATTTCATCCGAGACAATTTATCAATCCAAGGCACAGGCGAGGGTCGATATAAAGTAAAGGATAAAATGGGTTTTATACACGAGTTATACACTCTGCTTTTCACTTCGATTGCGAGAAAATTAAACAAATAAATAATATTATTAAAGTTATGTTATAAAATTTATACTTATGTGCTTGTCGGCCGAGGGCAGGGCGCCGAGGGTGAGTTTTACTTTATGTTCTAGAGCACAAAAAGCTACTTTATGTCTTCTGTGCAGGGAGACGAGAGCTTGAGAAGTGAAAATATTAAAACCGTTATAAACAGTGTTTGCCAGTGGGTCTACAGGTATTTTTTCCCCATGGTCCCACCATGGTTTGTCCATGTTAGTAATTTTTACCGAAATGTTTGTTTTCACTGAATTTTTCACTGAAATTAGGAGCGACGACGAGCGGAGCAAGGAGGAGTATCAGACGAACTGCGATGTGTTTAAAAATGTTCGGTTCTGGCGCTTCGCCGGCCGCTGCCGCGGCACGCTCGCTTTTAACTAATTTTTACCCCTCCTGCCACTTGGCTCCCATGCCTATTATCACAGGATTTCAGCGTAATATTTTTGTTGCTATGTCCCCACGCTATCAAGAGGATATATTTATACTTATGCCTTTTGACTCCCAGAATATCCACGGACAAAAAGTATTTTTCTTCTTTGCTCCCAAGCCACTGCCCAATGTAATCTAGGGCTAATACTATTTCTCTTGGCTCCCAGACTGCTGCTGTCTGGTATCCAGAGATAATATTATTTCTCTTCGCTCGCAAGCCACTGCCCAATGGGATCCAGAGATAATATTTTTCCTCTGGATTTCCATACCGCTGCTGTTTGGGATCCAGTTATCTTCGTTGTTCATTCCCTTTGACTTCCATATCCCACTCAAGTCTATGTATTGGAATTTTCTGACATTGCGTCGCCTCTACCTACTCCTATAGGATACGCGCGTGATGAGGCGTTTATGTGTATGTGACTACCATATCTTACCTAAAGCCTTTAGAATCCCTTTAGAATCGCCAAGAATACCTAGAGTTTCACAATGTTGTCGTATGTTTCTACGTGTTAAGTAGTGTCTCAGAGTAAGGATTTGTATAGAGATCCTATACAAGTTCCAGCAAGAGGGACATAAAAGCTCTTACGCAGCTGAAAACTGATCTTAAACCTTTGAACGCCATCATATTTGAATGAAGTGATCACTCCGACGCCAAGGTCTCAAAAATTGATGTAACGTTTAAACCAATAAAAACAATTCATAATTGACTTTTTTTCATGATCAAAGTAAACTTTCACTTCGACCTTTTTAGTGGTTGTTGGCGTGGTGGGTACGACGACACACGGCCACTTTATAGGCTCTTAGCGTTCAAAGAGTTAAACGTCTGGCAGCTTACCATAAACAATCACTTTTATTCGGGTGGTTAATAGTTTATTTGCCTCAAACTATTTAATATTACGTGGAGATGACATAGAGGCAAATAAAGAAGTGGGAACTATGACAAGAACAACCAATGATATATCCCTCTCTGTCACTCTTATACAATTTAGTATATGACTATCTTACTCGGTAGCGATATTATTATTTGACGTCGTCTCTAGGGTACTCTGAGGTTAGCGTAGTGGCATTTTTTATTTTTATTTTAATATAAATACGAGTATCACTTACAGACTAATCCAACACGTGATACATAATAATAGCTTTCATGCTTTCAAGTAATATTTATATCCGCTCTTGTCAAGTGAAAATGCACAAAGTACAATATATAACATACTGAGATAGAGATACCAGTGAAATACTCCACATAGATCGTAACGCACGTAAGAACTAACCGCACGAACGCTGCATCTCTGTCACTTCAATATGCAAGTGCGATAGAGATAGCACCCAATGACATCTAGTACAAATAAGTTAAACTAACATTTCTATAGAAAAAATCGTACTTCGAGCTGAAAGGCCACTGTGAAAATTATATCATGTAAAGAATAAGTATAGGTACCTATCATGTACCAAGTTAATGCCAGTTTTACGACCAAACGAATTTTTCGACATACTTGATTTCTGCGTAGTCCTTACGCAATATGGCGATTTTTATCATTGAATAAAATAATAATAATACCTACTCGCACTGTTTGATTATTGTATTCCATTAGTTAACCCAATGCAACTCCTTCGAACTTATCAGTAATAACTAGCACAGATATCAGAATAAGGCCTGAATCACACTGGCGCGGCCTGCGGTGACGGTCAATAGTAAATTTGACAGCTAATGACAAGTTTACTATTGACAGCCGCGACTAGGCCTCGCCAGTCTGTGAGAGGCTTAAAGCAGATCCGCTCATTTAAGTTGAACGATTTTCGTACATCTGATCTATATTAATCACATAGGAAGTTTGAGAGAGACAGATAAGTGATATCTGACAGGTCTTCACCTGTCAGTGTCTCCGCTTTCATAACTTCAAATTGTACTAAACTGACGTTTTGGAACCATATGAGATTTGAAATTTTGGTGTGAATTAAATGAAAACAATTCGTTAACAGCTGACAATGATGGTACTACCTGTCCCGTTCTAACTCATCTTGGTAAACCATAAGGGTTCAAAGAGAAAACTACTTGAAAAATCATCATGGTTAACACTACGGATCTGTTGTTATTATGAATCTAAGGTAAGTAGGTTTAAGTAATACTTTTATAGATGACTCCAAACCCAAGTGATAGGTATTACGCTAAAAGTATTCGTAAATATATTTATTATGAGTATCCGAAATCAACAACGTCCAGGTTTTGGATATATATAACATAAATTAAAAAATAAATGTATTTACAATCAATCGTACAGAACAGACCTTAAAAACATTGTCAGTACAGTATATCATCGGCCTTATAAACCTGAGTGCTTTTATGCGGTAAACACCGTGCAAACAGCTACTCTAGAAACCGACTAAATGCAAGTTTAAATAGACTCCCGTATTTCACATATTGATATATGACAGTTGACAACCTACATGTTTTTAAGGTATATGCCCGAGCCGTCCGTCGAAAGTCCGGCCGGTGGGCATCGGAGCGTTGTTGTAGGTCAACGTGCCGAGTCCGGGCCGGGCCGGGACCGAGCTGCTTCCGAGCCCCGGCCGTAACTAGACCGGCCGTCAATCGTTCGCGTCGACAGATGAGCGACCGAGGCGGCCCGTCACCGTTCCGCTTCCGAGCGACGGCCGGGCCCGGACAAGGCCCGGCCGCGCGACGGCCGATGACGTGCGTACGTAGAAAACGGGCCGGCCCGGACACGGAACGGTCTACTGTGAATCATCCTTTACTCGTAATATCGTCAGAAATTCATGATTAAAATCTGTAGGGTTACTGCTTTTTTGGCCCATAGTACCTCAAGAATGAAATCACTTTAGGCTCGGTTGCACCAACCGCTGCCGGCGTCATATTTAACGTTGATCGGTCTGTGATCGTAAGTCGGTGCAACCCGGCCTTAGTCCTAATATGTTTGTAGGTACTGCCGACTACTATGTTATTGCTCGCTACTCTACAGTTATAGAAACGTAGTCCAAACTTAAAGAAACAATGCCACTTCGAAATTTGTATTACAGAAAAAAGAAAAAACCATTAGATACTTAAATTATGTCGTATTTTTACCGCGTATTAATGAGGGGATACGATCCTATCCATACTGTCATATACACTTTTTCATCTTATTTGGAAATAATATTGTATGAAATAATTCAAATAATGAATACATTTTTTGCCGTGTACTGTACATTTGAAACCGGCAAACAGACGTCACCACTAATTGCCGCGCCGGCGCCGGAAACACCGGAACTCCGTCCGGTTCACTGCATATGTTACGGAGCCTCAATTTTGCAGCTAGAAATTCCATTCCAATGTGAATTTTTCAGTGGAATACGGTATGGCACAGGTAGGTGGCACCTTTTTTTACAGCAACTGTTAAAGTCCACCAATCTAAAGTGAAAATGAAAAATGATTATTTTCGTTCATCAATACGTAGGTGTAAACCTTCACAAAGGTTGGGAAGTGAGTATGAAAATACCTTGGATAGTAGCCCGCTTTTACGTAACATAAATAACGAAGTAAAGTAACACAGCCCCTCTAAAACGTACCCTATTTACATGCTTTTAAAAACTGAAAGTTTCGGGAATAGAAGAAAATATGCAGTATAAGTGAGTTTATTTATTTTTATTGTTTTTCAAAATATTCTCCTTTGTATTTCATGCACTTATGCATGCGTTCAAACCAGTCCATAAAGCACTTTTTGAACTCTGAAGTAGGGGTCGACAAAATGGCTATTTTATAGGCCTCCACTGCTTCTTCTGGCGTCTGAAACCGCTGACCACGCAGTTTGTCCTTGATTCTGGGGAATGTAAAAAAGTCGTTGGGACTTAAGTCAGGGCTATATGGAGGGTGGTCCAATATTTCGACTTTTTCACCGTCCAGGTACTCAGTTGTTGTCCGAGCGGTGTGTGGGCTGGCGTTGTCGTGGTGAAGGATGATGCGACGACTAGGGTTTGTTTTTCGGAGTTCAGCAAAGACGTTCGGCAAACAAATAGTGGTGTACCAATCAGCATTGACTGTTCTACGATCCTCAAGAGCCACAGTAGCTACGTGACCAGATTTAGAGATAAACGTAGCCACCATCTTCTTAGCCGTACTGCGAGAACGAACAACTTTTGTGGGTTTGAGCTCGTCTTCGAAGACCCATACTCGGGATTGGTTTTTAGTTTCAGGCTCATAAGCGTATATCCACGACTCGTCACCTGATACTATGCTAAAAACAGCATTTGAGCGTCCCTTGTTAAATCTTTTCAAAGTTTTGCGGCACCAATTGACACGGACTATTTTCTGCTCGTCAGACAATAGGTGAGGTATCCAACGGGAAAATAACTTTTTCACGCCTAATTCTTCTTTTAAAATAATTTGTATTTGACTCATTCCAATACCCAGGTGCTCTTGAATTTCCCGATATGTCACATGTCGGTCTTCATTTATCAGACGACGCACAACATCGACGTTTTCTTGCGTGACTGCCGATTTTGGTCGACCTTCACGCACTTCGTCGGTGAGGGATACACGGCCACGTTGAAATTCTGAATACCACCTGTATATTGTAGTCTTTGAAGGAGCTTCAATATTAAAAGTAGCAACCATCCGCTCTTCACATTGTTTTTGTGTTAGTCCACTTTTAAAGTCATAATAAATCATAGCTCTGAAATTTTCACGGCACAATTCCATTTTAAGCAGTGACTCGACGACTAACCGAACCATACTTTTTTTTTTCTAAGTGGCCAGTGTGTTGAGATAAGGAAACTTCAGAGATTATAAAAAGGTATAATACATGTTAAAAATAAATTAATAAGTATTCGATTCCCGCCACTTTCAGTGCAAGCCTCGTATTTAACTTGCTCTGTACGTACTATTCTTATATAAAAGTATGTAAACATGTAAGTTACTTATCATCAAAGTTTGCCAACTTTTTTCATCAAGGTACTTACTTGCCGGACCGGTATCCGATTGAGCTGAAAGGGTTTATTAGCAGGCTAAGGGAACAAGAATGCCCCCTGACGGAGGATTTGCTCATCCTTTCAGGTGGTGTACTTAAATAGACCCTAAGGACACTGTATGCTCAATATTAGTCCTCGATCTTCTTTTGTTTTAGAGTTATTCAGTATAATGTAAAATAATTAGGTTATCATTTAAAGTGTCATATTTCGAAAAATGTGCGCCCGATTAGATATATTATTGGTAAACGACGTTACTGGTCTGAAAAGAGACGTCATTAGTTCATTACAGACATATTTTTAGTATCAAGCAATTAATTTTGAACGAAAATATCTTTCAAGACTGAACAAAAGTCTTTAACGATGGAGGATTAATTATGGCCGCGGTGGGTGCTTGCAAGGCAAATATTATTCTTACTGGCTAAAAGGTCGTAATTACACTGTTTAAAAAATTGGATCCATTTTTTCAGAAATTGGGTAATTTGTTGGGTAATCGGCTCGTCTATTAATTCAGGAACGCGCCTCATAATTTATCTTTGGTTACTAGTTTGATCAAATTGTTTCGCAATAGCATAGAGTGAGGCGAGTATTTTTTTTTATAAAATTTCTGTGAAATGTTATCGAACTATAAGCTTGATCAAAAGCAATGAAAACCTTGATCCGTTTGCCAAAAGAAAAACAATCCGTGATCAAAATTAATATTAGAACAGTAACTAAGATTTTGTAAAAATACAATAAGATGATCAAAAGTTCTCAAGTAAAAAGGAATAAATCTTTTACCTGAGAATGAGGAAAATGCTGACCGAAGATTGACTTACGAAGTTTTTCCATCTGTTTTTAAGCAATTTCACCTGTATATTAGCAGATATACCCAGCTACATGGCAAAGATATAACAACGTAACGCAGAGACGGATTATTTGACTAAGCTGTTATTTTTCACAATATTTGTTTGTTTTGTATAAAAAATAAGTTTACATGACGAATACTCAAGTTAATACAGGATTAGCAACGCACTTGTGATTCATCTGGAGTCGCAAGCGTCCATAGGCGACGGTGTTTGCTTACCATCAGACGGGCCGTAAGCTTGTTAGTAGCCGTCGTTATACAGCGTGTTTGGTAACAGGATGCAAAGACTTTTAGGGATGATAGAGGAGGCCATTTTAGATATTTTAGACACAACTTTCTCCCGAACAAGCCGGTTTCCGAAGAGGCTTTAGCACCGTAGACCACATCCATACGCTCCGTCAGGTTATACAGAAGACTGAGGAGTATAACCTGCCCCTCTGTTTAGCGTTCGTGGACTACGAGAAAGCCTTCGATTCGATTGAAACGTGGGCTGTACTACAATCTCTCCAACGGTGCCAAGTGGACTACCGCTATATCGAAGTGCTGAAGTGTTTGTACTAGAACGCCACTAGGTCAGTCCGACTCCAGGACCAGAACTCAAAGCCTATTCCGTTGCAGCGGGGAGTCAGGCAAGGAGATGTTATTTCTCCTAAACTGTTCTCCGCTGCACTGGAGGATCAAGACTCAAGGATTTCAAGACTCTGGACTGGAGAAGGCTAGGCGAGTACCTCACTCACTTTCGGTTTGCTGACGATATAGTAGTCTTGGCTGAGACCATGGAGGATTTAAGTACAATGCTCAATGACCTCAGTAAAGTCTCCGAGCCAGTTGGTCTAAGGATGAACATGGACAAGACGAAGATCATGTCAAATGTCCATGTCGCACCAACTCTATTAACAATCGGACACTTTACGCTCGAAGTTGTAGACAATAACATATACCTATTACAGACTGTCCAGTTAGGTAAGTCCAACTTCGAGAAAGAGGTTAATCGTCGAATCCGACTCGGCTGGGCAGCGTTCGGGAAGCTACGGCACATCTTTTCGTCCAATATTCCGCAGTGTCTCAAGACGAAAGTCTTTGACCAGTGTGTGTTGCCAGTGATGACATATGGCACTGAAACGTGGTCGCTTACTATGGGCCTCAAAGGAAGGCTCAAAGTCACCCAAAGGGCAATGGAGAGAGCTATGTTGGGAGTTTCTCTGCGTGATCGCATCAGGAATAAGGCCATCCGCAGCAGAACCAAAGTGACCGATATAGCCCTCCGAATCGCTAAACTTAAGTGGCAGTGGGCGGGGCACATAGCACGTAGAAATTGTCCGTATCTTTTTTTCGGATAACCTTAAAGGAAAGAGATGGAAGTACCTACTCCACTTTGAGTTCAACCAAGTGTTCTAAAAATAACTGTAATTATTGAACCTTACGCGATAGACGCACATAGCACGCAGAACCGATGGCCGTTGGGGCGGAAAGGTTCTCGAGTGGCGACCACGTACCGGAAGGCGTAGCGTGGGCAGGCCCCCCACACGGTGGACTGATGACCTGGTGAAGGTCGCGGGTGTCCGCTGGATGCGGGTGGCGCAGGACCAGTCATTGTGGAAGTCTTTGGGGGAGGCCTATGTCCAGCAGTGGACGTCTTTCGGCTGACATGATGATGATGGGACACAACTTGCTTCAGTACAAAGTCTCTTAGTTTCCAAGATATGCACCATTTCATTTTGAAATTGTATGTTTTCCGTACTACCGTACTTTTGGAAAATGTTTAGTTTTTTTTTAATGTTCCCTTTTTTCTGGCTTATCGTAATTTTTCAGTAGCTGTAGGAACTAAGGAAGTTTTTGAAATCAATTCAATTGGGACTAACGACTTTTTACTGCCTGTATTCACATGGTATTCAGATGCGACTTTCTCTCCATACATTTTCATAGTAGGAACGAAAAAAATTAACCCGTTATTTTCGAAGTTCTTGTAGTTCGAAGTAATTTAGGATAATTTTGAAGTGATTAGGATTTTAATTTGAATACAGACAGTAAAAAGTCGTTAGTCCCAATTCAATTGATTTCAAAAACTGTATAAAATAAATTATTTCATTTATAACGTAAACATATCTTGGCTGGCTAGCGTAGCACATCGCATCCTATCTTATTCATTCGCAATCGTGGTTAGAAGCGCTCGTGGCCCAGAAGTGCCCGCGTAGGTACCGCGTGCGGTATGCGAGGTTAAGCAATATTGGCCAAGGTCAACTTTTGGATGAGTGACCACTTTTAGTTTTTACGAATTGAGCACTCTCGTGATTTTGGAAGGCACATTAAACGTTGATCCCGGCTGCTGCCGACAGCAGAGGGCAGAGGTTAGGCCAAGTTATAGGTCTTCAGGCGGCTTGAGATCTCTCTCACTTGATAAGGTCAATTTACCCAATAAGGTCCCAATGAGGTTAATCCCAATAAGGTCAATTTTCCTCCTTGGCTCGGGAGGTCAGATGGCAGTAGCTTCCTTAAAATTCTTGGGGTTAGGCCACCATATAGGCATCCTTTAGGATGCAAATGTATCTACTGGGCTGACGCGTGATGATGATGCGATTATTAGGTTACCCTTGGTATTGGGGTTTGGAAAAAACTCTTAGGAATTCGTACCTACCTATTGTGCCCTTTGTGTACGGCTTTTCATGTTTTCTGTGTCATTTGTTGGATGTTGTTTATGCATATATCCATTTGTGTCATGTCAAAATCACTTGACTCCAACAAAAACACGAACGGATGGCTTAACCAAAGAATGAAGAAAACCATTATTTTTAAATGAGCTATCTAATGATTCACGATGGATTGTACAAGAAAAAGAATGCATTTCAACTTTACTCATATGGCTTCCCATATGCGTAAAGTGGAAATGCATTAGAATATTTTTATATACCCTAATATTTTTATAAAGATTTTATTTATATACGTTTTGCCGGCGTCATTGATATGGATGCATATTACTCCAAATTACAGCTTTCTAATAGTAAAGGTTATTGAGATAAGCCGCAGACAGACGGACCAGCGGACGGCGACATGGCGAATATGATAAAATATAAGGGTTCCTTGTTTACTACGGAACCCTAAAAAGGTGTATTTGATAGCAATCCCCAGTTTTAAGAAAATACGGAAAATGCTTGTTCATCTCGCATTCACATATTCCAGTATTCTCTTTTGGATGAATTACAAACCAGCATATGAAAGTAAGCGTACCGACAAAAGGTGTTTTAATATGCGCACCAAAGGCGGTAACATTACCCTGACTAATACAACGAGTACGCACTCATCTGCATTGCGAAAAGGCCTATATCCACATTTCAACTTCAACCACACTTATAGCATTTTGGAGCTTGATCGTAAACTTGGCTGAAACCTCGTTTAACCCGCTGCTTTAGTTGCGATGTTGCGATGTACTAAAAGTTTAATGTGGGGATATTAAAATGGTGAAGTTATTATTTTTAAATCCTTTCAGGTTTCGGTGTAGATTTAGGGGTGTTTTTATGATATTATAGTAGTTTAATATGAACTTTAACTGTCTATAAATCATTTTATCCAAATACAGAATCGTATCTTCTTTACCACAGTAATCATATAGGTATAACGAGGTTTGTGATTAGTCATAGATCGCGATACTTGCGAGATTAAATAATGAACCCTGGGGTGAGGTACGTCATATCGATTGGACATAAATAATAAATTAGTTAACTAGCGTATCCCGAGTCCGACATATCTTACATTGTGCAATGTATAGTATATCCGTACACGAAGAAGTCTACGATAATAGATTATTGTTTGTTGTCGTTCACAAACTTTGAGTTTACTTTAATTCAATTATTTAATTCTTATGTTATGAGCAGAAAAAAATGATCTACATTTCTGGCCATCCGTAGATTACCAGATCCGTAGATCTTGGAAAACGGGTTTTGCACAATTTCTGCTAATTACGCCAGTGTCGCCTCGTAAACACGCTCCTACGGGCACTCAACGCAGTCCGAGGCCAATTACCATCTCCTGTGTCGTAATTAAGACACCTCGGATGCAAACGGTCGAGGCGTGATGGGGGTAATTATGGCACCTTCAGTTTAATCTGGTGGATAATATACCGAGCATATAGTCAGGAAATTAGTTAGGCCTAGCAGTGCCCTAAATTTCTAAAGTTTACAAACTTTCTATGTGGTATAATCGGTCGATTTTTAGGTACCACACCTATGTGGTGTTTTTGCTGGCGAGTAAGGTCGCCAGAGCTTCCGAGGATGCGCTGTGTTTAGAGTTAGGGATCGCTATAGCTGTCAACAATCTCCAAGTTCTCAAATCTGCAAGTCCTTAAAGGGTCGTCAACGCGCTTCTGACTCTTCTGGAGTTGTCAGCGTCCATACAATACAATACAATAATTTATTGGTAACACCATAGTTACAAGGCAAGTGCCAGTTATGCCATATCAAATCAATATAGTACACTTATTGCTAGTTGCTTCGGTATTTGCTTATCATCAGGCAGGCCGTGAGACTGTTTTCCACCGTGGTCGTTGTAGAAACAAAACATCATCTTTACATTATTCTTGCGTTACTCGCAATTATTTTATGCCTATGTCCAGCAGTGGACGTCGATCGGCTGAAGATTAATTATTTTATTTTTGGAGAAGCAACAGAACTGAGCACATACTAGAGATAATGAAAGTATGTACTCGTGTAATATTAGGTGAAGCTGGCGGAGGCGGTTTTGCATTTTTGACCTCTCCGAAACTGTCTATTATCGTTAGTGTCTATTACTGCTTCATATGTTACACACGCAACACGGTGGACTGATGACCTGGTAAGGGTCGCGGGTGTCCGCTGGATGCGGGTGGCGCAGAACCGTTAATTGTGGAAGTCTTTGGGGGAGGTCTATATCCAGCAGTGGACGTCATTCGGCTGACATGATGATGTTACACACGCCGCCTCCGCTCCGCTATCCCGCGCGGTTTTTTGGTGCGACGCCCCCGGACCGCGTTCGCTTTACCGCAACGACGCTCTGTCGCGCTCTGTGCATTTCAAGCTTTAGAGATTTACTTAAAATGCAGCATAGGTAAGCAAAACAATACACTAAAGACTAAAGGCAGGTACTAACAATACAGGAATCATATTTCCTTCTCGTTGTTTCAGTTAAGGTTTCTAGATATTTTTTACTTTCTTTAAGTATCGAGAATTTATTTTTTGGAAGTAGTCTGCTTGAATTGAAAATATCAAGGTACTACTAAATAGTACCCGTAAATTCTGGTCACATCGCAATGTGTGTTCAATTTACACCCAAATACGATTCAGTAATCGAACGCACATCCACCAAGTAATCCATATCCTAGTTACAATGCTTTAAATTGAATCGATATCCTCATAATCGAATCAGGTACATAAAAGGATACCACGCATCGGAAAAGTGCAACCCAGTTGGACGCCTGCCACTCGTATCGACAGCGATCGCATTTTACCAATCTTGACGCCTGTAAACGAATTGCGAACATTTCAACTGGTATGAGGATATCTCGAAAATACGAGTATATACGTTTTATTTCCGATTATTGGGATATGCGTTATCTACAATCATAGGTAAACGCGAGCTAGTAATGGAAAAGTATTAAATTTTTATATGGCTCATCCGCTTTAAGCGGCTTTATTCACTATGTCCGGTCGCAAATAAGTTATCTAATAGATTAAATGTATGTTGGTCGAATTATCCGCTAGATGGCGCTGAACTATCGATTTATGAAACGCGCTATATAGGTGAATGTTTGGTTTGTTTTATGACCCAAAAACAAGAGTCCCTCCTAAAGGGTAAGTAAATAAAAGTCGACAGGAGGGCCCGGTCTTCAATAATAACAAGCTTACTTTATTCAACCTAAATTTAATGTTAAAGAATATTAAATTTAAATATTCAAAAATACAGTGACATAGTGTGTTTGTGTGTGCGTGTGTGGGTGTGTGTATCTGGATGTGTAGTTACATATTACTGTACTAATAATTCTAATGTCATTATAGTTACCTACGCGTATTAGCCGGTATATTTTTATTATGGAAAATTAAAGAATATGATTGCATACAATGTAAACTTTCCCACACCCTGTCAACAACAGTTCGTTATAAAGAAAAAGTAAATACAGCCAAATAACATTACATTTCCAACAGTAAGCTTCGACTCCAATCTAAATTGCGTCACCGCGCACTCCACAAAGCCATTCCTCACTCCTGAAATTCGCAAAACGCAGCATTCTATACCCTAACATGATATAATAAAGACTATAATGGCGTGTTATAGCTTATTATTTTGCTTTGATGAACGTACCTATCGAACTAGCGCTGGTAATTATATTAGGAGTTTATTGTGTTAACTGATGGAACGCGGCGGAAAATTGTCTCGCAGTTGAGTTTAGAACCGGATCAAACTATTGATTTTTCCGTGTGACATTTTGAAATAAACTAGTGACATTTAAACTGTTTACACTATATGTAATTACTACTCTATGTACTCACTATTTGTACTTACTCTAACTATGTACTTAAAACTAGGGTAAATATTACCTAACTAGGCAGCCGCGTTAGTATAGCCACATTCGTTTGTCCATCAAAATCTTTAATTTCAAGAATCGGGACCTAAAATTAAATTCCCTGTTCTTTGCCTATCCCCTTTGGGAATACAGGTGTGGGTTTATATATGTAGTCAGGTAGCATAAAGGGATGCAGGCATTAATATGCATGAAGCGCTGGGGTGTGCATTTCAGAATAGACGCATGCGGCGCACCGGTCTAACTGCTAATGACGTGGGAATTAACTGACCATTGCTGCCTTGGGCACGATATCTGTGCACCTCGTTGGCATACAACGCCGCGCAACGCTCGTAATGACGTCACGGCAAGATGCACTGATATTGTTGAATTCTTAAATATGTTGCTTTATCTTCGCTACCCAAAGGTTCCTAGAAGAGATCGCTCTTTAGCGAGAAGAACGCTCGTTGTTTACATTTATTTTGAGCTGTTTACTCTTTTCTGTGTTATTTTTGTGATTCGGCATAAAGTGTAATTGTATTGTATTGTGATCGATAAAAACTAGGTGGATGAATAACAAATAAAAAACCATGGCTTTCTTAGCTCGCGATGGTGGTATTGCACTAGCAGATCAATTCTCATTACTATAGATCGTTCGGTTTACGGGGAAGTTTACGACTTTCCCTCCCTGTTTACCATCAGGCGGGCCGTACGCTTGTTTGCCACTGACGTGGTATAAAAAAAAATATAGTACTACTGCAAAGTAAATAAAAAACGGAAACAACCTGTTCACATGGTCGACTGTGGTGAAGCAAATTGCTGTCATTTGAAAAGGAATAATATTTGTATTGATATAAGTGTGGGAATAAAACGAATGATCCATGTCCTTTTTTCTTTTATTATTGTCATATATCATTGTTATTATTAGGTACGTAACATTTCATATTATGAGTTGAGTACCAACACTTCAACTCAACCAATAATGTACTCCGTAAAAAAGTAAAAAGTAAAAGTAGTTTATTCTTCAAATTAGGCATATTACATGCACCTATGAACGTCAATAAACTACCACCGGTTCGGAAAAATATACCTCTGCCACGAGAAGAACCGGCGTAAGAAACTCGGCGAGGTGTCATTTTTTCAAAACAATATACATTATATAGTTAGATATAAAATTACATTACTACAAAATAACTTAAATAACAATGCTACAGTAGAAAATATATTTTCGCGATAGATTACCCGTGCAGGACGCTATCACTGCCACACATCCCTATCCATGATGTAATCGTTTATCTTATAATATGCTCTTGAAATAAGTGTTTGTTTTACTACAGATTTGAATTTAGAATTGCTAAGTTCAGTAATGTGTTTAGGAATTTTATTGTAGAATTTGATACAATTTCCCAAGAACGACTTTTTCGCCTTTACTAGTCTATAGAAGGTTATTTTCAGTTTCCCAGTATTTCTCGTGGCTATTTAATGGAAACAATAATTTATATCAATAAATATTCTAGTTTAATTGGAAGGAATAACGTACGACAACAACAAACGGGTCGATAGTCTATTTTTTACATTATATGTACGACAGATGTCCAAGTGGCGTAGACACACTAAGATGAGGTTTTATGTCTATATTTCAACATCCTCCCTTGGGCATAAACCCATCTTAGACGAGCAGTACTCGAGCTTCAGCTGCGGAGTGCCCTTGGTCAGCGCGTCAGCCACCATCTCACTAGTCTGGATGTACTGGATGACAATCTTCTTCAGGCGCACCTTGTCACGAACGAAGTGGTGACGTATGTCAATGTGCTTGGTCCTGGAATGATAATTCTCGGTACCTGCAAGTTTAATCGCACTTTGATTGTCACATAAAATTGTCATAGGTACAGTTGCTAAGTGTGGCCAAAATTCTTCCTGTAACTGTTTAAGCCACATAGCTTCCTGCGTGCAACTAGAAAGAGACATATATTCGGCCTCTGTCGTGGAGAGCGCGACAGTCTGTTGTCTGCGCGATTTCCACGTGATTGCTCCACCCTGGTGAATAAAGACGTAGCCGGTACAAGACCTACGATCGTGTTCATTGCTACACCAGTCTGCATCACAATAACCATGTACTGGTTTGTCATCTTGTTTATAAGTCAATGTGTAGTTTTCCGTGAATTTTAAATATCTTAAAACTCGTTTTAGTGCCATCCAATGCTGCATTTCGGGTCTGGAATTAAATCTGCTTAGCGTATTGACAGCATAGGAAATATCGGGGCGCGTTCCTTGTGATAGGTAAAGCAGACATCCAATAATCTCCTGATAGGGATGTTCATCTGAAATTGAATCTGCTTTTTCGTTCACGGTAAACTTCATTTTAGGATCAATAGGTGTTTTGACACCCTTACAGTTTGACATTCCATATTTGGTCAATATATCTCGAATATATTTCTCCTGTTTAACACTTAAAGTTCCTTGTGCTCTGTCTCTATATACTTGCAAGCCCAGGCAGTATTTCAAATCACCCAAATCCTTCATCTCAAATCTTGAAAACAAGTTCGTTTTTATATCATTTTTAGTTTCTTTCGAACTAGTGAATAGGATAAGATCATCCACGTATACGGCTAAAAATGTTATGTCTTCCTTTTGAATTCTGTAGTAAATGCAGGGATCGAGTACAGATCGAGTTAAGCCGATTTCTGTCAGTGCACCATCCAGTTTACGGTTCCACTGTCTGCTTGCTTGCTTCAGACCGTATAGAGATCTTTTCAATAAGCATACTTGGGCATACTTGGGCTCGAAACTCGGAGGTTGCCTCATGTATATTTCCTCCTCAATATCACCCTGTAGAAAAGCAGCTACCGCATCCATTTGATCGGTATCTAAGTTGTATTTCACAGCCATAGAGAACAAATATCGAAGAGATGAATATCTGATTACAGGTGCATACAGTTCATTGTAATCGCAGCCTTTCTTTTGAGCGCAACCTTTAATGACTAATCTAGCCTTGTATTTTGTAATGTTGCCTTTCTCGTCTCGTTTTGTTTTAAAAACCCATTTACAAGATATGGCTTTCTTTCCTTGCGGCAAGTTACCTAATGTCCAGGTATTGTTTTTCTTCAAAGTGTTAAATTCTTCTTCCATAGCTTTTTTCCAGTGACTAGACTCTGGGCTAGACAAAGCTTCTTCTAAAGTTAACGGGTCTTGATCCAAAGCCAAACAAGCAAATTTGACCTCATCTGCCTCATTTTCCTTATCGAGGTTCACTTCATCTTCTGTCTGTCTAAATTGCCCTCCTCGGGGCCTCAGGTTTATGAAGCGGTTGGGAGTCTCAAATGTGCAATCAGTGCTTGGTTCATAGGTTGTATCGTGATCCGTCAAACTCATCATAGTATCGAAACTTTCCTCTAAAGTAGAGTCATGCCGGTCACTTTCAGCGGAGCTACAGTTCTGTTCGTTAGTTGGATTCTCCGGGGTTTCATCATTTAACGGCACAAGTATCGGTAACGAAACATTAATGTTTGCGTCTGGGAGAGCTCTGGTGTCATGTCCATTACAGTCTTCAAGAAATATCACATTTCTGCTCTTTGTAACCTTCTTGGTGCGTGGGTCCATCAATTTGTATCCTTTGGTATTTTCGCAATATCCGATAAATATCATTTCTGAGGATTTTGGGTCCCACTTCAACCTCTTTTCCTTCGGCACGTGCATCATGGCTTTACAGCCGAAAATCCGCAAATGAGAAATGTTCGGTTTTATGCCTGTCAGTTTCTCAAGTGGAGTTACGTAGTTAAGGACTCGAGTCGGAGAACGGTTAATTATATGAGCAGCTGTTTCCAGTGCTTCAGCCCAAAATTTCTTCGGCAGTCCGGCATCCATCAGCATGCATCTGGCACGTTCGACCAGCGTACGGTTCATACGTTCGGCCAACCCGTTCTGTTCACTCGTATATGGTGCTGTCGTCTGATGCTTGATGCCTGAAACTGTCAAGAATTTTTTCATTTCATTATTCGTATATTCCGTACCATTATCTGAACGAAGAATTTTAATTTTGCAGTCCAACTGATTTTCCATTTCCTTTTTGTACATCTCAAACACTTCCTTTACATTTGTTTTACTTTTCAAAATATAGACATTCACTTTTCTAGAGTAATCATCCACAAATGTAATGAAATATCTTCCTCCACCCATAGACGGCTCCTCCATCGGTCCGCACAAATCAGAATGTATAATCTCGAGCTTAGCAGTAGCCCTTGTGCCAACATTATTAAAGGGAAATTTAGTTTGCTTACCTTTCAGACACGGAATACAACCGTTGTTTGCATCTGAATTGCTTACCAACTTCACACCTTCAGTACATAAAGGCAATCTGTTGACATCATTGTAGTTGAGATGTCCCATTCTCCTGTGCCAAATGTCCAAAGTTTGTTTGTCTACAGTCGAGGTAAATGCATTCCCTTTATAGGTGTTTAGCTTATACATGTTATTTATGAGTGTTGCTGTTGCTACTAAATGCCTCTGCGCATTGTATATTTCACAGCCGAACTTATTAAATACAACTTGGCAGCCATTTTTAATCAACTGACTAACTGACAACAGGTTAGTACTCAATTGAGGAACATATAAAATATCTCTCACCTGTATGTGATTTGTCTTACCATCTCCACTCAGCAGGTCCAGGTTAACGTTACCCATCTGCTTTACGGTGACTGATGTACTGTTGGCAACCATTATATGTTGAATCGGAGGTGCCCGGACATCGTACATCCCGTCAGGATTATTTGTCAAATGTTGAGACGCACCCGAATCTACAAACCACTCTGTGCTGCCCAAGTGTTGACCAGCGGCTGAAAAAACTGCAGCAAAACCTTTATCATTAGTTTTTTTCTTGTTGTTACAGTTCTTACTCAAGTGTCCATACTTATTACAGCTGTAGCAACGAGGTCCAGTCGGTTTCTTATTCTTAGGGAAGGTTTTATTATGCTTTGCATAAAGAACGGACACATTTGACTCCTTCACTTCTTGGAGTAATTTCATCTTGATGAAATCTGTACTTATCTTTACACCAGAGCTCTCCAGCCCCATAATCATCGGTTTGTATTGCTCCGGCAAACCAGCCAACATCAGAGTACCTAACCATTCATCATCGACACAGAATCCTATATTTCGGAGCTTATGTGCGGTAGTTATTATCTTATTGACGTACGCCTCGATATTCAGACAACTATCTAATGTGGTGTTTACTAAATCTCTGAGTAACCCAACTCTACGCGACAAACCTGAGTCTTCAAACGCCTTTTGTAAATTAAGCCATACCTCACTAGAAGTCTTTGCATCTTGGACGTGTATATAATTTACCGGATCCACAAGCAAAATTATTTTCGACTTAGCTTTCAGGTCTTGCTTCGGATTTACTGAATAATCTTTCGGAGGCTCGACACAGTCCCATAAGTCCTCGTGTTGTAAATACGTCTGTACAGCAAACTTCCAGGTGCTGTAATTTTCTCTTCCCAATAGTTTCTCTATTTGCACGTTAGACATGGCCATTATATCGGTGCCAATCAAATATTACGGTGTCTTAACGGCAAACCTAAAAATCAAAACTTCACTCGCGGAACTAGACCGAGTTTACTGATATCGGAATTACGTTTACGGTTGACTTTACGAATTATTTATCGGGTCATATGCCCATAACCTAATGGAAACAATAATTTATATCAATAAATATTCTAGTTTAATTGGAAGGAATAACGTACGACAACAACAAACGGGTCGATAGTCTATTTTTTACATTATATGTACGACAGATGTCCAAGTGGCGTAGACACACTAAGATGAGGTTTTATGTCTATATTTCAACACTATTGGTTTATCAGCGTTCGTTGGAAAATTGCCCAAATTCTTCCTAACATACATTATTATTTCAAATATGTATAGGGACGGCAGGGTTAGAATATCTATTTCTTTGAAAAATTCTCTTAATGAATCACGCGACCCCAAGTTATAAATTGCTCGGATAGCCCTTTTTTGCAAAATAAAAACAGTTTCAATATCTGCAGCTGATCCCCATAAGATAAGACCATAAGTAATTATACTATTAAAATAAGCAAAGTAAACTAACCGTGCCGTTGCCACATTGGTAAGCTGCCTTATTCTCCTGACTGCAAATGCAGCAGAGCTCAACCTACTTCCTATCGCTGTTATATGGGAACCCCACTGCAATTTTGAGTCCAATGTAATGCCTAAGAATACAGTAGAAGTAACAAATTCTAATGTTTGACCATTAAGTATAATATTTGTATCTAAGTTTCTGTTTGATGAGTTCGCTAGAGAGAATTTTATACATTTGGTTTTTTTCGGGTTCAATACTAAGTTATTGGCAGCAAACCAGTCAGATATCATGGAGAGGGTATTATTTGGTTCAATGAGTTCAGTATCTCTCCTATTTACCTTGAACAGTAATGAGGTGTCGTCTGCGAACATTACAATGCCTGATCGTCGGCTTACCATATATGGCAGATCATTTACATAAACAAGGAACAGGAACGGACCTAGAATAGACCCCTGAGGTACTCCCATCTCTACCACTGTCTCTGACGAAATGGCTTTATTTATCGCTACCTTTTGATTTCTCTGTGTTAAATATGACTTCATGAGATCTAATGCATGCCCTCTGATGCCATAAAACTTAAGTTTACAAATTAAAGTATCATGATCTACACAATCAAAAGCCTTGGAAAGGTCACAGAACACTCCGATGGCGTCGTGCGACTCTTCCCAAGACTGCAAAATAAATTTTAATAAACTTGCACCTGCATCAGTAGTTGACCTACCCTTCGTGAAGCCGAACTGCTGTGCGTGCAAAATATTGTGAGAATTAAAGTGAGAAACCAATTGCGTAAGCATTATTTTTTCGAATATTTTGCTAAACGCAGGTAGGATAGAAACTGGACGATAATCAGAAGGATTATCTCTATGACCTGATTTGAAAATTGGAACTACTTTACTACATTTCATTAAGTCTGGAAAAATGCCATAGTCTATACAGTTATTAAAAATGAGAGCTAGAGTTGGTGCAACGACCTCCAGAATAGATTCCAGTACCTTGACTGACACGCCCCATAAGTCCTCAGTGCTCTTTATTTTTAACATTTCAAAGGACTTCAGTACATCTAGAGGAGAAACATGATGAAATTTGAAATTAGTTAGTGATTCTAATTTTACGTTGTCATTTAGAAGGGATTCAGCTTTTGTGGTAGACGATGCTAAACTTTGAGTAGTGACTATAAGAATTTTAGAAAAGAAATTATTAAATTCATCAGCTACTTTTACTGCATCAGTTATTAAATTATCCTTCACTTTCAAATAAATTGTGGACTCTTTATTATTTATCTTCCCAGTCTCTGTGTTTATTATTTTCCAGACTGTCTTGGCTTTATTATCTGAGGACTTAATTTTATTATTCAAGTGCATTGCTTTTGCTTTCGTGCACACTGTTTTAAAATTACGCGCAGCGCTCGGCGTGTGAACGTGTTATTGCGGTCAGAGTGTTATACCTGCTTATAATATTAAATTTAAACCTGTTATCAGTGCATTGTAAACAATAAAATAAATAAATAAAAGATGGTCCAATGCAAGAAGTGTAAACTTTTTGTGTCAACCAAAAAAGACGATATTGTGCGGTGTAAGGGACGTTGTGAAGGTGTATTCCATAAGAAGTGTGTGCAGAACATGACCCAATTTTTAAGTAGTGAAATCTGTGACAGCTGTGTCAGAGGTGAAAATAGTCCAAAACTACATCCCCCAAAATTGGCCATCGATGTGAAAAAGGCCACAGTGGAATCCGTCCTCGGCGAGGTAAACAGCAAACTTGAAATTATATTTAACCTGCGACAGCAGGTGGAGGAGCTGAGAGAGACAGTTGACTTCTATGCTGAGCAGTACCAAGAGATGTCGGAGTTTAAGGAAAACGCTCAGAAGAGGATCTCTGCCTTGGAAAGAAAAAATACGCACTTACAGAAAGTAAATGAGACCTTAGAAGAGAGAATTACGCAACTAGAGGCGAAGGAAATCGAGAAGGAAATAGAAATCGTAGGTCTGTGCCAACTGGACAAGGAAGACACTAAAACAACAGTTATGAAGATTGCAGAAAAAATTAACTTAAATCCCAAAGATGTAGAAAATGCAAAGAGGGTAGGCCGAGAACAATCGGAGGTAGTCGGAGCCAGCGCCGCGACCGGCCAGCCGCGCCCGAGACCTATTGTCGTTACCCTCACATCCAAACATGCAAAGGACGATTGGATTATGCAGAAAAAAACAAGGCTCACAAATAAGGACCTGCTGGCGATAGATAATGACCAACGGGTATACATAAACGAGAACCTCACAAAACACATGCGGAAACTTTTTTGGAATGCTAAGTCTACTTTAAAAGGAGCTTATAGATTTATCTGGGTGCAAAATCATAAAATTTTAGTTAGAAAGGACGAAAAGGCTAAGATACACAACATTAAAACAGATGCAGATATAGGTAAATTATTATCAGCACTAAGTACCGTGGAGGAGCAATCCAAAGATAAGTAGTAATTCACATAGTAAAGTGAGCGCTAACACACAACGCGATTTCTATAACGTCTAACATTCAACGACATACTTAATAACATTAATGAAATTACAACCAAATACAAGAAATTCGACGATATAAATAGTTGGAATACATATATAAATAATACAAAGAATGAACTACAAATTATCCATTTAAACATAAGATCATTACGAAAAAATTACAATGAGTTTCAATGTGTGCTAAAAAACTGCAATAACTGCATAGACATTATCATACTAAGTGAGATCAACATCAAGAAGGAGGAAATATTTATGTACCAAATGCAAGGATATAATATGCATACATGTACACGGGAGAACAGAAGAGGAGGAGGAATAATTATTTACACAAAAAATGAACTGCACGTTCAAGAGATAAACACGCGTGTCTCCTCATCAGAAATGGTACATCTACTAGTTAAAAGCTTAAAACAATCGTTACATGTAATGGCTTTATATAGGCCACCCAGCTGCAATAAAGCTAACTTTATATCCGAAATGGATAGTGTGCTAAAGGGATATACCTCTCACCGAAAGTGTCGTAATTATAGGAGACATAAATATCAACATAATGCTAAATAATAGCATCACTGAGCAGTACAAAAACACCTTGTGTGGCTACGCAATGGAGTGCGTTATCAACGAGTGCACGCGAGAAGAAATACTGGACGGGCAGCTCGTGACGTCATGCCTCGACCATGTGTGGGTGCGCGCGGGCACCGACAGGGACCTGCGAGCCACCGGCGCACACATGCTTACGATTAAGGTGTCCGACCACTACCTCGTCGGCGTCAACTTATCTACAGCAGCAGGCGGTACTGGATGTAGGCTGAATCCAAGGTGCAAATCGCATACAAAAATTGTAAAGACTGTGATTAATGATGGAACTGTTAAAACTGAATTAGATAAAATCAACTGGTCGGAGTTATGCGAAATAGACTGCCCTATAATTATGTATGAAAGACTTTATTGTATTTTTAGCACAATTTATGATAATTCAAAAATTATTAAAACTTGTTCGAGTAAAAGAGAAGCGCAACCATGGATAAATAATAATTTAAATAATATGATATTACGCAGAGATCTTTTGTTCCGTAAGTGGAAAGGTAGCCCTAATAACTCGATGTTAAGATTAGATTACACCAGGTTCAGAAATGTTACAAATAAGTGTATATACTTAGCAAAACAAGAACATAAACAAAAACAAATTCAGAATTGTGAGAATGACCTGAGAAAGCTTTGGTCTACAATTAATAACTGGCTCGGAAACGTGAAACCTAGCTTAGACGAAGTTATTAAAAAATACCTAGGCAAGAATACGTCCATAGAAATGGTATGCACAAACTTTGCCAAAACATTTACGCTGGAAATCCAAAATATAAAACATAACTGTAAGGAAACATTCCTGATCCGTGAGAACTACGTTAAAAATTGTGACATGTCATTCCGGTACCAAAAAATCACACATACAGAAATTGAAAAAATTATAGATTATTTAAGTAATAAAAAAGCACCGGGCTTAGATAGTATAAGAGCCGTGGATTTAAAGCATATAAAAAATAACATAAGCCCTATATTGGCAAAATTTGTGAATAGCAGTTTGACAACCGGTGTTTATCCGGACATGCTAAAAAAGGCAATAATAAGACCTATATACAAGCAAGGTAATCACTTGGATTACACCAATTATAGACCAATAGCTATATTGTCGGTGGTCAATAAAATTGTAGAGAAAGTTGTGGTGTCTCAAATAAGTAAATACTTAGATAAACATAATATAATAACAGACACGCAACACGGTTTCAGACGTATGCGCAGCACCTCAACCGCTCTAGCCCAGTTCACAGATGAGATTAACGAACATCTCGACAATAGAAAATATGTAATGACCTTATATATTGATTTCAAAAAAGCATTCGACACGCTGGACCACGGACAGCTAATCTTGGCAATGCAGGAATGTGGTATCCGTGGTCCAGTGATCGAGTGGTTTAAAAACTACCTGAAAAACAGAACTATAACCACTGTGATAGACGGAAAGAGCGGTGAGGAGGCTAAGGTGATATACGGCGTACCAACCGGATCTGTATATGGTCCAGTAGGATATATAATGCATGTCAACAGCATGAGCAATGTAATCCAGAACTGCTCCACATACATGTATGCTGATGACACATGCATACTGTACGCCGACCAGGACATAAAAATTGTGGAACAAAAGATACAGGCCGATTTTGTCAACATAATTAAATGGTCCCACGACAATGGTATCATTCTCAATTTAGAAAAAACAAAATGCATGCTAATTCATTCACCTTATCTTAGAAAACCGCAGCCAAATATTAATATTACAGGACACACTTACGATTGCTTGCACAGTAACTTAATAGATTGTAAGTGTAGAAGTATTGAATTAGTAGATAAATATAAGTATTTAGGTTTAACTATAGATTCCAAATTCAGCTGGAGTATCCATATAGACATAGTATGCAATAAACTACGTGCAATCATGTCAAAATTGATAAGCCTAAAAAATATAGTTAATAAAAAAAATATTGCACATCCTATACCACTCGATGGCCGAGTCCGTTATCAGCTATGGTCTAAATGCATACGGTCGTACTTTTAAGACATATTTGGACAAAATATATAACATTCAGTTAAGAATAATAAAAAATGTATTGGTTGATAAAAACACAAAAAATAAATATAGGAAAAATTATAAGTTACTTTATAAAAAGCTGAGAATCTTACCAGTTCACGAAAAAGTAAAATATCTTTTAACCATTGACGAGTATGGCCTTGACCGCTTTAAAATATGTAGGAAACCGATACGTACCCTCCGGGACAATAACAGAAAGACATATGTAGAATACTCAGCGTGCAACTATTATGGCAAAAGAACACGTAAACATATAATACCAAAGATTCTTAACACTGTAAGTCCAATAATTGAACAATCCAAAAGTAAACATATTTATAAAAGTAAGTTAAAAAACAAACTGCTAGAAAACATTTACATAGACACTTAGATGGTGGTTTATTAACTTTATTATTATATACTACTGTACATAATAAACCACACGGCATTGTCCTTATTGTAATTTACAATTAAATGTTCGTTAGTTTTAGTTAGTTTTGCCATTGTTAGTTATAACATCGATAATACAAAAGGCCTGCCCATTTGTGAACCTTATTACAAACAGATAGGGTTTTTTGTACTGATGAATATAAGTAGTCTTTTATAAGTAGGTATAAGTGTAAACATAAATGAGCGCAACATTCGCCAACAAACTGTTAAACAGTTTGGCGATAGTATGAATGTACCATACCATTAAGTTTCTTTTTTGAGTTAAATAAAAAAAAAAAAAAAAAAAAAAAAAACAATTTGGAATAATCCCTAACATACTGATGGAAACATTCGTCAGTGGTGCAAGATCTCCTTTCATAAAGTTGATATAGGTTATCTCTACTTTTCCGAATTCCGGTAGTTGCCCACTCATTAAATCTCATTTTATTGTTTATCTTAATACGCTTTTTACTACAAGTCTTATTAAATTCGTTACACACTGTATTCAGAAGCATTTTGAATTGATCATTCGGATCATTTGATTGTACCTGGGTGTTCGGCATGGCGACTAGTAGATTAGACTTTAGTAATTCTAGTCTAGTTCTACTCAGCGGTCTTATTTCTATAACGCGATCTGGATGTTTTACTTCGCAAGGTAGCCTGACCATCTGAGCTTTATGATCCGAACGAACTCCATTCACTATGCTACTGTCTATATGAGAACTGTTTAACCAAATATTATCTATACAAGTGGCCGAGGTCGGAGTAACTCTGGTAGGTACTTCAAACAAGTAGTCAAAATTGAAAGATTTAAAAAGAGTGATGTACTTATCTTTTTCAACTGATTGTGATAAAATATCTATATTAAAGTCGCCACAGACCACTACTGACTTTTTACCACTTGTTGCTTTACTGAGTACATCCTCCATAATTTCTATAAAAGATGTTAAATCACCGTATGGAAGTCTTTACCGCTGCGATACGTTGAGATGACGGTTTCTCCGTGCTTCTCCAAAAATCAGTGCTATAACCTCAAAAAACTTCAAATATCTCCAACTACGTAGTAGCTACGATTATATTCGATGTATAGAGATCAAGATATGCGAGCTGTAAACGTGAGACACGCGAAAGCTCTGTGCGCACGTCCCCAGTGTATTTCTGAGCACTTCCTAAATATCAATAACGTCTTCGTTTAGATAAAAACGTGTCGCTGATAGCACGTCACGCCTTTTATCTAGCGGAAACCGCCTGACGGCAATACATTCGTTCCTTGCCCTAGGTGTACTGTCAATTCTTAAGCGTATTACAAACCTAACAATTTATCATTACAACTGGGAGATCCAGGTAGTGATGTAGCTATGAGTAGGTTTTATTACAGTCTCATTCTAACTATAACTGAATTTCTGTCGATTGTTGTATATTGAAAACATTACTGGTGTAATTGAAGAGATTGATGGAGATTAATATACTTACCCACAGTTTGCAGGCTGCTATAATCTACATCTCAAAATTAAAAGATTTAACATCATAGTTACGTATGTACAAATGTCTTATTAGGAAAAACATAAGTTCTTGTGTTCTACCATATAGGCATCTGATAGGTATTTATTTAATTCAGTTGTGCTATTCAGCGAGGAAACGTCGCCAGCATCTTCGGCACAATGATTTTTATTATTAATAATAAATATTAATAGTCAGGAGGTTCCTCTCTCTGTCGCCCTAACCACCGGTAGCTTAGGCCCTGCCTCGCTGCCGGCGGCACCCTAGGTTAGGTTTTTATAATGATTTTTTGTTTTGTAAATATTGTTTTATATTTTACTTTTTATTATTGTAAAAATCTAATCTAAGAAAAAAATGAATAAAGAGATAATAATAATAATAATGTTTTTTTATATAATTATTTTTATTAATGATTTATTTATTTATTTTTTTGATGATTTTTAGATTTAGTTTAGTTTCAGTTTAACTTTACTTTGCTATAGTTTAGTTTTATGTTTAGTTTTACCATTCATAATTCATTTATCGCATAATACTTACTTCATTAAAATACAAATTCATTTCATTATTATTGATTAGATGATTCTTTCCTTTTATTATTTCTGTAAAACAATAAAAACATTTACTTAAGAGCCATTTACTGAGAGCACTTTTGAATAGCCTTGACTCTTGACGATCCGCTCCATGCTCCTCCAAAAATCAGTAAGCACATGCCCAATGTGTTTGTGAGCACTTCTTATCAATAAAGCTCTCGTTTAGATAAAAATGTGTTGCTGATAGCACTTCACGTCAGTTATCTGACGGAAGCCGTCTGAGGGCGAAAGCATCCGCCCCTTGGCCGTAGATGTACCGTCATTTCTCAATTTTCGTTCCCAGCTGGTTTTCGTGGAGTACAGAGGAAATGCATTGCAAAATACCTAATTATATTGTTTAAAGCTACTGTGTGCACTAGTAAACAAAAGCAATCAAGTAATTGATTGAATCAGACGTTAAGTATTTTGCGGATATCCATTATAACGTTATTATATTGGCACCAATTATCGACACTTTACTTCCTTAAAGTGTCGATAATCATGCAGTTTGATCAGAAATAAACAAATCATTTTTAAACTTTTAACAATACTAACAAGTGAATACATTCAAATATATCTTTAGTAAATGATATATTAGGTTTTATTAGCCGTAGAGACGCAAATTTACATAAAAAGTTGGAATATCCATAAATATTTGAAATCTCCAGTTATCGACATTAAAGCCCCAGTAATCGACACCCAGTAATCGACATCCCCAATAATCGACACCCAATTATCGACACTAGGTTAGTGTAAGGATTTGGGTAAGGTATGTACTTTATATTTAGGTGGTTAAGCAATACTGCATTAAAATATGGCTTGCCCCGCTAGGGAATTAAACCAACCAAATAGGATGATTTCAATAATAATAATACAAAACGGAAGCGTAAATGAAAATAAATAATTTCTCTTTATCAAAATCAAAATCAAAAATTTTATTCTGCAAATAGGCCACTAGGGCACTTTTACAAGTCATCACATGAATTATACAATTAAATAAATTGACAATGATAATTATAATATTTTCAAAACAGAATTGCAGAACTAAAAAAAAGAAGACAATAATAATAATGATTTTAAAACTATAGTGATTAATAACTGGTATCTTAAAATAGGTAAAGGAACGCCGTAAAAACAACGTCTTCAAGTTGCATAATTGATTCAATTCTGTAGTGAGACATGGATTAAAAAACTGGCCAAGTGCGAGTCAGACCTGCGCACGAACGGTTCCGTACCATTATCTACAAAAAAGGCAATACAATCACGTTTGCTGTAAGGAACTCCCTTAAATATTTATTTTATTATGTTTTTTAGTACTTATTAGTTGTTATAACGGCAACAGAAATTCATCATCTGTGAAAATTTCAACTGTTTGACTATCACCGTTCATGAGATATAGCCTGGTGACAGATGGACAGACAGACGGACGGACAGCGGAGTCTTAGTACCCAATTAGATTTAGTTTCACCGTTTGGGTTCGGAACCCTAAAAAGGCTATGAATGCAGCATTATTTAATTTATAAATAAACTTAAGTCTCCATAGATCAAAACCTCATATCTTCAATATATAAGACACTCTTCATGTAACATAGTCCAGGACACCCTGTATATGCATCGGTGGAAATGGCAATCCTTGGATTCCTAATATCTATATCTCAATTTATTTGCGCTACGTCCGACAAATGCTATTTTTTCACAAATTACTTCATTCGCGGTCCATTTAAAAACATTATTACCAACATCTGTCGATAATTGGAGAACAGTCGTTTAGCGGAAATAGTGATCGACACTCTCCATTTCAACAAAAATAAGATAATTCGTTCAATTCCAACAATATTAGAAGAATATTTATAGCAATCCATAAAATAAACTATAATTCTAATATATTTCATAGTAATAAAGTAATCGTCAAACGTTTACGCTCACTCTCTTAACGAACTCCTTAAGAATGCTTTATTATCATCAAGAAGCACCTCATCATAATTATTTCGCGGGCTTTATACAAAACGGCCGATGCTTATAATATTGTATTGGATGAAAGTAGAATAAACGCTGTCTAGTGTCTATGGTCCATTTGTTAGCAAATTTAAAAATTTGTTGCTAGTCCTTATTTTCAACTATTACAGAAAAAAGTTTCGATTACTGGGCCGCGTCGATTACTGGTGCCATCACATGTTACTAGCAAAAGCCACTTTCAAAACAGGACTGTACATACGAGTGTACTGTCTTTGCATCCGGTGGTGTCATGGTCATGGAGGTAAGAGAAGTAAGAAAATGAATTCAGGTTTTGTTAAAAAATCTCAAATTGATGCTAGCTAAGAAAATATTAGTCTATCTCTTAGAGATTGTGGCTTTCCCATACTATAACCCAATTCAATTGTTTGTTATTTCTATCATTAATTATAGTACAAATCAAGTAGGTATTATTGCATTTTCATTAAAATACTCATTAAGAAAGCACAAGATGTAGTGTGCCTACTGAAAAGTGCCTCGACAAACTCATTTTGAGATATACAAAAATTTTCTGTAGCATCATTCTTTGGGCTCTTTATACAACCCAGTTTCGATTTAAACAGTAAACTTTTCAGTTTCTTAAAATACTTTCAGGAACGCTAAACTTTCAAGAATCATTTAAGACTCGGACTTCGCGAGACCTTTAGAGGCTTTTGCTTTATTCAATTCGAGAGAAATAAGTTAAATGGTTTATTTTTAAGAAATATTTCAGTCAAAGTTCTAAGGCGGTATTTGACGTATAAAAAGTTGTTTTGTTGACTACTACTCGTAACTGAAATTCCGCTGCAATAGGATGTTTACGGAAAACGTTAAAATATTCCTTTAGCCTGCTTAAAGAGCATTGCTAGTTTAAACTTGGCTTGAAAAGCGTTATTAGTTTTAGGTATCGCACAAAATTCCTTAATAAGTTTTTAAGAACAGTGATAAACATGGAATAACCTTAATGCAGGCCGTGCCAGGCATTTGACAAGAAGCAAACGATAATACTTGTAATTAAACGAGTAGGTACCATCAGGAGCAAAAGCACCTACGTTACTCAATTTCCGTGGAATAGTCCATTGTGATAGAATGCAAAACTGCCAAATTGTTTCTGATTTTTACTGTACCTATACAGCTATTACCAGGATTGCGGTTTTACTTTCAAAATGTGACATACCCAAAAACATCAACTTATGTCTCTATCACATGACGGCGACACATCAACGTTTTACATTCTAATATGGGGTTTATCAATCTCGCGATCAGATCAGTAGGTTTCACTTCATATTCGAAGTGATGAGGTGAATCTAGTATTGATTTTGTCATACGATTTTCAAGTAGGAGGAGTTCTTTTAGTAGAACCGTAGAATGGAATTAGGCCTTTATACATCTTTATAAAGACTCATGGCCTGGTAAAGGTCGCGGGAATCCGTTGGATGCGGGTGGCCTAGGTCCGGTCGTTGTGGAACTTTTTGGGGGAGACCTACGTTAATAAATAAGTTAAGAGAAAAAGCGACATGGCAGTCAATAATATTTTTTGGAATACTATGCCTATCCCACATGCATTTTGGTGCGATACTTATCGATGATAATACAGTGATTATTATTAGAATACAGTGATGTCAATATGATCGCGTTTTTCAAACTTACTTTTATTTTGCTTCAATAGTCATCAATGTTTATATGGTAATTACGTAGTGTTATGTATCGCGTGTAATTATATATGCATATCGAGTGCTTAATAAACATCGTGTAAACAGCCCCATTAAAGGTCTACTAAGTGGCGAAGAGAAAATAACCATACCATATATGTATTACAACACACTGGCGTAGTTTTATCGTGTTTACAGAAATCGTAATTTAATTGAAATGTAACATGGTTTGTTTTAAATAAGTGATATTATTTGATCTGCCAACAACCTTCTATTACGTCATCGCATCACACTTGCTTAGTTTTAAATAACTAACATCCACATTAAAGAAGTGGATCTTCTATACTTTTGTACTATTACAAATTTTGGGTGATCAATAGTTGGCACCATATACTCATATCTTGAAACCACCGTGAGAATACAAACTAGCACTCAAGTCGCCGTGCGGTTTTGAAAAAAGTTTCGCTTTGTCTAACGCTGGCGCAAGTTCTTTTGATTACGAGCGTAGTGGTTACTCCAGCTATTTTGTTCTATCGAGCTCAAAACACAACAGTGCATGTTTAAGAATAACAAAAAAGGTATAGAGATCTACCTTTGATACTCGTACTAAACGATTTTTTGACTAACATAGAACGAACCAATACTTTCTCATTAAGTTGAAATGTAAAAGTGTGGCGAATTACTTATATATAAATAGGTACCTACCCAAATTAGCCTCCTGAAACATTTCATCAGAACGAGACAAATAAAGTTTCTTTTGCATGCTACTATATTTATTGAATATCGCATCTTTCAGTTATAATTTTGCTTGCTTTTATCCCATTTAAGGGTCAGCGCAACATGATTTTTTCCATTCCTCCCTTTAGCCCAACACCTTGTCACTCACATATCCTTCCTATTCGTATCGTCTCTCATACAAGGCATTATTTTTTTCTTGGCCTTCCTCCTCCATTACAACCTATGTCAGTTTAAATAATTTATACCTAAGAAATTTTGTACTTCGCCTTGCCAAACATATGAGATTTTTCACATTTCTTTCCCACTTCAACACAAGTCAATCAATGTACAATCGACTACAAATAGATCAATCGTTTTTAATAACTTTGGATGAATCGATCTCTTTGCAGGCGAATGTACCGCTTTCCGATAGCAAATGAGGCGGTTACTACAGAAAATAGCCAAGTCACCTTATATGGACCGATGATATTTGAGGAGTTCCGTCGAGTCCTCAGAGAATCCATACTCATCATAAGTTCCACTTTAAAATGTGTAGTTTGACGAGCATTAGTTGCTACAAAATTTCATCGGAATCTGTGAAGTGCCTACATCATTGAGGAGTTCCATTTTTTCATCCGTGTTATCATCACCAGTTTCGCTTCACTGGTTTCCGAGAGCAAATGCATGGTTAACTACAGAAAGTACCGAAATCGCCATACGCGCGTCGTTCAAATTTCAGGGAGTGCTCTCTATTAATCCTAGATCGCATTATCAGACCATCACCAAATTTTTATGGGACCAAGTCCCCTAGACTTACTGCCTGCTTTGAAACAAAAAAAGAATTATCAACATCGGCCAACGTGGTCAAGAGTTATCGGGGAACATGCATACATGAAAAAGTGAACATCCAGAGGAACTGAGAACCTCCTCCTTCTAAGGTAATCAAGTCGGTTAATAACATCGTACCGAAAACTTGCACACTGGGTTCAAACTATTATTTTGAGCTGCATAACATTTAACCTTCGGACAACATAATTATTTGGCAATGTTGTGTTCTCAAGCTTGCGACCTCTAATATGCGATAATGGCCCGAAACAAGGTGTAATCGTAACTTCTTAGTGCGATGTAACTTATAAACTAAAATGTCACATCTACTTATGTCATATTTACTTAAATTTTATATCCTAGTCACCTCCTACTGCATATGATTTTCTTAGTCAATAAAAACTAAACTTGGTGGTACATAAAAGTACGGTTTACGATGACATGTCGTCGATGCAGAACTAACCTTTTACTGTTCTTGTGCAATTTATTTTTATGACAAATGGGGAAACATCAAAGCGACAGTCTTAGAACGCGAATACCGTGTTTACTACCAGAAACATTATTCTTATTGTATGTATCAATAGACTTTGAGCTATAGTCGACTATTCGCATTTACAGAAAATATAGATAGAATACGTCTATGGCTAAATTTTTTGTTATTATATGTAGCTTTTGCTATTTTATGTGGCCATAGCTTTTAGTCGGATTTAAAAAGAGTCTATTATTTGCACCAACTGATGTTGTAAAAATCTTTCGAAAAGTATTAAAGACAACATGAAAATGATATATTATGAATATTATGATGAACTGATGTTTTACATCCACGACGGCAAAACATAAATAGGTCGTATCTTGTCTTAGTCTGAGCCCGGGAGGGACATACGGCCTTTTGGTTTGGGACCACCAGTTCAGTTTTGTAAGTAGTTATAAGTTGGTACCTGCTTTATAGTAATCTTTTAGGGAGTGCAATGCCAACGAACTGCTTCGCAGTAAACTTTTTTAATCGGTACTTACTATGTTTTTATTTTTATAAATGCAAAAAAATCGAGCATGACTTAAACTTGAGGGCAATAAATAGCGTGACGAGTATGAGTTATCTCTAAAAATGAGACCTAGCTAGATCGATTTTAGCTCCCGTATACCCCCGCATTGTACAATTCAGACAGTTCGTTTAGTAGGTAGGTAGTTCTTTCTTTTGGACTCTATCATATGTAAATTGGGGTTTAGAAGTTTTAGACCACCACAATAAAGACTTAAGTGATGATTTGTAACTAAAATTTGTAATCTTAGAGAAATTAATAAATCTGAACTGAACTAAAGACAAGTGTAGGCACATCACTACGGGCCAGCATTGCAGTCCTGTAAGGTATAACATAGAGCGAGATAAGGAGTTGAATTACCTTGGTTTTCTCGTTCTATCATATAGCTTGCAGCCGCAATGTTCGTCCGGGGGGATGCGCCTACACTTCAGTTCAGTTCAGATTTATTTATTTCTCTAAGATTACATTATTACAAATGTATAGAAGAAAAAGACATGCTGCGCCGACCTCAAATAAATGGGAAAAGGGCAAGCGAATGATGATGATTACAATTATTACAAATCATTACTAAGTAACTTTTGAGTACTTTTAATTGGTGCAGAAAACTCTCCTTCAACTCTTTTTTTATACTCACATATTAAGATTTGCTCTTACTGCAAGCTTAAGAAAATGGGTCTAACAGTAGGAATACGTACGTAGTGTAGGTACGTAGATATCAATATGTAGGTATACTTAAATTATTAGCACTTTATTTTTTAGAACTCTAGAGATAAGATTCAAATGTGTATACATAATCATTAATCACATCATAATGCCGCATAGAACTAGTATGCTTCTAACTGCTACAGACATGATTGGATAGTGTCCTTGGTAAACAAAAACTATATAATTAATTTGTCTTTTGGTTATCAAAAAATATTGAACACTTATTTTTTCTTTTGTCAATTAAATAACAAATAACAAAAATAAAGCGCGTTAAAGTTTGGGCAGCCCGAGCCCCACTCCCGAAGCACAGTAGATATATATCTACTGTGCTGTGGTCCGGGAGTGGGGCTTGTGATGTCAGGGAACATTAACCGTCTGTATTCATCATTTATTGGAAACATAAAAAAGAAATGTTTAATATTTTTTGATAATCTAACTGACAGACTAATTTAATTTTTTTCAGGACAGAAACAAGCCTATTCATTTGCAGATGTTTGACTGGGATCCTTCAGATACTTATATATTGCATTGCAATTTGATGTCACTAAATTTTCCGCTCTGTTTCTTGTACTTTAACACGGCGCGAGCAAAACCGACTGCGCGAATTGTGTTGAATTGAAATTGGAATGCCAAAAATATGTATAAGAGTGACCCCCTGGTCCAATATTCCGTCCCGTCCGGCCTTCGAATAAAAACTTGTTAAGACTGTTGCTGTTTAATTAAAACTAGACAAAGCCGGTCTGGTGAACTGTGAAAACATTTGTTTACCGGCCGGTTAAGTATTAACGAGGCCGTTTTATGAAACTTGTGAAACTTTATAATGATTTATCTTTTCATGTATGTAGAGGGTTCCTACATACATGAAAAGATACGCCTTTCAAACTGGAGGTCGTGGGTTCGAACCCCGGCTTGTACCACTAGTCGAATCATTTCATCATTTGATATTTCGCTGTTTTTGAGCTGTATGTAATATTATTTTTAAGATTTGCAATAAAGTGCATTGTATTGTATATTGTATATTAATATGTAGCTAGTTATTTTGTTTAGGAAAACCTTATGAGGAAAAAGGTCTAATGGACGATTCACATCAATCAGCCGAGGCCGGCGCTCACCCCACTAGAGTCAAAGTCATTCGAACCATCCATGCAGAAGTTAGATTTCATATTTGAATAGGTTGCGGGCAGCCGGTCAGAGCCGGTCGGCTACCGTCAGCTGCCGCCAGCTCTGCCGCTGCCGTTTGGATACGAAGTCTAGTCTCTGTATGGATGGTTCGAATTCCTTTGTCTCTGGTGGCGTGCGCGCCGACTCCGGCCGTTTGGTGTGAATCGTCCATAATCCCAAAATATTTGCAATACTTCTGTCACCAATATCTATATTAATAATTTCGTGCAGGGGTACGGTAGACCCGAACGAGACCTGTCTCAAATTGAAGAACGTATAAAAATAACGATTTTTGAGTTGAACATATGTATCCGCAAAATTCGGATTGTCGCGTATTTTGCATTTAAAAGTGTTAATTTTACGACAAAAGGTCCGCCATATTAAATTTGTTGGTTGACAGCACAGACTACTAAGAAGATACTGTTGACAGCGTCGGGTTGGGTACGTTCGGAAATTGTAAACTATGTTTGCGTCCGGTGTGTTGGCCAGGCTGCTGGGCGTGAATTCGGCTAGCCGCGTCTGCAGCGTTTTGTTTTTGTAGTTTTCAAGCGTTCTATACACCTATCAGCCTAGCTAGCACGATAACTTAACCCGTCACGTTATATGGGCGAAATTTATTAAAACGTCACATAAAACGTAACGGTATCATCTATCGTGCTAGCTAGGCTGATTGTCACAACAACCGCCTTCAAGCGAATGTATGGGGCCTGTTACATGGTTATTATTATCACGTGATACATTCATATCACGATAAGTATCACGTGAATATTGATGCAGAATCCATACAAATTTGAAAACTGCGATAATATTGACACCCCAGTATTGTGATAATATTAATCGTGTAAAGGACACCACTTGAATGTTTGCTGAGTCTGTCCGCCATCTTAAAGCTGCGTCGCTATTTTGTTGTGACAAACTACTAGGTGACTTATGGCTTTTAAACGTCTAGCAAAATTCTATCCCTATCTCGCTCTTCTTCTTATATCTTATAACTTAGTGGTACTGGGGGTCTACTCCGAAATTCGAAATCCAAACTTCGTATGGTGCCGTCCCTTTCACACATATAGTCTATGACAGGAGAGTGAAAGGGACGGCACCATACGAAGTTAGGATTTTGAATTTCGGAGTAGACCCCACCCCCAGCTCATGCCGTTCGCCGCGCTCGGACGTTAGAGGCGCTACCGCGAACCGAAAACGAAGTATCTGCCTCTCTCTCGCACATGTATATTCGAACGACAGAGAAGAAGGTAGTTCGTTTTTGGTTCGCGGTAGGCCCTCAGGCGTCAACTTTAAAACGAATAGGGTATTTTACTATAAGAGGAATAAAATTCAAAATGTAATAAAAACCAGCCAAGTGCGTCGAAGTCGCACACTGAGGGTTCCGTACAACTAATAAACAAATGTGATTTATCAATATATTGATATTTTTGGTATAATATACTTCATAATAAACATTATCACCTAATTTCAAGTTTATAGGTCGATGGGAAGTTAAAAAATTATATGTGTGACAGACAACACACGGAATGTTTTTGACTTTCTTCGACCGTCCGCGGCACTCGGACTAAAGTGCTACCAACCGAAAACTAAACATATATGCCTCTCTGTCGCACTTGCATATTCGAGCGCGGAGAGGGAAATACTTCGTTTTCAGATCGCGGTAGGCCCTCTGGTCTGACGGCTCCTATTCCTGGATGGTGCGCGTATCGGAATGTGAAATACCTTTCGCAAAATGGAACAAGTTGTTAAATAGCTTCCATTAATTGGAGAAAATATTACCAACTGTTATTATTATCACGCGAAACACTGAATATTGAAGCAACATCCATAGAGGCCTGTTACATGGTTATTATTATCACGCGACATACTCATATCACGATCCGTATCACGTGCAATAAATATTGAATAAAAATCCATACGATTTTGAAAACCACGATAATATTGACACACCAGTTAATTAATTAAGCGTGTAACAGATCCCATACAATTTTGAAAATCGCGATAATATTTACACATAAGATTGAGTGTAAAGGGCCCCACTTAATAGAATTTGGCGGAGAATAGAGAGCTGCTACCGCGAAACGAAAACGAACGAACATCGTGTATTATTTCCCTCTGTGTCGCTCGATTTTGCAAGTTCGACAGAGAGGAAGATACACGAACTTCATTTGTTTTCGTTCGCGTTAGCAGCTCTGACTTCGCACCAAAAATACTGACTGGCACATCAATATTTAACAATTGCACATCTGAACTGAATTTTAATGAACGATCAGTATTTAGCTATACAAATCAGTACTGATTACAGTGTCAAATTTTTTATGTGCCTTTAAATACTACCCTCATAAAAATGCTTAGGATTAACTTGCAAAGATACTAGCCTTTGCCCGTGACGTCGTTAGCGTAATCTTTTACTCCCTATTCCATATGTTAATCCAGACTACAGACTATATTTTTATACGAAGTTTCATCATAATCCGTTGTTGTAATGTTTTTATTTTATACATTTTTGTACACTATTTCTTTCGTCGTTTGCATAACTGTCACGAATAAATGTTTACTTTATTTCTTTCTTATTTATTTCACCCGAGCGAAGCCGGGCTTTCATCTAGTAATAAAAAAAAACCGCGCAGGATTCCGTACAACTAAAAAATAAATGTGATCAATACACTCGTATTACTTAGTGTATGTTGCATGTTGCACTGGTTTGTTGGTAAAATTTACGTAATAATAGACATTATCACCAAACTTTAAGTTTTTTTATACAACGACGGTGGCAAACAAGCTTACGGCCTGTCTGCAGCAGACATCGTAGCGACGACATGGACACTTGTTACTCCAGAGGAATGACAAGTGCGTTGCCGACCCTTTTATTGACTTAAGGATGCGCTGTGTTGAGAGTTCATAGCTCAATGGGAAGATAAAAAAATATATGTGTGACAGACGACAGACGGACACGCCAGTGACAGCAATTAGGGCTCCGTGTGGACCCTTCGGGTACGGAACTCTAAAAGAACAACCACGAGTGGAAGTTAGTGGCCATTTATCTACGAATCGCGAAAACGACGAGCTTAAGTTGTCTATTGCTTCTAAAAGTCCGTAGATAAATTGGAAATTATCAATCCTTTTATGATAAATTCATTCTGGATTATATTGATCTTTGATAGCGGTACACCTCATGATTTTTGTTTTATTTCTGCTGTGTTATCTATACAGGGTGATTTCGGGGTCGTGGATCAAGAACCAGGTTTTAGACTTGGTATCTGTTAGCCATTTCAGAAAAAATGTAGTGACACGAAACAAACGCATTTAATTTTTTGTTTATTCTGATGAAAAAAATACAAAATCACAAAAAAACATGGTTACCCTACTCTCTTTGACGGATGGTATGGAGAGTTGACAGTGGGGTAGGGTGACCAAGTTGTAAGAAAAAGAATTATTTCCCATTAAAATATGTAAAAAAAAGAAAACTATTTGAATTATAAACCTTCATACCGATTGTGATGTTGTCTACTTTGAATTTTTGACCATGTACAATTATTTTGGTTCACGACCCCAAAATCACCCTGTATAATAAGTACATTGAAAGTTACAACTCTCACTTCCCCATCGCATCCTTCTTGAACCCTCCCCATTTAAAAGTGGCCCGCTTTACAGAATTGCTCATATTTCAGGTCAATTGTACAATCTAGGGCAAAACAGTCAAGGCGAAATTACTTAATGTTAAATTGCCTACACATAAATGCTAAATTTATTTTAACACGAGTTATAGTTTCCAAACCATGGTGCGTCAAACTAAAAATCAATTTTTTTTTGCAGAACTGAAACATAATACAGCAATTGATTTATTCTTGTTTTTACAAAAAACTCGTTTATATTACAACTAGATGAAAGCCCGGCTTCGCTCGGGTGAAATAAATAAGAAAGAAATAAAGAAAACATTTATTCGTGACAGATATGCAAATGTCGAAAGAAATAGTGTACAAAAATGTATAAAATAAAAACATTACAACAACGGATTATGATGAAATTTCATATACTTACAAAAATATAGTCTGTAGGTAGTGTTTATTATTTGAAAGGGTGTTATCATATCAGTTAGGAGATTTTGTTTTTGTTCATTTTAGAATTATGTTTTAGTTGAAGATATGTCTAGTTTATATTATTAGCTTTCAGTTTTTATTTAAATTCTATAATTTTATATTGTTTTTTAAAATTGTTATCATTTCATTTGCCAGTAGCCACAAAATAGGTAAATATAAGATATGTTAAATTTAATTGTAATATCTCCCCCACGGGACAGACAATGCCTAGAGTGGGGGTCAGCATTAATGTAATAGAATATGTTTTTCCCTGTGGAATAAACTATTTGTATCTCTATATGCAATAGGGAGTATAAGATTACGCTGACGAAGTCACGGGCAAAGGGTCTTTATAAGTTAATCCTAAGTATTTTTATAAGGCTAGTATTTAAAGGCACATAAACAATTTGACACCGTAATCAGTACTGACTTGTATAGCTAAAATACTAATCGTTCATTAAAATTCAGTTCAGATGTGCAATTGTTAAATATTGATGTACCAGTCAGTATTTTTGGTGCGAAGTCAGAGCTGCTACCGCGAACGAAAATAAATGAAGTACCTACGTGTATCACCCTCTCTGTCGCACTTGCGAATTCGAGCGACACAGAGGGAAATAAATACACGATGTTCGTTCGTTTTCGTTTCGCGGTAACAGCTCTCTATTCTCCACCAAATTCTATTTAGTGGGGCCCTTTACACTCAATAATGTGTCAATATTATCGCGGTTTTCAAAATTTTATGGATGTTGCTTCAATATTTATCAATATTCACGTGATACGAATCGTAACATGAGTGTTTCGCGTGATAATAATAACAGTTGGTAATATTTTCTTCAATTAATGGCACTTATTTAACAACTTATTCCGTTAATTTCGCCAAAGGTATTTTGCATTCCGATACGCGCACCATCCAGGAATAGGAGCCGTCCGACCAAAGGGCCTACCGCGATCTGAAAACGAAGTATTTTCCTCCCCGCGCTTGAACATGCAAGTGCGACAGAGAGGCATGTATTTCGTTTTCGGTTCCCGGTAGCACTTCAGTCCGAGCGCGGCGAACGGTCAAAGAAAATCAAAGAACATTCCGTGTGTCGTCTGTCACACATATAATTTTTTAACTTCCCATGAACCTATGAACTTGAAATTAGGTGATAATTTTTATTATCACGTATATTTTACCAAAAATATCAATATATTGATAAATCACATTTGTTTTTTAGTTGTATGGAACCCTTGGTGCGCGAGTCCGACGCACTTGGCCGGTTTTTCTTACATTCAGAATTTTATTTCTCATATAATAAAATACCCTATTCGTTTTAAAGTTGACGCCTGAGGGCCTACCGCGAACCAAAAACGAACTACATATCTCCCTCTCTGTCGTTCGAATATGCATGTGCGACAGAGAGGCAGATGCTTCGTTTTCTTACTTTACGATAGCGCCTCTAAAGTCCGAGCGCGTCGAACGGCATGAACAGTACTACTAAGTTATGAGATAGAGCGAGATAGGGATATAATTTAGCTAGACATTTAAAGACCATAAGTCACCTAGTAGTTTGTCACAACAAAATAGAGATGCAGCTTTAAGATGGCGGACAGACTCCACAAACATTCTAGTGGTGTCCTTTACACGATTAATATTATCACAATACTGGAGAGTCAATATTATCGCTGTTTTCAAATTTATCTAAACAAATCAGAAACTATTTTCTGCTTCAATATTCACGTGACACTAATATTCATGTAACAGGCACCATACATTCGCTTTGAAGGAGATTATTGTGACAATCTGATAGGTGTATAGACGCTTGAAAACTGTAAAATCATAAAAACAAAAGCCTGCAGAAGCGACTTGTCGGATCCACACAATGGGCGATGATTGCCCACCACCCAGAACGCAGCCCAGCAACCTGGCCAACATACCGGACGCAAAAATAGTTCACGATTTCCGAACGTAGCCGACACTGTAAACCAACAAATTTAATATGGCAATATAGTCTGTGGGCAATATGGCCGACGTTTTGTCATCAAATTAACACTTTTTAATGCAAAATACGCGACAATCCGAATTTTGCGGATACATATGTACAACTCAAAAATCGTTATTTTTATACGTTCTTCAATTTGAGACAGGTCTCGTTCGGGTCTACCGTACCCCTGCACGAAATTATTAATATAGATATAAACGAGTTTTTTGGGGGTTACCGCAGTGTCCGCGCTACGCTGAGCAAAACAAGCAAAGGCACGGCCGGTATCATCCTTTTCTCGTAACCATTCAGGACGTTTTATAATCCCCTGTAACTTTGTTGTGGATTATGCTAGGAGCTTGTATTTTCATTGACTTTGTCGTGTTACATGGTCTTCCAAGAACTTAAAAGGCGAGGTAAGCAGATTATTTTTAACGAAAAAAAAAGGTAGTAGAAGTTGCTAAAATTGAACTAGCAAGTCATGTTCGGGGTAAGTATTTATTTGGACACGAAGATTTTTATCGTGGTAATTTACGTAGTAAACTCGGCGCCTCGAGGTAGTAGGCTTTACTCGTACGCCACGAGGTCGTAGGCTTGGTGCCACGAGGTTGTAGGCTCGGCGCCACGAGATTGTAGGCTAAGTGCCTCGAGACAGTAGGCTCAGCGGCTCAAGGTGGTAGGCTCGGCGACTTGAGATAGTAGGCTCAGTGCCTCGAGGTAGTAGGCTCAACGGTTATTGACACTCACATATTTTTGATCAAAGTAACCATGCACATATTTTGAACTTCTTACATTTAAATCTATACATCATTTATACACTTTAGGGTTTTAAGGGTATTTAAAAAATATCTGGACCAGCACTTGTCTTGACAATTGAGACTTGTTTATGTTTATGAACACATTGTTCGATCAAATGTATCTGGCGTCAATTGTACGCATCGTAGCACAAAAGTAAAATAGGAACTTGACTTGAAAAATGTCGTAATGCTAATGCATTACGCCCATGTAAAACACACTCAAACCACCTCAAACTAAATACAAGATCGCAATAAAAATAACAACTTCCAACCGACAAATGTAAACTGGGTTCCTAAATCTAGCAGCGCAGCGCAGTACATTAACCGCTGGAATCACGTTGGATTTTTGCTTGGGAGTTGTAAAGAGGCAATGTAATGTATTCAATGAGGATTATTCGCAGCTATTACGACGGGGATCGGGCCACCTGTTGCTACGCGACAGGGCGTGGGTGGCGCGCATGCGTTCAGCGCGTCTTCGGTCAATTTGAAAGACGGCTTCGAAGGCTTGAGATATAAGGAACAATCTTGTTGAATGAACTTAATGACTAGGTTTTGTTGACCAGCAGCGAGGGAATAGACTTGGTGGAACCAATCGTGACCACTATCAATTCTTTGGGTAATCTGTGTGATTCTACAGTTTTGTTAAATTGGCTCAAGATAATTACATAGGTCTACTTATGACTAGAGCTGTTAAACGTGGAAAGGCATCCCATCCATAACTAATAATGACAAGATAATTGTTCCACGAGAGTGACCTACGCCCTGCCTACGCCTCCATTTGTAATAAAGGATTTACTCAAAAAATTAAAATACAAATTTCGTCAGTCACTTCCTCTCGGGGGGTAACTTGTAAATGCTTCCGAGGGCTCGGATCATGAAACTTGTGAACGTCAGCTGAGGCTCCGTAGGCGATAGCCTTAGCCTCAGCGTCTCAGAAACATGATCCCCCATCCCTAGCATAAAACTATTCTATAACTCGCAAATATGACTCGAGATACGACTGTGCATTGCCAACGATCAACGAATTCTTTTAAAAAGTCTATTTCTCCTTTTTATATTAGAAATAACTTTGTTGGGATTTGATTTTCAGACCTCACAATCTCACCAGGGCTTCTCGTTCCTAGGTACATTAGTCCGGCTGCTATACCGCTGGGTCACCAAGCGCCAATGCAGCATGAAAATGTGAATGAGTTTGCTGCATCAACTCGTAAAGATGGAAATAATAATGTCTAAGGGGGTCGAAGTTACACCACACCCTTAGGGAGTACCCACCCCTTACCCTACACGTGACCACTGGGTGGTGCTAAAAATGCAACTAAATGGCAACCGTGCTTACTGTCTTCTCGAAGATGTCACACACGATAAATACTTATGTCTACATTATGCATCCCTGTCTAGTGGACCTTTATAGACTATGGTCTTGTCTTTGTTTATTATTATTGCGCTACCCCATCCATCTCCTGAATTGGGTGTGTGGTGAACTTATGGCAAAGTAAATTTTCTGGTGCAAAAACGATATTCCGTGCTTCGCATGTCATGTCCGCCCACTCACTCGCACCGTAGACAAAACACGCGGAGCCGTAAAACAATTAACTGTTCTGTTTATTTGGACGCCGATAATAAAATTTTGTAAATATGTTTTGACGAGTCAAGGTTATTTATAATAAATTTACGATGACGTGTTTACTTGTTATCCGTTATTTAGCAAAGCAAACTTGGAATAATTGATTAATTATAAAGGAAGTATTAAGCACAAACAAAATACTCCTAAGTATACCGCTTATATCGCTGTTTAAATAACGTTAACTATGCGTAAAAATAATACATTATTGTTTCTAAATAAATCTTATAACTAATGCGCAAAATATACTTAGATTTGAAAGCAACAGTCTGATTACTCATCGCTAGCTAGCATTTCTCAAATTGACTGATACCAAGTAAAGTTGTCTGCAAATTCAATCCTAAATGTTACAAGTATATGAATCGCATAGTACCGTAAAATGGGGTGAGTAGGGTTCGCGGGGGGAGTTGGGTTGCGAACCCTGAATTTCTTTTTTCAGTACCTACTTTAATTTTCGGGCTCAGGTTGCTCTCAAAGTAATTTGATTATATTTTTAGACATATTTTTTCTTCTTTTCGCTACACTAAGCTACCAAATCATACAATTTTGAAACACAATTCACTGTCAAAGTAGATGCTCGAAAGCAGCGGATTTTTAGTTGAATTTAACTGTGTTTTATGTGATGTTTGCCAAAGTAAGTGTTCATACACCTTTCGGATATCGTTTATATACTTATATGGCTTATTGGAAACAGATAAAGATAAGTTATATTTTCTTTATTTATAATGGTTTTAACATAGATAACGATTCAACCGCATTTGAGGATTTTTATGGGGAGAGCACGGTGAGTTGGGTCGACAATGGTGACAGTTGGGTCATGAATGGGGAAAGTTGGTATTACGAACGGGGTGTACCGGGATGATAGAGGGGGGGAGTTGGTGTTCGTAGTTCAGGGTTGTCTATTTACACAAGTGTCTTACTTTATGATATAATAGTAAACATTATTTTTAAAACTAATGAAGTAGCGGAGGAATTAAAAATATGCAAATTAAATAAATATTTTATATTAAAATGTGCATTTTATTTATTTCATACAGTAATACAGGCTATTATGTACTGATTTTTAATCGACTTTTATTCAACTCGTGAGTTTTTTTTTATTTTATTTTTCGACATACGTGGTATTTTATCGAACGTATTTGAACATATTTGAACATATTTGACCATGCGTAAATGTCAATGTGCAATATGCTGTACTGATCATGCATAGCACGTAGAACCGATGGCCGTTGGGGTGGAAAGGTTCTCGAGTGGCGACCACGTACCGGAAGGCACGTAGGCAGGCCCCCACACGGTGGACTGATGACCTGGTAAGAGTCGCAGGTGTCCGCTGGATGCGGGTGGCGCAGGACCGGTCATTGTGGAAGTCTTTAGAGGAGACCTATGTGATATGATGACATGATGATGATGATGATCATGCATTTGCATACCTGAATAGGAATCGACGTCCGTCACGTCGAAAGACGTCCCTTCTGACGACGCAGTGTCATGCTAGTCATGTGTTTGTACACAAAATTGTGACACTACGTCGATAGACGTTTCTATCTGTCGATGTGTCATAGTGTGTCATGCAGGTAATTAATTTCATATTAATGTTTTTGATGGGATTCACCTTACTAATTTCATAAAGATCAAAATATATTTTATTAATTGATCTGAATACTATTTAGACGTCATAAAAATTAGGGCCACAACTTACAGAAAACATTAAACCGGTTTAATTAGGAGCATAAATAAAACAAAATTTTGCTACATAAAAAAATCCTTGATAAATCTTAATCTGAAAGTGTCAAACCTAGCAATATTCCCATCTCACCCCATTGCTAGCCCTTATAACCCTAACTACGGGGTGAGCTGGGTTTGCCTACTATTATGTATTTTTCGTTGAAACTATGCAATGAAGCAACAGATTATCATTGACAAACTAAAATTCATACCTCCAGAACACTTTTTTTGTATACAAATCAATGTATATAATTAAAATAAACTTTTATCCAGGTTTGATCTTCGATATCGACCTAACTCACCCCATTTTACGGTAGTTTTAGTTTTAATACAAATAGAGATGAGTGAGGAGGGCTAGCTTTATATGAGGGCAGTTTAAACATGGTTCGAACTAGTTTGTGAACTAGTCCAGATCACAATCAAACTTTATCCAGCGCGAATCTGTCTCAAATTCTGGCACAGCATTTGCTGGTGTTGCCAATAAAGATCTAACTTCCTCTAGTTCATTCTATATAACTTTAAGTATTAGAGAGGGAGAATTGATCTACATTATACATTTGTAGTGATTGATTAAATGTGAAAGTATTTCTTTCGGAACGGATGATTCAAACTTTGACAGTGGGTGTGGATTGTGGAATCATGAAATGATATTTAACGAGGGAAAATTTAAGTATGTACAGTCAGCTGCAGAGGAACTTGACCCCCTGTGCATACAAAGTTCTATGCAGGAAGGGTCATGTTTCTCTGCAGCTGACTGTTCATAGTTGCTTCCATGTAGTGTCAAGCTACTTAGAATGGCAACCACCCTTGAGTGTCATGAGAGTCGACTTTGAGTTGACTTTGCGACTCCAGGAGACCCAGGCGCGTTGCTCACTCTTCATTCAGTTGAGGATTGGATGCAGAGAAGTAGTACTTAACGTTCAATTTGATATGATCTGCCTACTCCTTTTTGGAATACAGGCGTGAGCATATGACATATGTACGTTCTTATAGTTGTTTTAAAACGGCGCGACATTGGAGGCAAAGGGCTCTAACTTTCGATACCGCTGTCTACCCAACTGCACATTAATTATCTTGGACCGTAATTGCTTCAGCCTAATGGACTCTAATTGTGTTGTTCGCACGGAGATACGAATTGATGCATGCCATTACGAATAGTAGGGTCGGGAGAGAGCACACGTTGGGAGCCGAGTCTAAAAGCAGAAGGACATTTCACAACCAGATAATATGAATAATAATATGTTTCGCTCGGGTGGTGATATGCGCAACACAATGACATCATAAATATAGTTGTAATAATAATAATACATTGAAAATCTTGGAGTACGAGGGCTGTTTGATAAGTATCCGAAGTATCGCCGAAAATGGTAACAAATCTGTATAAAACATAATTATTATGTTACACCATTTCATTTTAGCTGGATATAGCGAGTCTAATATTTATTAATAACATTGGAAAAAAAATGAGGGCTCGTTTGTAAAACCCATGAAAATACTCTATTACGAACTTTATTAGTCTTGTTAAGGCTTGCCATTATTGTCCAATTTGTCCACTTAGTTGTCTTTTTTTCATTTTGGGCATAATTATTGTCATTAAGGTTAACGCAAGCGATTAAGGCTACTGAATTGGTAATACAGCTGTTATTAAAAAAAATAAGTCATCTATAACTTATTTCGTACGGACAGATGATATCGTCTGATTTAAGAAAATATTTTGTTTCATTACTATAGGTGATTTTACCATTAGCAAGAGGTTCTGGACACATCATATTCGTCTATAATATTTGAAATTTATTATTCTTCCATGTACGCCAAAAAATATTAAAATATTATTGCGATAATATCATAGTATAGCAGCGGACACTTTATTTACCAAAAACTACATTTTTTCTACCTTCATGGGCTCTCATTTCATCTTTGGTGTATACACCATTTTTGTATTTCTGTGTATACTGATCGCTTAAAGAGTCACTAATACTAAGAAATTAAACTAAATTATTTCCAAGTTTTAGCTTTAAATCGTTCAAACACGCTACTTATTAATGTATTCTTCAATTTTTTGCTCAATTGTATGACAATGCGGCAACAAAAATACAAAATCATTTTCATTAAAAAATACTCTACCAAAATAATCTAATTTTATTTTTTCAATATCTTTATTAATGAAGCTAACTCTTACAGTGGAAAAAACTACGCGATGTCATATTTTTAATATAATTTTTATACCAATTCTAAAAAACCTAAATTTTTATACTCTTTTACAGTAAAAAAATATCGATTATTAGAAATATTACCCAAGTGAAACCATTCTTTGTTGCAAGATAAAAGTCCACCAAAATAATATCCAAGTGAGTTTCAGCTTTAGTTGCAGGTTTCGTATCAAATACTTAGCGGTTCGTGGCGGTACGATATGAAAATTCCACCATTTTCACGTCAATGATAAAGAGTCTTACTTAAAATCCATTTTATTTAAAATTATATAATGTACATAGTCACATATTATCCATTTAAATTAGCGGTAAATCAATAAATGACATGGCATACTTACTTTTAATATAATTTAGGCACATACTGGTCATATCGGGTACTTATCAAACAACCCTCGTACTTATTCTAAGTTTACAAGTTGTCAAAATTTTCAAATCTAAAGTACATTACACAGAGCACAAAAATAGGATCCAAGCAGCTAATCACATTCCTATAGAAATTTGAAAAAGTCTTCAAGGTTAGTTCAGGTGGGCTCCTCTTAATTCGTAATGCTAAAATGAGCAGTAGCTAAAGACATAAATAGGAGAAAATTAGGGAATTTATCTCAATTTCTAACAGTGTTTTTCCTAAAACATAATATTTGAAGGGTCATGCACAGTTATAATAACAAAAGTATGAGCAAGCGAGTAAGTTATGTTTTTATTGCATAGATTTATACAAAAGTTAGGCGGCATATAAGACTTCAAACTAACATCGTCATTAGCATTAGAGTTACTGTTCAGAACGAGGTATTTACTCGTACCATGTATGTTATATTTATTGAATTCCCGATATTTTAGCGCTGTTGTTGAAAATGGTGCTTGCTACAGCGCCGAAATATCGGGAACTCAATAAATATAATATACATGGTACATACCCCGTTCTGAAGAGTAAATCGAAGGTAGACGCCGTTTATTATAGCGATACCCTAGTTCACAATCGTACTAACGAAGAAAAAAAAAGCTGTAATTAGAACTAGAGTGCACAAATCATAGTCTTAATTTCGCCACCATTTTTCCCGTAATTAGTACGATTGTGAACTAGGGTATCGATAGATACAAACGCGTACACCGCCGAGCATGCGTTTGGTCCTTTATTTTAGTTTTTCCACAAATAAAGGCTTTAAGGCCCTAAACATTAGTTAAATCCACAGATAAAACGCGAACCTAAATCTCTGCATGGTCATTAACCCTCATCCGTGTATGGGTTCGTTCGGTGTGGACCCGTAGACAGATGGCTGGCATTGGGGACGAAGTGCTGTGGCATCCGTTAGTTGTAACATAATCATGATCCTAGTTGCCTAAGGCGCCTTCCTGACTTGTCGATGCGGGGGCGGTACGATATGAGAAAACTGTCAGCTGTCAGTGTCAACCGATACTAATGCAGTACTGCCCCACTTCTGCGCATGGTATTACTACTGCGCAAACGTATTACTGACAGTATTTCGTCAAGTGAGGAAATCTCACATCGGTAAATTCACGTCAAAGAGAAAAATACCTATGACATATCGCTCTCGCCCCGCCAAATCAGGAAGTCGCCTTAAATGGATATCTCCATTCGTACTATCTCTTAACAAAAAACTGCCGGAAATTTGGATAAATATAATTAAGTAAAATAAAATAAAAAGTATGTATGTATGTAAAATTATTTATTGTACATGAGTAAAACACAACAATAAAACAGTATTTGCAAGAATAGTTGAAATATGTACAAAGGCGAGCTTATCCGATAAGGGATTTCTTCCAGCTAACCTTTGAGAAATCGAGTCGTTATCCGCTAATAACTCTTAAGTAGGTACGTGCTTATCTCTCATTCTGCCAGTACTTATATAATACGAACCCCGGTGTTTTTAACTGATTTGATTTAAATGATAAATTACAATATCACACATTTACGTTTAAAAATGATGGCAATAGCTTTTAAGAGTCGCGATTGCGGATTGCGGATTGGGGGAGCTTTCACGTGGCAACTTTTCGCAAAATTAATCCGGTTTCGACCGCCTCAGTAATCCTGAGCCGCTGGAAGTTAATCACGTTTGTTTACTGAGGAAACCAAGCGCAGGAATGAATAAGTATTTGAGAAAAGAATATGACATAACGCTTACTTTACCGGCGATACTCCTTAAGCATTTAAAAGTCTTGTAACAATTTTCGGGATGTCCTTCTCTCTCACTTGCTTTAATTACACGTTCTTAGTGATTAGCGTAATAAAATCGGACACTTTTTACACCGAAGATGTACATATAGCATCAAGACGATTTTTTGTGCTCATAAATTGTCAAGTCAGGCACTTGGTACGTAATACATGCAGTTTATAAGATTGACTGAGTTTTCTGTATATAAATCTTAAATATATAATTAATTAACCAATCGCACTGCTCCGATTCAACTTTTTGAATTAGATTTCCCTAAACAATACTCGTACGCTCTTTTCACTATTACCCTTACTCGACAACTGAAACTCATGGCTAAATCAAAGTTGGTTGCAGGTAAGGTACTTTATACGCCACAACGCGCCCCAAGGAGTCTGTACACGCCAATAATCAAAGTGGTAGAACTTTAGTCCACTGTCAGACGTTATTCAACTTTGCGGCCCACGGTTGTAGACTCGAGAAACTAAGTTGTGCTGGGACGAGCGAAACCTTCGAATCTGATCAAGAATCCTAAATTCATTTCAAAGGGATACAATGTATTTATTTACAAGTCATGTTTTAAGAAAAACATTGATCCTATTGTAAGTATTATTTTAATGTATTTTATTTTTGTAGGTATTTAATGTAAATTTTACTGGTCATGCTCGTCAAGTAATCTTTATGTCGAGAGAAGGCTGCATATAGTGGATTTTTATGCTCTTGTGCTTAAAGCAGTTTTTATTAAGACTATGGCAATTAGGTCTTAAATATCTACAGCCACATATAGATTACACCTACACCTTCATGTTAAGATTTTATTTTAATTTAATTCTGGCACATGTATTGCTATCTTAAAACAAATTGAAAATGAATACGGGCGTGGATTTACTTTTAAAACAAATGACGCATATATCAATCAATCAATCTTTGTGTTTTATGGCCCCATCGATATTGTCGATGATTCCGCCAACGAACGTCAAGGTTTAAAAAGGCATGTGTTTATTCAGAATTTGACCGGTGACTTCAGATTGCCAATAACTTGGCTATAAGGATCTGACCATAGTTCAAATAGAAATATTAAAAAATATATATCTAAGAAGAATTGTGTGGCAGGAAACTAATTGTTCGTCTAATTTTCATGTACATGATTAATCCTTGTTTTATTTCCTTGCAATCGAAGTGCAAAGCATAAAACCCATTTTACCGTCAACGTCTCGGGTGAATTGGCTCGTTTTATGCTCTTGTTGTACAATCTACTATTCATTGAGGATGGGGTGAAATCAAGTATTAAAACAAAGAATTTGAATCAGTCTAACTAGCATGATTGCATTTTGTCTGATCATCTAGCTAGGTAGTTTATGTCACGCGCGAAAGCAAACTTGTCAGCACTAATGGACGACTACTTTAGCTTATACCCTGCCTACGAAGCTGAATGGTCCCGGGTTCGAGTCCCGGTCAGGCCTTTGTGAGATGAGTACGAATGATTGTTTCTGAGATTTCGTTGTTTTCTATGTATCTAAAGTATTTAAATCTAGCCCACAAGAGTGTTAAACGGCATGACCGTCAAGAGAATGCCGATGTTTACGGTCCCTCAATTCGCGTGCCACAAAATGTGGTCGCAAATGTCGATCCCAGATTGACTTATATAGTCACAAGAGGCGTTGTCCCTCGCGTGCAAACGCTGTTTAAATCATCTGTCAAGATGTATGAGGCCTGATGATGATGAAAGTATTTATCTATCTATACAAGTACAGTAAGCAGCAGAAGTAGGGTACGTAGCTTTAGTACTCAAAACAAGTAAATTTTTAACAAAAAAACACTGACTCCAAACTTTGCCAGATCCCATCCTCCTGCTATATAATTTGAGTTCCTTCGATGTAGCCTTACTTACCCCATCCTCTTGGTATACAATTTGAGGAGTTCCCTCGATTTTTCCAAGATCCCGTCATCAGATCCCGACTTGGTGACAATGGAACCAAGTAGAAAACACGCCCTTTCAAACAAAATAATATTTTTTAAAAAATCGGTCCACTAGTCTCCGAGTAATCGGAAACCATACAAAAAAAAATTCGACGAATTCAGAACCTCCTCCTTTTTTGAAGTCGGTTAGTGAGCTACACACAAAGTCTAATGTCAAGAGTGTGTAAATAATTCTGAGCATGTTATACTGCTTAGGATTGTATGTATATCTTCGCCTACTACCCATAGTACAAGCATTGCTTACTTTGGGATTAGGTTGATTTGTGGAAGATTGTTCACATTTTTTTTTAATAATGCATGAATCTGATAACGAATTTCTTTTAACATCAAATCAATCCACTTCAACAGCCTCATCATTTCATCAAAATGGCTTCTCCATCGCCTTATCAAAGCTCGTCGTTCGTTCACGATGCGTCATCAAAGAGTAAACAGATACGTCACAGCATAATTGTCATTGGCGTGTCATAATTGCGGCATATTGTCGATGTCTACGTTTTCGCCATCTATGTGGAAACTGGGTGTTTATTTGGGGGAGGTGCGAGGCGGCCTCGAGACCAGAGACACAAGGTGGACTCGAGGCACAAGCGAAACAAGTTGATTAATTTTATAATAAGCGAAACAAAAGTTGGCAAATTTACTAACAGTTACTTCGGAGAAGTTCTTGAGTGTACTCAACAATTACAATAATCACTTGAGATAATCCTAGAGCGAGGTTGTTTGTTGTTTTCTTCGCTTATGAAAGTTATGAGTCCGTAGTAAGCTCGGTTCTCTATACAAACGTAGTTACGCTCTCATTTTAAAACGCCATGCTAGAATAACATGTAACTTTGAATACACAATGGGATCCGGAATAATATCTAGGTCGGAAATTAGTTTCTGTTGCTTGAAATTATAACGGAGAAAAAATACAGCGATTATTAAGGTTTCCATACTAGACGTAAAAAACTCCAAAACTCGCTGTATTTTTTTTCTATTACAATTTCTAGTAACAGAAACTAATTTCCGACCTAGATATGGCGGCTCGCATTGTGTATACAAAGTTTAATGTTATTCTATCATGGCGTTTTAAAATGAGAGCGTAACTACGTTTGTATGGAAAATCGAGTTCAGCCGAGCGTACTGGGGACTCTTAAGCGTGTTAAAGATTGCATACTCATACAACCTGTCATACAAAAGTACGCATTCCCAACCCTATTTATTATACTTTATATTAATAATATCATAACTAAGACATCAATATTCCTCACCTGCTTCCAAAATGTCATGAGTCATGACCACGATACTATTGATTTTGTGCTGTATACAAGATCTTGACAGTCCTTTTTAGGGTTCCGTAGTCAACTAGGAACCCTTATAGTTTCGCCATGTCTGTCCGTCCGTCTGTCCGTCCGTCCGTCCGCGGATAATCTCAGTGACCGTTAGCACTAGAAAGCTGAAATTTGGTACTAATATGTATATCAATTACGCCGACAAATTGGTAAAATAAAAAGTGGAAAAAAATATTTTATTAGGGTACCTCCCCTATACGTAAAGTGGGGAGTGATTTTTTTTTTCATTTTAACCCTAACGTGTGATATATTGTTAGATAGGTATTTAAAAATAAATAGGGGTTTACTAAAATCATTTTTTGATAATGTTAATATTTTCGGAAATAATCGCTCCAGAAGTAAAAAAAAATGTGTCCCCCCCCTCTAACTTTTGAACCATAAGTTTTAAAAATATGAAAAAAATCTCAAAAGTAGAACTTTATAAAAACTTTGTAGGAAAATTATTTTGAACTTGATAGGTTGAATAGTTTTTGAAAAAATTACAAAAACTACGGAACCCTACACTGAGCGTGGCCCGACACGCTCTTGGCCGGTTTTTTATTAAAATGTTTTCACATCGATCCAATTATAAAAACACATCAGACAATAACATCAGCAGCCGCTGGTTTTTAGTGGGTAACCTGATGAACAGAAGTCCCACATCACCGTGCCTACCCCCATGAAGGCCGGGATGCATAAAGCATTTTCCAGAGAGAGAAAAAGGCGTATAATGGTTGTCCTTTTCACACTTATCGTCCTGGATAAGATGCCCGTCACTCTCGCACTCGCATACTTGTCAGAATGTGACGAATAATATCCACGAATTCCACGACGATAAGTAATAAAATTTCAACTACCATACGCCCACTGGAGGCGTATGATGGTTGCGATTTTAACACTTATCATCGTGGATAAGAATCCCGTCACTCTGGCACTCGCATACTGTTCAGAACAGAACGTGACGAATGTCTTATCCACGACGATAATTGATAAAATGGCAACCATCTCGCCTACGGTTAAGCCCTATTTTTATAAGGAATCATTAGGCTACGGGAAACTTATTAAAACCGAGTATTATTTCCTTCCGCAGTGTTAAGTACAAGAACGTGTAACCCTTTTGACCTTACACTAGATCTGAATATATATAACGCTAGCCAAGTCAAAGTAGGCCGGCGCCTGTGACTTACGGGACACGTGCCGTGATAAGCTGATGCTCACAACGCTTATTGAACTCTCCTCAGGCGGTCCAGCATAAGTCTGACCTACGCATACCGCGCAGAAGTAGAAACTAGAGGTCATGTTACATTAGAGGGTGTAGTGAGGTGATTCGAAACAGATTGCGAATTGAAAACAGGGGGGTTAAGTGGAGGTTGGTTGGCGCCAAACCGACGCGACAGAGAGCGGGCAAAAATACCGCGATCAAATTTCAGGGATTTAAACGCGTAGGGATAATCCTCGTGGGGTGATAAGGAACAATGTTTTTGTTGTAATTCATTCTTAATGTTTGTACCCGCGTTTGTGGTTTTAGGATGCAACCGCGCTCTGAAGCATATTCAGATACAATGTTCGTACACAAAGACCCGCTGAGGCATGAATTTAGTTAGCTGACTGCTTTGTTTACAGTGATGGAATATAATTATGACTATTAGATTTTTAAAGATGCTTGCTATATATAGATGATTACGAGAGATTACGACGAAAAGGTAAAAAGACTGCGTGAGAGACTATATGAACAGGAAGGATGTGACTGATGACTGATGAGGTGATAAGCTACCGGAAGAGAGGAATGAAAGGAAAAAAACATGCAAGAGAAATAGGATATAGCGGAAACCCATCTCGGTTATATTTGGAGCAGCCCTATTACAGAATAGCTAGTATTTAAGGCACATCAAAAAAAGACCTAACAACCTAAAAAATGCTGATTTGCACACCAAAGAACTAATCGGACATCAAAACTCGGGTTTAATTTTTTTGGTGTGCAATTTAGAGTGCAAGTTAGTATTTTTTGAATAATTAATAATATCCTTTACACCACACCTTGCCAAAAAGCGGCGAGTACGGAATAAAGCCGCACAACACAGGAGGTAATAAATAAAGCCCTTTCTTTGCTTTACCACCCTAGTTGTGTAATGTACTATTATAGAATACAGTCTTTATAGGTCAAAATAGATTTTACAACTGATTATCATTACTTATAGTATCATCATAATGCTGATGAGTAAGGTCACCGGAGATCCTGAGGATTTAGGCACTGCGTTGAGAGTGAGGGACCTGCATATGTCAATACAGCTAATCATCAAGTCAATAAAGAACGCGTTTGTGATTCTTTTCAAGTTTCTACAGGCTATGGTGTCTGTAAGCTATACAAAAAACTCTGCGTCGACATAATGACGACCTGTTTAGCCTAGTTGGTACTGATACTGCCTCCGAAGCTAGAGGTCCCGGGTTTTATTTGTGCATTTAGCACGGATTTTGTTCTTGAGTCTTGGATGTTCTCTATGTATTTAAGTATGTATATCGTCACCTAGTACCCATAGTACAAGCTTTGCTTAGTTTGGGACTAGGTCGATTTGTGTAAGATGGTCCCCTAACATTTATTATTTTATTATTTATTTATTATAATACATATGAACGTCATTTATGCATATTAGTTCAATTATTTATTTATCAGCGAAATCAAAACAAAACAGTGTATGAAATAATTTCCTACATTTTAAATTTTGTATCAACAATGTGTACCCGTTTTATTTGCTTTGAGTGTAATTCGTTTCTTCTTTTTTGGATATCAGGGCCAACCCTTGAGTACCACACGAACTGTTTTATAATTATTCTCTCACTAACAACTCTACAGCTATGTACTTAATTAACTCATAAATTTTTATTTTGTTTCATGTACCCGTCCTGCTATTCAACAAAACAGGTAAGAGCACCAGAATCAATAACTTTGGTTTGAGTTCCATCAGAAGATCTACAAAGTCCAATCCGGATACCGTAAGCAAATGTTAGATTGCCATACCACAGGCACTCAGCCATAATACTTGATTAACTGTAGGGAGGGCATTCACGACCACTTAATATCAAGGATGTCACATCAAGTTGGTTTTAATCCAATCCAGTAGCCAGTGGAAAGGCCTTTGAGTACCGCCAACCCTAATGTAGGCGTTTGTAGCTACATACAGCTTTTGTAATTTAATCTGCTTCTAGCTTTTAAGTAAGTAACTTTGTTTAATGTGAATAACTTGTTCCTAATAGACAGGATCAGTATGCGTATGGGATTGCTTTTGATTTTGATTCCTTAGAATCTTGAATAATATAATAATATATACAGGGTGGAATTGAATGAGGGACCTTTTTAAAGATATTTTGTAACATAGACACACTATATACAGTGTGAAATCAAATACCTGACATAGAATTTAAAAAAAGTGAAACTATCATATGCATGATTTTTAAGTTTTACTATGGTACCAACCGCATCTGAGATAATAATAACCCTAAAACAAACATGTAAATTTTTTAACATTCACCTACCTAATTACGGTTAAAACAAGCGTTTTTTTTAAATGATTATAATCTATTTTGGAAATAAATAAAAACACGATGATAAAACAAAAAATGTAAATTATCACCTATTTACGGAAAAGTCCCTTATCTTATTTCATCCTGTATGTGTGGTTAAACTGGGAAGGTTAGGGTCAATCCACTCATTATAACTACATTTTTACACACAGAGTGAGACAAAAGGTAGTTTTACATTTAAATTAAAAAGAAAGAAATACACTTGTCGAGTATATCCTTGGTTACTTCGTACGTGTGCTAGACGAAATTAGATCACTCCTGGCAACCTATCACTCAGCATAGTTACATTTCTTACCGAAGAACTGCGTTTCATGCTGAACAGATTGTCAAACTCGATCGAACACTTTTTCCTTATAGTCATGGCTAAGGTCTCTTTTTCATTCGTCGTTACTACTCGACTATCGCAGCCTACAGGCAGAAACTTCGCAATCTCCTTGGTTTTTTTTTTAAAGAGGAAAACAATATAACCTGATCTCCGCGCATACGGGGCTCCAGTTGTGGCGACAAATGTGTAAATTGCAAAACAATTATACATAGTTAAATCTCTCTTCATTATGTCTACACATATACAAATTTTCGTAAACAAAAGAATTAATTAAAATGTAGACATAATTAAGTCTTTAAGTAGGTATGTAAATTTGCAATTCACCCGTATGAAAATGAGCCCTAAAGCATCAAACAGATTGCCCTGGCAAGTGCTTAACGACCCTAACCTTCACAAAGATTAATACCTAACAGGAACCTGATCTGGAATCAAAATTAACCCCGTGCGTGTAATTAATGCAGAATAAATTCCCGTGGAACACGAAACCAAGTCAATTATGTGGTTACCGATAGTTCAACTCACCTTTGTGCGCAGCTTACGTTTCATTTGTGTGACAGTGTCACGGCAGTCGAATTAGATAGTTCTTTTGAAATTAAAAATAATTCGGGTGGATGACGCCCAAAGCCAATGGTCAAACATTGTTGGATCGTTTCACTGATTTCACACTTTTGATTCACTCTTGTTTTCAAACGTGTCATTTTCAGTGATTGTTGCATTTTCACTGATTATGAATGATAAAAATGATGCGTCTGATTTCTCATTTACAAACGCAACGCGCGTAAATATGACTTGAACTATCATTGAAAGATTAAATTCTCGTTCCAAGACAAAGGTAAGGTGTTAAAAGGTCGTAACTAATACAGGATTGGGATTAACATCTCACTTTGTTATTTCAGAACGGGTGAAGTTTAAACCAGAGAGTAAGTCAGCAATGGATTTGTGTCCAACTTATTTGTGTTTAGATATTTCACGGCGCTTTAATGGAAACGCTAAGATAGAACTAATGCTTCTACAGATGTCTCTACAGAAGAAGTCACCAAATAGATAGTTAGAACAGAAAGTCCACTTCTAAATACAGTTAAGAGCAAATTAATATTTTAAATAATATTAAATGCTGCATTTTAGGCATTTTAAAATGAACGTTAAATTTTAAAATATTCGATTTTCTTAGATTAAATGTTTTTTTTTTATGTTTCAAAACGGAGCATCAGTTACCATTACCATAAGAAGTAAATCAAATTAAAATTTTGATGGTATAATTGACAAAACTTTATTATAGTAACTTAGAAGTCATTAAATATAATTGTGCTGGTTACGCAGTTCAATTCATTCAATTTGTTTATATACGATACACTAAACGCACTACAGCACGCTATAAGACGTAATCACAATATTAATAGACATTTATTTATATTTTGGGCACTAAATTACCCCAATTATAAGTTAACACATAATATTTATACATAAATTATACACCTCTGTGCTTTCTCAAATCATATAAATGATTGACGTTATAAATTACGTTATTGACAAAGATAGTATTTTACAGCAAAATTATTCTTTTGTTACCTATCTATCGCGTAAGGTTCAATAATTACAGTTATTTTTAGAACACTTGGTTGAACTCAAACTGGAGTAGGTACTTCCATCTCTTTCCTTTAAGGTTATCCGAAAAAAAGATACGGACAATTTCTTACCATCGTGTATATTAAGGTAAAGGAGATGTGGTATAACAAAATAAAATATTTTTCCCCTCACTAGCTCGGAAAACCATCTTTTATCCTTTGAAACAAACGGGTAAAAACGCATTTTATCCACAAGTGGGGAAAGTAATTTGACCTTGGACCGTGTTTGAGTAGCTTTTGACAGGTAACAAAACGTAAAACGCTCATAATAATGGTTAGTTTGATATCAATTATCATTAAATAAATGGTTTGAGAATTTAATACAAAATACCAAATTTAGCTTTATTTAATGATTTAAGTCGTAAACCTTCAAATTCTATAAATAACATTTGTTTTATAATGATATTGAGTTTAATTGTAAACGCACAAGTTGAGTCGATGCTATTTCAAAACGCATCGTCAGAAAGAAATGTCATCATTGTCAATGTCAACTAAAATATATGTGTATAGACTTGTCACGGACTCCGACTCACGTAAATATTATACACAACATCTAGAGTTTTCTGTTATAATAACGTAAAAAAATCGGTGATTCCAGTGATGAAAATCATGCCTGTGGAACTGTGTTTTTTGCAGGTTGCACTTTCCTCGCTATAGTGAGGAGAAAAGTTTTGTGTTACACACGGGTGCAAAGTTGTATTTTCCTTCTCGTGTGTTGAAACACTCGCTACGCTCAGGATTCTATTTTAGAACCACTCGCTTCGCTCGTGGTTCAACTATAGAATCCTTTCGCTGGCTCGTGCTTCAATTCCACACTCGCGGGTAAAATACAACTTTGCACCCTTGTATAACAAATAACTATTATGTGAAGAAACTCCAATGCATTAAAACGAAAATTAACGACAGTTTCAAACAAAAAAACTGCATTATCACCCTAAACAGAAATTCGTGATTGTAGTAAACAATTTAGTCTTGACTAGTCTTAAAACACATGATTACCGATAAAAGGTTTTGGCACTATTTCTTCCTTGCCACACTGGTCTATCCTGACTTTATTTTAACGCTCGCTGTTAAAAGTGGACTTTCTGTGCTATTTACTTCGTGCCAATTTGCTTTAATAGGTACTCTCGCGCCTAATAAAGTTGACGTAGAGCTTCTTTCTAAACCAATAAGTTAATTAATTTCCAGTTTTAAACGGGATATGAAATGGATTTTTTCATTTGTTTCAAGTTGAAACAGAAATGTCGGGTACTGGATCAAAGTAGTCCAGTTGTCATCAAAAAATACTATACTATAACGTACTCAAAGATATCCGAACATGAACTGTAAAGCCCACTCCACATTCTCGGCAAAACTACACAAGATTAGACTATTTCGGCGGGGTAGTGAGTGGGGAGGGATAACACGAAACTCAAGGGAGCTCTTTTACCGACACAAAACGAAGACAACACGAACATACGCGAGACAATACGAACATAGACGAATACTCACTCTACACTCTCTTATTCGGCAAGTCTCGAGAATGTGGACGGACTTAACGCTTGATAATAGTATCGTGTTCAGATATTTGTGAGCACCTCGTTCGCTCCGATATTAGTACCTGATGGTGACTGCCCTTTATGTTCAGTAACGCCCAACACGCCTTCGGCTAGAAAGGTCATTTTATTGTGTCACTCAAAGTGCCAATTTGCACAAAAACCCTGCGTTATTAGCACTAGCAACGTAGGTTTCCATTTAATTTACGTATCTTAGAAACCAGTCGTTTATTTTTATTTGGCGGATTTGTAACTTAAAAATTGTGATTCAATAAAATATATTTAAATCATCCACGATTCGACTTTCACTCTGCAGGCCAAATTTACCGTGTCAGAAAAATCACTTCATAAATGTTGGTCGTTTGGAGGCCTTTTCAGCAGCTTTTCAACAGCAGATTATATTTCGCTCGGTCAACAAAGTGGTTCAGAATTATTTGTCATATGTATCACGTTATGTATTTTATTTAGGTGTCTTATTTAAGGACATATTATGAATAGGGAGTTATTTATTGCTGAACGAAAGTTAAACATCTGTTTTTGTGGAATTGAGTCTGAAGTTATTGTCATTACCTGAGGGCCTACTCCGAACTTCGAAAATCGAACTTCGTGTCGTGCCGTCCCTTTCACTCTCGTGTTATATATACACTATATGACGGAAAGGGACGGCACGATACAAAGTTCGATTTTCGAAGTTCGGAGTAGGCCCTCAGACTGATCTGAGTCACCTGAGTGACTACTTTAAGTTCACTTGAAGAATGGTAAATGTAAACTTTGTGTTAAAAACTAAGAAGATGATAAGTAAATGTTATCTTTTTAGTATGATGCTTTAAGAGTATAGTTTCCTTTATGTTCCCATTCCTATGAACTGTTCATAGGAATGGGAACATAAAGGATACTATATAGACTGTAGCCGTTCTATTTCACGTATAGTGAAGCTACTTCAAGTTTAAGTTGTAATTAACAAAACTATTTAATTATGGTCATGAGCGTAGTAGCTACGACATGTAAAAGATGCAACGAGGTTGTATAAAATTTAATATTCATAATATAGTATGTACGAGTACCACAGACAATGCTTAATATACATACACTAACCTAAGTTTGTCATTTTTATTGAAAGCAAAGTTGCCTAGTACAAAACTAATGTTTTAGTGAATCGGTTGCATTGAGTGACACAATATTATGAAATTATATATGCTAAAATTTGGTTACTAAAAACTATAAAGAATATAACTTTTTACATCTGGTTTTAGTGTCACGCTTAGAGATCTCCGTTTCCAGGCCGTTTGTTAGAGGGATATAGCGGAATACTTCCAAGCTGGGAATATCCCCCTTACAAATCGGCAATATTCCTGGTAACGCCACATCAATAATCGCTGGTTATCACTGTTGACCGCATAGTGGCTTCGGCACGGGGCTTCGGTATACCCAAAGGAATACCCGTCAGTGCTGAGCTACCACTGTTGCTGTAAAACTCTTCAAGAGCAATCGTATATATTGGCTTGCGCTCATGGTCGGCATGACACTAAAAGCAGCCATTCTTCTGATCTAAAGCATACTAAATTTAGCAGGGTTTTAGTCTGATTTTTCAAATCGGTTTTCCTAAGAGAGGCCTGTCTTAAAAATAAAGTTATCATTTGTAAACATAAGCCCTCATTCATATACATATACATAGAAACCTCTTTTTAATTTCCTTTGTCTTAAGCTGTCACATTGACATTTTAGCAGTATGGTATTTTAATAACCTATTTTCACTAATACAATCCGTCGACGATATTTGACAGAAGTGGACATACTCTCACTTTGATGTCTCTATAGGTATATCATTTTCTGATAGATATCGTGGAGGGTTTACCGGCCAAGTTGTTAATCTTAATGAATAAGGGGGTCTACAAATGATCACTTAACATATCGATAGCAATTTAGGGTAGTTACAAGTTACAACTATCAACACAAGCGTAGTCAGCGTAGACCAATCAGCGTTAACGCTTAAGTATGTATTGTCGTTTTAGAATGGTTTTAGATCTAACCAACGCTTTTTAGCAGTAACAACGAACCGATTAACAGAAGCTTATAGCTTAGATGAGGCTTTATAGGTTTAAGCGACACGACTGCCTCGGTGCATGGAGTAATTATCAATATCTAGTGCCATAATTGAATCCCCAGCACGTATAGATTAAGCAAGCACGTTAAATTGCTTACAGTTTGCCTGTCGAGACCCGATTATACGTCATAACCACGGCAAATCATAGGCATCCCTAGGCGGGGATAGCTCCCTATTTCATGCCTCTTTGTTTTTACAATCAGGATGACAAAATAAAGCGACATAACATAGAGCAAAGTTGATATCACCTTCTGTCTATTAATACTTGGAATTATGGCCTTTAGATATTCAAATAAAGGCCCATTACTATTAGACAATGGAGGTTTCAGCCAGTTTTACGAGTAAATGTAATACCTCAGATTGTCAAATTAAAAGAACGAAAGAAAGAATAAACGCCTGAACAGCTAATCTGGGTGGTTTTGACTGTAAAACTCTGACAAAACAATCTGGTGAATTAAAAACTTTGTTTAACCAAACCGAAAAGCTCGGAGTTATCTCCGCGCCATGATGAAAGGTTTTATTTATGCTCTAGTGGAGGGGTTCTAGTAAAAGGGTTTAGAGTTTATTAGATTATTTTTTGTTTTCCTCAATTGATTACACAATCACTATTATCTCGATTTTATTATCGTAAGATCAAAGTTCGTTTTTGCGAGCCATATACAGGTTGTTTGGTAGCTAGGCACTAGGTGCGATGACTTTCAGGGATGATAGAGGAGGTAATATGAAATATTTTAACCCGTAATAAAAAAATAATCCGTTATTTTCGAAGTTCTTCCAGTTCGAAGTAATAACCTAATCACTCAAGATCATTTTGGAGTGATTAGGATTTTAATATTTTTATTTCTTTTTCCGTTTCTATAAAAAATTATAGAGAAAAATTCGCATCTGAATACCATGTGAATACAAGCAGTAAAAAGTCATTAGTCCCAACTCAATTGATTTTCAATACTTCCTTAGTTCCTACAGTTATTATTATAACTTCATGAAACAAATACAATAATGTCTGTTTATTGTTCGCTCAAAGTACGACCAGAATTTCAAACAATGTCACGGCGGAGATGCATCGAGATATCTCAATTGATTCGAGAATTGGGCCACATTCAGGCCCTAGGTCGTGACGTAGCATCCTGTGCCAGCGTAATGTGCTTCGCTTACTATATGAATATATGTGCATAAAGTAAGACATGCTCCGAGGCAGGATGATACACTGGGGTGAATCCGAGGCGCGAGTGTCACCACCATTTACGTAATGCATCGTAAATTATGTATGCAGCTATACACTAATGTACAAGTAGTCTACATAATAGCAGTTTCTATATCTGAGATGAAGTAATAATGGCAAATAATCTCCGTAAGAAGATATATTTCAACTTATGTGTTAAAAAGTTTGTCTATATATGAGATAGAATAGACCCGCATCCCTTATGCCTTTAGCTTTCGGGGGCAGAGGGGGTAATTACGTAACGTTTTCAAGTGTGCGTAAGGTTGATCTAAATGTCATTTTTAGGATTCCGTAGTAAACAAAGAACCCTTATAGTTTTGCGATGACCGTCCGTCCATTACTACTACAAAGCTGTAATTTGGCATAGGAATACATATCAATCACGTCGACAAAACGGTTGAATTAAATAACGAAAACAAAATTAGGGTACATTCCCCTACACGTAAAGTGGAGATCTGATGTATTTTTTTCTCGTAATACCCATCGTGTGAGCTATCGTTGGATAGCTCGTTTAATAATAATTTGGGTTTCACATTATTATTGGTAAACGGGACTTAATCGTGGAGGAGCGCTCGTGGCCCAGCGTCGGGCGAGGTCAGTCCTTGGATGGGTGACCGCTTTGAGTGGTTACTAACTGAGCACTCCCGTGCTTTGGAAGGCACGTTAAGCCGTCGATCCCGGTTGCTGTCTATGATATCAGTTGTTAAGCCAAGTTAGAGGCCTCCGGGCGGCTTGAGAACTTCTAACAGTCAAGTTGCCCACTCACTTGACAAGCCTAATCCCAATAAGGTCTGGTTTCCCCCTCGGGTTGGAAGGTCAGATGGCAGTCACTTCCGTAAAAATTGGTGCCTACGCCAATTCTTGGGATTAGGTAGTGGACCCCAGGCATCCTTTAGGATGCAACTGTACTGGGAATAACGCTAGGAGGATGGATGGATGGGACTTAATCGCGTACAAAAATTATTCACCTGAGGTGTGCCCGACGTTTCGAATGAATCACAACATCCGTGGTCAGCTCGTGTAATAATTTTGTACACGATTAAGTTCCGTTTACCAATAATAATGTGTAAAAATCGTGCAACTTTAAATCAATATAGGTAATTTTGGTTTCCTTTAACCTATTTTTGATTCCTTTATCCGTTTGCATGATATTAAACTTTTAAGTGCAATTTTTTGTTGGAATCAAGTGTCAACTAAGAAATCTCCCTAAAACAATAAACTTTCGTAAAATTTTCATTGTTTACTTAGATAACGTTGTTATTTGTGTCAAACCACTAAATATACGTTTGTCAGGTTTTAAGTCCTTGTAATGTATCGTGTGGGCAAAAACTACGGAACCGTACATTGCGCGTGGCCCGTTTTCATACGAAAAATGACAATTAGATCTACCTTGCTTAATTTTGACACGTTACATTATAAACTAGGAAGAGTACAGTCAGTATCAAAAGTCAGTATGAAGGTGTCAAAAGCTCTTATTCCCTTGTAATAAAGACTTTTGAACTTTTCAAATGCGTAGCTACTTTTGATGCTGACTGTACCTTACTAGGTTTACAGCCGAGCCACACCGAATGCGCACGCCACGCACTCGCACACGCGCACGCGCACGTGCTGCGCACGCATACGTGCTGCGCACGCATTCGGTGTGGCTCGGCATTTAACCAAACCGATGATGTTTTGTCACATGTTCTAGCTCAACAAGGGTACTTACCGCTTTGGTTGTAAAACATTAAAGAAATATGTTCTCAAAAAATCTTTAATATAATTAAATAATGAACCAGTGTTTGAAAACATGGACTTTACTAATTCGTACCGTAGACAGTACTTTAGAAAAGATAGGGCTACTTTGATCATTTAAAATGTATCATATTATCAGTACCATCTGCAATCAAATAAACACCAAGATGATGTTCTAATATTTCCACTTGTCACGCGAAAATAACAACAACAATTTACGGGAAAAACCGAATGATCAAAGTCACCCCAGTTGGTGGTATCGTAAATGGTGATGATTATAACTTAATAACTCGGATTTACATACCTGTGTTAATGTACTCTTACTATATATTTTCGGTCTTCAATTGCCTCATTTTAGTCATTATAGTAATTGAAAATTATGCAATTGCAAGCCTAAGTATTGGAGAGTAACTATACATGATGGTGTTTAAGTCGTAAATCGAAATGAAAAATGGTATAGTGTAGACACCCATGATTCTGAACAACTTTTACAATAGATGAACTTAGAATAAGTTCACTTATTTACTGATATAACAAAACTTGTCTAAATATTTACATGCTTTTAATGTAAATACAATAAAGTAACATTTACATAACCTGTTCTTGCAACAAAAAAAGTGTTTAATAATGTTTTTTGGCACAGACCAGATTGTTCCCATTGTAATTTTTATTCATTCTTTCTCGTTTGTTACATGCACCGCCTAACATTTTTCTACTTTGCCCTAAGGTCAGCTAGTTCACTTCTTGTATGACAAGTTATTTTGCGAAATGAAGATTAATTATTTCAAAAGTTGATCAAAATCACGGGTAAATTCAGTTTTTTTTATTATGCTTCAAGACTTCTAAATTGACCCGGTAGAAGCGGCTTGCAAGTTCTATAGTGGTTCCATTGCAGCAGTATAACAACCATTGGGACAACGATCAGTGTTAGACTAGAAGACTTAGCAATAAAATAAATTACTAGTGCTAACAAATCGTTAATTGGCTAATACTGTGTGCAAATTAGATATTAATTAATATGTACGTACCAATGAATGTAATGTCAAATAGAATTTATATGTGTAGAATAGAGTTATTTGAGATATGTATAAGAATTTAATAGTTCATGAAATCATTCAATAGAAATAACAGTACTTTTTCAACTTACATAAGTATAAGTTTCATTGTCATCATCCCCCCGTCATCCACGTTTCATTTATGAATAAGAATCCTAGAAATCATGTTCTTGGTAATCGCAAAATAAAGATGCTCATACACCTGAATTCATGAAATATGTATAGTATGTACATAGAACACATTTTATTTATACACACAATATACATACTCACATACACATGTACATTTCAATCCTAACACGGTTTGTAAGCCACACTATATAAATAAGTTATCAAAAACTAAGTGATAGTGAATCAAAAAGTGATGAAAAGTTAATTATGTACTTAGTTATATGTTTCAATTCACTTATTATTTAAACTTCCATTCAATGTTGTTGGTAACATTTGTCACTGTACCTATAAATCATTGTGTACAGTTACTGAACTATTCCATGGGGTTAGAGTGTCGATAAAGTAATATATGCAGCTGTAGGTCTTAAAACACTGATTGACCAAAGATCCATGCGACATATTTTAATGTAAGCTTAAATGTGCAACCAAATTTCTGCACTTGACTGTACGCATCTACTCGTGTTTGACTGAAGTCAACTGATACCGATTATTAATACCTACTAAGAACGCACGTACGCAATACCGGAAAAATAAAACTTTACATGAATTTTCTGAATTAACGGTAATAAGTGACTTGTTTATGTCCAACAAACACTTCACAGGGTAAAAAGTGCTTAATTATTCTATAATACACCCCGCGCAACCTTCGCAAATACGTATACTGACATCACTTATTTAATAAATTACTGCTATATGTGGTTGGAATAAGACTCTTTTTAGAAAGGAATAATTATGTTGACTACGAGGTTGTTGAAGTTTTTATTGATATGGCGCTTTGCTCATTATTTTGGGTTAAAATGTTAATTAAAGCTGCACAGGCGAGAACAAATATGTTTATTACTCTCTGTGAGTTTATTACACGACCTTTCTACGTTCCTTGCGTCAGAAAATGAATTTATTTTTTGAGTTGATTTGTTAGAGTTATTCTTACTCCAAACACAAATTGGTTTGTTATAAATGCGGGCAATTAAAGAAATTAAAATTTCAATGAATAAAAGGGTTAACGGAATTTTAAACAAATAAATTTTGGTGTTATTCAAGGATGGTTTGTTGAGGTTTCCTTTGCCTCACATACACTGAAAGCTAATCATTTTCGAGCGATATTTTTCATTTCATTATTGAGGATACTATGAGGATAGTTCAATTTATTTATGATTGTCTCTGTAATAAGTATCTATTATTTCTGTGCTTATCCTCTAGGAGTCGACTTCTGGACACACTAAAGCGATAACAATGATTATTCTCTCTTACGTCGTACAAAGAAATCAAGGAAATAGGCTCTGGATAGGATAAGGTGGAGAGAACTGCATGCTTAATCAGCTGACGATGACGAAGCATGCAGTTCTCTCAATCATCTCAAAATCTTAAATTTAACTTGAGTACTAACTCGAGTACTTATTATATGTTAATGATATGTGCAACATATTCCAGCATAGCACGGTATACCAATTTGCTGACGACACTTGTATCATAACAGCACATGGTGAGCTCGAGGTTGCACGAACCATGATGCAAAAAGACTTTGATTTATTATGTAAGGGTGCTCACGATCTTGGGTTATCTATAAACTACAATAAAACTAAATTAATGTGAAAATGAAACACTCACCATATAAAAAATCTGATATCACTCCTACGATCGTAGCTCACGAGCACGCTTGTATGCACTCGCTCCCAAGTGAAGCCGAATGCAAGTGTACACAATTAGAACTAGTGGATCAGCATACTTATCTCGGATTAATAATAGACAATAACTTTAATTGGGGTCCACATGTTGACCATATATGTAAAAAACTAAGATCTATTATGTCGCAACTATGTGTACTTAAGCATAAAGTTCCTTACAATACACTAAGCCTACTATACATGTCACTAGCTGATTCTATCATAAGTTACGGATTATCCACGTATGGTAGACCATATAAAACATATTTAAGCAATATATATAACCTACAGCTAAGAATGTTAAAGACTATTGTTCATCTAAAAATCAAACATAAATATAGACATAACTATGAAAACCTATTTAATTATTGTAAAGTCCTAACTATCTATGACAAAGTAGACTTAGAGATATTAACACAGTACAGAGATAAAATTGCTAATCTAGTCCAAGTAGCGAGACGTAGTAACTTACGTACACTTACAAACTTACCATCATTTGTAGTACCCCGATGTAGAAATAACTATGGACAGAGAGCTTGGTCATGTATCCTTCCACGCACATGTAATAAATTCCCCAAACAGTTACTACTGCAGCTGAATAATAAGAAAGCCAAAAGCTTTAGAAACACTATAAAATTACATTTGTTAAAAAAACACACTTGTAGTTAGAATACATAATTTAAGATAACAATGTATGATTAGAATAATTTCATAGCAACTCCTTAACTTATAAAATCTTTTATAATTTAAGATTAAAAGTTAAGTTTTTGTCGTAATTTGTATATTTTTTGCTGAAATAAACAGTCTAAATTTTAATTTATTTTTTTAACTCTTAAATTCATGATGATTACTCTAAAATGTTATATTCCTTTCAACTTTCGCTGGAAATTTAATAATCCCTCTCTTGTGTTACTGACGCGAGTTTTATTTTCAAAGCTGTTTAATGAAACATGACGGAGTTGGCGGACACAGATGCACAATTAAAACGCCAAGGAAGACACGGCAGTTTAATAAGAAGGGACGGCCATTTTTCCCACCCTTTGTCAACTTGACGCTTCGGTGCCCTGCGTAATTAGCAAGCGCTTATTTTTCTTATTCCGGAAAATTTTATTTTTTGTGCAGTTTAAAAAGTTCGACTCAAAACGAATCGTATTTACTGCGACTATGAAAAACGCCAAAACTAATAGACTGTCGTCAACGCGTCCGCATGATTCGGTGTCTGTTTACCGACACTTGCTACTACAGCGAGTGGGTTACAAGCGCACTACCGGCCCTTTATCTATTTCGTGAGTTGTTTGATTGACAGCTGTAGAGACACACTCGACACAGCGCATCCTCGGGAACTCTGGTGACTGTACTCACAAAAAGTGTCTAAAACAGATTTTCAAGGTCGTTAGCGTTGTGATCAACGGACATTAAGCATGTGAGTAGGCAATCGCCTAGTTGACTCACCACTACAAGCGACACCTATAAAAACGAAAAATGTATAAAAGCATAAAAACGTGTTCCTATATAGTGGTGCAAGGAAGCAAAGTCTGGCTCAAGGTAATATCCGCGGATACTGCTCCTGACGGTTTTGGAGCTTCCGCCGCGCTTACGAATAGAATGCACCGTATGCACTACTCAACCTGTGAGTTTGCTTTCCTCAGTTTTTCTTGAGAAAACGCACTGACATTATTCTTCCGGGGCGGGGGTTTAAGAATCAAGATGCAAATGGCAACCAAAAACGATATCCTTGATACGCATGTGCCCCTCTGTCAAGAAATGGAATCGAGGCTCTGCATACTGATATATCTTTATTGCAAATCACATGTTATATATATATTGACTACAATATGACAACCACAGACACACACAGCAATGTTAATAAGAGATCGAGATATTTTTAATGTGCATCATTAGTGAATTTTACTTCGTCGTAGTTCGCGCGCTTTCATTTTATCTGCTGTCTGTCAAAACAAATTTAAACGCGATCAGGGAGGCAATCGTATTCTTGTCATGATCATCCTCTAGTCCCAATTAAGTCACGGAAAGTATCAGGAATAGGTTACATATTTTTACAGTTTCAAATTCTGTCTGGAATTATACCAATTCATGGGTGTAGAAAAACAATCAAGAAAAAGGGATTTTTTCTTAAATGTAAAAAGGAACTAAGTATCTTAGCACGTGTAAAACTTCAAGCTGTTATAACATCAGATTTTGTGTTGTGTTGAGGAATAATACTGTAAAATTGATTCAGTTGCGGCTTTTATTGAACTTCGACGTGTCAATGTTTGATTGAATTTCAATATTTGGAATGGCTTTTAGAGAGAAACAGTGTTAAAGTACATAGAGATAGGTAGTGAAATAAAAGCGTTAAAATATTGGAATGCGAACGTTTCATATAATGTCACTGTTTATACCCTTATAAATTAGGTACCTAATTACAGATAGCCTCGTGAGGCCTCGTGTGCAGAGCATTAAGCGGAGAAATGTCAAGACACACTTTACTGATTGTAAACCGGTAGAAATAGACAGGGAAAAACACCTACGCTCTGCCAACTTACTTTGCTTACATATGAAGCAGGAAACGATATCAAGCTAATCTTCGTGGAGGGTTTTGAGTAATTAATATGCACGATGGATATCGACTTGCGGCAAAGGCCCAATATAACAAACCTATATTATTTATAATTAATCCGGTCACGAGGGCTTCATTGGCAACGAAAAAGCAGATGAGCTTGCAAGAACCACCTTGCTTAGGATTGTCTGCAAACCATTTTGGAGGTTCCGATTTATTTTTGGATCTCTCGTATGAAATTGATGGAACTCTTGTTGTGTGAATTGCATACCCTTCGCCAAACATAGACTGCATGACTTTCTTAATGGTTACCCAGAACCAAAGGAAATTAGAGTACTCCCAGTGAGCTTCGTTGTCTGATTTGTGGAAGTTCTGGAGCGAGCTTTGCAGTAGGCAAAAGGGAATGGGCAATTGCATGAATGAACCCATTGAGTCAAAGTGGATCCGAGATTATTTTACCGATCATAACCGTCACATTCAATTGCTATTGGCACTAGATACCGTATAAAATGTAGGTCACGGGGCTATGGTTACATAGTTATTGTGGAAAATGCAAAGTGGAGCCACTTCGCAGCCGCTGGAATAGCGTTCGTACTAGGATCCGTACGATAAATACATATTACTTTGGTTTGAATACGTATTACAAGGTTTTTGTAACCTGCGAATTTTCCGTCAAGGTTCTCATCAACAATAAACCGCTCTTGGAACTAGTCGATTTCTTTTTAGTTCTCGTCTTCCCTCAGACAAAAGTTATTTTTTTCTTGTTCTTGGGCGACAATGATCAAGTATCTTCTTGAATCACCTACCAGGCTACCACTTTCGGATTGGGTTGACATTTCACAGGATCAAGGTTGAGAGCGACATGAGCTCTGAACAAGATTATATAATATCCTCGGTCTCTTCTTATCTGCATCTAGCTCAAATGGCCGCGACTTCTTCTATTCCCAATTTCATCGCTTTGATTACTTTATTTATTGTATATTAAGAACGATATAACGGAAATTTATTATAAGGAGCGCTCGTGGCCCAGCGGCGCCCGCGTACGGCGTGCGGTATTTGAGGTTAAGCAATGTCGGGCGAGGTCAGTCCTTGGATGGGTGGTTACTACCTGAGCGCTCCCGCGCTTTGGAAGGCTCTTTAAGCCGTTGATCCCGATTGCTGTCTATGATAGCAGTCGTTAAGCCAAGTTAGAGGCCTCCGGGCGGCTTGAGAACTTCTAATAGTCAAGTTGCCCACTTACTTGACAAGCCTAATCCCAATAAGGTCTAATTTCCCCCTCGGGTTGGAAGGTCAGATGGCAGTCGCTTCCGTAAAAACTAGTGCCTACGGCAATTCTTGGGATTAGGTAGCGGACCCCAGGCATCCTTCAGGATGCATCTTTATTGGGAATAACGCTAGGAGGATGATGATGATAACGAAAATTTATGAACAATTTCCGTAACACAAAACATCGTTTTTTTTTTTTTTAATCTGGATTATTAATTATCAGTGATGCCTAATTTCTCTCTTCTGTGAACGTACAACATACAATCGTTTCCATTCATAAATTTTATAATATTACTTAGGTAGGACTGTGGGTTAAGACTAAAGAGCGCTATAAAAAGAAGGTCTGAACTGCGACCCCTTCAGTAGAAACATAATGTGAGAAAAAATATTGAACCGATATATCTTTATATCACCATCTTGGGAAGAACGCGGCTTATTATGAATATAGGTATCCATTTAGTGATATTTACGTACTCGTCTCTTAATAGAGCAAAGTGAATTCTTGGTATACCGGGCGTACTCCTAGAGCAGAATATAAATACAATATCTTTGAAGACAGCGTTTGAAAAAAGAAAAAATACTTATAATTCAATATAGTGGAGCGAGCAGTCTCTCATGCGATGTTACAACTTCAAATATATGTATACACGTTTAAACCTTATTCCATTATTATAAGGCGAAAATTGTATATATTCCTTTGACGCCGCGTGCACCGCGCCATATTGAAAGCTACATTTTTAATCTAGATCCGTTAACATGTCATTTCCTCGCGTCGCCGTCTCCCATTTTGTTCGCGTTGGAACTCGATTATGTTTTGCGACGTGCTTTTGTTTCGAGGAATCGAAAGGTAGGGAACGTAATTAAAACGCTCCAATATCTAACAGAAACTTGAAGATCGAGTAAATGATAAATTAGAGTCTTTTACTAGGAGTAGTACTAAGCCCAAAAATATAACTGCGTAACAGATAATTTTTAAAACAGAAAAAAACATGTGTGTAGGCGACGTACTTTAGAACTACGTTGTTAGTTTAATTTTTTTTAACCTATACAACACATACACTACCCTATTTTTGTGTAATAACTACTTTTCCACGAGTGTCCATAGGCTACGGTTTCTGCTTACCATCAGGCAGGCCGCAAGCCTGTTTGCCACCGTCGTAGTATTAAAAAAACTTAAAAGAAATAATAAGGAAAAAAGAAATATAATGTTCAAGTTAATACAATAATCTCATACCCAATATCCTCCCACAATATTCTCATGACGTTTGTTACTTATGAATCTAAGAAATATCTAATGTTTGGTGCTTTCCTGTCGAGTAGAAATGTGATGCGTGGGTTCCTAACAAGTAACACGCTTTCAACCCTGTACGCTTCAAAACATCCCAACAAAGACTGTACAACAAAGAGTTTATAAGTGTCGGCAAAAAGCGTTGTCATTTTTTACTTACTGTCTCGCTTTAGAAGATTTCACGGGAAAGTATACCTTGTCAACGGGGAAGTAAGAAGATAGTAAGGTTTTTAAGATGCAGCTGAGACAAGTAATACTTAAGTAAATACCGCACCGAAGCTCATTGAATACGCTAAGCAATTGCCATTTTATCACTTATCGTCGTGCATAAAACATTCGTCACGTTCGAACAAGTATGCGAGTGTGAGAGTGACGGGCGTCTTATGCAAGACGATAAGTGATAAAATGGCAACCATCATAAGCCCGTTGAATACGCTAACGTCGTATTGACGCCCCAAAATGTGTTGTGGGATCGTGACGCCTGTAAGCTAGTGAAGCTTCTAAATGTCGGTTCTTAACTGCTAATCCTAGCCATTCATAGCCATTAATTCTAGAGGCGTTATGCTTATGGACACCTCATTGAGTCCTAACTCAACATCATACAAAATATATAGCGCTCAGACCTCTCTTATACAAGGCCATGCGTGCTAAAGTTATAAACTCACTTACGATCATTCAATAGAAAATAAATATTAGATATTCTTCGTCTTCTTCTTCTTCTCGAGTCGATGGCTCCGAGTTAGATTGCGTTGGGCCAGAATCTAGCGATGTCTATTGCGTTGGTTTGCAACTATCAAATCGTCAACAGAGCAGGATGTAGGGATGTAGCATTCTGGGCACTGTAAGATGTGTTCCATAGTTTGCGGCATCGGTTAGATGATGTGTCGATGATACCCTATCTGCAAAGGTTTTCCTTACAGCGGCCAACTTGAGTACGCAGTCGGTTGAGCGTTTTCCAGGTAGCCCACGGTAGTTTTTTCCTGGAGGCAGATGTTCATTAGATTGAACATAGTTCTCCTTCGGCTTTTGAAGCGAGTGGAGCACTTTTGGTTGGAAGTTGTAGAGGGGGTGTCTTGTGTCTGTCTCTTGTCGTTTTTTTCCTCGCTGCTTGCGACACTTCTGCGCACTGCTGGTGGAGTGATTCCAGCCAGAGGGTAGACCAATATTAAATATTATAAATAAAGTACCCTGCCTTCTTTCACGAACATATTGTTTCTTTGCACGGTCATCCGTCGCGTTTTATAAAAAGTTTTATTTTTTGTTAATTTAACTCGGTTAAAAAATGTTCATTAACAATGTTTAAACATACGATTAACAGTCGTACCATATCCTAAAGTTCCCTAAAGTTAATATTATTATTAGTAGTAGTAGTAGTAGCCTTATTTAGCATATCATTGCCGAAGTGTTCTTATGTTCGTAGTAAATCAGATATCGTAAATCACTTCGTGGCAAAGCTGCGATGACGAAGCATCCATGTGAGCAGTCCTCGAGAGTCGCCATAGATTGTTGACTTAATTAGGCTTGTCTTAATTGACACTTGCATATGAGGCCGCCTTTAGGGCCCCGCTACACAGCGGGCGGGGCAATTTCTGGCGCACCGCTATAAAAAAATGAAGTATTTAATTAAAAATATAGAAGTTCCCGAAATAGTGGCATTGAAGATCACACAAGTATTTTAATGCCTGATTAATATTATGTACAGTTTGCATACACTAGTTTATCCACATCTATATATTAAATCCTCTTTCATGTGTTTCATATGCCCTCACGCCCATCATATACAACAAGCCCTCACGCCCTTATAATCAGCCTAGATTTACCTAATGTCTCACTGAATATTAATTGTAGGTTTACAGTTAAACTTTTGTTTATATCTACTAATGTAAACCTACGGCAATTTACTACAACCGAGCGGACAGGGCACGGGCACGCAGTGCTAAGAAAACCGCCGCCGCGATAGGTGCTCATGATTAAGGACCGCGAACCGGTCTGAAACATGTCGAGCGATATTCGACCTCAAAGACGTGAGTGAGCCGTTTAATTATATTTAGTATTGTATTATTGATTTTTGCGGATATATAAATAAATAATAGTACATTTATTTATTTATTTTTAATGATTTTTTATATACTTACAATATAATATTATTTCAATTAAAAATAATAAATATACATAAAGGAACAATTAAAAATAAACTTAAATAAGACTACCTACACTAACCTAACACTAACTAAACTAAATAATAATAAAAATCAAAAAAGGTCTCTTAGGTAACTAATAGCTTCAACATCTTTTGTAGTATACAAAGCAATGAGTAAATGATTGATTAGCCTTCGAAAAATAGATCCCTGTTTTAATAATATGCTTACCGCGCCGTTTGTTTGTTGGTGTGCCATCGCCTTTAACCGGTCACGTCTCAAGGTTTACACAACAAGCCGTCGTGCCTCTAATCAGACCAGAGATAATGTGACGCGGAATATTAATTGGGGGCTTACTTTGTTTGTGGCCTTTAGTTTGAGATACGAAAGATGCTAACAAAAATAATAACCCTATTTTTATCGCTGCATAGTGTTTTGGGAGAGAGGAATTGTTCACTTGTTCCAGGAACCCAATCAAGTAAGACCGTAAAGATCCTTACAGATATTATCAGTTGTTTGACGCAAACGAAGGGTGTTTTAAGTTTAACATGTATTGTGTCTGAGTGAGTGCGTTTGCTGAACCGATCTGACTGCGTTTTTTAAATAGAAAGTCTTGTGTCGAGGTGGTTCTTTATATGGGATGTAAATTTGGCTATTGTAAATGTAAATGCCATACGATTTAATAATAAATAATTAATATACGAACTCCAAAAGGTTCATCCGTTTGGAATCTATAATACCACAAACAGACAGATATACCTATTTTCTAAAACTTATTAAGGTTTATTACAACCCTCGTTAGTTTCTCGTTTATTCACGATAACCAGATTATTGTTATAAATAAATCAAGGTCTCCGGCAAAATACATCCGAATTGTTCTACAACCTGCAAACACGGCATCAGCAGTAATGGGATTTACTCCCGGCAATTATTGGGCCAGCAAGTTGCAACAGCTCTGCTTTGTGCCAAATTTCAGTAGAGCGCAACATTGCCACGTCGGCTGCGTTGGGAACTTAATTGAAACGCTACACAACTGTTTAAAACAAAGAAATTGACACATCGTTGTTAGCCATCTCTTTTGTACTTACTAGAGACTAGAAAATAACAACAAACTTAAAATATCTACGTGATGCTGGTTTACAACAATAATTGGGACTTGAGCAATTTTTTTTATATACTATATAATTCAACACATAGTGTTCATGGCGCATACTGCGTTCGGTATTAGGTTAAGCAACGTTGGCCCAAGTCAACTCTTCGGTATTGTGACGGAAGAGCCGTGAACACGGCCAAACACACATGGGTAGAGTCCTGCGCAGCCCTGTCCGCGGTTGTAGGAGATGACCTTTCTCTACCGGCTATTATTAAAAAAATTGTCCGGATTGAAGAGGCCTGGGCGGCTGCGGCAGCCTTCAGTGCGACAGTCTTGTCTCAGAAAGAGGCTGCAGAGTGGATGCGGAAAGGTGATCCAAACTTACTACCTCAGCGCCGTAGGAGACCAGGCAGGTGGCGAAGGGCCTTTGCGGGCCGCATGCAGCCGCCTAAGCGGGGACTTGTGGGTGATATGCCGGGAGCTCCATCACCCGCCTACAAGAGGTCCCGAGCTGGAAGGCCCCCAATGTGTTCTGGGGTGCCGATAGCGAAGTAGGTAGGCTGCAACCCCACCTACCACCAAGGTGGGCCCACGCGGGCAACGCTGATAGAGTTCCGGATGTGTGCAATAGCGTTCCCGGGGCTCTGTCGAAATTCGAACGTAGTACACCCCTGGGGTTTTAGTCCGTGCGAGTTGGACATGCCCACTTGGCTCAAAAAAAAGGTCAACTCATGGGTGGGTAACCGCTTTTCTTAACTGAGCGGTCCCATGCTTTGGAAGGCACGTTAGGCCGTTGATCCTGGCTGCTATATATGACAGCAGTCGCTAAGCCAAGTTAGAGACCTTCGAGCGACTTGAGAACTTCTAACAGTCAAGTTGCCCACTCTCTTGACAAGCCTAATACCAATAAGGTCTAGTTTCCTCCTTGGTTTGGAAAGTCAGATGGCAGTCGCTTCCGTAAAAACTAGAGCCTACGCCAATTCTTGGGGTTAGGTAGCGAACCCTCCCAGGTATCCTTCAGGATGCAACTGTACTGGGAAAACAATTCAGTTATTAAGGGTAAGTAGCAATTTAAGCGCAATAGAATACACGAGTACACGACTTGCTATGCCTTTTTTCTTACTCATAAATGATCAACATAGATTAGTCGCCACTGACACGACTATTAGTAAGTGGCGTTTAACACAGTATTTGACGTAGATATTATAGCTGCCATTTAAAAGAATCTCAATCTCAACCTCAACTGTCTTTGGGCTGACTCTAACATTTTCATTGTTAGATTTCTTTTTCCTCCATATCCAGCATGAAATAATACATTGAAATGAGGCGGTTTTCTTCTTCAAATTCGCCTGTTTGTAAACTATGAGTGATATTTTGACTGTTCTATTTGAAAAATCATCAAAGTATTTACATATTTTTTTAAACTTCTTAGAATTTTTTTTCTGAAGAATAATTCCTGAAAGAATTTTTTTTGCTGATTTCCGCAAGTTTCCGCACGTGGTTGACTAGCACAGCATATCGAGCTAACGCTAAGCTAGTTGCGCCTTAATATTTTGTATTAAGAAATGTTAAGAAACCGAACTGTCATATGTTATGACTATTTTTATGCCTTATGGCGGCGACATGGTGAGACTTGTAAAATGTTCGTAACACCTCTGTATGTACTTTACTTATGTTTATTCAAATAAATGATTGAATTGATTGATTGGTATTTATACTACCAGCTGTATCACAGTTAACTGACCATTCATAAACCTTATTGCAACGTGATATGATCTACCAATGGTCAATTAAATTAACTGTGTTTCTGATAATACAAGACAATAAGATTAGTTGGATTATAAAATAATAATAGATCATTATGTCGTCTGGGATGAATATAATGAAGACAATCAACATTGTCTTGTATTATCCGAAACACAGTTAATTGAGCATTAAAAACAATTTTAAAGCGTAATAAATAAAAGGACCTCGATAGAGAGTACAATTTTGTAGCTTTCGAAACTCTAGATACACGGGGACAACAAGTTATTTTACAGTACATATGGTGCTACTTTACCGTACGAGTGCGGTAATCAGCAGATTACGTGCATATGTCGAAACTTTAAAGAGCCATATGTACTGTAAAACGTTGCACGATACACGTGCGAACAGGTAATTCGCAATTCGTGTCGATTTAAAACACTTCCTTCGGTCGTGTTTCAATTTATCACCACTCGTTGCGAATTTCCTGTTCTCTGCACTTGTATCGTAATGTACTATAGTGCAACTGCGAAGCGTCTGGTTGACGTAACTGGTGACCGAAGAGCTGGCGACTTCCTCGCTCAACAAGCATCCTCGGCCCGTACAAATGCCTCAAAGGTCTTTTCTTTCTATTTTTGGATGGTAAAGAAACAAATATTGAATTCCTTTTTGGTCCGTGTTGTTAATCATGTAAATGTTTTACAGTTTTATCAAAAATCTGGAGGATGTTTCTATTATTGCTCTATTCATTTCATGGTTACAAAGTAAAATACGCCGGAATTGATTTTATTAGGTACATTTTGCTTATTCTAATACCGTATTCAACCCGTGTCCGAAGTGTGCCGGAGGCCCGGCATTGTTCTCTGTAAAATATCGAAATGCTACCGCTATATTAAATCTGAGGAAATAGGAAAGTCAAGAATAAGGTTTATGCATCCCCCCGGGACTGTGGAGACGGCCCATTGGGGGGTATGTGGGACTCACCCTATCCGAGGAAGGGAATACCAACTAAAACCCCTGCGGCGTTATCCCGCTCTACCGTGTAGGGGGCACCATGGGATCGCTAGCATTCTACCACGATGACCCCCCCCCCCCCCCCCCCCCCCCCCGGCTGCCACGGCCAGTGGACCGGGAACACCCTTGCGCCTATGGAGGGAAGGATTGGTAATGCTCCAATCCCTCCCCCAGACGTGTAGACCCATGGTCCTACTGGGGAATCAAGCGATTAATGAACTGTTGTCGCCTTCTTCCCCCCCGTCTGCACCGGAGCGGCTGTGCATCCGCTCTCTCTTCGCGCTCCCGCTCCGCTTCCTCTTTTCGCGTCATCACCCTTTCGCAAAAATTTGCGACTACGTTCCAGGATCTCTCGCTACGCAGCATGCAGACTACTACGCTGTGCAGCGAGAGATCTTCCGTCTCTAGGAGCGCACTTAATTCGCGGCGCTCCACGGCCCAGCAGGGGCACTCTTTAAGAGTGTGTAGGGCCGTATCATCTTCGTGCCCGCAGTGATGGCAAGCCGGGATCGGCTCCCTCCCTATTTTACGCAGGTAATGACCAAAACAGCCATATCCGATCATTACCTGCACTAGCCTATAAGTCAAGCTCCCACGATTTCGGTCAAGCGAGCTGTCCAAGGATGGGAGGAGCGCCCCGATGGTGTAGGTCCCATAGGGGGAGCCCTCCAGCTGGCTTTTCCATCTGCCCCTCTCTCGCCTGGCGGCCATACGGCGTTGCATCTCCAACTCTTGTGGAGCCAGGCGCTCCTCCGATGTCCTGGCCTCCACTCGCTGCTCGTACCGTTCCGCCAGTAGCTGAGCATCCAGCTCCCAGGGCAAGGTGCCGGCGAGAACGCATGCTGCCGCGTGTCCCACTGTCCTGTAGCCTCTTATACCTCTTTGGGCTATGACGTGTTGAGGTCTCCTAAGCAGAGCCTTTGTCCTCTCCGCCCATATCGGCGCCCCGTATAGTGCCATACTCCTGATGACATTGGCAAAGAGGCGCTGACATGGAGCCCCTGGGCCCCCAACATTCGGCAGCAAGCGGCCCAACGCCATTGCTGTGCCAACGAGTCGGGGAGCCAATCTCATAAAGTGCTCCCCAAAGTTCCACCTGCGGTCCAGAATCAGGCCCACGGATTTTACATGGACCGTTTCATATCCTATAGGGATTATATCTCTGTCATGCGGCCGCCAGCCCCTCCACCTTTTTTTTCATACCCCCTATGACTACTGCCTACGACAGTGGTAAACAAGCGTCTCTGCTCCTAAGTGAGTAGATGCCGTAACCTATAGACATTGCTGACACTATATTTATCTGAGAATTCGTTGTGTTGACAGCTTGATACGACAAGTATTATTCTCAACCACCATCCCAGCCAATTTTGGTTGATTTCGTGGGAGCTCAAGCGCTTATTGTATTTCACTGCTGAAAATTCTCGGTGGCCGCAGATTTTTTTCTTTGGACTTCCACCTAGCAACCTTTCATCATATTCGATCGCTGTACTTAGAGAATGCTGATAGGTCAGATAAAAAAAAGTACAATTTCCTGTGAGCATTCAACATTATCAAAAAGAAAAACTTTTTGTTGAAAGCAGACTCTTCAATGCAGGCATGCATTTCAAGCGCTTATTTTTATTGCATCTCCAATAGATATGGGATCGATTGCTGGGAGTACAATAATCATTGCCAACGGGCTGGCGGGCGTCCAACCACACCGACAATTATTGGCCCACAATAAAGAACAATCTGTAGATCGGTAACATACTATGCAACATTCAGTCGTAATTGGCTGAGTCAGTCGGGTTATAGTTGTATCAACAAAATAGGTACAGTCAACGTCAAAAATATCGAGGATTACTTGATTGTTTTTTATTTCTTGTAACATAATTTATACTCCTGTTTATACAGATTTTTTATTGATTGATTGCGCGGTCTAAAATGCTAATAATATGCGAACACAGTCTTAATAACAACAACGTAACATATTACAGATATTTTGTCACTTTAGTAATGTACATACATATTTATATTTATGAATATCATCATCATCATCATCCTAGCGCTATCCCATTTTAGTTGCATCCTTCTCCTTCAGGGTTCAGTTCAGTTGCATCCTGAAGGGTGCCTAGGGTCCGCTATCTATAATCAGTCCTCCTATTTATATTTATGAATATGTTTGGGTGTAAACATTAGCCCAGAGTTTTAAAAAAACATAGTAATCACTAAGAAATTAACACTATATCTAATAACTAGATGCATTTCTATGTTTAATTTATTTGTTCAAAAATTGGTTCTCGATATTGGAGTCAGAGTGGCACTCGCTAACGAAAAACCCTGAATGTACTGTAATTCGAAAAAAATATGTAACTGGGTTGTATGGGACGGAAAACTCGTTTTTCAGGGTAAAAACTGAGGGTAGCCGGGTTAAGCTCGGTCTCACACCTGCTGTTATTGTGAAAGTAAAAAGTAAAAGTAATTTATTCTTCAAATTACGCATATTACATGCACCTATGAACGTCAATAAATTACCACCGGTTCGGAAAAATAAACCTCTGCCACGAGAAGAACCGGCATGTATTTTTTTTATACCACGTCGGTGGAAAAGAGCGTACGGCTCGCTTGATGTTAAGCGGTCACCACTGTCCATCCATACTAGCCTAGCAATGCCGACCCTTTAAAAAACATACACTCCTTTCTTGAGGAACCCCATAGTGTAGTCCCTTGGGAAAACCTCGGTACGGAGCTCATTCCACAACCGGAGCGTCCTAGGGAGGAAATGCATCTGAAACCGTACCGTACGCGACCATTTAGGTAATGTAAGTAATATAATGGTAGCAATAGCGTAAAGTGTGGCTTACAAACTGCAAACATCGACATACTCACAGTGAACATACTCATATAAAACCCAAATAAATATATCAAATTAAATAGTTTCACTCAAACAATGAATCATTATGTAATAATAGAACTGCCTGCGGAATACCGAAATTTGATTTGTCTTAATGACCGTTTGCCGTAAGAAAATTATATTTAAGTGAATCCCCGCAGTAAGATAAAACGAGATATAGAGATGTATGACCTGGGATTTCTCACTCTCTCTTATAGCTTGCAGGATTGCAATACTCGTCCGTGGGGATGTGTCTTAAAGCTGTAAATTGCTACCATAGAAAATTTAAGGAAGGACATAGGTACCTATAACAATTGTGGCAATATAGCCAACGTGGCTCAGAACATTAAGACACTTCGAATTTCACTCCTGACAGAAACATATAAACAGTTAAAATTTAACAAAACATTTCCAGAGAAGTTTTCATTCGTATGTTATGTGCTTTTTAAAAGGTGCATTAATGGAATCATGCTTCATTTTGGGTAATAAACTGCACTCCACTCCATTATATAATACATGTATATTGCATGACTAGACTATTCTACAATAAAATAAAATGGATGAGCTGTTTCCTTAATTACGTGATAAAAACAACATAACGCATTCATCTCAGATATCACTCGATAGAAAGTGACGGATGCTTCATATCCTTTTTTTTATCACGTGTTAGCCACGGCCATAGGTACACGGTGGCTGGAAACCATCCATTTTCTAAAATTATCAACACTGAATGGAAACTTCTCTGCCTCCTAAATAAAATATAACAATTACATCTTAATTTTCTGACGCAGCTGACGAAAACGGATCTGTATCGGATACCATACCGGACCGGCCCGTTGAACTGAAAAACTTCCCCAAGCTGTGTGAGCAGCGCCGCAAATTCCCCGTCCTCTACAAACTCGAGTTCCAGGTATGTACACACACCTTAATTACGAACCTGCCACTATTTTCTCTTTTATTTACTTGCGCGTGTGGAAACGCCTCAATTACTTACAACTTTTATTACTGGTCATTTTATGTGTTCTTTTCTATGTGAACTTTTTCTCCTAAAGTTGGCTGCACGTTTTCATATCGGTTAGACAGCCAAACTAAAAGTTGGTTCTCTAAATTGAATTGGAGTCTATACGTGTTAAAATATCTCACGATCAATTAGTACGCGAAGAGAAATGTTGTGGTTGTGACCATGGTACATGAAATTGAACAACATTCCAAACTTACCCAGGTATTTTCTAAACAAATGCGCATTTTATTTCTGACGATTTAAATAAGAATTTACATTAAGGACCGTCGATTTGGATGCTCATTTTTTTAAATTTTTGCGCAAATAAAAACACATTTAAGGAAAACCACGTGACTGTGTATGCCATGCGGATTATGATATACGGTTTTCTGGTTATTAGCTAGCACAATAACTTATATCGCCACATTATATGGCCGAAATGTACTAAAACGCCACATAAAATGCATGCCTGAGAACCTGAAATTGGTAGAACATAAGCACATTATTTGTGCAATAAGATCTGTTTTGTAACTATGTTCTGTTCTGGCAATAAACGGTTTGAATCTTGAATCTTGAAAATCTGACGGTATTATATATCGTGCTAGCTGTGCGTACTACTACAAAACTACTAATTTTTACAGTAATTTACAAAGGCCCACCCTTATAAAAATTTGTAGACCGAATGGAACGGACACCGGAGCGTCACGGAATGGAACGTCACGGTACGATGCAGTGACTCCGTGTTCCTAATACCCAGACGTCGACACACATTGATAATGTACGGCACTTCCTCGCCTGGTTGGTGGCCCGCCAACAAACTTCCATTTCGACCTAATAAGTCACATTAATGCTCTGTCGAGACATCACTTTCGCATGAGAGCTCTCAAAACAGACTTGAGTTGCATTAAGAAAGATTTCGCATACATAAGTATATGTTAACTGATAAAGACTGATATTATCGTAGTTAAATAGTAAGTTCATTTTAGTACTTTGCTAAAGATCCTAATGTATAATATGTAATAATATGGGAGATTTAACTGTGTATACACAGTGCGGTCTCGACAGTTGTCAAAGGTTTTATTCGTTGCCTGTCGTGTACAGTCAGCATAAAAAGTAGCTACGCATTTGAAAAGTTCTTTTGATGCTGACTGTACTATTATAGCCCTTAAGTCAAATTGATAAGGTCCTACTAAGGTGTACCTACACCTGAGTGACGAACCTTTTCATACATACATATATATAATCACACCTGTTTCCCAGGGGTAGGCAGAGATCACGGATTTCCATTTGCTTCGATCCTGACATACAACATACGCTTCATGAACTCTCATGTCATAACATAACATTCTTCATGCATGCGCGCCGAATTAGGGTACCTTACTAACCATGGCTGCTTTGGTGGATATCTGCATCGCATAGGGAGGGAGTCCCTTCCTTGCTGCCATGAGTGTGGTGCACCCGTGGACACGGCGCGTCACACTTTGGAGGAGTGCACTGCATGGCGACCCCAACGGGCTGCCTTAGAAGCAGTGATCGGGCCGAACCGCTCGTTGTCGAGTGTTGTTGGCGCCATGCTAGACAGCAAAAGGGCATGGAAAGCGATGGCCTCCTTCAGTGATCAGGTCATGTCGCAGAAGGAGACCGCGGAGCGTGAACGCGAGAATAATCCTCTCGCAGATCCGCTCCGCCGGCGACGGGCTGGGGGCAGAGCCAGGCGCTATGCGCATTTGATGCCTCCACCGTAGTGGGACCGTGCGGGGTCGGGGGATACCCTGCAAAATGGCCCCACGGAATCCAACGTGCCCGTCCTACACTGGCGCGTAATGTCTGCGGCCCTCTAACCTGTGGGCTGCTCGCTGGGACTCACGCGGTCAAATGCTGATAGCGATCCCGCGACGTCCTCGACAAGGCGGAGCCGGCACTCGTTGGGGTTTTAGACGGTAGTCCAAGGCGTTTTGCTGCGGTTAGTCCGTCATACCCGTCCTGGTCCCCCCAACCGAGTGGGATGAATAAAAGCATTTCCCCAACGGTAAAAAAAAGGGTACCTACTATTAAAAGTAACGAACCTTTTCTTTCCGTCTGTACCTATATACCACCATAGAGTTAGAAGGTTAAGGGAGGTTATGATTGTTATTAATGAAATCAGTCAATGATATAAATCGTACTCGGGACGAACTCAGAGGATTTAACCAGCGCTTTCAAGGTCGTAAAGAGAATAGTACATTACTACAGAGGCCAGGACGAAAGGGGTTGCCGGCCGAAGACATAATAGACGGATAGGTCTAAGGCGGGCAACCCCATATTCCCCACCAAGGTATATATAGTGCTTTTCTCAAACATGCAATGAAATAAACAACAAAAAAATCTAAGTTTTATTTTTAAAACGCATAGTGGCAGAATATCATGATACCTGTGCGACCAAATTATGTGGAATGGAAATTAAAAAAGAGGACTTTACCGGGCTCGGCCTGCAAGATTTGTATGAAATTCCATTAACGACCTCTTGTCTTAGCCGCACCTGAAATATCATACTTCGCAGCCTATTATAAGGAACATAACATCAATATTTCATTGCATGTTTGAGAAAATAATATTATCTTATGAACCAAATAGATCCAACGATGTTGTTTTTTTAATGTCATCGTTGTTTGTTATTTTGTAGTAGCCGACACTGTAATTTTATTATTTAACTATGCAATGTATATTGTTTTGAAAGAATGACACCTCGCCGAGTTTCTTAGGCCGGTTCTTCTCGTGGCAGAGGTTTATTTTTCCGAAGCGGTGGTAGTTTATTGACGTTCATAGGTGCGTATAATATGCCTATTTTGAAGAATAAACTACTTTTTAATTTACTTTTATTGATTTTAATTAGAAGTGATTAATAAAAGAAAACGTTGACTGAATCCAGCTTAAGGTCTGAGATGGAATTAAAGATCAAAAATGTAAACGAACAACAGTCAACTTTTCTTTTTAAAACCTCTTGTAGTAGCATAAATCATATTTCCACATATTTTATTAAAACAACACCAATACGTTATTAAAAACGCTATTTAATTCAGAGTGGTTATTTTTTGTATTAATTCAAAATTATATCGCTTAAATTTGGAAAGCGGTAATTTTTTTCAAGTATTCCAATGATTTTCAATTACCCACTGCGTACGTTAATTTTTTTATGGTGGCAACTCACTTGTTTACATTTTTGATCTCTAAATCTATCACCGATCTTAGGTAATACTTATTATGATATTTTATTTCATAATGGCATAATGGTCATTGGTCAGGAATCATCATCATCATCCTAGCGTTATTTTCAGTACAGTTGCATCCTGAAGGATGCCTGGGGTCCACTACCTAATCCCAAAAATTGGCGTAGGCACTAGTTTTTATGGATAATGGTCAGGAATACGCTGGTAAAATTATTTGGATTCCTCCCGGGGCACCTTATATCCGAAACGTAATATGAAACGTAATCTAGGTGCCTCAAAATTTGACAAATGAATCAACCACAAGTTTAATTATTTTATACTAGGTATAATAGAGCTCGCGTCTGGATTCAATGACGTTAAGAGGTTGGAAATGTTCCAAATAACTTCGTTAAATACAAAATGAATAATGCATACGCGTGTAAGTTACTTCCGTTATGTTATGATATACGGGAGTCTGAACTCTAAATTCATTATAATACTTAATAATTTCAAATATATAGGTAGGTATCACTCAGTTGATACACCAGACACTCGGAAAAGTGAGTTCATAAATTATAGGTTTTTACTTTTTGTAAATGAGGTAAGAGACAGACAGACAATTTCCTGTTGTATTTAAAATATTATAGTGACTAATTAAGTATAATATGTAATTATGTGTATTCAATGGACCCGGGTATGTCCTAAAACTACGACTAAGACCACCGGGGGATGGGCAGCAGCATCCTTGGAGTGCGGTGGAGATACTGCGATCGCCTATCTGCAGGCCAAGCGTGGCGCTTATGGCATTTACCCCCATTAAAATTGGGGGAGGCCTATGTCCAGCAGTTGCCGCCCTTGGGCTGATATGGTGGTGTATTCAATATTAATTTGTTTTACTTTAAATTTCGTTCGGTGCATAATTCACAGGTATCGTCATCCTCCATTTGTTTTTGATGAACTCATTTGCTCAAAAGTTAGCTGGAAGAGATCCCTTGAAGGAACAAGCTCGCCTTTGTACGTCTAATTTTTGTTCGTTTATCGTTTTGTCGTGTTTTATGTACAATAAAGTAATACATACATACATATACATACTATAACTATGACGGACCGGGGTAATGAATGTAGGTTAGGTAGGGTACATGATTTTTAGAGTTCCGTAGTAAACAAGGATCCCTTAATAGTTTCGCCATATCCGTCCGTCTGTCTGTCCGCGACTCAGTTTGCCAAACTTTGTCGTTGAATGTGTGTCGTTGGATAGCTTGTTTAAAATAAATGCGGCGTTCTTTAATCACTTTTGATTCGGGAATCCGATTGCTTTAGCATTTTTGTTCTAGCCAAGTGTCCCCCCTCTTGACAGCTAAACGGTTGCTACTGGGTACATGTGAAAAATCGCATGGTACTTAGTAGAAAAAAACCCGTGGTACTTAGTAGAAAAAAACTCATAATGAGTTTAAAGGGTAAACTATCACAGCTAAGTAGACATTATTAGTTAACGAGTAAAAGCCAAACTTAATGCACGAGTAAAAGCAAACTTTCGCACAATTTCTATTGATTGCTTAGAAAATGTTGTTATTGTGTCAACCACATATTAAATATAAGTTAACTTTAAGTCCGCATAATCTAACGGGTGGACAGCTACTGAAACCCTAAGTTGCGCGTGGTCTAACTCGGACGGTTTTACAAACGTGTGATTTCAATTGGTCGTAAGCTATCTTTCTTATACGTAGCTCGTTAATAACATTGTGGGCAGATATTATCTTCCCCATCATTTTTTATGTTCTCCACACTCCAAGATTTCCAATTATACTTCGACCAAAGCATTGCAATTAATGGTTCCCTCAGTACTGACTGAACGTGACACTATCAATTGCTCGTATTCTCCTGTATCTCACATAGCCCCTTCTAAAATAGAGTTCATATTCTTACACGATAAAAGACGCAATCACATTCGATACTTCGTTAATTGTGCGTTATACATAGGTTGTTCAAAAATAATACTTACAGCTAAGACAATAAGAGCGTTTATAGATGTATAACTTTGTATTGGGTACTTCGTTAAAATTGTGGAACGTTCGGGTGTTTAAAACTGGTCTTTAATGCTAGCGAAATAAGAGCGTCCACAGCAGAAGTTTAGGGCAGATACTGGTTAATTCGCCCGAAGCTTGAGATTGCTGTCTTCACAGAGATTCCTTGCCACGGAATTACACCTAACCTCCACAAGTCAGTATAAATGTCTTAGACTAATGAAATAAATGGACTCGCATCTTGCAACAAACTATATTAACGTGTGTTGTATACATTTGCACACATTTGTTACGAAACCAACTCGTCCTAAGACCGCCTATTCTCAATATAAATAATTGATGATGAATATTGGAGAACAATCTTACACGAATCGATCTTGTCTCAAACTAAGCAGGACTTGTATTTAGGGTACTAAACGACGATATATATATATACTTATATAGATAAGTAAATACATAGAAAATATCCAAGATAAACCACGACGAACCAAAACGAGCCGTAGCCAGGTACACTACCAATTCAGCCAAAGTAGTCGTCACTATACTTACATATTGTTTTTCAATGTTTTGAAATTCGAAGAGCAGTTTTAATTTTATATTATATTTTTACCAATCAATATTTCGATCTATACAACAGAAGACGATGTTAAAAATATTATTACATATATACCATGTATCGTCTACTTCATATTAATCGTAGTTTTAGTTATTTCTGGTGCGTGTTTTTGACGTATTCGAAATCATCGTGTTAAGTCATACACAGAGGTTGACAAGATATTTTTTTGCTGTGATCAAAAGTTAACGGCTCACAAGCATTTAAATTCAGCTTTTATTACATGAATTTAATGCCGAACGAAGCCACCGTTCATACTAATTATGGGTAAAGGGCTAATCAAGAGTCATGGTGACAATATGTTGTACACCAACGTAAATCTGTGTATAATCTTTTTAACTCGTACGTAAAATAATTTCAAAATTTTACATTAATCATCGTGGCACCTGGTAAAGGTCGCAGCAGTCCGCTGGATGAGAGTGGCAAAGGATCAGTCATTGTGGCACTTTACGTATATGGGGGAGGCCTATTTCCTTCGCTTGATATGATGATGCAGTGGACGTCCATCGGATTATTATGATGATTATGACATTAATAATACCAGTATCATATAAGTATAACGCTAGTTACACAGTAGCTCTCATTAGTTGTACTACCAAAATTAATTAAGTCTTCGTAGCTCGACGCACTTATGATCAGCTGGTATTGGAATGAAAATGGAACCGTCGTAGGTGCCCCGTATGTGTTTGATGTCGCTGGCAGACGTTGAATTGTGTTGTGCTAACTCACAGAACGTCATTTGCGGCTGAATTGCGGGCTTAACCCGCCACGTGCCGCGTTAATTAAGTTTTTTGTGTCTCGTACTGAGAGTAAGAACATCGTAAACGTTTCCTTATTAGGCGACTTCCTGACTGTCGGTACGGAGATGGTACAGTAAGCAGCATAAGTCGCTACGCGGGCCTAGTGCTCAAAATTAACTACACACAGACGTAATGTCAAGGGAATAAGGCTGTGTGTAGATAATTCTGAGCGTGTTATACTGATTAGCTACTTCTGCTGATGACTGTATGATATCAAATAATTTATAGTAAAAAAACCGACTCCAATTTTGTACTTGCTATGCCGCAATTTGTGGTTTCCGTGAGCCAATGCTTGGTTACCTACAGAAAATAACAAAATCGGCATATGCGTGCCTTTTAAATTCGAGGAGTTCCCTCGATTCCTCCTAGATCCCGTTATCAGACCTCGGCACCACTTCTTTAAAACGAGAGCTTTGAAACGGGATAATACGAATGCAGTACTGCCCCGCTTCCGTGCATGATATTACTATTGCGCAAAATTATTACTGGCAGTGCCCCATCAAGTAAGGAAACAGTACGGCATCAATAATCTCAAGTCAAAATACAAGATACACTCATCGATCCCGCCCAGTCAGGGGTCGATTCATACGAGTAAGACCCGTATTCTTAAAAAAAAATAGAATGTTGACTGATCAAATCAGCATTTCTTATGAAACATCAAAAACGCTCTGTTGGGGTCAAATATCTCGATCTCAACCTCTGACTTCACCTATATATAACCTTTGCTTAGATGTACTCCAAGCTTAGGAACATCACGGTTTTGCACCAGCCTGACGACTATTTCTATGACTAGATAACCGAAGAATTTAAGGCACGTATAGAGGGTATACAAACATCATGTATATCTTCATCCATTCGTTCAAAACAATTTCAAATTTCATAGTTTGTGAAGCGAAACAAGGACAAGAAATTTTGTAGTACTCGTATCAAGGATGATTTATATGTATTTAGATACATAAATGACAATTGCATGCAATTTAATTCAACATGTTGGAAATAAAGAATAAAGAATAAATGCAGTTTCTACAAGTCACTATATACGCTTAATTCAGAACCACAACTCTAACTCAAAGACAGAGTTTACAACACAAACAGATAAGTAGAAAACAGGAACTCTGCGAGTCTGCAAATATGAAGGTAGCCAACGAGATACGCATAACTTCTTTACGTTACGACTCGGTACTTTACGAAGTGAAATGGAACAACAACGGGGCAGTGGGCTAGAAGAGAGACAGAAATGAGAATATTTTTAATTAAAACTAGAGAAGTTAGGTGTTTACCACCAGCCAGTCCTTTCTTTTGTGTATCGGCACTGCGACGCGACGCAAGTAGAGAAAAATCTTCCCTCTTTCTAATTAGCACAGTTCGAGTGAGACAGGAAATGCTGAATCGCGCGTGATATGACTTGACAGCAAGTTTTGTAATGTCTCGTAAGTTTTTATAACATATCTTCTAATTCTTCAGAAGGCACGGTTTTTCATAAAATCTATGAATGCAGTATTGCTTATTTTTTTTAAATTTATTATTTAATCGTATGGCGTTTCAAGAAGTAGGAATATTCATTAGGTATATTTATAGGGTATATGTAAAAGGAGTGGCTTATATATCCTTTTTTTAAATAAATGTCTCCAAAGAGCAATACCCCTTTCTTTCAATATTAAAGGCACTTTCCCTTCAATTCGCATTATTGTGGGACACCCTGCATGTCGCCAATATACTTTGTGTGTCTTAAAAGTCGCAATTCCAGTTCTCTTGATGGCAGGGAGCAAAATGTCGGAAACTTTTCTTCGTGACAAACATATAGAAAACATAAACAGTTTATAAAGAAAAAGACGGACTCTGCCGTCATCTTAGTACAGTGCAGACTTTCTCTCATGTCTGTTCCATTTTAATAGGAAGACACTACCATGCTTCATCATCATCATCATATCAGCCTGAGGACGTCCACTGCTGAACATAGACCTCTCCCAAAGAATGCCACAATGATTGGTCCTGCGCCACCCGCATCCAGCGGACTCCCGCGACCTTTACCAGGTAATCAGTCCACCTTGTGTGGGGCCTACCCACGTTGCGCGTAAAACTTATATGGCAGTGGGCTGGGCCCATCGCATCTAAAACCGATTTCCGTTGGGCTCGAAAGGTTCTCGAGTGGCTACCGGTTGACAACCAAGTACCGGAAGGCGCAGCGTGCCCTCCATCCCACTTATAATTATTTGGCAGAACATAAATAACTAGTTATATTTCCATGAAAATAAATTAATATTATATTAATAAGTTTGTGTATGTATCCATATCTCCGTTGACAACTTCTGTCGCAAACATGGTCGGTGCAACCCGTGTCGAAACGTCGATAATTAAGGCAAACAAATAAGTATCGCGTTAGACCCGTTTAAACAAATATTTTAAGTATGAGTGCGTGTACTAACCGTTTGGGTTTACAGTGTTATGTCACACAACCTTGACATGATCGCGTATTTCGATTTCATAATATCGATTTCATAAAAAGTACGCGTTTTTTGTTTCATAGTTTAATTTACAACATTCTTAATAATACATATCAAATCAAAAGCGAGTACTCCCCAGAATTCCTTTTTTGAAGAAATGAAATGGAATTAACAAGATCCTTTGTACAGGCTCTCTCTTGTCCTATAATTTCACCTACACAACTTTACACTACAATAACAACTAATATCTTCGATAGTGGCTCTCGAGGTAAAGTTTATGTTGGACCGCTATTGCTACTTAGTTATCTTGGTAACAAAGGCAGGATTACTTTTTGTTCAAGTTTTTCCGTAAACAAGATAAAACGTAAATATAATACTTACCGGTTCTGAAATGCTTGTCCTGCTATATTCGGTTTTGGGATTAAGTAGAACAAAAAAACATCTGTGTAAATATGGACCGTACTAGGGTATATATAGAAACCAGTCTGATTCAATGTAAACGTTAAAAAACATATAACATACATAAAAGATGACATTTTTTAACTTAACAAATAGTATCTACACAGATTATTATTTGTACTGGTTAGATTATACGATTATTTAGTAAATAGCTAACGAATGATAGGTTTTGATTAGGCCTCCGTATTGTAACTAAACATGTAATATCAATTTCAGAACATATTGACGTTCATCTCAATATCCGCGACGCGCTCACATATACTCGGATATACGCTTGCGCAAAAGAGAGCGCCTGGACAATATTCACACATGATTTCAACGAGTTAAAGATAAAGTTACATTTCAAAATTGTGCTTCCGAAGATCTATTATCGAGTCAATAGTATCGTTTCAATACTACATTTAAATATGTATCCCGCGTTAGCGTTCACATTACAGATCTCCGCCATCCTTTGACCTCTTCCGTCTTGCGCCGCGCCCCGTGCAGGTACCGCCAGACATAAATGGTAGGTATATATATAGCTAAAGAGCGTGTCAAAACAGGCGCACGAAACATACTATAGAAATGCAATCGCCATATGAAAGAGATGTACGAGTAACATGTGTATACGGCCTTATCTTTTGTCGTTACAAATTGGAAAACTGTTTTATACTTTTGATGAACGAAATTGGAACTGAAAACTCGAATGAAACTGGTGCTATGTGGGTCGCAGTTCGGCATAGTTGGAGCTTAAAACAAGTTAGCTTTGAATGGTATATGTATTCAAAGATTTTCATCGCCTAGGTCTTAGGTGAACAAAATTCGTACTGACATTGGACCGTAGAGTTCGAGTTTTACAAGCTTTTTTAAATTTAACTTGCACTGGTTCGTATTTATAGGTAAGTAAATATGTAGGTTGTCATCAAAATTTGCTATCCTTTTTTTCAGCCACTTGCCGGTATCCGATTGAACTGAAATTTGGCATACTTATGTAAGTTCGGTGACAATACAATATTATGGTACCACCGAGCTGATCTAATGATGAAGCAACTCCTAAACTACAAAGATAAACCCATCGTGTTTGGGCTCCTACGAACCGTCTCAATGAGTACTTGATGATTGTGAAAAAAGTACAGTCGCCAATAAAAGCTTGTACCAATTTTTTTTGACATACACTTATTACCTAGTTAGGTACGCAAGGTAAACGTCCTAATCATCATCATATCAGCCGAAGGAACTCTACTATCGGACATCGGACATAATAAAAATAAAATAAAGTTCGTTTATTTCAGACAACAGCAGTCCATAAAATTTACATAGTTACAGACATTCTGCTGTGCCTTTTTCACTTTGGTGGCAAACAAGCGAACGACCCACGTGATGCACTATGGCGGCACGGATGCATAATGCCACTTACAACCTTCACTACCGTGTTGCCTATCCTTTATTGGTATACATGTGCATGCAGGCTCACTCTGTAACATGGTACAGTCAGCAGTAGCTACGCAAATGAACGAATCAAAAGTTCTTATTCCCTTATAATAAAGACACTTGAACTTTTCAAATATGTAACTACTTTTGATGCCGACTGTACACGTTATAAAGATACTAACATCGCCTCGTTTTCTAAACGAGAAATTTTTAATACATCATGAATGAAACACTTAGATCTATTACGCGAGGCGATATCGCAATGCACTCCCGTCATCAATATACATACTGTTGAGCTATTCTCTAACGCCAAAACTTCGGACAAGGCTAGTTTACAAACTAATAAATAGTTGGAGCGCCGGAAGTACAAATTGTGTATAGTTTTAAACGTGCTAGCAACATAAATATCTGGGTTAAGCTCGACGACGGGTCCTCTCGGCTTTCGGCTTAGCAGAGCGAGGAAAAGTCTACAATATCTCAACTTTCCCGGATAGTAGCGACTTAGCGGAAAACTATTAGTGACTTTCGAGGTACTGCATAATGTATGGTAACGTTTTTTCTGGATGCGGAAAATAGGATCAAAAATTATACTGAGGACGGTGGTAATTTGTTTTGAACTAAAACTAAACCTTTTTGTATATAAAATATGATAAGTGAATACCACATTAGAAAATTTTCTGATGCGGAAAGTGAGTTAAAAGATGTATGTAGTATTTATTGTTTTTAATTTATTTGAGTAAGCAAAGTTTTTAGAGAGCTTTGTGACGCACATCGATTAATATGTCATGTGGTACATGAGCTTGCAATAAATACTAGAACGATTCCGATTCAGTACACAAAGCGGAATAGATCGTAACTATAACAGTGTGAATTTGAAAATTGTTTTTTATTTTCTAGACCAAACAGATATCAGCCAAAAGAGAGGGAACAATAAATGTCCCATGGACGGTGACTTACGTCTGATAATTAAAAGCACGTTCTTAGGATTTAATATCGATAAATAAGATGTCGATATGAATATAAATCAATACTGTTTTCTGCGTCAGTCTGTTTATCCATTAACTCCTAAGCTACGTAACGGATTCAGATGAGGTTTGGATTGAACCATGTGAACGTTGAAAGAAAGTTTAGTAATTTAAAGTGGACGTTTCCATCTAGACGGCAATTTTTAATTACCGACAAACATACAAAAAGTACTGATTATTTAGTATGAAAACCACTTCTAAACAATAATAATTTGTTTTTATTTTAAAATGAAGAGAACATAAAAGATCATGCATGACGGTTACTGCGATTTGTAACATAAAATATTTTGCTCAATTAACCATCAGTTTCACACGTATTATCGATGAAATTGAAGCGTATATTGAAATCACTGGTGAACAATCTATTTAAATCTATTATATCATGAACCACCACCACCACCACCATATCAGCCCTAGGACGTCCACTGTTGGACATAGGCCTCCCCCAATTTCATGTGGGGTAAATGCCATAATCGCCAGGCTTGGCATGCGGGTTTGCGATCACAGTATCTCCACCGCACTCTTGGAATGCTGCTGCCCATTCCCCGGTGGTCTTGGTCGTAGTTTTAGGACATACCCGGGTCCATCCGGGTCATCTCTTGAACATAGGTAATCAACACAGTAAATCCTAGTAACTATGCGCCTACCATTTCACTGAGACATAGGCAAGATAGGACTCTCTCGTCTCTGTTATGATGTCGACTTATATCAAGAACATGAAAACGTGGACTATACGAGTAGGTACAAGGCAAGCTATAAAAACCGTTTAAAATTAAGGGATATGAGGAACAAAATTGATTCCCTCGTAATCAGCGTCTGTGTTGTTAAACATTTTGCTGCCCTTTGATCCCTGAATCGCTGAATGAAGGCTCTCCCGTCGATATTGGAAGACTTGAAATGAGATCATGAGGCTTCATACTGTGCATTTTCTAAGGTTTTTTTAATGACTTTTCTGGTTTCAATTTGTGTTCGAGGCGATTTGAAAAGTATTATCGTCAGAAGTGATTAAAAATAATGAAATATTCGATTTTTCGTACTCTTTCAATCACGACGCCAATTTTAAATAAAATTAACAAACGGCTGTCGCTATCAACCAAAAATATTACATGAAAAAATCGTGATTATGGAATAAATAAATAATGGAACTTTTTTACTTTATACTCTATGATTCTTTATAATTAAAACACAACATTTTAAGGAATATTTAATGCAGACAATATCGTGTTAACAATTCCATTCTTCAATTAAGAAAAAAGCATGGCCGTGTCACCTTTTCTAAATAAACCGAAGAGTTTTCCCGAAGGTGAGACCAAGCTTGATTGATTTTTCGCCCCCTTCAACCCCCACATTGTAAATTTCATTAAAATCGTTAAAGCGGTTTTCAAGAGTTCAATTACAAACAAACGAATAAATATATAAATGTTGCTCGTTTAATAGTTTAGGATTTATTATTTTGCATTCACTTCAATTAACTTAACTTACAATGCTTTATGTACAATTTTCGCTAGAATAGCTTTTTGCTTACAGCATTATCTCGTGGCTTGTTAAACAACACTACAAGTAGAAGTAAAGGAAATAATAATAAAATTCAAAGCTTCAACCCTTTTGTTTAATGTTCATCCTTCTAAAGTACAAAAGAACGTAACTATCATGCTACTCGTGTTACACCCTTTAAAAGTGGTGGTGTAATGGGAAGGAAAACATACAAGGCTCACAAACGCCTGATCATCTACGCTTTGTGTTTATAATTACTGTAATGGTGTCTCCCGCTGTTAAACAAACGTTTTACATTCTTAATGCTTGCACAAGGATGTTGCGGTCGAACAAATCAGACATGAACGTTTTGTTTTTTTTTTAGTTCCAAGTTGTTTGAGCTGGGTTTAGTGCTCGACCCATAAATATAAACGTGTAAGGGTTTGAAGTAGGGCCTTTAGTTTACAGTGTAGATTACTATAGAGGTTTATAGTCCAATGCATGCTCAGCGGGTTTTATCATATTTTATAACAATTGTTATACTGTTAAGTTAGTTTAATATAAATGTCGGATCATTCAATCCCGGCCCAGACTGATAAAACTGACTATGATTGGCTGACTGACTTGACTGGCAGGCAGTCAGCCAGTCAGTCATAGTCGGTCTGTTATACATCAAATTAAAAATAATGTATACTAAAAAAACGCTCCAACTTTGTACTTCGCTAATATGCCACACAGATGATATTTTTACATATACTTCCCACGTCACCACCTGTACTCCTTTCCGATCGCAAAGGAGGTGGTTATTACAGATCCCAACCAAGTCACTTTATATGGGCCGATGATATTTGAGGAGTTCTGTCAATTTCTCAAGGAACGGCATTAAGTCCGCCTTTTGTATTGATATGTGCAATAAAGTTTAAATAAATGAATAAATAAATAACCCATACTGACCTTCAGTTCCTCATCATAAGTTCTACTTCAAAATGTGTATTTTTACGAGCATTAGTTGCTACGTCAACGACATCGGAAAAAGTTCCGCTTCACCAAATTTGTGATTTCCGAGAACCATTGCTTGGTTACCTTCAGAAAATACTGAAATCAGCATATGCGTGCCTATCAAATTAGAGGAGTTCCCTCGATTCCTCCTATATCCCATCATCAAACCCTCACCACATTTATATGGGACCAATTTGGGGGTACCTGCTTTGAAACAAAAAACCTACCAAAATCGGCCAACGTGGTCAAGAGTAATCGGGGAACATACATACATAAAAAATAAGCAAACATGCAGACGAACTGAGAACCTCATTACGTCTATTGAAGTCGGTTAAAAACAAATGAGACACAACACACGAGTTACGAGTTAGTTCTCAACCGGCAGCCGGCAGTAAATAAAAAAAGAACAAAGTCGTTAAGGATTTAAATAATAAGTGTGACAGACAGAGTTGACTAAATATCAAAAATATACCTCGTCCGCCCATATTTGTCGTGTCGCCAATTGTAACATGGGTTTTGTATTACCTATACAGTTTTTTATTACCTATACTTCTCAAAAAACAAGTTATGGACATATGGACACATGTATCCTGCCTTTGCTAACTTATGCTAGCCAAACTTGGCTGTTCACCAACAAGATAAAATCGAAACTGACCACATGCCAGAGAGCAATGAAAAGAAGTGTAACAAATATTAAAAAGATGCAAATAAAATATCTCATATATACATAAAATCTACGAGTATTACAAAGCTTATATAGACGCTCTGAAACATGCTAAATCGGTTAAATGGCGATAGACCGGACATGTCGCCAGGCTGCCCGACTCTCGCTGGACTGCTCAAGTTATTGCTTGGAAAGGGTCTACATGGAAAAAAAGACGAAGAAGGAGACCAAAGAGTCATTGGTCCGACGACATGAAAAAGATAGCCGGTACTCACTGGCAAGAGGAAGCTACTGACAGAGAACGGTGGAAGTCTTTGGAGGAGGCCTTCACCTGATTAGGAGTACTTGTCCGCATCAATCACATTATGTTATTATTGTTATTATTACATTTAATACGATATAACGAGCATTTAATAAACAATTTAACTACTGAAAAGTTGACATGGCATGGATATAGTATTTACGATTTTATAAACATTTAATTTGAATTTGAATAAGTAAGTAATCTAGCTCAAACCATGGAAAAACTTAAAAGGCAAGAAATACTTCTTTTTTTTCTTTTTATGTATTATTATTCATTATACAGTTTTGTGAGTCAACTTCCTCTCGCAACAAGACGGTACACTCCTAATTACGAACCTTTTAGCACATGTGTGTAAGTTTATCTTCACGTAAGTTTACATCGTAACTTCTCTATTGCGCCCTCACGCCACATTATTACAACACATTTAACGGCTAAGAAAGTAAACAAACTATCCCATCAAAAACATAAATGAGAAAATGGCAGCCAAGTTCACCGACAAAAGAATTAAGATCTAAATGGGCGCCAAGTTCCATAGATTACCTATCTGAAAAATTGCCAAGTTTAGCACTAGATTGTTTACAGTAAAACTAATTTACTGCGGCTTAATGCATTTTGAGCCTTAGCTTGGCAGTTTTCTATGCAGTATGTTATAATACCATTAAAGTTGTTAGATATTTAACAAAACTGCCAAATTAAAGCTCAAAATGCATTAAGCCGCAGTAAATATAGTTTTACTGTAAACAATCTAGTGCCAAACTTGGCAATTTTTCAGATAAGTAATCTATGGAACTTGGCGCCCATTTAGATGTCAATTCATTTGTATGTGAACTTGGCTGCCATTTTCTCATTTATGTTTTTGATGGGATATCATTACTTTTTGTAAAACTTTATCCAATGGTGCTTTCCCAGAGCGTATGCACGAGTTACTATACAAAATACCCAAACTGCTATAGGTGCACCTAAAATATTTGAAGAGTTCCCTCGATTTCTCCAGGACCCTATGATCAGATTCTAACCCGATGACAATGGAACCACCCCAGAAGTATACCGTTTCAAACAAAAAAAGAATTTTCCAAATCGGTTAATAAATGACGGAGTTCTGAGGTAACTAGCATAAATAATAATAATAATAAAACTAATAACTGTTTATAATATATTCACTTTTATAATATATTCATATTTTATAATCACTGTTTTCTGTTAGATAGATTTGGAGTTATTGGGGGGTCAAAAGTGGCTCCAAACGGTTCGTGTAATATAACACACGGCTGCTGTCCGCCAGTTCCTGGGCTGGGGTGAACTTGGCTGGACACGCTGCCGCGTGTCTAGATTATTTTCGTAGTTAGGCTCGGGCTCGGAGTTCCGACCAGCCCTCACTCGCACCTTAAACAATTTGCTTCCCTTATATCTTACTCAAGATATAACAGGTCGTTGACACTGCGAGACACATGGGACACTGCGAGATTCAACAGTGCACTTATGCCCTTATGACACGATCCTTTTGAGAGAGCGAAATTTTGAGAACCAACTTATGTCGAACAAATAGACTTTTTTTACAATAATTGCGACTCGTCACAATGTTCTAGATCTAGAATTACGACGCAGCCAACTTAAATACTTTCCAAGCTAAATTAATTCCTTAATTTTAATTGATTAATCAATTAATTTATACCAAGTACCTATACATATATTTTTATTAATTTATAGATGCCATCAGTTAATCATTATTAGCACGTGAACAATAAAACTTTGTAAATTTCAAATTTAAGGGAAAAATTGAAAAATTTAATCTTCCGAGCAGGATTCGAACCTGCAAACTCTGGCATACGCGGACAAAAGAGGAAACCAGTGAAGTATTTCGTGCACGAGCTTGGTTGTTCCGATGGCTCTGAGGCTAGATCGATTGGCCGCGTATGCCAGATGTCGCAGGTTCGTATCCTGCTCGGAGCATAAATTTTTTAAATATTTCCCTTAAATTTGAAATTTGGAATTTTCGTTTTAGCAGCGTTACTGCTTAAAACAAAATAAAAATTTTGTAAACTTGTCTTGAATTTCTTTTCAAACATCACTGTTTTTTACAGACAGCTGTTAAAGTGGAGACGCATTCCTGTCGACACGCCACCAAGAAGACTAATCTACACAAAAACCAGAACCAAAAAGTTATACCTTGTAAGTTACTTTCATTTATCTTATTTCCTACCGCGATTTAGCTACAGGAGCAAGCTAAACTAAAGCGTTCTACAGACCTGTCAATGTGTCACTAACAATTTAGGCGTCTTCCTTACTTGGCGGGGCGGGAACGATATGTGATAGGTATTTTTTGTTATATGACGTGAGTTTACTGATGTGAGATTTCCTCATTTGACGAACTGACAGTATTACGTTTGCGCAGTAGTAATACCATGCGCAGAAGCGGGGCAGTACTGCATTTGTATCCTTTGACTCTGAAAGCTGTCATTTTTCTCATATCGTACCGCCTCCGCATCGGCAAATCAGGAAGACGCCTAAGGAGGCCCATATAAGATGGACAGATAGCCATCATTCCATTACTCGTAATTCACATAAAAGATGGTTGTTATAATTTTTGATAGATGCGTAGAACTGGTACTACTGGTCAGGGAGGCCTCTCTAAGGCTCGGATTTATGGCGGTTGTTTTGTCAAAAATTGTATACTGAGTAACTTAATTTGTATGTGGCATTTAGTCTTCTTTATAAAACTCGGCCTTGTTGTTGAAGAATTTCAAGTTTGCTGGTTCAAGCAGTTTGAACTTGTATATTTGTGTACAAGTTTTCTCCTCGTATCTTTTGTGTGATCAATTATTAAATTGGTTATTCCCTTCCCTAATTTTCATCGACGCTTGGTGCCTGTAACCAGCGATCATCTCAGTTTAAATTTAAAATGTGATACTAACTGAGGTTCAATGAAAATAAGTGTATATATTCTGCCCAGGCTGCCGTACGCGGAAGCTACCGCCCGCTATAAATACAAAACCGACTCCAATTCAATACTTTCATCCAGCCATGGGGTCCCAATCGTGCTCTAGGTCCTGCGTCTTTTGGACGACATGTTTTTGGTATTGATATTTAATTTATGTTAATTGATGTTATACAGAAGTAAAGTTTGATAAGTTCATAGCACAATTAACATGAATTGTAACAACGATCCTCTCTCTCTCGTGCACGTGTAACCAAATTAAATATATGTAATATATTGAAAGTTTTAGTTATTAACTAGTACACGTATGGGTTAGCATTGTTTATAATATAATTCAAAATTTATAATTTATTCCCGAGATTTTTTGCGATGTGACGGACAGATAGACGGACGGACCGAGACGCACCATACGATTTTTTATCTTTTTGGTAATGGTACTTACCCTAAAACGTCATTGTTTCACTAACGCAATCGACGCCACAACGCTAAAGTACTTCTTCAGGTGACAATTGACAAGTTGGTAAATTAGGACGGAGTTTGTACCGGTGCCACGTATCCTTCACACACACATGTCTTCGAATGTTGGAGGTTGACCTGACTCGACATTTTGCATTGTGATATAATATCAATCTTCCTCGGTGCGCGTGCCTATGCGCGAAATAAATTGATATTATTTTTACACACGTACCTACTTAAACTCACGCCTGTAACCATAAAAGGCGGTTAACAGAACACATGTAATTTAATTACAGTGCGACTTTTATCAATCGTAATCGTAGGTTTTAACGATAGAGAAAATGTGATGGATGCTAGTCCATCGTTCACAACACACTGCAAGCCGGTTCTCATAGTCGATACTTACGACATGCAATCGAAGATAGGCGATGATGATATAAATTTTACAACGGCATCTAACAATAGATACTGGTAAATTGGATATTTTAGGAGATTGTTTACCTACAAATTTAGTGTTTTGTATTGTACATAAAATCGGAATAATTTGTGCTTCAATTGTTATTTTCATCACACTTGCTCGTACAGGGCTGCATAACGTGCAGTCTTATTTGCGTTTTTAGTAAAAAATGCCTATTATTCAGTAGGGGAATACTTATCCGATTTAGATTCGTAACTTTTGCCATATAATATAGATAACATTGATTAATATACTGCATGCCCCATCTTGTCTAGAAATATTTGTATGCCTAACGGCTATACATGGTGATACTTGTTTCTTAACTATCAAAACTATTATAAACCTATGTTTACAAATAAATGTCCGATTCTGATTCTGATTCAGTCATTCTACAATAGCCTCTTTATTATACCCACGGGCTTAATGGTTTCTTTCTTAATTTGTATCGGTTACTCATTTGTCAGATTTAAAGCAAGGAGGTTTAACTGGAATTATTATAGAACAATCATTTTTAGTGCACACGCAACATACTGGAATCAAATCAAAATCCAATTAGTCTACATCCTTACCAATTAATACCCAGTACGGGTATTACAGGACGGTTACAAAAGTTATCCCCCAGGGGCCAATTGTCGGTCCGATCGAGATGCATGTCTATCGTGACATTGTATAGAATGGTAGACTAGAATGGTAGAATGGTCACTTGTATGGAATCTCGAATAGAGATCATCTCGATCATCAAACTCGAATAAGGGACGTAAAATGGTCTAATTTTACTCAACGATTTTTCGGTCGGCTTTTTTTTTACATAACTACGATGCTGTTGTACCACGGCAATGCGACGCAAAAATGACGACCCTAACTAGGCAAATTTAGTACTCGTAAGTACTATTGCCTTATTATTTATATAACTCGTCGGTGGCCAACAAGTGTACGGCCTGATGGTAAGCGGTCACCGTAGCCCATGGACGCTTGCAGCTCCCACCCTCGACCCTTTAAAAATGTATACTTAAGACTCCTTGAAGAACCCCATACTCTAGCCCCCTGGGAAAACCTTGGCAGGGAACATTTTTTTATTCTGTGGTTAAGAGTTTTAAGAAATATGTCGAGACAGATAGACCTCCAGTGATGTCAGTGTGAATAGGTCCTCCGAAGTTACAAACTCCCCCGAAAACTGTTAACAAGCAGGCGGCGTCTCCTGAACGTTTTATTGTACATGAATAACAATATATCTGGAGTTTGTTAACACATTCAGAGTTTGACCACTGTTTCCATCTCATACCAGTTTGCGACAAACAAAATATGGTGTTCTTTTGATGTATTTAGGTATATTTACTTGCAGTTCTAGCAAAATGCTTTTCTCCGCCTACGTTTCTCAAAAATAATGGAAGAATTGAAGACGTGAATGAATGCACAACAACAAGTCTTTAATTCTTCCATTATTTTTGCCAGACAGACCGGATAGCTAATTTCAAGTGAGACGCATTTTTTGCTGCAAAAAATGCGAAACGATACGATATTGAAAACTTATCAAAACAACTCAATCCAAAATTCGATCTAGGATTATCATCTATACCCCGGTTTTTTAAGATTAGCATTTTAACGGTCAGTTTCGCCCACGTTTCTTCGTTTCCCTGGGATATCAGACGATATTATTGTTCTAATTTAACTTATTTCAGTAACTTATTACGTTTCAAATATAACATACCACATATGTTGCCGTTTCAAGATTGTTTTCCTTGAAATCGCATGACGAATAACGCACGATTTTTCTAATCTTAAAAAAACGGGGTATAGCAGGCAACACCATACACCCCATCAAAAAGTACCAATCTTACATCTTTAATTTTGGTCTGCGATATGTCGCTTGAAATTTACCTCCAGGGCGATGTCTGTGTGAATAGGTCCTCCGAAGTTACAAACTCCCCCACAAAGTGTTAACAATCAGGCCGCGTCTCCTGAACGCTTTATTGCAGCTACAATAACAATCTGTCCCGAGCTTGTTATGGCATTTAGACTTATATCACTGTTTTCATTTCATTCCAGTTTGTGACCGAGAAAGGCACACCATACTGATGTATTTATTTATTTAGATGAGTTTTACTCCACTCTGTCTCCACTCTCCAGTCTCCACTCTGACTGTATTACTCAAAAATAACGGAAGAATTGAAGACGTGAACGAATGAAGGGGTTATGTCTCCAAAATGTTTTTTTCTCGGTTTGTTTTTATGTTAAGGAAGCCCGAGGTTCACTTCGGCATCTAATCCTAAGATTTAACATAGGCGCTAGTTTTACAAAGGCTACTGAATCTAGATTGGTTTAGCAGTTCAACCGAATAAGCTGATTCAATTTCTAAGTACAGATTCAGATTCACTCTTCACTAATAAATATTAGTCGTAATTTAATTTGTAGCGCTGGAGAGGGCTACCAAACTACGCGACTAAGCAAATAGCTGGCAATTTACTGAGAACAAAATATTTGTTGAATACATGAAAGGACAATTTAAGCACATACAGTAAATTAAAGAATATTTTTTCTTGGCAATTATTTTTCAATTGGTGTATAGATATTTTTAAAAGTTGACCGGTATAATTTCCAGCAGAAGCTATGGCAATTCCATTAACATTATGTTTTAACGAAATCTACTCCGCTTTAACCTTACAGAAGGCCGCAGCCATAATAACACTACTACTTGGGGGCCTATTCTCGGTCCGAGCGAGATGCATATCGATCGTGACATTATATGGAATGGCAGAGTCGCTTGTATGGAATCTCGAATAGAGATCATCTCGATCGAACCCGAGAATTGGCCCCTTGCTGTCTATACTAGGTTAGGTATGTGATCACACCGGCAGGGACGTCAACCGCGCGATCGCGACAACACAGACATATATAGTCCCCATTCGTCCTGGTACCGCCGCATTTAGGGTAGAGTCAGTCCGATCCAGGTCGGGTCTAGCTGAGTTTCATGCTGGACTCTTCTCAGCTAGGCTAGGTTTAATGAACCAGCGATAAAACTCTCAGTAGCTCGATTTCACTCACACCCCAAATTCGGTTGAAAACCATTCAATCAATCTCACTGGAGCGCGGTGGTCTCGTGTCGCAGGTTTCCCCTGGATTTTCCCCAGGCAACTCTCCCATCGCGCATTCTTATCTCTTTAATGGGTACAACCTATAAAGTCACAGTCAGGTCAAAAAGAAAGGTATGTGATGATGTATCCTGGTTATAGTATAAGGACGCGACAGTACTTCTGACGATGCGCTTTATTGAGAGTCAGGGACCTGCATTTGTCTAACTGTCAACACAACAAATCCTCAAATCAACAAAGGGTCGGCAATATTCTTGTGACACTTATGGAGTCGCAAGCGTCTATAAGCTACGGCGTGTGCTTACCATCATACATCAGGCAGGATGCATGCTTATTTGCCACCGTCGTAGAGTAAAGAAAAAAACAGCATTTAAAAAAAATACACGCAATCAAGAAGATTAATGTGGTCTCATAAATCTATTAACCCAAAACGTACGAGTATAGTAAAGCTATTGTTATTGTTTAGTGTTTTTACGAGGGCTTAAAAGGTGGCTTTATAGGGTCTGAAACGCCCTTGGCCTCGGGTTGATGCCCGGACTTACTTCTAATAGCCTTTTAAACGCGAGTTGCCGGCCTGTGGGAGAAAAATCCAACTTTCCATTATCATTACCTAAAACAGAAGCGCCATTATCTTAATCTCTGAAATCGTGATTTTATGAAAATTGGAAATTTAGTTTATTTTTGTGACTTAAGTAATAGGTTGAGGTAGGTTGGGGTTATAGGTATTTTAATAAACGAATGAAACCTGAATTGAAGTCGGTTTAGTATTCGTCACATATTTATTATAATTCAACATTGTTTTTTAATCATCCACCACCACCACCATATCAGCTGAAGGACGTCCACTGCTGGACATAGGCCTCCAAGCGGTCTTGGTCGTAGGTTTCGGACATACCCGGGTCCAAGTTTTTGGTTTTTAATCATATTTACTAGTAATTAGGTTTTTAACCCATTAACCGCTATCGTCTGTCAGGTAAAGTGACATTTCAAACACACCTACCTACACACACACACACACTTACTACACATTCTTGTTTTATGACTAAGTTGAAAACGAATAACTTTTTTGACGTTCGGTGGTTAAAGAGTTAGGAAAACAAATTGAATATACTAAACATGTTTAAACAAAATAGGCTTTCTCTCATAGACACCCTATGTTTCAGATGACTACAATCGAGTGGTGCTAAATGCAGTGGATCGGGAACCAGATTCAGATTATATTAATGCTTCCTATATAGATGTAAGTATTATTTACTTATTTAGTATGCGTTTAAGGCCGGTTTGCTCGACACGTATCGAACCGATAACAGTATTTAATAATGAACGCTCGCAATGCCCGCGCGTTTATTTCATTATGTCTGAAATTCACGGGAAGGTCGGGAAGTTCCGTACATGTGTCAAGTCAAGTCAGGATTTGTATATTCACTGATGGCAACGCACTCACACACGACGGCGACTTTTGAAATTGATTGGTCTCAAAACTATTTCCTAGCGCAGGGGTAGGCAAACTGCGGCTCGCGAGCCGGATACGGCTCTTTGAAGGGCCTGTTGCGGCTCTACGAGTTCTCCTAAAAAATATAGTCAAAAACATTAAGCAGGTATATTTGGCTCTCTGAGGTTCCCAAAAGATGATATTTGTACTGAATATGTCTCTTTGGTTGAAAAGTTTGCCGACCCCTGTCCTAGCGTATTAACGTGTATTAGCGTATCGTTTAGCGTGAGTAAAAGCCTTCGAGCATACATAACTGGAGTAGCCATCAGCGCATCTTATCAAACAAAATATTATACCATTTTCTGCGTGGGGCGACGTAACACACATATAAAAAAAACTACGCACACTTACAATACATTGTTCAATTACTACGCACCTACATTAAAACAATCAACTCACGCACATTCAAAATACTAAAGTTGAGCAATAAAAGTCGACCTTATTATCGTTGACGTTAGTATGTGAAATTATCATCAATCTTTTTGTAAATTTGATAAAGTACAAAGTTTTATTACCCTATACAGCAGATAAATATATTTTCAGGGAGCTCTTCACACGCCGAAAACAATTACGAGACTGACTTATAATCGATTAATGAAGTACGTCTTTAATAATTTTGCGCACATTGGGCCCATTTTTTGGCAGAGGGTTAAGTATACTAATGGCGTCTCCAGTTATGTATGCTCTAAGGTAAAATCGCATAATATCGTCCATATGTTAATAGTGTTCCAAACGGCGTCCAAGTTTGTTCCTTTAAAATTAATACAGTTTTGTATTTTTATTGAGTTGTGCAATTAAGAGTATTGTATCGTATCGTTGAATACGTGGACGAACTTGTGTTAAATCATTACGGAAACTAGTACTAAATTCCACACTGATTTTTCACCGCTCATGTTAATCGCCATTTTATGATAATGTCAATGTATCCATCATTTGTTTGCATTATTAATGTTAGTAAATATATCTAGTAAAAGACTGGGTATTCTTAATTACGTGTTGTATTACTGGGCACTCACTTCCTATAGCTACAGTCCTCAGAAAGATGTTTGGGCTGCCACATATTCTGGTTAAGAGCGGGGCCATCTTTTTTCGCAGCACAACCACAAAACTATCCACTCGTGCTTCAGCGAAATAAGTAAACTAAGAATTTCGTGGTTCACTAATGACATCGCCACATTTCATAAAATAACCAATTTATCATTATATTACGCGGCGTCATTGAAACCATCGTACTAGTCGAATTTCGTCTCTGAACTTCATGATGATGTAACATAGATATCAAGACGTAAACTGATGGTCCCAGGAATAAAAATCGTTTACTTTTCCCCTAAAAATGTGTACGTAATTTTGCTAAAAATGCTAAAATGTACTTTATTATTACTTTTTGTAAGCAACATAATATTCATTATGTCGTTTATTTAAAGGAGCAATAATACACAACCAAATGGCTTATAACAAATTTCAGTATTTTTCAGATAAGAAAATGTAATTTTCTAAATACATGTCTCGTACTCAGATCCTGACTTACTAGAAAATTCAAAGCTTCAATACAATATCTCCACTTTGTATGCGGATGTAAAGATAATGAATCCATATAACTGACATTAAAATGGTACCCATGCAACCGCGTACGCGTCTCGTGACTTACTGTGGTTTCATCCAGTTTAAATTAAAATCACTCCGCAATCTCATAGGCGAAGTCTGTAAAAGCTATATGAAAAGGAAGCATTTGTCTGAAGAACTACCTGTTATAATATTAACCTACACCAGACAGCACTACGTCGACACGTCGCAAGTTAATATTATCAACATGTTCCGCAAATTGCGCACACATTCGTTCTAACACTTTGGGCGCGTAAGCGCATATAGTCTATTGCGAAGTGTCGAACTAAATTGACCTTTGTCAGATACGATTAAATTAGTAAGGTGAAGGTGCATTTATTTTTTAAGATGATTTGACTGAGATACATACCTGGTGATCAATCACCAAAGAACAAGAGTAAAGTAATATGCTTTAAATAAAAATCTATGGAAATGCCCTACCTGTTTCTATGTTTTCCGTAAATCCCTAAAAATGTTGCATTGTTATACTATTATTACAGCTACGGCTAAAACTCTAAAATAATTTTTTTTGAATAAAATTTAGATAATACCTACAAATATTACTTTATTTTTTTTTGGATTGCATGAAATATTTATATCACCAAGTTCACCAACCGGTTTGCACAGCGATTGCAAAGAGATTTGGCTGGATTGGCTTGTACTAATATGACGAGACCGCCGCAGTGTTTATTTGCGATTCGATATATGAAGTTCACTGAAATAATAAACGGTTTATTCAATATTTATGCTTTGAAACGTAGAATTTTGATTTACTCTACGACTTTTCGGTCGGTAACCTTAAAATACGACCGAGCACTGCACTGATGCATGCCAGTACATTAACTCCAATATTCAGTGGAAAACAGCATAAAACAAAAAGTCTCTTCTGATAGTACAGGCAGCGTAATACGTTGCAGTCAAAGTGGCCAAATAGTTCGGTACACCATATATTTTGTATGGTGTACCGAACTATTTGGTACAATACCTACGTTACGATCTAATTGCCATTCTCACATCAGATCAGATGTGCTCTATGAGTAATGATTGCAAGAAATATGTTACACAACAATGTCAAACAAAAACGAAAAACATACAAGCAATATACCTTACGTATGTCAGAAACCTTTTGAATTGATTACCTTCAGTGCCATTTTGTAACCTTACGAACGCGCTGTGATTAGAATAATACGATGTCAACAGAAACTTTTCTCCTACAAAAATCCAATAGGTATAAATTATTTATATTCAAACCTCTTAAATTAGCCACAGTAAAGACAAATTAAAACCTAAAAATTAATAAACGAGTTTAGCATATAACTCCATAATTATACAGAGTAAATGCATCCTTGAACTGATCGACGCTGCAGTGTTTTTCCGCTCACATCTCACGTGAACATATGATTGAAACACCAGTCTTGTTAGTTGTGCAAAAATTACAATTTATTTTGTAACATAACTGGCTCACACATGACTGGCTCATGTCACTAAATTCTGAAAACTGCACTGTTCTATGTAGAACAGTGCATTCCAATATGTATTGGACCCACTAATCCTCATCTTCCTTATTCTATACACTCCCAAATCCTGGTAAAAGTGAACACACAAAAAGATCTTGGAGTAACTGTCACAAGTAACCTGAAGTGGGACATGCACATCCTTGAAATAACTAAAAGAGCCAATTCACTAACGTTTCTAATTCAAAAGACATTCAAGACAATTAATAGAGATTTATTTCTGAAGTTCTATCAAAGTTACATCAGACCTCTTCTTTGAATATGCTTACCAAGTTTGGAGTCCACTTTTCAAGCATATTAATATCCACTTTCAGAAGGATATTAATATGCTTGAAAAGGTGCAACGTAGGGCAACCAAGATGGTGTATGAAATGCGTAATATGCCATATGCAGAAAAGCTTACCAATCTTGGTTTGACTACCCTGGAGCGGAGAAGACAGCGTGGTGACCTCATAGAAACTTATAAGATCCTGCATGATTATTATGACCTATCTAACTTAAAGACTGTTTGCAATGAGTAAGAATCATCGTCTAAGAGGCCACAGCTTAAAGATTACTCGGGGATCCAGTACAAGCAATCCTAGGAAGCATTTTTTACCAAATATTTAAACAAAACAAAAAAAACATTATTTTAAATAACAAGTGCAGTGATATACACGCATCAGCTTGTAGCTGATAGTGTATAAATAATAATAATAATAATAAGCCCGCAGGGCAGCTTGTGGCGAGCTGTTGGGGAGTGACGACCCCATGGACCCGAGTGCTCCAGAGAGTCGGTCAGGGTCTCCGTCTCCGGCGTGTCTTCGTCGGTCGGAGTGGAACTCCAAGGGGACCCGCAGGACTCTCGGCTCTCGCTTGCCTTCATTGGCCGTCCAAAGAGTAGTCGTCAGAGCTATGTGCTCGTAGGGTGGAAGTGAAACTTGCATAAGTCGCGAGTGGGCACGGTGGCTGTTAACAGCCACTGGGTAGAAAGCGGTGCACACCTCTCCACACCCTGAGCCGCTCACACCGATGTTGCTCCTGGCCGTCTTTACGACGGCAGTTTCAGGGGCCCATCTAGGCAGCGGTGAGTCACCACCTGCCTCGATAACGGTGTAAGCATTGTTATGGCAGGTGTCCGGAACCTTAGTAATAGCCCAATTTCTTGACCAGCCAAACTTCAACACCATAGCCCAGTAATCTTTTCATTTTATTTACAATAGTCCCAACGCCTGCTGGGACCGATTCACGGGTATCTATTGATGTACCCGTGAATGGGTTGTAGCAGGTGTATTACATAGTAAAACTCTCCAACGGGCCTCTACGTGTTGGATCTGTGTCCCCACGCAAGCCGACCAAAAGACCGGGATGTAATGGCCCGTGAATCTCGAAGGAGAAACAAATAATAATATTAATAATAACCCCGAAGTCATCAAATAGTACAAAGTCGTTTACGTTTTTGGCGTTTTCTATTGGCCACGAACGGGTAGGGGCCTAAAACACCCTTAAAAGCTTATCACGAACTGGCAGATTAATAAATATTATTTACTTTCTCGCGCGTGCCCGGCTCGGCAGGCGAGTCACGTTGGCCCATAATGAGTGCCCCGAATGTTAACTCAGATGTGTCTAGACTCACATCTAGATCGAACGGACGTTAGGACATTATAGTAACACTATTTGGTTCCCCATTTATGGAAAATACGAATGAAATTAAAATATTTGTTCAAAAACTCGTCAGCTTAATGTCACTCCCACGACAAGTCAGTACCACGTCAGAGTAAACGAAGCATGTGGGATATCGATAGATTCCCCTTAGCGACATTCACATGCATGCGATTTGTGACTTGCATGTGAGTTCCTTTACTTTGCGGATCTGCGGGTTACCGATGTCCGACGAAATCGATCATACCCTGTAATATAATAGAAAACGCCTAGGTACAAGTTTTTGCAGCGTGTAAATGGGCTTAAGAGGAATCTCTCGACACCTCACATGCTTAGAGTAAAGATATAAAAACATATATTGGACCTGAACATCGGGCTCCGCCCTACTCACTGTACTTATTGAAGACTTACGTAACTTGGGATGCCAAACTAAACCCAGGATGTCATGTAAATTTCAATATTATCGTGAGAACATCCGCTTATGCGAAATAGAAGGACTCCAACGTCCAAGAACGCTTTTTCATAAAGTCAAATCGGTACCCTAAAGGGGCCGCAATAAGCACAAATGAGGGCAATTTGTTGCGGTCACTATTGAGTCGTAATAGGGGAGGAGTGAATGCTCGATTCGCTTCTTCAATCTGCCCTAATAGAATAAGAGCAGTCCTGGTTATCAATTTAGCTTCTTCGTACTTCGTATTTCGGTGATGCGCGCAATTGTTCAGACACGGTAGCTGCGCGCTTAACACATTGTATTACGCGTATTAAGACGCGATATGTTAATCAAAATCTACCTCCGGGACAGGAAAGCTTTTTAGTATCGTAGGTCGATCAATAGGTATTGTAATCGTAAGCTGTGTGAAGAGTATGACAAAGTTCTATGGGATGAGAGCTGCGGTTGCCATATTTAACGTTGATCGATTTGTAATCATAAGTTTGTTATACACGCCCGAAAGCTAACCTATAATTAGATCAAAATAGATTGCAATCCTATGTGACAGCAAACTGCATTCACGCACAGGTGGAAACATGAGACATAGCGCGCGCCTGTCATAATGTATGGATGAATCCAATGTCTTTGGTATCGCGCATGTGTTTTACACCTGTGCGTGTTTTATTTGTTTTCTAAAAGTCAATATCGATGTGTTTTTTTTTGTCGACAGAGTATATTAAAACCCAATGCGTACATAGTGACGCAAGGGCCAACAGAAGACACAGTGCTGGACTTCTGGCGAATGATATGGCAAGAACGAGCGGCTGCCATAGTAATGCTCACTAAGACATTCGACTTTATTAAGGTAAGATACTACTGAATAGAAAAACCTCTAAGGCCGCGGCCTATACGCGAGCGGGTAGCGGAGCGACTAGCGGGAGTTCATACATCTCAAAGAGTTCAATTTGCTCGTATTAACGCCCGCTCGCCCCCGCTGTCCTCTGGCATCCGGACTACCGGTGGCTTTATGGCTCAACTATATCGGACCTTGAAGCCGCGTTTATGCATGTCCGTGGCAACGCGTAAAACGCGTCACGATTTTCTTCTTTAATCTTGTTTATTATTGCAACAAAAGGAACTTGGTACAAAGGGAGAACTTAATGCCATAAAGCATTCTCTACTAACCTTGAGAGTTCCCCGCACGCTCTATTGAACTCGATTCTCCGTATAAACGTAGTTATAAAGAAAACGAAACGTAGTTTGGTTCTCATTTTAAAACGCCATCTCCATGCTGTAATAATTTGAAACATTATATACTTACACAATGGGATCCGGCATATCTAGGTCGGAAATTAAATTAAGTGCCAGTTGAAAACGAAAAAGATGTAAACAAACAATGTTTTGAATTTATGTCAAATTCAATATATCATCATATGTCAAATTCAATACATTGTTTGTTTACATCTTTTTCGTTTTCAACTGGCGCTTACTTTAGTTTCAGTAGCTTGAAATTATAATGGAGAAAAAATACAGCGACTGAGTTTTTAGGTATTGTATGAAAACCTTTATATTCGCTGTATTTTTTCTCCATTATAATTTCAAGCAACAGAAACTACTTTTCGACCTAGATATACCGGATCTCATTGTGTATACAATGTTACAGGTTATTTCAGCATGGCGTTTTAAAACGAGAACTAAACTACGTTATGAAGCATCGACCGTGCTGGCGACTCTTAAGGCAAAGCCAATATATTGCTCTATATGTATTATCATCTTATCTGGGAATATATTATTATTGGCCTTGTAAATCATAAAAGGATGATTTAATCAGCGTCTACGTTATGGTGGCGTGGCACTTACGTACATTGCTCGTGACTTCGTGAGTCCGAGGAGCGATAGCTATGATCGCAAACTAGACACGTAATTGTTGTGCACGAAGATGTAGGACGGATAGCGGCACGCTGGTATCTCAGTTCTCGCCGGGGCGACAGAAGATCGAACCAAGCTTTATCACGTGCGACCATGCCTTCGACCAGGGTCCTCCTGTTTGGTCAAATTGACACTTAGACGCAAAGTTTTTGTTGCATTAACGTATTTTATATCCCGGTGTGGTCGTTGCTTAAAGTAAAAAGTCATGTCATGAGTTGAGGGAGTTTTTACTGTTTATACAACATTTTTTACGATTTTCCTACCCCTGGTACCAAAATATATCAAATTTCTGGTAAATCTTACACGTCATATACATAGGTACCTACTGCAAGTTTTCGGCTCAGTCATCGTGCTTTTATGAAATATTAGTCCCCGCGGGGTAAACACGCAAGGTCTTCAAACGTGCGTAAGGTAGGACTATATGTCATTTTCCATCACAACAACGTAAGTAGGTCTATATGTCATTTTCAATCGGTTAGATTTACTTATCGTACGTTCAAAAAGTTACGTGATTACTCGTACACTGGCATACGAAACCCTATGCTTCATGCGAACAGATCGGCTTCTCTTCCGCGCTGTGGGCCAGGTCTCCAGTTGTAATTCTCAGTGCTGGTAAATTATAAAATATGAAGCTAATAAAAAATATTTTAATTTTATGGAATATTATTACATTTTTTGATGAAGTTTTATATATTATTTTAATTCCGTTGTATTCAAGTCTTCCTTTGTAATATAAGTATTTTTTTCTAAATTTTGGTACATAATTAAATAACTGAATTAAGTCTGAGTGGGTAATTGGTCATACATGTATAAACTTATGAATCAAAATTCACACTAAGTATTCATAAAATTATATAATTCTCAGTATACCACGTCTGGCAAAAATGGGACGACAATGTTTGAGAGGCTTACCCTTGACTATAAAAGTAAAAAGTAAAAGTAGTTTATTCTTCAAATTAGGCATATCACATGCACCTATTAACGTCAATAAACTACCACCGGTTCGGAAAAATAAACCTCTGCCACGAGAAGAACCGGCGCAAGAAACTCGGCGAGGTGTCATTTTTTCAAAACAATATACATTGTATAGTTAAATATAAAATTACAGTCTCAGTTACTACAAAAATAACAATGCTACAATAGAAAACCTATTTTCGCGATAGATTAGCCGTGCAGGACACTATCACTGCCAAACATCCCTGTCCATGATGTAATTACATTTACAATGCATAAAATGCGATGCAAAAAAAATCCGTAAAAGGTACTACTTATGAACTTTTCCAGTCTCCAAGTAAAAGGTTGCTATTCCAAATCGATGTCCCAAAATAAGCTGACCAAAATATAATATCAAACACACAGACAATATAGACGCCGCAAACGCGCTCAATAGTATGGAAACCGAGCGTGTCAATTTTTACGTGCCTACTATGGCGTCACGTAAGCAATTTAGTGATGTCCAATACTACCGCCGCGTTAAACCGATTCAAAGGCGCCGCCGTCGGTTTAGTACTCAGTAGGCCATCAGTAGGCCTTTGCGGTGAGAGGACCTACGCAGCCCGCCCGCTTTAGTTTACGTTCTGCATTTTACTTCAAAATTCAAGTAATTAACCTATGAATTTACGTTAATATGTCTGTTTTAAGCATACAAAATGCTCCGTAAGAATAAATCGATATTTTTATGATTGATTTTCTATCGATTATTTTATCGATCATACTTCGAGTTTATAGACGGACAATGAGAAAGTGATTCAAAGATCGCTAGTGGCTATGTGAGTTGTAGACATGGCATTTTTTTATTTATTTCAAAATTTCCAAAAACTGACACGATAAAGAAATTCTGCTCACAAAATATCACGAGAATCGGTTGAGAAATGCGAACGAAGACGCTTCGATCGCTCGGTCAACAAGTCAGAGATTTTTTTTACACGATTTCTCAAAAGAAGGATTGCAATGTTTTTATAACAACAACCTTTCATCGATGCAAAACTATAGTTCATTTCAGAGAGGAATAGTCATAATGAAAATAGATATTTTATAGTGCATTTTTTGGATAGCATTCAATACGTGAAATAGTGTAATAAATAAGTGCTTGGTGGTTATTAAATAAATGCAACTAAGTAAATAATTGCATATTCTTCTTCGCTTAATGCCCTGATACCTACGTATAGTCAACAATCAATTCAAATTAATATTCTACTAAGTACTTTATGAAAGAAGATCTCTGCTTCTGTGACGCTTAAGAATCTATTGCTAAAATATATATTTAAATTAAAACTATTAAATATTTTTAATGTAAAAGAATAACATTATTGTATAGTAACTAGCCTTAATTATCATTGTCCGTCACAAAAATCGATTATAAATCGAATTGCACAGTGATATTGCATGAAACATCGCAGTGATCAGCACTACTCACTTTAAATTGACAGACAATGAGAAAATACCTACTACCCTGCAACGTGAATATTTACGAAATAATCGTTTGCTTCACTGTCCATTGCGGCCTACAAATAACAGTCCTTAAGTATAGTTTAAAGTAGAAGCCGCAATGGATGGCGTACTTAGAAAATATACGATGTGTGTAAATATTATGGTAGAAACGACACGACATCACTCCAAGTTGAAAATAATTAAATTTAAAATAAATAAGGCGATATTTATTACAAAAAATACTTACTTATGAAAGGAAACGTCACCGTTTACTCGACTAACCACTCTTGTTGAATTTGAACAGTCAATTACGGCGCAGTATGGCATTTTCTAGTGCAGCAACAAACGTCTGACAGTTAGAACGACAGGAGCGCGATTGAGCGGCAAGTGGTGCACCGCACCATTTAGATACACGCGAAGTACATACATTGGGGGCATCTAGGTTTATCCAGGTCTGTGATCAAACACTAAGAAATTAAGCTCAAAACGCGGACATGAACCGGATTTGCATTACAAAACAGTTAATAAAGTAAATGAATGCTCAGCGCAGCCGTAACGAAATGAATGAGCTACGGTTCCAGCCCATTAGCCTCTATTTCCTTCATCATGATTACACTGCAACTTAATGCCGGTAATTCAACCCGTTTGCACTTGGAAATAATTTATAATGAAGACACTTACTTCGCTACTTCAATATTTTAGTAGGTACTAACTACGGGATAAGTATCCGGTTATTCTTTCGAAAAGGTGAAAAGGTATTAAGTTTTTTTTTGTGTTATGTTTATGTTTTATGTAGAAAAGCGCTACCCCTGACTTCCTTTGGGGGTCGTAAGAGTCGACCATGGGAACATGTCACAACAATATCACATTTTCTCCGTCTTCAAACCTACAATAGCTAAAAGTGCCACGGAAATTAATTTTCGTGTGCTACATGCCTACCCCTTTTGGGAATATATAGTAGATGCATGTGTATGTATAATAAACTTGACGCTTGGAAAGCCAATACCACTCAGAGGATATTATTGTTACTTTATTATTTTTATTCTACTTTGACGCTTAGAGATCATAGACATATCTAGCAAATTTAGTTTATAATATTTTCACTCATTACTTCGTTTTTTTGACACGTAAAATTTTATGAACGTAATTCGTTTTGAATACCTATTGCTTTATTTTTAATTGATAGGGATAAAACTTGAATTGTAAAAGTTATCTTGTTTTTTAATGAATGAATCGTTTTGATTTTATATGCTAATCTGCAATTGGACTTTTCACCCATAAGAGGCCATATAGATCACCGCCCCAATAATCTCCCGGATTCTGCACCTACCATCTGTGTTTGGAGGATCTCTTCAAGTTTACCTTTAAGTAGATGAGAGAAGAAATTAATAGAGGTAACAAAGTTGTTTAAAGTATCGCCATGCCCAAAAGGTAACGTGTTGAATCCATATAATGTATATAAAGAAAAAACTTGTTGTAAACACATGTATACAATAAACGAAATGAATATGAAAAACGCACGCGGTATACCTCATATTTCCTATGTGTATGTAAACATGACCTGAACTCCTTCAGGTCACTACGGTCGATGATAATGTTTTCATCCCACCAAAAACATTTCATGTAAAATGTTGCCAAGACGTCAAAGTGAAAAAGATATCAGATCTCATGTAGAGCCAAAAGCTTCTGAATCTACACGGCCTTTTTTTTTTTTTTTTGTACCCAGCGTAATGCGTTACGCATACCTATACGTAATATGAGGCCTGCGGGGACAAGCCAGATATTACGCATTAGTCCGATACCCTCCTCCCCCCCTGACAGGTTATTGGTAGCCCGACAAGTGATCACTTAGGGTCCACTAAATGATCACTTGCCGTGCCTCCAGGACGCACCGGCCAAGACTCTATCTACCCTTACCTGCGGATCAACCGGATCAACAGGTATTGGTAGAGCCCGGACACTCGAGGAGGTTATCTGTCTCGCGCCCCGAATCTACACGGCCTAACTCTACCGACCCTAACTTCAACAAATTCTACATATCAGTAAATATGTATGGCTTCGCCGTTTCGCTACCGTCGTGGAGGTGATGGGAATATTTAGTTTCTGATCTGAAGTAAGTAACGAACGATAATGTGTGTGTGTATTTTACAGGGATTTATGAGTTATTTCTTACGTGTTTCGTACATATAGATACATAGATCTTTTTTTTCTAAAGATAGCTATCAAATTTACTCTCACAACCAACCCGTACTATATTCAATTTCAGAATGGGTACCAAAGAATGATTATTATTATTAATCTAAAACTAATATTATGCCCGACAATAAACTCCTAGTCTAATTTATGCACATTTCCAAGCAATTTAATTCGTAGTTAAAACCGCTGAGTAAAATCTGCCAACAATAAACTGCTGTAAAGATTTGCTGCAAATGTCCGAGACACAAAGGAACTTTGCATTGCATAACGTCACGTTAGTCGACTGAATTAACAGAAAGGAAAATGCAAAACAATGAGAAATTTATTAGCACTACAAGTGCGGTAGCCGACAAGATTGTGTTGACATAAATTGGATTAAATGATATGCAACGTTCTCTGTTGAGTCTAAAGGTACCTATAGAGAAAGATTAGGTGGGTGTCAAAAAATAATAACAACGAAAAATAGGATGTACTTTTTTACCAATCGGAAGAGAGAACGAAATTATAATTGTACACGTAAAGCGCCTCCCCAAAGCGTAATTAAATACAAAAAGTGAAGTGATTGAAAGATTCGTCACTACAAGGGTCGGGGGTTCAAATCCACTCATGGCAAATAATATAACATTTTTTTCTCTGTTTGGAAATTAGAAAGATAAACACAAACGCGTTCGAACTCATACTTACCTTTGCTTTGCCGGATCAACGCCACGAACACATACAGATAAGTTGAAACTGATTTCGAGACTAAAAAAGACTTCAAAGTGCTTAATTACTTACGCCTAACAGGAAACATATATGTGTCATATTTTTATAGTCGGCTGCGCTTGGCATCAACTACAGTTTCTAGAATTTTTAGGGTTCCATAGTAAACAAGGAACCCTTAGAGTTTCACCATGTCCGTCCGACCGTCCGTCTGTCCGTGGGTTAGCTCAGTCACCGCATCGACTGGAAAGCTGTACTTTGACATTGATATACTATATCAACCACGCCGACAAAACGGAAATAAAAACATATTTAGGACACCTCCTCTACACGTAACGTAAAAATATCATAGCTAAGTAAACAATTACCATTTATTACTTAGATATTGTTGTTAGTTGTATCAAACGTATAGTAAATATAAGACTGTGAGCTTTTAAGTCATTATAATGTAAAGTGTGGGCAGCTACAGAACCCTACATTGCGCGTAGCCCGACAAGCACTTGGCCGGTTTTTATCAGTAATAACAACATCAAAGACGAGCAGGTATAAAATCAGCAGTAATCAGTGCATTGAATAGTATTGATTATCAAAATAAGGAAAATCAAGTGAACGATGCACTGACGGAGCAGATTTTTAAAAAATGTACGATATTCGGGCAAACTTGATACGTAAACTTTGGGATATGATTACCCCAATCAATGAATACCTGGAGTAGGTAACCAGTAGTATAAGCAGGTGAAGATTAAAGAGTAAAAATAATGCGAATTGACCTGTAATTTTGGAAACCATGCTCTGAGTATTATTATACGATAACGTAAGGAAATAAAGCGTGATTGTTAGGAATATCCGCGTCCGTAGCAATATCATCAGCTGTGGGATTTTCACACGATTGTCTAAAAGGTGAGTGATGAAATGTTTCGATACAAGAACTTCAAAGTTGCCTACTTGTTGGAGCACGCTTTTGTATATTTAACTGCGTTTGCAAATTTGTAGTTAGACGTGAAATTTGACACTGAAGTTGCTAAATTGAAAACGTACATTTTACAAGTTTATAGAACTCAATTTTGAAGCAGATATCTTCAACCGATTGAGCTGCAATTTGGCATACTCATGTAAGTCCCACTGATCATGTTTGATTATTTTTTATCCGCTACCCTAAGATTGTCTAGAAGAGATCGCTCTTTAGCGATAAGACTGCCTGTTGTTTACCTCTCCTTGTATCTTGATGCTGTTTTCTATTATGTAATTCTTTTTTGAGGTGTGCATTAAAGTGTATTGTAAGTATTATGGTATCACCGATCTGATGAAGCCAGAAGCCTTCTAAGGCCTTCTAACTACTTAGACAAGATAATTGATGATTGTGGAAAAGAGTACAGTCGACAGTAAAAGCTTGTACCAAAAATGAAATTTTTGACAGAAACATATGTGAGTTGCCAACACTGCCCTGTTGACTGAGCTACAATGCCGTCAGTATTTTCCGCACCGACGCTACCTACGGTCGCAGTTCGCCGAGACGAGCTGACGAAATTTGAAAAACATTTTCCGCCCTATTTGTAATATCGAAGGTTGAAAGTTTCCCTTCCCAAGATTATAAAACAAGACGTTACCCCGGCAAATGGGTATGGAGCAACGAAATATTTGAATACACTGAAGTTTGAAAGCCTTTTAGCTTCACCTTTATTAGTTCTCTTTTATTTATGTTATTTTTCGAAGATAACACAGAAACATGCATATAAAGAACTAGCTTTTGCCCGCGACTCCGTCCCTGTGCAACTCGTTATGTTATAGATATAATTGCAATTAAATTGTCACCCATACATACTTATACCCCCTTTTCACACTATAAGGAATGATTTTCAAAATAAAAACTATCCTATGTCATTTCCCGGGACTCAAACTATATCAATACCAAATTTACTACTACATCTAAATTGGTTAAGCAGTTTAAGCGTGAAGAGGTAACAGAAAGTCAGACAGACAGAGTTACTTTCACATTTATAATATTAAAGTATGGATATGGATGGATTATTAGCTTCACCTTTATTAGTTCTCTTTTATTTATATTTATGTTATTTTTTCGAAGTTTACACAGAAACATGCATATAAAGAACTAGCTTTTGCCCGCGACTCCGTCCCCGTGCAACTCGTTATGTTATAGATATAATTGCAATTAAATTGTCGCCCATACATACTTCCACCCCCTTTTCACACTATAAGGAATGATTTCAAAATAAATAACTATCGTATGTCATTTCCCGGGACTCAAACTATATCAATACCAAATTTACTATTACATCTAAATTGGTTAAGCAGTTTAAGCGTGAAGAGGTAACAGAAAGTCAGACAGACAGAGTTACTTTAACATTTATAATATTAAAGTATGGATATGGATGGATTATACAAGTAGAAAATATAAAATAGTACTACAAACATAATGTATTAAGTTGTTTCCCTAAATATACCTCACCTAGAACAGTTAGCATCAAAATTAGCTACGCATTTATAAAGATTAACCCCCTTATTCATAAACGCCGATCAAGCCTCTATTAGTTAACAAGCCGCTAAAGGTGGTTTGTCCTTATCTGTCACTTTGACATTTATGTTTGTGAGAAAGGGACAAAACAACTTTTAGTTAACAGATGTTTGTTAAGTTTTATGAATAAGGGGGTAAGTCTTTATTATAAGACTAGCTGTTGCCCGCGACTTCGTCTGCATCTTCGCTCTTATTGGTCGCAGCGTGATGTTATATAGCCTTCCTCGATAAATGGACTATCTAACACAAAAAGAATTTTTCAACTCGAACCAGTAGTTCCTGAGATTAGCGCGTTCAAAAAAACAAACAAACTATTCAGCTTTATAATATTATATTATAGTATAGATTTATAAGAAAAATAAGAGCTTTTGACTCCTGCATATGCGTACCTACTTTTGTTGCTGACAGAACATACGCACATGGTTAAGAAAAGTAATTGTTTCTCGATTTACTTGTACACTTATTTGACATTCAATCTGTGACAGATAATCCCAATCATATCCAACTTATACCTTCATCTGGTTACTCATTCCTGATGGTGCCGCGTTGTTACTACCAATATCAATATTAATTTAACATTATGTATCTAATTAATTGCGTCAGCACTATTACAAACAAATATCAAGAGTCGTTTTAGGCCTCTTAAAACAATTCATGGGTAAATTTGTTGGCTACGACGGCCACATTATGACCAGGTTATATCACAGTTAATTTTTTCCTAGTATCCAAGACCGATTTTGAATTATAATATAAATACTTATGTCGAATCGTGGGCGTATTTTACTAGGTTCTATGGTTCGCTGACATTACACAGGCAAGCTCTTGTTCGCTTGCATTTCAATAAATAGCACATAAAGAGCGATGATTTTAATAATAGAGGGCGGGTGGAAAGTGGTCCTTCTACGAAAAAAATTATCTATAAACAGTTTTTTAAACAATCTTTTTTATAAAATGCGCTTGTTTCAGGTGATGTGCGTCCAATACTGGCCTCCGAGCAAAGACAAGGAAGAGACATATGGCGACCTACACGTGTGCATAGAGAGGGAAGAAGAACTGGCTAACTTCCACATACGCACGTTTAGGCTTTATAAGAAAAACGATAACAATGTAAGTAACATGATAAAGAGAATTGCGGCTGATGTTAGTCAACGATAACGAGACACTAAAACACGTTAGAGATAAAGGAGTGCCATGGGATACACATCTTCTTTAAATCAGGAAAGTATTTCGTATTCTACTTCACTAAGAAAATCCGGTTCTAAGGATCATTATGTCCGCACATAATTGATATTTTGTATGTGGCGAATATTAATATTATTAACAAAATATGTTCATTATACATAAATTTTGGTATTCTACTGAATAATCACTGTTTTATTTTTGTCTTATCTAGAAATAATCACAACTATCGCTTACATGCAAGATAAAGATTCACATCTCGAAAACATTGAATTTGTTAGCCAAACAAAACTAAATTTAAGTTCACAGTACACATACATTTTGGTATTCTACGGAATAATCACTGTTTCCCTTTAATTTTACCTAGAAATAAATACAACTATCCCTTACATGCAATATATAAATTCACATCACAAAAACATTGTTTTTGCTAGCCAAACAAAATTATATTGAAGTTATGTATATTAAAAACGCAAAGTATAATTACAACGAGCGACAGTTATAATGAACAAACCCAGACACTGAAAAACGATGAAAGCGGTGCACTAGCGATATTGAGTTAACAAACGCTGCTTTTCCGCCCTGGTCGAAAGTTACTCGAATTTGCATCGTGCCTGGGCCAGGTTTCACGCATTCGATTTGTTCAGCTGGCAAATATTTAGGTACTCGGAAAGAGCTGCACCCATAAGTTTTACCAGTTACCTCAATTTATTTTGTTCCATAGATTTAACCTCGTTCTAAGCACTATTGCAGTAGTAAAATAAATATAAAAATTTAAACTGGGTCAAAAGTCTACCAAATTATTACTACAATGTTTTAAACAACTTATGGTGGGTAAAGAGTTTCGGAACAGCGACTGGTTAATTAACCAGTTAACGTGTCTTATATCTTATCGATATGCCAGCCATTGTTAAGGTTCGCCAGATACCTCAGATCCATCACCTATATTGAACGGTCATCTTTGTCAAAGGTCTGCGCGGCTGTCAATTGAGAACTAACTCTTGTCACTGTCTTTTGTGTCATTAGTCTCTCGGCTTCTTGTTTTTTTTTTTTTTATACTACGAAGGGGCAAACAAGCTTACGGCTTGCCGACCCTATATTAACTTGAGGATTCGGTGTATTGACAGCCAGAGACCGGAGAGCCTACCTAAGCCAGAGAGAGAAGCAAAACCTCGGGAGTTCTGGCAACCTTACTCACCATCAGAAGTACAACACCACATACCTAACTAAGGAGCAAGCAGTGGTATTATGGTTGCGGTCTTCTGTAAGGTGGAGGTACTTCCCCAGTTGGGTTGCTCCAAATATGAGCGAGATGACGTTCCACTGTGCCCTACCTCTCGTATAAGGTAGTCCTATTCCGGTCTACATCAAAATTTAAATGTCTTTCAGTAAGTCGGTCAAATCTCTCAGTCTGTGCGGAGGTTAGATGCACCGAGATCCATCATAAATCGAAGTTATAAATCCATGTTATGTCGCAGGTGGTGATCGAAGAGCGGTTTATCCTCCAGTTCCACTACACGCAGTGGCACTCGCACACATGTCCGTTCAGCAACGCGCTACTGGAGTTCAGGCGGCGCGTGCGCGCCGTGGTGGGCCGTCGGCTAGCCACCAACCCCGCCGCGGGGCCCATGGTTGTGCATTGCAAGTGAGTACACTAACCTAGGGATATGCGATCTGTTTAAGTGTCCGCTGTTTACGATTACTAAAAACAATGAGTCTGTGCACTGCTAGAAAAGTCCTCAAGTAAATAATTTCCTAGTCGCCATTAATCCCCTCCAAAACGCATACTTGTAAACGCGTACCTCTCGGTAAATTATTGAAGAAGAAGTCAGCTCCGCATGTCTCTTTTTGTTTCTAATCGTACTGTCTTCTCGAAGATCTCACAATTAGAATAATAAATGCCATACGATTATTATCTCTGTATTTATTTTCGTACTTAAGTTAGGTTTTTTACAATAACATCAATATCATCATTATTATTATAACATCAATCATCAATATCATCATACGAGTATGTGACTATCGTACGCGCTCTCTTTATTATTAGGTTACAATATTCCTTTGACTCGTATTCAGACTTGTTTATATAATAAAGATTAGAATATAAATTTGTATAGAAATTTTCATAATGATGATCAATTATGAGATAGAATTAAGCGTATTTTCAACAAATAATATAGTGTTATATCTCTGAATAAGGGTCGTTACTTCACAGCAAATTAAACAAGTGGGAAAAACAAAAGGGAAAACGATGTCGTTTTACGAAATAGAATTGTAAACACAACAAAAAAAAGATTCTATGATATACCCCAATAACCAATAAGGATCATCATCTAATGAAAATAAGTGAGATAAAAGGAAGTATAAAAATTACTTTGTCTATAAGCGTTAAGAAAACACGAATAAGTTAGCAATAATTAAAAAATAATTTTGATTTCCATATACATCTTTACAGTACTGGGGATTTACTGGTCTGGTCGCGGGATCTGGGCGGGTACGACAGACAAACTAAGCTGGGTAATTATGGACCATCATAATCATAATCATCAGCAATTGCGGATGCCCGGAGTGTTCCCACGGAATCGCTATTAGTATCTTACCGCGGGTGTCCCGGGGCGGATGGTTAGGCGTCCCATGCAAGTAGAGATCACTATATGAAAGTACTCATATTTGGAAGTTGGATCACCGGTTAAGATAGTGGTTAAGGCCAGGTATTGTTGTATTCAAGAGTACTTCAGAGAAGTTTTCTTTGATATTTGAATCAAAACTGACGCTTCTGGAGTGGCAACATATGCATTTGTTTTAAAATATTGTGTTGTTACAGTGATGGAGGCGGCCGATCAGGAGTATATTTATCTATAGACGCCAATCTTGAGTTGGCCGAAGAAGAAGACTGCTTTGATGTTTTTGGCTTTTTGAAGAAGCTCAGACAATCACGAAAAGGCCTTATAGAGAATGAGGTAGGCAAAACTGACGAATCTAATTTCAATCCTGTTCTAAAAGTATAGCAAATATAGTTAATGTTGTATGGAATATAAATTAAGCATTACATCCCAAATAAATTGTTGCTGTTCCGTAACAAATGTAGTACTTATTTCACGCTAATCGTTATAAAAAGATGGGTGAATATCCTCAGCTACCTACCTTCTTCCACCACAAATTGCTAGCAAGATCAAAGTTGACGATGGTGGTGTAGATCTAGGGATTCCTCGATCTTGCACCTAACCAACCAAAAACCCACAGGGAACTTTACACCATCACAACAATGTTTGTTTCCTTGTACTAGTATTTCGCGCTTAGAAGCAACCTCTGCATATTTATTTGAAAAATCTTTTGTTTTTAACCGACTTCAAAATTTCAAAAGAGGAGGTTAACAATTCGGTTGTACGTTTTTTTTTTTTTTTTTTATGTTTGTTAGTCCATAACTCCGTCATTTCTTAACCGATGTGGAAAATTCTTTTTTTGATTGTAAGTATATATATCCAAGTTGGTCCCGTTTTTGTCAAAACGCAGTTCTGATAATGGGATCCATGAGAAATTCAGGGAGCTCCTCAAATCTTCAAGGCAAAAATATAGTAATTTTTGTGTTTTTATCAACAAGTCAAGTATTTTCATCCAAAAATGTGACATTGGATGAAGTGGAACTGCTGATGATGATCAGAACAGAACTCTTCAACGACAAAAAGTTCACGTTTGGCGATTTGTCCTCGTAGCTGTGTTTGTTAAGCAAGTTCTATTTTCACGATTAATTTTTGTCATGCTCGATTTTTGATGATGGGATCCATGAGGAATTGAGGGAACTCCTCAAATCTTAAAGGCAAACATATAGTGATTTTTGTGGTTTTATCAACAAATCGAGCATTATCATACAAAAATGTGACATTTGATGAAGTGGAACTGCTGATGATGATCAGAACAGAACTCTTCAACGACGAAAAGTTCACGTTTGGCGATTTGTCCTTCTAGCTGTGTTTGTTAAGCAAGTTCTATTTTTATGATTGATTTTTGTCATGCTCGAGCTCTGATGATGGGATCCATTAGGAATCGAGGGAACTCCTCAAATGTGAAAGGCACACAAATAGTGATTTTAGTATTTTCATGAACTAATGAAGCATTTTCATTCATAAAAGTGACATTTGAAGAAGTGGAACTGCTGATGATGATCAGAACGGAACTCTTCAACGACGCGTAGTTCACGTTTGGCGATTTGTTCTTTTCGTTTTGTTTGTCAAGCAAGCAAGGTTTTTTCATGATTCCATGAGGAAGTGAGGGTACTTAGTCTTCTACCATTATAAACATACATTATAGCCATTTTTATTTTATTGTATATCTATCTAAGAGTGCACCATCTAAGTATAATAATCTTTTACCGGCCTCCCCCATTGAAGTCGGTTTTTTTTTCTTAATTTTAGGAACAATACAAATTCGTGTACGATACGTTAGAAGAACACGTTGTATGTGGCGTCTCCTGGTTCCCCGTGACGCACCTCACGTTAAAACTGCCGGCCAAGTCCCGGCGGGATCCGGTGACTAAGCTAAACGACTACCAGCGGGAGTACCAGCAGATCTGCAAGCAGACGCCGAGGTTCACAATCGGGGACTGTGCGGGTGGGCACAGAGGTGACAATAGGGAGAAGAACAGAGACGTCCTTGTGGTTCCACGTAAGTTGCCATCCTCTTAAATAAACTAACTAATTAGGCTGGCACGACGACCCAAAATGAGTCTTGACCTCCGACACAAAAGCATCCTCTTCTCTTCCTCGCAATCCTCGTAGCGCTAAATATTTTGGTTTTGTCTTGAAGAACCCTAGGTTCCACAAAACCTTGCAAACCATCGCCATTATGAATACAACCACTGCTAGATCATACATGAAGCGTATGTTCCTCGGTTGAAGGATATACCTTAAATACCAGTTCAAATAAAACCTATAACATTGTTACCTATGTTTTTGTTACAGCTGACAACTTTCGCCCGTACCTAACGTCCTTCCAAGGCAACAGCTTTACAGACTACATAAACGCCGTATTTGTAGACGTAAGTACTAATGCTTACTAATCAAATCGTTCATCCATTTTTTATAACCAACAAAAAAGAAATGTCCAGTTGTAACAACACTAGCGTTGTAATTCGTGATGATGTAAGAATAATCCCCAAACGACAAAGTAAGAAGGAAGTTACAGTTGTTAAGATCCTTGAACACTCAATTCAAATTACAGAGTGAGACTACTCGAATATAAGATCGAGATCCGTATTGTAACCAGTACTGATACGAACTCCGAACAAGCTAACTTCGAACGCAGAAACTTGGAGCAATGTTAATGGACATGTGTTGTCGCAGGGCTACACCAAACCACGCGAGTACATTGTGACGGAGTGGCCGCTGGTCAAGACGCAGGGCGAGTTCTGGTCGCTAGTGTACGACTACGAGTGCGCTGCTGTTGTGGTGTTGTGCGTCCCTCCTAAAAACTCGGTAAGTTCTCGGGTAATTTGTTAGCACACAAGTCTACGTCCTAAAGTACTGTAGGTATACTAATGATGATCCACTGCCGCAGATCATACGTATTACATTATTATAACGTTGGTAAATTTAAAATATATTAAGGTAGACTTCCCAACGCTCGATACGACACTCGTATGTTATTTCATTTATATATTTTTTTTTTATTTTAACAATCATAATAATGACTTCAAGTAAATCTACATACTATTGTAATTTTTAATGTACTGAACCTTTTTATGAAATAAATGCATCCAATATCTGTCACATATGTAAATATTTTTTAAGAAAAAAAAACCGTCTTCAATGGGGGAGGCCGGTGAAAGATTATTATACTTAGATGATGCACTCTTAGATTCCATACAATAAAATAAAAATGGCTATAAGTATTTTTATAATGGTAGAAGACTAAGTACCCTCAATTCCTCATGGAATCATAGAAAAACCTTGTTTGCTTGACAAACAAAACAAAGAGAACCAATCGCCAAGCGTGAACTACGCGTCGTTGAAGAGTTCCGTTCTGATCATCATCAGCAGTTCCACTTCATCAAATGTCACATTTTTGTATGATAATGCTCGATTTGTTGATAAAAACACAAAAATCACTATATGTTTGCCTTTAAAATTTGAGGAGTTCCCTCAATTCCTAATGGATCCCATCATCAAAAATCGAGGATGATAAAAATTAATCGTGAAAATAGAAATTGCTTAACAAACACAGCTAGGAGGACAAATCGCCATACGTGAACTTTTGGTCGTTGAAGAGTTCTGTTCTGATCATCATCAGCAGTTCCACTTCATCCAATGTCACATTTTTGGATGAAAATGCTTTCCTTGTTGATAAAAACACAAAAATCACTATATGTTTGCCTTAAAGATTTGAGGAGTTCTCTCAATTCCTCATGGACCTCATCATCAAAACTGCGTTTTGATAAAAATGGGACCAACTTGGATATATATACTTACAATCAAAAAAAGAATTTTCTAAATCGGTTAAGAAATGACGGAGTTATGGAGTAACAAACATTAAAAAAAAAAAACATACAACCGAATTGATAACCTCCTCTTTTGAAATCTTGAAGTCGGTTAAAAAGTAATAGTCATAGATAACGTGTAGAACTGGTAGCTAACTCCATAGAATCGAAGATACAGAATCAGCCCAGTTTGGAACTCACCGATATTGCTCTTTTTAACAGACTTCAAAATTTCAAAAGAGGAGGTTATCAATTCGGTTGTATATTTTTTTTTATTTTTTTTTAATGTTTGTTAGTCCATAACTCCTTCATTTCTTAACCGATTTGGAAAATTCTTTTTTTGATTGTAAGTATATATATCCAAATTAGTCCCGTTTTTGTCAAAACGCAGTTCTGATGATGTGAGCCATGAGAAATTGAGGGAACTCCTCAAATCTTCAAGGTAAACATATAGTAATTTTTGTGTTTTTATCAACAAGTCAAGCATTTTCATCCAAAAATGTGACATTGGATGAAGTGGAACTGCTGATGATGATCAGAACAGAACTCTTCAACGACAAAAAGTTCACATTTGGCGATTTGTCCTCCTAGCTGTGTTTGTTAAGCAAGTTCTATTTTCACGATTAATTTTTGTCATGCTTGATTTCTGATGATGGGATCCATGAGGAATTGAGGGAACTCCTCAAATCTTAAAGGCAAACATATAGTGATTTTTGTGTTTTTATCAACAAATCGAGCATTATCATACAAAAATGTGACATTTGATGAAGTGGAACTGGTGATGATGATCAGAACAGAACTCTTCAACGACCAAAAGTTCCCGTATGGCGACTTGTCCTCCTAGCTGTGTTTGTTAAGCAATTTCTATTTTCACGATTAATTTTTATCATGCTCGAGTTCTGATGATGGGATCCATTAGGAATCGAGGGAACTCCTCAAATGTGAAAGGCACACAAATAGTGATTTTAGTATTTTCATGAACTAATGAAGCATTTTCATTCATAAAAGTGACATTTGATGAAGTGGAACTGGTGATGATGATCAGAACGGAACTCTTCAACGACGCGTAGTTCACGTTTGGCGATTTGTTCTCTTCGTTTTGTTTGTCAAGCAAGCAAGGTTTTTTCATGATTCCATGAGGAATTGAGGGTACTTAGTCTTCTACCATTATAAACATACATTATAGCCATTTCTATTTTATTGTACTTATATCTATCTAAGAGTGCACCATAAATGCAGTTGCCCATAAATATAAAAACCAGTTCACGGAAACACAAGACATGTACTCCCGTAAAGTTAGACAACAATATAAATATAGACTATATAAACCAGCAGTAAAGCTGGCTTTGACTTCCAAAAACACCTATGTCATGTGTATTAATATCTATAATAAACTACCGGATGTGTTTAAAGATAAGAATTTAAAGGTATTTAAAAAACTGGTGATGCAGTGGTTAAGTGAGAAATGTTTTTATAGTTTACGTGAGTTCTTTCATTGTTAAATATTTAATAACGTATGTGATAAAATTAATAACAATGTAATAAATGTACTTAAATATAAATTTGTACGCCAGTTTGTAGGCATAATGTGGAGATCGTATGGCAGTTAATTTGTAAGACCTTCCTGTAAACCTACAATTAACAAATAAAATATTCATTCATTCATTCACCATCTAAGTATAATAATCTTTTACCCCCATTGAAGTCGGTTTTTTTTTCTTAAAAATTATGTTAAGTATATGCTTTTATTTAACTCACCCTGTTAGTTAGTTGGTATCTATGTATGTATATGAATGTATCGGACAAATCTTGCAACTGATTTTTAAACTATTTATCCTCAACCGACTGATTTGTTATTTGGCATATTTTTGTAAGTTTGGTAATAATATTATGGTACCACTGAGCTGATCTGATTAAGGATTCTTCTAACTCCCACAATACATAACCTAATGTGGGGGTTGCCGATAAAATATTAATTTTAGCGTTAAGATCTATATTGTTTTTTTTTTCATTTACTATTATTGGAACGCTCTCGCGAGTAGGTAGGGTGATGACTGATGACTATGCAAAAAAGTACAGACATGACAATAACGCTTTTTTTTCATAAACATAAATGTATAATAATAGAGCCACTTGCGCAATTGGCTGGGCGATATTTGTATATTGCACTTTACCACGAGCGGTAATTTATACTTTACCTGACTCCAGTTTTTTTTATACTATGAGCTATGGCATCAGTATGTTATTTACGCATTGTTGTTATATTACCCTGCTTCCGCGCATTCCGCACCCATCAATTAGCACTCATTTAAATATTTGCGCACCGTAATTTACTGACTCTGTACAGTTTTTACTGATACCGCAACGACTCCGCTCTGGCAAATCCGGAAGTAGCCTTACTTGTGCATGTGTTTAACTCTAGTTTTTTTTGTTTGTTTCAGCAACAATATCCCCCGTTCTGGCCAGAAAGCCGAAGTCCCAAAAAATATGGTCCCGTGTTCACTATAGACCACGTCTCACACGAACACTTCACGAACATCAAGACGTGGATATTCCGCATCAATAAGAAGGTAATATAGCATCGGCCTAGTTCATTTGTAAAAAGATTATTTAAACAGCTTAGCTCCCATATACCTAAGAGGAGCGGCACGTACGTAAGTGGCTTGCAAGTCCGATACGAAAGTGACAGCCAAGACCGCAAATTTGACAATCAGTCTAGCTAGCACGACTGCTTATACGTGGCTTATACCGTCACGTTACAAGCTTTGCTTGGTTTAATTTATACGGTCTAAATGAAAATGATAAAAAGTCACATAAAACGTGGCGGCATAAGCTATCGTGCTACCAAGGCTATCAACAAAATAATATTTGATATAATTGATTCATCAATACAAAGGATAAAGTTCAAGCCTCGATAATTTGGAGCTGCTGAATTATCCTTTCAAAGACATCGCAGCCATTGTCGCGCCCGCGTCCCATTTTCCTATAATTGGCCCGCAAAATACTTTTGTCATGTTGCGAACGCTAAGAATTCCATTTGGGTTTACTTCCATTGATAATTCAGTCTACTTATTCAGAATTAACTGGAGGAAGGATAATATTGAGACCCAACAATGTGGGAAAGTTTAAAGTCGCAGCAACTTGCGATGAGCTTAAAGGATGACTATGCAGATTGGATCATTGGGAGACTATATAGGATTAAGTTCAACCCACAGATCAACCCTAAGATTTCTAGATTGTTTAGAAGATAAAGTTGAAATTATTTAAAATTCCAGACTTTTTAAATATGGCCCCTTATATTTTGAACCTTGTTACTTGTACTATTATTACTTGTAACGAATTTTATATAAAAACCAGTTTAAATGTCTTTCTGCAGTCCGGAAGTTGACATTCGAGCCTAATTTTTTGATTTGAACTACATCTTCATAGTCTTTATAACCATAACATAATTATTTAGTGCTCAAAAATGAGCAATACCGTTCTTCATTCCTGCATTTTAAGGTAAATATTTTTTCTCAAACATGATCGGAAATGGTCGTATTTTGATGGAAAACTAACATGCTAAGAGCCAATTTTTTCCGCTTAAATTAAAAGGTTTATGTTTTCTTGTTTTTTAATGTTTTTTTTTTCTCAAACATGCTCGGAAATGGTTGTATTTGTTACTAACACGCAAAGAGCCTAATTTTTATCCGCATGTAATTAAAATGTTAAATCTTCGGATATTATACTCCTAGGAGTATAATAATCCTATCAAAACCCATTATTTCATATGCTGCGTTAAACTTTTAAAAATTATGTCAACGCCATATTAAATCGAATCGACTAAGAAAAAATTACATTCAGTCAAAGAAAACCGCCCGCAATACGCGAGTTTTCCAGTGTGAGCGCACCTTTATATATATATTTTTTTCTTTTCATTGTTTATGGTTCTAGGAAAATAAATTAAAAATAAGTCACAATTCCATTGATTGGAACAGTATGAAAGTAACTAAATGTGTTTTTATTACTTTGAAAACAAAATTTGAGTGTAGACGATAATGTGAAAACTTAATACTACTTTTGAATGAAGTCATAGATAGAGTGCTTTTCGCTAAGTCAAAATCTTGATTTCACTGCGTTATTCGGTAATGTTTTTGCAATATATTTGTGTTATATCCTCACATTGTTTGAGAAAAGCACTATATTTACCTTGGCGGAAACTGGGATTGCCGGGACTCTGTCTGTTTGTCAGGCCTCGGCGTAAAAGCCTCGGCTTGACTACCACCTCGTCAGGCAATCCCTTACTTTCCAAGCCTCGGCAATAATTTACGTAACATCTAGGGCGAATACAGGCAAAAATAATATAATAAAATATAAATATATAAGAATATAGTGCTGCCCTGTCCTTAATTCCCGGGAACTTTGCGAGTAAGTTCTTATAATAGAGCTTAAATTACGATTCTCACAACGAACTTCTTTGAACTTGGCGAGTGTTACAAAATGTTAAATAAATAAATAAATAAATGAAATGAAATAAAATAAAATAAAATAAAATAAATAAATAAAATAAAATGCAAATGTTGTATTGTCCCCCAGATCGTGTCCCTAACAGAGCTGATGGCAGGCGTCAAGGCGCCTCCAAAGACGGTACAGCTGTTCCAGCTGACCTGTTGGCCGATGGGACACAAGGTGCCCACCTCCACCAACTCTCTGGTGGAGCTCATGAACATGGTGGAGCGATGGCGACAGCGCACCGACTACGGGCCCGTGTGCGTCGTATCACCGTGAGTACACATTCTCCTTATAATTTATACCAAAAAAAACCGACTCCAATTTTTTTCAATTCCAATTCCTGGTTTTCGTGAGCCAATGCTTGGTACCTACAGAAAATACCGAAATCGGCATATGCGTGCCTATCAAATTCGAAGAGTTCCCTCGATTCCTCCTAGATCCCATCATCAGGCCTTCAACAAATTTATATGGGATCAATTTCGGGGTACCTGCTTTGAAACAAAAAAAAGAATTATCAAAATCGGCCAACGTGGTCAAGAGTTATCGGGGAACATACATACATAAAAAAAGAACAAAAAAAACTTGCACAAGAACTGAGTAGCTCCTTCCTTCTATTGAGGTCGGTAAATAAATGTAGCTGTACTTCCAGCTGTGGCCTTGACAAATCTCCAGAAATCTATAGAAAAGGCGATAATTGATCGGCAAGAACGCAAATAGCAGATATTTTCATTCGGACCGTGTACAATAATGATTAACAAAAGGATAAGATAAACATAGAAATGTTCTACGAGAAGTTGTGTAGTTATGCCCTTGTATTTTCCTTTTTAGTACACCGTTATAAATGTTATTGTTCGAGGTAATTCCAAGCGTTTACTTGTGCTTTTTTATAGGGTGCTGGTTCCAGCACCGTTAGTAATAAACTGCGCAACAGGTGGCCGTGTTTAGTAATCTTTTTTACGCGTACTTTATCACTATATTGTAATAAGAAACTAAATTTGATGATAGCACAATAGTATTGTATGCAACAAGTAATACATAACAAGGGTTCTGGAAATTCGAGAGTCGCTGTAACAAAAAGAGCGTAGGGAGTCGAGTATTTGAAGACCTAATTCTGTAACGTTTCATACAATATCTTTCCTACGACAGCAAAATAATTTGATTTAAATTAATCATCGAAATATCGGCAGAATACGGGCATTAAAGCGTGCCTCTATTAAAAACTAAAAAAATTACAGTTGTATAATAATGTAGGTATGGAAATCCATTATGATTATCTCTGTGATATAGACTTGCATTGGTGTATAAAGTTTATTGTCTTAATACATGCTTTATACTGCGGTCAGTCATTTAATTGATAGATTATTAAAATACTGGAGTAGAAAAAAACTCAACTATTGCGCCTTTATTAGAATAGTAGTTTTACGCCCTGCCTTACCATGATCGCGTTTATGTTGAACATAAAACATTCTTCTCTCTTCCACTTACATAATTTGATAGTTTAGGCTAAGCTGACTATCATATAAATATGTAGAACTAGCATTTGCCCGCGGCTTCGCCCGCGTACTAAACGTAATTCTTAACCGTCTACAAAAAAGAGGTTCTCTGTTTGACCCGTATATATGTATGTACGTATGTAGGTATGTATGTATGTATGTTTGTCCACGATTATCTCGCGTTTGGTTGAACCGATTTATATTGTTGCCAGAAAAGTAGTTGTTACATTCTGGGGGTTTCGGTATACAAAGTTTGGTAATTGTGATTCATTAACAGGAGCATCCAAAAATAAAATTTGGCCTCACTTCCATTCGCACTCCTTACTGTCAGTCCGTCTTACAACACTTACAACCGAGTTGCTTTTACTGGACCGATTGAATTGCAATTTGGCACAAACTATCAAGAATTTAGAGCGCTCGTGGCCCAGCGGCACCCACCTACCGCGTGCGGTATGCGAGGTTAAGCGATGTGGGTGCAGGTCAGTTCTTGGATGGGTGACCGCTTTGAGTGGTTACTAACTGAGCGCTCTCATGCTTTGGAAGGTACGTTAAGCCGTTGATCCCGGCTGCTGTCTACGACATCAGTCGTTAAGCCAAATTAGAGGCCTTCGGGCGGCTTGAGAACTTCTAACAGTCAAGTTGCCCACTCACTTGTCACATCAATCACACGCCCGTAGGGAGTACCCATCGCTACCCTACACGTGACCCCTGGGTGGTGCTAAAAGTGCAACAAAACTGGCAACCGTACTTGTGTTCTCGAAGATCTCACGGTTCTAAAATAAATACCATACGATTATTATTATAGTTCCATAGGTTCTCTGAAATGGTGCCTAATCCGGCACTACATTGTTTACAGTAAAACTAATTTACTGCTGCTTTACGCATTTTGAGCTTTAAGTTGACAGTTTTCTTAAATATCCGACAGCCTTTATGGTATTATAACAAACTGCCAAGATAAGGCTCAAAATGCATAAAGCCGCAGTAAATTAGTTTTACTGTAAACAATGTTGTGCCGGACTTGGTACCATTTCAGAGAACCTACGGAACTTGGCAAAAATAACCTAAAGGTTGATTTAAATGAAAAAAAATATCGAAACCTCTATGTCGTTTATAAAAGCCAATCCATAGATACCCCACACGCCTATATAACACGTATGTAACATTAAACTTTTATTTTACAATCCCTGGCATGTATTGAGTGCCAAATTTTACCTCAGATTCGTATTAAGAGACCTCTCGGACGCTCAGATATCGATTTTGAACGAAATCGGGACGAAAAAAAATAAAATGAATATGGCCACCACTTTTACAAATTTTACCTCGGATTCGTATTAAGAGACCTCTCGGACACTCAGATATCGATTTTGAACGAAATCAGGACGGAAATTAAGAAAATCAACATGGTCGCCACTTTTTCCGAATTTTACCTTAAATTCATATTAGGGGACCTCTCGGACACTCAGATATCGATTTTGAACGAAAGTGGGTTGCAAATAAAGAAACTCAATATGGCTCCCACTTTTTCCAAATTTTACCTCGGATTCGTATGAAGAATTCTCTCGGACGCTCAGATATCGATTTTGAACAAAATCGTGACGGAAATGATAAAAATTAATATGGCCGCCACTTTTTCAAAATTTTACCTCGGATTCGTATTAAGAGACCTCTCGGACGCTCAGATATCGATTATGAACGAAATTGGGACGAAAAAAAAGGAAATCTATATGGCCGCCACTTTTACAAATTTTACCTTGGATTCGTATTTAGAGACCTCTCGGACACTCAGATATCGATTATGAACGAAATCGGGACTGAAATGAAGAAAATCAATATGGTCGGCACTTTTTCCGAATTTTACCTCAAATTCGTATTAGGGGACCTCTCGGTCACTCAGATATCAATTTTGAACGAAATCGGGTTGCAAATAAAGAAATTCAATATGGCTCCCACTTTTTTCAAATTTTACCTCGGATTCGTATGAAGAATTCTCTCGGACGCTCAGATATCGATTTTGAACGAAATCGTGACGGAAATGATAAAAATTAATATGGCTGCCACTTTTTCCAAATTTTACCTCGGATTCGTATTAAGAATTCTCTCGGACGCTCCGATATCGATTATGAACGAAATCGTGACGGAAATGATAAAAATGAATATGGCTGCCACTTTTTCCAAATTTTACCTCGGATTCGTATTAGGGGATCTTTCGGACGCTCGGATATCGATTTTGAACAAAATTAGGAAGAAGATGAAAAAATCAATATGGCTGCGACTTTTTCAAAATTTTACCTCGGATTCGTATTAAGAATTCTCTCGGACGCTCAGATATCGATTTTGAACGAAATCGTGACGGAAATGATAAGAATGAATATGGCCGCCACTTTTTCTAAATTTTACCTCGGATTCGTATTAGAGACCTCTCGGACGCTCAGATATCGATTATGAATGAAATTGGGAAGGAAATGAAGAAAATCAATATGTCTGCGACTTTTTCCAAATTTTACCTCGGAGTCGTATTTAGAAACCTCTCGGATGCTCAGATATCGATTTTTTACGAAATCGGGAAAGATTGAAGAAAATCAATATGGCCGCCACTTTTTCCAAATTTTGCCTTGGAGTCGTATTAGGGGACCTCTCGGACGCTCAGATATCGATTTTGAACGAAATCGGGACGGATATGAAGAAAATCAATATGTCCGTTACTTTATTCAAAGTTTAGGTACCTCGGATTCCTATTAAGAGTCCTCCGGACGCTCAAATATCAATTTATGTTGAAGTCGTATCGGACGGCACTGATTAATAAAATCAATTACAATACATTGAATCAAAAAAGGTCGTATCTTCATAGGAAACTCACGGCACTTCATGCACCTTTAGACCTTATAAGGAACCTACATGCCGAATTTGGTATCTCTCAAACCAGCAGGTTGGGCTGTGCGTCGATATGTCACTCACTTAGTCAGTCAGTTTTTTCTTGCAATTTGGCACCAACTTTTAAAAGTTTTCATGTCCGCAATATTAAATTTTAAAATCAATGCCATTTCTGAAATTAACGACCCAAAAAACCATAAAAATGATACCCATACTAATATTTAGACATTCCAACCCCCTCGGACCCCAACAGAGGGGATGGTATTTCACGTCATCCACGTGGGATTTTAAAATCATTGTTGTTTTCGTAATCAGCAGCCCAATAAACCATAGAAACAACACCCATATCGATTTTCATAATTTGTCACCACATTTCCCCCTTTTAGGGGTTGATTTCTCAAAAAACCTGAAACACATGTTCACTCATTGATCGTTAAAAAAACTCCTGTGAAGTTTCGAATAAAATAATCCAACTAATCTTGATTCAAACTTCGGACCCCCATTTCACCCCCTTAGGGGTTGAATTTTGAAAAATCCTTTCTTAATGCACCTCAATACCTTAAATGGAACCTGCATACTGAATTTGGAATCTCTAGAACCAGCAGTTTGGGTTGTGCGTTGATATGTCACTCACTCAGTCAGTCAGTTATTTCTTGAAATTTGGCACAAACTTTCAAAAGTTGTCATGTCCACAATATTAAATTTCAAAACCGATGCCATTTTCGTAATTAACGTCCCAAAAAACCATAAAAACGACACCCATATTAATATTTAGACATTTCATCCCCCTCGCACCCCAACAGGGGGGATGGTATTTCACGTCCTCCACGTGAGATTTTAAAATCATTGTTGTTTTCGTTATCAGCGACCCGGTATATCATAAAAACAATACCCATGTCGATTTTCAGAATTTGTCACCACCTTTCCCCCTTTTAGGGGTAGATTTCTCAAAAAACTTGAAACACGTATTTACTCATTTATCGTTAGAAATACTCCTGTGAAGTTTCGAATAAAATAGTCCAACTAATCTTGTTTCCACATACAAACTTCGGACCCCCATTTCGCCCCCTTAGGGGTTGAATTTTGAAAAATCCTTTCTTAGTGCACCCCTAGACCTTATAAGGAACCTACGTGCCAAATTTGGAATCTCTAGGACCAGCGGTTTGGGCTGTGCGTTGATATGTCAGTCAGTCAGTCAGTCAGTCAGTCAGTTTCTTCTTTTATATATTTAGATAGATAGATACGAGTAAGTATCGTGTGTCCCAAATATTTTGTTCATTCGTGTTCAAGTGTGGTGTCGTGGTGGTTGTGTCGTCAAGCGCCTTTTTTTTTTTGACCCAGAGAAATGCGTTACGCATACCAATACGTAATGTGAGGCCTGCGGGGACAAGCCAGATATTACGCATTAGTTATGTGGGACTCTCCGGTCCAAACGAGGACCAGCCTACCCACTAAAACTCTGGGATGCTGCCTCCACCGTGCCCGAGTGGTGATGCCACGGGATCGCGAACATTTCACCACGACATCACCGGCACCATCGCCCTAAGGTGAACCCTCACCAAAAAGGCACACTGTAGCATGACCAGTGTGCCTTCCCGCACCGACCTTCCTACACCCCGGGAAGGTTAGGGACCAGCACCGACACACGGTGATCTGGTCCAACCCGCGCCACGGCACCGGGAGGACAAACGCCCCTACCCCGGCGCCCAGCGGGAGGACAAACGCCCCTACCCCGCAGCCCTCCGCAGCCGAAGCCGCCGGCCCCCCCAGTGGGCCGTGTAATTTTTTATAGAGGTTTTCTTCCTCGCGACTGCAAGCCTACCGCAAGCGGGGTCTTCACAGTCCCCGGTCCGGACATCATCGGCCCTCTGCCTAGTCGGGATTACGGGGCCGTTATATTTGACGAGGCAAACGGTCGGTGCCTCGAACCGCACTACGCCGCCGAAGCGGCCCACCTTCGTCGGACCTGGGGATTTCTCCGTGGAGAAGTCCTTGGTCCGATACCCTCCTCCCCCCCTGACAGGTTATTGGTAGCCCGACAAGTGATCACTTAGGGTCCACTAAATGATCACTTGCCGTGCCTCCAGGACGCACCGGCCAAGACTCTACCCTTACCTGCGGATCATCCGGATCAACAGGTATTGGTAGAGCCCGGACACTCGAGGAGGTTGTAGTCAAGCGCCTGGCTTAACCATTAGAGTGGCGAAAGGCTATGAGCCTTTGAAGAAAATACAAAGGGGGTAGCTAGTAGTAGCGGCTCAGAATGCAAGGCTAAGCATAAGCATTCGCTATGATGATGTAGTTGTCTGAGTGGCCTAGTGGTAAAGGCGCTGGTCCGGCAAACCAGAGGCACGGGTTATATTCCCGTCTCAGGCTGCGTGCGAAGTCACGTTTCATTTTTCTTCGTATTTGTTCTCTGTAGGTACCAAATAATAGTTTGTTATGTTCAAAAAAAGTAACTTTTTAAATGTTCATCCAGTTACGTAACTAATGCTACAACTCTTCCATAATTGTCCTAATATTCATCTGCAGGTTTCTACTCGTATACTAGTACGCTCATATTGCAAGCAACGACAAAGGAACTCTCAAACAGTAAGCCCGAGACAAATGCTTGCATTTTGCATGCAATTTGTCGGCCGGGAATCGAACACTTCGCTCGGCAGACATAAATGGATTCCTTTGGTCTTACGTTTATAGCGAATTTCGTATTTTCAACATTTCTGGGGCGTGTAAAGTGTAATATTCTTGTTATTCAATTGTAGTTGCAGCTCACCTTTTATTTATTTATGCAAAGCGATACTAGTATTAGGGGGAGTTTGTAGATACTCGTATTGTATTGACAATGCACCAATTCTGTGTTGAGGGGAAACGGACCTTTTTACATACACACACTTCAACCCATGGAATCTTTTTCCAAAACTACACACCAAACAAAACGTACTTATAAATTAAGCGATTTCCTGACTTCGCGACGGGAGCGATATGTCATAAGTATTTTGCTCTTTGACGTGAGCTTACCTAAGTGAAAATTCCTCACTTGACGAAATACTGTCAGTATTACGTTCGCGCAGTAGTGATACCATGCGCAGAAGCGGGGCAGTACTGCATTCGTATTGGTTGACCCTGACAGATATCCTGTTTTCTCATATCGTAACCCGCATCGACAAAACAGGAAGGCGCCTTACATTATTATTTGATTACTGCCGCGTATAAAAGTTCTCCAAATTCGATAATATAAATCAAGCTATTAACGGTAAACATATTCCTCAGGCCGCGTTTACGCGCATTATGCTGCACGTTAAGCTTATTCGATTTCCATATATAGCAGACGCACTACCTAGGTAGTGCGAACGTGCGCGGAAACTCACGCGTTTGCGCGGCGACTTTTTAGTGCTACAAACACGATAAAGCATCTATACCGCCTATCCATGGCTAATGTCGCGATTCAGTCGAGCGTTAATGATACTCGCGATTTTGTCGCTGCAAAAAGTCACCTTTCGAGTAGTGGAATGTTTTAGTTTGAATAATGTACGTTTCGTCGTATAACGTTTACCAATTGTTTTATTGAATAGAGTTTCATTTTGTAACCATGAAATATAATTAACAACGTGGGAAGCGCAATATATATGGATATTTTGCGCTGCAACAAGTAAACGCACTTAATTTCACCAATTCAGTATCTAATCGTAAAAAGAACCACCTTGCCTATGGCTAGTTAATTAGTGCCAAAGAATATAATACTAACCAAAAATCCTGAAAAACCAATTAACAATTGGTCTAAGATCCCACTATACAACGACCTTCACCGAGCTGGTTAATGGATGAAAAGTATTTTATATTCAATTAAATATGTCAATAAATATATTGCAAATGGGTTGTCTAAAAAATTCATTCAAAAATATGTATATACTAATTTCATACCAATCGAAAGTATGAAGCCCGTAGAATATGCACCACAGAACTTCGCTGAGACCTCTTTGTCGCACGTATTCACTCGCAGCAATATTTCACTTTTTAAAACTCGACAACCGGAATTTAGGACTGATTTTTCGCAGACAACCCTATACCACCGTGTTCGTAATGCAATAATCTTTATTTTAATATACCTAACTTTAATTCATTAACCAGACCGGTGCAAGTTACTAGTACCTGTTTATACCTGCCTGCCCAAGAGTTGTGACGGGAAAAAATAGTCAACTTAACGTTTATATATTCTATGGGCTTCATACTTTCAATTGATATGGAATTTGTTCATTAACCAAACCAGTGAAATGTTATAAGAAAATCGGTTTTTTATTGTTAATTAATCATATTCTGGACTGAAATTTTTTAGACAATGAATATGAAATATTTTTCATCCATTAACCAGCTCGGTGAAGGTCGTTGTTATTGCGGGATCTTATACTAAAGGTACCTACGCTGCAGGGAAAAATAACAACTAAGACTTTATAGTCTTAACCCATTATTCATAAACGTCCATCAAGTCTACAATATATTAGTTAACAAGCCGCTAAAGTTGGTTTATCCTTATCTGTCACTTTGACATTTATGTTTGAGAGAAAGGGACAAAAAAAATTTTAGTTAACAGAGGTTTGTTAAATTTTATGAATAAGGGGGTTAGTTGTTATTTTTCACACTATCATCACTTTCTGTGATAACTATTAATTTCATCTGCTTATTGGCTGACGGCTAAATTTTTTTGTTACCCTACTTCAAATATATATTTATTTATTGTCAGGAGAACCAAGTAAAACACACAATAGATGTCAAACTAAATAAAACAACGTAAACAATACAAACACGCACACAACATCAACACAAACAAAATCACAACGACAATACAACCAACAACATAACACAACAATAACAACAAAAAGAGCCAATTACAGGGTCTCATTATTTATTTTTATTACACAGAGACGGAAGGAGCCGGGCGGGGGTGTACTGTGCTGCTAACGCGTGCATTGAACAAGTCATCCAGCACGGAGAAGTGGACGTGTTTCAGGCCGTCAAGACCGTGAGACGCCACCGCCCGCAGCTCGTTGAGAACATGGTCAGTATTTATAAGGTTATAATATATGTCAAGCAGATAGTTAGTGTGAGCCTTATTAAAGATGAAGATAACCGAGCATTTCTGTCCACAGACTGAATACAAATACTGCTACGACCTAGTGCTCCATTACGTCCTTCACTATTTGAATGAAGACATGAACCAAAAGAAGTGAGAGTGCGAACTCAAGGGCGAGCCCTGGTTCATCGAGTTTGGACGCGGCGCGGCGCTCCCCACGACACCCGAGGAGACCAGCCCTTCGGCGGCGCCGAAGGACAAGCGGCCGGCGCGCCCGCGGCGCGGACTCTCGCTGGACAGGCTGCTGCCCACGGTTGCGCGTCCGTCGCTGCCGCACGCCGCCACCGTCGACCCGCCGCGCCGCGCCCGCCGCGACCGCCCGCCGCTCCGCCGCTCCATTCGCCTTGAGGACGAGGACGCCGCCGCTGACGAGCGACGCCGCGTCTTCGTCCACGGACCCCGCGCGCCGTCGTTCGACGAGGGCGATGCCAGCGATGAACATGAGGAGTGCGACTGTGCCCACAGCTCGTTCGAGCGCTCGGGCCAATCGGCTGACACCGCTGAGGACGACGAATATGAACCAGAGCTCGCCGCCACCCCGCCCCCGGTCGAGCCGCGGCCGGTATCGCGTCCGCACCTACGCGGCGTGTCCTCCGACCGCGTGCTCGTGGATACGCGAGATGCCTCACCCGCTGTTCGCGGCCCGTCTCGCGCTCATTCCCAGGGCGTTTTCGAGAGACGCTTGCCGAAGATTTACAAATTTGGTCTGGACAAGGCGAAACGGGCCAGTTCGAGCGCGCTGTACGAGCGGGCCGAGCGGTCACCGACCGAGGCTTTTTACAACGCTACGGGTTCCACCCGTTTGAGTTCACAGGAGCTATTTGAAAAGTTTTGCTCGGAGGAGTTCACTTCGTTGTACGGACGAGAGATGGATCGGCGCCGCCGGCCGCCACATTCGAAGTCGACGGGGAGCAGTGGGTCGGATGTGCGGCACGAGCGCGCGTGCTGCCGCCGCGCACCGTGCGGTTCGCAGCCCGCGCTAGGCCGCCGGCACATTTGCCGTGCGCCACGCTCCGACCGCTCCACTGACTCCGAGGAAACGTCGCCCCGCCGCTCCACTCTGCGCCCGCTGCCCCTCGACATGGAAGAACAAGACGGCGACGACTGCTCTCGCTCTGCGCCACCCATGAGCCCGGACCGCTTTGAAGCTCGTTTTACCTTCGACATCTCGGAACGCAGCGAAGCACCATCCATCCGCGATGAAACTCCGTCCGACGCAACCGAAACGCGAAACCTCACTCTCTATGAGGAACCGCAATCGGATCGCACGAGTCTTTGCGAACTGTACGATGCTGCATTTACGTCACATCGGCCGTCGTTCCGGCGCGAAGGATCACGCCGACGCGGGCCCTTCGACCTTAGTGCGCTAGATTTCCGCGCTATCGATGACGAAAGTCCGCGCAGCAGTCGCCGCACGTCGCAGAGGAGCGCGGCTGACGATACTCTGCGGCAGAACTCCGAAACCCGCAGCTGGGCGTCCGACTCCGTATTTGCGACCCCTGAGCGACGAGCGCCCGATACATCACCATCCTCGGCCGATACGCGTCACTATCAGACAGCACAGGGCGACTCGGTGCGCGCCGATTCGGCAGCGGCCGACTCAACTCTCGCCGACACGACCGTCGTGGACGAAGAGCCGAACAGCGTAATCGAGCGGTCGGAGTACGTGCTAGCCCTAAAGCTCGGGCGCATCGAGCTGGATGATCTTTCGGAGCGGCCGGCGTCCACGCCCGCGGCGGACGGCGCGCGTCTATCTAGCCGGCCCTCAATGCACAAGCTGGAGCCGCTGTCACCGGAGCGGCTAGCGGGCGGCGCGGGCAGCGAGGGCGACGCGAGTTCTGTCCGCTCGAGCGCTGCACGGCGGCGTCGCGGCGCCAGTGAGCCGCGGCGCTCGACGCGCTGCTTCCCGCTCTGATGGCGCGCGGCGGCGCCGGGCCCCCCGCGCCGCAGCCGCCGCCGCGCCCCCTCGTGCCTTCCCGCCGCGCGCCCTGCACCCCGCCCCTGCCGCGCGCCACCGACTGGAGCGCCCGCTCCTCTTAGATCTAGACGCTCGTACTCGTAGTGTCCTTAAACTATTAAGAGGTCCCGTGTAGGTATAGCTTAGCGGACCGCCCCTAATCTAGTCTCGCCGTTTGGTGAGTTTTTTACCCTTAGCATCGTTAAGAGACGTCTAGACTCGCCTATTCGAATCGTAACTGCCAATTGACTCGAAACTGTACATTTTCTTACTTCGACTAGTTTATAGCGCCGTCTTTATAGTCCTAGTCCTAGGAGGTACTTAAGGTAGGCAGTGCCTAAAACGACGTGCGTAGAGCGTAGATTCTAAATTTCTTAGATAGAAAATTGTACCCGGGTGGGACGCGCCGCGCAGCCCGGGCACAGTCCACGACTGACACAGGGTCATCGTTAGCTACCTAAGGAACTAAAAGTAGTGTATCGTGCCGCAACCGCAACGCAACTCGCGTGCCACACTCACTAGCTAGCCTCTATACGATTAATTACTAAAGTCTTTATTTATAGCCGACTCCATTTAAGAACATATGTATTTACAAAAATAAAACTATATAACAGTAGGTAGCCCCTCAGAAATTAAATTTATTAGATAGTTTTTTTAATACAGACGCCCTATTACAGTTATTTTTTATAAAGCTAAGCGTACTTAATATATATACGGCAAATATAAATCAAAACGTATTTATATTTTATAAAGTGTCCTAAGATATTGTGTTTCTATATATTGATGTTCGTAATGTTTCGATGTTGTTGAAATGTGTTCGACACTCGCTTTCGTTATCCTTCGTGAGATATATCGTATATATATTCCTCCTTTACGCCAGAACGGTGTTTAGAACGGACCCATTTCTCGCGCTAGAGATACAATCGAATCCTTGATAAAACGACACCACATGTATAGAATAAATGCGTCGAACGCTCTCCGATACGCACCTATTTTTTCCAAGAAAATGCGAAGTAAAAGAGCGTCCATTTCCTACTTTTATCAAAATATCATGGGTCAGGTTCGACTGTCTCTTTAGTACGAGTATTGCGCCCTTATTCGTGTATGTGTGATAATGTCCAGAGATGAAAATATTTATTGAATGTTATGTCCGTAGTTGAATCGTGCCAATTATAAATTACTTTTAATATTTTGTGTACTTTAGTGCAGAATTATATAACGGGCTTGAAGTCCTTTTTTTGTATATGAGATATTTCATATTACCCTTATTTATTAACTCTTTATATTTAAAGATAAACTAGCATTGGAAAGAGAATTAATTATAAATCTTATGTAATGCTTGATTTGTAGCTTATATATTTGGAAAGGGTGTTTAAGAGGGTAAAATGTTTTAAGGTTTTCCCTGTTGGTTCCATAATGTTTATTATAATGTATTTTGGTGAAGGTAAACCCTCGTTGCCTCCGTTTACTTGTATCGATAAAGAACGCTGGCGTTCTATCGTTTTTAAAGTGGTTAATATGTAAATAGGAAATTTAGTTAGATATATAAATTACTTTTATTTCGGGGCTGTTCCCTTTGTTTATTCCTTTAAAAATGCTGAATTTAGCTGTATTTATTATTTGAATCTTCTTATAGTCAGATAATTAGCAATTTTAGTTAAGTACTAAATAGGATTGTGCCAATACAATGCTTAGCTAAGCTTAAACCATGTTGCTGTGGTTATTATTTGTATTTATTTATACGGCACTATTTGTATAATATGAGTAAGAACAAAGTAATTTAGCTAGGACTTATGTGTCCTTCATTTTACGTATTTACAGAATTTTATTTTTCATTAAAATAAGCTAAACACGATTTGACGATTGCAACTCGTATACCTATATTGAGTTAATAGTTTTTCTTCTTATTTCTATTTGTAAAGTAAATTTCGAGGTTACTTACTTATATTATACCTAATTTACGAGACTACCTCTGCGAAAACTTGAAACTAGTACCTATTGGTTTAACAACATGCCTACCGTTTTATTCGGACCGTTCCTACGGATAAGAGTATAGACGTCAAAAGGAGCGAACGGGGGAGCCCGGCATATTACTAAAAACCCCGTCTGAGATTCAAGATTCAAACATTGATTCATAACAAACACAATACGCCATATTATACAAAAACATAGATAATAACGGTGAAGTCACGATAAGGACCCTCCCAGCATATGCTGGCTTTACAGCTGGATCTGATCTACGCCCTCGTCCTGCACCCTTAATGCCTCATTACACTAGCGATTTGCAAGCCACGCGATCACTGAGCTTGCTCGCCGCAGTTATGTAGCGTGGCGCCGCGGCGAGTACGCTAAGTAACCGCGGCGAGCATTCTGTGCGAACGCGGCGCGCACGCTGCGAAACCGTGGCGAGCACGCTCACTGATTGATCGCAAATCGCCAGTGTGATAAGGCCTATAAGAACCACGGCGCGCACGCTGCGTAACCGTGGCGAGCACACTCGCTGATTGGGTGCATCGCAAATCGCTAGTGTGATAAGATAAGGCCCATAACACGCCTAGGAGGGGCCTAAGCTGCGCGCCGCATATTGACCGTCTTGAATTAAACGGAAGGTCCATAGAATCTGATTTGAATTACATATAATATAGATTAATGAAATACTTATAAATGTGGCAAATAGTTTAAGATAATCATTATCCAATTGATAAAAAATATTGAAGATTTTGTTTGATATTCATATTTTATAGCATATTTTTGGATGGGTATCCCATGGCTGAATTAACTTGTTTATGCTAGTGTATATTTAATATATTATTGTAATGTCCCACGCACAACCTTTGTCCTATGTACTCATATATTATATACTTACTATGGAGTAGAATATTAATTTGATATCCTTCAAAAAAGTTTGTATGTTCTCGGGATTGTTACTAAGGAAGGATGTAGTCTATGTTTTATTGAAAGATATAGTGTGCTTAATCCCCTTCTGTTTTATATATACAATATAGGGTAAAACACCCGGTTATTGGAACTTAGTTATCAAAGAATCATCAACATTACAATCGTACAAACTATCTCGACATACAATTCAAAAATCGCATTCAAATCGGTTCATTCGTATTGCAGCTACGTCCCCACAGACAGAAACACAAAAAGTATATAAAAATATTTTCAGAAGTAGACTGCCTAGTCGGAGTCACTCGACAGTTTTCGGTACAGTGTGCATTTTTTATTTAACCGACTTATCAAACTTCGAAATCGTATGCAGAAGGTATCATTGTAAATATTCTATTTACCAGCAGACAAGCGTAGGCCATTAGTTTACATTTATGATGCCTAATTCCATCACCGACCTGATGAAACTGATCTTGTTCATTCTGAATTTAGATCGTAGATGAGATTTTTTTTATACCTTGTGGGTTGCAAACAAGCGTACGGCCCGCCTAATCGCAAGCGTTTGCTGCTGCCTCCATTCTTGGGCGCTTAGACGCGCTCATAGACGTAGCGGAATGTGCCGGTCGTGAACTCTCGTAGCACTTCGTAACCGTCTCTACGAACCGACTTAGCCTTACTCCTCGAACACTTTCAGCGGGCGTATGAGGGTTGCCATTTTATCACTTATCGTTGTGGATAAGACGGCCGGCACTTTCGTACTCACATACTTGTCAGAACGTGACGAATTATCGACTACGATAAGTGATAAAATGGCAACCATCATACCACTGCCGAGCCGAGAAGCCGATTGTCCGGCTCTGTTTGTAGCTACTACGCGCTACTTACGGCGAATACGTGGCTACGGCCTACGAGCGTAGCTCATAGTGCTTGGCGAACATGAATGTGTTCACTGCCAACTATTTCGTAGCACTACGTAGCCGATAACGTGCAAATAACCATATTATGTGGTGAAAAGCGCCTACGGCGCGGCCGGGTTCTTATTGCTCTGGAACTTCGATCAATAATAAACTCTGAAAGTGTAGAACTGTTTAGCGTTCTGTATAGATAGGGTACCAACGGAACCCTATTATTAATCGTACGCTATTCGTCCATCGGCGGACTGTATCTTTTGAACCATAATAGGTAGACAAAACGAAACATGAAAATTTTATTTTTATTCATATAACAACCTAAAGAACTTGGTGAATCACATACAAAACACAATCAAGCAAATAAATAGACATTAATTAAAAACTAAACTAACTAAATGATTTTTGTACGGAATATATATTACTGTTTCTGCCATAACAAAAAAAAATATTTCAATTAAATTATATTGAATTGTAAAATCAGCGGAGTTTGCATTGTTACAGACGATTCCTCGTTGAACTCAGGGAGTAGAATCCTAGTTTTAAGGATACTATGGGAAAAGATATTTTTATTAAATAAATATTTGTGTATTTGTACGCCACGTTTGAAAATAGTAGGTATTTAGTTTGTATGAAAAATGTATCATGAAAAAAAATAACTTTGATTAATTCTGTCCCGGAGCAAAGTCGATCTTTGTATTGAAAGTCGAATGCACCTTCCATGTTTTCGTTCTGCAGTCGTATAAATTTATTGTCGTATTTGACAAATCAAATTTGACAGTTTCCATATAAAAACGGGTGAGGTGTGAGGTAGCAGCAGGTGAGGACAAATAGGTTTGTGAATAACACCCCTGGTATTTATTTGGATGGTCGTTCATTATTGGTCGACTTAATTTTGAAATATTGTCAGTCAATTGTGCCTAATATACAACATCATGAAATAAATATATTATGCAACATTACTCACGACATCTTTTATGCAACTATATTGTCACGGCGTTTCTTCTCGACAGTGTTCTTCTTTTTCAGAAGTTTGCAGAATAAAATACCTACATTTATTTCATTTAAAACTAAAAGAAGTTTGTGATGTTGTAATATATTTCGAGATATTTTAGGATAGGAGCACTTACCCTACTAGTTTGCTTACCCCACTTGCCCCGACCGACCCCAAATGCTTGTTACCGTTGTGTTTTAGATAACCCATATTATTTAGCAAAATATTCGTATTGCAAATACATGTAACGCTTAAAACATTGTACATATAAATATCATGTACACCGTTATTTTCAATGTTAAATACTTAATGTTTTTACGTAATTACGCTTAATTGTAAGTTAAAATTTCATGTGGACCATTTTACGAAGTTTCTTTACTAACTAGAGAGACTAGAAATTTCTACAAATTGCCAATGTCTTGTCTTGTGGCGTTCCTTTAAAATAATGAGTCTGCTGTAACTATGTAGTTTCACTATGGAGAGGTCCCTGTATCATTCATTTCGTATGGAATTTATACCCTTGTTTAACACAATAGCGCCATTTATGAACTAAACAACAGTATTTTATGCAATTGTTATAAAAAATATTAAAATAAAAACAGCAACTACCGATCATAAGCAGTTTGTTGGCATTGCGCTCCCTAAAAGATTACTATATAACACTTTTTAAGTGGAGTACATACCGCGCTTAGACCACGAGGCTTGCCGAGTGGTCTAAGCAAAGTACGAGACTCAATGCTAATTATATAACTATTGTACGAGTATACAATACTTTTTCCACGTGTCAACCGAAATTAATGAAAACTAAAATAATTAAACATACTATGTAGTCCTGCGGAAACGAAGTGCAGGCCCAACGGGTCAGCTGTCTTTTCGTGCAGGCCCACCCGTAGTGATTATATTCTCATTGGGCCCATCGTCCATAGCGACACGTTATTGTTCAATTTCATTATAGTTAACTAACCGTGACACGTTCAATTTAGTTCGCTACAGAGTTGTCAAGCTTGTGATTGTAGTTTGGCCTACGAAATTTAAATTCAAACATTAAAGTCGACGAGTAGAAAAAACTTTTCTATAGATGGCGTCAATGTTTTAAGCAGAGCTCTGAATGTCACAACTTCATAATATCGGCATAAAGTCCTCTCCACAGTGAAACTACTTACAGAAGACACATAATTTTAAAATACGCCAAAATGTATAAACATCGGCAATCTATATAATTAACTAGTTTCTGGTAACTAGAAACGTCACACGTTAATTACGTGCTTTTTTGTATTATAAGTATCTTGTATGTACTAGAATGGAATTTTGCGCACCGACCATCTTTTACGTAAATAAATGACATAGAATGACTTTGGAGTCCAAATATCTATGAAAATTATTATACCAAACTATTGTATACCACATACATAGTGAAGAATTTGATTAGACATAGGAGCTGTAACTAACTTATAAGAACATATAAATTATATTATATCTACCTATAGAAGCATTGTGATTTCAAGTTTTCAACTTCCAAAGTATTGTAATATAACTTATTGAGATATTGTTGTCATGAATGTTATTTGAAGTGTAATTTTAAAATTTATACATGGAACTTAATGGAAAATATATTTATTTGTTGTATAAATTATGGATTTTAATTAACTTCATCTTTACACTACCTGGTGACATACAGCGTGTGCTTTTCATGTGACATTATATGTACGCGGTGCAGTGTCGTTGCAGGGCGGAGGCGGTTTTGCGGTAAAGCAAACGCGGGCCGGGACACGTCGCACTAAAAAACTACGCTGTATTCGGTAGCGCGGTAGAGCGGAGACGGCGTGTGTGACATATGAAGCGGTAATCGACAGTCGACAGTTTCGGAAAGATCAAAGATGCAAAATCGCCTCCGCACTGCATCGCGCCGCACCTGCTCTGTGCTTTTCTAGCTTTAAATGTAGGAGACTGGACAATTGCGAGAGGTCGCCAGCCTCTATCATGAGGGATGGACTATGATTAAGAACAATAGGGTGTCATACGGTACAATACGATACAAAATATTCATTATTGCTCACCAAAATTAGTAGGTACACGAAAAACAAGATCAAATTAAATATGTGAAATAATAGACAAAGTGACTTTCAGACAACCTTTGGCGTAACTATTTTTTAAGGTTTACTCCAGCAACGATGAAATGCGACACACATACAGGTAAATTACTTTCGACACACGTACACGTTGATGTATACAGACACACGTTAACGTGTATGTAAGGCTGACTACGGAGGTCACAACTACAAATGCAAAAACGTCTCGAAAGTAATTTACCTGTAGTATTTGTTTGACACTTATAAGAGAGGATCAAATGTCATTGATATGAGTTGTTACAGCTATAACCAATCCAAGCAATCTGAAAAGCACAATTACAATTAGCGACAGACAAAACTTGATTGGTCCAATTCAGAAAGGTTATTGATACCTACAAAGAAAACTCGATACTCATCCATTGCACTATAATAACTACGGTAATAACACATACAATATAAAATTCACGAATTAAGATATTTTTTGACAAACTTGCTTGTCTAACTTACTTAATTTTAAAATCTGTTAGGAAACTGTGAACACGGTGTATACCGAGGGCCTATCACGACTGCGGTTTCGCTCTACGCTACACATAAATTAATTTGCTCGGGACCTCACCGAGTTGAGACATTCGCTGCAAATTATGCTCAAGTTTACCACGGGATAAGCCTTCACAAAGCTTTTACGACATAACTACAGTAAGATTACTTTGAGCTCTCTGACATATGCTCTTATTCCATTCGATAGTCTACTTTAACACCAGTGTAATAGAGTTTCTATTACAAACATACGATTTTCATACAGTGTCTGTGTATTAGAAACTCTATATTACATTAAATTAATTTTATATTAAGCAGTAACGCTGCTAACGAAAATTCCGAATGTCAAATTAAAGGGAAAAATTACAAAATTTAATGCTCCGAGCAGGATTCGAACCTGCGTCATCTGGCATACGCGGCCAAGCGGCATCTGGGTTGGCGCATCGTTACTGACGATTTCTCAATGTAATTTAAGACGTTGGTGCCGTTAATAGAAGTCTAAAGCTGGGTTGCACCGACTTACGATCACACACTGATCATCGTTAAATATGGCGGCGGCAGCTGTCATCCCATAGAAACTTGTCAAACTTTCCATACATTGAAATTTTAACGAACTCAGCTTACGACTACAGACGATTTGGTGCAACCCAGCCTAAGTCTTCTACAGTAGATGTAGCTGTACGCCTCCCTAAGGCGTTGTAAGAGGAAACTAGTGATTTCATGCACAAGCTTGGTTGTTCCGATAGCTCAGAGGCTTGTGCGATTGGCCGCGTTTGCCAGATGTCGCAGGTTCGAATCCTGCTCGGAGCATATTTTTTTTTATTTTTTTGATATTCTATTTCATTAGTGTTGAAGGAGAATATCCAATGGAATACGAGCATATGTCAGTGTCATACTTCACTGCCTAATACCTTCCATTAAGTAATTTACCTGTGCAGGTGATGTTTTTTTATTTATTTAAGAACACGAAATGTACAGTAGTTAAAGTTTCGCTAAACTGTGAAACAGTTTGTCGGCTATGCGTTCAACTATGATTTCGACGCAATGAGTGACTTGCCTACTATCGTTAGCTAAGTAACTGAGTACCTGCGCGGATCGGCTCGCGCTAAACGGATCGTCACCAGTTAATGCCTACGATCTATTTTAGGTCAAAGTAGGGTTCATTACTGGACGCAGGTAACTAAGCAGTAAGTATGTATTATACAGGATGAAATAAAATTGACTGTTTAAATTTTCACACTGGATTCCTTAGAGAAAAATAAAAAGTTCGTGTTTTATCTTTCAGTATCTTTCAATACTAAAATATTGACACAGAGCAGCTGAAAGATATCCTAAAAAACCAAGCGTATGTGGATACTGTGGTGGCGCACGTTGTGCGGGAGGTGGCAATAACGCTCGCCCCACCCCTACGTTGAGACGCTGAGACAAACTTACGCGTTGAAAAACTTTTAATTTTTTTATGAAAGTTACAATGATATTAAAATATCGTTAGAAACTATTAAAAAAAAAACGTAAGTTGCAAATTTTCCTTCATTCACGTGGTACTTCCGGTTCGTAAACATTGTTGTAAGTCACGTTCGCGATCGCGCATTCACCCAATTATCCAAACGTTACTAATTATTTATTCGGACAGTATATTTTATTGTGAAATTTTTACCTGTGTTTTTTTTTTCAGAAATATCATCTGCCTAACCTAATGCCTGGGAAAAATTTGAACAGTCAATAAAATTTCACCCAGTAGTGAATAATCTGTTCCCATTGTGAAAGCTCGGAATACGACTAGACCTACACAGAGATGACTCGCGTCAGCCCAGATGGCTTGAGCCTGAAGCTCTGGCTATATGATTGACAGTAAGACCGTTTCACTTAAGTGACCTTGGTGTTTACAACCCTGTGTGAACACGTTGGCGGACAGTACGGCTACAGGCGTAATATGAGACCCTCGCGATACGACACTACGGCTGTGGCCGGTGATCTTCACCGCGACAAAACAGCGAGTCCTTTTACAGTCGCGAGATTTTCATATGATTATAATAAAGCGGATATCTTGTTCCGTTTTAGATGCCGCAGCAAAAGCTTTAGGGATTGCTACAATATATACTATATCATTATTAAGCTGAAGGGTTTGTTTGTTTGTTTGAACGCGCCAATCTCAGGAACTACTGGTTCGAATTGAAAAATTATTTTTGTGTTGGATAGTCCATTTATCGAGGAAGGCTTTAGGCTATTTAACGTCACGCTGCGACCAATAGGAGCGAAGACGCGGACGAAGTCGCATGCAACAGCTAGTTTTATATAAGTAGAACGTCGCGTGCTCTGACAACATACGTCTGTAGACGTAACGGCTATGGCCGTGCTGCCACAAGAGGAAGGTTTAAGTTTGTATGACATTAATTACCCACATACCTAGTACTATACTGTGGTGATGCAATATTTGATAAAACAGCGATGTGGCAGTTCGTCCACAGCAGTAAAAAATCAACAACAACATTGCGACAGAAGTGACAGTTTATACGGGAGATTTACCGATTTAGTGATATAGTAATAAATCGTATGAATAATGTAAGAGTCAATAATTAGAATTGTGCTGAGTCCGTGAACGTGCAGCCGATAGTGGGCACCGAAATTTTGCTTCTCAATATTATACATTTAGGATTATTTAATATCGACTACCCGCATTTTTTTTGATGTCTTTATATTCTATTTTATCAATCATATATATATATATATATATATATGTCTTTATAGTCTGGCGTCAAACACCGGCTATACGCTTGTAAGCACCAAGGTTTGTAAGCACCATTTTGGAAAGGGCTTGTTGTCAATCGTGACACTGTGATCAGACAGTAAAGTAAAACCAAACTATTAACAGTACTCGTTAATCTTCTTTTTTGACGACAAATAAACTTTCAGTTGCAAGAGTGAGTGCGATAGCGATACAAAGCCGATCGCGATTACTGTTTAAAAGCTGGTTATACCGAGTATTAGACGAGTAATGTGATACAATTTCGTAAACTGTTTGAGCCTAAGCTATAAATGCCAAAAGAACTAACCATGACCGCGCCACCTAGCGAAGATTGGTGGCATGATGACATCTGTTGACATCTACGGTTGACATCGTTGACATCATTTAAAAATCCAGTTTTGCATCTTAAAATTTTACGACAAAGTACAGAAAATTGTAAATATTACATTATTTGTCTTTATATTGTGTGTGTCTTTATACCCTGTTGTCACCAGTATATGTGCACATATGGAGATTCTATTAAAAACTAATTTAAAGTGTGTTATGTAGTTTGTACTTTCGTCGACTTCATCGCTACCCCCGGTGCCACCATAGCTTGATTTGCAAGAACAACTACAACCCCTCAGCTCGTTACCAGCCCCAGACTCTCGAGATTAAGCCCTAGGAAGGACTTTAGAATATGCAACACCGAGTTTAGCGTTCATATTTTTTTTATAAATAGTACTCACTATTAGAAAGCTTTCCACAAAATTTCAAGTTGCGGAGACGTATGGTTTAAGAGAAAAAAAAAAAAGTAAAGTTGAAAGTTTCTATACTAAAATCGGTAAATAATACTACGCCATGACAGTCTGACTCCGCCTTAGCTCCGGCGCTGCGGGACGAGCAGCCCTTCCGCCTTCGCGTAACAAAGCACGGTCGTCCATGCTCGGCTCCGCAGCTTCGCCTTGCTGGTCGCCTTCGGCGACCAGGCTCAGCCGCTCCACCTCGCACGGTTCCCGCGCTTTGTCACGGCGGGCGAGGGCTGCTCTCCCTTCGCGCCTCCGAATTTTTATATACAGGTAGGGCAGACAAGACCACGTGGATAGTGGGGTGCTCTGATTCGGTTTTTGATATACCTAGGCCCCAGTGACGTGAGTGACGTAATCATCTGACTGTCATGGCGTGGTGTTTATTACCGATTTTAGTATAGAAACTGTCCAATTTTTTTTTACGTTTCCGCAACTTGAAATTTTGTGGAAAGCTTTCTAATCATGAGTACTGTTTATAAAAAAAATATGAACGCTAAACTCGGTGTTGCATATTCTAAAGTTGAGCCAAGCCCTAGACTGGAGCCTTCAAGTAAGTCCCTTAGATTTACGGCAAAGTCATGTCCAGGCCCGCCACGTACAAGCCAAATGCGGTCGCGAAATTTATAATCCCATCAAAAAATGTGAAAATGGGTGCCAAGTTCAATAATAAGAATATGCGATGCTTGGTTGTCGTCTTCACCAACAAAAGAATTGAGATCTAAAATGGGTGCCAAGTCCGGCACTACATTGTTTACAGTAAAACTAATTTACTGCGGCTTAATGCATTTTGAGCTTTAACTTGGCAGTTTTCTTAAATATCCAACAGCTTTTATGGTATTATAACATACTGCATAGAAAACTGCCAATTTAAGGCTTAAAATGCATTAAGCCGCAGTAAATTTGTTTTACTGTAAACAATATATAAGTAGTGCCGGACTTGGCACCATTTCAGAGAATCTACGGAACTTAGCACCCATTTTAGATCTCAATTCTTTTGTCGGTGAAGACGACAACCAAGCATCGCATATTCTTATTATTGAACTTGGCACCCATTTTCACATTTATGTTTTTGATAGGATATCATTACTTTTTGTCAATCTTCGCCAAATAGTTGGTTCGCAACTTTTTAAGAGCGAAAGCACGAGTTACAAAATACCCAAATCGCTATAGGTGCACCTCAAATATTTAAAGAGTTCCCTAGATTTCTCCAGGACCCTATGATCAGATTCTTACCTAATAACTATGTGACTAACCCTGAAGTATACCGTTTCATATAAATAAAGAATTTTCAAAATCGGTTAATAAATGAGGGAGTTCTGAGGTAACTAGCAAAAATAATAATAATAATAAAACTATTAAAAAAAATTTTTTTTTCAGATTTTTCTGGTGTAGACACACAATTATCAAGCTGCATGCCAAATTTTAGCTTTCTAGGTCACCTGGAAGTGGGTTAGGTTTTTGATTACTAGTCAGTCAGTCAGTGGTAAAAATGCCGTTTTTTGGAATTTAATATCTCAATAACTATTAAACCTATAATTATGAAATTTGGGGTTCTAGTTGTTCTAAAGGATCTTAATACATGTACCTTTCATTTTTTTATGTTAGATAGCTTTGGAGTTATTGGGGGGTCAAAAGTGGCTCCAAACGGTTCGTGTAATATAACACACGGCTGCTGTCCGCCAGTTCCTGGGGTGAACTTGGCTGGACACGTTGTCTAGATTCCGCGCGTTCTCAATCTCAATCTCAACTCACCGCAGTGCGTTTCACGTCTCGACCGGGCAATGAACAGATAATTGACGATAAGACTATCGAGAATATACTAGTAACCTGCGGCAATTGCGTCATTACATTATTTACCTACAACCGTAGGAACATGTATGACTGTAAGTAGTACATATTTTGGTCGTAATGTTTAGCTCGAGTTTCTCAATACGAGGCTTGCACTGAAAGTGACGGGAATCGAATACTTATTAATTTATTTTTAACATGTATTATACCTTTTTATAATCTCTGAAGTTTCCTTATCTCAACACACTGGCCACTTAGAAAAAAAAAAGTATGGTTCGGTTTCAATTGTTTATTGAAGTCGTCGAGTCACTGCTTAAAATGGAATTGTGCCGTGAAAATTTCAGAGCTATGATTTTAAAAGTGGACTAACACAAAAACAATGTGAAGAGCGGATGGTTGCTGCTTTTAATATTGAAGCTCCTTCAAAGACTACAATATACAGGTGGTATTCAGAATTTCAACGTGGCCGTGTATCCCTCACCGACGAAGTGCGTGAAGGTCGACCAAAATCGGCAGTCACGCAAGAAAACGTCGATGTTGTGCGTCGTCTGATAAATGAAGACCGACATGTGACATATCGGGAAATTCAAGAGCACCTGGGTATTGGAATGAGTCAAATACAAATTATTTTAAAAGAAGAATTAGGCGTGAAAAAGTTATTTTCCCGTTGGATACCTCACCTATTGTCTGACGAGCAGAAAATAGTCCGTGTCAATTGGTGCCGCAAAACTTTGAAAAGATTTAACAAGGGACGCTCAAATGCTGTTTTTAGCATAGTATCAGGTGACGAGTCGTGGATATACGCTTATGAGCCTGAAACTAAAAACCAATCCCGAGTATGGGTCTTCGAAGACGAGCTCAAACCCACAAAAGTTGTTCGTTCTCGCAGTACGGCTAAGAAGATGGTGGCTACGTTTATCTCTAAATCTGGTCACGTAGCTACTGTGGCTCTTGAGGATCGTAGAACAGTCAATGCTGATTGGTACACCACTATTTGTTTGCCGAACGTCTTTGCTGAACTCCGAAAAACAAACCCTAGTCGTCGCATCATCCTTCACCACGACAACGCCAGCCCACACACCGCTCGGACAACAACTGAGTACCTGGACGGTGAAAAAGTCGAAATATTGGACCACCCTCCATATAGCCCTGACTTAAGTCCCAACCACTTTTTTACATTCCCCAGAATCAAGGACAAACTGCGTGGTCAGCGGTTTCAGACGCCAGAAGAAGCAGTGGAGGCCTATAAAATAGCCATTTTGTCGACCCCTACTTCAGAGTTCAAAAAGTGCTTTATGGACTGGTTTGAACGCATGCATAAGTGCATGAAATACAAAGGAGAATATTTTGAAAAACAATAAAAATAAATAAACTCACTTATACTGCATATTTTCTTCTATTCCCGAAACTTTCAGTTTTACCCTCGTAAGAGGTAGAAGTCGGTTCCTTGGGAAACCGCCTAGGGGCTGTACGTACTTTGCACGCTACGGCGTAATTTACCTCTATACTTATGTTTACTCAACGAGTAATATAACAGAATACTAGAGTATAGATCTACTTTTTTTTTACTTGTTGAGAAATGTTTCAAGAAAATTGTTAATCAGGAACGTAAAGTGGCAATGTACCTTGTTTAAAAAACTAAACAATTCATATGTGAACTAATAACTAACTCACATAGTAACATACTTACCGGGGCGCATCGAGGTGGCCTTTTTTTTCTTGGCGGGAAAATCCATTATGGATACCACTGCACCTCGAGGACAGTGCGGGGGTTATGTCGTACTTGCACCGACTAAAAAAACCCCGATCGTCCTCCTCTACTCATTCGGGCGGCTCTGGGATCTCCGTGAGAATGCACCATTACCGCCCTAGAGTCACACATCTGTGGGTCCCACCATCTGTTTTCATAGATGATCGCAGCCCCCAACTGCAACCGTCTTCGACCCCAAGGTTTTAGTCGCCTTGTGCGAGGTAAGTAGTACTTATTTCTTTGATTTGATGTAGGTTCACATATGAGTATTATGAGGGAGCGCATTTTGAAGCTTAATTAAATTGAACATATTAATATTTCATCCACTCAATGTAACGCCAATACCCCCGAAATCCAAATTAAATTTATGCAATGTATAATTCCACCTGTTAAAAGCATATTGGACGGGACAGTCTGTTAATATTTAGGAGTTACGACTATTGGAGTCGGAATACTGAACACCAGCCCGATAGGTGGAAGCAATTAGTGGTTAGATAATCTGATAGGATTAAAATGTGGTCCATTTAATTTGGTTTGAGATCTATACAGCTGCTCGTGTCGTCAATTTGCAGGTTCTTGAGGTCTTTTCTAGTATTGGACCACCAAGTGGATTTTGCTCTACCTCTTCCTCTCGGAAATTCGTGGAGGTTTAAAGCAATTTAAACAATATAGTATTTTCCTCTTTTTGAGTATGGCCGTAACGCGCAACGTCTGCATGAACTGCAAGTAGTCCCTAGCTAAAACTCGGCGCGCTAGCGACCATTTTGAATATTTTTAACAGTAATGCAGTTTGTTCCGGCGTGCATTAGGACGCTATTAGCCAAACCATCCGTCTGCCACGAACCAAATGCATTCATTACCCTGACTAACAGGGAGTAATAGTGTATTTTGGCCTGTTATGGCTATTATGTTACAATGTAGTTTTATGCTATGACAAGCGCTTTAAAGCAGTGCAACGGGCACTGTGATTTTAGACGCGAAATGAAGAACTTGCGAACTAGTTTACCCTTTTGACATGTTTATTTTCAGTTCATCATAACAATGATAAGGATGTCAAAGCTATAACTTTCACGATGATTAATACGACACTTTTTGAGATTAAACAGCGAGAGTTTTAGGCCTACTGCTTATCTGAAGCGGTTCCTGAGCGGCGCGCGGCGTATTAGTTGGGCAGGTCCCTGCTGCCCGTTTCCCATCTGCTACCCTTTGACACAGAATGATTAAGCCAACATTTTTTTTTCTAAAACTTTGTATGGTACCTTTGTTTACAATATAATCGCCAAACATTAAGTTTATTGGCGATATAGCACTCATTTTCCTGGTAATATTATATGTACCATACTAGCTACATGCACACAATCATCTTAAATACTTATAAATTATAAATATGATTAGTAATAGTTAGCTAGGTACTTAACAGCTGTGGTTCAACACTTGTAAAATGAGGGTACTAATAGTTATGCAAAGGGTACTAATATATTATAGTGGTTAACACAAATTTAGTACTCATCATCATCATCATCATTCAGCCGAATGACGTCCACTGCTGGACATAGGCCTCCCCTAAAGACTTCCACAATGACCGTTCCTGCGCCACCCGCTTCCAGCGGACACCCGCGACCCTTACCAGGTCATCAGTCCACCGTGTGGGGGGCCTGCCCACGCTACGCCTTCCGGTACGTGGTCGCCACTCGAGAACCTTTCCGCCCCAACGGCCATCGGTTCTGCGTGCTATGTGCCCCGCCCACTGCCACTTAAGTTTAGCGATTCGAAGGGCTATATCGGTCACTTTGGTTCTGCTGCGGATGGCCTCATTTCTGATGCGATCAAGCAGATAAACTCCCAGCATAGCCCTCTCCATTGCTCTTTGGGTGACTTTGAGCCTTCTTATGAGGCCCATAGTAAGCGACCACGTTTCAGTACCATATGTCATCACTGGCAACACACACTGGTCAAAGACTTTCGTCTTGAGACACTGCGGAATATTGGACGAAAAGAGGTGCCGTAGCTTCCCGAACGCTGCCCAGCCGAGTCGGATTCGACGATTAACCTCTTTCTCGAAGTTGGACTTACCTAACTGGACAGTCTGTCCTAGGTATATGTAATCGTCTACAACTTCGAGCGTAAAGTGTCCGATTGTTACGGGAGTTGGTGCTACATGGGCATTTGACATGATCTTCGTCTTATCCATGTTCATCCTTAGACCAACTCGCTCGGAGGCTTTACTGAGGTCATTGAGCATTGTACTTAAATCCTCCATGGTCTCAGCCAAGACTACTATATCGTCAGCAAACCTAAGGTGAGTGATGTACTCGCCGTTTATGTTGATGCCTAGCCTTCTCCAGTCCAGAGTCTTGAACACATCCTACAGTGCAGCGGAAAACAGTTTAGGAGAAATAACATCTCCTTGTCTGACTCCCCGCTGCAACGGAATAGGTTTCGAGTTCTGGTCCTGGAGTCGGACTGACATAGTGGCGTTCTCGTACAAACACTTCAGCACTTCGATATAGCGGTAGTCCACTTGGCACCGTTGGAGAGATTGTAGTACAGCCCAAGTTTCAATCGAATCGAAGGCTTTCTCGTAGTCCACGAACGCTAGACAGAGGGGCAGGTTATACTCCTCAGTCTTCTGTATAACCTGACGAAGTGTATGGATGTGGTCTATGGTGCTAAAGCCTCTTCGGAAATCGGCTTGTTCGGGAGGCTGGAAGTCATCTAGCCTGCGTGCGAGACGATTCGTAATGACTCTTGAAAACAGCTTATAAACATGGCTCAGAAGTGAGATGGGGCGGTAGTTCTTCAGTAAGGCGTTGTCACCCTTTTTGAAGAACAGCATCACCACACCTCCGTTCCATGCCTTTGGAGTTTTCCCTTCCAGTAAGACGGAGTCGAACAACTTCTGAAGGGCCCTAAGGACCGGTTTTCCACCCGCCTTCAGAAGTTCGGCTGTTATTCCGTCTTCACCGGGTGCCTTGTTTAAAATTTAGTACTAAATCTAAATATATAAAAGAAGAAACTGACTGACTGACTGACTGACTGACTGACTGACTGACTGACTGACTGACTGACTGACATATCAACGCACAGCCCAAACCGCTGGTCCTAGAAATTCCAAATTTGGCACGTAGGTTCCTTATAAGGTGTAGGGGTGCACTAAGAAAGGATTTTTCAAAATTCAACCCCTAAGGGGGTGAAATGGGGGTCCGAAGTTTCTATGGGGAAACATGATTAGTTGGACTATTTTATTCGAAACTTCACAGGAGTATTTCTGACTATATATGAGTAAATACGTGTTTCAGGTTTTTTTAAAAATCAACCCCTAAAAGGGGGAAAAGTGGTGACAAATTCTGAAAATCGCCATAGGTATTGTTTTTATGATATACCGGGTCGCTGATAAAGGAAACAACAATGATTTTAAAATCTCACGTGGAGGACGTGAAATACCATCCCCCCTGTTGGGGTGCGAGGGGGATGAAATGTCTAAATATTAATATGGGTGTCGTTTTTATTGTTTTTTGGGACGTTAATTACGAAAATAGCATCGATTTTGAAATTTAATATTGTGGACATGAAAACTAATGAAAGTTTGTGCCAAATTTCAAGAAATAACTGACTGACTGAGTGAGTGACATATCACCGCACAGCCCAAACTGCTGGTTCTAGAGATTCCAAATGTAGTATGTAGGTTCCATATAAGGTCTTGAGGTGCATTAAGAAAGGATTTTTCAAAATTCAACCCCTAAGGGGGTGAAGAATGGGGGTCCGAAGTTTGTATAGGGAATCAAGATTAGTTGGATTATTTTATTCGAAACTTCACAGGAGTATTTCTAACGATAAATGAGTAAACAGTGTTTCAGGATTTTTGGAAAACAACCCCTAAAAGGGGGAAATATGGTGACAAATTCTGAAAATCGATATGGGTGTTGTTTTTATGGTTTATCGCGTCGCTGATTACGAAACCACCAATGATTTTAAAATCCCACGTGGAGGACGTGAAATGTCATCCCCTCTGTTGGGGTCCGAGGGGGTTGGAATGGCTAAATATTAATATGGGTGTCATTTTTATGGTTTTTTGGGTCGTTAATTTCGAAAATGGCATTGATTTTGAAATTTAATATTGCGGACATGAAAACTTTTAAACGTGCCAAATTGCAAGAAGAAACTGACTGACTGAGTGAGTGACATATCAACGCACAGCCCAAACTGCTGGTTTGAGAGATACCAAATTTGGCATGTATGTTCCTTATAAGCTCTAAAGGTGCATGAAGTGCCGTGAGTTCCCTATGAAGATACTACCTTTTTTGATTATATACGATTTCGACATTAATCGATATTTGAGCGTCCGAGAGGACTCTTAATAGGAATCAGAGGTACCTAAACTATGAATAAAGTAACGGCCATACTGAATTTCTTCATTTCCGTCCCGATTTCGTTCAAAATCGATATCTGAGCGTCCAAGAGGTCCTCTAATACGACCCCGAGGTAAAATTTGGAAAAAGTGGCGGCCATATTGATTTTCTTCTTTTCTTTCCCGATTTCGTTCAAAATCGATATCTGAGCGTCTGAGAGAATTCTTAATACGAATCCGAGATAAAATTTGGAAAAAGTGGCAGCCATATTGATTTTCTTCGTTTCCAACCCGATTTCGTTCAAAATCGATATCCGAGCGTCCCAGAGGTCTCCTAATACGAATCCGAGGTAAAATTTGTAAAAGTGGCGGCCATGTTGATTTTCTTTTTTTTTGTCCTGATTTCGTTCAAAATCGATATCTGAGCATCCGAGAGGTCTCTTAATACGATTCTGAGGTAAAATTTGGCACTCCATACATGCCATAAAAAGTTTAATGTTACTATATAGGCGTGTGGGGTATCTTTGGATTGCTTTTAAAAACGACATAGAGGTTTTGATATTTTTTTTCCATTTAAATCAACCTTTCGATTTTTTTATCGTATGGCATTTATTTACGAACCGTGAGATCTTCGAAAATACAAGTACGGTTGCCAATTTTTGTTGCACTTTTAGCACCACCCAGGAGTCACGTGTAGGGTAACAGTGGATACTCCCTACGGACGTGGTGCAACTTCAACCCCCCTTTGTCAAGTGAGTGGGCAACTTGACTGTCAGAAGTTTTCAAGCCGCCCGAAGGCCTCTAACTTAGCTTAACGACTGCTGTCGTAGACAGCAGCCGGAATCAACGGCTTAACGTGCCTTTCAAAGCACGAGAGCGCTCAGTTAGTAACCACTCAAAGCGGTCACCCATCCAAGAAATGACCTGCGCCCACATTGCTTCCGCATATCGCACGCGGTAGGCGGTAGGCGGGCCACGAGCGCTCTAAATTTTTGATAGTTTGTGCCAAATTGCAATTCAATCGGTCCAGTAAAAGCAACTCGGTTGTAATAGATGGACTGACAGTAAGGAATGCGAATGGAAGTGAGACCAAATTTTCTTTTTGGATGCTCCAATGGGAACTAGCAAAACCTACCCAATAAATTTAATCTTAGGAAAAATAAGGGTTAAGGATGATTCACAGTAGACTGTTCCGTGTCCGGGCCGGCCAGTTTTCTATGACAGCAAACGCAACGGCCGGCGTATTTCTCTAGAAGAAAATGGGCCGGCCCGGACACGGAACGGCCTACTGTGAATCATCCTTTACACGTGATATTGAATTAGCCGTATTTCTGTACTTCAAAGAAACAGAGTTTATGACCGCTGCGCGCTGCTTGGTCGTTATCAGACCTATTGAGACTGCTAAGACATGCGTTTATTTCATCGGGCCGTTCTCCTTCGGCCTCTCGGAAATGTATGATAATAGTTTTCGATCCTTATATTTGCCAAAATCAAATGAAATTCAACAGTTTGCCGGTTCTCAGAATGTATACTGACTTTTCATCTGTTCATCTGTTAATGAATCAAAATCACCAAACTTCATATACCGAAACCCCAGAATGTAACAACTACTTTTCTGGAAACCGCATCAAAATCGATTCAGCCCAACGCGAGATAATCGTGGACAAACATACATACATACCTACATACGTAAATACATACATACGGGTCAAACAGAGAAGCTCTTTTTTGTAGACGGTTAAAACTTACGCTTAGTACGCGGGCGAAGCCGCGGGCAAATGCTAGTATAGAATATAGGAGAAATTATTTGAAATGGACGCCTAAGTGCAATATTTATGGTTTATACCGTACAGTCTATATTTATAGTACATTACGATACAAGTGCAGAGAACAGGTAATTCGTAACGAGTGGTGATAAATTAAACACGACCAAAGGGAGTGTTTTAAATCGACACGAGTTGCGAATTACCTATTGGCACTTGTATCGTACAAAGTTTTACAGTACATATGGCTCTTTAAAGTATCGACATATGCACGTAATCTGCTGATTACCGCACTCGTGCGGTAAAGTAGCACCATATGTACTGTAAAATAAAATTATCTCTGCACAGACAAGCATCTCAAACAATACTAATATTACTCCATATCATATCAGGGATTCGGCGAAGGTTCGTGTTGGTGTCTCTCTCTTTGACATACAAAAAAAGCGTCTACACGAAGATTCAGCGAATCCCGATATATAAGACCAGAATCATAGCACTATGCTATGATTACCTACTTTACCACGACAACACACACTGCCGCCGTAAAGAGCGGCCTCCACGCTCTTACCATTTCATTCATCATCATTTTCAGCCCGCAATCGCCCACTGCTGAGCATAGGCCTCTCTTCGAGTACGCCACTCACCCGATCTCGTGCTAGTCTCATCCAGGTGTGACCCGCGGTCTTTTTAATGTCGTCAACCCATCGAGCCGAGTGGATGACCGATGCCTCTTTTGTCTGTACGTGGCCACCAATACGTTCACGCTTTGGTCCACCTGCCATCACTCTGCCTGGCAATATGTCTCACCCAACTCCATTTGAGATTTGTAATAGCTTCTACGACGTTCTTATCATTTACACTCCACACCGCCACACCACGCCGCCCTTTACAGTCATGTAAACACCGGGCCGATTCAAGCTCGAAACGCACAGAGCGGTCGCGGCGCGGTGCGGGGCGGAGGCGGTTTTTAATTTTTGATTTTTCCGAATCTGTTGACTGTCGATAGTGTCGATTACAGCTTCATATGTCACACACGCCGCCTCCGCTCCGCTATCCCGCGCGGTTTTTTGGTGCGACGTTACCCGGACCGCGTTCGCTTCACCGAGAAACCGCCTCCGCCACGCAACGACGCTGCGCCGCGCTCTGTGCGTATCAAGCTTCAGGCCCATACACTCCACACTAGATTAGCTGATAAACAAATAAAAAAAATACACGAGCTACTGCCTCAAAACTGACAAGACTTTAGAGGTAAGTTGTTGATGTTCTGAGCACTAGAATAGAATAGAAAAATATTTATTATCACACAACAAATACAAAAAAGGCAGTTACATGCATTTGGTTTCTTCAGTAATACGATGCCTTCTTCAAAAAATAGTTAAATAAATTATAATATATAGAACTTGATGCATACGGAACGAGCACACTTCCAACATGCGATACTGCTTTAAACTTAAAAAAAGCGGCCAAGTGTGAGTCGGACTCGCGCACGAAGATTCCGTACTATTATCTATACAACATTAGATACTTTAGTATAACCTTTTTTAATTTAATTTAAATAGTATTTTTTATAAGTAAGTACGGTAGATAATATCAAGTAGAATTTTGCTCAAGTGTGTAGTCGGATTTTAGTTTAATTTTGTATTAAGCACCACCACCATCACCATAATATCAGCCCAAGGACATCCACTGCTGGACATAGGCCTCCCCCAAATTCACGGGGGGTATATGCCATAATCTCCACGCTTGGCATGCGGGTTGGCGATCGCAGTATCTCCACCGCACTCTAGGGATGCTGCTGCCCATCCCCCGGTGGTCTGGATCGTAGTTTTAGGACACACCCGGGTCCCCGGGTCCCGGGGGGTTGTATTAAACAGTAACGCTGCAAACGAAAATTCCAAATTCCAAATCGAAAAGGGAAAAATTAGAGGCTAGAGCGATTGGCCGCGTATGCCAGATGTAGCAGGTTCGAATCCTGCTCGGAGAATTAATTTTTCATTTTTTTCTCATCAATTTGAATTTTGGGATTTAAGTTTTCCCATACATTTTGTTTGGGAGCTCCCTTTAATATTTATTTTATCACGTTTCATGAGATACACGTTAGTAGGTAGCCTGGCAGTCAGTGGTGCCTGGTAGGTAGTCAGCCTGGTGACAGACAGACAGACGGACGGACAGCAGCGTCTTAGTAATGGGATCCCGTTTTACCCTTTGGGTACGACACCCTAAAAAAATGATTTCTGGCTATTTTTAAGTGTCTAACAGTGAGGAGTTTTTTCAGTATACTTACACTTACATAATTTACATATGTACACTGGATTTTATTTTTTAACTCTGTACAAAAAAATATTCAATGTTACCAGCAACCCTTTTTTTCGTGGAGAAATGCCTTTACGCATATCGCCTGGCCGGGGGAGCCTGGACGGGTCTAAAACCTCACGGTGTTCTTCTCGCTGTTTATGGTAGAGCTACGGGAACGCTGCGTGCACACTTCCATGACTCCACCAGCAGCTGTCCATTGTTTGGACGAGGAAGGAATGTAGAGGACCTCCTTCCGAAAAACTTCATTAGTGGCGTGCCCGAACACCCGGCACGCACTCCAACTGGTGGAATGTACCAGTATCCCGCCCCGGCTTCGCACGGGTAGTTAGTCCACCATTTATATTATGCGCAAACCCTTTTCTTTGCCCCTCGTAAGAATATTCAAAACACAAAATTTGTTTATCTTACATTTTAACTATTAAGATTCTAAACTCTAGACGCATCGAGTTTGAAGAGTGCAGATGGCGTCACCATGGAGTTAGTGGATAGAAATACCATATAACAATAGGATACTAGAATAAAGATATGCTATTCTATTCAGTGCCTTGATTAATGAAGGTAGACACTCACATTGGGTTTGGAAATTGCGATGCTTCGAAGAACAGACTGGAGGGCCACCGAATCTCAGAGAGCGAGCGCCCGACTTACCTCACGAGACCTAGGTTACCTGCAGTCTGAATTGCACCCCTTAGAGCGTCTATCTCTCTTTCTTCAAGGCACTTTGTTGATCGAGTTATACAATGATCGAAAATATAGGCAGCGCTCCGGGCGCGCTTCCCGAAATCAAAGATATTTGGGCGCTCACGTGTCGCTCCAGCGAGAGCGAATCGACAGAAGAGAAACGAACGTCTTGTCTTTTTTTTAATGATTTTACAGGTAAACTGACAATTGTCTGTGTTGCTGTTTCAAAAATATATAATTAAAGCGGGGACTTAACACCCAGTCATTCCTTGATGTATATATAGGTAGCTGGTTCGCAAGTTTTCTCCACGAAAAATAAACAGAAATAAATTTGTGTCAAAAATTTCATTTTTATTGTAAGCTTTTATTGCCGACTACTCGTTGAGACGGTTCCAATAAACCCAGACACGATAGGTTCATCTTGTGTAGTTTAGTAGTTGCTATGGCAACATTGTCTCCATCATTAGATCAGCTCGGTGCACGGTGGTACCATAATATTGTATTGTCACCGAACATACATTAAGTATGCCAAATTACAGCTCAATAGTTTGAAGATATCTGCTTTAAAATTCAGTTGCAAGGTTCCAACATACATGCACACATACATTGCAAGTTAAATAAAAGCTTGTAAAAAAGGTGACGGTGTTGACGCACACACGAGATTACTGTAAGTTCTCCTCATCGTATCTGACGACGGCGACCCCTACAACTTCCTCTGATGAGCACGTACAGTCAGCGTCAAGAGTAGCTATGCATATGAAGGTGTCAAAATCTCTTATTCCTTATAATAAAAACTTGGACTTTTCAAATGGGTAGCTATTTTTGAAGCTGACTGTACATGGCTCGCAAAACCGAACTCTTAAAATTTTAATCTGTAGTCACACTGTGTGCAGTATAACTAACCCTGACCATCGTAAGTATACGCATAGGAGGGCTTGGGTCGAGTCTTCTGTAAATGACGCTTACGGTCCAGGTGTTCAACTCAGGCTTCTTCAAAATAACCTACACCTTTTCGGACTCTAGAGAAATTATTGTAAAATGAAATTGAACCAAGGTGTTTGGAAGTCACACGCCCTGAACCTCCATACTAAGATTACTAAGCTTCTGTGTACTCTAACTATGTAGATCACTAAAGTAAAAGTAATTTATTCTTTAAAGTAGGCATAATTACATGCACCTATGAACGTCAATAAACTACCACCGGTTCGGAAAAATAAACCTCTGCCGCGAGAAGAACCGGCGTAAGAAACTCGGCGAGGTGTCATTTTTTCACTGAGCACGTGCTATGCGGTAGGGCGGCGATATTTTTCATTAAAAAACCTATTTATTTACAGGATGTCTCATTTAAATCGGTCATTATGGGAACGCCTGAAACTAAAATACATACGAAGATCTGCTCTTAGGAACCATGTCATCAATTTTAATAAGAAGAAAAACTGCATTTATACATTTAAAAAAAACCTGTACTCAGCTCGTGAATCGAACGCGGTTGTTTTGAAGAAAAAAATAAACTTACACTATTTCTATTTAGATATCGATTGTGTAGGTCTTAAGCAATAAATGGCTCTATTAAACATGATTTCTAAAATGAATAAAATGCATTGTTTTCACATACTTTAATTTATTTTAGTAGGTGTTTGAAGTGGCCACCGTTACAATATTCAACAAGTATGGCATGTAAATTACAGTACCTATGTGAAAACAATGCATTTTATTCATTTTAGACATCATGTTTCATAGAGCCATTTACTGTTTAAGACCTACACAATCGATATCTACTTATAAATAGAAATAGTGTAAGTTTTTTTTTTTTCAAAACAACCGTGTTCGATTCCCGAGCTGAGTACAGGTTTTTTTTAATGTATGAATGCAGTTTTTCTTCTTATTAAAATCGATGATTTGGTTCCTAAGAACAGATCTTCCTATGTATTATAGTTTCAGGCTTTCCCATGCTGACCGATTTAATGAGACAACCTGTATAAGTAATAGTATTGTGTGCTATTACAAGTACGACCCATTTCACCCCGGTCCACCCTGCCCCATACCGCTGCATTTTTGGGCCGCGGCCATCACTGCGAAGGCAATTAACATCAGATCAACAGTCCTTGTTTTATTTTGCTCCCGACTCAACCTTCGAAGTCCGAACAAGGCCTCGATTACAGGGTGTTTTTATTGATTTCCGTTCCTTGTAGCATATTGCCGTGTATAGCCATGGAAAAAACGTAGTATTTAGTTTTTCAAAATTTAAGAACACATGTTTTTTAATTTTCATACTAAATAATTAATTATGTCACCAAGGGTGAATGAAAACCGGCCTTAAGAGTTAACGGGGAGTCAAGCAAAAGTTAATGCCGAGTATGACAATTCGATATTCGAATGACACAAACAATGTTGACGTGCGTTTGTCAACATTGTTTAATTGTTAAGGATCTTTTATACTATAATCACTATTATACTAGGGATGTTAATTAACGAAAATGAATTCTTGAATATCTTCGAAATGGTACGAATTGGGATACTAGTGTCTTAAAGAAGATTATTTTATTTCATCTCAGGATTGTGCCCACGTAATTAACGGAATTCAATAAAAACACCCGTATTTGGTCAACACTTCCGCATTGCATTCGTAATTCAATGTGATCACGCGCTCTTTTTCACACATAATAGCTTAACAATTTATCCTTAAAATAATATTCGACTTAGAAAATTAACAAAGACGCAATCATTGTAAAGCAGCACTCAACCAAATCGAAAACTCCCAGTAATTTCTGTTAAAAACAAGAACTTTCGGTGTAAACATTAAACATCAATACAATTATTGTTAACTTTGCACGCAAGCAACGCAAGCCATGTTCCGATTCTGCCTAAGCTTTGTAACAAACTTAAAGGTAACTTTGCGCCGGGATAAACTCAATTTTAAACAGAAAGTAGGTTTAAACGCGTTCTTATTTTGTTTGTTAGTCGAAGGCATGAACGAATAAATCGAGAGGACCTTCAATATCTATATTAAAAGGTACTTACACAAATGCCCGATGTTCATATAAACGTTTTCAAAAATGTGGAAGGTTGATGTAAAAAAAAAATATACCACGTTGGTGGCAAACAAGCATGCGCCCCGCCTGATGGTAAGCGGTCACCGCAGCCTATGGACGCCTGCAATTCCAGGGGTGCCACATGCTCGTTACCGACCGTTTAAAAAAATATACCCTCCTTTCTTGAAAAATTTCATGGTACAAAAAATCTTGGACCATGGCTTATTCGCCTACAATTTTATTAATTTCCGATGAGATACGAAAGTTACCTACTCATATAAGCTATATGACAAAACTACTTACGGTCCAAAATTTAGATCTGTCCATATTGTCGTAAGCAGATCATACTATAATTATAGTGACATCAGGGCGGCGGTACAGAGTACAGACCGAAATCCCTAGACCCCGAAAATCGAAATTCGAAGTTCGGGTATTATCATATATATCTATCTCATCACATTTACCGTCTCATGTGACTTTGAGCAGGCATTGGCGGTCCTCTTGATTTCAAAAGCCGATGGCTGGCGTGGCGTTATTCTGACAGTGGAAATAGGTGGAAATTGCCGTCCGCTTGTGCTGACGTGTCCGCAGGTAACACTGGTGACAGCTCTCAGAACCACACGCTGCAATTTACATCCCAATGCAACTACGGCTTTAAAAATATCTGGGATCCCATGTTGCAGCTATAAGTTGCACATTTATTGTTGGTTCATGGATTTGGGGAATAACTACTTTCGGAGATTTAAAAGGAATAACACGCCATAAGATGGTTAATTGTCGTAGTATTTGGTTTATTCGACAATTTGCAATCGACATGACAGCTAATACTTCATGATAAAGTAACCCCAACTGCAAGTTATAGTTCCAATTTAACTAAGACGGATGGTCGGTGGACCGGGGCCTCTTGTTGCCTATCAGCTGTCAATTGACGTCACCTCCCTTGCGCTTCGAGCAGAGTTAATCTTTTGTCGTATAGCTGTTTTCATTGACAATCACGATATGGCTACGTAAAAGGCGGGGTCAGGCTGCCTCGTGGAAAACCAGTTCTGACAGGCTGGATTAATTTGACAGACGATCAGATGTACTCTTTGAGTAATGATTTCAAGGATTATTTTATACAATTTCAATGTCAGAAACACCTTTTTAATTCAGATTCAGATCTATCATAAATCCAATCATGAAACTCTGCCCAGGTGCTTGATTATTTTGCGTCTGGGTGTTGTACCTTTAGGTATTAACTAGCCGCTATTGTAATGAGAATGGAGGTAACAGTTTAGCCATATAGTTATAAAACTTACATCACCTAAATAATCGTATACTATGCTGTGACTTATGGGCGTTTACACACCTATCAATTTGTCACAACAACCGCCCTGAAAGTGAATGAGTTGAATGATTGCCGTCTCCTTCCATCTTATACTAAGCCTTGGCCTTGGCAATAGAGCGCGCTCAGATAAATGTATACATGTATAGCTGCGAGAACTCTTCACGTTTAGGTATTTATTAAATTACCAGCTTTTGCCCGCAAGTTCGTCCGCGCGGAACTCGTTTAAAAACCATCATCTTCTTAAAAAATCTACCCCCCATTTTATCGTCTTAGCAGCTGATGGTGATTCCCGCCGCTGGGCCGCGCCCGCGTACTGCGTGCGATATGCGAGGTTAAGTACTTGGGCCGGGTCAGTTCTTGGATGGGTGACCGCTTTGAGTGGTTAGTAACTGAGCACCCCGTGCTTTTGAAGGCACGTTAAGCCGTTAATCCTGGCTGCTGTCAGTGGCGGCGCAAGACCTAAACTTAATGTAGGCAAGGTACATTTCGCGAGGCCCTCTGATGCTGCCGGAAGAAGGAAATATGAATTTCGGCTGTTCGGCCCGCACCGCGCACGCCTTACGCTGCCTCTGGCTGCTGTCTACTCCAGCAGTCGTTAAGCCAATCCTTCGGGTGGCTTTAATGCCCACTCACGTTCGTAGGTAGTGCCTACCGTTACCCTACACGTGACCCTTGGATGGTGCTAAAAGTGCAACAAACTGGCAGCCGTACTGTATTCTCGAAGATCTCACGTTTCAAAAATAGATGGCATACGATTATTATTATTTATTTATGTATGTTTATTGTATATATATTTATATATAGTGCTTTATGTGTTTTTTATTATTATTTAATTTCTTTTTATTTCTAGTAGTTATTCCTTTTGTTTGCACCACCCACTTATCATGTTTGTTTACTTTTTTTCTCCGCTACCCAAAGGTTGTCTGGAAGAAATCGCTCATTTATCGATAAGACCGCTTGTTGTTTACCTCTGCTTGTATCTTTATGCTGTTTCTATCTGTAATTATTTTTTGAGGTGTGCATATTGTATTGTATTATTATTATTATTCCCAAGATAAAAATCTTATGTCGTTCCCAGGGTCTCAAACTATCTCCATACCACTTTTGTGGGGCTTAAAAACTAAGGTACCTTATGGCCATTAACACCTTAATGGGCTAACACCTTTCGCTTTAGTCGCTTTAATGTCATGTTTTTAACTGTCATACTAAATTGCAAACGGGTGAAAGCGATATGTCCTAAAGTGTCCAGCTACTTATGATGCTTTCATAAGTAGCTGACAGACAAAGTTAATTTCGCATTTATAATGGATTAAGTACATGCTGAACGTGGCTGAACCAGATTATGATTTTACGCGCGCATTAATTTCGCGTCATTTTCGTTTATTAAGATGTTGTCGGGCCGTAAAGCCGTTTTATCGGTACGGGATTAACAACCGCACCCGTTTAGGGATATATTCGTACGCTATACAGGTTGATTCAAGAGACGTGATCAGTATCAACCCTACAGATCAGTAACTAAGTACGACCGTTTCGTACCAGTACTATTATGAATATGTTTATTTTTGCGATGAAAACATTTTTTTTATTATTTACGTGAATTATCACTGTGCAAATAGAATTCGTTATCGTCTTTGGAAATCAAATTAGTAAACCAGCATCCGGTTCAATGACTACACACATACATGAGTTAATGGTACCTAAAATATCGTAAACTGGGAAACGTTGTAGGTATATTGCAGGTTTTAAATAAAACTATTGTTTTTGGCACCTTATCATCATCATCATGTCAGTCGAAGGACCCCCCACTGCTGGACATAGGCCTTTCCCAAAGACTTCCACAATGACCGGTCCTGCGCCACCCGCATCCAGCGGACATCCTTTTTAGCTCCTTATAGAAAGGCACATTTAACCACCTTTGTCTACTATTACCTATTATGTTTAAACGAGCCACTTGCATATTTGTGCCACGTGTAACGGGCCCCTAAGGGACCTACGGAAGATCAGCGCCGGCTGTAAAGCCTGCTTATGCTGAGTGGGTTCCTTTTGCAACTTAGCCTTTGTTGTGTATGTTTTTGTTTACTTTTGTTACAGTGCTTGTTGTGAATAAATATTTGAATCTTGAATCTATTTATTTCTTTCTTTGTTTCGGGGATCTGTGAAACGGCGGTTCGAACGATTTCGATGAAATTTGCAATGCAGAGGTTTACAAGGGCTAATAATCGACTTAGCTACGTTTTATCTTCGGGGAATCTCGTATTCTCCGGGAAAACACGAAAATACGATGCAAAGCTCGATCGCCGAGGTACTTATTATTTTATCCTAGTATCCCCGTTTTTGCTTATTTCTGTATTTATATAATGAGGTTGACAAAATCACCACCAGATGCTGGAGTATACCTAGCCCTGTTCCGTGCGACTAATTTAAAGTGCCAATCGTGTTCTATACCGATATCAGTTTCTATCATCTATTCAACTCAAATGCAATGGAATTACTATTCGGTAGAATCTTAAATTGTAATTTACATCAAAATCGAATCTAGCATTGTGTTGGAAATGGAACAATAAGGGAACAATACATAAAACGCACTTCTAATTTAGTGACAGTGATAAGTATACGTACAATACTCGTAATATAGCGTAAATAAGGAAAGAAAAGGGTATGTTATTAAATTTAAAATTAGACGAGGACTTCCTTCATATAACGTAACATGTTTTGCACCTTAATGGCTAGTGATTAAAAAAGTCAGTACTACTGCGAAAAAAAATGAAAATAAGTAACTGAAAAGCAGTCCCCATGGAATGAACTTTTTTGAAAGTAAACTTGAAGAGCACATGAAGTTTTATTTACAGTCATACTTATTATACTAAAGTATCACTGTAAAGTCGGACCCACGTATATCCTAAAACTACGACCAAGACCACTGGGGGATGGGCAGCAGCATCCCTGGCGTGCGGTGGCGATACTGCGATCACCAATCAGCATGGCAAGCGCGGCGATTATGGCATTTACCCCCCATAAAATTGGGGGTTGCCTATGTCCAGCAGTGGACGTCCTTCGTCTGATATGATGGTGGTTATACTAAGTAAGGTTGAAAGATGGGTTACTGTAGTGGTAGGTTGTCAACGCATTGTCGAAATCACTTTAACCCAATCCCATGGTCTCGTAGTCGATTCGATATTAAATACATCTATAACTCATACATCACACACATAAATCATCACATACACATATACATCTACATCTGAAACTTTTGTCTGCTTCCTTGGTACAACCCTATATTGTAGGTTTCATTGAAATCGTTAGACCAGTTTTAAGATTTCAATTACAAACGAATAAGTAACACATGGTGCTCGTTTAATAGTATAGGCTGTCTTTTTACAGTCATCTAGTCCATATAACACAAGCCTTATTAAAATTACTATAGAACTAGTGTGTCAGATAATCAGCTAATATTTATTTTAGTTTCTTGTTTCGCAGACAAAAATTTCACAAATGTATTGATTCGCAGAATTATCCATTTCATAGAAACCTTTTTTTTCAAAAGGGTCGCAGTTCTGACTAATCAACTGGTAGACACCTAAATGAGTTCTACACAATAAACTAAAAAGCCTACCTAGCTAGAAAGTTAACGGTTTCGAAAAAAAAAGCTTTCTATGAAATGAATAATTCTGCGAATCAATACATCTATGAACCTATTATCTGCGAAACAAGGCATCACGACAATATAGGGTTTTTAGGGAATGAAAAAAATATCTAGCTAGGTCTTATCTTCCGGAAAACTCCTATTCCCCTGAAAACACGAGCATTGCTCGGTTGCCCAGGGACTATTAATTTGGTACTAGTAGTCTTAGTATAGCTAGACGCGTCGTATAACGTTTTATCTGTTTATACCATAATCTGATACTGCACAGTGCAAAGGACGAAAAAGTAAAATACCCTCTATAAAACCGTTTAAAAATACTTTAACTATGTAGAATAGTTTTTAAAGAAATTATACTTCGTCCGAAGCGACGAACGGACTTTTTGCAGTTCGTCGAGAGAAACAAAAGAGTCTCGGTGATCAATATAACTCTACAGACTGCAGACAACTTGGAAATTAGAACGAGCATTCGTGTTGGTTATTTTTTTTATTGTAAATGGGATTGCGTTTGGAAATTTTTACAATTTGATTATTTCAGTTGCTGTTCAGTAATAAAACTGTTGAAGTTATTAAATAAATAAATATCTAAGCGTATTTTGTAGTCTACTAAGCTCCTTGTTGCTGAAAGATACCAGGGGCCAGTGCAGAGAGAAGAACCGTAGAAACCAAGAGCTGAGATATATGGTGTCGACATTATGGGAGCAAATAAATCAGCAAGACTCCGATGGCCTGGACGCCTTGAGAGAAGATCCGGGGGACAAAGAAAGCGTACGTGGGACGCGGCCCAAGTACCGCTGAAGGAACGAAGTTGTGATACTATTATGTGACGAACACCACCACCACCATACCAGCACTGGACATAGGCCTCCTCCAATTTCATGTGGGGTAAATGCCATAATCGCCACGCTTGGCATGTGGGTTGGTGATCGCTGTATGTCCGCACACCATGGATGATGCTGCCCATCCCACGGTGGTCTTGGTCATAGTTAGTAGGTAGTAATCTGCCGGTTTCGATGGTGGAGATGGCCGTATATAGGTATATGGAAAGGTACAAATTAGTGGTGTTGTAGGGAAAAAACGCATCAGATATTCTCAGGGGAGTTAAAGTAGACCCGAAGAAGCTACCGTTCAATAATCTGACGAATTGGGCGTAACACGAGCTCGTGGCGATTTTATTTAAATGCCTTAGGGCATTTAAATAAAATCGCCGATCACGTATAGACGTGCGATCATATATAGAGGGCTCATAATTGGTGCAGGCACTCAACAGAGTCCAAGCCACATTAATAAGATAAACTTACGTGCGTATAAGTATGGATACAAGATCTATGGTCATTTAAGTACTTAACCTTATTTTAACCCTTTGAACGCCAAAAACATATAAAGTGGTCGGGTATCGTCGTGCTCACCACGCCAATATCCACTAAAAAGGACGTAGTGAAGGTTTATCTTGATCATAAAAAAAAAAATCTATTATGAATTGTTTTTATCGGTTTAAACGTTACATCAATTTTTGATACCTTGGCGTCTGAGTGATCCCTTCATTGAAATATGAAAGCGTTCAAAGGGTTATATCTCATTAAATCTACACACACCACACATATTTAGCTTGTACTACCTATTTTAATTACTAATTTATACTTACTAAGTCGGTGTCAAAGGAAAACAGTGGGATACCGCACCAAAGCGTCTAGTGACACCCAGGTGTAAAATATGAACGTACATACGAATGAAAACATTATCAACATACGTAAAATATGGAGTTCAGACCTTAATTAAGGTATGTTATGCTGCGTTTGTTTTATGGATACCTAACCAAATAAATGAGAAATTGCAATAGCAATATTAAGAGCGGGTAGATAAATCGCGCTTCAATTACACAGCTACAAAAAGTAAATATGAAATTTGCAAGGAAAGTTTATGTTGGACATAACATAATATACATTTTGCTGTATTTGTCCCTTACTAGCAAATATGTCAGTGCGAGAAGGACGAATTCTAGGTATATTTCCGACCAAAAAAATAAAAATATAAACGCGATCAACCTACTAGCTAGGCAGTAAATAAACCTATTTGTCTGCCTATTGACTAGTAATTGTTTACACGGAACAAAAGATCGCAAATTAGATAACAGACTGCCAAATAATATGCCTTAAACTATGCCTAGGTCTTAGATTAATAATACCAACAGACCCGTAGTATTGTGCAAGACGATTTTTCATATAGTTAGTCTCCGTGGTATGAGTTAGAATGAGTTAGAACGGGACACATTTTACATCCTTTACTCAACCTTTGCGAACTGTCTCCGTTTAAAGGCATGCCAATATGTCATATCCCATATAAACCAAAGCGTCACAAACGTAAGTTCAGTACAATTTGCAGTTAAGAAAACGCAAAACTGACAGGTCAAATGTCACTTATCCAAAGGATTAACATGTAACATTTTTTTTTAAATGGGATTGCTGTTGGCTAGCATCTAGCCGGGGGATAAAGCGAGCTCACCATAAGATGCCTATTCACTCGTGCCTTAAAAAGATCTAGGTTATATGAACTCGGTAATACAGACGCCAGCAGAGAATTCTAAACCTTAGAAGTGCTTGCCATGAATCTAACACGAAGTATCTCCCTCTCTGTCGGTCGAATATGCAACTGTGACAGAGAGGCAAATATTTCGTTTCCGGTTCCCGGTAGCGCTCCGTCTCTCTCAAACTTACAGATTTGTGCATTAGTGAGAGTAGATCAGATGTACAGAAATCGTTTAACTTTAGCACTCCACCAAACGGCCCGCATCGGATCGGATCGGAAAGAATACGAACGGATGCGGCGAAAACCGATAGTGTCCGGCAGCATGTCGACGCATACGATCGGGCGGTAACAGCAGTTCGCGGCCGACAGAATGTCGACGATCTCGATCTGCACCGTACGGTTGCTTGTCCAGTCAAATAGTTTCGTTCCTATTACTACCACGTTGACGTGTTTGATTGAATTTTTGAAAATAGTTAAAGTTGACGTAGTATTTTTATTGGCTGCATTAGAAGAAGAAGAATATCATCATACTCGTAATACACAATAATTTTTAAGAAAAAAAAACCGACTTCTATGGGGGAGGCCGGTAAAAGATTATTATACTTAGATGGTGCACTCTTAGATAGATATACAATAAAATAAAAATGGCTATAATATATGTTTATAATGGTAGAAGACTAAGTAGGTACCCTCAATTCCTCATGGAATAATGAAAAAACCTTGCTTGCTTGACAAACAAAACGAAGAGAACAAATCGCCAATCGTGAACTACGCGTCGTTGAAGAGTTCCGTTCTGATCATCATCTGCAGTTCCACTTCATCAAATGTCACTTTTATGAATGAACATGCTTGATTAGTTCATGAAAATACTAAAATAACTATTTGTGTGCTTTTCATATTCGAGGAGTTCCCTCGATTCCTTATGGATCCCGTCATCAGAACTCGAGCATGACAAAAATCAATCGTGAAAATAGAACTTGCTTAACAAACACAGCTAGAAGGACAAATCGCCAAACGTGAACTTTTCGTCGTTGAAGAGTTCTGTTCTGATCATCATCAGCAGTTCCACTTCATCAAATGTCACATTTTTGTATGATAATGCTCGATTTGTTGATAAAAACACAAAAATCACTATATGTTTGCCTTTAAGATTTGAGGAGTTCCCTCAATTCCTCATGGATCCCATCATCAGAAATCAAGCATGACAAAAATTTATCGTGAAAATAGAAATTGCTTAACAAACACAGCTAGGAGGACAAATCGCCAAACGTGAACTTTTCGTCGTTGTAGAGTTCTGTTCTGATCATCATGAGCAGTTCCACTTCATCCAATGTCACATTTTTGGATGAAAATGCTTGACTTGTTGATAAAAACACAAAAATCACTATATGTTTGCCTTAAAGATTTGAGGAGTTCCCTCAATTCCTCATGGATCTTATCATCAGAACTGCGTTTTGACAAAAACGGGACGAACTTGGATATATATACTTACAATCAAAAAAAGAATTTTCCAAATCGGTTAAGAAATGACGGAGTTATGGACTAACAAACATTAAAAAAAAAAACATACAACCGAATTGATAACCTCCTCTTTTGAAATTTTGAAGTCGGTTAAAAAAGGAAAATAAAAGATTGGGTTGATATTTTGTGGCAAAAGCGGTGTAAGGTTGGCGAATTCCACACACTTCATAATGATTTGAAATTGGATGTGAAAAAAATTCATAGATTATTACAGAATGGACAATGAAGAAGTTGATGAAGAAGAATGATGGAGTTTATTTCCTTTGTAAACTATCCAATTGCCTTAAATGGTTAGGGACTCTTTTCGGTTAGCGATGTTGAACCTATGTCAGTAAGCAGGCTTATTAACACATAATCAAACAAAGTTTTGATCATTCATCGTTTATTTTCTTATCAATATTTAGTATAAGTTACAATTGGCTGAATGGGCTCGCCCGGTCACGGCCGAAAGGTTCCGATCGCACACGACGACAAGCGAACGGGACCGATCGCAAGCGAACGGAGCCGTACGCGTGTCGCAGCATACTTTCGGTTACGATCACATGTTGCGGAAGACGCCAGCGGTCAAGCTGTTGTGCGCAGCTTGGCATTGTAGACTAAAAACAGTACATCCATGATTCAGTATCGTTTAAAGACCCTGAAATTATTTCCGTACCAATCCGTTGCGGGCCGTTTGGTGGAAATAGTGCTTTAAATTAGCCGATCTGCTTTTATCTGTGGACTAGGTATACTCGTGTTACAAGATTTACAAGGGCGGGTAGATACCCCGCGCCGTCATGCGAATAGACAGCGATAAAATTCCGCCGCGTAATCCGCAAGATTGATAGCCCTCGCTCGAACACCTTTTTAAATATACACGCTCATTGCCCTAATTATTATTAATAAGGGTGAGTTGCAAGATTTTTCAATCCGGAACCGGATGCTTCGGTTTAATTTTGAATAACGAATTTGGAATGTGTATTCTATTTTGAGTGGATGAACTGGTTACGCCGACTGAATTGTATTAATATTCTGACATTGTACCCATTGAAATTACTTAGATTAATAATTATTTTATTATTTGGAATTAACATTTGGTATTAAATGTAGGAATCCTAGGATATCCTAGTCAAACAAAGCCATTTTTTATTTCCTCCACATGTGATATTTTATATTTACTATCATTGTTTTAAATAGTCTACTTAATTGCATTATACCTATTATTTGACAATCTTTTAGTGAATCCATTTTATTTATTTTTTTATGTAAAATAATGTTTGAATTTAAACTTTCCTGAGTCATGTTTAAAACTATATCACTATACTATAACGAGCGCGTGCGTCAAGAGCAATGCGGCGGGCGGCGGGGAGGTCGGCAACGTACAGAAAGTAATCAGCATTAATATCTGCCAAACCAAAGGCGGCATAAATATCTGGCACGTCCTAAAGGCCCTACAAATAGATTCGTGTCAGATATTTACGCACGCTTTGTTATGGCTATGGCAGATATTGGTGCTGCTGGTGACTCTACGATGCACCTTCGCCGCGAATGCACTCATCTTGAGAAAGAACTCCAAAATAATTTGAAATATGTCGTTAATACGTGAGTTTTAACCGATCTAGTGATATTAAATTAATGTAAAAAGGCGTCTTACGTGTCGGCAACGTGCGAGTGACGCTTCTGGTGTTGCCAGCGTCCATAGACAACGGTGACCACTTACCATCAGGTGGGCTGTCAGATTGTTTGCCACCGTCGTGGTATAAAAAAATGTGTTATTGGCGTACACAAGTAGGGTTGGAAGTTGGTTTTCCGGATGTGTGCAATAGCGTTCCCGTTGCTCTGCTCAAATGCGAGCGTGCAACACCCCGGGGGTTTTAGACTGTGCGCGGCGGCTTTTTCCGGGCCGGGTGGGATTCATAATAGATTTCACCTGGATCAAAAAAAGGTTTGGCGTTTGGTGGTGATGATTTGTTTGGGTGGTGGTATTCAGAGGTCATAGTGAAATGATTTCGCAGGCCTTTGGCCTTCCATTCAGGGTGTATGTATTCTAAGGAAACGACAGAATTACTCTGTGAGGGTCTGTGATTTCGATGGTCGCATTATTGAAGACATCTCTACAAAGTAGGAGACAATTTCATGCTGTAGTATAGCAGACGGAGAATGCTATCATTGTTTTCAAAATGGACCACTGAAACCTAAAGACATCGTCAGTAATACGATCAACGAAATCACAGCGGTCAAACCGCTCGGAGAAATGCTCGTGAAATTTGGGTATCACTTTCTATTACTGTGTCACGTACACACTGTACGTAGTTGTTTTTATTCACAAGATTACGTAAACTAGCTTTCACTTGAGAAACATTGATTCATCAATAATATCTTATTAAAAATATTTTTTCGGTATTCGTCATTAAATTATATCTTCATTTCAGAGTGCCAGAAATATCTGAATTACGCGCTTTAATGCCGTGGCAACGGAGTTCTGTTCAGATTATAATGAGCGTCTTGTACGCTCGAATATATCTGATGCGACTGTATTTATGTATTATAGCAGATGAAGCTTACAAAGGAAAATATGCAAAGAAAATTGACCTTACAAAGCTCTCTCAAGCACTCTTGCGTTCTATTCGCTATTCCAGTGCATATACATGCAAATAGCGGTGATATTATACCTCTATTATCATAACAGCTAAAGTTTTCTAAGAATCAGTGTTACACCAGAAATTCGAGAAGAAAATGAATGAAGTATCAAATTGGAAAACGCTCAATTGATTTAATTAAAAATAATACCTTACCTTATTTATTACAACGAGATGGTTATTTTCACTCACTTCGTTCGGGAATATAGTTATAGAATATATATAGTTCGAGGGCTAACATCGCTTTTAGACCAGAATTATACACTCTACTTTTCACTTTCATTGCGAGTACATAAATAATCAAAGATTATCTACGCAAAAATAATAATAAATTCCACGGCGAACATATGTACGAGTATAATTTGCTTGCGTGTTTTTTTATAAACTACTTTGACACATACAAAACTAGTAGATACTTACCGCAAATAAAGACCACCGTCCGTTTGTTTAGCGCTTCAAAGCGTTGCTCATACAGTTTAATTATTTTGTATCGAAACAATTTAATGTTCTGTGTTTGTTTCTAATGATTGTGGAATAGGGACTAAAAACACCTGTCTTTTAACAGTTCAGTTAGCTGAACAGGTTGCTGTAACTGTATACATACGTGTCAAATAAACTCAACGCTCCACTTGGCTGACGATGTAAATTGTATTTTTTTGTATTTTATATCTTTTTTTTGTAAATAATATAATATGTATTTTATAGGTTTTTTTTTTTTCGAACATCTTACTTATGATTCATAAAATATTTATTTATATTTTCCCTATGTAGAGATTCCCTGAATGATCTGCTTTAGCCCCGCTTGAAACCTAATCTAATAAGATACACTTTTTGATTACGAGATTCGAGAAGTGAAAATATCATAGCGCCATATATATTATATGTACTGGTATGGCATTGACCCGAAGTGTTATTTTGACACGCATATTTAGGGTTGCGTAACAGAGGTAATAAAAGAACCCTTATCGTGTCTGTGAAACTATAGTAATACTATATATAGGTAGATTTTAAATTTGGAATAGTTGTAAATATGCCTAACGCCTTATTGACCGAGCGAGTGAAGCGAACCAAGCGTCTCCGTTTCAGTTTTCGACAAAAATCTTTCGTATGCCTGTCTGTCTGTCTGTCCGGATGTTCTCCTCTACAGTTCGCATTTCTCAACCAATTCTCGTGAAATTTTGTGAGCAGGTTCGATAATTAAAATAATTATATAGATTTTTTTTGTCGAGTAATTTTTTTGTATATTATGAAATTTTAAAATAAAAAAAATTGTTTTCGAGGTCTACAGCTCACATAGCCACTATATTAATACTTTATAAAAAAAGAACTTCTTTTATAAACTAATATTATTGAAACATCGGCGCATAGGTACTCACACTTAACCGTTTTAGACAGACAGAGTTACTGTCGCATTTCTTATATTAGCACTCTGTTATATTTAAATTTATAACCCTTCTAGCTACTCTATATTACTGCGTAGATGACAAGGGTCGCTATTCCAAGTGTATCGCATGACAGCCATTCGTAAACCGAGTATGCCGGAGCATTACAGTACGAAGGACCTTTTTTATTCGATGCCGCATGATGTGGCAGATTTATTTATGCTTATGGTCCGTGTACCCTACATAACCCGTGCTATGGCCGGTCTGCGGCGTGTATTCACAACGTTTACCGACAACTCACCTCTGACATTTGACTTACAACACTATTCCTTATTCTGTGCTTACAAAATTTATTTATTTATTTATAAAAAAAAAAAATAAAAAAAAAATATGTCACGTCCCTAGAATATCATAAAACTAAGGCACTTTTAGACGAATCCAGTTGCTTGTAACAATAGCCGGCGTTGGATGTACCCTGCAACGCTGGACTGACACGAAAATATAATTGAATGGCGTCAAGGTACGGCAAGTGGGCATCTAACGAAACTAGCGCCAGCAACTTGATTTGTTTAACACTGCCTTTATTTTATGAAAAAATCGGCCAAGAGCATGTTGTCGGGCCATCCTCAGTGCAGAGTTCCGTAGTTGCCCAATGAAATTACTTCGAATAAAACGGCCAAGTGCGAGTCGGACTCGCGCACCAAGGGTTCCGTAAAAAATATTTTATGATATGATTTAACTAAAAATTTACGGTTTTCGCAATTTTTCATTTATATTAAGACGTTGCTTCGTACCAAAATTCAAGATTCTGAGTTCACGACTTTGTCAGTTTTATTAATTTATATATCCATACCAAATTCCAGTTTTCTAGCACTAACAATCACAGAGCAAAGCCTCGGACAGACAGACGGGCAGATAGACAGACGGACACGGTGAAACTATAAGGGTTCCTAGTTGACTACGGAACCCTAAAAATACGGTTTAAACTCACTTGTAAAGTCACTATTTGCGACATGTTTCGGACTACAATTGTGTCGCAAAGAGTTTCAACCGTATATATTTCTTTAAGTGTTAATATGTCTCACGTTAAAATAAATCGTTAATATTAGTATAAAATGTACCGCCTTTATTCCCACCTACTTCAGCTTAGCTAACAGGAAAATAAGAAACACATTCAGGGCCTTTTCAGCTCGAAGTGCGGCTTTTCTACACCTTGTTCTAGTTTTTATCCATAGGACCAGATGCTACTACTGCGTGCACTGTCTAGAGGGTATTATATATACCAACTAACTTTATATATATTTACTTGTCTCTGCCTTAACATTGTTGATGCTTTGTTTGCTTCCTAAATGTATAGAATATATATATATGAAAAGATTATTTTTGTTCTTTACTTTTCGAGCGCTCCAACTTACGCAGAATAATGACATGATTAGGTAAGGGGGGTACATGTTATAAAAACATTGAATTTATTTATTTAGCCTCGTCAATCATGCGTGGAAATAGATACCTAGTAGATAAGAGGTCTAGTAAAATACCACATAGAAAGAAATAAATGTTTTCAGCTTATAGTTACGAGTGAAATTTTATCGACGATGCTCTGCTTAAATATTTTGGGAGTAACAGAATGTTATTATGATACTTTGACATCGCTGTCAATTTAATATATAAAACTTTAAAAATATGTTAAAAGTTAGTTTTTTTAAATCTTACTAAAACTTATAACTTGCTGTTGCCCAGTGAATCATTTCAGCTAGGCAAAGCGTTAGATTTATGTTGTTGGTGTTGTACGGATGTGGCCTGTAATAGGAGCAAAAAATTTAAAGGACGCTTCCTTAAAACATCTACAGTAACCTTTTGTGTCCAAAAAAATGTTTCGTTTTTCAATTGGGAGAAATTTTGATCTAAAGTTATGACCTCAAGTAATTGATCTTGGCACCACGGCATTATAGCGTGGCAGTCTGAGCGTGGCAGTCAATACTGATTTTGAGGTAGCATCTAGTTATGACTCATAATCGTTGTTGCATTTTTGATTTTAAAAGGATATTTTTGGGATTTATAAATTTATTTTTACAATTTTTAGTGTTTTTTAATAAATAGTTATCTAGACACGCGGCAGCATGTCCAGCCAAGTTCACCCCAGGAACTGGCGGACAGCAGCCGTGTGTTATATTTATATTACACAAACCGTTTGGAGCCACTTTTGACCCCCAATAACTCCAAATCTATCTAACATAAAAAAATGAAATTTGGTAAATATATTAAGATCCTTTAAATCAACTAGAACCCCAAATTTCATAAATATAGGTTTAATAATTGTTGAGATATTAAATTCCTGACTGACTGACTGACTAGTAATCAAAAACCTAACCCACTTCCAGGTGACCTAGAAAGTTGAAATTTGGTAATTGTGTGTGTACACCAGAAAAAATTAGAATACGGAGATTTTTTTATTAGTTTATTATTATTATTATTTATGCTAGTTACCTCAGAACTCCGTCATTTATTAACCGATTTGGAAAATTGTTTTTTTGTTTGAAACGGTATACTTCGGGGTGGTCCCATAGTAATCAGGTAAGAACCTGATCATAGGGTCCAGGAGCAATCGAGGGAACTCTTCAAATAAACTAATACTGCAGCTAAAAACTTGGTGTCCTGTATAAAGTAAGGCGGTATTTCACACAGAAACAGCTTCTTTCCTTGTACCAAGCACAGGTTCGGTCGTGCATGGAGTACTGCTGCCACCTTTGGGACGGTTCCGTCAAGTATCAGTTAGCGGCCTTGGATTCGATAGAGCGCCGTGCTCGTAAGCCTGCCATTTATTCGCACGAAGCGATTTGCTTCTTCTTTCTTAATGCGAACAGCTCAGGAGCTCCATGAGCTCATACCACCTTCCCCCTTCTTCCATCGGACATCTAGACGTACGGCTGGCTAACATCCTTACCTGGTCGAAATTCCTCTAATTCGAACCAAGCGCTTTGCATCTTCTTTTATAATGCGCACTTCTAAGGTTTGTAATTCTCTGCCGGCGTCTGTATTTCCGAGTTCATATAACCTGGACCTTTTTAAGGCACGAGAGAATAGGCATCTTCTGGGTGAGCTCGCTTCATCGTCGGCCTCATCTTTGCCCCCTGGCTAGATGCTGGCCAAGAGCCATCCCATTTTTAATAAAAAAAAACTTAAGGACTGGAATTTAGTGCCGCCGTCTGTATTTCCTGATACATACAATCTGGGTCTCTCCAAGACAAGTGTGAATAGGCTATTACTGAATCAGTGAGCAACATCTTAGGTCTTGTCATCGCTTTCCATCAGGTGAGACTAAGGCCAATCGCTGGTCAGTCTATCATAAAAAAAAATCTATATATTTGAGGTGCACCTATAGCGATTTGGGTATTTTGTATAGTAACTCGTGCATTCGCTCTTCAAAAGCACCATTTGGCGAAGATTGACAAAAAGTAATGATATCCCATCAAAAACTATGCAGTATCAAATCAAAAAATATGCAGTATGTTATAATACCATAAAAGCTGTAGGATATTTAAGAAAACTGCCAAGTTAAAGCTCAAAATGCATTAAGCCGCAGTAAATTAGTTTTACTGTACTCGTAAACAATGTAGTGCCGGTCTTGACACCATTTCAGAAAATGTACGGAACTTGGCACCCATTTAGATCTCAATTCTTTTGTCGGTGAAGACGACAACCAAGCATCGCATATTCTTAATATTGAACTTGGCTCCTATTTCTACATTTATGTTTAATATCACTTCAGTAGAGTAAAAAAGTACATGTAAGCTATATTTGCTTAAAAAAAACAAAAGAAACTTTTATTTTTGCAACTGAAACCATTTGGAAATGATAGCTGGGGAGCTCAATAGTGTACCGTTTAATTTTTCGCTCCTACTATACATATTTTTTTAATGACATAGGTGGCAAACGAGCATACGAATCGCCTGATGGTAAGCGACTAGCGCCGCCCATGGACACTCGCAACACCAGAGGGGTTGTAAGTGCGTTGCCGGCCTTTAAGATGGGAGTACGCTCTTTAGGCCATCTATACTATAGGCCACATCCTGTATATTCATTAAAACTGAATACCTTAGGATGACAGTGATGTTCCCTAGTAGTAGGTTATTATTATTATTATTATTTTTTGGTGACTATCTTACAGAAACCGATCTAGTCCCAAACTAAGCAAAACTTGTACCATGGGTTCTAGACGACGATATACATACTTATATAGATAAATACATAGAAAACATCCAAGACCCAAGAATAAATATCCGTGCTAAATGCACAAATAATGCCCTGGCCGGGATTCGATCGGGAAATAGTAGGTTATTATTATTATTATTTTTTGGTGACTATCTTACACAAATCGACCTAGTCCCAAACTAAGCAAAACTTGTACCATGGGTTCTAGACGACGATATACATACTTATATAGATAAATACATATTTAAATACATAGAAAACATCCAAGACCCAAGAATAAATATCCGTGCTAAATGCACAAATAATGCCCTGGCCGGGATTCGAACCCGGGACCTCTAGCTTCGGAGACAGTGTCACTAACAACTAGGCTAAACAGGCAGTCAAATGAATCGTCAAAAAAAAGTTAATATTCCTCTTTCTACATACTAAAATTGTTTTTATTATTCATTAGAATATTAATTAAATATTTTCTAAATTATTTATTGTCAGAAGAATGTATATTTATTTCACTGATATCTCCATCCTCAGTATACACCGCGGGCCCGAATAACTCAAAAGATTTTAACCTCGTATTATTAACACTACGAGTACTCGTAATGTTATATCAACATGGGTCCAATTATTTGTTTTAATTAAACTACTATTTCAGTACAAAATAAATCAAATTAATTGACCGCTTCTTTGTGAACAAATCTTTAGGTGACTTGCAAATATCTTCAAGACCAGGAAGTATCAAGTCAAAAAAGTAGGTGTTGGCTACGTCATGCCTTTAGGGTGTGTTAGACTTGAGATTTTTCAACGTGTCATTTGTTTTAAATAATTAACATCTCTTAAATTATGGGATTTTGGACTATATGTTATATACTTTAATTAGGGTCTAGAATCGTTGGTTTAAATCTTTCAGGTTACTAGGGCCCACGGTGTATAAGGTGCTTCCAAATCATATGCCAATATTTTAAGAGATGTTTTATTACATCATAATAATTTACTTGAAATAGGAATTAAAAATATTTTTATATAAAGTGTCTGTTTTATTTTCAGAACAAAATAGTAAAAGTTAAAATTAAAACTTTACCATGTCAGCCCAAGGGCGGCCACAGCTGGACATAGGTCTCCCCCAATTCAATGGCGTAAATGCCGTAATCACCACGCTTGGCGTGCTGCTTGGCGATCACAGTATCTTCACCGCACTCCAGGGATGCTGCAGCCCAACCCCGGTGGTCTTGGTCGTAGTTTTAGGACATACCCGGCTCCTACAATCATTGAATGCTGATTATCTCATTAACAGGGTGTTATTACGTGTGGGCGTTACAGTTGCACATCGCTCATCAGACAGAACTTTTTGTGAATTTAACTTACCCATATATCAAATATCACATACGAGTATTACATGTTTATGCTGCTGACTGTACTGCTCCCTTCGAAAAGGAGCTCATGAGCTACTGTGTCACCGCACTATGTATTTTTAAACAACGGACGAAGCTCGTACGTTAATGCGTTTATCCTCTGTGCTATTCCCGCCCCGCCTTGACTCATCTCATCACTACACCTGCATAACTTGACCCCGCGAGTCAAAGCACTTATTTGTAAGCTAGGGGCAGGCTTACACTGGTACGTGTTTTAGGCATAATATAATTGAGAGCATTATTAAAGGACGGTACGGCCCGTCCGTCCCACAAAACGCCGCATGCAGTGACATGAAAAGGGTTTCACTCATGCCATCGTTGCCTCTAATCTAATTATACATATTTCGTTTAAAGGTAAGCCACTGTAGCCGAGCGGTAACAACCTTTGAGAACGGGAAGTAAGACTTTCCAATTTTAATAATCACATTTAATATTATATATACATTCTAATATCTTGTATAAATTCTAATTGCCTTCAGTCCTCCTAGACAGTCCAATTAAGAATTTTAGCTTGTTAGTCTATCTTTTGCAAACACCTTTGCAAGTTTCTATTTAAGCCTATGATTGGCTGGTAGATAATGCCTGAAGGCATTAAGACCACCGTTTATACTGATTTGTTTTTGTGCCATAAAGGTTAGATAAATACATATTTGTAGCAAATAAAATGTCAGTGTGATGTTGTGTTCATGGTCGTGAGTAAGTAAACTCATATCGAAAGCATATTATAGCACACACGACTACATAAATGATAAAACACCGTGGGATTAATTGTGACTGAAATATTAATGAATTAATCACAATGGCATTAGATATTAATATCTTATTATTTTCGTTTGGCATTTTGATTTTATTCTCGAAACTGTCTAGATTTCAATGTTTTATACCTCTACATTATTATTAATGTTTTGACTATCCTATTGTGAATTTTACTACATAATATTTTTTTATATTATCATGTCTACAACAATACAATATTTTTTTAAACAATAATAATAGCATCAATAAATTGCTCTAAATAATTAATTAATTAAAATATTTATTAATACATGTTAGAACTAACGATTGGAAAGTGCTTGTTGCTAGGCCTATTTGAATAAAGAATAATTTGACTTTGACTTCAAGGTCGCTAGAACTCCCGTCTCAAGGATGCGTCTTGTTGAAAGTGAGGGACCTATGATTCTTGCGGAGTGGCAAGAGGCCATATGCTACCGTTTTGGTTTAAAAAAAATGACAATATGCCTTCTTAGCTGGCATGGTTTTTAAATATCAGGTGTTACTTAGGGGACTTTCCTGGTATTTTTTATAAAAATAATTATTTTATTTATTTATTAGGCACACTTTACACACATCATAATAATACATGGTACAATTAATTCGCACTATATATTCGCATAATAGATTATATTCCGTTACTTATAGTGGACGGCGATCAAGAAGTCGATCCTGACACCTGTCATTTCCATACAGTTTATAACTTCAAAGTGACTTTAGGTTATTAATTGTATGGAAATGACAGGTTTCAGGATTGACTCCTTAACCGCAGACTACTATAATATTATGTTTTATACTACTATTTACTACCTACTTTGAAAATATATTCAGCGAATAGAGGGATATATATTACAAATCCATGATATTATTTAAGCAAAATTCCTTAATTAGTACATCCCTAATGAATCGAACTTGTAATTAGATATAACAAAGCCATACCTACTGGGGGCGAAAATTTATCCCAGAGTTTCAGTAAAAGTGTCCCGAAATTCTAATTTGCCGATTCGGACGGTTAGAATACGTAGGTGTTGTGGCACGTTCGACGCTCATTAGGAAGTTTCTGATTCGGAGGAGCTCGTTATGTTGAATAGCGTATTCAGATGTATTGTATGCGAGCAGTTTATGTACAGTCACCTGGTCTGACACAGGCACGTGTATATAGGGAGATAGAGGAGATATAATCAAGAATCACTTATTTCGACCCCAATAATTGATCACTATTTCAATGCAATTAGTATTTATTGCACAAAAATAATAATAATATAAATAATAATTATCTATTTTTATTACACAATACTCAGATACAGCTGCCTGCCACACCCTTAATTTACTTTATAATATTTATATATAAACACAGCACATCTGACAGTACCATATCTCACCAGAAGACCCTCAAAAATGGGCCAAACTGAAAATCAGCGCTGGACCACGGGTCCAGCATATGCTGAGCATGGTACCCATTGCCAAAAGTTGATTAGGATAAGAATTTTATTTATCTTGCCCTAGTTCGTTAGAATAAGATTCATATATTGTATTTTTTGTAAGTATATTTTTTTATTGTATTTATTTTTTTATTTTATTATTTATTTGCTTCAGGCAATAATATTTTAATTTTAGTTCTTATAGAGTAAAATATCCATTGAAGTGGCACATAAAATATACGTGTAAGACGTTTGTCCAAGTTTTAGCAAGGAACATTTAAATGCGTACGATCTATAAAAACGCCAAGTCTATGATATCTGATAAAAAGACAATATTATAACCAGATCATTTATTATATTAATAACTATCTAGGTTTATACAGCTACATTATAAGATACAACAACCAAAACTTGTAGTATATTACACTACGGCAAAGATTGTCTACTAAAACTTAAATAGCAATAAGTATACTCTTTTAGGAAAACCAATCTCAATGGCTTAACCTTAACGTAATATTTAAATGGAATATACTTGGGACACAGTGCAAAGTATATTGAATTGGAATTGGAACGACACTGATGTGACCGTCTTCGATGCTGGTGTATGAAAACCCCAGCCTGTCGCTCCCTCTTCTCAAGACTACGACTCGGTTCCGCTTCGTATGGCGCCACCGTCGATTTCCGGTTGGTGACCTGCCACCAACTTCATGATGGTCTGTTTTAAACTCTGTAGATGGCGCTGTCGGCAGTTTAGCAGGCATAAAATAGCTCGGCGACAACATATCAAAGTGAAAATTATCCCAATGAACGTGACTGTAGCAAAATATCCTGTCCTACTTTCACACAGCATAAACCTTTATATAGACCTGACCTTTAACTGAATTACCCCATGTCATGCTGAGCTGTCGCGAAGGGCCTGACCCAGGCGATCTATTTGAGTTGACGTATTCTCTCGGAATTAGTTGGAGTTAAAAGGGTAGTCATGTGTCACCAAGATATCCAACCAACCACAACCACAAAGGACCAAGGATTGAACATTTCTAGATTCAAAAATTTTAGAATGTCATCTACTGATGAGTACTTTTTCCGAGTATTGTTTACAAAACATCCTATTTTTAGGGTTCTGTACCCGAAGAGTCCAAACGGAGCCCTATTGCTCCTTAACACGATGGCGTTTATGACACTACTACTGTTATTTGAATGGCAAGGTGACAGTTACGTCATCTCAAGTTTGCATGGTCAAAACGGTATTTTGCAATACTAAAAAATCTTACGAAAATACTCGGAAAACAACAAAGTCCAGCTTATTTATGCAACATTAAACATTTTTAAAATAGACAAGAATAAGAGGAAAGTTTGACCATAGAAAATTCTGACGCCATTTATCCCTACAAACTTCAATACTAACCGAGCGTTTTTGACGTTTCAAAAAAGTTACTACTTTGACTATCAGTAAAGTACCGTGTTGTTTTTATCTCGTAAGTATAAGACAAACTGTCCATCTAACTATTCCCATGAATTCACGCCAGAAATATAAAATCGATTCCAATTAGATGTGTCACATTAAATAAACTCCTAAAAGACAAATGTATATTTTTGCATAGACAGTTGTCCGGGTGCAGGCTTTGATTACTAAATGAATTAGTTATTAGTTCCGGAGAACTCGGATTACTGGTATATTATACATAGGTGGTGGAAAAACATCAATTCCAGCCAGGTGAAATGCAATCTCATGTCACTTTGATATGGAGAAACTTTCCTCGCTGTATTGCGTTGCGTGTTGTGCGGGTTTGTTAGAAAAATGACAGAAAAGAAACATTTAATTTAACTTTCTTAGTGTTTGGAATTTCTCTCCGTTTATTGCGAAACAGGTCAGTTGTTTGGCGTGAGTAATATCCGTCGTACTTTCATCACTAGTAGGAAGCCATTCCATCTAAAAACGTGTGAGATCTGAGGTGACGGATGATGACGAGTCAATTTATGAATTAAAAAAAATATTTCATATAAAAATAAAAATACAACGTAGAATGGGCTAGTTTACATAAGTCCTGCAAAAGTGAGCCATTGAGAGAGCTGAAAGAGTAGGTAGGTATGTAATAGCAGGGCGGGTCAGTAAAACTGAGAGTGAAAACATAGGCAGGTACACCGATATAAGCGTGGAAAGAAACATATTGGTGCGAATAAACGTGAATTTCCTTTTGAATGCACCTACCCTCCTTTACCAGCGACAAGACATTTATAAAAAAATCCTTACCAGTTTTCACGCCCTAACTCATCATGTTAAATGAAACACACCAACTGTGAAACGTGTAAGCGAATAAAATGTAATAACACTGTATGTCGTCGCAGTCTTTACATATCGTCAGTAACGTTCTGCCACTTTTCCTAGACCTGACAATATTATAGTCACAATACGTAGGTACTAGTTCAGGTCGACGCCCTGGCTGTCTGGACCAGGGCAATCATCCGTACTTGTTAATAATCTTGAAGAAACGTATTATAGGTAAAAAAAAATAAGAAACGGACCTGTATGTAGGCGTGACGTGTTCTAATATACCTTACATATTTAAAATGTGTAACACAAACAAAACAAATGTCTATTCAAGTACGTCACAACTACATACAACAGGTCCTTTTCTTAAGTTAAGATGATGATGATGATTTTAATTATCTTTTTAAGGCGATATGTTGGATACGTGCGTGTAAAAAACTAGTAATAAATACGCGTTTTGTCCCCCAGAACGTAACAACTCACAATTCCTAAAGGATTGAATTTCACAATTTATGTACCGTATTTTGTTGTACGGCGGTTGGAGCGCTCGTAACCGTTTTGGATGGTTATTAGTTAATAACTGAGCGCTCCCGTGCTTTGGAAGGCACGTTAAGGCGTTGATCCCGGCTGCTGTCTATGACAGCAGTCGTTAAGCCGAGTTAGAGGCCTTCAGGCGGCTTGAGAACTTCTAACAGTCAAGTCTAGTTTCTCCCTTGGGTTGCAAAGTCAGATGGCAGTCGCTTTTAGTAAAAACTAGTGGTTACGCCAGTTCTTGGAGTAGTCGTTGGTAGTGGACCCAGGGCATAGCTAACTGCCAACACAACGACTCCTCAATTTAATAAAGACCCATTCAATGCACTTGTGATTCTTCTGGAGTCACAAGCGTCCATAGGCTGCGATGTCTACTTACCAGCAGGCGGTCTGTATGCTGGTTTTCCACCGCTGTATTATAAAAAAAAATTTCGATACTCATAATATGTCGTGTAATTTTCCGATAAGCGTTCAACCTTTAAAGCCGTCTGAAAGTTTTAAGTATAAATAAAAATGTACAAGATAAACGAAAGCTATACCATTATGCAAAGATCCTACTACCCCTACTATTATGAATAGGGGTAGTTATGTCGGCCTTTTTTGTCGCGAGGGACGCCCAGACTCAAAGCTGGCTTTACCCTAACATATAAGATAATTCGAGTTATTTGGAGAATGTGGGCACCGTATAGATAGGTCCGCATCGGGCGCAGGCCGGCGGTGACAGGGCCGAAAGATAATAATATCCGAGGTCAAATGCGATTATACAAATTGTACACTCAAGAGTATTGTTCACAAATGTTTCATCCACTTCATCATACTCGTACATTGGCAAAAAGCAGATAATGCATTTGAGATAGGCACGTGTGGCCGCATATTTTTTAAAACTCACCATCACCCTCCTAGCGTTATCCCAGGCGTAGGTACTAGTTTTACAAAAGCGAGCTGCCATCTTGCCTTCCATCCTAAAGGGCGTAAGTTCCTGTTAAAAACAAAAACATTTTTGGTTCAAGCTTTTATTGCAGACTGTACTTTTTTTTCTCTCCAATTTCTCCCTACCTTCATTACTCGTTGAGACAGTTCCAATGAGCCCAAACACGGGTTAGCTTGTGTCGTTTAGGAACTGCTATGGCCACCTTCCGTCTCCATCATCAGATCAGCTCAGTGGTACCATAAAATTGCATTGTCACCGAACATACACAATCATATGCCAAATTTACCTCAATCTGATACCGGCAACAGACTGGAAAAAGGATTGCAAAAATACGAACAGTGCAAATAAAAGTTTGTATATTTCGTTTTTTTTTTAACCCAGTGGTACGAGCTGAGCCCATGACCTCCAAGGTTGAAGTCGCACGACTTAAGTCTCTCCGTTACAGAGGCTTTTGACCAACCGAGCGAGAAACGTCTCCATTTCAGTTTTGGATAAAAATGCTTTCCTATGTCCAGATGTTCAGCGGATGTTTGGCTGTTCTCGTTTACAGGTCATATTTCTCAGCCGATTCTGGTGAAATATTGTGAACATGTGTGCTCAACAGATTGAGACATTATTTCACGCCGGCCAATCGCCTACAGCTTTATAAGCCGCATATGGAGTTCGGTTCTCATCTGTGGGCAGGGGCACCACAGTACCATAGTATCCCTCTGGACCGCATCCAACGGAGAGCGACTCGAATTGTCCGCTGCCAAGCGTGTTTCGATTCGGCTTGACTCCTTGGCACTGCGTAGAAATGTAGCCACGCTATGCATTTTCTATTACATTTATTACGGGGAATGCTCCGAGGAATCCTTCGGATTAATCCCTGCCGCTTCTTTCCGTCATCGCCCAACGCGACAACATTTCCATCCTCACCACTTAGATGGGCAGTCCTCAACTGTGCATTTCTCTAGAAATGTCCTGCCTCGCACAGCTAAACTGTAGAATGAACTGTCGCCAGCGGTACCGATACGACTTTTAAACCTTCAAGAAAAGAGCGGCAACGCACTTACAACCCCTCTGGTGTTGCGAGTGTCCATGAGCGGCCCTAATCGCTTACCATCAGGGGATTCGTCTGCTCGTTTGCCTCCTATGTCATAAAAAAGGGCTGGGCAACCTAGCATTTACGCTCTCCTTTATTTATCTTACTTAGGCAGAATTTACGTAAAGACAACATGCTGCGCGGTACGCCGCTAGCGCTTCTAAAACGCATCAAATTTGTATGGACATATGGAACGCGCCCACAGTGTTGCACAAGTTGTAAACATAGTAATAACAACACTATTTATAGTCACTATTTAAACCTGTATACTTTGTGGTGGAGCTAATAAATAAATAAATAAAATAGTGCTACAAACCGTGCGTGATCAAACTGTGAAATTTCTCAACGTTTATCTGCTTTACTTTGATTCCTTTTGACTAAACGAATCGTTCTATCGTCAAAGAGAAAAGTATATTTCTTCATGAAAACCAAAGCAGATTTACGAGAACCATGCATAATACATAAAATGTGCCATGGCAAAATAAATCTATCGGACTCTTGCGAAACAAATGTTTGTTCAATAACATTAGGCGTACATGTGTGCAAAATATATAAGTTTTATTTATCGCCAGTATTTTCATGTCCTAAAGTACTAAAGTACGATGATAACTCACGCTCACAACTGTATTCTAACGGAGTAGACAGAGCACATGAAATTTAATCTTCAGTGCCAGTTGTAGCAAATGTGGGCTTACAGCCCGAGCACGACTGCGCGAATTGCGGCGCGAAGAGCGTTTTGTCTGTTCATTGCACGGTCGAGACGCGCAACGCACTGTTAGTTGGTATCACACGCGATGTATTAGGTAAACCGGTGCCGCTGCCGCCGCCGCTCGTTGTCGTGGCGGGGCAATTACAATGTGGTGAAGCAGCGATATGCTGCAAGCCCATAGCCCTCATACTTCAAGCCTGTTCCCATAGACAGTAGCCACAACACTGCATTGCGGCGCCGCGCCACCCCGCCAGTACAGTCAGCATCAAAAGTAGCTACGAATAGGAAGTGGTCAAAAGTTCGTATTTCCTTATAATCAGGGGTCGTACTTTTCGTGCCGGTGACGTCACGCTCCATATAGGTGATTTTAATTAGTCTCATTGTAACCAATCAATCATCATTCATACATACACTTTTTACAGTTATGTCCCTATTACAAACGCAATTTGCCTGTCACATCACAACTTATAAAATACAACATTAGGTAATACTGCAAGTTTTTGTGACTGGTTCATGTGTAATACCAGTTATTACCAATAATTAAACAAACCTCGTCATCATATATAGTTTACGTTCATATTTAGATTCAATATTTCTATAACCTGTTATAAAATTTGAAAGACTATGAGATCCTCATCTGCTTTTAAATTAAAATTCTAAATATGATAAGAAATCCTTAGTAATCTTCGGATGCAATAGGTCGTATGTCGTATAAGAAAAAATACCATTATAAATGCATGATTAAATGATTGATGATTAAATATTAATAATTACCATAACACCAATTGGAATCATCCTGTATGCAGTGTGACGTCAATTTTACGTCCCCGGCACGAAAAGTACGACCCGTGCTTATAATAAAGACTTGAGCTTTTCAAATGAATAGCTACTTTTGATGCTGACTGTACTAACTCCGTACAAATAATATCATCAGTGCGGCGATGGAACGCAGTGTTGTTCCCACGCTCTATTCGACTCTTCTTCAGGAGAAGAAAGGGCACCATTTATGTCATAGAAAAAGCTTTCTCGAAGTCTCGTCTAATGTTTCTTTTAGCTGACACTTCAGCTAGCGATAGGCCGTGGCGTTTGTGATTTTAGCAAAGTAAATGCAAGTTTAAGGTTATTAGATCTGTATACTTTAGCGAGATTCATCACAGCTGTCGAAAGAAAGGCCACTAATCTGGAGCACGCTCCTGGTATTATTTTTTAGATTTGATTCATATTGGTTGGTGGATGTTGTTTTGATACATTCGCCAATACAACCACCACTAAATCCATATCTATCCATACTATAATATTACAAATGCGAAAGTAACTATGTCTGTTTGTCTGTCTGTTACTCTTCATGCTTAAATCGCTAAACCGATTTAGATGAAATTTGATATAGAGTTAGTTTGAGTCCCGGGAAAGGACATAGGATAGTTTTTTCCTGAAATCATTCCTTAGGGGGTGAAAAGGGGGTAGAAGTTTGTATGGGCGAGCGATATTAAACTACTACTTTATGATCTTTTTTTTTTTCGTCGCTCCGAATAGCAGAATAACTATTAAAAAATACTGGTAAAATATACGGGAAAAAAATCTCATACATTTTATACGGAACGGGTCGGGGGCGGAATGAAATTCTCCGGGACAGCTATCTAGGCTGGCGGTGAGTAAAGACCCCTGTCCATATACCAGACTCGCAGCACGCGAGTTTCATTACATTGCGGGTTATCGTGGGATAATGAGTTCAATCGATCTGTCAAACCGCGCAATGTAGTGAAACTCACATAAGAGACACGTACGTGTTTAAATAAGTCTCTAGTTTGCCAGAGCTCCCGAGGATGAAATGCTGGGATGGGCAAATAGTGGCATTTAGGGTTCCGTACTCAGGGTAAAACGGCACCCTATTTATTACTAAGACTCCGCTGTCCGTCCGTCCGTATGTCTATCCGTCTGTCACCAGGCTGTATCTCATGAACCATGATAGCTAGACAGTTGAAATTTTCACAGATGATGAATTACTGTTGCCGCTATAACAACAAATACTAAAAACAAAATAAAAGCGACCATCAGTATGGCTTTCGCCACGGTCGCTCGACTGGTGACCTTCTAGTGTATCTTACACACCGGTGGGCTTCTGCCATTGAGAGTCAGGGTGAGGCTTTAGCGGTCAGCTTGGACATAGCGAAGGCGTTCGATCGGGTCTGGCACCGAGGTCTTCTGTCGAAGCTACCATCCTATGGACTGCCCGAGGGTTTGTGCGAGTGGGTTGCCAGCTTTCTGTCCGGCAGATGCATAAGAGCCGTAGTAGATGGCAGTTGCTCCAAAAGCATGGACATTAACGCTAGCGTCCCACAAGGCTCCGTGCTATCCCCGACGCTGTTTTTGCTGCATATCAATGACATGCTATCTATTGACGGCATCCATTGTTATGCGGATGACAGTACCGGGGATGCTTCTTACACGGGCCGTACCAACATTCCTCGTTCCTGTGTGTTAGAGAGTCGCGAACAACTTGTGTCCGATATTGAGAGCACTCTAGTCAGAGTCTCTGAGTGGGGCCAGGATAATCTGGTCCAGTTCAACCCCACCAAGATACAAGTATGCGCGTTCACTGCTAAAAAACTCCATTCACTGTAGCCCCGCGGTTCCAAGACGCAACCCTCTCCATCTCAGAGACTATTGGGATCCTTGGTGTCGATATTTCCAGCGACGTCCAGCTTCGGAGCCATTTAGAAAGCAAAGCCAAGCTGGCATCTAAAAAGCTAGGTGTGCTCAATAGAGCGAAGCGATACTTCACCCCGGGACAGAGACTTCTTTTATACAAGTCGCAAGTCCGTCCCCATATGGAGTATTGCTGTCACCTCTGGGCGGGAGTACCTGGATACCAGCTTGGGCCTTTTGACTCGCTTCAGAGACGTGCTGTGCGAATCGTGGACGATCCCAAGCTCACGAGCGATATGGAGCCGTTGAGTTTAAGGAGAAATTTTGCCTCCTTGTGCGTGTTCTATCGCTTATATAATGGGTTGTGCTCCGAAGAACTGTTCGACATGATGCCTACAGCCGCGTTCTACCATCGCACCGCTCGCCGTCGGTAGGGCATTCATCCTCACACCTTAGAACCTAAATGGTTGCGTACGGTACGGTTTCAGAGGAATTTCCTCCCTCGAACGCTCCGATTGTAGAATGAGCTCCCTGCCGAGGTTTTCCCGTCGGACTACAGTATGGGGTTCTTCAAGAAAGGAGTTTATAAATTCTTAAAGGGTCGGCAACAAGCATGTGACACCCCTAGGAGTTGCAGGCGTCCATAGGCTGCGGTGACCGCTTACCATCAGGCGGGACGTACGCTTGTTTGCCACCAACGTGGTATAAAAAAAATTAAGGGAGCTCCCAAACAAAAAAAAAGTGTCTCGTTTCCTTGATCAGGCGCTGGGTCTCTTAATATATGGGAAAACTAAAATCTGACTCGCACTTGACCAAAATTCTACTTGATATTATTCAACATCATTTTTACTGTTACAAAATAATATTATATAAATTTAATTAAAAAAGGTCAAAAAGGATAATCTAGTTTCTGATGTTGTATAGATACAGAACCCTTCGTGTGCGAGTCCGACTCGTACTTGGCCGGTTTTTGATTCTTCTGGATTCAGTCCATAGGCCACGCTGCCTGTTTACCATTAGGCAGGCCGTATGCTTATTTACCACCATCCTATCGTTTCCCGGGTTGTATCCTAAACGATCACGAGGTCCGCTTTAGCACCTAATCCCAAGAGTTATAGCGTAGGCTTTAGTTTTACGAAAGTGATTTCCACCTGAACTGACAAAGAGGGAAAACTATTGAAAAGAAAGAAGATAATATTATAGGTAGGTTATTATAGGTTTTTAGTAGTGTCGGTAAGTAGGAAAGGGCACCATTTATTGTGGGTATGTCTTTATGCATGGTATGTTTTTAGAGTGTGGGTAGTAGTGTGGGTAGCGATATTTTCCTTCACCGAACTGCTACTGGTAAATATCACATGATATTTTTTCGTATATAAAGCGAGAGCACGCCTATCAATATGATGCCGATATGATTTCAATTAATTAAGCGCGTTCTGGAATGTAGTCCCTGCCTCGCGGAGAGTGGCAGCTTAAGTTACTCGTACACTTCGATCTCTATAATAATATTCGTATATAATTTTTTATGTAATCATTTATTTATGTACAACGAAAATACATACAAGAATACTTAACCAAAATAATATAAAGAAAATTAAAACTAACTTAAATCTAAAACGGGCCCTTGAGGCATTGTACCGAGGATGCTGGCGGCATTTCCTCGCTGTATCGCAATGCTGATACGTTGAGCGAGGAAACCGCCAGCTCTTCGGTCACCAGTTACGTCAACCAGACGCTTCGCAATTTCTGCAAATATATAATTTATTTTCGAACCGTAAGATCTTCGAAAAGGCTAGTACAGTTACTAGTTTGTTACACTTTTAGCACCACCCAGGGGTCACGTGTAGGGCGATGGTGGGTACTCCACTCCCTAAGGACGTGGTGCAACTTCGACCCCCCTTTGTCAAGTGAGTAGGCAACTTGACTGTTAGAAGTTCTCAAGCCGCCCGAATGCCTCTAACTTGGCTTAACGACTGCTGTCGATCAACGGCTTCACGTGCCTTCCAAAGCACGGGAGTGCTCTGTTAGTAACCACTCAAAGCGGTCATCCATCCAAGAACTGACCAGTCCCACGTTGCTTAACCTCGCTTACCTTACCGCACGCGGTACGCGGACGCCGCTGGGCCATGAGCGCTCCGAATTCTTCGATCTCTATGAATGTACCCACGTAAGGAATATACCTAAGTATCGCTGCGTTGATAGGCACGGAATAGGCTACTTGACTTTTCATGGTGCCATTCGAACCAGTTTTTAGAGAAGATCAAATGGTTTGTACCTGTGGGAGAAACTACAATTAGAGCATAACAAAGGTGTCGAAATCAGCACGAGCTGATATTGAGTGACGACGCTAGCGTCCGTAGAAACAGCTACCATTATTGAGACCTCTCAACTAGATATTCGAACCAACCGTTGTATGGGAAAATAAGAAAATTGCTGTTTTGGTCGGGAAAAACTGCGTTTAGGTACAGTCAGCGTCAAAAGTAGCTACGCATATGAAGTGGTCAATGCTCTTATTCCCTTATAATAAAGACTTTGAACTTTTCAAATGCGTCGCTTGCTGCTTTTGATCCTGACTGTACATACATAGTTGTCATGTGGTTGTCATACATTTTTTTTTGATTAAGTATAACATGAATACTATTTATACTCTTAGCTTGTTCTATAATTTACCTCGTGTGTTTATTTTTTATTAAATAAGTTTTGAGACTACTAAATACTTACAATTTAGTAACCATATTTTGATGGTTTACAGTTCATATAGCAAAAACCAACGTCATAAATTGGTGATCCCGGGTTCGAATCTCGGGATAAAAGCTACATCTATACCAAATTTCATCTAAATCGGTTCAGCGGCTTAAGCGTGAAGAGGTAACAAACAGAGAGACAGACACACTTTCGCATTTATAATATTCGTATGGAGTATGAATATACATATAATAATAAATTTTAATAAGTGGAAAGTACCCAATCGTACAGATAAATACATACAAATCTATATATCTATATATATATATTTATGATAGACTGACCAGCGATTGGCCTTAGTCTCACCTGATGGAAAGCGATGAGAAGGCCTAAGATGTTGCTCACTGGTTCAGTAATAGCCTGTATATATTCTAACACTTTATTTTTTGGAGACATGGCCGAAAAGTGATTGTATGAAATATACATTTAACATTAGTAGGTACATTATCTCTCGTCCTCGCTTTTATGAAGAAGCCTACACTGTAGTCCCTTGGGAAAACCTCGGCATCTCTTACACTCTTACCGCAGCCGAACGTGCGCTCGAGGAAGTTTAAATTAACATTTTGCACAGCTATGTTCAAAACAATTATTATTTAGAAGCTGATACAAATAGTTTCACTAACACAAGTTGGGCTGAAAACTGTCAATGCTTCAATAAACGTCATCCGCAGCGGGGTATTTGGCACGTAGTAGTACTCACAACTAAAAGTCAATTATCGGAGTCTGGACACGAGTGTTATATTATAGCCCTCGAACAATAATATCCGTTTTACGAGATCCAACAGACTACTAACAAACTCAATTCGGTAAAATTCATTAAGGGTAGTAGCAACGCCAGATGGAAAGAAATAAGTAGTTTTAGAAACGCTAAGACTGTTAAATGAGTCAACTTAATTCTAAAAAATATAACAGTACTTACAATGACAAAAAAACTTAAAAATAAGGCTAAAAATCTGAACCGTTTCCTAATTCGTAATAACCATTTGTTTGAACTCTATGATTTTTTATTAAATTTTTTTGGTTAGGTATGCGGCCAAAGAAGAAACTCGGCCAGCGCCTGGTATTATCAGCAATATTAAAAGCTCGTTAGTGCGATCACTCACAAGCTACTTGCAGCTGTGATTGACGAACCCCTTCTCACTGGTATCTACGACTGAACAAGCTAGTAGCTACTGATCTTTCTTACAACTTATTTAAACTTGACTCTAAGTGAACTATTTATTGTATTCTTATGACCATAAAATGTCTGGTATTTGTATATAATATCCCATCAAAAACATAAATGTGAAAACGGGAGCCAAGTTCAATATTAAGAATATACGATGCTTGATTGTCGTCTTCACCGATAAAAGAATTGAGATCTAAATGGGTGCTAAGTTGCGTAGATTCTCTGAAATGGTGCCAAGTCCGGCACTACATTGTTTACAGTAAAACTAATTTACTGCGGCTTAGTACATTTTGAGCTTTAACTTGGCAGTTTTCTTAGATATCCAACAGCTTTCATGGTATTATAACATACTGTATATAAAACTGCCAAGTTAAAGCTCAAAATGCGTATTTCAAATATTGAATTGACAGATACTCGTATTTTGTTTGAATAAGACGTAATTAAATTGTGTTAAGTTAGCTTTAACAACTTTTTTTTTTTGGTGCAACTTGGTCCTTGGCTGCCAATCTTTTATTGTACCTTAGCGACCGAGCTTTGCTCGTGTTTTCCCGTTTTCCCGGATAATACGATTTTTCCCGAAGATAATAATACCAAGTCAGACCCATTTTTCGCCCTCGTAGTAAATTCAGTAAATTTCATTAAAACCGTTAGAACGGTGTTCGAGATTTAAATAAATAAATATACAAATGCGTATACAAATGTTGTTCGTTTAATAGTACCTATAGGACACGTCAGTATTGTCAATTGTTTTGCTGAGTTAATCATGAATTTTATTTTACAACATCCACTGATGTAATATTTAATTTAATTATGTTATATCAAATTAGGAGCGTTCGTGCCAGTCAGTCCTTGGATGGGTGACCGCTTTGAGTGGTTACTAACTGAGCGCTCCTGTGCTTTGGAAGGCACGCTAAGCCGTTGATCCCGGCTGCTGTCTATGATAGCAGCTAAGCCAAGTTGGAGGCCTTCTGGCGGCTTGAGAACTTCTAACAGTCAAGTTGCCCACTCTACATCCCAATAACATCTAGTTTCCCCCTTGGGTTGAAAGGTCAGATGGTCGCTTTCATAAAAAACTAGTGCCTACGCCAATTCTTGGGATTAGCTGAATAGGGAAGTAATAGCTAAATATGCTAAAGTTATCGGAATAGGAGAAAAATCAATGTATGAGTAAATCCTCGTTAGAAACTCTATCGCCGTACCAGTTCAGCGCTTGCCAAATACATGTCTAGCTCCGCAGGGGTTAAAAGGGCAATCCAATAAATCGTCGCCGAAGGCACTTAGGTGAGGCCGCTGCCGCTTTATTACAGGCTGGTAAAGAGTGCGCTGGCACTGGGAAATGAACTAGGGAACATTTTGACACACACGTTTGCATCCCATTTTCATTATCTAACAGATAGAAATGCTTGGCCGAAACCAGAGACTTGAATAGCATTAAGATTTACGTATATTTTGATTGTATCACGCTAGAAGCACAGTTCTTGCAAGAAAGCATATCAAACGATTTAATTTATAGTCTATTGGAAGTAATTTCCATTATTGTAGCTCTATCTTGTGCTCGTGTCGCGTGTTGTATTGTATCTCCATCATCATGCTCCTAGCGTTATTCCCAGTAGAGTTGCATCCTGAAGGATGCCTGGGGTCCGCTACCTAATCCCAAGGATAGGCGTTGTATTGTATATCCATTGTTGTTTATCTCAGCGGCTGTTTTGACATGTTGTCTTGTTGAAAAAAATCATTTTCCCCCTTTTTGTATTCACTGAGGCTTACTTATTTTAAGTACGTTACGTATTGTTATTGTAATAAAGCATATGTTGGGAGAAAATGACTGACTGTCGAGTTTATGTCGCCGTTTCTTCTCGGCAGTAAGTAGTCTTCTTTTCCGGAAACGCTAATTGATTTTGACTTCTAAAAGTACCATTGTGGCCTACTTGCAGAATAAAGTACATTAATTTATTTATTTCGTATCAGTGTGTTTCACGCTGTGTGGTGTCGGGTTAGAATTAGCACTATCACAGAATAAGTAATAGGCACTATGCCCATTTTTCCCGTAGAGTAGGATTCTACTATGGAAATAGGGTTGAAATGTGTTGTAGGTGATGTGCTAGTAATCTATTACACTAATATTGTCTCTATATTTATGTGTTCTGGCTACCACTTTTGAGAATACAGGCGTGTTTATGTATGTATCTGTTACAGGCGCTTCGAGTTGGAACACATTGGGATCAAATTAAAATGCAAAAAGTATGGCCTAGATTGAGCTAATGGGATACTTTTGTACGCGGACGTATAACCACGAAAATTACTGACACCCGCAACAACAATATTAGTATCTTTTGAACTTTTTAAAGTACGGAACCCTTCTTATAAAGGATTACTCTCGTGTTTGCCTGTCAGTCCATCTGTCACAGCCAATTTGCTCCGAAACTACTGAACCTATTGATTTTTAAACATTGAGGATCTCAAATATATATTTTCAAAATATACGTCTATATGTAATAAGTTAAGTAGCTTTGTTGAAACTAAGCGCCTCTCTCGCCATCCAACGTAACAGTTTGGCGAGTATAATATTCAACTTTAAAAATTGTAACTTTGTAGTGATAAATTTAAAATGATATACATATACAGGATGTCCCAAGAAGTAGTGATATACTGAAGCTAGGAGGTAGAGGACTTAGAGGGCTATCTGAATCACCCCCATGTATGTTCCGCGATTTTTAGTATTTTCGGAGTTATGTTTTTTTTTTAATTTTTCACCTATCGCCGCGTACGATGAGATTTTTATTTATGGTGACGTGAATTATTGCGGTAGATGCTTGATTTTTTTTGTGTGCTAAGCTGATAGATAGCCCAATTCAGTGTGGTAACATTTACTATCGTTAGATCTTTGAAAGGCATAAAAAAAAATTAATGCCAAGAAAGATAAAATTACCCAGTATGTTTACAACTTCAAGGGTCCCTAAAAAAATAAAATCACATAAAAAATAATTACCGATTGGCTTTTAAAAACTTGCTCTATCTATCAGGTAGCTACCCTGAAAATTTCATTTTATTATTAATCAAAAAATTGAAATCTAAATGTGGTAAGTGCACAATTTTAATTTACATAATGATTAATGCAAGCAAAGTAAAACCTTTCTAAATAAATTTCGTACTAAATCACGCACTGGCCATCAATAGAAAAAGAACAAAAAACAAAAGACGGTTGACGCATGAGAAAATTTTCACGTTGTTTTGTCATCGTTGTTATTTTTCAATAATTTAAAAATTGTGTTTTAATACTGCTAATTGTTCGTTTCCCTAATCATTTTGGCTATTCATATGGACTTTGACTTGCATTACGATTTGGATTAGTATTATTACCTGGAATCGACGAGTTGGCATCATTTAACTGGACTTGAGTTTGCGTGTAAGTGATCATGTTTACTTCACGTGATTACGCAGAAATGCATTACTATTACGGTTAGGCTAGGGGGAATGCGGCGGAAGCTTCAAGGCTGTACCGGGAACATGTGGAACGAAGAGGCGGGCCTCAACCTGAAACGTTTCGTGACTATCGTATGATCTTAAGATTACATAATGCGTATTTGGAAGGTCACATACGGGGTACGAAATCAGGCCGTATGGCCACTATGCCGGATCCTGATGTAGTAGATGCAGTTGTTGAAGAAGTAGAAAGAGACCCGTCGACCAGTGTGAGAGTTACGGAACGTCGTACCGGACTTTCTAAATCTCAGGTACACCGTACACTACAGACCGTAGGATAGCATCCGTTTCACATTAGAAAAGTGCAACAGTTGAAACCGGAAGATTACAATCGGCGAATTGAATTCTGTCAGGAAATGCTGAGGAGACAAGCTGAAAACGAAAATTTTTTTAACCAAATTTTGTGGACGGATGAATCCCACTTTAGACGCAATGGGATTTTTAATATGCACAATTCTCACTCATGGGCAATTGAAAATCCGAATTTAAAAAGGGAATCGACATTCCAAGAACACTTTAGTGTTAACCTTTGGTCTGGCATACTTAACGGTAAGTTAATCGGGCCCTTTCAGCTGCCAGACCGCTTGGGCGGCATTCACTTTTTAAATTTTCTACGCGTCGATCTGCCCCTGCTGTTAGAAGATGTGGATTTGGAGACACGCAGAAACATAGTACTGCAGTGTGATGATGGTGCACCATGCCATTTTGCCTTGGACGTGAGAAACTATTTAAATCAAAGATACCCTGAAAGATGGATTGGTCGTTGCGGCCGGGGTGACGCCTGCCTTATAGCCTGGCCTCCACGTTCCCCCGACCTAAACCCCATAGATTTTTTTCTATGGGGATATTACAAAGACCTCGTCTACTCGAGAGAATGCCGCAATTTGGACGAGTTAACCCGGAAATTGAGAGTAGCAGAAGAAACCATTAAAAATAATAGAAGTGCGTTCAGACGTTTAAAAGACAACTTTTTCCGGCAATGTCGCACTTGCATTGAGCAACAGGGGGGCCATTTTGAAAATTTATTGTAATTAAACACCTTGTAATTGGTTTTACTTTGCTCGCATTAATCATTATGTAAATAAAAATTTTGCACTTACCACAGTTAGATTTCAATTTTTTGATTGAAGCCTTATTAATAATAAAATGAAATTTTCAGGGTAGCTACCTGATAGATAGAGCAAGTTTTTAAAAGCCAATCGGTAATTATTTTTTATGTGATTTTATTTTTTTAAGGGCCCTTGAAGTTGTGAACATACTGGGTAATTTTATCTTTCTACACATTTTTTTTTTTATGCCATTCAAAGATCTAACGATAGTAAATGTTACCATACTGAATTGGCCTATCTATCAGCTTAGCACACAAAAAAAATCAAGCATCTACCGCAATAATTCACGTCACCATAAATAAAAATCTCATCGTACGCGGCGATAGGTGAAAAAAAAAAAAACATAACTCCGAAAATACTAAAAATCGCGGAACATACATGGGGGTGATTCAGATAGCCCTCTAGGTCCTCTACCTCCCAGTTTCAGTATATCACTACTTCTTGGGACACCCTGTATAATATTAAGATTGCAGAGGATCGTGCTTTCCAAGTGTTTCTTAAATAGTATGTCAGTAAACAGCTTAACCAGATTATTTAAACTACCTACAAGCCATTTAATGTTTTATTACGATTTTCCACTTTATATTACTTACTCATTTTATACTTATCTTTTATGACACTCCTTCGATCGTACATCAATTCAAATATTATTTGTACCTTGTTGGAAAGACTTAAAATGCTGCCTTTTGATGTTTTCTTTTTCCATGTTGACGTATCTACGCAATAAATTCGAAAATTAAAACAATGAATCAAAAGCTTTCTTTTGATGACTTATCAATGCCATAGCAACGCCGATATGGGGGCTTTTGATCAAGTCTCAGAAAAATGCCAGTGTAATGCTCGCAAAACATAGTTGTAACGACGTCTTGATTGTAAACAAAAACATATTTTTAAGTGGCTATAACATCTATCCTCTTACTACGATCTTGCAGTTCGCCGGACTCGTTCGGGGAGCGTACTCGGGTCGTCCAACTGGTCGAAGGGGTCGAAGACTTGTCTTGATTGATTGATTCTGGAGCGGCGTCGAAACCTAGGGGGGGCTGAGTAAGCTCTAGGCCCATATGCTGGACTGAGTGTAGTACTAAAATAGCATTGGGCAGCAAAGCCTGGCTGTCTTTGGTGTCGGATCCAATTGGGGTCGTTGCGCCACTGCAGTAAATAAGTAAGTAGTATAATATGTGTAACTGTCAATACGGTGAATGCTTTTAAATCAACAGAGTTTGCAATGCGCATTACTACTCGAGTTACAAGTATCCAGGGGCTACGGAGTCTGGTTACCGTCAGTCAGGATAGAATGCGTATATTGTCGCCATCTTGGTATTCAAAACTCACGTAGAACGAAACTAAATTGTGTATTCAGGCCCGGCCCAGCCTATACAGACAGAATTCCACTGCTTTGATTACGACCGCTTTTGCTGCTGTCCTATACAAGATCTATATGGCCCTGCCAGTGCCTCAGACAGGCGGATAAATTCCGCCGCCTAATACGTCACGCGGCGTCGCGCGCGCCTATCAAAAATCTAGCGCCTGACTATGACGAGTGCACGCATTGTTTGGCGCGAAATCACGGTTGCGTGTAAACGCGGCGTTGGCGAGTGTGGATTTACCTACTTATGTAGTGTTTGGGCTTTCCGTGAACATCTAAAAACTGAAACGCGTACAACTAGCGGCTCTGTGAGCTGTTAGCATCACGATTTTTCTTCTCAAGACTAATTTTTAAAGATTAATTTCTAAAGACTAATTCGGCATATAATTCTAGAATTAATTGGTCCTAGGACCAAGACACCAAAGATCTACCATCAAGGGACTACCCCAACATTAGTTTTTTTTTCTGTGTTTTGTAACATACTTTATACATTTGGTTTTCCGGACATTCGAAAGCATTTTTGCCGAAGCGGAGACCTTCGCTTCACTCTGTCAACAAGAATCTGAATTGTAAGCACAGTACCTATTACAATAAAAAACACTATTTTCACAAATTATTTTGGTATAAACTGTCCTTCATCAACGTAATACGTCAACGTATACTTACCACAAGTGATGTCGAGATATACATGTAACGAAAATATCCGAAAATTATCTAGCACTCTCTGTCCCCACCCGTCATTCGACCGTGCCCCGGGCACGGACTGACCAATTTAAGTTTATAACTAGTTTCAATAACTTCTTGTACACCTTGACTTTTGAATCTAGTATTCGACACTCGAACCTTTGAAAGTCCTGATAACTAGCGGACACAAGTTGAAAATGATGTATTGCTTGAAAGTTTCCTATTTTTTGTTTCTTTTCCATAAATACTCATGAGATTGTAATTTGAAATTGCAGTTTAGTATAATACGGGTATTTATTTTATTTATTTACTGTAACAATGGAAATAAATAGTAAGTAATAAATTATGTAAACTGAAAGTAACTAACTATGAGGAGATAACATTGAAAACGAATTAACGAACTTAAAGAAAGTATCCAACAAACTAATTTCAACAAAAATACACTTCGCTTTTTTTTTAAATAGACGTTCCGAATCGAAAAAATTAAGGAAAATCTAAAAATAATATTTTCGAAAGCGTGCTCGAAAGCATCTAATATGCCGTCAGCGACGGGCATCGTTAGTCTCCAGAGATCTCATAAAGAAAACACAAAGCCCAAACACCTGGCGGCCTATTATTGTTTGGCACTTAACACCGCCTTCGGCTCTCGCAGCGTATGGCCCAATATAATAATATAATCTTCACTACCGTACTGTCTTCTCGAAAATCTCACGGTTCTAAAATACATGCCATACGATTATTATTATTATCTTCACTACCTACGTGGCTATTCTAGCAGATGGCGGAAATGTCTTAATCTGCAGTATTTTTTACTTAAGTTGATGATTCACTACCCTAGGATATAGCAAATGTCATTCATCTTTTTATGACAGGCCAGACCAGTTTTTTTTTAAAGTTGTGTTATCGTGGGATCTAAGTCCATTGAAAATCTACTATGTGAACTGCTATAATATTTATAGAAATCGAATGAGTTTCGATAATAAACCTTTCTAATGTATATTTTTAGGTGGGTAAGTTAATTTTGGAACGAAACCAAATTAAATCACATTTTATAGTGAACTAGATTAGTTACAATTTCAAGAGGCTTATAATATAACATGTCCACGAGTTTCTCCCAACAGGCAGGATCCACAGCGCAAGCCTTCAGAGGGCGTATGGTAACCACCATTTTATCACTTATCGTCGTGGATAAGATATCCGCCACGTTCTGACAAGTATGCGAGTGCGAGAATGGCGAGCGTCTTATCCAAAAGGATAAGTGATAAAATGGCAACCAGTGCGCCCGCAGGTGTCGTTTCAGCACGTTATTATAGCAAATATGTAAGTACTAGAGGGAAGAATGCTGTGTGTCTGACATAAACGTGATTATGTTCGCTGGGTTATTGACCATAAATAGGGCCTTTTATGGTGGAAGGCTCGGCCAGGTGCAGGGTGTTGTTATTGCAGGCCGAGAAATTAAATCCATCTCTGATTTTAATAACATAATGAATGTATGGAAGATGAGGCTGGAAGACCACCTTGGAATGGGCAGCAGCATCCCTGGCGTGCGGTGGAGATACTGCGATCGTCAACCCACACCCACATGCCAAGCATGGCGAATATGGCATTTACCCCCCATGAAATTGGTGGAGGCCTATGTCAAGCAGTGGACGTCTTTGAGCTGATATCGTCGTGATGGGGGTGGTATGGAAGATGCGTCTTCTTGTATATTTTAGTAAAATCCTTAGAGCATTTATGATCTGCGGTGAATTCAGTATGCGTAGCGCCGATTTATGACCATATATTATACTCGTAAAGACGCCTATTTTATAGGCCTGTTGAATATCGGACTTTACGGCCTGGCTACCGGAATAATTATAATATTCACGTTGGTGTTAAGGCAACTCACTGTTAGCTACTCGTATTTCTGAATTAGCGGAGCGGATCTTGTATGTGGCATGTTCTACATTACCAAGAGCTTACTGATGTCGTTCTCATATCTAGACACGCTGCCAGTGTGTCCAGCCAAGTTCACCCCAGGAACTGGCGGACAGCAGCCGTATGTTATTTTACACGAACCGTTTGGAGCCACTTTTGACCCCCCAATAACTCAAAATCTATCTGACATAGAAAAATTAAATTTGATACATGTATTAAGATCCTTTAGAACAACTAGAACCCCAAATTTCATAAATATAGGTTTAATAGTTATTGAGATATCAAATTCCAAAATACGGCATTTTTACCACTGACTGACTGACTAGTAATCAAAAACCTAACCCACTTTTTTGCATTTGGCATCCACCACCACCATATCAGCCTTAGGACGTCCACTGCTGGACATAGGCCTCCCCCAATTTCATGGGGGGTAAATGCCATAATCGCCACGCTTGGCATGCGGGTTGGCGATCGCAGTATCTCCACCGTACTCTAGGAATGCTGCTGCCCATTCCCCGGTGGTCTTGGTCGTAGTTTTAGGACATAGCCGGGCATTTGGCATGTAGTTTGGTAATTGTGTGTGTACCTATACCATAAAAAATCAGAAAACGGTGTTTTTTTTATTAGTTTCATTATTATTATTATTTATGCTAGTTACCTCACAACTCCGTCATTTATTAATCGATTTGGAAAATTCTTTTTTTGTTTGAAATGGTATACTTCAGAGGTGGTTCCATAGTTATCAGGTAAGAATCTGATGATAGGCTCCTGGAGAAATCGAGGGAACTCTTGAAATATTTTAGGTGCACCTATAGCGATTTGGGTATTTTGTATAGTAACTCGTGCATTCGCTCTTATAAAGCACCATTTGGCGAAGATTGACAAAAAGTAATGATTATCCCATCAAAAACATAAATGTGAAAATGGGAGACAAGTTCAATATTAAGAATATATGAATATATATGCTTGGTTTTCGTCTTCACGGACAAAAGAATTGAGATCTAAATGGGTGCCAAGTTCCGTAGATTCTCTGAAATGGTGCCAAGTCCGGCCGGTTGAGCCTTAACTTGGCAGTTTTACTATGCAGTATGTTATAATACCATAAAAGCTGTTGGATATGTAAGAAAACTGCCAAGTTAAAGCTCAAAATGCATTAAGCCGCAGTAAATGAGTTTTACTGTAAACAATGTAGTGCCGGACTTGGCATCATTTCAGAGAATCTACGGAACTTGGCACCCATTTAGATCTCAATTCTTTTGTCGGTGAAGACGAAAGCCAAGCATGGTATATTCTGAATATTGAACTTGGCTCCCATTTTCACATTTATGTTTTTGATGGGATGTTGTTATACTCAGGAGTAATTATTACGGGCCAGTCTTGTAAGGAGATTCGATACAAGTGTATAAATACATTTTATTTGCTCGCGTTCACTGCTGCTTCGTTTAAATATGAAATCTAATTTCTGTATATCAGATTAAAAGTCCTATAAGGTGCGCGTACTCCAGCCGTTTGATGACAATCGTGCAATACTGTACCCCACCGACATCGAACCACCAAAAGCCGAAATGGACTTATAAATCAAGGACGATTACATACTCCTCATGAGGATTATAAGCTCTACAAAGCCAAAATTACAACATTTACTTATATAATTATATTCCGAACTTAGTAATAAAGTATTCGTTCTTTTCGTTTTCCTTTTACGATCCACTTGTAGGTTGTAGGCAAACAGATCGCAATCTGGTGCATAATTTCATATACGGTTACTTGGCGTTACGGATGACAAAAACAAAGAAAAGGTCGAAAGGTTAGGTCTTTAACAAAAGGAAACTATAATAAATCTCTGGTGTATTCGTGGTGTCGATACCTGTGGATATGAAACTTTTTTTTTATTCACCATCACGATATTAGCAGACATCGTAGCCTTTAACATGGCGTATTAATTGTTTTGAAAGGTAGAGACTGGAGACAACTACAGGTTGTTCACTCTGAACACAGCGCATGTTCGGTGGTCCTGGTGACCTTACTTTACATTTGGGCTATCACAAGTAGCGCGACTCAGCGGACCTTGTCTCATTAACACTAAGCAAATTAGAAAGAAGAGGCTAACTTATCTCGATTCTCGTCAGGACGCAGCGTCAGTTACGAGTATGCTAGCCACACACAAAAATACATATCTACAGAATAAGCAGTGGTTACTTCATCAATAAATTTCTTTCTATTTACGAAATCCAAAACCCAAATCAGAACTCTAACAGTCAGACGGCATGTGATGTAAATTTCAATTTTAGTTAAAGTGTCCCCTCCTCGTTGTACCCATATCACTGTCGCGGGCCCGAGGGCCAATTACCTGCCGTATCTATTAGCGCCTATAGGGGCCGATTGTGATTGAAATATATGGCAAATTGATGACATACTGTCATGCCGCGGATGGGATCGTAAGTTGATGAATTTGTTATGTAGATGTCGCAAGGAAATGGTGTAATTCGCCGTATTATATAAAAGCTAGACATTTTACAAAACAGAGCCGTTTTGTATTGCGGCGGGACTTTAATAAATAGACAATTACAAATGAAGAATACATTGTATAGCTCCACAAAAGTATATTTTTTTAAGTTTGACTGGGGATTTTTTTGCCCACGACTCCGTCCGCGTGCGACTCGTTATATTATAATAGTACATTACTGCAGAGGCCGGGACAAAAGGGGTTGCCGGCCGAAGACATATAGACGGCTGAGCGAAGCGAGGCCGGATAGGTCTAAGGCCGGCAGCCCCATATTTCCCGCCGAGGTATGTACCTCGGCGGGATTTCCCGCCGAGGTACATACCTCGGCGGGAAATAAGACACCGTGTCCTCGGTGAGGAGAAAAGTTTTGTGTTACACACGGGTGCAAAGTTGTATTTTACTTCTCGTGTGTTGAAACTCTCGCTACGCTCAGGATTCTATTTTAGAACCACTCGTTTCGCTCGTGGTTCAACTATACAATCCTTTCGCTAGCTCGTGTTTCATTTCCACACTCGCGGGTAAAATACAACTTTGCACCCTTGTATAACAAATAACTATTACAATGCATGTGCTCAAAAAGTCGGTTTTCTAAGCAGCCAAACTGTGCGGAAAGTACCACTTTTCCGCACTAGTGCTTTTTACTTTTCATTTTTTTTTAATTTCTTACTCTGTCATCAGCCCGACGCAAAGAGTTTTTTTTATTATTTGAGCAATGTTTTAGAAATTAGTCAATTATAGATTTACATTCTTAATAATGGTACATAAATATTAGTACTTCGTTTAACGTATTAATAATCATTTTACAATTATATTTTTATTTATAAAAACATTATAAATATTCACTAAACATCCCTGGCACAATGGAAACATAGGCTGTGCCTTCCCGCTTCAGATTTTGCACATGCGCAGATATGTTGAGCGCTCATGTATTTAAAAATTTCAAACAAAAGGCCGCCATTTTTCATTTTACTATTTTCTTGTTTAGTTCGAAGTCAATCTGTGTTATTTTTGTTAAATATGAATTGAAAGTGACGAATCGGATTAATTTAACTTCAGAAAATGTTATTCAAGAAGCACAAAATGCCAACAAAGATCACTAGCCGGCTAAATCAACGTTAAAAACCTAAACAATATTATTCACGGTGAAATCTAAAAAGCTTGTGTAGGTAATATATTTGCATTTCTAAAACAGTAAAATGATGGTTTTTAGTAAAATTTTATAGCAATCTATGTCAAGCAGTTTATAAGTGAAGCTCCAGACAATAAGTACGTATCGAGCAAGGTAAATTATAACCTTAATATTATTTTGAAGTAACTTTTAGATTGTATTATTTTGTTTCCTCGCTCAATGTATAGTAAAACTTTGTATGATACGCGCGCGTAAAGATGATTTTCGACTCGTGTCGCATTATAAACTCGCTCGTGTATAAGAATGACACTCTTCGAAAATCACAAACTTTCCGCACTTGTAGCATAAATAGCTATTATTTATTATACATGAACAGCAACAAAACAAGAATTACAAGAACCGTCGACAACATGTACAAAGGCGAGCTTAGAGCTTATTTCTATAAGGATATCCTAATCCCATTATTGAAACGGATATGTATTTGCTTGTATAGGATATCTCAGAAATAAGGAACTCGTAGATTCAAAGCACGCATTTATTACATCAACCTCGTACAAGGCTTCTCAGCAACCAAATTTCTGATTCTCCAAACAAACTGATATTTCGCCAACCAAACTTATTTGCTGCAACCAAACTTATATGCTGCACCCAAACTTATATGCTGCACCCAAACTTATATGCTCCACCCAAACTTATATACGCCAACCAAACTTATAATGGCTATCACGAGCCTCTAAACTAATATGCCAAACTTGCAATTTTAAAACTGAACAGTAACAAAACTTATAGCTCCTCGCACGTCCGCTCAGTTCGAGCGCTCAATTCAGAATGCCTCGTGGCTGCTACCTTCTTTTGCATGAGAACCACGTTTTGTCATCAGAACGGTCGGCGTATCTACCCTATATTTTATAATATTATTAGTCTAAATCTTGTATTTTATTATACGAAACCTTACACTCGACCATCCTGACGACGTGCATGTCCCCATGCACGCACCAAGTGGAATCTTACACTCGGCGAAACAAAATACTACGCTTAATTCATAACTAAACTAATATCATCATAATTAAGTAAACATCGTGTATTTTATTTTACAATTTATCGTTATTGTATCCAAGTATATATAATCGTATACTATTTACTCATGTATAATATGTACATTTTTTTATATCATTTAAACACAATTTGTCTGCTAATCTTAACAATTAAGTCTCACTTGTAAATAACATCTTAATGTAAAATTAAATACATCCATTAATATTTATTATATTGATATGTATAAATGCATTATTAAGTTTGAAATTGCACAATGTACCAATTGTAAGTATCTACATAAATGTTCGCCCACATTTGTTTAAAAAAAGTAAAAGTAGTCTATTCTTCAAATTAGGCATATTACATGCACCTATGAACGTTAATAACTACCACCGGTTCGGAACAATATACCTCTGCCACGAGAAGAACCGGCGTAAGAAACTCGGCGAGGTGTCAGTTTTTCAAAACAATATACATTGTATAGTTAAATATAAAATTACAGTGTCAGCTACTACAAAATAACTTAAATAACAATGCTACAGTAGAAAACATATATTCGCGATAGATTACCCGTGCAGGACGCTATCACTGTCTACCATCCCTATCCATGATGTAATCGTTTATCTTATAATATGCTCTTGAATAAGTGTTCGTTTTACTACAGATTTGAATTTATAATTGCTAAGTTGAGTAATGTGTTTAGGAATTTTATTGTAGAATTTGATACAATTTCCCAAGAACGACTTTTTCGCCTTTACTAGTCTATAGAAGGTTATTTTGAGTTTCCCAGTATTTCTCGTGGCTTTTGGTTTATCAGCGTTCGTTGGAAAATTACGCAAATTCTTCCTAACATACATTATTATTTCAAATATGTATAGGGACGGCAGGGTTAGAATATCTATTTTTTTGAAAAATTGTCTTAATGAGTCACGCGACCCCAAGTTATAAATTGCTCGAATAGCCCTTTTTTGCAAAATAAAAACAGTTTCAATATCTGCAGCTGATCCCCACAAGATATTATACTATTAAAATAAGCAAAGTAAACTAACCGTGCCGTTGCCACATTGGTAAGCTGCCTTATTCTCCTGACTGCAAATGCAGCAGAGCTCAACCTACTTCCTATCGCTGTTATATGGGAACCCCACTGCAATTTTGAGTCCAATGTAATGCCTAAGAATACAGTAGAAGTAACAAATTCTAATGTTTGACCATTAAGTTTAATATTTGTATCTAAGTTTCTGTTTGATGAGTTCGCTAGAGAGAATTTTATACATTTCGTTTTTTTCGGGTTCAATACTAAGTTATTGGCAGCAAACCAGTCAGATATCATGGAGAGGGTATTAATTGGTTCAATGAGTTCAGTATCTCTCCTATTTACCTTGAACAGTAATGAGGTGTCGTCTGCGAACATTACAATGCCTGATCTTCGGCTTACCATATATGGCGGATCATTTACATAAACAAGGAACAGGAACGGACCTAGAATAGACCCCTGAGGTACTCCCATCTCTACCACTGTCTCTGACGAAATGGCTTTATTTATCGCTACCTTTTGATTTCTCCGTGTTAAATATGACTTCATGGGATCTAATGCATGCCCTCTGAGGCCATAAAACTTAAGTTTACAAATTAAAGTACCATTATCTACCACAATCAAAAACCTTGGAAAGGTAACAGAACACTCCGATGGCGTCGTGTGACTCTTCCCAAGACTGCAAAATAAATTTCAATAAACTTGCACCTGCATCAGTAGTTGACCTACCCTTCGTGAAGCTGAACTGCTGTGCTTGCAAAATATTGTGAGAATTAAAGTGAGAAACCAATTGCGTAAGCATTATGTTTTCGAATATTTTGCTAAACGCAGGTAGGATAGAAACTGGACGATAATCAGAAGGATTATCTCTATGACCTGATTTGAAAATTGGAACTACTTTACTACGTTTCATTAAGTCTGGAAAAATGCCATAGTCTATACAGTTATTAAAAATGAGAGCTAAAGTTAGTGCAACGACTTCCAGAATAGATTCCAGTACCTTGACTGACACGCCCCATAAGTCCTCAGTGCACTTTATTTTTAACATTTTAAAGGACTTCAGTACATCCAGAGGAGAAACATAATGAAATTTGAAATTAGTTAGTGATTCTAATTTTACGTTGTCATTCAGAAGGGATTCAGCTTTTGTGGTAGACGATGCTAAACTTTGAGTAGTGACTATAGGAATTTTAGAAAAGAAATTATTAAATTCATCAGCTACTTCAAAGAAATTGTGGACTCTTTATTATTTCTCTTCCCAGTCTCTGTGTTTATTATTTTCCAGACTGTCTTGGCTTTATTATCTGAGGACTTAATTTTATTATTCAAGTACATTGCTTTTGCTTTTGTGCACACTGTTTTAAACAATTTGGAATAATCCCTAACATACTGATGGAAACATTCGTCAGTGGTGCAAGATCTCCTTTCATAAAGTTGGTATAAGTTATCTCTACTTTTCCGAATTCCGGTAGTTGCCCACTCATTAAATCTCATTTTATCTTTATTGTAACAATTTTCCTTCTGTCTAAGCAAAAATAGGCCTTTAGAACAGCAAAACTGATTATAACGCAGACATATTGTCATCCTCGCTTGCATCATCCATAGCATCAATATCATCATCTATTCCTAATGACGCCACGTAGATCCATGGTTGCATACGGTCTGCGGCAATGGTCATCTTTTCCCTTTTTTTCATGCCCTCAAATCCTGCGATTGGGGCTACCTTATAACGATCGTTGCCGAGGACTTTCATACCAAGTTTTTGCTAAACCAGTCAGTTTTTGAATTGCAAAGTGTATTGTTGCCTTCTCGTCCCAGCCATAGACCTCTGCACACTGATTAACCTTTTTTTGATCCACACATCCACTCGTTGGTTTTTCTCAGAGGGATTAAATTCTAGGATTATGTTTTGTGATCTATGCCTCTACTTGTTAATGCACTTTGGTTTGATGGCTGAGACGGGAGGATATCCTTAATTGATTTTATTATTTGGATTACATCTCTGGAGGAGAAACTAGGACTACCTGACCTTGAATGATGATGGCCGACGTCTTGTAAAGCTCGACCTCTGGAAACTCTCGCAGCTGACAGCCTGCTGCAACTACGATTGTTGCTCGGCTCACGGCGTCGCTCGCTCCTCCGCCGTCGCTGCTCGGAGTCACGTGCTTCTTGTAGGTCAATATCCATCAACCGCAACCGTTCCTGCTGCTGCCTCAGCGCTTCCTCTCGTTCCCTCATCCTGCGAATGTGACTCCGACTACGGCTACCCCGAAGTGAGCCCGTGCTAGTCGTTGCGCGGCTACTCCTGTGCACGCTCGTGTTGTTGCAGCTACGGGTACGCCTTGTGTGCGACCTTTCGCGCGTAGGAGTTCTCATACTCCGGCGACGTTCACTTCCGCCGGCCATTCTCTAAAACTCGTCGCAAAAATTACATACGGGTTATTACTTAATTAATTACACAAAATCGTAGATCGGTTCATACCTTACACGATGACTCTACATTTATGCCTCTTTATTAACAGCTTTTCATTTACGACTCTACCTTGCGACTCAACATTTGTGACTCTACATTTGCGACTACATTTCCGACTCTACATTTGCGACTTTACATTTGTGACTCTACATTTGCGACTCTACATTTGCGACTCTACATTGGCGACTCTACATTAGCGACTCTACATTAGCGACTCTACATTGGCGACTCTACATTTGCGACTCTACATTTGCGACTCTACTACATATATACGAACGCAAACTCACGCCCATATTCCCAAAAGGGTTAGGCAGAGCACACGAAAATTCCAGTGCCACCTTAGAAATAGTAGGTTTATAAATAGAGAAAATGTGATGTTGCAGTGACAGGTTGCTAGCCCATCGCCCACAACATACTTCAACCTGGTACCGATAGTCGGCTCTACATTTGAAAATAAATGCACTGGATCACATGGGTCAATACATGCATTAGGTACCTCATCATTTCATAAACAAAAGCTAAAGAGTTATTAGAATAAATGCGACGTGTAATAATTATTAAATATATACACATATGAAAGCAGTACCACACCAACTACGCCGCGCCGCGACGCGAGACGACAGTCTACTTTCTAGTGACCTGTTTAGGCCAGTTGGCAGTTACACTGCCTCCGAAGCTAGAGGTCCCGGGCTCCAATCCCGGCCAGGGCATTATCCGTGCATTTAGCACGGATTTTGTTCCCGGGTCTTGGATGTTCTCTACGTATCTAAGCATGTATTTATCTATATAAGTATGTACACGTCGTCCAGAACCCACAGTACAAGCCTTGCTTAGTTGGGACTAGGTCGATTTGTGCAAGATTGTCCCCCAATATTTATTTATTTATTTTTATTTATTTAGTTGGTACCGTACGAGCGCGACAGGCGTCGCACAGTCGCACGCGACGTGCCTCGGCTTCAAGCTGTGGTGTGCAGTCGACTAGCACTGATCTTAGTCTAGCAAAGCATATATATCACGCTGCTACGTAATGTTTATAACAGTTTAATTATTTTAATAATTTGAATGATACTATAAAATTTATACTAAAATAAAAAGTTGTATACGTTTTAAAACCAAACTAAGAAAATAAAGGCGTGTACTTACAGGAAGTATCGTCGTTATCCCACTTGCTGAGATATAGGATATCTTAGAAATAAGGAACTCGTAGATTCAAAGCACGTATTTATTACATCAACCTCGTACAAGGCTTCTCAGCAACCAAACTTCTGATTCTCCAACCAAACTGATATTTCGCCAACCCAAACTTATTTGCTGCAACCAAGCTTATATGCTGCACCCAAACTTATATGCTGCACCCAAACTTATATGCTCCACCCAAACACTTATATACGCCAACCAAACTTATAATGGCTATCACGAGCCTCTAAACTAATATGCCAAACTTGCAATTTTAAAACTGAACAGTAACAAAACTTATAGCTCCTCGCACGTCCGCTCAGTTCGAGCGCTCAATTCAGAATGCCTCGTGGCTGCTACCTTCTTTTGCATGAGAACCACGTTTTGTCATCAGAACGGTCGGCGTATCTACCCTATATTTTATAATTTTAAATATTATTAGTCTAAATCTTGTATTTTATTATACGAAACCTTACACTTGTTGACAGTTTGTATGAGTTAAAATTAGATAAAGTGGTGTAAGTTTATAGGTTTCAATAAAGTTATCTTATCTCGCTATATCTAGACCTCGCGATATCTAGACCACGCGATAAAAAACTTGGTGATGGCCAATAACTGACTCGACAAAAAAGTTCTATAAAATTATCGAACCTGCTCACAAAATTTCACTAGAATCGGTTGAGAGATGCGACTTGTAGAGGAGAACAACTGGAAATCCACACATCCGGACAAACGAAATCATTTTTGCCAAAGCTGAAACGGAGACCTTCGTTTCATTCGGTCGATTGTCACCCAAATACTAAAGCATAATACTATGATTACTATGTTTGGGTTTATTTTATATTGATTGAAATAAATAGGTATTATGTAGGCAACGTAAAAAGTACCACCACTCCACTTAATTTAATTTACGACCCGCTGTCTTTCGTCATCATCTCCCTGTCCTTATCCCGCTTATGCAGGGTCGGCGCAACATGTTTCTTCTTCCCTTCCTCTCTATTATTCGTCACTTCAGCGCTTACTCCTTTCTTTCTTATATCCTCTCTCACACAATCCATCCATTGCTCTTTGGGCCTTCCAATCGCTCTTCGTCCTTCGACATTGAACCCTAATATTCTTTTATCAATATGACATTCATCCGTCCTCATTACATGCCCATACCATGCTAACCTACTGCTCCTCATTTTCTCTGTCACGGGTGCCACTTTCAAACTTCCCCTTATATACTCATTTCTAATTCGGTCTTTCCTCGTCACTCAACACATCCATCTCAGCATTCTCATCTCAGCTGCGTGCAATCTTCTTTCATCCGTCACTTTCGTTGCCCAACATTCTGATCCATACATTACGACAGGTCTTATGATCGTTTTATAAATTTCCCCCTTAAGTTTAAGGGGCATTCGTAGATCGCAAGCTGTTCCAGAGACCGGTCGCCATTTCATCCATCCCGGATTTATTCTATTTTTCACGTCACGATCTATATTACTGATCTATATACACGATCTACATATATTAATGATCCAAGGTACCGGAAGTAGAAGCAGACTAGGGATACACCATCCAAGGCAATTTGGGAAAAACTGGATAAACCGCCAAAATCGCAGAACAAGTGCCCGCCATAAAACGGTACGTATGTTCTAAAACAATACAAATAAAGAGTGCCATTTAGATTGTGGCATATCGCTCAATACGAACTCCAGCACTCAATGAGCCCCGAGGGGTTTCAGCCGAGATTCCCAGCCCGGATTAGCTCTTGTCAGCAAAAATTGCCGTTATTGGCGGAAACCGGCCAAATGCTAATCTTTATAGCCCCCGATACAACGTCCTTAAGTTCTGTAAAATTTTCCAATGGGAGATTTAAACGGTGTATATGTTTCACAATGAAAAGCACTGAATTTGATCGCAAAAACTGTATATTTTCCCAAAAATCCACCACGTGTTACAATGAGAGAGCAGTAGGTACGTGTGTCGCGCACGGATAGACAGAACAACTGTAAACACGTATGTCTAATAAATACCTGCAAATTTGGCTTAAAAACTAACAGTCTACAATTTATTAGAGTACCTTACTGAAATACAAAATAAATAAATAAATGAAACCCATTTTGAGCACGTCGCTAACAGGAGATATTCAGGACCATGTACGGGCCTGTTCCTGTCACTTCACTGGCTAAGCTCGGGTCTCCCACACCCCCGAGGTGCCGATATAGACGATCGCGCTAGGAATAAAAGAGCGAGCGAAGTCATATTTTGAATTTTCCAGCTTTCAATATTGTAATTATCATTTCTCTAAACCTATTCAAAGATTTGATCAAATCACTGGATTTTTCTAAGGAAATGATTAAATGGACTACTCCATTTTAACATACATATATCTGGTAGGTGTTTGTATTATACTTCCTAGATAGAGTGTCTATTTACCACAATTTAACCGTTAGCAATAAAAGTTTATGAGAATCAATCCCCGCGTAGTCATAAATGCTGTGACGTCATCTGGCGCCATTTTGAATCTCAGCCCGTCAAGTTATGGGATATTAAATTTAACATCTCACTCAATTACGTACCTCTATAGTCATGTAATGGATTGTGAAATGTTACTCGACGTATGGATTTTGACGACTCCAGTAACAAGGGTCCGTTAGAATTACTGTTTTAAGAACCATGTATATTACGTTTTTTGGGTTAATCCTTTAAAATGGTGCTTCCAACAGTGCTGAAATATCGAGAACTCAAAAAACGTAATATACGAGTACGTGGTAAATACCCCGTACTTAACACAGTAAATCTAAATTTAATGACCATTTTCGTTGTTTTCTGTTCTTCTATTACAAGTAAGTCGTTTATTTATACATATGCTATGACGGTCGCAAACAAAAGCATACGGTTTACCTGATAGTAAGCAAATACCGTAGCAGATTTTTGTACTCATAACATGCATGCGCCGATCGATCCTTTATGAATTTCAGAGTTCACTGTGTCGACAACAGACAAATGCAGGTCCTTCACTGTCAGAGTGCATGGACCGCCAGGTACTTAAAGGCACCTAAATGCCGAATGAGAAATTAAGTTAGAGGCTCCTTTTGAGTGGCACGGAATACATCGCTCCAGTCGCTCCACCCTGATCTGGAGCTAACACCTCCTCGCGACAAATAATAACTACGCTGAACTAGGTCAAGGAATTTTTAAAACAATATAGCATTTCATATTTTACATTGTAGTTTTACAGTCTCAACGTTTCATTGCTCACAATCAGCTAAAAGTGTACCATCGCTCATATCCCGATAATATAAGTGAATTTAATTCGATCTGCGTTCTGCCGAGTCATACAAACTTGCATTTGCTGAATCGCATGAATACGACATGAACGAAGCATAAAATGACGCTAAAGGAAAGTTACATTGTGGAAAATTATGTAAATTGGGATGAGATCTACGTATATTGAAATTGAATTGAATGCTTTGCATGGTCTTTTAACACTTTGCATGTGTTCTTGGTTAGAATGATAGAAGTATTTGTTAAGTATACAGGATTATTGGTTCCTAATGTGTATTATGCAGTAATAGGGTAGGATGATTGTTACTTCACATACTCAATGGATTATGCAAAAGTAAATCATTAACTTAAGCAACAGTGGGCGGAGCACATTACACGTAGAACCGATGGCCGTTGGGTTCCCCCACAAACTGGACTCTTGATCTGGTAAAGGTCGCGCGGGTCCGCCGGATGCGGGTGGCGCCATGATACAAGATTAGACCATGGGTGGCGCAAGACTGTTTATTGTGGCACACTTTGGGGGTAGGCTGTTCAGCAGTGGACGTCCTTCGGCTGATACGATGATAATGAAATCATTTTCAAGAATATCCGCCGGGTTAGTTTTGGAAAAATTAGGGCTACTTTGATTATTAACAATTTTACAATGTTGCCTTATTGTTCTGTGATTGGCAACTAGGTAGATTAAAGCAAGCAATGAAGATGAGGCAGGGGCTCTAATATTTTCACTGACACAGCGAAAATAAAAACAATAATTTGTGAGGAATCTAGGGGCACGCCGTGCCCTGCCAAGACGAGCTTAGGCGGCAAGGGCACTACCTACCTTTTCTCGAAGCGATTCGTTGTTGTTTTGAACCCCCATAACTGGGGTATACCAGATAAACAAAATTCTCTAGAGATGATGTCAATTGTGGACTTTTTAAACACTAGCTGTTACCCGCGACTTCGTCCGCGTCTTCGCTCCTATTGGTCGCAGCGTGGTGTTATATAGCCTAAAGCCTTTCTCGATAAATGGACTATCCAACTCAAAAAGATTTTTTCAATTCGAAATAGTATTTCCTGAGATTAGCGCGTTCAAACAAACAAACAAACTCTTCAGCTTTATAATATTTTAGTATAGATATACAAAGTTTCAATTGCATCTTATACTTTAGATTTTATTGAGATTTAAAAAACCGCAATTTCTTCACTGACTCACTCTCTCGCTGATGAAGTGATGATCATCAATATTCTTGGGGTACTTCCTGAAGTCCTAGGGAGTTTAAATTTGGTATGTAAGCTAGTATGTCACCCAATCAAAGTAACCTCGGTTTACCGGTGTAGTTTTGTCATGTACCCGAATACGTTTTAATATTTAGGTAATATACGCAGTTAATTTTCAAGTATCAAAACCGCTATTGAGCGGAATTAAATGAAACGAAAGTACCTTTTTGAGTATCATAAGCTGTGACTGCATGGGGCTCAGCTCACAGGCGAGTTAATCAAAAGCTTACTTCAGCAGCTTTCAAAAGCCTGGCCACGACTAGCCCACAAACAAATTCAGTAGCTAAGCGACTTTGAGCTGAAAGCTTTTCTGGAGAGCATTTACAAAATTGTCCACTGCAATAATTAGTCTCGTAAAAAGCAGTCAGTTAAATATCTTATGATATGATTGCTATAATTTCAAAGCACTAATGCGTTTTCTTTCGTTATTTGTGCCCGCTATTTTATGCCAGATTATAATGCATGTAATTAAATTAAATTCATGCCTGAAAATCTAAAATGGAATATGCAGAACTCATAAAATATTTCATAAAAATAAATCAATTTCAAAAGTTCCTCATTCTAAAAGAGAGTAAGTGACAAGTAAGGCGTCACAGTGTAACAAATCACACAGAAGCACCCTGTTACTAAGACAAATTCACTAAAGAAAGTGAACTGCTGTTCTTTTTGTGCACTGTGACTGTCACAATATCATAGTAGTGACGTCATTACTACGATGTACGCTTTATTCGCATTTTCGTGAATATTTAAAAAAATAATAGCTTAAAAAAAATTATAAAAAAAATTTTGGGGTTTTTTGATAACAAATTAACGAAATGAGTTAAGATTTCATACTACTTAAAAATTTGAAATGTTGTCAATTGTAGAAACTAAGATGGCGAAAATTTGACAAAGCAGTGACAGTGAAACGAACGCGTTTGCGTTTATTCTCAATTTGTATAGCAACACGAACAACGCCTCTGGCGGCCTTTTGTGGTAGGTAACTATTTGTTGCCATACAAATTGAGACGCACGCGTTTGCGTTTATGTATCGAAAAAAATATACCTACTAGAGGTACTGATGTCTCACAGATTTTCTCGCAGTTACGAGAAATAAGAATGGTCTTTTGACACATCATTATACCCATATTGGCTATGTGCACGTCTGAAACGTCAAACGTCAAAGGTCCCGAGACAATGTCAAAAAACTCAGAGATGTCAAATAATGACACATGAATATTTTATTTACTTTAGTAAACGAGAGAGACCCCGTGTTGGAATTTTTACTGAAATAAATAAGAGAATAAATAAATACATACAAACGAAACGAATCGTAGGAAACCGTTAAGAAACCAATAGAAAACGTGAAAGTAAATTTGACAGTTGTCCCCGGTAAGTGCACATTTCTGCCATGGTGTGTGCTACGATCGCCTAGCTTACCCCCCACCACCTACTTCGCACATAGCCAATAATGTAAATTATTTTTGTGAGTGTTTGCTCGGATCGGATAGGTTTAAAAATTAAACGAAAAATAGATTCGAGAGATTAAGACCAAAGAGAAGGATTGGGAATATTTGTAAAAAATCTGTGGGGTTAAAACCCCATAGATTTTTTGGTCTTTTTAAAAAATACTATGTTTTCACTTGTTATGAACTTACATAAGAATATATAAGTTAATTTTCCATAAAGACGAAAAAAACAAAAAAAATACTAAAGAATCTAGAGGTATTTGCACTTCTAACGCCTTTAGAGGACACTTTAGTTGACAGCAGACTGTGTATACTCTTTATTTGAGTTCCTAAAAATAATTAACACAATAATAAATCGATTCCTTTTATTAGCCACAATTAATCGTAATCGGATGTTATGACAACCGACTCGCACACTAAATACGTCTATTTAGAACTGTCAAAAGACCATTCTTTTTTCTCGTGCTCTATAGAACCACACATCAGGTTGCGTGCTCGCCTACCTTTCTTTTGCTATATTACAGTTTTTTTTTTACTACACACAAATATACATTAAGTTCCTACTTTGGATATACAAACTAATTTAACCAATATCTGGCTTAGTGTTGTGTATGTACATGCAACCTTTCAAAATAAATACCACTGGCACCTTACTATGCACGTCGCTGGCTGTAAAAAAGGCTTTTAACCGAATGCATCATAAAAACGCCATTAGCAAATTGGTTCGACTAGCCATTAATGAACGACCGTTATGGTGATTGCGGTCGGATTTTTGATGATTTTGTCATAAATGTCATAATCTATGTTATGGGTATTGATGTTGGTCCATACGAGTTATCATTTTAGATAAATGTTACATTGTGCTGTCAACAATATTAACTTAAATATTAGATGACAATTTTTACACAAATTGGACTAGTCCTATAGTAAGCTCAATAAGGCTTGTGTTATGGGTACTAGACGACGATATATTTAATAGATATATACTTAAATACGTAGAAAACATCCAAGTCTCAGGAACAAATGTCGCTGCTCACCACAGAAACAAATGCCCTTAGCGGGATTCGAACCCGGGACCTCTAGCTTCGTAGGCAGTAACACTACTAACTAGGCTAAACAGGTTTGTCAATTTAGTACCGAAATGAAGTCTGGCTACTATGCAATTTTTTGTGACTGTTTCCCACTAAGTATTCTTTCAAAATTTTTAGGTGAAATCACCAAGCGTTGCGTGGGGCTGAGTCCAACTGATTCTTTTAAAGGAGGCCTGTACCTAGCAGTGGGACGTATGTAGGCTCAATAAAAAAAGTAAATGATATTTCAATTGCTCGTTTAGCACTGCGCCGGGCACAATGAGATTAGGCGGAGCTACCACCTTGAACCGCCACGCCATGAACCACGACATGTTAAGGACCGCGAACTGGCCTGTTACATGTCGAGCTATATTCGACCTTAAAGACGTGAGCGACCCATATCATCATAATTGAATATGTGAAACACACGGGAGTTTTCTTTATAAAATTAAGTTCAAAATGTATGCAAAACACGTAAGATATAAGGAAAAGTTGTTCTCTGATACAAAGTTTTCTCTCAACATCTCCCTTATTACACACAGGACTAATTAGCGTGATCTTCATCGATGAAGGTTAATTAGAGTTGCTCAAATACTCCTATATCAGATATCACTATACAGGTATTGCAGGTTATTTGAGTTCCATGAACCATTAAAAATACAAGATTGATTATAGAACATTTTAAATGTCCTTTTAGACTTAGGTAAACCCATTCGTAATAAGAAATAAATATGAGTTTTTTGCATTTCATAAACTAGAGTGCAAATTTAATACATACGGCATCAAAAATATGACAATAATAAAGTGTACATATTGAATAAACGTAGGTATTTGATTTAACTTAAGGAAAATCCTGGCAAATAGTAGCAAACGCAAAGTTGTTGGAAGTCAACTTTGTTACAAGTAATAGGTAGTTTATTGTTAAGCTCTTCATATGTATGAATTTAAAGTTCCTTCGGAAATTATTTATTTGAAGCGTACATTTTTTTAATATCAATATTATCTATTTTTAATATTACATTTTAACTTAATTTCAATACCAGACTACTTTATTAAGTGGCTATATTACCATACAAGTATATACACAATACATCTCACAGTTCGTCATTCCATCCTTTTTCGGGATAAAACTCCCGTCTTAAATCATCCCAAAACTTAACTCTTTTCTCTTCAGGAATACTAATCATTTTGATTTTAGATCCAAAATTTAATGCTCGAAGTGGAAAATTGTCGACGAATGGCTGCCAGCGAGGATTTTTCAGGTGAAGATCGTCATCATGAGGGGTCGGATTTCTGAAATGATGCGTAAAGTATAAACACACTTTAATGAAATTATTTAAGTACGGAAAAGCTTAAATTTGAATAATTTTCTTTTAACCTGTTTTCTTCAATAGCAGCGAAATAAAACCAGCTTCAGTTACCAATCAAGCAAGGTATTGGACAAATTGAAATTTAATTACTGAGTGGATTCAATTAAAGCGTATTCGCCCTTACCCGTATTTAGCGAAATTCGTCCACAGTATTACGATTTTCTTAATGAAGTGCCTTTCATTAGAAGCTTCACTGCCATTGTATACGTGATTTGCCGATTTACATCTGAATAAGTAGCAGATTTCATCCCCAAACGTCGCACCCGACAAATTCAAGTTTCCCACCGACGAAATCCAGCCGGTATTGAGCGCGCCCCTGTACGAAAACCGGTACAAGTAAACTTTGGTACACGACACTTGGCTGTGTAATCTCGCTTGCCGAATCAATGGATAAATAACTTGGTCTGACACGTATTTCGCGTACCGCCGCAAACTTTGCTCCCCGATCGTTCCGTTCAAGAAATAAAACTCCATTATTTTTCTATGTATCCTTCTGTATCTCTTTGAGCCGTATTTGTCTACCGCGCCATCGAATGGCACCAAATATTGGAAATTATAATTTAAATACTTCAGAAGCTTTCGGTCCTTCACTAAGCCTTTCAATTTGTAAAGGGATTCCAAGTTCGTGTACCCTATCATTACTCCGGCGGCGTTATTCGTCATACTAGCTTTGTATATATCTAGTGGTGGTTTTTGTGTAAAGGCGAGTTTTTTTGTTTTCTCTACAGTCGTCCCAAAAGATTTGATCAGCCTCTGATCATCTCTAACTTCGGTACTATCAAAAAGATTTTCAGACGCAGATAACAACTCACGAACTGATGCTTTAGCAAGAAGTTCGTAAAATTTTGTGCGGTTGAATTTGTCAAAAGGTCCGTTTAAATTCCAGTACAACTTGTTTGCGATTTTAAAACTGTAACTTCTATAATCACTGGGTGAAAGTGCACTGCCGCTTTGAATAATAACTCTTTTATACGATTCGTCAGCCTCTCTTGATATTAGGAGAGACGCCACCAATGAAGCCCCTTCACCGTTTCCTGCCACAGTGACTCTATTTTTATCTCCGTTAAACATGCTTATATGATCTTGTATCCACTTTAAAGCTGTTATGATGTCCTTGGCTCCCATGTTTCCTGAAGCAAAATCATCTTCAGTATTTAGGAACCCTAATATGTGCGTCCGATAAGATACTGACACCACCACGACATCCTCATCAAGAAGAAAGTCTGGGCCGTGAGAGCCGGAAGATTCGTGGATCCACACCATAACGGCGAAACTGCAGGTCTCGTTCAGGGAGAGCGGCATGTAAACATTGAGATAGAGGCAATCCTCGTCTAGGGTTGTAGAGCATGTCTCCTCGAAACGAGTGCTGTAATCATAAACGCTACATTTGAACGCGCCTTCTAAACGCTTTGGTGGCTGGAACATAGAAATATAAGTTATGTTTAACGTCTTTAAGGAATAACGAATCGAAACAAATTATTATTATTATTATTAAAAATGGGATTGCTCTTGGCCAGCATCTAGCCAGGGGGCAAAGATGAGGCCGACGATGAAGCTAGCTCACGCAGAAGATGCCTATTCACTCGTGCCTTAAAAAGGTCCAGGTTATATGAACTAATTAATTAAAACGGGGATGCTATATTTTTTCTTGCAAAACCCATCGTGTGGGGTATCACTGGATAGCACGTTCAAGAGTAATATTTGTTGATTTTCCATTTTTTGATTCAGAAATCCGTTTCTCCTTATCATATAGTCTCTACCTACACGCTATTTATTGAAGGAACTTACGTATTCTTTTCGATGGATAACCAAATAATATACGCACCCATTAACCGCCTGAGAATCTAATCCAGTTATGACATCATAATTAAAATGTGAGTGTACAAGCCATCACCCTCCTTAATAATAATAATAATAAACGGAACGTTCTCTGTGAACGGTCTAATAGCGAAGAGTCTCAACCAACATCTCAAGAGACTCTCGTTAGATGGCTGGGTCAAGGGTCAAATACAGAAGGCGGTACTCCTGGACACGGCGCGGATAGTCCGGAGGTTCTTCTCTCTGTCGCCCTAACCACTGGTAGCTTAGGCCCGCCTCGCTGCCGGCGGCACTCTAGGTTAGGTTTTTTATAATGCTTTTATATTTTGTACGTGTATTTTTTGATAAATTTATTGTAAAAAATCTAACCTAAGAAAAAGAAAGAAATAAGATGAATAATAATAATAAAAAAATACCACTGTCCTTCGTCACCCAGGAGGGTCCCTCTGTCCCGCAAGACTCTATCAGGATTAAGCTAGGTATATTCCAAGGTGACAGTCTGAGTCCATTATGGTTCTGCCTAGCACTGAATCCGCTCAGTACTCTGCTGAAGGATTCAGGATTAGGTTGCCAGCTGCGGAGAGAGGGTGAGGTCATTTCTCATCTGCTCTACATGGACGACCTTAAACTATTTGCACCAAATACACATGACCTGTTGGAGCTACTGAAAACCCCAGAGGTCTTCAGTAGTGCCATCAAAATGGAATTTGGTGTCGATAAGTGTGGGGTCATGCATGTACAGCGGGGGAAAATTGTAAATTCAACAAATTTACAGCTTTCTGAGACAACGTCACTCAGATCTCTCTCCGAAGCAGATACCTATAAATATCTTGGTATGTCACAGTCTTTGGGTATCGAGGGCGAGGGCATCAAGCGGGTAGTGAAGGAGCGCTTTTTCTATCGCCTGAAATACGTACTCAATAGTTTTTTGTCGGGCGGCAATAAGGTGCGCGCCTTCAATGCCTGGGTGATGCCCTTGCTCACATACTCCTTCGGCATATTAAGGTGGACTCAGACCGAGCTCGATTTACTGGATCTAAAGGTGCGTGTACCTACTGCTCACTACAAACTGTATGCTACACCCGCGCTCGTATGTTATGAGACTGTACATCCCGCGGAAGCTTGGAGGCCGCGGCTTCTTAAATGCCAAAGACCTCCACAACCGCGAGGTGTGCAGTCTCAGAGATTATTTCCTAAACAGCGAGTGTGGGATGCATCGTGATGTGGTGGCTGTAGACACACTCCTCACCCTGCTCTCCATGGCAAACGAGAACTGGCGCAGACTTAAAGTGCTGAGCACCGAGGACCGCAGGGCGGTGTGGAAGAGTAAGGAGCTACATGGGCGGTTCTACAAGGCCCCTACGGGGCCCGACGTAGACCTGCTCGCATCGGTAAACTGGCTACGTTTTGGGGATCTTTTTGGGTAAACTGAAGGTTTTGTCTGTGCAATTGCGGACGAGGTTATCATGACGAACAACTACCGGAAGTATATCCTGAAGGACGGTACGGTCGACATTTGTCGGGCATGCCGCCGTCCCGGAGAGTCACTCAGGCATATTATTTCCGGTTGTAGTCATCTTGCTAACGGCGAGTACTTGCACGGACATAACTTGGTGGCCAGGATTATTCACCAGCAGCTTGCTCTTCTATACGGTCTTGTGGACTTCGAAGTTCCGTACTATAAGTACACACCTGCGCCAGTTCTCGAGAATGGTCGTGCAACGCTCTATTGGGATCGATCTGTCATCACGGACAGGACTATTACAGCCAATAAGCCTGATATCGTGCTAACCGATCGATTGAAGCGCCAGGCAATACTCGTTGACATCACCATCCCCCATGACGAGAACCTCGTGAAGGCTGAGAAGGACAAATCCAGCAAGTACCTAGACCTGGCACACGAGGTAACCGCCATGTGGGATGTTGATTCAACGATCATTGTCCCGATAGTCGTCTCTGCGAACGGTCTAATAGCGAATAGTCTCGACCAACATCTCAAGAGACTCTCGTTAGATGGCTGGGTCAAGGGTCAGATACAGAAGGCGGTACTCCACGGCGCGGATAGTCAAGAAGGTTTCTCTCTCTGTCGCCCTAACCACCGGTAGCTTAGGCCCTGCCTCGCTGCCGGTGGCACCCTAGGTTAGGTTTTTTATAATGCTTTTATATTTTGTATGTATGTTTATATATTTTACTTTTATAAAGTTATTGTAAAAAAACCTAGCTTAAGAGAAATAAATAAATAAGGAGAATAATAATAATATTGGGGGACAATCTTACACAAATCGACCTAGTCCCAAACTAAGCAAAGCTTGTACTATGGGTACTAGACGACGATATACATACTTATATAGATAAATACATAGAAAACATCCAAGACCCAAGAACAAATATCCGTGATAAATGCACAAATAAATGCCCTGGCTGGGATTCGAACCCGGGACCTCTAGCATCGGAGGCAGAGTCACTACCAACTAGGCTAAACAGGTCGTCAAACCCCCTCCTTAAACTCTAACATGCGTCATGTGCCAATTACTCGTTCTCTAAAAGACTTCCCACGCGAATCATAGCGAGAGTAATGTTTATATATTCAAAGAATAACCACGCCATATAACCGAAAGAAAATTGAATCCAGAATTGAAATCCTATTTAAAATGTATAAGTCATACTCACCTTAAACCTCAGCAAACCGACCGGTGGTTCAGCGTAAGGTATTTTCCAAAACGCCGCAAACGGCTTACTCCCTAACAAAGTTAATAATTTTCTTCCAATGATCACAACTCCGTCTGATTTTAAATTCACAATCTCCTCGTAACTCCATGAAAACAAATTTAAATAGAAAATGAGTTTTACTGAAGTTATAATAGCTGACATGGTTCCTACGATGTTTGAGACATGAAATAAAATGATGTGTAGTTCGCAGCGTACAAGGAATGACTTGTATTGTAAGTTATATTTAAACCGTGAGAATGTTTATTAAACACTGAATAATTTCATTCTAGTCGAACCAAATCCTGGCCTAAGTATTACCTTTATCAACTTCACGGTAAAGGTATTTCACGCTCGCCTCTAATGCTTTATGTATTATTAAGTTTGTACTTTTACTGGTTTCTTACCTCTACTCGTACGTACACAATTCTTCGAATGCTTTGACATACTTCAAGAAAGTAAATAATTACTAAATCTTAGAAATACGTATGAAAAAGAATTTTGTTATTTGGTCTTATGCATCGCTACAAATCGTACTATGTAGTTTATAAAAGCAATGGAATAGCAAACAAAAACTGATAATATATTTTTGCCTGCCACGTTCTGCATACCTATCTGAAACCTTTTACATTGTAAAATACATAAATTACAAGACCTACCTAACTACTAATTTAAATTGTTTCGTTTGGACTCATGTATCGGACGTTCAAATTAAAGGAAAATACTTTGTAATATATCAATATTAAATACATTTATTGCCATTTACAATGTACCTATGTACTCGTAGATTTACATTTTCTGGGGCCTCCCTTTAGACTTACAAAGTCTGTGTTGGGACTCCCCTAGAATAATCGGTTAGCCTGTCTCAAAAATCAATGAACTAAGATTACATATTTTAGTGAACTATTTTAAGGTGGCCATAAAGATATACGAACGATACGGTGTATTATCATTCACCCAGTCGATAAATCTAACATTATGTGACAATACGTGTGCAATGTATATTTTCCATCTGTTTTTGATACTTGTAGTGTATGTGCGCACTGTGCGCAGTCACCCTGTAGTGAAGACGAGCCACGGGGGTGTAGCTGGGAAAGTTTTGAGGACTTTATTTAAAGATGTGGAATACTACAGCTTCATAGGAATACCGTATGCAGCGCCACCTGTTGGAAGTTTCAGGTTTATGGTATGGGTTTCGTTTTGCATCTTGCTAAATAATAATGACGCCTAAAGTTAGAAGGATTGAGATTTAAAATGGTTAGGTTAGGTATTAGTTCGTTTATTACAGGAAAACGTATTAGGAGTATATGGCATCAGCCCTTAGACGTCCACTGCTGGACATAGGCCTCCCCCACTTTCACGGGGGGTAAATGCCATAATCGCCACGATTGGCATGCGGGTTGGCGATCGCAGTATCTCCACCGCATTCCAGGGATGCTGCTGCCCATCCCCCGGTGGTCTCCCTTCCCGGTGGAACCCTTTCTAAACGAGTTTAACTCGCACGTAACCGTGTTTACGCATTTGTTTTGTTTGTGATACGCAGGTTCCTTCTTATTTCCTAAGTTTATATTAGAGCACGATAGTTCAAAAAGTTGAATATCATTTTATCTCCTTGCAGGCACCGCAACCCATGGAACGATGGAAAGGAGTTTTAAATACTACTTATGATAAGCAACCTTGCTTTCAATTCAGCAATGATGTCAAAAATGGTCAATCCTTTAATTATTATGGTTCTGAAGATTGCCTGTACCTGGACATTTTCACGCCGGCTTTGGACGAAAATAAGCGCTCCATTATTGTATTTCTTCACAATTTCCAATTCAGGTATTCATACAATAAATCAGATTACGGCCCGGATTTCTTCATCGAAGAAGACGTTGTGATTGTAACAATAAATCATCGCTTGTCTTTGTTCGGATTCCTTTCCCTGGAAGACGACATTGTGCCAGGAAACGCAGGATTAAAAGACATAGTCGTCGGCTTGGAGTGGGTAAAAAATAACGCGATATACTTCGGGGGTGATCCTAACCGAATTACATTGATGGGATCCCAGGGAGGCGCCGCCGCGGCCGACCTTCTCGTGCACTCGCGAGCTAACCAATTATTCAATTCGGCAATTTTGCAAAGCGGCACGTCTTTGAGCACAATGTATCTGCAGGAAAATGCGCGAGAACGCGCTTTCAGACTCGCCGAACTGTCCAGAAGAAGCACAAGCAGTAGCACGTGCCTTGTAACCGAACTCAAAGAAATTTCCCCCGAGACTTTACTAGCTCAAGAAATTGCTGCCAACCCCAAAGATTACACAAAGGAGTATCAAAGAAGTGCGCTTGCATTCGGACCTATAGTGGAAACCTCTCCGAACAGTCTAGTGAGCGAGTATCCCGAACGAGTCAATAGAACGGCCATGCCTGTTTTGATTGGGTTCAACTCTCTAGAGGGCTTCGAAGCGTCCCTGCAGTATCTCATAGAACCGAAGTACTTAAGTTTCCTCGAGAAAGACTTTTCTTTGCTGCTGCCGAGGCGAGTCGGGTTTAAATTCGATCCTAACAGTAATAGTTACTACGAAGCTGTAAAAGAGGTTAAGAAATTTTACTTCGGCGGTAAAGTTCAAATTAGTAGTTCGCCGGAATACGTGACTTACATAGGGGATGTGTTAACCAAGTACGCTGTGAGCGCTATGGCAGAGAAATATGCGAATATATCTACGAGTTCGGTGTTTTATTACCAATTTGACTATTACAGTGAATTGAGCGAGAATAAGAATAATTTATTGAAGCTGTCGTCGGTGTCGGAAGGCACGGGCGGCGCCGCGGCGGGGGACGAACTCTGCTACCAGTTCGTGTGCTCTAGATTAAAGAAGAAATACAAGGAATACAATCATCAACAATCAGAGGAAATTGGTGTTTCCCGAAAACTAGTGCGAATGTGGAGTAATTTTGCAAAATACGGGTAAATAACATTTCGTTTGTAACAAAGTCTGATTTCATTATTACTTTGAGTATATATTACATTTTAAATACATTCATATATGTAGGTAATGTAAATAATAGATACACTTTACTATTTTAGATAAATTTCGTACCTAAAGCAATTTGGCCAGCCTAACACTAAACAAGCTTTAAAATAGATAAATATATTAAAATTAGGTGCATTTAATATTCAATCAAACTGTCATGCATACAATTGACCAAACAAATTAATTTCAGCACAATAATGAAGTTAATTAATTTGCGATAGTATAGCCAAATATTTAGACAACGGCATGCTGCAGCATTTGGCGTGTTGTTGCCCTACACAAGGACAATATGAACAAATATATCTTGTTCAGAAATTCTATACAAACATTTCTATTACTTAGCATATTTTAAAATAAGCGTGTGCGAAAGGGTGTGAAAACATAATATTTGTCTTTCATTACACAAGTATGAGTGGAATTTTATTATCATTGCAGGAACCCAACACCAGACGGCGACATTGTATTACAGAACCTGAAATGGCCTTCTTACAGTGAAACAAAAGAATATCTCCACATCGACAAACAATTGGAAGTGAGACATAACTCAATCAATAAGCGATTCCGATTCTGGGAGCGATTCTTAGCGAAGTGGGCGCGCAGGGCACGGCGCGGGACTGTTTCCGAGACAAATAAAGAAGAACTCTGATTCAATTGTTTTAAAGTACTTCGACTTTTTGTCTTGTAGCCGAGACTTGATTGACATTGTACACAGTTTATTACAACTTAAGAGGGCATTTTAGCTTCTGTTTGCTTATGCAGCTTTTACAAGGTTTCAAGGTTAGCTCTGGATTCATAATAATAGCTTGTTACAACTATTTTAGAATATCTCTTAGTGAACAGAAGATCTCTTAGTAAACATTGTCAGAAAAAAATAATTAAACAAATTGCTATCGCTAAACAAATGCATAGCGAGCAAAAATATGTTTGTCGTTTTTATATCTATCTGTTATTCCGCAAAGAAGAGAGAAAATTAAAGCCTAAGTGACGAAAAAATGCATTTGCCTACAAAACATTGTATTAATGTATTAAATTTCGTTCGAAATCAAGGAGAGACTCTAAGCAAAAATGTATTCATTTAATCACACTGTGAATAAATGAAAACATAACTTGACGCTATTATAAAGTGAAACAGGCAGCGAGCATTCTAATTGATATCGATTAAAACTACTATCGTTCTCATAATAGATAAACCAGTAAGTGTAACGCGAAAGATTAACTCACACGTATCTTTGGGCCACGTCAGTTCGTCCACTACTAAATAATGCTATCGATTTTCAATATTCACAAATTTGACAACCGGCCTTAACATGTCACATAAGACATATCTATTTTATTGCCTTGCAATTTTATGCCTCGTGAATAAAAGTGAAGGTAATTTGATCGTAAATACAAACTCGGGAAAGGTAGAGGGTAAGGAAGTGCCGTCTATATTACAAGATGAGAAGTACTACACCTTCGCCGGTATTCCATATGCTAAACCACCTGTCGGCAGCCTCAGATTTATGGTAAGTGGAAAAACCTATTTACGAGTATCGAAATACACTACACACCCTTAAAACCGTGAAAGTATTTTAAATAGTCTCAAAAGTTAGAACATAACGTAATAATTCAAATACTTAATCTTGTGAAATTCACAGCCTCCAGAGCCCCATCCTGGTTGGGAACACGTGTTGGAAGCAAAGACAGAAAAGAAGCATTGCATACAAAATAATCTGCTAAGAACAAAAAAAGGCATTAATGGAGATGAAGACTGCTTGAACCTCAACATTTACACTCCCAAGCCACCGGCGAACGATATGAATTTGCCGGTTATAGTGTTTCTATACAGTAACTATTTCCGAGCATCCTTCAATGGCTCCAAAGACTATGGCCCGGACTTTTTCATGAAGGAAGACGTCATTCTGGTCAGCATTCATCACAGACTTGGTTCTCTTGGCTTTCTATCTTTCGAAGATGATTTGCTGCCCGGAAATAATGGATTGAGAGACGTAATCTTAGCCTTGAAGTGGATAAAGGAAAACATTAAATATTTTGGAGGTGATCCGAGTCGAGTTACTTTGATGGGCAGTCAAACTGGTGGCGTGGCGACAGAAATCTTACTGCATTCTCCAAAAGCGAAAGGATTGTTCAGTGCTGCAATTATCCAAAGTGGGACATTGTGGAACTCGATGTTCTTTAACAACAAAGGCCGCGAAAAAGCCATTGCATTTTCTAAAGCGCTTCAAGAAGAATCAGCGACAAGTTCATTCTTGCTAAAACGGTTAGCTGATATCCCTGCCGTTAAACTTGCGGAGTCAGAATCTTACGCCGTTCATGCAGATGAAGCGCGAGCGATACAAAGAGGTATTCCTCCATTTGGACCTGTCATCGAGCACGACCACCCAGAAGCAGTGATCACTGAGTTTCCTGACAGCAAACCCGTTGACTTGGGCATACCCATCATGATTGGGTTTAACTCCCGAGAAAGTCTTGAGATGGCAGAGCGCTATCTACATAAACCTCAATATCTCACGTTTGCTGACAGAGATTTTCTCGTAATATTCCCTATTCGAGTCAATTATCATTTTAAATTGAACGAGAATGTTTATGCCCACGCTGTTCGAGACATAAAGGATTACTATTTTGAAGAAGGTTACATAAAAATCAGTAAACCAGGAGAATACCTCACATATCTTGACGATGTTACCTCGTTTTATCCCACTGACTACGCTGTAAGGAAATACACAAATTCAACGAGCAGTCCCGTTTACTATTACATGTTCGACTATAGTGGAGAACTGAATATGAGAAAAAAGCTGATTCTTGAAAATTCTATGACTATTGATGGAGCATGGGGTGCTACGGTCGGGGACGAACTTTGCTACATGTTTGTATGTAATGACATAAAAAAGTCCTATCGTAAGGCTTTAAAGGACGAAGATTCTGAGGAAATTAAGATTTTGAGAAACATGGTCCGGTTGTGGACAAACTTCGCAAAGACTGGGTAAGAAAACAAAAATCTATCCAGAAATTTAACACATTTTTAAACGATTAGTTCATAATCAAGTATATTGTTACTTTAATTAAATATCTAAAAATTAATTAAATTGGGTCCGCTGTGTCCAAAAGAAGTTATGTTGTCGTTGCCAGCGACATTTCCATGTATATTCAAAACTAATATCATCCGAAACCAAAGAGTTTCGTCCTGATTTGGTGGAGGCGTCAATAATATTATATTGATAAACATATATATTACGTATTATTATTTATCTTAACCTTGAGAGGAGGGTTGTAGCCAGCATTGGGAGTGATAATATTTATGATGATCTTTATCAATTTTTCCAGTAACCCCACCCCACCAGGAGAGGAGTTCACCTGGACGCCAGCATCGAAGGAGAACAAGGAGTGCCTCATCATCAGCGACGAGCTCACAATGACTGAGCGGCTCTACGATGACAAGGTCCAGTTCTGGGACGACTGGATGGCCAGATACGGAGAGCTAGCCGTCAATGGAGTCGTGCAAGATGTAAAGGACGAACTATAGAATAAAATATTTCTGTAATTTTTCTTTTTTTAAGTTACATTTTATGGCGACTCCTTAAGTTACATTTTATGGCGATCTAGGTAAACGTTTGATGGCGAAACGCGCTCAGTTTTTAGAACAAAAACTTAACTTTCCGTAAAGTATATACCCACCCCGATAAAAAATAACAGTTATTTGTTAGGGAAAATGAGCTAAACAGGAGGATCAAAATATGTTTTAGTTAAATTAATATTTAAAGAAATGCCATTAATTACTTGACGTCAAAAATAATTGGACATCGATCGAGTTCTATGGTTGCATATGTCGCCACAAGATCAAAGAGGCCAATGACGTACCAAGGACATGACGATGTGGTATGAGCCTTAGAAGGCTATTTATTAGTGTGCCCTAGGACAGCATGTCTTTGCCACTAATTACTTGAAATGTTATGGTAAACACGCCATGAGTAATAAGATGTACAGTGAACTACCATAAAATGGGATGAGTAGTGACAAAACTGATATTCAAATCTCGATAACATTTTATTTTTACATATGCAAACTGAATGGTGTATATAATAAGTGTTCCGGACGTTTGTCTTTTAGTTTTCATTTTATTTTGGGTAGTTCCATTTCATAACTTTGACGATAAACAGGAAATTCTACCTCACCCCGTAGTCCCTCGTAATTGGGGTGAGATGGGATTTCATACAAAGGTGATTTTGGAAGATTGTTGGATCGTTTTTTTTTTATTATGGGTATTACTATAGCTCCATTTTAAATTGGAATACATTAATTTTGTAGCAGAAGCCTTAAAATCCCATCTCACCCCCTTTCATCCCTTCGCTCCTATTCATAACCCAACACTCCCCGCGAACCCTACTCACCCCATTTCACGGTATGTCATTTTCTCTCTCCGTGAACCACAGACAATACTGTCATTACGTACTTTAGTAGATTAAATAACCACATTTTAAATCTTTTAATTTAATCCAATTAAAACCCCTGTGATCTCACTCCTTATCAATAGATAAATAAAGTACACGTTAGTATTCGTTATCGGTTGACTCGCCGTCACTAATGTATTTTAAAACTCACTAATCGTTTATAATTGTTAGACACAGAATGATGTTAAATAATGTGATCACACATTATGTGGCCTGCCTTGTATCTTTACTAGTTATAGGAAAATGTTATAGTGATAATAATGTTGTAGTGACTCTAAAACAAGGTGTATTGTCAGGAATAGTGGAAAAAACACTGTTGAAACAACAGGACTACAATGCCTTCAGAGGTATACCTTACGCTGAACCTCCAGTGGGCGCTTTAAGGTTTCTGGTAAGAATTAAATTAAAATAGTTAATAACTAAGACAGTTATTAACCTTTTGAAACCTTTTGTCAGTATTGACATCAACTTCATTAAGTATTAAAGAGTCAAAGAAATGTTTGGTCTTTTCAGCCACCAAAACCCCATCAAGGTTGGGAAGGAACGTATGAAAGCCATACAGTCAAACCAACATGTATGCAATTCAATGCACGCAGACGAAACGACGAGCCCTACGGTAAGTCGGGCTCTGAAGATTGTCTCCATCTCAGCGTCTTCACTCCCTCTCTGCACGGCTTCGCTCCAATCCTCGTATTCGATTACAACGACAACTTCAGAACTGGATTCAACAACACCGATACTTATTCCCCCGATTTTTTCATAGAAGAAAATGTCATCGTTGTTACTATAAACCATCGCTTGGACATGTTCGGATATCTCACGACGAATGACGAAGTTATTCCTCCGAATGCTGGTTTGAAAGATTTTATCCTAGCTTTAGAGTGGATCAAAGATAATATTAAGCAATTTGGAGGCGACCCAAACAAAGTTACGTTGATGGGAAGCCGAGGTGGGGCGGCTTTAAATCATATATTACTATTTTCCGAGAAAGCTAAAGGTTTATTTTCAAATGTCATCATGCAAAGTGGTACTGCATTAGAAGCGATTTACTTCTCAGGCTATGCTAGAAAAAAGGCTTTCCAGCTCGGAGAAGAAATAGATATCAAGACTGAAGATAGTCACGTTTTACTAGAAGCACTTCAAAAACTTGATGCGGAAGAATTGTTTTATAAACAGGTGAACATCGTTGACAATAACGACATGGTTGAACGGCAAATGGCAATTTTTCCTTTTTCACCTATTGTTGAGACTGAAAACCCAAATGCTGTGCTCACTTCACTTCCAGAAAACACAGAAATTATAAATGACGTTTCAATTTTAATTGGTCTTAACTCCAGAGAAGGCCTAGATTTAGCATCGCACTATATTTTCGAGCCCCGTTTACTGCAAGAATCGGTAAAAGATTTTTTCATTCACTTCCCAATAAGAGCTGGTTTTAGATTTGACCGCAATAGCACCGTATTTCAGAAATTCGAGCAGGAAATAAAAGATTTTTACTTACGGGATGGTTATATGCACTTAAGGAATATTCTGGAATATGCCGTTTATGTCGGAGATGTACTGCACAATTATGCTTTGGACTATACTGTGACAAAATTCGCAGATCAATTGTCTTCTCCATTGTACTACTACATGTTTGACTTTCATGGGGCGTTGAATGAGAATAGTATATTTATGGCGAAACTAGCGAGGAGCAGTATGCACAACTGGGGTGCTACGGTGGGAGACGAGCTGTGTTACCTGCACGTGTGCACCCGGATTAAGAAGAATTACGAGTCGCTCCTGAAACTGGTGAGCGAGCAGGCAGAAATAAAGGTATTGAAGAAAATGGTGCGGATGTGGACCAACTTTATTAAAACTGGGTAAGGATAAGGATTCGGTTATAAACTGTGAAAATAACGATTTGGGAGCACAGTATTAACGTGTTATTTTTCTTAAACCACTTGAAATTTTAGTAGGTATCTTTGCAAGTTCTCACGTTTATAATTTGACCTTGAAAATAATTAGCCTTTGTTAATAGTTGTATAGTTACGCATTTCTTTACATACTCGTAGCATCCATTCAATAGAAAACGTAAATCATGACTCGCAAGAGATGCTTACTTTTAACCGTCTTTATGTTACTTTTCTATGCCTCAACGGTTGAACGAATTGTGATGAAATTAGCCTTTACAAAGCTTATCCTCTTACACTTAGGGATGGACATAGCCTTTATTTTGTGAAACCCGTCACAAGACCCACGCCGGCGAAGCCGTGGGCACTGCTAGTAAAGATTTTTTAACTGCACTTTTAGAAAACCGGTACACTTTGTATTTGTTTCCCGGCAGCGCAAGTGGGAGTGAAACAGAAACGACTGGTAAAGTTAACAATAATCACACCACACCTATAAATTCATCTTTTCATAATTCCAGGAACCCCACACCAGATGAGAAAGATAACCTACTGAAATTTACATGGAACCCAGTCAACAAGGACTCCAAAGACCTCCAATACCTGCACATAAGTAAGTCCCCGCGAATGAAGATCAATCCTCTCGGCGAGCGGGCGGTTTTCTGGGACAACATTCTAGCGAAATACGCTGGGATGGCCGTCGACGGTGTTGTCTCGGATCCGGAACAACCTCATGAGGAATTATAAAATTAAGACAAAGGTTTCTTTGTTTTATTTAATCTTCATATAAAAATTAGGTATTCTACAATTATGTCCAACTTAAGCTCTATCTGGTTAATATTTAGAGGCTAAAAATTACTAATGGTTAAGTGTTGGGACCACCGGGGAACGGGCAGCAGCATTCCTAGAGTGCGGTGGAGATACTGCGATCGCCAACCCGCATGCCAAGCGTGGCGATTATGGCATTTACCCCCCATGAAATTGGGGGAGGCCTATATCCAGCAGTGGACGTCCTAGGGCTGATATGGTGGTGGTGGTGGTGAAGTGTTTGGATATATGTTTTTTTTTTACTGTTGTACTTTTTTCTACTTCAGTATTGTAATCTGTCATTTAAATGACTGACAGCAGTTTTAAAACAGTAAACTTTATATACCAATGCAAGTTTATACCACTGAAAATTCGTTATGTCTGGTGGGAGCATCATAATAGAAATCCACTCTAAGACACTAGTATCCCAATTCGTACCGTACGCATCAGCGTTTTCCTGATCTCATTTAGAGACTAAAACGTTATGTGAAGTTCACTGGATTCAGGCTAGTTTCAGAGATATTACAATTTTTTCAGAAAACATTTTTTATTCGTAACTCAGGAATGCGATTTTGCGCACGATGTTGCTATTATGTGGTTGAGTCTAGACATACTGATTGATAGACTTCAAAGTGACATTCTCATGTCTTCGCAAACCAGGTTCTAACAAAAAAAAGTTCCCGATCGAATATATATCATGGTTTCACCAAATAAAATTTACTTTAAATGTTTAATAGCATTCAAAATACCTAAAAAAAATACGTTATTGACCTAAAGTCATATTATATTTCTTGCTACTTTTAGCCTCAGCAATTCGTGGTTAAAATCTTTTGGGTTCCTCGCGAGCATCCTGTATACCTAAAACTGGTATGGAAGTGTTCCTTGTTGTCTTCCGAACACGAATCTACAGCAGTTTTAAAACAATAAACTGTATATACCAATGCAAGTTTATACCACTGAAAATTCATTATGTCTGGTGGGAGAATCATAATAGTTGTCTTTATATTATCATACAACAGTTATTTTTAAATATTTAAAAGAGGCACGCGTCAGTGCCCTTATTTTTTATATACCTCGTCGGTGGCAAACAAGCGTACGGCCCGCCTGATCGTAAGCGGTCACCGCAGCCTATGGATGCCTGCAACTCCAGGGGTGTCACATGCGCGTTGCCGACCCTTTGAAATTTTATATACTCTTTTCTTGAAGAATCCCATACTGTAGAGTTCCTCGGGCAAACCTCGGCAGGGATCTCATTACACAACCGGAGCGTCCGAGGGAGGAAGTTCCTCTGAAACCGTACCGTACGCGACCATTTAGGTTCTAAGGTGTGAGGATGAATGCCGTGCCGACGGCGAGCAGTGCGATGATAGAAAGCGGCCGTGGGCATCATATCGAACAGTTCTTCGGAGCACAACCCATTATACAAGCGATAGAACACGCACAAGGAGGCAAAGTTTCTCCTTAAACTTAACGGTTCAATATCGCTCGTGAGTTTAGGATCGTCCACGATTCGCACAGCACGTCTCTGAAGCGAGTCAAAAGGCCCAAGCTGGTATCCAGGTGCTCCCGCCCAGAGGTGACAGCAATACTCCATGTGGGGACGAACTTGCGACTTATATAATATAAGTCTCTGTCCCGGGCTACAGTACCGGTTCGCTCTATTGAGCACACCTAGCTTTTTGGATGCCAGCTTGGCCTTGCCTTCTAAGTGACTTCGAAATTGGACGTCGCTGGAAATGTCGACACCAAGGATCCCAATACTCTCTGAGATGGAGAGGGTTGTGTCTTGGAACCGTGGGGCCACAATGAATGGGGTTTTCTTAGCGGTGAACGGACCCGGGTATGTCCTGAGACTACGACCAAGACACCGAGGAATGGGCAGCAGTATTCCTAGAGTGCGGTGGAGATACTGCGATCGCCAACCCGCATGCCAAGCGTGGCGATTATGGCATTTCCCCCCCATGAAATTGGGGGAGGCCTATGTCCAGCAGTGGACGTCCTAGGGCTGATATGGTGGAACGCACATACTTGTGTCTTGGTGGGGTTGAACTGCCTTATTCTGCCACCATTTAGATTTTTATTTTTCATGACAATTTTTTCTGTCGTAGAAATTAGTTCATGTGACTATTACAATTCAAAATGTTCTTTATTCAAATAGGCCTAGCAACAAGCACTTTCGAATATTGAAAGTTATTAAAACACAAGTGCTGGTTAAACAAAGATTCATGCCAATATGATGAGCATAAATGCAAATATTTGACCTGATTGGGATGCAAACCCAGGACCGTTAGCTTCGTAGGCAGGGTCGCAAACCACTAGGCTAAACCAGTCTTCAAAGGATTTGGAGCGAAAGTGGACCCTCGGCTCCTTTAGAATTCAATCGGAAAAATACGATTCTTTTGTTTAAGATGTTCGAAATTTGAATGTAACTAAAGTATCGCTTATCTATACTTTAATTATAAAATTTATAAACATTAAAATGCAACCACAGATACAGGTTTCTTAATATAGGCCAATTGCTTATCGTTTCTGAACATAATGTAGGGAAGGTACGATGTGTGGGTAGATGTAGATAAAAATATACTATTGGCTCTGTGAGCTGTAGAACTTGCATTTTTTTATTTCAAAATATCCGAAAAAATAACATAATTATCGAACTTGCTCACAAAATTTCACGAAAACCAGATGAGAAATACGACCTATAAGGGAAAACAACCTGAAATCCAGACATCTGGACCTACGATATCATTTTTTCTAAGCTGAAACTGAGACTTTCGTTTCACTCGGTTGATAAAATACATAACGGCGGAGGGCCGTTTTCTACAAGTAAGGCTTTGTTGTCACGAGACAGTGATCGGTTATTTGGATTAGACACGAGAGGAACGACCTCAATCATTATGTTAGTATGGATATGCCCCGAAAATCCGGGCTTTATGTTGTTAGAAAAGGCAAAAAAATACAATGTGTTTATTTTATTACACTTTAAAACATCTAAGTAGCTGATAGACACGCGTACTTACTCGCCGTTCTTTTGTCCAAATCGAACAAATGAGCACAAGTGTTCACACTGACAGCTCATTTGCTGCCACCAAAGCGGCACATTTTGTACAATAGATTGATTACTTAGTCGTCAACGTAGGGCTCGATCCAACTTAAAATAGTTTCATCCTCAGGGAAAGACTTAGGTTTTCATGGCATGTCAACTAGTATGGAACACTGCCTTACGGTCCAGTACTCCCCGAGAATATTCCAATCATACGCAAATCAAAAGTTCAATTAGAGTAAGCCACAGTTGTCGTAAAAGATAATCTCAGAGTCCATGAAACAAGTCGATAAAATGAAAATTGAACCATAAATCACAGCGTGCGAACTTAACGTGGATACTTATTTAATGGATCGCCTTTGAGATATAAGATCTATGTATTTGCACTAACACGATAACCTGTGACCTAATATTATAAACTAGCTGTTTCCCGCGACTTCGTCCGTGTCTTCGCTCCTATTGGTTGCAGCGTGATGTTATATAGCCTAAAGCCTTCCTCGATTAATGGACTATCCAACACATAAAAGAATCTTTCAATTCGAACCAGTAGTTCCTAAGATTAGCGCGTTCAAACAAACAAACAAACTCTTCAGCTTTATAATATTAGTATAGATTATACAGCTAATACCTATTTATTTATGCAATCCTTGGAAGCAAATAATTACGAGGGCTGTTTGATAAGTCGTTTTAAAAAGTAAGAATTTTTTTTTTTACAATTAACATTTATTTCTCAACATAGTCTCCTTTGAGGGTCAAACACTTGTTCCAGCGAGTTTCCACTTTTTTTATCCCCTCCAAAATACGTTTTGTCGAGGTCTTCAAAATAGCCGTTTACACCTGCGATGCAGTCCTCATTTGTCAAAATTGTTTGCCCTCCAAGCCATCTTTTCAGATTTGGGAATAGTTAATAATCGCACGGAGCTAGGTCCGGCAAATACGGAGCATGCGGAACCAGCTCGAAGCCCAACTCGTGGATTTTGGCCATTGCAATAGCTGACGTGTGCAATGGGGCATTGTCTTGATGAAAGAGGACTTTCTTGGGGGACAATTTTGGTCGTTTTTCCAGCAATTCGGCATTAAAACGGTCCAATAACTCTGCGTAATAACGACCAGTGATAACTGCACGGCAACGTAATAGTAAAAAATCCCTTACAGACAATTTAAATTGTTTTATTTTTGAACGATTTGTTCGGTATCGCGGGAAACTGTCGTATCTATATTAACTTTTCTACTTGATATCCCGCGTGGGAAAATCCAAATAACCGATCACTGCACGTGACACACCACGTGTCGTGTTGCGCAATTTGTCGCTTTTAAAAATAGCTGAATGTAACTACTGTATTGCTTTTTTGGTAAATAAATTATTTTGTATTTTTTTAACTAGGCCTAAGGTTAAGGTGGGTTGCTTGCACAAAAATCAAACTTTCTGTAATCATAAGCGCATCAGTTTGACTGTAGTGGTCAGCAAAGTTACTTTTAGGTTATGTGTAACTGTATGGAAATGACAGGTGTCAGGATTGACTTCTTAACTGCCGACTACTATAGCATGAAATATCAACGAAACACAACGCTTATTCAAATATTACAATTATAACCCCGAGCTCCACAAACTTGTTCGCTAACGAAGCAACTATGAACGAAGGCATAAGACAAAGAGCGAGGCTAGTATTCACATTCGCTTTAACTGTCTGTTCTCTTCAGAAGAAACAGTGTATCTCTGACCTGCGAACACGTATAGTTGTTACGACCGTCAGGGCCAAGATATACCGGATAGTAAGTAGGGTAGCAAGGCGAGTCGAATCAAATTGTAGTGAATCACATCGCGGACGTATTTTGCTTTGTGTGTTAGATAACGTGCCGAAGTTAACACTCAACAGGTATGAGCGTAGTTGGCCGGCAAATAATTAAGTGGTTGAAGTTAGTGGAGAGAATGAGTTAGTTATAAAGTAAAGTAGTAAAGTTTTATTTCAAGAAAGATAAATTACAAAAATTGCAATGTCGATCACCCCACACTAGGCGAGGCCTGTATTGTGGAAGTCAAAGGTAAGCCATACGCATAGAATTGACCGAATAAAGTGCGATCTGTAAATTGTACGTCACTTAACTTTTGAAGGTAAATTTATAAATATTAGTAGGTACAGAAAACTATATAATATTAATATTAAGACAATAATTGTAACAATAACTGTGTATGTATAATTGTATATGGTATGTTAGACACACACACACAAGTAAAACAAGTTAGTTAGATATATTACAATCCGCCGCCGCGAGAGGTACTCATGGCCGAAAAATGTCGAGCAACATTGAGACGTGAGTGACCCGTTTCATTTTATTTTAATATGTCTCAAACTCACGGGAGTTTCCTATATATGGGTCATAAAGAGATTTAGGTTCGCGTCTTTCCTGTGGACATTGCCAAAGCGCTATAAAGCCTAATTTTTATATAACCCCATATAACACTTAAGTAGATATCTGGTATAAATGTTAAATACAAGTATGGTGCCTAGTTACGTTTCCTTGTTATAATTATATTCTAGATACTTTTCCATGATTTGCCGTCAATTTGAATGAACTCTCTTTGCCCTAACTCATAAAGCAATGTGCCATTAATCATTATTAAGTGTAACATAGGACCATTTTCTTGCACTAGCACTGAAAAACATACAAAACTTTTCCTCGGTTTTTTAAGACTGCGCAGTACGTTCGGTTCTCCATACAAACGTATTTATGCTCTCATTTTAAAACGCCATGGCTAGAATAACATGAAACTTTGTATACACAATGGGATCCGGCATATCTAGGTCGGACCATAGTTTCTGTTGCTTGAAATTATAATGGAGAAAAAATACAGCGATTATTAAGGTTTTCATACAAGCCGTGAAAAACTCAAAAAGCCGCTGTATTTTTTTTCCTTTACAATTTCTAGCAACAGAAACTATGGTCCGACCTAGATATGCCGGATCCCATTTTTTATACAAATTTTCATGTTATTCTAAATACGATTGTATGGAGAACCGAGCCAGTCCGAGCGTACTGCGCCCTCTTAAATGTTCTTTTAGCATGTTACAGCATAGTCTATTGTTTAACGAGGGGCGTAAGTGGAAAATTGCGAACGAGAGCCTAGCAGAAGCCCGACGCCAAAGGCGGAGGGCTTTTGATGACTCGAGTTTGCTATTTTCTTACGTCCGAGGTAATCACAATGGTTTCATCACATTTGCGAGGAAATAAATAACTCCAGCACTAATCAAAATTGAAGAAATTGACAATTTCACCTCCAGAATCAGTCCATGGTCGCCGAGAGGAGCGCACAACTTCAATATTGCAACCAATCACAAAGCAGTATTCTTGTGGCGCGCGGCCTGCTAGATTTGTCAGCTTCAATATTTCAACACAATCACAGAACAGTATTCTTGTAGAGCGCGGCCAACTAGATTTTTCTAAACCAATCAGATCACCGAGAATCTCATAACTCTCTAGGGAGTTACGAAAATCCATAACTCCCACGGGAGTTAAATCTGCGTACAATAAGCCCCTTTACGAGCAAGTGTGATGAAAAATACTTATTATAAAGCGCGTCCCAAGACTATGCGACATGAAGGGAAAGTTCTTAATTATTGTAGATAGGATACTTTACTACAAGGATACTTTATTTGAACCTGCGACATCTGGCATGCAACAATGCCAGATGTCGCAGGTTCGAATCCTGCTCGGAGCATTCAATTTTTCATTTTATCCCTTTAATTAGAAATTTTCGTTAGCAGCGTTACCGCTTTACTCGTAGTACAAAATTGACTTTATTTTATTTTTAAAAGTTAGCAATACTGCATTCAAACATTTTATAAAAATTACTTGCTTCGTCTGGGATTCGAACCGACTCAAAAAAACATTGTATTTTTATGATCGAAAGAATGGACAAAGAATCCTCTTAAGTAACATAGTATCTTAAAAGAAAGCTTTTTTTGGAGTGTTTCTTTCCGAAATAATTCATTTTATCAAAAAATGATTGATGAAGATCTCTATTCATTTTGAAATAGGTACCTATCCAACAACATACCACACCATCGGGCTGAAGCAAAAAAAAAACATCCGCACTTTACGTGTAAGAGGTAGCCTAATTTGTTTTTTGGATTTTATTTTACCACTTTTGTCATATTTATTGATTTATATTATATATTCATGTTCATGCCAAATTGCAGCTTTCTAGCACTAACAATCACAGAGCAAAGCCTCGGGAGGCAGACGGACAGACAGACGGACATGGCAAAACTATATTGCCTACGGAACCCTAAAAAAATAAAATAAGATTTAGATTCGTCAACATAGGGATAGGGGATTACCAAAGGTAGATGTGGTATATCATATGTTATGCCTTATGGCGTACGAAAGTGAGGTTAGAGACACATGTCATGTCATTTGCAATGTCACTTAATTAAATAATGTTTACTAGAGGAAATAATACCTACTTAACACTTTCACTGCCGACGATTTCGTGGCGCTACCCTCATAGCCAATAACATGCGAAAAGCCGTATGTAGCGGAAAGCGCCTACAAGACAAGCACCCACCTAGCGGTTTCCTGGCAACTACAAGTTTCAAGTGCTAATAATAAAATAATATTTGAATACTGAATTTCAAAACCTCTTTCATCTAACTAATACAGAATAGTTTATGTAATAAATCACTTCCTATTTAAAAAAACTTTTAAAAACCCCGATCTTTTTTTTCTTTCGATTAAAAAAAACCATTCTCAAATCGGTTAATCCGTATAGGAGCTACGATGGCGCAGACACATACACAAATATATATACATGTTAAAGTTAGAACACCCTTATTTTGGGTTTTGCGTCGGGAGTTAAAAACAAAGAAGTAATGTCATATTGAAGAATACTACAATAAAAGCCATAATATTAATATTCCAAATAAAGGGCTACAATTAGGTAGGTATACAAATTAAAATTAAGTCAACAAATACAAAAAAGTGCGAGTCGGCCTCGCGCACGAAAGGTTCCGTACGATTATCTATAAAAATGGCAAAGATTCCGACTGGCACTTGGCCGGTTTTTAATATTTGTTGTCATAGCGGCAACAGAAATACATCATTTGTGAAAATTCCAACTGTCGCGGTTCTTCAGATACAGCCTGGTGACAGACTGACGAACAGACAGCGAAGTCTTAGTAATAGGGTCCCGTTTTTACCCTTTAGGTACGAAAACCTAATAAAAAAAGGTATAAAAACACGATTACAACACTATAATTAACAACTAATAAAATTTCCTTAACCATTTATTTAGACAGCTTATATTTAAAAATTATCAGGGGTTTCTTCTTTCATTGTCTCAGGCAGCTTATTAAATAAACGAGAAACATTTGTATATTACTAGCATTTTCCCGCGGCTTCGCCCGCGTAGGTACTAAGCGTAATTTTTAACCGTCTACAAAAAAGAGGTTCGTATGTTTGTCCACGATTATCTCGCGTTTGGCTGAACCGATTTAGATACTCTCCAGAAAAGTAGCTGTTTCATTCTGGGAGTTTCGGTATACGAAGTTTGGTGATGGTGATTCATTAACAGATGAACAGATGAAAAGTCAGTATACATTCTGAGAACCGGCAAACTGTTGAATTTCACTTGATTTTGGCAAAAATAAGGATCGAAAACTATTATCATACATTTTCGAGAGGCCGAAGGGGAAAGGGCCGATGAAATAAAAGCATGTCTTAAATAGCCCTTAATAAAAGTATGTGTGTACCTACTACAGTAACACCAATAGGTCTGATAACAACCAAGCATTGCGCAGCGGTCATTAGCTATGGTTCTTTGAAGTACAGAAATACGGCTAATTCAATATCATGTGTACCTAACCCTTATTTTTCCTAAAATTAAATTTATAAGGTAGGTTTTGCCAGTTCCCATTGGATAATCCAAAAAGAAAATTTGGCTTCACTTCCATTCGCACTCCTTGCTGTCAGATCGTCTGTTACAACCGAGTTGCTTTTACTGGACCGATTGAATTGCAATTTGGCACAAACTATCAAAAATTTTGAGCGCTCGTGGCCCAGCGGCACCCGCCTACCGTGTGCGGTATGCGAAGTTAAGCAATGTGGGCGCAGGTCAGTTCTTGGATGGGTGACCGCTTTGAGTGGTTACTAACTGAGCGCTCTCGTGCTTTGGAAGGCACGCTAAGCCGTTGATCCCGGCTGCTGTCTACGACAGCAATCGTTAAGCCAAGTTAGAGGCCTTCGGGCGGCTTGCGAACTTCTAACAGTCAAGTTGCCCATTCACTTGACAAAGGGGGGTCGAAGTTGCACCACGTCCGTGGGGAGTACCCACCGTTACCCTACACGTGACCCGTGGGTGGTGCAAAATGTGCAACAAAAACTAGCAACCGTACTTGTCTTCTCGGACGCTCAGATATCGATTTTGAACGAAATCGGAACGAAAAAAAAGAAAATCAATATGGCCGCCACTTTCACAAATTTTACCTCGGATTCGTATAAAGAGACCTCTCGGACACTCAGATATAAATTTTGAACGAAATCGGGACGAAAATGAAGAAAATCAATATGGCCGCCACTTTCACAAATTTTACCTCGGATTCGTATAAAGAGACCTCTCGGACACTCAGATATAAATTTTGAACGAAATCGGGACGAAAATGAAGAAAATCAATATGGCCGCCACTTTTTCCAAATTTTACCTCAATTCGTATTAGGGGGGGGGGACCTCTCGGACGCTCAGATATCGATTTTGAACGAAATCGGGTTGGAAATTAAGAAAATCAATATGGCCGCCATTTTTTCCAAATTTTACCTCGGATTCGTATTACGAGACCTCTCGGACGCTCAGATATCGATTGTAAACGAAATCGGGAAAAAAAAAAAAGAACATCAATATGGCTGCGACTTTTTCCAAATTTTACCTCGGAGTCGTATTAGGGACCTCTCGGACGCTCGGATATCGATTTTGAACGAAATCAGGACGGAAATGAAGAAAAGCAATATGGCCGCCACTTTTTCCAAATTTTACCTCGGAGTCGTATCAGGGGACCTCTCGGACGCTCAGATATCGATTTTGAACGAAATCGAGACGGAAATGAAGAAAATCAATATGGCCGCCACTTTATTCAAAGTTTAGGTACCTCGGATTCCTATTAAGAGACCTCTCGAACGCTCAAATATCGATTTATGTCGAAATCGTATCGGACGGCTCTGATTAATAAAACCACTTACAATACATTGAATCAAAAAAGGTCGTATCTTCATAGGGAGAACTCACGGCACTTCATGCACCTTTAGACCTTATAAGGAACTTACATGCCAAATTTGGTATCTCTCGAGCCAACAGTTTGGGCTGTGCGTTGATATGTCACTCACTCAGTCAGTCAGTTTCTTCTTGCAATTTGGCACTTACTTTTAAAAGTTTTCATGTCCGCAATATGAAATTTCAAAATCAATGCCATTTTCGTAATTAACGACCCAAAAAATCATAAAAATTACACCCATATTAATATTTAGACATTCCAACCCCCTCGGACCCCAACAGAGGGGATGGTATTGCACGTCCTCTACGTGAGATTTTAAAATCATTGTTATTTTCGTAATCAGCGACCCGATAAACCATAGAAACAACACCCATATCGATTTTCAGAATTTGTCACCAGATTTCCCCCTTTTAGGGGTTGATTTCTCAAAAAACCTGAAACAAATGTTTACTCATTTAGCGTTAGAAATACTCCTGTGAAGTTTCGAATAAAATAATCCAACTAATCTTGATTCCCCATACAAACTTCGGGTCTCCATTTCACCCCCTTAGGGGTTGAATTTTGAAAAATCCTTTCTTAGTGCACCCCTAGCCCTTATAAGGAACCTATGTGCCAAATTTGGAATCTCTAGGACCAGCGGTTTGGGCTGTGCGTTGATATGTCAGTCAGTCAGTCAGTTTCTTCTTTTATATATTTAGATAGAGGTACTTCGTACAAATTTTATGATACTGCCGTGGTTTAGAATATGGTTACGGAGTGAAAAGTCGAGCTACTCGTTGCGCCTTTTTAATGCGAGAGATGGATCTGTGACAATATTTCCCGGATTTTCACTTGCGATGAAATTCATATAAACTTTATTCTAACTCTCCATTTGCGTATAAGTGCAAACAACACGCATTCACGAGCCCAGACCAATATGTTCACGATTTAAATACTGTTGACAAAGTTGGAAAATGTTCACATGTTTCGTTTAGTGGTGCCATCTATGAAAACAACTGTTAACTCAGTAATATTACGGCTAACCTATTCCCTTGCCATATAGATAGGACATACTCCACTCTGAACGCGCTTCAGTTCTAGACTGACAGGTGACGCTAGTTACATCTAATCCGATGAACTAAATTGGCTGTATTTGCTTAGTTTGGGACTAGGTCGAATTGTGTAAGATTGTCCCCCAATATTTATTTATTTATCCAACTAAAGCTTGAACGAGACAACAAGTCCTCTTAATATCCGCGATAGCGTTCGACAGTACTTAGTTACTTAGTTGACTACTTGTTGCAGGAATCAAACTCAATGTTACAAAATTATTGGTAAAATTTAAGGAAAATCCCTAATGATTTAGCGGTATATTAGTCGGACTCGAGGGCCTACTCCGAACTTCGAAAATCGAACTTCGTATCGTGCCGTCCCTTTCCGTCATATAGTGTAACACGAGAGTGAAAGGGACGGCACGACACGAAATTCGGAGTACTTTTAGGCCCTCTGGTTACTGTCGTAGGGAGGTTCACGTAGGAGTAGTAGGACTATAGGTACATTAGGCAATTATTTGCAAATAGGTTACGTTACTGACCTGTACTTAAAACAAAGCGTTTAAGGTTTTTTAGGGTTCCTTACCCGAAGGGTAAAACGGGACCCCATTACTAAGACTCCGCTGTCGGTCCGTCCGTCCGTCCGTCTGGCTCCAGGCTGTATCTCATGAATCTTGATAGCTAGGCAGTTGAAATTAAAACAAATACTAAACACAAAATAAAATAAATATTTAAGGGAATTCCCTTATAAAAAACTTTTAAATAGTTGCTCGTTGCCTTCATCAGGCGTTAGGTCTCCAAATGTATGGGAAAACTAAAATCCGTCTCGCACTTGACCAAAATCTACTTGACATTATTTAACGTTATTATTACTGTTAAAAAATAATAAGAAAATATTAATATTTAAATTACACTAAAAAAGGATATAATAAAGTGTCTAATGTTGTATAGATAATAGTACGGAACCCTTCGTGCGCGATTCCAACTCGCACTTGGCCGATTTTTTTTTAAATATACAAGTACTGTGACGGTGGCGAATTATTTATTTATTTTAAAATAGCCCACTTATAATACTAACTGTAAGTAACATGTAACATCGTAGCATAAACTTAGGATCGAAGCTGGGCACAAGTCCGTTAATCGTTAATTAACGAAGTTAGGAAAACGACCAATGGATTAACTTTTAAGTTAACTCCAAAAATTGTTAACGGACTCATTAACTTTCGTTAACTGTCCATAAATTCGTTAATAAATTCCCTACTATTCGCCAAAAAAAAAATATTGTACTGTGCCGCCAAACACTTTTTGATTAGGAAATATTGGGTCATCATGTCTTTGCTTTTAAGCACTAATAATACTAATATGACAATTTCCTGCAAAATGAACTAATTTAAATATGTAATTTGTAGGTATCAGCCAACTTTTACAAAATGGCAACATTTTACATAAATTTTGTGTATGACGATAAATATATTGTACGTTGCAACATTAGCATGTTAGCTAATTGAGTTAAAATCTCCACTGCAAATTATAATTATGACGTGTTATTTGTCGGACCATATAAGTGGTCGGGATCGGAGTGCTCGTGGCCCAGCGGCGCCCGCGTACTGCGTGCGGTATGCGAGGTTAAGCAATGTGGGGCCAAGTCAGTTCTTGAATGGGTGACCGTGGTTACTAACTGAGCGCTTCCGTACTTTGGAAGGCACGTTAAGTCGTTTATCCCGGCTGCTGTCTACGACAGCAGGTGTAAAGCCAAGTTAGAGGGCTTCGGGCGGCTTTGAGAACTTCTAACAGTCAAGTTGCCCACTCACTTGACAAGGGGGGTCGAAGTTGCACCACGTCCGTAGGGAGTACCCACCGTTACCCTGCAAAAGTGCAACAAACTGGCAACCGTAATGTCTTCTTGGTAGTTAGTCTAAGATGTTACATTTTGATTCTGTATCACTTTGTGGTGCCTTGGGGCATACAAATATTTTTTGTGACATGCATTTGCATGCAGCATGCTATATGCAAAGAAGATATATACTATGACTGCGGTCTGTCCACTGTTGCGTACCTGGTAAGGTCACCAGAGCTCCCGAGGGTGCGATGTGTTGAGTTATTATAATAGTTGTGATATTTCCGGTTTATGTCAAATGGCAACGTCCATAGGCCACGGTGTATGCTAAAAATAGAAACAGAACCTAAAAACAGGATATTTATTTCTTTGCCATCATCGTGGTATGAAAAAACCGACCACGCGCAATGAAGGGTTCTGTACCTACTACTACTTTTACCTACCTACCACATTTAAAACCACTATCCTGTAATTTAAAAAGAATGAAAAATGAAAAAAAATCCTTATTTCGGTTTTTTACACGATTTAGCAACAAGTAAGACTGGAATGGAACCTCCTATTAGGCATTACATTATGCTTGCATCAGGAGACTCCGTTCTTTCACATACCAATTTCTTTGTTTATACGGTTTTATAAGATATAGTACAAAATTGTTCCCGAGCAAAAACAGACTTAAAATTAGTTAAAATTAGGAATGTGTGCGACCTTGTCCTTTTTTCTACTGGCTAAGATAGAAGTCTCAAACTTCAGGGATTTGTGCAATTTTAACACGGAGTTAACTACATAGTATAATCTGCGCATGGATAACAGATCACAATCCCTGTGCAGGTTAGTGGTCGGATACTTAAAAGGTTTTGAGAAGATTACATTAAGCAGACATCTTTGCGCTCTCTGAATCTCCGTGAACATGGTCTTACTGGCGCCTCCCCAGATTGGTATGTGTACAGCAGGTCATTATCAGTGATCGTAACTTTTGTAGTATTTTCGGTGCAGCGTAGTGGTGTTAACGGAATTGGTATAAATGATTTAAATTCTTATGATTCATTAGAGTTAAGAACGTTAATATTAACCTTAATTAACCGTTTAAATTGTATCTGTCCATACCAACTCCATTAAAACCACTACGCTGCACCGAAAATGCTACATAAGTTACGATCACTGGTCATTATACATTGAGCTAGTGCGGTATAAAGTGTCTTCAGTAGCTGATTAGATGCTACAGGTCTAAGCACTTTAAAGATCCAGATTAGCCTTCTTTTCCGTCCGCTAAGGTGTTCAATATGATCAGACCATGAGAGTCTTTGGTCTAGAACGATTCCAAGGTACTTAAGCGAGGATACTTTCTCAATAATTGTACAATGATATTTATATCATTGTAATTGTACAATTACAGGTAACAAGGTTGACTCGATTACAGTTATGAACTTTTAACTAAAGGTCTGGAGAAGGCTTTGTGTTTACATACTTTGAAAAGCACATATAGTTTGTCTTAGAGGAGTTTAATGTTAAATTAAAAAAAAAGATCGTATCTTCATAAGAAACTCACGGCACTTACGTCCTTTTGTTGGGACACGGCAGTTTTTCAGCGATAATTCAAATAAAACCAACTTATAGACTTCTTATAGGTTTTTCTGTAACCTATAGGTATAGAACTATTTTGTGTAATTCTATAGGACTATTAATATATAATATAATAGTCAATTTGTGGTCTGGGAGCAAATTGACTATGACAGATGGACGGACAAACAGACAGACGTACGAATGATCCTGTAAGGGTTCGGTTTTTTTTCCTTGTGAGGTACGGAACCCTGAAATTTAGTTAGGTATTACGCATGTATGACTAAGTTGTTCATACTTTGTAGTATATATATTACTTATTTTAATACTGTCATAAAGTCAGTGGCTACGGTGTGTAAGAGCGGTTATATAATCTTGTTCTAGGTCAATGTCCAAGTTAAGTCCTACCTTACGAAGATTTCAAGTACAACTACTATCGTGAAAATATCAAACAAGTGTAAAGGTTCCATGTCACATTTTCAGTTAGTTGTAATTCAAGTCTAATGTATACAGCAATAGTCGTTATTTCACCAACCGTCATTACAATTAGGGACCTTTTAAGACTCGACCGTTGCCAAAATTTTGTCTTGCTCGGCTCACCTTGCTGGTGTTAGTTCGATATGCTGTCCTCTTCCCCCGCGCGCGAAGACTTGCGAAAATCAGCATATGAATTATAAATAAAAAAACGCCTTCAATATACTCGATTAAGTATCTTATTCTAAATATCCTATCACTATCCATGAAAATCTCTTCTCAGAGGAGTTCCGGTGGCCAGTTCTGGTCTTCATAATCTTCACTTCACTACATGGTAATTCTCGAGAGCAAATGCACGTGTTATTTAAAAAAATACTGAAATCGCTATAGGTATGCCTATACAATCTTAGGAGTTCTCTCGATTTCTCCAGGATCCCGTCATCGTATCGTGACTTAATGACAATGGGACGTAATAGAAAGCATATCCTTTCAAACAAAATACAAAATTTCTAAATCAGTTTAATAGTTTCAGTAAGAGAAATCGGTGAACAATTTAAAAAAACCGGCCAAGTGCATGTTAGATCACGCACAAAAAAGGGTTCCATCCCGACACCTCCTAATCTACATTTAAAACCACTATCACAGCCACTATACAATACATCGAATCAAAAAAGGTCGTATCTTTATAGGTAACTTACGGCTCTTAAGCCCTTTTGTTTGGGCATGGCATTTTTTCAGGAATAACCCAAAAACTGTTAAATATATCTTGTTTCGTTGAAATTGCTTTTTTATCATCTTGATTTTTTCAGAATTTTAAACTTCATAGTTTGGAAACGAGAGGGGGGACATACTTGTTATGACTTTGACAGCTAATATCTCACAAAGTGTGAACTTAAATGGAAAAGTTTTTTAGAAACCTCTATGTCGTTATTGAAGGCCTATCCATAGATATCCCACACGCCTATGCGCAATGAAAAAAAATGTTTGATCCCCTGTTACATGTACGGGGTAAAATACCTAGTATATAAATAAATAAATAATAAATATTTACACAAATCGAACTAGTCCCATTGTAAGCTCAATAAGGCTTATGTTATGGGTACTAGACGACGATATATTTAATAGATATGTCTTACAACACATCCAAGTCTCGGGAACAAATGTTTCTGCTCACCACAGAAACAAATGCCCTTACCGGGATCCGAACCCGGGACCTCTAGCTTCGGAGGCAGTGGTACTACCAATTAGGTTAAACAGGACGACAGACAATTTATATAAAACTAAATGTTATTTTTAACCGACTACAATAGAAGGAAGGACGTCTGCATGTTTGCTTTTTTTATGTCTGTATGTTCTCCGATAACTCCGTCGGCCGATTTTGATAATTCTTTTTTGTTTCAAAGCAGGTACCCCTATCAGTCCCATATAAATTTGGTAAAGGTCTGATGATGAGGTCTAGGAGGAATCGAGGGAACTCCTGGAATTTGATAGGCACGCATTCACGGAAACCACAAATTGTGGCATAGCGAAGTACAAAATTGGAGTCCGTTTTTTTTTGTATAAATTATTGATATCTTATACGTATGCATATGACATACAATTGATTGTAATCTATTCGCCCGGGGTGATCAATTTTTCATTTTCATTTGGAAATTATAATTCCGCTAAGTTAGCGTTTCCGCTTGTAAAAATATTTAAAATCTATTTAATTTTAAAACAAACTTTTTTGGTATAAATTTTATTTCCGACTGTACTTTTGTTTCGACAGTCATCAAGTACTTGTTGAGACGGTTCGAATGAGACCAATCGCGACGGGTTTATCTTGTGTTTTTTTCTTAGGTTTTTAATTATTTAATTAATTTACAAGATTTAGTTCGCCTGGTCAATCCAATGACAATGATTTTTAAGTTTAACTCATCTGGTCGTGACTCGGGTTCTGGCAGAATATCAGTGCTTCGCTCGAAAGAGCGTAGCGTATCACTGAGTCAGAACCCTTTTGTTTTGCTGCAATGCACTCAGTAATTGTATTTTTATTTTTAAGTTTTTGTTATATTTTATTATGATGCTATGTTTGTTTTATTTTTCTGTTCGTGTTTATTTTTTGTTTACTGTGTGACTTGTGGCAATCAAATAAAAATTTTATCTATCTATCTATCTATCTTGTGTAGTTTAGGAGTTGCTATGGCCGCCTTCTGTCTCCATCATCAGATCAGCTCGGCGGTACCATAATATTGCATTATCACCGAACTTACATAAGTATGCCAAATTTCAGCTCAATCGGTTGAAGATCGGCCGGCTTTGAAATTGAGCTTTGAGTTGCAAGATTCCACCCGAACAAACATAGTTACATACATACTTAGTATACTTACAGATACATTGCAAATTAAAGAAAAGTTTGTAAACGTAAGACTTGATCTATAAGTGTGTAGTTTGTACCTAACTCTTTTTTTTCCTGGGAACTAGACATGTGAACTAAATAAATAAAACTAAACGTAGAAAAACCGGCCAAGTGCGAGTCGGACTCGCGCACGAAGGGTTCCGTGCCAGAAAAAAGGCTAAAAGCTGGTGCCATTATTTTATTATTGTGGCAATAAAAATACAACATCTGTGAAAATTTTAACCTCATTGCTATTACGGTTCATGAGATACAGCAAAAAACGCCAACAACTACTCTGTTGCATGGGAGCCCCCCTTAATTATTATTATTATTTTGATTTTATTATTTGTTGTTATAGCCACAATAAAAATACATAATCTGTGCAAATTTCAACTGTCTAGCTATTACGGTTCTTGAGATCTAGCTCGGCGAGTGGTAGCCATGAAAAAGGGCTAAAATATCACTTTTTTTGTATGGGAGCCCCCCTTAATTATTAGGCTACAGAAATACACAATCTTAAGTTACAGCCTGGTGACAGACGGACGGACAGCGAAGTCTTAGTAATAGGGTCCCGTTTTTACCCTTTGGGTACGGAACCCCAAAAAAACGATGGTTCTGAATTATTAAGACGTGTACAATTTAATTATAGGACAGAATATGACGAGGCCTTTCATTTTTCACATTATTGCAAATAAAGCAGTTCCTGTATAAATATACTCGTAATACGAGTATCAAATTGTTTTGTTGGTCTTTACTGAAAAAAATGAGCCCTATTTTCTAGACAGCTGGATTCAAATTTCATTAACAAATGTAGAATGGTTGGCGTGACGATGGTATACGCCACGTCCTTGTTGTTGGAAAACACGGTATTATAGTGCCCGGGCCAGGGGTATAAATCGCTAGTCATATCCTCTCGCAGCAGAACCAAAGTGACCGATATAGCCCTCCGAATCGCTAAACTTAAGTAGCAGTGGGCGGGGCACATAGCACGTAGAATGATGGCCGTTGGGGCGGAAAGGTTCTCGAGTGGCGACCACGTACCGGAAGGCGTAGCGTGGGCAGGCCCCCCACACGGTGGACTGATGACCTGGTGAAGGTCGCGGGTGTCCGCTGGATGCGGGTGGCGCAGGACCGGTCATTGTGGAAGTCTTTGGGGGAGGCCTATGTCCAGCAGTGGACGTCTTTCGGCTGACATGATGATGATGATGATGATCCTCTCGCACGAAAACTTGTACAGTAGTTAAAAAAGTTGTATTATGAAGGACTGTTGATGTCGGCTGGCGATGCGTTGGTGAGTTGAGCAACAACAGCCTCCCAAAGGCAAAGGAGTTAAAAAATAAAGAATGATAAGTTCCCTCTTATTAAGAGACTGACAAGCGCCAATGACCTTGGTTAAATATGTCTGTCTGCGTCTAGTTGCGCCGGAGTGAAAGATAAACCATATACCTGCTATACAAGCAGATAATCAGAAATTTAATCTTAAAATTAAATATATGCACCACATGTGTAATATAAATCCTCTATGCTTTAGGTTTGAGTAGTTATGTTGAAACTGTGTTTTTAATTATACATGTTTCAGTTGAAAAAAAAGATGATTTTAAGACGTAGCTTTGCGATTTTTTTCGATCTTGCCGATTTTCTTAAATCGTGTTTTAGAATCGTCTACACCCTTTGAAATATAATGAATATTAACGTGTATTTTTATTTTTTTACGAAAACAAAAGGGTTTTGTTGAATCACTATTTAAAAATGGCAATTTAGCTCTATTCAGTGTCTTAAAGGACCTCTTTGATTCCATGTATTGGATTGTGGTTTTGAAATGTGGACTAGTAGGTGCGTGACCTGTCACGCGCAATGAGGGGTTCCGTACCTACTATTACTACTCCACATTTAAAAACCACTGTCCTGCAAGCTAGTAAGAAACGCACGGCACTTACGTCTTTGTGTTGGGGAAAGGCATTTTTGTCTATTTTCTTAAATAACTTCAAAACTATATTTAATCTCATAATTATGAAATATATTTCAGATGCTCATAACAAGATCTTTTATTAGATTTCTAATTACAAGTGGCCACCAAGTTTAAAATGTATTTATACATTTGTCTCACCGACCATCGGTCCACTGGTTTCGGAGCAATGCTGTGACAGACGGGCGGACATACAGACAGACCAGGGGCGTATTTACCCTAGGGCCAAGGGGGCCATGGCCCGGGGCGACAGGCTGCGAGGGGCGGCAATGCCGTACATAGACTAAACCCATTGCTGGTTTTCACTTTAATATGGGGCGGCAAAGCTAACTGGCCCGGGGTTCCAAATCTTTAAATACGCCTCTGAGACAGACACACGAGTGATGCTTTAAGAGGTTCCGTTTTTCCTTTTGAGGTAGTGATTGATTCCACGTAAAACTAATCTATGGTTACTGTTACACTATACACATCACCTTCGCATGTATAGATGATTGTTTATGAATTTTAAAAACAAAACGCCGTTGTTGATGCGTGGAGCTCTATTCAAACCCATCACTTAGAATGATTGTTTCAATTTCCCTACTTACAACGTCGTACTTCAGGTTATTTATTTATTCAACGCCAATTATTCAAAAGGGTCATATGCAGATGAAAAAAAACCGGTCAAGGGTTCCGTACCCACGATTTTAAAGGATTTTTGAATATTAAACAACCTTAATAAATCGTTTCTTTTTTGCTCTAAAACGATTACGAACCACTGTGTCGGAGGCCACTGCTCTCACTGCCTACCACGGCTTCATGTCGTCTGTACTCTTATATGGGGCTATACTATGAGGCAATTCGGTAGAGGTGAACCGAATTATTAGAATTCAAAAAAATGAGTTAGAGCCATATGCAATGCGTGAACAGATGACAGCTGTTTAAAAAATTGGGAATTCTGCCTCTGCCAAGTTTGTATATTAGGGAAGTATCTGTTTTCGTAGAGTCTCATCTGTGCTACTTCAAAATGCGTGAGGAGACCAGGTCTTTAAAACGTTATGAAAATAAGCTATATTATAACGATATATTTCGTTAATGATTAAAATTTCGTTATAATCATAATCGATAATCCCCATAACGATATTTCATATCATAACAAAATGAAAATCATAACATTAAATTATAATATATATATATATATATATATATATATATATATATATATATATATAAATATATACCAGCTGCCCCGCGCGGCTTCGCTCGCGTATTACAAATAACGCAAGGGATGCCGCGGATTAGAATAAAGCCAAGTTTATCCTTCCAAAAAGTCCATTTTATACACACATGTCATAATGAGTTTTTAAAAAATGGAATGGTTTATTTCGGATATATTTATTATTACCTAGTTGGTTACTAAGTTCTGTTACTCGATTTGCAAACTCTTTTCATGCGTTAAAACAAATGCTACCGAAAAAATAAAAAATGACATATAATGGCGGGTTGTCAGTTATAATTTGAAGACTGGCCCTCCTCCAGCCCGGACCTCAACCCCCTGGATTATGCTATATGGCAGGTTATTGAGGAGAAAGCTTGTGCTAAACCCCACACAAATCTTGACTCCCTCAAGCGGGCCATAGTCAAGACAGTGACGGAATTAGATATGACAACCGTGCGTGCCGCTATTGATGACTGGCCTCGTCGTCTGAAGGCCTGTGTTCAGGCCCAAGGAGGCCATTTTGAATGAAATTGACAAATGTAAATCCTGATTGTGTGTACTTCATTTTAATATATAATTTATTTAACTTTCGTTAGTATATTTTATGTAGATAAGGATTATTACAGTAACATAACTTAGTAACCAACTAGGTACTTATTATTTATTAACTCTTTCAGACCGAAAAAAACCATTGGAGAAGTGCTTCTATGAAGTCAGACTTTTTCTCGGCAAATATTAATTAAATATGTAATATAATAAAATGACCATTCTAAATGCAGATATTTGTATGTGTTGTAATTAAGTAAAAATATTATTAATGTATTGCAATGTATAATATTTGCACGCCTGTAGAAGGGCTGAATACTAGACACAAATAATTATGTAACAACCAGTGAAAAACGGTATTCGTAGCAAATAAATAAATTTTGATTTTAATAAGATATGGTTATATGTTTTGAGACGACACACAAATACTAGGAGTGAAATACTTGAAATAGTAACCACATTTTACGAAGAGCTTTTATTTATGGTTATATGTTTCCTGTGGACGTCCTTCGGCTGATATGGTGGTTGTGGTGGTGTAGTTTAAGTCCTTTCATATGATACTATACTTAACCTATATCATACTTAAATTACTTTGGTTCTCCCCCTTCCCTCCTCATATCGGCCAGTCTTCATAGATAATTACATGAAATGGCTAAATATATACTTAATCATTAATTATACCTATATACACTACCGCTCACAAGTATTTAGGCACCCATACCTTTTTCCATACATCTGTATACAAAACTGACTTTCAGAAATCCACTGTCAAGTCAGAGTCCCTTGATAGTTTTGCATGCATTTTACATTTTTTATTTAGCTGACTTATTGAGCCTTAAATCGGTGCCAGAGACCCCCCTTTTAAAATGGTAGTTTTCTTTTTGCAATGACTTAAATAACTACTAATTGCTGGTTCATAGAAAAGTGTAGTGTGTTATGATGTGTGTATGGAAAAAGGTATGGGTGCCTAAATACTTATGAGCGGCAGTGTATAATATATACATAAATAAACTACCTAACCTAACCTATCCAACTTTCAAATCGATAGCACAATTAAGATAAAAAAAACCCTAGCGCCTAATGGACTTTTTGACAAGTCAACGGTTATGTCACAGTATACATGTAGCTTATAACACTAAAACAAATCCATACAAACGTCTGATTTGACGCACGTCATCACAGTAAACTTAAGGAAGTCTCGGGGGGTTTCCATCACGTGTGCCGCACACGTATCGCGTAGAATAGTTGAAGAAGTTTTTAATAAACTAGCGCGTGCTGGCCTCTTTTTTGATTTGACGTGACATAACGTGGCGAATAATTTGATGAAAATGCGATTAAATACTTATTTGAAAAAAAATTGCCATATAGTACATATAATATTGTGTGGTTTACGTTTTATGAATTACTAGTTTTTTCCGCGACTTCACCCGCGTGGAACTCGTTTAATCGTCATTTAGAGGAAGTTGCTATTTAATTTTTTCAGGCATTTGCTTGATTATCGCTTTCCCATATAAACTTCCACCCTTCTTTTCTCTTCCTTAAAGGATTATTTTCGGGATCGCCTCTAATTATCTCCATGCCAAATTTTTCCTCCATCCGTTTGGCGGTTTAAGCGTAGATTGTGGCCTGAGAAGTATTTTCGCATGACAATACAAAATTTATCGAAGGTAATGCATAAATGTTAATATAAATATGTATACTTAATTTAATGTTGTCTGTTGTGCTGCTCCACCCGTGTATTATGAAGAACGTAAGCAAAGCCGCGGTATATAACCAACTTAGAAAAGTTGAAAAGCCCATTTTAATTTCAAACTTCAATATCTCAAAAACGGCTTAACCGATTTGACGAAATATATTTAAGAACCGGTTTCGTTTTCGGTTTAACCGTTAGGGAGCTACGATGCAACAGAAAAATACACAAATAAAAACGTTAAACTTCTAAAACCCCTCTTTTTCGTTGCTTCGGGGGTTAAAAACATCAACAAACAACACAAAAAAGCCTATTTTAAGTAGTTTCGGAGATTACGTCCCCTACACACAAACACTATTAGTATCTACGGAGTAGAATACAAATCAATATTTTAGTAAATATAATAATCTTATTCAAATTTATATCAATTGAGAGGTGCAACCCTATCGCTCTAACGAAGCGCAGGTTCAAAAAGCTCTTAAGCGACTCTATTTGAGTTACTGCCTTAAGCTGTGGTTATGTGGTTATAACCCGCCGCGGCCAGACATGAGTCCTATGACGCTGACAGTGACAATTCATTTATATAACCTTGGAACGGCGTCGCTGTCACATCGAAATGTAAATAAGCAGCTTTTGGGAATGTAGCTAATTAGTTTATGTATAAACGTAACATTTACTTAATAATAATTTGAAAGAAAATTGTTTTGATGCTTATTTCAATAGATAGGCTTTCAATGAGTGCTTCGTATTGGCTATGTGGACGTCTGAAACGTCAAACGTCCCGAGACAATGTCAAAACTCAGAGATGTCAAGTAATGACACATGAATATTTTATTTACTTTAGTAAACGAGAAAAACCCCCTATTGGAAATTATACTGAAATAAATAAGAGAATAAATAAATACATACAAACGGAACGAATCGTAGGAAACCGTTAAGAAACCAATAGAAAACGTAAAAGTAAATTTGACAGTTGTCCCCGGTAAGTACACATTTCTGCCATGGTGTGCGCTACGATCGCCTAGCTTACCCCCACCACCTACTTCGCACATAGCCAATAAGGCACGGGGTGTGCGGGAGCAAGGCGATACGAATGCAGTACTGCCCCGTTTCTGCGCATTATTTTACACTGCGCAAACGTAATACTGACAGTATCTTGTTTAGTGAGGAAATCTCTGCGACACCAGTATTACCAGTAAGATCACATCAAAGAACCAAATACCACATAGTCAGTTAATCGCCATACATGCTTAAATATTTACATAAGAACAGTGGAAGTTAAATTCTAGTAAAAACACTCTCACCAAGGATCTCTATAAATAACATTTAATTAATAAAATATGGCCGCTAGCTCGTAGCCAATATTCACATTCAGTAATGTGTTGACGCTGGGCTCGAACGCAGGCCGCTCTGGTAACCTATTCTGTGATGCATTCATATTAAGTTTATGTAATACTTATCCCTAAAAAGTGTCAAAAAATCTCTCTTTATTCATGTAAAATATGTTAATCTAAGGTTATGGCTTTTACTATACATCCATATAAAGTAGATAACATACGTAGGAAAAAAGGATCCTTAAAAAAAACTACAGCTCAAGATACCGGTGGTTAGGACCACACAAAAATGGACCTTCTGACCAAATATGCCTCATGTTCAATAATACCGTTTTCTTTTTAACCTTCATATGTTGAGACTCTTCTTAGGATTAATCATCTTCCAAGTTTGTAATTATACTAATTATATAAATTAAAGCATGTCTAAAACGGGTAAAACGATGTAAACAAAGAAATACTCTTAAAAAGGTTAGGCTATTACTAAATATAATTACTGACTTATCTTGGAGTACTTATACGTATTTGTACAAAATCAGTGACAAGCAAGAAACTTTCAAAAAGTGTTGATTGCATTTATTTCGTCCATGTCCATTTCATTAAGTAACTTAGTGAAAACTTTCTCCCAGTATCTTTACGATCGCGTGACCAAATTGTCTAACTTATTTTGTTTTTACCTAAAACTACACTTTCGAATTGGGACTTTTGTAGTCATGCATTTTATAACGATTACATTGCAATGGTAATAATAATAACCGTATGGCATTTATTTTTCGAACCGTGAGATCTTCGAGAAGACAGTACGGTTGCCAGTTTTGTTGCACTTTTAGCACCACCCATGGGTCACGTGTAGGGTAACGGTGCGTACTCCCTACGGACGTGGTGCAACTTCGACCCCCCTACGAGTAGTCAAGTGAGTGGGCAATTTGACTGTTAGAAGTTTTCAAGCCGCCCGAAGGCCTCTAACTTGGCGTCATAGACAAAAGCCGGGATCAACGGCTTGACGTGCCTTCCAAAGCTCGGGAGCGCTCAGTTAGTAACCACTCAAAGCGGCCACCCATCCAAGAACTGACCCGGGCCCACGTTGCTTAATCTCGCATGCCGCACGCGGTATGCGGGCGCCGCTGGGCCACGAGCGCTCCATTGTAATAGTGTGTAGTAGGTACATGATAATACGTCTAACAACCTAAGTACTATGGTGCTGTGAACGTCAGTCACAATAAAATGTGCAACCCGTCTGTGTCCCACACTGGCCCAGCGTGGGGACTCCAGCACAATCCCTTCTTATCCATGAGAAGAGACACAGAGCCACAGAGAGACAATGATAATGTATATCGACAGATCCTCTACCTACGCCATTACACAACAATCATTGGTAGACGAAAAAAAACGCATTAGTCTTAAACAAAATTAGCCAATCTCCAATTTATTATAGTAGTCTTATAATTTCCTAACACCTTGTGGTACTCACAATTTTCTATAGGAAGTGATAGAAGTACTAACCATGAGTCTTCACTTGTTTCGTAATACTGTAACTATAATAATAGTACATTGTTTCCACAATTCTATAAATCTATGTACCTATTGGGCAGGAAACGGTATTCGTACTTGATGTTATTATATTAATAATTGATGAAGATAGGTACTTAGTATATCAAGTACCTATGTAGGTACGAGTAATGATGATACTCATTGAACGTGAGATTTCATTTGGCAATTAAACTATCGACAATTATTTATCAATTATTCATGATCATTCTAAAACGAGGTTGGTACTTGTTAAATAACTAAGTGCTAGGATCGGGTTTCCACCGGCTCACCTCCATAATCAGTAATGATCCAACGAGTTATGTGCACGTCAGTTTTCCTTCCGGTTGCCTGCTACAATTACGTGCAGTTTGTTACATGGAGTGTTGTGTATAGACAGAAGGTTTTAGGCTTCCACTGGCTATGTGGGCAGGCAAGGAAAAGCGGCCAAGTGCGTGTCGGGCCACGCGCAATGTCCAGTTCTGACTTTGATCTCACTATAATTCGACACATAAAACGTAAAACCGTAGATGATGGTAGTGGATACTAAGAATAACAATCGACCTGATTTACACAGCATAGGCGATTGCTAAGTTATCCAGAGCTACTTTACCTAGGTTCCACTATCGCAGGTAGTGTGAGTAGGTAGTGAAGAAGAAATTAAGCAATCAATGTAATTGTAAGTTTGCTTTTCCAAGTAAGTACAAACATTTTTTCACATAGGTATTGGTATTAAATATAATGAAACGGGTCACTCACGTCTTTAAGGTCGAATATCGCTCGACGTGATTCAGACCGCTTCGCGGTCCTTAATCATGAGTACCTATCGCGGCGGCGGTTTTTTTAGCACCTAAAAACCTAACACCCTGTTCACCATCCGGGTGAAACGGTTGTGAGGTCTTAAATTACATTAAAATGACATTTTTTTACAAGTGTCATTAAAGTAAATTTAATTCTGTCTAATCGCGATTTCTCAGGTGTAAAGGGGCCAAGCTGCACTCCTACAGTTCCACAAGCTGGATGATGGAGCTGGAGTGCTCTGAATTCCTTTGGTTTTGGTTAGAACCATTTTTTTTAATACCACGTCGGCGGCAAACAAGCGTACGGCCCGCCTGATGGTAAGCGGTCACCGCAGCCTATGGACGCCTGCAACTCCTTGGGGTGTCACATGCGCGTTGCCGACCCTTTAAGAATTTTTACACTACTTTCTTGAAATTAAAAAAAATCAAAAATATTCAATTCCATCATCATCCTCCTAGCGTTATTCCCAGTACAGTTGCATCCTGAAGGATGCCTGGGGTCCGCTACCTAATCCCAGGAATTGGCGTAGGCACTAGTTTTTACGGAAGCGACTGCCATCTGACCTTCCAACCCGAGGGGGAAACTAGACCATATTGGGATTAGGCTTGTCAAGTGAGTGGGCAACTTGACTGTTAGAGGTTCTCAAGCCGCCCGGAGGCCTCTAACTTGGCTTAACGACTGCTATCATAGACAGCAACCGGGATCAACGGCTTAACGTGCCTTCCAAAGCACGGGAGCGCTCAGTTAGTAACCACTCAAAGCGGTCACCCAAAAATATTCAATTCCGTTCAATTAAAATTCCATTGTCAAAGTCATTCATTCTTTGTCTGGCAAGGGCGTGACATTCACATAGCCAGTGTTGCATTGTCTCCTCATCCTCGCCACACATCCTACAATCTATGTATATTGTCTGATTGTCCCATCTTGGCCCAAGAGTCCTTTGACCTCGAAGAGCATCTACGTAACAATTAATGAAAATTACCTAATATCTATTAATTACCTTTGACAAAAGATAATCGTGTCCAATGGGCAACTATGTACATATCTACTTAAGGATGATTCCCACTAGACCGTTCCGTTTCCGAGCCGGGCCGAAACCGGCCGGCTTCCGAGCCTCGGCCGTAGCTAGATCGGGCGTCAAACATTTTTGTTGACTATAAGGGGCAGAGGGCCTGCTCCGAACTTCGAAAATCCAACTTCGTATCGTGTCGTCCTTTTCCGTCATATAGTGTCTAACACGAGAGTGAAAGAAAGTGACGGCACGACACGAAGTTCGATTTTCAAAGTTCGGAGGAGGCCCTCAAGGCTGGGACGCTTCCGAGCGTCACGGCGTCTTGCTGTCATAGAAAAGAGCCGGCCCGGAACGGAACGGCCTACTGTGAATCACCCTTTAATCGTAATAATTAGGTTACTTACTCAAAAATATTACCGGCTACTAATTACGCTTAAGAATGTCGTCTACTTAATAATCAAATCATAGGCCTGTTTTTTAATCTGCTGATAAGCTGTTATTGTATATAGGGTAATAAAATAGGGTAATAATGGTAGTAGGTAATCATTTATTAAATTAAAACAATGTGTAACGTTATAGCTTATTATTCTTAGTATCTATGTTTGCTACACCAGACTAGGCCGGGTCCATGAGATGTTTTTACATTTTGTGACAACTGTTTTACCATCGCGAAATAATTGATTATTATTGTTATTATCTTTATATTATTATTTTTATACGAATGAGGCCATCCGCAGTAGAACCAAAGTAACCGATATAGTCGTCCGGGCGGGGCATATAGCACACTCATAGCACGTAAAACCGATGGCGTTTCGGGCGGAAAGGTTCTCGAATGGCGACCACGTACCGGAAGGCGTAGCGTGGGCAGGCCCCCCACAAGGTGGACTGATGACCTGGTAAGGGTCGCGGGTATCTGCTGGATGCGAGTGGCGCATAATTACCTATTAATACATTTACACGCGGATAGGCTTTATAATGAAACCGAATACAGAAATTAACGCCCTCATAGCTGAAATGCGATAATCTATACGTTCTGGTGATTTAATATATTCTGTATGTGTAATATATGATAAAAAATAACTTTTAAAACCTTCACCTTAACAGGACGGTACAAAATAATTTTAACCGACTGCAAATAACAAATACGAAATGTATTTTTTAATTAACTTTAAATAGTGCTGCATATTTATTTAGGTAATGCTAAACTATGCAATTACACTATACCGCATTCGACGTTGGCCAGCTTAAAGCTTAGCTTCAGGATCAGATATATACTGTATATTTTGTTTTTATCGTACCGTACCTCGAAAGGAAAAAACGGAACCCTTATAGGATCACTTTGTTGTTCGTCCGTCCATCCGTCTGTCTGTCTGTCTGTCTATCTGTCAAGACCCTTTTTCTCAGAAATGCGTGGAGGTATCAAGCTGAAATTTATATCAAATACTCAGATCTACTGTCCCATACAGGCAAATTTCCGCAAGTTTTCGACACTTGCAAGGGAATCAAAACCTACAGGGTACTTCCCGTGAAGTCAGAGGGCCTACCGCGAACTTCGAAAATCGAACTTCGTATCGTACCGTCCCTTTCCGTCATATAGTGTATAGACACGAGAGTGAAAGGGACGGTACGATACGAAGTTCGATTTTCGAAGTTCGCGGTACGCCCTCAGAATCTTGATACGGAGCAACGTCTTATAGCACATTCACATATAAAGGAAATATTGCGAAAACCGTAAATTCTTAGTTACATTATATCCACCACCACCACCACATCAGCCCTAGGACGTCAACTGCTGGACATAGGCCTCCCCCAATTTCATGGGGGGTAAATGCCATAATCGCCACGCTTGGCATGCGGGTTGGCGATCGCAGTATCTCCACCGCACTCTAGGAATGCTGCTGCCCATTCCTCGGTGGTCTTGGTCGTAGTTTAAGGACATACCCGGGTACATCATATAATAAAAAATATTTTTACGGAACCATCGGTGCACGAGTCCGACTCGCACTTGGCCGGTTTTTCGTAAAGCCTTAGACGCAACCCGCGTCCCATTATAAAATTGTGCAATCTTCCTTGCTTATGACAATAATATGCGGTTTGGATGGATATCGTCATTAACCCTTTCAATCCATTAATTTATCCACAACACATATCTCGTTTAGTGACTCAGTTATTTTATTACCTTCGCAGTCCACACGTTGAGCGGCCAGTTTCTTGTTTACAAGAGCAACTGTTAGTTGAGATGCCATCGCCGGACGATATACACGCGAGTGATAAGAGTGACGTCCACATTGTCGATATCGATGCTGATATAGAGCAGATAATACAGGGCATAGACAAGAAAGCCTCAGCCGTGTTGGACATTGAAAACGGGAAGGATCCAGACATGAATGGAAACGGTGAGTTTGTCATATCTGTCTAAATAATGTTAAATTAAATCCTTTTCTTCGCAATAAATAAATTCGTCAACAAAAGCGTTGAGAAATATATATGTAGAAATTTGACACAGTCACAGTGACATTTTTATTATAATATAGCCGCACCACCCATGAATGTCAATGAGTCGACCGGAAATAGGATTGCAGTGTGTTGCGGGTGATAGGCTAGCAAGCTACACTTGTTAAAAGTTAAATTCAGAGTTAAGTATTTATTTTTCAAATTAGGCATATATAACATGCACCTATGAATGTCACTAAACTACCAGCGACTCGGAAAAATAAAACTGCCACGAGAAGAACTGGCGTAAAAAAACTCGGCGAGATTGTTTTTTTTTTCGAAATAAAGTGCTACTACAACTTGTACCATGCTAAAACAGTAGGAAACCTATTTATGCGAATTTTGCGATAGATTACCCATGCTATGACTGCCAAACATCCATATTTTCATGATGTAATCGTTTACCTTAAAATTTTGAAATAAGTGTTTGTTTTACTACAGATTTGAATTTAGAAGCGGTAAGGTCAGGTAATATGGTATAAGAATTTTATACCGTTTCCCAAGCACGACTTATTTGCCTCTATTACTAGTCAGTTAAAAGTAATTTTGAGTTTTAAGTGTTTCTGGTAGTTATTGGATTATAAGATTTATAAGTGTTTGTTAGGAATTCGTAAAAAATATTTCAAACATTTATTATTATTTGAGTAGCACAGTTTTTTCAGGGTTCATAATGCATATTTTTACAGACATTCATATCCTTGAACAAGGATGAAAAAAAATAAGGTTATTTTTCGCTTAATTTTTTTGCCACTTCTCGTGGAGACACAACGAAAAATTACTTAATAAGCCACAACTTCGGAGGCAGTGTCTACCAACTAGACTAAACAGGTCGTTATTTACAACTACACATTGATCAATGTCAATTAATTATTTCATAATGAACGAAAGAGGATGTTATACCTACTACAGACTGATTTGCCACTACTACTCTATTGATATGATATGATATAGTAAACATACGTTCGTAAATGTTTTTTTTGACATGACGCACCATGATTTTACATAATGTTTTTAAATGTGTACCTACGTAGTTGACAATTGTGGTTTATTAAGTAATTTTTTTGATAGTTGTGTCTCCGCGAGAAGTGGCAAAAAATTGAAGTGAAAAACAAAACTTATTCTTTTTTCATCCTAGTTCAAGGATATGAATGTCTGTAAAAATATGCATTATGAACCCCATTTCATGCTCCTTAATTCTGAATTTGTTTGGTTACTCTTGCTTGCTTGGTTTACTCGTAGCTTAAATAACAGTTTAAAAATTACCTTGATTTTTTGACATTTTCGCGAATAAGTCTGAAGCAAAAGAAGATCGAAGGCTGATATTACGCATACAGTGTTCTTAGGTCCTGCCACTACTGCACCTCAAATTACAACAAAATCCCTTGCGGGGCCACTCTTGTTAGCTTAGCCTGCTAGACCCTTTAATTGCATGTGCTGTGCCTACCCCTTTTGGGAATACAAGCGCAAGTTTATGAAAATAGTATGTGCTTGTTTCTTCCCACAAACTGTAGTGAAATAAAACAATAAGAAGTCACGCACGGCGAATATTGTTAAATATAACTCTGTTTCATAACTCTATTAGATCTACGCGTTGTTGTCATAATTATATTCGGAATTACGAAGTACCTTATAGGATTTAGCACGAGAGTTCTGTAGACATTGAATTTCGATCCATGACATTGATTTTTATCGACCGTATGTAAATCAAGGACATAAATATTTGTATCTTTAACTTAAATAATAGTCGATTGGCAGTAATAATATAAGACGTAACAAAATAAAGTGACAAACCTGATTTACCTCGAATTTACAAGGCAAGCTTGTGAGGTGGTGTGACGCAGCCAGGAGCATTGAAAATATTCCATTAACAGCCGGTGTCGGCAGCATAATTAGGCAACTTTCAGACTCATAACATGCTGTCGCCGCCAAATATTTAGAATCCTCTGGTACCGATAGCATTGACAATAAAACATTTTCATTTTCATAGTCTATGTTGCCAGTCAGTATTACTGGGGATGGCAATATTGGCAACGTTAAGAATAGACTTAATACCGCACCTCTTCTCTTCATGACATAAGCGTGACCTTGTGATGTTTACAGACCTAACTGATCTTCTGGAATTCTACATATGGCTTGCCCGAGGCCACATTACGGTATTCATTTATTTTGTTGGCATTTTGATTAACCGTCTCGAATAGCAGAATAACTATTAAAATATCGGTAAAACAAACGTAAAACAAAACACAATTCTGCAAGGAAGTCGGGGGCGGTAAGAAGTTTACCGGGACAGCTACATAAAGTACAAATATATACAAACCGGTCAAATGAATCTCAACAAAATTAGGTTTGGTTATGAATTTATGATTATCACCGACTTCAATAGAAGGAAGGAGGTACTCAGTTCGTCTGCAAGTTTTCTTTTTCTTTTTTTATGTATCTATGTTCACCGATAACTTTTGACCACGTTGGCCGATTTTGATAATCCTTTTTTTGTTTCAAAATACCTACCCGATGTTGGTCCCATATAAATTTGGTGAAGGTTTGGTGATGGGATCTAGGAGGAATCGAGGGAACTCCTCGAATTTGATAGGCACGCATATGCCGATTTCGGCATTTTCTGTAGGTAACCAAGCATTGGCTCACGGAAACTACAAATTGTGGCATACCAAGTACAAAATTGCGGTCGGTTTTTTTTGGTATAAATTATTTTTAATAACAAAGAGTAGGTACCTACTTATGATTACGATGACGGAGTAAAAACGTGTGTACGAGTGCACCTATGACTGGTTATAGGAGAGTTAAACACAAATGGTACTGTGCTTGCAGTGGACAGGCAGACCTGAGGCGATTGGGAGAGCCTTCCCGTTTAATAATCTAAATAGGAAAGTATCTAGACAATCTCATCTTACGAGTAAATAACATTAACATTCATTCGCTGTCCTGCACAAAATGTGACCAAACCTTCCTAATAAAATATCCAACCGCCTTTGGACTATATTTAGTTTTATATCAAGATGCTTCCGATACTTATCGAAGTACCTGAAGTACAGTCGATACTAACTAAACCCCTTTTCAAAAATTAAAAACAACCTCGGGAGATCGAATTCGTTTTCAATATTAGAACCATTGACAATATACTACTGCAGCAAATGACATGGGTGTCGTTTATCATTATCAATAAGTAGAGCACTAACTTGAGTAAGTCATACAGACAAGGAAACACAAAATAAGTGTGGAAAGTCCTTGAATATTACCCATTAAATCTAAATACCCGCAAAAAAATTGTCACGATATTTTTCAACTAAGTAAGTCTTATGAAGCCATTGCAGGCCAGATGTCGGCAATGGCTCACGTTTTTAACGGAGTTTGAACGTGTCTATTATATGAGTAAAATGGGAGTGATATATTTATAAAATTTCTGTGATAGTTTGAATCTCGTGAATTGAGCGGATTACTGTTTTTGTAGGCTTAACTCGCTACTCGTAGAACTCAGGTCAAACTCAAAGTAAATTTTAAATGATTATTATTATCTCTGTACTATGATTTTGGAACGTTTTGTGTCAGGTGGGTACCTAGCATTACACTATAGGTACCTACAATTATATAGCTTAATGATGTCATACGTGCAGTGTTCGGGTCTGTACGTCTAGAACAGTTTTTAACCACGGTTTCGTATTACCTAGTCCAAAAGGAAAACGTCCAATTGAGCCAAAAGAAAGAAAGCATTTCTGACACCTCGTATTATCAAGATCTGTGTATGTGTTAGTAAATTTTAGCACCTAGTTCGGTTTTCCTTGACACATAATTACATTATAACAAAGATGAGGTAACCCTTATGAATTATATACTCTCTACTTTGTTGACTTATGTACAAAATAGTATTTTTAGTCAAGCAAGTCGATACTTACAGCAATGAAACTAAATTGACAAAAGTAACTCAATTATTTTTTCCTTTCGTTGGTTTGGTAGTGCTGGCGTAAGAAATACATGACTAAAGTATACTTACGTCTGTTTGGCATTTTGAAACCATTAATTGACAGCACCGTAATTTTTTAATTGAAGGTGCCAGCTATTGGCAGAGTGTCTGACCTCAAATGCAGTGATTTACTATACCCGTACTATACTAAACTACAGCATCACCAACACCTCCTCTCCTCCGCGACCTCTGCCTTGACCCTACTTGACTAGATATAGGTCACCCAGCAACCTAGACTATATATTACCGTGACGTCTTTTAAAAGACGTTGACGACCAAACAATAAATTACAAATGTAAAACCTTCAACCGCCAACGTTCCGTTTTGAACTTCCTGCCTAAATTAAAACATCACGGTTGCTCTGGTCAATGACTCGAACACCAAACACCACTAACCCACCAGTTATGATGAGCCCGCCGGCGTCGCAACACGACGGCGCTGACGCCTCGCGTGTTACTGTGATACCAGTGTGTGAAACAGTTGTAACCATAGACAATATTGACCAGGATTGTAACATGACTGAAGGTAACTGAGCCATATTCTTTAAACTAGTTTGAAATTCGAATTTCTTCGGCGCTCTGTTGTTTTTTTCGCCGTTGTTATGGTTACGCTTTTCGGCGTTATAAACGGTGAAAGTACTTGCGTGCTCATTATGCATGCAAGTAATTTGTGAAGCTCAGTTTCATTTTTAGTTGTATTGTTTATTCATTTTAAAGAGTTTATTGTGAAACTATTACTAAGTTAGTAAGTAAGTAGTATAGAATACTTGCAAGTGGCTGCATATACTCGTATGTCAGTTATCTTTTCACTAAGTTAAACGAATATTTATGAATGTGGTATAGCGCTCAATCGGTCCTTGAAGCCTTCCCCAAGGTCCAATATATCGCTAAACCACATTTATATACTTTTCCTTTCCACAAAAAAGTAAAGTATATTAGTCTATGGTGATACTGACCGAATCCCACTCGGGAGGAGCCGAGGACATAGTCCTATATAGTTTTAATTAAAGTATAAAACAGTTCCCCATTAAATCACGTATAAATAATGAAAAGAAACTAACTAGATAATAATAATGATTTATTCACATAAACAACCCTCGGTTTTACATTTTTTTCTTCTGTCAAACTGAAGGACAGTTTTTTGGCAGCACTCGCTTGCAAAAATAGATGGGTAGGTTAGGCTATTAGCATTAATCGTAACTTTTGTCAGGGGTGGTTTACTACCGTGACGTCATCGCGCCGCGCAAAGTACATGTGGCGGCCGGCTCACCCGTCGTGTGACTATTCAATGGTTGCGGCGCAGCGTTACGGATCGCACGCGCACGCGCTGCTGTACCGCTGTACGATCATAAAATAATCCGTATCGTGTTAAATAATAATGTCAAAACCACAGCATTATTTAAAAAAAAAATATCTTTATATAGTTACCCAAATTCTGTGTCTTTATCTTAAAATGTTGAAAAAACTAACCGTTATCACTCAAAAAACTGGCAGTCCTTGAGTTTGGTATTCACCAACGGTTGACATAAAAGAAAACGAAAATGAAACCGTTAGTTCTAAGAATCCTCTTTTTATTTTTTAAAGTGATGCCTTTAAAAATTATCTAAAACTTTGTATCCCCTACGCGGCTAGTATGATAGCTTATACCGTCACGTTTTGGCCATATAACGTGACGGTATAAGCTATCATACTAGCCGGGCTGGTTACATGTATGGAGTGTCCCCTCCCCCTACTTTAATATTTTTTCGTCATTTCACATCACTTTTACGCAGCGGTTCATACGAGTAGAACACACCTTCCTGCTAAATATTTTAATTGTACCTATTTGTAGTGCTTATAGTCTCCGAGTAGGTACATCGGCTGTCACATACACGAAAAGACGGATGGACGGGTTCCATTTTGGCTACGGAATCTTAAAAGTACTATTCGTAATTGTATTGTAAACAACACTACTAATAATAAAGTACATATATTAAAATAGGTTCTCGCTGGTGGTAACCCTAGTGCTGAGGGCGGGGCCTCGAAAGAGCGCGTTGCGTGCGATAGAAAGAGATGGCCACGTTTAGGCACGTTCGGCATACCTAAACGGGGGATTTGTTAACAGAGAAACTTCTGTACTTGTACTATTACTTATTCTGTGCTTTTGTAGCATTTTCGGTGCAGCGTAGGGGTGTTAACGGAATTGGGATAAATTATTAAATTCTTATAATTGATTCATTAACGTTAATATTGACCTTAATTAACCGTTTAAATTGTATTTGTCCATACCAACTCCGTTAACTCCACTACACTGCACCGGAAATGCTACAAAAGTTACTGCGATCACTGGCTATTACTGCTATTAGCTAGTTACACCAAATTTCAAGTTCATGTATGTATATCCAAATCGCTTCACGGTTTGATCGGTTTCGGAGCTACGATGCCACAGACAAACAATAAAAAAAAATTTACACTTATATTATGACTTATGAGCTAGGATAGGTAAGTCTGATTGCGTTAGACTTTAAATAAATGTTCCCATTACTAATCCAAAAAAATATTCCGATGAATTGAGAACCTCCTCCTTTTTTTAAAGTCGGTTAAAAAACACTACGATGAAAACTTGACGAACAAATGACGCGATGACAGTCCACGCGCTGTGCATACAGAATCAAGCAAACAAAAGAGTTTTTGCGACCGGTGTGGTATCGGAAAATGTCAACAATTGAATTCTTGTAAAGGATCGTCCTTTGTAAATGTTTTTAAAAATGTAGTAATAATTATTAGTCAGCTCGCGCCCGAGGATGAAAAATGAAGAAAAAATTACTACTGATTTACTTGAAATTCTGAATTACTTACTACAAGAAACAATACCAGGGATGGTACCTCTATTTAAGAATGCATGATACTGTTAAGCGGGGGCAGAGGATGCTTTGTATTTTAGATTTTTCTGAAACTGTTGACTGGCGATAGGTAGTGTCGATTACTGCTTCATATGTCACACACGCCGCCTCCGCTCCGCTATCCCGCGCGGTTTTTTGGTGCAACGTTCCCAGGACCGCGTTCGCTTTACCACAAAACCGCCTCCATTCTTCAAAGTCGCTGTACCGCGCTCTGTGCGTTTGAAGCTTCAGTGACGAAAATCGCAAGTTTTGGCAACAACCACGATAAACAGCATATTGGCCTAACATTGGCGAACGTGCTTGCCTGGCAGCCAAACTTTGGTGCCGGTGACGTCGTTATTACGTATATTCACATATTGGCTATGTGCACGTCTGAAACGTCAAACGTCAAAGGTCCCGAGACAATGTCAAAACTCAGAGTAAACGAGAAAGACCCCGTATTGGAAATTTTACTGAAATAAATAAGAAAATAAATAAATACATACAAACGAAACGAATCGTAGGAAACCGTTAAGAAACCAATAGAAAACGTAATAGTAAATTTGACAGTTGTCCCCGGTAAGTGCACATTTCTGCCATGGTGTGCGCTACGATCGCCTAGCTTACCCCACCACCTACTTCGCACATAGCCAATAGGTGATTTTTATATAAACAACATTTAGGTGTTCGAGCCTTCGCTTGAACCACTGTGAGAATAGCCTTCCTATATTCATACCTATATCTACGTCATACCCGTGAATCTTCATGTGCTAGAAGAGTACACACCGATAACGTTACTATATCTGTCTCTGTCTACCCCCTCCATAGCGGCGCGCGGTGGCTTGTGGCTACTGTACGCTTTTCTATATTCACGGGTGCGCACGCGCCCAATAAATTTTCTTCGAATATTCATAAAAGCTGTGATCTGTTCCGGTTGGTACAAACCAATATAATACGAGGTTTCCGACTCGATGACATGAACGAGACCATGTTACCGCTCGCGCGCTTCGGCCCAGCGATGAGTCATAGACCTTGCTTTTTAGCTCGTCGTATTGACAAGGCACAATAATGTTGCCGCAAACCTCAGTCTCGCATATGGTTGCGAACCACTTTTTGGGTGTCGTCTCAATCGAGACGACGTGTCGTCTCAATCTGTGTTGTGTCGCCTCAACTTAGGCGACGCACCCTCCCGGCCCGGGCAGCATGTCGTCTCAATCGAGACGACGTATCGTCTCAATCTGTGTTGTGTTGCCTCAACTTAGGCGACGCACCCTCCCGGTCCGGGCAGCATGTCGTCTCAATCTGTGTTGTGTCGCCTCAACTTAGGCGACGCACCCTCCCGGTCCGGGCAGCATGTCGTCTCAATCGAGACGACTTGTCGTCTCAATCTAAGTGTAGTGTCGCCTCAACTCAGGCGACGCACCTTCCCGGTCCGGTCAGCATGTCGTCTCAATCGAGACGACGTGTCGTCTCGATCTAATTGTAGTGTCGCCTCAACTCAGGCGACGCACCTTGCCGGTCCGGGCAGCATGTCGTCTCAATTTAAGTGTTACGTCGCCTCAACTAAGGCGACGCGCCCTCACAGTTTGGACAGAATGTCGTCTCAATCGAGACTACCTGTCGTCTCAATCAAGACGAAGTGTTATAAAGCCACAGTGTGGGACATCTTATGTTCTCTACCTAAGGCTTGGTAGTGACTCAATTCAGACAACGTGTATTTGATTTGGCCAGGGTGTCATCTCAATCGAGACAAATAGTATATCGACTTGAGTGGCGTCGTCTTACGATGGTTTGGCCATGTGCATAGAATGGCTTAAGGGTTATGCTAGCGCAATTGGCGCACACCAAGTGACCAATTTACCGGTATTAAGTTATACTGACTCCTGCAAGTGAGGCAGACAACTTCAGCGTTAAACTGTGCCACGGGCAGAAGCGCGCTAATATAAATCTTGTGATAGCAAAACCCGACAAAGTCTGATTAGAAATTCTCAGGCAGAAAACACTCCGCAATATTGGCAAACCTCGTCAGGATTCTGATCCTGACAAACGACATGTTTTCATGGAAAGGTGTGTCGAGATTTAAGGCTAAAAGAGGCGATGTAGACCACCGACCCATGAACCTCTTGCCTCTTTGATACTACAGTAATCATCTGTAAAGGTTGCTGATGAAAGTGTCGTATTAGAATAAAGAAATGAATGGTCGATCTGGCCGTTATCGTTTTAATCGTAACGACGTATATTTAACCTAGGGAGATGGCCGCCTAAGCATATCAAGACGACGTGTCGTCTCCATCCTAGTCCAGTGTTACATTAATCGAAGCGAAACCTCGTACCCGAGCCTGAATGCGAGCACTTAGTAAGCTTGTCGTAATAAATTACTGACGTCCGAGCCTTTTGAGTCAAATTCGTCGTAACACAACTCAAGTGTCGTCTCAAAACAAATTGCCAGTAGCCATGAACTGCATGCCATACATGTCATTCTTTCATTACCAAGAAATAAATATGATTACGATTATACTGTTTTGGGCGTCGATTCAGGACGGAGTGGCTAATCAATCTAATCATTTAAAAGAAATTGTTTGTGAATTATACATTTTGGTGAAACAAGGAAAGTCTCGCCCCGTTAAACGCACGAACTGTCGACCACGGAGAAGACAGCGTCTTAACTTAGACACCCTGCCAGCAGTGTATGTCGCCTGGAGCGTTAAGCCCGGTTACCTAAATCAAAGTATCCAGTCCAGTAGACCCATCTAAGTCACGATAAGTCCCTGAGATTGCTTGAATGCTGTTAGCGGACAGGCATACGTGAAAGATCACATAAAAAGATTTGGTGTGTTCAATCCAGATCAATTTTACTTTTGATGGGTTATTAATCCAGCCTTTTTGTTTACACGCTTGCAACTTATTATGTAAAACATGGGCAATAGACGCGCGGGAAGATAGCAAGAAGGTGCGCTACTGTACGGTATAAATATCCGAATATGGATTGCTAAGTTATGGTATAACTTATTAGAAAGTAGCATAAAGTGGAATGATAACATAAATAAGAAAAACAACTTGAAAAAGTGGAACCTTGCGTGATCTTTTGATTGTCTGGTATGCGGCAGAATTCTGTCGGTTGAGACTATTGCCTGAAATCATATTTAAGATCATGAAAATGACGAGTACAGGTGGAAAAAAACCTAATAATTACGCCTTATGAAATCGTTGTCATCATCACGTCAAGCATTTCCCTATACGTGGGCAGTTGGGTTTCAATGTTTTTCTTAGTCTGTGGTTTTACCAGGTCTATCCCACTGTATGCCATACTCGTACACATATCGACATGAAATGACACTTGTGTGTGGTAACCTCCCTTTGTATATTTGAATTGATAAGGTCACCGACCGATCTAATGTCAAGGCTGAAATAAAAGAAGTACCTAAAATCATATCGTACTGTGTTTCATCTATGAAAGGAGGCCTATGCCCGGAAGTGGGACATATATTATGTAGACTGATAACATACCTAATGAATGAATACTTTTATTGTCAAACTTTAAATGAGTAAAATAGACTCATCGCGGAGCCTGATCTGATCATAATAATAATATTAACCTCTATTCTTGTGTCGATCGTACAGTATCAGTAAACATGGTTTCCGTGCGTCGGTTTATCAGGACATCATCTGTTTATCACAAGAAACAATTGGTTCTAGAACGACAATTAAATTTAGCAGCACGGCTCTTGCTTGATGGTCGTAGAGGGACACGTTAAATTCATATTTACAATGCTCCTTCTAGTAGCAGTCCCTAAAGTACGAGTATAATAACCTAAATTATATGAGCGTCTCGAAAGTAAAGTGATCTAGAGAAAACAAGCGTTTAAGAAACTAGGTACCAGTTTCTTTCTACTGCGTCACCATTTTATGTAACAGGAATATATATAAATATAGTATTAACGTTAGTTAATGAATTCGCAGAGTAGATCTCCAGGTAGGGTATTTATAGGGGCATGTCTCCTGAAGCACAGTAGATGATTCAGACTTCAGAATGCTGACAGAAGCTATTTAGAAGCTGTTAAAGATAGTCTGATGGAGTGGCACAACACAAACGACGGGACAAGTCGATCCGGACTTTGCATCGCTCATATGTACCCCCGCTTGGGTGTACTTTCATTGTCAGTCTGAAATACTGTTCAGTACTACAATCAACGTAGAAATTGACTTGGAGCACTCAGAAATTCGATCGAGGGCTGTTCGATCTACTTCCGGAAAGCCCACGTTCTAATCTAACCCCCCATTTTAACAGAAGTACTGACGTCTAATGGGGGGGGGGCATTGTTGTCAGCTGCCTCGTAGTTGATCCACAACGAAGCTGCCGAAGGTTTAGCACAGAGATATGGTGTATAAAGTTCTTTAACACCTACTTTATACTTGACCTACCTAAACCTACTTTAAACGGTTTTACTAGAATCAGACAACCGAAGAAGTACGAACTTGAATTACGAAATAGGCGCGAAAGCTGTTTAAACCCCATGAGAGCAGACGCGACAAGACTAATTCAGGTCTGCGAACTAATCTCACGCTGACGGATTGCTCATCGGTGAACGATAGTCTTCACTTGATACTATGAATATTGACTACGCTAGGAATAGTGACCAAGGTACCCAGGATCATTTGTTACTTCGGAAAGTCTGGGAGTCCAGAGACCTTTCACTGGGACTAATTAGCAGTTGTTTCAATATCAGTGGACGTGAGAGTGTAAAGAATACTACTCTAGTTGAATAATACACAGCAAGTTGAGCGACGAATGACTTAACAATTTGGGGTTTATATACCGACCACCCGCACAGAGTTCGAGAGAACTGTCACTCGAACGTCGGGTTTTACTACGAATTACTCGGAGAATTGCAGACTTCAATATGAGTGCAAAGAATCATTATCATTAGTATTCCGGAGATTTCTTTCCTCAATTTTGATATGCCTGTATATGGAAGATTGTAATTTAGTATCCTTAATGCCGGAAAAACACTGAAATTTTGGTGTACCTAAATGAGGGTCAGGGCACAAATAAAGTTGAAGGATCACACTAAATAGCAGAGCAGACAGGGAATCAAACCTCGTATATTTGGATTACTAGTCCACCGATTTCTCATTGTCATCAACACAGCGCAAATGGCGCTGTTGCGCTATGTCACTTGTATTGATCTTCTATACCCGTCTATTTTAAAAGACTTGACTCTATGGAAAGGTTCGGTTTGACTTGGGTTTGCTTAGTTAATATACTTTAGCATAATCCTTCCAAGCAAGTGTGAACTCCTAGGACATCTCAACTCAAAGTCCAGGCACCGAACAACTAGGCTAACCACCTAGGTATATTAACTCAATCGCGTCCTTTTCTTTACCCGACGGTATTACCTGGCGAAGAATTGATTTGGAATTGTTGAATTGAATCGATTGTAACTAAGGAATGGAAGCCTCAACAAGATATCTGCTCAATCTCTTCGTAACACTAACGGACACCAGAAGCACAATTTTTATTAGCGTCTGGCAGAAGAGTCTATAGCCTACTGGCAGAAGAATTTATTGACTGGTACTGGTCATAGTGACAGATACATAGACGTTTAAGGATAAAGATGACGAATTGTATTTCTTAAGTTTATCACGGCACCATCTCAAGGAAACAAGTAGACTTCTGAGAATACTGTAGGATTCCAAAATGTCGGACTTGTGTATGTAATTTTTATTTTAAATGGAATAAAACAAGAGTGGCTAAGCTAGTAGTAGCATATAGGTACAAAGGTGATTTTATCTCTGACATTACCTCAGGTAGCTCCACAGGTCAAGCGTCAAGTTTTCGATAACTCGTTTCAGTCAGAGATACTTCTCGTGAACAATCTATTAAGATGTATCAACAGAGACATCCTACCTCGTAAGTCAGGATGGACCGTAAACAGTTTTACTGCGATAAGGATATCTTCATCTAGAAATACTTTCCATCACCCTCTTTGTGCAACATATATCAAAAATAAAGTTTTAAGTATGATGACTAAGTGTGATTATGGACACACTAATGAGATTTCAACATATTTAAGCGACAAATACTACTGGATATAATTTATCGCTTCAAATAGGGAGCTCATTTTATTCACTTAATTATCATCTAATTTTCACATATCCTAATGGGCTAACACACATTCTTTTCACAGTACGCTTAACTATTACTCTAGTCTAACCCCACACAGAGTACTAGCGGCGCCGGCAGATAATAAACACGTCTCACAGTGGTTCAAGCGAAGGCTCGAACACCTAAATAGAACCGTTTTTCCCCCGAAGGGTATAAAACGGATATTTAGGTTTCAGCCGGAGCTTGAACCACCCTTTAAGGGCCTTGCCGGCTAAAATGTACTGAAGCCACAAGCCACCGCGCGCCGCTATGGAGGGGGTAGACAGAGACAGATATAGTAACGTCATCGGTGTGTACTCTTCTAGCACATAAAGATTCACGGGTATGACGTAGATATAGGCATGAATATAGGAAGGCTATTCTCACAGTGGTTCAAGCTCCGGCTGAAACCTAAATATCCGTTTTATACCCTTCGGGGGAAAAACGGTTCTATTGCAACACTCCACTGATTTTTAATAATGCTATGTAAATTTTGTTGGATGTCGAAAAGTATACAGAAACCTTAAAATTCACACATAACATCGCATCTGCTTCCTTATTTCCATACATTTCATTTACATGTACATGTAAGACAATGTATTGTAACTTTCGAATATCCCGCCAGTTATTAAAATATTGTTGAAAGTCAACCTTTTTTCGTCTAAATTGATTTCTTCTATAATTTAGATAAAACACTCTGTAAGTAGCTTGGCGTCATACGTCTGTCAACGGCACCAAAGTTACGCTCCCTGGTGCCCTGGTGCTAAGCACCAGCCCGGCTAGTATGATAGCTTATACCGTCACGGTTTATGTGACGTTTCAGTACATTTTGGCCATATAACGTGACGGTATAAGCTATCATACTAGCCGGGCAGGTGCATACAAAATTTGGGCGACGGTTTAGCCTTAAAACTCTATGTCGTTTGGGCAATTAGCAGAACATTGTCAATTTAATTAGCGAACGCTCGATGAAGGCCAAGGTAGACAGGAAATATATATATTAATAATTGTAAATGCGACAGTAACTGTTTGCGTCATATACAGTTTTAGGTTCGCGTCTTTCCTTCCTGGACATTGTTAAAAGTTAAGGACTATACTTAAAACCATTTTTTTAATTTTTGATTGGACTCATAATCCGCGTCAACGGCGTTTCAGTTTCTACAGATTTAGGTAAATAAAGACAGAAGTCACATGTCACATGCCTTTAATTATTGACCACAGGAGGGACGACAGAAGAAGACAAAAGTCACATGTCACATACCTTTGATTATTGACCACAGAAGGGACGACAGAAGCGGATCCAGCCCTCTTACTCACAATCCGACTCGTCCTTACCTATCACCTCACACCTCACCCGTTTTTATATGGAAACTGTCAAATGTCATTTGTCAATTTTTGACAGTGTCCATGAGGACGAGTCGGTTTTTGAATAAGATCCCAGGGGATTTTACATTAAGAGGATACCTTGATTCTTTAAGTCACTCCCCCTATGTTAAGGGACACTCCTATGACTCCCACGCACGAGAAAACGGGATGCGACAATCCTAGGGAAAGGCTTTTTTGGACAAATTTTGATAAGTTAAATATGCACACTTTATGAAGCTTTATACATAGTTCCTCTTGCGATAGTTTAGATGGGGTAAAATACCTCTTTTTTGCGTCCGTGAGTTCTTCCAGCATGTGTAACTACCCTTTTTTTAAATATAAAATATAGTCGTTTTAGTAGGCTGAGGAAAAAGAGTAAAACAAAGACTCTACTTTGGGTTTTTTTCCTATCGAGAAAATTCTAAACAATCATATTCCCGTTATTGTCAGGTAAACAGTCAAGTCAATCAAGAAACATATACTGGAAAATCAATCCTTATTACTTCCTTTTCTGCTCTGAACGGTGTTTCAAATATGCCTTTTTCATTTCACACCCTTAAAGTAGAAACGAACCTCAGTGGGCCCAAAATTGACGCCCTGCAACTCTAGGGGCACACACTCATTGTCAACCCTTTAAAAATATATACACACCCTTGCACTTACTGACAGCACCTCCCCTACATCCATTTTTTTTCTTGCTAATCCCATGGTGTGAGGCGGTGTATTATTTATGAATGTTATTATTTGTGAATCCACTACTACATAGAAAAGTGCGGTCAGGGAACAGAGTTTTTGAAATGATTTTACGGGTTTGTAGATGATAATATGGTTTCCAAAAAAATATTCAAATCAATTTTAAAACCATTCTGTAGTGAGGTCATCGATTCGAAACATGATTAAGCACCTTTTGAACGTAAATCGTGAACTTGCCTCTAAACTACACCTTTAAAAAGAAATTACTATGTTTGCACATTAACTATTAACATGGAAATTATGTCAATAAATGCGTAATGGTGTACTTGATTGCATTCATCGATTACTTTTTCTAAGATAAACAAGTTAAGGCTCAAAATGCATTAAGCCGCAATAAATTAATTTTCCTGTACCTACACAATCTAGTGCCAGACTTGGCAACTTTTCAGATAATCTACGGAACTTGGCACCCATTTAGATCTCAATTCTTTTGTCGGTGAAAGCAACAACCTCGCATCGCATATTGAACTTGGCAGTCATTGTCACATTTATGTTCCATAGACGTACATATTCTTGAAGAAAATCTATGTTTTCCAAATTAGCTTACCAACGGATGCCGCTGACATGACAGGTAGGTATTTAGATTTAATAAGCCTGCTTTTAACTAGTTAAAGTAGCGTGACTCGTAGTCAGGAGAAAGGTAGAGGAAGCAGGAAGCACCGACACCTGTCGGACGAGGAATACGCTTCTGTAAAGGCCCGGCCACGACTTGCGGTGTGCCTTACGTGGGAGCCAGAGGGCCTATCGCGAACTGAAAACAAAGTATTTCCCTCTCTCTCGTTCGAATGTGCAAGTGCGACAAAGAGGCATACTTATATTTCATTTTCGGCTCGCGGTAGCACTTCTGACTTAAAGGTGCCTGAAGGAAGAATTACAGAGTCCCTTTTCTTAGTAAAAGTCCGTTAAAATCTTAATTTGGGGTTGTTTATTGCTTGTTGGTTTAAGTGGAAGAGCTCAATTTAGAAAATTTCAACTATTATATATAATCAATGTAAGTATGATGGGGGAAACAAGCAAATTAATCTTTGAAACTTGTATGGTTTTCGGTGTAGTATATATTCAAAACTTGTGTTGTTAGACAATTGTTCAACAATAAACTCTCATATAAACGAAAACTCTTGTATTTGAGGTATAAATTGACATGGGTTCTTGTACAAGAGTTGCGAGTAAACAAAGCCATTAAAAACCGGTATAGATTTAATTTTATGATTACATGGTGTGACGTAGGTATACTAGGTAAATGTAAACAATGTTACTAAAAACTGGAGTCTTAAATTTAATAGTCACTGTCTGGTTTACGGTTCTAGGTTTTTCCGGGGACTTCGTCTCCCCCAACCCAATCTCATCCCTATAGAACCGTCCACCCCGTTCGGAGTGATAAAATAAATGTATATTTTATGTTCTTTGATTGACCGTGATTGGATGGATGCGCATACTATTAATTATTCGGGTTAAGTGCGAGACTTACTAACTCATTTTCACATCTCCAATATGTACTTTGCAGTAAGAAACATTCGTTAGGTTAACGTTTCCATAAACGCCGTCCTTAACGTCACCTATATTATCCGCAAAATCCAGAGATCAAGTGCGATCAATTTTATTAATTAACTAGCTGTTTCCCGCGACTTCGTCCGCGTCTTCGCTCCTATTGGTCGCAGCGTGATGTTATATGTATAGCCTAAACCCTTCCTCGATAAATGGACTATCCAACACAAAAACATTTTTTTAATTCGAACCAGTAGTTCCTGAGATTAGCGCGTTCAAACAAACAAACTCTTCAGCTCTATAATATTAGTATAGATTATCTATATATAGTACACCACTAATATATACGTATATCGAGTAACGTCCAGTAGGCGACGGTGATCACTTACCATCTGTGGGGCTGTTAGCTTGTTTGCCACCGACGTAGGGTGTTTTTATTGAATTCTGTTAATTGCGAGGGCACATTCCTGAGATGAAATAAAGTAATATTCTCTAAGACACTACTAGTATCCTAATTCGTACCATTTCGAAGATATTCAATAATTCATTTGCAATAATAAACACCCCTAGTATAGTACAAAAGATCCTTAACAATTAAACAATGTTGACATGCGTGTCATTCGAATTTTGAATATTTTCATAAGTTAAAGTTTCAAAGTTCTTTATTGTATATGAGAAACAGGTTACATTGTAAGGCGGTATTACTCAATTTGACAATTTGTACACTGTAGCTCTACCTTTGCAGGTGTATATTCAATTCTTTGTGCCCTTAACAGAAATAATAATGTGTTACCTATACTTATAGGTACAGTAATACGCATAGTGGCAGAATGTCATGATGCCTGTGCCACAAATTTATGTGGAATAGAAATTAAAAAAGAGGACTTTGCCGGCCTAGGCCTGCAAGATTAGTATGAAAATCCATTAACGACCTCTTTGGTGGAAAGGCACCCTTAAGGCCCTTTTGCCTGTACCCTTTTGCTTTATCCGTAGTGATATAATTAATTATTTTGTACCAAAATAAAAAAAAAACTAAAATTTTCAATAACTAAATGTTACGTCGTTTACGGGTATACACGGCTATTATGCTGAAGGAATGGAAATCAACTAAAACATCCTGTACCTATAACTGGAAGAAGTTTAACCACTACGAAAACTGGACCAAATATGTTTATCAACATTCCGTAACAGTTATCTAATAGTACCTAACAGAATCCACGCCCTTATGAGGGCAGCGTGCCGGCTCACCTTGTACCTCTAAACTACTTCGTTAAGTTAACTGGCGTTATATTACTAATCACATGTCGTAGTAATCGACGTACCTACACAACACTTAGTTTACTACGTAGTATGATTAGACTGTAATAGGTCCTAATAGTGTTTTTCTTTGATGTGTGTATGCCTGTGTGGTGCAGAATCGAAATGGGGAGTGTGGGAAAATCCGAGATACGGAAAATTGTTCTTAGGAACAACGAGGCGGATTTCAGATAGAAATATAACACGAATGTCAGACAATGTTGCAAAATTTCAAGTACCTACTCGTACTTGCCGTAATCGACTAGTGCATTGGTTTCTTACATATCTTACTTATTAATATGATAGAAAAATTGCAATACGATTGATTTTTTGCCGTTACCATAAAACTATGTAGACTACTTTCTAATACCAGTGTCTACGTGACTAAATAATTGACAGGTTGTAAGAGCTATAAGTACCTACTAATTATACACGCACAGGATTTAATTTGAGTTTAACTACATTTTTCACGGCCTAGTTAATAACGTATTTAAAATGTAACACTACATACTCGTACTCGTACCTTCAGCATTTGCGATTTTATATTACCAACTGATTTTTTGAAACACTACCAACGAGTTTTTCTAGCCAGCGAATAAATTCTGAAAAATAAACGCAATCCAATACAAATGTAATTTAGGTCCGAGAGAATATTATGATACATTGCGGCGACTCAATACGTAGGCACTTTGTTTAATAACTCTAGCAAGCCACAATCATTAACCCTGTAGTCCAAGACCTGTAAAAGTAAATATCATGTGTGCGTAGGAAAGTGCCTTTTTTCTTTTCTTTTGAATAACGTATTAAAGCATTGGTAACACGACCAACAATTAAGTACAGCTCTTATTATATGTAATTGTGACGTGTTCGACTAGAATAGACATTACATACCTACACAACTACACGCAATGTGGGTACTTAAAGTTTTACACCTGTAACTACACTACCGTCAGAAAGTTTAAGACCAAACACAAAATATCCAAATAATCAACATTGATGGATTATTCATTCAACGTTGATTCATCTATCCGTAGTACTCTCGACCAGTTTGCAAAAGTCCAATCCTTGTGAGAAATAGCCTTAGGAAATAGCCCATCGCAATATTTTTGCCTTGTTTGGTTTGCGTAATAATTTATGAAAATTGTGTTTGGTCCTAAACTTTTTGAAGGTACTGTAGGTGTATACAATGAAACAAGATTTCTTGTCAATACTTCACTGAAATCTATAACTGGATCGTATTCAATTTCATAATAACAGGACGTAATATAAATGGATATGGTGAGGAAAAATAGTTCCAGTAGTCATACATTAAATTTATAAATACTTAGATCTGTAAGTAATTCAAACTTAGCGGGAATTTGACATGATAGTTAATAGCTAACACGACAACTACCTTGCGTTTAGGTTCGTGTAAATATGATTGTATGTGACTATACAAATGCTTTTTGTTATTTTTCCGTTTCTTTTTTCTATCTTGAAATGCATGTTTTTCCTATAAAACAAAACGCTTTTTTGTAGAAGTAGAATTTTGCAAGTGGCAACAATTTTCATCGCGGTCGAGAAATCGTGAACGAACAATGAACGAACGAGGCCCTCACACGAAAATTATATTCTCTTTAATGGAGGACGTGAAAATAATAGCGGCATGCGCGCTACGTCATCCAAATGTGCTGCTGCTCAATCTGATGATAAAAAGAAATTTTATTTCTAAAAGTTGCACTTCAGTCCATTTTTTCTAAATGTCCTGTTGGGTCGGGCGATGGCGAATGTGTGAAGTGAACAGTAAGTTCGTGTTCGCTATTCATGCCCTTTGATTCGCGTCCGAAAAACCGCGCTTAACGCGAATGCGTGAATCGCGAGGCGAATGCACTGTTTACACATGCGCATTCGTTATTCGCCTCGCCATTCGCCTCGCTATTAGCTCGAATGTGTAAATACAGCCTAAAAAGCCGAACGGGGCCCTTTACATGATTAATACTAGTGGCTCTGTGAGCAGCCCGGCTAGGATGATAGCTTATACCCACGGATCTATACCTAAATTTAGTTTAGGTATAGATCCGTGCTTATACCGTCACGTTTTATGTAACGTTTCAGTACATTTTTGCCATATATCGTGACGGTATTGGCTATGTGCACGTCTGAAACGTCAAACGTCAAAGGTCCCGAGACAATGTCAAAACTCAGAGATGTCAAATAATGACACATGAATATTTTATTTACTTTAGTAAACGAGAAAGCCCCCTTTTGAAAATTTTACTGAAATAATTAAGAGAATAAATAAATACATACAAACGAAACGAATCGTAGGAAACCGTTAAGAAACCAATAGAAAACGTGAAAGTAAATTTGACAGTTGTCCCCAGTAAGTGCACATTTCTGCCATGGTGTGCGCTACGATCGCCTAGCTTACCCCCACCACCTACTTCGCACATAGCCAATTAGGTACTAGCCGGGCTGTAGGCCTCGCAATTTTATTTTATTTTTCAAATTTCTAAATTTCCAGAAACTGACTCGACGAAAAAATCTGTATAATATAATTATCGAACCTGCTCACAAAATTTGACGAGAATCGGTTGAGAAATGCGACCTGTAGAGGAGAACATCCGGATGGACGTCGAAAGCTGAAACGGAGACGCTTCGTTCGCTCGGTTAATTATCACAATAGAGTGGTGTTCTATTAACGTGGTTTTGTAAAATTGTTTGGTTTTGCTTCAATATTCACGTGATACGGATCATGATATCAGTGTAACGCGTGATAATAATAACGGCGTAAAAGGCCCCAAGGCAGCAATAGCAACAAAGTTCGACTTCGATCTGTCATTGTCATTATAAAGTCGGAGTCTATTCTGCTTACAACTCAGATTACACCGTGTTATCGGAAATTGCTCAATCATTATTCCATTAAAACACGATTTCTGCATTGTACTGGCCGTCTGAACGCTCAGATAACAAAGGAATTTTTACGTACGATTACTGGTCATTCGTTTTGTTTACCCGACTCCGCACTTTATTAAACAACGATGACTCTCGGTAAGTATTATAATATATTTTTACAATACTTGTTTTGCGCTTTTTACAATATCAACAGCTATATATACAATGTTAACTATATTTTGTTTCTGAACTACAAACGACATGCTGTATTATTCCTATATTAAGGTGTAAACAAAAACAATAATGATATGTTTCAACTTGCACAACAAACATTAGATATATAGGTGACTAGGTATATGCTCAGTAAGTTGGCTGATTATGTAAACTATCATTATACTCTTGCCACACAGCCTAGAACTATCAATAAAACTTAACTAATTATAGGAAATGTTGTTGTTAGAATCTCTAGTGGGTAAGTTTAGTATGTTAAAAATAATCAGTGCCAGTATTATGTTATAAAAGTTGACTAAGGCAAACAGGTTAAAAGAGCCTTGAAATGTGAATATTGAGTAAGCAATATTTAAGTAATGTTTTCCTGTTGTTGATGCTTTTAGGTTTTTTTAAACTTATATCTTTAGAACTGACACCATTAGATTTTGTTTGGGTCACAGATTTATTGATATCTCGCATATGTATAACTTGTTAATGAGAGATTTGGGGATAGGTCTTCTCCAGCACTTTCCAACTTTGTCTGTCCTTTCCCTTTTCCATCCACTGCTTGGTTGCAATTGCTTGTAAGTCCATCTATTGTCAGACATATGTGAAATTTGAGAAAAGAGTTTATACTTTAAAGAAACCAAAATGAAAATGTACATAAAGAACAGGTGGTTTTGTTGGATTGTTGTCTATGACAGCAATTGTTAAGCTTATTTAGAGGTTTTTGGGTAGCTCAATAACTTCTAACACTCAAAGTTCACTCACCTGATGAAGCTTCTAATCTTGGAGAGCTCTAGGAAACTGTTGTTTTGGAAGATTAGATGGGTCTCCTCTCTACATAAAAAACCCTTATACCATAACACATAAAAAATGGTATAACATGCTCTGCCCCGCTAGTATGATAGCTTATACCGTCATGATATATGGCCAAAATGTACTGAAACGTCACATAAAACTTGACAGTATAAGCTATCATACTAGCCGGGCTGGTTGTGTCAAAATAACGTTAAGTCTTAAACTATGGGACAACGGCCATTAGTATAACGACCAATCTGCTTTTATACTTTTTTTTTTTTTTATGACATAGGTGGCAAACGAGCAGACGAATCGCCTGATGGTAAGCGATTAGCGCCGCCCATGGACACTCGCAACACCAGAGGGGTTGTAAGTGCGTTGCCGGCCTTTAAGATGGGAGTACGCTCTTTTCTTGAAGGTTTGAAGGTCGAATCGGTCCGGAAATACCGCAGGCGACAGTTCATTCCACAGTTTAGCTGTGCGAGGCAAGAAATTTCAGGAGAAACGCACAGTTGAGGACTGCCAACCATCTAAGTGGTGAGGATGGAAATTTTGTCGCGTTGGGCGATGGCGGAAGGAAGCGGCAGGGATTAATCCGAACAATTCCTCGGAGCACTCCCCGTAATACATGCGGTAGAAAATGCAGAGCGAGGCTACATTTCTACGCAGCGCCAAGGAGTCAAGCCGTTCCGAAACCCGCTGGCAGCCGACAATTCGAGTCGCTCTCCGTTGGATCCAGAGGGAGAAGCTGGTACTGTGGTGCCCCTGCCCAAAGATGAGAGCAGTATTCCATATGTGGGCGGACCTGTGCCTTATAAAGCTGTAGGCGATGGGCCGGCGTGAAATACTGTCTCGATCTGTTTAGCACACCGAGCTTTTTCGAGGCTAATTTGGCCTTACCCTCTAAATGACCGCGGAACTGGACTTCACTCGAGATGTCGACGCCAAGGATCTCGATATTGGCTGTGGCAGTTAGGGGAGTGCTCTCAAAACGAGGTGATGCGACAAACGCAAGCTTTTTCGCAGTAAACGCGCAAACCTGCGTCTTTGTAGGGTTAAAGCGGACCAGATTAAGTCGACCCCATTCTGAGACTTCATCCAGGGAAGTCTCAATCTGAGACACAAGTTTGTTTCGGCTCACAGTGACGTTTTCCCGAGAAATATTGGCGCGACCGGTGTAAGAGGCATCACACGTACTATCATCCGCATAACAGTGAATGCCGCTGATTTGCAGCATGTCATTGATATGCAGAAGGAATAGCGTGGGTGATAGCACACAGCCTTGAGGGACACCAGCATTCACAGACATGGCGTCAGAGCATACACCGTCAACTACGACCTTTATGCTTCTGTCTGCTAGAAAGCTGCTGACCCATTCACATAATTTCTCGGGAAGCCCATAGGATGGAAGCTTCGAGAGAAGTGCTTTGTGCCAAACGCGATCAAAGGCCTTCGCTACAACCAAACTAACAGCCAATGCTTCACCCTTTGTCTCGATCGCCTGTGCCCAACGATGTGTCAGGTAAACCAGTAGATCACCAGCCGAGCGGCCCCTACGGAAACCGTATTGTCGGTCACTAAGTAACTGGTGGTCATCCAGGTACCGAAGGAGCTGGCAGTTGATAATGGACTCCATTATCTTCGAGAAAAGGGAAGTTATAGCTATTGGCCTGTAGTTGGACGGATTTGAGCGATCGCCTTTTTTAGGGATGGGGTGCACCAAAGCTGACTTCCATGAGGTCGGGACTATGCCAAAAGAGTAAGAGAGCCGAAAAAGACGCGTTAAAACTGGTGCCAACTCAGGAGCACACATCTTCAGCACAATGGCAGAGATTCCATCGGGCCCACTAGACTTATGAGCGTCGAGGGAAAGAAGAGCTTTACGCACTGAGTTCTGGTAGAAGCGAACATCCGGCATACAGCTCCCGTACCGCGGAATGGTCGGCGGCGCGTGGCCCCCGTCATCCAAAGTCGAGTTGGACGCAAAGAGTTTACCCGGAAGATCAGCTTTGTCTTTTGCGTCGTGGGCTAATGAATCATTTCCCATGTGCAGAGGTGGAAAAGACGGCGTGCAGAAATTCCCTTGGATAGCTTTGGCTAGAGACCAGAACGCACGAGTTCCCGAAGGGAGGCGTTCTAGTTTCTCGCCAATCCTACCAATGTGCAACGACTTTGCTTTGGCTATAACTCTTTGGAAGGACCTGGAGGCAAAGTTAAACTCCCTTCTTAATGCGCTGGATTTTCCATCCCGTACCGCCGCTGCATTGACTACTGCAAAAAAGAGCTTTGAGAATTATGGCAAAAGTACCTCAGCTGACTTTATGCAGAGAGTACTTTGTAAAGTTTGGAATCCTCACCATGCCCAGCTTATATATTCTAGTAGTGCTTAAGGACCTTGTGAAATATTTAAATGACATTGAGTCCCCTGAGGAGAGGGAACTACGGATTGCAACTAAACTGAAAAACCTGCCACATTCAATTGTTAGCGGTAAAGCATTCTGAGAGCTACCAAGGTATTGTTCTTTATAATAAGTTGCCCCCGGAACTGAAGGTACTTACGAGTAGTAACATATTTATTGCTAAATTGAAAAAGATATTGTTAAAATAGTACTTGTATGCAGTGGATGAGTTTATGACATTTGATAGGTGAACAGACTAATTATTAATTAAGTAATCAGCATGATATGGAATTTTGACATTTTATTTGTTTAGTTATTTAGGAATAAAACAAATATAACAACTAGATAATGAAACTAAATGAAAACTATAAAGTAATACTAAATAAAATTAAAATAAATTTAGTTATTTTAGTTTTTTTTGTCCTAATGTAAAATTTGTATTATTGAAAATAATTATAATGTATTTATTGTAATTCTGTAATTTGTATATGATTTCAAACACAATCGTGCTATTGTTTGTGAATAAATAAATGAAAAGAAAACATATTCTTAACAGTACTTGGGATTTATTTTACTTTATTAAATAGGCACACAAAACAAGTATCAATCATTAATACTTGTTTTGTGTACATAATTTTTTCTTATATAAAACTAGACTGATGCTCTAAACTATGTGTACACAGTGAGATACAAATTTCTACATTAGTTGAGGGACATTATAGTCGTGTAATTGAGTTATACAATATAATTATAATCCAAGACTTAATTTTCTTCTTATAAAGAGTAAGTGATAAAGAAAGTATTTGTAGAGTACATTTATCTAAGTAAGGCAAAATTATTCACCTAAAGATTTTGGTTATTTGTCTCTTAAAAACAGGAAAACTACTGTTAAATATGTCCAGTGAAGAATGCTCCGCTACAGTGTCATTGTATAGTCTACACATTCTGGTTATAGGGTTGTAATATGAGGTATTGTTAATGTATGTTTGGAGTACAAATATATTCGAGGTGGGATTACGTGCTCTGAACCTGGCTCTGAAAGTGAGTAGTGCTAGAAGAATAGGGCAATTTAGGTGAGAGTGCACAATCTTGTATAAAATGAGTATTTCTGTGCGTTTTCGACGCGAGACTAACGAATGGATGGGTGGGTGGTGATGGATTTGGGTAGGTGGTGAACCCCGGGGTCCTTTATATATCAGTATTTAATGTTCAATTTCTCTTTTGTTCCAGGGGTGATATCAAATTCAAAACCCAAGCCGGTTAACATCGAAGAGGTATGCATTTATTTTGTTTTATTTTTAATGGGATTGAGTTTGACCCGACCCTAACCTGATGGACAGTAAAGACAGGGTCTAAGATGGAACATGCTCACCCAGAAAACATTGACCTTTGCGTAAAAACACATGTGGTTATGTACAAGTAGTTTTCAGATCTCTTAAAGAGCTTTTGCCACTTACTAATAAATATTTGTGTTCCTAAAACTAAATATGCGGTTTTTTTTCTGCCCAGACCTACACATTAGTTCTCTTTATAATAAGCATTATTTTAGGACGAAATGAATGACTGTTGAGTTTGTTATGGAGTTTCTTATATAATGACATTGGTCTTCTTTTTAATAAATGCTAGTACATTCTAACTTATAAAAGGTACTACTTGCAGAATATAGTTCATTTATTTAATCACTTGGCTATTTCCCTTGGTGGCAAACACAAATTGCTAATGTAAAATAAAGTCTACTTTGTTTGAATTACTAATTACTGTGGATGTTAGATGTAACAAACCCGCACAATTGTATTGACAGGGTCTGATAATGCTACAACAAATTAAAATGTATGAATTGTTTTGCGGAGCACACTCATTTTTTTTACTCCGGATAGGTTTTGCGCTTGACCACAAATCACCTGATGGCAAGCGATATTGTGGTCTAGGATGGAGCGCGCTTACCTAGTAAAAACCGGTTCACTCTCGTCTTGAAGACCGCAAGGCTGTAGTTTACAGGGAACAAGGATTCCGGCAAGGAGTTCCACAGCTTGGCTATTCTCACAATAAAAGAGGAAGCGAAACGCTTCGTGTGAGTTTTTGGAACTGCCACCGTAAAACGATGTCGCCTTGCCATATCATTGGGTTATCCTGGTTATTAATGTGACAATTGTATAACAGACACATCATGACATAGTCTTATTATCACTGTTAAATGTACCCAATCCAAGAGTTCTTCCTTTAAAGAAACCAAAATGAAAATGTACTATGTATACAACTGGTGGTTTTATTGGATTCTTGTCTATAATAGCAATTAATCCAACTTAGAGGTTTCTGGGTAGCTCAATCGTCTTATAGCACCCCAGACCTACACCCCACTATAAATTGACCATGTTACTGTTTAACCTTCGCTCGAGTCTCCAATACCATTATTCTTCACAGGTAGTCCAAAAAGCTAGAGAGACATTCTCTCGCGGCGTAACCAAGCCGTTAGCATGGCGCAAGCAACAGCTGAAGAATCTCTTGCGCATGTACGAAGAGAATTACAATGCAATGGTGGACGCTCTCAACAAGGATCTGCGCCGCTCTAAGATGGAGGCTGTACTGCTGGAGATCGACTACCTCATCAATGACCTGAAGAGTGTGCTGCACAATATCGACAGTTGGGCCAAGCCGGAGCATGTAAGTGACTGACAAACTATATAAGAGTCTATCAGCCTTTTTCGTATAGTTTTTGCCATGAAAATGCAGCATCATTTCAATCTCATGTACGAAGAGAACTACAACGCAACGGTGGAGTCGCTGTACAAGGATTTGTCCCACTGCATTTTATGACTGCTGCACTATATCGACAACTGGGCCAAGCTGGAGCATGTAAGTGAAAAATGCTCAACAGAAATTTTCTTGTAGCTAGGCTGCATAGCCGGTCGATTGTGGCCGACTGGCTGCGGCTGGTCGGTCTTCCTTTCCCAGAGAGTGTCACTCCTCACAAATTGGTCCCCCTGGTATATTCGGCTCGTCCGGGTCAGGCTTGCTTCCTGGCTGGGTGCGGTACCTATGTTCACGTTCATCAGACATATTCTTGTAACTTTTGAGCCATTGTGACGTTTCCTGTTAACTTTTTTTAGTATTCTGTACTTATTAGTTTAGCGGAAACCTTATGCGATGACTCAGTGTCTGTTCGTCTTTCATTTTTTTTATACCTCGTCGGTGGCAAACGTGCGCACGGGCTGCCCGATGGTAAGCGGTCACCGCAGCCTAAGGACGCCTGTAACTCCTGGGGATGTCACATGCGCGTTGCCGACCGTTTAAGAATTTAAACAGTCCTTTCTTGAAGAACCCCATACTGTAGTCCGTCGGGAAAACCTCGACAGGGAGCTCATTCCACAATTTACAACAACTTTCAGATTCATTGACCCTTCATGTTAGCTAACTTTTATAATAAACTAAAGTAGATGGAAGATTAACAAAAGACTTCACAAGTTTTTTGTAATACAGTTTGTCTTTAGGCGAGTTAGACAATCGACAGGACCATACTAAATAACTGATATGAGTTTCGATTTACACGAGTATGTACCTGTGGCAGTACATTTGTACTTTGTACTAGCACTTACCTTTATCGTGTAACGCTGCTGTGTAGTACGATATACCGAGGGTAACCAACTACTACGGCGATAGATGCCTGCGGAAACGCCTACCCTACATTTTAAACTGTGTGCCGGCAGATATCAGCTTGGACACCAATAGAGCAACATTTAAAAGAAAATTATTTAGTTATTTTTTAAATAGCATAGTAGAGAATAGAGTCTAAACTATATGCAAATAGTAATAAGTTGTAATAGATGTTATATTATATTAATTATATATGTGTAGTAATAGTAGTCAGCGAAGAGACTCAGATCCCACAGTCAAACTGTGTAAACCGTTTTGTGGGACATACACCAATTGTAAAATTGTATCTTTTTATAATAATAAAAAAAAAAAAAAAAAAAAAAAAAAAAAAAAAAAAAAAGACAAACGATGTTTCGTCCGTAAAGTAGTAAGGAATGTAGTCAGCTGCAGAGAAACGTGACATCCCCTGCATTGAAGTTTGTATACAGAAGGGGTCAGGTTTCTCTTCAGCTGACTGTACTTAGTCACATTTATAGGTACATAATAGCTAGCATACATTTTCCAATGATGTCTGAGGAAAAAGCGTAAAATTGTGATGTATTTATTGAGTCAGCTGTAAAAGTCTTTTTTTAAATCTCTACTTATACATACCAAAATTGCAGTAACTTGAGTAATTCCAACCTAATCTTCCAGATTACGTTCAGAAAGATACGAGTACATTAACATGCCTTAAAAACAATATAGCTAATCGATAACAATGTCACCCCTTTATCACCGTCATATTACAACTTAATAGTTTATTTATAATGAAAGCCGTAGTTCCAACTATTATAGGACAAAAAATAACGGGATCGCAAGCTTTGTAGGCAGGGTCGCTTTACTTACTGTTACAGGGCTGAGGGCTTATACATGCTTTCTTTATGATCTATAGTTTGAAAGTTGTTATTTGTCAACTGTTGTTATGATCTTTTCGGCTATTCTTAAAACATTGTCGCATGTATGCATTGTATGGAAAATGGAGGCGAAGGATTATTATATGCGTAATGTTATCGTGACACATCAACTTAAGTACATACTTATATTTTTTTGCATTTTTTAACCTTGTCGCTGTATATAAAATTAAACCTAATTGCGTTACAATAAAGTGCAAGTTCGCTAGTTAAGCGTGGCGTGTTTAATGCCAACAATGACTTCATAAAAAGAAGCTAATTGATGCCGTCGCTCAATATAGCCTATTGTGATGGAAACTTTTAAGAAAATTGAATCCTACATCTAGACACGCGGCAGCGTGTCTAGCCAAGTTCACCGCAGGAACTGGCGGACAGCAGCCGTGTGTTATTTTACACGAACCGTTTGGAGCCACTTTTGACCCCCCAATAACTCCAAATCTATTTAACATAAAAAACTGAAATTGGCACATGTATTAAGATCCTCTAGAACAACTAAAACCTGTTATTTTAGTATTCCTGAACTCATATCAAATTCTTCAAGTTCAAAGGTTAAACAAGTACGGCTAAAGTCAAAACATTTTACAATTTTGCACCGTATTCCTTTGTGATAAGGCGATAAATGTAATCAAATCAAAACAAATATATGTATAGTATCAAATGTATTGTCTTCGTTGAATATAAACTACAAAGGTAGATACTTCATCTAGCATTTATATTTCAATGAATGTATAGCCTAATATATACTCTCTCGATGCACAAATGGGACAGATGGGATTGGAAACAAATTGCTAATGCAAAATGGAGGGCTGAAAGCTGAACCTATTGTAGGGACACCTGTCAAATATTATTTAGTAACATAGTAGCTACTCGTATAGGCCTGCCGTTCAATTCCGGCGGTTCATGAGCGGCGCGCCGCTTGAGAAAAATGACGATAATAGGTAGCGGACGGGGGGAGCGGAGCAGGTCCCTGCCGCCCCTTCTCCGTCCGCTACCCTTTGACGGCTCCCCTTTTAAGTCAGGATGGTATTCTACTACTGTTTTTTAAGAGTGCGCAGTACGCTCGGTTCTCCATACAAACGTATGTATGCTCTCATTTTAAAACGCCAGGCTAGAATAACATGAAACTTTATATACACAATGGGATCCGGCATATCTAGGTCGGACCATAGTTTCTGTTGCTTGAAATTATAATGGAGAAAAAATACAGCGGTTATTAGGGTTTTTATACAAGCCGTAAAAACTCAAAAAGTCGCTGTATTTTTTTCTTTTACAATTTCTAGCAACAGAAACTATGGTCCGACCTAGATATGCCGGATCCCATTGTGTATACAAATTTTCATGTTATTCTAGCATGGCGTTTTAAAATGAGAGGGTAAATACGTTTGTATGGAGAACCGAGCCAGACCTAGCGTACTGCGCCCTCTTAAGAAATAGGCAAACGAGCAGATGGATCGCCTGATGCTAAGCGATTAGCGTCGCCCATGGACACTCGCAACACCAGAAGGGTTGTAAGTGCGTTGCCGGCCTTTAAGATGGGAGTACGCTCTTTTTAACCGACTTAAAAAAAGTTCTCAATTTGTCGGAATATTTTTTTCTTTTATGTATGTTCACCAATTACTCGGAGACTATTGGACCGATTTCAGATTTTTTTTGTTTGAAAGTTAGTCTCGTTGTCATCAAGTCTGAATCTGATGGCGGGATCTAGGAGAAATCGACAGAAATCCTCAAATTATATAGTAGGAGAGCCCGAGTAAGAGTGGAAAAATAAGGAATAGGTTATTTTTTTTGTTAAAAATTGATTTATATCAAATATCTTTGACCAATTTCCATTATTCAAAGCAATGACAATGACGCCTAGTTGCAGTATCCAAGGCAGCCGGAGACTCGCGGGATTTGAGCTTCCGAAGTGTTGTGACACCGCCCTGTGCAACCCAAACTAAACCAACTCAGACTTAATTTTTTCATATCAGCCATCTCTTTATAGTGGTAGCCGTACAAGCCCGGTTTCAGAGAAATACTGCAAATAGATGTACAGTTTAGCCGTTTGGCACACGCATACTAGAGGTCAAAACAAATTTTTTGACCCGCAGTTCCTAAAAAAATTTCCCTTAGGGGGGAGTAATGAGACATTTTACTTTTTGTATGGAAAAAAAAAATTTTTTTTCAGAGACCTATTGTGTGTAGTATCATATGAAAGGGCTTTTTAAGGCGATTCTAAAAATATACCACATCATTACATTTCAGCCATATTTTTTTAATTAAACAAAAATAATTTTCGAAACATACCAAGTTTGGGCTCATCCAGACACGATATGGCTGTTTTTTTTTTAAATACAATATACCACAAATGATACGTGATATCCTCATATCTAACCACAAAAAAGCAATTTTGAAAATAATGTCACTAAGTTTTTTTTTTCATTTTTCAATACCTATTACAAAGTTACACAGCTTCAATACCTATTTTACGTGACTTATGGAACTGTAGTACAGATACGGTACATATTAATCATAAAATGATACGTAGTATCCATATATCCAACGGGAAATACCTCTTTAACCCTTTAACTGCGCCTTTTTATCAGTTGGTATAGTTTGTTTAGTTTTTGACATAAAATATCAAGGTTGGACTCCTTCAGATACGATATACCCAACTTATTAGGTTAGATATCAAGATATGACGATTTGTGATAACAAATGATACGTTATATCTTAATATCTAACCCCAAGAAAGCAATTTTGAAAATAATTTCATTTAGTATTTTAATTTTTTATATGTATAATTTTTTCAATATTACAAAGTGGTACAGTTCTACTCGAATTGTATGAAACTGTGCTGTATTGTTTATGATATGATGATCCACCTCCCTCATCCCCCCCCATCCTCAAGATCTGAGTTCCGATTGCGAGTTGCATTTAGTTAGCTAGTAAATGTGCTAGGTACTTAAACGCACAATATGAATCGTAAAAAGACTAAATACTTATACCTAACCCTGTGCATAAGTAGGCAGGTATAGAGAAAATTGATAGATACCTTACAATTTAAAACTTGCTATGTGTATAATACGAAGTTACGAACACGTGATGCACTGCCGACTGTAATATACCTACACGTCAGAAGTAACCGCTGTGATCGACCGAACGCTATAATATATTGAAAATTTTACATATAAAAAATAAAAATACTAAATGAAATTATTTTCAAAATTGCTTTCTTGGGGTTAGATATTAAGATATAACGTATCATTTGTGATACGTCATATCTTGATATCTAACCTAATTAGTTGGGTATATCGTATCTGAAGGAGTCCAACCTTGATATTTTATGTCAAAAACTAAACAAACTATACCAACTGATGAAAAAGCGCAGTTAAAGGGTTAAAGAGGTATTTCCAGTTGGATATATGGATACTACGTATCATTTTATGATTAATATGTACCGTATCTGCACTACCGTTCCATAAGTCACGTAAAATAGGTATTGAAGTAGAACTGTGTCACTTAGTAATATTGAAAAAAAAAACAATACTTAGCGACATTATTTTCAAAATTACTTTTTTGAGGTTAGATATGAGGATATCACGTATCATTTGTGGTATATTGTATTTTAAAAAAAAACAGCCATATCGTGTCTGGATGAGCCCAAACTTGGTATGTTTCGAAAATTATTTTTGTTTAATTAAAAAAATATGGCTGAAATGTAATGATGTGGTATATTTTTAGAATCGCCTTAAAAAGCCCTTTCATATGATACTACACACAATAGGTCTCTGAAAAAAAATTTTTTTTTTCCATACAAAAAGTAAAATGTCTCATTACTCCCCCCTAAGGGAAATTTTTTTAGGAACTGCGGGTTAAAAAAATATTTTTTACCTCTAGTATGCGTGTGCCAAACGGCTAAACTGTACATCGATTTGCATTTTTTTTAAGCATACAGCTTACACTATTACCTACATGTCCAATGTTTGATCAAAGTTAATTTCTATTTGATGACAGGCAGAGGCACATTCCACTTAGCCAATTTCTTTGATGAAATCAAATTGGAAAAAAACTTGGATAAGGGGAATACGAGCCTTACGCCGTGCGCCGCGTAGACTCCGTCTGAGTTGTACGGTAGGTCTATTGGCTATGTGCGAAGGAGACGCGAAGTAGGTGGCGGGGGTAAGCTACACAGTAACAGCGCACATATTGCATTGTTTTCCTACGATTCGTTTCGTTTGTATTTATTTATTTTCTTATTTAATTCAGTGCAATTTCCATTAACTGATCTTTCTCGCTTACTTAAATAAATAAAACACAATGTACAATATATATACTGAGATAGAGATACCAGTGAAATACTATTAGATCGTAGCGCTGTTGTGTATTTAGTAAGAACTAACCTCACGACCGCTGCAGCTCTGTCACTTTAATATGCAAGTGCGATAAAGATAGCACCCAGTGACATCTGGTACAAACAAGTTAAAGCTGAAAGGCCCCAGAAATAAAATATTCATGTGTCATTATTTGACATCTCTGAATTTGACATTGTCCCGGGACCCATGACGTGTGAGCCAGGAAAATTGTCTACCACTTTTCCAATCTATTATTTGTACCTTATAAATCACATATCAGTGCCATCAGCGTGATGCCACTATTGCCACTACAGTTGCATCCTGAAGGAAGCCCGGGGTCCGCTACCTAATCTCACGAATTGGCGTAGGCACTAGTTTTTACGAAAGCTACTGCAATTTGACCTTCCAACCGAAGAGGAAAACAAGACCTTATTGGGATTTGGCTTGTCAAGTGAGTGAGCAACTTGACTGTTAGAAGTTTTCAAGCCGCCCGAAGGCTAACTTGGCTTAACGACTGCTATAAGTATTACATTACCGATATGCTCCGCTTGATAAAAGTCAAACGCTCGTTATGTGTACGAATTAGACTTTAATCACAGATATGATAATATGATAAAACGGATTTGTTTATCTATGCATTGCAGCAAACTACTAAAACTTATCACAGGAGTTATTCCGATACCTTCTACGAAGTCAGAATTCCAAAAGCAGAAGATCATTGTAAAAGGGCTGACTGGATGTTATTATAATGTTTGATTCCACAGTTCAAATTCCAATCAAAGCGTTATAGTTGAAAATATTCAGAATGTCCGAATAAAAAAACTGCCGTTATGAACCTTCTTGCTTGGTACCTAGCAAGACTAATTTGATACAATTCGGTCAATTGGGTATTTGTTGTTGAAAGGACCATGCGTCAAAATGGAACACCAACCAACAGCGCTGAGAGTTAGGTCATTAAACGTTTTTGGTCCACCTTCCATACATAGTTGCCCATGGTCCTGTAGCGACACATGTATACCTAAATAACATATATGACAGCGAGTTATGTTTATAACATGGTGTCAGTCTATGGATAGTATAACACCAAAATATCACAATAAATAGTAAATTAAAAAACGTAACTTACTTCAAAATTTGAAAACATATAATTATTTCGCTATCGTCGAAACAAAAGTAAAATAAAATGACCCTAGGTAGGTAAATAATAGGAACCTTGTATCAAAATTCTACTAACATTAAATGTGAAAGGTTAAACTTATTATATCTATGGTTTAGAAGTTTGGATGTTTGTTTCTCAATCACGCAAAACGGCTGAACTGATTATGATGAAACTTCGTATATAAATATTCTGTAGCCTGGATTAACATATGAGATAGGGAGTAGAAGATTACGCGTACGTAGTCGCGGGCAAAAGCTAGTAAATAATAAAATGTAGGTGTAGCAACTATGTGGCCGTAACGCAGAAATACACGACTAAAACAGCAATATACTTATTTTTTAATAAAACGGTTGGTTCTATAAGTGGCGTGTGACGTCATAAGCATTTGTTAATGTGCCCTATTTTTTTACCTTTATTGTGTTTTTCTATTCTTTTTAAGGTTCCGTACCCGCAAGGTTCGAACGTATCCCTATTGTTGTCACTTGCGTGTCCGTCTGTCATCTGTCACATATATTGTTCCGAAATTTTGTTAACTTCCCATTTACCTGTAAACTTGAAATTTGGTGATAATGTTTATTTTCACGTATATTTTACCAATTAATACCAATAAATAATATATCACTTTTTTAGTTGTACAGAACCCTCGGTGCGCGAGTCCGACTCGCGCTTGACCGGGTTTCTTTTGCTAATTATGACCCAATCCCACAGCCTTCGAAAGGCTTCGTCAACATGCTGGACGAGGTGGTGATCTATAACGACCCGTACGGCGTGGCGTTGATAATCGGCGCGTGGAACTACCCGCTGCAGCTGCTGTTGCTGCCGATGGCCGGCGCCATCGCGGCGGGCAACGCCGTCATCGTCAAACCGAGCGAGCTGTCCGTCGCCTGCGCCGAGTTCGTGGCCAAGACGCTGCCCAAGTACTTGGATAATGTGAGTTTCTTTTTCATACGACCTTGGAAATCAAATGGCAGCAGCTTGACCCATGGCATCTTCAGAATAAGACTGGGATGACGGTAAGCTTGAGATGAATGCGGAGTCAAACACACGGTTCGCCTGGTGGCAAGCGGAGAGCAAATCGGGAGGAGAAAGTGTTGCAGGCTCTTTTATAGGTAGGTATATGAAGTTCCGGTGTTTTGACAAAAATGCGTAATTAGAAGAGTGATATACTACTACAAATACTTGGATATTGTGAGTTTCTTACAATACCGTAACGTCAAATAAAACCTAATCCCAATGACGTCTAGTTTCCCCCCTAAATTTGAAGGGGAGAAAACAGGTATGTATATTGTATAGGCCATTTCTTAGCACTAGGTAGATCCATGGCACAGTCGGATCCGTGGCTCCGTCAAAGACACGAAGATTCCCTGGTTTGATGACTTAACACTTGCGGGCGCTGACTGACTTTTCTCAGATGCCGGAGGGCCCGCTAGGGAGGTCGCTCCATCGGTTTCTGGATTATATTCAAGATTTAAGACAAATGCATATCTCACGCCGTCAACATAGTGCCCATGCTTGAGGAGTGTCTCTTCAAATGGGCTTATTTTTTTCTTAGCGGTACTTCTAAAGAGAACCTTGCTTAGTAAAACTTAAGGTCCAATTTAGAAGTAGAGTTACCGAAAATATAAACCCTTTTGAGAAGACACTCCTCACTTGCCTAATGCGAGTTTCTTAGGCTGGGTTTTATAAATATGTTGATTTGCATAGATCGAAAGTGGGAGGGTTGCTCATGCATATCTTCATTGCAGGACGCAATTCAAGTGGTTGAAGGCGGGCCGGCGGAGACGACAGAGCTACTGAAGCAGCGGTTCGACTACATCTTCTACACGGGCGGCACCGCAGTCGGCAAGATCGTGCACGCAGCCGCCGCCAAGTACCTTACTCCTGTCACCTTGGAGTTGGGTGGCAAGAGGTACCTACTGACAATTGAGTATCTTTTTTTCCAAGGAAGAGTGAATTGGAACAGTAAATTGGCTTTGACTAACTTTCTAGGAGCAAATGGGAGAATTAGGCTAGTTTAGTAATGGTTCAAAACAGTTATTTTCTAGGAATCAACAAAACAATTTGCTTCTATGAACTTTGAGAATAAAATGTGTTTGTTGAGGAAACCGCCACTAATAAACAAGGCTCTCGATAAACCCCCAGAGCATTAATTCACCCGAACTTAACATTCACCAAAACTTCGTTCAGCTTGGTTGTGTAAATATACGTTACTACGATACAGGGTGTTGCCTGTAATAGGAGCAATAAATTAAACGGTACACTATTGAGCTCTCCAGCAATTATTTCCAAATGGTTTTAATTGAAAAAAAAAGTTTGTTTCTGGATTTTTTTTCGTAAAAGTAGCTTATATGTACTTTTTTGCACTACTGGAGTGATATTAATAACTATTTATTCAAAAAACACTAAAACAATATACTTTTAAACAAAAAATGCGACAACGATTATGAGTCATAACTTGAAGCAAGCTCAAAATCAGCATTGACTGCCGCGCTATAATCTCTGGGTGCCAAGATCCATTACTCGGAGGTCATAACTTTAGATCAAACATTCTCCCAATTGAAAAAAGATATATATTTTTTGGACACAAGAGGTTACTGCAGATGCTCTAAGGAAGCGTCCTTTAAATTTATTGCTTCTATTAAAGGCAACAACCTGTATGTGTAAATCTATTCGTACTGTCTATGTTTTCTAGTACTAGCTCGTTATCGTGGACGAGGTATATATATATATAAGTGACTGCGTCGACGCGCAATCGAGACTACCCTAAATAGAGAACTGAGTACGCGCTGTGTAAAGAGATGGCGTGATTCTGTGTTTTCTATCTGTTTAACATCGATATTGTTCCATAGAAAAACTTCTGTACATAAGTACATTAATAATTCTGTGCTATTAATTAATGAAACAGCGATTAGTTTGAGAATGGAATTCATAATATACTGACGTAAGTATATTGGAGAACTGTTACCTTTAATCCGATTCTAATCGCGGATAGGGTATACTAATAGCAGAGGTTTCGTTAAAATTACACGACAAAAAACAATATGTTGAAAATGATGGACAATTTACCTAAATGACTTGTTCTTAAAATAACAGGCTATTTGAATATTTAATAGCCTATCCACAAAAGAGTCTACAAATTTGAATACAGGAGGCGTGTAACTGTCGGTGTTTTTGATAATGTATGTTACTAAGTGACATATACGTGTATATTCATAAATAAAATAAATAAATAAATATTGGGGGACAATCTTACACAAATCGACCTAGTCCCAAACTAAGCAAAGCTTGTACTATGGGTACTAGGCGACGATATACATACTTATATAGATAAATACATACTTAAATACATAGAAAACATCCAAGACCCAAGAACAAATATCCGTGAAAAATGCACAAATAAATGCCCTGGCCGGGATTCGAACCCGGGACCTCTAGCTTCGGAGGCAGAGTCACTACCAACTAGGCTAAACAGGTCGTCATAAAAGTATATAATTATTTTTGATTGACAAAATTTGAGAGACGTGATGACGAGATTTTTTCCTGTTTGTGGACAGAGGGTTTTATTTTATTTTATAATGAACCAGTTATAGATGGTGAACCCATATGTAATTATTCACATAGAATATTTGAATCATCGGTTTTTATTTAAAATCGCGTTGTCTCAGTACGGATATAACATGAAAAAGGCTTAACTATTTATCTTCTTTACAATCAAAACAGAATTTGTTTTGATCGCCTTTTTTTGTTTTATCTGGGAAAAATTTACTAAATCAGTAGTTTCAAGGCGTTCTGTATAATTTGCAATCATATGTAAAATTTCTGTCTTGGATATTTACATCTTATTTTTTTTATAGCCCAGTGTACATCGACAACACAGCTGACATAGCGGTGACCACAAAGCGCATACTTTGGGGCAAGTTTGTCAACTCCGGCCAGACCTGCATCGCGCCCGACTACATCCTCTGCACCAAGGAAATCCAGGACCAATTTGTGGCCGAGGCCCGCAAAGTGCTCAAGGAGTGGTACGGAGAAGAACCACAGAAGTCGCCCGATCTTTGCCGGATCGTCAACAGCAGGCATTTTAGGTATTGCACCACACTACACACCGATTTTTGCCAGCATCAAACAACAGGCATTTCTGATAATACTTGTGATATAATAATTATTATTATTATTTATTCGGATAACTAAGATCCATTGGTTATTAATAATTACAAATAGGTATCATATAAAACTAGTGTGTGTGTGTGTGTGTGTGGGTACATGTTGAGCCAAATTTGTTTACTACGAAGCTGGTTATTGAAATTGGTTACTAATTGAGCCTAAAAGTTTCGTTATTGATAATTTTAAGGTCTATTTTTTTGTATCATACATGTATTTTACCATTAAGTTATTATACATTGTTCTCACGTGATGTTTAAATTAAACGCATTTGCGTTACATCAAAAATCGAGGCAGGCGTCCTTGTAAATTAAATATATCTATCTCTATATCTATAATAGATGTATATATCTGGCACGTGTAAGTAAAGCGAGCGTCAGTAATATGTTCGCACCTGAGCATGATTATGTAATTATGAACATCAGCTAGCATTTCCTCCCTCTATGAATAAGTCAAGTACTTAAGAATTAAGCTTTATGGCACGTACTGATCTGATCGTTCTTGTAGATTTTATTCGGCAGCTTTCCAAATTATGTACTCGAATATCTAAATTCTTATATTTCCTTTTCTGTCGTTCGAGTAAATAGGATAGAGAAGGTGACCGAAGCAGCGCCATCATATGTCCAGAACCGATGTACTAGTCCGCCTGATGTTACGATTATTTATAGGCTTGAGCCAAACTCCCGTAACAGTTTTCTCTTTTTCTTTTGTGGTGCGATATTTATTATTATTCCCTTTACTTATTTTTCATCTTAGGTAGGATTTGACACCATTTCTATAAAGAGTAAAAAATAATATATTTATAAAATATTAAATCATTATAAAAACCTAATGTAGGGTGCGCCGACAGCGAGGCGGGGCCTAAGCTACCGGTGGTGTCGGGGGACAAAGAGAGGAACCTCCTGACTATCCGCACGTTGTCCAGAAATACCGCCTTCTGTATCTTATTTCTTTACCTCTGCTTATATCTATCTCACTATGCTATGTTTCTGAATTGTGTTGTTTTTTCATTGAGGCGTGCAATAAAGAATATTTCTATTGTATTGTATTCCAGTCGTCTCCAAGCGTTAGTAGACGCCAGCAAAGACAAGATCGTGATCGGCGGCAGCTACGACTCGCAGGAGCGATTCATCGCCCCGACCATCATCGCCAACGCCACCGGCGCCGACAAGATCATGGAGGACGAGATCTTTGGACCCATCCTACCCATAGTGCCCGTGCAGAACGCCTACGAAGCCATCAAGTTCATCAATGAAAGGTACAAAGTCTTAGATATATATATATATATATATATATAGAGCGGACATAGAACGTAGAACGATGGCCGTTGGGGGGAAAGGTTTTCGAGAGCCGACCAAGTACCGGAAGGCGTAGCGTGGGCAGGCCCCCACAAGGTGGACAGGACCGGTCATTGTGGAATTCTTTGGGGGAGGCCTATGTCCAGGAGTAGACGTCTTTTGGCTGACATGATGATGATGATAGTCGCGGAATGAAAAGGTTCATCAATTTTCGACCTTAACGGCATTAAAATAGGGTTGAAAAGTGACGAAGCTTTTCATTCCCAAAGCGACAAGAATATATGTATGCTCTTACTGTCATTAGGCCGTGGCGAGTGGGCGCCCAGACATTGAACCTGGGCAAATGTATGAGCGCCCGCTCGCCGCCCCGCTGCCTACTAGCTCCGGACCGCGGCCTTAATGACATATCCGCAGATTTTGTCACTGAGTGCGTATAGATATTTTCGATGTCGACTTTGTTAACATTTATGACGGCAATGCGTCATTTAGAGTATTAAAAGAGCGGTGCGAGTCTTGTCTCGCGTGAGGGTTCCGTACAAAGTCATTTGTCCCAACATCTCCCTGGTGTCATTCATTGTGGAAAAATCTTAACAGTGCGAAATTAAATTTTGCGTTATGGCAAGGCTAGGATTTTGTTACTAATTAATAACTTTAATTTTGTATCTCATATTTTGATATGAGAGGTGGCGACGTTTATGCGAAGCCCAACCATAAAATAACCCATTAAATTTGGCTATGGGCAAAAAAAAGACGCCAATCTAACTCTATGACCTGGCTGTGGCTGACAGCGTGTACGCCTGTTAAAATATACTCAAGAGCAAAAAAACAGATATTTTATTTTGTGTTACAACAGTGGTTCAAGCATGCCGCTGTCAAACGGTGATCGTGGGTTCGAATCCCGACTCCTACCAATGGGTTATGTACGAAATATCAATTGATGGAAAACCTGCAAAGAAATTGAAAGGTGTATGTGAAGTACCCAACTCGCACTAGGCCAGCATGGGTCCCCAACTGACCGTCAACTCTCATCTAAGAGTGTAGGCCTGTGCCCAGCAGTGGAAGGTTTATATGCTGATGATGATAATGAGATGATATCCGTATTGATCTATATAAACATTCTATGGTTCTACAGCTGTGTGTTGAGCTTTGGACCGTTTTGTGTTGCTTTGGCGTTGAAAAGGTTATATTCCCTGCCGGAAAATACTCATCTGTATTCGTTTTGGAGTTTTGTGTTTGCTGTTATCTTTATAAACAGTTCTTGTAATTACATTGATATTGACATAATATTTTTTATCTCGAAATCTAAATGGTTACAGAGAAAAGTAGAAATTGATAAATAATGTCACTACATCTAAAAATAAAGCTTCTAATACTTAACAGATCGATTTGGCATAAAGTCTAACAGATTTACTAAATCGAGACATTTCAAAACATTTTTGGCTGCCAGGTTTCATTAATGAATGAATAAATGAATTGCATGTGACGCAAGGGCATTGCAACAGTAATAACTGTAATAAGCCTAAAACTAAGGTTACTTCAATCTAGTTTCGATGGGCCAAATGTGTACCAGTTTAAAAATATTTTAGTACAAAGACTACTGTAAACATGATTAATAACTAACTAATATTAAATTTTCACCTACTGGCCCATGCTCTGCCCAGCATTTCTTTTCTGTCTGAATTGACAACACTTCGTTTTTTAAGGGGGCATTTTTCCGGTTAAGTCAAATAGAGGATAAAAAATTAAACATTCCAAAAGATTTTCATTCTTAAAGAGAGTAATGTAAGAGTGACAAGTATGGCGTCACAGCGTAAAAAATCGTTCAGAAGCACTTTTTAATAAGGCGGATTTACTAAAGAAAGTGTCCTGCTGTTCTCTTTGTGCGTTGTGACTGTCACAATTCAGCCTTGTGGCGTCATATAGTCGATGGTAAGCTTTCTTCACATTTTCGTGAATATCTTGAAAACGAATAGAAATTAAATATTTTAAAAAAAATTGGGTTTCTTATTGACATGTTAACGAAATGAGTTAATATTTTATACTAGTTGAAAATTTGAAATGTTGTCAATTTTGTCTGTTGTGTATAATTAAATGCAACCTGACATTACTTTTTGCGTGGTTGTTTTTTGAGACAAAACATAACTGATTATTTTTTTCAATTACAAGAACTGAGTATAATCATTGTGTTTCCATTACGTAAAATGTACCGTCGCCATTGAGTTAATCTGCTCTTCCGGATGCTCATAAATGTCTGAACATACATTATAACTCCTTGACAGTGGAGCTGTGGCGACCGTACATGTGGCATCATCGTTTTCGGTTCACTACTTGCGACATAATTTGCCATTCCATATCATAAACTAAAAGCCATTACTATAATTGAATAATCATGGTAATAATAGACCTTCCTGTACTGTAGATCCACCACGCGATATGCCGTACCATCATTCTATCATTTATCTATTAGGGGCTGCTGCCTATTTAGATATGCCAAGTACATCTAATATTAAAACTAGGAAAATGAAGTAGGTAGTTATTTTCTTAAATAATGTGCAGTGACCTGACGGATGTCATTACTCTTAACTGACCTCACAAATTAATACAATGGCACTAAAAAACAATCAGATACAATAAATAAAGACGACAGCGTGTGGAAGGTTTTTGCATGCGCTTCATTAAAGTCATAAACGTAGTTTTTATTTACTTCAGTATAATTTTATCCCTATTTATATATTATTACTGTAGGGAGCAGGAGAAACTAACAAAAACATAAATTATGTGACAAAGGATGCCATTGTATTGTGCGGTTTGAGGATAAAATCTTAATGTCATACGATCCATTATCACTACAATGCTGTAACATTCAGCATTTGTATGAGAATGCGTAACACAAACATTAAATCACGAGTGTTCATTGTAGTACCTAAAGTCAACAATGTCAGTTAGCTTCCAAACCGGATTGATGTTATCAATCATCTTGCTTACGAGGATACTTATTAGCTCGCGTTATTTCGTATCTTTGTTGCTGTCTCAATTAGGATTTAACAGAATTCATGCCACCAAGTGGCAGCAACTATGGCGAGAAGATTAATTTAGAAGTATAGTTTAAAAGAACTCCTTAAAACAAAACTCGGCATCCTCCGATATATTTATAGACACTTATTCAACATAGGTACATACTATTACAAATCTTGCAACGAGTCCCTAAAAAGAAACCTTTTTAACGGCATTGTCAATTCTGCCAAATCTAGGTGTTAATCAATGTAGCTTCCTCAATCTTAGCTTAATAAAGCTTAGCTTAATCAATGTATCCTGATATCCTTGTCATTAGCACAACTTTGATCTCAATAAATATTAGGACTAGTCCCATAGTAAGCTAGACAACAATAATAACTTTTACTCATTGTGGTTTATCAGTTATCACGTTATCAAAACTAATAAGAGATCCATCGACAGGGGCGTATTTACAATATAGCAATAGCCAAGGCCCAAGGTGGCAAATTACCAGGGCTTCCTCGCCGGCTTGTATGCCAAACGGCCACATTTTAAAATACGCCCCTGTCCCTCGATCCCAATGCAGACAATATTTCATTTTGAGTGCGGTCCTGTGATTGTACCGTCTGAAACCTGTCGCAATGATCCCAATAATTTCTCACACTTCATCGTGTTTGAATCATCAGTGACGTTATCGTGTGTTCATCGCCATGTAACGGTTTCAGGGAACACCCATTAGTGCTTTACGTGTTCAGCACAGAAAGCAACATTCAGGGGTTGTTCAGGGACCAGACCCGGTCGGGCAGTCTCGCCTACAACGACACTCTCATGTTTTACGGCGGTAAGGACGGTCTGGGGGCACATCACTGAAATAGACAATAAAGGTCCTCAGTTCGGGATACTAAAGATTATTTTTGAACAAGTTGATGGCTTGACGAGTTAGAAGAAAATACATGTTATGCACTGAACTATGCACTCAATTCAATAACATTCCGCGATTAACTCGATAAGTCAAGTCTTAAACTTATATTGATATGTACATTATACAGTCAAGCAAATGTATTTCAGTTTCCTTTACCGTACCTGTTATCACAGACAATACAAGTACTTTTTATTGCACACTTCACATAATACAACAACATGTGCAAAATAATAAATCAATTATATTAAAAGAACGCTAACATACGCAGAATAGTCACAAAAACGTATTGATTTGGATAGTGACCTGAAACAATGCCTCTTAACGATTCACGATTAGAAACTACACTACCAGGAGGGTTCCTGGCGGGTGCATAGCGGCTGCGTAACTTTTCAAAGTATTAATACCATTTTCCATTGTAAATCGTGGTATATTCAGTGCATTAGACTAAGAAAACCATGAAAAGAACCTTTATTACTATTTCAGTTGATTGTGCCGACCACTGAGTATGTACTGGAGATGGGTCCGTTATCTTCCATCACGCATACAATAACGGTGGAAGGCTAGACACGTATTTTTTTCCAGTTGATATCGTGGTGAAGGGTTGTTTTAGAGGTTGTGGTTATTTTATTTAGTGTGGTGGCGGCGAATCTATTCTACCGTACAAATTAAAAAGTTGCATAAACCTAAGAAACTGTGTCGACACATCACAAACATGGCTATCCACAAAACTGTAACGGAATTTGAATTAAACCGAAACGAGATAAACATCAAGGTGCGTACTAAAATTTGAGGACCTAGGCAATTTTAATATGCGTCGACATGTATCTTGGTTTTGTCACAATTTAATATAAATTGTATGGCTATATGTAATAAGTAATTATGTAAAGAATAACAGCTAGATATTTTTTGTATTTAATATTTCTATGTCTAGTTATTAAAACCAATTCTGCTTAATACACCTTATGCCTTATAGAACGGTATGAAAAACCCGTAGTACGTACGTATATATGCAGGGTGAGCTCTGTAATAGGAGCAACAAATTAACCGGTCTATTTAGCGAGCCAGCAATTATATCCATGTGGTCCCAGTCGAAAAAAAACGTTTTGCCTCTATATTTTTATTCAAAGATAGCTTATGTGTATTTTTTTACTCTTATGGAGTGATATTAATGACTATTTATTTTAAAAAATACGATACTTACATTTTAAAACATAAATTTCGAAAACTATTATGCTATGACTCATAACTTGATACTACCTCAAAAACTGCATTGTCTGGCGTTCTATAATCTCGTGGTGTCAAGTTGTCAAGATCCATTACTTGGTGGTCACAACTTTAGATCAAAATTTCACCGATTTGGAAAAAAATATAAAATTTTGGGATACAGGAAGTTACTGCGGATGCTCTAAGGAAGCTTCCTTTTAAATATTTGTTCCTGTTACATGGCCCACCATGTATATATAATATGTACTAAAATACTCATCATTCTTCGAATACGATCCGTTACGGCAAATCTGTTCTGCAAGGCATTTTACTAGTACCTGGTGGTAGCACGGCTGACTTGACCTTTGCCCGTGTAGAGAGAAGCCGCTTACGATGTACGTGTTCAGCACGGACAAGGAGCTAGTGTCCACTATAGTGGACAGCACCAGCAGCGGTGGCATGTGTGTCAACGATGCGATCATGCAAGTGGGAGGTTTGGACTTTTACTTTTTAAATTGTGTGTCAATCAATTGGTACGATAGATTTGAGACAGATTCGTTAACTGAGAGTTTAGTCATTTTCAACCGGTTATTCCCAGCTGTTACCATTAATGGTAGAGTCTAGCCAGACGGGTACACAGAGTAAAGCAGATCCGCTCATTTAAGTTGATCGATTTCTGTACATCTGACCTATTCTCACTAATGCACAAATCTCTATGTTTGAGAGAGACCGATACGTGATATCTGACAGGCCTTGAATGTCTTGATCCTGTCAGTGTCTCCGTTTTCATACCTGCAAATTGTTAGTGTCTGCGGATTAGACATTTTGCTTAGCCTTTAAACGGAGACAGTTCGCAAAAGTTGTATAAAGCTGTACTGTCTGTCCCGTTCGAACTCATTTTGGTTAACCATAATAAACCAAGTATACAACTATATGAAAAATCGTCTTGCATAACACTACGGATCTGTTAGTAACCTAAGGGTTATCTTTCATCATCTTTGCCAAATATGTATCGAACGTCACTTAAGACTGCGCAGTACGTTCGGTTCTCCATACAAACGTATTTATGCTCTCATTTTAAAACGCCAGGCTAGAATAACATGAAACTTTGTATACACAATGGGATCCGGCATATCTAGGTCGGACCATAGTTTCTGTTGCTTGAAATTATAATGGAGAAAAAATACAGCGTTTATTAAGGTTTTCATACAAGCCGTACAAAACTCAAAAAGCCGCTGTATTTTTACAATTTCTAGCAACAGAAACTATAGTCCGACCTAGATATGCCGGATCCCATTGTGAATACAAATTTTCATGTTATTCTAGCATGGCGTTTTAAAATGAGAGGGAAAATACGTTTGTATGGAGAACCGAGCCAGACCGAGCGTACTGCGCCCTCTTAATTGACGTGTCAATGAAGATATACGTTGATTGATCCTTTACGAGTTAAAAAGAGGGTATAAGAAGTTGCACCATTGTACAGTCGGGGAATGAAATTATCGTCACTTTTTGGACCTTAATGTTATTAAAATCGTGTAAATGTACTTAACTATGTAGAACAGTCACCAGCACCATTACTGAATCAGTGAGCAACATCTTAGGCCTTGTCATCGCTCTCCATCAGGTGAGACTAAGGCCAATCGCTGGTCAGTATCATAAAAAAAAAAACAAAAAAAAAAAAAAGCACCAATATCTGCCACAACAAAGCGCGCATAAATATCTGACACGACTCTATTTGTAGGGCCGTTAGGACGTGTCAGATATTTTTGCCGCCTTATGTTAGGCAGATATTAATGCTGGTGACTGTACAAAAAATGTACTGTGTTGTCAAAGTACCATTATTGTTTTGTCACTTTATACACAGTGTTGCAACATTGTGTTTTTTATATTTATATTTGCCGCAATTTTCTAGTCTCTACTTTCATGTAGCCATCTTCTAGTCACCATCAAGTATCAACACTTTAATGGTAACAGCTGGAAATATGCCAAAAAAAACTAGCAACCTTTGAACCTTAATGTACAAAAAATAAAGTAGAAATGTTCATCATCATCTCCCTGCCTTTATCCCGCTTATGCAGGGTCGGCGCAACATGTTTTCTTCTTCCATTCCTCTCTATTACTGGTCCCTTCAGCACTTACTCCTTTCTTTCTACATATCCTCTCTCACACAATCCATCTATCGGTTTTTGGGCCTTCCAATCGCTCTTCGTCCTTCGACGAAAAGTATAATAGTTATAGACCTTTTTCTTGTCTTACTTTACAGTGTACCTACCTGTCATAGAATGATAGGACAGAAGTAAACATTATAAAAATGGCATAAATGTCAATTAACGCATCTGTGCTCTCGAAAACACCCATTTTGCTATTATAAATGGCAAGACCTGCGCCCGTTCCTAACACCGAGACGTAAATAAGCTAATAAAGAGGTTACCTAATAATGAAACCCATAATTTTATTTGCCATAAATGTAACCTTTATCATAATCATCATTTGCCTTAAGTCGTTTTTCTCAGAACTTGTTAACTTTTCGGGATTGTTATAAGACAAACCTAACCTTATCTTCATAGAAAATCACTTTTATGGCAAACACTAAATGTTATGGCAAATGAAATTATGGATATCGAGGGCCACCGCTGATCAAGACGTACAAAGTTCAATTTCATGTATTTATGTAATTATTACCTACCTACAGATAAATTATTTTAAGTATGACACTGTCATATGCTCTTATTCCATTCGATATTCTACTTCAACACTAATGTAATAGAGTTTCTATTATCTAGACACGGTATTAAAATCGTATGTTTGTAATAGAAACTATTACAAGAACGTTAAAGTAGACTATCCCATGGAATAAGAGCTTATGTCAGTGTCAAACTCAAAGTAATGGTAGTCTACCGACCTGTAATTACCTACTATTACCGCGGTATCTCAGCTTCCTGTAGATATAACGCATGCCAGTAAGTGTATGTTTCCACGATCTTCCTTGTGGTCAATAACAATTGCAAGCGCACTATTCTGTTGCTTTGTATTTATTTAAATAATTTAGTATTTTTTCGTAAATGGTGACAAATCTTAGACAACATTTTTAGAAACTGATTTTCTGTTTTACCAGATTTGTTGAATGAAAAAAGATAATTACACGCTATTTCTTTTTGTGTTAAGCTTCTCGTAATATGTACACGTACAGTACAGTACGTTTGTTATAACTACGTATTCATATTGGTTTCTAAAGGTATTGCATATACGAGTATACTCTTATGGTATTACTATTAAATAAAAATGGGCGGATCAACTTTTTTCTGTCGCTAGTTGCCACTGTAATGTCTCATGGGTCACTCTTTAAAACTGCTATTTTATGGGTTTGCACCAAATGTGGGATTTAATTGACATTTTCAAACCCATTTTTCATGGTCCGTCTTCTAAGCATGTTAGAAGTCAATGTAAAAATATTTTCTAAGAAACACGGTAAAATTTTCTCCTGGTTCGTTAGCCAAACTAAGTTAGCAAGCTAATTCCCGTTGGACAGACTAACAACTGAAAATAGTTGATTGACCCAAATGTATAGGAAGAGGAAGTAAAATTATGAATTACTAGCATGTTGGCGCCAAGAGTTGAAAAAACGTTTTCCCTATTTGTTATGTCTCTTCGAAATCGTTTATTATAAATTGTTCTAAGGGAATAATTTCACGTTTTTTCGATTGCCTTCATTGTTCTTTACATATACATGTATACTAAGAACACCTTTGGTTGCAAGAAACAAGTTGAATTGTCTTCAAGCTATAACATGTCATAGCATATAAATAATATGGTTGATAATCGCAGTTGAGACGCTGCCTTTTGGCGGAGTGGGATACAGCGGCGTAGGCGCCTACCACGGGAAGGCCACGTTTGACACCTTCACTCACAAGAAGAGCTGCCTCATCAAGAACTTCTCGTCCATTGGGGAGAAGCTTGCTTCGTAAGTGCCTCTACTGACCACAGCTAGCCTAGTAAACAACTCTGCTGTAGATACCATATGGCCGCAAAACACAGATATGTTAATAAGAACCGTTCATATACTCGTTGTTCGACTACCTATCGATCTTACTTTCAATTAGTCTGATGCTGCCATAACTATATCTATAACAAATGCAACGATATTGCGCTGGAAAAAGTGAATACTAGTTGCACAGACGTTTTCCCAGCCTTTTAACGTATGTAAGCTAAACTAAAGGTTTGAATAAAAGTCGGAAATTTGGTTTTTTGTTGCGCCGTCGCCGTCCGCTCTGCGCGTTTCTATCTTAAACCGTGTAATGCCGCCGCAGGTCGCGCTACCCGCCGTACACCGACGGCAAGCTGAGCTTCATCACGGCGCTGATGCGCAAGCGGCACGCGCCCGCGCTGCCGCTGGCCGCGCTGCCCTACCTGCTGTGCGTCGCGCTCGGCGCCGGCCTCACCTACGGCATCGTCGCCTGGAACAAGGTAAAGAAGTGAACGGGGGACAGCCGCTGTCTATACTATACCGGGGATCGGCAACCTTTTAGCGGCCAAGGGCCGTATAACGGCTAACAAATTTGTCGCGGGCCGCACTTTTTAATAATTTGTGACCTTATCAGACGAAAGGTGGCAAATTTTCGTTACATACAATACAGCCACTTTACTTACAATACTTGCGGGCCACTAAGAAAGCGCTCACGGGCCGCCGGTTGCCGACCGCTGGTCTATACCAACGGGAACAGGTGGCCCGCGGGCCCTTTCCTTGCGGCCCGCAAGCCTCCTGGCTGTTTGAATATAACGAAAATTTACTACCTTTTTTCTGAGTCACAAATTATTAATAAATGGGAATAGGGTTATTAAAGTGTGTTGTGGGCGAAAAAATCAAACTATTACTGCAATATCATATTTTTCCCATCCTACAACCATATTAGCTAGAAATGACACTAAAAAAATCCAATGATCTTAGTGAATATGGGTGAGATAAGAATTTATGTTAAAATTAGCGGTGCAACGAATATGAACTAAGGGTATCACCGAATAGTTTACAAGTAATCGAAAAAAAAAAGCTGTTTTAAAGAGAATAAGGTTCTTGCTCTTAAGAGGATTTTGGAGAGTATACTCGCCTTCGTTTCTTTTGTTATGATGTGTAAGTATTCGATTCCGCTGAGAGTCCAAAAGTACTACTTATTCGTATTCGTAAAAGTGTTATTCGTTGCATCACTAGTAAATATTCATAAAAAGTAGCGCTATAGCATTGCTATCAACGAATAAATTCGCTCATTTAATGTAATTGTACAACCCTTGTTGAAAAGACTAATACAATACTGACTGTGACAAATAACCCCTAATTACGTAAGTAGACAATAGTAATATTGTAAAAAACCTGAAGTGTGTCTCTATTTCACATGTAACCTCTAACAGACTCTAACAAATAGCTGGGTCTCTCGATATTAGCACCGAACCTGTGTAGGCTCATAAATTACAAGAGTAATATCCCACGCCATACCAAGGTTTTAGATCAACTGGCCCTACTAAAATTGACCTTCATGATGACTGATTTTTGAAAATATTTCTTTGCGAAAAAGAATGGCACAATTACTGTAACAAGTAGTTTAAAACATATATGTGATAATCAGAATTCAAGCATCAGTATCGTTTTATTATGTACGTTATATAATGTTGGTAGGAGTACTTAGCTTTAACAAGATAAGTTTAAACATGTATTTATTTATTTGTTTCTAATTGGCATTTAACTTGTATATCTGGCAATAAAATGTTTAAAGTACATATTTTGTTTTATTATCACACTTCTACGCTGTTTTTATCAAAACTTGGTACTAATGGCTGCTGTCTACTTTATAAGTTTTAATATTATAAATTGTACTGGGATAATAGCTGTTATACACCTCATACTTCGATCAAAACAGTAGCACGCATCATACGGTGGTACCAATTAAAATATCAGTCAAATTTGGTTGAAGTTTATGCAGTTAATACTGTGATACTTGTTGAAAACTCCAGTCAACTATGATCTAGTCTTATCATCGTGATCGCCTACTTATCAAAGAGATATTGAATAGAGGAACACAACCAATCAGTATATATAACAGAAAAATGATATACATTGGTTTTGTATTGTGTTGCCAGCAGAAAAAAATAATTACGCATACTGAACACTTAGGTACGGCTATAAAGTAAAGATTGTTAAGTAAAGTTTTTCATGCTAACATTCAATACTCGGATGGCAATGGAAATATATTTTTATTTAGCATATTATCATGTTTTTATAAACAACTCAATTTTCATGATTTCTGCAAATATCATTTCAATTTCATTCGGGCATTGGACATTGATGTCACCAAAATAGAATGCAATAGAATATAGACCAAACAAAACATTTTCGATGGCGGGAACGTAAATTGCGCCCACAGCACCAAGAAATACCGTAGCTGTTATTTATCTAAGGTTTCTTTATCCGAGAAAGCAAAGCATTACTAGGACAAGGCGTGTATAGCAAGATGTAGGAGTGAAATGCAACAGCCCTCCCCCATCTAGAGAATTCATGGGAAATTAAGAATGGAATAAAAAGCTTTTAACTTGTTAGATATACAAGTATAACCCTAACTTTTTCTCTTATTTTCAGTCGGTCTCGGAGGAGCTATAAGCGGCAGGACTCGGAACGAACACGTGAAACGAAATACCAGGGATATATGTGATAATATTGTTACTATAAGGTTGTTATATGTTTACTATTACTGTTGTGCATAAAATGTAACTTTATAGATTGGGATCATTCCTCTCAACTTATGCATTTATTTATATTTGTATTTTTTTACTTGTAAATCTCGTAGGCTTATCAACACGTCATGTAACACCTCCCCACTACCCCACTCTCTCTTCAGGCACATGTAGCAATTTGTTACGGTAACCGTCATAGACGCGGCTGTGGTTGGAATGAGACAGCAAAACATACTTTTTTCATTCTTACTGCAGCCAGTTGCCGTTAGCAAGCCGCCGTCGCTAATGTTTTCGGGTAAAGACGGTGCGCAGTTGATTAGTGTGCGTTAACTATAAAATGTATTTATTACCAAGAAACGTGAGCATGATGATACTTCAATTAATGATTCATATGTATATCGAAGAAAATAGTTTGTGTACAATTTCATTATTTTATATAATCATACGACTCGCTTGCCTCTGCTACAAACTTTTGTATTTTGACACAAAGCATGTTGCTTAAATCATTGCCGTCTCTTTTTAATGTTATATTATATACTTGTTTATTTTTCTAATCTTTGTATTCTTTGTCGGAAACTAAGTCACTATTTCGCTGTAGTTACTGTAATGTACAAAATACTAGATTGCTAGACAATTAAATACTTGGAAGATTTGGGTTTAGTTAAGGTGATGGTTTTGAACTTTTGTGTTACCGTGTAAAATATGTTCTCAATTTCATTTCAGAATTGCAAGTTACTGAAGTTTGAATAGTAGTAGCTACTGTTGTAAACAATAGTAGAAAAATATCGCTATACACTTGTTAATGTGTGCCTACGCTATTGAAGGTTTTTTCATTTAAAGATATTAATATTTTTACATTACTTAAAGAAACAGTGATATGCGTTCGTTAAATTTGGCAGTTATTGAATGGGAATCCATTAGCCAATCTTTTTTTTGTAATCCTTAGGAAATAAAGATTATTATTATTATTATCAACTCATCCAAGTGGTCGCAAACCGGCACACTAAATTACCTGGTCGCTAACCGACCTATATGGTTTAATTTTGTTTGGGAATCTGCTACCGCGAACCGAAAACGAATTATCTGCCTCTCTATCGCACTTGCATATTCGAGCGACAGGATACGCCAGGATGCGCAAAATGGAATTGTAGACGACAATTTTATATCATACTCTAATTAAAAATACCTCTGGATTGGAAAGAATTTGGCAGTCAGTTCGGCAAAAAGTAATGCGTCAAAAAATCTTATATTTTAACTACCCTCCGTAAAATAACTGACAGTATAGTGTAATATATCTTCTCTATTGTTATTTTGAACATCCTGGAATGATTGGAAAGGCTGTGTCTGTATTTACACTATTTACGTTTTATATATCGTTTTTTTAGAAGCTGTATGGGGAAATAACTCATGTCAATAAAGTGCCTTAACTGTAAAAAAAATGTTTTTTAACTATCCTCTACACTACCCTCAACATCAATAAATTTTGAACCCTTTGAAAGCCAAGAACACAAAGGTGTCGTATGAGTTGTCATGCCCACATAAATGATGCTATGAGTGTAAAGATCATTTATGTGGTGATTCCGAACCATTTGTCAATATTCTCCATAGCGTTAAATTTTAAGTGGGGTTCCGAGTCAAAGAGAATATAATCACTATGTTTCCAAGTAACCTAGATTATATTTATGTCAACAACAATTACTACACATCACGTAAAAATTTTGACATAACGTATAAATGGTCACGTTTTACATACGACTGCTTATATTACTGTATCATATTAGACGATTCGCGTATAAATTTTACCCGAATTTGACGATAAAATGTGACCTTAAAAGTTGTAATTTTGCTATCATACTAGCCGGGCTGACAAGGACTTAATTTTCGTGTGGAATACTTAATAGTCGCTCTAAGAACACACGATTCCGATGCATAAGCGTAGGTACGTTTTCAGATTGTTCGACGCGTCGCGCAACACCGCGCGGCCAGTACATAAATGGCGCTTTAAGATGTATAATCAATGGACTCGATATAAACATAAACGTTTGTATGTGAAGGGCGTAAACATAGCCTTATCCACATGGAACTATGCAAATTCTAAAAATAAAGATGATGGATATAATACACTGACGATAGGTAGGGATCACTAAGGTCGAGGAGCTGTGGAGATTTCGTGGAATTTCTGTATCGATCGCAAATCGCAAGGTCAGAAGTTACAAATTAAGTAGAGATGATTAAACTGCTTTTTTGTATGTAAGTTGTGTACACTGGGCTCATTCATTACAGTACTTGTCCTTTCTTTACTTTATAGAGAGATTGTAATGATTTATACTGCTTAGCTAAGGGCTTCCTAGAATTATAAAGGAAATTTTGGCTCTATTATTATATTTATTATATTCCTCTCAATATAAATTCAATTTTCATACGAAGGAAGCTCGTGTGAAACAGCTTTTTAGTATTCATAGTGCTAGTTGCGTACAACGGAATTTAAAATAAAACAAAATGTCAAATGGTGCAGTCATCACTTTTATTATTTGTATGGCAACTCGGCGTGCTTATGTCATAAGAAAAATATTTATCCTGCAAATAAAGAGCGGAAATTATAATTTTTAATTGAAGAATCCATTAAAGGTTGGTTTTCTGTTACTTACCAGCACTTTTATAACGTTCATTGCTAAAAAAATAGCTCTAAATTAAACTTATTCTTTTTTTGATATCGCAACACTTATTGCTCGAACGAAAGTGCTTGTGATGAGCAAAGACTATTAGTAGTGTCGATAAGCCAATATTCTGCAGAAATTAGCCAGAATCTTCAGGTATCTACAAATATAATAAATAACCACCCTCGCATGTGAGGGTACTATGTGGTGGTGCTGTTCTTCTTCCGCTAGTTCAGGTGCTTATTCACAATTGAGGGCTTGTCTAACTACTCCCTACCCATAATCCTATACGGCGGCCATATTTATAAGTCATGAAAGGCGTTGACGCTCACTTGTAATTATTTGCGTTGCATTGTTTTACAGGACCGATGGCTGCGATACGCAAAAAATTAGTGATCGTAGGTGACGGTGCTTGCGGTAAAACATGTCTGCTGATCGTCTTTAGCAAGGACCAATTCCCGGAAGTATACGTGCCGACCGTGTTCGAAAACTACGTCGCCGACATAGAAGTGGATGGCAAGCAGGTAGAGCTGGCGCTATGGGATACAGCCGGGCAAGAGGACTACGACCGGCTGCGGCCACTGTCCTACCCGGACACGGACGTGATCCTCATGTGTTTCTCGGTGGACTCGCCCGACTCGCTCGAGAACATCCCCGAGAAATGGACGCCCGAGGTGAAGCACTTCTGCCCCAATGTGCCCATCATCCTGGTGGGCAACAAGAAGGACCTGCGCAACGACCCAGCCACGATTAACGAGCTGCGCAAAATGAAGCAGGAGCCCGTGAAGCCGCAGGAGGGCCGCGCTATGGCGGAGAAGATCAACGCGTTCGCGTATCTAGAGTGCTCGGCCAAGAGCAAGGAGGGCGTGCGCGAGGTGTTCGAGACGGCCACCCGCGCTGCGCTACAGGTCAAGAAGAAGAAGAAGACTAGGTGTTCTCTGCTGTAATTGTGCCGTTGTTGGGAGACTCTGATTTATGAATGGTTCGCATACTGCCTGAACACTTACGTTGTAAACGACCGGGCTGCAGCCGCGCCGCGGTCCGCCGCAGGCGCCGAGTCTCGCCGCTGCACGCACATCCACTCAGTATTCGTGTGGCTACACTTTCACAATTGGTACTTGTATATTTTATAGATTATCTATAAAGATTAAGCATAAATGCCTTAACAAATGTAGTCGGGGGTGAGTGGGCCCCCCCTGTCTAAGGGCCCACTGGAACTTTTGTGCTATTCAAGTTATATAATCAAGTAGCATTTCTTCCTGAATAGATTTATTCCTCTGAATCCCGTCTCAATGAGACTATTGTTTAGTTTCATATTTTATATTTTAATTTTCAATAAACTAGTGATGTACAATGTGTAGGATGTTTGTTTGACTCGGGCGCCCTGATGGAGCCAAATGCCTGTCAGTCAAAAGCATCTCTGAGACGTCCAATCAATCTGATTCTTCTCGTGTAGGGCAGTTTTTTTTTGTAATCTATTTGTTTGTGTGAAATCTTAACTTCTGTATGATCACATTGCATGCTAATATAATTTATTAGTAATAAACGAACCCCACATTTTAACAATTCTTTTCTAGACTCTTTTTGACTTTTATAAAAATTTAATACAGCATTTATGAATCCGAGGTGTTTAGGATGGGGAAATATTTAAGTTAAAATCAATCATCTATGTTATGTTTTATTAGTATTGTAAGTACAAAATTATCTTTCAAATATACATGAATTAACATAACATTAGACTTCCTTTTATAATTTAAGACATTTTGGATCTACTCCAATTACACTTTTATTAACTAATGGAAGCTTTCACTTTAGGAGCCCTAGTCATTTTTAGTAGTTGGAGAGGGTTGTAGCGGCGGCGAGGTGCGGACATGAGTTGTCTTTGCAAGGCCGCAGCGGGCGCTCTGTAGGGTTGTTGGATGCCCGGTGGCAGGGCTGCGCCAGTGCGGAGCTCGGGTGCCCAGTCGCAATACAGCAGTGTGTCAGTGGCCGCCAGCGCGGGACCTGTCGCCGACGTCACGACGTAGCACAACCCCGCCGCTGTGTCGATCCCCCGAACTAGCCCTGTGAGTGAAAAACACTGTTAATCACTTGTTGCACTAGTTTATATCCAGGGTATGGCCTGAGTGCATTAATGTAGTTTTCATTTATTTTTGTATGCACGGCGCACGCACCACTCGCAGAGGAGCGGACACTCCGGCCATATACTAGTTACACCTGTATTCAGGCTCTATGCAAAAAAAAAGTATTTTTCTCCTGATAATGATACCTGAATACCTTGTAGTGAAACAGCATTACTTTAGTTATCTTTAATCGCCACTTTATTGCAGCTAGATAACGCGAGTATTTATGATTGTACAGCCGCCATTAGATATTAAACGAAACGAACAAGTCGCTCACAAATATGTGAACACTAATAGTCAAACGGAGAGCATGTTCAGATATATAATATGTGAACATCCCGAAGTAAACATATATTATGATGGCGACTCCACGAAATCGTAGATGATTGAAAGTTAAAGGAAATTCACAACTAAACTTGGTTTCGTGCCAATAGTTCGAAAAATGCAAAGTGGATTGAGCAGAATTCTTTATCACAGATGTAGCAGAGCTGGCCGTGGCCATTGATAAACATTGTAATTATTTTGAACAGGTTTTTGGCACTGGTTTCACTCACTCGGATCATAACGGCGGTATATGACCTAGTTACTTTTGATCGTGAGCTCTATAAAATAATTCTAGTAATCTCTTATTGCAATATCTATAATTGATATGACACGTATCACGTCATAGGCAAGTTACTCAGTCAAATGTTGTCATTACATGACTCACCACAATGAGGAAACGCTGCATTTAGATTAAGTAATAATTTCATTGATGAATTATGTTTATGGAGTTATTTCCCGAGAGGAATTAAAATTTGCGGAAACAGAGATAACCACTATATCCCTTACTTCCATATTATTATAAGAGTGAAACAATATAACTCTCTTTTTTCTTTTACACACATAAATCGCTAAACTGGATTGGATACATTTGGTATACTTTTAGTTTCGGACAATATGTATATAATTTTATCTTGATGTCCTCAGGACCTGAACTAGAGGGTAGAAGGTTGTAATTTGTATAGGAATGTTATTAACAGCCGTTCCCTATGTGTACAGTCAGCATCAAAAGTAGCTACGTATTTGAAGGGGTCAAAAGCTCCTATTCCCTTATAATAAGGACTTATGAACTTTTCAAATGGGTAGCCAATTTTTATGCTGACTGTACAGCCGCAGAATGAAAAGGTTCGTCACTTATCAACTCTTAATGCCGTTAAGGTCGAAAAGTGACGAACCTCTTCTTTCTGCGAGTATACCACATATAAAGTCTGTAACTAGATGCATATTCGTATCATCCATACCATACGTTAATTTCTAGTCGAAATAAGTCAGGTTTTTCTAACGGCATTATAGCAATCTATAGATTGAATATAGTAAACGGCTGTAAGTACATAATGTGGTTACTGGTTAGGTAGTAAAATGTTATGAACCGTATCCGTGGCAGCGGAGCGGAGTGGTGCCGAGAGTAAATATCTTGTCGGTATCGCCCTCTTGTTTGCACAGGGCAACTATTTTCCCGTTAATCACCCGCGTGATGTTCTCTTGATTGATTCTAACGTTCACCGCGATGTACAGGTTGCGGAGATCCACTCTGAAAATAATAAGTCATTTGAAAATCGTTTTGTAAAGAAAATGTATTTTGCGCGCCAATTACGGATATATCCGCACCACCGGTTTCGCCAATGATCCGAAAGGGCAAGAGCTGGCAGAACCACCACTACCATCCATTTGTGTAGGGTTCAAGTTGTGATCAAATAACACGATGAAGTGGTGTGTGAACTATTTCACGTAGCGCTCGAACGGTACAGTCAACTGCAAAAATATGGGTGCATACAACATGCTCGAAAATATGTACCATAGCTCTTATGTCGGCGGATTAAGGTTGCGGTACGTATTTATGAGAGGATTAAATCGATACGTATTTTTGCACTTGACCGTACATTACAGAAGCATCATAAAATTTTACGTCCATCGGATCGGAGCACCATACGATTCGGCAAGCCATCTCTTACCAAAATAAAACCTTATATTTATTTTCACATCTAGTCATTGAATAACTTGAAGAAGTAATTTGTTTTGCAAACACCTTTCTATACAATGCTAAAATCTCCTACTAATGATGATGTCATCGAAGGAGTTAGATCTACAGCTGTAAGATTCGTCTCGCCTCATTGCTCATCCCTAATATAAGTTGATCCCGGTATTCTTAACTATGCTATGCGTAAGATGTCGTGACTTGTAGTGGTTCCTTTGAAACTAGTGAGGTAAGTGTCGTGAATACCAGCCCTGGGTTGTTTACAAAGCTCGTCACTTCAACCCGGCCCGACTAGTATGATAGCTTATACCGTCACGTTATATGGCAAAATTGTACTGAAACGTCACATAAAACGTGACGGTATAAGCTATCATACTAGCCAGGCAGGTGAACCAGTTTATGTTGGACCTCCGATTACGCGCTATTGTTTCGAATCCCAGCGTCGAGACACATACTAGATATGAGAGGTGAACTAGTCGTGAATAGCACAGCAGTGATAAGGGCGATTGATAAATGGTTCGTTGTTCGCGCCCGGACGGTGAGTCACGGCGGTTCCTCGATGCGAATATCTCCATCCATTACTGGGAACGATGCCGGTCACGGGAAACCAGTTGTGCCCGAAACTTGTTTGTGTATCTTGTTTTTGCTAAACATAAATTTTCAAGGACAGCTTTTTGTTGGTCACGGTTTATTATTGTATTTCCCTCTATATATGCTTGCAACCTTCAGGCGGTTTGATGATGGTCTTTTAAATTTTTCAGTAATTACTACTAAAAACCAGTGACATAGAACATTTAATTTCATATTCTCTTCCTTCGCCTTTTGGGAATTAAGTCGAGATTTTTTTAATGTATGTTTGTTTCGCCATTACGATTTCAATACTTATTCCTAAATCGTGGGTTAGAAAGCATATACGTGTTTAAAAAAACTATTGTACGCCCTTACCAACACAGTGTGAGTGGTGAGAATTCCTTTAATAATCCCAGTTGCTGCCAAAATGGTAACAATCCACTTTCAGCCTACAAAGTTTTTTTAGGTATACGTATACATACATAAACTCGCGCCTATATTCCCAAAAGGGGTAGGTAGAGCACATGAAAATTATTTTGCTTTGCCACTTTAGGTATCACTGGTATACATATGTAATGTATTTTTTTTTCAAGCCAGGGCCAAGCGGGGGGCTTTAATATTAATAAACAAACGTCAGTTAGGTACTTTAAATACTTGGGTCAATCCACGAAGACTCATCCCACTCCTGCCTATGTAATGTAGTGAACCAACCATTAACTGGTATGATGAATGTGCTGTCGAGGGTTGAACGGTCTATACATGAAAGTATTTAAAAACTTACTCATAAGGAACAGCGCCCAACAGGAAGTCGTCCAAGTTCCAATTAGTCACCATGCTGCCAAAGTAAGCCAAAAAGTTCAGGTATCTCTCCTCTTTGGGCGGCAGCGATAAGTTCCTAACGCTGTCAGTGGTCGACACTATTAGAGCGTAGTCTAGCTCCTGTGGCCTGATTGACTTGAAGAGATAGTTGTATTGGTATTTACAGTACAATGAATTTACAATTTCAGAATCAATGTGATGTGAGAATCGCTTTTTAGGGTTTTTAGAATCTATTTGGAGGATGAATGTGGGTTGTAAGAGTGTGGTGATTATCGTCATGAATTGGAGGGCTAGGGCGTTGACCATTCCCATGGTATTGACGATCCAGGGTAGGTTTAGGAAGCGCGGTTCGGAGCGGCAGTAGGCGATGAGCTCTGTTATTGCCGATACGTAACGTCTCGGGTTATCCATTGTGCTTATCATGCCGATGTTCAACATCCTGAAACAAGAGGTTTTATATACACAGTGTACTCGCACGAGGAACGACTAATGCAGATATTGTTAACTTGGTTATTATGATCCATTTACTTAAAGTTTTTTTTATATGTAAAGATCTAGTTCCGATAGTACTAAAGTCAGCAGCAAAAGTAGATGACCATTTTAGTACCTTGTCACTTTCACTACTTTGACGCATCCCAACCGTCGCAGTATTGATACGTCAGTGCGACAAAGACAAAAATGATCATTAACATTAGCTGTTGACTGTACTACTCAATCTAACACGCTCTAATGGATTGTATACAAACAACCCAATGAATGAATCTAGTTACTTTTATATGTCTGGTTCAAGAAAACAATTTGTCATAGTTTTATTTCAGTATCCTATTTTTGTCGAATATTTTTATCGTTCAGTTTGTTTGTCGCATTGACTAATGAAAACTGACAAATACAGATACCTACACTACCGCTCATAATTATTTAGGCACCCATACTTTTTTCCATACATCTATATACATAAATGTGTTTCAGAAATACACTGCCAAGTCAGAGTCCCATGAGAGATTTGCGTGCATTTTGCATTTTTTATTTAGCTGGCTTAAATCGGTGCCAGAGACTCCCCTTTTAAAATGGTAGTTTTCTTTTTGCAATGACTTAAATAAATACTAATTGCTGGTTCATAGAAGTGTAGTGCGTTTGTATGAACCAGCAATTAGTAGTTATTTAAGTCATTGCAAAAATAAAACTACCATTTTAAAAGGGGGGGGGGTCTTTGGCACCGATTTAAGGCTAAATAAGTCAGCTAAATAAAAAATTCAAAATGCACGCAAAACTGTCAAAGGGACTTTGACTTGGCAGTGTATTTTCTGAAAGTCATATTTGTATACAGATGTATGGAAAAAGGTGCCTAAATAATTATGAGCAGTAGTGTACCTACAAGCATCTACAAGTTATAACGGTTTTCAATAACAACAATAACCATTTACTTCTGTATGCTTATATTTACAGGACTGAATAGTATTGTCTGAAAGTTTTACTAGCTTTATACGTCTATATTATGAAGCCAACTCAAGGATTTACGCAGGTCCAGTATAAAAATAGAAAAACGCAGTCTAATATGTAGAAGAACAAAAATAGCTTTTCGGGTGTTTCCAAATGAGTGAACTCCAGGCAGAGCAGATCGCCTCCTAGGTTTTATATGCTACGAAAGGATAACGGTTGGCTGATGGTAAACGGACACCGTAGCCTCTAACCGCCTCGTATGTGCGCTGCCGACGCTTAGAGCACTGGACTGAAAATTCAATATGTTGACAAGAAGAGACAAATGCAGGGCCTTTACTAATCGATGTACAGTTTTGCCATTTGGCACACGCATCTAGAGGTCAATTTTTTTTTTTTGACACGCTGTTCTTAAAAAGAATTCCCTTATTATTATTTTTTAGAAACCTATTGTCTGTGGTCTTAAATGAAAGGGCTTTTTGAGGCGATTCTAGCAATATACCACATCATTACATTACAGCAATTGTTATACCACATCATTACGGATACCGTAGCCTCTAACCGTTTACAAACTCCAAAACAGTCACATGTGCGCTGCCGACGCTTTGAGCACTGACTGGGCTGAGAATTCAATATGTTGACAAGAAGAAGCAAATGCTGGGCCTTTACTATCAACGCAGCACGTCGGATGCCAATGTCATGGTGTCTTTATTCACCACTAGGAAGACGACACCACAGAGAGACTCATTGCCGAGACCCGTGATAGTAGAGTAAATAAATAAATTAAGATTATAGGACATTTTACATAAATCGAACTAGTCCCATAATAAGGCTTGTGTTATGGGTACTAGACGACGATATATTTAATAGATAAACATACTTAAATACATAGGAAACATCCAAGACTCTGGAACAATATTCGTGGTAAATGCACAAATAATGCCCTGACCGGGATTCAAACCCGGGACATCCGGCTTTGTAGGCAGGGTCAGTACCAACTAAGCTAAAGCGGTCGTCAAAATCTAAGTCTCAGGAACAAATATTTTTGCTTACCACATAAAAAAATGCCCTTACCGTTTCGTAGGTTAAACAGACCAATCGGCAGAGTAGGCCTCTCCCCTCATTGCTGAGGCTTGTAACAGTAAAGTGATAGTAAAGTAGGCCCTCCGTATTGCTAAGCGACATGCGACGCGTGGAGCCTACTACGTTAGAATTCGCGCGAACATAAACCCATGGTGTCGCTTAGAAGTGTTCACGTACAAGCGTTATCGTTTTCATAGTATGTATGTAAGCACTTTATTGTACACAATAACAGGTTAAAGCATATACATCAAGTTTAAGGAGAAACTCCTTGTGCGTGTTCTATCGCTTGCACATGTATTCTGCTCCGAAGAACGCACATGCTCATGTGCGATGCGCTAGAGCGGGATAGCGTGGTTATCAAACAACGATTTAGTAAAATAGAAAACTTTCTTTATCAAAGTACTATTAACTATTAATTATTCTATACACGCGTCGTCCACCTATATGTTATGATGTAGAGAGAGACAAACCTTTCGGGGGTTTTTAGGTGAGTGAAGGCAGGCCCTAGCAATGGCTCAGTGACCACAGTGGCGGAGACGCCTCCCGGCGGCGTGAACTCGCTCTGCCCGGGGTCAAAGTCCACAACTAACACAGGCCCGCGCGCCAGTAGCCGGTTCACGTAGTAGCGGAGGAACGAGCTCTTCCCGGAGCCCTTTCCACCGCATACGATTCCCCTGCTTTGGTTTTCTGAAAGTTTTGGAACCGTTAGGCTTCATTTACGCAAGCGCGTAGTCATCGCTCAACGATTAGGGCTTGTAGACGCGCTCTTAAGTAGCGCAGCTGCAGCGCGACTAAATATGTATGGATACAAGTCGACTGCAGCGCGACTTAGAAGCGATACAAGTCGACTGCAGCGCGACTTAGAAGCGCTACAGTCGCGCGACTGAAACGCCTATGTGCAAGCACTCTAAGTGAGAAGTGAAAATTAGAATATAATTTTAACAGAAAGATAGGAGAGTCCCTACAGCTCTTTATTATATTTTTTGAAAAAAAAAACATGATCATTTAAGCAAAATTAATTGTACCATATAACTCTTCTTGAGTTCCATGCTGGAGAGTCAGACAATCAACCATATCATAATAATTATACAATTCAGTACAGTTTAAGAAAAAACTATAAAAACTATACAATAGGCAACTATATAATGTAAACTACAGATTGTTAATAAAAGCTTTATGATTATTATTATAACTCTTGTTATGTAAATCGGAAGTAACTATATTCAATGTCATAGGCGCAGGCTGCAATTTATGTCTTTGTTTTATGGACATAACATGTTAGGAGGAGCAAGAAATAGTTATTTTAGTTCCCAACTAAAATAATTATTTCTTTAACTGTTTTATTAAATATGTGCTTTGGAATGAAAAGGATTGACACCTTCACATCAATAAAGTGGCATAGTTATTAATTTCTCAACAACACATAGCCTATGTATTTCTGTCTGTCTCTGTGGATGCTGTATTTTTTTCTTATATATCTCTGTAATCAGTTTGTACTATATTCAAATTGGTTGAGAGCTTTATAAAAATTTTGTATGGCATAAAAAGTTGTTTTGTGTAAGGCATCGAAAGTCTTGCCATTAACAAAAAAATTATCTTACTGTAACCATGTTGCAAAGCTTGGCTCCAACAAGGATTTTCTTCAAAACTCTTCCAAGGTTTCATCAGATACAGAGAGCATCCCAGGGATTCTGATGCTTTTCGGAAGCAGCCATCAACATTCTTACTGGTCTTAGAAAACAGATCTGTTACAGTGCAGTTGTTTTCAATAAACTGGGCCACTCTGTCATTCAGAGGCTGTAATTGTACAACACTATCATGAGCCCCAAGTGTGGTGACTATTTCCTCCGTAGCTGCTACGGATAGACCCAATCCCGTCAGCTTTGCAAATAAACCATAAAAACCATTCTCATGATCTAGTGTTCTTAAGTATTGAGCACAGTTATAATTTGGTGCATAAACATTATAAGTCTTATCTTGTAAAGTGTAGCCGCCAATTTCTACAAGACCACCCAATGAAGTTACTCTCACTTTCCCATGGATATATATTTCAGCAGGATGCCTTAGAACTAGTATACAGCACTTTTTCCCATAGTATATATTTACTGGGTTGACGAAATTGGTATCCATAGACTCTGATGAAGTCTCTCTTTGGAATGTTTGCTCGGATTGTATAGTGTCATCATAGCCAAATGAACTCTCTTCGACTGGTATGTCAGAGGTCTCTAAATCTGTGACATCTGGCACACTATCAACCTCACTACCCAGTTCAGGCAATAAGCTGTCATTGGCATTGTTCACCATGCTGTCATCAAATTCATCAGTTGGGATTGGGAATATACCAGACTTGTTAGTAGCAAATAAATTTTGAGCCTCTGATGGCAAGTTCCTAACAGTTGGATATGTGTAGTCTCCGAGTACATCACTCAGGCTCTGATGCGGCATATCCATAGCTGTTATAGAAACAAATGAAGGTGATACAACATTTGTATAGTTTATGCTGTTTTCTGAAGGGCTTTCTGATCCATTATCAGAAGGCAACTCAACACTTGAGTAGTCACTTTCTATTTGATCTTCACTGTTATCTGATTCAGGAATTTGATCTAATTTCCTTTTCCTGTCTTCTTTTGATTTAGGATTCTCTTTTAACTTTAATTTGGCAAGTATTTCTGCAGCTAAACAACCATCATAATCAAACGGCTCACTTACACTAGACTCTACTTCCGATGCTGAATCTACAGTGGTACTTGACATTGAGAAATGATCCTCACTCTCATTGGTTTCATTAATAATAGAAGTTTCAGAGAGACTTTCAATATCATCATTTACATCAGAAAGAGACACATCACTAGTCTTTGGCAAACTAGCATTCTCAAAGCTACTATCCAGGTTTTCAGTCTTTTGTGATTGACCATCAACAGAATCATCTAAGCTGGTGTTTATAGAATCCCTTACACTGCCAGGACCTACAAAAGAAATCCTCTGTCGCGTGCTGTTGCCTTCGCTACTGGACACGGTCAGGTTGAGGTCAGAAAATCCACTAACAGATGTTGAATCATCTTCATTTTCAACATTCGCGGCATCCCGAATTAGTCTATTGTCGTTTTGTTTGTACCCGTACAACATTTGCTTTAGCTGTTTCTTCATATTGTCGTCAGTGTTGTGATTACGTTTTACATGCGCTTTTTCGAAAAACTCCATACCTGCAAAACAATATGTTTAGACAACGTGTTCGATACGAATATATGTTGTGTTGAATGAAAGACTTTGATTTAGGTCTTACAAATCTACCAATTAGCCACTTTCTATTGAAAATTCCCTTCAAATATAAACTTTTATCACTACCTACAAGTCTACTAACTTAACAAACGCGGTTAGTTTTGATATGATAAGAAAATGTCACAATGTGATGTCCATATGTCAACTGTCAATAAATTTTAGTCCAAATTGAGCCTGTGTGTCTGTAACCAGCGGGCGTATGATGATTGCCATTTTATCACTTATCGTCGTGAATAAGACACCCGTCACTCTTGCACTCGCATACTTGTCAGAACGTGACGAATGTCTTATCCAAGACGATAATTAATAAAATGGCAACCATCATAGGCCCGCTGAGCGGCTACCGGGAAACGAAAACGAACGTAGTTTGTGAATATGTCTTTTGTGTTTGCAAATTTGAGTGACAGAGAGGGAGATACACGAACTTTGTTTTCGATTCGCGGTGGCAGCTCTGTAATAGAAAATTTAAATCGGTGCAAGCCTATGGCTCCAATTCGGACTTCAAACTATTTAAGTACTGTGTACGTATGCTTCCAAAACCTGTTCCAAAACATATATTATGGGGCCATCTACCGGTGAGTAGATACACTACTTACGCGACTACTGGCTCGTATTTTTTGACCGCCAAAGATAGCAAATCACGCCAACGTAATCGTCCGTTCAAAAACCCCTTCCTCCACGTTCGTAACTAAGATTTCATAAGGAAGTTTTTTTTTCAGTTTTATAGTTTAATAAATCCATTAATAGAAGGTTCCCTGGTTATCAAAAAGAAAAGTCTCAAATAACAGTGAAAAAAAATACTTTATTTATAACAAGTTCCCTAGCAAGTGGAAATCCGTGATCTCTGCCTACCCCTCTGAGAAACAGGCGTGATTATATGTATGTACGTATGAAATTTGGTTACGAACCTGGACGAAACGAAGGCTTCAAAAACTATGAAATACTACTTCTATCTAGAACCCTTTATGTTTGGCATTGTTTTATTTTATTACTTAGCTTTTGTTTATTTTATGGCTCTGGCGTCAGAGCGACGGCGTACTACTTTGCCACCTGGCGGTTCCATTAACACATGTGTCATAGGTTCAAATACGGTTTCACTCCCCTCGTTTTCTAATCCCAAGCAGATAATGTTACAAAAGGAAAAGAAAATAATAGTTTTTAAAGACGTATATTTTTATATAACCAATACTCCTGACATCGCGAGAGATAAATACATTCCATGATTCGTATTCACATACAATACAGTCCATACGAATGTTATGTTACTACATGAGCCGCTGACGGAAGCACTGTTCAATTGCTTCCGTAAGCCGCCTCCAACTCTAGATTGTGTTCCGAGCCAGTTGATTTCTTGTACCGCAGCACAACCTAGGGCTCATTTACACTAGTTTAAGACGACTGGGTGAAAGTGGCGAGGAAGTCGGTGACGATCTTCTTGAGGGAGGCGTCAGACTCGGGCGTGATCTGGCCGTCCTTGGCAATGGTGGCGAGGAGACCCTGGTGGCTGGTCTTGATGTGCGCGGTGAACTCCTTCTCGAAGGCGGTGATCTTGGTGGGGTCCAGCTTGTCGAGGTGTCCGCGGACACCGCAGTAGATGATGGCGACCTGAGAAAAACAGTCATTATTAGTTACTCTAGAAATCACATGCAACTTTATAACGATTCCATGATTTGTTGCTACTTCAGCAGTAATAAAACCCTGTCTTATTTTATGACATGAAATTAATTGATAACCATGAACAGCTAATGTGGGAGATAAGTATCGTAAGTAGTGGTACTTCATAACTTATCAGCGTATTAAAGCTCTTTAATGTACACTGTCTGTGTATCCCAAAGCACTGGCAAACAGAGACAATATTTTACATCATCCAACCCAAATTTTAATTTTAGCCGACTTATTCCGCCATCGCAAAATAAATCGTGTATAAAACAATAAATTTTACTCTGTCTACAGCTATATTCTACTTTACCTGCTCCTCAATAGCCATGGGCACGTACTGGCCCTGCTTGAGCAGCTCAGTAAGACGCATGCCACGGTTGAGCAGTTGCTGGGTGGCGGCATCCAAGTCGGAACCGAACTGGGCGAAAGCGGCGACCTCACGGTACTGCGCCAACTCCAGCTTCATGGAGCCGGCCACCTGGAACCAGAATAATGCCAATCAAATTGCTATTCTTCTGATGAGCGCATAACATAAGCAACCGGATTTGCACTTGGCCCCGTCCAGATTAGCTGTGTCTACAGTTACAGTCTCAAGTGTATCTTTAGTTACATAGTATGATTACGCGTCTGTGAATTACGACTATGAAATGTAGGAATGTGGTTTCAAACCTTAAAACCTAAACCTTGAAATATAAATCTTTATAAAACTATATATTTCTATCAATTGTTAAACTATTACTGGAGCTTGGCTCAATAAAACAAATGTCCTCACTGACCTGCTTCATAGCCTTGGTCTGGGCGGCGGAGCCGACACGCGACACAGACAGACCGACGTTGATGGCGGGCCGGATGCCCTTGTAGAACAGCTCAGTCTCCAAGAAGATCTGGCCGTCAGTGATGGAGATCACGTTGGTGGGAATGTAGGCAGACACGTCACCGGCCTGGGTCTCGATCACGGGGAGAGCGGTCAGGGAGCCGCCGCCCATCTTGTCGGACCTATCATCAACAAAAATATGTAGTCTATAAGGCATTTCTATTCAAATGAGTAGTAAAGGTGTCAAGTTTCTATAAATCCATCATGTTCATATTCTTATAGAATTTTTCATCACTCATCAGCCTTAAGACTTCAATTATTCTTTATTGATACAAAAAGGTTGCTTTAAGTCCCATAGAAATTTGGTAAAGATCTGATGATGAGACCCCCAAACCCTTTATATGCAAATGTAAAAATTATCCCATAAAAAACATTCCATGTAAAAAAGAGGCCAATTCGAAAAGTTGTGAGATATTTCGTAGTGCCAAGTCTCAGGCATACTTATTATTCTTTATTTGCTAGCTAAATAAAATTCTTCAACTTGGCAATCACACAACTTTCTTGCATTTATGGATTTATGCATACCTAAAACTATGTAGTATTGTGTGATTGCAAAGTCGCAAATTTTTATTTAGCTAGCAAATAAAGAATAATAAGAATGCCTGAGACGTGGTACTACGAAATATCTCATGACTTTTTAGTGGAAGAGTTTCGACTTGGCCTCTTTTTTAACTGACTTCAAAAAAAAGGAGGAGGTTCTCAATTCGGTGGAATATATTTTTTTACATGGAAAGTTTTTTGTGGGATCTCACTTCTTTTTGTAGGTTATTGTGTTATCAATACATACAAATTATGAATGCAGTCCCATTCTTGCTCTTGAATTTTTATGTCCCATTCATTGCAAATGTAACTTTGTAATGTGATGTTATAGCCTAAAGCCTTCCTCGATAAATGGACTATCCAACACAAAAATATTTTTTCAATTCGAACCAGTAGTTCCTGAGATTAGCGTGTTCAAACAAACAAACAAACCTCTTCAGCTTTATAATATTAGTATAGATACAGGGTGATTTTGGGGTCGTGATCATGAATCAGTTTTTCAAACTTGGTATCTGTTAGCCATTTCGAAAAAAATGTAGTCTCTTTGACGGATAGTACGGAGAGTTGAGAGTGGGGTAGGGTAATCAAGTTAGACGTAGTAGTCCAATTTGAAAAATAAAATAAAATTGAGTTATAAACTTTCATACCCGCTGTGATGTAGTCTACTTTGAATTGTTGACCATGTACAATCATTCCGGATCACGACCATAAAATCGCCCTGTATAACGGCGAAGTTTAGAAGGTACACTTACATCTTAGCGGCACGCTCGAGCAGACGCGAGTGGAGGTAGAACACATCACCGGGGTAGGCCTCACGACCGGGGGGACGACGCAGCAGCAGCGACATCTGGCGGTAGGCGACGGCCTGCTTGGACAGATCGTCGTAGATGATGAGCGCGTGCTTGCCGTTGTCGCGGAAGAACTCGCCCATGGCGCAGCCGGAGTAGGGCGCCAGGTACTGCAGGGGGGCGGCGTCGGAGGCCGTGGCGGACACGATGATGGTGTAGTTGATGGCACCTGCACGTCAACACGCACTCTAGTTTTAGATCGTTCGAACATTTAAGAAGCGCTTACTTTATCTATGCCATAGAAAAAACACAAGAGCATTGAAGAGCTTGATCATGATCACTTAATTTAGGAGATATATTAGTTTAAATTCTATTTTGTACAAATTTGTCACAACATTGTATTTTTATACTATACTCAAGAATTTCTTTCTAATGCAAAACTGCAATCACTCACCAATGCAGTTACTGAGATATCCACATAACATCTTTCAATCACTTCCCTCTTGCCATAAGGAACTTTGCTCAAAGCACTGTTGGTTGATGATGACTAAACCAGAGCATCATATCCTTTAAGGTTTTATAAAACCTGCCTGCTGTGAATGCCGTAATCAGCGATGGACTTTGCCATGTTGACTTACCAGCATCAGTCAAACGCTTGACAATCTGCGCGACAGTGGACCTCTTCTGTCCAATGGCGACGTAAATGCAGTACAACTTCTTCTTCTCATCCTCGCCCTTGTTGAAGCGCTGCTGGTTGATGATGGTGTCGATGGCCAGGGCGGTCTTGCCGGTCTGACGATCGCCAATGATCAGCTCACGCTGCCCACGACCGATCGGCACCAGGGAGTCCACAGCCTTGATGCCTGGAATTCAATTCTTATTATTATTACTTATTAATCAGGCAGGCAGTTGAACCACTGATGATGCCTGTATCTAGCGATATGTAATGTGGTTTATTTGGTATCATTGCACAGTTGAAATTGAAATGTGCTTGTCTAGTTTGTTTTTGAACTGGTTGACATTGAGCGCTGAAATGATATCCTCTGGGAGAGAGAATTAAGTATGAATTGTTATTAATACCCTAGTAAATGCTATACAATTATTATTTTATGAATAGTCTATAACACCAGTTTTGAACTGACTAGAAAATCATAAAAAAATATGGAGCTTCTTAGCGTAAATTTTTTAGCCATTATGCTAGACGTAATGTTGCATATAGAGGTCTGCAGACTAAAGACCCTCATGTAGGTACAGAAGAAATTGGATAAATCAATAACTACTGACCTAGTAAATTAAATAGGTCAACAGTTTTTTTACGTATTATGCAACATTGCAGTTCCAAAAGTTTAATTCACTGTTTCTGATTTTCAGTTGTTTATCAAGAGGCTAGTCAGAAGCTTGGCAAGCTTGCAGGGTCCAGTTTGACTAATGTATACACATCTTTCACTTGCGAGAAATACATTGTACTGACATAACAGCTATTGCATCTAATAGACTAAAACCGCGTCTACATTCGACCGCGGCAGCTGTACGGTCACGGACTTTAATTGTTGAGCCATTACAGCTCACTGTATACTGGACACTATAGCTAACTATGATGATGCCCAGCTCTAAATGGCTTAACAATTAAGTCTGTGAGTGTACAAAATCTCGAAATCATAGCATTTGGCCTTTTTTACTGTAATTTTGATGTGATAATGATAACTCACCGGTCTGCATAGGCTCGCGCACAGACACACGGGGGATGATACCCGGGGCCTTGACACCGACTCGCTGCCTGTTCTTGGTGTCAATGGCTCCCTTGCCGTCGATGGCGTTTCCCAGGGCGTCAACGACGCGGCCAAGCAACTGCTCGCCGACGGGCACGTCCACGATGGCGCCGGTACGCTTCACGATGTCGCCCTCCTTGATCAGCTTGTCGTTACCAAATACTACCACACCGACGTTGTCAGGCTCCAAGTTGAGGGCCATACCCTGGGGAATTGGTGCTGTTTAATAGGGGTGGTGGAAGAGGTAGAAAGATGCGTAGGTTGGATGATGACATTAAACTGAACTTAGCAATTCTAAATTCAAATTTTTTGTAACACAAACACTTATTTCAAGAGCATATTATATTATAAGGTAAATGATTAACATCATGGATAGGGATGTTTGGCAGTGATGGTGTCCTGCACGGCTAATCAACATTGTTATTCTGTAGTAGCTGACACTGTAATTTTATATTTAACAATACAATGTATATTGTTTTGAAAAAATGACATCTCGCGCTGGTTCTGGCTGAGGTTTATTTTTCCGAACCAGTGATAGTTTTAACGTTCATAGGTGCATGTAATATGCCCAATTTGAAGAATAAATGACTTTTAAGTAACAATCAAATTTGTAAGAGATAAGGAGCATTTGACCTTGACTAACAAGCTTAGACTTTTGTAGTGCTTTAAAGAGTTTGCTTCAATTAGACCTATGATTTTAAGATCAATTGACATAATGATGTGTACCCAAACCTAATAAATTCAAAGATAAGGAGGAAGCTAATCAAATTTAAGTCTATGTCAAACATACAGGGTGGCATAGTCATAACTGACCTGACAATAATGCAACCAAAATCGAAAGCTTAATTAATATTATTTGTGTAATATTTGTTTGTATTTATTTATTTCTTTTAATATACACTTTTTTATTCGCATTCATATAATACTGGTTGCATGTATAGTCTCTGGCACCATGCCAAAGGGTAGGGCAGCACTGATTTAGCTTTTCATGAAAAAAAAACTGGAATTTATTTGTTTCCTTTAAAAATGACGACTATGATTTTAGGCCAAATTTATGAAATTTTATCTCAAACTTGGAAAATAAGTTTTCATGATTCATGAGGAATTTAGAGATGCAGAATTTAACTATTAATACACAAGAACCTTGTAGCCTTCTGTAACTTGCTTTGCTTAGTTTTAGACTAGGTCAATTTGTGTAAGATAACCTACTTATATTATAAATATTATTCTGTGTGATTGTACAGTCACAATGTCATGGTGTTGCACATTTAAATATTTATAAGCTCTATGAAGTATATAATAATAATAAGCCTTTTATTTCAGATATTTTACAGTATGCAACAGTATTCTATAATCTCACACTTCTTTTCCTTCTGTATGTCTGCTTGCCAATTGGCAAAGGCTTCCTCCAACCTTCTCCGTTCTTTTCTGTCTTGAGCTACACTGCTCCAGGTTTTTCCAGCCATGTGACGTATGTCATCGTCCAACCTTTTTAAAGGTCTGCCTCTTTTCCGTTTGCCTTCCCTGGGGTGAAGGCAAACGGAACGGTGGGGTGGGATGGAGTATAGACATTAAATTTGATGAAATCTTAACTAGGATCATACTAGTTATTGAATTGTTTATCAAAAGCATTTTCAAATACTGTATTTCTAAGAACATGTATACCAACCTTAAGACCAGAGGAGAATTCCACCATCTCCTCGGCCTGGATGTTCTTGAGGCCATACACACGGGCAATACCGTCACCAATGCTCAGCACACGGCCAGTCTCTTCCAAGTCGGCCTGAAGATATAATATAACTGATTAAAATACAAATTCCCTTATACATAATTCTCACCAAATATCAGCAGACAACTTAAATAGCTATGATTTAAAAGAAAAGTCTCTAAATGTCTTAGATATCTTTATCTAAAAACTAGAATTTTACACGATTTCGAAATTAAACGAACACAAAACTTGTCCTTCAAAAACTACTTTGTTATCTTAACCTAAACTGTTTATGTAACCATTTACCTTAGGTGCAGCACCGAGGATTCTCTCCTCCAGGATGGTGGAGATTTCGGCAGCCCGCTGCGTGCATGAGACATGGAGCTTGCGCGCCGCCACGGACACGGCGGGGACGGCGACCTTCGAAACCTGCCGCAACCATAACCAAACCGTAAACCACTATTTCACACATAAAACACTCTCATAACACTTTAATAAAGGTTACCGTCACGCATTATAATGTTCCACTAATTAGATAACCACTATCCATTGACATTTCCTATAGAATACCGCCGTCCTGCAGTATCGCCCTCTATTACATAACACGAATCATACGCGAAAATTAACATGATACTAAACATAAAGTGAGAATAATTTTAAGCAATATCACTACACTGAACAACTGTAAACGCTATTCCACTGAAATAACTTGCACCAAATAGCAATTTACGTGATTTACCAAGTTATATCGCAGGCTATCATGTCACCGGTTAGGACATTCAGACATCAAAACTTTAAATTAGCTATGAAAGATCGCATACCTGTGTCGCGGCATTAGGGATACGCCTGGCCACCGAAGAGGCCAAACGAGCGGAGATCAGCGACATTTTTCACAAATTCTTATTACACTGGTGGATAGAAGGGCCGTGTGGTTCTCCGCTCGTTTCTTCGTTGGTGCTAATCCGGAAATGACATAATCGATCCTTGTCTGTGGTCTGTCGATGAAAATGTAGGTCGTTCACAAACTGTCATAAATACAGCTTAGGAATGGTTTATAGAAACTAATAAATAATTTACAAAATTTGAAATCCAAAACGTAATTGCTTTTTTAGTTATTTTACTCAACAGTTTGTTTTAATTTTGAACTTGATCTTACATGTATTAATGAGTGATTTACAAACTATTGGCTGAATAATACTGTATAGTTTAGCTTCAGAACGTGCCACAAAGCGGATATAGAAGTTTTAATGACAATAAATAAAAAAAAATCCTTATTTATCAAAATGTTACTCCAATAATTTAAAAATAATTGGGAAGTATTTACAATTAAGGACATATTCTAAATATTCAGTTTGTAAAACCATGTAAAACTATTGCTGATTAAAGTTGCACCATTGCCAAATTAGTAAAACGAATTTTAAAAAAGTAAGACGTCATGTGTTATTATAATTTTGCTAGCTGTCAAACGAAATCGCCTAGTTTTTAGCCTTTTTTTTAAATGTTTTTCCAGTGATAACAATAGATTTGTTATTCTTGTATAATGTAAATCGTAACCAATGAATTCTTCTTACATTAGATGTGATGGCTATATTTGAGAAAGCGTCTCATTCGAAAGTTACATTAGATGACACAGAAAAACTTATTTGTATCATAGAAAATGCACAAAATATCAACAAGCACACTGTAAGTAATATTCGTTGTGAAATATTTCACGGTTTGTTGGATTACATAGGCCATTGTCTTGTTGAGTTATTGCTTAATTACGATATTATAATTCTTATAGGAATACAGATTACAAGTGCAAAGAGGGCCCAGCAAAGAGATCAAATGGACGGTATCTCGGCGCTACCGGGACTTCGCTGCGCTGCATTCAGTTCTGCAGCAAGCTAACATCGATTTACCATTGCCACCAAAGAAACTTATTGGGAACATGCAACCATCTTTTATTGCTGAAAGGCAAATAGCCTTACAGGTACACTAAACTGAGTGTAAATGAATGTCACAATCTGCTAAACAAATGCTAATGTACCGTATATTTTTAGGAATACATAAATGAAGTGCTGAAACATCCTATTTTAGCATTATCATTACCAGTGAGGAGTTTTCTGGACCCGAATAATTATTTATTAAATATTGCAGGTAACTTTGGTTTCGTTGATTATTACATACCTATATGCTGTATGCGGATTTAAAATAAGTTTATCTCACTAGGAAAATTCATTTTACTGTAACAGAATGCTATTTTTCAGAGCAAGCATTGCAAACAGTGTCCATAGCTCTGCGGGGCGACGGGCAGTTTGAATTAAAAGGGCCTCTAGCTGATATCGGCTGGAGAGTTAGGAAACACTATTTTTTGGTGAGTATTAGAACATAATCAATAATTGAAGTCTTAGTTTTGGTTTGTGTGAATACATTTGAGCCCTTACAGTGTTAATCACTTAGTATGGCTTCTTTCATATTCACAAGAGTCAAAATCAATATTCTGTGAGGGAATTCATGTTAATCATCACATCATAAGTATGATTGATCCTAAGCCCTTGAAACAATTATTGTGTCACAGAAACCACTTGAGTCTTGTGTTTATATTTAGGCATATTTCCTATGAATGAGTGTGACATGTGTTGTGAGAAAGGAAGTTATAAACTAACTCCCACTCTAATGTTTTACAGCTTACTGTTTTGCATTCTGGTTTGCTAATATGTTGGAACACTGCCAAATTAACAGTTTAATTCATTGGCCATAGGTGAATCAAACTACACTCAGAAATGTTATACATATTTACTGCTTATTGATTATACATGCTTACAGATGTTTCATAATAAATACAATCATGATTTATCTAATTTCTCTAAATGTTCTTTTGATAATCAGAGGCATATTTAAAGATTTGGTGCCCTGGGCCAGTTACTTAGCTTTGCCGCCGTGACGATTGAAGTGACGATAAAGTATTTTATTTAAGAAAAGAAAAGAGCAATGGGTATTTATGTACGGCTTCACCGCCCCCCGCAGCTTGCTGCCCCGGCCATGGCCCCCTTGGCGCTAGGGTAAATACGCCCCTGTTTATAAAAGTTATTTCCATGAAATTAATTTTCTTAAATATAAATTAACTGATTAAGGACAACACCATGTCGTTATTTGATATCTCTAACTCTAATGGCCTTACAAACTAAATAGTCAGAATTATTTGCAATGTCTTGTTAAAACAGGGTACTGCATCAAACGGTAAAGATAAGTTTTCATTGAAAAGTATTTTTATAGCACTATCTTTGTTGTGATTCACAGCAAAAAATATTTAAATTCAGTTGCAAAGTTATCAAGTCAATGATTATTATGTTTACGACTTTTCGTGTGCAGTTCATTGTGCTCTGTCAGTATTGCAAACATCATAGAACAGTGATTAAAAATATCTGAACCATTAGTCACATAGACAATAACTATAATAAGAACGCCAACAAAAAAGAAAGAAAAAAAAAGAAGAAAGAAAAAAAGAAAGAAGTGTTGGCGGTTTGAACGCCAACAGGCAGTTGGGCGACGAGCGGGAGCTCTTACATTTAAGTGGGTGCATTGTACTTATGGGCGCTAGGGCTTGCAATATCAAATAATTTTTCAATTTCGGAACTGTTTTCGATATTGGGCTCCGATTCCGGAATTGGGTTTCTCCTTTATAGAAATAGCCTTTATTCATGCTTAATTAGGTACATATATTAATTAATATTTGTTTTCAAAATATATTTATACATGCAATAATTCAATTGGATATACAAATTTATCTATAACTTTGTTACTATTTAAATTTATTAATAGTTTATATATGATTAAAGCCCCAAAATCATTTTTTTTTCATTTTCAATCCTTAAAGCCCCATCGGGTACAAACTGCGAGATCTCGTGATTGGTTGAAGCCGCGAACGCCTGGCTAGCTGGACCGAGTCCAAATTTACCATCCAAACCCAAATTACAAAGGGCCTGGGACACCATAACTTCTGCCTCGACCTTAACGTCTCTGGTTAATGAGGCCTCAGGCAAAGAACGTGCAAGGCTCCTAGCAGTGTCAAGGCCTGAAGCTGGGAACTGGCTACACGCCTACCCCTCACCCAACACCGGTACCTTCATTGACCCTAACACCCTCCGCATCGCAGTTGGTCTCAGACTGGGGGCAGAGATCTGTGCAAACCATTGTTGCGCCTCTTGTGGGGCCGCCGTGGATCCCCTTGGCCATCACGGACTCGTCTGCTCTTCGGGCGCCGGCCGCCACTCCCGCCACGCTGCAATCAATGACATCCTAAGAAGGGCACTCATCAGTGCCAACGTCCCCGCGGTTCTGGAGCCTCAAATTATTGGGGACGATGGGAAGCGCCCTGATGGGATGACATTGATTCCATGGAGGATGGGTCGCGCGATGGTTTGGGACGCTACTTGCGCCGATACGCTGGCGGCGTCCTACCTTCCAGCGACCAGCAAAACGGCCGGGTGAGAGATTGAAGGTGGGCAAATATAGTTGTCTCGGCGCCCAATATGAGTTTATACCATTTGGCGTCGAGACACTCGGCCCGTGGGGCCGGAGCGCCCTTGGGCTCCACAAGGCGCTGAGCAAGCGCCTGCGGGAATCTACAGGTGACCCGAGGGCAGGCAGCTTTCTCGCGCAAAGGGTAGCAATCGCTATCCAGCGCGGGAATGCTGCCTGCGTTATGGGTACCCTACCAAGGGGTCCCGATTTTATGCAGCTTTTTTTTTAATTAAGTAGGTTTTAGTATAGGTTTTTGTTTTTATTAGGTTTAAATAGATTTTGTTTTGTTTGTGTTCTTGTATTGGACTATTTGTTTGTGTATATTTAATTTTATCAATAAATATACAATTATGTTTATATATAAGTATATATGTTGTTATTTATTTAATTATGCAAGGTGCGTTCAGCGCAAAAGGCCTCCCCCCAACCTTTCCCATTAAACTCTATCTTGAGCCGATCTCCACCAATATTTATCATGCTTTTTTAGTTCATCTCTCCATCTGACTCTCGGTCTGCCTCTCCTTCTTGTTATTTCTCTCGGTGTCCATTCTGTTAAAAGCTTTGTCCACCTATCATTTTGCATCCTGCACACATGAGCTGCCCATGCCCATTTTATTTTCTTAACTTTCCGATGACATCTTCTACTCCAGATTTTTCTCTTATTGTTGTGTTTGGAATTCTGTCTTTTTTAGTTACTTTTAGCATTGATTTCTCCATTGCTCTCTGGCATAGTCTAAGCTGGTCTGCTTGCTTTTCGGTCAGGCTCCAGGTCTGTGCCCCATATGTTAGGGTTGGTAAAACAGCAGAGTTGAAAGTATTGGTTTTAATTTTTATAGATAGGTCCGATTTCATTCTTAAATTTTAGTGCCCAATATTTCTTCCATGCTTTACTTATTCTGTGTTTTACCTCTTTGTCCGAGTTATCGCTGAAGGATGTCAGTCGCCCTAGGTAAACAAACTCCTGAACATATTCAATCAGACAACCTTCAAGTTTGATAGATACTTGTTCTCCATTTGTCATAATTTTGCACTTGTCCCTGTTCATTCTCAATCCGGCCTCACTACAGACCATGTTAAATTCCGTTATCATATTTTCAAGGGCTTTAGGATCTTCAGCAAAGATTATTACATCGTCTGCGAACCTGAGGTTGCTTAGGAACTTCCCATTGATGATTATCAATATAATGTACCTTAAATTATAATGATTATCATTTTATAGGCAATATATACTGCCTCCAAATAGGATACACTACTCTAATAATACATACAAAACAAACTTCTATTTTGAACTTCGCCTTGTGCATATACAAATATGAAGAAGAACATAAAACACATTTTCTAATTTATTTTTGACTGCATACATAAACAGCTTTCCGTGGGCGTCCTCTCGCCGCCCTGCTGCCCACTGGCGTCCAGACGGCGACCTAACCATCACCATCATAGGCCTCCCCCAAAAACTTACACAATGACCGGTCCTGCGCCACCCGCATCCAGTGGACACCCGCGACAAACTCACGTTTATCACATAGAAGTAGAACAAGGGTGCAAAACAATTCAATTTAAATCCCGATATGTTTGGTCAAATACGAGTAGATCATATTAGGTCTATTTGGTCTAATCACCTTAAAGGTGATTTTCAGATGTTTTATAAACAAATTGTGTGTTATGTATATACACGTTGGTGACTGTACAGTTGCCGTCAAATATACTCGTACCTGGCAGGGTTTTCAAAATGCGCGAACATGCATGCATGCATGTTTTCAGACACCTTTTAGATTACCTTGTATACACCTTGTTTACTCAGGTACTCATTAATGTACTGAATCACTTTGTTGTTATCAGGTGACTGACACTGAGACTAGAGCAAACTGTCTGTTGTCGTGGCAGAACTATGGGGCTGATAGGTATTTAAGTGATAAGGATCTGCAAGCAGCTTTTAAGAGTATAAGGAATGTAAATGTAAGTTGTTTATTTATATTTCGCTTTAATATCATAGTATAAGGCTGAATGTATGATAGCTAATTCAATATGTAAAGGTATGCTTGCTCAAGCACACTGTAAGTCTGTAACCATAGATGGTTTGGATGAAATTTCATACTATGATCGTGCGATATACTCATCACTACAGAAGTGAGACATTTAATACTAGGGTCATTGCAAACTAAGCACACTACTTATATATTTCTATATTTTCAATGAACTAGTAAGTAGGAAGTTTTTTTTGAAAACTTATGAAATATTCATTTAAAGGCCTTCTCTTTCAAGTTCTAGAATAAATTTAAATAAATTATAATATAATGTATCAATCATGCTTCACGTCGAACATGACCATAAAAGCTATCATGCTAGCAGGGAAATATACAAATAAAAGTTCATTTTAAATTGCAGCATCCACATATAGATAAAATATTAGCAATTCATAGTCTGGAATCAGGGGCCTATGTAGTAAGGAGGATACATGAAAATGGCAGCCTACGAGATATATTATATGGTACTGAATATACGAGAAATCATCTAGCCAAATACGGGAATCCTAAAATTAGGAAACCACTGACTGAAGGACAAATAGCACACTATGGATATCAAGTACTACAAGCGCTGAAGTTTTTACATGATAAGGGATTACCACATGGTATGTACATACGCTTGGCTTATCTATATCCGGTTATTGTTAACGATTAAAAAATTTGCGATGTTCTGGCAGCTATCTTACACATTTGATAGATAATTTAGATTTATTGACTAATATGTATCAATAATTTTTGATGCCGGTGATCAATCCACGAAAATTACAGGCGAATTTCCGTTAAATTACGTTTGAAAATCCATTATGATGTTGAGATTGTCAGGCTGCGATCTGGAAGCCAGCGGGACCGGTGCGGCGAGATTTGACATTTGAGCGGATTCAATGTATAGGCGCCGCCCGCTCCCCGCTGCCCGCTGGCTCCCAGACAGCGGCCTCAGAAGCAATGCTGGAAGCCCGTTGCGGCGTTAAATTCAATCATGGTTTCCCACTTACATTTATATATACACTAAATGGTTACACTACCTACCTCATACACTAAATGGTTTCCCATTACATGTTATCAATAGATTAGTAAATAAGCCAAAGCAAGCCAAAAGTATTATCAAAAAATCAATAATGTAATACAAGTCAAAACTAACAATAGCAGACTAAAAAAAAAAAATACTAGGCTTAGCACCACAATCTTAGAATATTAAGATTTAGCTAAGAAATTTAACTAAATGTGAAATATTAAAAAAAAGAAATTTGAAATAAACAGTTGAAATTTAAAATTTTTTTTTTTTTTATATATTGTGGACTCCATTTGTATATTTACCTGTCCAACTGTGATTGCACCATACATATAATTTTGATGCTATAGACATCTGAGCGTTGGCGACCTGGTGACCTGATACAGATTTCTCCTAGTTTAAGCACTAGTCTTCACCGCACAAGTTACGTAGTGAATTTATATTGTATTTAGCTTAGAGAACTTTCTGTGCATACCTACTCAATGTATACTTTGTGGTGGAGTTAATAAATATTTTTCATTTTCATACTTGATAGTGATAGCTGTACCGTAAAATGGGGTGAGTAGGGACAAAACTGACATTCAAACCTCGATAACATCTTATTTTTAGATATGCAAACTAAATGGTTTATATAATAATTGTTCCGGACTTTTGTATTTTAGTTTTTATTTTATTTTTGGTAGTTCCATTTCATAACTTTAATGATAAACAGGAAATCCCTCCTCACCCCGTAGTCCCTCGTAATTGGGGTGAGATGGGATTTCATACAAGGGTCATTTTGGAAGATTGTTGGATCGTTTTTTTTATTATGAGTATTAATATAGCTCATTACTTTTGTAGCAGTAGCCTTAAAATCCCATCTCACCCCCCTTTCATCCCTTCTCTCCCCATTCATAACCCAACTCTCCCCGCGAACCCTATTCACCCCATTTTACGGTACTGCGAATGCGTAGTTTTAGCTCGGATCCGAATACCCTTTGTCAAAGCTCCACGGCCTTTCAGGTCACCTCCACCCCGGCAACATAGCGATAGAGAACCAGAAGGTCCTTCTCATGGACATAGAGAACAGCCTCCTCGGTGTGTCGAGCCTCCACCGGCCGAGTCTAGTGGAGCTGAAGCGTGTGAGCTCGCCCGAGGCCGTGGACGTGTATAGCTTCGGCCGGACGCTGTACGAATTGGCGTTTGCTGAGCCGATGGCTGGTTACTACTGTGATGATTATCCGCATGGAATCTCAGCAGAGTTAGGTGAGTCTGTCAAATATCATAGACATGAACAGCATCATTGATGTGTTGAATCTCCACCGGCCGAGCCTAGGAGCTCAAGCGCGAGTGAATGTTTAAATCAGCCTATTGCACAATTCACACCAAACCGTTGTGGGCACCTTACTAATAACAATAATTTGATTTGACGAATGCGTCAGCTCTTTTTACTCCATATTGAATGAAACAATATCCGATTGCGTCCCACCGAAAGTAGCTTCATATAATCGTAAAAACTACCCTTATTGGTTTACAGCAGAACTTATCTACCTGAATGACTTAAAAAACCGTCACCACAAAACATATAAACAAACCGGAAATCAACTTTACTATGCATTATTTTCCTACTACAGAAAACTTGTACTTGCCAAGTCTCAAGAATTCCTGAAATCTTACATTAAGACGCTCCAATTCAATATAGTAAAAGATCCATCTTCGTTCTGGTCATTTGTAAAGCAAAATAGAAAATCTCATCAACCTTCCACTTTTGGTAATTTGTCATCACAAAAAGTAGCTGATTCGTTTGCTGATTTATTTAAAAATGCTTACTTGCCGACACCTCCAACGTTAGACGTATTGGCCGCTTGTACTTCCGCTACATCCATTGGTATCCACGAAACCCACCGTAATATTACTATTGATTGTATTAGTGAAGATGATGTCCGGAAAGCTATAAGTCGCTTGTCATCAAAGCATACACAAGGCCCTGACGGTATCCCTCAGTTTTTGATAAAAGACTGTCGGGAAGTGTTTGTGCAACCCCTACATTTAATCCTGAATCTTTCTCTGCAATCAAAATTATTTCCGTCTTTCTGGAAAACGACAAAAGTAATACCAATCCACAAATCTGGTTTAAAAAGTGACATTAAAAACTACAGGCCAATCGCAATACTATCTATATTTGGAAAGGTTTTTGAAAGTGTTCTCTACTCTCGCATATACCAACAGCTTAAGGGTTGGTTTTGTGATGAGCAGCATGGCTTCTTACCAAAACGATCAACTTCGTCCAACCTTTTAAACGCATCAACTCTAATCGCCAATAGTCTGGATAATAGGTCACAAGTCGATGTAGCCTATTTTGATTACAGGAAAGCGTTCGACAGAGTTAATAATGACACCCTACTGAAAAAACTGGCTATAGCCGGACTGTCTCATTCGCTATTAACGTTATTGGCTACCTACTTATCAGGAAGGCAACAGTATGTCGAGTACGGTCAATGCATGTCTAGTTTGTATCCAGTTTTTTTCAGGAATAGAACAAGGCAGTAACCTTGGTCCACTCCTATTTCTTATTCTAATTAATGACTTGCCAGCATCCATTAAGCACTCGACCTGCTTAATGTTTGCTGATGATCTAAAATTAGCAAAACCTGTTAACAACCGTCTCGACTGTGCCAAGTTACAAGAAGATATCAACAGTGTTTGTGAATGGAGTGCCCGAAATCAATTATCCCTCAATGAGGATAAATGTTCAATAATGTCGTACACCCGTGCACACCACCGCTTACACTATGATTACAAGATAGACAACAACCCTCTTACGCAAGTCTCATCTGTCAGAGATCTCGGCACTTTGTTTGATCCACACCTCACTATTAACGACCATATTATCCGCACTTGCACTGCTGCAAAAAAATGCTTGGGTTTTGTAATCCGCCAATCCAGATATTTCAACTCACAAAAGGCCCTTAGTGTATTATTTAATTCGTACGTTCGAAGCAGACTCGAAACTAATGCTATTATATGGAGCCCACACGAACAGCAGTACATTCTCTTATTAGAAAGAGTACAAAAATGTTTTGTTCGCTTCCTTTTCCTCAAACTCTACGGGTACTCCCCTCGTCTTTACCCCACTCTGTACGTTTTGGGGATGGTAAACTATACGTCTCTTGAAACCCGTAGGAATCTATTCTTAATAAAATATTTATTTCACTTACTGCGAGGCCAAATCAGTAACCATTCGTTACTAGTTTTTATCCCACTCTGCGTGCCCTCTGTCACAGGTATTCAGCTCCGTCGCCGGCGCGCACTGTTCGCTGTCCCGCCGGCACGGACCCAAGCCCTTTCTTACTCTTCACTACACCAAGCACTTGCTCTCCTGCATGGTATACTAGACAGTGACAGCGACCTAGACTTATTCTACACCTCTGAATCTCGTTTTCTCGCTACATCTTACCGGTACTTGGAGTCTATTTCTACTCCAAGTTCTATCAATATGGAATAGACTTACTTTTTAAGACCACTTAGTTCATTGTATAATATAATAATTATTATGTTAGCAATAACACCCTACGCAATGTTATCTTTGTAATAATTTTATATTTTCCTCTCCAGTTAGCACGTGTAGCTTGACTGTAGTGTTAATTTTATGGAATAAATAAATAAATAAAATAAATAAATAATAAGGCATTTATTCAAAGTTTGTACACCTACATGGCAATTTACAGGAACTTATATAGTATGGCACAACGAAAAGTATACAAAAACAATTGGAAAGGTAGGTAGCTCAGTTTGTGTCTGTACCAAGAGACCACCAAGGACTCAACATACGCTACGCGAGACTAGACTAGAATCAAAAGAACCTTCTATACAGACGTTAGATTGCGTATTTCAACTGCGCCTCCATTTATCAAAATTTGACTGTAAGGTGCGCGCCTACACCAGCCGTTTGGTGTAAATCGTACATATAAGTCTATGATCTTATGTCATCATTTGATATTTTTCATGAGTAAGCCTAACAATGTTTAAAATTTCAGAGTCAGTGCTCCATCTCTGCATATCGAGCACGGCGTGCAAGAACGCTCGCGCCTCCGGCGCCCTAGAGCCGTTACTGCGGCACCCCTTCTTCACGCGAGCCACCCTCAACGGCGCCAGGCTGGAGTCTCAGCACCTGAAGTTCCCGCTGCCGCTAAAGGAAGAGCTACGGCGGGCCGCCGACGCGGTCGAGGCTCGCCTCAAAGCGGACCAGAAGTTGGTGCGTAATGTAACGATCGATAATAAATTATGGATAGTTTTTTCCGAATATCATTATTTCATTAATATTTTTATTTTGAAATTATGTGTAATAGGCTATTATGCTAATGCTAATATTTGCATGCCATTTAAGGCTGAATACTAGCATCTAGGTCTGGAACCCATCGTACCAAGTACATATCAATAGTTTGGGGAGAGTTCAGCGCTCATACACTCGATTAATGGCCTTTAAGGATCGCACAGGTGAGGTCGGGAAACGTAGCGGTTACGAATGTAGACTGAAACATTTCAAAATGTCTACCCTCCAAACAAGAAGGGACTATTTGGATCTAGCTCTGTTACACAAACTTATTAATGGAGGCGTTTATGAAGGCAATCTCCTTAGGAGTTTGAATTTTGTTGTCCCGAGCACCCATGTCCGGTCCTCGCGCATCACCACTTTCCGGCCTAAATTGGCTAAGACAAACTTGGGCAAGTTTTCAGGTATGAACAGACTTCAGACGCAGTACAACTGTTACCAAAAGGTATACGACCTGGATGCACAGAATAAGGAATAGTACAAGTACAGAAATTCACTTCCTAACAAAAACGGCGTTTAGGCATAAGAAACGTGCCTACTCTCTGCATCTCTGTCTATCCCATAACTTGTATTCATTCACGCGCGGCACGTGTAGCCCTAGGGTTGTCACGCCAAAAATACTCCAATGAGGCAAAACATGTTCTACCTCACCAGATGTCGCTTAAGTACAGTGAACCGAAATTAATGAAGTACATGTTACTTCACGTGAATAGAGCGTTCATGGCCCAGTGATAGTTTTTAGTTTTTAGGCTATATAGCACCACCCTGCGACCAATAGGAGCGAGAACGCGGACGAAGTCGCGGGCAACAGCATGTCATTTAATAAATCTCATATTTTTTTAACGAACCATCTAACGTTACCAAACACGGTGGGTTTTGCAAGAAAAAAAATGCATCCCCATTTTACGTATAGGGGAAGTACCTTTATTGGGGGACAGTCATCAAAATACATAATATCGTGTTACATATGGAAGAGCTCATTGTGTGCATCTCAAATATTTTTTTTTTGTCATTTTAATATAATTATTTAAGAAAAGAGCCAAAAAATTACCATTCCACCTTCATCTCTCAAAAAAAAAAATACATTTCAAATCATCAACCAACAGGTTTTGTCGGACATACAAATCAACACAGCACATACAACACAGGTCATCTTCTTAAGTTTCTCAGGTATAGGTACCTACACTTTGTCCGTGTTTCAAATGCTATGGCCACAACACAATAATGGACAACTATCTAAATAGGACAACTGTTATGTAGCTAATCAAGTAAAATAAATTGAATAACGCGTGTTTCATTTTGAATGAAATTACAGTTAGGTACTTAATAAGTAAATCGGCGGAAATGTACCTAACAAAGTAACCAGGTGGTTCGTATCGTATTCATTTGTATTGTTGTTGTACATTGTAACTTACAACTTGATAATTTTAAACACCACGGTTATACTAAATAAGTACTTATTATTACATATACCAAACTAAAAGAAAAACTTATCGTTCACAATTTGTAGGTAATTGAAAAAAAGACACACCAACGTTCCTTCGGGTATTTAAACAACCATATACAGAACATGTGGTGCCGGTTATAGGTTTCATCGTGTTTTTTTTTAAATTACGCAAAAAAATACGTTAGCGCGGTTCGTCGCGATCAAGTCGGCGGCGCGCGGCAGCGGATCACGACGGGCACGTAAACGCTCGGACCGGACGGCGACGGCCCGCGACTGACAGCTAGTTTCGGGGATTTCGCGCGTTAGGTTATTAACGCGGCGCGCTCCACCCATTGCAAGCCCCTTGCTGGATGTTTATTTCGACAGTGCCACTAAATGGAAGCGAACAATTCTCAAGAAATCATAAAAAAGTCTTTCTCATCTCTCAATATAAATTATGATATCTTATTATTGTCATCTTGTCTTATATAAAATTCAAAATAATACTGTCCTGGTATCTTAATTAAACGCTGTTGCACGCCTATAATTGAGATACAGGCAAAACTTGTTTCATCTGTGATCTTATCATTATAAATGTATAAGCCTTGTATCTTGTTGGTGTGTCTGATAAATAAATAAATAAATAAATAATACTGCGACTCATAATAATCATCTCATGTACAAATTCTTGCAAATAAATTAAGCATTAATTATGAATTTAGTCAAATCAGCAACTTTTAATAAAACTTCAAAAACAATCTCTTAGTATGAGGTTTGTAAGGGAGAATAGAGAAGTGACGTCATGATTTTTGATGGTCGAAAGCGTATGCGAAAGGGTTTTGCTATTTGTACATGGTGCTAGCTAGAGAAATCATCTTCTATATTCAATCTGCATACCTCTCATCACTCTCTCATGTTTACTTCAGTCATCCATACAAAAGTACAGAACAAGGGATATAAATACGTGGTTAGAAATTATAAGTTTATCGTGGATGATATGTTATCCGTAATGGCCTGTAAACACTTGCCCCCTTATTTATAAAACTTAACAAACCTCTGTTAACTAAAAGTTGTTTTGTCCCTTTCTCAAAAACATAAATGTCAAAGTGACAGATAAGGACAAACCAACTTTAGCGGCTTGTTAACTAATAGAGTCTTGATGGACGTTTATGAATAAGGGGGTTAGGTGTTAAGTTTGAGTTCATAGAAGAGGAACGGGTTAAAAAAATGCAAGTAGCTTTTGTATGGACTCGCACTAATTACTAATCAATGTATAAATGGGCCATAAGTCCGTGACCAACTATATAATGTAGAGATGCTACCGCGAAACGAAAAGATCGAAGTTCGTGTATTTCCCTCTCTGTCGCTCGAATATACAAGTGTGACAGAGAGGGAGATATACGACGTACATTCCTTTTCGTTTCGCGGTAGCACCCCAAGTATAGTCGAGTTCGAAAATATGTGCATTGACAAAGTAATCAAAAATATGTAAACACGACTTTATCGTTAAGGGCATAAGGTCGCTCAGATATTGTTGAACCTTTGGGACCGTACATGTATTTATGAACTCGACTGTAACATCTGCGGGCATCTCCATCGTCCATAGCATATGATAAAAAGTACGTATTCTTTTCCTTTGAGATGATTTATTTACTTTATCACGTATTATATAGAACACCGTTGGGTGATGATATGCCGTCTGGATTTACAGGTCCGAAACGCTAAACGAGAAGTGCGGATACAAGAAATACTCAGCTCAGAAACGGAACTAAAGAAGCAGAAGAAAAGAGCGGTAAGTGGCTCTTCTTCCAACATTCGCCTTTTAAAGATCTCTAACTCTCTCTAACTCACTTTTATAACGCATACTGATTGTCCGCAGAGGAAGCGAGATAGCATGTGGAAGTCGACGTCGTCGTTGGCGGAGACGGTGCGATCACAGAGCGCTAGCACAGCTTCATCGCCTACGCCGCCACACATATGTGAGTTACTTTTTTACGATTTTTCTTCATCTATTTGGTGTTTTTGAAATGAAAAATTAAATTTCCCACTCTTTTATTTATATAACTCGCACTGTTCATAATTGACAACATTTCATTTTTTAAGCTGGTTTTTTTCCGATGGAATCAAATAGAGGATAATAAGTTAAGTAAAACCACATTTTTAAATTCTCGTGTATATCCCAATTTCATATAAATAAATCAATTTCAAAAGTTCCTCATTCTAAAAGAGAGTAAGTGACAAGTAAGGAGTCACAGCGTAACAAATCATACAGAAGCACTGTTACTAAGACAAATTTACTAAAGAAAGTGAACTGCTGTTCTTTTTGTGCGCTGTGACTGTCACAATTTCGTAGTAATGACGTCATTACTACGATTTGGGCTTTATTCACATTTTCGTGAATATTTATAAAACTAATAGCTATAAAAATATAAAAAAATATATGTTGGGGTTTCTTGTTACCAAATGAACGAAATGAGTTATGATTTCTTACTTCTTAAAAATTTGAAATGTTGTCAATTATGTAAGTAACTAAGAAAGAATGGAAGTTGTCATCAAAATTTGCAATGCCGTTTTCGGCCACTTGCCGGTATCCGATTAAGCTGAAATTTGGCATACTTATGTAAGTTCGGTGACAATACAATATTATGGTACCACTGCTGATCTGATGATGGAGACCGAAGGTGGCTATAGCAACTCCTAAACTACAAAAGATAAACCTAATAGGCTCATTCGAACCGACTTCATGATTTTGGGAAAAATTTAAAAATCATCATAATGATCTTATGAGTTCATGTCATTATGCCTAGTGGCATCCTGGCATCCATTTTGTTGTTAATTAAATGCGTCCGGTTTTGTTCTCCTTTTTAATCCTTTTTTGCTTTGTCATTTTTTGACGCAAGTGAGGGGGCTTATAAGTAATTTGTGTATCTGGCTATGGCATCGTAGCTCTCAGATAAATAAGCCGATTTGAGGTATTTCTTATCAATGTATGACCGGGGCTTTTTAAAGTTACAAATCCACTGGCCGTGTCACAAAACACCGACGCTACTCCGTCTATTATTAGTAAGATGAAGCGATATACAGGATTTTCGGAATAACGATGTAGGAACTTTAGGAGGTGATTAGGAAGAGTTTGAACCCTACATTTCTTAGTCCAATCTGTGATAGTTTTTGTTTAAACCGCGGTTTTCAAAGTTCTTTAATTCGTCCCAAAAAATTACGTGAAGAATTAAATTTAAAACGAACTATGCAATAAAACAAATTCAAACTCTTCCTACTAGTCCAGTGTATCACCTCCTAGAGTTCTTACATCGTTATTCCGAACACCCTGTATGCGTAGCATATCTGAGAATCGGTTGTTTCGGCTTGCAGCGGGGGACGGGGACAGGGACACCAACGGCGTGGACTCTTGCCCCGGGCCGGCGGGGAGCCCGGCCCCGGCGCCGGCCCCGGGTGGCGCGCGCGGCGCGCTGCTCAGCGCCATCTGCGGCTTCGACAAGACCAGGCTCACGCGCGTCAACTCGCGATAAGCCTCTTTTTATTAGATTCGTGGTTGTAGCCCGCGTAAAGACCGATTTACATCTGCAAGAACTTGCGGGTAAGTGGGTAGGTGTCATGGGTAAGGTGTATATGGTTTAACGAAGGGCGTAAGTGTAAAATTGCGAACGAGAGGCTATCTTTTGGTGACTTGAGTATGCAATATTCTTACGCCCGTGTTGTACACAATGTTTTTCATCACATTTGTGAGGAAATAAATAACTATACAAAAGGCAGACAAAACTATGCTTCATACAATCGCACCAATCGAAATTTGACGAAATTGACAACTTCACCTCCAGTATCAGTACATGATCGCCGGGGCGTCCCTGCGAAAGGAGCGCGCAGCTTCAATATTTCAACCAATCACAGAGCAGTATTATTGGGGTTCGCGGTGATTTATTTTTGATTGTCTTTTTTTAGGATACAAGCCTATTTTTATTACATTGCGGGGCTACAGGCTACCGAGGTAGGACGAGTACAATCTAACTCAGCAATGTAATGAACATTGTATGCAAGTTCTAGCAAGTGTAAATCGGCCTTAACATAACACAAGTTCCGCGCATGCGGGATGGGGGCTTTTAACTACCAGGGAAAATGAGACGTTTATGTCTCATCGGTGATTCTACCGTTTCATTGTCGAGGCCCGTATAAATCAAAAGGTCTTAAACCTCATATATGCGAGTGTTATTTATCCGCGTGCAACCATTTAGTATTTAAATACGCATTTAGTACCTATTGGCGATATAACTCGCACAATTTATATGATGGGTCGTTAGTGGAACACTTTCGGAGATTTAATAGTGACACCTTGTCAGTACATGGCTGTAATACAAGAGTGGACAGTATGAAATAAATTAATAATAAATATATAATTCTGGACAGTTAGGACAGTCCACAATTCACCCTAGTCCCAAACTAAGCACAGCGTTAAACAGGCGGTGTGGTAGCGTTATGTTACTTTAAAATCGGTCGGCCTCTTTCGCCTAGTTGGTGCCTGCCTACACTGCCTCCGAATCTAGAGGTCCCTGGTTCGAATCCCGCCGAGGGCATTATTTGTGCATTTAGCACGGATAATTGTTCTTGGGTCTTGGATGTTTTCTATGTATTTATCTATATAAGTATGAATATCGTCGCCATTGTACAAGCTTTCCTTAGTTTGGGACTAGGTCGATTTGTGTAAGATTGTCCCCCAATATTTATTTATTATTAAATCTGCAAGTGATCCAAACGAACGACCATTTGTCACCATCATCATATCAACCGAAAGACCTACGCAGCTGGACATAGGCCTCCCGCCCCGATTTACCCGGTCCGGCGTCAGCCGCAACCAGGGTCTACCAGTTACATGATTATAGTACATTATTTACCTAGGGAGGTAATACAATGGATGGCTCAGATCGCTGGTATTTGACGGCCGAGCCGAAGGCAATATAAAAATAATATTTCTTTATTCACAGTAAATATGCGATCTGAGACTGTTTTTTATCACCACCTGTGGTTAGTTCAAAATTATACGTCTCCCGCTGGCCAGGAAGTGGGTAATTGCCACTTTATTAGCCAGGTGTGACGTAAAGTATATTATGTTCATCTTGGCCATATAAAAATTTAAAAAAAAAAACAGTTGACTCCCATATTATTTTAACCAAGGTACTGTAAATCATAATAATGATCTGATGTGTGAATTACAGTCAATTTGGACAGAATATGACTAAGTGTGATACTAATGTATTATAACATTTATAACATATAGTAGTTATCTTATATATATAAAGAATCGCAAGTGTTTATGTCATTATGATCCTTTTGCTTATGCTGTTAATGTTTCATTATACTTGGACATTTTCGTGACAAACTTTGAAAGTTGGCCTATAGTTGTTAATAAAATCTGTTTCTTTAATTTATATAGCATAGCAAGCACCTAGCTTAGATGACCAAAGGCAGACAATACGTGTTTAATGAAATATATCCATTAAATTTATATTTCTTAGTTTTCCATTTAACAATTTAGTCCACATATGTACAAAAAAAAAGAATTTTTATCTCCATTTATATAGCATTTGATGATTGGAGTTTTTAAGATAGGGCTATATGAATTTCACGATAGCTTCGTGTAATGGTCGGCATGTGGTTTGGTGGAGAGGGTATAATTTGGTGTTATTTACATATTTATAAATTTTAAGTATAAGTATTAATTGGTGCCACAGATCTTTAAATTAATTTTGCATATTTTAAATAGATCGCGCTTGATACGTGTTATATCTATTGACAATGAGATTAATTGTTTTGACCTTTTGAACTAAATTTTTAAACTTTTTCTGGCACGAAGTTTTTGATGGTGTGTCACCACAGTCACAAGTATCATTGCACCGTGTTATAAAAACAGTTACAAGTGAAATTAACGCTATGGATTTAATCAGATCTTAGCTTAGGTAAAATATACATATTCGATCATCTTTTTTAGAGCAGCCGCTCTAGGCGCCAAATGCCTAGGGGCGCCTAAATACCGAATCAGAAAAGAATCGAGGGAAAGATACAATTTTGGAGGTAGATGAAATGAATCGCGCCACCCTGATCAGAGGCTAGGGCCGACGGAACCTTGAGCACGAGCGCAGCACAGCTAGCGTAATGTTTTATGGTCATGTTTCACGTGACGTTTGGATCGCACCATAAAACCTATCGTGCTAGCTGGGCAGGTATAGTCAAGACTAGAAGTAAATTAACAGTTTTTCACCTTACCTCAATGGGAAAAGATGGAAATGTGATCTTTTTTTCACTCTTGACTGTACTAAGGAGAATTAATAAGCTTTATTTATACTGTGTATTAGCAGCTTGGACACTTGAGTACGCGCGAATTGTAGTCACGGTATGTTTTCAGTGATTTGAACAAATATTAGCTTTTATAAGAGATTCGTAAAAATCAAGAGTAGAGTTATAAAACAATAGAGTGCCACAGTCAAGGATAAAATAGTATCATGAAAATGGCAGTTTTACTAAATGGCATTGACGTTTGCCAATCGCTGCTGGTAAAAATATGAAGTTTCAGACCAAGAAAATGCTATCCCCGTCAATACAGAATTAGAAACAACTTTGTGAAGTCAGTTTTTAACCATGCACACAGCACACATACATATATACACTCTAAACCATGCACAGAATTTTTCAGTAGGTGTCGTAACGATGTCAGGATCTCACGTTTCGAGTTATGGGCACGAGGGCGCAGTACGCTCGGTCTGGCTCGGTTCTCCATACAAACGTTTTTACCCTCTCATTTTAAAACGCCATGCTAGAATAACATGAAAATTTGTATACACAATGGGATCCGGCATATCTAGGTCGGACCATAGTTTCTGTTGCTAGAAATTGTAAAAGAAAAAAAATACAGCGGCTTTTTGAGTTTTTTACGGCTTGTATGAAAACCTTAATAATCGCTGTATTTTTTTCCATTATAATTTCAAGCATCAGAAACTATGGTCCGACCTAGATATGCCGGATCCCATGGTGTATACAAAGTTTCATGTTATTCTAGCCTGGCGTTTTAAAATGAGAGCATAAATACGTTTGTATGGAGAACCGAGCGTACTGCGCACTCTTAAAGTGTTTCTATCTAGAATGTGTGCGTGAGTCTTTACTTATTGGACATGACATAGACATGACAGGACATAAGGACATGGTTTTAAAAACCGGCCTGGCTAGGTTGTTCGTAGTGCTCTGTTTATCTTTTTTTTCTTGGTCTGAGTATGAAGTAAGAAAAGCTTTGACGTGTCATCATGTTGTTGACATTGTGTTCTGAGGATGAGGTAAGAAAAGCTTTGACGTGTCATCAACTCATCATGTTGTTGACATTGTGTACAAGGGTTATTTATGTTAGCCTGGCCGAGTAAAAATGCCATTCTCACGACACCAATTATTAGCACTCTATTATCTCTACATTCTTGTAACAATCATTAGGTATTGGGCGGCTTACCAGCTGCCGTGATACACTTTAATTGTAATTATGTTATTTTAAGGCTGGTTTACGTTTTGAAAAATGATAGGGGTTTTTACATTTTTTGAAAGTCACAATTCGGGGTTTCTGATCACAAGTGCTTTGCTTGGTGGGACTTGAAGCGAAATCGAATTGTCAATATCTTATCCTAAGGGACGATTCACACCGAACGGCGGTCGACGCGCACCCCACCAGAGTCAGAGGAATTAGAACCCTCCTTAAAGAAGTTAGTCTTTAAATTTGAATGGGTCGCGAGCAGCCGGTCGGCTGCCGCGCCGGCTCTACCGCTGCCGTTTAGATACGAATTGGGATTACCAGATGTCTCGCATTTTTCGGGACGTCCCGATTGTCAGCGTTGATATTTGGCCATGGTGGCTATTGTCCCGAGTTTTGAGCAATCAGTATCGGGAAACTTATATAATTGCCTTTTCATCATCATCATCAGCCCACAGTCGTCCACTGCTGGACATAGGCCTTATATAATTGCCTTTTGCGCACCTGAAATATATGTAAAAATACGCAAATTAAAAAATGTGGTTGTAATGGTTGATTTTTAATGTTTTAGTGTGTTTCATACCGAAATGTTTCATTTATGATGTTTCTTTGGTTTGTTCGTATAGTTAACTTTCATATTTTATTAGAAATGAAGCGTTAATTTTAAGGCAATAAAACTTGTACCGAATTTGAAGGTTATGTCCCAAAAATTAGGAAATTGGACTGGTAACTAGTTCGAATACTTTTGACTTTGTTAGGGTACGCGCTGACTCCGGCCGTTCGGTGTGAATTGACCCTAATGGCTCTATGGCACTAGACATTTGAAATGTAGCTGGGTCATTCATTACATACAAACATGCAGCTTCGCGTCTTTCCTGTGGACACGACTAAAGTTCAGGGCTAATTTTTAGTTGGAAGCATATACCTCATTTTTCATGCGGTATGCGAGGTTAAGCAATGTCGGGCGAGGTCAGTCCTTGGATGGGTGACCGCTTTGAGTGGTTACTAACTGAGCGGTCCCGTGTTTTGGAAGGCACGTGAAGGCGTTGATCCCGGTTGCTGTCTATGATAGCAGTCGTTAAGCCAAGTTAGAGGCCTCCGGGCGGCTTGAGAACTTCTAACAGTCAAGTTGCCCGCTCACTTGACAAGCCTAATTCTAATAAGGTCTGGTTTCCCCCTCGGGTTGGAAGGTAAGATGGCAGTCGCTTCCGTAAAAACTAGTGCCTAGGCCAAGTCTTGGGATTAGGTAGCGGACCCCAGACATCCTCCAGGATGCAACTGTACTGGGAATAACGTTAGGAGGCTGATGATGATGAATTTTTAAGCTTGCATAAAATCAGTTCTCAATGAAAGCCAGCCTTTAGTTGTAAGTTGGAAAGTGATAAGCGACTGGTCAGTCCTCATTTCGAATGAAATTATTTTTTTGAAATGTAACTATGTATAGCTTTAAATTGTATAGATAAGATTAATTATGAATGTTTAATATATTTTGTTGTAATTGTATAAGAATATACGGTGTAATAAAACATTGATTAGAAGTCATTATCATTTATTTCAATTATTTATGTAGTAATACCAATAAACGTAAGAAGATACGAAGTGGCCTACGTTCACTACTAAAATCGCCTAGAGATATATTTAAGCGCTAGAGCGCGTTACAATCACTTTATTATCTTTAAAGTCCAAGACAAATGAATCTTATAATTGTTAAAATAAAAATTAAAATGTACATTCAATACACACTTGCTTTAGCCTACGAACGAATCTTATACAGACGGTTATTCAACATTGCTTACGAAAAATAAAAAACGTAGATCACATTCAGATACAATGAATACAAGCCTATTGGATAAAGTATTTACAGAACTTAGTGATAAAATAAGACGTATCTCTATCTACTATACTTTAATAACCAAAACAATTCTCATTCATTTCCGACATATATTTATTAAGCAAATAGTAACTAAATGTAAATAAAATTACATTCCATAACCTACACTGACTGTGTACTTAATTCTTTAAAATAATCATGCTTATATTTATCTTTATCAATTATCATAATATTCGAAACACTTTTATCTGGATAGACCAGTATGTTGTCATTGTCCGGCAAAAACCTAAATGTTACAGTACACTAAATGCAATTTTAGAACGGTCATTGTTGTATTTTGTTTAGAACGAAAGCACCAAATAATCAAATAGTAACGTACTAAAACCACACATTCAAAATAATTTTCATTAAAACTAATAATACAGGTTGATTCAGGAGACGTGAGCAGGACCAACACAACATACATAGTAAATGGCAATGAATCGTTCACCATTGTATTTAAGTGAAACACCCATACCTTTTTCCTGTATTTTAATTTTTGTTAAGTTTAATTCTCTACAATCATGGTCACCCTACAACAACTGGTTTATAAAGATTAAACCTCTAACTGTTATGACAGCACTTTAATTACGAAGAAAGTAAATTGTCACATTGAGTGAGATACTATATTTCAAAAGCACAGATATCAGAGAAAAGCAGATAAGCGCTAATAAGTTGAACGTTTTCTATACTTCCGATCTATTCCCACTAACGTACTTATCAGTAAGTAAGAAAGAAATAGATATCATGTAGTCTGACAGGTCTTCAACTGTCATTGTCTCAACTATTCATCGCTTCGTGACGAGAGTTAGTGCAGTGAAAGATAATTTACTACGAAATATCGACATCGATATTCAATTACTATTGATATTTTTAAGTCGTATATCTTACTCCTATACTTTGTTGAAATATTTATGAAATTAAAAACACAAACTGCATTCAATATCAATAATAAATATAAATAAATATTAGGGGACAATCTTATACAAATCGACCTCGTCCCAAACTAAGCAAAGCTTGTACTAACCATGGGTACTAGACGACGATATACATACTTATATAGATAAATGCATAGAAAACATCCAAGACCCAGGATAAATGCACAAATCGCGATAAATGCACAAATAATGTCCTGACCGGGATTCGAACCCTGTCGTATGCAGGGTCACTACCAACTAAGCCAAAGTGGTCGTCAAACGTCAAAAGATTCTAATATATCCTACAAATTAAAATTATGTAGTTATGTAGTAGGTAATGACTAATGATTTTAAGCATTTTATACTCAAATGTTTATTTGAAACTTTAGGTTATGTTTGCCTCCAGGGCGCACCGGCCAGAAAGGGAAGGGCCCCTTCCCCCAGACCCGCGAGAGCCCAGAGGAACTGGAAGAGCCCAGACACTCGTGGAGGTTACCCGACTAGCGCCCCATCGTCGTCTAGACCATAACACCAGCCTTATTGAGCTTACTATGGGACTAGTTTGATTTTTATAAGAAATTGTCCCCTAATATATACTTATTTATTTATATATGCGTTTATAATCCAGTTTTGTCATAAAACAAATTATCTTAGCTCATTTAGATCAAAATATTTCTCTCAGATAAAAAAAAATATTAATGTATGCAACGTCTTAACATATTATGCCTAAACCTAAACCAAACCAACTCATCTGAAGCGGTCCCTGAAAATTCAGTAAATAAATATTGATCTTTCCCAACTTACCTCAAGGGGCATCTGGAATATTGTAGGTATTGCATCTGGCAATAATAATCTTTTATTGTTCTTAGTAACATAAAAGTCACTTTTAAAATGTTTGGAGCAGATTCTGTGATGTTTGGTCGACGTCCAATTATTGCGTCCTACTGCGTCAATCCATTTTTGAAGTAAATTATTATTCGGAAATCTAAAGTTGACAAATAACCATGTAATTAATAATTTAACGCAATAATATCTCGTCTAAATGCTTACGTAAATAATTCATATCGATAAATTGTTGACATATTTTTTTTTCATTAAGTAACAGCACTAGCCCAGTTCACGACAGATGAATTTTTACCAAAAAACCTTTCTGAAATGAATTTGGAACTACGCAAAAGGTACATTTTGTAGTAGCCAGCATCTGTAGTCTATCTCAGACTATTATGTTGCATAATGTTCGTGCAATTTTTGAAATAATAGCAAAAGTTTCTTACCAATGAAAACTGATATTTTCTCCGGACATTTTCACTGATTTTAAACTGCTCCGGCACCATTGCACTACGTACCACATTTCTGCTTACTTGTAAATAAAGATTGTTGAGTTTTGATACATATAATTTCGTAATTTTCACAATATCTATTGCACTTTCGGTACCGTTTTGTTTTTGACGTATCGTTGTGATGTTTACTAAATTCACTCTGGTGTGACATGGTGTGTTTTTTAAATCGGGACAATTCGTTAATATCGTACTAGTTGTCCCATTCTAACTCATTTTGGTGTGCCATAAGGATTAACAAGACAACTATATGAAAAATCGTCTGGCTTAATACTGCGAGTCTGCTTTTATATGATGTCTGTGTTCAAAAGTCATCGGACTCAGATGACATTCAATTTGACACGTATCACTTGGCTGAAGTATTCTGATTGTAGAGTGACCATGAATTTCGAAAATAATTTAAAACATTTTGTTTTCAACACCAAAGATAAATGAACGTTAATTTCACTAATAGTGACACGAAGCAGTAGCTTATGATCTACTGAATCCGTAGTGTTGAGCAGCTTGCTCACGTCTCCCGAATCACCCTGTATATCGCAAAGGAGGGAACAGTAGTATCAATACAAAACACGATTGTGTGTAGTGAAATCTGGGTTCTATCCTATCTCATAAAAATTTAGGACCTTTTACTTAAAAATGGTATGTGCGCAGGCCGACAAAATCATTAAATAAGAATAATAATAATAATATGAAACATGTGATGTGTGTGACACTAGTAATTTTATTTGTAGGACAGTATACCAGATCACGATGTGGTTGAATTTCAAAAATTTAATTGATTCCTTTGTATTACGAAGTTACCCATATAAACTGTATGACGAATTATCGTAACACAAAGGAATTAATTAAAATGTACACATCATTAAGTCCTCAAAATTGTATTTTTTTTTTGCAATTCACCCATGTCTTACCAACACAATTTATCGACGAATGTTACTGCCTTATTAAAATATAGTGTAATCATTAGGGTAGATTAAGAATAATCAATAATCATGATTCAGTAAGAAGTAGCGAGGTTATTTTAGATATAACCAGCTACCTGTCAATGGTTTCTTTCTTACATTTTCATTTTCTTAGGGCATGCTTAGTTTATTCCAACTCGATGATATCGTCAATGTCATCAATGTCGAAGTCCTTGAGTGTCATTGCTGAAAAAAGATAAAATACATTATCTATGCGCTGTTACGAGTACAGTGGCTTAGATCGCTATGAATGTATGAAATGAAATGGAAAAAAAAACAGAACAAGTCCAAATATGAAGAAATAGTTTTTGGTGACAATGAAGGCTATTATCCATATCAGCCGAAAGACGTCCACTGCTGGACATAGGCCTCCCCCAATTCCATGGGGGGTAAATGCCATAATCGCCACGCTTGGCATGCGGGTTGGCGATCGCAGTATCTCCACCGCACTTCAGGGATGCTGCTGCCCATCCCCCGGTGGTCTTGGTAGTTTTAGGACATACCCGGGTCCAAGGCTATTATAATAATTGTAAAAGTCATATACTTAATAAATGTACGGTTGAGGTTTAGGTATAATTGTAAGTAACTCGAAACAAAAATGGCACTATTAAGTTTAATATAACGAAAACGGTTTCCTGAATCAAAAAATATTAAATAAAACCCACATTACGTTGCCGCCATAAACGAGATATCCAACGACACCCCACACGATAAGTTTTTCTAGAAATTGAAATTTACTATGCAGTATTTGCAATTGATAGTTTACTATGCAGTAAACAAACGAAACAGTGTGTAGCTAATCGAAAATTCATCTGGAAGCGCGTATTAACCATTGTTTGGACAACAAATGGAAGATAGTGAAGTGCATCGTATGTGGCAAGCCATGCAAGTTCTCATTTTGCAAAATATACGAGTGTTGTGGTTGTAAAACGTAGAACTCTGTGAAAGGACGAAGATATATCGTTTTCCCGGATATGAGATGAGATACATAAAAAATAAATCTGCTGATAAGTAAAATGTTTGTTTAATTTCATTTGACTAAGATATGGCTCAACATAGTTCACGGTATTTCAATTGAAGACCAGTGGTGTTCAATTGGAAATGCCGTGAGCTTCTACACAAAGTTAAATTTAAATGAGCTATATATATATAGTTATTGTTGGATGTTCACAGTAAGTTCCATTGCCACAGTGCCATTAAATAATTAAAAAAAAGAAACGTCAAAAATCTACCAGCGGGTAAAGATTAAATTTAGTTGCTTACGGTCTATATATTTTCTTCGTGAGTTGGCGGTCTGAACCCTTACTAGTCTGTGATCTTCACTACGAATTTTTTTTAAAAGACTTCTACCGTGTTGTTGGAATTATTGATATGCCAAATTACAGTTTTCTAGTAGTAACGGTTTCTGAGCTAGGCCGCGGACGGACGGACGGACATGGCGGATCTGTATGGGTTCCTTGTATACTACGGAACCCTAAAATGGAGGGTAAATGTAATATTAGGAGCTAATAAAATAACATTACGGCTCGCGTGTTCTCCTATCCCCACCGCTGTAGTTAAGAAAAGTACTCACGTTCAGTCTTTTTCCTCTTTGGCGCTCCGGGCTCCTGCTTGATGGCAGGACGCTTCTTGTCAATGCGCTTGAACAAGGCCGGCAAGACAGTCTCCATGTTTGTCACACGCACCAGCGACCCCTTGCTGCTGGAAATGCAACATTTTGTTACTATACAAGAAAGGTAAATGTGTATTTTGCAGCCAAAAGGCATTTATTTGCAAGTTATAAATCCTGAGGCGTATGTTGGTTGCCAATTTTTAACCTCCGACGCAACGCAAAAGACGAGTGTTATGTCACTTATCGTCGTGGATAAAATATTCGTCGCATTCTGAAAGGTATGAGAGTGCGAGTGACGAGTGTCTTGTCCATGACGATAAGTGATAAAACGGCAATTTTAAACACTACGCGTGTAGAATTTACAATTTTGGTTAATTTGGATATTAGATCTGAATTAACACGGAAGACAATGATGAAAAGCTTATTGCAGTCACAAAAGCAATAACATTAGTATTGCTAACTGTATTTTCTAGATTCTTAGGCTGAGTTGCACCAACTTACGATCACAGACCGATCAACGTTAAATATGGCGCCGGCAGCTGTCATCCCATAGAAACTTGTCAAAATTTCCATACATTCAGATTTTAACGAACACCGCCACAGAATAAGGCTGGGTTGCATCAACTTACGATCACAGACCGATCAACGTTAAATATGGCGCCGGCAGCTGTCATCCCATAGAAACTTGTCAATCTTCCCATACATTCAGATTTTAACGAACACCGCTTACGATTACAGACGGTTTGGTGCAACCCAGCCTAAGGCTGGGTTGCACCGACTTACGATCACAGACTGATCAACGTTAAATATGGCGCCGGCAGCTGTCATCCCATAGAAACTTGTCAAACTTTCCATAGATTCAAATTTTAACGAACACAGCTTACGATTACAGACGGTTTGGTGCAACCCAGCCTAAGTAATAGTACATAAAGAAATTTCAATTCCTAACAAAAACGGCGTTTAGGCATAAGAAACGTACCTACTCTCTGTATCTTTGTCTATCGCATAACTTGTATTCATTCACGCGCGTAGCGTTGGGGTTGTCACTCCATTAATACATTAAATTAGTACATATTACTTCACATGTAGGTATGTCAGCGTCATTATGAATAACACCAATAATATAACATCTCGTGAACGGAAATTCCATTTAACTCTTGTAACTTTAATTTGTAAGTGAGTAACACAACAAGTAAGTTAATAAAGTATACCTACGGTTCTATGAAGATCCTCTTTTTAGGGTTTCGTACCCCCTTTTATAGAAGATTATTTTGAACAGTATAGCCATTGAGTATAGCCCAAAAAGGTTACGTTTTCACCGGAAGACTCCTTCTTACACAAAACGACGTAAGTGCCGTAGTTTTCTTATGAGGATACGTTCTTTTATATTAGAAAGAAAGGTACAAATTATTTGGTAATGTCCTGCATTTACTTACATAAGAAGGTAAGTACAAGAGAGGCTACAAATAATTCATTAACAATTTAGTACTGGGTTTATAAACCACAGAATAAATAGGAGTAAAAAATAATAATAATATAAAATGTAAAAATGACTTGAATTGGAAATTAATATGATTGCCTTTTACAATAACAAAGTTTATATACAATTAGTGACTTGTTTATATTTGATTCTCTGTAAAGACATCCACATTATGAATAGGAGTTATTTACGCGCGGTTCGTCGTAATTCAAGTCGGCGGCGGAGGCGGATCGCGACACGTGCTCGCGTGGCGACGGCCCTCGCCTGACTGATCACCCCGAGGTTTGCAAGCGGTGGGTATAAAACGCAACGCGCTCCGCCCATTGCAAGCCCCTTGACACCGCTTACGATTACAGGCCGTTTGGTGCAACCCAGCCTTAGTGCCTTGATGATACTTGTAAAATTTTGTCAGTTCCCTGATTCGAAATCTGACGTGATAAGCAAGATTTCTAGCAGAGGAAAATTGGAAATGCCAATAACGAAAATAAGTGGCTCAATCATACCTATATATGACATTTGCTTGTGAATAGCAAAAGGGTTTTTTTATGACATAGGAGGCAAACGAGCAGACGTATCGCTTGATGGTAAGCGATTAGCGCTGCCCATAGATACTCGCAACACCAGAGGGTAAGTGCGTTGCCGGCCTTTAAGATGGGAGTACGCTCTTTTCTTAAAGGTTGTATCGGTCCGGAAATACCGCAGGCGACAGTTCATTCCACAGTTTAGCTGTGCGAGGTAGGAAATTAAAATTGGATGACAACCAAATTTTTTGGACCATCCTAAAGGCATTTAATACGACTACAATTTCATTGTTTCCGCTGTGACACGAAAATTTGTCATTGGGCGACCTTTTTTTATATACCACGTCGATGGCGTAGTGTTCGTGTCCCAACAAAATGCCATAACGATGGCCCAAAAATAGGGCCCTTGCCCAACAGACTTCTATTTTACGAAGTATTGGTGACGAGAGATACTCGTATATACTGTAAAGAAATAAGTAACTTACGAGCTAGACGGCGCAGGTCCCACGCTGATCTTGCTCTTGCCCGAGCCACTCAAAATGATGTTCTTGGACGTCCCGACCACCGTCGCCACCGGTTCAATCTTCTTGCTGGGCTTCGCTGAGCTCGTTGTAGCCACTGGCTCAATTTTCTTGCTCGGCTTTATTGAACCTGCTGTAGCCACTGGTTCGATCTTTTTGTTCGACTTGCTAATGTTCTTGTCCGGTTTGGCTTGCGGAGGCGCGGTGTCTATGTCCGTTAAGTCGACGGAGTCTAACAAGATGCTGGTGCCCTTGCTGACTGTTACATTTTTCTTGAATTTCTCTTCCGGCTTCTTAGGCTGTTCCTTCGATTTTAACGCGTTTGATTTCTGGGTTACATTTGATTTGGCATCAGATTTTAAAAGTGAGTTTGTTTTGGAAGGTTGGGCGGGAGCCGGTTTGGAAGAAGCAGCGACGCTCGTACTCGGGGGTTTGGATGAGGCTTTTGGAGCGGCGGTCTTACTCAGGTAGCGGTCAGCGGGGATCTGGACGACATCCTTGAGGATAGAGAGCGGGTCGGCGTCCGGATTGGGGCTCGCCGAGCGGGAGCTGCTACTACTTCCACTAGATATACGGAACGGTTTGTCCATTAGACTAGGAGCGGTTTTCTGCTCTACCGGTTTAGCCGCGGTTTCCGGCGCTTTAGTTTTCCGCGCAGGTTTAGGAGTAGGTTTCTGCTCCGTCGATTTCGCTTCCACTGCAGGCGTTTCGTTAGGGGAATTACCGGCAGCCGGTTTGGCGGCGCGCGAACTGAACGCCGGCACAGAGTCGACCTTGTTCAGCACCTCGACCTCCCCCGTCTTGGTGATGCGGAGGATGTCGCCCGGCTTGCAAACAGCGGATTTAGATTTGGGCTGCGGGTCTGGTTTCGGGACGAGGCGGGCCGGACCGGGCTTCGGGGCGAGGCGAGCCAGACCGGGGCGCGGTCGGGCCGCCTTAGGTGGAGCGGAGGCTTGCTCGTTTGATGCACCCGGCTCTTCTACATGCTCGATGTAATAGTCGACGTCGAGCAGGAGTTTCTCGGTTTTAAGCTTCGTCGACGGTGCTGGCTTCGTCGACGGTGCTGGCTTCGTTGACGGTGCTGGCTTTGTCGACGGTGGCTGCTTCGTCGGCGGCGGCTGCTTCGCCGGCGGCGGCTGCTTCGCCGGCGGGGGCTGCTTCGCCGGCGGCGCCTGTTTCGCCTGCGGTGGCTGCTTTGCCGGCGGCGGCTGCTTCGCCGGCGGTTTCGTTCGCAGGGGGGTTTCCTTTGGCGTCCGCAGCTCGAGGCGAACGCCGGAGTTAGCGGCGGTGAGCGTGACCGGAACTGGCGGGGTATCCTCGTCATCGCTGTCGAGACAGATGGTGCCGGCTTCGTAGCTCGCCGGTGCCGGGGCGGTGGGCGCTGACGGGGGATCATCGGGCCCGACTGCGATAGTGCCGCGTTTGCCGACGATCTTGACGACGGGTGCAGTAACCTGCGGGTAGGGTTTGTTTTGCTCAAAGCTCGCTTTACTTTACCAGTACACCTAAATCTCAAAACAATCGAGAATCAAAATGCATACAACCCGGTCAGAATATCTGTGCACCTCGCTGGAATGCCGCCGCCCGCGCTCGCCGATATGACGTCACGAGGTCAGGTGCACAGATATTGTGACCGGGTTGTATATGCAGTCGCTTCAGGTCATAAAGGCAAAATCGTACCTCAATGAAAAGAGTGGAAAGATAGCAAATGACCCTACAAATGTATGCTTAATTCTTTAAAACTACGCAAAGGATTTGGATTCAAGTGGAAGGTTTATATGCATAATACGTGCATAATATAGTGAAGAAACACTGATAATTTTGAGGATTCTAATGTGATGTCGTAAATAAACACATTTTTTGCGCTTTCATTGCAAACGCTGGCTGAACCTTACGAGATAGATCAAAATAATGTACTACAGTATTCTACACCTTAAAAAGGTCTACAAAAAAGTCCGCGATGGTATGTATATGTTTATCTCTTAGGAATAACCCACAATAACCATTTTTTGTTCTATACTTTTTACGAGAAATCATGGCTTATTTACGAAGCCATTTTAAGCAATACAGCATTAATCCTTATCCAATTAAGTACCTTAAATACATTGTGCATAAATCAATATGGCCCTTTACAGCATGTATTTTAAATGAATATTTTCAAATTAAAAATGCCTACGTACAATATACGATTTCAAGCTAACATGGTCATGGCCATGTATGTTTTTTTTTATTCAGGACACAAACAGAGTTTTATTTATGGTCTACCCACATTCCATACGGATCTACCCTCTTCTTGGTTCGCTTTTTCATGTGCTACTACTACCGTCCGCACTCTCGCTCAAAACTCGAACACGATCACGACACAACACTTACAGTATCAACTCGCCCGTTCATGCCGGTTACAGTCTTTTTCTGATTCGTGAACTTTTGGATCACTTGACTTTTGAGCGAGAGTGCGGACGGTGGTAGTAGCACTGTGCGGAAAAAGCGAACCAAGAAGAGGGTAGATCGCTATGGAGTGTGGGTAGACCACAAATAAAACTAGCAGCACGTCAATTAATCCTTGAAAATGGTGCTTGCAACAGCGCCGAAATATCGGAAACTCAACAACATGATCCTTTTCATCATTCAATATCTAGTCTTAAATTACATTAAAACGTAAGATTGTTTTAGTACATTTTTTATTTTATGTACAGTGAATTTAAAATGTTTATATGACTGTTTGTGTCCTGAATAAAAAAAAAACATACATGGCCATGACCATGTTATCTTGAAATCGTATATTGTACGTAGGCATTTTTAATTTGAAAATATTCATTTAAAATACATGCTGTAAAGCGCCATATTGATTTATGCACAATGTATTTAAGGTACTTAATTGGATAAGGATTAATGCTGTATTGCTTAAAATGGCTTCGTAAATAAGCCATGATTTCTCGTAAAAAGTATAGAACAAAAAATGGTTATTGTGGGTTATTATATAACTCAACAATATTAACATACTTGGTAAATATCCCGTTTTGAACAGTAATTCTAGTGCCTACATACACATAGCGACATAGCGGTTGCGGCGGTACCGGTCGGGTTGTATATAAAGAGACATTCTGTAGTATATTTTTATATTAGCATTGCAAGCGTGCGAAGCCGGGGCGGGCGGCTAGTTAGGAAATAAAACGATTCTTACCTGGTCAGCGGGCGCGGGCGCAATGGGCACTTTGATGTTGGTGTGGAGCCCGTCTCGCGCCATCAGGTCGTTGAGCAGCCGCGGCGGCGCGCGCGCGGGCGCGGCGCGGGTCAGCACGGCGGGCGGGGGCGGGGCCGCGGCCGCCACCACGTGCACGTCGTCGTCGTCCGGCAGGATGCACTCCTCCGCCACCGGCGGCGGGGGCGGGGGCGTGTCCACCCGAGTGCGCTTTATCCTGAATGACAAATTCATACATTCGTAGCCATTTAGATCCACTTAGTCTAGTCTAATGAAACGCGACCGCAGAACTCCGGTGACCGCTCTCTGTCTGTGCGGGCTATCAAACATTTATTTAAGCACTAGGGTGGTCCACATATGTATGGAAAAAATATATAATTGAATTATACCCTCTCCACAAGACTCTTTCTGTTCGTATGACTATAAATTATGTATGTACCAAAAATCAGCGAATTCCAAGTACATTTAGAGGTCGCGACAAAATGCATGATGGAAATAAAGAACAAAATTACCAACTATTGATCAAGTGTTGAGATCCGGTTGTGTGGGGACAGGGTCATCCGTACCATCCATCAACCGGGTATGTCCTAAAACTATGACCAAGACCACCGGGGGATGGGCAGCAGCATCTTTGGAATGCGGTGGAGATATTGCGATCGCCAACCCGCATGCCAAGCGTGGCAATTATGGCATTTACCCTCCATGAAATTGGGAGAGGCCTATGTCCAGCAATGGACGTCCTTAGGCTGATATGGTGGTGGATCAAGTATAATTGTAATTGAGTAGATTATTACTTCATTGTAAGTTTAAGGTTTGGAATTCTCTGCCGGCGTCTGTATTTCCGAGTTCATATAACCTGGACCTTTTTAAGGCACGAGTGAATAGTCATCTTCTGGGTGAGCTCGCTTCATCGTCGGCCTCATCTTTGCCCCCTGGCTAGATGCTGGCCAAGAGCAATCCCATTTTTAATAAAAAATAAAATAAAAAAGTTTACTATGATAGAAAACTGTCAAGGTAATTTTTTTATTTGGATTGCTTGCATGCACCATATTTTCGAAGTGATGCTCTCCGCATTTGTAAAGCATTGTTTGGATCTAGCGGTAGACCTAATGGTTACACTTTTCAAAATTCAGCAGCCGAGAAAAGAGTGCCTTGAATTATTGTAAATATTTGCCCGGGTGGACAGACGAAACTGCTGAAATAATCGAAACCAAAAGATTACAAGCGTTTCGGTGCTACCTGAGGAGGCTGAGGTATTTTCCGACCCATTTGATAGGACTTTCTCTATTTAATCCTAGAGTTAGTGTTGAGCCTAAAATAGATATGGTTCTAAACTTGCAAAAACCTCCTTAATATGAGACTTTGAAAAGGCTGATTAGTAATACTGTTGACCCTGAAAAGCTATTACAGTCTTTCTATACACAATGGGCAGCGACCCCGTTTGACTTATTAATCCAAAATGACCGCGAGAAATCAATGGATTTTTGGGAAAGAATCCTTCACAATGGCCCACTGATGAAATTTGACATCCAAATGTAGGAGAAAGCTCGCCAAATAAAGGTTGAAAATGACTGTGCAGAGCGTGGGATAGCATTGATCCAAAAATTAAATACTATTATTCCAAAAGATAAATAGCAAAAATATTACCTCCTGTGTGTGGTCGATCTTCACAGAAAACAGTTTCCTATGGCTTCAAAACGAAATCAAATAAAAATTCCCTTAGAATATAAAGATATAGGCTGATTAATATTTACGATTTCCTTCAATTTTAATAAATTTTATGATAATTAGGAACTTTACTAATAAATGCAAGTACTTAAGTTAAAATTATTCCATAATATTATCCCATTTAAAGAAGTGTCAATTCGTCGCGATCCCTAAATATCATTCCTTTTGGCTAAAAATTGGCAAAACAGTTCCTGGAGCGATATGAAACAAAAAGAGCCTTGTGGAGAATCAAATTTTTAAACTTTATTTTTTTGGACCACCCTATTAAGCACAGTTCTCGAGGTATACACTATACAGGGTGGTGTACTAAAAGTCGACGTTAATATATATGTTTTTTTCTAATGACTGACAACTTTTTGACCTATCCAACCTTTCACCTTGGCCCAGAGTTGGCAATCTTAGGTTTCTTATCCATTGACATCGGCTCCAACATTACCTTCACGTTGCATGCATCGCTTGGGTTCTCACAGTCCCACAGGCACCACCGGAGCCGTGATGATCGGCGCCATAGGAGTCAAGTTCACCAGCCCTAAGTTCGTTTCCTCTCCTTCGGTATCAGCTTGTAGTGTGTATATGAACACACGCATTTGTGTGCGTTTACATGAGCATGTATTAGAATAGAACACCTGATTAATATCATATTTCATTGCACATTTTATTACCAATAAAACCTTGTAATACAATACTCGATACTAATTAATAGCCATAAAGATAATGTATTAAGTTTTACCTATAATACCTAAGGACAACTGTAACAGCCTATATAAGACGATGTAACGTTTGAATAAAGAGTTAGTATTCACCCGACTTTTGAGTTGTTAATTACAACCCTCAACGACATACACTTCATGGCGATCCTTTGCCAGTTGTAACGTAGGCCTTGGCCTTGAGCCGCCCTCGCTTCGGCTCGGGCGCTGTAGCACCACTCAGCATCTTCTATAATTGGGTAATAATCATAATAAATACTCACAATCCCACAGGAACCGTGATAATCGGCGTCACAGGAATCAAGTAAAGTTCGTTATCTTCGTCGGAGGCTCCGAGGTAACCTTGGCCTTGAGCCGGCCTCGTTTGGGCTCGGGCGCTGTAGCACCGCTCAGCATCTGCTATAATTGGTTAATAATCGTAACAAAGTCGCACACTCACCACTGGAGCCGTGATGATCAGCGTCACAAGAGTCAACTTCACCAGCCCAAAGTTCGCTATCTTCGGTTTTCTCTCTTTCGGCATTAGCTCCGAAGTAACCTTGGCCTTGAGCCGGCCTCGTTTCGGCTCGGGAGCTCTAGCAACGGTCAGCATTTTCTATAATTGGTTAATAATCATAATAAATACTCACAGTCCCACAGGCACTACTGGAGCCGTGATAATCGGCGTCACAGGAGTCAACTTCACCAGCCCCAAGTTGGCTATTTTCGGTTTCCTCTCCTTCGGCATCAGCTCCGAGGTAACCTTGGCCTTGAGCAGGCCTCGCTTCGGCTCGGGCTCTGAATCACCGCTCAGCATCTTCTCTGTATCGGAGATGGCTTTCTCGTTCTGTTTGTCAGTTGTAGCGTCTTGTGCGGGCCCACTGTTGTGAAGCTTCTTTAGAATCTCGACGCCTAACACCTGTTTGGAAGTAGAACGTGAAATTAAATATAGGTACAAACGAAAATACAGCAGATTCAGATTAAAATTTATTTATTACATGATAGAAAATACAAAGGGAAAATTTGCATAGTGTCAAAGTTACGAGGGTAAAACTGAAAGTTTCGGGAATAGAAGAAAATATGCAGTATAAGTGAGTTTATTTATTTTTATTGTTTTTCAAAATATTCTCCTTTGTATTTCATGCACTTATGCATGCGTTCAAACCAGTCCATAAAGCACTTTTTGAACTCTGAAGTAGGGGTCGACAAAATGGCTATTTTATAGGCCTCCACTGCTTCTTCTGGCGTCTGAAACCGCTGACCACGCAGTTTGTCCTTGATTCTGGGGAATGTAAAAAAGTCGTTGGGACTTAAGTCAGGGCTATATGGAGGGTGGTCCAATATTTCGACTTTTTCACCGTCCAGGTACTCAGTTGTTGTCCGAGCGGTGTGTGGGCTGGCGTTGTCGTGGTGAAGGATGATGCGACGACTAGGGTTTGTTTTTCGGAGTTCAGCAAAGACGTTCGGCAAACAAATAGTGGTGTACCAATCAGCATTGACTGTTCTACGATCCTCAAGAGCCACAGTAGCTACGGGACCAGATTTAGAGATAAACGCAGCCACCATCTTCTTAGCCGTACTGCGAGAACGAACAACTTTTGTGGGTTTGAGCTCGTCTTCGAAGACCCATACTCGGGATTGGTTTTTAGTTTCAGGCTCATAAGCGTATATCCACGACTCGTCACCTGATACTATGCTAAAAACAGCATTTGAGCGTCCCTTGTTTAGTTTAGTTTAGTTTATTATATCTCATTATACCATGTTCATATAATACAATTACATTCGGCTTATATTACTTATCGTATAGTGATCGTTCAAATACAATATTTAATGAAAATGAAAATAACTTAATTTATTTTTAAATCTTGTTAAATCTTTTCAAAGTTTTGCGGCACCAATTGACACGGACTATTTTCTGCTCGTCAGACAATAGGTGAGGTATCCAACGGGAAAATAACTTTTTCACGCCTAATTCTTCTTTTAAAATAATTTGTATTTGACTCATTCCAATACCCAGGTGCTCTTGAATTTCCCGATATGTCACATGTCAGTCTTCATTTATCAGACGACGCACAACATCGACGTTTTCTTGCGTGACTGCCGATTTTGGTCGACCTTCACGCACTTCGTCGGTGAGGGATACACGGCCACGTTGAAATTCTGAATACCACCTGTATATTGTAGTCTTTGAAGGAGCTTCAATATTAAAAGCAGCAACCATCCGCTCTTCACATTGTTTTTGTGTTAGTCCACTTTTAAAGTCATAATAAATCATAGCTCTGAAATTTTCACGGCACAATTCCATTTTAAGCAGTGACTCGACGACTTCAATAAACAATTGAAACCGAACCATACTTTTTTTTTTCTAAGTGGCCAGTGTGTTGAGATAAGGAAACTTCAGAGATTATAAAAAGGTATAATACATGTTAAAAATAAATTAATAAGTATTCGATTCCCGCCACTTTCAGTGCAAGCCTCGTATAAGATTTTACATAATGCTCGCATATGGCTTTAAAAGGTCCGTCTTTAAGGAATGGTGCGACTCACTTTGCAAGCGGTTGCTTGCAAGCAACCTGTTGATGACCAGCGTCTCGAATGCGACACCATGATTATGTACCCAGATGTTTACCAATACAGGGTACAACTCACAAATTCACTGTATATGTAATCGACAGGGTACACGGTAACAGAGTTATCACGACCATTGTGAACAAAAAAAAACGAAAATTAATCATTAACTGCTAATGAATTTCCCTATCCAAGCAATTTATTAGTAGCAAGTTTAACTGCGAGTTTTTTTTTATAAACCACGGCGGTGGCAAACAAGCGTACGGCCCCCGCCTGATAGTAAGCGAGATATTTGGATATATTATTTACAAAATATGCTGTTTGAATCCCTCTCTGTGCTTAAGATTTAATTCAGTCTGAAACCGAGTTTGTACAAGATATCTGTTTGTTACTAACCTGCATAGCGATGTCATATATGGGCCCGCTGTAGATACTCTTCCCGGTAGCTTCTAATTCTTTCAGCGCCTTTTTGGTGCTGTACCGCGCCGCCAGCGTCGCTGCATCCTCATCCAACATAGGATTCCCTGCCAAGTATGTGTGCGCCACTATCTTTATGAAGTTCTCATTAGTTAACAGTGAAGGATGAAGAGGGTACTTCTCTTCAGTTTTCTTTCCTGAGGGTTGTTCTTGCTTTATAGTTACTGGTGTTGGACGGGATTCAGGTACTATTTCATCGTCGCTGAGAAGAATACTTTCTTCTTGTTGGATGGGCTGAACTGGTTCAAGAACTGGTTCTTGAGCTGGTTCGGGTGCTTTAACCGACTTCTTTTTACTCTTCGGCCCCGGCTTGTATTTCGATTTTACTGGTTCGGGGTTTCGCGTTGGCGCGACAGTGAAGTCATCGCCACAGCGCCAATCGTCGTCGTTGAGATCTATAACTATGTCGTCCGCTATGGTGTCGAATTTCTTCTGTGCGGAGACTGCTGCCCTCCTTCTGGGTTTCACGTTGAGATCGCCAGTGATGGTCTCAGCATTGGCGTCAGGGTCTTCGGTTGCGTGCTGTACGGGTTGTGCCGTTTCTGGCCGTACGTCAGTGAGTGCGGGCATGGGAGGCGGTGCGTGTTTCCGCAGTAAAATCTGTGCTATGCCCGCGGCCGCTTCATCTCCGGGTGGTAGCTGACTAAGGTCACCACTGGCGACAACTTGCTGCACTGTGGCGATAAGTCTCGATAAGTCCCGTGATGCATTCCTGTTGTTAAAATCGTGGCTGACTAGAATCTGTGATATCTGCTCAACCATATCCGTTTCTTGTCTCCTGTCCACGTAGAAATTATCCGACTGGCTGCTAGTGGAAGGTTGAGGCGTGGTTTGAATCGGGATCCGGCAATTGATGATTTTCTTCCCCCGTTTTGATTTAGGTTCCCCAGGAGGTGTGTAGTCCCCGTCAGGATCCGGTTTAATCTCGGGCATCGTTAGGGTAGATGCAGGCTTTTCTGGGGGAAGGCTTCTCTTAGCTCCTTTTTTCTCTTTCTTGGGCACTTTGTCATTTGGCATCTCTGCAAGAAAAAGAAAAAAACAGTATAATTCAATGCCTTGAGATATTTAAAATCTTCTTACATACTTAAGCACATAATTATTGTTTGGATGGCTTCTCAAATTAGTGTGGTCAGACATTGGTGGCAATCACTATTATGGTAGTAATAAGCACGTCTCTTAACACGAGTGATAGCGAATAGCCTCGGTATTTTGATAGCCATGCATACCGCTACGGCAAGCGTCACCATATCTGCGCCAATTTTTATTTATTTATTTATACGTAGAACCAACCGCTGCTTAAATTACATTAGTTATTAATTAAATTATATTATTGGACGCACTAGATAATAACTATCAAGTAGACGCTGTGTATACCGATTTTGCCAAGGCTTTCGATAAGGTGTGCCACGAGCGCTTACTGTTCGAGCTTTGGCATATCGGTATACACGGTGACCTTTTCCGATGGATAAAATTTTACATAGAGAATCGTTCGCAGGCTGTGGCAGTGGGTGGATATACTTCTCAGTACAAACCTATCACGTCTGGTGTTCCACAAGGGTCTCATCTGGGGCCTCTATTGTTTATCATCTACATTAATGATATCACAGAATGCATAAAAAATTCAAACTTACTGTTATATGCTGACGATGCAAAGATATTTAGAGTAATTCGTAATGTAGAGGATTGCAATGTCTTACAAGATGATTTAGATCGTTTTGAGGCTTATTGTATTGCCAATAAGCTGTCCATAAATCCAGACAAATGTTTCGTTATAAGTTTTAGCAGGAAAAGGAGTAGTATTAATCTGGACTATAAACTTTGTGATAAAAAATTAGGTCGTGTTCACCCTCAGATCATAGAAAGAAAGAGATATGCCCTAACCGCGAAATTAGTCCGGTACTGCTGTCGCCACTTTTAAAGATGTGTGCGTTTCCACTACTTGCACAATATTGTAAATATTGGGTTCCCGCACACATCCGTCCAGTTGTCTACTAGTAGGTCAGTTCTTGGATGGGTGACCGCTTTGAGTGGTTACTAACTGAGCGCTCTCGTGCTTTGGAAGGCAGGTTAAGCCGTTGATCCCGGCTGCTGTCTACGACAGCAGTCGTTAAGCCAAGTTAGAGGCCTTCGGGCGGCTTGAAAACTTCTAACAGTCAAGTTGCCCACTCACTTGACAAAGGGGGGTCGAAGCTGCACCACGTCCGTAGGGAGTACCCACCGTTACCCTACAAGTGACCCCTGGGTGGTGCTAAAAGTGCAACAAAAACTGGCAACCGTACTTGTCTTCTCGAAGATCTCACGGTTCGTAAATAAATGCCATACGATTAAATAAATTCTAATCCTCTAATTGGTACTCTCACTACGAAAAGCAATACACTCCTACACGTAAACAACAGCGTCGGTGAACTCGTTAGGGATGGGCACATGCATCCATTTTTGCATTTATCGATAAAATCATGAGATGAGAATTTTACTTCGTTTAAGGGTGAATCAAAATACTGTTTATTACAGAAATACAAATTGTTAATTTTAGTAAAAAATACGAGTCCAACGAACCTGTGGTTCGTATTTATTGTATTGGGGGTTCGTCTATTTTGATATTATACAAACCTATGATGTGTAATGTACCTATGTGTAACAAAGAAACATCGTAAATAATAGTTCAGTGACCGTTAATCAATTTATTTTAAATATTTCATGGCAACATCATTCATAGTCGATCTGTAGACTTTTTTATACTAGATGAAAGCCCGGCTTCGCTCGGGTGAAATAAATAAGAAAGAAATAAACAAAACATTTATTCGTGACAGTTATGCAAACGACGAAAGAAATAGTGTACAAAAATGAATAAAATAAAAACATTACAACAACGGATTATGATGAAACTTCGAATCGTATAGAAATATAGTCTGTAGTCTGGATTGGGAATAAAAGTATGGAATGGAATTATATGGAATAGGGAGTAAAAGATTACGCTGACGACGTCACGGGCAAAGGCTAGTATCTTTGCAAGTTAATCCTAAGCATTTTTATAAGGGTAGTATTTAAAGGCACATAAAAAATTTGACACCGTAATGAGTACTGATTTGTATAGCTAAAATACTAATCGTTCATTAAAATTCAATTCAGATGTGCATTGTTAAATATTGATGTGCCAGTCAGTATTTTTGGTGCGAAGTCAGAGCTGCTAACGCGAAGAACAAATGAAGTTCGTGTATCTCCCTCTCTGTCGCACTTGCAAATTCGAGCGACACAGAGGGAAATACACGATGTTCGTTCGTTTTCGTTTCGCGATAGCAGCTCTCTATTCTCCGCCAAATTCTATTCAGTGGGGCCCTTTACACTCAATATTATCGCGATTTTTAAAATTTTATTGGGTCTGTTAAACGCTTAATACTATCACAATACTGGCGTATCAATATTATCGTGGTTTTCAAAATCGTATGGATTTTTCTTCAATATTCATTGCACGTGATACGGATCGTGATATGAGTATATCGCGTGATAATAATAACCATGTAACAGGCTCCTATGGATTTTGCTTCAATATTCAGTGTTTCATGTGATAATAATAACAGTTGGTAATATTTTCTCCAATTAATGGAAGCTATTTTTTGTTCCGTTTTGCCAAAGGTATTTCACATTCCGATACGCGCACCATCCAGGAATGGGAGCCGTCAGACCAGAGGGCCTACCACGATCTGAAAACGAAGTATTTCCCTCTCCGCGCTCGAATATGCAAGTGCGACAGAGAGGCATATATATTTAGTTTTCGGTTGGTAGCACCTTAGTCCGAGCGTGGCGGACGGTCGAAGAAAGTCAAAGAACATTCCGTGTGTTGTCTGTCACACATATAATTTTTTAGCTTCCCATCGACCGACCTATGAACTTGAAATTAAGTGATAATGTTTATTATGAAGTATATTTTACCAAAAATATCAATATATTGATAAATCACATTTGTTTTTTAGTTGTACGGAACCCTCAGTGTGCGACTCCGACGCACTTGGCTTGTTTTTATTACATTTTGAATTTTATTTCTCTTATAGTAAAATACCCTATTCGTTTTAAAGTTGACGCCTGAGGGCCTACCGCAAACCAAAAACGAACTATCTTCCTCTCTGTCGTTCGAATATACATGTGCGAGAGAGGCAGATACTTCGTTTTCGGTTCGCAGTAGCGCCTCTAACGTCCGAGCGCGGCGAACGGCATGAGCTGAGGGTCTACTCCGAAATTCAAAATCCTAACTACGTATGGTGCCGTCCCTTTCACTCTCCTGTCATAGACTATATGAGTGAAAGGGACGGCACCATACGAAGTTCGAATTTCGGAGTAGTCCCCCAGTACCACTAAGTTATAAGATAGAGCGAGATAGGGATAGAATTTTGCTAGACGTTTAAAAGCCATAAGTCACCTAGTAGTTTGTCACAAACAAAATAGAGACGCAGCTTTAAGATGGCGGACAGACTCAGCAAACATTCAAGTGGTGTCCTTTACACGATTAATATTATCACAATACTGGGGTGTCAATATTATCGCAGTTTTCAAATTTGTATGGATTCTGCTTTAATATTCACGTGATACTTATCGTGATATGAATCCTTAGGCCCCATACATTCGCTTTGAAGGCGGTTGTTGTGACAATCAGTCTAGCTAGCACGATAGATTATACCGTTACGTTTTATGTGACGTTTTAATACATTTCGCCCATATAACGTGACGGTATAAGTTATCGTGCTGGCTAGGCTGATAGGTGTATAGAACGCTTGAAAACTACAAAAACAAAACGCTGCAGACGCGGCTAGCCGAATCCACACAATGGGCGATGATGGCCCATCACCCAGAACGCAGCCCAGCAACCTGGCCAACATACCGGACGCAAAAATAGTTCACGATTTTCGAACGTAGCCGACACTGTCAACCAACAAATTTAACATAGCAATATAGTCTGTGGGCAATATGGCCGACGTTTTGTCATCAATGTAACACTTTTAAATGCAAAATACGCGACAATCCGAATTTTGCGGATACATATGTTCAACTCAAAAATCGTTATTTTTATACGTTCTTCAATTTGAGACAGGTCTCGTTCGGGTCTACCGTACCCCTGCACGAAATTATTAATATAGATTTTAATGTGATATTCAGTTATTGAAATAACTATATTTAAAAAGATAATTTTTAAGAAAAAAAAACCGACTTCAATGGGGGAGTCCGGTGAAAGATTAGTAATCTTAGATGGTGCACTCTTAGATTCCATACAATAAAATACAAAAATGGCTATAAGTATGTTTATAATGGTAGAAGACCAAGTACCCTCAATTCCTCATGAAATCATGGAAAAACCTTGCTTGCTTGACAAACAAAACGAAGAGAACAAATCGCCAAACGTGAACTACGCGTCGTTGAAGAGTTCCCTTCTGATCATCATCAGCAGTTCCACTTCATCAAATGTCACTTTTATGAATGAAAATGCTTAATTAGTTCATGAAAATACTAAAATCACTATTTGTGTGCCTTTAAGATTTGAGGAGTTCCCTCAATTCCTCATGGATCCCATCATCAGAACTCGAGCATGACAAAAATTAATCGTGAAAATAGAACTTGCTTAACAAACACAGCTAGGAGGACAAATCGCCAAACGTGAACTTTTCGTCGTTGAAGAGTTCTGTTCTGATCATCATCAGCAGTTCCACTTCATCCAATGTCACATTTTTGGATGCAAATGCTTGACTTGTTGATAAAAACACAAAAAGCACTATATGTTTGCCTTAAAGATTTGAGGAGTTCCTTCAATTCCTCATGGATCCCATCATCAGAACTACCTTTTGACAAAAACGGGACCAATTTGGATATATATACACACAATCAAAAAAAGATTTTTTCAAATCGGTTAAGAAATGACGGAGTTATGGAGTAACAAACAGTAAAAAAAAAAAAAACATACAGCCGAATTGATAACCTCCTCTTTTGAAATCTTGAAGTCGGTTAAAAATGTTATGAAAACCATTCGTGATGACGTCGATAAATTATCGATAATATAGCATGCATACAAATACTGCCACTGCCTTATCCCGCGCACTCGAAGCTGCGTAAGGTGTTTGCGCTGGCAGGTCGAAGCTTTTAGGGTGAATTTTACACAGTGAATTAAGGAACTTTAAAAATACATTAATAATAGAAATACTAATCTAAAATAGCACTTATCAGTGGTATGTTATTCCACGTATTTTGTATTTTTGTTTAGTTTACCGATTTTTACAAATAAACACGCTACAGACCGTTATTTCGAAAAAAATCTGAAGCCATAGCGTGAACAACGATCGCCGCTCAAATGAGTCAGCGCTAAGAGCGGTGCGCGCCGATATGGTTTACTGACCTTATGGAGGCGACACGCGCCACGCCCCCGTGCCATATCTCCTTCTTTCTATGATCTGAGTGTTCACCAGATTCGAGACCTCGGTATCATTATGGACTCAAAACTCACTTTCATACCTCACATTGACGACATGTTAGGTAAAGCATTTAAGCAGTTAGGATTTATATTACGCGTAGGTAAACCTTTTAAGAGACTTTTAACGTATAAGGTTCTGTTTAACAGTTATGTTTGTAGTCGGTTGGAATTTGGAAGCGCTGTGTGGAGCCCTCTGTATAAAATACATAGTGACAGGATAGAGAGAGTTCAGAAAAAGTTTGTTAAATCAATAGAATACAGAATTAGAAATAAATACTTAGATTACGCCACCGCAATGAGAGTACACAATATAGCATCCCTTAGTTATCGCCGAGAATGTACTGATATTTTAACCCTCTATAAAATTATTAATAATATTATTGATGCTCCGTTTTTATTACATTCCATTTCTTTTAGAGTTCCTCGACGTTGTGAACGCACTTGCAGGAAAAAACCCCTTTTTTACATCCCCAGTAGTCGGACTGCTTACGCAAAAAATAGTTTTGTCAGAAGGGCGTGCAGGTTGTACAACGAAAAATTTCTGGGTCTTGATATTTTCTGTGGGAAATTTAATAGATTTAAAACACTATCTTTGCAATGTAATAACCCAAATCACTAAGACTAATATGGCGCTATTAAGAAATAATTTATATATTTTAATGTTACTGCTTTTTAATAATTTATTAAGAATAACAAAACCTTTTTACTCTTTACTCTTCAGGTCTACTCTTGCTTTTATTTATTTTTTAATTTTGTAGCTGCATGCATAAATAGCTCTGTTTTACTCAGTGTTACAATTTATCAAACACGATGTTAATAAATATTCTTATTAAGGAAACTGTAAGTCTAGTTTTAAGGAAATTTTCTAGTGTTACATATAATTATAAAAGACTGTTTGTTTCTTAAATAAATAATTAAATAAATTAGTTTCTAAACATATTTAACAAAAAGCCAATTACAGGTTCTCACCAGTAAGAACGTTTTAACATAAAACAGATGGTGCTTTGATTAGCACTAAGCACTTCATCACAAAAGGCAACACTTCATTTAATGCAGACTTGTGCGTCACCATACCGCAGCGACGAGCGTGGCGATCAAGAGACCGATGTTTTTTAGCCATGACATGACTAGTTTCATTTGACGCTCTTATCCCAGCTCCAGAGCGCGAGCCAGATCAGATCAGATACTACTGATAAAGGTATGGCTCGGGCGGTCTCTCTGTGACTCTATACAGCTGGTATTATACAATCCGACCGAGAAGAAACTTGTGCACAGCCGTGGCGGATCCAAGAATTTGGCGTGACATGAGAGCTCCCCCGCAGGATACGACTAGTATTGACTAGTAGTACAGCATATTGACGCTCGTGCTCGGGCAGCGCGGGCTCGGAGCCGCGCAGCAGCACCACGTACAGCCGGTAGTATACTGTAGAGTAGACTAGTGTACTGACGGTTGTGCTGCGTCTCCTGCTGGAACTGCTGCCAGGCGGCGGCGCGCTCGTGCTCGGGCAGCGCGGGCTCGGAGCCGCGCAGCAGCGAGTCGTGCTCGTGCACGGCGTGCAGCGCGGCGTCGCGCGCCACGCGCAGCAGCACCACGTCCTGCACGCCCACCGCCACGCCGCCGGCCACGCCCACGCCGGTCTCGTCGAACCTGCACACATACACGTCCTCACCTCATCACTTGGATTAAAACCTTATGTAAAACTCGTTTTTTTTTCGATTAGAAAAGTCCTGCGTTATCCGTCATGCGATTTCAAGGCAGTTTGCCTTATCAGTTGCCTTGCAGTTTAACTTGCGGTGTGCTATCTTTGAAACATAATAAATAAGTTACTGAAACAAGTGAAATCCTCTGATAAGGCTAGGGAAACGAAGTAACGTGGGGGAAAATGACCGTTAAAATTTAGACCTTAAAAAAAACAAGGTCAATCTATAGAAGAAACGAACAAACTGTGCTTCGACGAGGTACTCTGTCCTAAAACAGAAGTCATCAGAGCAGTGTTTCAGTTTAAGCGCGGCCTTCAGACGATTCACGGCATACATGGCTTATCTGTTCTCCATTGTACGGTATTCCAAATCTAAAGTTTAGCTGTATTCTATTGTACGCTAATCCAAATTTAAAGTTTAGTTCCCGTTCGTTTACTATGTACGGTTCCCGTTCAAAAGAAGATGGTTCATTTTAAGCAGATAGGAGTTTTATAGTGAAGCAGAACCGGCTTGACGGAAGCGCCACTACTATTTAATGTGGCAAGCGTAAGCAACATACCTCAAGTCTACTTTTATCATTACGAGATTACATGGCGACCCTGCCTGTACTGTAATATAGCTATTGTACTGTACCTGTAGAGCTCAGTGAGTTCGGCCATATTGTAATGGCGGTCGATCTGTTGCTCATCTACAACGCGGCACGACACGGCCTGCTTCGTAACAGCACGCTCATATATCTTCTGCTCCATTGTGCCCTGCGAATATGAAATTCTAATCTCATTTAACATATTAAACGGTTCCAAGAGGTGTCCAGTATGATGATGCTTTTGGGTGTCCTTGTCCTGTGGTCTTGTTATACAACAACTCACCAATGCCACAAGGCGATAGATATAGCAGTCTTTCTTCTGCCCAAAGCGGTACACGCGGAAGATGCTCTGTATGTCGTGCGCCGGGTTCCAGGATGTGTCCAGTATAATGACGCGGTTGGCCGCCGTCATATTCAGGCCTAGGGATCCGGCGCGGGTCGAGATTAGGAACAATCTGGAATAAAAGCGCGGGTTATGTTAGTGTCGTACATCGATTTTGTTCCGATTCCTAACACATGTTTCGTTCTTTATTTGTATAAAAATGCATGAAAACCAGAGCGGTTATGAAGGTTCTTCCGATTTATCACTTGGAACATAAAAGTTTATGTTAAATTCCGTCCTTACGCACTCCGGACTCCTTCAGAATGTATCGAATTCTACGGACGCTTCGCCATTGCTATTAATAGCACAGAATAATTAATAGTACCTACTTACGTACAGGAGGTTTTCCATTGATCAAAACCGATGTTCGACAGCTAGAAAACACTGAATAATTTATCCCGCCTAACTGCACAGCATGTGACTCTGTTGTCTAGTTAGGCCCTCGTCATCTATACGTCACGTCTGGCTTCAGCATCACAATGCTTAATATAGATATGTACTTTACGTACTATAGACGTTTTGTGTCTATAGACATGTTGACGCTGAAGATAGCATAAAATAGGGAGTCATAGGGTAGTTTTGTTTGCGCGTCAACTCAATCGCCACGTCCGGGTGAAGTAACACCCCGGTGGTGTGTGAGCCGAGTTTAGCCGAAGCGACAAGAGTAACAGGTCTGATAATTGGCAATTCGAAAGATTCCTCACTTGGTCTTGTAGTTGTGATCGGCGTTGAACTCGCGGCACCACTTCTGGCGCACCTCGGGCGGCACGGAGCCGTCGAGCCGGTAGTACTCCTGCCCGAGGCTCCAGTTGTTGATCTTCTTCAGGAAGTACTCCAATGCGTCCATGGTGATCAGCGACGTTGAGAATATCAAACTGGGGAAAGCAATAATAATCAAAACTACATTGACGGCTGGGACATAGTGAAGCCTGCACCAATTACTGACACACATCACGCAAATTCGATTAATATTTCGCTGCAATGTAGTTTGCCTTAGATAAACGAACATTCGAAAAGTTCTAGAGATAAGAAATTGGAGGAAGTATGAACTAAATTTGAAAATTTTCGTCTGTGACTGAGATATGTATTGTGTACAGACTTCGTTGAAAAGGTGACCTCACTTACACTTTATCATCCAAAGCCACACTCTCCTCCAGTATCCTGAAGACTGTGATGAACTTGTTGGAGCTCTCGAGTTTCTCCAACATATCTCCACCCTCCAGGTACTGCAGCCACCACACTTCTGTGCTCGACGGCTTGATGTCTTCGCTGGCGGTTAGGTCTTCGCGAGCTAGGTCGTCCTCTAACTTCTCGGCTGCCAAAATATTAACGTCATTCATATCATAGTAAATCATAAAATAATGGCTTAACTACCTACGACAATAGGCGCTCATTGGGTGACAAGAGAATTGTTGGTGACAAGGAAATCACAGTTGCAATTTGACAATGCCAATAGTTGATGATAGCATCACCAAGCTCGAGCTTTGGTTAGTTTGGTGTTCCTGAGCAAGCAAGAGAGAGCTTTGGTTGGCACGCTCGTGAGTTTTTTAGCTTTGGTAATTCAAAAACCTAAGAATTTGTGAATGACAATTATTACATAAGAATCATGTTCTTGAGAACACTATTCATATGACAGATAATGAAACTAAAATGAAACTACTCGTGAGGTCAAACTCTTTGTGGTTTCCAGAAAAAAAACCCTGTCATATGATGCTATAGGTAAAAAACTTAAGTAAAGGACCTGTTGTATGTAGTTGTGACGTGTTCGAAAAGACATTTGTTTTGTTTGTGTTACACATTTTAAATATGTAATGTCTATTCGAACACGCTACAACTACATACAACAGGTCCCTTTACTTAAGTTTTTTACCTATAGTAGGCCAGTAATTTCATTTATCTTTTCAATGTGTTCCTCACCTTTGACTTTAGCCTTTTCGTCACGAGATTTCATGTTGAAATTATGCAACACCTGCGGATGCGACCAGATCTTCTGCAGCGTATGAAAGTCCTTCAATATACTCTGTTTGTTCTTATTAGCATACACATTGAGGTAATGTTTGTACAGGTCACACTGGCATTTCGTCAGCGATATGAACACTGTGTATTCGTGTTTCTTCGGCAAATAAGGGTAGAGCACAGAGGCCTCTTGTCTTTGGAGGCAGCCCTCTAATACTTTGTGTAGGATGTGAGTGCGGGCTTTCATTAGCTTTATGTCATCCACTTGGGAATCTCTGTGCTGGCCGTTCATTATAGGGTTTTCAAATCTAGAAAAATATAACCAAACATAAAAATAATGCAATAATCTGAACAAATCCCAATCAAATAAATATATAAAATGGCGTTAATTTGTTTAGTTTTAATGTTACAGGATGTATAATTCTTTCGCAGGTAAGAGATACGTGTGTTAGTTCCATTGTAATGGGTATACCAGGTATATTACAAAAACCTGCGTTTAGGTTGGAATATGTAAGTATATCTTAATCGAATCAAATGAGTTTATTTAATTTACCTATTAGAATACTCCGAGTAAGTCCCAAGCAGATTCGGCTTCACAAAGTTCACCATACAGTAATACTCTCGCAAATTATTCTGCATTGGCGTGCCCGTCAGAACTATCCTTCTACGGGTGGTAACCCTACTCATAGCGACTGCTAGCACCGAGCAATCGTTCTTCAGCAAATGTCCTTCGTCGCAGACGATTATGTCTGGGCCCGGGTCGAGTAGGGCTGTACGTATCTTGTCTATGATGGTTTGTCGGACGTCATCAAGTTCCGCGTCTAGCGTGGTCAGGCTACGGAACAGTTCGTAGCCTATGATGAAGATGCCGCCGCCGTTGTACCAGTCTTCTAGCTGGTAGGCGCGCTCGTACGTTTTCTTTAGCTTTGATAGTTCGAAAACCTGAAATTTTTTAGGTACATAAGAAACATGTTCTTGAAAACACTATTTCTATAACAGATAATATGATTAGCTTAATTGATAGTGGCCCTGAATTATTTTATCTTGGTAAAGAAAGGTAAATTATGTACGATTACCACAAGTACTTAATACTAGTTCCTAAGGCTGGATTGTACCAACTTACGATCACAGACAGCTCAAAGTTAAACATGGCGCCGGCAGCTGTCATCCAATAGAAAGTTGTCAAACTTTCCATGCATTCAAATATTAACGAACACAGTTTATGATTATTACAGTAGGTTTGGTGCAACCTAGCCTAAGTCTCGGATGCATTTATTTCTCCCTAAGATTTTTCCATATCTTAGGTAAGTTCGAATAGAATATACCCATAGTACATCCGTGCTCTTTAATTTGTTACCGAATTCGTAAACTTTTTCTTTGAATTTCTATACAGTGTGCCGGCCTGCCAATCTTAAGTGGGTCACAAATTAGTCCTTGAGTGTACAAGCCTAGCTCAGTTTGATTTGTGTAAAAAATATTGTTCCTTAATATTTATACATATCCCAGTAAGATTACTTAAATTTGGTTGTATAAACTGTTACCTGTAGTTTCCGTTTCATTTTGCTTGGCTTGAAAATAAACAACATATATTTTTAATGACAAATTTTTTTCGCACAATATAAACCAGACCGTAAACTATATTATTTACCTTAATTTCATCTGTGACAGGTCCAATCCACTTATGTATTTCGTCGACCCAATTCAACACCGTTGACAGCGGACAACAGACGAGGACTCTACGCATTCCCACTTTCGGATGCGTTAATACCTAAAACAAAAAATACTCAATTAGTTCTAAATTTAAATCAAGCCCTACTCAAAAGTTAATAATTTTATAAATTATTTTAAGTATGATCAGCCTGTTTAGCCTTGTAGGTAACGCAAGCCCACTCCTTTGCACGGCGCATGTTAGCGCCTACCACACAAGCCGCGCCGTCCGTACACGCGCCTGCTCGCACCTTTACACGCGTCATTTTTGCCAGACACATAAAATTGTAGTTTCGTAAAACAGGCCCCAGCAGTATGGAACAAAACAGCGATGATGGCACAATCTGTTTTATTTTGATATCCATCTTATTTGAAACATGTCTTATAGCAAGTACATAAAGTACAAATTAGATTACTCACTGTGTGCAGTAAAGCCAAGACTTGCAGAGTTTTCCCCAGCCCCATGCAGTGCGCCAATATGCAACCGCCGCCAAGGTGGCCCGACTGCACCCTCTCCAGGCTTTCGAAACACGCGTCCCACATGAACTTGACGCCTTCGTACTGAAATGATATGAGAAACAAACCATTTCCTATAAAGTTCACTAGCTAGTAACTTTGAAAGACAAATCGTAAAATATACAAAAGTATGAAAGTAAAAATCTCAATCCCTTCTTCATTTATGATATTGCTGTGCCCTACAGGATATCATTGTAACCCTTATATGTATATAAGGGTTGACAACCAAGTCACTATAAAATCTGTCATTACTCTTAGAAACCTTGAATCTCAGTACTATCAAGGGGCTTGCAATGGGTGGAGCGCGCCGCGTTAATAACCTAACGCTCGAAATCCCCGAAACTAGCTGTCAGTCGCGGGCCGTCGCTGTCCGAGCGTGTACGCCGTGTACGTGCCCGTCGTGATCCGCTGCCGCGCGCCTCCGACTTGATCGCGACGAACCGCGCTAACGTATTTTTTGTGTGATTTAAAAAAAACACGATGAAACCTATAACCGGCACCACATGTTCTGTATATGGTTGTTTAAATACCCGAAGGAACGTTGGTGTGTCTTTCTTTCAATTACATACAAATTGAGAACGGTAAGTTTTTCTTTTAGTTTGGTATATGTAATAATAATTACTTATTTAGTATAACCTTGGTGTTTAAAATTATCAAGTTGTAAGTTACAATGTACAAAAACAATACAAATGAATACGATACGAACAACCGTTTCAAACAAAAAAAGAATTTTCCAAATCGTTTAATAAATGACGGAGTTCTGAGGTAACTAGCATAAATAATAATAATAAAACTAATAAAAAAATCACCTTTTTCTGATTTTTTCTGGTGTACACACACTATAACCAAGCTGCATGCCAAATTTCAGCTTTCTAGGTTACCTGGAAGTGGGTTAGGTTTTTGATTACTAGTCAGTCAGTCAGTCAGTGGTAAATATGCCGTTTTTGGAATTTAATATCTCAATAATTATTAAACCTATATTTATGAAATTTGGGGTTCTAGTTGTTCTAAAGGATCTTAATACATGTACCAAATTTCATTTTTTTATGTTAGATAGATTTGGAGTTATTAGGGGGTCAAAAGTGGCTGGGGTGAACTTGACTGGACACGCTGCCGCGTGTCTAGATTTTAATAAAGACGTGTGCTTTGTGAGCTTAGTTATGAATTAAACTTTCAAGAAATAAATTGATTTTCCCTTCTCACGATCAATTTAATTTATAGTGTTATTCACAATGACACTAGCCTTCATGTGAACTAACATCATCATCATCATCCTAGCGTTATTCCCAGTACAGTTGCATCCTGAAGGATGCCTGGGGCCGCTACCTAATCCCAAGAATTGGCGTAGGCTATCATAGACAGCAACCGGGATCAACCGCTTAACGTGCCTTCCAAAGCACGGGAGCGCTCAGTTAGTAACCACTCAAAGCGGTCACCCAAGGACTGACCCCGCCCGAAATTGCTTAACCTCGCATACCGCACGCGGTACGCGGGCGCCGCTGGGCCATGAACGTTGTGTTCATGTGAAGTAACATGTACTTAATTAATTTCGGTTCACTGTACTTAAGCGACATCTGGTGAGGTAGAACATGTTTTGCCTCATTGAAGTATTTTTGGCGTGACAACCCTAGGGCTACACGTGCCGCGCGTGAATGAATACAAGTTATGGGATAGACAGAGATGCAGAGAGTAGGCACGTTTCTTATGCCTAAACGCCGTTTTTGTTAGGAAGTGAAATTTCTGTACTCGTACTATTCCTTATTCTGTGGTACTATAACGATGCTAAGATACGAGTTTTACTTTAATTAGATAGTGTGTTTGGTTGTCAGCTGAAGGTACAATATGATTTGCTATAAATATATATGAATATGAATGTTTCATACATAAATGGCTGTTTACTATATAAAAGACCGTACTTTTGACTTAAAAAGTAAAATAGTAAAGTTTTGGGTAATAGGGACCAGGATAAATTATATGTTTCATAGCATATACTGGGTGGCCCATTCAAATCGGTCAGTATGGGAAAGTCTAAAACTATAAGACATACGAAGATTTGTTCTTAGGAACCATGTCACCGATTTTGATAAAAAGAAAAACTGCATTCATACATTTGAAAAAAAACACTGTACCCAGCTAGGGAATCGAACCCGGTTGTTTTGAAAAAATAAACTTACACTATTTCTATTCAGATATCGTTTGTGTAGGTCTTAAGCAGTAAATGTCTCTAAGAAACATAATGTCTAAAATGAATAAAATGCATTTTTTTCACATACTTTAATTTATCATAGTAGGTGTTCAAAGTGACCACCGTTACAATATTCAACAAGTTCAGGCATGTAAAATTGTCTCTATGGTTGTTTGTACCTCTCTACTTGTAAAATCGGTGACATGGTTCCTAAGAACAAATCTTCGTATGTCTTATAGTTTTAGACTTTCCCATACTGACCGATTTGAATGGGCCACCCTGTATAAGGGTGACTGGGTTGCTTCGATTTGCGGTTACTTCCGGTAATTAACGCGTATAAAATATTGATAGAAACCAGAATGGTTAGATTGTTATCACTATAATTACTAATTACCTGATGTGCTTTCATAACCTTGGTGAAGAACGGGTGCACGGTGACCGCAGGCTGCCCTACTTCAAAATCGTATTCCAAGCACACTTCATCATTAGTGACTATCACATTCACGCCCTCTTCACAGCCCAGTAATTCTTCCTGTATAACAATTTATCACAACTTTAAACTTAGTCTGAATAGCCAAGCGTGTCGGGCACAAAGTGACTGAAAACATTCACTCCGTACCGTAATATCTAGACTCAAACATTTTCTGTCCTTTTATGTTAATTTAAGAGGCTTTACATTTTTTTTAAATTATGAAACCAGTTACTACTATAAAATCGTAGACTGTTTAGCTAAAAAAGTGATATCTAACTGTAAACCAAGTCCTTTCAAAACTTGTAGGTTTGTGTAGTATGTTTATTAAAATAAATATTAGGGGACAATTATATGTTTCCCATTCCCACCCATTTTTAATACATTTGTCGCTATTTTTCCGCTACATTTTGTTTTTTTTTAATACTCTGTTTTAATATGCTTATTTACTGAGGTTTGCAGTAGAGAGTAATTGTATTGTGTTGTATCGTATATCGTCGTCCAGTGGTACATACTGGTACAAGCTTTGGTTAGTTTGGGACTAGTTCGATTAGTGTAAGATTGTCCAGGAACGAATATCTATTTATTATTATTATTAATTTTCACAAATCAAATATTCTCTACCAGTCAATCATAGGGCCAAACAGAAACTTATTATTAATTTGAAGAACATTATGCATAACAGGAGCTTTGATTTAAGGCACTTCGAAAGAAGTTGGATTCCAATTGCAGGGATGTTTATAAAAACCACATAAGCCCATAACTTTTTTTTTTTTTTTTTTTTTTTTCTATCCTGCTACTTAGCCATCTGTTTCCTTGGAACAATAATCTAATATGTTGTCAGGTTTTCACCGGAGTATGTCTACAGCTGAGATGTGCACCCATCGATGCCATTCTCATCTTCTGTCTGCGAATCTTGTCGCGAGGTCTGGTATACTATTTCTCTTAAGGCGAGAGTATCTTAGACTACCTACTCCCTGCAATTTAGCAGCTAACTGGTTGGTGTGTTGGTCTAGACGTGCTTGATAAGTCTTGCTGTGTGATTCAATTTCTTCCTTCACTGTTCGCAGTTTTAAATCTAAGTTCACGTATTTATTGCTTATGTGCGATGGAATACTAAACATTGCTCTCATTGTTTTACTTTGAAACCTTTCAAGTATTTCGATATTACTCTGGCTGCTTGTGCCCCATAGTTGTATGCCGTATGTCCATACAGGCTTCAGTATAGCTTTGTAGATAGCCATTTTACTGGCGTCTGTCAACTGTGACTTACGTCCGATGAGCCAGTACATGCTTCGAAGTTTGCAGTCCAATTGTTTCCTTTTGGTCCATATGTGTTTGCGCCAAGTGAGGCGACGATCAAGGTGCATACCTAAGTATCTGGCGTCGTCCGATTGTGGGAGCTCTGTATCACAGAGTTTCACAGGTGGGCAGGTTTTTCTTCTGAGTGTGAAGGTTACTTGAACCGACTTATCTGAATTGGCTTTAATACGCCATTGCTTGAACCATGCTTCTATCAGAGTTAGGTGTGATTGGAGCGTTTCGGATGCGGAGTCGGGATTCTCATGAGTTGAAAGAATTGCGGTATCATCCGCATATGTCGCTGTAGTGGTACAAGCATGAGTGGGTAGATCTGCTGTGAAAATTAGATAGAGAACTGGTCCCAGTATACTACCCTGTGGTACTCCTGACTTAATTTCATGCATTTGTGACGTGTCGGAATTATATTTAACTTCGTAGCATCTTTTTTCAAGGTAGGATTTTAATATTAGGAAGAAAGAGTGTGGTAACATTTTTTTAATTTTATAGAGTAGCCCGTTATGCCACACCTTGTCGAAAGCTTGGCTAATGTCTAGGAAGGCTGCGCAACAATATTGTTTATTTTCCAGCGCTCTACCAATTTCGTCAACCAATCGATGCACTTGCTCGATGGTACCGTGTCCTTCTCTAAAGCCAAACTGGTGAGTTGGTGCAGCTAGATGTTCTCGCATTCTATTTAGTATGATTTTTTCCAGGAGTTTTCCAACTACCGGGAGGAGACTTATGGGTCTGTATGACGCCACTTCTTGAGCTGGTTTGCCTGGTTTCGGTATCATTATTACTTGGGCTATTTTCCACTGGCTTGGGTAGGAGGACAATCTTAGACATGCGTTGAAGATTGCAAGTATGAGCAGTAATCCTTTTTTTGGGAGATGCTTCAGAAGAGTAGCATCAATGAGATCATAACCAGGGCATTTACCTTCTTGAAGTTTCAGGATTTCCCACCTCAGTTCATTCAATGACACATACTTCAGTGGTAAGCACATTTGAGTAGGAGAGCTGAGATACTTAAGTATTTCACTGTCAAGCTGTGGATTATCGCTGGGAATTGGTTCAAACACTTTAAGTAGGTGTTTGGCATACGTGTCAGATTTTTCATAGTCTGAGCGAGCCCAAGTCCCCATTTGTGTTTTTAATGGTGTAAACTGTTGTTTGGGGCGCTTTAGGTTTTTGGTAGCCTTCCACAACGAGTAATTAGTGTCGCTAGTATGTGTCAGTTTTCTGAGATGTGATTGCAGATTCTCATTTTGCCATTCTTTGATAAGTGCTTTCAGTTGCTGGGAGGCTTTGTTAAAGGCAGTCTTATCTCTTGGATAGCGGGTGTTCTGCCACACTCTGCGAAGTCTACGTCTTTCGATTATGCAGTCCTTGATGAACGCAGGGTAGACATGTTCTTTTGCGTTTCCCGCTTTGTGTTGGACTGTGGACCTCTTTGCTGCATCGTGAATCAATTGGTTTAATCTTTCTATAGCTTGTTCAACCTCCGCGATGGATTTCAGAGAGATCTTCAGCTGTGTCTCTGCTGTGATGATACCCTGATATTTTTCCCAGTTAGTTTTCTTATTGTATATTTTGGGTAGTGATTCAGTTAGTATGATTTTACTATTTACGTTTAGAATAACTGCAGAGTGGTCTGAGGTGAGATCAAGGTCAGATTCCATATTGGTGTAATTGGATGCAATATTTTTTGATATGAAAAAAATCTAGTAGGTCTGGAGTTTTTCGTGTGTCAGTCGGCCAGTAGGTAGGTTCACCAGTCGACAAACATTCAAGATTAAGGTCTTTCACAGCTTGGTAAAGCTGTCTGCCTCTAGTTGTTATTAGCCGACATCCCCAGAAAGAATGTTTTGCGTTCCAGTCACCACCACTTATAAAGCGGTGTCCGAGTGTAGAGAAGAAATCTTTATAGTCTTCCCTTGTTATTTGATGTTTAGGAGGACAGTAAACTGCGGCCAGTGTAATTTCCGAGCTTTTATCATTGACTTTAATTAGTGTGGCTTGTATCTTGTCTGTTGAGAAAGGTTCAAGCGGGTAGTGTTTTATGTTAGTTTTTATTAGTACTGCCGTTCCTCCGTGCGCATTTCCCGATGGGTGGTTGGTAGCATAAATAGTATAGCCATTGATGGAGATAAAGCTTTTGCTTGTGAACCTGGTTTCCGATATTAAGGCCACGTCAATTTTTTTCATGTGTAGAAACATTTCAAGCTCTAGTTTTCGTGCGACTAGTCCGTTGGCGTTCCATGTGATTATTTTAAGATTCGGATTAAATTTTCTTTTGGCTACTCAAAAGCTGGACAAACCGATCCATCATGTTGTCTACCATGTTTATCATCATGGTTTGAATTCTGTTGAACATCTTGTCTAAGATTTCATCAAGTTGTTGCATTTGAAGCGGTTGGCCTGTGTTAATTATGTTCTCCGTTTTATTTCTTGTTACTTCAGCGTAAGTTGAAGTGGTTCTGTGGTAAGTATTAAACTTCCTTCGCAGCGGTTTGTCAGCTTCGGGTATTCGGGTATGTTGATTCATGTTGATCTGTGTTTGTTTAGGTTGAATTTTCAGTATATGCTCTTTATATTGTTTGTATTTGGTACATCCTCTGTAACTAGCTGGATGTTTTTCTTGACAGTTTGCACAAATAGCTTCTGTTTCTTTAGTTTTAGTACAGGTGGAGGTCGCATGGTCTTCTCCACACTTGACACATCGGAATGGTCGGTGGCATTGATTTTTGGAATGGCCAAATCTTTGACATCTTTTGCATTGAAGGATTTCTTTTTTTTTATAGGGTGTTTCAAATGATACTTTCATGTGATTTAAGAATTTTAGTTTAAATATGTCTCTGTTGTTCGGCTTTGGTTCCAGGTCTACATAGAACAGGGGTAAAGGTTCTTTTGAGATTCTATGACGTACGTTAACGAGTTGTCTTACTTCGTGTCCATGTGTTTTGAGTTCTTCCTTTATTTGGGAGGTGTCCTCTGAACTGTGGAGACCTCGCAGTACAACTCTGTAGGGTCTTTCACTTTTTAACATGTATGTGTATGTATAGTGGCTAATGTTATCCGTGATGAATTTGTCTCTTATTGATTTGTATACTTCTATAGTTGCTGGCATTATCTTCACAATGTGTCCCGATCTGAGCGTTGTCATCGTATAGTTTTCTGCTGTTGTAATCTGTATTAATACATTTTTAAGAGCACCGATATCCAGAACCCCAGTTACAAATATTGGTTCAGGTTTTGGTGGTTTTTCTGTTTCTTTATTATTTGTCATGTCTTCCTCGTTGCCTAATATTTCAAATTGATTTTGAGTGGGTATTGCGTATACGGTTATGTTCGATTTTTTCTTTTCGTTTTCTATCTGTGGCGATTTGGTTTCCACTCTTTTTCTTTTGGCTTGAGGTATTCGGTCTTGTTGCCAGATTTTCTTGATTCGGTCGTTCGCGCTAAATATTGTTTAAGCCCATAACTTACATTTTTTGCAAATGCAACTTTATGGTAACATTCTGTTGGACCTTGAATGGGCCACAATTGGTGAAAAAAAGATTGCTTTATGATGGTCCTGTTTCCCAGAATTCACTTCTTATGCCTTTAGAAATGAGAATAGTGAAGACAACAACCATGGAATGTAGAATTAACATAAGCTAGAGTATTCAATTACCATTAAAATAGACTAAATTTTCCAATTAGGTTCTGGACCTACCAAAAACCTGTATAGGCTTCTCTATGAAAAAATATCTAATTTTCTTACTATAAAACAACATATAACATTTTTTTTACAAAAACAGCGCAAGTAACAGAGCTAGTTTATTATATATTTCCAGAAATGAATATGGTTGGAATAATTAAATATGTATTCATTATTTTGTCACAATTTTATGATATAAGAGAATTAATTATTCAATAATAAATTATAAATAATGTTATCATAAAATAAATATAAATACCTAATGAATGTAATTCAATGACCTGTAACGATGTTACTAATAAAATTTTACTTTACTTTACTTTACTATGTCTACACCATGTGTATACGTATAATGAACAGCTCTAATAAGCAACAATTTAAGAGCAATTTAGTTTTATTGATCTCCTGTAAAATCACATCCAGTGCAGTTATGTTTTTTTTTCTAATCACCCCTTCAATTAGATCTCATTTCTTTTAAAAGCGAAACCGTTTACAATCTCAGCATTTTTCGCATTTATATTTTTGATGGAATACTCGTATCATTGTTTTTTATAAAATAAGTTGTGTATTTGGTTCTTTAAAAAATAGCTTTATATTAAATCACCAGCAGGCGCGCAAATTACCCACTCCTGGCACTGGAAAATAAATACATTATGAAAGGTAAAAGTGAAAAATTACTGTTTATAGATTTGTTCCCTGTGTATACGCACAATTACCTAGCTAAATGCCTAATTTCAACATTTCTAGGTCACCTGGAAGTATTGAAACATTTTGATAAGTGAGTCTTAGTCAGTTACATATTAAAAAAGTTGTTTTTTTTGGGAAATTCGTGATGGGATTCGTTAGTGGTATCACACAATTCTCGAAATTGTCTGTGTAGGTCATTACTAGGGGGCTGGCCGAACATAGTGAGACCATATATACATCTCTGAGATATTAAATTTATTGTATATACTTTTGTGTATTCGGACAGAGACCGTATATATAGGTCACTAATTTTTTTATTTTATATAATGTATTATAAGTTAATTTTAATTGAATATTGTGAGTTTGTTAATCACTATAGTTTTAAAATCATTATTATTATTATTGTCTACTTTTTTTTAGTTCTGCAACTTCGATCAATAATAAACCTAGATACACTATTTGCTTGTCAACGGCGTCCACGCTCAAGAGTGCTTAAAATCCGTTTAAGCACTCTTGCGTTCGCAGTCGCGCGCTAGCCATCGGCGAGTCAACATGCCTAAGTGCTCCGTGAAAAAGTGCAAAAACAACACGTTAACGACGTTAAAAAAGGATGGAATTTCGTATTTTCGGTGAGTATTTATTTAAATTTTCATAATTTATTGAATTTGTAGTTATATCAGGCTATAACACGCTTATAAAAATATTTTATTTAAATATTTGAAATACTCAAACAGCCAACCAGCTACGCTGCTGTCTCTTTCCCTCGCGTTGAGTTAGTCGTATATTGAAACGGAACGGAGAACGGACGAAATGGACTATAGTAAAATTTCGAATGAATGGAGTCGCAGACTGAAAACTTTTTTACGAAAGTTTACGTGTATTGTTATTATTGTACACACATAAGTATGTATGGAGTGTATTTGTATTTTACTTTATTCATATATCAAAATCGGCTGGTAACAGTTTGTCTGACATGTCGCTCTGCTCAGTATACGTTGGTTAAATCAAAAACTTTTTTACTCATTTTGATACGGTTTTCACTTATATGTAGCTTACTAACCTAACTTACTATTAAACTTATTACAGAATTCCAAAAAATGAAATTGAGAGAGATAAATGGAGGCAAATTATAGGTAAAGAAAGAGGCGAAGAATATTTTAAACCAAATGATTCTAGCGCGTTAATGTATTCGTTTCTATAATATGTTACCTGATGAAAATTCTTGATATAATTTATATATTGAATAAATTACTTGAAAAAATCGTTGATTTCAAAGGCTTATTACAGGGTCGAGGACAATCTAACTGACAGAAATGCATGGCCCAAACCAGAGACCTAAATAGCATTAAAATTCATATTATGTATATATTCATTGTACCACGTCTAGTAAATTACTAAACACATGTTGTCTTCTTGAACATACATTGTAAATATTCTTTCCTCTTTTGTTTCCATACTCAGATTTATTTATATTAAGTAGGTTAAGTCTTATCATTGTAATAAGCATAATTTTTGGAAAAACTTACTGACTTTCGAGTTTCTTTTCGCGTTTCTTCTCGGCAGTGGTCTTCTATTGTCGAAAAGATATTAAAATTTGACTTGTGAAAGTGCCTTTGCGGCCTACTTGCAGAATAAAGTTCATTTATTTCATTTATCACTTGTTTCATTTAACTAAAAATGTCTTGTTGCAGTTCACTAATTCATTGAAGTGGTCGCTAACCGTAGTTATGAGCCAATATTGTGTCAGAAACATCGAATCAGTCCTCTAACGAATACTCAAATCAATAAAGAGACGGCGACGCGATTGTGACTCTTTTGATGTCAAAACTCTCTAAATCGATGTCAGTTTTATGGCGATAATTTGGCATGGAATACCAAGAAAAAATAACAACTTTCGCGTTTTTGTTTTGTGACAACGCATATAAGTGATAAAAATAAACTACATATTCAGTTTTCATTTAAATTAATTTCTTAATTATTGCCACTAAACTGACATTGATTAACTTTTTTTAACAACTCACACTAATTGGGTATACTTATTTCTGAAAATGCCCTTGTAACATTTAGTTAAAGCAAATTGTTCGTCTATATATATATATATATATATATATATATATATATAAATATAAATAAATACATAGAAAACATCCAAGACTCAGGAACAAATATTCATGCTCAATTGCTCACCACACAAATAAATGCCCTGATCGGGAATCGAATCCGAAACCTCCTGCTTAATAGACAGATAGGGTCGCTATCAACTAAGCCAAAGTGGTCGTGGTGGTATAAAGGATGATTCACAGTAGGCCGTTCCGAAGAAATACGCCGGCCGTTTCGTTTGCTGTCATAGAAAACGGGCCGGCCCGGAAACGGAACTTTCTACTGTGAATCATCCCTAAATCGACGTTACCACCTGACAAGTCGTGTGCTTGTATTCCACCGATGCCAATTAAAAAAAAACAATTTCGACTCCACGGCACACGATACGGACTCTGTCCCAATGTTGACATCTAATCAGTGGAAAATCAACACAAACGAAACTGAACCTAATTGCTCTTCATTTACGGTATACAATCTGTTGACATAATGCGGACTTTTGTGGAATTTTTCCACAATTTTGTGGAATTTTTCCACAATTGATACGTGCATTTTGTAATGTTATAACCGCCAAACACTATCATTTGAAATAAAACGTTATGTTTGTGACGTAAGGCTTAATATCGAATAAAAGGAAATGGTACTAATCGCATTACGTTTTTTTGTGTGTCTCCTATACACGCACACACTCGCAATGAAATTCGGACACTTTTTCGACTTGAATTTGCAGGTGATAGTGTATCTAGGTTTATTATTGATCGAAGTTCTGCAATTCTGTTTTGAAAACATTATAATTATCATTGTCAATTTATTTAATTGTATAATTCATGTGTTGACTTGTAAAAGTGCCCTTGTGGCCTATTTGCAGAATAAAATTTTTGATTTTGATTTTGATTTTGCCCAAAATGGGTCGTGTAGCCCACGGCCGGTGTGTCCCCGTTTTTGCATTGCGAACTTGGCTGACATACTGCAGTGATTTTGAAAATAAAATTATTTGCCTCGAGTGGTATTCGATTTTATTAAAAAAATCTTGTCGTGAGTGGGCATTGTCTTGATAGCTGGGCAATTAGATTCGGTTGGGTTACACCCATGTAGTAAACATTTTTTCAGTACTAATATTAACTTTAGTGTTGAGTTACTCACCAATTGTTTCTGTTTCATACTCAGTCTTCGTTTTCTTTCGAATTCTTCCATATTAGCTATCACAGTGCTCCGAGCTAAAGATTTCTTATCTATGACCTAAAACAAGACATCAAACAGTAGTTATTAGATTGGAAACATAATTTAAAACATTCCCACTTTCATGTGAAATATACCTTTCTGATGTTACGTCGTCCCTTGAAATATGTCGCGGAGTTTCCTTTACTTATATGTGGTCCGGCTTCCCCAAGAAGCTCGTAAGACAGTACTCTGAAGAAGTGTGAAATAAAAGTGATATGATTCACGGGCACAAAATTAAATTTTATTAGTTTTTCAACTAGACAGGCCAGTTAGTAGTTTTATGAAATCTATAATTCGTGAACACTTAAGAGTCCCCCGTACGCTCGACCGAACTCGATTTTCCATACAAACGTCGTTTCGTTCTCATTTTAAAACGCCATGCTGAAATAACATGAAATTTTGTATACAAAATGGGATCCACCATATCTAGGTCGAAGATAAGTTTCTGTTACTAGAAATTGGAATGGAAAAAAATACAGCGAGATTTTGAATTTTTTAGGTATTGCACCTTACTAATCGCTGTATTTTTAATTTCAATTATAATTTCAAGCAGCAGAAACTAATACCGGATCCCCTTGTGTATACAAAGTTTCAAATGATTCCAGCATGCCATTTTAAAATGAGTGCGAAACTACGTTTGTATGGAGAACCGAGCTTACTGCACTCTTAAACTCTTCTTGCTCAACTGCAAACTCACTCTTGCCTGCTCTTTTACACGTTTTTATGCCCTATCGCTGGACTGTAGGAACTTACCTCATTTGCTTTTGCCTCTCCAACATTTTTTTTCTGGAGCGTCTGGAACGACCTCGAGGTTTATGATTCAATGTTGCAGGTTTATTACTTTCATTTCGTCTTTCTATAAACTCACTCACAAGTTTGGCCCGTTTAGCATCGTCTTCCCTAAAATAAATAGTAAATATTGAAGAAAAAACTTAGTGCGATATTATATTTTACTCATCATAATACCAAATCTATGGTAAAGACACTTACAATGCAGTTTCTTGTTTCTTTCCCAATCTTTTCAGAAGCTTTTCTTTAGTGCTAACCCACTGTTTTTCTTCTTCAGAAGAGGAATCATCGGATTTTGTCCGATCACCTTTAAAATAACTTTTTGTACCACTTCTCTGGAAAGTAAAAACATTACAGATAATGATAACGCATTTTTCGTAAAAATACATGTCCCTTCTAATTTGTATGTACATACCGGCTTATTTCTTGTTACAGGACCCTTAACAGGTGTACCAGCATTGGCATTATCAAGGACTACTGGTGCATGTAAGAGAGTTAATTCCTTGTTCATCATCTTGTCAGCTGTAAGCATTAGCGAATCAGGACTTTCCTGTTTTATTGGTACAGTTTTAGATTTTGGTCCTGGCCTCTTCTTTTTATATGTGACATCACTATCAGGTTCTTTCTTAATTTTCCTGTTAGAAAGTGGTGTGTCATCGTCATCATCATCATTCATGAGAGAATTTTTCGCTATACAATTTTCTGCTGCATCAGGCCCCTGAACAAAATAAAAATTCATTAGTTTCTTTTATAAGTTTAAACTGAAAAATACTAAATGAACTCTGCTTACTTGAATTGCATAATCCTCGTCATAATGACCACCTTCGTCTTCAGATGGCGACAGTTCATTGTAATTATCATTGTCTAAAGGACTGTCTGCTTGTTCCATGTCTTCTTGGGAAGACTTTACCTGATCATCTCTAGTTGCTTTATCTTTCCGAATCCTAGATTTCTTTACATTAGATGATCTATTTAAAGACTGAAGGTTAGTTAATCTGAAAGAAAAATAAGTTTAAAGAAAGTTTTTGGTGAATGTTCTTTGAAGACACATATAATAATTTTGATGATATTTACCTATCGATTTCTACATCTTCTTGACTTTTTACAGCTATCTCTTGATATTCAAAGTATGTCTGGACAAAAGATTCAGGTAATTTTTCTAGAGGAATTATCACCTGTTCATAAAGTTTAGTATCAGTACAGTTAATTGGATAACATTTCCAGCCATTTCGTTCATTGAATAATTCAGTTTTCTGGGCTTTATCGGCAACTACGCCTTCTTTAGCATTGAAGTTTTGCTCAGTACTTTCCTCCTTCTTAGCATTTAAGTTTTTCTCGGTACTTTCCTCCTCCTTAGCATTGAAGTTTAGCTCAGTACCTTCTTTTTGAGTATGTTTGGATTCCTTTTTCTTGCCAGGTGATTTTGTTGCAGCCGCGATAGGCTGTCGCTTAGACCTTACAGCCTTCTCTTCAAACATCGGCATGGTAGGTGTGCACACCAAAAGTTCTACTGGTTCATCTGGATTTATGACCTCATTTGTTCCATCAACATTTTCATTACCTTTATTATCTTTGTTTGATATTTCTTCTGGGGTTTTTAGTTTGGTCTCTTCATTTACTTTTGGTATAATTTGGTCATATACATATTTAACGTATTTATGATAAGTAGAAATTTCATTTTGGTCAACAGCACTAAATCCAGTAAACTTATTATCTTCTTTGGTGTTTGACCCACCATCAATTTTGGGCTTATCAGCAGTAGTATCTACATGTTCTGTAGAATCCACATTACTACACTGTATTTCAATTTCCACAGGCTTGTTATTTTTGGCAGCAAATCGTGAACGTCTTGTCTCTTTCTTTCCTTCTTTTTCTTGTAAATTTTGAGGTGCATTTTCAGAATCTGATTCAGATGATTCACCTTTTTTCTCTTCCTGTCTTATTCGTTCTCGCATTCGTCTAGTAAGTATTGCCAGTTCATTCACTGCAATAGGTTTATCTTTTGACTGCACTTCTTTGTTAACTTTTGACTGTACTTCTTTGTTTTCTTTAGGTTGTACTTCTTTGTTTTCTTTAGACTGAACTTCTTTGTTTTCTTTTGACTGAACTTCCTTGTCTTTTGATGGAACTTCTTTAGTTTGTTTTGGAGGTTCAGGTTTTTTCTTTTTTGGTCTTCCAACTGATCTTTTCTTATTGCTCTTTTTACCACCATTTTCACCCTCACTATCGCTGTTTTGTAAAAGGCTACCCTTAGCTGATTCAACAGTGAGAGCTTCAAATGTATGTGGTACTAATAGACTCATACTAGTATCATTTTCATTATCAGAGTCAGGTTCATGCTGTCTGCGGACTCTTAAAGCACTTTGACTAAATGTTTCTTCATTATCATTTTCATAATTATTTATAGCATTTATCATTTTATTTGACCTTACAAAAGCTTCAAAGTTTTCTTCATCAAAACTTGCACTTTTTTGTCTTTCGATTGGTTCCCTTCCCACAGGTAATGGATCAACACTATCAAAAGTTTCCCTTTTTGTAACTACACTTTCTGGTATGATAGTCATTTGGTTGACAAAATTATCTGGTTCTGTTTTAATTATTGGTGCAAAGTTCTCACAAATAGGCGCGGTTTCCTCAATGCCAGGCTCAGTTTTGATATAAGCTATAAGGGGATAATTCTCTGCAGCAATGTTACTGTTTTCATTATCGGTTACGGTGTTCATGGGATCAGTTGTAATGATGCTATTTTCATTTTCAGGTATGGATGTAAGACTAGGTTTAGTTTTGTCAGATGCAACACAAGACTTTAGCTCTCTTAATTGTACTTGAGAAATCCAACTTTCATTTTCTGTTTGATTGGCATCTTCATTTTCATTATATTCAGGTTCCACAGATTCATCTTCATAAAAAGTGTCTTCATCATCTTCATAATAGTCCGAATTATCTTGAACACTTGCAGATGGTTCCTCAATATTGAGGAATGCTTCTTCTGATAGTGTATTCACTGCATTAATTGTTAATTCTACAGGCATTGCTTCTGTTGTCGTGTCATTAGAATTGTCAGGTTTGTAAAAGTTTGATACAATATCAAAGCATATATCAGCAAGTTTTTTTACTTTATAGGACACTGTATGTGTTCGTGGCAATTCAGTGTCAGGTTTTGAGACACATTCATTTAGTAGCATTTTCATATATTGAAAAGCAATATGTTTTAATGAATTCGGGGATGAAAAAGAGAAAGTGTTCTCAATACAAAGATCACTTAGCCTATCTGACAGTATAGCCCTTTGACTATGTTGGATCACTTCAACACACAAAGTCAATAATGACTTAACCTCTTCTTCACCACAGCTATCACATTCAAATAATTCTCTCTTATATAATTCACTTTCATTATTGGTAATAGAATCTTGTCTTATGATCTCATCAACACTGTTTATTTTATTTGCATTATCAACACTTTCTATTTTATTGACAAAGTCAAGTTTTGAAATTATTGAAAAACACAATGTTTTCAAGGAGGGTATATTTTGAGACATTATCTTAGATGTATTTAGTAATAGTCCATTTGGTTTCCTTACTTTCTTCTGCTTTTTTGTCACATGTTCAAAGCATGAAGAAAATAGTGATCTTGGTTGGTAGGTCAAAACTACATTATTCTCCTTTGTGTATTCAGGATTGCAAGGAGTATTATTTATATTTATACTAGGTCCCGCCACATAAAAGTGTTCCTGCAGATTCTTCACGCAAATTGACAATAGTGTTGTTGGGTTTCTCAATTTGCTGTGACATTTTATTTTCTCACTAAGTTCGTCGCCAGTATCACTCACAGTTGAATTATTTTCATTATCCATGGAAACCTCATCAGTTCTAGAAATACCATCACTTGTAAGTTTATCAGGTTCAACAGTAAAATAGTTGCAGACATATGTTGGTGATCGCCAGGTCAACCATTCCATGGTTAAAAATGAAGCACAGTCAATTAACGCATTCTGGCGATTATATTCTGCAAAAAAATCACTTACCATTTTTTCTGTAATTTTACTATCAGGAGGTTTTTTATTTCGGCTGTCCTGGGCTAAAAAAGACTGCGAGCCCTTTACTTTCTTTACCATCACTGAATCACTGATCCATACAGTGTGTCGGCCTTTGATGTTAATATTCTTATTAGATTTGACTTCTTCAGTTGGCTTTTTAGCTATTTTGATTGACAGCTCCTTGTTAAGAAACACTGTTTTCGGATTAAATTTCGGTTTGCTTTCTTTTTTCACTGCTAGATTTGTCTTTTGAGGAGGAGTTTCGTCTATTATTTCACAGTCACTATCACTATCTGGCTTTTTTGGTTTAGGCTCTATTTTCTTTTCTTCTTCTCTAAAGGATAGTAGTTCATTTTCTTGCAAAAACTTTTCATATTGACTAGATAAGTCCTCTTCCATTTGCATAAGGTTGTGTTTGGCAAGTTTTAGCAGCAAAAATGATTTCTTGACACAATAATCCATTTTAAAAGTGTCCACCACATTACTAGTGTTTATTTTCTTTTTAATAAAATCATCTGACTTGTGGGTCATCAACTGTCCCAATTCTGAAGTAGTTTTCACAATGCTTGTGAGAAATTTGCATGCATTTTCTGCCTGTTCATTACTCAATGGGACATTGGTTTTCATTGATAGTGTGCCGGCACCACTAGTTTGTGTACTTGTAGTTGCAGTATGGACAATGTTGGTTTGAGAAGAGCAATCTATTTTCTTTTTAATTTCATTTGCTTCTAAAACTGGGATTTCTAGTGGAGTTACAACATTTGGTGTTGACTTGGATGAAGACAACTTTTTGATTTTTAAATTAGTACCCTGTGTCTTTTTTGCAAGGAAATTTTCAAATTCCTTACTTGAAGCCCATGGATTTGATGATGGCTGTGTAGATATTGTTTCATCACTTACAGGTGGAGGTGGTGGTTCATCATTATCATCACACAGATCTTGAACTGCTGTTGGAGAAAACCTCCAAGGTTCTTTTTTGCCTTCAACATCCAGATTTGCTGATTTTGTAGGACCCAGGTTTATTATTTCAGAATCAGTTATATCCACATCCTTCTTCTTTCGCCCTCTCTTTTTAGTTTTTATTTTTAACTCTTCTAGTGCATCACCCACCGCACTGTCTGATGAATCTATGGAACTGGTTCTGCCTTTTCTACCAGGGATGTACTCATCATCGGACTGATACCTGCCACTCTTTTTTCCTCTTCTGGGTTCCTCATCTTCTGAGAGTTCAACATTTGCAAATGGATCTTCATCAGAATCATCATCATTTTTGTATTTTAATGTTTTCTTAGCATTTCTTCGCTTAGGTCTCTTAGATACATCTTCTACAAGAAGTGACTCACTTGTATCTATAGGTTTATTTTCTACTATATCTTCAACCATCTTATTTTCTGTTGTGACATCATCTTTTGTTGTTTCATTGTCTTTGATTTCTTCAACTTGAACTATTGGCTCACTTACAAGAGTGCCTGTACTTTCATTAATACCATTTGCTAATTCTGCTTCAGCCAATGGTGAAGACGGCATATCTTGCAATCCTTGTAGAATAGGATCTTTGGGCTCCGAAATATTGTTTTCAGAATCAATACTTGATTTTAATTTACTCAAGCAAATATCTTCCTCATCTTCATCCTCCATAGCTTCATCTAATTTTTCAAGAGTAGAAAGGTTGTCTTGCATTTTACGTAGCTTATCTTCAAGTTGAGTCAAATTTGCTACCATTTTATCTAGATCTTTTATTTCAGAACTGCTAGTAGTGGCCGGTAAAGTATCACCATTGACTGGTGTGTGACTTTTTCTTGGTCGACCCCTTTTACGGGATACTTTTGGACTCACCTCTTCAGTGCTGCGCAAGCTGTCAGAATCACTTACAGGATGTGGCTCTTTCTTTTTTCTACCTCTTTTTCTAACCACAGGTACCTCTTGAGTGGAAGTGTCCACACTGTGAGTTGGTGATGCAAAGCCATTTAGATCACTCGGAACTGAGGTAATGTTGTTATTTGGGAGTTCTGTGGCATTGTCATTAACAGATTCAGAGCTCAAGTTTTTATTGCTACTACTAGGAACATCAATGACCAAATTAACAAGGGATGGGTCTACGTATGGTATATTTTTCTTACCTCTGCCAGATCTTCCTCGCCACCTCCCTTTTCCTCTCCCTCTGCCTCTTGATCTACCTCTGCCGCGCTTCGAAGGAGATATAGCTGTAGGCTGGCATATTTCCGAGCTACTTACTGTTTCTACATCTACCGTTTCATCTATCGCCATGTTCACCTCGCTATCTACATCGTTAGTTACTGTACTGCTCTGCTCTTGCAAATAGTCTGTCTCATGTGAGTTACTAGGGTCCGATATAGCTTCATTCCCAAGATCAAGAGCAGCGTTCGCTTCGTCTGGCTCATCTTCGGCGATATTTACTTCACTGCCTACGTCTAGGTTACAATAACTTAGTTGCGATTGATCCTCGATGTTGGTGGACGACACAATATCGTTTTCCATGGACATGTCGCTTAATTCGCTGGCCCCATCTCCCGCCGCAGGTTCCCGGCTCTCTCTATCAGGTAACGTGGCACACTCATCTCCTGAGTACATAGAATTTGAATGATATACCTCAAACGCCTCTTCCGAAGCAGAGAGGTTGTTTACATTCGAGTCAAGTTCTTCAGACATGGTATAAAGGTTTTACACAGTTCATGGTAAATAACTTCGGTATCGAACTATTTTATACTAATTCACGAAGACGGTAGCATCGATAAGAAACCACGGTAAAACAAATAGAAATACAAAGTATTATCTTAAGTAAAACTTAAACTCGAATTGCCTTCGCCATTGCATTGTATCGTACGGTACGCTGGCAAAGAGACGTTTTTATTTTCCTTTAACAACTTAATCCTTTTGACATGCTGGTGTATTATCGTGTTTTGTATGACGTCATATTTCAAATGATTTTATAAAGGTAAGTTGCTTGAATTGTATTTTTAATTTAATAAGTGGTACCATTGATTTTTGTGGACACTTTATAGCGTTGCAAACCTAGCAAGTACTGTGTTTAAATTTTTTTATTTAAATAAATATTTTTGTTTATCGTTAGTTCCTTGTGCGGAAAGTTAAAACTGAATAACGCCTTTTGCCTATAGTCTAGAAAACACTGCCAGCAGTAAAAACATCATGTAAACCGTGTATTTTTCTCATTTTCAATTAAATTCAAAATAATGTATAACTCCTTAAAAATTCAAAATTTGTCACCTTTAAATACTTGATTTGTTCTATTAAAATTGATAAAGGTATTTACCTAGAAACTTAAAATATTGTAATTTGGTTTTCCTATGGCAGTACTATATTTCTATGCTGTCACTGTCAAAGCTAGCTGTGTGTCAAAGACGTCAAAGTGAGACTGAGACAACGAGTATGAGATGTGTTTGAGATGTGTATTGTGTTGTGTGTTGTGTAGAGAGTATTTACTTGCCAAATTATGCGTTTTAACTCTCGATTCATGTAACATGGCTCTTTCTTAATAACAAACTAAACTGTCGCCGTTGACTAGAGTCAAAATTAAATTGCCTGTTCAACAAATGTTCATAAACCATAATGTACTTCCCAATAGGATGGCCCAAAGTTCTAAAAAATACTGGAGCAGATCATCAAATTATTCAGATTGTTTCAAACAGAGATAAAATATTGTTCGCTTCGCTTAGCGAGGATTGTCTTTTGGTATGGTTTTGTAAGGTAAGCTGATATACAGTCATCCTACAATAAATGTGTAAGTGCATCCTGCACTACCTATGTAACAATATTTAGCTCTTCCAATATCGCAAAAAACAATTTACCATATGATATTACGATTAATTTTATTTTGTTTTTTAGCCAAGTGTTCCTATTGTGCATCACAAGCGTAGCACCGAATCATTGCAACGGCTTGGAGTGAATGTTGGAGTGGAATGGAAACCAGACTCATCAATGATATGCATTTCGGTAATATCTACACATTATCAATATCTATTATAGTAATGAAGCAGCCAATTTCATGGCGGGCTATGCACAATGTAGAGTTCCATAGCTGGCCATCTATGGCATTATGTGGATTTAAATTATCAAAAACTTATACTATTATTATTTATTAATCAGGCAAGAAGTTGAACAACTGATGATGCTTTTATCCAGTGATTTGTAATTTGGTATAGTAGTAGTACAGTTGAAATTGAAATGTCCTTGTCTAGTTTGTTTTTGAGCTGAAGTGGTATTCTTGTAAAAGTATTGGCTTGTGGCGTAAAGACGTACGTCTCCACCTCTAGTTATCACCTCAACGCTCGCCCCACCTTAAACGCTCGCTCCATCTGTCATATGTCAGCCAGTACAGTCTAACTCCTATATACGTAACATGGTTTTAATTTGATAAAATGTAGGCTTTGCACTTGATATTTCATACACAAATTTTGTAAAAATCATTTTCTCTTTCATTCGTAGTGTTTTTTTAATCAATAAGCGGTTTATATTACTTGAATCAGGATAGTTTTAATGCATAAATCCATCGATTAGTACGTCGATAACTAGAACATCACTAGAGGTGAGATGGTTTGACAGTTACACGTATTCGCAAAGTATTTTTGAAAAGGTGGGGACGCACGCCACGACACGTTAATGTCAAAAACGTTGTCCCCACCTTACACCTCTAGCAATGTAGGTGTAGTTGCTATGGTGGGTGGCCGTCGCGGGCGTAGTTGCTATGGTCGTTGCTAAGGCAATTGACATTTGGTGTCAGTAATATATTTCATGTGCTAAGATGTTTAAAATAGACATCTATAATGTAACAAGAAATCAGTATTTCAGTCTGAAAAATTAATTTCCTTTTGTTGGGGATCATTATTTAACCATGCTTTTGGTTCTCCACATAGAATAGATGTCTTCTATTGTAAATTCCAGTGATGTGACGGACAGGTAACCTATTATGTAAATTTGTTTTGCCGAGTGTTTATGAAAATTAACATGTAAATTGGAAAGAAAATGTGCCTAACACTTTGATGAATCTAATGTCCACCTACCTAAATATTTATTTCATGTTAGCTGGGAGAGGTTTGCCGATGATTTAAGTACCAAGTACTAGTTGCCGAAAGCATGTTAAGTGTTTTTTTATTGCAGGATTATGGAGAAATTCTACTTGGTGATCATGCAATGTAAGCTGCAAAATGAAACAAATACAGCTGTAAGCAGTACAAGGAAAAATATTTCAACCATTCATAATGATAAATATATTCCGGCTTAGTAAATTAGTAAAATGAAGAACCAGAAGTTAATGACAGTATAAGGACCCTTTCAATGCTTATTCATTATTTACTCTTTCTTCATAGGATAGCATTTGTTGTAGATATTATACTTATATTTTAGAATAAAATTAAGAATATTTTATTTTATTTTTTATTAATACATTATAAAAACACCAACACAAAAAGAGAGCCTAGTCAAACAAGAAAACCCCTGTGTTGTACTGGGCGAAAAGGTACCCATCACACTTGCTGCGTTACCACTTTGGATCAGTTGGATGGCGATGGACAACCTTTGCACCAGACAAGAATCAGAGTTCCCGTTATATGTATAATTGTTATATAAACAATTTTAGACATACGCACTTATATACACATATTATTATATCATTCCCTGACCGTGATTGCTCCAACATCACCTGTGGCCCTTATTTGGGCCCTGGGTACTAGATCTCCTGTAGCTTATGAGTAAGTAAGAGAATGTATGTATGTAATACAAGTGGTATCTGTGTATCTTCTGAGCGTCCGGTGAGCGATGGACATCTCTTGTTGTGTTCTCTTATAGCCTTTGATTTTTAATTTTAAGATACTGTAACATAGTGTGTAACCTTAGTTCATATCTTGTTTCTATTGGTGAGTTTCTGTTATTGGCTCCATATTTCTATTTAAAATGTCAACATGTTTAAAAAGCTGTTGAAACTCCTTTAATAAATAAATAAATAAAATGCAAGTTATTATAAGTAATTATGTATAGTACAGGTACTCTTTAATTATAGTACAGGTCGCCCATTTCTCTAAAATATAATCAACAAGTATGACAATGCAGGATATCGATAATTTTTATGTTTGTTCTTTTGCGTTGTATGTTCTCGATCAGTCATATACGACATCTTATCACTGCTGCCAATTGTTTTAATTTTTCATTCAGTTCTCGGTTTCTCGGTGATCGGAAGCCGTTACTCCATCATGACAGCTGCAGCATTAGACCTGGCTTGCTGCATGCTTCGTATCTTCCTTTGCAGGTCGTGTTTGTTAGTGCATATGCTGCGCGCTTGTGGCCGTATATGATTACCATTATATCATGTACAAAATTACAGAAAATTAAGAGCATAGAATTAAAATTATATAAAATCAAATAAAATAAAAATAAAAATCATTTATTCATTATAATTTGCCTATCGTTGCTATGCGATGCGACCGAGCGCTGTGTAAGCCGGGAAAATATTCTCATCAAAGACATTGTATAGAACTATACGAGACCGCTATCTTTTAAAACCTTGACAGTTAAAATTAAACTTTATGTCTAAAGTCACAAGACTGTTTTTAAATTATTCACAGATGTAGTGCTAGTGCTTGAAGTTATCAATGCTGCTCTCAAGTGGCGGTCGTGGGTTCGAAACCTGCCTCGTATTAATGAGTTTTTTGGAACTTAAGTACCTAATACGGAGTTTAATTTGATATTTACCATCGGGTGAAGGAAAACATCGAGAGGAAACCTGCATAGATCTTGAAAGCTATTTCTGTTTTGAAAGTTGCGTGTTTACATTTTTGATCACTAATTCTGTCATCGAGGTCAACGGTCCCTAATCATGAGTACTTATAGCGGCGGCGTTTCTTTTAGCATTAAAAGGGTAAAGGAGGGGGTAAAATGACTGCCGCTGCGATAAGTACTCAGGAATCTCACGATTAAGGTCTGCGAACCGGTCTGAAACATGTCGAGCGATAGTTGACCTTAAAAACGTGAATGACCCGTTTCATCATATTTTAATATGTTTGAAACTCACGGGAGCTTTCTGTATACAATTTTAATAATATTTCAAATTAGGGCGCAGTTTGACCATAGAAAATTGTGACGTCATTAGGTAAATTTGCTTACAAACAATACTAAGCGAGCGTTTTTGACGCTTCGTAAAAAGTTGCTGATTTGACTATCAGTAAAATACAGTATAATCTTATACGCCCCGACCGACAGGATTTCAGGGCCCTTTCCAGCGCTCGTATATTTTTTCTCTAACAAATTGGACCTTTACCTATTTATACTTCTGAGTATTTAAAAATTTGGTTTCATTCAAGATGTATATATAGGTCGATTCACAAGAGCTGGCGCGGAATGTCTATGAAATTAATGACAGTTACATACATTTTTCGCGCCAGCTCTTGTGAATCGACCTACATAATTCCTTAACTTGTGATTAACAACTTTTAAGTTAAAGATTGTTTTATTTCTTTTTATACCACGTCGGTGGCAAACAAGCGTACGGCCTGATGGTAAGCAGTCACCGCAGCCTATGGAGACCTGCAACTCCAGGGGTGTCCCATGCGCGTTGCCGACCCTTTAAAAATGTATAAACTCCTTTCTTGAAGAATCCCATACTGTGGTTACTCGGGAGAACCTCGGCAGGGAGCTCATTCCACAACCAGAGCGTCCGAGGGAGGGAGTTCCTCTGAGACCGTACCATACGCGACCGTTTAGGTTCTAAGGTGTGAGGATGAATGCCCTGCCGACGGCGAGCAGTGCGATGATAGAAAGCGGCCGTCGGCATCATGTTAAAAAATTGTTCTTTCACTCTGTTGATTGAAGACCTCCATAACATAAGTTTTATTCCAATGAGTAGGTACTATCAACAATCTTGTGGTTTATTTAATACATAGTCCAATTTTATTTGTAATATATCTCTCAAGTTATATACGTAAATTTTGATCAAAATAGTAAATAAATTTCCTTCGGCCCGCTACTACAGTAGTCTCTCCTTTTATTTAGTATTTTGTACATCTATGATACCGGTTTAGGCATTTGCTGTCAAAATTGACAATCGATGAGTTGATTTTCTTGTAAAGAGGTTTAGTAAGTAGCAAGTCGAGTCAGAAAAGGCAGCGGGTTGTAACGGAGATCCAACCATGAATTATGTATGAGTAAATATTACTTAAGTCTTAATTTTCACTTCTAATCATTCCGTATGAATTAGAGAAAATGTAATAACAAATCTATACTCAATTTACAAAGAGCGGTAATACACGTCTGATTTTTAGGGTTCCGTAGCCAAAATGGCAAAATCGGAACCCTTATAGATTCGTCATGTCTGTCCGTCCGTCCGAATATGTCACAGCCGATTTAGTCAGGGACTATACATATGTTATATATTTTGATTTAACTTGAATGCTCATCCGGTTTTTAGATTATTGTGTTTGTGTTCTGTACTAACTAACAGTAGTTTTGTAAGACTTTTGTAATAATTATTAACACTTTATGGGCAATGCCTGAAATAAAAAATGGTGTCCTGGACCTTTGGAAGGCGTGCGCGGAGCCGAAGTACCGAGGTACCAAGTAACAACCGAGTACCACATAGCCAACACGAAGAGGCCCTTTTGACAATTTAATGAAATGCAAGGGGTACACCGAGCGGATGCTGTCCCTGCCCGTATCATGGGACGCACGCAGAGACAGCAACACAATTTATTATTATTATATGAGCACTACAATTACGAAATTTGGTAGGAAGGTGTATTCTATGAACCGATATAGAAATGTGATGTGAAATTACGAAAAAAATATTTAAACTTTTTTTTCAATGCACTTGTGCATGCTAGAAAGTAAGGGAGAAACAATCAAAATAAACAAAGGAGTAAGACAAGGAGACCTACTTTCCCCAAAGATCTTCTCTGCAGTACTTGAGGCAATATTTAGAAACATTAACTGGGAAAGGAACCCTAATTACGGATTTAAAATAGATGGCACCATACTTACTCATCTACGTTTCGCAGATGACCTAGTCTTAATCTCGAACACAGCCGATGCTCAACAAACTAGTTAACGAGAGTGAAGTAATGGGTTTGCGAATAAATATGGAAAAAACGAAAACAATGACTAATTCCAAGAAGATACCAATAGAAGTCAATCAGGGAATTGTTGAGTATGTAGATGAGTACATATACTTAGGACAAACAATATCCATGAACAATCAAATGGAAAAGAGATCGACAGGCGAAAAACCAATGCTTGGAAAAGGTACTGGTCACTGAAGGAAGTCATGAAAAACAAGGAAACAAGGCTTTCCACAAAGAAAAAGCTATTTAATGCATGTGTGTTGCCCGTGTTAACCTATGGCAGCCAAACTTGGGCATTAACAAATAGCAACCTGAACAAATTACAAGTATGCCAAAGCTCAATGGAAAGAAGTATGATAGGTGTGAAACGGAAAGACAAAATCCGAATCGAAACAATAAGACGTAAAACTGGAGTGGAAGATGTAGCTATTAAGGTGAAAACACTCAAATGGCGATGAAAAGGACACATAATAAGGAATAAAGAGAAGTGGAGCAAAAGAATAATATGGTGGTACCCCAGAGACAAAACAGGGAAAAGAGGTAGACAAAAAAAAAGATGGGACGACGAAATAATAAAAGTGGCGGGTAGACAATAGACAAGGCTAGCGAGACACAAAGATAGATGGAAAGGGATGGAGGAGGCCTTTGCCAAACGGCAAACAGACAGAGCCGATGCTGTCAATAGAATATAAATCATAAGAAAAAATTTTTTGTAAGCAATTGATTGAATAAAAGGCTTATATTATTATATTATTATTATTATGTGCTTGCCAAGCATTACGTATAGACAGGTCTTCAAAAATTCCAGAGGATGCTAAAAAAAACCATTTCTACCGTTGTTGGTGAGATATTAGCTGGCTGGATAATTTCCAAGCAATGAAGTTTAAAATTCAGAAAAAAATCAAGATGATGTACATTAATAACTACTTTCAACAATTTTTGGTTTGAACAAGATAGATCTAACTGTTTTGAGTTTTTGCTGAAAAAATGTCTTACTCAAACAAAAGGGCTTAAGTGCCGAGAATTTCCTATGAAAATACAACCTTTTTTGATTCAATATATTGTATTGTGCTTTTAAATGTAGATTAGGTGTCGGTACGGAACCCTTCTTTGTGCGTGATCCGACACGCACTTGTCCGGTTTTTTCTTCGTATAGTCGGAATTGACTGTGGTCATTTTCAATCCTTTAAGTTTGGGGAATTGTTTATAAATAAATTACATAGGAAATCATGGGCGTCATTTGAGTATACTTACTCATAGCACAATACAAACTATGCAATTTGTCATGACAGCCTGAAATGGCTGAAATGAATTGCTGTCTCATTTTAACTAAACCTACAACTCTATCGGTTTTTGTGACAAACTGCAAGATGTGTAATATGTAATGGCCTTATAATGACGATCATAAACGACCATGAATAAGTAATATCTTCAGAACAATTGGAATACATATTAAACTATGAAGCCATAAAAGAACCATGAAGCGCACATATTTTTGAACTGCTTTTTCATACAAGTTTACAATCAAAGAAGTATCCAGCTGCAAAATGCGACTAATTTGAAAAATCTCAAGCTGTTAACCCCGAATTACATAGCAATATGCGCAACATTCTTCAAGCTTTAAAATAGACCGAGACAATACTTTTTACTTTACTGCTATAGATCTTAGTCTATATTATAGGATGACTGCAGAACTACGTGAGACCGCCTATCCAGCTAGCATGATAGCACAATGGCAGATTTTATGGTCACGCTTTATCGTCAAAGTCGGGTAAAAATTGACTCCGACAAACCGTGAAGCTAAAGTATGCCGCAGACCTTACGTATGTACTACCTAAAACATGATATGATATACCTAGACAATATTATCGATAAAATAATACCAATGCGGATGAGTCAATCCCTACCACGCCAATGTCTCGGTCGTTCGTCTCTTCTTGCACCCGTCGCAGACTGTCAATGTCAGAAGCATGTGAATTAGGTGCAATGTCAAATAGACGGACGTCTGGTGATGACTCGAGCGGACCAATGCGTTAAACCCCCGATTACGTATTGTTATTATGAGCCCCGGCGTCAATATATATTAGGGGTGGGCTGTGCCGTCATCGGTCTTGGACGTGCACCCCACCTCTGGCTTGTTTTGTGAATAACATAGCTGGTTGACATTGAACACCAAAATGACATCCTCAACTTTTATTATAGTGTTTTGCCAGCTAGATTGATATGTAGATTATGCCAAACTACAGCATTCTAGTAGAGACCCCAAAAAAAGCATGAATATGCTAGAGCGACAGAGAGGCAGATATTTTGTTTTCTTTTCGCGGTAGTACCTCTGTGTACCTGTCATAATGCATGTGTGTCTGTGTGGTTTTTAATGTGTGTGTGTTATTCCAATTTCGAATATTGTCATACTTGAAATTAACTTTTGGCTTACCTCCATGTTAACTCTTAAGGCCCTTTTGCATTCATCCTCCTTGGTAATATAATTAATTATTTTGTATGAAAATATAAACAATATTTTATTCTTGAATTTTGAAATGCTATGTATGCTACGTCGTTTTTAAGGGTATACATGGCTATATGCTTGAAGGAACGGAAATCAATAAAAACACCCTATAACAATGTCATATACAAACATTACAAATGTTATGAAGTGTAAGAAAATGTTATTGTGTTATATTACATTATAAAATATTTTGCAGTACATATGGTGCTACTTAACCACACGAGTGCGGTAATCAGCAGATTACGTGCATATGTCGAAACTTTAAAGAGCCAAATGTACTGTAAAACGTTGTACGATACACGTGCGAATAGGTAATTCGCAAATCGTGTCGATTTAAAACACTCCCTTTGGCCGTGTTTTAATTTATCACCGCTCCTTGCGAATTTCCTATTCTCTGCACTTGTATCGTAATGTGCAATTACACCACACCTTGCCAAAAAGCTCTGCGCGTCCGGAAAAACCCACTTTTTGGTCAAGCAGTGACGTAAAATTGTATACAAAATACGGGTTGTAAAACAGAAAGTCCTCTCTTGCATATTTATGACCCTCGCCTGCGGCTCGGACCTCTAACGTGTGCGATATCGGCCTTTCTTTGTTTTACAACCCTTGTATCGTAATGTACTATTATAACTGCAGTGTGGAGCACCATAATGAAACTCGCATGCGAGTCCGACACGCCCTTGGCCGCTTTTCCTTACCTAAAAAAATATTTTTGAATTGGGCCACTGTTTAATTTTTTTAAATACCTTATTGGTGGCCAACAATTGTACGGCCTGATGGTAAGTGGTAACCGCAGCCTATGGACCCGACTCTTTAAAAATTTATACACTCCTTTCTTTGAAGAATCCCACACTATAAGTCCTATAAGTCATTTCATATAGAAACTGAATTAGCTTTGGAGACAAATTAAACTTAGATTATAATGAATGTAAAATGTATACTGTAATTTATTTATTTAATAAATTAATGAGTCATTTCTCTACTACAATTTCATATTTGCATGTCAATTTTGTTTATAGGGGTAAGAAAGATGTATGTTCTTTTGCCATTTAATTTCACATATGTTATCAATAGAATTACTGTTCAGAATGGGGTATTTAATTTACCATGTATATTATATTAGTTCAGTGCCCAATATTATTATAAGTAATTCTAATGTTAAAGACCATGTTACATTGAAATCTTATAATATGTTTTCAATTACATCTTAAAATAAATGGCCTGTTTTTACTTTACAGACATCGGAAGGCCATTTAATTCTGTACAATGTAGAAGTAGTGAGTGACCAGACTGCATACCAGCAGTATGATCCCCCGACTGCCAGCCTGCGGAGGGATTCCGCTGAACTATTTGTGAAAGAAGTCATACCATCTCTCAAGATAACATTGGTTTGTACATCTATTTTTTGTTGCTTACATCTCCTGAGTCACTCTTTTAAACCAAGATATTATGGTGTTTAAATCTACCATACCCGGGTATGTCCTAAAACTACGATCAAGACCACCATGGGATGGGCAGCAGCATCCCTGGAGTGCGGTGGAGATATTGCGATCGGCAACCCGCATGACAAGCGTGGCGATTATGGCATTTATCCCCCATGAAGTTGGGGGAGGCCTATGTCCAGCAGTGAACGTCCTTGGGCTGATATGGTAAACATGAGTTTTAGCAATTTATTATAAACCCATTCTAACTTCGGTTTTCTATGGAGCATGCTTGTCCATGTTTTCTTTTCAAAGGTGCGTACGAATTTATGGCTGCCTCGGGTTAAGGCATGCACAGCTCGCCAGTTTTCTCAAATGAGTACGCGCCTCGCGTCGCGCGCTTTGCTCGAGCTGTCGCCCGGAGTCGGTCTTTTGACCGTGCGCAAAGGCGTCTCGGTGTGTGTGCCGAGCGTAATTTGGACGTGTATCCATGCATGCTGCGGACAGAATGTCACAATCTAAAATTTGAGCACCACATGACTTACAAGTTTCGTACAATTGTTTTATACAATACCGGTCGGGGTCGCATCGATGTCGGTGAATAACAATAAATGCAAAAGCAGTTATAATCGCGTCCAACGCCGTTTTCTGACGCACAATGTCGGCCCGCCGCGAAGTCTCACCCGCGCATGTTTATGTGTAAAATTTCGCCGAGTACGAGGGGTGTTCAATAAGTTTTGATAATCGGTATGAACCACCCTGCTAATGATATTCTTTTAATGTGGGCTATACCAAGACACTAATAAACATTAATTTAGAGTAAAAATATAGAAAATAATATTCATTTGTTTTCCATAATTGCTGAACAAAAAACATCTGAATGGAAAAAATAACAAGGTGGCAAAAATAAGAGTTGGTTTTGTAATTATTTGGAGTGGTGTGGAAAAAGTCCTGATGCATTAATAAAGAATATTGTAATTGAAAATAAAACCTTGGTTTATCATTATGATTTATAGAATAATCTCCAGCAATGTCACCAAAATTAGGGTGTATTTTTCGACTTCTTCCTGGACTATTGAGGCCTACCAATAAAAACTGCGAAATTAGCTTTCACCAATTGAGCTCAAATATTATTAGTGAGTTGTATAACATTATTCTATCAGAGTTGTAATAAATATTAATTTCTGAATCAGCAATGGCGAAACGGTTAAATTCCTTCTGCGAAACATACAACGTATATAATGAAAGCCAACATGGTTTTCGCAAACAAAGATCTACAGTTTCGGCATTTTACAAATTTACAAGCGAAGTATTAAAGATAATTAATAGTAAAAAGTATGCTATTGCGATGCTGCTTGACATGAGTAAGGCTTATGATCGAGTGTCTCACAAAATCCTATTGGAGAAATTGTATGGAATAGGTGTGAGAGGAATAAGTTATCAGTGGTTTGTGTCATATCTCGAAAATCGTCAACAGTATGTGGATATAGACTATTACGATTATGGCAAGAAAATATTTGCTACTTACAGATCACAGAAAACGAATGTAAAGTATTCTATACCTCAAGAAAGTGTCTGAGGATGCATATTGTTCTTGTTATACGTAAATGATTTGCTTAAAACTCTTCACAATATCAGTATTCTTTACGCGGACGATATTACAGTGATATTTCAATGTGATAACAGCGAGCATTTGAAACAGCAACTTAATACGTGTTTTGCTCAAATATTGGAATGGCTAAACGATCATAATTTGAATTTAAATGTCTCAAAAACTAAACTAATACAGATCAAACCGCGACAAAAACTACCAATTGATACAAAGATGACAAGATACTCACTGTTAACACATGTACTTTATTAGGAATAGAATTAGACTCGGATATAAATTGGAAATCACATGTCAAAAAAATAACAGGAAAACTGTCTCAATTCACATATGCTCTGTATGAATTGAAAAAATGCACTGATTTAAAAACTGCAACTAGTGTATATTACGCTTACGCGCACGCTTGGCTGAGCTATGGGATTGTTTTGTGGGGGAATAGGCCACATGCCAGTGAATTGTTTATCCTACAAAAAAGTGCGTGAGAATTTTATTACATATATCACAATTAGAGAGCTGCAGATCACACTTTGCTAACCTAAAAATTTTAACGTTAACATCTATTTATATATTTGAATTATGTAAATTCGTAAGGAACAATAAAGCGTTATTTGAGCAGACACAGGAAAACAGCACACAATCTCGCCATAACCTCCGAAACAGAAATAAATTAACGAGTACATTTACGAAACTCCAAATTGTAAGATCAGGCACACACCACGTGGCGGTAAAAGTGTACAATAGTGTTCCTTTAAGTATAAAGCAGGTTGAAAAAAATAAGGTATTCTTTAAGAAGTTGAAAGATTTCTTGATCACGAAAAGCTATTATACATTGAAAGAATATTTTAGTTGTAATTCATAGCTGCATGTTAACCTTAACCTTATTATTATTATTATTGTATAATGTTATAATTACTTTTTGCAGTGCCCTTACAGGGTTTATATTGGGACATAAAATATTGTAAGACCATCTTGTATAACCATATAAAGCAATAAACGATATGATTATGATTATAAATAAGCTGAAGAAGAAAAAACATGAATTTTCGGCAGAAATTGTACTACAGAGCCTTCTAATTTACAAGGGTGCTGCTCTTCGAGTAAAGATCAGAACTGAGAAGTGATAACCGTTCCCATTTTTATTTAGCCCTAACTTCCGACTACTACTTCTCATTCACATATGTTCAAAACCAACTACATGAAAATCACGAGCTGGTGATGACTTAGTGAAGGTATAAAATTTGACCTCAAAAGTAAAATGTGACCTAAAAAAACAATTGAATGACGTTAATAAGTATTTGAAAATATAGCAAGTGTGCATATTGTAATTAAAATATAACTCCTATATTTAATACTGATTATCAAAACTTATTAATCACCCCTCGTATGCCTCAAGCCCAGCCGCTCAAATTCGTTACCTTAATAGCCTCTTCATGATGTCCTCGTTTTCAGTTTAAGGAAGTGCTAGTGTGGGACGGGCAGATTACCCGCATGTGCTGTATATCTGGCACGGAGATCCTGGTGTGCACGACGCGCGCGCACCTTTTGCGGTACCGCTGGGACGGCTCGCAAAACAGAGACTACTGCCTTGACCTAGGCAGGGTGCCCTTCTCCATCAACCAGCAGGTTTCTAAAGGTATACAACTTGCATATCGATCTATCCTCCAGCTGCCCAAAGGCCTATCAAAAGGTACAGTTGCCGGCAAACATCTTGACATGACCTTGAGTGCGCATTAGCGTGATTTTTTACGTAAATTGGCTAGTCAAAGTCATGTCGAAATGTTTGCCGGCAACTGTATCCTCGTCTTGAAAGGAATTTGAATCTCTAGAAATTTGAATAGGGTTGCATTTGTTTTATTTCTTTCGATTTCAAAACGAAACATACTACTCTTATTTCCTAATGAGTAAGTCTCACAGCCTATTTTTCTTGTATGGAGGGCATCGGTAGCGAGAGGCTATAATGGCCAACGACGATCAGCGTTACAAGAAAAGATGTTTAAAAAAATCATTATAAAATTAATGATTATATGGATAAGTACTTGGTGATAATTTGAAAAGAGTTGTATAAGAAAACTAGAGAGAGATACGACCTACAAAAAGGGAGAGTACATGTTCGTTCATGGCATTAATTTAATTGTAATACCATCACATATTTTTGATATAATTTATTAATACCATTAATGAAAAACATTACGTCATTATGATAAATCATCAACAAATGTGTTTAGTTATTTTTAATCAAAATCGTTACAACCGATTTTGAGATATTGACCTTTGATATGAAAATGTCGGGGTCCTTTAATTTTATTAAGTTGACAGTTATTTCAGTTAAATAATTTAATAAAATAACATTATATTTGGTTTCAGCTGAGCCCATTCTAGAGGACAACACTCACGTGAACGATATCGAATACTCGCCGCTCGTGTGCGGGTTCGGTATCACTCTCAACGATGGACGGGCCGCCTACCTTACCGCTCCTAATCTCAAATTTGACCCTAACGTAAGTTCCAGCTTAGTCATAACGTAATTTGAACCTTACCATCAAGTAATAAAGTGCATTTTATAGAATGAGCAACATGAGCGTTATTTCTTTTTATTAAAAGATTATAGAGTAAATTTTTCAATAAAAATTGGAGTCATTTATCTATAAGACGCCCCAAGCCAAGTGACCGTGTCCACAGTGCGAATAACGAATGTAGCTTTCATCCTTCATTCAGACCCACTGGAGTTATTTTCCTAGTTTAATTATTTGATATTGTGATAAAATTTCATTTTTACTATCTCAGATATTGTTGGATACCGATTTGAGGGTAAGGTTATGTAGCTGTGCTAAGTACTTTGTTGTTGTTTGACTATTTGCACACCAAACTCCGAAGCACTTCAGCGAATCGCGAATCTGATATAAAGCATTTAACTTTCTCTAGAGAATATGTTGGTGCGAGACCCAGAGGCGGTTAGGCGTGGCCGACGTAGGCCTCGCGCCCCGAAGGTTTAGACACTAGTTAAAAACTACGAATGCGCTGAAATTCTAAGCCGGTAGAGGGCCCTGCAAATTGTATCTAGCCCACATAAAATTTAGGTCTTGCTCCGCCACTGCCGAGACCGTCGATTGCTTTATATTTGTCATGATTTAAACTAAATCGTGATACGAGTGCAGATTATCTAACCACTAACATATCGCTATTCTTCATTAGAGAGTGCTTCACATAACCTGGTAATTTCTATTAGCGAATAAAGTTTTGTTGCTATTGTTGATGTGCTAAAAACTGTATAAACAAATGTTCCTAATAATTAGCTATAAACATCGCTATCCAACATGGTGTAACGTATAATAATATATATTGGGTCAGCTCGTGACCACGGATGTTGTAATACATTCGAAATTCGGGCATACCTCAGGTGAATAAATTTTAAGTTGTACGCGATTAATCCCGTTTACTGATAATAACTAGTGGCTCTTTGAGCTGTAGACCTCGCATTTTTTTTTCAAACTCAAAATTTCCAAAAACTGCCTCGTCATAGAAATACTATATAATTATCGAACCTGCTCACAATATTTCACGAGAATCGGTTGAGAAATGTGACCTGTAGAGGAGACCATCCGGACACACAGACATACGAAATATTTTTTGTCGTAAGCTGAAACGGAGACGCTTTGCTCGCTCGGTCAATGATGTATGTAACATAATTACGTAATGTAAATGTAGTTGGTTATGGTGAGTCAAACGCTATCCTATTAGTATCTTGATAAAATGGATATTAAATCCTCAGATTTTAGAATTGCAATTGCAGGATACAGTAGCATATGAGAAGCTTGCAATCTCCATATGATATTTTTCTTTAAAATTGAACGGTCATGTCTATAAATATTATTATTTATTATATTTTGGGGACAATCTTACACAAATCCACCTAGTCCCAATCCAAGCAAAGCTTGTAGTAAGGGTACTTAGACGACGATATACATACTTTTATAGACCAATAAACAGTTAAATATATAGAAACATCCAAGACTCAGGAACAAATATTCGTGCTCACCACACAAATAATGCCCTAACCAGGCAAATAAAATATGTTTGATATAGACGTCAATGGAGCCTACACGCGGCGCAAATACATAATGTATCAGTTCCAAGTCCTGTAGTAAACTACCAAAATTGCACGATGAACTAATTAGTTTTTGGTGGGCACCATTGGAGTACTAAAACTTGTATATAATTACTCGTACAGGCGGTCCAGGGTATCTGGGCACCGGGTATAGACGACTCGACGTGCGTCCGAGTCAACCACAAATTTAGACTTATCGCCATTGGTAGAAAGAAGTAAGTACACCCTGAATTATATTATATTTAATACTGCTGCAGATATCAAAAGGATTTCCCGTAAAAACTAGTAATGAATTTAGGATCACGGCCTCTGTTTGAAAATTGTTTACTTAAACCACTTTAATTCATCCAACAATACTAGAGTCGAATGTGTGGTAGAGACATTTACTAAAATCGGTCGGTACACCACCAAACTGTATATATAGATCCTTAGACAAGAAATATTTTAGTGATCATATATAGTAGAAGCGAGAAAGACTTGGTCAGTCACAAGCTTAAAATAACTATAACTTGAAAAATTATCAGCACATTTAATTTTTCAGTTCACAGGTGGATGTTTACACGATCGACGAAGCGACAGGCGGTTTAGAGCTTTCTCACACAATGGTGCTTAGTTCCAAAGATTTTCCCGGCGACCCTGGACCCGTTAAATGTATAAGGTAAGTCACTTTTGTTTTCAACCCTATTACACTTGTATGGTAGTAAAAAAATAAAAAATGGATGGAATTTGAGTGGTTACTAACTGAGCGCTTCCGTGCTTTGGAAGGTAAGTTAAACCGTTGATCCCTTGGCCAAGTTAGAGGCCTTCGGGCGGCTTGAGAACATCTAACAGTCAAGTTGCCCATTCACTTGACAGCCCTAATCCCAATAAACAGGGGTCGTACATTTCGTGCCGGGTGACGTCACGCCTTCATATAGGTGATTTTAATTAGTGTTATTGTAATCACTTAATCATCATTCAATAAATATGTATACATACACTTTTTACAATTATGCCCCTGTAACAACCGCAATTTGCCTGTCACATCACAAGTTTTAAAGTACAACACTGAGTATTACTGCAAGTTTTTGTGACTGGTTCATGTGTAATACCAGTTATTACCAACAATTTAAGAAACCTCGTCGTCACAGAGAGTTTACGTTCATATTTAGATTCAACTTCCTATAACTTGTTGTAAAACTTGAAAAACTATGAGTTCCTTACCTGCTTATAAATTAAAATTCTAAATAGAAAAAGAAATCCTTTTTAATCTTCGGATACACTAGGCCGTATTTAAAAAAAGACCATTATAAAATGCATAAATGCATGATTAAATGATTGATAATTACCATAACAGCAATTGGAATCATCCTATATGCAATGTGACGTCAATTTTACGTCACCGGCACGAAAAGTACGACCCCTGCCAATAAGTTTTAATTTCTCCGTTGGGTTGGAAGGTCAGATGGCGGTCGATTCCGTAAAAATAGTGCCTACGCCTTTGCCTCCTTGTGCGTGTTCTATCGCTTGTATAATGGGTTATGCTCCAAAGAACTGTTCGATATGATGCCCACGGACGCTTTCTACCGTCGCACCGCTTGCCCGGCAGGGCATTCATCCTCACACCATAGAACCTAAGTGGTCGCGTACGGACGGTTTCAGAGGAATTTCCTCTTGGAGGCTCCGGTTTTGGGATGAGCTTCCTGGCGAGGTTTATCCCGAGGGACTAAAGTATTGGGTTCTTCAAGAAAGGACTGTATAATTGTTGAAGAGTCGGCAACGCGCATGTGACACCCCTGGAGTTGCAGGCGTCCATAGGCTGCGGTGACCGCTTACCATCAGGCGGGCTGTACGCTTGTTTGCCACCGAAGCGGTGTAACAAAAACTCCGAGCATCCTTCAGGATGCAACTGAGATAGGGTAGCGCCAGGACAATGATGTTTTGGAAGTAGATATATAGATATATGTCGCGTTTGCAGTCCGTTTCTTATTAACGTCCGCGTAAGATTAATCTTGGAACTTATTTTTGTAGCTTGAAGGTTTGTTTTACATTGCAGTGTATAGCCGATTTCTCTCTATATAAGCCGTTTATCCTGAACAATGACATTTCAAAGTGTACTTTTCTTTTTTTAAATATTTATTTTCGTTATTTATTTATGTTCTATTTTTCCCATCTTTATTATAGTCAGTCTCTGAGTTCAGTGTGCCTCCTGGCAAAGGCCTCCTCTAACTCCTTCCATTGATGCCTATCATTTGTGACTTTTCTCCAGTTCGGACCAGTATAGCCAATATAGGTCACGATTAACTTTGATCCATATGGCAGTATTCTTAAGGTTGTTTATCGCAGGTGGACGGGGGACGGGCGAGCGGTGGCGGTGAGCTGGGAGCGGGGCGGCGTGTCCGTGTGGAGCACCTTCGGCGCGCTGCTCATGTGCTCGCTGGCGTGGGACTACGGGCTCAATCAGGACCTGAGCAAGCACAACCCGCTCGTCGTCTCTAGCATGGTATGAGACTTTTTCATGCTGAGGCGCAATGTATAAAATAAATAAATATTAGGGGACATTTTTTTACACAAATCGAATTAGTCCCATAGTAAGCTCAATAAGGCTTGTATTATGGGTACTAGACGACGATATATTTGATAAATATATACTTAAATACATAGAAAATATCCAAGTCTCAGGAACGCAGAAAGAAGTCGCAGAAACAAATTTCCTTACCGGCATTCGAACCCGGGACCTCTAGCTTTGGAGGCAGTGTCACTACCAACTAGGCTAAACAGGCCGACGACGGTATCATTCGAATGCGAATGCAAATTCGAATATCTAAGAGCTTGCGAATACTCCACCATACCTCCAAATCAGCCCAAGGACGTCCACTGCTGGACATAGGCCTCCCTCAATTTAATGGGAGGTAAATGCCATAATTGCCACGATTGGCATGTGGGTTGACAATCGCAGTATCTCCACCGCACTCCAGGAATGCTGCTGCCCATTCCACGGTGGTTTTGGTCGTAGTTTTACCCGGGTCCACTTGCGAATACTTGTTACATCCCTATTATTTAATGTAGGCTAGACAATATCGCAATACACCTATTGCGTTCAGTTCATATGATCTCATGTTACAATACCAATAGAAAATGAACGCGATAAGTATCTTCTGTATAATGATATTATTTATCGCCGTCATACACTAGTGTCTTTTTCACACTTATGATATTGCGTACACATGCAGTCTACTTGTAAAATTAAATTCATTTACTTAACTATTTTGAGTGTACTTGTCTGGCAAACGTGAGCTGAACCCAATTAACGCAGCAACACTGCTGGTCAAAGTATTTGCATATGCTGTTTAGTGTGACCGCGTAATGGAATCCAGCTGGGCTCAGCTTTCGTTTGCCAGACTGTCAGCGGTAAACGGTGTCGTCAGACTAAGTGGTGACTTCGGTATTGGTTTCAGGAATGGGCTACAGAAGGCTACCAGTTGTGGATGGTGAAAGTCGAGGCGGACTCCAATACAAATCTCATACAATTAGATTTTATCAAAAGTCCGCTCAGCGTTAATCCGTGTATGGTAAGTACTCTGGCAATTCTAAGTTGGTGTGTCCATATAGCTCAGATAGTGGGATACTTTAAACGACTGATATCGATAAATCGACAATATCATCGTTAATTCAAACATTGTCTATATCCAGAGCAACCAACGACACCTGTACCTGCAAGCGGACGATAAATTATACGTAAACTTAGAGGACAATCTGACGAAGCGAACGAAGATGTCCATCATAGACTCCTCGGCCGACACGTACCAAGAATGTGGACTTGATCAGCCGACTCCGGAATACGATACCAGCGCCAAATACAGGTGGAATGACACACGCCCATTATTCTAATCTTTACTAGAAAGAAAGAGTGCTTACATGTTTTTCTTTGAGTGATTAAAAAAAAGTTCGGTAGTTTCTGTTCTGCTATTGCAATTTAATATTTTCCTTTTGCTTTGGGAATTGTCTTAGAGAATTTATAGATGTATCACTGCACTCTTTTGTGATTTCTCCCAAAAACATACCCAGTCCAATTGTTGTATCAGATCACAGCTTATATATAGGAGTGATAGGAAATTACATCTTATGTCAATGCCACAAAGTCAGTTTCTATGTTGTGTGTACAGGGAATACGTGGATGACAACGAGTGCAGGAAGCAGTGGATAGTGCTGCCGCTGCCCGCCACGTACATTGCGACCAACTGGCCGCTCAGGGTAAGTTTTTTCAACTTAACTAATACTATTCGTAAAGAATTAATAGCAGGGCTCGGAAACCGGTATTCGGTCCATACAAAAATACCGGTATTTTTTTAGTTCTTATCGTTCTTTCTTCTACTATTTCATGTTTAATCAGGCAATCTAACAATATGAAGTAAACCCAAATACATTAATGAGTCCTACATAAAGAGCATAAACTAATTAAAAATATTTGGCTATTACAGGATTTTGAGATTAACCAGTTCCGAGCCCTGATTAATAGTGCAGATATGATCTACGAGTATGAAGTAAAGTGTAGGAATAGAATAATGCTCTGTCTGTACAACTTTTTACCAAATGTGTGTAGGTCTATTTTCAGGCTTCTGGACTCCTACATATTTTACAAATAATAACCACCCTAGATCTAGCCATGGCGTGCTTAAACTTTCTCATACACCTTGCAGTCACATATTCTGATATCTGATCATCAGTTATCGAATTACAAAACAATCGGACTAGTAACTAAAAAGTTCAATGTGGCGGCCACATCTTTCCACTATTACAGTCAGGGGTCGTACCTTTCGTGCCAGTGACGTAGAAATTGACGTCACATTGCATATAGGAAGATTCCAATTGCTGTTATGGTAATTATCAATCATTAGTCATGAATCATTTAATCATGCATTTATACATTTTATAATGGTATTTTTTTTTAAATACGGCCTAGTGTATCCGAAGATAAAAAGGATTTCTTTTTCTATTTAGAATTTTAATTTATAAGCAGGTAAGGAACTCATTTCCTCTCCACCCGGCACGAAATGTACGACCCCTGATTACAGTCAAAGTCATAAATAAATAAATAAATCTATATCACGTTCCCAAAGTGGCAACAATATCTGTACTCTACGCTCTTACGCACCAGTCCTTAAAGTCATGTTCGCTTATTTTGCCACTAAGTACGATATCGTGTTCTTAGAACAATATCTCAAATTGATTTTAATTCACTGTTGTTAAATTTCATTACGAAACTCAGCCTGGCGAAAATTTTGCAGTAGCATAAACGACTTGTTTTAAAGCCGTGAATTTTGTATTGTAGTACAGCGCGATAGACGATTCGGGCGTGAACGTGTGCGTGGCGGGACGCGCAGGCCTAGCGCACTACAGCTGCGCCGCGCGCCGCTGGAAGCTGTTCGGCAACGAGGCGCAGGAGAAGGACTTCGTGGTCACCGGCGGCATGCTGTGGTGGCGCGATTACATCGTCATAGGTGCGTGACGTCACAGATCTGGTCGATGTATTACAGATGCGCTGCTCTAAAGCATCCTTTAATAAGACATTCCTCTCGCTCTTAAGAAAATATTATATATTGGCGCCCGCTGTCCATTGTGTCTAGGGACGTCTTATCAGAGATCAGATTATAATATTTTATTTTATTTTATACAACGACGATCTCTAACAAGCTTACGGCCTGCCTGATGGTAAGCAGTCACCGTAGCCTATGGATACGACTCCAGAGGAATCACAAGTGCGTTGCCGACCCTAACACCACAATCATTTGCAATTCCATTACATTTACAAACCCAAAATTACACAAACAACTTTCAAAATCAAAAATCAAAAATTTATTTATTCAAAATAGATCCATGCAGAACACTTTTTGAACGTCAGAGGTTGTACGTACATTAAGTATACAATATTATACTTATATATTTAATTATTTACAATCAGTTTAGGTATAGTGATTGCATTTAACCATATGTCTTTATCATCTAAGTATTGGCTGAGTTTATAATATGCTCTCTTTTGCAACGTTAGTTTTACAATAGCCTTAAATTTATTTTCCGACATATTCAAAATCTGATCAGGTAATTTATTGTAGTAGCGTGTACAGAGACCCACAAATGACTTTTGGACTCTACTTAATCTAGTTCTAACTGATATTAATTTGAATTTATTCCTAGTATTTCTATCATGAATGTCACATCTTCTACTAAATAACGCCTGGTTTCTTCTTACGTACATTATATTTTCGTAAATATATTGACTTGGAACAGTCAATATTCCAATTTTTGTGAACACATCTCTGAGCGAATCACGGCTTTTTAAGCAGTATATGGCGCGAATTGCTCGTTTTTGTAGAACAAAAATCGACTCGATATCTGCTGCTCTGCCATATAGTAACATGCCGTAACACATGACACTATGAAAGTAGCTAAAATAGACAAGTCTTGCAGTGGCTACGTCAGTGAGTAGTCTAATTTTTTTTTACAGCGTATACAGCTGAACTTAGTCTTTTGGAAAGAGCTGCAATATGAGGACCCCATTGAAGTCTAGAGTCTACTGTTATCCCCAAAAAAACTGTGTTGTCTATTATTTGTAACATTTCATTATTGATTCTCAGTCCTTGTATCTCATTGTTAACGTTTGGTAACTTGAAGTGTATACATTTAGTTTTATTAGCGTTTAAAGCGAGGTTGTTAGCAGCAAACCACTCATGAACCAGTTGAATGACATTATTTATTTCGTTTACGTTCTGGGATGACCTATTAACTTTAAAAATTAGTGAGGTGTCATCTGCGAAAAGAATTATCTTACACAGATGTTCCGCCATAAATGGTAAGTCATTGACGTAAACTAAAAAAAGGAGCGGACCTAATATCGAGCCTTGAGGCACGCCGATTTCAACCACAGACCCCGCCGACCCAGTCCCGTTTACCATAACTTTCTGAACTCTGCCTGTTAAGTAAGATTGTATCAGTTTCAGAGCTCTCCCTTTAAGTCCGTAGTGATTTAACTTGGTCAGCAAGGTCAAATGATCTACACAATCGAACGCCTTCGATAAATCACAAAAGATAGCGATGGCGTCTTTCCTTTCCTCCCATGCTTCGAAAACATTCCTGATTAGAGCAATTCCCGCGTCAGTAGTGGACCGTCCTCTGGTAAAGCCATATTGTTGAGAATGAAACAATTTGTTCCCATTGAAGTGTTTAAGAAGTTGAGTCATTATTATTTTCTCAAAAATCTTACTTAGCACTGGCAAGATGGAAACTGGCCTGTAGTTACCAGGGTTTTTGGTGTCACCAGCTTTAAACAATGCTATTACTTTGCTTTCCTTCATCAGGTCGGGAAAGACGCCCTCGTCCAAACACTTATTGAATATTAAAGTCAAGTGAGGTGCCAGAGTAACTATGACGGCAGTAAAAACTTTTACAGACATTCCCCACAGGTCTTCAGTAGATTTAACTTTAAGCTGCTTAAAGGTTCTCACGATGATTTCGGGATTTATGTATTCAAATTTAAATTCAGTTTGACATTGACATACATTTTGAGCTAATAAAACTGTGGCCTTATCAGGAGATGAATTAAGTGCTTTAGTTGTTTTAATAGAAATGGTAGTAAAAAAGGTTTCAAATTCTTGGGCTATTTCTAAGTCGGAGCTGATAACTCCATTGGACGTATCTAATGTATAGTTATTACTTAGGCGTTTAATTTTTCCCGATTGTTTTTTAATGATATTCCAAACGGTTTTAACTTTATCGTTAGCTGTTTTAATCTTATTGCTAATAAAACTTACTTTCGCGGCCCGGCAAACTTTTTTGAAGACTTTTGAGTACTGTTTAACGTAGTTCTGAAAGTTCTCGGTATGAATCAGGTTTTTCAGCTCATATAGTTCAAACATTTTCTCTCTACTTTTACGAATGCCCGCAGTTGCCCAATCACTGAATTTAAACCTCTGAATGACTTTCACTACTTTAACTGGAAAGCTTTTCTCGAATTCTGCTATTATTTTTGAAAATAACCAGCTGTAGAGATTGTTGCACATATCACTATCAAGTGAACTTAAATCCTTACAGAACAATTGGTGTAGAAGTCTGTTATTAAATTGTACTAAACGGCTACGTGTTATAGGACGAGTATTAATCTCTAATTCTGTATCTAATATTTTATGTATTAATAAGATTTCTTGTCCAGAATGATCAGAACGTATGATGTTTACAATGTGTTTTGCTGAAATTTCGCAATTTACGAATACATTATCCAAGCATGAAGCTGTGGAAGATGTCACCCTAGTAGGTTCGTAAAAGACATTTTTTAAGTTATATGATCTGAAGAGATTTAGTAATCTAGAACATATAACATTATCATTCAAAATATTTACATTAAAATCTCCGCATACTACAATCGTTTTGTTCGCTCTGCAAATAATTGTGAGCACGTCTTCCATAACTGATTCAAAAATACCAAAATGCTGAATATTTGGGGGTCTGTACACGCTGACTATTATGTGTTTTTCCAGTTCCACACAAGACAATTCAATATTTTGTTCAATTGACATCTTAACTATGTCGTTACGCTCCTTAAACTTAATATTCTTGCGTACTAATATGAGTGAGCCGCCATGAATAGCTGTTTTTCGACTAAATGAACTGGCCAAGCAATAATTTTCATAGTTTAATGTAATTATTTCGTGATCCCTTTGCCAGTGTTCAGTTATACAAACAATATCGTATTGAAAATTTTCTAAACAGAGTTCTAGTTCTAATATTTTCGAGGTAAAGCCTTGTATATTTTGGTGCAATATTTTAAAGTGTTGCTTTCCTTTTGTCATAGGACACTTTCCGCAGTAATGGGGGCTGGAAAAGGCGTAATTGTTACAGTTATCACTGTTAGAAGTAATATTGTCATTTTTTTTGTAGCAGTTTCCTCTGTCAATTTCCTTATTATAAAAAATAGTTATTTGTAGCACTGTTGCTATAATAAGATTTTACATGTACACTAGGGTCATATACATTATATGCAATTAGACTAGCCACGCGGCGTTGCGTTATTTTCGGCAGGTACATTGAATTTTGTGTTAAACTGAATTTATTAATAAACTTGTTTATGTCAAATAATAAAATTGAATCATATTGGTATGTCGCATGATATAAAAATGAATTCATCCTGTAAATACACTGGTTATGGTTCTCATTCAAATTCGTACAATCTGGAAATGTACTTAATATAATTTTACATTTTGACTTGTTTTGTATGTCTATTAAATATTGGATACTGTTATCAAGTGATCTTTTTGTGACCTTTTCATGGCTGCCAGCCATTATGACAACAGACGTGAGTTCATTACAGTCTGTTAATTTTATTTTACTGATGAGTTTTTCAAATGGAAGTCCCGGATAACACATGTTAATCGTATTTTGCACATGCTAATCCAACCCCTATCTTGTCGGAAAATACGATCGTCTTTCTGCGCTTTGGTGATGGCGGAGGTGGCAACTGTGCTAATTCAATTTGTTGAGTTGAGATCTTGTGTTTCGGAGAATCGACATTGGTGGGCAACGGCTGGGATTTAACCTCTTCGACCTCTTCCTCTGCCAGCGGGACGCGCAACTCGAAAGTTGCTGGCGCCGGCGGGTGCGCTGGCGCCGGCGGGGGGGCGGGCGCAGGTGAGGGTCCGGGCGCAGGTGAGGGTGCAGACGCCGGCTGAGGCGCGGTCGCAGGCGCCGGCACGGGCGCGGGCGCGGGCGCGAGCGCGGGCGTGGCCGCGGGCGCCGGCGCCGGCGGGGGCGCGGGGGATGGTGGCGGTGAGGTAATCATAGAATCGGCATTCGCTCGCTGTTGGCGGCGCAATCGGCGCGCGGCGCGGTTGCGACGTGCTCGTTCCCGACGACGGCCTTTCGCCACGATGGTCGCATTGATTTGAGGTAGTTTTGTACTGCGAGTATCTGGCGTTTGTTCCAGTATGTCATTTCCCTCGCGAACCTGATCCGATGAAACTTTTCCGTCGTTGTAATTGATTTCCATTTGATTGTCCAAGAACCACTCGATCAATTCTCGATTTTGTTGACTCAGCTGAGTGAGTTCGGCCGTGGCAATCGAGAGTTCTTGGATTTCTTTGTAAGCAGAGTTCAGTTTTGCAGTTAAATTAGCATTGATAGATCTCATTTTCAGAGATCGCTTTTTCAAAGTAACATATTTTTTACATGTTTTTATTTTGCTTTCGTAAGACTTATTATACCTATTTTTTTTAATCAACCTCATGTATTTCTTGAGTTGACGTTTATTGGTATGGAGGGCGTCGCCTATCCTTTCAATCACACCTATACTAGTGGAACGGCCAACCTCACAAAACGGTGAGAGTTCCTCAGATATTGACACTGTGTGAGTCCACTCGCTTTCCTTCTGTTCTTTGTATTGATTCAAGACAATAATTTCATCGCGGGCCTCTGTAAGCTGTTGCTGAAGAAAACATATTTTTTCAAGAGCGTCCTCATGTAAATTCCGGCATTCCTGAAAACTGTCCACAGCTAACTGCAAAGAGTCCCGCTGTGCTTCTAGGTGGTCCGACAACTCGTTAAGTTGCCGTTTTAATACGGAATTGCGCGAAATAACAGACCTAATCTCTGTCTCATTGTCATCACGTTCAGCTAATAATCTGTCGCAAAGAGCCTTTTGTTCCTTCAGTTCATCCTGAACTTTGCATAAGTTTTGTTCTAACAACATCCTGCGAGTAGTTGCCATGTCGTCACAACTATACAGTTAAGGTACGTTCTTAAATAGTTCCAGTATCTCGATCCGTTGACCACCGTGATGCGCTTGACCAGTGTATTTGACCTCTCACTTACGGCGCAAATACAAGCGACCGGTGTCTCGCACGACTGGTTTCGTACATGTAAGAGTGACTCACGCTAGTCGACTTGAATATTTTATTATTGTCACAATGTTATTTTTGTGCTTACTAGCACCATCTGTCTAGTTACTGATGTACGAGTACTTTATGCAATAGTGGTGTAGCAATGTTTTGATCGTTTCGTAGCGTGCAGTTTAGTACGGCTTAATCACGGTAGATGGCACAAAATTTTAATGCGTGGTCGTGTTTATTCGGTTAGTTTCGACTTTCGGTTTCGCTAGCGTATCTTGCTCAGAGTTCAAAGTTCACCATCGTTTTAAATGTTCAAACGGTCACTGATTAACTGTTTAGAGGAATATTATACACAAGAATATCAGTTATAAAGTGATTTCGCAGTTTTTTAATCCCAAATTATTCATTGATTTAAAAATAGTCCTGGAAAGATTTCGTAAAAGTGTTTTTATCACCTGTTTATGGCTCCAAAGTTAACACACTCATTATCACTAATAGTGGATTTATTACATTAATATGAATTTGGATAACACTGTCACATAATAATTTAAGGTATATTTACACTATGCACTATGTTTTACTTTCATATTAGTATAATTTCCTATTTTAAAATTACTAAATGTACAGAGGCGATGTTTACTTGACGGCAACGCCATCTGCCTTTTTCAACTTTATAATGCCTACTATAAAGTACAATGTGTTAAGACCTAGTTCTCTTCTAGGTTGCTACAGCATACTGGACGGACACGACGAGATCCGCTTCTATCCAAGGGATTCCAAACTGGACAACCGATTCGCGAAGATCGTTCGCGTGCATTCACAGGTTAATATTAACAATAGGCATATTTTTTGCCGAAAAGAACGTCAGTAGTCATAATTATATGGCCAATAGATTAGCGTATATACTCGTACAAGCGTATAATTAAAGATACTGGTTATGTGATTCTGGCTAATTTATTACCATAGTTAATTTCTTACCGAGTAGGTACTCGTATTATTCTGCTCATCCAAAATTAATTTCCGTTTTAGACCGTTATATCTCCTTACCAACTTCTTTTAGTATGTGCATTTATACTTATCCTTTTATGAGTATATGTATGTATGTTTTTATATCTGTTGGCCTTCTTATCTTATTGTACAGGTTGTGAATTTCAATTCAATTCAGACTTGAATGATTAGATATTGAAATGATTGGGAGAACTTTCAAAGACGCATCCTTCCAATTGAGCAACCTTAGAAGTTGGACCTTGTTCCTCAGACCGCAAGGTCGATGTTAGAGTGGAGTAATTGGTTACAAATGTTAATGTTAATTAATTTTAACTATGTATGCTAGTGCTTCTTGACAAGTTAGATCGTCGTCTCAACAATTGCATTTTTTGTCTTCGAAAATAAGAGCATGTCTCTTCTTTCCGCTCCCAATTAGGCTGGTTTCTAATACACAATAACACAATACTACACTAATACTATAATATACAATTAGGTTGGTTTGTAATACGCCTGCTCTGCACTCTTTTTTCCATATTAAATGATCCTCAACACCATAAAAGTGAAAAAGAATTTGAAGGTATTCGGGAGAATACCTTCAAATTCTTTTTCACTTTTATGGTGTTACTCTAATCCGTCGAGTTCGCTCTTCTGGCAATCTTTCCCTCTCTATTCCGCCTCACTGCACTGGTTTCATCTGCAATTCCTTTTCCGTTCAGGTAGCTCGCTTCTGGAACAGTCTCCCCGTTAATATTAGACGATCTCCAAATAGGCTTGCAATATTTCTGATTTGTAAATATGTATGTATAAATATTTATTTAGTTGTATACAGTGAACGAAAAAAGCATAAAACGCGAGCTTCCTACAAAATACCACTTTAAAACGGAGCAGTTATTCTAAATACGCATGCGCAGTGTTTTACCAATAAGTATTGGCAAAAATATCAGCCGATTTTCTATTACCCAAAACAAATAAACGTTATTGGTAAATTTCAAAATGACGTTTTTTGTGTCAAAATGGCGGCCACAACGACAACGCTTAGCGGGTGGATGGTTGCATGCAACAAAAAGTCATCTTCGTACGCAAAACCGCCCTTTTATTTAAATTTGATTTTAAGCTTCATTTTATTTTTAAATATCATAAGATAACCTTACGAAAATCTTACTAGTCGCTAATTAAGCTGTACCAGACTTATACTATGCATATAGGACGACCATGTACATAATTTATAGCTTGCTAAACACTGTTAGATACAGAGAACAGCAACCACTCGTAATCGAAACTTTTACAGTACTTATATATTCAGACAACGCAAACATTTAACATACGTTAACCCCTTTTTACAAGCTTTTATTTAACTTGCCGTGTCAGTACTTATGTCGATTTTGTTTGAGTGGGTCAAATCTTAGCAGCTAAATTGGACCCGCTTCTCGATTTCCGATTGTGGTAATATTTGACGTTAACGACATATGTGTAAATTCAGTGACAATGCAATATTATGATAATATTACTATCGAGCTGATCTGTTGATGGAACCGGAAAGTGGTCATAGGAACTCTGTAATAAGTGAACACAATCATACCGAGTTTGGGCTCTTCAAATCCACTCTTTGAGTAGTAGATAATAATTGTAGATTATTGTATGTATAGCGTAGTTACACACTTATTCTTTTATTTTTATTTCGGTTTTAGATCTTTTTAAAATATATTTATTTCTCGCTTCTCTCATATGTATAGTAAATAGTAATATAGTCTAATTAGAATCAATAGTCTAGTTGTAATTGTACAGGCGAGGAATTTGAATGTTTGTCACTTTTAGACTCTATTCCAATGGAATAGAGTCCAAAAGTGACAAACATTTAAATTTCTCGACTGTACTAAATGTCCCCTAATATTTATTTATTATTAATATTTATTATGGAATTCGTCTACCTTTTTTCGAACACTGTACACATATTAGTTATGTACATGAAACCATGTATCGCAACAAATTAAAATGTTTAATAGGTATCTTAGGTACCTTTTATTCACCTATTAACATTTTGATGATGTAAGGTGGCATAACACCATCCCTATACAAAATTGGTTCCAACTAAAAAAAATTAAACAAATATGTTTACCGCTTTATGTATGAAAAGTGATTTCATATATTTTTTATGTTTTAAAGAGTGATTAACACACCATTTCACCGACCAATAAGCCATATTTATTATTTTAGAGATTTCACTTAAAACAGCTGTTACGCTGCGCCGCCATGTGCAAACTAGACAGCCGTTGGACACAGTTTTGACGCCCCACCTTCTTGGACACAGATTTGGTGGTGTCATTTTGCGAAGCTAGTTGTGCTTCTATGCTTTTTTCATTCGCTGGTTGTATATTATGTTATTATTTATGATATTTTATATAATATCATATCGTATTGTATATATCCTTCCAGTCTTTGTACCTATTGATTTCTTTTTATTATTCTCTTAGTTGCACTGCCGACAATTTTTCTGCTTTACCTTAAGGTTGACTGGTAGAGAATGCTTTATGGCATTAAGTTCGCCTTTTGTACTATAAGTTTTTCTTTTGTGCAATGAAGGTTAAATAAATAAATATGCTAAAGTAATTTTCTTCGACTCGCAGGTTTTCGTGTTAGACGCGTTGGAAGACCAGCTGGTCGTGTTCGGGGCTGATGCGCTCGTCACTATTTACGAGCTTAGTGTAGACAACGGTGAGTTCTAAGTAAAATCACATTTTCGATGGTTAGCCCAGGGCCCAGGGGTCGGCAAACCGCGGTTCTGGAGTTCGTTGTATGGCGCACCGCTGCCTCTGGAAATCTGGGTGGAGCCCAAAGCGTGTCCCGCAGTTCCTTGGTCATGCTCTCTTACAAAAGTGTACTTTCAGCTGGCAACATCGAGATGCGCTGCGTGCAAGCCGTGGACGTGTCCGCGCTGTCGCACCCGGCCTGCGTGGTGTCGGCGTCGCTGTGCCGCCTGCAGGACTGCCAGCGCCAGCCCGCCGTGCAGCGCCCCGACTCGCTGGTAACACTGACCGACAACTGACAGCGACACAATGAGGATCAATAGTCAAGAGTCTGTAAAAGATGAGGGCACAAAATTGAAACATCCGCTCTTCCGTTCACTTCTTCCATTACTCTTTCTACCCAGAATTAATGAGACATTTTTTGCTTATTCACTGGTTTCTTCAGGAATTATGGATCCAACCGTCCGCCTTCAGGAGAATTAACTACATTCGAGTAGAAAATCGTATCAAAGGTCCGAAATAGGGATCTTTGGTCCCCAACACAAAAATATGCCATTCTTCCCGGATCGGCGGTTGGGTAGTCTTACGGCGCAACAAACGAACGAGTGACTTTCTTTCCCCTAGTTCTCGCGTAGCAGTTGAAGCCTATGTCTACGTCCCAAACCCAACACCAAAATACAAAACTTTCTAAAACAAATATGACATGACAGGTTGTCTTCTAGGTGCTAAATGCCAGCGGTCGCCTCATGATGGTTCAGAGAGAAGAATACGATGTAGATGAAGACAACAACCCGGTAAGTTTTTTCTTTATACTGTTTATGATATTTATTAAACGAAACTTTTGCTAGTTTGTAACTGGCTGAAAGCACCTCACGTGCCGTCTTTGTGAAAATAGTCCTGAGAAATGTGTGTATGTGCTGTGATCAGTCCAAATACTAAAGAAATAATTAGCGGTAAATTTAATATTTTTCACAAACGTATCGATGTATACTAATTCAAATAACTCTTTCTTCAAGTAGTATTGCAGTAAAAACTTACTCGAAAATCATGTAGTAGTCCTTAAAAAAATTGACAAAACTGCATGCGCCAGAGTTTTATTATATTTTTTCCGAATTAGGCAGCCGATTGTACAAGTATGAATCTGTATGGCGGAAAATCCGTCTAATTATTAACCGGACAAGTTTTTCCTTGCATCGCTGCATAATGAATAGTTAATACATTCATTATAAACAAATTCAGTAGCGCGTCTCGCACCATCGGCAAGGAGGTCGCTTTTTCAATCAACTAATGCAAGAGCACAATTTGAATTTGAAATTAGACGTTTATCACAGTGATCTAGATGGGTAATTATCGGCTACGTAATATTGGTAATAGCTGAACTAGTACATTGTCGTAAAAACTAGTAAAATCCAGTTTATTTAATTGAGTGTATTCAATCCAAGTCGTTTCCAAAAGTTGCGGAAGATGGCAACGGAATATGATCTTCTCTTTAAATCTGATATTAGAGTTTGAGGGTGTTTGACTGAATGCATTCTTAATTTGAAAATTCATTCTTCTGGAAGCCAATTCCTACTGAAGCAAAGGTAGCCAGATGAGAGATACTTGAGTATTGAGGGCTAAAGATTAGTGGGCCAACATAGATTCAAACTTCGCATTGTTATACTTACTTAGCACTTTACAGTTAAAAATGCGTAATCCTTTCTTGACTTACCAGGCAGAGTCGTTTTTCCACTAGTGTCTTATGTACGTTCGCGTGCAACTGTAGTATGTAGCTATTGTAGGTAGCATTTTAGAAAAGTCAGAAATTAATAATTTACTTTTATTTACAAATACATATTCGTTCAGGTACACTTCGTTGCTTTGGAATTAAACCGTAACTTAACTTCTATCAAGACCTATGTGTATTTTAACATATAGCTGTATGCTAAAACACACAAGTGCCGTGAGTAACTATGGTTACCTATACACGTAGAAGCTTATAAAATAGTAGCACTTTTTAAAATCAGTGCTTGGTTCGAATGGTCAGCTTTTGACCGGCGAGGGAGATGGGCCCGGCGGCCCACCGGCGAACGATATTGCCTTTGTGACCGTAGGAGGCGCCAGAGAGGTGCACCCATGGTTCAGGGGACAGGATGGGGTATACGTCGTAGGGGGCGATGATGGGTGCTGTCTCGATTACGGGGGTGATGATCGGGCTGTGGACAATGGGCTCGGGGTCTATGGCGGCGATGGGGGCGTGCGCGATTGGCGCGGCGGCAATAACCGGCGCGGCGACCGGCAGACCCACGGAGTGCACGTTAGGGCCGGTCCTCTTTACAACGGCGTTGAACCCATGCAAGGAATCCGCAGTGTACTCGACCAGGCGCACGTTCCCGTCGGGCTCGACCAGCGAATAAGCTCCACGGACGACGTCGCCATCCCTCGTCTCCCACTGCGCCTTGTTGTCGCCCGTCGCTGGATCGTTCACCGCGTAGTTGAAACCGTAGCTTGGGTTCGGCTGCAGGATTAAACAGCAGGGTAAACAAACTGTCTCGTCTCTTTGGGTAAACACTCAGCGATCTACTTACGATTTTCTCGATGGTGGCGTAAGGTATGTATGATAGCATCGCCGGTGGGTTTGCTGATGCGATGACAGCTAGTGCCAAAAGGCAAGTGGCCTGTTGACAAGTAGAAATAATTTTACTCTGACACAATTTGTTACCACATTTTGATACAGTTTGTATGTGTAAGGAAAATCAACCGTGATTAAATGTAGGCACTAGAGTCTAGACCATTTAGCCACCACAGTGAATATTCATATTATAATTAAACGAAAGTGTGCCTTTCTGTCTGTTACCCTTCACGCTTAAACCGCTGAACCAATACAGATGAAATTTGGTATAGAGATAGTTGGATTCCCAAGAAAGGACATAGGATTTTTTATCCTGGAAATCATCCATTAAGCCGTCGAAAAGGGGGCGGGGGGCGGGCGGTGAAAGTTTGTATGCAGATACGATTTATACCAATTCCAAGCAGACGAAGTCGCGGGCAAAAGTTAGTTACCTATAACTGTAAGTTTCCTAAGGCTTGCGCTTAAAAGGATATTGAATTCGCGTATAAAATAATAGGGGTTATGTTTGAAGCATCCTAAATGAATCCTTATCTACGCGCAGAAAGCAAAGGGTTTATTAATATTTATAAGTAGTTATAGGATTTATTATGGTTGGGTAGAAAGAAATAGCCCTTTTCTATGAGCTTTTTATATTAAGCGGAAAGCTTAAAGGAAGCTTAAGAGCAATTAAAACTGGTCAGTTTCTATGGAAATTTGATACAAAGTATACCAATTATTAGCTCTTAAACATATTTAAACATTAAAGCAGGTACTCAAAAATCCTTCTTTTGCACATGCGGTGCGATTATTCAGACTCCCCGGAAAGATAATAGATTTATTATTTTTACGGGTCGTATTTATTAGTACTCTTAATTACTTCAAAATTTATAATGTCCAGATTATCTTAATTAATTAGGATCTAAAACACCGATAATCCTTCTTCAACCTCAGACGCCAAACCGTAAGATAAGACGGGCTGATAATTACCGTAATGTATGTGTTCATGTTGTCGATAAAGTTCTCCAGTGAGCAATCGAAGTGCACTGTGCCTTTGTCACTTCCCGGCCGCGTTATATACTACATACCAACATACCACTAATTATTCAATTCGGGCACGCTCCGCTTTGTCAAGCATCTTTTCACGGACCAGTACTCTCCACTATTGGCTTGCAAATTTTATACACATACGTAACCTGTCGAATTATACAAATGAATTACGTTACAGCCCCAGTTGTGGATATTATCATACATTATTTTTATTCGAATGGGGTTGCAAGGATTGTGCCATATGCCCTTATCAGAACGGAGTACGATTGTATTTCGTTCACGTGTACGCGCCGTGCGGCTGAGGTAATGTTTTGACGGTTCATTAAATAGAAATAACTCTATAAATACCGTTTTATAGTTACTTAATAGCTACTGTTGTTAATAAATATGGCAACAAAAACAAGTCACAGAAAAAGATAATAAATACTAAAACTAATTAAGTGCCTAATACTAGAAATAATAAAATAATAACCTACACCCCGCTCTGCGACGTGCCTGACCCAAAGGTATCCAAAATTTTCGCGGCATTTCCTCGCTGGACAGCAATTGAGACCTGCTGAGCCAGCAACCCAGAGCAGGGGTAATGGCCCCTCTCCCAGTCGATTCCCTTGTTTTTCAAAAAGCCCAAGTGCTTCGTTGCCGCAGAGTGCTGCCGTCTCCACGGCAACCAGGTTGAAGTCGTGCACTACTTCTAAGGCAGAGTATTTAGTGTGCGTCCATTTTAGCTGAATTTTCTGCCGCTGAATGCTGATTTAATGGTGTGTCTTATACCCGCCGCGGTCAGACATGAACCCTATGACACTGACAGTGAGAGTTCCTTTATATAACCTTGGAACGGCGTCGCTGTCACATCGAAATGTTAATAAGCATGTTTTGGTAATGTAGCTAAGTAGTTTATGTAGAATCGTAACATTTTTTTTTAATAATAATATTAAGGAAAATTGTTATGACCCTTAGTTACATAAATAGGCTTAACCGAATATATTTGGTGTCGTACTGCAAAAGTTATATCGTTAGTCTGTATCGACTAAGGAATGGATGTTTCGATAAACAGATGTCGATAATTGAGGTGACTGAAATGTAATCGGTTTTTTATTCAATTTTATTTTCAAGATTGCGTAAAAAGAAGACAACGTTGAATTCTATAGTCGTCATCATCAGCGGTTTAAGACAAATTCAGACGCGTATAGGAGTCTCTATAGAAATCCTTACTCTTGAGTTGAGATATTATAATAATGCCTATCTATACTCTACCTTATTTATATGTGTATATTGTGTATTAGATACAATAAAATTAATAAACATGTCAACCGACATGGGTGCATAAGAAATGAAATCTAAAAAATTAGAAATATCGAAACTTGCACAACACTATCAGAAAGATCGCTGTCAGTGTCATAGGGTTCATGTCTGGCCGCGGCGGGTATAGATGGGATGCCGCAAATGTGCTAACACATGTGGTATCCCATAGCCCATAGGGGACAACGCTCTCTCTGCTAAGGGTCCAGCGTTAGCCCGTCCGGTCTTTTTCCGCCAGCACGGGACAGGCCTGTAGTTTCTAAAAAGCAAAGTTTGTTAAGTGTGCTTCCATTTTAGGAACTCATAGTCTTTCAAGTTTTATAACAGGTTATAGGAATGTTGAATCTAAATATGAACGTAAACTCTCTAAGACGACGAGGTTTGTTGAATTGTTGGTAATGTATGGAGCGTGACGTCACACGGCACGAAAAGTTCGAGCCCTGCTTATTACAAAATTCTTATTTGCCTAATGTAAGTAAAGGGTCCTGTTGCACTGACGAAACGTTATTCGTTTAATAGTTGTTTGGCCTAGTGAAAGATTTCGCAAATGATAAATATCCCAAAAGTTTTAAATCATTATAAAAATTTACTTTAAAAAAAAACTAAATGAAACGTTATCATACAAAAATTTGCTAATAGTTAGTTGTCAAAGTGAATCATCGGTGAGGCGCTGGTTGGCAAGTGAAATTCGGCAAAAAAATCGGAAAAAAGGCAGCATACCCCTCTGCCCTGGGGAACGGGTCGGTTTAGCTCACCTCTTTAAAAAATTGGGTGCGGCCTTCCCTTTCCAGCTGTCCTATCCAGTCATCCCCTATGCACTCCCTAAGCTTAATGCATATATAGTGTTTCCTTCGATTCCCCAATTCTAGTTATTGTGTGAATTTAATAATTAGAATTGACGGCCTGTGTAGCCTAGTTGGTGGTGACTCTGCCTCCGAAGCTAGAGGTCCCGGGTTCGAATCCCGGCCAGGGCATTTATTTGTGCATTTTTCACGGATATTTGTTCTTGGGTCTTCGATGTTTTCTGTGTATTTATCTATATAAGTATGTATGTCGTCGTCTAGTACCGGGAGTTTGGGACTAGGTCAATTCGTGTAAGATTGTCCCCCAACCAAAAAGAAAATACTACCTCGTATGTTCATAATAAGATTTGAGACAACTAAATATTCAGTCATTTTTATATGAAGTATTTTGTTATATACAGGGTGTTTTTATTTAATTCCGTTAATTGCGAGGGCACATTCCTTACATGAAATAAAGTAATCTTCTCTAAGACACTAGTATCCTAACTTGTACCATCTCGAAGATATTCAAAAATTAATTTTCATTAATTAACACCCCTAGTATAGTATAAAACATCCTTAACGAATAAACAATGTTGACGTGCGTCACGTGCGGTGTCATTCGAATTCCGAATATTGTTATAATTGACATTAACTTTTGCTTAACTCTACCTTAACTCTTAAGGCCGTTTTGTATTCACCCTTGTTGATATAATTAATTAATTTGTGTGAAAATGGATAAAATATTTTTTTCTTGCATTTTGAAAAACTAAATATGCTACGTTGTTTCTATAGCTATGCACGTCTATGTGCTTGAAGGAACGGAAATCAATATAAACAGCCTGTATACCTATAATTATTGTGTTAATTTTACTTAACAACAGTTTGTTTGATAAAAAATACATCTATTTTTTAAACTGTATTCCAATACCTTATGATATAATGCCCTTTATTGCGTCGGCTACACCTAGATAATGACACTACCGGTCCTGCGCCACCCGCATCTAGCGGACTCCCGCGACCCTCAGGTCATTAGTCCACCTTGTGGGTGGGGCCTACCTATGCTGCGCCTTTCAGTACGTGGTCGCCACTCGAGAACCTTTCCGCACTAACGACCATCGGCTCTACGTGCAATGGGCCCCGCCCACTGCCACAAGCGTTTCGGAGGGCTATGTCGGTTACTTTGGTTTAACTGCGGATAGCCTCATTTCTAATGCGATTGCACAGAGATCACTGGTAAATAATGATCTAAATCTCCTAAATATCAACCCTAAGTTTCTGACTGATATCAGGTTTTTTTTACATGTTTTAATGATTAGTGATGGATACTTTATCCCCGGCGATAAACTCAATGCTCTTAGACGTAGTATAGAATCATAGTATCAGGTCTATCAGAATGTACGTACAGCCAGCAACATATCATAGTAATATAGATATGGTTGCGATGTGCTCCTAACCCAATTTAACCCTTTCTGAAACGAGATAAGGTCTACTAAAATAATGGTCAGTCGCTTTTGTACGCTGTAGTTTTGCAGCTCTGAGGCATAGTTGAAATTCTTTAATTTTTCCTACTTTTAAAAGACCTTTTAAGAAGAAGAAAGATTTTGAACCTTCCTGTAAAGTCGCTTTTAACGGACTACTTTGAGAAAAATCGGTTATTCAAATGATTTGAAGGAGGTATAGGCCCAGGGGGCCAATTCTCTGTCCGAGCGAGATGCATGTCTATCGTGACATTGTATAGAATGGTAGAGTCACTTGTATGGAATCTCGAATAGAGATCATCTCGATCGAACCCGAGAATTGGCCCCCAGCGAGCGGTGGCCAGTTGATATTCTCGCTGGTTTTCAATTAGGCATGGGGAAAAGAGTTACTTTTCGAGCGCCGTTATTGTCGTTCCCGTTCCAAATAAATCACACTATAAAATCATCGTGACTTTTTCACTCCGGTCCGGTTACTTCATATCGCGATATTCACGATACGATACGTTTCGACCGGGCGATACGAGGGCTGCCTTTTAAGTTGTGTCGTTTGGGTAAACTAAAGACAATTTAAGTGTTAAATGGTATTTATTGTTTTTCAAAGTAATCACCGTGATATGTAATACACTTTTTCATTCGATCGAACCAATTTTCGAAACACTTATTCCAGTCCGAAGTCGGGGTCTCCAAAATGGCCGTTTTGTATGCCTCAAACGCTTCTTCAGGCGTTCAGGCGTCTGGTACCGTTGACCACGAAGTCGTTGCTTGATTTTTGGAAAAGTAATAAAATCGTTAGGGCTTAAGGTGGAACGTTTTCAAAATTTTTCATACAATTTTCGTTCGGACTACATTTCAATTCTAGCGATGTCACGGACTTGAAAATGTAATATTTAGATAATATGACCCTCTGCTCCCGCAGTTTGAAAAACTAAGCGAAAAAACCACTAATAATTAAAATATAGCCGTTTCAAAATTCATCAATTTTCACTCGGAGCTTTGTATGTGTGAGTGAGTTTTATACTATCCGTGTAAAGAAAATGGCCGCGGCGAATGACAGGTCGTTGCCAAAAACCTTCAATAGATGGCGCAGATGTCAATTCCAAGCATCCAGGTTTCAACGTTAAATACAACTATAAGTAGTACTTATTAGCTTTATAGGTGGCGACACTGTTCGAAACACTTATTTTCTGAAGAAAGAGACGGCAGTATTTTTTATCGTGCTACGCTGTTCATTTTTGTAGTGTGTTACGTCACTACAAAAATGTGTCATTTTTTTTTGATAGAACGAATTTCAAACTGCAAATAAATGTGAAACGAAGTTGGATACTTCATTGAGATTGCATTCTTAGGTGTAGGAAGGAACGGTCGGCCTCATAAGGGGCTGAACACCTTTGTACCTTGTCACTTTTTACAAACAGAAATCGACCTAGTCCCAAAATAAGTAAGTAAAACTTGTGCTATGGGCATTATAATAGACGTCGGTATATCTACATATTATACATGCAGAACCAACATGGCAACGTCGCGTCATATGTACCTAGTGCAAGCTGGCAGCGACGCACGAATTCATTCAATAATTTTGGATGGTATAATATGCAACCCCGTCTCAACCCATTATTGGACTTCGAATTTTAAAAGTTGACGCTTCTCGAGAAGAGTCCCATTCTGTCAACTGATCTATTTATCTCTTTCTAGGTCAGGCATTTTGAAGAAGTTTCATATCAATTTTTAAGACTGGCCACTAGTAAATTAAAAACAACGAACAAGATTGCTATTCACAATGCTTACCACAATCGCTACAAGCGAACTGATGTTATATTTTACGTTTATATACTATTATTGTTAAGAATGTTGGGATCAAATAGTTTCAGGGTTGAGTTCACAGGCGAATACAAAACATTTTGTGAACCAATAGTATATTTTACCTTACAATACATGCATGTCCATGTAGTGGCTTTGTACGGATATTTATTTCTTTGCTTTGATTTGTCTGCTGAAATTGGATAAAATGTTTGTACACTATTTATTAATTGTATGACTCAAAACGCCATACTTCGTACACTTACTCGTATCTATACAGATATACGAGTACTTGTCTATATTTCAGTAGTAGAGCATGTAGAGGATTTTTAAAGATCATAAATATATGTTTAGTATCTTACTCGATTGTACCATACAAGGAATTGAATGGATAAAAATAAAAAAAAACCTCATAGCGATAAATTAGATTCAATTTTTGTTACAAATTTGCCTAAGTCAAGTCATAAGAATTTACATCACTGTCTCAAAATAATATAAAAAATCTAAATCTTTAAAGCATAACCATGTAAGAATAGCGAGGTAATACTTCCTGTAAGTTCCTATAACTGGCTTTCTATTTTATTTGTAATATCACAGCTGTTGGATCTCCAAATAAAATAAATAAATAAATAATGCTGCCAATGTCTTTGTTACGATGACGCGGGGCTTAGTTTTTATAGTTTCTATTTTGTACTATTATTTCATATTTTATAAAATTAAGGTTTCTAAACGTAATTGATATTGTTTACGTGAAATCAATTAACTATAGCATTAAATACACCCATCACAAAAATAATAAAAGCACTTAGAAGAAAAATAAAAACACAAAAAGATGATGGTTCCCAAGGATCGAACGCGAGTATGACTCTAGCGTTACACTGAGATAAAAGTGAAAGAGAGTTCCACAAGACCACCGTATGTCATCTCACAGGTTCGAAAACATCGTTCTATTTATTCCGGCGTTTTTTACATATGTCGTAGTTCTCTTGTTTCGCACTAGAAGCTACTTCCTTGATTTATTATTGCGCCCTCTATTTTCAACTTTGTATAATGTTTGACAGTAAGTGACTTTCCCACTGACATTAGGTACGCATGTGTGCGTGAATGCAAGAAATTGCAATATTTTGCATTCGTTTACAATACACGTTTAAAATAAACACTGTTTAGTGCAGATAGATTGCGATTCATACGTAGGATTTTTTGCTTCTTCCGCAGTTTGAAAATCATCAAATGTAATAAAGTGATTTTGCGGAAAATTATGAAAAACCACCAAATGGTCTCAGTGCCGCCATCTATTAGCAGAACTTCGGCAGGAATCCGTGACGTTCCGCCTTAAGTCTGGACTGTACGGCGGGTGTTCCAGAATTTCGACGTTTTGCTCTTTTAAAAACGCAATTGTTTGCCGGGCGGTGTGCGAGCTCGCATTATCGTGGTGCAGTCTTATACGACGTCTTGGGTTATTTTTTCGAAACTCGCCGATGACTTCTGGTAAACAGACAGTGGTATACCAGTCAGCATCAACCGTTTTACGATCCTGGAGCACGATGGTGGCAACGTGCCACTTTTCGCCTTAAACGTGGCGACCACTTTTTTCGAAGTGCTCCGTGAGCGTATTACTTTGGTCGGTTTTGGCTCATCTTGGAACACCCAAACAGTCGACTGCTGTTTAGAATCGGGATCGTAGGCATATATCCAAGATTCGTCACCACTGATAATGTCGTAAACATGTTTCGAGTTTCCTCCGCAGAGTTTTGCGACACCATCGAACGCGAGCTGTTTTTTGGTTTTCACTGAGTAAATGTGTTATCCAGCGTGAGATCAGCTTTTTTACGCCTAAGTGATCATGCAAAATACTGTGAACACTGGTCCCTGAAATACTTAAGGAAGCTTCTATCTCACGGTATGTCGCATGGCGATCTTCGACGATCAGTTGCCGTACAGCATCAATGTTCTCCTGGGTTACGGCTTTTTGGCCGACCTTCACGATGTCTATCACCAAGACTAGAGCAACCACGTTGAAATTCTAAATACCAGCGTTCCACAGTCCGGAGGCTTGGTGTTTTATCATTGAAAACCGTAGTCAACTCTTCGAATTACTGAAGTCGCGTTAAGCTCCTTTTGAAGTTGTAAAAAATTATCGCACTTAAATTTTTCTTCGAAATTTCCATTTTCACAACTGACTTGTCAACTTTGAACGAACGCTGTACTAAAACGGTTGGGCCGATTTCGAGTCATTCTTTTGTTTTCGAATTCTAAATTCAAATATTTTAAGATGACACTAGTTCTTTTTTATGCAATCACGGGAGGTTTGCAAACGACTGAACTTAAAAGGCAGCCCTCGTATAACTGGTATAATGTACGAGGGGTGGCTGAAAAGTAATCTACCAAGCCTATAAATAATAATAAAAAAATAGTGGCCGCTTTGAATTCGTGTTTATTGATTATTCTCTTTTCAAAATTTCAAACTTTTATTTGGCAGTCGCTCTTCATTTGTTTTCGGTACTCGAATGCTTGCAACATGTCGCTAGAGAAAAACAATTTGCTCAAAATTAAGCAACGTTCAGTGACTAAAAAATGCCTTCGCAAATAAAAAAAATGTATGTTGCCCGTGTTCGGTGATTATTGTCCTTCCGATTTCACAATTAAGTTCTGGTCTAGGCAATTTAAATCGGGCCGCGAAAGCCTATAAGACGACCCTCGTAGTGGACGACCAATTTTTGCCATCACTGAAGAAAATGTGACCAAGGTGAAAAATATAATACTTGAAGGCCGAAGAGTGAAACAATGGCAGATAGCCAGAGATATGGGCATTAGTAAGGAACGGGTAAATCAAATAATTCATGGCTATTGGAACATGTCCCATAAGGTTAGTGCCCGTTGGTTCCCCAAAATACTGACCGCGTTAGACAAGAACAGACGTGTCAAATGTTGTCAAGAGTTTTTAGACATGAGTCGAGGGAAAGTGGGAGAAATTATTTTCAGGATTGTGACATGTGATGAGACTTGGATTAGACAATGGGGCCCAGAAAGTAAGCAGGAGTCACTACAATGGAAATTCAACGACGAAAAGCCTCCTCGAAAGTACAAGGTTCGTCCATCGGCTAGTAAACTATGGCGACAATTTTTTGGGATGCTGAAGAGATTTTACTAATAGATTATTTACCTAAGAAAACGACAATGAATGCTAACTATTACGCAAATTTACTTTGTTTCCAGCTGAGAGACGCCATAAAAGAAAAAAGGAGGGACAAACTTAACAGAGAAGTTCTGATTTTACACGACAACGCACCAGGCTCGCACTACACAGTTAGCCATGGCCAGAAATGGCTTCGATGCCATCGACCACCCCCCTTACAGCCCAGATTTAGCCCCCTGTGACTATTTCCTGTTCAGACTTGTAAAGAAAGTTTCAGGGGCGAAGATTTTCTACTGATAATGTGATGATAGCCGTGAACGAATATTTTGAAGACAAACCGAAAGATATTTTTTTATGGTTTAATGTCATTATTTGACAAAAGCAATAAATGCATTTCGGTAGAAGGAGACTATATAGAATAATAAAAATAAACTACCCAGTTACGTCTTTTCTTTCATAGTTAGGTAGATTACTTTTCAGCCACTCCTCGTATATGCTTTACTTCGTTTCGTTAGTTACTATTCATGTTAATATTTAAATATCAGGCTTTCATTATCATGAGCCTATATACCTTGGTCCTACTATTAGGTACAGTCACTCCATCCACGCTCCGCTCACTGCTGAATATAGACCTGTCTTCGAGCACGCAACGCAACTCTTCCAGGTATTTATATATCCTCTGAAATTTACAGGCATGTGTCTACATGTATTATTGGAGCAATATACATATATTTTTATAATAATAATAGTTCAGGAGGAGGAGGCTAATAGTTCAGTAAAGAAAAATAGGTAGTTAAAATGCTTTATTTTACATTTACAAAACACGTATAGCTCCAAATACATCCCGTATCATAATAAAATAGACTAGTAACGTTTCCACTCACAGAGCTCAGGCACAGTGTAGCGTAAAATAATATTTACAACATATCAGTACACTACTATTCTCTAGTTATATTCTAGAGGTTATTGCTTCTATATCTACAGCCTTAACACTTTAAGTGCTAAGAACCACCGGCGGGTTCCCTGATCGTAGACAGCTTGCACTACATATCAGAAAATGTGTTAGTGTTTTTTCAAAACTAGCGTTCTGCCCGCCAACGAAATTGGTCCCGTAGTCCATTTAACCAGCTTTCCGTTGATGTTTTTCTTGCTATAAATAGTGGCGTATGGTCCCGGGCCCAGGGAGAGCGGCCACAAGGGACCGTTCAGCGGCACCCAGCCTCCGTAGGAGTGCGTCAAGGGGTCCCAGGGGAGACTCCAGTGTCCCAACGAAGTGGCTTTGGGTAAGCCGATCGCTAGCGGAGCGGGACCGAAGCCGTAATTCAAGGGAGGAATCAAAGGCAGTGGCTGGATGGGGGTTAAAGGTATCTTCGCTAGCGGGGCTATCAGTGGTATTTGCGCAATTGGTGCTATAGGAGCTACAACTCCTTTGTGTATGGGAGTCGGGTGGACATTAGGTCCCAGTCGTTTGACTACGGCGTTGAAGCCGGAATGTCCGTCGGCCTTGTAGTCGACGACGCGCAGGCTCCCATCGGGTTCTACAAGCGAGTACGAGCCTTTGACGGCGTCGCCGTTGCGCACCTCCCATTGCGCCTTGTTGTCCTTCGTCAGGTGGTCGTTCACTGCGTAATCGAACGCGTACCGCGGGTGGTGGTCCTGTCAAAGTACGATATACATATATGTGTATAGGATCATGTGCTTAAGAATGATTTTGAAAATCATCTTTTAATGTACTTACCACAGCGACGTGCGCGATAGGTGCTAAAGGTACTACGCCGCCGCTTGAAACTGTGGCCGCTAGTAGCGTCAGAGTTAATGCAGTCTGAAAATGAAGAATTAATAGGAATATAATGAATATTAATATGTACGTATGAGATTCAGAATACACAGCAAAACTTTTGTTTAGCAATTGATTAAATTATTTCCATACATAAGAATGCGCTTATTATTGATGCAAGCGATGAAATTCTATTTGCTAATTTCCTAAGTCATGCAAAAAAACTACATACGGCTACAGCTATCGTTACAAGAAAAAAGTGATAACATCTATGTTACGCTACATATATCTTTACAACCATCCGTTAGACGTCTGTACCTATGTAGATGTTACTGGGTAGTTAAATTAAAATACACCCTTATGCCATTGATTCAAGGAAAGTGACAAACTTATTTATCCCTTTTTAGGAATAGGTGTTAAGCGTTATATCTAACACACACTGCCTGCTAAACAAACACCTGAACATATACGAATAAGACAGACATTCGATTGTAATTATTGACCTGAATTATCGTTAATACATTAGCACTGACAGACCGACACGTTCCCTGCCACACGAATATTGTCGCTTACAGGAATGACTCACAGTGTATGTCAATATCACTGAATGTGTAAATCGTCAGTCAAAAAATATAATTACCAATAGTATCGTCATTTTCGCTTCCGTCTGTGAGCTGTCGAAATGTAATGTGTGTTTTACTAGTGCACAATGCTTTTATACGGGTGTGATCCGGAGCGAGGGCCTGAAAAACTGGCGCGACCCGTTGCCTTCTGCTTCAACAGGCGCCAAAGTTATGCGACCCCTGCATGCTTCACTGTAATTGCTAATTCAATTACTACGACTGGGTTGTTCTTAGGGTTCCGTTCCTGAAATTCAAACAAACTCTTGTGATAGGTTCTCCTGTTTGATTTGCAGAGAGCGACTGCTTTGACAAGGTGCACTGATATAGCTAAGCAGCCGAAGCTGCTGAAGGGTGTTGACCGACATTTGTTAGATTAACTTATAATAACTAATATCCTTTATAAAAAATCGTGAACATTATGCATGTGACATAGCTTGCTGCGTTACGGGCGTATATAGTCAGGCGTACGTACGCTTTTTATAAAAAAACATATAATATTAGTCATTCTCGTATTACAATAAGTTTCTGTCAAAAAATAAACATTTTTGGTACAAGCTTTTATTGCCGTCTGTACTTTTTTCTACAGTCAGCAACTACTCATAGAGTCGGTTCGAATGAGATAAAACACGACGGGTTTATCTCGTGAGGTTTAGGAGTTGCTATGGCCGCCTTCTGTCTCCATCATCAGAGCAGCTTGGTGGTACCATCATATTGCATTGGCACCGAACTTACATAAGTATGCCAAATTTCAGTTCAATCGGATACCGGCAAGTGGCTGAAGAAAGGATTTCAAATTTTGATGACAACTTACATATGTATTTACTTACATACGAACAGTGCGAGCTAAATAAAAGCTTATAAAATAGCCTATTTAGGTGGGCCTATGCCGGGCAAAGGCCTGCCCTCTTCTCCACTCGGATTAAAAATATATTTTAAATATAGCGTAGGAAGACCACATAAAAATTAACGATTAATGATATTTTAGTACTGAACCTTCGACGCACGAGACATAATAAAACTGCTTGCACTTAAACCACACCAAGTGTACCGTGCACGTTTTTTACAAATGTTCTTAGACAAATATGCATGTTGTACCTAAATGACTTTTTCAACTTCATACTGTTATCCGATTAGGGCTTCGATCAATAATAAACCTAGATACACTATCACCTGCAAATTCAAGTCGAAAAAGTGTCCGAATTTCATTGCGAGTGTGTGCGTGTATAGGAGACACACAAAAAAACGTAATGCGATTAGTACCATTTCCTTTTATTCGATATTAAGCCTTACGTCACAAACATAACGTTTTATTTCAAATGATAGTGTTTGGCGGTTATAACATTACAAAATGCACGTATCAATTGTGGAAAAATTGCACAAAATTGTGGAAAAATTCCACAAAAGTCCGCATTATGTCAACAGATTGTATACCGTAAATGAAGAGCAATTAGGTTCAGTTTCGTTTGTGTTGATTTTCCACTGATTAGATGTCAACATTGGGACAGAGTCCGTATCGTGTGCCGTGGAGTCGAAATTGTTTTTTTTTAATAGGCATCGGTGGAATACCAGCACACGACTTGTCAGGTGGTAACGTCGATTTAGGGATGATTCACAGTAGAAAGTTCCGTGTCCGGGCCGGCCCGTTTTCTATGACAGCAAACGAAACGGCCGGCGTATTTCTTCGGAACGGCCTACTGTGAATCATCCTTTTTACCACCACGACCACTTTGGCTTAGTTGATAGCGACCCTATCTGTCTATTAAGCAGGAGGTTTCGGATTCGATTCCCGGTCAGGGCATTTATTTGTGTGGTGAGCAATTGAGCATGAATATTTGTTCCTGAGTCTTGGATGTTTTCTATGTATTTATATATATATATATATTTAGACGAACAATTTGCTTTAACTAAATGTTACAAGGGTATTTTCAGAAATAAGTATACCCAATTAGTGTGAGTTGTTAAAAAAAGTTAATCAATGTCAGTTTAGTGGCAATAATTAAGAAATTAATTTAAATGAAAACTGAATATGTAGTTTATTTTTATCACTTATATGCGTTGTCACAAAACAAAAACGCGAAAGTTGTTATTTTTTCTTGGTATTCCATGCCAAATTATCGCCATAAAACTGACATCGATTTAGAGAGTTTTGACATCAAAAGAGTCACAATCGCGTTGCCGTCTCTTTATTGATTTGAGTATTCGTTAGAGGACTGATTCGATGTTTCTAACACAATATTGGCTCATAACTACGGTTAGCGACCACTTCAATGAATTAGTGAACTGCAACAAGACATTTTTAGTTAAATGAAACAAGTGATAAATGAAATAAATGAACTTTATTCTGCAAGTAGGCCGCAAAGGCACTTTCACAAGTCAAAATTTAATATCTTTTCTGCAATAGAAGACCACTGCCGAGAAGAAACGCGAAAAGAAACTCGAAAGTCAGTAAGTTATTCCAAAAATTATGCTTATTACAATGATAAGACTTAACCTACTTAATATAAATAAATCTGAGTATGGAAACAAAAGAGGAAAGAATATTTACAATGTATGTTCAAGAAGACAACATGTGTTTAGTAATTTACTAGACGTGGTACAATGAATATATACATAATATGAATTTTAATGCTATTTAGGTCTCTGGTTTGGGCCATGCATTTCTGTCAGTTAGATAGTCCTCGACCCTGTAATAAGCCTTTGAAATCAACGATTTTTTCAAGTAATTTATTCAATATATAAATTATATAAGGAATTTTCATCAGGTAACATATTATAGAAACGAATACATTAACGCGCTAGAATCATTTGGTTTAAAATATTCTTCACCTCTTTCTTTACCTATAATTTGCCTCCATTTATCTCTCTCAATTTCATTTTTTGGAAATCTGTAATAAGTTTAATAGTAAGTTAGGTTAGTAAGCTACATATAAGTGAAAACCATATCAAAATGAGTAAAAAAGTTTTTGATTTAACCAACGTATACTGAGCAGAGCGACATGTCAGACAAACTGTTACCAGCCGATTTTGATATATGAATAAAGTAAAATACAAATACACTCCATACATACTTATGTGTGTACAATAATAACAATACACGTAAACTTTCGTAAAAAAGTTTTCAGTCTGCGACTCCATTCATTCGAAATTTTACTATAGTCCATTTCGTCCGTTCTCCGTTCCGTTTCAATATACAACTAAGTCAACGCGAGGGAAAGAGACAGCAGCGTAGCTGGTTGGCTGTTTGAGTATTTCAAATATTTAAATAAAATATTTTTATAAGCGTGTTATAGCCTGATATAACTACAAATTCAATAAATTATGAAACTTTAAATAAATACTCACCGAAAATACGAAATTCCATCCTTTTTTAACGTCGTTAACGTGTTGTTTTTGCACTTTTTCACGGAGCACTTAGGCATGTTGACTCGCCGATGGCTAGCGCGCGACTGCGAACGCAAGAGTGCTTAAACGGATTTTAAGCACTCTTGAGCGTGGACGCCGTTGACAGGCAAATAGTGTATCTAGGTTTATTATTGATCGAAGGATTAGGGTTAATTTTATTGAATCGTTATGAATTTTATTGGAATATTTATATTATTTATTAAATACTTCGGTGCTGAAGTTGGTCTCATAGTGACGTAAAGGTGGCCATACGAAATCCAAAAATATCTATACACGATGAGCCCGTTGTGTTAGGGCCTGGGGCTCGTTAAAATCTTCTTGATGTGTGATTGTGTGGTCCATGCAGGTACAAAATGCAGTCGACACTAAAATCTAGTCTCAAAAACGCATTTTTTAGGGTTCCGTAGCCAAAATGGCTAAAAGGGAACCCTTATAGATTCGTCGTGTCTTTCCGTCCGTCCCTCCGTCCGTCCGTATGTCACAGCCGATTTACTCGGAGACTATGAGCACTACAATTATGAAATTTGGTAGTAAGGTGTATGCTGAACCGCTACAGAAGACAGAGGTTTCTAAAACTTTTCCATTTCAGTCAACCGTTGGTGAGATATTAGCTGTCAAAGTCGTAAAAAGTGTGTCCCCCTCCCCTCTAATTTCCAAACTATGACGTTTAAAATTCTGATAAAAATCAAGATGATGTACAATTATAAATACTTTCAACGATTTTTGGTTTGAACAAGATAGGTTTAACGGTTTTTGAGTTATTGCTGAAAAACTGTCTTGCTCAAACAAAAGGGTGTAAGTGCCGTGACTTCCCTATGAAGATACGACTTTTTTTGATTTACTGTATTGTATAGTGGTTTTTAATGTAGATTAGGAGGTGTCGGTACGGAACCCTTCTCTGAGCGTGACCCGACACGCACTTGGCCGGTTTTTACTAACAACAGACGCAACGCAAAAGAGGCACCCCTCTTAGGAGTTAAACATGTGAATCTGTGTTTCTGTGAATATGTGTGTCTGTTTGTGGCATGGCATCGTAGCTTATAAGCGGATGAACCGATTTGAATGGTTTTTTTTTTAATTTTATAGCAAGTATTCCAGGTTCTATCTTAGACACATTTTATCAAATTGGTTCAAATGTTTTTGAGATATTGAACTTTGAAATGAAAATATCGGGGGCTTTTTCAACTTTTCAAACTTCTTGTCTATGACATAGTTAATTATTTTACGAGTAGGTAATGTAGTCAACTGGTTAGTTTAACTATTTTCTCAATCCACGGCCTAAGCCCATTCCGAGGTCACACGAACCGTGTTTTGAGTTAAGTTAGTTTCGTATTCATAACTACCAGTCGGCGAACCACTTTAAGTGTGACAAAGTTGTTAAAGTGAAATTCATATATCCTTGCAATCGTTAAATAAATAAAAATAAATATTAGGGGACATTTTTTTTAGACAAATCGAACTATAGATAGAAATAGTAAGCTCAATAAGGCTTGTATTATGGATACTAGACGACGATATATTTAATAGATATATACTTAAATACACAGTAAACATCCAAGTCTCAGGAACAAATGTTTCTGCTCACCACAGAAACAAATGCCCTTACCGGGATTCGAACCCGGGCCTCTAGCTTCGGAGGCAGTGTCTTTGTCACACCAACTAGGCTAAACAGGCCGACAAATATCATTTATTAATTACTTAAAGAGTACATCTGGATGAATGTCTATCAATCTAGACCTAGACTCTTGACAGGACTGGCTTCCCACGTGGCGGCTTGATCCTGGCAAGATCACGAGGCAGTTTGGCCCATATTTTGGAGCCAAAGCCAGAACATTGTTTTTAGATTTTGCGTGAACATTTATCTCATGCAAACCAGAAGGATCTTTAAAGAGTACAAACCTAATCAGTATAATATAATTCTTGCTTGATTTCTAAGCGAATTCAGAGTTTGTTAAGGGACACGACACGGTATCCCTTAAGTTCAATATTTCTTATGTTCTCTTTCCTGGGCGTTCCTCTTATCTCATCTGACCTTATTATATTATACGAGATGTTTTTATTGAATTCCGTTAATTGCGAGGATACAATCCTGAGATGAAATAAAGTAATCTTCTCTGAGACACTTGTACCCCAATTCGTACAATTTCGAAGATATTCAAGAATTCATTTTTGTTAATTAACACCCCTCTAGTATAGTATAAAACATCCTTAACAATTAAACAATGTTGACGTGCGTGTCATTCGAATTCCGAATTGTCATACTAGACATTAATGCTTGCTTAACTCCATCCTGAGATGAAATAAAGTAATCTTCTCTGAGACACTTGTACCCCAATTCGTACAATTTCGAAGATATTCAAGAATTCATTTTTTGTTAATTAACACCCCTAGTATAGTATAAAACATCCTTAACAATTAAACAATGTTGACGTGCGTGTCATTCGAATTCCGAATTGTCATACTTAACATTAATTTGTGCTTAACTCCACGTTAACTTTGAAGGCCGTTTTTCATTCACCCTTGGTGATATAATTAATTATATTGTATGAAAATGAATAAAAAAAAAACTTGAATTTTGAAAAACTAATAATACTACGTCGTTTCTGTGGCTATACAAGGCTGTATGCTAGAAGGAACGAATATCAATAAAAACATCCTGTATATGTAAGCGATCGTGCATTAGGTATAAGAATAATCTTTAGAATTAACGCAATGCAACGAAATAATGCTCTAGAAGTCTTCGTCTTTTAGTTTGATAAAAAAAAAGTTTAATTAAAACATGAAATACTCGGTATCGTTTGTTCTAACCCAACTTTACGAAACTGGATGGAGATATACCAGGATTAAGTAGTCCTTGTGAATCGCTGAGCTGAATGATTCGGCCCTTGCTTTCGATTCTTCTCAAGGTGACCGCCTCCGCTGGACCTACGCTACGCCCGGATTCCCAAACGCTGACTGTTATCAACTGTTATATTTTTAATTAGCCTTGTAAACTCGCCTATTGTCAGCTCATTGGAACGTTCCACTTTATTTTAAAGCATGTTTAGAGTACCTGCATCGCTGCAAAAATTGCGTACCAAACAATGCAATGGATGTAAAAATCATTGGTTTGTACAACAACGCCTAAAAGTAGTGGTCGATAGTTCCGACCCCCGAACTAGGTGCGAGACCTGTATCTCGGGGGTTAAAGTGGGATGTCTTATACTACTCATTATATGTTGTCTATGGCAGCAGTCGTTAAACCGATTTCGGCATCTAGTGCCTACGCCAATACTTGGGATTATGTAGCTTACGGACCCCGGGCTCCTTTAGGATGCATTCAACCAGGATAACGCGCGGTGCGTTGCGCTGTATGAAAACTCTTTAACAATGAACGCTCTTATACACTGCCGTATGTATGTAGATTTATAGTATGGTTCGCGCTGCACGTAAATGAGTCCTTAAAATGTGAGTTTTTTGACCAATTACCGATTTCATTTCGAAGCTCAGTCAATTTAAGCGGATATATATATCAGCGCTACCATTGATCTCGACGGAAATATACGACGTCGACGTGTAGGTCTATTAACGCAGCTGAGTAATCTTTCGATCTGATAAGTACTTGAGTTGTATAATATAGATGCCTGACACTTATGTTTCATCAACTATTATTTTATTTGTTGTGTTAGATACGGGTATATAATAATAATTTAATAAAACACAAATTATATACCACACAGTGGCGCATGCTTTATTCGTGACTATGCTTGACTATCTTAATCATAGCAACATAAATATTAAATATCCTACAATAATTAGGTACAATTTGGTCTATACTAGCGCCTACGTTGTCATATTACCAATGAGGGCTCATGGTTAGTTCATTCTAATCAAGACATGGCAAAGGAGTCTTGGCAGGAATAGATTGGTAATTCTAGTTTTTTTTACTAGTGTCGTCAGTGCTTGTACCCTAAGGGATTATTCAGCAAGGGTAAGAGGGGCCCTTTTTCTAAGTATTGATAGGGTCCAACACCAACAGGTCCAATGTGCCCTTTGAGTAAGCCGTCATGACCAATCGGACCCAGCGGCCCTTTGCCCAGAGGTTCCCAATCAATTGAGGCAATTGGTCGATTGCCTTCCCACGGGTTGATGCCCTTGCCACTCAGTCCCCAACCTCCTGCGAGACCGAGTCCAACAGGTCCTTTCAATAAAGGCAAAGCTGGCAGCGGTTCCTTGTGAATGGGTATGAGCTCCTTGTATAGCGGGGGAATAGGCTCCCTGTTGTAATAAGGTATTTGCTCCTTGTAAAGGGGTAAATCCTTGTATAGAGGTAGGGGCTCCTTAATAAGAGGTAAAGGCGCTTTGTAAATCGGCAGTGGTCCTAAAGATAACTCTGGGTAAATTGGGCCATCTTTGTAGATAGGTCCGGGTAGAATAGGGCGATTTAGGATTGGCTCGTGGATGATAGGTCCGGGCAGGACTGGGCCAGACTTGTAGATGGGTCCGGAAAGGATAGGGCTTTTGAGAATTGGCTCGCGAAGGATAGGAGCAGCCAAAATCGGGGCTTTTACAATTGGAAGGATAGGCTCGTGGTGGATCGGCACTGGGTTTTTGATCAGAGTCTGAGTCGACAAAGCAGGACCATGAATCGGGCCCGAGATCAGAGGCGCGCTCGCCAAGTGTCCCAAATTCGCCACTGGGCCGATGGAAATCGGAGAGTGAACGGAGCCGTGGCTGAGTACTGGGATCGGGGCTTTGTAGATCGGAGCCGCGTGGACGGCGGTCGGGTGAATGTTGGGGCCCAGGCGCTTCACAACGGCGTTGAAGCCCGACTTGTCATCAGCCCAATACTCCACGACACGCAGGCTGCCGTCAGGTTCCACCAGTGAATATGCTCCTGCAAGTTGTAATTCGTGTTAGATATCGAGTTTATGACTTAAAGATCTAAATGATTTATGGTTTTACCTTTGACAACGTCTCCGTCTCGTTTCTCCCATTGCGCTTTGTTATCACCGGTGTGAGGGTCTTTCACAGAGTATTCAAAGGCATAACGAGGGTAGGCCTAGAAATAATTTAATTTTAATATGAATGTTTATGATTTTACTAAATAAACACTGCTTGGTTTCTGCGACTTACGTAATAATCGGCCGAGGCATGTCCGGGCGCGTACACTAAACCGCCTAGGCCTCCGAGACCCAGCGCCCCGTCAGCCTTCGCTGACGCCGTGAGACCCAGTAGACATATCTGTGGAAATTCAAACCGTCACTTCACTATATTCCATACAATCCAACAACGTAAATATAATACACGCACCGCAACGTATATATTCATTATCACGGAGACGCGCTTGACCACGTCAAGTCAAAAACGCACTGAGACGAAAAGAGCAATCTGAGCAATTTATACGTGATCGTGTTAGACCTTCGTGTCCTGCCGGCGGCGGATGCGGGGTGTTCCGCGCTGCTCCGCTTCAATAACAATCGCCAAGGGTTGCATCAGGCATCCTCATTTTCGTACAACCTTCGACTAGTGAAAACGTACAGTATATTCTACACAACGTTGGTATGCGCTCGGACAGACCGGGAGGATATAACAGCTATTTGCTTAAGTACCTGCGAAATTACGAGTATCCGTGTATTTGATCTTAATTCGGTTGATTAGCGTAGCGCTTGCTCGGTCTGACATAACTTTCCTGGCGGTAATGATAGTGATGCGACATGGAGCTAGGGTTCTGCGGTGCGTGTCGGTTTTGACGCAATTCATTCGAGCTATGCGCGCTTGCCCCATTTGCACACTACAGTACCTCAGTACCTATAGCGCACGCGACGCTTATCGTGCGAATATACTTACTTGGTTAATTCATTAGATCACTATCACGTCTAATCCAAACGCATTACGCGAACGTAACCGTTATATAATTTCTTCTTACGTTACTCGCATCGCGCCCTTGACGCTACTGAACTTGATACATATTCAATGGTTATTACAATTACATAAATATATACATGCTCCGCAGTAAGTGAAGCCTTGAGATATTTGGAGAAGTTATGTTATGAAACTTATGAATGTTCTGTATGATACATTAATTCATGATGCAATATCAATTCAATTTACATAGGTAGGTAGACTGTAAATCAGTTCATTGGCCGCTTTTGTTCTCTACTTTTCGTGACATACATAAAAAATATTAAAATTGGAAACAATAATGCCCTGAGATACATACATATGTTCTTGTCAAGGTTATGGTCACTTAGTAAAAACAGAGTATTGAACTGATCCTCCGCTGTCCACCCGTCTGTCAGCGGGCTGTATTTCATGAACCGTAATAGATAGACATTTGAAAATATTACAGAATATGTGGCCGCTATAACTTCTAATAATAATAAATAAACTAATAATAATAAGGGGGGGGGGGGGCATACAAGGAACGGAACGTACTTGTACAATGCGATCGGACGGGATTTAATAATGTATCTATTTTTAATAAAGTGACTTTATAATTAGGTATATGCTTAAAATTCTGTTGACATGCAAATTGGCCTTACAAATTAATGAGTGTGCGTATGGCCCTTCGTGTGCAAATCCGATTTGCACTTGGCCGGTTTGTTGATAATTATAATAATCATAACATTACGCAAAAAAGTTAATTTATACGCTGTATTGATTTCCGGGTGCCTGACTAAATATGTTAAATGAACTTGAATATGTCCATGTGTCAAATGTGTAGAGGTTGACTGCGGAACTCCGCTTACACCACTCATATTGGTGGACCTACGTGACATACTTCCCTTTCCTTTTTGTCACTCAGCGTAAAGATTGCTTTTAAATTAATTATTCTAATGTAAAGTAAATGCTTTGAATTGGATTCAAAATACAATACAAAATTCATAAAACTTAACAAACCTCTGTTAACTAAAAGTTGTTTTGTCCCTTTCTCACAAACATAAATGTCAAAGTGACAGATAAGTACAAACCAACTTTAGCGGCTTGTTAACTAATATAGGCTTGATGGACGTTTATGAATAAGGGGGTAACTCTTTATACTAATCTAAGTAACGCTAAATTTAAAAACTGTATACAGGATGTCCCAAGAAGTAGTAATATACTGAAGCTGGGAGGTAGAGGACCTAGAGGGCTATCTGAATCACCCCCATGTATGTTCCGCGATTTTTAGTATTTTCGGAGTTATGATTTTTTTTTAATTTTTCACCTATCGCCGCGTACGATGAGATTTTTATTTATGGTGACGTGAATTATTGCGGTAGATGCTTGATTTTCTTTGTGTGCTAAGCTGATAGATAGGCCAATTCAGTATGGTAACATTTACTATCGTACATATATATTCAAAATCTACTAGGAGATAGCTTTCTTGTTACTTCAATTATTAAACCCTATGCACAAATAGACCAAATCTTAAATGACTGCGAAAAATATTGCAAACAATTCACGAAAAAAGACTACGTGTTTGTATTGATTGGCAGCAACGAAAGAAATCCTGAAAAAATTAAGTCATTACTGTACTACAAAGTAAGCCAAATGTCACATACTAATGTCCTGCTAGGGGATGTACTCAGTAACATACACTTAAACGAAACGAAATTAAATAAAACCATCGCCTTTATAGCGTCACATTTTATTAACGCATCCCATATCAACCTGTCTGATCGGTGCCATCGAAGTAACAAACATATACATAAAAAAATTATTAGTAGATTGGTGACAAAAAATATACTACACATTGAGTACAAGAATAAATACTTAGATTATATGGAAAGAAGGGCTCAAAATATTAACAAGAGTACGCAAACAGACACAATTCCCGAGACGCACAGTTCGCAGTACAATACACGAATTTCAAATGGGCAACAGTCAGAATCAGAACATATAAATGAGAATAACCTGCACCAAAAACCAGAAGATAAGTTTTTTCGTGTATAAACATCTTTTCATCCTACACCAAAACATATCAGGACTAATAAATAAGAGTGACGAACTGACAGTACACCTAAGTGAACTAGAAAAACAACAAAAACCTATTAATGTGATTTGCATAACAGAACATAACCTTACTCCCGACGTCGAAGCATACCTCACGGTTCCGAACTTTATCCTGGCAACCAGTTTTTCTAGAGACAAGAAACGGGGGGGTGCCTGTATCTTGGTGAGAACGGGACTTCGATACGCAGTTCTAGACAGTATTAAAAAGTTATCTGTTAAATGTATCGTTGAGTGTTGCGCCATAGAGCTATATGAACATAATATGATTGTAATATGTGTATACAGAGTACCTGGCTCTGACCTAGGCACATTCCACGATATCCTTGAACGCATGCTTAAGATTACGTGTGATATGAAAAATAATAAAAAAATTATTATCGGCGGAGATTTTAATATAGACACTTTAAAAACTACGCCAAAAAGTGAAGACTTTTTATACCACTTACTAAGTCGAAATCTAATACTTGAAATAAAACAACCAACAAGAACTAGTAGTGGAACTTGTCTAGATAACTTCGCTCACAATGTAAAGGGATCTAAAGGCGAAGTTTTGGAAATGGCTCTGTCTGATCATGCAGCTCAAATCCTAAAATGTCCGGTGAACAAAACATGTACTATAGAATCATGGCGTGTTAAACGACGTAACTACAGTAAAGAAAATATTGTTAAGTTTGAGGAACATCTGAAGAGCTTAACATTTAACGATGTATTGGACTGTAATGACGCAGACACTGCCTATAATGCTTTCATTGAGAATTTTAAGTTAATTTATGATTTGTGTTTTCCTTACTTAAGTTTCAAAAAAACATTTAAAACTAAACCAAAGTGGGTGTCAAAAGGTATTAAATTGTGTTGTCGAAAGAAACGAGAATTGTTATGGCTTTCTCGGTCAAACAAAGACAAAAATAAAAAATCCAACGCTAAAGATATGTTACAGTTGTATAGTAACAGACTAAAAAAAATTATAAAACTAACACAGCGATCTCAAAATGACCACTACATAAATAAGGCTAAAAACAAATCCAAAGCAACATGGCAGGTAATCAATAAATGTAAAAATAATATGCCAAGAGAACCCATACATAAACTAAAAAATAATGATTTATATATTACAGACCCAACAGGTATTGCCAGAGCGTTCAATGATTTCTTTATTGATGAAATAAAAAACAAAATGCCGAATACACAACCATACCACTTTAAAACAAATAGTAACCCAAATACCATATTTTTGGCTCCAACATCACCTGACGAAGTTTCAAAAACTATCCGATGTTTAAAAAACACGAATAGCGTTGGGTTCGATGACATAAGCACCAAGGTAGTAAAATATGTTAGTCGCTCTATTGCAGTACCTTTAAGTCATATAATTAATTTAAGCTTTACCACTGGTGTATTTCCAAAGAACCTGAAATTAGGAATAGTAAAGCCTCTATATAAAAAAGGCAGTAGGGAAAATATTCAAAACTATCGACCAATTACTATGCTGCCTATATTTACAAAAGTGTTCGAGAAGATAATGTACAATATCATTTATAATTTCCTAGACAAACACAAAATATTAATAGAAGAACAGAGAGGATTTCGGAAAAGTAACACAATAAATATGGCTATTTATGACCTGGTCAGTAAAGTTATTATCAATCTCGATCAAAGAAAACCGTCATGTGCCGTATTTATGGACATGTCAAAGGCGTTTGACCATGTAGACCATAGAATTTTACTAAACAAATTAGAACACTACGGGATTCGTGGTAATGCTTATCGATTATTAAAATCATACCTACATGACCGAGAACAATATACGGAGCTCACGCAGATATGTACTACCGCCCGAGAGGAAAAGAAATATGTATCGGATCGTCGACTAGTAAAATTTGGAGTACCCCAGGGGAGCGTAATGGGACCCTTATTGTTTTTGATTTACATCAATGATATTGTTAAAAGTAGTCCGCATCCAATGATACTGTTCGCAGATGATAGTACAGTTTTTATACAACTCGATCCCAATACTGATTACGAATATGATGTTACATCTACTATTCAAGATATAATTAAATGGTTAGAATATAACAATTTGAAAATAAATCTGGATAAGACTCATATTATGCAATTTACTCAAAGGAAATCCGTACCGAACTTAAATATCCAATATAAGGGGCATACTATAAATAAAACAAATGTTACGAAATTTCTTGGTATTTACTTAGATAGCAATATGTCTTGGGAGACCCACTCTATTGAAGTTTGTAAAAAGCTATATACATTTTCATACGCATTGTACAAACTAGCGAAAACGTCTGCCAAAAAAACTGTCCTGGCAGATTACCATGGCTTTGTCAGCTCAGCCATACGGTTTGGTATAATTTTTTGGGGTAACTCAACCCTCAGAGATAGACTTTTTAGAGCGCAAAAACGTTGTATTAGGGCCATCTGTAACCTGAAACCTATGGAAAGTTGCCGGCCGCATTTCAAATCACAAAAAATATTAACGTTACCTAGTCTATACATTTACGAATGCTGCAATTTTGTTAAAAGAAATCCCACCCTTTTCAAATTAATCGATTCAAATCGAATGGGTAACCTGCGACCTAGAAGCCCTGCGGTGCTCATAGAGAAGTACAATACCGCTCTGATGGGACGCAATGTTAACATAATGGCTTCTAAACTATATAACAAATTGCCTGTTGCGCTGAAAAATGCTGATTTTAATAAATTTAAACATTCACTATTAAAAATGCTTTTAGATAAATGTTATTATAATATTAAGGAATATATTAATGATGTAGATTTCAATATTGTGACTTAATGTAATTAATAATAATAATAATCGTTTGGCTTGTAATTTATATATATGTAATTGACAATATTTGACATGTAATTTTATATTTTCTAATTGTTTCTATGGGATTTTAATTTTAATTGTAAATGATAATTTAATAATTCGTACGCCAAAAGGCACGTCATAGATCTGCTACCTATTTGTACTGTACACCTATTTTATCACCTATGAAGACGAAATAAAGATATTTGTATTTGTATTTGTATTTGTATCGTTAGATCTTTGAATGGCATAAAAAAAATTAAATGCCAAGAAAGATAAAATTACCCAGTATGTTCACAACTTCAAGGGCCCTTAAATAAATAAAATCACATAAAAAAATAATTACCGATTGGCTTTTAAAAACTTGCTCTATCTATCAGGTAGCTACCCTGAAAATTTCATTTTATTATTAATAAGGCTTCAATCAAAAAATTGAAATCTAACTGTGGTAAGTGCAAAATTTTTATTTACATAATGATTAATGCGAGCAAAGTAAAACCAATTACAAGGTGTTTAATTACAATAAATTTTCAAAATGGCCCCCCTGTTGCTCAATGCAAGTGCGACATCGCCGGAAAAAGTTGTCTTTTAAACGTCTGAATGCACTTCTATTATTTTTAATGGTTTCTTCTGCTACTCTCAATTTCCAGGTTAACTCGTCCAAATTGCGGCATTCTCTCGAGTAGACGAGGTCTTTGTAATATCCCCATAGAAAAAAATCTATGGGGTTTAGGTCGGGGGAACGTGGAGGCCAGGCTATAAGGCAGGCGTCACCCCGGCCGCAACGACCAATCCATCTTTCAGGGTATCTTTGATTTAAATAGTTTCTCACGTCCAAGGCAAAATGGCATGGTGCACCATCACACTGCAGTACTATGTTTCTGCGTGTCTCCAAATCCACATCTTCTAACAGCAGGGGCAGATCGACGCGTAGAAAATTTAAAAAGTGATTGCCGCTCAAGCGGTCTGGCAGCTGAAAGGGCCCGATTAACTTACCGTTAAGTATGCCAGACCAAAGGTTAACACTAAAGTGTTCTTGGAATGTCGATTCCCTTTTTAAATTCGGATTTTCAATTGCATATGAGTGAGAATTGTGCATATTAAAAATCCCATTGCGTCTAAAGTGGGATTCATCCGTCCACAAAATTTGGTTAAAAAAAAATTCGTTTTCAGCTTGTCTCCTCAGCATTTCCTGACAGAATTCAATTCGCCGATTGTAATCTTCCGGTTTCAACTGTTGCACTTTTCTAATGTGAAACGGATGATATCCTACGGTCTGTAGTGTACGGTGTACCTGAGTTTTAGAAAGTCCGGTACGACGTTCCGTAACTCTCACACTGGTCGACGGGTCTCTTTCTACTTCTTCAACAACTGCATCTACTACATCAGGATCCGGCATAGTGGCCATACGGCCTGATTTCGTACCCGGTATGTGACCTTCCAAATACGCATTATGTACTCTTAAGATCATGCGATAGTCAGGAAACGTTTCAGGTTGAGGCCCGCCTCTTCGTTCCACATGTTCCCGGTACAGCCTTGAAGCTTCCGCCGCATTCCCCCTAGCATAACCGTAATAGTAATGCATTTCTGCGTAATCACGTGAAGTAAACATGATCACTTACACGCAAACTCAAGTCCAGTTAAATGATGCCAACTCGTCGATTCCAGGTAATAACACTAATCCAAATCGTAATGCAAGTCAAAGTCCATATGAATAGCCAAAATGATTAGGGAAACCAACAATTAGCAGTATTAAAACACAATTTTTAAATTATTGAAAAATAACAACGATGACCAAACAACGTGAAAATTTTCTCATGCGTCAACCGTCTTTTGTTTTTTGTTCTTTTTCTATTGATGGCCAGTGCGTGATTTAGAACGAAATTTATTTAGAAAGGTTTTGCTTTGCTTGCATTAATCATTATGTAAATTAAAATTGTGCACTTACCACATTTAGATTTCAATTTTTTGATTGAAGCCTTATTAATAATAAAATGAAATATTCAGGGTAGCTACCTGATAGATAGAGCAAGTTTTTAAAAGCCAATCGGTAATTATTTTTATGTGATTTTATTTTTTTAAGGGCCCTTGAAGTTGTGAACATACTGGGTATGGGTAATTTTATCTTTCTTGGCATTTAATTTTTTTTTATGCCATTCAAAGATCTAACGATAGTAAATGTTACCATACTGAATTGGCCTATCTATCAGCTTAGCACACAAAAAAAATCAAGCATCTACCGCAATAATTCACGTCACCATAAATAATAATCTCATCGTACGCGGCGTAAGTGAAAAATTAAAAAAAAAATCATAACTCCGAAAATACTAAAAATCGCGGAACATACATGGGGGTGATTCAGATAGCCCTCTAGGTCCTCTACCTCCCAGCTTCAGTATATCACTACTTCTTGGGACACCCTGTATATTGAAATGTCTGTAGGGCTGGCATTTAAATAAACCACAATAATGACATAAGTTAGTTTGTAGTAGTAGAGTTAGTAACATTCATTCGTCGGCCTGTTTAGCCTAGTTGGTAGTGCCACTGCCTACAAAAGTAGAGGCCCCGGGTTCGAATCCCGGTGAGGGCATTGGTTTCTGTGGTAAGCAAAAACATTTGTTCCTGAGACTTGGATATTTTCTATGATTAATTTTGAATGAACTCTTGTTTGGTATATTTTATCATCATCATCATCATCATCAGTCGTTCCCTCAATGCTGAGGATCGTGACATCGTGTCCTTTTATTGCTGACCAGACTTCTCCATAGGCTCCTAAGGGGGGAACGGAGTATACTCGTAACATCTATCCGGCCCAATTGTCAACCTCACCTGCCCGCGCCGGGTGGCGGCGACGACCAAAAGGTTGTCGTGGTGGTCCCTGCTAGACAACGGACGAGGCTCTGGTGACCGAGTCAATGGCGGTATAACCATACACCCCAGCTGGGCAACCACCTGGAAGAAGCTTCAGTGGCCTAGGAGCCCAAATAGCTCCTAAAAGACTGGTGCAGAAGGCAGTGGGAAACCACTGCACTAAACTCCCAAGAAAACATCATGCCAAGTACGAGTAAGATTTTATAGGTTTCATCATATATATTACTGAAGAAATAGACATGCGAAGGGTTGTCAAACTCGCGCAGCTTCGCATCATTGTTGTTGAACTCTTGCCACTATAAATTTATTTATTTATTTATTTTTTTATTTATTTATTTATATAACAGTTGGATTTCACAGCATTACAGTAATACTAATGCACTGTGAAATTAAAAACTAAACAAACAAGAACACCGGAGTAACCAAACAATAAATTATTTACACTGAAGAAGGTCGTGCATCCATCCTCTCACAGAACTTCAAGCATACGTCATACACATCTATCCATCTACTAGCAAATATATCGCAGTCTGGTGCTGATTCAAGCAGCGAGTTTAAGAGGTGCAAAGCTCGAACAAGCGGGGATTTTCTGCGAAACACTGTCCTCGCAGCCGGCGTCGCTAGCAAATGGCGACAACGCGGTCGAAAATTAAATCTAGTGGGCGAAGGAACATACAAGCGCACCAACTGTGCTACTAATTCAGGACAGTCAGAATTACCACGTAAAACATTGCTAGCCACTGTAAGAAGTCCCAGATTACGCCTCACCTCTAGAGAGTTATAGCCCAAAACGCCCAGCAAAAATTTTGTGGGATATAAGAATGGGTAGTATAGATATATTTTTTTATAAAGAAAGCGCAGAAACGTTTTTTGTACTTTTTCCAGAAGCAAGATATAAGATGATTCATGGGGATTCCATACAACAGCGGCCGATTCTAGCTTGCTTCTAACAAGAGCGGTGTACAGAAGTTTTATGGTCCTGGCATCGACAAAGTCCCTTGCATTCCGAATGACGAAACCTAGTCTTCTGTAACAATTACGAGCTAAGTAGTTAATATGCTCATGAAAGTTAAGATTCGTGTCCAAAATAATGCCTAAGTCTCGAATGGTATCAGCCCGGGCGATTGGTTCAGAATCTAAAAGGTAATTGTAATAGAGCGGATTTCGGGCTCTACTAAACGTTACGTGCGCGCACTTTGCAACGTTGAAAATAAGTCTATTGTTGATACTCCACTGATACAGTCTATCGACGTCATTTTGGAGAGACTTACAGTCTAAAATATTCTGCACACCATAGATTAGCTTTAAGTCATCGGCGTAAAGTAGACACCTGGCGCACTTTGGAACCGAAGCCAAATCGTTGACCATAATTCCAAAGAGCAACGGGCCCAATATCGAACCCTGGCTGACTCCAGAACGAGTAAGGTATGCCTTTGAAACAAAGCAACCGTGCTGCACGTACTGCTGCCTGTCGCGTAGATAGCTAGAAAAGAATCGGAGCATTTTTGGTGAAAAACCAACACTGCACAACTTGCTCAAGAGAACATCGTTATCTACGCGATCAAACGCTTTCTTAAAGTCGAAGTACAACACGTCTACCTGAATTCCGCTATCCAAATGATCAGAAATGGAATCAACCAGGGTCAAAAGATTAGTTTCAACAGATCGACGAGGCCTAAAGCCATGTTGAGCATCACAGAGTAGCGGTTTTAATTGAGGGACCACAATTTTATTTATGATGGACTCGAATAGTTTAGCTATCGAAGATAAAATAGCTATTGGCCGATAATCCTCAACTTTGCCTGCGTTATTCGATTTAGGAATAGGCCTCACTCGGGTGATCTTCCACTGATCAGGATACTCCCCAGTGGACAAAGCTAAATTGTAAATATAAAGTAACGGCGCTATAAGCCATTCTTTACATCCCTTTAGAATAAAGGCCGGGAAATTGTCAGGTCCTGGGGAGCTTCGAGGTTTCAGCCGGTTTATTCCAATTACAATATCTAGAGACGATACTTGCGTGATATTAACATAGCTGGCATTACTAGTAGGATCTTCGCTGATGACCCTGTTGTAATCTAAAAGTGGTTTGTTTGGCAAGAATACGGATGAAAAGAAATCAGCAAACGCCTGAGCTACCTCACTACCCTCGTATTCCCTCCCTTCATAGGTAACGTGAGACTCGAAACCACCTTTAGATTTTAAGGAGCTAATATGTTTCCAGAAAGAGTGAGGATTGTGTAAGAGATTATCCTGAATACGATTTATGTAGTGGTCATAGGCAAGCGATATTCGCGTTTTCAGATCTGCTCTAAGTTTGGCAAAGGTAACGTAAAGCGCATGGTCTCCAGACCGTTTCCAGTCTCGATGAGCTTTGGCTTTCCTTGACAAATCTTTGATTATGTCAGCAGAAAACCAAACCGGATAACGTCTACAGGGAGAGCTATTTCTTTTTTTACTGGGTACACATTCATCAAAGATGGCATAGACTATCTGGTAAAAGAGCCCAACAGCGTGATTTATGTCACGGCACTCTAGTACCTCACTCCATGACACTTCGGAAAATCGTTGGTAGAGGAGCTTATAGTTGCCCTTAGTAAAGTTCCAGTCACGGTTTGAATCCACGTTACTAGGATCCAGAAATGCAGGGCAGTGTTTTGTGCCCTTAAGAGGAATGCAAATCCCAAGCGGTGGATGATAAGGATCTGCGTGAGGTACCAACCCACTATCCCCTGCGTCACTGACCCCTGCACTGTAGGCTCGCTCTCGCACCAGCACCACGTCTAACACTCCTCCATATGCATTCAAAACCTCATTATTCTCTTTCAAATTACATACTGTGGTAAAATAACAAAAGTAGGTTAAAATATTGTTTGAAGTGTACTTAGGGTTCATATTTAAGTCACCAACAATCAACACAACACCCTTAAGAGAATCTATGAAAGATTCAACCTTATGAAAAAAGCGTGTATAAATGTCATCTGCAGAATTCGGTGGGATATATATCACACACATATGACATACAGTTTGCTGTACCACAAAAGTTACCCACAGATCTTCGCCGTCTATAGTTTCAAACTCTGGCCTGCGCCGCAGTTCGATGCCCGGCCGTGCCGCCACCATAACACCTCCTCCATGTCGACCAGTGGCTCGATCTCGGCGCAGTACACTCCACTCATTTCCCACTAGCTCGGGATCCTCCACTGATTCCGACAGCCAGGTTTCAGTAACGCATATGACATCACTCTCGAGAGCAAGAACCGTGTGTCGGAAGCTTTTTAGTTTTGTATTGAGGCCTCTGACATTTTGATATATTACGGATAGTGACGGGCCAGTGGAATAATCACATGGCATATTACTCATATTAGTTGTGCCTTTATTGCTTGCTTTTTGATCCTCGAAATGACCACTTCTTGACCATAGCATTTTCAGGCCAAATAACTGGCGAAATACATTTCTCGAAGAACGGTGCCGGCACCCCCAGCTTATAGGATTTGTATTCACCCTTAGATTTCAGTTCCTCCACAGTGCAATTCCCACTAGGGCAGATATTCCGCAGGTACTCTCGTACTTCATCGGCGCCTGAAAGCATGTTCCATAAGTGGACGTGCTTACGGTATTCGACAGCCTTGAGAGAGGTGACGTTGGGGCCTCCAGTACAGCGTATGGATGTGAGACGTCGTTGCTTTCCAGTCTGGTCAACTTTCGTAGGTTCCTTTTTGGAACTCTGGTTCTCTGCCAACGGAGTGCTAATAGCCAGAGAGTCGTGAGGTCGGAGATCTTCATAGTTGCCGGATTCAGGAGACATAATTGAGGTCGGAACGATCGGAGCCGGATCAGAAGTTGCGGTACCGTTTCCGCTATTAACCTGCTCCGTACCGCTACCCGGAGAGGGGCCGCTTATCGGGCGGCGAGTACCTGAGGTCTTACCCAACTTCACGGCCTCATTATAGAGGGCTGGTGGAGGTTTCGCTATACTCGGTTGGTCACGGGACTCACGGGACTTGAGAGATTTTTCCAGTTCTGATAATTTTCCACTGATGGCTTCAATCTTATCTGTGGATAGAGTAAGAGCCGAGTGATAACGGCTTATAGTTGCGATAGCGTCGGCGAGCTGCTCGGACAAATAAGTAACTTGCTCACGTAGTTGATGGAGTTCCAGGGAGGCTGACTTCGACATCGACACATCAGTCTCGGAGTGGCGCTGCGGGAGCGGCGAGCACGAGACAGAAGTGGGCTTCCTTAGCGTTACGTTCTTAATACTGGCAGGCGTTCCGACCGGTGTATTGCAGTTTCTGCCGCCTTTTTTGACTGCACAGACACATTCTGGACAAACCCAAGTAGCCTTTTCCACCTCAGAAAGGGTTTTATTATTACATGCATAGTGGTAGGACTTACCGCATGCCTCCACCATGCACTGTAAATACTCTTCGCCCACCATCAACTCCATACGGCAGGCGCCGCAGAGCATGCTATTATTCGAATCGTTGCTCATGTCGTCTCGAAACACTTCGGTGCTATAATAGCGAAGTACCAGGACTATAGAAACACCTTACAGTTTGCTGTAGATATGACTGAACAGATGCGCGTAGCAATGTGCGTAGCAGATGCGCGTAGCGGTGGGCGTAGAAGATGCTCGTAGCGGTGGGCGTAGCCGATGAAACTGTAACTCACTCGCTTGCACTCAAGCGCCCCAGCTCGGGTGAGAAGGACGCGCAGCACAACACGGCGTAGCAGATCACGTAGCAGCGTAAATCGGTCACAATCACTTCGACCGTAGCGGCACAGTACCAGGAACACAGGAGTTCGAGAAATTAAGCGCGCGACAAACGCGTGTACAAGTTGCGCGGCGACTACTGAGATGCTTATGCTCTCCTATTTTTCCGCGCGAATTAAAGGAGACTTAACTTTAAATTAAAATAATATAAAATTATTAAAATTATATTATATCTATTAAATATATCGTCGTCTAGTACCCATCGCCCAAGCCTTATGGAGCTAACCTTATAATAAGCTAATATGGGACTAGTTCGATTTGTGTAAGAATTGTTCTCTAATGTTTATTAATTTATTTATTTCTAGTATTGTTTGGTCTTGGATTAAGTCTAATGACCGCTAGCAAACACGTTGACTATTACGGGTGATATTTAGTGATGACACAAAGCCTGACGAGAAACTTCGATACTAGGTTGAATATAACTGAGTTCAAAATATTACTAGTCATTGTTTACGATTACATTTTTACTTATGCTTAGGCAATACTAGTAGAAATTTTAATCTTCAGAACCTCAGACCATGGGAGTGTTTTAATAACTGACAGCCAATGAATTCTCTTGTCAACGCGGCACAAGTATTGACATGGAGTTATTAACTTCTGTCGTCTACTTTAAGATGGAGTTCCTTATACATACACATTTCTAATGCTACGGTTTTCAACAGGCATACAGCTGTCTACCAGCGACAGTGCTCGCATCTTGCGTGGAAAGTGTGTGGTCCTGCGGCGGAGGCAGCAAAGCGCAAACACAACTCTCCCGGGCGCTGTGGCTGTGGTGTGGCGCGCTCGGCGCCCGCGTGTGGCTGCCGCTGCTGCCGCGCGACGCCACGCGGCACCCCGACTCCTCGCGCCACACGTTCATGGCCAAGCGGATCATGCTGCCGTTCCATCTCAACATATATCCGTTGAGTGAGTGTACAACTGTATACTTGGTTGGGTTCTGGTAGTGTCCAATCCATTGTCACCCGTTTTGCCCCATTTTCTCCCCAATCGAAAGTACCTCTCGACAAAAAGAAACATTAAATCGAGGAATACGTATGCCAAGTTTCGTGAGGATCAGTCCAAAAATGCGGCCTCTAGTGCGGAACAAACATCTGGCAAAAGCAAAATAGGCCAGTCCTGAAATAAAGATAATATAAGACAACGTTAATACATAAAGCAAGCGTTTAAATGTGGTTAAATTGAGAAATCCATATAAGTTAATTAACGATTAGTGTTGCGAGCTCAATTTTTGCAGTTTATTGACTTGCACGCATAACTACACCGCGATCCGAGAAGATAATGCTACTCTGTAATTAATTATAAGCTTTAATTTATTTACCGACTTCAATAGAAGGAAGGAGGTACTCAGTTCGTCTGCATGTACGCTTGTTCTTTTTTTTGTTCTTTTTTTTATGTGTGTATGTTCCCCGATAACTCTTGACCACGTTGGCCGATTTTGATAATTCTGCTTTTGTTTCAAAGCAGGTACCACGACATTGGTCCCATATAAATTTGGTGAAGGTCTGATGATGGGATCTAGGAGGAATCGAGGGAACTCCTCGAATTTAATAGGCACGCATATGCCATTTCGGTATTTTCTGTAGGTAACCAAGCATTGGCTCACTGAAACCACAAATTGTGGCATAGCAAGTACAAAATTGGAGTCGTTTTTTTTGGTATAAATTATTTATCCTACTAGCTGTCCCGGCGAATATTTAAATAGTGTTTCTGCAATTCGGACCGAGAAATCCAAAATAATCAAAGAACATAAAAATCGGCCCAATTTTTGAATCATAAGTGGTGTCTAACATGACTTTGTTTTATATTATAGACTAGCTGTTGCCCGCGACTTCATCCGCGTCTTTGCTCCTATTAGTCGCAGCGTGATGTAATATAGCCTAAAGCCTTCCTCGATAAATGGACTATCCAACACAAAAATATTTTTTCAATTCGAACCTGTAGTTCCTGATATTAGCACGTTCAAACAAACAAACAAACTCTTCAGCTTTATAATATTAGTATAGATAATCTATTCCCCAAACCAGAATTCTTTAATGTGAGTCTTAAATTATATCTAAATGGAAAGATGTTTACTAGACTAAACCAAAGCTAAAATCGTAAGAGGGCCACCGTTTTTGTGCTCACCAGTTGGCGCCACTATCGACCAAGGTCCAGCTGTCAAAGTTTGTCATCCATTGACCCGTAACTCACATATTTGCTATAATTAATCTCAGGTATTGCAAAATACTCCCCACATTATAATAAACCCGCGAAGCCCACCCACAAACAGTCACATTTAACCACGGATCTATACCTAAATACCATGGGGATACCAATCAATATTTGAAAAATACTACTATATTTATTGCAATACTTGGATTGCAAGTCAGTTAATAATGTTGATATTTTATACAATTACAAATGAGGTCAAATGAAAATTATCCCCAATAAACATGCAGTATTCGTTAGTACAAGCAAGTAATTATTTTTAGTATTCTAAAATACCACAACATATATTTTTTTTACATTGGCAACTTGTGCGAGTGGGACACCGTCCTCCGGTTGGTTGCTCTCGCTCGGACCGCTTTCTCTAGTCCGTCTGTCATAACAGGATATTAACTGTATAACGCGGGAATATGGTTCAATTTTGACTGGCTCATAAAAGTTTGTACTCAATCCGGTTTAGGTATAGATCCGTGCATTTAACATTTTCGGGGACCCACGCTACACTAGCGCCTCTAGCGGCGAATTCATACGCGGTAGCCTTCATTTGATGTATACTCCGTTACTCTGAGCACAGAGCATATTGTGGTGCTTGGACGTTTTTCGTTAAAACTTGTTTATTCGGTTGCAGCGATATTGTTTGACGATGCAATACTCCTCGGAGCTGAGAACGACACTACTATATACTCGTCGGATTCAAACTCCGTGTTCTCATTACCGTTCTGCGTCGTCAACAGAACTGTAAGTATTTTTTTACACTGAATAAATTAGTAACAAGATTTTTTAATAAAGGTACTAAAGGTACATGATAGATAGTACGCGTGTACATACCGAGTTGGAGTATGACCTCACTCTCTCGTGCGAGAGAAAAAGAGGTAAACGTAATTGTGGTTGGAGATAAAAAAGAATTCTGTCACGAACAGCAATTGAGTTGAAAGGAGAACCTTTTATTCATATACCGGGCTAGCAATACGGGTGTTTTTATTGAATTCCGTTAATTGCGATGGTACAATCCTGAGATGAAATAAAGTAATCTTCCCTAAAACACTAGTACACCAATTCGTACCATTACGAAGATATCCAAAAATTCATTTTCGTTAATTGGAGTGTTAATTTACGAAAATGAATTTTTGGATATATAAGTATAGTATAAAAGATCCTTAACAATTAAACAATGTTGACGTGCGTGTCATTCGAATTCCGAATTGTCATACTTGACATTAACTTTTGATTAACTCTACGTTAACTCCTAAGGCCGTTTCTGATTCACCCTTAGTGATATAATTAATTATTTTGAATGAAACCGAAACCTTTTTCCTTGAATTTTGAAAAACTAAATATGCTACGTTGTTTCTATAGCTATACATGGCTATATACTTGAAGGAAAGGAAATCAATAAAAACACCCTGTGTATACACTTTAAGGTACGCAGAAGCAAGAGATTTGCGTTTATGTAGCAGTAAAATATTTTTCTCAAACGTGCAATGAAATATTGATGTTATGTTCCTTATAATAGGCTGCGAAGTATGACGTTTCAGGTGCGGCTAGGACAAGAGGTCGTTAATGCAATTTCATACAAATGTTGCAGGCCTAGGCCGGCAAAGTCCTCTTTTTTAATTTCCATTCCACATAAATTTGTGGCACATGCATCATGACATTCTGCCACTATGCGTATTAAAAATAAAACTTTGATTTTTTTGTTGTTTATTTCATTGCATGTTTGAGAAAAGCACTATACATACCTCGGCGGGAAATATGGGGTTGCCCGCCTGAGACCTATCCGACCTCGCTTCGCTCGGCCGTCTATATGTCTTCGGCCGGCAACCCCTTTCGTCCCGGCCTCTGTAGTAATGTACTATTATTACCACATTACAAACGGCTTTGAAGCATGTTACAAAATTGCAACCCAAGTTTGTGTTCGATGTAACGTCGGTTGATACACAATTTTCAAGTCCGTACCATAGTGCATAGAAGTGGATTCCTACACGGAAGTGGTTGCATAGAATCCCCGAAGCGCGATTGTGGAGTCGCGGAGCAAGACGTTGAGCACATCATCAAGAATTGCCCGCTCAGCAATAAGAGAAACCCAGCAGACTGGTTCAACCTCGAAACTGACGCTATCCTGGATGCAGAATTTGATAATCTTACTTTGGTACCTTAACGGCTGATGTAAATTGAATGCCATAGCAATAAATAAATAACTCGCCTCAATCCGAAATTCTAGCCAGACCGGCGATTTGAATTTAGGATATTTTTTAAAAATTTTAATACCTATTTGACCGATGTTTTTTAGTACGCGCCAGTTGAAAACGAAAAAAATGTTTAACAAACAATGTATTGAATTTGACATTTCATATGTCAAATTCAATACATTGTTTGTTTACATTATTGTCGTTTTCAACTGGCGCGTACTATACATCCTTTTTTAACCCACGACGCGGAACGCAAAAGATAAACATGTGTATCTGTGTATGTGTGTGTCTGTCTGTGGTGTTATAACTCTTAAACGAGTATACAATACAATACAATATGCTTTATTGCACACCTCAAAAAATAATTACAGATAGAAACAGCATAAAGATACAAGCAGAGGTAAACAACAGGCGGTCTTATCGCTAAATGAGCGATTTCTTCCAGACAACCTTTGGGTAGCAGAGAAAAAAAAGTAAACAAACATGATAAGTGGGTGGTGCAAACAAAAGGAGTAACTACTAGAAATAAAAATAAATATAATAATAATAAAAAACACATAAAGCACTATACATAAATATATATAATATAATAATAATAATAATATTGGGGGACAATCTTACACAAATCGACCTAGTCCCAAACTAAGCAAAGCTTGTACTATGGGTACTAGACGACGATATACATACTTATATAGATAAATACATACTTAAATACATAGAAAACATCCAAGACCCAAGAACAAATATCCGTGAAAAACGCACAAATAAATGCCCTGGCCGGGATTCGAACCCGGGACCTCTAGCTTCGGAGGCAGAGTCACTACCAACTAGGCTAAACAGGTCGTCGAAACAATAACAATAAACATACAAAAACAATAAACATACATAAATAAGTAAACATACATATATACCACAAACTTAAGTGAGACCCAAAAGTAAACTACAGACCAGTACCACGGCCACCACAGACCACCAGTACCAGTACAGACGAGTATACCGATTTGAATCGCTTTTTTTATTCGAAAACAGGTTTTCCAGCGATAGTTTTTAGACATGTTTTATCAAAATCGGTTAAGCCGTTTTTGAGATATTGAACTTTGAAATAAAAATGTCGAAATGAAAATGTAGTTACTAATATGTCCTCTGACTTTTGTTCTTACTATTTGTTACTGACGGTTCAGCGGTTGGGCTATTTGATTAATTGTCCATGATCCAATTGAATGATCAATTGGTTGTACAGAACTGCTAATTAGACGTAATATGACAGATTATTATGCAAATTGCGACGCATATTCAAACGTCTAGTCATAACAATCATTCGCGCATGTATATGTATCCCTTGTTTACTATCATGAAGGAATTAATATTTACGAATGCAGTGCCAAAATTGGCGTTATTTATGTGGTAATCGTTCCATTAAGGAGAATTATGATGATTGAATCAATGAAGCGAATCAACTAAGTAATAAGTATTGTTACACTGCAACCTAAATAAACTGTCGATTGCTACGATTAGACATACTTGTAATAGGATACAAGGTTGAGCATGTTAGACAATACACCATAGGTGTCTTCACTGCAATAAAGCGGTAAAAAATATTTCATTATATGCTGCTGATGTTTGTTATTGCTTCAATGATCCTAGAGTAACGAGGACAATAACACTAAGTGAAGGGTCCACGAAAAGAACATGTCTATTTCTTTAAATTTTCAAAGTCAGTTTGCACCTTATGTTTTTATAGGTTAGGTTGCTTTTTGTTCTGAAATTTAAATGGACTAGACATGTTTTTTCCGTGGACCCTTCAAGTAATGTCATCGAAAATCATACAAATCAGGACCTTATTTATTATTAAAGCGTTTTTGTAAGACGGGTTACACACTCGGCTATGCACTAACGCAAGAGCATACTGGGGCTTCAGACTCAGGAGACTTGTGCTCTTGCGTTAGTGAATAGCCGAAATGTTGTATACAGGATGTTCGGAATAACGATGTAGGAACTTTAGGAGGTGATACACAGGACTATTAGGAAGAGTTTGAACACTATATGTTTTAGTCCAATCTGTGACAGTTTTTTTTTAATCGAGTTTTTGTAAGTTTTTTAATTCGTCCCAAAAATTTACATGAAAAATTAAATTGAAAACGAACAATGCAATAAATCAAAATTTTTAACTCTTAATTCGCAATTAATTGATTAACCAATGAGAGAATACGAATTATGCGTAAATAAATAAATTTGATTTACGCATAATTCGTTTAAAATTTATTTTTTCATGTACTTATAAATTTTGGGACTAATTAAAAAAAATTAAACACTCGATTTAATAAAAGAACTATAACAGATTGGACTAAGCTATATAGGGTTAAAACTCTCCCTAATAGTCCTGTGTATCACCTCCTACAGTTCCTACATCATTATTCCGAACAGCCTGTATGTCCTCGAGATTAATGTAATTTCTCGTAGTAGAGAATCGGTGTAAATACTAACCTTAATTAATTTTGTATTAAGCTGTAACTGCTTAAACAGTGAATGCAATAACTCTGCCCATTTGACTGAAACACAGGGAACATTCTAGTTCAGGCACGTGATATTTGTTCTCTATAGATAAGTTTAGGCTATAATAACATAATTGTAAAAAGAGCTTTTAATAAATTATTCTAATTGTAGTAACGCTGCTAACGAAAATTCCAAATTACCAAATTAAAGGGAAAAATTGAAAAATTTAATGCTCCGAGAGAGGGAGCTAGTGAAGGATTTCGTGATTTTCGTGCCCGAGCTGGCTTGTTCCGATAGCTCAGAGGATAGAGCGATTGGCCGCGTATGCCAGATGTCGCAGGTTCGAATCCTGCTCGGAGCATTAAATTTTTCATTTTTTTTCCTTTAATTTGATATTTGGAATACTAACCTTGTTTGCAGAGTCAAGTGTACCTGCACCAGATACTGCGGCAGCTGCTGCGACGGAACCTGGGCTACCACGCGTGGGAGATCGCGCGCTCGTGCGCGCAGCTCCCCTACTTCCCGCACTCTCTAGAGCTGCTGCTGCACGAGGTCAGTCCACACTGAGCCTTACCGTACGTCGACGTACAGAGCTGGACGTCGAACGAGATGAGCTGAGAGCTCGAACACCAGCGGCAATCAGCTACAATTACAGTGCCGTCAAAAAGTTTAGGACCAAACAATATTTTTAGTTTCATTTTCATAAATTTATACGCAAACCAAACAAGGCAAAAATATTGCAACGGGCTATTTCTCACAAGTATTGGACTTTTGCAAACTGGTCGAGATTACTACGGACAGATGAATCAAAGTTGAATGAGTAAGCAATCAATGTTGATTATTTGCATATTTTATGTTTGGTCTTAAACTTTCTGATGGTAGTGTACATTAATGCTGTTCCCACGTGCCAGCTGTTTGCACGAACGCAACCAACGTTGATTATGATAACTAGGTAACACAAATAAGCCTGTGTTGTTAAAAAAAATACATGTGCTGTAAAAATACTTACTAAATTATAATATTGTAGTATTTTTTTGCTATTTTCAATCGTTTCGTTTAATACTGCCAATCCACTTATATAGAAGAAAACTACCTCCCTATATCAACGTACGTCAGCAGTCAGCAGTTTGATGTTGTTAAGCGATAGTTCATCGTTATCATTCAATAACAAATTTGCATTCATTTTTAACGTATAGATTATACACGAAATGTAAATTAAGGTCACTTGATCCCTCCATCCATGAATCCATGTTATACTTTTTATCGTAACATTGCTACCTGTCTCCGATCATTACGTGCTGATAGTAAAATTAGCAACTTTTTTAGGAGACGTCAAAACGCTCTTTTATTAGGAATTTTGAAGTAAATTGTAACGAGGAAGGTCATGACTTTATTATGGTCAAACAGCGTCGTTTTTTAATCTTTATGTATTTAAAAATCTTTAAAATATAATCATCATCATCATGTCAGCCGAAAGACGTCCACTGCTGGACATAGGCCTCCCCTAAAGACTTCCACAATGACCGGTCCTGCGCCACCCGCATCAAGCGGACACCGCGACCCTTACCAGGTCATCAGTCCACCGTGTGGGGAAAATATAATAATTAGTTGATTTTTCAGAGTTTTTCTAGATTTTTTTTATTGGTATTGTAAGAATTATTGATTTACACTATTGTCAACTATTGTATTAAATAGGTTTGTATTACCAACAGGTATTAGAAGAAGAAGCGACGAGTAAGGAGCCCATACCGGACGCACAACTACCCAGTATCATCGAGTTCGTTCACGAGTTCCCTGTTTACTTGCAGGTCAGTTCTGTCCTGAAATTAGGGACCTTGGTCCAATAAGGACGAGGACAACTATTGTCTGTTGTATCGTATGTTCTCAATTCTTAGGGATACTCACTGTTTTGTGGTGTCACTGTGGTGAATACGAGCGATGAGCTGTGTTTTCTTATATTTAAAACCTCGCATGATTGACAGTTAGTCACTTCTCTCTTGGTGGTGGAAGTGGTTGTGGTATCCCTGGTGGATGCTCACCCTTATAGACTGACATGAGTATGGTATTTTATCTTGTGTTATCTATTAAGAGGGCGCAGTACGCTCGGTTCTCCATACAAACGTATTTACCCTCTCATTTTAAAACGCCATGCTAGAATAACATGAAACTTTGTATACACAATGGGATCCGGCATATCTAGGTCGGAAATTAGTTTCTGTTCCTAGGAATTGTAAAAGAAAAAAAATACAGCGGTTTTTTGAGTTTTTTACGGCTTGTATGAAAACCTTAATATCGCTGTATTTTTTCTCCATTATAATTTCAAGCAACAGAAACTATGTTCCGACCTAGATATGCCTGATCCCATTGTGTATACAGTTTCATGTTATTCTAGCATGGCGTTTTAAAATGGGAGCGTTAATACGTTTGTATGGAGAACCGAGCGTACTGCGCAGTCTTAAGGTCAATGTTGTTTTATGTATTAACGTCCGTCCGTCATTATATTTGCGTTTCTTTCCAGACTGTGGTCCAATGCGCTAGAAAAACAGAGATAGCATTATGGGCTTATTTATTTTCGGCGGCAGGGAAGCCAAAGGAATTGTTCCAGGAATGTTTACAACGGAAGATGCTCGACACCGCAGCATCTTATCTCATTATATTACAGGTAAGAATATATAATATATCATACTTCTCGTGCGAGTATAATATGAATCGTCGACTTCGGCTCGTGCGTGTATACTTACTGCAATGATTGTGTTTCTGGGAAAATAAGTATAAAAATTTAATAGGTATTGGGTCTTAACACCTACTTTCCTGTTATCCGAAAACAGTAACATAAATAAAGTTACACGAAAAACCTAAATTATACAATCGGATTACGATTCGTTGATGTAATGATTACCTATGCGTTACCGCGTCAATTATTATAATTAACATTATTCAGGTGTAATTAAGTTTTTGTCCGGATGCAGCCTACACTGAATTGGTTAAGCTACTTAAGGTTTTACTGAAAAAACACGTTAACTAGTTAGGAGTTAATGCACTGTAGTCCGGTAATGATTCAACGCAATTTCAATTAACCCTTAACAAGGCACCACTAATCTAGAAGGCTTCACATAAAACTAAATATATGTACAGAATAGTTACGTTTTAGTGATTCATTTCAAGACAAGTCACTTATTACGAAATTGTAATCTAATTTGAAACTTAAATCGCACAACTAAGATTGAAATTCTATGAACACGTATGTGGTCGCTAAACCGCCTCTGCCTAAGCGTTAAATGAGAAAGTACTTACTATCTGCATTAAAATTCTATACAAAATCAACCATAAGTGGGTAATAAATTAAAGTCCTTTACTGTACATTTTGCCTGAAAACGACACAATAAAGAATGAATGAAAGATGTTATATTGTTATTGTTACAGATTGGACGGGTATTTATTATTTTGTTTACTTTTTAAGTTTAGTTCTAGTCTTGCCCAGTCACGGTAGTTGCTGTCATTCATCCATAGTTTAAATATTTCTCTAAGTATAGGCCTCAAGAGTATTTTTAGTCTGGCAAAGCGACCTCCATAATACTGAAATTGTGTGAAAATTAAGTTTTCAAATGTAACAGTTGGTGCTGATATAGGTATATATGAATAACGTTATGGTAGGCAGAAGAGTTCTATTTTAAGGCAACTTTGTAAAAGATGTTTTTCCATCCGCTAAAGTTGGAATACGACGAGACCCGAAGAAGTGTCAATCAATTACAGTATTATTTAACTTCTGTCATGTCAAATGGCAAAATACTACCAGTTTTCATTCGGACATTTCATATTGACTAATAAATTTTCACTTTAACAAACATAGCACGTAGAACCGATGGCCGTTGGAGCAGAAAGGTTCTCGAGTGGCGACCTCATACCGGAAGGCGTACATGGGCAGGCCCCTACGCGGTGGTCAGATGGCCTGCGGCATGCGGATGGCGCCGGACCGGTCATTGTGGAAATCTTTATATAGGCTATAAAATAATAATAAATAAATATTGGGGACAATCTTACACAAATCGATCTATGTAGTCCCAAACTAAGCAAAGCTTGTACTATGGGTACTAGACGACGATATACATATTTTTATAGATAAATACATACTTAAATACATAGAATACATGCAACACCCAGGGACAAATATTCGTGCGAAACATACACAAATAATGCCCTGGTCGGGATTCAAATCCGGCTTCGTGGCCAAAGATTAATAGATATGATCTTATCAATAATTTAATACGTTAATTGTGATAGCTACTTCGGGTCTAGATTAGGTACATTTACTACATCTGCAATGGTGTTTGTAGAACTTGGAGAGCTCGGCGGTGAGCAGGCACCTGGCCACGCAGCTGCTGGACACGGCGCTGCAGCACGAGCGCTGGGACCTGGCGCGGGACCTGGTGCGCTTCCTCAGAGCTATAGGTAACTAACTGCCATATCACGTGAATGTGTGTAAACAAATGCGTCAACCAACTGTTCCTTGTTGTTATTGTTCAACGAGGAGATAACAGTAACCGAGTTCTGCATGCTCAAGAGAAGACCCACGTCAAAATGGGTTTAATAAAATTACAGTTTATAGAGTGACTCATGAAACATAGTTAATTGAGTCAAATAATTATTCACTTGAATACTAATATTATATACCACTTAATTTATCGTGGCATTATTTGAAAAGGCGGGACCGCTGATGGTGTCGTCATTTTCAGCATTCTTTATCCGCAAATAAACCGAATTTTCAAGTTTTCACTCTCGCAATAATCGTGAAAAATGATGTAAGCCTAAGTATTCAATGCCTCCGCCGAAAGTAGAATAGATGGACCCCGTATCTTCAAGTCTGCATTTCATCTATTGCTTGCTTTCTAACTTAGCAAGGTAAAAACTATATCGGAACGGCAAGCGGTCTCGAATAATCGAGTCACTTAGATGTTTACATTGTAGATCCGAACGACGTGGACTCGCCTCGCAACTCTGTGAACGTGCAGGCGAAGTACGGGCAGATCGTGCAATCGCAGACCGTCAGCCCCAACGCGGAGGACCTCTCGGTTATATTAGGCAGCATGCAGGTGGGTGGCACTAATTAACACTTGGTATGTCTTCACAATTTTATCCAATACAAAAAAAAATTACTCAGCACTCCCCTCGTAAGGGATTTTTTTTTAAGAACTTCGGGACATAAATTTTGTTTTGACCTCTAGTATGCGTGTGCCAAACGGCTAAACTGTACATGGATTTGCGGTTTTTCTTAGGAACTGGGCTCGTACGTCGTCTACTCGCAGCGCGACGAGCATAGTGTGGCAGAGCCATAAAGCCTTATTTACACACGTGCAGTCACCGGCAATAATATATTCCTACACGAAGGCCGCAAAAATATGTGACACGCTCTTATTTGTAGGGTCATAAGAGCGTGTCACATATTTTAGCGGCCTTCGTGTAGGAAGATATTATTGCCGGTGGCTGTACGAGACTCGTAAGCGAGTTTCACTACATTGCGTGGTTTGACAGATCGATTGAACTCATTATACCACGGTAACCCGCAATGTAAAGAAACTCGCATGCGATTCTCATATGTGTGTAGTGTACCGAGGCGTTAAGGCATACGTTGTTGCAGCTGGCGGGAGGGCGCGGGCGCAGCTTCAGCACGGTGGTGACGCCGCGCGCGGAGGCGGAGGCGCTGCCCGCGCCGCCCGCGCACGCGCCCGCGCCCGCGCCGCCCGCGCGCGCCACGGCCGCCGTCAAGCGGAAGAAGTCCGTGCCCACGCGCAGCGACAAGTCAGTCCTCCTCTACACTATTTAAGAGGGGGCAGTACGCTCGGTTCTCCATACAAACATATTTATGCTCTCATTTTAAAACGCCATGCTAGAATAACATGAAACTTTGTATACGCAATGGGATCCGGCATATCTAGGTTGGAAATTGGTTTGTGTTGCTAGAAATTGTAAAAGAAAAAAAATACAGCGGTTTTTTGAGTTTTTTATGACTTGTATGAAAACTTTAATAAATGCTGTATTTTTTCTCCATTATAATTTCAAGCAACAGAAACTAATTTTCGACCTAGATATGCTGGATCCCATTGTGTATACAAAGTTTCATGTTATTCTAGCATAGCGTTTTAAAATGAGAGCGTAAATACGTTTGTATGAAGAACCGAGCGTACTGCGCACTCTTAAGTATTATTGTTTGGGTTGCCCGGGCTATGTCAAAATGGTCCCTTCAAAAGCGACTTTACTATCCATGATATAAACTAACTAACTACGATGGCTCACCGACCCAAAGTAAGTCTTCAAATTCAAAATTATTTATTTGCTACGAATACCGTTTTTCACTGGATGTTACATAATTAATTGTCTCTAGTATTCAGCCCATCTACAGGCGTGCAAATATTATACATTGCAATACATTAATAATAATTTTACTTAATTATATTATAACAAATATTATACATTGCAATACATTACTAATAATTTTACTTAATAACAATTAATTACATATAAGTATCTGCATTTAGAATGATCATTTCATTTTATTACATATTTAATTAATATTTGTCGAGAAAAAGTCTGACTTCATAGAAGCACTTTTCCAATAGCCATCTGCTCAGTTTGACTTTAAAGGCTTTTCCCTTAAGAGATGTCCTCGGGTAAATTATTAAAAATTTCAATGCACATATTTGTAACATTGCGTTCATAAATTGCTTTGCTGCTCGTTGGTGGCTTTGGTGCTGTCTTGGCGTCGGACACGAGTTTTCGCCACCTGACCCGATTTTGCGCCACTTCCCGCCAGTTGGCGGTTATGAGACTACCCAGGTCCGACTCAACAGCATCGTTCCACCGATACCTGGGATGGCCGACTGGTCGCTTCCCTACTGGATGGCTCAGATAGGCCCTTTTGTCGCCCCGATCATCCCCCATCCTTTCCACATTGCCGAGCCAGCAGAGGCGGTGCGCGTTCCAAGCACACACTGTTCATGATATAAGATTCTAAACTCTAAATCTAACAACAGATTTGTAACATGTCGGACAATAAAAAAGATTAAACCACCGTAATTAGTTGACATATCAAGCCGATTATAAGTGAATAATAACAACATGTTCCTCAGTAAGTGTCGAGATGTGCCAGCACTTTTAATTTGCATAAATTTCGACATCCCGTTTATTTTTTATTTGTGATTATTTCTTCCACTTTCATAACAATTGAATCATTTTTAACAGAGAAACCTACAGCGGCACAGCAGAAGAATTCTTCATAGACATGATGATACAACGACACGCCCGCCTTCTCCTATCCACCGCTCGCCTCCACGCTTTGGGCAAGATGGCTGCCGCGCTAGACTTGCACCTTGTCGCATGGCTCGCAGGGGAAAGAGAGCGCGCGGCGCGGGTGGATAGTGCTGTCCTTTGCTTGCGGCGCTTGCATGAAGACTTCGCGTGGCCCTACCCGGTGTTGCAGGACGGTGAAGAGTACATGCAGCGGAAAGGCAGCACTGTCACCAGTGAGTAAAACAAGATGGCCGCTAGACTTAAATTTAGTCCCGTGTCTCAAGGCTTTACTTCGTGTTTTCAACGGTCACTTCTAAAACGTTGACAACAGCGCAGCTAGTACTTAACGCAAGGAAAATAATTACTTCAAATATAGTTTCCTGGCGATGTACGGCGCGTTTAAAGCGGCTTTATACAGTTTTTAGTACAGTCAGCGTCATATAGTACGTAGCAGCCAAAGTGGCCAAATAGTTTGGTACACTATACCAAATATATGGTGTCTCGGACTATTTGGCCACTTTGGTTGCTACGTACTATATACTGACTACGTATATGACGCTGACTGTACATAAATATGATGCTACACCCTAGTAGGGTCCATATCTATACTTGGTTAGTTTGTAATAACACTGGAAATATCATGGTTGTAACGAATAAATGAATATCTGTCATATGCACTGTGTATTTCTATGCAGGTTCGTACACGCCTTCAGCGGACTCGGACAGTTTATGCGGCGACAGCGGCTACATGAGCCTGCCGATGCGCGCAGCTCTGCCGTCCGGCGTGCCGGTCAGCCCCGGGCCTGTCAGGTAAAGCAATGCTAACTGTTACTTGTTAGCTGTGACAAGGGGCTTGCAATGGGCGGAGCGCGTCGCGTTTTATACCCACCGCTTGCAAACCTCGGGGTGATCAGTCAGGCGAGGGCCGTGTACCTTCTTATGTAAGTAAATGCAGGACATTACCAAATAATTTGTACCTTTCTAATATAAAAGAACGTATCCTCATAAGAAAACTACGGCACTTACGTCGTTTTGTGTAAGGAGGAGTCTTCCGGTGATAACGTAACCTTTTTGGGCTATACTCAATGGCTATAATGTTCAAAATAATCTTCTCCTACGAAACCCTAAAAAGAGTATCTTAATAGAATTGTAGGTATGCTTTATTAACTTACTTTTTGTGGTACTCACTTACAAATTAAAGTTACAAGAGTTAAATGGAATTTCCGTTCACGAGATCAGTTTTATTATTGGTGTTATTCATAATGACACTGACTACCTACATGTGAATTGTGAAGTAATATGTACTTATTAATGTATTCATGGAGTGACAACCCCAACGCTACACGTGCCGCGCGTGAATGAATACAAGTTATGCGATAGTCAGAGATGCAGAGATAGGTACGTTTCTTGTGCCTAAACGCCGTTTTTGTTAGGAAGTGAAATTTCTGTATGTACTATTACTTTTTCTGTGGCTGTGAGAACTTGTATTTGGTTTTTTCTTAAAAATGGTATGAAATGTTTCCATTAGAAGAAGAAGAAGAAGAAGAAAATTTATTTTGCTAGCCATTACACTGGTATACTTAAACTAAACTTAGAGACTAAAGTAAAAAGTAAAATGGTCGCAAAAATGGCATCCACTCAGCATATGTCACGCCGCCGATTGAGCGCCGCGACGCTGATCTTCCGTGGACCCAGAGTGGAAAAATGTGTGCAAGACAAACAAACAAACAAGCGGTGCAGTCACATCTGTATGAGATACCTATACACCCACTATATATTTTATTTTTAAGAAACATGCAGCAGTTAACTAGACTTGATAATGATTTAGTGATTCTAGGCAGGCCCATGAAGGAGACAATAATGATACATATGAAATAATAATGATACATATTATAATACTTATATATTTGAGGCAACTCGGCCATAGTTAAATACATGTAATAAAATAAATAAATAAATAGTTTATCGATAGAAGTATAGACACGATTATACACTAAGCTATCCTAAAGATAGTTGTTGTGCCAATAGATGTTGCTTTAGTGTCTTTTTAAATGCAAACAATGAGGAGGCGTTCCTGATTGGAGGAGGAAGATTATTCCAACATTTCGTAGCAGCATACCGGAAGCTGCCACGAAATGCGGCCGTTCCATGTCGTGGGTAGACGAGTCGAGGAGCCTGCCTTACGTGTGCACGTGAAATTATTAGTTTTTCATAAAGGTAACGAGGCTGCTGATTCCTGATCATCTCAAATAAAAGTATTGCCATGTGGTAAGTCCTCCGAGCTTCCATTTTTAAAAGCCCACCCTTGTTTATGAAAGGCGTGACGTGGGCTCTATACGGGATTGGGTAGCAAAATCTCACACAGGCGTTTTGTAGACGCTGTATAAACTTCTTTGTTCGTGATAGTAGGCACTGCCCGAGAACTGTATCAGCGTAATTGAGTTTAGAAAGAATCAAAGAGTTACAAGTTACAATGTAATACGCATATCAATGTTCAGATAATTTCTAACTCGATAGAGAACTTTCAAGCGATAAAAGCAATTTCGGATGACCTCCACAAAATGCTTTTCAAAGTGCAGTGTGCCGTCCATAAGGATTCCTAGATTTCGAGCCTCCGGTACACTTTCTAATTTGACGTTATCTATGGCAACATTCGGGTCTTGGGAAATAATGTTTGCAATTTGGTGTTTTGTACCCAAAATTATATATTTTGATTTTAAGGCATTGAGCATAAGACCATTATCAGTGGACCACTTAGTAATTCGATTTAAGTCCTCGTTTAATTTTTCAACGGACATCTGCAAATCTTTAGGTTTAAAGGAAACATACACTTGCAGATCGTCTGCATACATGTGGTATTTGCAATTTTTTATGCATTCTACTATGTCCGCGCAGTATAAAATAAAAAGAATTGGACCTAATATTGATCCCTGAGGGACTCCTCTGGTTACCGGGAGGGTATCAGAAATTTGTGATGTACCATCAGCATTTCGTACTTCTACAAATTGCATGCGTCCGGTTAGGTAGCTGTGAAACCATTTAACGGCTCTTGGATGAAAACCATAATATGACAGTTTGGAGAGCAAGAGTGTTGTGTTTATGGTATCAAACGCGCGTGAGAAATCCAGTAGCACTAAGATCGTTCCCATACCCATATCTTGTGCTGTTAATATATTATCTACGACATCCAGCAAAGCCGTAGCCGTACTTCGTTTCTTACGAAAACCCGATTGCATAGCAGGCAAGATATTATTCTGCTCAAGAAAATGTGTCAGCTGCATACAAACTACCTTTTCTAAGACCTTAGATAACATGGGTAAAATACTTATGGGTCTAAGGTCCTTCAAACCAGTAGGTGGTGATTTTTTAGGGATTGGTTTTACAACTGCTACTTTCCAGAGGTCGGGGAACATACCCGTTCTCAATGACTGATTCACCATGGCTGTTATTACGTTTAACGTGCCCGGCAGCGTTAAAAGAAGCATGTCGAGAGATATCCCGTCGACACCTTGGGCATTGGTTTTTATTGACTGGATTACCTTGACCACGGTCAACTCCGTTACAGGCTCTAAAGTAAATACCTCCGATCCATACCTATTAAATTCATAATATGTTAGTTGTGATAAGGTTACGTCAGTTCCACCAGGTATATTCAGAAATTGTGCATTTATACCACAGGGATCGTTTAAGTGTGGAGGCAAATAATAATCCTTACTCTTAAAATCTGCTACATTGTTTCTGATATTTTTCCATAACGTGCTCGGTTTGGTTATTTTTGGTACCAGGTAGTTCCCAAAATAAGCAGATTTTTCGCTATGTAAAGCATTGACGACCACCCTCTTAAGATCTTTGTAGCATGATTTATGTGAGTCAGAGCCACTTCGCCTGTATTTGTTATGAGCCTCATCACGAACCCTTATCATTTCCTTGATATTGTGCGTTATCCAAGGATAATGTTCTCTGATGGTAATCAATTTATTCGGAGCATAACAATCGAATAGACGCAGCACATATGTATTGAAACTATCGAGGGTATCGTTAACACAACTATGGGAAACCAATCGCTCCTATTTGATAGTATTTACATCTGAGTTGAATTTAGCGAGGGGTATGTTTTTAAGGGGCCGATGAATAATGTACCTCGGGGTCATTTTTTCTTTTTTTACAGATATTTCACAAGAAATAAAAGCATGACTGCTAAGATCCGGTATGTAGTCAATGCAAAGGTTACTGATTTGAATATCAGGACATACGACATCGATTAGCGTTTCACTATGCTCCGTAAAATGAGTGGCCTGGTCCACATATTGGTGAAGATTAAAGCAATGAAAGAATTGTAACATTTTTAAAGTATCTCTAACTTTCAATAGGTTTACATTAAAATCGCCTAGCAATATAATATGATTAAATCTCGAAAGCGTAGCGATAGTATCGCTGAGTGCATCTACAAAAATATTAACGTCTAGCCACGGCGGCCGGTATGCGGTACCTAGCGCTAGCTTCATACCATTGATAGATATGTTCAACCACATTTGCTCCACGGGCGGGCTTGAAGGATGAGATATCCGACGTGCATTTATGTCGCGTTTGACATAGAAGCCTGTCCCGCCGCCACGCGCGCGCACGGCGGCCGGCCGCGGCGTGTGCCGCAGGCGGTAGCCGGGCGGCGCGGGCGCGCGCGCCTCCTCGCCCTCCCGCAGCCACGTCTCGTTTATTGCCATCACGTCTACACCGTGGCGCTCCAAGGCCACAAGGAACTCATCATGCCGCGTTCCTAACGAACCAGGGTTCAGCAGACCGATGCGCAAGTTTTTACACCGAATGATGAATTGTATTATATATGAGTATAATATCAGTAAATATTTATTGTTGGTTAAAAATTTTGATAGCATCGATACATGGCGGTGATCGGAAACACAAAACATGAAGAAAACAATATCACCCACTGTGGCCAGAACAAACCATTGATACCGAAGTGAACTGGAACGTTTTTCGTTCTTATACGAGTATAACCTGACTAACCTGAGTACATAAATATAAACAATAGGTACACATATAACATTTATTTTAATGCAATTAAAGAGAACCGAATTCATATCATGCATATCTGAATGTTGCGGTTTTATAGGTATTATCGCGTGAATATATTTTATATAAATATATCTTGCACACATTAAATGTAACATTGAAAATAGCAGTAACATGTAGTATGGTAAAAATAAGCAACTTAAATGGCCTAATTTCTGATTTACTAAACGGAAAATCCATGACAGTACATGATGTAATATTCGTGCTATATATTTGTGAAGTGTATGTCGTTGAGGGTTGTAATTAACAACTCAAAAGTCGGGTGAATACTAACTCTTTATTCAAAGGTTACATCGTCTTATATAGGCTGTTACAGTTGTCCTTAGGTATTATAGGTAAAACTTAATACATTATCTTTATGGCTATTAATTAGTATCGAGTATCGTATTACAAGGTTTTATTGGTAATAAAATGTGCAATGAAATATGATATTAATCAGGTGTTCTATTCTAATACATGCTCATGTAAACGCACACAAATGCGTGTGTTCATATACACACTACACCTTCCCCCTTTTTTTTTGAGACAAAAATAGTCGATACAAATTTTGGTTTGATTTTTAAATATTATTTAAATATTATATTATAATATTATATTATAATATTATTATTTTGGTTTGATTTTTAAATATTTTTAAATTGTTATTCTAATGATACATGAAATATTATTCCAAAGTATTGTATATAATTCAAAGTCAGTGATGGTATATAATATAAAAATGAATGACATACTTATTTGTTGTTGAATTTTGTATTTGTTTTTTGTTTAATTCCCCTTTTTTGTTTAATCGAAAATAGTGAAACACTATTTTTGGCTTAATTTTAGTCTTAAATCTACGTACGTTACATACATTTGGAAACATTTCTTACAACTAGTTTGAAACTTAATTATAAAGTGCATTAATCCTAAAATGAAAGTTTTCTATAACAATTTTGTAAACGTAATTATTGAATACATTGTAAACCGATTTCATTACAATTGTGTGGAGTAATCATTATTTCTATTGTCAACGTGATACAGTCATTATTTTATGGTTCTAATTTTATTGTTGTAATTTGATACGCTTCTGGGTGGCATTTAACTCGTTGTGATAATGTAATTGTGTTCGGCTTAATGCAATGCATTTTTAGGGTTCCTTATGTCAATGGGAAAAACGTATCCTTTATAGGATTAATCGTGCGTCTGTCTGTCTGTCACAGTTTTTATTCTCCGAAACTACTACTGAATCAATTATGTTGAAATTAAGTATACATTATATAAGTTGTGGTCTGAAGATGGAAATGTAACGAATACAAATGAATTTTAAACTGGGGATCCATGTTTGTGGGGGGAGAATGAGAAAATTAATATAAAAAAAAGGTTTTCACACTATATCGTGTTACATTTCAAATGAAAGAGCTCATTTTATGCATATCAAATATATCTATTTATGTTATTAAATTATTGAATTTATCAGTTGTTTTTTTTTTTTTTTTTTAATATAGTGCCAAAAATAAAATGGAACATTGTTTTTTTTTTTTTATTGAACATTTTTGTTTTTGTTTATTTGGATATTGGTGTGTTGTTTTTTATTTATTTTTTTGTTCGCGATTTTCTTTAGAGGATTTAATATATTTTTTAATGATTTGATTCGGTTCTGTTAATTATTGTTTGTCGTGTCTGTTTTGATATTTTAATCTTAAGTAGTTTATTTTATACGTGTAATTTACTATTCTTGGTCGATTGAGTTGCGCTTGGATTTATGGAATGTTTATGTAGTGGTGGTTTTTGTGTTGCATTATTTTTATAAATAGTTCATTTTGTGGCGGATGTTTAAGTTTTAGATTAAAATTGGAGTTCCTTTCTTACATGGATTTTGGGAGATATTAGTTGTTTTGGTTTTCGATATGGCATTCATAGATACTTTGATTGTTTTATATAATGTGTGTGGTCCATTTATTTGCATTGATAATTATTTTAGTTATTCTATTTATGGTTGTAATGTAATATGTGTGTTGGTTTGTTCCATCTCATTTCATTTCTGCTTATTTTGCTATTTGTAATTGATATGATGTTTATTTTAATGCAAGGTGTAAGAGTTTAAGTGTCAGGGCTGTGATTCCTTATTTGGATGGGTTTCTTGTTACGATTAGAATATTTGTAATGGTTTTGATTTTTATTTATTCATTTACTTGCGATAGTTTGATGTACGTGAGCGTTTTGACGCTCTGGTTGTGAAATGGTGAAATTTTGAACTGAAATAATAATTGAACTTGCACTTTGTTCAAAAATGTGAACTGAACTTTGGGTGAATTATATTTTTTTTGTGAGGAGTGTTCATTATGTGTTGTACGTGTGATGTTGACGTTGTTTGGTGAGTTTTATAATTGATTAATTTTGAAAGAAATTGATGTTTTAAATTTGTTTTTTAATAAATTTTTATCTGCGATGTTTTGCTCGGTAGTTGACATGTTTTATTACTGGGAACTAAAAAGGTCGCTAGTGTATTTAGCGGCTCCTTTTGAGAGTTTGTTATTGATTTTGTACCCAGTAGGTATATGTTGTATTTTTATTTCATGGGTTTGGTTTTATGAATGGTATTAAAAAATTCTAATGTGTTTTTTGTTTTCCGCGTTTGTTTTATTAATGGACCACTTTTTTTTTTTTTTGGAAAATTTTATATGAATTCCGTATGTTTTATTTTCATATGTTTTTTTTTTATAGCTCGTTGTGAGCATATGTTTTTGTTATGGTGAAGTTAGAATTTTTGATTATACTTTTTAAAATTTTGAGTTTTTATTTTATAAATATATATTTTTTTATTATTACGGTTTTGGATCAACGTGGTGTATTTATTATTATTATTTGTTTATTTTAAATTTAAATTTGACACTGGTATGCCCTTTTAAGTGTTTTAATTTTGAATGATTTTGTGATGTCCTTTTGAATTTTAATTTAGGTTTTTATTTTATTCGTTTGCATTGTTTTATATGCATTGTTTTTTTTTAAACTATTTATTAACTTAGTAAACTAGTATGCTCGCTTTGATGACAACGCTTTTTTTAAGGGTTCTGAAATTATTATATTTGCGTATATTTATCTATAATTTTTTTTTTGTATTAGATTGAAGTTTTATTTACGAAGTAAGTATATTTTATTTTCGTGGTTTAGGCCATTTTGTTTTTACGTTATTAATTGTGGTGAAATATTATTTAGTGTTTATTTTTTTTTTCTTCCGCGGGTTTCGTACGTACTTTATATTCGTTTTATCTTTATTTGGTTTTCTTTTTATGAGCTCATATTTCTTGTGACTGTTAAGTCTACGTATTAATTTATTCTGATTAGCCATTTTGACGTCCGTTAACATATTTTTGTGCTTGTCACTTAACATTTTACTTGTGACGTTGTAATGTGCATTTTATTTAGTATTATTTGAAGAAAATTGGTACTTGGCATGCAATAACTTTTTGGCCGGCCGACCCTTTTTATTACTGGGATATAAGGATTTAATAAAATAGGCGCGCAAATATACCTCTTATTAGGCATTTGACCTTGGTAGATAGCTTACATACATTATTATGACCAATTGCCCTCATGATTGATGCTCGATCGAATCCTGATTGGGTGTCATGGATTTACTATCTGCCTTACCTCCAGACAGTAGCTTTAAACCCTAGCATAAGACTGGGTATCCAAAACGTTTTTGAATGGTACTTTTTATTAAAAAAAATACCTACGCTAAGGAGATCTGTCTGCCTTATTCCCGTAGTACCTTGCTATTTTACGCTCAATGGTTCCACTCGGGTTTTCCGTTGATAGCGTTTTTTTTTTTTTTTGCACATATATGTATGGTTTTATTCATTTTATTCACTCAACGGCAACTTTCGGGTTACCGGAGATTATGGTATTACTTATTTTTATTTTGTACTTGTATGTAGTACGTATTCATTTATAGGTAGGTGGTACCTTTCAGACAGTTGTTTTAACACCTGACATTCTTGGTGTCCAAGGCGCTTTGGAATGGTACTTTTTGTATAATAAAAAATATACCTGCGCTAAGGATTTACTGACGGTCATGTTTTTCATTTACCATGTTTTGGCTAATTTTTCGTTTGTTTTATTTTTATTTGTTTATGTTTTGTTTTCTGATACATATAAGATTGACAACGACTCTCAGTTGATCAGGCTGATTATCTAGTGAAAATCTTATGTGCACCATTCTGAAATAATTTCAGTTTTCTACATTTTGGCTAGTTTTTTTATTTTGGTTAATTCTTTTTTTTTTAGATATTTATTTTTTTGAACAGTTTTTAAATTGTTTGAAGGATTTTTGATTTTTAAAACGCGTTATTATTTTTGCTTTGACTATATTTTTGTTTGGAATATTTACTTTAGATTTTTATTTTATTTTTCTTCATTTATGTAAAGGCTATAACTTTCGTATTTTTATTTTCGTTTTGATTTTTATCTGAAATGCTTGATTAAACATAAATATATATATATTTTATTAGTGTGGATCATTTTAATCCTGAAACTCATATAACTTTTGTGGTTATACTTGCATGTTTTGATTTAGAAACGTATTTTTACTGTTTTTGTTCGTCATCAAGCGGTATAATTTTATTTATTTATTAGTTTTTTTTTCTCTATATCCTTTAAATTATGAACTTACTTGTATGATTATTTTTTTTTTGTTTATTATTTATTTTATAATTAATTGCTCTTTTTAACATGTTTAGTTGCTACATAATATGGTGATTTCAAATTAAAAATATATTTTTTTTTTCCATTTTAGTTTGACACTATCTTTACTTATATTTTAATTAAGTTTTAAATGTTATTATATAGTACGTGTATTAGTTTTCTTTTTCTAATTATTGTTTTTTTTTTTATCCTTTTGTAATTTAATTTAATTTATTTTGGTAATCATATTTTGAGAGTTTTTGGCTATTAAATGTTGTTGTACGTATTTAATTAATTTCTTAATTATTCTATTGTCTTTTTTTTACTTCACTTTCTATGACAACAGTAACACTGTGCTAAATTTTAAAAACAGTACTATTGTGTGTGCATATCATGTTTATTCTGACTTTTATATTTTTAATGAATCGTTTACTGTGTAGTTGCACTTTATGTAAATAACTTTATCAGTACTTAAATAAATTCTGTTTTTATCGTTTTATATTCAATGCATGAATGGTATTTAATTATGAATTTAGTTTGTGAATATCTATATTATATTTTAAATTTAGCTATATTATTTTATTTATATATTTATTTTTTGTTTAATTTATTTATATTAAAATAAGCCTCTATTTTTAGCTTATTATTGAAATTAAAATCTACGTTTAATATGCTAAGTTACTACATTATTATTATTAGCTTAAGTAAACAAAAAAATTATAGATACAGAAATGTCTTAATTTTGTACCTTCTCTCCTTGATTTTTCTTGTAATCTTGCGTGCGGCGCTTGGTAGTTGTGCTCGTGCGAGGGCTGCTGCGCGGCTGTCGGAGCGGTGGCCATCCTGGCAGGATCGCCATGAAGTGTATGTCGTTGAGGGTTGTAATTAACAACTCAAAAGTCGGGTGAATACTAACTCTTTATTCAAAGGTTACATCGTCTTATATAGGCTGTTACAGTTGTCCTTAGGTATTATAGGTAAAACTTAATACATTATCTTTATGGCTATTAATTAGTATCGAGTATCGTATTACAAGGTTTTATTGGTAATAAAATGTGCAATGAAATATGATATTAATCAGGTGTTCTATTCTAATACATGCTCATGTAAACGCACACAAATGCGTGTGTTCATATACACACTACATTTGGTAGAAATCATAGGCATCAAGAAATACATTACAAACATTATAACACACCACATATAACTTGATGACATTGAACGATGTTCTAGAATAAACGCGTTGTGACAACAGTAACATGCTATACTATACAAACGCAATGAGATACACCTGGATAATATTTTGAATAGCCAAATTAAATTTAGAACTAACTTAAGATTTACCAAAAACCCTACTTAAGTCGACTTCGGAGCGAATTCTTTGTGGCGAATTCTTTGTGGCATTACATCTACAAATGTGGCATGCGAAAGTAAAGGATCCTAGACAGTTATTTGAAGTGTCCAGGAAATTTCAGCTAATGGCCAGGAAGTAAGTATGGAAAACCTATTACGTATTACAGAATTTTTAGAATATAATTGGATATTTATTCTTATAATTCTCAAAGGACCGTGCATCAAAATGGACCAAAACACAACAGAGCTGGGATCGATATTCACTTTGGCTAAAATATGAATTGCGTCAAAATGGTCCTAAAACCAATAAAGCCGAGAGTTATATGATTTAATAGGTCTTTAAATCTACTATTAGCTCGTATTCGCTCAGACTATCTGTGCTCAGACTAAAATATGAATATCTCAGTTCTGCTATGGAACTGAACTTGGTGCCCATAGAATGAAATAAGGTACACGTAAATACCTATTTAATGACATAACTCTTAGCTCTGTTGGTTTTTGGTCCACCTTCCATACATAGTTGCCCATGGTCCTTTCGGCTCGGCCATCAATATCATACTCGTCCAGGATGGCTTACCTATTGGTCTCTGCTGTAATTTACTATTATCTACACCCATATAGTAAATCCTCTTTGATCTGTTCAAAAACCATCCGTTAATACCAACTTGACAATATATTCCGCCCTCCGCCCGCGCCATCACTGCATGATATATCATGTAGTTATGAGATGACGTCACGTACGATTTTATAGTACAGGCCCGGGCCGCGCGGTGGAGGAGGCGCCGGGGCCCCGCGCTGTCTCAGTAAATATGTTCCACCGGCTCAGTGGTTGCATATGAAACATGAAAGAGATTTTAATATATAAACTAGCATATAACAGGCATGAAAACACTCGTAGGATCTTATAATGAAACTCGCCTGCGCTTAGTTTCATAATATCATATTCGTGTTTTAAATTTTAATTCCTCTCATTCTGTAAAGTTGCATAAACTACTAATTTTGCGTCCTATTAATAAAAATATTGTATGTTATTCGTCACAGTTCTGCGGGCGAGGGAAGCGTCGCAGAGGGCGGCGCCGTGTTGTGGGGTGAGACCGGCGAGGAGCGGCGCTACGCCGCGCTCATGGAGCGCCTGCACCACAACCAGGCCGAGCGCGGCTCGCACACCGCGCACGTGCGGCTCAGGTATAGTCGAGCGACGTGTGCAATTTATTCGAAAGTGGTTGATAGTGACGCTTATTGTACCGCAGGTTCAACGCTGCGCCACGACGATGACACGCAAACATGGTGACCCTAACTAACCCATGCTCATGGGCTGTGCCGTATGTAGAAAGAACGACGAACGTAGTCGAACTTCGAAGCCATCCAAACCGTTCTGCTCAAGCGAAATTCATCGCCTCGAGCTGACTTTCGTCTAACTCTGTTTTGCTCTCACCATATGCCAATGATCATTATTATAGGCCTAAATTGAATCGCGCCAGAATATGACCGCACGGTCACAGTCGTAAATCATACGGACGCTCACACACTATATCTCATTCGCAGTCACGTGTAGTGCGGTGATCATCTTAGATCCGATAGGTATTTTCATTTAGGTGTCATCTCCAGATACTTCCTGCAACTGATGACGGAGGCGAGCTGCGTGGAGTGGGCGCTGGTGGTGGCGGTGGCGCTGCGCGACGCGCTGGCCGTGCTGCGCACGTGCAACGCGGCGCGCACGCCCGACGTCAACGTCGCCGCCGTGCGCAGGCTCAAGACCGCGCTGCAGCACATATACGCGTGGAGCGAGAACGAGTGGTGAGTGTTTACTAGCGCTTCATACACTCACAAACTGACAAATCCATAGAAATAGGCTATTTTACAAAAAAATATTAACGATGCTATTCGAACCAGTTTTTACAGACGATTTTTTTTTATTGGACCAACTACGATTAAAGCGAACCAGGCGCTTTGCTTCATCTTTCATAATACGCACTTGTAAGGTTTGGAATTCTCTGCCGGCGTCTGTATTTCCGAGTTCATATAACCTAGACCTTTTTAAGGCACGTGTGAATAGGCATCTTCTGGGTGAGCTCGCTTCATCGTCGGCCTCATCTTTGCCACCTGGCTAGATGGTGGCCAAGAGCAATCCCATTTAAAAAAAAAGCACGGCAAAAGCCGTAAATGAGTGTCAAAGGTGGATATTATTCCCGGAGACCAAAAACGCTCCATCCTAATTGACAGATTATTATGACGGCACAGTGCACGAGCCCCGTACTAACGTATGGAAAAACAAAAGAAATGCTATTTTAACCATGAAATACTGCGTTTAAGTACATATTTGTCATACAATTTATTTTTTATTGAATCTTGTAAATTCTATTGGTAGCCTTTGTTTAAGTTTTAGATGATATAAAAATACATATTTTTTAGAAACTTTCAAGTCTCGTATTTTATTTTTATTCTAATTCATATAACGGCAATATGTCATAAATTTCAACATGAGGAAACTACCCTATTGGATGAAAAATACACAAACCCCCTTATTCATAAAACTTAACAAACCTCTGTTAACTAAAAGTTGTTTTGTCCCTTTCTCACAAACATAAATGTCAAAGTGACAGATAAGGACAAACCAACTTTAGCGGCTTGTTAACTAATAGAGGCTTGATGGAAGTTTATGAATAAGGCGGTAAGCCATATCTCTGCGTTGCGCTGAACGCAGAGAAATGGCTTAGTGTATTTTTTAAACAAGCTATTCTGAAAAGAGTCATTGTTACCCTCAAATAACGGATCATATTTGTACTTTTCTTCCCTTATTTGCGGGCAACAACCCTCACTGACCCCTGTTACTCTTTTCAGAATACCAGGGTTCCTGTGAAAATCAATTATGAGCCTCTCAGTAGAAAAAATATTTCCGTCTTGGGCGTAAACACTTTAATCCCTCGATACGCTCAAGATCCTACTTTAGAATCACGTGCGCAACGAGGGATTCTATTGTAGAATCTTTCACTTCACCCAGGAAGTTCCGTGTCTATACATCATTTTGCTCTCTCGAGACACGATCTACTATTACCGTTCGTCGCGTACGTCCGCGTCGGACATCCGTGTCGCACTAAACATGGCCTAACCTTATCTTATGAACATTACAGCTTGGGCTACAAACCGTTCATGGTAGCAATCAGCAACCAGATCCCCTTCCTCACATCGATCATCAACACTCGAGAGCGGCGCATGTCCATGGTCAAAACGCGCGTTCGCACCGCAAGCACCGGCTCCTTACAAGAACCCAAACCGAAGCCCCCGCCAGAGCCTAAACCGTTGCAGAAGGCCCAAGAGATCAAGCCTGCGAGGAAAGAGTCTCCGAGCTCTAGAGTCTCAGTACCAGATGTGGTGGCGAGTGTGAGAACGAATGTTACTACTGTGCCTGCCCCGCCGCCGAAACCAGAGGAACCGCTGTCGGGCTGCGTGCTGACGTAAGCAACAGAAAAATAAGCTGAATTGATAAAAAAAGACACTGAAGGTTAATTATTAAAGTTGAAATTTGTTTGGACAATATCGTACAGTCAACAGAAAATGTAGATGATCATTTTACTACTTCGTCCCACTAACGTACTACAACAATACACACTTTTATACTGCGACAATTGGGGTGCGTCAAGTAGTTAAAATGACAAGGTACTAAAATGATCATCTAGTTTTGCTGTTGACTACATGCTGTAATAACAGCATGACGATATGCTCTAACGTACAGTCTGTGAGCTCTTAACAACAATTTTCGGGTTCGGGTATAGAATATAGAAAACCAAGCGAGAGAGAACTACAAACTCGAAGTTTTAGGTACTCACGGACCGTATAAACTACTGTTAGAGACCAAAACTTACGATGACAGACGTTATCGTAAGTTTTGGTCATATATCAACGTTAAATATGGAGACGGCAGCTGTCGTCCCATAGAAAAATGACAAACTTTCCATACAATTCCAATTTAACACACACCGCTTAAGATTACAGTCTGTTTGGTGCAACCCGCCCTAATTGAAAGAAGGATAAGTTGAATTTATCACGTGTACTTTTGATGATGGTGGGCTCATAAGCAAGGCGATATGCTGTAACTAAAAGAAAACTAAGTGAAACGTTTCAACTAACAAAAACATACTTTAATCCATAATCTTTAGGGTGGAGATTTGTTCAGTTTAGTCGCGCATCATGCTATTGAATACACGGCGGCGGAATAACGTACGAAAATCTACTTTAAAATTCTTGAGTGAAGGTCGAGATTTGTGTACGTTTCGCGTAAGTTGATCTTTTGGTAGGAATTTGTGGAGGAGTCCATAAAAGCATATGAAGTTGTGTATTTCGCTCATTTCTAATGTTTTATCGTACCCAAAGTATGAAGTTTGTAATCAAAAGTTCAAAATTTATTAAACAGTTAGCTAAGTATTAGGGCCGATTTTTTTCGACTTGAATAATGAAAAGTAGTTTATGTATTCAAATTTAAAGGTAGCGCCATTACAATGTCCTTGTGATAAGTTCCCTCGGTGATGTGAGATTTTCTGTGTTAATTAATAGTTGAATTGTGAACTAGCTGAATTTTTATAACGGTTTTGTACCTTGTGAAATTGTATGTTTATAACTCGTGATTAAAAGAGGTCTAGGAAATAGATAATTTAGGGACAAGTTCGAATAAGGTTAATAAGGAAATGTAAAAAAGCAAAAAAGGAGATGCAGTCATATTCTTGACCTATTTCTCGGACAGGTGGAGATTGGTATTGCCAAATTAACTCATAAATAAGCACTCGCTATTTCATGAATCCCCACTTAACTCACCATGAAGCCCAGAAATTGATTTGCAGTATTATTTGGCAATTTACCATAATTACCATAACACCTTTTTCGACGACGTAAACATTTTATAGTGATAAAGAAAGAGCCTTGCAGTTTTTAATACAGCTCATTACATCGTCTGTAATAGTACATTATTACAGAGGCAGGGAAAGACCAATATGTGGACAAATTGATTGACGATGCGAAGCGAAGTCCGTCAGAAAATACGCGTCCACGAATTGCCATTCCCGCCGAGACATATACAGTAATTTTCTCCAAAAATGCAATGAAATTAGAAAATTATAAAAAAAATCCAAATAAAATTATAAGGATTCAGTAATCAAAACCCCTGCGGCTTGGCGCCCGTTCTTTTGTTACGTGCTTCTCCCGTCGCCGCCGTGCCCCGAAAACAAAAGACAAGACGGTCTCTGCCTGCCTAGGCCTTCAATTTTGTATGAAAAATCCATTGTAAGCCACTCGTTTTGCCGTACACGAAACGTGATACTTCGCAACCTATTGTAACGAACATAACTTCAATATTTCATTGCATGTTTGAGAAAATTAAATAAACGATGACAACACGGGTTACAGGCAATCAAAACACGCCTTAAAGATTCTTGGGATACCAATAAGGCAAAGCTGTCTTAGCTGGCAATGATTCTGGTATAAAATCATAATAAAGTTCGGATACTATCACTATAGTCCCCTGCGAGGACGAAGTCAATCCTGACACATTTCATGTTGTGACACGTTCGAATATTGTATCGATAAAAATTGTGTCAAGCGTGAGTTCAATGCAGGCGGCTGCGAAATGAAATATCTGCCTCTCTGTCGCACTTGCGTATTTGAGTGACAAAGAGGGAAATACTTCGTTTTCGGTTCGCGGTAGGCCCTCAGTTCGCTGCACTGACACGAGACTTATTCAAAACTATGGTGTCTATGTGAAATGAGTCAATCGTCACTTAATTGTCGTGTGGGTGGAGACAAATATTCCTTTACGGGTAAGAAAAAGGGTAGGTATAGCAAGACGCATCACAGCACATTCTTCCGCGTAAATTGCTACTACCATATCATACTCGGAATATTTATATATCATCCGTCTTCAATTTGGTAGTGTTGTCGCGTAATAATATAAATTGTATCCCAAATATCAAGAAAAAGGATAAGAGTTTAGTTTTAAAACTTAAACTAATACATAGAAACAACTATTGAAGTATTTTTCATCTAAGTAGATATTTAAAATCGATTCTATATCACTATTGAATTTGTTAGCTGTAGACCTAGCGAGTGATATTTTTACGTATTTTACCTCTATGCTCCCCCAATTTTGAAAAAAATCCAAAAACTGAACTGACAAAAGTAATCCATATAATTATCGAACTTGCTCACAAAATTTCTTGAGAATAGGTTTAGAAATGCGACCTGTAGAGGAGAATAGCCGGAAATACTACAGTGTTACAATACGTAGAATTTTTAAATATCCCGCTTTTTTCTAGTCTCATCTTTCCAGACTAACTACTAATGATTCGTAGAGGATGGGTTTATGGTTCTATATACTTTACGTTTTTGGAAATTGGATAAGAAAATCTTATGTATGTGTACCTAATAAAAATAGAAAAGAAGAAATATAATGAAAAATATAAATAAACGCATGTACAGTCGACGTCAAAGATCTGTTTACACTTTTGCATCTTACTCCGTTGCAATAAGGCGAAAAATGAAAACATATTTTTGACGTCGACTGTACATACCACAGATTAACTGTCTTATTGACAATAATATTTATCTTATCTTAGACACAATTTTAGAATATAACAACTTTTTTGTATATACTCGATATATTGTTTCCACTCACTATTTTGTAACGCGCAACAAATAGGTATAGCATTATTTTTCTTTTGTCAAAGTCGTCAATATTTAGAAACTTTATGGTTGGGCTATGTGTCAGGATTGACTTCGTCGCCGCGGGGCACTATAAAGCTGTTCAAAGCAGTCGTAAAAAAGTTAGTAAAAAATATTTATTTTTAATCATTTGGTGCTGTATTGTCACATATTTTATTTAACATCTCAGTATATTTTAATAACTTAATTCATTAATTTATATTACTCCTCTAATTATAACGATTTATGTTTACTGTAATATTTAACATAATTATTGCTTGATTTATTTATTCAAATCCCTAATTCAAAATCGATAGCAATAAGTAGGTACTTAAATTATGGTTAGAGATATAATAATGGAAGGTAAAATTGAATTTAATTGGTCTTCCGTCATCATTATGAATATTTAATAGTAAACGTTCATAAGTTTTCTAGGAAAAATATTTAAAATGTAGTTTAACTATGCAAGAAACTGTTAATTTACTGTTCGTTTCTCATTATATCAAGTAGTAAATCTATAAAGGGCGCTTTCCTAAAATGTTACAGGTCCACTAGCGCAACTCGTAAATAATTGTAATTCTTAAAAAAAAATTAAGTACCTTTTGAATACATCAAACTAGTTTTTGCGTTGCTTGCTGGATTCGTTGATCTATGCGTCCAAATCAAAAACGGCCGTTTTATTTTTGAACTTACAGATCGACGAATCCTGCAACGTAAAACTAGTTTGATGTATTCAAAAGGTACTTTAATACGAAATATTTTACATAGAGGCCTCTTTTTTAGGGTTCCGTAGTCAACTAGGAACCCTTATAGTTTCGCCATGTCTGTCTGTCCGTCTGTCCGTCCGTCCGTCCGCGGATAATCTCAGTGACCGTTAGCACTAGAAAGCTGAAATTTGGTACTAATATGTATATGAATTACGCCGACAAAGTGGTAAAATAAAAAGTGGAAAAAAATATTTTATTAGGGTACCTCCCCTATACGTAAAGTGGGGAGTGTTTTTTTTTTCATTTTAACCCTAACGTGTGATATATTGTTAGATGGGTATTTAAAAATAAATAGGGGTTTACTAAAATCATTTTTTGATAATGTTAATATTTTCGGAAATAATCGCTCCAGAAGTAAAAAAAATGTGTCCCTCTAACTTTTGAACCATAAGTTATAAAAATATGAAAAAAATCTCAAAAGTAGAACTTTATAAAAACTTTGTAGGAAAATTATTTTGAACTTGATAGGTTGAATAGTTTTTGAAAAAATTACAAAAATAATTTCTGAACTAAGTTTGTAATTTAACCGTATAAACAGGTGTTTATTGTACCTGTCATTTCTACAAAATCACAATGAAATGACGTGCTTTTTAGGGTTTTGTGTTTCTGTACTTAATATGTCAACTTAATGTGACGGACGGGAAACTACGGAACCCTACACTGAGCGTGGCCCGACACGCTCTTGGCCGGTTTTTTCAATATCTATCGTTAAATTTTAATAATCACAATTATTTACGAGTGGCGCTAGTGGACCCGTTACATTTTAGTAAAGCGCTCTTAAGGTGCATTGGGAAGCTTGCAAACTGGGTTTATATCGAAAAAACTGTATGAAAATAAGTTTTGCATATAGAAATCATAGATGATCCAGTGAAAATAATATCTCCATCCTGATTTAAAAAAAATGTTTTCTACTGCGATTTCTATAATTTCAAATTCGAACTAGATAAAATTAGCGGCGTTTGCAACTACCGCAATGCAACTTACATAGTTTATTTTATTCTTAGTTTAACTACTTGTTTACGAAGCTATAAAACTATTTTAAAAAGTAGTAAATAATTTAAAAGTTTAATTCAATGTTTTATATATTCATTGCTCATTATTTTCCATCGAAAGTTACTTTTTTATTGATATTATGTTGCTCAATGAAATACAAAAAAATCTCATAGGCAATTACTTTTATTTTAAAAACCCACCATCTTGGTGCCAATATACTATATAGACTTTTCTAATTATTCTGGTTACTAATATTACAGTACAAATTATTTCTTATTTATAATTTAAGCATGTTTAAATGAACTATGGAAGAAGCTTGTGACGAATATGAACTAAAATTCTTCAAACGGTCATCCTTATTGTAACTGTGTAAGGTCGATATTTTTTTAAAGTATACGAATACACATTTTCAGCTATTTGAGCTATTATTCTTACAATCATAATCCAAGCATTCTTCTTAGTTCCATCCAGTGGCAAAACCAAAAGCGATGTAGGCAACTTCTGTTGTCATCAGCGATTTGATTTTCCGACTAAAACTTTTAGTATTTATGCCGCAGAGTTCGTTTAGTGGCAATAGTTTTCGCTGGTATTATTTATATGCATATTCCGAATTTCCGAATCTAACGAAATATTATTCTTCTTAGTTTGACCACTGGTATTATTTTAAAGATATGTTTTAATGAAATTTAACCATAATGATCATTATTAAAAAGTTATTCATATGTTTACGTAGTTTGTAGCGGAATTATAGTCATTTATATGTTCAAAAGTGTAACTTCATTAATCCCATGATAATTAAATTATTTTTTATGTCGTAGCGTGTTTAGGTGTAAGAAATTCAATTACATTCCATATCTTTTGGATAGTGACATAATAGATGCTGGCCAAGAGCAATCCCATTTTTAATTAAAAAAAAACGATCATCGTCAATTATCAGTTAAAAACGCAATGCAATGGGTCTAGGGTGCTACTAACCTTAACAATGTTTATTCTCCATATGCTTACAAACAACCAGTCTGTGCCTATTTCACAACTTATTGTCAAGTAGTAACGTGCGTAACTATCTGTGTAGTCGCTCTGTGCAGGTTAGAAAGAGACAGATTTTATCGTCTAGGCGTCAGTTTTGCTAGCCCCGCTAGCTATTATTTCGATTCATGTTGCACACAATATCTAAATGCATATTTTAGGCAGATATTTGTAAATCTTCAGGCAATTGAGAATGAATCTCTTGATTTTATTATTTCAAATCACCATCTTAAAAGTATTTGCCCCTTTTTAAGCATTCCTACTTGATGTTAACACTAGTCCTACTGCTGTTTATCAATTTTTATTATAAATCATAATTTAGTTCAAATTTATGTGAAATATGCGCTTTTCTTATGAAATATACCTATCCTATGAATTTATCGTCCATGCGTCATACATTTCAATTCTGTGTGAATGTTTGTAAAATAAAAAAAATCATGGAAATAAATGGACGGGAACAGTGAATGTGAAATATTAAATTTTTAAAAAATTAGGTTCTGACGGAATATCTTTTACGCTTCGATATAAAGCGACCATGCACAACAACTTTTTTCTGTTATGAGACTAATTAATGAGTGTGGCCAGCCTAATATTGTGATTATAAATTTTTAATTCCATCGTAGCTTCATCAGTATATTTAAACATTTTGCATTGTCGTTCTAATTGCAACCTTACTGTTTATTTAATCGTATGGCATTTATTTACGTTTTGGTTACGGTTGCAAGTACATTTGAAACCTTACTGCCATATCATAAACCCAAGTTTCATTGTTGTTAGTCTTTAAAAAATCCACTTCCATGTTTAAAGGTGTAAGAGGTTAAAGATGTTTCCATGATTTTTGATATTCAACAGCAACAGTGATCCATCGGCTTGTAGACGCAGGTACAAAGATATGCAATAGAATTTTATATGTGGTATAATTTGTAATTAATCATTATTTTCTGTATATATTTCTCACTTATTATTAGAATTACAAGGAATACATTTACACTAATAGGATGTAGTTTTATTCAAGAAAGTACCATGAAACCTGATACTACTCATCTAATAATTACCACAACGAGCACGGCGACGACCTACTGCAGTGCGGTATATTTAAAAGACTAAAAATAAAAATCATTACAAAAAAAACAGGAAGGAAGGGATTGCCTGCTGAGTGTGGTATAGACACCGTATAGTTATACAGGGTGTCCCAGAAATCGACGTCAAGCCGTAAATGGGTGATAGACCAAGTTATAACAGTTCTCAGAAAAATACGAAAAAAAATCTATCTCATGTTTTTGAAAAATTATGGTCACTTTAAAAATTTACTAAAAAAATCAATCCCTGTAATGGTTCTTTAACTCCAATTGCTACAAATCCCATAATTTATCTATTTTTTTTTATTATTATGTAATCTTGAATAATGCTTGTGTAGATTTTTGCCTAAAATTCAAAGCCAACTCCTCCTACTTGGAAGAAAATTAAACTTTTTCAAAACCAAATTATTCAAATTTACTAATTTCGCCCAACTTTAACTGACTGTACTGAAAAAAAAATGTACTACGCTAGTTTGGCAAGTAACATGAAAAATTGGCGCATTTAATAAGGATTCAAAAATGGTGTAACACTTGCTAGATTACGTTTTCAATAATTGGTCAAATTTTTTTTTTTGTAAAAATAGCCTCGGTTTTTACACAAAATGTCCATACTTCCTTAAAATGACTTTAGCTTACCTAAAGCTTTGCTAAACTCCGTTTTAGTTCGATAGAGACTGAGAGAGTCATTTTACGAAGTGTGAGCGAGATAAGAAATCGAAATTTCACGTAATTTAAGAGCAAGATTATGATAGTGACTCAACCTTTTTACTTTAAGTAAGCTTTAGGTAAGCTAAAGTCATTTTAAGGAAGTATGGACATTTTGTGTAAAAACCGAGGCTATTTTTACAAGAAAAAAAAATTGACCAATTATTGAAAACGTAATCTAGCAAGTGTTACACCATTTTTGAACTTATTAAATGCGCCAATTTTTCATGTTACTTGCCAAACTAGCGTAGTACATTTTTTTTTCAGTACAGTCAGTTAAAGTTGGGCGAAATTAGTAAATTTGAATAATTTGGTTTTGAAAAAGTTTAATTTTCTTCCAAGTAGGAGGAGTTGGCTTTGAATTTTAGGCAAAAATCTACACAAGCATTATTCAAGATTACATAATAATAAAAAAATTAGATAAACTATGGGATTTGTAGCAATTGGAGTTAAAGAACCATTACAGGGATTGATTTTTTTAGTAAATTTTTAAAGTGACCATAATTTTTTAAAAACATGAGATAGATTTTTTTTCTTATTTTTCTGAGAACTGTTATAACTTGGTCTATCACCCATTTACGGCTTGACGTCGATTTCTGGGACACCCTGTATGAGGCACGCAATCCCTGTTCCGACTGAGTTATGTATTTATTTTTATATACCACGTCGATAACAAGCAAGCGTACGGCCCGTGATGGTAAGCGGTTACCGCAGCCTACAGACGCCTGCAACTACAGGAGTGTCTTATGCGCGTGGCGTCTATTAAAATATATACTCCTTTCTTGAAGAACTCCATACTTAAGTCCCTGTATAGCCTCAGACGTAGACGTCAAATAATAATCCGCTATGAGCAAGAAGATCAGATAATAAATTGAATAAGAACGACAGAGAGGCATATATCATTTGTGGTCCTTGTCATAGTTCCGCTTTTCTTTATTTGCCTCAATGTCATCTAAACGTCAAGTCCAAGTCAAGCCAAATTGTTTGACGCAAATAAACGATTACCCGGCCAGATTAAAGAGATTGTTTATTGTAAGCCGCCAGACGTTTAAGACTAGTTCTCAATTTAGATGCATAAGAAATTCTTACTGAGTGTATAACGCTTGTCTAAAAAATAGAAAGGAAATTAGAAAAATACTATTACCAATAAATTTAATACGAGCGACAGAGATAGAAACATTATAATGTCCTTGTCATAGTTCCACCTTTTTTGTTTACCTCAACTATTTGATATGGCATTGAGGCAAATAAACGATTACTCGACTAAATTAAAAAGGTGGTATATAGAAACCCGCCGGCTGTTTCAGACAAGTTTTCAATTTAATTGGATAAGAGCTTTCCGTCCCTCTTGGTGGAGCGCGTATAGAATCTCTATTCTATAGTAATCCTTACTCTGCATTCTGCGGGTGAGACTTGGTGAGTTAAGAAATGCGGGTAGGCAAAAAGATTTTACCTATTTTTGGTATTCCTGCACTAATGTAGTACTTAGTTGAAATAATTCTAAATTATTGCATAAATGTAACTGTTAAATAAGTGATATGATATATTTCACTAGTAAAAAACTAAATACACAGAAGTTTCAGATTCGTCTTTAATTGTAGCGTGTATCCGAACGTAAATTTGTATTTCTCAATCTTCATGTTGGCAATGGCTGTCAGTAGTGCATTGAACTGTCAAGACGTTATTCTTTTGGGAGAATGTAGGAATTATTTTTGATTTTAACATTTTTAATCGTTGTTTTCCGAGATTATTTACTTTGTTTATGTGGATAAGAGAGACGGCCGTCTAACTGTCACAAGATGGCAGCCACGGCGCAGGGAGAAATGTCTGTGGTGGAGCTGAAGGCGGAGATCGAGAGGCTCAGCCGAGAGCTGGACCAGGCTAGCAGCGAGAAGATCCAGTCAGCACAGCTCGGTCTCGTGCTGCTAGAAGAGAAGAGCGCGCTGCAGCAGCGCTGTGATGACCTGGAAACACTCTTCGAAAACACCCGGCACGAGCTAGAGATCACACAAGAGGTTAGTGGCCTACATTCTGTCGGATCATTTTCACTTTTCATGCATTAATCCGCACATTAAGCGTGCGGAAACGTTAACTCCCAAGCAAATTTTTTACCATATCACATTCATAAGTTGAACTACTTTCAAAATCACAAGTGGAAACACATTTGTGGTCTGGGTAACCTACTTGCTGAATACTTAGGTATGGACTATGAAATATCTGGAATGTTTTACTTCGCTATCTTTGCTCTAAGAAGTTACATCTATACATCATACATTTCACAGTTAAAATGCAATTAATAGATACTATCAATCCTGATGAAATTAAATTGCTAATGCTTTTACTTGTCTTAATGCTTATTAAAGGCTCACAAAAAAATATAACAACCATTGTGCACAAAAGTTAGTAAAATTGTTTGCTATCTGCATCTAACCTATCATATATATTATCTTTTCTATTGCTGTATGCGTTGTACATATTCATGACCAAAAATTTATCCTATTCTGTACTAAGCTCCAAACATAATGATATGGTGTAAATTATCATTATTCACTCAATTCTCTTGTTAATTATATAATTAAACAGTATTTGTTGATTGATAATGAAAACCTTTTATGACTATTGGTAATTGGTTACAATTGGTGATTGGTAATCAGATCAGTAATTGGGTCTCAGTTGAGTTAGTGAGTGCTTAGAAAAATAAGCATTCTTTGAAAAGCTGTTTAGATCTTGTTAGGAAATCTTAAAAACTGATTTTCAGATATATGGTTCTTAAATATATGATTATTTCACTAATTGTAGCTGAAACATGATGGTTCATCTTTTTTACCTTTGCCTACTCAAACATTGTATTTTTTTTTTCTCTGCTTTTATTTGCAATCAGTGCGTAACTTTTAGCAGATGTGTTCGGATGTTTATAGTCATTTGGGTGTGTCCTCAAACGAGGGCAGCTACCCTTTTATATTGATATTTTTAAATCATCATCACCACATTATTAAATGACACAATCATATTAAAATTTATCTATCTGAATCTGATGCTACAGACAGGCTCACATAAAACTTATAACACCCCATATTTTCATCACGATTCAGGGGTGAAAAGTTAAGTTTAAATTTGTGACCCATTTTGCAAACTTTTGCTTTGAATTTCGATAGACTTTGACATTGATAGTCTTTACTGTTTTTTTATCTCATCTAAAATTGCATAGGAGGACATATCAATACAACTTCACAGAAATTAGTCTGAAAAGCAACATACCAAACACAGCAATAAACCAACACAATTATATAACAAAATAATTTGATTCATGGTAAAGAATGGTCCATAAAAGCTATTCCCGATAAGTATTGCATCTCATTTTCTCGTGTGCAGAAGACGTGGAAAGATTGGATGTGTCTCTTATATGGAGACATGATTTACTTGAATTGAAGGATTCCCTAAATTACTTCAAAGGGTTTGTAAATAGGCAACATTAAATTAAATTATGTGAAATCAGAAGATTTCTGACCACATTTCACTACCATCTTGTTGTTTATTCTTGATTTTATACATTTCTGGGAACTAGGAAATCACCTAGCATTTTTGCTCTTTATTAACCCCTGATGCGGAACGCAAAACAGGGGTAGTATCATTTTGATATGTGTATGTCTGTGTCATCGTAGCTCTTAAAGGATGAACCTAAGCAGGTTTTCCAGCGATGGTTCTTTATACATGTTTTATCAAAATCGGTTTTTGAGATATTGTACTTTGAAATGAAAATGTCAAGGGTTTTTCAACGTTTCTAAGTTGTTTTTTATTAATTTAAATAAATGATTTCAAAATAAAACATTGTTGCAGGCTTTAATGAAACTAGACTCAACACAGAAGGTGACCACACAGAGTGGCATAGAACAGGAAAATGCACTGCTCAATGAGTCGGCGGCCATGGAGAGTTCGCTCACCCTCCAGATCATTGAGCTGGAGGGGGAAACTAAACAGGTTAGTAACAATTTTTATACCATGATGGTGCCAAACAAGCATACCTCCTCCTTTCCTCCATTTCCTCATCTGACTAAGTGTTAATTGGTTGCATCCTCGAAGAGAATGGAGTTGGCCAGCCAGCTAATCCCTAGTTTTGGTCTATGCGCTAGTATTATCCCAGAGTATAGTTGCATCCTGAAGGATGCCCGGGGTCTGCTACCCACATTATTCATTGATTTAGACAAGTTTTGAGTTTATATTCCTATGGTTATCGGGTTCTTGAAACCTTTTTCCACATTTGCAGGAGCCGAATTTATAAGAAAATTATATATTTTAATTATTAAAAATAAGAAAATAATTTAGGGTATAAATAGTAAAATAAGTGGATACTAGCATGATTTAAATTAATTAGACTTTATTCAAGCCTAGTCCAAAAATCTCTATTTTCTATATTAATAATAATAATAATATAGCTTTTTTTTATTTCCACAAACAGAAAATTTCCATTTTAATATATTTGTTAGAATTATTAGTTTTTTTTTTCCTTATGTTAAGTGTTAGTGATTAGTTTTTCAGTTGTGGATCCCTTTCGGGTAAAAGCCTCCTCATCCCTCTTCCATTTATGCCTATCTTGGGCTATTTGAATCCAGTTTGTTCCTGTATGGCATATCTATGAAATGTATGGCATATCTATGAAATGTATGGCATATCTATGAAATGTATGGCATATCTATGAAATCTACATAACTTATCCTTATTGATGTCTCTTTTGGCCCAATTCGTTTTTTAGGTTTCCATAGCCTAAATGGCAAAACGGAATCCTTATAGATTCGTCATGTCTGTCCGTCCGTCCGTCCGTCTGTATGTCACAGCCGATTTACTCGAAGACTATGAGCACTACAATTATGAAATTTGGTAGAAAGGTGTATGCTATGAACCGCTGTAGAAATATTATGTGAAATTACGAAAAAAATATTATACGGGGGGGGGGGGCACCCATAGATGTAACAGGACCCCCCCTGTTACAATGCCCATATTTTTTTCAATGCACATAGGCGTATGGGGTATCAATGGATATGCCTTCAAAATTACATAGAGGTTTCTAAAAAACTTTTCCGTTTAAGTCAACCGTTGGTGAGATATTAGCTGTCAAAGTCGTAAAAAGTGTCCCCCCCCCCCTCTGATTTCCAAACTACGAAGTTAAAATTCTGAAAAAAATTAAGATGTTGGTTATGATGGAGATATTAGCTGTCAAAGTCGTAAAAAGTGTCTCACCCCCCCTCTAATTTCCGAACTACGAAGTTTACAATTCTGGGATACAATTTCGGCAAACCTCGTTAAAAGGGATAGCCAGATAACATGAGCTCCCCGCAGCGGGATATAGGCACGACCACACAGCGCAGCGTGAGCAACGCAATGCGACCGCTGGGCGCCGGAATGTACGGTAACGGTTTATGGACGATTCACACAACGCGCGCAAGTAATGCGAACCGTCCATACAGAAGTTAGAATTCATATTTGAATGGGTTGCGGAGAGCCGGTCGGCTGCCTCCGGCTCTACCGCTGCCGTTTGGATACGAAGTCTAGCCTCTTTATGGAGGGTTGGAATTTCTTTGACAGTGAAAGTAACCTTGAGTATATACGTGTTTTATAAAAATCACTGGTCCTTCTTGTACTCTGTTCCGTGTGACGGTGAGGTGAATACGTTATGTCCAGGGAGTAAAACTTTGGTGCCGATGACAGACGTATGACGTCAAGCTACATACAGAGTAAATATAATGAAACGGGTCACTCACGTCTTAAAGGTCGAATATCGCTCGACATGTTTCAGACGGCGGTTTTCTTAGCACTGCGTGCCCGTGCCCTGTCCGCCCGGTTGCTCGGCGCGGGTGGAGGCGGCGGCGGCGAGAATCTACCCTCGTATTCTTCACAATTGTTCAATGCCGAACTACACACAACACTCACAACGTCACATGCTAAAGTCTCAGTGCTAAGAAAACCGCCGCGAACCGGTCTGAAACATGTCGAGCGATATTCGACCTTTAAGACGTGAGTGACCCGTTTCATTATATTTAATATGTGTCAAACTCACGGGAGTTTTCTATATAAAATTACATACAGAGTGTTTTTATCTGGATTATTGGAGGAATCAATTTTGATGATGAAAGGTTAACTTACAACAATAATTTTGTTCTAGTTGCGATTACAGGCATTATGTACAGTATATGTATGTAGGTATGTATTTAAATTAGAAGATGCGATGTTGTGTTTGAATTCTAAGCGTTCTGCTTATTTTTCGACAACCCACGAAATTTAATTTGTTGTTTTTCATTTATCCGATTTTTTTTTACAATTACTTAGTAAAATATTTTTTCTTATTCTCTTTGTAATTATTTTAATATTTAAACTATTTTCATAATAAATAGTAATTTTTTATAAATAAAAAAAAAATTACATTACCATTATTGCATTATTAATAATCATTGGAGTGTCGCAATGTTGTTTATATAAAATCACCCTATATGTGAATTTGCGTCATAATAATGTCACCGGCACCAAAGTTTCGCTCCCTTATGTCCTACATAAAAGAAATCATGTTAGATAGCTATTCTGATTTAATGAAAATTTTTATGAAAACATGTAGTTTCTCTCTCACACACAAATCGAGAAAAGGCAACAAAAACAGAATTTCCCTATATAGTCAATGCAAACCAATTAAGACGCAAACAAGCCGCTTCAACATTCAGTTTTACTGGCCGGGAACTATGAATTGCTAAGTGAGTTGCCCTGTTTAGTATGCAAGCGGTGTTGTAATTAATGCCGCGGCAGTTCCCGCGGGACGAGTAGGAGACGTGCTGGTCTCATTGTGGCTGCTACATTGTTAAACATGCCTGGGACCAAACAGCGGAACTCATAATTCTGAGTCGTGTATCCATCGTAGAGACGGGAGCATTTCGTTTATCAGCTTTTAGTTTGGGGTTCAAATCGTGCGAGCCAACTCTGACTATATTCCCGTTCAATTGAGCTGAAATTTTACATACACACACTGTATCATTGGTATTGCAATATATTAGTGTCAAAGAACTGGTCTGATGATAAAGCTCAAAGGAACTAAAACATCCATATGTAACAGTATCGTGTTTAGACTCGTACACATCGAGTCGATAAGGAATTGATGTCATAAGAATAGTATGGCATAGAATAGTTATATGATCATGGTTTATATTCAATGAAAGACTGAATTCCGAGCCAAGCTTGAAAGCGTCCGTACTGTCGTAACGACCACAATGTTTTGTGCCTTTTCGGTAAAAGCAACATCAGTAAAACTAAGTAAGAACGTGAATATTAACAGCAGAGCCAATTAAAGGTAGCGGCAGAATATTATACTTAAACAAAGTATGTTATCTTATGTTTTGTATGTTAATTATTACACCACGTTTGGTTTACAAAGCGTTACAAGTTGTATATTCATTGGTGGAAGCTGGAAGGAACTCGTGCCCGACCAGATGAAATTAACTGCACTTAATTTGTGAACAACTCGAGTTGACTAGGCCCCATTCCAGAGAAAATTATATATTAATTTGTGTGTTCCTTGTTTTATCTTCGTTGTGTCATACTCATAAGAAAATCTGTCGCTATCTGAAAGGTATATAATTTTATGAATAGGTATAGTATATGATTCACTGACACTCAAATATATGTTTGAGTTTTACAGATATACGAGAAAGAGAGTTATTATTTATTTACTCTACTCGTAAATCTTGGTATGATATGAGTACAAACGTATTTAGAAAGCGCGTTGGGAAAATCTGAACACTCCAGATCACGCATTATATAAGTTTGTACATTACTTATTTGTTGGGAAGGTCTATCCTGATTCTAACAATCATTGTCGAAAGTCTAAAAAATAAAATTATCCAAAAAAAATCCAAATGTCATATAATTTGCACCTACGTAGCTCCTTGAGACCCCCAGAGTCGGAGAGAGACCCCCGAGACACTAAATTAATGCCATTAATAAAACACAAATTCTTCACTTAATAATGCGTCAGTAATCTGTCGCTGGTCATTATCTAGTTGTCCCAGACGGGTCTGACGAATGCCTACGCTCATGAAATGGGAGCAATTGATGCGACGTGAATCATAAAGTCCTGCGCTCGCGCCAGTATCGCCACGGCCCGCCTTCGATCGTCCCAGCCTATGAAAAAAAGTTTTAGTTTAGTTTAATACACTTTTATGTCGCCGTTTTCTCTAGTTATTTTTCGCAGCGATTAATCTTGAGAGCTAATCGGTAGCGATAGTGTTGAGCAAATGAACCGTGATGTAATGCCGCAACTGACGTAAGCGCAGCGTCGGGAATCCATAACACTGGTCCAGAAATACACATTTATATGCCCGGCCTTGATACGCGTATACACGAGTTAGTGAATGGTCCAGATTTTTAGAAAACGATCGTTGAATAATGGTGCGTGCGCGCGGGTGCCAAGTGTGCGACAAAGTCTGTGGAGTGAGTGCCTAAGGAATGCAGTTGTGAATTTACGCGGACATGGGGGACGTTGATACCGGTGAGGTACGAGTATGATTTCGATGCTGGTGAGATCTATGATGTTTGAAGAGATTTCGCTAAAAGTGCTAGCGTGAAGGTATAAAAACATCGTGGTAGATCTGTACAGGGTTGATGCAGCTGTGTTGATAAAATATGAAAAAATATACTGTGACGACGGCGGGGTGGATGCTAAAGTGATTCCATTTTAAATTTGACATTTTCTGTATGGTACACTTATATAAACCAGGGCTCGGAAACCGGTATTCTGTCCATATAAAAATACCGGTATTTTTTTAGTTCTTATCGTTCTTTCGTCTACTATTTCATGTTTAATCAGGCAATCTAACAATATGAAGTAATAACCCAAATACATTATTGAGTCCTACATAAAGAGCATAATCTAATTAAAAATATTTGGCTATTTCAGGATTTTGAGATTAACCGGTTCCGAGCCCTGATATAAACTTTTACATTGATTGTTTACTTAATTCGAATGGCAAAAATCTTCGCTTAGATAAAAATATTTCCGGACAATAAACACTAACCTCTCATGTTAATTTACGTTACAGCTGGCCTTCATCTGATAAGTGTGAAATAAATGAAACATCGTTTTGGAAATACCTACCTACTCTACTAGGCCATGGCTTAATTAATTATAAAATTGCGAGTGGTCCACTTACATCGTTTAATCAGTTGATTAATAACCACAAAATTATAGATAGATAGGTAGAACAACAGTTACTTATAATACACTTTGTGTCGTAAAATATGTACGTTCCAGCCGCCCCCTACACATATAGAATGGGCTATACTCAGGCCCGGACTTAAGAGACCCAGGACCCCTTGGCATTTGGGGCCCCCTCCTCCATCTCGAAACTATTCCATTTCGTATATTTTAGTAGGCTTACTGGGCCGGCATAGGACATACTGTGGATATATATAACTAAAGACCTCACATTTTGTCACACTGAGGATTCAAGACTACGCATATATCATGAAATTTCTTTTCTTCTTAGAATTTTTATACGCTTTCTTGATGATATTTTCCTTCATGGAATTGTTCTTGGAAAATATAAATTAAATTCCATAAATAAATCGACACATTGATATGTACAAGATTCGCATTTCGAACCGGTGATCTCCGAACCATTTCGGTTGCACAGAATAATCTAATAATATATTCTACGTGCTCTATTATCTAAACCAATGCCGCAAATTTCTCGTCTCCCAGTTTTTCCATTGTACGTCTAACATATGCTGAAACTTGGTTAAGGCGCCTGTCGAAGTTGTGTCGTATTTCACGCGGTGTTTACGGAGATAATGGAGCGTTGTTGACATTGGGCCCGCGGTTGGCGCGTCGCCAGGCGGAGGGCTGTACTAGCCACATTATCCTGTAACGAGCTTTATCCCAAATAAGATGCTAACACTTTTTTAAAAGTATGGTTGGCCGCCTGTTGACGCCATAAGCGGCGTACAGGTAATAGCAGCTATATATTATGTAGAATTAAACGCAACATTTTTATGCAAAGTAGCGTTCAAAGGGAGATCGGAGAACGCCTAGCTTAAATTTATAAACCTTCCTCCTTCCTTATAATAGCTGAAAAAAGTCCTTACTAATAATGCCTGAAAAAAAATTAAGGGTATGTTTACAGAACTACATGCTATATCAATAAATGATGTGTAATAAAAAGGGCATAACTACTCCTAATTATTTTATTGTAAACATTAAGACCATTCCCTGTTTACAACGCTAAATATCTAAATGCAAAAATATTGAAACAGTTTGCGCTATGCGATAGATGTATCTGATAACTATTTATTCACACTAACTTTCTAAAGCTTTGCATATGTTACCTGAGTACCAGAATGACTCAAGTCCATTTTGGTTTCATGCTATTATGCTCCTAATTGCTGCAATATTAAGTCACAGAACAGTGTGAATTTTTACTATCACTCTGCTCGTTCTGTTCTGCTCCTTGCTACACATTTATGTCCGCATGAGAATGTTCCTGCAGGAAGTAGCTGCAGTACTCAACAGAATGTCGTATTTTAATAACAAGGACATGTTACTTGTGACATTTAGTTAATGGAGGGCGGTTGGGAGACCAACGAGATGACTGTCGAATGAATTTAAGACCGTTATTACCAGGGAGCGAAAATTTGGTGCCGGTGACATCATTATGACGCAAATTCACATATAGGGTGATTTTATATAAACAATATTGCGACACCAATGATTATTAATAATGCAATAATGGTAATGTAAATTTACTTTATATAAAAAAAAAAAAACTATTTATATTGAAAATAATGTAAATATTAAAATAATTACAAAGACAAAAAAATGTAAAAAATTAGAAAAAATATTTTACTAAGTAAGTAATTGTAAAAAATATATTCGGATAAATGAAAAAACACAAATTATATTTCGTGGCTTGTCGAAAAATAAGCAGAACGCTTAGAATTTAAACACAACATCGCATATTCTAATTTAAATACATATGTACCTATATACATATACTGTACATAATGCCTGTAATCGCAACTAGAACTAAATTATTGTTGTAAGTTAACCTTTCATCATCAAAATCGATTCCTTCAATAATCCAGATAAAAACACCTCGTATGTAGCCTGACGTCATACGTTTGTCATCGGCACCAAAGTTTCGCTCCCTGGTTATTACATTACTCACAAAGTCCTATATTCATTAATTACTTCTTTTACGACTTCGCGATCGGGCGGTTAGATATCGGTCGAAATTGTATAAGGAAAACTGCCGAAAGAAATTTTTAATTCCTTTTCATTTATGAATTGTATGGTAAAATGAAAAATACGTTTATGTCAAACAAATTGCGACAGTGTTGTTGCGTCTGGGGGTCCATGGCAAGCGAGCGAAGCGTCTCCGTTTCAGCTTTCGACAAAAAATATTTTGTATGTCGTCTGTCTGTCTGTCCGGATGTCTCTACAGGTCGCATTTCTGAACAGATTATCGTGAAATTTTTGTGAGCAGGTTCGTTAATTATATAGATTTTTTTTGGCGAGTCCGTTTTTGGAAATTTTGAAATATAAAAGAAATCTTTTTTGTGAGGTCTACAGCTCACAGAGCCACTAGTATCTAGTACTTGTAACACAAGACTTATTAAGTTCACTATGGGCCTGGCTCGATTTGTGTAAGTTTGTATTGTAATATATACTTATATGTATTTATTGTACACAATTACAGGTTATAATTACTATATACATTCCCCGAGGTCGCTGCCTCTGGGGAGGGTGCCCATAAGGCTGGCCACATTTCCCCGCTGGATAGCGATACCTATCCGTTGACCGAGGAAGAGACCAGCCCTATGGTCAGCAGTATTTTCAAAAAAAAATTTTTTAATAGTTTTATATAGCCGATGTGCGTCCGGGCTCCAAGGGCCGAGAGTTTCGACCGCGAATGCCGCAAATATGTGGCTATTTGTCAAGCTAGCATATTTGCGACGCTTCGAAGCTTCTGCCGCTATTGCCGCCCCGCCCGCCCTCAAAGACGTGGAGGCTAAATGGGACGGTGCTAGGGTATCCACACAGGTGGCATCCCAGATAAGCGGCCGTCCCATCTGCCACGGAATAAGCGTCATGCCATCGGGTCTCTTGCCGTCGTCACGGACCAAGCCTGGAGGTTCCAGGAAGGCTGGCACATTGACGCTGACAAGAGCCCGACGGATGACGTCATTGAGGCATGCGTGGCGGGATAAGCGGCCGGAACTCTTTGTGCAAGAAAGGCCGTGGGAACCCAGACTGTCTACTTTGACTCCACAGGGGCAGTGGTGGGGGACTACAATGTCCGCTCCTAGACGGAGGCCGACAGCCAACCTTAATGAGTTGTTGTCTAGCAAAGTAGCACAGTGGATGGAGGGGTAAGCATGCAACCAAAACCCAGATTCGGGTTGGGATATAGCCAAAAGGCGTGCTTTTTCCGCCCTCGTTATGGCAGTGGTTAAAAGCCAGTCTAAAGCTTGGCGACACAGAGGTTCGTCCCAAATTCTTTGTATTGTTTTGTTGGACGGCAGGGATTTACCCGGGCATGCTAATTGCCAGGCATTTTCAGTGTCACACAAGTACGCTACCTCAAAATCTCGAAGTGAGGGTGTGAGGATTTTACCTATAAGAGGCAACGTACTGTGTGCTGAAGAAAGAAACGCTGGAAGAACTATGCTAGAAATTTGTCTGATCCCGATGCCGCCATGTCGGACAGGTAGGGTAGCTTGTAAGAATTGCCTGTCAGTAATGTGGATGTTAAAAATTTTTTGCATCTGTAAATGGATGATGCTGTCTATTTTCTCACAAAACTGGGGGAACTTCCAAAAAGGGCTACACCTCAAAGAGTAGGTTAATTTGGGGGCAAAGAGGCAAGAGCGGAGGATAAAAAGAGCCATATGTGAGCTAATTTTGAGTAGGCGATCAGAGTAATCGGAAAAACGTGTAATTTGGCTTTCAATAAAATCTGGGATCGATTCTTCAAAAACTGGGGCGCCGAGCAAATGAAGAGTGCTCTTTGTATTGACTTTTATGCCTGGGCAGATGTTGTTAAAGTCGTCAATAATCTGCGGTTTGTTTATGATTTCAGGACTTAAGTATATTTCGCATTTACTCATGTTTAATTCCAAACCTATTTCTCGGAAGTTCGAAATTAAAGAAGAAAGGTCGCTGAGAACTGAGCTTGCTTCACCAGCCAGGCTGCCGTCATCAAGATACCACATGTTAAATTTGGAATTTAGAGCCGTAATGATAGGATGTATTGCAAGACTAAAGATGGCTGGCCCTAATGGGTCGCCTTGTTGACAGCCAACTGCGGAAAGTAATTTATGATTTTTGTACATCAAATGTGAGGGTGAGCTGTAACATTGCCAAAGATATGGATACAAATTAGTAATATTTTTTTGGACTTCTGTCAACAAAGCGGCGCGGTTCACGGAATTAAAAGCATTTTTGACATCCACTTTTAAAAGTACCTGTTCTTTACTATGATGGAGGTAAGTTCGACAGGCATGGACGGCGGCTTCACAACCGCCTTTAGAACCAAAACCTAGCTGGATTGGCTGGAATATAGGCTTTAAGTCCTCGACGATGTTTTTGCAGCAGACTTTAGACGTCAGCCTTCTGAATGTTGATCCTATAGCGATAGGGCGGATGCCACCGTCTTTTTTCCGAGCGCGCAGAGATTGGCACCATAAAGAGTTGAGATAACTTCAGCGTGGACTTTTCCATTAGGTTGACGAGACGAGTGATAGACGACAGAAGGTCATTATTCCTTCCCCCAGGAGCACCAATAATGAGGTCCTTCAGGTGTTGAGGCGTTATGCCGTCTAAACCTCCAGCTGAGCCATTCTTAAAAGACATGATGGCGGCCAATACTGTATCCTCGGAAGCTTGGAGACATGGTAGGTCTGGGCTAGGTGGGTCAGGAAAGTTTAACGAGGTGGACGCCGAAGGGTGCTTAGCTTGTAAGGCTGCGAGTGTATCGGGGGTATCTGGGGCGGACGAGTCACTCGAGAAAAGAATTTTCGCAGCACCTTTAAGGTCCCCATCGTTCACTTTTGCCTCTACCAATTTGAATACATCTCGTGATTTAGGAACGTTCTGGAAAGTGTGTTGTGAGATATCAATATAGTTTGCTGGGCGAGAACAGTTCAATTTAATTTTAGCGGTTAGAGAACGATGGTGATCTTTTTTAGATACATGCAGAGTTTTATAAGCAAATAAAAGAAGACTTTCCCAGCTTATATGTACATAGGTATATTTAATTCAGTACCTATGAAAAAACGTATTGTTGAGATAGAAATACTGCAGCCCTCGCTACGCACGTTTTGAACCACAAATCGTGCATCGTGGAGCGTGTGCTACTGTGGGTTTTGTTGTTCATATTTATTTTATTACAAATTCAGAAATATAACCAGCGCAGCGCAATCCAGCGCCGCTGTGGGCTTCCATTAGATATAAAATTGCCAGATTGTAAACATGTGGCGCAATAGTCCTTACATTTACGAACGTGGGATAGGCATGGTTGCAGTAGGTCATTTCTGTTATCGCTACTATGACTAATTCTGTTAATCGTGAGCGATGCAGATACGCGGGGCCTTGAGATTCTAAACGTGCTGCATTGATAATAAACAATTTTAATGTACTTACCTAAAACAGCAGGTTATTAAAAATAAGGTTTTATTAAAAATAATGTTCATGCTGTTGTGCTTAAGAGGGCGCAGTACGTTTGGTTCTCCATACAAACGTATTTATGCTCTCATTTTAAAACGCCATGGTAGAATAACATGAAACTTTGTATACACAATGGGATCCAGCTTGTCTAGGGCGGAAATTAGTTTCTGTTGCTTGAAATTATAATGGCGAAAAAATACAGCGATTATTAAGGTTTTCATACAAGCCGTAAAAAACTAAAAAAACCGCTGTATTTTTTTTTTCTTTTACAATTTCTAGCAACAGAAACTAATTTCCGACCTAGGTATGCCGGATCCCTTTGTGTATACAAAGTTTCATGTTATTCTAGCATGGCGTTTTAAAATGAGAGCCTAAATACGTTTGTATGGCGAGAACCGATCCACACCGATCGTACTGCGCCCTCTTATTACGTACTTTGTACATAAATTCTTAATAATCGGCATCTATTTGATTCTCCCTCTACTTGGGGTCAAATATATGTACAGAAGCGATCAAGACATCTGGATAACAGACTGATTATTTGAAAAGATTGGTCATAGTTTTGCCGGTAGCATAGTTTCTGGAAACATAGGTACCCTTTATTCATAATATTGTTAAATATTACATCAATTACATGTTACAGTGTAATTTTTGCATATAAAAGGTAACATTAATTTATTTGTTATTTATATCTACTACATTAGCGAGTGTGTTGGCGAATAAAAGTGAAGTGTGACTACCTAGTTGGTTACTATGTTACTGTAATAATCCTTATCTACATAAAATATACTAACGAAAGTTAAATAAATTATATATTAAAATGAAGTACACACAATCAGGATTTACATTGTAAATTTCATTCAAAATGGCCTCCTTGGGCCTGAACACAGGCCTTCAGACGACGAGGCCCCAGGGGGTTGAGGTCCGGGCTGGAGGAGGGCCAGTCTTCGTGGGCAATGAAGTCAATTTTGTTGCTTCGAAACCAGGCTTGAGTTGTTTTTGCCTTATGTGCAGGGGCTGAGTCTTGTTGAAAGACCCAGGGCTGGTTTTGAAATAGAGAGTGGCTTAAAGGCTTCAATTGGTTCCAGAACGGTTTCCTGGTAAACTTTAGCCCCAGTTTTGACACCTTTTTCACAGAAATGGACCTGTGTTAACCCTGAGTATGACACACGTAACCAAATCATGACATAAGAGGGATGATGGCCTCGTTGCACTCTCGGAACAGCTACACTCGCTTCTTGACTGTTTTTTGCATACACTCTGTCATTCTGGCGTTTACAACATTCTTCAATGGTAAAAATTTTTTCGTCTGTAAATAATATATTTCGGTGGGCCATATTGTGCGTACCGCTTCAGTAGCACGCGACTTCTATTCAGCCTCATAGTCTTCAATCGTCCATTAAGCAAATGACCTTTCCGTCTACGATAAGCGTGTAGTCTAAGGTCTTGATTGTTAACTTTTTTAAGGGAGTTTCTCTTCACAGACATCTGAATTGCCAACAACTTTTGCTTCCGAACGGGGTTTCTTGCGATTCTCGCCTTCACTGCCTTTATTAGAGCTGGGGTCCGAACGGTGCGTGGTCTTCCAGACCTCTTGCCTTGCGGTCATCAAAGCTCAGGGTTAGTTAGTTAGTTAGTTTTTCTGGGCGTTTTCCGCAAGTCGACATCTAGCGTGCCTATTTTGCGTGAAAGGGGTAGCGCTACTCTAACCACCCTAGCTCCTGTATGAAGTTTACCAAAGCTTTGGTATTGTTTACTGCTTCGTGCAGTGTGTTCGGGGTTCCTATGTACTTTTTCCTGTATATTTCTACCTGCTTGCAGTCCAGTAGAACATGCTTAGACGTCTCTTCTGCCTCCATGCATGCTCTACACATGGGGCTGTCTGTGATGCCTAGGTTGTATAGGTGTTTGTTGAGTGTGTTGTGTCCTGTTATTAACCCTACTACTTTGCGTAGTTGGTCTCTGTGCGTCCTTAGTAATGTAGTTGTGAGTTTGTGGTTTTGTTCAGACAGTATCTCTTTCGTCTGTCGACATGTGTCTATCTCCTCCCAGTACTTTTGATGCAGATGTTTAGCGTACCGGTTTAGTTGGTTATATTTGTAGCTTTGTGGTAGGGGTATAATTGGCTCCGGTCCGTATGCCGGTGTTTCTGAGCCTTTTCTGGCTAGTTCATCCGCTGCATCGTTTCCTCTCGAGCCACTGTGTCCCTTTATCCATTGTAAAGTTACCTTGTTTTTGTATCCACACATTTTTGAAAGCTTTTGGTGGCATTCGTATATTAGGCCTGATGTATATATGTCACTTCTCAGTGCCTGCAGTACTGATTTACTGTCTGAGAGTATTAGTATGTTTGTGTCTTTGACTTGTCGTCTCTCCACGGCATTACAAGCTTCGATGATCCCCAGACATTCAGCTTGAAAGACCGTATTGTATTCACCTAGGGGTTTGGATATGTGTATGTTCAAGTCTTCTGAGAATACACCACATCCTGTTCCCTCATTCGTTTTAGACCCATCGGTATAGATTCTTAGGTTGGTTTGGTTTAGCCCTTCTTTCGAGTCTTCTGCTAGGATTATATCATATTCCTTCCGGAAGACCGCAGTTTTCGGTACTCTGTCTACCTCTGCCTCAATCATAGGGATGTTTGAGGTAAGATTGTTGTAGATTTTTGTGTGTGGTGTATTGTGTTTTGTCCATAGGTTTAGGCTTTTTAATCGTATAGCTGTTGCAGCTGCTTCTTTTTGTATATGTATGTGCAGTGGTAGGAGTCCTAGCATCATCTCCAGTGCTGCTGTTGGAGTTGTTCTCATGCAGCCTGTTGCCGCTACACATGCTAGTCTTTGTGTTTTCTGCATTTTGGTAACAGCACTAGTGATTTGAGTACGGGGCCACCATACTATGGCTCCGTAGCTTATCATTGGCACTATTACCGTTTTGTATAGCCACAGTATGATGTGGGGAGATAGGCCCCACTTTTTCCCCACCATTCTCCGGCATTGCCAGAAGGCGACTGTTGCTTTGTTTAGTCTGTTTTCAAGGTGTTTGTTCCAAATCAGTTTGTCATCCAGGGTAATTCCCAGGTATTTCACCTCTTTTGACAGCGTTAGTTGTGTTCCAAATAGAGTTGGCATTGTGTATGTACCCAGTTTTCGTTTGTGAGTGAAGAGAATTGTGTCGGTTTTTTTTGGGTTAACCGATAGCTCATTCTCCTTGCACCATTTTTCTGTTATTCTCAGTGCTGTTTGTGTAAGTTCGCATAATGTGTTTATTATAAGGCCACTGACAAGTATAACTATATCATCAGCATACCCTATTGTCAAAAAGCGGTTTTTGTTTAGTTTTATTATTAAATCGTTTACTACCAGGTTCCAAAGCAAGGGTGAGAGCACGCCTCCTTGGGGGCATCCTCTTATGACTAGAGCCTGGTGGTTCTGGTTTTCAGATAATCTTATGATTCTCTTCTTTAGCATGTTCATAATCCACTCTATCAATAGCGGTTCGGTTTTATGTCTTTCTAGTGCTTGTTTGATGCTGCTGAAGTTTGTCTTGTCAAAGGCTCCCTCGATATCAATGAAGGTGCCCATGCAAGAGTTCTTTTTAGCCAGCGCATCTTCTATATTGCTTACTACAGCATGTAAAGCTGAGTCTGTTGATTTTCCTTGGCTGTAGGCATGTTGGTTCGGGTGTATTTTTGTGTATTTGATGGCCGTGTCCTTTAGTTCTCTGTCGCAGAGTCTTTCCAGAGTCTTTAACATGAAGGAGGTTAGGCTTATAGGTCTGAACGATTTCGGGTCAGAGTAGTCACTTTTCCCCGGTTTCGGTAAAAATATGACTTTAACCTCTCTCCAAATTCTAGGTATGTATCTGTAGGCGATACAACTACAGAGCACTTTGGATATATATTTGATTAGGTTTTCTCCCCCCCATTTTAGTAGGGCTGGATAAATTCCGTCCAGGCCTGGCGATTTATAGTTTTCGAAGCTGTTTATCGCCCAGGCTGTTTTGTTTTGTTCTGTTATTTGTTCTGCTATCTTCCACTCATCTTCTGTTGGAAGATAGTTTTCTTCTTGTTGTTCCCAAGTCTGTATATCTACTACTTTGCATCCCGGGAAGTGGGTCTCCACCAGCAAACTCTCTGTTTCCGCTGGGTTACTGGTGGTACTATTGTCTGGTCTTCTCAGGGTGCCTAGTAGTTGTTTCGGCTGGTTGGCAAGGATCTTCCTTGTCCTATTAGCTTGTGTGCAACTGGATATGTTGTCACAGAAGTTCCGCCATGTGGCAGATCTTCTGTACCTTATTCTCTTTTTGTATTCTGCTTTGGATGCCTTATATCTATCCCAGTCATCTTCAGCTTTGGTGTTCATTGCTCTGTTTAACTGCCTTCTCATTTTGGTTCTCATTCGTTCCATTTCTGAGCCCCACCAGTTATCTTTTTTGGAGTTTACACTGGCTGATGGCGTCGATAAGGGACATGTGTTTTCATAGCTGTCTACTATGTATTTAGTGAGTGTGTTTACCTGTTCCTCTAATTCTGTTGTGTTGCGAGGCTTTTGTGTGTGTATCTTATCGTCTAGTTTACCTACCAGAGTCTCCTTGTACGCCTTTATGTCCGTGCGTCTCGGATTTCTTCTGGGTGTCGGTTCGCTTGTATCGGCTGTGAGGTCATACCGGATCCATCTGTGGTCGGAGCATGATAGCTCGTCCGACACGTGCCAGTTGGATACGTGTTGAGCTGCCAGCCCTGTGCTTAGAGTAATGTCAATTATAGTTTTGCATCTACGAGTGACAAAAGTTGGTTTCGACCCTGTGTTCAGAATATCCAGGTTAGTAGTCATTAAGTATTCAACAATGTCATTACCTCTATTGTTGTTAGTTTCCATTCCCCATAGGTTGTGGTGGCCGTTACTGTCTGCCGACAGGATCAGCTCCAGCCCTTCGTGCTCGCAGTAGCGTATAAGTTTGTTCATCTCCACTGGAGGAGGTTCTTCTTCAGCCGCCATGTAGACGGAGGCGAGAACTATCTCCGGTATGTTTGAGTTTTGTGTTCTGAGGAGTTTTATGGCACACACGTCTCTGGAACAGAATTCAGTTAGTGGTTGTGCCATTATGTTACGAGAAATATGTATACAAGTTCTAGGTTTATCTTGTGAATTGTAAATTACTTTACCTCCGGTGTTGCAGAGGCCGTTTATTCGTGTGTTCCTGATCCACGGCTCTTGGATCAGGGCTATCGATGTTTTGTTAACCTCCAGCCATCCTCGAAGTTGAGCCGTTGCTGTTTCGCTGTGCTGGAGGTTAACTTGGAGGACCTTACAGAGGGAAGGAGCCATCGGACGATGTCTCCTCCACCTTCCTCCCCTTTAGGTTCAAGAGGCTGATCCCCTTTGTACATCCGTCTTCGTCATCTGAGTCTAGCAAGATGCCTTCCTCGACGTCGGAGCATGGTTCCGTTCTTTCTGCGCTCTCTGTCTCCATCTCAGTGGTGGCGCTCCCTGTTGTTTCACCCTCTGCGGCCTTGTTTGCTTTGGGTTGAGTGCAGTCCTCCTCCAGGCTCACGCTTTTCTCTAGCGGAGTGTCCCTGAAGCGCCCCCCGCTGTGCTGGAAACGGATATAGACCGTCCCACATAGGTAGTTAAGCTTCCTATCCCTTTCCAGCGCAGCAGGGACTATGTCCTCTGGCACACCCACTAGAAGAAGCGTGCACCCTCTCTTCTTGAGGGGGATAGCTTGATGTATAGTCCATCGTCTCACCTCGGCCCAGGAGTTCTGGTAGTTAAGAACTCTACCGACCTTAGTGAGGTTGTCCTCTAGCGATGGAATCAGTATACCACACCTTGTTTTTCTTATCATCTCGTCCTCCCTCTTTCCGACGAGATGATCTCCGTTTTCTAGGCTGGCCGCTCCAATCCAGGACATCAGCCACGCTTTGGTATTTGCGTTCTGGCACCACAGCTTCAGGTACCCATCTACATAACTGGGTTTGCCCGAAAACGCTGGGGCCTCCGCTACGGTGTCCAGATCGGTTTCAATTGCTGCCTGGAAGATAGCGTCCCCGATCTTCTTCTCCACCTCCGCGGCATCCTGTTGCGACAGTCTGCCCGTGCGTTCGTTAGTGATCGCAACCGTCAGATCTGTCGCCGCAGCAGCCGCGTAGGTGGGGTGTGTTTTCTTTGTCCCCGGGGCGTCCGTCTTTATCTTTTTGTGGTCGCCTCTCGGGGATATGGTCTCTTCCAGGTGTGCCCTCTTCGTCTTCTTGGTCTGTTCCACCTGGGTCTGTGTTTTAGAGGTCGTCCCTTCCGCTTCTTGTTCTTTGGGGGCTTCGACCTCGTGTGTATCACAAGAGGGCCGGCTCTCCACGTCTCTTCGTTTTATGAGCCGCTGCCTCTTCCTCTGCGAGAGCTTCTTTTTCAGAGGGTCGTTGGTTTCCTTTTGCGGTTGGGCAGGTTTTTTGTCTGCTCTCGGTTTGCACCTTATCTCCCAACCGGGATCTATGACCTGCTTCGAGGGTTCAACTTTCGTCGTCCCACTCTCAGCGGTCGATGGTTGTTTTTTGGAGGTTCCCGCTGTCGAGAGTTCCATCGTCTCTGGTTTGGTCACCTTGGCCGGGGTTCCTTTCGGTACCCCCGCGTCCGGCGTCCTCCCCAGCTTCAATGTTTCTCCTTCAGCCGGTTCCATCGTTTGGTTTGGCACCTCCCTTGGTGGTTCAGCTTGCGCCGTCCCAGCCCCGGTAGGCGTGGTTTGTTTGGTTTTATTTGATTTTTTTTTAATTTGCTTCTCCATATTTAGTCCCACGAGTAGCAAGGGAATAGTGGTCCATCTACGCAGAGCCCCGCTTGCGCAGATAAGGCTAAGTATACAACGGGATTCGCCCGATACCCGAGGTCCACCGTTCGCGACTGAGCTCCCTCTCAGCCACGCATCCATCAGCACGGTCGGTCACACTTTGGATTAGGGTTTTTAGAGTCGAGGTTTTCTCCTCCAGGACCAAAGGGATGGGATGGGTAGGGAAAAAGGAAACGTGAGAGTGTTTGGATTGGGTCTAGGTTGGGACATCTGGATATTGTGGATGAGGTATACTAGGAAAGCTCAGGGTACTATTGTACCTATTAATGGTACGATAAACGAATTGTTTCTTGATTTTCAGATTTTGAAGCAACTTCAAAATCACGTTTGGCGGATGCCCGCATTTGTGCAACGCAATTACAGCGACACGATTTTCTTTTAGACCCCAATCCATTATAAATATGACGAGATAAGTGTTGTGTGTGCTATAAAATTATAACTGACAACCCGCCATTATATGTCATTTTTTATTTTTTCGGTAGCATTTGTTTTAACGCAAGAAAAGAGTTTGCAAATCGAGTAACAGAACTTGGTAACCAACTAGGTAGTTGAGATTTCTGCTACTTTTCTACTCACACGGTGACTACTTGACTAGTGAGATAGTAGGTAAGTACCACCCGTGGTGGTCATCAAACTTGTTCATAGGTTGAAGTACCACAGAGAAAATCTAACTAGAATGCAACCCTCACCAACTTTTAATCCAACTAATCCATCGATAACTCCAGTTATTTTGGTCTCTATATCGGTTGCTTATGAATAGTATTCGAACGTGCCAAAAAACTGCGGGTAGACGCGCATGAACATCAATTGCATGCCATTTTTAAACGGGCCACGATTTTGCAAGTTTCGCGAGTTACTGAAATCCTGCTGGTTACATCTCCCGCTACGGTATTTCTCGCATTAAGTATAAGTATAATAACTATAATGAATCCTGGGAATAAGGTAAAAGAATTTGTTGTCACGATATTTGTCAACTTTATTGTACTTACCTACCTGTAAGCCAGTAGACCCTGTAGTTACATATATACCATATATCACCTCGATCACCACAACTACACTACCACTTTTAAGCTCAAAACGCACAAAGCGGTCGCGTGCGGTGCGGAGAGGCGGTTTTGCCGTAAAGCGAACGCGGTGAGGAGTCGACTGTCGATAGCGTCGATTACTGCTTCATATGTGTAATGTGACACACGCCGCCTCTGCTCCGCTATTCCGCGCGGTTTTTTGGTGCGACGTCCCCGGACCGCGTTTGCGTTTCCGCAAAACCGCCTCCGCCCCGCAACGACGTTGCGTCGCGCTCTGTGCCTTTCAAGCTTTAATGATTATTCATCGAACTACATCATATATGATTGCCCAAAGCGAAGGTTCGTTGGCAGCTCCATAGATCTGTTCTTCCCTGATTAAAACTACTACTCTGTAAATTGCTTGTTTACTATCTTTGGACATGTTAAGAGTAAGCGACTCTGCCATATGATAAAATCAATGAACGAAGAAAATCAGTATAAGCGAGGTAATGGGGTTCGAAGGCGCTATGTGACGTGACACCTTTCGGTGAAAATGAGACCAGGCAATGATAGTGTACCTATCATAAGCGAAGTAACGATAATTCATACGTTTGCTTCTATTTTATTAACTTACAGTAAAACCAGCTTCGGCCTATCTGCCTGTTTCGCCTAGTTGGGAATCCCGGGAAGGGCATTTATTTCTGTGGTGAGCAAAAACGTTTGTCCTGAGACTTGATGTTTTATGTGTATTTAAGCATATTACTATTAAATATATCGTCGTCTAGTACCCATAACACAAGCCTTATTGAGATTACTATGGGACTAGTTCCATTGGTTTAAAAACGGTCCCCTAATATGTATTATTTATTATAAAACCAGCTTCTTAACATTGGCTTTGTATCTTGCAGCTGACATAATATTTGTTGCCAAAAACGAAGATTAGAAAATATCATAGGAGCACTGTGATTTATGTTCTTTCATTAATATTATATCCATCAAGCCCTCAATAATAAATACCAAAACTACCCTTGTACATACGTTAGCTCTAGTTTACTAGGAACTTATTAGGAACGCCATTCAAAGTCCATACTCGAGGCTACAAGCTAATTTACGGGCCACACCTCGCCCCACTAATTCAGATTGGCCGCGACACGCCCTGGCTTCATGACTTAGTAACAATTAGGGTAGAAATGGTGGAATTACCCTTATTAATCAGTCTAGACGTCGGCTACCAACGATAATTTACCTACATGTTCAGATAAGTGTTTGGAGTTATTGATCGTACACTTATTATGAACAAATAAAGCGTAGAAAAAAAATCACGTCGAGCATACCTATTTATTACCTAGATATAACTGAGAAAAAGGCCTCGCGAAGAAAAAGAAAAAAAAACTGAGAAAAAGGCCTGCTATCATTACCACTTGCTTGCTTTTAACCCCTCAAAAGAAATAGTTTTCGGTAAAAGTTGATTTTATAATACCAATTGAATTTTAGCTGACAGTCTTTTATGTTTATCGTGCGAGCGCTCGTGGCCCAGCGGCGCCCGCATGCGGTATGCGAGGTTAAGCGACGTCGGCAGGGATCAACTGTTGGATGGCTGACCGTTTTGAGTGGTTACTAACTGAGCGCTCCCGTGCTTTGGAAGGCACGTTATCCGTTGATCCCGGCTGCTATAGATAGCAGTCGTTAAGCCAAATTAGAGGCCTTCGGGTGGCTTGAAACTTGCGCACTAATTTGACAGCCCCTTGAATCCCAATAAGGTCTAGTTTCTCCTTTAGGTTGGTAGGTCAGGTGGAAGTCTTTTGCGTAAAAACTAGTGCTCACGCCAGTTCTTGGGATTAGGTAGCGGACCCCAGCTATCCTTCAGGATGCAACTGTACTGGGATAACGCCTAGGATGATGATAATGAGTCGCTTATGTTAATCGCAAATGGCGTTAATCAGATCTACATATTACTCAGCAAATTTAAAACCAATATACTCTAATCAAAATAACCATAGCAAAATTAGATTGCTCTTCTAAATGTTTTGCTGCTCACAAATCAAGCAATCTAATATTGAGACGGTAGTAAAAGTCCCAACCTTCCTGAATATCCAGCTAAGTATGGCGCGTTTCTCGATGCCAAATCGGAAACAGATTGCCATAATTTTACGGTAGAGTTACTTTATAAATACTATATTTTGAACTCAAACGATTTAATACAACCTTATGAAATGTCTGTAGTTTTAGTTAAGATATTGCACTATTTTCTTGGATATGTATTCATGTATTCTCGAGTAGTTAATTGTGTAAATACGCTGGTAAAATAGCAATCGGGCTATATTAATTTATTCTGCAGTTGCGTGTAATACTTCTGTCTAGTGTAAATCATGGCTAGCCGAGCCGTTTAGCGGCCGACGACCTGTTGGCGAAATTAGAAGTTCATTACCGAGTCGGAAGTCTAGAATATTTTAACCTAATTTTATATTAACATCGTGAAGCGTCGTGCAGCTAGCAGCGTACAAAGAAAAGCCATGATGTTTTTTAGCTCACATACAGCTATTGAACCAAAAAACTACAGTCATCCACTTCCTATACGAGAATTAGCATAAAATACTTAAAAAATAATGCCTTACGTCCAATGATTGTAGCGGGACGATACGGTTATATCTACTGGAAATAATAAAAGAAGGAATAATGACACTATTATTTTACTACTATTTTATTTAGACAGTAGCAAACCGTCAATTGTCAAATGGATGAGTGTTGTACTCGAAGAGAGGCCTTTGCTCAGCAGTGAGTGATTGCAGGCTGAGAATAATGATGATTATGAAATCGTCAATTATCGTGTCAATTTTAGTTAAAATTAGCGGATTTATTGCGTCATCACACGAAACGGAAATGAATGATGTTCTAATTCAACAATGTTACACTAACAAAATGTAATGAGATATGTAGAGGTTTGGTAGAGGGTTGTTCGGAATTTCTTTTTTTTTCATTTTTTTTTTATTAAAAATGGGGTTGCTCTTGGCCAGCATCTAGCCAGGGGGCAAAGATGAGGTTCTAAGTGAAACCAGGCATAGTAACACTGGAGATGTGTATTATTGGTAAATTATAAGGGAAATAACAACGTATACCTATACAAACAGTATTTATAGATGCTTAATGCTGACATGCTATATACATCCTATATTACTCAATTACGTGCGTCACATGTTGCAGGGCGTAAAGGTTGTGTTACTGTTAATGTGGGAATTAGGCGTATAGTACAGTAACTTGGTAAATAACTGGTATAGTTTAGCTACTACTGCGTTTAAAAACTAACTTTTCTCAATCATGCAATGAAAGTTCGTCATTACGTGCGTTTGCGTTATAAGAGAGTATTACGTTGCAGGTGGAACAACTCGGCAGAACCGTAAAGGAATTTCATACAAAATTGAAGGCCTAGGCCAATTTAATGTCAAACATGGGGTCTGTTAAATTTGTTTTTTGAGGGGTGTAATTTTTTTTGTCGGTCTGTTTAGCCTAGTTGGTAGTGACACTGCCTCCGAAGCTAGAGGTCCCGGGTTCGAATGCCAGGGTATTATTTGTGCATTTAGCACGGATATTTTTTCCTGGGTCTTGGATGTTTTTTATGTATTTAAGTATGTATTTATCTATATATTCGTAAGTATGTATTTCGTCGTGTAGTACCCATAGTACAAGCTTTGCTTAGTTCGGGACTAGGTCGATTCGTGTAAGATTGTCTCCTATACAAATCTCGGCGAGAAACGTTGGGTTGCGGGCCGCGTAACCCTATCCGTATCTATATCTACTTGTCCTGCAACCTGCAACCCTTAGTTTCCCGGCCTCTATAGTAATGTACTATTATTTTTAACCGACTTCAAGTTTTCAAAAGAGGAGGTTATCAATTCGGTTGTATGTTTTTTTTGTTTTTTTTTTGTTTTTTTTTTTTTTTTTTTTAAATGTTTGTTACTCCATATCTCCGTCATTTCTTAACCGATTTGGAAAAGTCTTTTTTTGATTGTAAGTATATATATCCAAGTTGGTCCCGTTTTTGTCCAAACGCAGTTCTGATGATGGGATCCATGAGGAATTGAGGGAACTCCTCAAATCTTTAAGGCAAACATATAGTGATTTTTGTGTTTTTATCAACAAGTCAAGCATTTTCATCCAAAAATGTGACATTGGATGAAGTGGAACTGCTGATGATGATCAGAACAGAACTCTTCAACGACGAAAAGTTCACGTTTGGCGATTTGTCCTCCTAGCTGTGTTTGTTAAGCAAGTTCTATTTTCACGATGAATTTTTGTCATGCTCGATTTCTGATGATGGGATCCTTGAGGAATTGAGGGAACTCCTCAGATCTTAAAGGCAAACATATAGTGATTTTTGTGTTTTAATCAACAAATCGAGAATTATCATACAAAAATGTGACATTTGATGAAGTGGAACTGCTGATGATGATCAGAACAGAACTCTTCAACGACGAAAAGTTCACGTTTGGCGATTTGTCCTTCTAGCTGTGTTTGTTAAGCAAGTTCTATTTTTACGATTGATTTTTGTCATGCTACAGTTTTGATGATGGGATCCATTAGGAATCGAGGGAACTCCTCAAATGTGAAAGGCACACAAATAGTGATTTTAGTATTTTCATGAACTAATCAAGCATTTTCATTCATAAAAGTGACATTTGATGAAGTGGAACTGCTGATGACGATCAGAACGGAACTCTTAAATGACGCGTACTTCAAGTTTGGCGATTTGTTCTCTTCGTTTTGTTTGTCAAGCAAGCAAGGTTTTTCCATGATTCCATGAGAATTTGAGGGTACTTAGGCTTCTACCATTATAAATATACTTATAGCCATTTTTATTTTATTGTATTGAATCTAAGAGTGCACCATCTAATTATATTAATCTTTCACCGGCCTCCCCCATTGAAGTCGGTTTTTTTTTTCTTAAAAATTATGTCTTCTACAGTTGCGCCACGAGCTCGAGCGAGTGGTGAGCGAGCGCGACCGCCTGCTCACAGAGAGCTCCGAGCTGGGCGTGGACAAGGCGTCGCGCGAGTCGGAGCGCGCGGCGCTGCGCGCGGAGCTGCGGGAGGCGCGCCAGCGCGAGCAGCGGCTGCTGCTGGACATCGGGGACCTCGAGGACGAGAACATCTCGCTGCAGAAGCAGGTCTCGGCGCTGCGCTCCTCGCAGGTACGTGGAGGTTGAGTTTGGAGAGCTCCAAGCTCGCCGTGGACAACTTATTGTCCAACTCTTAAGTTGTAGGTTTAGATACAGAAGGCGGTGACACACTCCTGGACACGGCGCGGATAGTCAGGAGCAGTGGCGGCTGTACCTTGAGTGCGCTCGTGCGTTGCACTACCAAAAATTTTACACCATCAATACCATCGTCATCAATAAAACAATCGCAATTATCTACTATACATACTATACTATAGAACTATACATACATAAATTACATTTAAAAAAATGCAAAGAAACCACTACGCTATGTCGTAGTCATGAAAACTCTTTTTCGCTCAGTCTCAAAAAACATCTCCGTGCGCTTTGTGGAGCGCACGCACTAGCCAGTTCAATTTCTATGAGAATCGCGTTAGAACGCCGGGCGCGTGAGACGGAAGATACTCCGTACAAACTGAACTAAGAAAAAGGTAAATCTGGTGCGGCGCACGGAGTTATTACCCGACCAAGCGAAGTAAACGCTCAAAATATAAAGATTTTCTTGCGCGCCAATTGTCAAGTTGGCTTAGTTGGTTAATAATAGTAACATGGCCTGCACTTTTCTCGTATCGCGCCATCATTCGTATTTCGTGTTTATTGTTAGTTTTTGTAAAGTGATATGGAAAAATAAGTGTGAACTTGAATATCGAGAATATTAAAAACAAAATAAAACTTTTAGTGATTGATAAATTAGAAATAAAATCGACAGGGCCGCCAAGGTCATGTTCTAATACGAGATTAGCCATTGACCAAAATCGACGAATTGTGGTAATACATAAAAAAATAAATTGTTAGTAGGAAAATGTGGGTGTTTGCAATATTATAGTATTTCATACATCCATGAATTAGCGCACCACCGGTTCTCGTAGTCAGCAGCCGCCACTGGTCAGGAGGTTTCTCTCCCTAGTCCCTAGTAGCTATTAGCTTAGGCCCCGCCTCGCTGCTGGCGGCAGGCTAGGTTAGGTTTGTATTTAACGATTTTGTTTTGTAAGTATAGTCTTTATATTTTATTATTTAACCAAATAGGAGTAAAAAAATAAATAAAGAGATAATAGTAGGTTTAATTATTAGCAGAAGTAAGTTTTATTTAGGTACTATCTCTCCTCTACATTCTAATCACACCCACTATGAAATCTTAATGATTAGATTTGATTTCCGCTACTCTGAAGTTGTCTGGAAGGGGTCGCTCTTTAGTGATAAGATCACCTGTGCCTCTTCTTTTGGTGAATATGTCCTGTACTGTGTTATTTTACCGAAATGTGCAATAAAGAGTATTTGTATTGTATTGTAATAATAATGGACCCGGGTATGTCCTTAAACTACGACCAAGACCACCGGGGAATGGGCAGCAGCATTCCTAGAGCGCGGTGGAGATACTGCAATCGCCAACCCGCATGCCAAGCGTGGCGATTATGGCATTTACACCCCCATGAAATTGGGGGAGGCCCATGTCCAGCAGTGGACGTCCTAGGGCTGATATGGTGGTGGGGTGGTGGTAATAATGGAGCAAAAAAACAGATTTTTCGTTCGCACCACATTCGGCTTTCTCAATCAATATCTTCAACTACACTAAAAAATATATCGGAATGTGCGAAAAAGGCGAAACTAACGCGACAGATTCCTTATATCCCGTCTGTGTTCTTTGACATGGGGATGCATTCTTCCAGGTGGAATTCGAAGGCCTAAAGCATGAGGTCCGACAACTGCGCGAAGAGGCGGAGAACCTCCGCGCGGCGGCGGACGAGACGGCCGCTCTACGCCGCATCGCGGAGCGGCAGCTGGGAGAGGCGCTTGAGGCGCTCCAAGCTGAGCGAGAGGCGAAGTTCGCCGCTAAGAAGGAACTCGATGCGCACCTTAGTCGAGAGGCCGCGTACAACATCACCAACCTCGCCTACAGCATACGAGGTGAGCTAGTAGAGCAGACAGCACAGTCGCGACAGCGGCGATCCGCATAGCTGAGCGGCAGTTGGGAGAGACGTTAGAAACGCTGCAGGCTGAGCGGCAGACGAAGCTCGCCGCTAAGAAGGACCTAAGTCGCAACGCCACGTACATTACCAACTTGGGATACAGCAAAAGAGGTGAGTAGGCAGTTGAGTTAAGTCTGAACCTAGGTCTGAGTCGTGGCGTGGATAAGACAGCTAGCTAGGCGACGTGCTTCTGACTGAACGACCTCAAAGAGAATTCCTCATCCCCAACGCGCGTCTTGCACGCTCGTACGAATTATCGCGGGCGCGTTCAGACAAATGAGGGACGAGCAGAGCTGTCGCCGACGACGGTTCATTTGTTAATAAGGAACTCTCTTGTGCACGGGATAACCAGACGCTGCTATTCTACTTGTGTTTCTTGTGCAACTGGGTACGTTCCACATGTTAAAATGTGTGACATGGTGTCACTATATGGATAGTAAACCATCCAAAAACGCAACAAATTGCAAATTATGCAGGTTTATCAAAATCATAAAAAGATAAGAGACTTAAAAAATATCGTCCGAGAGATAAGGATTTGAATCCCTTTGTAAAAATAAATAAAAAGTTGTATAGCAAATATGTACAGTCAAGGACTTTAATTTGGGACCCCTTTAAGGATGAGTCCTGTCAAACTGTATCGAAATTCAAAGAATTTGTTCGCGCATTGGTTCACAAATTAATGAGCGCGACCATACCTAAACGCAGTATTTCACGATGAAACAGCGATTTACTTATTTTCCCATATAACGGTTGGTTCGAATTTATTAGGTATGTGACATCATAATATAATGTGTAGCCGCTAGCGGCGAGCTACGTTTGTCCGAACTTTTTGTCTTTTTTTGTGCTCTAATTATGTTGGTCCCATTTAGCCTTTCATCCTCTCTAAAAACTGGTCCAAATGGCACTATAGAATAATAGTCAAGTAGCCAATTTATTTCACACGGACAGTAATTGACAGTGCACATACTCGTAATAGAACAAACGAAACAAAACATGACGCTAAAGCCATAGCATCCGTGTCCGCGAACGTGTTAACAATGTTGCTTTATTACAGGCATGGGCGAGGAGGGCGGCTCCGACGAAGGCTCCCCGGGCGCGTCCAACTCGGAGCTGGCGGCGGCCATGGGCGAGCACCACGCGGACCTGTTCTCCGAGGTGCACCTGCACGAGGTCTCGCGCCTCGAGAAGCAGCTGGAGCAGGCACACAACGAGAACGTGAGACACTTTATACTTATACACACACACCAAACACTCACTGGTTTTTATATTCGACTAAAGTACTATTGTTGCAGTACTTTAGTCGAAATGCTGTTTTTGCAGTAAATGATTTGGCTTGCCTCACACTCTTGAAACTTGTAAATGTTTTTATCTTTCTTTTAACCATGAAGTTAGGTATCTAGATCTAGCACTAGTGCTCTAACTATTGAATCATGGCAGTACGTGTCATAAGATGATCGTTATAATAATCTTTATATCCGGCCTGCTTGGTCGAACAAATTTCTCTGTCGTAAAGACGGAGAAAACTGCCTAAATTGAATGCAACTGTATGTAACGACTGTTTGTATTTCCAGAGCCAGCTGTCTGCGTCGGTGCGCGCGGCACAGGCGACAGCGGAGAGCGAGAGCGCGTGCGCGTGTGTTTTGCGCTGCGGCCTGCAGCGGGCCGCCTCGCGCGTGTCTGCTCTCGCCGCGCTACACAAGGATACGCAGCCGGTATGTAGTATTGTTTCTCATCATGTATCGACTTTGGTGCATGGCACAAGCGACGGCGGAGAATGAGAAAACTTATCAGTACAAGCCAACATGTTTTTATTGATCGTAATAATGTTTGGTCAGGAGGACTCTAAGGCGGAAGGCAGTGGCGGCATGCCCTCGCGCGCGGCCGCGTGGCTCACGTGGTGGCGCGTGTCGGGCGGCGAGCTGTCGGCGCTGGGCGCGCAGCTGTCGGAGCTGCAGTCGGCGTCCGCCCCGCCCGACGCGTCGGCCGCGGCGCTGGCGCGCGCGTCGCTGGCCGAGCTCAGCGACCGCGTGGCCGAGGCCGAGGTGCGCGCGGCCGCGCTGCAGGCCGACTGCGACCTGCTCAGGACGCTGGCTGGAGGTATGGTACTGTCGCGGGCCACGTGGGGCGCGGGTCGGGCGGCGAGCTGTCGGCTCTGGGCGCGCATCTGTCATGACCCCTTTTAAAATTTCAAAGAGCCCACGTACCTTTTTTAAAAGTCTTAGGTTCCAATTTTATATGAATGATAGGTGCTATATAGGCTTCCCATGGACCATAGTTTAAGAAACTCTGCTTTATGATAACGTGTCACCTGGTTACCTCACTTGCAGGAGCGGGCCGCGCGCTGTCGTCGGCGGCGCCGGCGCTCACGTCGGCGGCGGAGGCGCTCGCGCAGATGTATCACCACGTGTGCGCCGTCAACGGCACGCAGCCCGAGCGGCTGCTGCTGGAGCACGCCGCCATCACAGACGGTAATTGTACCATCATTCCATACATTGCAAACTATAAATCTGATATGAGAAAATTTAATGAAATTTGAAGTGCAAAACACATTATTATTATTATATATTATACAGGGTGTTATTATTGTGTTTCGTTCCTTCAGGCACACAGCCGTGTATACTAACATATTTAGATTTTTTTTAATTCAAGAAAAGTTTTTTATTTTTATATTCAATTGTTATTTATATCACCAACGGTGAATGCAAAAGGGCCTTAAAAGTTAACGTGCAGTTAAGCAATAGTAGATTGTACAACAAATGCATAAAACAAGCCATTTTTTCCTAGACAAATTATCGATCCGAGCCGCAGGCGAGGCATTTAGGGAGCGTTTTTACTTTACACTCACCGACTGTACCGACATGTCTAGATTCGCCCTACCGATGCGGGCCGAGTTTAACGCGGCGACGGTCGGCGCGGCTCTGCAGCCGATTTAATGTATTGTTTTTTTATTATTATTTGTAAAGATGATTTTTGTGGTACAGTCCGCGGCGCCGACGGGCGCTCGGTGGAGGTGGAGGACGAGGCGCTGGCGCTGGCGGCCGGCGAGCTGGAGGGGCTGCGCGCGGCCGGCGCCGTGGCGCGCGCCGCCGACACGCTGCTCGACCAGCTCACGCACCTGCGCGCCGCGCTCGACGCCGCGCTCGACTCGCGCCGCCACCACCATCGCGCGCCCGGTAACCTAGCGCTAGCGACACGCTACTCCATAAACCCATTCTTCCTTAAGCGTATCACACACCCGCGCGGTCTGCGGTGGCGGCTGACCGCTTGGCAGACCGCAATAACAACGCATTACCGCGGCCGCGATGGCGGCCTACGTCACCTTTTTCGCAGTCAATTTGTAATGAGATCGGAAGTAAATAATATAGATAATCGGAAGGAGTTATTACTTTTATTAGCGCTTCCTGAAAATTCAATTAAAAGCTAGTTAATCGGTTACGTAAGTAACCATAAAACATTTTTTGGGAACTTTAAACACACACAAGTAAACCGCTACTTTCTTTTGACATTTTCGTTTTATTCTAGAGAAACTGTCTACATTTCTATTTTTTATACATTTTCTTATTATTATTATTATTTATGTTTTGACAATCCTATTGTGAATTTTACATAATAATTTCTTATTTTGACATGTCTACAACAATACAGTATTTATTTTAAAGAATAATAATAGCATCAATAAATTGCTCTAAATAATTAATTAATATATATGTTAATACATGTTATAACTGAACCTATTTGAATATATTTTGACCGGGGCCTATTTGAATATATTTTGACTTTGACTCGTTCAGCAGTCTGGCTGATAAATATAAAATCAATCGGGTATGATAATAACCAAATTATACCATATTTTCTTGCGGTAATGGTGGTCAGTTGTAAAAATTTGGAACTGTCCGTGCGACAGACCGCGCGCCCGTCCACACACGCGCGATGGCGGATCCGCGTGGCTTACGGCCGCGGACTACCGCGCTACCACCGAGTCAAGGCCGCGTGTGTCTATATCATTGTTAGGATTGTCATACAACTAACCGCCACCGCAGGCCGCGCCTGTGTGTGGTACGCTTCAGGCTGCATCTTACCTCGATGTAAGTTGAACAAAGGCGAAGGCGAGGCGAGGTGTGATTTAATCGAAGGCGGAACCAAGTACACAAGTACAGAAAACTGCTGATACTCCCTGACAAAATAAGCTTTAGTAATCGCTCTGCTCTCAAACGGAAGAGTTTTGACCTTTGTCCTTACACCACTTGATTTTTCTTTGCCTGTTTCGTCAATTTAAGTTACTAGTTCAGAATTAAAGAATAGCATATTACTTATATAGAGAAGTAATACAAATAAAATAATATCTCAGATATTTGACGCCCGAGCCAAAGGCAAGGGCGATAAATATGCGATCTGAGGCTTTCTTTATTACCGCACGAAGTAAGTACACAAGGCTACCTCTCCCCCTGTCCAGGTAGTGAGATTTTCAGTGGCAAGGTGTGATGTAAAGCAAATTACATTTTATTTAACAACTACATAACACTATGTTACATTATGAATCCGCCGAGGAATGGAATCACACATTTCACGCCAGTTAATGTGATGTAGGTGTTACTCAAGCATTCATCAAATCCATTGTAGATAGAAATTAGAAACTGCGTGACATAGTCAATTATATCCCGATTTATCTTGTTGCACTTCCTTAGAAAACAATGATTTGAAGGTGCATGCTTGTATGAACACATTTTTATTTTACCTCGTGTCACAATAATCCTCATTAATATATCCCAGCACGAACGACTTTGTGAAATGCTGTGAAAACACTTCACGTATTAGTATGTACAACCCTTAATTTGCACAACCTTCATAACACCCCCGCCTTAACACCCTTGTTCCCCAGGCTCCCAACCAGATTCCCCGTCCTGGAAACAGAAAAACTCCTTTGGTAGTTCCATAAAGAAAGCCAAAGAGCAAAACAACGCGAAGCTCAAAACAACAGACACCAAGCGAAGACTTGCTCACCTAATACCGAAACTGCAGAAGAGAATAGCTAACGATTGCGAAAACTTCGACGGAGTCGGCAGAGTGAAAAAAATAGCTGACTACTTCGAACACATATCGAAAGGCATCGAGAGCGATGAATTTGAAAGTTGGAGACCGAATTGCTACGAGACATTCAACTTTAGCTCATACAATAAGCCTATCACTATCCCTAGATTAAGAAAACCGATAGCTAGAAGTCCCGTCCATACGACGTGGAAGAGCACTCTGTTGCGCCAAGGCGTGTACTGTGGCGACACGCGGAACAATATGCTGAGTAGTGTGAGAGACTCGTTGCGGGTGTTGTTGCTGCAGTATATTATGTGATCTAGGTGTCTTACAGTAAGAGATACGCCGATTTTATTTCAGTATGTAGTGTAGTTTAGTTTTTAGACTGTAGATTGAATTTTTAGTTAGTGTAAAAGCTTTTAAGGTACTTTTTCATCGACGACACAAGGGAGCAGAATTATCATATGATTGCCTTGCTTCGCCGATGGAGAACTAGGTAGCTCACTTCTACAAACCGATGCAAATATTTTCTCAATATAAAATATTGTAATACAATATTTACTGGCATTTTGGATCATGTGTAACCCTGGTTTGTAGAAGTGATCTATTTTCTTTAGTTATATGGTAGTTAGTGGAAAATAATCATACTCGAATGATAAGTTAATTTCTTGCTTAATCATTTTTTTATGATTCCGTTTACTGATATTGCTAGTAATGGAGACGAACTCACGAAAGCGAATTGATCGGGCATGTGTGCGTAAGTTCCAATGAGGCGCTCGCTCATGTGACCCGTGTTGGAATCAGGACTCTACTGACATCGAGCGTCTCTAAGTATTCAACTGATTTTCATCATCAGCAGTTATACGTCCCACTGCTGAGCACAGGCCATCATCATCATATCAGCCGAAGACGTCCACTGCTGGACATAGGCCTCCCCTAAAGAGTGCTACTATGACTGGTCCTGCGCCTCCCGCATCCAGCGGACTCCGGTGACCTTTTCTACCTTGTGGGGGGCCTACCCACGCTGCGCCCTTCCAGTACGTGGTCGCCACTCGAGAACCTTTCCGCCCCAACGGCCATCGGTTCTACGTGTAATGTGCCCCACTCACAGCTACTTAATTTTAGCAATTCGGAGATTTATCAGTTACAGGCGGTTAAAGTAATAATCCCCACGCCGACCAAGTACAAAAAAAGTACAAAAATTGATCCTCATGTAACATTATTACATTACATCAACTTTCTGACTATTTTCCAGGAATGGAATCGGAAGAGCGCGCCGCGGAGCTCGCGGAGCTGCAAGAGCAAGTCATCAAACTCAAATCGTTGCTGTCCACGAAGCGCGAACAGATCGCGACGCTGCGGACCGTGCTCAAGTCCAACAAGAACACGGCGGAGGTCGCGCTGGCCAACCTCAAGAGCAAGTACGAGACGGAGAAGACCATCGTTACGGAGACGATGCTGAAGTTGAGGAACGAGCTGAGGTTGCTGAAGGAGGATGCGGCTACTTTCTCGAGTGAGTTTGATGTTATGTTTTTATCTTTTTTTAACTCAAAGATTCTATAACAATGTATATAAATATTTTGTCCAATATACATTTGATCAAAGAAATTGGATGATTTCATCAAACTTGGATAGGACCCCGACATTTGACCAAAGATTCTGATGACAGTTAAATCAATATGGCTACGCATGAAAAAAATAAAACTTGGACAAAAATTGGGCCTCTGTCAAAGAAATTTGATCAAATGTATATTGGACAAAGATATTGGATGAGTGGAATACCACCTTATGACACGACTGAATCTTTATTTATTTAAGACGACCGGTTTAGCCTAGTAGTTACTGACCCAACTACGAAGGTAACGGTTTTGGGTTCGAACTCCGGTCAGAGCAATATTTGTGTGACGAGCATGAATATTTCCTTCTGGGTCATGCATGGTTTCTATATATTTAAGTATGTTTATCGTCGCCTAGCACCCATAGGACAAGCCTTATTGAGCTTACTATGGGACTAGTTCGGTTTGAGTACGATTGTCCCCTGTAGTTTTTATTTGGTATTTATTATTTCTGTGGTGTAGGTCTCCGCGCAATGTTCGCCGCGCGTTGCGAGGAGTACGTGACGCAGGTGGACGAGCTGACGCAGGCGCTGGCCGGCGCCGAGGACGAGAAGAAGACGCTCAACCAGCTGCTGCGGCTCGCCGTGCAGCAGAAGCTCGCGCTCACGCAGCGCCTCGAGGAGCTCGAGGTACGTGCAGTGCAGTCCCGAGGGCAGTTTTTTGAACCTAGATTCAGATTCTAACATTTATTCGTAACAAGCACAATATTATCGATAGACAACACACAAACGTTCGTAAAAATTAGAGTCTACGCCAGTTGGGTAGCGGACTCCGGACATCTTTCAGGATGCAACTGGGATAATGATAGGATGATGATGTCAGGTTCTTCTATGTTACGCTTTGGTTAATTTATGACAATTCGTGCGCGAGTCACTTTGAGATTAGATAGTTATTCATATATCCTTATTATGACGTGGCTGTTTATCGACAAATTATATTGTAAAAGATAACAACACAATAACAAGATTAATTTACTGGATTTAGGTCACCTAATGATAAGTGCCTCGTACAATAGAATATGTGTCCATGGGAAACATTAATATATTTTTTTATTTCTTTTGTATATTGGTCCGGCCTAAAGTGATGTTTCCACAGGTGGACCGCGAGATGCGCACACGGCGCGTACCGAAAGCGGCGGGTCCGACGCGAACGCGCGGGCGGGATTTCTAGCGGCTCGTGCTCGCGCTCAAGGACGCCGCGCGGGCCCTGCGCGCGCTGCTCGCGCGTCCGCCGCCCGCCGCCGCCCGCGCCCGCGCCGCGCGCCTGCCGGCCTCGCTGTCCGCGCCCAGCATGCGCTGACCGCCCCCCCACGCGGCACTACTTACACACGGGCCGGTGCGAGCTCGGTGACGCACGGCAACTGGGCAGAAGACCGGCTGTCGAACGTTGTGTTCCTGCGCCTCGACAATATACGTGCGCAACTGGCGCAGTCGGGAAGGATCAACGATAAATTTGAAGAAAACGTTATTGTTACCGCACCGTTCGACCGTGTTTTCGCGATGTCTACACGAAGTCTTGTGAACGACGCTTTTTTAACGAATTTAACGCGTCGCGACTCGCTCCGGTCGCGACGCTCTCCGACTCTTGTCGCGCAAAAACTTCTTTCGGACACGTGAAGTGATTAGTGATTCCCGCGGACGCCTCGCGAGTCGATGACTTGAGTAATTATGGGCGTCTCGACATTTTTTATAAATCGTTCTTAGGAAACTAAATTATTTATACGTTTTATAAAATTATCTTAACCGTACCAATAAATTTAGGCGGGGGGGCTCCGTCGATAGCTTGAGGGGCGGCGCACGTGATCCGAAATTGAACCGTCAAACTGTGCAATAGCGTGCGCTCGCCCCGGTGAGGTAGAATACAATTTAAGAAATAAACTTCAAGTTTACATCGTCGGAGTTTCCCCTTTGAATGGTTGATGTTAAACTAAAGTTGACTGATTTTAATCTGTGGGCTCGCCCGCGGACGATGTTGTTATTCGCGTCGCGTCGCCGACTAACTATCGAATTTCCTCCTATTCGTATCGGCTACTTCCCATGAATTTTATAGAACTCACTTTTTGCACGAGGTTCAACCTTTTTTGCTTAAAAACTTCACGGTTCTATGGAACGAATGGGACGTGTCCAACGTATCTACTGCGCCGTCAAATTAATGTTGATCGAGTATTTTTGTAACAGTTGCGGTGTATTTTTATTACGCGAATGAATTTATCGCCGTTGTTATTTCGCGTACGAGACGATATATCCCTTGAGAAGCAGATTTTACTATTATTATCGTGTCGAAACAGGAATTATCGATAATGCCGTGCGAAGTTATTTTTTATGACATATTTATAATATAATTGTACGGTACGCATATAAATAATTACGAAATCCTCTCGATACGAATGTTTAATTACGTCCAAAATGAAATTTCTAAAAAAAATCGATGTCCATCCATTGTGCGCAAAAAGACTATGTAATCTGTTCTATAGTGGGTTGTATTGTAGGTTCGTTGTGTTTGTGGCCCTCCGCCGTACTTCGTCCATCTTGTTGTAGTATGTAGTCTGTTTGGTTGACCTGCCGTCCCGTGGCTCGCCACTCGCGTCCATTCTTGTCCAGCGCCGGTCGACTCGACGCCCCGACGACCTGTGTCTGTTTCGCTCCGTATTTTTATCTCTAAAAACAAACCGGCCTCTAGGTTGCTCAAACTCTTGCTCACAGAGTCGATCGGCGTTCTATTATTAAGAGGAAATTTACAAATATTATTGACTTGTTACGGTATTGTTTACGTTGTGTATCGTGGATGTGATAGGCAGCTCGCCTCGGCGCGACGTAGTCGTAGAGTCCGGACCTAGGCTAGTTCGACCGTTCCATGTAGGGGCACTCGCCCGTAGTACGTAGATCTTTTTACTGGTTTAGATATAGTTCTAGTTAATATGATAACCTCCAAGTATACTTCGTAGGTTATCTGTGAGATCTCCGTCGAGATGCGTAGTGAATTGGTTTGCAATATTAACATTATTAGTGTAATTTGTTTGCATAGCTCAAAGCGGGCTCGCCCGAGGACCATAGCCTTGCATTTATTGTTTTAGACTATCGTATTAATTAGCTTTTATCGTAGCCTCTTTATGTACTTAAACGATGGACTTACCAGCAATAGCGTTAGTATGTCTTATTTATAATATGTTTTCTAGCTAAGCAGCAGACATCGTTTATGTATTATTTATGTCTAGTCAGTGTTACCGGCGCGCGCCGCTGCCCACGCTGGCCGAACACTTGTTGATTATTAACTCATCCTATGTTAACTGCATGGTTGTTAAAATATCAGTATTCAATTGTCCTTATCTTCCGTCGAATGAAATTGGTTATATAGTATTACTATCGGCTTGAGCGGGACAGCGGCGCGGGTGTACCGGCAAAGTTTCCATGGTGGCAAAACACTATGTCTATTTATACTTTTGTCACTAAGCCTTTCGCCCACATACATTTATCTTGAGGTTGTTATGTTTAATACTATTGTACACAAGTTTTTTGACATCGTGAAATCGTTTACATTTATTTATATCAGATTGTTATATTTTGTTAAGATGAATTTGACTACACGGGCGGCGCGATTGCCGCGTCTCCCGTGTTACTGTGAATCGATGGTTCAGTCCTCTGTTCCATTGACATGCATCTCTATGTTGAGGGTATATTAAATGTTGGTGACAGAGAGGTGCAGGTCAGTGACCCCGGGGGCTGGCCACGGGAGGACTCGCTCGATGTCTGCTGCCCTCGTCGGTGGGGGTTCAGAGCGATTAACCAAATATTTCTTTATTTATACACTTTAACTCTTTAGAATAGGTACTTATTTTGCTTAAGCATAGTTATTATTTTCTGTCATAGAAAATGAATTTTTATAATCATAAAAGATTTAAAAGTATTTATAATGCGCGCTAGTTTATTGTATTGCGACATGATTAGTATTGGGCAACGGGTAGCATGATGTTCCCTTCGTCTAGTCCGTAGTCGACCGTCGTCAAATATTGCACAGTTTGATGGTTCGTCACCTTTACTTGTAGTGATACTTTGCAAGATGGTCATTGTCATAACGCTTTAACTTTCATGTAATCACATCAGATTACAAGTCTTCGCATAATAGAATCTCAAACAGATGTAACTAATGAGCTTTAGATGTTATATGTTCGCACTATTTCAGAATCAGGACAGATTGTACGAACCAGTTTCGGGAACATATCATGACAGAAGGAATATATTTTCTGTAAGGCACGCCGTGTTGTCGCAATGACTGATAACAATCATGTATGAGAATAATAAATTATTATATTTAACATTGCCTTTTATTCGGGTGTGTTAATGAAACATTTGTTAGTTATTGGATAGTTTATTTACTCATATAAACTCCACTGTCGGAATCTGGTACAAAGTCTTAAACTTAAAGTCCCTTTTGTACAGTCGACTATAAAAAGATATTTTGTAGCCGAATGTACTACCAACAGCAACATATTTAACCCTTCGTATCCCTTGTCCCGGATCCGTCCGGGCGCGTTAGAACCTTACATTTAGATTACAAAGTCAATAACATATTTTTACTAGGCATACGAAGGATTAACCTGTCCGAGACCAAAAAATGTTACGTGTGCTACGCCCGTAGCTTTTAGTCCCCGTATGTAGCGAAATGACCCATACATACATAATGATGACTTAAAAAAGGTCTTGCTAAATGGTCAGTTAAATATATTGCAGGGGTTCGTTTCACACAGCTACAAGTTATAATTTGGCATACTTATGTAAGTTCGGTGACAATGTAATATTATGGTACCATCGAGCTGATCTGATGATGGAGTCAAAAAGTGGCCATAGCAATGTTGCTATGGCTCACTGGAACCGTCTCAACGAGTAGTTGATAACTGAAAGAAAAGGCGCAGTCGGCAATAAACGCTTGTACCAAGTCTTCTCATCTGGCAACTGGCAACACCGAGGTGTTTGACCTATGAGAAACTATTTGACCGGTGTTGACGTTTTAAGTTATTTCATTTTTACTAATTTTTTATTTTATTTAGGAACTTATACATATTACATTGTCCCACGAAACTGTAGCAACAGTTTGACTGTGACTTGTAGCTTTGTGAAACGAGATCCTGTTGGTACTCTAGCAGAGACCGGTTAATGGTGGCAGGAATAACTACACCGGAACATGTTACAGCTGACGCAGGCATGTGTCTCTAACTAAACCTTAAGCGTAAGCGTTTAGACAGGAATAACGCACGACGCCTGTGCGTAAAATCGGCATAAGAAAACCTAACCTCACGGGTAAAATTATAAAGTCACGGTTCTTACAATTTTACAGTGATCTGCCCGGCTAGTATGATAGCTTATACCGTCACGTTTTATGTGACGTTTCAGTACATTTTGGCCACATAACGTGACGGTATAAGCTATTATACTAGCCGGGCTGGTACCTATACAGGGTGTGGCATGTAACATAAGCAAATAATTAAACGGTAGATTATGTAATCAAGCTTGCCAGCATTTTTTCCAAGTGGTTACAAATGAAAAAAAAAATATTATGCAGTCAGTTTTCGTGTATTTTATTACTGTTTGAAGTAACCTTAATAAATCTTTATTTTAAACACTAAAATTTCAAATAACGCAAAATTCCAAATACCCCCCTATAAAACAAAAAAACTAAAACTGCGATTACTCCTTGATACTACGTCTGAATTTACATTGAATAACGTGCTGTGATCTCGTTGTGTCAAGATCCATTACTTGGAACGTTCTAATTTTAGATCTACATTTCTCCGAATTGAAAACAAAAACGGTAAAATTATTTGGTTAAAAGCGGTTACTGCAGATGCTCTAAGTTAGCGTCCTTTTAAATATTTTCTCCTGATACAGGCTGCGCATACGCTGCGGTGTAGTCGATATCCTTTCTTCGTTAGTCTAAAACAGTTACTATTACTAGTCAACTTCATTCCACAACCCCCACGAAGTCCACAAGACTCCAGATAAAAAATAAATATTATACTTATTATGTAAGTAAATAATTGTATACGTAATACGTAGTTTAGTACGCGTTTTTACAGATAATAACAATTTTAAATATTTTCAATTATTAGTTAACTAAGGTTACATGTGACTAAAATTTAGGCGGTACGATTACAATGCAAAACATACATATAACATAAAACGAATATAATCATTATCCCAATTGTGTTATTTATGAAAAACCTCAAAAAAAGAAGTGAATGAAAAATTAGAACAAATTAATACATGGACACTATGTGTACACTAGATACTACTTACTTATGAACGATTCACATAAAACGGCTATAGTCGGCATGTACCCCACGGTCAAAGGCATTCGAACCTTGCATACAGAAGCTATACTTCGTACGTAAACGGCCGCCGTATCCGACCGGCTGCTCGCAACCACCGCTGCTCCATTTCCATTCCAATTTGAAATCTCAACTTCTGTATAGAAGTTTCAAATTCCTTTGACACTAGTAAGGTGCGCGCCTGCTCTACCCGTAAGATGTGAATCGTCCATTAAAGTCCTCATTTATGGATACGCGAGGCGTTGCGCAACACGTCTGCCCTGCTAGCACGATACGATGTATGTTAATTTTTTACGGTCCAAACCGCCCGGTTTCCACCGCAAACATGACCACAAATATATATAGGCTACGGTGTCTGCTTACTCGTACCATCAGGCAGGCCGTTTAGATTATTGCCACCGTCGCGGTTTTCATTTATTTTGCTGTGCATTCTACGACGCTACGCGCCACCACGTGTATCCATAAACGAGGTCGAACCGATATCAGTGAGCCGGAAATGCGTATAAAAGTTTAATTTACAATTTTAGGATCGTGTTAATAGGTAATAAAGATAGTATAAGTCACGTACGTAACTAAACGAACCATAAGTACCTTAATAGCCGAGCCACAGTGCTCCGTTGCGTTGCGTCGCGTCATCGCAACGGATTTAATGTGGCAGCATATCATAAAAAATATATAGTCAGAAAACGTCGCAGCGAACGCGACACAACGCAACGCAACGTAGCAGTGTGGCCCGGCTCTTACACACCATAAAACAAATCAATATAGGGTCAAATTTCATGAACCGATGGGGTCACAAATGATCTCTCGCTCTCACTTAGCGAAATGTGCGTTAGTGCGAGCGGGAGCTCCGTCTTGATGTTTTATAACCCCATCGGCACCATAATTTTGACGTAGACATGGCTCATGAATGGTTCATACACAACACGGAATAAGTTATTTATTTATTAAAAACATAAGTTGCCTTGAATATTCCAGCAAGTTATACTGAAGGCCGAAGCGTCTGGTTGGAAAATAGGGTCGTTACGCCGGTTACGTGAACAGCCTCAGTTTGCGACGTATCTAATATTTTTAACCCCGACGCAAAAGAGGGGTAGCTCCCAAACGGATAAACCGATTTTTACAATATTCAAATATACTCGTAGATTGACCAGCCAATCTTGACATAAAAAATAGCCAACCCGCACCAGTAAGTTCTACGTGAATGTTTTCTCGCTGTTTTTCTTTGTCAGTCAGAATATAGTTCAAATGACTCATTAGTAAAAATAGTACATTACGATACAAGTGCAGAGAATAGGAAATTCGCAACGAGTGGTGATAAATAAAAACACGACCGAAGGGAGTGTTTTAAATTGACACGAGTTGCGAATTACCTATTCGCACGTGTATCGTACAACGTTTTACAGTACATATGGCTCTTTAAAGTTTTGACATATGCACGTAATCTGCGCGATCATGCTAGATGAGAGTATAATAGATGTATACATAATAACTTAAACGCCTTTATGATTCTTGGATAACTTCGTATTTATTTATAAATAAGATTACATCTAAATCGGTTGAGGCATTGAGTACTTAGTCGGCTCATAAGTTCTGTCATATACATAGTATCAAATAAAAACAAAAGTTTAAGTTTATTCCGTATAATTTGTACAGCGTTTGAAAGCTTATAAACTAGAGAATCTAAATGTAAAACATTTATTCAAAATGACCGCCATAATTATCTACACAGGCTTGAAGCCTGCGTAGCCAGTCGTCAATGGATTCACGCACCACTTTCATGTCGATATTGGCCACTGCCGTAGCAAGGGATTTTTTCAGCGAGTCTAGATTTGCATGAGGTTTTGAGCACACCTTTTCCTCTAAATACTGCCATATTTTATAGTCTAACGGATTAAGATCTGGGCTAGAGGAGAGCCAATCTTCATGCCGTATAAAGTCGATTTTATTGGAGGCGAGCCAGGCTTGTGTAGACTTTGCCTTATGGGCTGGAGCAGAGTCCTGCTGGAAAACCCAATGCTGGTTTAGAAACATCGTATGGGATAGTGGTTTCACAATATTAGTCAACACCGTGTCTTGGTACACTTTGGCACTAGTTTTTACTCCTTTCTCACAAAAATGCATACTAGTGACGCCCGCATAAGAAACTCCCAACCAAACCATCACAGATGAAGGGTGATGACCTCTTTGAATACGGAGAATGCTATTAGACGCTCCTTTACTATTGCGAGCGTACACTCTATCATTTTGTTTATTACAGTTTTCTTCTATGTCAAAAATTTTCTCGTCCGAAAACAGTATACAACGATGCTTATTTTTAGCGTACTTCTTCAATAAAGCTTTAGATCTTTTAAGCCTTAAAGCTTTAAGCCGATCATTGAGAAGATGGCCAGTTTTTCGTTTATAAGCACGAAGTCTCAGGTCTTGATTAAGCACTCTTTTCACCGTGTTTCTGCTCAGACCCATCTGGAGGGCCATAACTTTTTGTTTCCTAGCGGGATTTCTGGCAATGCGTGCCCTAATTGCTTGTACAACCGCTGGAGTCCTAGCTGTACGCGGACGACCGCTTCTTTTCTTGTCATTTAAACTAGAGACCTCACTGTATCTTTCTATGGTACGATACACAAATCTTAGAGAGAATTTTAAATTTTCAAGTAGCTTAAATATTTTAGTCGGCGAGTGTCCACAACGATATAGTGCAATTATTGCGGTACGGCTATCTTTAAGCGTCCACTCCATGTTAAAGAAAACAGAAAATTGCAAAATTATACTACTCAAATATTTTAAAAAGGTTCGAAATTCAAATGCACAACGGTTTTTGTTTTAGGAGTTCCAAATTTAAATTTTAAAGGCCAGTGACAGAACTTATGAGCCGACTAAGTAGTTTCGGTGTCCTAAAGAAACTCACATTACATACAAACATTACACTCCTTCCTTGAAAATATTACACTCCTTCTTTTGGCAGTCGTGTAATAAAATACAACATGAATGGAGTGTTCGAGCATTTTTTTAAACGCCGAAACGCGATTTGGACATTTGACAGGTACATTAACACAGTGTCAATGCCAACTATCATTACTGTCAACGTCAAAACTGTTTACTGTCAAGCGGTGTTTATTTTTGTTTTGTAGTAGTCGCATTATCGTAATATTTGTTTATAAGTCGATTTGAAAAGTGGAGTTAACAATTTATGAATTTAATTTGTTTACTCAGAACTCTCGTCCACATAGTTTTACAATGAGTGAAGATAAACGGAAACGTAGTCCAAATTGGCTACCTTCAGAGAAAGAGCATTTGTTGAGCTTAGTTGAGTTACATTATAAGGTTTTAGAAAACAAAAAAATAGACGGTGTAACAATGCAAACGAAACTGCGTGAATGGAAGATTATTGCAGACGAGTACAACAGCCAAACGGCTCACTGTACTCGTTCTGCGGAGAATTTAAGAGCTCAGTGGGAGAGTATGAAGAAGGTAGCGAGAAAAGAAGCAGCAAATAGCAGAAAGAACATAGGTCAAGCAGGTATGTCTATTTTAATAAATAAAGAAATATTATAGGACAGTTTTTTTACATTATCCACTCTTACTAGTTCCATAGTAAGCTCAATAAGGCTTGTGTTATGAGTACTAGACGACAATATATTTAAAAGATATAAAACATCCAAGTCGCAGGAACAAACGTATTTGCTCACCACATAATCATATGCCCTTAGTGGGATTTGAACCCGGGACCTCCAGCTTCATAGGCAGTGTCAACCAGCTAGGCTAAACAGGCTGACAAATAAATAGTTATTATAATCCTATAAATACCAATATCAGATATTATGGGTACCAAAAAACTAAATGAAATGTTGATCATTACACTCTAATTTAGTTTTCTCTTGTTGTAGCTGATGAATCTCCAAAAACGACCAAAAAAGATGAGAATTTACAACTTCGGATCCTCTGTTTATTATCCAGCGGCAGTGGCGGGTTATTTAATCCATATGACAGTGATTCATCTGTCCCCGCAATACAAGATCAATCAATCCCTGACATACAAACGGAGGAATATACTCCCATCCCAGAACCAGAGATATTAATAAAGACAGAGAGAATAAGTGATGAAGAATTTGATCAACAAGAATCACTGGCAAAGGTGTGTGAGACTTACATGCCTCAACAGCAACAGGCCCTCAATGTTGATAATGCAGAGATAAAACATACACCATTTCATCGAACTTGGGTCACAAGAAGAAGACAGCTATCCTCCTCTGAACAACTTTATAAGAAAAAGATGGAAGCTATTGACTTGCAAAATAAGCTTGCTCTGGAAGAAGCAGAGAGATTGAGAGCAAGACATGATCTAGATGTTCAAATAAAAAGAGAAATGCTTCGACAAGAAAAAATTAAAACACATCTACTTTTGGTCAGAAGAAGAAAGCTATTAGGATTTAAAAAAAGACAAAATCACTTATTATCACTTCACAATCAAAATGGGAATGAAGCTCTGTAAATTCTATGCAAATAAATGAAATTGTTGCCCGCGACCTCGTGCGCGTCTTCGCTTGTATTGGTCGCAGCGTGATGATATAGCCTAAAGCCTTCCTCGATAAATGGACTATCTAACTCAAAAGATTTTCTTCAATTCGAACCAGTAGTTCAAACAAACAAACTCTTCAGCTTTATTATATTATTATTATTATAATGGTACCTATTTCGGGTCAACCCTAGGTTGAGTGGATGGGACGGTCACTAAGGACGTAGGCAAAATGTCAAATGAGAAAATGAAACAAGTAAAACACAAAATTTTGGATGAGTGTTTTGAGTGGCGCGAAATACTACACTCGACTATGACCAAGAACCAGGGCTGGTGCTGATGGTGTGGGGTGCTAACAATATACAACACATATTAGATAGTAAGGATCATATTACAAACCTCGATGCTGGAAGTGAAGATAAAAACTCATTATAATTAATTTAACAAGGAAGCCCATAACATTGTCAAAGAAAGGAGGTTCCTGTTAAAGACCATTGAAATCAGAAGAGGAAAGAGATGTTTAGACACCTATGACACGACGAATATACAGGCTGTTTTTATAGATTTCCGTTTCTTCAGGCATATAGCCGTGTATAATCATAGAAACAATGTGGCATATTTAGTTTATTTCACTAGAAAAGTTTCGTGTAAGGTGTAAAATTAATTGATTTATTTATTTATTGTATGGCATTTTACTTTAATACAATCAATGAGAATGAGATCTTAAGACGGGCACTGAACCTTTGTTCGTGTAGGTGGCCACTTGGGAAATTAGAACTTTATGCCATTACAGGATTTAAAAAATGTCTTATTGTTAAGGATTTTTTAAGAGTGCTAATTAACGAAAATGAATTCTTGAATACCTTCGAAATGGTATGAATTGAGATACAGTGTCTAAGAGAATATTGCTTTATTTCATCTCAGTAATGTGCCCTCGCAACTAACAACAACAACAAAATTTAAAATGATTAAGATTTGCTGCAAAAATTTCATGAATTGTCTGTGATTTTAATTATTAAACATAAATTAAATAAATCAATTTTGCTACAATTTTAAAATGTTATAGGTACAATAACAATAATTTACCACCTACATCATCATTCATTTTTTATGCCCAACTCGCGTTTCGCTTGCTTGCTGCTGCAAGCGAAATAGAGGACGCCAACGAACGAGATGGGAAGACGACTTAAAACTCACAGCTGCCCGGCTAGCACAACTTGGCGCGCGAGATAGACAATCCGTCTCTTTCTGTGTGTACCAATTAGAAAGAGGCGGATAGTCTATCTCGCGCGTGAGATAGCTCGCGCGCCAAGTTATGCTAGCCGTCCTGGGAACAACTGGAGACGAGTAGCGCGCGACAGAGCGCAGTGGAAGACGTTGGAGGAGGCCTATGCCAAGAGGCACTCTGAACTACGAGACATCCTATAGACCTTGTAGTCCAGAATAAAAAAGGCTTATTATTATTATTAACTCGCGCTTGACGGATTTCTATTCATTCGGAATTGTAAAACAAGAATAATATGTATAAATGTAATGATTAATGGCAGTATAGTAGTATTGATTAAGGAGTATAAAACAGCGCGTATCTCTATGGTTTTGGGTATAATGGACATGATTATACTGTTAGTTGATTAAGTAAATTGTCATCTACCTATCTACTTCCATACAATTAGTGATAAATTGTATATGTGTATATAACATATTAAACACTGATTACCTAGTCAGTAGGTATGTAGTAAGTAAGTATGGTTTCTCTAGTTGTTGAGCTGGGTTACAGCATTTAAATAAACTAATATAATAAATGACTGACAGCAGTATTAAAACAAAAAAGTTTTTATGCAAATTTTATAATGCAAGTCCATAGACCATATACCATAGACAAGTCATTATATGACTTGTGGGAGAATCAAAATGGATTTCTTTACATTATTAATTTATTATACAACTGCTATTTTTTTAATTTTTAAAAGAGGCAAATGTCAATGCCCGTTTTCTACCACCATATCAATTATTTATTGAAATCAAATTATTTTGGTGTTGTAGTAAAAGCTACTTTTGATACTGACTGTATCTAATAGGCTAAAGTGTACTACTATAATAATTTTCACATGCATTTTGAATCCTATAATCTACAAGGTTTGATAATTATGTATAAAGCTTAAGTATAAAAATATAATTACATGCTAATCATAGTCCTAGTCATGCATGACGTATGACATTAATATAGTACCGCATTTACATTCAGATCACTATAACGATTAAAACGTATTTCACTGGCAGCAAAGTGGGTAGGGAGCAGTACCGAAACTTGTACTTAATGTGTACTTGCGCAGCTAACTACAAATAAGTTACTGACTTTACATTAAGTTACCATTCAGTCCGGCAGCAGGCAGGTTGTAACCTTTTTATTTGCCGTATCCGTTAAAAGGGTGAGTGTTATGGGTCTGCTACATCATACATGGTTGCCAACACACCCTTTCCACGAAGGCTACCCTGAGGTTTACAACCGTGGAGCCGGCTACACGGTGCTTTACTTCGAAATTTCGTAGCGTATGTGTAGCAGGCCCATTAGACACCAGCAGCGTTAAACTAGAATTTCCAGAGTAAATCCCCCACCTTATTAGGTCTCTTAGTGTCAAATTGAGAGCTGAAATGAACCCTTGAACTACACTCATGCTAATAGAGGCCCTGGCTGTCGAAATATTATCACTAAAAATCGGAATAGGTACTGAAATTCACTGGTAATTCCGACGTACCTAAACTTATTGTGTTACCAAATTAAAGCGACGTTGAAATGCATTTATAAAAGCCTTCGCCTCTTAGCCTCTAAAATACTTACATTATAATAATACGCGCATTTAAAAACCTAAGTCTCCATTATAGTTCTTATGTATTGCTGGTTATACGCATACAATCGATCGAATCGATTACAGTACAGTAATCTTTAAATAATAAACGCCCCAATGTTTCAATGGGTGTATTTCTGTGAGCCGATACACATTTGAAGATTGGTTTTACTCTAGCGCACTCTAAATCTCTGTACCTCTAGTATAGTCTCAATTTGTATGGCAACGCGAACAGCGCCTCTGGCGGCCTTTGACGGTAACTATTTGTTACCATACAAATTGCGACTAAACGCAAACGCGTTCGTTTGTGTTTATGTTTCGATAAAAAGTATACTAGAGGTACAGTACTTTAAGTATGACACTGACATCTGCTCGTATTTCATTGGATATTCTACTTTAAGACCAATGTAATAGAGTTTCTATTACATAGACACTGTCTGAAAATCGTATGTTTGGAATAGAAACTCTATTACATAACCGTTAAAGTAGACTTTCTAATGGAATAAGAGTATATGTCAGTGGTAAACTCAAAGTAATAGCGTACTGTACTTACTGGTTATATACATGGTTCACAACACGTTCTTTCCGCAAAGGTGACCTTGGTGGACCAAGGTCACCTTTGCTGTATTTTATATATTTACATAAATATGCTAATCCCTTGCATTGAATATAAATAACTAGAAACTTTTACAATGATGGGCTATTTCAATAGCATTGCAACTGTACAATTCCAAACAGTCATCGGAATATTTACTTTTCATAACACTATAAAGGTAAATTCTGGTCAGTCGTTTACAAAAATGAAATTAACTTACTAGTTATTATTAGCAAAATGTTTGTGTATGTATCTACCTAGGACCATTGTGCTCCCACACTGGCTGTTATAAATGCTATAGGTATAACATAGTGTAACAAGATAAGGCTATGTATGTAACACTATTATGTTGCAGATAGTTGCTGTTATATAACATTTACAGCCAGTGTGTGAGCACCATAAGTCGCCAATGTTCGGCGAAAAGAAATCACATTACCTACAATGAAGAATATTATTTTTCTCAAACATGCAATGAAATATTGATGTTATGTTCCTTATAATAGGCTGCGAAGTATGACGTTTCAGGTGCGGCTAGGACAAGTGGTCGTTAATGGAATTTCATACAAATCTTGCAGGCCTAGGCCGGCAAGGTCCACTTTTTTAATTTCCATTTCACATAAATTTGTGGCACAGGCATCATGACATTCTGCCACTATGCGTATTAAAAATAAAACTTTGATATTTTTGTTGTTTATTTCATTGCATGTTTGAGAAAAGCAGTATACATACCTCGGCGGGAAATATGGGGTTGCCCGCCTTAGACCTATCCGGCCTCGCTACGCTCGGCCGTCTATATGTCTTCGGCCGGCAACCCCTTTCGTCCCGGCCTCTGTAGTAATGTACTATTATACATACATTTTCATACACTGTGTGGTACGTGTCTTTTCTGAAGTTCATTCTTGTTAGAATTATGTGTTCGATGAATCATCATCGGACTCATAATTGTGACAACAATTTCTTATAAAAAGTCGCCAATTATATCTACTGTACTGTCGAATTTAATTTCTTTCAATGTATTTATGAAATGTACAAATAAAACTAACGGTCTACACTTAGAAGACTACAGGTGGTATATTAATGCACGAGACTAATGCGAGGGCGATAAAGCCGATCTTTTATCAATGTTATCACCACCGGTTTAAGAGTGCGCAGTACGCTCAGTTCTCCATACAAACGTATTTATGCTCTCATTTTAAAACGCCATGCTAGAATAACATGAAACTTTGTATACACAATGGGATCCGGCATATCTAGGACGGAACAAAGTTTTTGTTGCTTGAAATTATAATGGAGAAAAAATACAGCGATTATTAAGGTTTTCATACAAGCCTTAAAAAACTCAAAAAACCGCTGTATATTTTTTCTTTTACAATTTCTAGCAACAGAAACTAATTTCCGACCTAGATATGCCGGATCCCATTGTGTATACAAATTTTCATGTTATTCTAGCATGGCGTTTTAAAATGAGAGTGTAAATACGTTTGTATGGAGAACCGAGCCAGACCGAGCGTACTGCGCCCTCTTAAGGTCGGATCACATCCATCTATACATTCGTAATCCCTCTGCCACCCGCCACCGCTACGCTAACCGGATGCATGTTTTACGAGCCTTACCAACAATTTTACGTCTGCATTTCGGCAGGAAGTGCAATATTAAACGTATTTATTTATTTCCAACTTAACAAAATTGAATTTAAATGTAGTGTAATTAAATTAATGAAAGTATATAACAGAACTGTATAAATGGTTATATCATTTGACAATACTTCTTACGTGAATTTTCATACGTAATTTGGCGTATAACGAATGCCTATACTAAGCGAATGCCTATACCTAGTAACGATTTAATATTCCGTAAGTATTGCTATTTTTCATTTTAATAAAATAACAAACATTATTATACGTTTAGTAATGTGTTGCAGATATTAAACATTGTATAGGTAAAAAACTTAAGAAAAGGACCTGTTATATGTAGTTCAGACGTATTTGAATAGACATTTGTTTTGTTTGTGTTACACATTTTAAATATGTAATGTCTATTCGAAAACGTCACGAAAGAAGAAGAGGTTTAATACCTAATTTGCATTGCCTCGTCACTAGCCTAGGTTACCACCACGTATATAAAAAAATAAGCTGTTGTGTTTATATCTATGTTATGTCTGTTTACTCTGGTACATTTTTAATGAAAACTTTGCAAACTGCTCTATGTTCTAAGAATATCTGATTATTATTAAAAAAATTGTTTCTAAATCCAATTACAATATTATTTTATTTGTCTGGTATTCTTTGCTGTGAGTTCTTGATTAGAATCCGTGTCGTGTCAGTACAAAACACATTTTTAATTCAAATATGTAGTACGAGTAAAACAGACACTTATTTCAAAAAAACATAATGTAACGTAGACGATTACATCATCAATAGGGATGTTTGGCAGTGATAGCGTCCTGCACCGTTAATCTATCGCAAATATATGTTTTTTTACCGTAGCATTGTACATGTACTGTGATACTGTAATTTTATATTAAATTATACACACATCGTATTGTTTTAAAAAAAATATATCACGCCGAATTGTTTACGCCGGTTCTTCTCATGGCGGAGGTTTTTTTTCCCGAACCGGTGGTAGTTTAACTGACACTAAATAAGTTTGACTTTGAGTACAACCTAGCAGTGACCAGGCAGGCGTCTACAGAGCTGGATTGCCATATCACTAAACTACAATGACCCTTGAAGAAGTTAGCCAAACTGACTTAATTCGTCTTCGGTAACCGTAACGATGATGTTAATCTTTTGAACGCCCAAGGCGAAGGAAACGCCGCGCCATTGACGGCACGGGGTTCGAATAAAGTTGGGTTAAGAAATAATGCCAACATGAAAATGGGCTATTTCTCAACAGGTTTTTATCAAAAAATGTTTGTCGGGCAGTGCCGTCATTGGCGTCGTGGTCGCGATTTCCCGTTGTCGTCTATGGCCGACTGTGGCGGTCAAAAGGCGACTATGTTCAACCAATCCCTCGGCTCACCTCACAGCGCGACGAGATCGGCGATGTCCTGCGGCGGCGGCACGCGGCTGGGGCGGAAGTAGCGGCACAGCTGGTCGTAGAGGCGCGTGCGCTGGTGGCGCGCGTCCCCCGCCTCGCCGGCGCCCGCGTCCTCGTCCTCGCCCACGTCCCACGTGTCGGGCGCCGCGCACGACACGTCCTCGTACGGGGTTGGCGGCTCGGGGATTGTGTCGTCGGCGCCCAGCACCTGTGCAACACAATAATTAATTATTTATTTATAGGAGAACCAACAGCAAATAAAACTAAGTAACAACATTATTAGTTACAGCAGAGCCAATCCCTAGTCTAATTTTTTTGATACATATAAGATAACAAATACAAAGACAAAATTACTGAGCTAAGCCGTGGCCGGACAGGCCGACGGACATGACGAAATTATAATGGTTCCTCGTTTACTACAGAACCCAACCAAGAATTTTATAGCTATCTTATAGCACTTTGAGATGCAACTTCGTCGCGAGTGCACTCATCCTGAGAAAGAACTCCCGAAGAGTTCGAAACATGTCGCACACAACATGCATAACAACGTACCGCGTGCAGCGCGTGCGCGAGCTCCGGCGGCGTGGAGTGTCGCGCGCGGCGCCGCGCCAGCGTGCGCGCGCGCCGCGGGGTCAGTGACACCGCGCCCGGCTCCGTGCTCGCGCCCGCGAACAGCACTGTGGCTAGCGCGTGGAACCGCTCCACCTAAAATGACATAATAGCTAATCTAATGCATCTGTTACATAATGTGAGCCATGAAAACACAAGTGTGGTTTTATGAAGCGAGCCGGAGGAGAGTTCTATACTAAAAACACACGATATTATGTATATTGAAAAGCTGGTCTTTCCGTAAGCCATAACGTTGAGTTAGTTTGCAAGCATGTACTCCTGTCCCACGCCGCCAATAGGTGGTCGTGGTCTGAGCCCGAGAGGCACATACGGCTTTTTGGTTTGGGACCGCAGTTCAGTTTATAAGTAGTTTGAGGGCCTACGCATGCTGGCATGGATTACACGGAGCGGGCGCACGCCTATCGAAAAATAGTATGAGCGGCGCTAACTGACCCGCGGCGGGTTGCATAGAACGAGTACCCGCAGGCGTGCCGCAGGCCCGCTCCGTGCACACTAGCTAGCGTAGGCCCTTATAAGTACAAGGACCTACTTTATGATAATCTTTTAGTGAGCGCAACGCCAAATGGTACTATGTTTTTATTTAACTATTTGCAAAAAATCGTATAGTTTTTGAACACATTAAAGAGGATTTACTATATGGGTGTAAATAAATATAATAACGCCCGCAAATATACTCTGAAATAAAATATGAAACTTCCCAAATATTTTAGTACATTTTAACGAACACTTTCTATTACCGCAAGCTGGAGAGCTGAAGCCTATTTAGTTTCATTTCGACGGCCCAAGTCTGTTCGATGAGACCCCCTATTACACGCGGATCTTAAGGCAGTCAAATTTTGTACTCGATACTTCTCACCAGTCAGCACTCTGAATCAAGTTTTTCACACATCTGCATCTATTTAAACACCTCCGAAGTCTCGCCTTAGTTGACCTTACTTGGGCTTAACGTTTCTTAACACCATAGTAAACTCTTACCTCCTTAGGATCATTATGGTCCAACACATCATGGAGCTCCGTCCTCAGATACTTGAGCGCCATACAATCCCTTCCCGGCGTCGCCGCCAGTTCTCTGAAGCAAGCCTCTCTCAGCGCCAGCCGGGCTTCTCTAGAGACTTTCTCTATGGAAGCTCGCTTTAACTGGAGCGCCCAGAGATCGTCGAGACGAAGGCGAAGGCTATTCTGGTTGCCAGGATTGCCGCCGAATAAGTAGTGCATCTGGAGAAATTTGGGCATTGTAAAACTAAAGTATAGATCGCCGACTGTCGTCAGTATGCCTGGACCACATCCTCACATAATTCGGCCACCTCTCACGGATATCCTGGAGAGCATAATCATGACGGGAAAAGTTGAGGGCCAGAGGTTCCGGGGCAGACCGCCCGATAGAAGGAGCACCCAAATCACTGCACCCCTGCAACTACAACTGCACGAGGTCATGCATAAGTCAGGTGATAGGAGCTTATGGAAAAGTCTGGTCAGCAATAATAGGACATGATGTCGCGATTCTCAGCATTGAGGGAACGACCGATGATGATGATGGAAACTAAAGTAGGGTATTTGGAGACGCCCAACTTTATTGTACATTTAAGTTGTACTTTTTGAAATTCGAGAGATCTTGTTGTTCTAGTTTCGTATGACCGACGATACGCCATGAAAAGGTAGTACAGAGAGAGTTGCAGTCGTTTCATAGACGTAAATGATACAGAAAACTATACAGAAAACTGACTCGCTCAAGTATTTGGGGGTTGTTGTAAATGAAAACCTTAATTTTAAAAAGCATATTCTTCTGTCAGCAGCTAGAATTCGAAAGCTAGTTTATATCATGAAGCTACTACGAGAAGTTACTAACGGCCAACTTCTGAGAACTTTTTATTTTGCTCTATGCCAGTCTATACTAAACTATTGTATTCTTGCCTGGGGAGGCATTGCAAAGACTACTCTTTTCATAGTGGAGAGAGCCCAGAGAGCAGTTATAAAGGTTTTCTTGCGTAAACCTCGCCGGTACTCCACAGCAGACTTGTTTACTGAGGCACAGGTCCTAAGCGTGCGAAGATTGTTCTTGCTACGGGCTGCCATGAACATACAAAAGACCACATTGAATCTTCCATCATATTAGGATATGATAAAGAAGAGGGTTTTTAAAGTGCATACTCCTTTGTTTAAATCTAAATTTGAAATACGTTTCCACATGTTTCTTTTACCGTACATATATTATAACTCTCTGACAAAAATAGTTGATCTGAAAGGTTGCACTGTCCTAGAGGCAAAAAAGAAAATCCAAGCCTATGAGCAATCCTGGAACTATGAGCAATCGGAATCACTACTTAGTATAATATCATAACAGCACATGCACACACACACACACACACAGATACCTACACATACAACTACACAAACATCATGGCCACTATTTCATGCACACTCACCTATTGCAAGCACCGTCAGATAATCATTAAGGCGCAGGGTAGAGCAAGCCATTCTCCATACAAAGGTTGTGCAAGTTTTTTGCATTAGTTTTGGCACTACAGCATTTAATTTTATTTTTTTACATATTGGATATACGCAGAACTTGATGTTGAAATTTTGTATTATTTCAAAAAAAAATACAAAAAATAATTAAAATTAAAAAAGAAAAACATCAAGACATAGCCAACAAATAATTTTTAAGAAAAAAAAACCGACTTCAATGGGGGAGTCCGGTGAAAGATTATTAATCTTAGATGGTGCACTCTTAGATTCCATACAATAAAATACAAAAATGGCTATAAGTATGTTTATAATGGTAGAAGACTAAGTACCCTCAATTCCTCATGAAATCATGGAAAAACCTTGCTTGCTTGACAAACAAAACGAAGAGAACAAATCGCCAAACGTGAACTACGCGTCTTTGAAGAGTTCCGTTCTGATCATCATCAGCAGTTCCACTTCATCAAATGTCACTTTTATGAATGAAAATGCTTGATTAGTTCATGAAAATACTAAAATCACTATTTGTGTGCCTTTCACATTTGAGGAGTTTCCTCGATTCCTAATGGATCCCATCATCAGAACTCGAGCATGACAAAAATCAATCGTGAAAATAGAACTTGCTTAACAAACACAGCTAGAAGGACAAATCGCCAAAAGTGAACTTTTCGTCGTTGAAGAGTTCTGTTCTGATCATCATCAGCAGTTCCACTTCATCAAATGTCACATTTTTGTATGATAATGCTCGATTTGTTGATAAAAACACAAAAATCACTATATGTTTGCCTTTAAGATTTGAGGAGTTCCCTCAATTCCTCATGGATCCCATCATCAGAACTCGAGCATGACAAAAATTAATCGTGAAAATAGAACTTGCTTAACAAACACAGCTAGGAGGACAAATCGCCAAACGTGAACTTTTCGTCGTTGAAGAGTTCTGTTCTGATCATCATCAGCAGTTCCACTTCATCCAATGTCACATTTTTGGATGCAAATGCTTGACTTGTTGATAAAAACACAAAAATCACTATATGTTTGCCTTAAAGATTTGAGGAGTTCCTTCAATTCCTCATGGATCCCATCATCAGAACTGCCTTTTGACAAAAACGGGACCAACTTGGATATACAGAGTGGCCCATTCAAATCGGTCAGTATGGGAAAGTGTAAAACTATAAGACATACGAAGATTTGTTCTTAGGAACCATGTCACCGATTTTACAAGTAGAGAGGTACAAACAACCATAGAGACAATTTTACATGCCTGAACTTGTTGAATATTGTAACGGTGGTCACTTTGAACACCTACTATGATAAATTAAAGTATGTGAAAAAAATGCATTTTATTCATTTTAGACATTATGTTTCTTAGAGACATTTACTGCTTAAGACCTACACAAACGATATCTGAATAGAAATAGTGTAAGTTTATTTTTTCAAAACAACCGGGTTCGATTCCCTAGCTGGGTACAGTGTTTTTTTTCAAATGTATGAATGCAGTTTTTCTTTTTATCAAAATCGGTGACATGGTTCCTAAGAACAAATCTTCGTATGTCTTATAGTTTCAGACTTTCCCATACTGACCGATTTGAATGGGCCACCTAGTATATACATACAATCAAAAAAAGAATTTTTCAAATCGGTTAAGAAATAACGGAGTTACGGAGTAACAAACATTAAAAAAAAAAATACAACCGAATTGATAACCTTCTCTTTTGAAATCTTGAAGTCGGTTAAAAAATAAGCATATGGACCAAAAATAGTAACTGGAGTGCAAACACAAACGAAGAAAAACTTGCACAAAGTTTGTATGGAAAAAGCTCACCCCTTGAGAAATCAGAAATAGAAATATTTATTGTGTAAACTGTGTAGGTACAAGAAGTATAACCAGGTAATTTTTTGATGAGTATCAACAGTTTTACCCTTTCCGGGCATACAATTTATATAATCTTAAACTAAGTTTTAATATTTTATCCTAGACTAAATTTTAATGTACATTTAGACTTTATCTATTAAAAAGTTTTTTAGGCTTCTTTTGAAAGTAATTCCTTCGAGGCATTTAATTTCGTTAGGCAAATGATTAAAGATATTAATCGCAGATATGAATGTGCTATTTTATATATTAGAGTGCTAACTTTTGGCAGTACCATATTATATTTATATTGCGATCTGACATTATCTTTGCATGAACGCTTTGTGAAATGTTCAGGGTGATTCTGAACAAATAGACTTAGTTCTAATATATAAATACCAGTAAGTGTCAAAAAGCGCTTTTCCCTAAACACGTCACGTAGCGATTCATCTGTGTACATTCTAAAAACAGTTCTTAAACATCTTTTCTGCAATAGGAATGTTTTTTCAACATCAACAGAATTTCCCCAAAAAATTACTCCGTACGTAAGTAGTGGGTAGACTGTTCCATAATATGCACTGATTACTATTCTTTCGGTACAAGTTTCCGACAATATCGATAAAGCATAACACCTACTAGATATCTTTTTATTTATCTCATTTATATGTGCCTTCCAATTTAAATGCGTATATATTTCAACGCCGAGAAAACGAACATGGCTTACGTCATCTATTGACGTATTCGCATTTGACACTACGATAGATTCAGACACAGTTTTATAATTTCTAAATTGTATAAGTTTAGTTTTATCTAAGTTGACATGGAGGTTAAGGCTATTTAGCCATTTTATAACTGTTGTTAGGACACAGTTTATATGGTCTTTCATGCTTTCATATGTACTTTCATTTGAGAATAAAAGAGTGACATCATCTGCATATAAAGTACACGGTACATCGACTATGTTTGGAAGTTCATTTAGGTAGATTAAAAATAGAAGAGGGCCGAGAATACTACCTTGGGGAACTCCAAATTGAACTTTCTCAAATGACGACTGTACCTGTGCAACTGTTTTAGTCTGAGCATAACTAACAATTTCTACAGCTTGCTCCCTATTGTACAAATAAGTGTAAAATAGTTGAAGAGCATTTCCTCTTATTCCTATATGTTCAAGCTGTTTTAGAATAATGTCAAAGCTTACGCAGTCAAAAGCATTTGACATATCGATCAAGAGAGAGGCACAAAGGTTTTTTCTGTTTACACTCCCCCATACAAGCGTTAACGTTTCGAATATGGCTGTTGTTGTAGATTTCGCCTTTTGAAAGCCAAATTGGCATGAGTTCAGAATATTATTTTGGTTTTTTATTTAAAAAAATTGAAATGCTAGGTAATAAGGCTATGGGTCTATAGTTGCTCATATTGGTTTTGTTTCCTTTTTATAAAGTGGTGTTATTATTGCTTTTTTAAGGTCATCGGGGAATATTCCAGTTTCAAGCGTAAGATTTATAATGTGCATAAGAGGGTCTGCAATATAGTCCACACATGATTTGACTACTTGAATTGGTATGTTGTCGTGACCTGAGGATTTTTTTTAAAGAGTTTATTTTCATTACAATCAACCGGAGCTAGGAAAATACAATTTGGGATACAATTTAATTTATATTTATATTCTTTAGGATCAAACATATTTGATATATTTTGGGATGTGTAATGTTTATTAAATGCTTGTGCAATGTCCTCAGGGTTTTCAAGCTTTTTTCCATCTTTGTCTATTTCAGTTAAAGTATTTGGTATTGTATTCGTGGAGCATGTATTCAATTTTATTAAGCCCCAGGTAGCTTTTTGCTTATTCGTACTATTTGAAATGTATCTATCGTTCGATATTATCTTTGATTTACAAATGGCATTTTTTAATATTTTGCAGTATTTTTTGTACTTCATCAGAGTGAGCCTATTATTTTTTGTTTTTTGATTGGTAATGTGTAACTTACGTTTGTTTTTACTGGATTTTAAAATACCTTTCGATCTCCAGTTTGGTCTTTTCATATATGTGACATTGGTTTTTTCTAGTGGGATGCAGAGATTAAAAACTAGTGAAAAAAGATCGGCAAACGATCTATAGGCTGTGTTTGGATCTGATTCCCTATAAACATCTTTGAAGTTAATTTGAGCTATATACTTTTTGAAGATGTCAAGATGATGATCAATCTTACTTCTTTCAACAAACCAGTATTTTTGATTATAACTATAATTTGTTGGTAATTCAATAAGTTGACCAGTATGATCCGACATTCCCAAATTCATTACTTTGGATGTATATTTATGGGAGTTGATCAGTAGATTATCAATGCATGTTTCTGAAGTAGGAGTTATTCTTGTAGGCTCATTTATTGTATGTCTAAGGTTGAATTTGGCTAGTGTTGATAGAAATGTGTTTGTGGCTTTATCTGCATTTAAGATATTTACATTAAAATCTCCAGCAATATTCTTCGCCTTAATAGTTTATTGTTATTAGTTTCATTCTAAGCCGCATGGACTGTTACTACTCTGTATTTGTTTTGGTTTCCATGGGACAGGCATAGCCTAGTGTGGAACCATTGCTCCTCTATTTCTGAATGTCTGTATATGTTAATAAAATATTTCATTTCATTTCAAATATCAAAGGTGTCTGCGAACTTTCGCCCTGTAGACTCTTCTTCTTCGGTCTTTGAGAGTCTTTGGATAAAGTGTAGCACATTATCCAGAGACTCTCAAACTCCCACTAAGTTGGCTGTGTCACATATGCCTGTGCGATTGCATGGGAAAGCAATTTGCGAACAAAGTTTTTGCGGGATAGATGCCGTTTCTCGGCGGGTCACTTATCCTAAACGGATTTTATATGGATTAGACATCTATCCCCTATATGGGAAAGGCATCCCAAAATGGCACTAGGTCTGAAACTAGCGCTATAGGTAAAACACTTAAGTAAAGCCCCTCTTGCATGTAGTAGACTGGTCAATAAAATACCCGCCGAAAAATGCCTACGGAATGAATATACAAAGCCGGCCGATAACTCGCCGCGAGTGAGACCGGACCTCTAAATACGCCTAGTTATTACGGATCTCGGAGTCAACTTAAACTAGTTGTGTTAGTGCTAAGGCAAGTAGAGACGATATGTGAATTAATTAGAACTTAAGTCTATCTAAGTGGAACAGAGTCGCACAAGAAAGGCTAGAATGGAAAAGGTTGGAGGAGGCCTTTGCCGATCGGCAAACAGATCTACAGAAAATAAACAAACAGCAAATACTAGAATAAGTTTTAAAAGTTTACATTTTAATATATTAGGATATTGTTACTAGGTTAAAAAATAAGATCTGAATAAAAGGCTATATTATTATTATTATTATTATAAGTCTATCTCTACTACCAGGGGTCGCGGTCGGGCAACCTTGGTCGAAAAGTTTTTAATGTGTTTGTACAGTCTCAATACTGTACATTTTCCCGTTTACGTTTGACCTGCTTTAGGCCGCGCTATGATACTCGTATGACATTATGAAAAAATATATATCAGTGCTTACTGAACTCGCATACGATAAACATCAATTGAAGGAACGGCCAATGAACTTTACCTTTGAACAATAAAACAGTTTCATACCTACGAGTATAACTTAACTTCTCCGATCTCTCATAGCATCCAAGTGTATGGGCTATCTGGCTAATACAGTGTTATTTTTTAAACATGTGTTTCTTTTAAGTCATCTAAAGTCCGCGAGTTACTTTACTCGGTTCCCGTAGTATAATTGTTACCTCCTGTATGTGGCTTTTAAGCGGGGTTTCCACTGCGAGCGGAGCGAACTCCATAATGACTTCGTTTAGCACGCAACAGTAACCCTAAGGCGAGTACTCACCTTCCGCACGGGGTCGTACACCAGCTGGTGCGCGAAGCGCGGCCGCGGCTCGTGCGGCGCCACGCTGTCGTTGCGGTACACGCACGCCCACGACAGCCGCCGCAGCGAGAACACCCACAGCGTGTTGTATACGCGCTTGTCTTTCTCTTTACTCATGCCCTGTAACAAACTTTAAAATTCAGTGGGACGGGACGCCGAACATATAGAAATAGAAGTATGGTGGTGGCATCTCTAATTTTGGGACCTGCAACCGGCATCTTCCAGTTCCGTTTACCACTGATCAAAAGCGCATCTCGTTATTGGCCAAGTGAAGTGCATCAGTGTTAAAGTTGCAGGTGCCAAGTAATTGTCCCACCCGGTACGTCCCATGTCGCACAGCGCGTCTAGCACAACTGGCCGCGACTTCACTTCTCGCGCGAGAGTCATCACCCGTCTCTCTAATGGAAAGGGACAGATATTATAAGTCGCGCGAGAAAGACTCGTGGGGCACAGATGTGCTAGACGTGCAGGTCAGCACTCACCGACAGCACGAACAGCTCGTCGGTGTCGGGGTCGAGCGTGGCGCGCTGCGTGAAGCCCGCGGCGGGCGGCGGGCAGGCGGCCGCGCCGGCGCACAGCGCGCCGCACGTGCCCGTGCCCACGTCCCACCACCACAGATCCAGTAGGTGTTCTTTGTTGCGCTGGCCGGCGAAAATGTACAGCTTCCGCTGCACCTGTTCCGACAAATTTACTTTTCTCAGAATGGCCGTAAAAGTGGACGTTACTCGCTACATATTGAAAGACGAAGTGTAGTGTGATACGTTGGCTACGTATGGTAGCAAGGTGAGAGGGAGTTCGCAAGGAAACACACTATTCGGGGTACATAGTATACTCGTCCGTAACACCTCTGTACAATTGAGTTCCATTCCATTCTTAGCATTACAATTTATATTATTAAATTACGTGCTCTGAGAGGAATTCCCTTATCCAGTTAGCTCACACTCTATCGGTCATTAATCTAATAATTGCTGATTATATTCATACGTGCAGATATGAGTGTTTGCCTAACACACCTCCCCTGAAAAGGTAAGGGGTGGTCACCTGAAAAGAATATTCACACTAATCGGAGTACAACTTAGTTCTATTCTTATGCACTAAATAATCTTTCCCGTTCTTAACTACCTTTAAATTAGGACCTATAATATCCTTAATCTTATATGGACCTAAATACAAATCATTAAGCTTATTATAGTTTTCATTCTGAATTAATACTAATTCTCCTACCTTAAAATTAACAGTATTAGACTTACAATCATAGTTTAATTTCCTTTTAATCTTACTTTTAATCAGGTTATTTCTGGCATCTGAATGTGCTTTTTGTAGTCTAAATTCTAATGGGTAATTATCGTAAATATACAATGGTTCTACTCTATGTACAAGATTAGACGGTACATTACATAGTTTTCCAAAGACCAATTCGACGACGACGACGATTCTATCACAGTAGAGTTTATGGTCAGTCATAAATTAAATAAATTCAAGCATTGCAGGCTCGCCCGCACGACTACAATGTTACACATAAATAGCTCAAAGCCTTTCACAAAATAGTAAACTTGCCATTAGCTATGAAATTTACTATTGATTGACCGTGGCCGCAGGCCGCTCCAGTGTGTAACACGCTTTATTTGTCGAGTTCCAAACTTTTTAAAAAGAACAAAGAGACAAAAGACAAAAGATGGCACAGGTCGTATACAGCCAATTCAAGTCGTATAATTTGCTGTTTCCGGTGGAAAAATACTCGTCCGATTCTGTTTAAAAAATAAACGGTGGAAGAGCATAAATATTATGACGTTTTAAGGTTATGTTACTTATGCTACTCATTTTCATCCTCCCCGAGATATACCTTCCTGTCACTAGGGCCCGCGGTGGATTCAGTAGTCGCCGGCACGTTGACGGCTTGCAGGGCTTTGCGCGTTCCTGAGTACCAACCGGAAATGACCTCTAGTATGTTGTCGGTGAAGTATTGATGATTTTTGTCACTTTCTTTTTGTAACTCTGTGTCGTTCTGTTGACACTCTTGCCACAGAGCTTCCAACTTTTCCAATCGGTCGGTTGCATATTTTAGAGTCTTCCTGCTCGCAGAGTCCTTTTTAAAATTGGCTTGTATTTTTCTGATCTCCTCCAAAATCTCAGCTAGGCGGGCGATCAATTCGGATGTCATTTTGATGATAGATGCAAGGTGTAAAATATGGAAGATCTTACTTGAAATGCGGCTACTTATTCGTCTGCTCGCTGCAAGAAGCTGGCTGCTCTGTTGCTGGTGCTAGCTGCTGGGTGCTATTATGCTGATGCAGGATGCTGTATGCACTCGCGATTTAATGTCATTTGTCAATGTCACTGGTTAAGATCACAGACCTCGGGCACTATTGTTCCGCGGCGACGGCGTTAAAATCGAACCGAAGGTCCTCATATCGAAGGACCAAAAAACAATGTATACGGATGCATTGCTTTGTCAGTGAGGACGAGTCCCGAGGAATAAAAAGACCGCGTTATGGAGAGGTGCTTTATTCTTACCGGTCAATCGTACACTGATTTATTGCTAAGCTTATGATTAATTATTTATTTATTTATTTATTATGTTCCATAAATTAACACTTCACAGTCAAGCTATACAGTGTTAACTGGAGATTATACTTAACATAAAGATATTAAAAACACTAGTCAATAATTGTTAACATTATACATCATTCAAATAAATTGTTTTAGTAAGTAACTTAATTTTAAGCTATAATGATGGAACTTGGAGTAGATATAGATTCCAAGTAACGGTTAGTTATTGCCAAAAAACGCGATTCAGAGCTGTGGAATAAGTCAAGTTCACTGTCGCTGTCTAGTATACCATTCAGAAGAGTCAGGGCACGGTGTAGCGGAGAGTGAGATAGGGCACGGGTTCGCGCCGGCGGGACAGCGAACAGCGCGGGCCGGCGCCGGAGCTGAACACCGGTGACGGAGGGCATGCGTAGAGGGATAAGCGCTAGTAGTGAAGGGTTACTAACTTTGGCTCGTAATAAGCGAAAGAAATATTTGACTAACGATACATTCCTTCGGGTCTCAAGGGAGTTATAATTTACCATTCTGAAGGGCTATCAAGTTTGAGAAATTGAAAAACTGGCTTTATGACAGGTTCAGAGAAGGTAACCGGTTTCTTTTAAATTAGTTCCGATTCCGATCGAAATCGATATCTGCGCGTCCGAGAGGACTCTTAATACGAATCCGAGTTCATATTTGAAAAAAGTGGCGGCCATATTGATATTCTGTAGTTACGTTGCAATTTCGTTCAATATCGATATCTGAGCGTCCGAGAGGAGACCTCCGAGGTCAGACTTGAAAAAAGTGGCGGCGGAGTTATTTTGGAAAAAATTGCAACGTAAATAAAGCAAATCAATATGGCCGCCACTTTTGTTTTATACCACCTAAGATTCATATTAAGAGACCTCTTAGACGCTCAGATATCGATTTTGAAATAAATCAAACAGTAAACATTATGGCTGCCACATTATTCATAATATTAACTGACCTCGGATTCGTATTAAGAGACGTCTGGGGCGCTCGGATATGGATTTTGAACGAAATCGGATCGTAAATAATGAAATCAATATGGGCGCAATTTTTTTCGAACCTCGGATTCGCATCAAAAGACCTCACGGACGCTCGGATATCGATTTTGAACGAAATCGGACCGTAAATAATCAATATAGGCGCTATGTTTTTATGTAAGGGAGGTATTCCACTCATCCAATATCTTTGTCCAATATACATTTGATCAAAGAAATTGGATGATTTCATCCAACTTGGATGGGACCCCGACATTTGATCAAAGTTGCGGATGACAGTTAAATCAATATGGCTACGCATGAAAAAAAAAAACTTGGACAAAGATATTGGATGAGTGGAATGGGCCTCCGTCAAAGAACTTTGATCAAAGATTTTACAAAGATATTGGATGAGTAGAATACCACCCTTGGTATACACTCATCCAATATCTTGATTTCATCAAACTTGGATGGGACCCCGACATTTGATCAAAGATTCCGATGACAGTTAAATCAATATGGCTACGCATGAAAAAAAACTTGGACAAAGATATTGGATGAGTGGAATGGGCCTCTGTCAAAGAAATTTGATCAAAGATTGGACAAAGATATTGGACAAGTGGAATACCACCCTTACCCCGGATTCGCATCAAATGACCTCTCGGACGCTCGGATATCGATTTTGTACAAAATCGGACCGTAAATAAACAAATCGAAATAGCGGCTATTATTTTTAAAGTTTTTACTTCTTACCTCGGATTCGTTTGAAAGGTATCTCGAACTTCCAGGTATCGATTTTTAATTAAACTTATAGTTATTAAATAGATTGCACTCCTAATTTTTTGACCCACACGATTTTGCAAGCTAAAATCGATGACAGCGAGATATTGCACGCGCGAATCTAAGCTATGTTCTGCGATCTTAAATTTGGCGGTGGCCAGGATTACAGGTACATGTACTAACTAACGTAAAGCGAGGAATGCTGAGCCTATTTGCTGTAACACTTACCGGGTGCAACAGTGGGACACGCCCGGCTGCGACGCACGTAGCGAGTGTTATTGGCCAAGGAGTCCATACAGCCCGGAGGTTGGAACGCTGCGTCTATTCGCTAGAACACTCACCGGGTGGAACAGCATGGAGTGGGACACGCGCGGCTGCGGCGCAGGCAACGAGTGCCGGTCCGCGAGCAGCAGCTGCCACGTGTTCGTGGCCAGATAGTACGCGTACAGCCCCGAGTACTGAGGAGTCGCCGCCTCTTCCCTGCAACAACACATATTAAGAAACCCAACAAATTATGACAAGTATTTATAATTCCAATAAACTGATTAAAGTACATGATGCTTTTATTACAGTTTTAGATAGTAATGGAGCTATTTTTAGGGTTCCGTAGACAACTGGCGAGAACTGAACCCTTATAGTTTCGTCATGTCTGTCCGTCCGTGCCGTCGTCCGGTTCGTCGTATACCCACGTGTTTTGCGTTAACACGCGGCCGCCGGACCTGTAGCCGGTGCGCGTGTCGTTGTCGATGCATATCTGCCTAGCTAACATGATAGCCTATACCGTCACGTTTTATGTAACACCATATAACGTGACGGTATACACGATCGTGTTAGCTAGGCTGGTAGACCACTAGCCCTCACTAGCAACCTCTGGTTCGGCTTCTACTCACGTGTTTTGCGGTAATACGCGGCCGCCGAATACGTAGACGGTGCGCGTATCGCTGTCGATGCACATCTGGTGGTCGAACACAAGTCGAGGCCCGCCCGCGGCCGCTGTGTCCGACATCACCAGTGACCACTGATTCGTTGACACTTCGTACATGTAAAGATCGCTCTGGAATAAAGAAAAGACAAAAAGTTATGAACACAATTACAGTGAGTCGTTCATCTTCTTACTAAGCCGCCGCATAATATAGGTGAAAAAATGAATCTTACTTGACTATCCGGCGGTCGGCACGTACAGCCAGTTTTACGGGAATTAGAAGTAAGCAATAGCGCCCAGAGCTCCGTCTCCGAGTCGTACGACCGTCGTCTAGTCACACACTCACGTTCATGTTGCTGGGCACGCGCTGCGCGTTGTCCAGGTACCGGCCGAGCGTGTACAGCCGGCGGTGCACCGGGTCGAACACCATCTTGTGGCACGAGCGCGGCGAAGGCCCGTCCACCCGCCCGCTGTGCGCGCACAGGAGCGCCCAGCGCTCCGTCTCCGTGTCGTACGACCACAGGTCGTCGAGGTCCTCGGTGCCGTTCCAACCGCCGAACAGGTAGAGAGTGCCGGTGGTGGAGTCCACGACTAGCTGGTGACCTCCGCGTGGCCCCGGCTTGGTGCAGCACATTGTGTCACAGTCTGCGGTTTCTCCGTTGAGGTTCACCTCCTGTTAATGAATCATTGTAAAATGATGATAAATGGGCATGGGCGATTCAACCACTAAGAAAGCGCTCGTGAACCAGACACAATTTAGTATGAACGTTAAATTCCAGAAACTACTCTTCATTGTTTCTCGTTGCGGGTCACAGGGCCCTGTAGGTTAGGTGCTCTATTTTCAACCAATTTCGATACAAGCAATTGTTAAACAACAGACATTAGCTTGTTTATGGATAATGAGATTAGGTTAGGTTAGGTCCACCTATAAGAGCGTTCATACCTATACATTGAACTCGCTCAAATGAATAAGCGCCCGCTCGCCGCTCCGCTGCCCGTTTTGGCGTCCAGACCGCACCCTAACGACTGTACTATGTGTGTGTGTGTGTGTGTGTGTGTGTGTGTGTGTGTGTGTGTGAGACTCACCGTGTCGAGCGGGCGTGGGTCGCGGTCGGCGCACGACAGCTCGTTGGTACGCTGCGGCGGCGGCGTGTCGCAGCACAGCCGGTCCTCCACCTGCACGGAGCACGCCGACTTCTCGCGCCACACAGGCGTGTACGGCTGCCATGACATGTACCAGTCGAATTCGCCTTCTACAGAAAACAGTAAAATCTAACATGCGTTCAAAGAAAGTAATATCATAACCAAAACTATTTTATCTACCGTCTGAGCTGTGAAGGGAACAATAGAAAATGCCATAAGAATAACCAACAGTACAATATACGCAACTTCCCCCCAGAACCTAAAATTCGTGACAGTTCGGCTCGACCCGCGACAGATAGGTTCGACCCGCGAAAGGTCAGCTCGACCCGCGAAAGATCGGTTTGACCCTCAATAGATCGGTTCGACTCGTATGCAAAAGTACGAGGCCGTGGACTAGGCGCCAGCGGGTAGGGCGGGGCGGCGCGAGCGACGCCAACTGAATGTATAGACTTGAATGAACATGTCCTGCACGGCTGGCACAAGACGGCGAGCGAGATAGACTATCCGTCTCTATCTAGTGGGTTCACATGGGAAGAGACGGATAGTCTATCTCGCCGTGTTGGACGACAGCGGCACGGGCGTCTAGGACAGGTTCATTCAAGTCTATGACTCCTTGTGATCGCGTCGCTGCCCGCCCTGCTCGCCGGCATGCTGCCCGCTGGCGTCCAACCTGCAGCGTACTGGTTAACTCACCAGCGACCGCCTCGTCAAGGATGTCCTCCGACAGCTTGTAGTCGCCGTTCTCGACGAGCGCGTGCCACAGTCGCGCCTGCAGCTCGCCCTCGAGCCGCACGCCGCTCTCGCGCGAGAGAGCCTCGAACGCATCCTTGTAGCGCCGTCGGCGCAGGTGCTTCAGTAGCAGGCGTACCGCCTCCTCCTCCTTACGCTAGTACATATAAAGAACAGATTCTAATGACACAAGGCAGAACTGGTTTTTTCGTTTCGTAAGTTTCTTCAATGAAATAATATTGATAATCAATTTGTGCACGAATGCCGCACTTATTTGTTTAATTATTAGGTTCACAAAACAAGTTACAGGCATAACTCTAAATATTACAGAAAGATTTATAATTTAAGGCGAGTAATATGGGTGGTAGCCAATTGTTATAGTTTCGTCCGTCCGTCCATCTGTCTGCCCGCGGCTCAGCTCAGTAACCGTTACTGCTAGAAAGTTGAGCCAGAAAGCTGTAATTTGACATAGGTATACAGATCAATTACGCTAGAATAATGTCTTGAAAAATATTTTTTTAGGTTAGGTTTTTTAATCACATTTTTTTGACATTAAACTTTAAAGTGCCATTTTTGTTAGCGTCAAGTGCTATCTGAAAGAGTTGGCTTTTTTAAATACTTGAGTCTACTTGCGTATGATCGTAGTTGGCGACCACCTTGGAACCAGTAACTGAGGATGAGAAGGAATGTATTGTCTTCTGGAAGGAACTGTCTATTCTATGTAAGTATTACAGCAAGTAATTATAGAAAATCACTGAACCATATTGTAAGGTGCTTCTATCCAACGAAAAGTATAAATACTTTACTGTATGTTTTTATGTCCTTAGTGGTCCGAAATATAAAACCGTTTAACTTTATGCCTTTTGTTTGATATTAAGTAATCATAGTGAGAGTGAAATGTTAATTTATTTATAGGAGAACCAACAGCAGTAAAACTAAATAACAACATGAATATTAACAGCAGAGCCAATTACAGGCGCTTAGAATAATATACTTAAACTAAGTGCGTCCTCAACACAATTACACATGCAAACAGTATTAGGATAAGAATAATGGAAAAAACAATTACTTAATAAATAAATACTACTTGTTTTGAATGCAGTGCCAATTGCACCAGTGCAGTAGTTTGGTTGTGGAGTGGAGTTGATGGAGAGAGGTTTACGACATTCTAAATAATTTAAAGGCTAATATTGAAAAGACTACATTTATACAATTCGTGAATAAAAATGGCAATAAACATTCACTGACCGTAACTTTTGCAAACCAGAGCTTAACAGAATCTTTTCATACGAAATTTCTGGGTATATGGATGGACGATGAATTTTCTTGGAGAGAGCATATTAATAATTTATGTAGTAAGATAAACTCATTTTCGTACGCTCTATGGAAACTAACAAAAGTTAGTACAAGAGAAACTGCAATCCAGGCCTATCATGGATACATTTGTTCTTTGCTCAGGTATGGCATACTTCTCTGGGGTAATTCGAGCCATGTACGACGCGTACTCATATCGCAGAAACAGTGTATAAGAGCAATATGTAATCTGGATATTTTGACATCTTGTAAGCCATTTTTTAGAGATTTAAAACTATTGACTGTACCTAGCCTATATATGTATATATATATATATATATATATATATATATATGAAGTTTGTTTATTTGTTAAACTTCACCCGGAGTTTTTTAGTAAAAAAAGAGAAATATGTAGGTTTAATACAAGATACCCTGATCGACTCGCTATTCCGCCTAAGAAAACCAAATTGTATGGCAAGAACGCATTTTGTATGTCAGTCAGTATTTACAATCGATTGCATGATGACATTAAAGAATTGCCACTTAATTTATTTAAATCTAGATTAAAAAAATGGCTGATACAGGAAAGTTTTTACAGTGTCAATGATTATTTTGAATATTATAGATCTTGAAATATTTTATATAGGCTAAAGTGACATTTTATCTTATAGATTGTTGATATAGTAATTTTCAAGTGTGTTGTGAATATTAATGTATGCTCTTTGACTTGTGTTCTTTTTGCATGCCAGCTACTGGTGAAATGTTTGTTCCATTGCTTATGTAAACCACATTTCTATACCATGTTTTATGCAAAATAAATGAATTACTTACTTACTAAATTGATATTATATTCTTATAATGTTTAATCAATAATCATGCTTTTGAAATCATTGTGATATGGGTAAAAAGTTATAGAAAACGATACATAAGGTGACAAGACTCACCAAATTAATAGTCTCCAGCACACTAGCCATCAGATCCTCATGAGTCTTCCCCTGCAGCTCCACATACCAGATTGTGTAGTTGTACGCCGGGCCCCATGACTGGAGGGGTACTATCTTCAGGTACTGCACCGGCAGGTATAAGCCCTCTGTGGTTCGGTGTCGGAGCCTGAACACTTCAGGTGCACTGTCTTTTTTTAGCCCGCTATATGGAAAGAAAAGTGAAAGTAAGGAAAGGAAGCCAAATTTTCTAGACGTTTGACAATAATCATTTGAATGACATCGTATTTCGCCTTTTTCTTCTTCTTTCCTTTTCCCACCCACGTGGGGTTCCAACCCTATCTATACCCCACATGCCAATATACCTAAAAAACTGTACCTGCCAGTATGTGTGCCTGTTTTTCTAAAAAACTTTTTCATTTAAGTCAACCTTTGGTGAGATATTAGCTGTCAAAGTCGTAAAAAGTTCCCCACTCCCCCCCTACTAATTTCCAAGTTATGATGAAATAAATTGAGGTGGTGTACATTAATAAATACTGTAAACGATTTTTGGTTTGAACAAGATAAGTCAAACAGCTATTAAGTTAATCACTGAAAAATTGCTTCACCCAAGCAAAAAATGCTATGCTATTTGTCCCCCAATATTATTATTATTATTATTATATGACCTTCTTTCATTTTTAGCAGGATATTGGTTTTAAATTGAGACTAGTACTTTACTGTCCAACATAAAGGTTTAAAATGAAGATTAAATAATCGAAAATTTTTACAAAAGAAAAACCGATTAACTGAGTTAGGGTCTCCCCAAACCTCTCGATATATTTATTATTATTATGTCTACGCAATAAGAGCGTAAACGACGTCGACGTGTCGACCGGCGTCGGCCGAATCGATCTGAGCTGAACCATGCTTTTGTAGCTCTAATAAACTCTAATTGCTTGGACATATAGCCTTTTTCTATCGGCTTTTGCCGATTCCGCGTCGATAGATTCGGGGAGACCCTTAATCGTCCAATTGTTGTGCACATACTTAATGAAAATTTAAGACTTATATGGTTTTCTCAAGGATGCGATTGTCAGAACTGAACCAAATTGAAATGGGACCACACGGGAAGCACCAGCTTTCAAATAAAAAATAATCATTAAAATCAGTTCAGACAATCGAAAGTTGCGAGTTAACAAACATTAAAAAAAATACAGTCGAATTGAGAACCTCTTTAAAAATAAAACATTTTCTATTATGATAAGGGTGGTTGGTATCTATCTATGATTGATCTCCTCAAAAAACTAAAGCTCATCTGAAATATCATCAATTTCAGTGTAAGAAAAATATGCATAAAATATTTTTTCAGTATCATATGTTTTATTCTTTATTCTTTATTGTATTGCAGTCATGTTCATAATACATTAAGATGTTATACATTTAGATTGGTAGGTACATGACACCCTGAAAGGGCACTCAATATTTCATTCATTATACTTAAATCTAGGTATGTGCATGCGTTTTATTATCTATTTTCACTGGTGACTAATGTTTATACACAACAAATAAATCTACATTTTTATTGACATTTATGCAATGTTAATTTATAAAAATGATAATGTAATAATGTTAAATATTAAATGTCTAGGTGTTTTTTTTTTAATAAGTAAAATAATAATAATTTGGTTTAATTAATTATAATGTTATTTTGGAATTGCATGAAAGTCAATAGTTACAATAAAATCAAATAAATTTAATTTAGGTAGGTAAGTACATAAGGTGCATTCATTACTTGTATAGTAGGCTTTGTCTAGCAGAAGCTTCTTAAGAGTATTTTTAAATTTTTTGTCATTCCGTTCCTGTTTGATGCTGTTGGGGAGTTTATTTGTAATTTTGATACACTGATAGTAAGGTACCTTTCTGCACATAGCTAGCTTCGTATTTGGTATAACTAACTGATTTTTAAACCGACTGTTAGTTTTACTGACTTCCCCTTTGGTTTTAAATGATTTTTCGCAACAACGACACGTAAACGTTGTCATACTAGAAATCGATTGCTACTTTTTAATTGTTAAAAATAGCTAGGTTTTTTTAATTAAAGCATCGCCATTTTGTGTTCCCCTGTGTTCTATATATATCATCTGGAAGTCTTATCAACAAATCTTTAGTGTTGTGGTCTCCCCTATTATAAATATCAGCCTTAACTCAACATTGATCTTATTACAAAAAATATAGTTATCAAGTAACAAACAGTTAAACAGCTGTGTGTAAAATAGCTGAGAGTGAGATTACTCTATATATACTTGTATTTAAGTTCTTTACTCACGCTGTTAAAAGCACAGACAAGTTGTGTTCTTCTGTCCCTCCCAATATTTCAAACTTCTTCAAGTCACTCACGTGAGCTTTAATGTATTTCCCGAATTTAATAGTTTCCACTATAGCAGGCGCCTTTATTTTCAGCATGATAAACTGTGCGGGAGTGTTGCTATCCGTGAACCATCGCGAGAGCTGATCGGATGGGTTATTTACCATTATATTTCTGAAACAATCAATGAAAGTTCTACTTTTTAGTGTGAACCGGACCCCAGAGAGCGAGAGGCGGGGATATCCGTCGAAATAAACACCGTTTAGCTAGCTTAAAAAAACTTACTCTGGTATATAATTGGCCGAGTGGCTCGAGTATTTGTGTATTGTATAACAAAGCTTCACCGTTTCATACTTATCGTCCATTTTTTGCAGTTTTTCAATCACTTATGAATAAAGTGTGCTAAAATATACTTTTGTTATTATCACTTGACAGTGACATTAGCTATACGTTCAGATACTATAAGAAACTCGATAAAACAACAACATTAATGAAAAAATAAAGAAATTATAACATCGTTACCTAATTAGCTAAAATTAACCATAAATTTAAAAAATTAGCTACTTGTTTGTTTTGTCATATTACTGCAATAGGTATGCAATTGTAATAGGTATGATGATATTCGAACATAACAGATGTATTTTTATTCGTTAGACTTGCCATACACAAAAAGTATGATTCAATCGAAGAAAAATCGACTCAATGGTCAATTAGTTGCATATCGATTGGAGTATTTTTTTAGAATGGTATTTACTTTTAACAAGCTAATCCCTCAAGGTCATATTTATTTGTGTGAACAATTATTACGTTTACGGACGTGTAGGAAAGTTCTATTTCTATAAATAGTTGAATTTTTGTTTTTATTTTCAAAAATAAATTTATACTTCGGAAATGAAGTCATTTTTAACGAGTTTCTTAGTATTTATATTGTATTTTGTGTTGTGGACAGATTTAGTAACGTCATCAATAGTCGAAGAATGTTCAACTATTGACAATTTAAACGAGGAGAGGCTGTTACGCCTTGGTAAACTTATTATACCCGAACTGGAAGGCAAAAGTAAAGGTGAAGCTGGTAAAATATGTGTCATAGGTGGATCTACTGAGTACACTGGCGCACCATATTTTGCAGCAATATCTTCTTTAAAGGTGATATTATGTTTTTGATTTTTCCTTGATCACGAATTTATAGGAAAATAAGAAGGATTGATGTTTTATTTGTTGCCTGAAGCAAATAAATAAATAAAATAAAATAAAATAAATTTGTCATTTCAGATCGGTGCTGATCTAGTCTATGTTATAACCACCGAGAACGCAGCGCCAGTAATTAAATCTTATAGTCCAGACCTTATTGTTTACCCATATTTAAACTCAAAATATTTGCCTAAAATTGTTACGCTGCTCAATAAAATGGATGTTATAATTATTGGGCCAGGATTGGGAAGAGAAGATTAAATCATGAAATTAACCTACGATATTATAGAGGCCTGTAAAGTGATTAAAAAGCCGCTGATCATTGATGCTGATGGTCTATACGCAATTTCCAATAACCTAACTATCATAAAAGGTTACCCCTTACCAGGAGCCATCCTTACCCCTAATAATCACGAAGCTAAAAGGTTTATTGCAGCAATTTCTAGTAACAGTACTTGGTATACATTCTGGGGAGATAATGTTAGTGTTTTACACAAAGGAGGTGAAGATCACTACTACTCCAGTATTGCTTCTTTTGATTGGACTTTATCAAAAGGGGGATCTGGTCGACGAGCAGGTGGGCAAGGTGATATACTCTCTGGTAGTTTGGGTACTTTTTACACGTGGGCTTTGAAATTTGACCTGTGTGATAACGAAAAGTCTATTCAGCTGGCACAGAGCGTGGCTGTCTATGCCGCTGCTAGATTTACAAGGATGTGTAATCAGAAGGCAGCATTTATTTATGGGCGAAGTATGACTGCGTCAGACATGATTGATCAAATTCATGCGTCATTTGATACTGTATTTATTTGAACGTACGTATACAATATCGATATTACGTATAATCTTGTACAACATGTTACCTATACTCTATCGAATTAAAATCTTATATTATGTAAATGTTTTGCCTTGTTATTACGTTGTAGAGTTTATTAAAAAAACCCGAGTACAGATGTGGAAGAAATACTGACTTCAGCCCCCTTCATTAATTTTTGTATGCGATGATGTATGTATGAATTTAGTTATGCGATTGTGGGGAATATTTTACATGAAATGAATAGTAAAAAAGCAGTCACTTCACACGATGAAAATTATCGATTCCGGTGTTATCCCTAACCTTGGCAACACCTATCAGATGGCGTTATGTCATTTTTGACACACAAATTAATTACGTACGTTCGTAAACAAAGTGTAGGCCTCGTAAAGACACTACAAAATAATTAAAAAAAAAAACAGCGTTATCAGTTTCACTTGTTACCACACAATATCTATAAACAATATGTTGTAAAGCGAAGTGAACCACCTATAATGTTTATGGAATTATAATATTGTCTCACAGATTCTAGATATAATTAATAATATATTTATTGATGTCATACATTGTGAACGGTGTTTCTTCGCCATCGCGCAATCGGAACGTATTGCAAATTTAGTTTTCCTTTATCAAATCAAAATATCTGGTAATTTACTCAAGGACGAACATTTTGCAAAAAAAATCAGTTCAATGTAGTAACGAAAAACGCGAGACAGCTCCGCTAACATGGAAGATGAAGTCGAGGAATGTGTGCGTAAGAAAATACAATGGGCTAAGCTGCCACCAAACGTTAAAAAGGTGAACTGATATGGAGTGATAAGTTTCTGTAATATGAGCTAATTGCAGTAATTGACACAATATACTTTACACCTAATACCATTCCTCATGTCATGTAAACATACAGCAGTAAAGTAAACAAAACCATTGATGTCCGCATGAAACTTATGTTTGCTTTTTATTGTTGTTTATCAACTTAACCAGATTCTTATTGGAAACCTGTACCTATTTATTTAAAATTGTAAATAATTGAAATATTTATTCTAGGTATTGGGCGATTCTAACAAGGAGTATGAGAGATATATATTTGAATTCAGTATTAAAAATCAGCTGCGGTACAGGGGAAGTCTTGGTGAGTTATATTTTATTATTTAAAAACTAGGTTTTAGCCAGGACTTTTGTTATGTGAAGTCCTATCCTGTATCCACATCAATCATACAAAATTTGTCCAAAATTTTGAACCCCTTGCATACAAGTTTCTATGCAGGGTGGGGGTGGACTGAGGGATCAGGTTTTTCTGCAGCTGACTGTACAATAACTTCTGTGTGATTGCGTGAAAACATTCAAATTTTCTTATTTGTTATATTAGTAGGTTTTTTTTATCTCCTATCTACCAGTCAAGTTAAATATTTATCAGATAAGGTGAATAAAAACAGTTCAACATATTTACAATTGTAATGTTACAGTGCGGACAGTTCAGAAAGATGAGAGAAAATATTATGAGACCCTCGTACACAGCAGCATCCAGCGGCTCATGCTGTACCCATACCACCTGGCTGACATGATTGTGAAAGGTAAGTAATATATTAAATCCCACATTGGGACACACTGATTTATATAGTTAATAACTTTGGGGTATATAATCACTAAGCTGAAATAGGTGTTATCTAATAATTTCGTAAAATAGTTAATTCCGTTCACAAAAAGAAATTACCCTGTTGCTACAATCAGAACTTGGAAAGGATGTTTAATTCTTATGTCATTAATGTCATGCGTAGATAAACAATATGGATACACCTTGAAAATAAAGATTAAAATAAAACAAATTCATTACAATTAAATCTTCAATGGACATTGCTATGATATTTGCTGTAACACATTTCAATATATTTACAAAAAAGTGTTGGCCCTTTTGACATTTTTAACTGTTAATGACAGAAATTAGGGCCACTAATCTAGAAACAATAAAAAGTTAGTGCTCACAGCTCCTAGCATAGAGGCAGCCTAAACAAAATAATTTCATTAGTAATTAAATTACACTTGTATGTTTGTATGGTAGCTGTCCCGCTACCGTTAAATGCAATGCAAGCATACACCTATATTATGCAAATGCTCAAAACAGCACACCCTTTCCCAGCCCTGGTTACAATGTCATATTAATAGGCTTGTTTCCAGAAAAATATTAACCATGCCATTCAAACCAGTTTTTAAAGGGGATTAAATGTTTGTCTGGGACCAACTACGATTAAAACACAACAAAAGCTGCAAATGAGGGTCAAAGATGGATATTGTTCCTGAACACCAAAAACGCTCCATACTAATTGACAGACAATTATGACGTCACAACGCACGAGCCCTGTAATAAAGTTGTATGGAAAAACAAGAAAATTGCTATTTTAATCGTGAAATACTGTGTTTAAGTATATAGTTGTCATACGATTTATATTTTACTGTGTTAATTTGATGTTATAAAGTTTAACATAAGGAAATTACCCTATTGTCCTTGTTAATAAAAAAAAAACGTCAAAGTTCTTTTAGCTACCTACGAGGGTAAAACTGAAAGTTTCGGGAATAGAAGAAAATATGCAGTATAAGTGAGTTTATTTATTTTTATTGTTTTTCAAAATATTCTCCTTTGTATTTCATGCACTTATGCATGCGTTCAAACCAGTCCATAAAGCACTTTTTGAACTCTGAAGTAGGGGTCGACAAAATGGCTATTTTATAGGCCTCCACTGCTTCTTCTGGCGTCTGAAACCGCTGACCACGCAGTTTGTCCTTGATTCTGGGGAATGTAAAAAAGTCGATGGGACTTAAGTCAGGGCTATATGGAGGGTGGTCCAATATTTCGACTTTTCACCGTCCAGGTACTCAGTTGTTGTCCGAGCGGTGTGTGGGCTGGCGTTGTCGTGGTGAAGGATGATGCGACGACTAGGGTTTGTTTTTCGGAGTTCAGCAAAGACGTTCGGCAAACAAATAGTGGTGTACCAATCAGCATTGACTGTTCTACGATCCTCAAGAGCCACAGTAGCTACGTGACCAGATTTAGAGATAAACGTAGCCACCATCTTCTTAGCCGTACTGCGAGAACGAACAACTTTTGTGGGTTTGAGCTCGTCTTCGAAGACCCATACTCGGGATTGGTTTTTAGTTTCAGGCTCATAAGCGTATATCCACGACTCGTCACCTGATACTATGCTAAAAACAGCATTTGAGCGTCCCTTGTTAAATCTTTTCAAAGTTTTGCGGCACCAATTGACACGGACTATTTTCTGCTCGTCAGACAATAGGTGAGGTATCCAACGGGAAAATAACTTTTTCACGCCTAATTCTTCTTTTAAAATAATTTGTATTTGACTCATTCCAATACCCAGGTGCTCTTGAATTTCCCGATATGTCACATGTCGGTCTTCATTTATCAGACGACGCACAACATCGACGTTTTCTTGCGTGACTGCCGATTTTGGTCGACCTTCACGCACTTCGTCGGTGAGGGATACACGGCCACGTTGAAATTCTGAATACCACCTGTATATTGTAGTCTTTGAAGGAGCTTCAATATTAAAAGCAGCAACCATCTGCTCTTCACATTGTTTTTGTGTTAGTCCACTTTTAAAGTCATAATAAATCATAGCTCTGAAATTTTCACGGCACAATTCCATTTTAAGCAGTGACTCGACGACTTCAATAAACAATTGAAACCGAACCATACTTTTTTTTTTCTAAGTGGCCAGTGTGTTGAGATAAGGAAACTTCAGAGATTATAAAAAGGTATAATACATGTTAAAAATAAATTAATAAGTATTCGATTCCCGCCACTTTCAGTGCAAGCCTCGTATTCACTTTTGTTTATCTTTTTATTTATTTATTTATTTATTTAATCTTTATTGCACTAAAGAAACCTTATCGTACAAAAGGCGGACTTAATGCCATATGGCATATGGCATATGGCTTTTTCTGTCACTTTGACATTTGTGTCGGTGAGAAAGGGACAAAACACATTTTAGTTAACAGGAGTTAAAGTTTTATGATTAAAGGGTTATCTGTAGATATAAATCATAAATCATAAAAATATTTATTTGCGGAATTACGGTAGGTACATAATAAAAGATGGACATAAAACAATACGTTCAGCATAATTCACCATTTTAGTGGCATGCAAATTAAAATTAAAATTACAAATTATTTAAAAAGGCATTTAAATTATAAAAACATTTTTCTTTAAGCCAAAAACGAAGCTTTGATAGAAACAAAGTGTTCGGCAGATTTCTTAATTCTAACGGAATATTGTTATATATTCTTCCAGACATCATGAAACAGTTTTTATTATACAGGGCCGTCTTATATATTGGTTGTTTGAGTTTAAACAAATCCCTGCTACGTAATCGTGGATGTTGGGTTGGTTTATCAAATAACTCAGGGTTGTTTCTTACAAATTTTGCATATTCGTAAATGTAAATGCCCGTCAAAGTAAGTACATTAAGTTTTTAAAAAGTGGTCTGCATGAAACTAGCTATAACAGCTGTAACTTGCATTAAATTTCTCACATAGCATAAAACATCTGTTTCTAATTTCTAGTGTACCTACACCTATCATAAAGGTAATTGGCTAAATTATAACTACACATTTTTTATTAATTTTTTGTCTTTTTGCCTTTAACAATAAAGACTATTTTCAAATGCCAGAAATGAGCATGTTTGCTATACTAATGGCTATTATTAGTAATGCTTGTTAGGGTTCCGTACCTCGAAAGGAAAAAACGGAACCCCTGTAGGATCACTTTGTTGTCCGTGCTTACGTCCGTCTGTCAAGACCCTTTTTCTCAGGAACGCGTGTAGGTATCAAGCTGGAATTTATATTATATCAAATACTCAGGTCTACTGTCCCTTGGAGCTGTGAAAAAATAAAACTTCTAAGCCAACGCAATCAAAATATACAGCCGTTTATGCCGCAAATTTTCGACACTCGCAAGGGAATCAAAACCTACAGGGTACTTCCCGTGAACTCAGAATCTTGAAATTGAGTACGAAGCAACGTCTTATAGCACAGATAAAGGAAAAATTGCGAAAAACGTAATATTTTAATTAAATTATATAATAAAAATATTTTTTCGGGACCCTCGGTGCGCGAGACCGACTCTCACTTCGCCGGTTTTTTTTATTGATGCAGGAAAGATACATTAGTAGTAAGAGCACACAGTCTTCCAGCTGAGCATTGTGGCAGAGGAAAACTTACAATAATGCAGTAAATTTTCTTCTGCACTATAAAATAAATACAACATTATTAGTAGAGAGGCATTGATATTAAAATTGCCTTTTTATACTCCAGCATTATAATCTGTCAATTAAATGACTGACAGCACTATTAAAACAGTAAACTTTTTTACAAATGCAAGTATATACCATAGACAAGTCATTATATAACTGGTGGGTTTTTTTTAATAATGAGGCACACGTCAATGCTCGTATTCTGCCACCATATCGATTTTTTATTTAAATCAAATTATTTTGCTGTTGTACAATAAATATTGTTCGCAACGTTACTTGATTAGATCTTCAAATTCTAAAGTCTTTAATAACAAAACTCGCTACGGTCGTATTGTTTCAGCGACTCTCGAGTCATAAGAACCCTTATGATGTATCTGTTGCATAAAATACTATTATTCTACCTGGTATTAGTTTATTACCTTTTGTGTTTTGGTTGCAGGTCTGAGGATAACCCCATTCATCTACTATGTGGAGGTGGTGGCGCTGTTGATAGAACTAGAGAAGAGTTACGACACCATGCCCAATTTCACGGCCGCTGATTGTAAGACCATATTTTGACAAACTACAGCTATTTTGAGATATTCATTTGATTATACCAAATTAGTGCAGGATAATAATATTAACTAACTATTTTGGCTCAGTGACGTAAAACGGGTCTTGGCCTCCGAAACGAGAGCACGCCACTTATCCCAATCCTGCACCACTGCTTGCCAATCTTTGACCTGCAGATCACGCAGAGCCGCCTCCACTGTGCACTGTGTCTTCCCAGCAATACCTGGGTCGCCCGAATGGGCGGTTACCAGTCGGTCGATTCAGATATGCTCTCTAGACGGCGCGATCCTCTCCCATTCTCTGTAGGTGGCCGAGCCAGCGAAGTCTGTGGGACTTTATTTCGCCTAGGATAATAATATGTGGCATATGTGTATCTTACATATATTGAAGCATGTGAACGCGTATCACATCGTAAGTATCATCTTTCATTAAGCACATTGACCGCAAAAAATCAGCGTTTCCTGCTCCATTTACAAGATTCTCTTGTAATCCCTACCATGTTTTTCGAATAAAACGCGCGTTGGTAGTAGCGCCGCGCCTAGCACGCAGTATGTTACGTCAACTATTATTTCGCGCGTATGCTGCGCTGCTTATGTTCCGTGTACATAGATGCAAAGTTCGGTATACAGGTTGTTTTTTTTTTCGCTAATTATGAGTGCACATTCCTGAGATAAAATAATCTTCTCTAAGACACTAGTATCCCAATTCGTACCATTTCGAAGATATCCAAGAATTCATTTTCGTTACACCCCCAGTATAGCACGTAGTATTAACCTAAGATATTATACATTGCTTTGGCTCGAACATCGAGACAAACCAATACGTAGTTTTACGATGTTTTGTAAATAACATTGTACACCCTTGGTGATATAATTAATTATTTTGTATGAAACAAAAATCTTGAATTTTGAAAAACTAAATATGTAGGTATGTTACGTCGTTTCTATGGGTATACACGGCTATATGCCTGAAGTAACGAAAAAAAAACATTCTGTATAAGCATTCAACACCGTATGACAACACGCGCATTGACAGCTAACACCGACCTTAGATATATCTTGGCGCTCGGCAAGTTAAGCATATCACGCCCTTTTGAACCGACTTCAAAAAAAGGAGGAGGCTCAATTCGTCGGAATATTTTTTTTATGTTTGTTCACCGATTATCGGAGACTACTGGGCCGATTTCAAAAATTTTTTTTTGTTTGAAAGGGTATATTTTCTAGTTGGTCCCATTGTCACCTAGTCTGGATCTGATGACGGGATCTTGGAAAAATCGAGGGAACTCCTCAATTTAAATAGCAAGAGGATGAGGTAAGGCTAAATCGAGGGAACTCCTCAAAAGATATACCAAGAGGATGGGGTAAGTAAGGCAAAATCGAAGGAACTCCTCAAATTATATAGCAGGAGCATGGGGTCTGGCAAAGTTTTGAGTCGCTGTTTTTTTGTTAATTTTTTTTGTATATTACGTAAACCACAAGGGTTTCACACCTCGTAGTCGTAGCGTACACTTCGGCGCTCTGGGCGGAAGCTTAAAGCCGCCTAAGCGGCAGATTTACTTAATGACTTCTTCCAGGCCTCCGCCTGCTGGGCATAGGCCGCAACGAATACCTCGAGCTAGTCGCCAAGTCGCGGTCGCTCGGGCGTCGCGGGCGCTCCAAGGCGATCCGCGCGCTGTTGCCACGCGTGCCGCTCGTCGTACCCATTCAACCGTGGTGGCGGGTCGAGCTTGGATATGTGCTGGAAGCTGATGTTAAGGTAAACCCTTGTGTTAAGGATAAGGTTGAGTTTTGATTGGAGATATTGTTCTTGGTTTGAGAATACCTCGAGGTTGTCCTCAAGTCGCGCTCGTTCAGTCGTCGCGGGCACTCCAAGACCATCCTAGCGCTGTTACCGCGTGCGCCGCTCGACCAAGGGTAAGTCATTGAAGCCGATGTTAAGGTAAACCATGTGTGTTAAGAATAAGGTTGAGTTTTGATTATAGATAATGTTCTTGGTTTGAGAATACCTCGAGGTTGTCCTCAAGTCGCGCTCGTTCAGTCGTCGCGGGCACTCCAAGACCAGCCTAGCGCATGTTACCACGTGCGCCGCTCGACCTAGGGTAAGTCTTGGAAGCCGATGTTAAGGTAAACCCTGTGTGTTAAGAATAAGGTTGAGTTTTGATTGGAGATATTGTTCTTGGTTTGAGAATACCTCGAGGTTGTCCTCAAGTCGCGCTCGTTCAGTCGTCGCGGGTACTCCAAGACCATCCTCGGGCTGTTACCGCGTGTGCCGCTCGACCTAGGGTAAGTCTTGGAAGCCGATGTTAAGGTAATCCCTGTGTGTTGACAATAAGGTTGACTTTTAATTAGATATATTATTCTCGCTTTGAGAACAGCTCGAGGTAATTGCCAAGTTGCGGTTACTTGAAAGCCGCATGCGCTGAAGTCTCCGCTGGTGGCGTGTGGAGCTGGGATACGTTTTCGAAACCGATATTAAGGTACACCCAATGCAATGAGAATAGGGGTGAGTTTTGATTGGAGATGTTCTTGCTTTTTAATAAAATGAATAATTTTGTATTAAAAAATTAACCACCAAACTTTTATAATAAATAAATATATTGGGACAATTTTTACACAAATCGAACTAGTCCCACAGTAAGCTCAATAAGGCTTGTGTTATGGGTACCAGACGACGACATATTGAATAGATATATACATAAATACATAGAAAAACATCCAAGTCTCAGGAACAAATGTCTCTGCTCACCACAGAAACAAATGCCCTTACCGGGAATCGAACCCGGGACCTCTAGCTTCGGAGGCAGTGGCACTACCAACTAGGCTAAACAGGCCGACAAAATTTATTCATTTATGTTTCAAAACTGAGCGATTCTAATACTTGTTTGGCGACGAAGACCTTTACGAACATTAAAATGTATGGCCCTTAAAATTTTACGTTTAGATGTGTGTCATCTACGTTAGCCCATGGGATGTCGAGCCATGCTTATCAGGTGGAGTATTCGGTGAAGTATTAGCGAAGGCTTCGTGCAGCTCCAGGGATCTGTGGAGCACATTGAGCATATCGCGACTGTAAAAAGGTTACAGCTTAATATAAAATACACCTTTGACGTTTAAGCATTGTAATAAATGAAGAATGTTATGAGAGTTCATGAAGCGAAAGTTGTATGTCAGGATTGTAGCAAATGGAAATCCGTGATCTCTGCCTACCCCTCTGGGAAACAGGCTTGATTATATGTGTGTATGTAATAAAGAAGTATACTATGTAATCTTTATAATAATATTAGTAATGGCAAATATGGACTTGTTCTGGCATAAATCTATCAATAAAACTAAAACCACAATTAATTTCGAAAATGCTTTAAAATATCTCCAGGAAATTTTTTTATCTGAACTAATGTTTTGTAATGACCCTGAGGCTGTAACAGACCGCTTGATATACACGCTAAGCGAATCCATTAAAGAAAATACTAAAATTAGTTTGATACCCAGCAAGCAACGCATTATCAAACCATGGATAACGCCAGGGATATTACGCTGTATACGTAACCGTAATAATCTACAAATGAAAGTACGTAACAACCCGGATGATGAAATTATAAAAATAACGTATATTCGCTATAGACATTTTTGCAACAAACTTATAAAAAAACTAAAAAGAAAGTTTGAACGAGAACTCCTAGTTAAATCAATTAATAATAATAAATTGCTGTGGAAAAGTATAAAATCCTTGACATTTACAAACAAGTGTAATAAAGTTCATTCAGAGCTATTAAATATCAAATCCACTCCTACAGATTCAGCAAACCATATAAATAAATATTTTGCTAATATCGGAAAAGAGCTCGCCGAACAAATTGACCCTAATCCTCTAGATGACGTTAACCAGTTACTTGGTTGCCTCCCAGCACAAACTAGCTCATTTGTTCTATTACCTGCTACCCTAGACGAAGTTTACAATACTATGATGAATCTTAAGTCTAATAGTGCTCCAGGCTGGGATAATATCTCAAGTAGTTTTTTAAAAAAATTATCTAAAGAAATAGTCCCGATTATAACACATCTAATAAACCTTTGCTTTAACCATGGAATATTCCCAAAATCATTAAAACATTCATTAATCACCCCTGTTTACAAGGCTGGGGACAGAGACGACGTCAGTAATTATAGGCCGATTTCAGTCCTTCCCGCAATCTCGAAGATTCTGGAAAAACTTCTCAATACCAGATTACTCAGCTACTTGTATCATTTTAATCTCCTATCGGCCGCACAATTTGGATTCAGGCACGGAATGTCGACTGAAGACGCAGTAACTGTTGCTAATGTTGGACCAATGTAAATTACATCTGGTTATTAAGTTTGTTGTGTTGGTAGTTTCATATATTTATAGACTTACAGTCCATGCGCTGTACTCTGTGTGCGTGTCAGTTTCATGAAAAAGAAGAGAAACGTTCGGTGTTCGTTTAATTCGTTTTAATACATTTTGCCATTTTAAGATCCGTTTTTATTTAAATTACATCTGGTTATGGGCCCAGCCCCGTATACCAGTTTTCGCAATAAATAATAGTAAAGTACGCGGAGATAGTTCAAGCGAATAAATATCGTCGAAAAGAAAATTTTTCATAGCCGCCATTAGCGCTCGGACTTTGTTTTTTTCGTCGAGAAGAAATGAAATACTTGTTCTGGTGATTGAGCAAGGCAGGAAGGCAAAATGGAAGGGAATAACAGCAGTGCGATAAAGCTGGAAGGGTCTAAAAACTGGAATATTTGGAAATTTCAAACAACGGTTCTTTTACGAGGACACGGCTGGTTAGAGATCGTTCAAGGGCAGAATACGGAACCTGAAGCAGCAGCAGAAAAAGCTACCTGGCAGGCCAAAGATGCAAAGGCGCAAACTTTACTGGTGACGAGAATGTCGGAGGAGGTCATGCTACATCTCATCTCGTGTGAAACTTCCGCTCAGATGTGGAACAAACTTTTAAGTGTGTACGAACAGAAGTCAGAGACTAGTATCCACATCGTGCAACAACGTTTCTTCCAGTATAAATATGAGAAAGGTGTTGAGATGTCAGTGTTTTTATCTAAAATCCAAGAAATGCAGAACCAATTGAAGCAAATGGGTGAAGAAATATCCGACAAGTTTGTCATTACCAAAGTGTTAATGTCGTTGCCAGATGAATATAAGCATTTCGTGTCGGCTTGGGAATCTGCACCAGACGACAAACAGACATTCGATAATTTAGTAGCCAGGTTGCTAGTTGAAGAAGAGAGGGTTAAGGAAAAGAGTGAAGAGACTCAATCCTCGTCGGCGTTTGTAGCTAGAAAGAGCGTGAAATGTTATAAGTGCGGTAAAATAGGACATTTCCAGACTGAGTGTAAAAGTAACAATAATAGCAAGAGAAGCGAAGAGAAGGTGAATGACAATAAGTGCTTTTATTGTGGAAAGTTGGGACATTTCAAGGCACAGTGTCGGTTTAGAAAGTTCAAGGACAAAAATGCGAAAAATGCGTTTGTAGTTCACAGTGCGTCTAATGAACATTTCCAGAAAACAAAGTTTCTGGTTGATTCTGGTGCCAGCGAAAATATGTGCTGTGATTTTGAACTATTTAATACGTATTCGAGTGTACGCAACAAATACGTGATTGTAGGAAACGGAACTCAAGTTAGTGTTCACGGTTGCGGACAGGTGGCAGCACAAGTTTGGAACGGCGATGTCTGGATTGATACGACCATAGAGAACGTACTTTACGTTCCCGAATTGAAAACAAACTTGTTCTCTGTCACATCTGCCACCCGCAAAGGTTATGTCGTTGTGACAGGTGAAAACAAATGTAAATTCTACAAAGAAAATAAAGTGATGGCTGTCGCTGAGCGAATTGGAAGCATGTACTATTTAGATTTCCGATATTTTAGTACTTGCACAGCTAATGTTGCCGAAACAGAGAGTGCGGATTTACATGAATGGCATGAGAAACTTGCGCATCAAAACATGGTGTATGTAAAAGACGTGCTTAAGAAAAATGACATTGTGATAAACAAATCTCACGTAAACAATTCTCAAACGTGTGAGAGTTGCCTCAAGGGTAAATTACACCGATTGCCCTATCCGATAAGTGATAATGTCAGTTCGAAGTGCTGTGAAATAATACATGTTGACACGTGCGGACCAATGCAGGAGCCGTCGGTTGGAGGCTCAAGGTTCTTTATAGTTTTCAAAGATGACTATTCTAAGTTCAGAAAAGTGTTCTTCATAAAGGCGAAATCTGAAGCCAAGGCTTGTATGCGAAACTTTATAGCACAAGCAGAAAATGAGACGGGAAATAGAGTGAAAATTATTCGAAGTGACCAAGGATCTGAATATTTAAACAGTGAGATTAAAGAACTGTTACTGTCTAAAGGAATAACACACCAGACTTCAGTAACATATACACCTGCCCAGAATGGGCGGGCCGAAAGAGAGGTGAGAGTTTTAGTTGAAGCGGCTAGAACAATGCTTTGTGCCAGAGATTTACCCGTCACCTTATGGGCGGAAGCTGTAAATACGGCAGCTTATGTAATTAATAGGACTGGAAAGAGTTCAGTGGAAGGAAAATCCCCATATGAGCTATGGACCGGAAAGACCTATGACATCAATAACCTCAAAATCTTCGGGTCACCAGTTTACGTCCATGTACCAAAAGAAAAAAGGAGAAAGTGGGACAATACAGGAGAAAGGGGAATAATGGTTGGATATGGTGAAAATACAAAAGGGTTTAGAGTGTATTTCCCAAATACAGACTGTGTTGAAATTAAAAGAGACATTGTATTCCCTAATATTGCACCTATCTCAGCAAAAGAGAAAGAAACTGCAGACATGTCAGATTCAAGTAACATTCCTGTCCAAGGCAACATGTTGGAAATAATGACAGAGGATCATCCAGCAGACTGTCAAGAAATACAAGGTGCTCCAGTAGGTGAAAATGTGAATGTCCGTGATGAAGTCCCGAATGAATGTCCAAATGAAAGTGTAAACGAAACTCTAAGTGACACCCCAAGTGAATCTCCAAGCGAGTATGAGCCTTGCACTGACTTGTCAGAGTTGGAAGAACCAGTGCCACCCAGACGTGAGGGAAGTAGCCGGGTCAGAAAACAAACTTCATTCTACAAGTGCAACAATGTCACAAATGAGCAAGCAGAACCTGTGACGTTCAAAGAGGCCATGAAACGAAAAGATGCGTCCAAGTGGAGTGAGGCTATTGAGAGAGAACTCCAGACCCTGAAAGAGAACAATACATGGGAAGTATGCAACACGGCACCGGTGAGTGACAAAGTAGTTAGCAGCAAGTGGGTTTTCAAGTTGAAAGGTAGTAGTGACATTAAGCAGTACAAAGCCAGGTTAGTAGCTAGAGGCTTTGAGCAGGACAATCTTTTAGATTTGAGTGAAATTTATGCTCCAGTAGCAAAATTGTCAACCTTTAGAGTCTTTGTGGCAATAGCGACTAGGTTAGGTTTGCCAATATATCAGATGGATGTAACAGGGGCGTTTTTGTATGGAGATATAGTCGGAGATGTGTATGTCAGATTACCAGAAGGGGCCTATTCTGGTGAGAATAACATTGTCAAACTTAATAAGTCCCTCTATGGCTTAAAAAGTTCCCCTAAGTGTTGGAACGAAAAATTTCACTCAGTCATGACAAAGGAAGGGTTTGTGAGGTCTAAGTGTGACTCATGTCTATATAAAAAGGTGTATGATGATAACAATAAAACATATGTATTAGTGTATGTAGATGATATACTGGTGTTTGGCACAAGAGAGACAGATGTCACACAATTTAAATTGGCATTGAATAAGGAATTTAAAACTAAGGATCTAGGGTTAATTTCAGATTTTTTGGGAATAAATGTAAAACAAAATTTAGAAACAGGTGTAACAGAATTAAATCAAACGAAGTATTTACAAAATATTCTTAAAAGGTTTGATATGGAAAATTGTAAGGAGATGTCAACTCCTATGGATCCCAATTTCAATACAAAAATATTCTCAAATGAGAGTGGTGTTGTAGATAAGGATATTGAAAAAGTATGTAGAGAAATGATTGGGTGTCTATTGTATGCAGCTTCTGGCACTAGGCCGGATCTGTGTTTCCCAGTATCTATGCTAAGTAGGTATCAAAAGTATGCCAATAATAATTTGCTGAGTGCTCTAAAGAGAGTGCTTAGGTATGTGAAATTTAGTTTAAACACAAAACTTACTTTCACATGTGATGATGTAGTATTAAAGGGATACTGTGATGCTGATTGGGGTGGGGATCTTAGTGAGAGGAAATCCACATCAGGTTACATGTTTTCTATCTCCAAGTGTCTAGTTCTATGGTGCTCAAAGAAGCAAGCATCAGTAAGCCTTTCGTCTTCAGAGGCAGAATATGTCTCATTGAGCATGGCCGCTAGCGAAGCATGTTGGCTTATCAATTTGCTGAAAGACTTTGATTATGATAATGTTTGCCCTGTCAATATATACTGTGACAATCAGTCAGCCATACTAAATGCAAGCTCTGAAGCCATTAAACGTTTAAAACATGTTGATATCCGCTACCATTTTGTTAAAGAGCTAGTCAGAAATAACAAGATATGTGTTCAGTATATAAGTACTAATGAGCAGCCAGCGGATATGCTCACAAAAGCTATTAGTAAAGATTTAATTGCAAAGCACTTACAAGTATGTGGTGCTGTAAACTAATGTGTTGATTTCTTTCTTGTGAGAGGTATATAAGTCTTATTTATGTTTTAATTAAAATGTATTTACATTGAGAGGGGGTGTTGCTAATGTTGGACCAATGTAAATTACATCTGGTTATTAAGTTTGTTGTGTTGGTAGTTTCATATATTTATAGACTTACAGTCCATGCGCTGTACTCTGTGTGCGTGTCAGTTTCATGAAAAAGAAGAGAAACGTTCGGTGTTCGTTTAATTCGTTTTAATACATTTTGCCATTTTAAGATCCGTTTTTATTTAAATTACATCTGTAACCTCTCTAACTTCGCTCGTAGTTGATAGCCTCGACAATAACAATAAGTGCCTTGCTGTCTTTCTAGACCTAAAAAAGGCCTTTGATACAGTCTCTGTCCCTATCCTCCTAAAAAAACTAGAAAAAATGGGTATTAGAGGTACACCACTTTCTCTTTTTGAAAATTATCTCACTAACAGGAAGCAAAGAGTAAAACTATCACAACACGTTAGTACAGACGAAGATGTGTCTTATGGCGTACCGCAGGGTAGTGTCTTGGGACCTACACTGTTCCTGATTTATATCAATGACCTCTGTAATATGTCCATCCCTGACGCAAAACTTTTTTCCTATGCCGATGACACTGCAGTTGTCTTTACTGGAAAATCGTGGAACCAAGTCAAAATCTGCGCAGAGCTGGGTATGATTCAGATCTCAAAGTGGTTAAGAATGAACTTACTAACACTTAATACCAGCAAAACAAAATATATGTGTTTTAGTATCACACGTAGCACACAACCCACACAGAATATGGAGGTCAAAATACATTCTGGACGATGTGATAGTGCTAATTGTGGCTGCCCATCTATCGAGAAAATTGCTCAAACTAAGTACCTTGGAGTTGTCCTAGATGAGCACCTCAATTGGTACTCTCACATTAACCAGGTTATATGTCGAACCAGAAAACTGCTCTGGATATTTAAGACGCTAAGACACATTGTCCCAAGAATGATAATGACGGATAAAGCAAAGTCTCGCAATATTATAAATGAAATATATATGTCTTTGGTGCAATCTGTTTTGGTATATTGCATATCGGTCTGGAGTGGTGCGGCTAAAAGTCGCTTCATAGACCTTGAACGTGCACAACGTGCACTATTAAAGGTGATGTACTTTAAAAAAAATACATTTCCTACGGAGCAATTATACCAAGTCTGTGGCTTACTATCGGTTAGGAAATTATACATTCTCCAAACCACATTAAAAAGGCATAAGACCTTACCTTACAACCCAAGCTATAAAAAGAAAAGACTGATAATAACGAACATAGCTAAAATAACCAAAACTCGAACCACTTTTGCCAGCTCCCAATACAACACAAAGTCCGCACTCCTATACAATAAAATTAATAAATCACTAGACATTCACTCAAAACCTTACCTTGAATGTAAAATATTCTAATAAACTGGCTAAAAAGTAAAACCTACGAAGATATAGAGAATTTACTTTGATGAAATGAATTGAACTTTTGTAATACATACACACTCACATACTCACACAAACACACACACACACACACATATATATACATACAAACACACACACACACACACACATATATATACATACAAACACACACACACACAAACATGCACACAAGATAAAAGAGGTATTACCATTAGCTTACCTGTCTTTTTTTTTCCTTTTTGTTTAATAATTAATTTTCAATTGAAATGTATTTCCAAATTAGAGTTAGAGTTGTAAATATATAAGTTTTATTTTGTTTTCTCTGAGGAAGAGCGGTGCCTCCCAACACAGGCAATTTTTTGCTTACAGGGTGGCTCCATCCCTTAGACCATATAACACGTGTATTTTATGAAATAAAGAATTTTTGTATTTTGTATTTTTGTATTTTTTTGTATAAATGATGTACATATTTTTTTATAAGGTAATTTTCTAAAATTATATTTACAATAAAAGAAATAAAACAAGGAACACAAAAAGAAAAATAAATAAATTATTTTCATTTCATTTTCATTTATATGTAGTGTCCGCAATACAATTTGACGTGTTAAGTCATAAAACATTAGAACCATCCATCTCTTTGACACTTGTACCTTATCTAGGGTCCCAATAATAGTGAAGGCAGTATTACCACGGATCTGAGTATTACGCACAAGAAGGTTTAGTTGGCAATTTTATTGCCCGACTCGCCAAATGGTATTGAGGAAATTATAGTGTGTCGCTTTTGTTATAAATATATACCTAACTTGACTGGTGTGCCAACTAATCCTGTTTGTTACTAGCCACTCAGCGATCAAGAGAAGGCGCTTATCGATCTACTGATCGACCGAGGCTCGCAGACCGCCGGCACGCTCGACTACAACGTCGTAAAGACTTTGTATAGGTAATTAACTATGTTTACTAGCTTATCTACCAGCAACTGTGACAGCCTTTAGCGTGTACATTGTACTATGCCAGTGGTAAAAAAATAAGAAGACGCGTTGTCGTGTCTCAAAACTCGAATTACGTATTTTTTCCAGTTATATAAAATTTACGCGTTTAAGTTAGTTATATGGCACGTGTTTATAATGAATCGTTAACTCTCTATGTTTAGTATACTGTATACACGGTGAATTTCAGTAACTCGACAGATCTTAACCATTGTTTCTAAAGCCTAAATGGAGTAAAAAAGTGGTATAACTAATAGTTCAAAATGGCTTAATTTTCGAGATATTCATTATTTTAAGAAATCTACAAGTTAAAAAATCTCACACCCCAAGGACGTCACGTATCTAGACCCACCTGACATTTGTGACAAGTGTGAAGTTTTCTCTTTCATGCCTTGGACTAAGGATTTGTTCATAAGAAAGCAGAATCGTTAATTAAGTTAATATGGCAGTTTTTGACCTATGTTGATATAATATTGTTTAAATTCATGGTTCAAATCTGCCGGGTTACTGAAATTCACCGTTTATTTCACGACCTACTGATCGAACGCAGCTCCTGGAACGCCGGCTTGCTCCACTACCGACAACCTCGTAAATTGTAAAGACATGGTTCAGGCAATATTTACCGGCTTATCAACGACGGGTACGGTTACAGCGTTTTATACAATTAACTGACCTTTTGAGAAACCTCAATGCAACGAGATAAGGTTTAATTGTGGTCAGTTCAATACTTCTAAACGGGACTGTACTTTCCACTGGATATAAAATGGGTACTTGAAGGGATGTCATATCTTATGATTATTACATGTTTGTCACTTGGTAATAATCTTATCTTTTACTGTTTTTGCTATTTTTTACATAGAAAACTACAATACAATACAATACAATTATTCTTTATTGTTCACCAAAAACAAAAACAGTTAAACAGTAATTAAATAATTAAATAACGGTAGACAATTGGCGGTCTTATTGCTAAAGAGCAATCTCTTCCAGACAACCTACCTTGTGACAACCTTGTGTTGTGTTCCAACTACCATGTGTTTCAAGCATTAAATATGAAACGCGTCACGTCATAAGGTTGATTATCGCTCGATATATTTCGGCCCGGTACGCGGTCCTTAACCATGAGCGCTGTCAGTGCTAAACGGGACGCCGAGACCAGCACTCATATGCCGAGCGATGTTCGACCTTAAAGACGTCTGTGACCAGTTTAATAATCCATATCCATACTAATACTATAAATGCGAAAGTAAAACTATCTATCCGACTGTCTGTTACCTCTTCACGCTTAAACCGCTAAACCGATTTAGATGAAATTTGGTATAGAGATACTTTGGGTCCCGGGAAAAGACATAGGATAGTTTTTATTCCGAAAACCATTTCTGAGGGGGTGAAGGGGGGGTAGAAGTTTGTATGGGCGAGTGATATTTAAGCATGCGCCTTCAACAATTGAATAGCAATTATTTCTATAATATAACTAGTTGCACGCGGACGGAGTCGCAGACAAAAGCTGGTTTTTAATGTTTCTGTAAACAGTATTAGTTTCGATAGTTATAATTAGTAAAAAGAGAAACATAAAGGAAAACTGACATAATGTATCACTCAGTTTCACCACCACGTTTTTTGTTGACCTCAGGCGCGGTCTGATATACCTCGACGTGCCGATCACAGCGGCCGATCGCGTGTCCGTGCCGCCGCTGAAGGGCTTCGTGATGAACCGCGTGGCGGGCGATTACTTCGAAACGTTGCTATACAAAGTGTTCGTCTCCATAGACGAGCACACCACTGTGGCGGAGCTGGCGGCAGTCTTACAGGTACCTTTCACTTTGTTCCGTTATTTATTTATTTACCCCCTTATTCATAAAACTTAACAAGCCTCTGTCACTTTCCCACCAATACAAATGTCAAAGTGACAGATAACGACAAACGAATTATAACGAGTTTTTATCCAAAATAGGGTTGAGTTTGACGAACGTTTATCGTTTATTTTTAACTTAATTACACAGTTACAAAATAAACACAATTATTGGCTGTATTGACGACCTGTTTAGCCTAGTTGGTAGTGACTCTGCCTCCGAAGCTAGAGGTCCCGGGTTCGAATCCCGGCCAGGGCATTTATTTGTGCATTTTTCACGGATATTTGTTCTTGGGTCTTGGATGTTTTCTATGTATTTAAGTATGTATTTATCTATATAAGTATGTATATCGTCGTCTAGTACCCATAGTACAAGCTTTGCTTAGTTTGGGACTAGGTCGATTTGTGTAAGATTGTCCCCCAATATTATTATTATTATTATTACTTGATGCCTTGAGGCATTCTCTACCAATAGTCCTAACAGAAACTTTAGTGGTGCAGGATCATCGTCCTTTAGTGATTTTAAACTCGTAACACTTGGCGAAATGGAGCTAAACTAAAAAAAGATCCCATGACTTTTCTTCTTCAATGGGTGTCGAGGCGGGCCGACAATTTCACGATGCTGATAAAGTGATAATACAATACATCATCATAGGATGTATTGTATTATCAGCATAGGATGATGATTGACCGATGAGCGATTGACGCAATCGGAGTGTACCTTACATGATAATTTCCGCTTATTTAGTACGCAGGTTACGCCGCGTCATCTTGATCTTAAAGCCGGGTTCCCATTCCACTGCGAGCGGACCGGACTCCGTTTAACTCGCAACAGTAAACTGAATATAAGCGCTGCTCCTTGTTGGTAGAAGCGCTTATATGAAGTTTACTGTTGCGAGTTAAGCGGAGTCCGGAGTCTGGAGTCCCAAGTGCCCATAGGCTACTGTGTCTGCTTACCATCAGGCAGGCCGTAAGATTGTTTGCCACCGTCGTAGTATAAAAAAAAGTCCGCTCCGCTGGAAACCCCGCTTAAACTTACCGTATAATTAATGTATTAGTGTGTTTCTAGGTGGAATGCGGACTAGTGAAGCAAGCTGTGTCGCTGTACTGCCGGCTGGGCTTCGCGCAGCACCTGCAGCCGCCGCCCGTGGCGCCCGCGCACGCGTCGTGGCGCACGGCGCTCACACAGCCGCTCCGTCCGCAGTCAGTATACACTGCACTATACACCTTATTAACTAGGCAGCTAGGTTCAGTTTGGACTGGTGAAGCTGTGTCACTGTACTGCCGGCTGTGCTTCGCGCAGCACCTGCAGCCGCCGCCCGTTATAAGTTTATGCTATAATATTATCAGCTGGCCAGACGCATTATACGAGTACACGTAGGAGGGTTTAGGCCTCTCTTTCCTCAATTGGCGTTTTCGGTCCATGGTTATTAGGCGATTTTCCTCAAACAAATTGATACGGTGAAAGATGGTAGAACGCCAAGATGGCCTGTTTGCGGCCAACTCCTCCCAGTGCTCAGGATGATAGCGCAAGCCGTCAGGTGTCCTTTGAGCCCGACCTTATAGCGTAGATGCTGACCGCCATGTTTCCGCTTACCCTCAGCTAACTCTAGAAAAAAGGACATCCTTAGGCAAGCGGCAGTCACCCATACGAAGGACATGCCCACACCACCTGAGCTGCCGCTGCAATAAGAGAGCCTCCATACCGATCATCCCGGAGCGACGCAGAACCTCAAAACTAGGGATGTGGTTCTGCCACTTAATCTTTAATATGTACCGCAGGCATCTCAGGTGGTAAGTGTCTAGTCTTTTTATGTCTGCTTTATAGAGGCACCATGTCTCTGCTCCGTATAAAAGGACAGGCATGATTAGAGCTTTGTATACTCTGATCTTTGTCTCTGGCTTGGCTTGAGATCATGGGACTTCCAGACACGATCATTGAGTCGTCCGAAATTGGCAGCAGCGTTGGCAATACGCGACGGTAACTCCGAAGCCAAGGTGTTGTCATGCCGGAGAGCTCTCCCAAGATACTTGAAGTGACAGACTTCCTCTAGGGGTTTTCCATCTTGAGTTAGTATCTTTATATTTCAAAGAATATAATATAATAACATAATTGTAATGAGTTTTTATTAAATTATTCTTATTCTTAATCAGATTCAATTTAGGACTGGTGAAGCAGGCTGCTACAGCACACTACTACACCCCCGAAAGTTTTATCCGTCAATTAACGCACTAGAATGATCCTGTAGTGGTAAGACGCGGGCAAAGCTTTAAAAGGATACCTTGATTTGGGTAAACCACGCCCCCTGTCTAAGAGTCATGTTTATTACTCCGCGTATGAGGAATCCAGATACACCACTCTTCGGGAATGGTTTTTCGGACATTTTCGATAAATATCGGACTTTATGAAGTCTTATTAATATTTCCTCTTGTGAGATTTTAGATGAGATAAAATACCATCATTTTAACTTGGTTTTGTCGTTTAATAATGTATACTTTTAGTAGGCTGAGGAAGGAAAGGAGAATAAAGACTCAACTTTGTTTTTTTTTCTATTGAGAAATTAAAAAAAAAACAGATTTCAGCTAGTCAGAGAAACAGTTCAAATTATAGTCAAAAACATATATATGAAAATCAGTCATAGTTTTCCTAATCTCGTTTAAACTGCGTTTCAAACATGGAGATATTTTTTTTCATTGTACATTTTTTAAAGTTCACTGAATTTAGAATAATAAGAATAATTCATCGTAAAAACGTTTGTCCAAGAATCTTTAGCCACAAATGAATCTGTTAGTCTCACAAAAACAATTTTGGAGTGTTATGTTATGAGTTATGAGTATGACAAAACAAGATAAACAAGACAACAACAACACCACCACACAAGACAAGACATGTTATGAACTTATGATATGACAAAAGATGTTTAATTTCTAGGTACAGTCAAATCTCGCCACTAACCTTCAACCCCAACATGGAAGAAGAGGAGTTACAAATGGAACCCGTACTTGTAAAGGAACCGTCCACTTCCAAACAGGTACTTATTTCCTTAAATATCAAAAAAAAACTAGGGACTAGTTCGATTTGTGTAAAAAATGTCCCCTAATATTTATTTATTAGTTATTTATTTAAATGGGAATATTCCCCTACCTACCGTTGTCAAAACGGCCGCGTTATTATTCTCACATATATGACGGCCGGTTTAGCCTAGTTGGTCACTACCAACTAACAAAGCTAGAGGTCCCGGGTTCGAATCCCGGCCAGGGCATTTATTTGTGCATTTATCACGGATATTTGTTCTTGGGTCTTGGATGTTTTCTATGTATTTATCTATATAAGTATATATATCGTCGTCTAGTACCCATAGTACAAGCTTTTCTTAGTTTGCGACTAGGTCGATTTGTGTAAGATTATCGTCTTATTTTATTTTATTTATTTATATAACCTCAGTATATCCATTTTACTTTGTGTGGCTAGGTACCATATAACCTTGATTTCGTTATACCCTATTACCAACATACCTAGATCTCAAAATAACTTGGTGTCAAAATGGCTAAATCCCGAAATATCTATTATTTTTTTCTCAAAACACCGGATTTTTATTAAGACGGAATTTTAAAATAACTTTGTCTCATAATAACTAAACATCACAACACCTTCATCGCAAAACAACCGAATACCTAAATATTGAAAGGTTATACCTTCATGTATGGTTTTCTTGTTTATCACTGTTTATATTGTCAATTTTCAAATAAGATGAATGTTCCTTTTTCTGCCGCGATGCTAATAATCTTTTGGCACAAATCCTATAGTTAACCATTTTGATATCCTACTTTAATGCTGGCCACTTGAAATTTAAGTACGCAGGGGCCATGCTAATCTTCTTTTAATTATAAAATGATATGTCAGGTAAACATCACTGTGGTTGCAATTATTTTTATCCATAGTAGTTTAGTAACCGGTACTTGCAATATAAACCAGGGATCCCTTAAAAATTGGGCATTTTGCCATTTAGGTGTTTTCGGTTTGAGCTATTTGAAGGAATTGTGCATTTCAATATTTAGGGATTTAGCGAATATGACGTTTTAGGTCAAAGTCATAATGAATTTCGTTAATTTTAAGAATGAGACAATTTGACATTTAGGTATTATGAGCCCATTCAATTTGAAAATCAGAGGTTTAGTGAATAAGGTATTATGAAATTTAGTAGTTTTAAGCCCAAAGCCTTTGTGTACTGACCTACGTGTGGTGCAATGCACATAACTGCGACAAAAGCCGTTATCAAATTACTAAAACTGTATTTATCGTTTCTAAACCTAAACGCTGTACAGCAAGTGTTATAGCAAGGATATCCTGTATACCATTTCCTAGCTCGACAAGTCAGCTAAATAAAAAATGTAAACTGCACCGAAAATTGTCAAGTGCCTCCTATTTGGCAGACTAATTGTGAAAGTATTTTTTTTTGTATACTATTGTTTGGAAAAAATAATGTGTGGCTAAATAATTATGAGCGGTAGTGTATATCTTCTGTGTGATTCTCATCAAACGGCTGGAGTCAGCGCGCACCTAATTAAAGTCAAAGGAATTTGAACCTTCCATACACAAGGTAGATTTCTTATTTTAATGGCAGTAGTGGCGATTTCCGCTGCCGGAACGCTTCGCATACTTTGTCTGTAGCAAGGTGCGCGCCGGCACTAGCCAATTGATGAAGATCGTACATAACTCTTGTGTTTGTTTACAGAGCAATCAAGACATGAACGATAATTCCAACAACAGTGGCGTCAAAAGGGTGGCGCTATTATTCGATTCTACATTAGCTGCATACCTCATGATGGGAAATCTCTCACCGGTACACTATTCAGATATGAATATGTATAATATGTATATTGTCCTTGTACATTTGCATAAAAATGATATTTATTTCAGGATCTCAAAACGCATGCAGTTACGTTATTCGAAGTCGGCAAGTTATGCGACGAGAGTTTGGATAGTTTGCTTATGGAATTAGATAAAGTGAGTGTTGTTGACTACTCTTAAACTTCTTGCTCTTGCATTGTATTTGTTACTAGTTTAATATTGAAGTAAAAACTGGTTAAATGTTGATGGTATACATTCCTGACATTTAAAATTCAATTAACATTGATGACTTTCAGTTTGCGTTTTATTCGTAACTATAAAACAGACTACCTATATATAAGCAACTCTTCTTGTGTGGCATTTTTACTCGCCGTGTATCAATTGTTGTTCCTACCCGGTCATCGCAGACGCCAGTAGCTCAGCGACAGTGTGGCATTGTAAATGATCACGAGTGTTTCATCCGAGTTTATTTTTCGACATGTAACTTTCGTGTCTGGTCAGGTGGCAGGGGACCCTGAGATCGAGGGCGAGGCGGCGCGCTACCTAGCGGCGGCCGCGTGCTTGCGACGTACGCTGCGTACTCTCAGGCCTCGGCTGCGTCCGCTCGACCTGCTGCGCTGCGAGGCGCTGCACGCGCTCGGCGCGCCGCAGCGGAACCGTCTGCTGCAGCACAAGTACAGGTGAGCCGAAGTTAAACGCTGAAATGGCTATATGATCACATAAAATACATTCAACCCTGTCTGATAGTATGATGTCTTAAAAATTACTAAAAAAATAATGTCGATACCAAACCAGTTCCAAATTGGTTTGATTAATGAACGTAAGGTGCGCCGCGTTAATTTGTCATTCGTCTAACAAAGAACTGTGTGTAGGCTAGCAGTGTCGACGGCGCCGCTGTGCCGCGAGGCGCGCGCGGGGCTGGCGGCGGGCGCTCTACCCCACGTAGGGCCGGCGCCGCCCGAGGCCTCCACGCCGTGGATGCGGCTGTATCTCTACCACGTGGCCGGATACGGCCCGCCCACACTGCTACTCAAGAAAGGTAAGAGTTGTACCAGGATGTGGTCAGCTATGGCGCGCTTTAATGGACGTTTTCCGAGGGAGAGTTATCATAACAGTTGTCATGTGTTGTGTATTGCAGGCACGGTAATCCGCAGCGTGCCTCGGCTGCTGCTCGGGTTCTCGCGGCTGGTGGTGGCGTGGTGGGGCGCGGAGGCGGCGCTGGACGGCGCGGGCGGGTCGCCGGGCGCGCTGCCCGCCGCCGCCGCGCTGCAGGCCGCCAACTCCGCGCTGCGCCGCGGGCCCGTGCTGCTGCAGGTACAGGGGACACTAGCGACACAGTCCTCGCGGCGGTGGTGGCGTGGTGGGGCGCGGAGGCGGCGCTGGACGGCGCGGGCGGGTCGCCGGGCGCGCTGCCCGCCGCCGCCGCGCTGCAGGCCGCCAACTCCGCGCTGCGCCGCGGGCCCGTGCTGCTGCAGGTACAGGGGACACTAGCGACACAGTCCTCGCGGCGGTGGTGGCGTGGTGGGGCGCGGAGGCGGCGCTGGACGGCGCGGGCGGGTCGCCGGGCGCGCTGCCCGCCGCCGCCGCGCTGCAGGCCGCCAACTCCGCGCTGCGCCGCGGGCCCGTGCTGCTGCAGGTACAGGGGACACTAGCGACACAGTCCTCGCGGCGGTGGTGGCGTGGTGGGGCGCGGAGGCGGCGCTGGACGGCGCGGGCGGGTCGCCGGGCGCGCTGCCCGCCGCCGCCGCGCTGCAGGCCGCCAACTCCGCGCTGCGCCGCGGGCCCGTGCTGCTGCAGGTACAGGGGACACTAGCGACACAGTCCTCGCGGCGGTGGTGGCGTGGTGGGGCGCGGAGGCGGCGCTGGACGGCGCGGGCGGGTCGCCGGGCGCGCTGCCCGCCGCCGCCGCGCTGCAGGCCGCCAACTCCGCGCTGCGCCGCGGGCCCGTGCTGCTGCAGGTACAGGGGACACTAGCGACACAGTCCTCGCGGCGGTGGTGGCGTGGTGGGGCGCGGAGGCGGCGCTGGACGGCGCGGGCGGGTCGCCGGGCGCGCTGCCCGCCGCCGCCGCGCTGCAGGCCGCCAACTCCGCGCTGCGCCGCGGGCCCGTGCTGCTGCAGGTACAGGGGACACTAGCGACACAGTCCTCGCGGCGGTGGTGGCGTGGTGGGGCGCGGAGGCGGCGCTGGACGGCGCGGGCGGGTCGCCGGGCGCGCTGCCCGCCGCCGCCGCGCTGCAGGCCGCCAACTCCGCGCTGCGCCGCGGGCCCGTGCTGCTGCAGGTACAGGGGACACTAGCGACACAGTCCTCGCGGCGGTGGTGGCGTGGTGGGGCGCGGAGGCGGCGCTGGACGGCGCGGGCGGGTCGCCGGGCGCGCTGCCCGCCGCCGCCGCGCTGCAGGCCGCCAACTCCGCGCTGCGCCGCGGGCCCGTGCTGCTGCAGGTACAGGGGACACTAGCGACACAGTCCTCGCGGCGGTGGTGACGTGGTGGGGCGCGGAGGCGGCGCTGGACGGCGCGGGCGGGTCGCCGGGCGCGCTGCCCGCCGCCGCCGCGCTGCAGGCCGCCAACTCCGCGCTGCGCCGCGGGCCCGTGCTGCTGCAGGTACAGGGGACACTAGCGACACAGTCCTCGCGGCGGTGGTGGCGTGGTGGGGCGCGGAGGCGGCGCTGGACGGCGCGGGCGGGTCGCCGGGCGCGCTGCCCGCCGCCGCCGCGCTGCAGGCCGCCAACTCCGCGCTGCGCCGCGGGCCCGTGCTGCTGCAGGTACAGGGGACACTAGCGACACAGTCCTCGCGGCGGTGGTGGCGTGGTGGGGCGCGGAGGCGGCGCTGGACGGCGCGGGCGGGTCGCCGGGCGCGCTGCCCGCCGCCGCCGCGCTGCAGGCCGCCAACTCCGCGCTGCGCCGCGGGCCCGTGCTGCTGCAGGTACAGGGGACACTAGCGACACAGTCCTCGCGGCGGTGGTGACGTGGTGGGGCGCGGAGGCGGCGCTGGACGGCGCGGGCGGGTCGCCGGGCGCGCTGCCCGCCGCCGCCGCGCTGCAGGCCGCCAACTCCGCGCTGCGCCGCGGGCCCGTGCTGCTGCAGGTACAGGGGACACTAGCGACACAGTCCTCGCGGCGGTGGTGGCGTGGTGGGGCGCGGAGGCGGCGCTGGACGGCGCGGGCGGGTCGCCGGGCGCGCTGCCCGCCGCCGCCGCGCTGCAGGCCGCCAACTCCGCGCTGCGCCGCGGGCCCGTGCTGCTGCAGGTACAGGGGACACTAGCGACACAGTCCTCGCGGCGGTGGTGGCGTGGTGGGGCGCGGAGGCGGCGCTGGACGGCGCGGGCGGGTCGCCGGGCGTTAGGAAAATTAAAAAGCACTAGTGCGAAAAGTCTAACTTTCCGCACGATATATAGCTACAAAAAGTACCTCTTTTTGAGAAACTGTATTAAAATAGTACATTACTATAGAGGCCGAGAAACGAAGGGTTGCAGGCCAAGTAGATATCGATAGGTATACGCGGTAGGATAGGGATACGCGGCCTGCAGCCCAACGTTTCTCGCCGAGATTTGTATAGTGCTTTTCTCAAACATATGCAATGAAATAAAAAATACACCACTCGAAAAACAAATTTAAGAGACGCCATTAGCCCAGATTAAAATAAAAATATGTATATTTTGTATGAAATTATCCTTAACAGTCCTCCCGACGTGATTCTTTGAAGCCATGTTTGAGATATCTACTTTCCCGCAAGCATACTTTCTGAGCATATTATACATACAAAAACAAAGTCCATACAAAAACTGAACGATTGAGAGTATAACGATTGAGAATACTATCTTCCCCACAATATCACGCCTTACTTTAACTACTCATAATTCGCATAAATATAGGTTGTATGATCGTAATTTAGGAAGTTGAAGTAGGTATTGCTTTTTTATAGGCGGTAGGAGTGCGGCAACCTGCGAAGCTAAAACACGTAGTATTCCCACCCGAAGCTGATAAATCCTCCGGTAAGTGGAATCTCATGATCATTTGAATCATCATTCATCTCTTTCATCAGAGTGAGGAACTCTGATGAAAGAGATGAATGATGACCTGAGTTCAGTAACTAATAATTAATAATGGCCCGGCATGGAAAAAAGGTAGTCTTCAATAAAAGCTATAAGCTTATCAAAAAATAGCTATTTACGATACAAGGGTTGTAAAACAAAGAAAGGCCGATATCGCAGATGTTTGAGGCCCGAGCCGCAGGCAAGGGTCATAAATATGCGAGAGAGGCCTTTCTGTTTTACGACCCGTGTTTTGTACACAATTTTACCTCACCACTTGGCCAAAAAGTGGGTTTTTCCGGACGCACAGCGTGCGGAAAAGCCGGTTTCTTGGCAAGGTGTGGTGTAAAAAAAAATACAGTAACTTATAGTTTGCTTTTTAGTCTATGTTCAAAGAATTGTCATCTTTGTTTCGTTGATAGAGAGTAACGCATTGTGGACGCGGCACGCGGGATTGAGACGGCTAGCGGCGCGGCTGCGGTTGTCTCGCTCTGCCGGCTACGTCACACTCGCCGATATTGGAGTGCCTGATCTGGGTTGCGCGCGGCCTCCACCAACTGTGCAGCTTGGTATGTTTAAATTCTTCCCATCGCATAGAACACCGTTTTCATTAATTGCTTTCATAGTCGGCGGTTAAGAAGTCAATCCTGACATCTGTCATTTTCATACAGTTTATAACCTAAAAGTCACTTTGAGGTTATAAACTGTATGGGAATGACAGGTGTCAGGATTGACTTCTTAACCGCCGACCACTATAGCCTTTATAAAATAACATACTGATTCAGGTTTCATATTGTATACTTCAAGATAATACGTAGCTACGCTTAAGAATTTATGTTTGAATCCTCGTTGCGTTTTAAATTAATTGAATCATGTTGGACGCATTATTGTTGACAATACTCGATCGATTGAAATCCCGTGATACATTTTGCGTGTGATTTTTTGTAATTATATTTGTACTGCACTTATTGCCACCTGTGTTATTCCACGTATTTTTTTTTGTTTTTATAACGAAAATTTAAGTATCATATGTCTAGTGATAAATAGTAACACTTGTCTATAGATAAGTTAACACTTAAATTTGCATCACGAATAAAAAGAATATGCAATAAAGTTGCGACTCGCGTTACTGTTGTCGTGGAATGACCCGTGTCTTAATTACACACACAACTTGCATCATTTCAGTCGCGCCACGGAAACTAAAAGACGTGTGCGGTATAGCGAAACCCGTAAGCGAAGTGTCGATATCGTCGTCCGACTCGGTCGATAAGTCGGACGACAGGGCGCCGCATCGGCTGCAGTCGCCGATCGAGTCGCACTTCGCGGTCACGCCGTCAACAGACAGCAAGACTAGCTCACCGGCGAATGGCTTTACTACCGCGGAAGGTAGGTTTATACAAGTTAAATCAACCAAGCGAAGGGGGAACTTGTTACCCGCAGAGGCGGAGCGGTACTCCAATCTTCACCGCCACAGCAGATTCCGTAAGTTTTGTCTCACACGCCAAAGTCTATGTACCAAAAATTGCAAATAAACCTTACTTGATTGGACATAGGCTGCCTTTACTTCGGTTTGATATGAAGTCTTGGCGCGTGGACCACTAAATCTATTGACTTTATATCAAGTCAATGGCGGCGAAAAGGTTAAGTTCGGGTAAGCGGGCCGGAATGGGCCATACACAGTTAAAAAGCTAAAATCGCCCCTCCTGTGGTCAGTGGTTTTCGGCTTATGAGCATGTTAGTTATGTTGACATAAAATAAAAAAACCATTTTATTTCTTTCAGAAATTTTGCAGGCAAAGGCCTCCTCCAAAGTAAGCCAGTCTTCTCTGGACTTTGCTGTTTCTATACATATCCATGTTCACATAAATTCATATAAACGAAGACTCCGTTAATGCGAATTTTAAATGGCTTTATAGGCAAATGTTTTCCGGAAAGACGCGAACCAAACTCTGTGTATGAACCTGCTCAGAGGCGATTATTTTTGTAAAAAAGTTAGGACTGAGATTTAGGGATTTTGTGTTTTCACTGTTCATTCAACATCTCATCCAAAAGTAAAAGTAAAGTAAAAGTAAAAGTAGTTTATTCTTCAAATTAGGCATATTACATGCACCTATGAACGTCAATAAACTACCACCGGTTCGGAAAAATAAACCTCTGCCACGAGAAGAACCGGCGTAAGAAACTCGGCGAGGTGTCATTTTTTCAAAACAATATATTATTGTATAGTTAAATATAAAATTACAGTCTCAGTTACTACAAAAATAACAAGCTACAGTAGAAAACCTATTTTCGCGATAGATTAGCCGTGCAGGACACTATCACTGCCAAACATCCCTGTCCATGATGTAATCGTTTACCTTATAATATGCTTTTGAAATAAGTGTTTGTTTTACTACAGATTTGAATTTAGAATTGCTAAGTTCAGTAATGTGTTTTGGAATTTTATTGTAGAATTTAATACAATTTCCCAAGAACGACTTTTTCGCCTTTACTAGTCTATAGAAGGTTATTTTCAGTTTCCCAGTGTTTCTGGTGGCTATTGGTTTATCAGCGTTCGTTGGGAAATTGCACAAATTCTTCCTAACATACATTATTATTTCAAATACGTATAGGGACGGCAGGGTTAGAATATCTATTTCTTTGAAAAATTCTCTTAATGAGTCACGCGACCCCAAGTTATAAATTGCCCGGATAGCCCTTTTTTGCAAAATAAAAACAGTTTCAATATCTGCAGCTGATCCCCACAGGATTAGACCATAAGTAATTATACTATTAAAATAAGCAAAGTAAACTAACCGTGCCGTTGCCACATTGGTAAGCTGCCTTATTCTCCTGACTGCAAATGCAGCAGAGCTCAACCTACTTCCTATCGCTGTTATATGGGAACCCCACTGCAATTTTGAGTCCAATGTAATACCTAAGAATACAGTTGACGTAACAAATTCTAATGTTTGGCCATTAAGTTTAATATTTGTATCTAAGTTTCTATTTGACGAGTTCGCTAGAGAGAATTTCATACATTTAGTTTTTTTCGGATTCAACACTAAGTTATTGGCAGCAAACCAGTCAGATATCATGGACAGGGTATTATTTGGTTCAATGAGTTCAGTATCTTTCCTATTTACCTTGAACAGTAATGAGGTGTCGTCTGCGAACATTACAATGCCTGATCTTCGGCTTACCATATATGGTAGATCATTTACATAAACAAGGAACAGGAAAGGGCCTAGAATAGACCCCTGAGGTACTCCCATCTCTACCACTGTCTCTGACGAAAGGGCTTTATTTATCGCTACCTTTTGATTTCTCTGTGTTAAATATGATTTCATAAGATCCAATGCATGTCCTCTGATACCATAGAAATTAAGCTTACAAATTAAAGTTCCTTGATCTACACAATCAAAAGCCTTGGAAAGGTCACAGAACACTCCAATGGCGTCATATGACTCTTCCCAAGACTGCAAAATAAATTTTATTAAACTTGCACCTGCATCAGTAGTTGATCTACCTTTCGTGAAACCGAACTGCTGTGCGTGCAAAATATTGTGTGAATTAAAATGAGAAACCAATTGCGTAAGCATTATTTTTTCGAATATTTTGCTAAACGCAGGTAGGATAGAAACTGGACGATAATCAGAAGGATTATCTCTATGACCTGATTTGAAAATAGGAACTACTTTACTACACTTCATTAAGTCTGGAAAAATGCCATTGTCTACACAACTATTAAAAATGAGAGCTAGAGTGGGTGCAACGACCTCGAGAATAGATTCCAGTACCATGACTGACACGCCCCATAAGTCCTCAGTCCTCTTTATTTTTAACATTTTAAAAGACTTCAGTACATCTAGAGGAGAAACATGATGAAATTTGAAAATATTTAGTGACTCTAATTTTACGTTCTCATTCAGAAGGGATTCTGCTATTGTGGTAGATGATGCCAAACTTTGAGTCGTGACTATAGGAATTTTGGAAAAGAAATTATTAAATTCATCGGCTACTTTTAGTGCATTAGTAATTAAATTATCCTCTATTTTCAAAGAAATCGTGGACTCTTTATTACTTCTCTGCCCAGTCTCTGTGTTTATTATTTTCCAGACAGTCTTGGCTTTGTTATCTGAGGACTTTATTTTATTATTCAAGTGCATTGCTTTTGCCTTTGTGCACACTGTTTTGAATAATTTGGAATAATCCCTAACATACTGATGGAAGCGTTCGTCAGTGGTGCAAGATCTCCTTTCATAAAGTTGGTATAAGTTATCTCTACTCTTTCGAATTCCGGTAGTTGCCCAATCATTAAATCTCATTTTATTGTTTATTTTAATACGCTTTTTACTACAAGTCCTATTAAATTCGTTACACACTGTATTCAGAAGCATTTTGAATTGATCATTCGGATCATTTGATTCTACCTGGGTGTTCGGCATGGCGACTAGTAGATTTGACTTTAGTAGTTCTAGTCTACTTTTACTCAGGGGTCTTATTTCTATAACGCGATCTGGAGGTTTTACTTCGCAAGGTAGCCTGACCATCTGAGCTTTATGATCCGACCGGACTCCATTCACTATGCTTCTGTCTAGATGAGGACAGTTTAACCAAATATTATCTATGCAAGTGGCAGAGGTCGGAGTAACTCGGGTAGGTGCTTCAAATAAGTAGTCAAAATTGAACGATTTAAAAAGAGTGATGTACTTATCTTTTTCGACTGATTGTGATAAAATATCGATATTAAAGTCGCCACAGACCACTACTGGTTTTTTACCACTTATTGCTTTACTAAGTACATCCTCCATAATTTCTATAAAAGATATTAAGTCACCTAATGGTGGTTTATAAATGCAAAATATCAGATACTGATCCGTCTCTGCACAAGCAATCTCACAAACACGATCAACAGAACAACCTGAGAGGTCTTTACGTTCTTTAAAAGTTAACCCATTTTTCACTAAAATAATAGAGCCACCACCCTCTGCGGTAGTTCTGTTGAATGCGCTGGCCAATACGTAATTATTTACATTAAATTTCATCATATGATTCTTTAACCAAGTTTCTGTTAAGCAGACTACATCTACATTAAGCTCTTCTGTAAATAATTCTAAATCTAGTATTTTGCCAGTGAAGCGATTTATATTTTGGTGTAATAAAATTACACTATTGTGCTTCTCCATTGTCCCAACAGTCAGTTTAAAGACAAATCCGCTATTGGAGATGTCGTCCTATCCAAGGGGGAGGGGGAGCTTATATTTCCAAAAACGGAATTAATAAAAGATGCTAAAGATTTAGCAAGTCTGTCAGTTGTAATACGGTAATCACTAATAGCATTATTAGTGTCAAAAAATATAACGTCACTATGACGGCACGTCAGCTTATACATAAGCTTATTGAGATTACACGCATGACTGTTAGCACTGCAAGGAGAAGCAGAATAGGGTAACGCGCCTATAATAACATTTTTAGCACCTAGCTTTGACAGGCATTCAAACTCAGTCTTCATCTCAGAGTACCTAATATTTGAGCCATCACCTAACATTAATACAATTGTGGTCTGTTCATTTATATGGACATCTTTAATATTATTTATGATTTTTTCAAATGAGGCATCGGGCATACAATAATTTATAACACAGCTGTTCTGAATATTATTACATAAAATTTTGCCCAATCCTCGTCCTACCCTATCTGAGAAAACCAGAGTTCTATTTACATTATTACAGGCTGGGGTTATTTTTTCCGGTGACACCGGCAAGCTGCTGTTCGACACAGATGAGTAAACTGCATCTCCGGGCAGAGGGTGAGCCTGCCGGAGCGCATACTCACATTCACACGAAGACTGCTTGGTAAGCAGTGCTTCCAAACATTCCTCGTTGTGGTGGCACAGCTCCAGCAGTTCATCCGCTGCCAGGATATGTTCACTAATTTGCTTCTGAGACATTACATATTTATTAGTTAGATCTTTCAAAGAATTTTGTAATCTGTTCAGTTCGGCTTGCAGCTTGTCAGTGTCCGTTTCATAAATGGTCCTACTGTAGCATAATTGCTCTTTGTAAGAATTTAACTCTTTCAAGACACAGACATGATTTTTTCTCAATTGAGTAATTTTATGAATATTATTATACTGTCTGTACAATCGTTTTGATTTTTTTATAAATCTATTTAACTTAACATACTTTTTGTATTTCTTATAACTTTTAAAACAAACTTGCTTATCATAAAAGGAGTCCTCTGTCAAATCTATTACACTAGAAGGTCCAAAATTGCTGCAATGCTTTGCATAAGCGTTTGGTGTCACAAGTTCTTCAAAGAGCCGCTGAGTGTTGTTTATTTGCTGGCTCTCTGCCTCTTCTTGCAATTGACGGACCACCTTGTGGGCATCGGAGAGCTCATACTCTAGGTGATCCACACGTTGCAGTGTCCGCTCATGGATATCACAACACTCTTGAAGACTGTTCAGTTTCTCCAACAGATGGTCACGCTGTATGACAGTATCCGCATGCAAAGCATCCAGGTTGGCTAACTCACATTTGAGTCCTGTGTTTTTTTGAATAATCAATTTAACCTCCTCTTCACTTTCATCTCGTTCCCGCAGTAGCTGGTCACACAGAGATTTAGATTGCTTTAGTTCCTTGAGTGTTGCATTTAATTTCCTTTCCAGTTCACGTACTGTGGCCTTGCGTGTCATAACTGAGCTAGACATGTTGAGCTAGCTGGACACACAGCTCTCCACAGCACCTGAAATATGATGGCAACACGACTAAACACCAAGCAAGGAAAGCACAGTCGAGAGAGAGTAGGACTGAACAGATATTAAGTGTATAGATAGAATATAAATATGAACGTAGAAGGCAGAATTGAATTGTGAATATAAGAGTGAAAATATGTATGAAAAGAATATTTGACAGAGTGAAACACAATTGGCATAAAAGTTATGAATCAGCTGACCGAGTCCGATGTCAGTTCCGAGTGAGGTTATGCTTGCAGTTACTTATTAATTTAATACGGGAAGTATTCAAGTTAAATGTTATTTAATGTAACATAAAATGCAGCTATGACTTATTTATATTGAACACAATACTCCCCAGATTAATCGTTGAAGTTTCAAACGATGATGCGTTACGATGACGTTTGGCCGGTAGCAATTTTAGTTCTTCTTTTTCGTCTTTACACTGTCTCTCGCGATTAGTTTATATAACTAACACTATATTTACACACTATCACTTGATTTAACACTAAGTAAGTGTTTTTTTTATATTTAATTATATTATTTTTACAGCTGTGTAAAGATTTCCTTCCTGAGATCGTAATGTAGTCTTTGGGCTAACATAACACCAATACCGCGATTCTTTTCCGCAGGAGAATAATTTACTCTCTTCCTAGAACAATGCCTAATGTACAGTCACGAACTTTAATTTGGGACCCCCTTAAGGTTGACAGCCCTATCAAACCGTATAGAAAGTTAAAGATTTTTTTTTGCGAAATGGGTCACATATTGGCGAGCGGGACTGTACAAACTACTACTATATTTTAAAACCGCATGATGCGGTCTTAAGTGAAAAGCGATGTGACTAGCAATGTCCAGTTATCTTTATCACATTATTAGTCTATATACGTGACACTGCGAGGCACAGTCCTCTCATGAATGGGGGGAAGGTCTTTGTGATTACGGGATCAGTTTTTCATAGATTCCTCATTCCATTAACAGGTGGGCAGCTGCTGCGCGAGGAGCTCGACAACCTGGCGATCAGCGACACCACGCGGAGCAAAGAGTCCCTCCCTTCTAGTGACGATCTCGTCCACATACATTCCTCTTCAACCAGCATAGAAGACTTGAAGGACAAATCCAAAGACTGGCGGAGTAAAGAGTCCATCTCGATCTCCGACGACGTTCCGATACGGTCAGTTCATGAACAATTTACATTGTGTTTGAATATCATTATCATTACAACACATACTTCAGTCTGCACCTTGCTGAGATCCCAGACTAACCAGACTATTCGAGTATGAGTTTGGAGTTGAATAATAATAATACCATCGAGAAGGTCATATATCTCTTTATGAATGACAGATATAATGTTATCTTTATAATAATTATATCATTATTAAGTTTCGTCTTTTTTAGGGTTCCGTACCCAAAGGGTAAAAACGGGACCCTATTACTAAGACTTCGCTGTCTGTCCGTCAGTCTGTCCGTCCGTCTGTCTGTCACCAGGTTGTATCTCAAGAACCGCAATAGTTACATCGTTAATTTTTTTACAGATGATGGATTTCTGTTGCCGCCATGTGCAAGTCGGACTCTTTGCCGTTTTTATAGATAATGGTACGGAACCCTTCGTGCGCGAGTCCGACTCGCACTTGACCAGTTTTATTTTTCTTTTCCATATTCAACTATATACGAGGTTGCGGCACGGTGGCAGTGGCACGCGTATAGCCTCTCTGTGAATTTTGCTTTGATGCTGAGATGCCTGAGGTGGAACCCTTTCATGGCTCTAACTATCTTCAATGGGGTAGTTTCCTCATGTTGCCGTGTGTGTTGTGTGTGTAGCATATTGCCGTTATATAGATAGCATACCATCAAAGAACACAATAAAATGAAAATAAAAGAATAAAATCACTATAATAATAAAATACGAGACTTGAAAGTTTCTAAAAAATATGTATTTTTTTATCATCCTAAAGTTAAATAAAGGCTACCAATAGAATTTATATCCACCATGTCAGCCGAAAGACGTCCACTGCTGGACATAGGCCTCCCCCAATTTCATGGGGGGTACATGCCATAATCGCCACGCTGGGCATGCGGGTTGGCGATCGCAGTATCTCCACCGCACTCCAGGGATGCTGCTGCCCATCCCCTGGTGGTCTTGGTCGTAGTTTTAGGACATACCCGGGTCATCAATAGAATTTATATGATTCAATAAAAAGGAAATTGCACAATAACAATGTACTTAAACGCAGTATTTCACAGGGCTCGTGCGTGGTGACGTCATAACTTTCTGTCAATTAGTATGGAGCGTTTTTGGTGTCCGAGTACAATATCCACCTTTGACCCACATGCGGCTTATCTTGTGCTTTAATCGTAGTTGGCCCCATACAAGCATTTAATCCCGTTTCAAAACTGGTTCGAATGGTATCGTTAATATTTTTTGTCAACTAGCCTATTGTTTTCTTCTATGCTGACTTCTGTAATTTACAGAACTGTTACAGTCACGAATCACGAATAAATGCTTTTTCTATTCTATTCTGATTAAACATAAGAATAATCAACACATACATAATCAGGTCGTCGAGTGTCGAGAACCTGAAGTTCGACAAGAAGAGCGATCAGTTAAACGACTTGTTGAGCCCGGCGGAGGAGTCCGTCTCGATGTTCACGCAGCTCAGCGACAAGCTGACGGAGATGGCGGAGGGCGACAGCGGGGTCGACACGGCGCACAATGTGTCTGACGACGAAACGTGTAGACCAGAGGTACGAATGTTTTTGCGTCAAATTCGACAAGACAGATCAGTTGAGCTACTTGTTGAGCCCGGCGGAGGAGTCCATCTCGATGTTCACACAGCTCAGCGACAAGCTGACGGAGATGGCGGAGGGCGACAGCGGGGTCGACACGGCGCACAATGTGTCTGACGACGAAACGTGTAGACCAGAGGTACGAATGTTTTTGCGTCAAATTCGACAAGACAGATCAGTTGAGCGACTTGTTGAGCCCGGCGGAGGAGTCCATCTCGATGTTCACACAGCTCAGCGACAAGCTGACGGAGATGGCGGAGGGCGACAGCGGGGTCGACACGGCGCATAATGTGTCTGACGACGAAACGTGTAGACCAGAGGTACGAATGTTTTTGCGTCAAATTCGACAAGACAGATCAGTTGAGCGACTTGTTGAGCCCGGCGGAGGAGTCCATCTCGATGTTCACACAGCTCAGCGACAAGCTGACGGAGATGGCGGAGGGCGACAGCGGGGTTGACACGGCGATAATGTGTCTGACGACGAAACATGTAGACCAGAGGTACGAATGTTTTTGCGTCAAATTCGACAAGACAGATCAGTTGAGCGACTTGTTGAGCCCGGCGGAGGAGTCCATCTCGATGTTCACACAGCTCAGCGACAAGCTGACGGAGATGGCGGAGGGCGACAGCGGGGTCGACACGGCGCACAATGTGTCTGACGACGAAACGTGTAGACCAGAGGTACGAATGTTTTTGCGTCAAATTCGACAAGACAGATCAGTTGAGCGACTTGTTGAGCCCGGCGGAGGAGTCCATCTCGATGTTCACACAGCTCAGCGACAAGCTGACGGAGATGGCGGAGGGCGACAGCGGGGTCGACACGGCGCATAATGTGTCTGACGACGAAACGTGTAGACCAGAGGTACGAATGTTTTTGCGTCAAATTCGACAAGACAGATCAGTTGAGCGACTTGTTGAGCCCGGCGGAGGAGTCCATCTCGATGTTCACACAGCTCAGCGATAAGCTGACGGAGATGGCGGAGGGCGACAGCGGGGTCGACACGGCGCACAATGTGTCTGACGACGAAACGTGTAGACCAGAGGTACGAATGTTTTGTGTCAAGTTACGATGTTTGAACTCCTAGATGTTAAAATACTGTCGCTATTTGTGCGATACTATTAGTTAATTTATTGATAGACAACCAAAAAATCGCAACAAAACGGAGAGCTCAAAAGCAAGACAAAAATCTGTACTAGGCGCTGTTTCACAATGGCAAAAACTTAATCATATTTTTATACATATGTTCTCCTTTTTCAGAAATGGACGATTCTTGATCTTCAGTTTGGCATTCCATTATTTGACGAGGTCCTGTGTGAAAAGATTTGTAATTGTTTATCTGACCGGATATCAGGACCAGAATTGTAAGTAGTCCTGAATTTAATATTTATCATTAACTAGAAAAATACATTAATATGATAAGAAGAAACAAATGGTCATGTGTTTGTTATTGTTATTTGCAGATTGGATAGAATTAAAGAAGATAATGAGTTTATTTGTTCGGACGTCTTAAAATTCGTGTCACAATGTCAAGTAAGTTCCATTTCGATTACCACGCTCTCCATGTATTTACATATATGTATCTATTACTTTACAGTACTTAGTAGCAGAGAGTAGTTAACTACTAGTGTGTTAGTGGATAAGATATATTCGGAGTGTGGAAATTGCTTTTATTTAGATCTACACCATTTTTTGCATACCTACAGCCACCACACAGCACTTTTTAATAACTACTTTCTGCTATTCGCAACACGACACTACAAAATAAACCTTAATTGAATAATGTAAGATTGGCTTTACGTTAATTTCAACTAAATTATTTCCAGTACTACCCAGGAGAAGACATGGGCATAGTGAAACGGGGCACCTTGGTCCCCCTGCCGCGGAAAAACCTGGCGTTTGAGAACGGCCGCATTAGTGAGTGGAGCGGAAAATGACGCCTTCCCACTCGCTCCTACCGTATCTCACTAACACTGCCAATGCGCGAAAAAGACCGCAGTATACTTACCGTCTTGCTATTAATTAGCTACTGTTAGGCATTTTTCGATGTTCGTTTCGATCGATTACCTATGTATTATGTAATTATTCACACCACTGTACTTGGTAACACTATTATTTAATGTTTGAATCACTTTGCCATATTTTTGTGTTCACATATAGTATATTCAGTGTACATTAAATATAAATTATCTGGGGATGAGCGACCGTAACAGCCAACCGAAGAAATTATTTACTTTAATTTGTACTACTAACTTCATTTATACACTCGCGGTCAAAAATTTCGGGTCATCCTGATTTAATGACCGCAATAAGGTTTTTTTATAGTTATAGAATATATTATTATCAACCGCCACCCAACCCAACTATATAAGTACTGTACCGACCTGTATTCTTTGACCGCGAGTGAATGATTCATTTGATATTTTATTAGCACTTATTGAATATAATCGTGTTATATTTGTAAAGAGAACCAAATGTGCATCCAGCCGCTGCTGCGGATGGAAATTGAGGTGATAGTTTTGCCATATGATTACGTTAAAAGGTATACGAAGTCAGCTATCCCATTCCCAAACCTATCGCGGTTGAATAATATACCAAGCGACAATACGCATTCATGATAGACACACTGAGATTTTTTTCCCTGACAGTTTTTATGACATTGATATAAGAATAAATTTTGCCTGGGCCGTGGAAAAGGCTTTTTGACAATACCTGAACATGTTTATGTTGTATAATGTTTAGGTTTTTATTAGCAACCAGCGTGTCAATTATGCCGTCATCTTATTTTTATAAAATTAAAGTATTAATGTGATTTAAAAATTATATTAATTATAATTAAAAAGCGTTGTACACGGCAGTTTTTCTAAACAATTCGAGTTAACTGTTAGTAGAAAATTGTTTGAAAAGCTGCCGCCTAGAACGTTCTAGAATGTAGGACAATCCCAGTGTACACATTTCCAGTAGCGGCAACAGACTTGCGGTATTGTAATTTGAGAGAAATCTACACTCTTTCTCTATGATGATTGAGAATTACATTACACTGCTGGAATTGATTTTTCTTGTGAGCTTGTGCAATTTGCCGCAAACCACCTTCGACATGGTTATAATAAAGTTCATTGGACTAAGACCGTAAGGATTAAGACCGTTGAGCAACTGTTCAGCCTGGCACGTGATAAGGAGAATTTTAAAAAGCTGACTGCCAACCTTCAGTAATGGAGAGGCACATGAAGAAAGAAAAGAAAGAACAAAGTTCATATTTGAGAATTTTCATAGGTTTTACAAACGAGCCCTCATTTTTCCCCCGATTCTATTAAGTTAAATGAATCGTTACCTCCAGCTAAAATGAAATTGTGTAACATAACAATTATGTTTTATATAGATTTGTTACCATTTTCGGCGTTACTTCGGTTACTTATCAAACAGCCCTTGTATTGGCATCTCATTTGGAAGCACCCTATATATACAGATGTAGTGAATAATGCTTTCCCATCGGATAAACTCTGAAGACGACTGGACCCGAAGAAGTGTCAATCAATTACCGTATTAGTTAACATCTGTTATGTCAAATGGCAGAACCAGTCAGTTGACAACATTTCATTTTTTAAGCACATAAAATGAAATCAAATAGAGGATAATAAGTTGAAATGAAATGAAATGAAATGAAATGTTTATTCACAAGAACATACAGTGTACAATAGGTGTTAGGTACATAATAATATTGCAGTTCCAGTCCGGTACATTCAGCCAGTTCAGGCATGTGAAAATTAAAATAGGTTCTTAATTTAACTAAAAATTACATTAGTTAAGTAAAAACTCATATCTATCCATGTCATAATAAATTCATAATTATAATATTTGATGTCATAAAGTTAGGCGTAATATTTAACAAGATAGAATTCAATACAAAAGTCAATTAGGATTAATTAAAGAATAAATTATGTCAATACAAAAGTCAAATTGATATCACTAAATTAATTAATTATATTTAGCAGATGTCAAAATCTATGTCCCAGAAATTCGTTTACAGTGTAAAAACAGTTATCGCATAATATTTTAAAAACTTTTTTCTTAAACTCATGACCTGATAATGTCTTTAATGATGACGGTATTTTATTATAGATTTTCACGCACATGTTGTACGCGCTTTTGTTCCTAAGGACGAGTCTGCTGTTTTCCGGTAGTGCTAGACGATATTTTCTTTGTGGCCTAGTTGTTTCTTTGTCAATTATGGTAAAAAGTTCTGAATTAGCTTGAACAAAATTTGCTACTTCGAAAATATAAAGGCAAGGTAGCGATAGTAAATTAAGTTTTTTGAATAGTGGTTTGCAGGATTCTCGACGATTAACGCCACATAATGTTCTTATGCATCTTTTTTGAGCAATGAATGCGCGATCGGCGTCAACGGAATTTCCCCACATAATAATTCCGTATCTTAAAACTGACATGATATAGCCGTGGTACGTCAATAAGGCACTTTGTAATGAGACCGTGTTTTTAAGGCGCCACAGCGCAAAAATAAATTTATCCACCTTCTTGCAGACTATTTCTACATGGTCCTTCCAGTTGCAGTGTGTATCTAATGTCACACCTAGGAAAACTGTTTTATTTACTTCTTCGATTTCGTCAGAGTTATGTTTAATTTTGAGTTGTTTGGGCTTAGTCTTATATGAATAAAATTGCATGAATTTAGTCTTACCGAGGTTAATTTCAAGGTGGTTAAAGTTAAGCCAGTGGATAACATCTTTTAGTGCCCCGTTAATATCATTTTCAAAGTCGTCTATATGTTCACCTTCGATTATTATTGTGGTATCGTCAGCGAACAGGACGCAGTCATGTTTAATCGAATCTGGTAAATCATTTATGTATAATAAAAACAAGAGAGGTCCTAATATACTCCCTTGGGGGACGCCGTATGCGGTAGTTTTATAGCTAGAGCTGAATGTGGTTATTGTGCTATCGATAGTTCTATTGATTTGCGTGCATTGCTCTCTATCTGATACATAACTTTCGATCCAGGAGTAGGCTGGTCCTCTTATTCCATACTTGTATATTTTGTCTAAAAGGAGCTTGTGACAAACCGTGTCAAATGCTTTTGACATATCCAGAAATAGTACGCCAACTGGAATGCTTTTGTCAATGCATTTGGTAATTCTATCGTTTAGTTGAAAACAAGCTAACGCGGTAGACTTTTTTTTCCTAAACCCATTTTGTTCGGATTTTAGTATGTTATTTTGTTCTATGTAAGTTTCTATTCGCGAGTACATGGCTTTTTCGTATATTTTTGATAAAATGGGAATCAAAGCTATCGGTCTATAATTACATAATTCAGACTTATCTCCTTTCTTAAAAATGGGCTTTAAAATGGATTTTTTCAATCTGTTGGGAAATATGCCTTTTTCAAATGATATATTAATCAAGTGTGAGATATGGAATGAAAGTGGGAATGAGACTTCTTTTAGTATACTAGTAGGTATTTTGTCATAACCGGTAGACTGTGTGTTTTTGAGTGAGTGTATTATTTTGTGTATTTCGTGAGGTATGGTAGGCGACAGAAAAATACTTCGTTGGCAAGTTGGTAACTTGTTTGGATACTTTTGAACTGAGTCAGTTGTCTTAATTTTGTTTATATTTGTAAAATAGTCATTAAATTCCTGAGCTATGTCTTGCGGTGACTGTAATTTGTTTTTACATCTACCTGTAATGCTAGGTATCTCGTTGACAACTGGTTGAGCAAAGTTACGTTTTATTACACTCCATGCTGCGCGGCACTTGTTACGGGATTTTTTTATAAATGTTGTATTGTATATTTGTTGTGAGTGTGCGATACATTTTCTTAGTATGCTCGTATAAGTCTGAAATTCTTTTTTACTCGTAGTATGGTTCTTATGATACTGGTAATAAAGTTTTCGCTTCTTTAGACAACATTTCCTTAAAGAATCGGTTAACCATTTCTTTTTCCTATTTTGATTGGTTGTTAGTTTAAATCTAATCAATGGAAAGCAAAGATTATGAAACAGTATCAATAATTCGTGAAATATTTCAAAAGATTTATCTGGACATTTCACTTCATAGATTTCTGAAAATGATAAGTTGTTAATACAGTCTTGGAATTTTTTTATATTTTCGTCACAGTAATCACGCTTTTGTACGTACCTGTAGGGAGCCACTTTTTTTGTTCTACAATTAAATGTTAATGTTTGCGCTGTATCATGGTCAGATAAGCCTAGTGGGTGGGTTTTACCTTTTGCTTGAGAAATATTACTCAGGATGTGATCAATACAATTATTTTTGCGAGTAGGTGTATTGATATGATTGCGTATGTTATAGTTATCAAGTAGGCTCTGGTATTCCTTAGTGATATTATTGTTCGATAAAGTATTTATATTTATGTCTCCACATATAATAATCTTTTTGTTGTGCTTAGATCGAAGGAAGCTTAGAAGGTTATGTAAACATTCCAAGAATTTCTTTGCATTTGTATCTGGAGTTCTATACAGACATACAACAATAAGATTATTATTTACAATTTCTATGCCGCAGCATTCAAATTCTTTTTCTATTGCAAATTTTTTTAGAGCTACGAGGTCATTATAGTATGTATTTTTCTGAACCATCAACGCGACTCCCCCACGTTTTTTAGTTTTCCGTGAGAAAAAAGAAGCTAATTGATAGTGGTTAATAAAAAGATTAATTTCGGTACCAGAACTCAAAAATGTTTCTGAAAAACACAAAACAGTTGGGTTGATGCCTCCGTTACTTAATTCATCAAGTGTTATTTCTATTTCGTCTCTTTTAGCAAGAATACCGGCTATATTTTGATGTAATACACAAAATTTATTAGACACGAAAAAAATCTGAGTTTGGTGTCTTTGGTATACTGCCTGTAGCGGTGCGTTGTTGAGTTTGGGACCTGTGCTGTACAGGCTGTGTAGGATGTGTAGATCGTGAAGGCCTCGCAGGCGATGCGTGCTGCGGAGGCGGCCTCAAGGGCCGCGCGGGGTGCGCGGACTCAGCAGCTTTCGCGGGTGGTGGAGACTGTGTAGACTGGGCAGGCTGCTCTGCCTGTGCCTGCAGTGAGAGCTGCCCAGGCAGTATTGGCTGTTGTAACTCTGTTTCCGGGAGGACATACTCTTGACCGTTTATATATAAACGATTATTACGTATGACAGCATGCTTGCCATTTTTTCGAGCATCTATTAAATATTTTCTCATATGTGACCTAATTGATAATGCGGTACTATCTAGAACCTCAGAGACGGCATATCCGGAGTTATAAAAACAGTGCGCATTCTCCAGTACATATTTTTTCATTCGCCGGCTAATGAGTTCGATTATAAGCGGGCGGCGACTGCCATTTTTTCCTAAGCGTCTTATTGTTTCAATATAACCATTAATATTTACATTTAATAGATCGCAGAACATATTATTAATTCTATGGAAAAGGTCACTTTCAGTTTCACCATGATATTCATCTAATCCATAAAGTATAAACTTTTTTTCATTTTGACTGGTGGTTGGGTTTGGGATTTTGCTGAACTGAGCTTGTAGGTCATGTAGTTCTATTTTAATTTTTTCGTTTTCGTGTTGTAATTTTCTTACTAGCATATTTGTTTGTTCGAGTTCCTTTGACATTGATTGTTGTTGAGTAAAGAGAGTATTATTTTTTTCTGTTAAGTCAGTTTTGAGCTTGTCAATAGCTGCGTTTATTTCTGACTGGATTAAAGTCTTCATATCATTCATTATTGTGTTGTTATTGTTAGTAAGTTTCAAGTCCAACAAAGCGCCGATCTGTTCAATCGTAACTGCTTGTTCTCGGCAGGGCTGAGAAATATTGGAGTTATCAAAATTTCGCCGCGCTTCTTCCGGGGAAAGGTTTTTGACTGATATGTTAGAATCATCCAGAGTCGTCGTATGAAATTGTTTTCTTATAGGTGTATTGTCTTTCTTTGGCCGTTTTGTGACATTTATACATGACGGACAATGCCATTCCCGCTCAAGATTTTGGCCATTAGACATAAAATAAGATGTTGACATGCCTAGACACCTGTAATGATACGGGTCCTTGCACGCGGCACATTTTAATATTTCTAATTGATCGATAATATGCTCATTACATGCGAGGCAATTCATCTTATAGTGTCACAACAGGTTTAATCTGACAGATAGTGGCGCTGTAAGCGCCGAGTAGCGGAACTGTTTATCTAATGTCGGTAAAGCAGAGCTGCGTGCTGTCAGTTGCAGAGGTCAACCTTGCGGCAGGTAGAGGAACTAATTTGTATCACGTTGATAGTAGCGACATTTGCGGCGAATAGCGAAAAACTGCTTGGGAGATGTTGGTAAAGCAGAGTGGTTTTTCAGTTTTCTATTCCTCACTAGATGGCGCCGCCAAATTGGATTACCGTTGAAATCTTGTTATCTATTGTATTAAATTTATAGGTTATAACGAATGTTTACTATCACTTGTTATCACTTTAACAGATTTTAAAAGTCAGTTTTCTCAAAGTTTGACGAAACTGAGTTATTCGTCACACATTCTGGGTGGTTTCACTGCACAAAAAACTGTTTCTTGCAATTGGTGGTCACTGTTGTGGAATTGTTCTCGTTAATTTTTTTCGCACTATTCGTTGATTTTTGTTGAGCACTTCACTTTTATGCGAGTCATGCGAGATCAAAGTCTCATCTTTTTGCCTCTCCGTTTAGGAAAACACATATTGAATTATATAGACTATTTAATAACACGGAGCCGATCTTGACCGTGGCTCTGCAGCGCCCTCTCTCTCTCTCTTAAGTAAAACCACATTATAAAAATCTCGAAAATATCCCAATTTCATGTAAATAAATCAATTTCAAAAGTTCCTCATTCTAAAAGAGAGTAAGTGCCAAGTAAGGCCTCACGGCGTAACAAATCATACAGAAGCACTGCTACTTAGACAGATTTACTAAAGAAAGTGAACTGCTGTTCTTTTTTGTGCGCTGTGACTGTCACAATTTCATAGTAGTGACGTCATTACTACGATGGTAGACTTTCTTCTATTTTCGTGAATATTTTGAAACTTAATAGCTATAAAAATATAAAAAAAGTATTCTGGGGTTTCTTGTTAACAAATTAACGCAATGTGTACTACTTAAAAGTTTGAAATGTTGTCAGTTTTCGACATTGACTGATAAAGTTTCCTATTAACAGACATGACCATGTCAGACATTAAATACTATAACTTAGGAGTGTCTTTTCAAAAGGGCTTATTTTTTCTGTAACTCTACTTCTAAATTGGACCTTAAGTTCTCTTAAGCAAGGTTCCCTTTAGAAGTACCGCTAAGACAAAAATAAGCCCTTTTGAAAAGACACTCCTCAACTGATAGACACTTCGGGTCCAGTCGTATTCCGAGTTTAGCCGAAAGCATTATTCACTACATCTGTAATGTGCAAACAGATGTAGAAACTACAACAAAAGTTGAAAATCCCCCGATATTTTCATTTCAAAGCTCAATATCTCAAAAACGGCTGAACAGATTTTCATGAAACATGGCTAAGAACACTCCGGATAAAATTATCTATGACACAAAAAAAGCTAAACGAAAATCGGTTCATTTGTTTGGGAGCTACGATACCACAGAGATACAGACACGTTAAACTTATATAACACCCCTCTGTTTTTGTGTCGGGGGTTAAACACACGAATATCTGAAACGTTCAGCAACTTTTGGGAGTTGTCAATGCAATATCCGCTCGTTTTATTTCTACTGCACAGTTAAAGTGGGCTTTAACGTGTTCACTAGCGCCACTACTAGCGTGAAATTTTCATTTTTGGATCTTATCTCAATGCATCAAGAATTTGTCGCTAGCTCCCAAAACTACCCGGCCACAATATCTAAGCAACCCATCTTATGCGATGCCGCGCTAGCTCCGTAATGACGTCATGCGGCCAGAGGACCTACTCCGAACTTCGTATCGTACGGTCCCTTTCCGTCATATAGTGTATAACACGAGAGTGAAAGGGACGGCACGACACGAAGTTCGGAGTAGGCGCTCAGGTACATATATGTTGTGATCGGGTTGCAAATGCTGGATCCACGCCTGGTAAATATACACACCAACCTAAATATACACACGCAGAAAGCTTATTTTATGTTTTTACATATCTCTAGTATCTTACGTGTAAATTGACGTAATAAACTCTGTGTAAATAAAAGTAACAATGTAATGTTAATAAAACTGAATGGTGGTAATTATTTTATAAACTCCAATTTTTTTAATTACGTATTTTGTGACCAAATGACAATGAGCTGCGGTGCTGTGCGGTGGAGTTACTGCGATCGCCAACCCGCATGCCAAGCGTGGCGATTATGGCATTTACCCCCCATGAAATTGGGGGAGGCCTATGTCCAGCAGTGGACGTCCTAGGGCTGATATGGTGGTGGTGGACAATGAGCTTGTCTGCTTGTACAGATCCTAAGAAGAATTTTATTGAGTCATACTTTAATTGGAATCTAAAATAAAAATGAATGTTTTGTAGACTATAAGCAAGATATAATGGTAACTTAGTTTATAAGCCCTACTGTACTCCTATCCCACGTCGCCAATGGGTCGTATCCTGTCAGTCTGAGCCTGGGAGGGACATGCGGCCTTTTGGTTTGGGACCGCAGTGCAGTTTTGTAGGTATAGTTATAGTTGTACCTGCTTTATAGTAATATTTTAGGAAACGCAACGCCAACAAACTGCTTCGCAGTTTGGCGAAACTTTGTTGTTCGGTACTTGCAGTTGTTTTTATTATAATAAATTAAAAAAAAAAAGAAAAAATTTGAGGAGAATGGAGTGTAGCAAAGAAAGTGGAATATCATCAGAATACTCCGAAAAAGAGCGGAGCCAAATGCTTCAACTCCATCCATATAAGCACTGGGTGAATGATCATGGCCGTGCTGAACTTACCAAATCAGCTTACTTTCTTCCCAATTGTAGGTAAGTACGAAGACCCTGAATCCTGTAAAATAGTGGCTAACTGAAGAACGATATGTCTATCAAGAATGTGTTGTAATTTCAAAAATACCTATAAAAAATCTAGTTTTCAAATTAAAAATTCGTTAGGCGCACACGTGTCTGTCTAAGTCGTTCGAGGGGTTAATATATACAGGGTGTCCCAAGAAGTAGTGATATACTGAAGCTGGGAGGTAGAGGACCTAGAGGGCTATCTGAATCACCCCCATGTATGTTCCGCGATTTTTAGTATTTTCGGAGTTATGATTTTTTTTTTAATTTTTTACCTATCGCCGCGTACGATGAGATTTTTATTTATGGTGACGTGAATTATTGCGGTAGATGCTTGATTTTTTTTGTGTGCTAAGCTGATAGATAGGCCAATTCAGTATGGTAACATTTACTATCGTTAGATCTTTGAATGGCATAAAAAAAAATGCCAAGAAAGATAAAATTACCCAGTATGTTCACAAATTCAAGGGCCCTTAAAAAAATAAAATCACATAAAAAATAATTACCGATTGGCTTTTAAAAACTTGCTCTATCTATCAGGTAGCTACCCTGAAAATTTCATTTTATTATTAATAAGGCTTCAATCAAAAAATTGAAATCTAAATGTGGTAAGTGCACAATTTTTATTTACATAATGATTAATGCGAGCAAAGCAAAACCTTTCTAAATAAATTTCGTTCTAAATCACGCACTGGCCATCAATAGAAAAAGAACTAAAAACAAAAGACGGTTGACGCATGAGAAAATCTTCACGTTGTTTGGTCATCATAGTTATTTTTCAATAATTTAAAAATTGTGTTTTAATACTGCTAATTGTTCGTTTCCCTAATCATTTTGGCTATTCATATGGACTTTGACTTGCATTACGATATGGATTAGTGTTATTACCTGGAATCGACGAGTTGGCATCATTTAACTGGACTTGAGTTTGCGTGTAAGTGATCATGTTTACTTCACGTGATTACGCAGAAATGCATTACTATTACGGTTATGCTAGGGGGAATGCGGCGGAAGCTTCAAGGCTGTACCGGGAACATGTGGAACGAAGAGGCTGGCCTCAACCTGAAACGTTTCCTGACTATCGCATGATCTTAAGAGTACATAATGCGTATTTGGAAGGTCACATACCGGGTACGAAATCAGGCCGTATAGCCACTATGCCGGATCCTGATGTAGTAGATGCAGTTGTTGAAGAAGTAGAAAGAGACCCGTCGACCAGTGTGAGAGTTACGGGACGTCGTACCGGACTTTCTAAATCTCAGGTACACCGTACACAACGTAGTGATTATATTCTCTTTGCCGTACACTACAGACCGTAGGATATCATCCGTTTCACATTAGAAAAGTGCAACAGTTGAAACCGGAAGATTACAATCGGCGAATTGAATTCTGTCAGGAAATGCTGAGGAGACAAGTTGAAAACGAAATTTTTTTAACCAAATTTTGTGTCCGAATTTCCGAATCCGAATTTAAAAAGGGAATCGACATTCCAAGAACACTTTAGTGTTAACCTTTGGTCTGGCATACTTAACGGTAAGTTAATCTCTTTCAGCTGCCAGACCGCTTGGGCGGCAATCACTTTTTAAATTTTCTACGCGTCGATCTGCCCCTGCTGTTAGAAGATGTGGATTTGGAGACACGCAGAAACATAGTACTGCAGTGTGATGATGCACCATGCCATTTTGCCTTGGAAGTGAGAAACTATTTAAATCAAAGATACCCTGAAAGATGGATTGGTCGTTGCGGCCGGGGTGACGCCTGCCTTATAGCCTGGCCTCCACGTTCCCCCGACCTAAACCCCATAGATTTTTTTCTATGGGGATATTACAAAGACCTCGTCTACTCGAGAGAATGCCGCAATTTGGACGAGTTAACCCGGAAATTGAGAGTAGCAGAAGAAACCATTAAAAATAATAGAAGTGCATTCAGACGTTTAAAAGACAACTTTTTCCGGCGATGTCGCACTTGCATTGAGCAACAGGGGGGCCATTTTGAAAATTTATTGTAATTAAACACCTTGTAATTGGTTTTACTTTGCTCGCATTAATCATTATGTAAATAAAAATTTTGCACTTACCACAGTTAGATTTCAATTTTTTGATTGAAGCCTTATTAATAATAAAATGAAATTTTCAGGGTAGCTACCTGATAGATAGAGCAAGTTTTTAAAAGCCAATCGGTAATTATTTTTTATGTGATTTTATTTTTTTAAGGGCCCTTGAAGTTGTGAACATACTGGGTAATTTTATCTTTCTTGGCATTTAATTTTTTTTATGCCATTCAAAGATCTAACGATAGTAAATGTTACCATACTGAATTGGCCTATCTATCAGCTTAGCACACAAAAAAAATCAAGCATCTACCGCAATAATTCACGTCACCATAAATAAAAATCTCATCGTACGCGGCGATAGGTCAAAAAAAAAAAAAAAACAACTCTGAAAATACTAAAAATCGCGGAACATACATGGGGGTGATTCAGATAGCCCTCTAGGTCCTCTACCTCCCAGCTTCAGTATATCTCTACTTCTTGGGACATCCTGTATATATAATGTTAGCCTGGCGACTGGGATGAACCGCGTGACCCGTCTAACAAAAAAATCTAGTAACAAAGGCTTGGCTTTCCTATGTGAATACTATATATGTACTACCTTACACCGTCTCGTCCATCGTATAACGTTATTTTTTTTTTCCCTGTCCACCAAAGAAAAGCCACTTAGAAGGCAAAGTCAAGCTGGCATCTAAAAAGCTAGGTATGCTTAATAGAGCGAAGCGATACTTCACCCCGGGACAGAGACTTCTATTATATAAGTCGCAAGTCCGTCCCCACATGGAGTATTGCTGTCACCTCTGGGCGGGAACACCTGAATACCTGTGCTGTGCGAATCGTGGACTATCCCAAGCTCACGAGCGATATCGAACCGTTGAGTTTAAGGAGAAACTTTGCCTCTTTGTGCGTGTTCTATCTCTTATATGATGTGTTGTGCTCCGAAGAACCGTTCGACATGATGCCTACGGCCGCTTTCTACCATCGCACCGCTCGCCGTCGGCAGGGCCTTCATCCTCACACTTTAGAACTCAAATTGTCGCGTACGGTACGGTTTCAGAGGAAATTCCTCCGTCGGACGCTCCGATTGTGGAATGAGCTCCCTGCCGAGGTTTTCCCGACGGACCCCAGTATGAGGTTCTTCAAGAAAGGAGTGTATAAATTCTTAAAGGGTCGGCAACGCGCATGGACACGTCTAGGAGTTGCAGGCGTCCATAGGTTGCGGTGACAGCTTACCATCAGGCAGGCCGTACGCTTGTTTGCCACCGACGTGGTATAAAAACTGTGTAAAGGCCCCTGTCGCGAAACCTTCATATTGGGGATGTAACCATAATTATATATCTATGCATATGTTCGCTTCGCTTACTGAATCTTATGAAGGACGCGAAATATTTATGATAATAATGCATGACTTTATTTCCAATTTATAGTGCAAGTTGATATAGTATGTTGTGACTCATACCTTTTATTCTGTTGAACTCCGTCTGCCATCCGTGTCCAGCCTGTCCATATTTCTTAGTCCCTGCTAGTCTGTCTGCTCTCACCGCCTAGGGGTTTAAAGATATCATGATTCCTCCCTTCATGGAATCACATAAGTGTCCTAGGTTTACTTATGTAAAATAGTATTACACACAATAGTACACATTAAATTGACCATCTCTTCATGTCACTCTGGTGGGTGATCTTAGGCTAGGTGCTATCGGCACCACGGAAAGGGCCCATACGTCCCTGACCGCACTCTCATCATCCTCCTAGCGTTATTCCCAGTACAGTTGCAGTACAGTTGCATCCCTGACCGCACTCTCTTGTATCATAAATACGAGCCTGAGTTCGCCTCTTCTACCGGTAGGTCCATACTATCAGCATGGAGTATATGTGGGCTCTTCCGCGGTGGCGAACCACCCTTACATTCTAACTAGGTGCACTGGCAGAAGCCCGAGCGCCTATCAAGAGCCCTTCGCAGTTACTATGGTAACCTTATATGGTCCTTCGAAAGTCCCCGCAGGACTCGGTATATCAATTCACTTAGTATTAACAATATCATAAACTTAACTTTCCAATCCAGGTATCTCCTCTCGTGGTTGGCGATATGGCACTGACTCTATTAATATTATTACACTAGCTTGTACATGAAATGATCTGATCATCAAACTTCAGCAGATCGTATTAAAGCAACTTTCGAGAATGGCGCGAAGTAGCACGACATGTAACGTGAGTGGCTAAATGATGACAGACAGAAAACGGGTTAAAAGGGAGATGCTTACCATAGAGTTTTAGTATTGCTATGTACAATATTTACATTTCGCGGAAGTGGCGCGACAGTCCCACTTGTTTCCCACACCCTATTGACCAAAGACAAGAGTATAATTTTTTGTTTGACAGTTCGACGATAGCGACTTTCGACAGGACAGCTGAAATGCAAAACTGACGTCTATTTTATTGTAAAAAAATTGTGAAGTGGAGACTAGGCTGCTGTTTATTATTTACATTCAATATATTCGGATTTATCGAAACTTCAGTCTGTGTATAAAAGAACTCTCGGTGTTTGGAACTCGGATAAGATAGATACAATGGAAGTGGATCAGTACGCAAATGATTGGAGTTACACCGGCGAAGGGTCGCGGCTGCCGCTTATTGACGAATCCTCGGCTCTTGGAACACAGGTTCCGAAAGACAGGTCACCTTCAATGCTCTTCATATTCCTAAAATCGATTAACGCTAGGTTTCTGCGCAGATGATCTCAAGATAATGTCGTGCGGGGTACCGCGTCCGAATTTGGTAAACGCGTTGTTTAGGCCTAGTCGCCGCCTACGCCTTTGTTTAATTATGTTTCTATGCCTCAGAATGATTGGATAACATGTGCTGTCGACAGCATGTTCATTAAAACTATATCAATAAGCGTGGAAGTTTAAATAATACATAGAAGTTGTGTTAGTGTGGTTGGGGCATGTGAAAGTGCATGATGGACTTGGAGCTGTCATTGGGCACTGTCGGGAGGTGATTGAACTCGTTATCGTGTGGTTATATACAAATTGAATTATGGATTTTGTGTAAATTGCACTTAATTAATCTGCATTTATGCAGATTATTGATGAGCCTGCTTTTGTATTTTTGATAATGATTTTATTCTGATAGTAAAGACTTAATGTATACCTTTACAAGATACATATAGCTTTATAAGAAAAGTATTAAATATTGTTTTTCTGTGTATATGGAGCAAGGGTAGTTACCCTTGCTCCATATACTATATTTATTCTAGTTAGAATAATATTTCATACTTAATATAATACAGATATAAAACACAAATAATTTAGGAGATAATTTATTTCAATTCTAGCTTCAGCACACAACCTTGTATAAACTCTGATACCGACTCAACCCCAGTTCAATCCCTTTAAATGATGAATTCCAGTGTAAAATATAATGTTCGTCCAAATTTTGTTCAGACTTGTTCATTTTAGTACATGACTGAGTAACAGTAACCAAACTTTCACATTACAGTAGAATTTGCTTATTACAACTTGGCATATTATGTTTTACTGCTTGTAACAATGTTGAAACCACCCATTTATATAACAGTACCTGGGCGACTGAGGTATGCTTGTGTTTTCCCGGGGAATACACATTTTCCCGAAGATAATAATCAGCTAAATATTTTTTTCGTTCCTAGAACCCACTATATTTTTATTTATTATTATTTATTTATTAGACACACTACCAAGATACAAAGCTTATACATTTATAATAATAGGATAAGAGATGAAACAAGGCTTGCCTGCATCTCAATAATAGGCTTGCAACAGCATTTAATTAAGATACCAGAACAGTATTACAATTATTTTGAATGTTATTCAAGACAAGATGATAAAACAATAATAAGATATCATAATTTATTTTGAGAAATAAGAGAATGAAGAAAAAATACTTTTTAAATTCTTGAGAATTGTATGCTTCCATTATTTATTTATTTATTCGTAGGAGAACCAACAGCAATAAAACTAAGTAACAACATTCTTAGTTACAACAGAGCCAATTACAGGATCTCACATATAGCGTTTGAGTAATATACTTAAACAAAGTACTAAAAACAAAATGCGTACTCGGAACTCAGTTACACATCCAACAGCATTATTTCAAATAATGGGAAAATTATTACACAATTAAAAAACCACTATTGAAATTAAGTTGCACTATTGAAATAAACATCCAGGTCCGTATACCTTTTTGTAACAGTTGTACTGTGTCTGAAGTCTATTATAACAGAAAATTTGCCCAAGCTATATTGTAAATATCACTAAAGTTCTTAGAGCGGTTTTCGAGATTTCAAATACAAATAAATATATATGCAAATGTTGCTCATTTAATAGTATAAAAAATATAAAATATTGGTTTTCATTTCTGTTTTGTGCGGTATTATGTTAATGCAATATAATAAGACTGGTCCCATGACTGGCTCTATTTGGAAAGTGTACAGTCACAAACTATAATTTGGGACCCCCATTAGATTGGCAGTCCTGTTAATCTGTACAGAAATACAAACAAGTTTTTGGGAAAACATAAATAGTACCTGGTTTTACAGTCCACCAAAAGAAGGTCCTCCAACCCAATGCTGTTTTTTGTCTGCAGGCTGATAGCGGTGTTGGACCAGGTGGAAATGCGCGTGGAGCGGCTGCGGCGCGACACCGTGCGCATTGAGGAGGAACGCGACTCGCTGCTCTCTACGCTGGACAGTGTCAAGCACTCTGAATTGCTTGCTGATGTCTCTGAATGTAAGCTATCTATTATGTAGCGATAAAATTTCTGGAATCCGGGAGATCACATGTTCATACGCACCTGACATAACCAGACTGATTTGTTGTAGTAGCACCTTAATTTTTTCACATTTTATTTACATCTACCTCTCCCCATGACTTTGAATCTGATTTATATATTTTTACACAGTCTTCATCATTCATCAAACATCATCATATTCATCATTCATTGTACATATTATATACTATACCTACATATGCCTTGTCTATTTTCTACAACGCTTTTCAACCAGTGTGTCGTCTATGATTTAAAAGTTCTGCAGATGATTTTTCATTAGTACTGTTAGGCGTTGTACGCAACCCATACAATATTGTAGGTAATTTTATATGGCATGCCATGGGAGTGTGGACTGTTTCTTCAGTTTATTCTTGACAGTCTGGACCACTCTCTTTGCCTGCCCATTAGACGCCGGGTAACAAGACTTGTTTAATTCCATTTGAAGATTGAAACATTTAAACTGTTCCAAAATCTACCAATGTTAGTGTCGGGGAGAAAACAGAAACACTCATATTTATGAGTGTTTCTGTTTTCTAGAAATGTTACAGAAATACCTATTGTCATCTCCTGTCACTCATTTGAAAAGATTGTATGCGCAGGCGACCGGGACGACATCTCGCGGTACGCCGAGCGGATCCTGGCGCGCGCAATGACGGTGGAGGTGTGCGTGCGCACCGACCGCGACGCGCAGCAGGAGGAGGCACTGCACCAGGTGTGACACTCACAATATCATTCCTATCGAGATGACACTAGCACTTCTCTGAGATGGAAACCTTTCGTAGCAAACTACTTATTATCATGAATATAGACCCTATTAGATTGGCATATATTCATGAAAATATATATTACATTATTCTATATAATACTACGTTAAAAGTTGACAGTAAAAACGCACATCAATTACTAGCTCCAATGGGCTTCTCATTTTGCATTTTATTCGTCACCATGATGGTAAATATTAGCATATGAGACAAAAAATTACAAATTAAAGGGAAAAATTTAAAAATTTAATGCTCCGAGCAGGATTCGAATCTGCGACATCTGGCATACGCGGCCAATCGCTCTAGCCTCCAGTGGCGGCCACTGAGATTTTATTCTGGGCAACCCGGAGCAAAAATAAGGACCTACCTATCAATAAGGTCGTTTTCTTGTAAGTACATGAGTTTATTACCGACTGTACTTTTTACTTAAAGAATGTACCTATTCCCAACATCAAATGACCTTGAAATACGCCTCGATCGCAACTAAACACGACACATAATTGACGTACTCAATCAATATAAAAATATAATCATACACAAAACACTGGTACCTATATCGTAAATCTAAATTTCACTAGTATATTAAGTTGGTTTCTCATTAAAGATTACAATAACAATAAGCATTTGTAAATATATGTATTGCTTTCATATTTTATACATTATTTACCAAATAACAAAGTACCGTGTTGCGCAATCCTTCGTGGTTAATTAAAATAAGAGTAAACTACTAAAGTTGGAAACTACACTAAACATCCATATTTTTAATAAAAATCGTATTGTCAAATTCAGGGTAGTTGTACTTATATTGTTGATTTATTATGACATTATAAGTATGGTACACACAGCAAGAAATTTTAGCTAAGCCGGTGGGAATCGTGTTGTATGGGAGCTCCGCCACTGCTAGCCTCTGAGCTCTCGGAACAACCAAGTTCGTCCACGAAATCCTTCAATAGTTCCCTCTTACAACGCCTTTTTTTTCAATTTTTCCCTTTAATTTGAAATCTTACACAAATCGAACTAGTCCCATAGTAAGCTCAATAAGGCTTGTTTTAAGGGTACCAGATGATGATATATTTAATAGATATAAATACTTAAATACATAGAAAACATACAAGAGTCGGAAACAAATATTTGCTCTGACTGGGATTCAATCCCAGGACCGTCAGCTTCATATGCAGGGTCACTAACCATAGGCTAAAGTAAAATATCTATCGATATTGTGTGTGCGAGTAAAATAAGTGCCATCTAAATTCACTAGCATATATACGTGTATTAGCGCGAAATGGTGTAACGCGATTTACGCAAAAAAAGGTCTAATGACGGGGCCTAGGTGGAATCGAGGGAACTCCTCGAATTTAAAAGGCACGCATATGCCGATTTCGGTATTTTCTGTAGGTAACCAAGCATTGGCCCACGGAAACCACGAATTGTGGCATAGCGAAGTACAAAATTGGAGTTGTTTTTTTTTTGGTATAAATTACCTTATTGTATGATCGTTTTCCAGGTAAACATGTACATCGACCAGCTAGTTGTGTCAGTGCAAGACGACGCGTTCACGGCGCATGCGCGCTGCCAGGCGTACATGGCCGCGTGCTCGAGCGCGGCCGACGCGTCCGCCACCGACAAGAACTTCGAGACGGCCATACTCGGCTGCACGCTCGACGACCAGAAGCGCGTCAAGAAACGCCTGCAGGGACTCCTGGACTACTTCGCCAAGCGGAACGTCACGTCGTGCTCGTGAGCGGCTTGAGGCTTGTGTGATAGTAGCGTAATGTTGACACTGCTGTAGGGTCGGCGTGTTCATTCCTTTGGTGCGTATTCATTCCTTTGGTTTTCTATGTATTTTTGGTCATCACAAAGCGATTCTGTTGCAGCACGGCTAGCGCAAAACGGCGCGCGAGCTATATCGCGCGAGATAGACTATCCGTCTCTATCTAATGGGTACATACGGAAAGAGATGGATACTCGTATTTGACGCGCGATATAGGTCGCGCACCGTCTTGTGCTAGCCGTGCTGGTCACATAACCTCCATCGCATCGCGATATAATATCGATACTACTACTGACAATCTTTTTTTACGCGATTTCGTCCGAAATAGTCACGTGTGCTTCTGCGTGGAAGTCATAATATATATTTCTATCGCTGCTGCTAAAAATGCGATAAACAAAACAACCTAGAGTAGTGAGAAAAGTAAAAGCAGGATTTGGTATGCATCAGAAGAATTAACTGAAGACCATCTAACTTTACACACAACTTTAGGACATGTTTTGGCAGCAGTGTCACTATTATGGTCTAGTATTATTTATTCATGCTGACATAGGGTGAATTTTCACCACACTGTCAGGGCTCGAGATTTTCCTAAGCTCAGCCTACTGCCTTATGGCTAAAGTTTCCGATCTCTAGCACTCTTATAGTTGTTCAGGTGCTATTCGTTGCTGCGGGTCATTGTAAACTGTTGTGTCGCACTTAATACAAGGGGTATTTCTTCCAAAACAATATAGTTGTTGTTTAGTAAGATTATTAACGCCGGCCGCGCCTTATTGCAACAAATATTATCACGTGATCATCAGGCCTCGAACTTTTCATGCCACTACATATAGCTGATTCCAATTGGTTTTATACTAATTATCGATCTTTAATCATCAATCATTTAATCATTCATTTATGATGGTATTTTTTCAAATAGGCCGTATTTGAAAAAATACCATCATTAATGTAGAGTTTACGTCCATATTTAGATTCCACATCCATATAACCCGTTATAAAACTTCAAAGAATATGAGTTCCTCACCTGCTTATAAATTAAAATTCTAAATAGAAAGAGAAATCCTTTATAATCTTCGGATGCAATAGGCCGTCTTTGAAAAAAGACCATTATAAATACATGTATGTATGTATGTAGGTATAACACTTTATTGCACAAAAAAACAATAACAATCGAAACAAAATAACAAAATGTAAAAGTACAAAGGCGAACTTATCCCTATAAGGGATCTCTTCCAGCTAACCTTCGAGAAAATGAGAAAAACAAATGTAGTACACAAAGGCGACAAACTAATTTTGCATAAAAACGGACATTTAAGAAAGCAATGTCAGATTATGAATGAACATACTTATTATGATTATGATGACATGATTGATGATTAAAGATTAATAATTACTATAACACCAATTGGAATCATTCTATATATGCAATTTTACGTCATCGGCACGAAAAGTTTTAAGGTCCAAGAACTGACGAACATTTCACTCCCCGACTGTAAAGCCGTCACTTCAGACGACTAATGAAACTTCATGGGGTTAGTGGCGCCTAAAGTTTCGTCGAACTTGTCGCCTGAGCTGCTACCGCGAAACGAAAACGAGCGAAGTTCGTGTATCTCCCTCTCGGTCGCATTTGCTTATTCGAGCGACAGAGAGGGAGAGACCCGAACTTCGCTCGTTTTCGTTTCGCGGTAGCAGCCAAAGCTGTAGTAGCAAAGTACATATACAAGGCCATGTTGGCTATCCAGTGTGAACGCGTGTGCAATTTTATTCTGACAACGAATTCCACTAGTTGTCGCCAAGTGCTTTCTGCTGCTTTAAAACATACGTTTTCTCTAACTGATATTAAGCAGCGAAAATTTTATTTTCAGTCGCATCTCAAGAAACAAAACAGATAAATATTCACCTACAGAATTTATATTATAGGTTTGGATAAAAAAATACTATAAATAATTTATCTTCGGGCCTTTATGGGCAATGTCTGAAAATTTTAAAAGTCCTTGATTATTTTTCTAATGATAGGAATAACCCTCGCCATGAACAGAAAAAAGTTTCAGATTTTTCGGTTGCGCCATATATTTTTTAAAAATATAAACATTTTATATCACCTCGCGTCTGCCCCGTATCAGACTACTACATTTCTAAGTCCGACGAATATTTTAAAAAAAGAACGCCTGCTTGGATCTGTGGTACGCAATGATTTTGACAGTTCAAGTCATACGAACAACCTATGATGAACTGTCAATGTCATTGCGTACCATATATGGTGCAACCGAAAAATCTGAAACTTTTTTCTGTTAATGGCGACGGTTATTCCTCCCATTAGAAAAATAATCAAGGACTTTTAAAAATTTCAGACATTCCCCATTATACCGTTAAAATGCCGTGAATCCGAGTCAGAACGTGATACCAATTAACTCCTTTAACGGATCCACGGCATTTTTTGTTACACCCTGTATGTTGTAATTAGATTTGTGACAAATTAGAGTTTGTGATATCACTTTGTTACACTTACATTCAAAGATTTCGTGTATAGCTTTATTTAATTGCATTCTTTAGGACGGACCAGCAATGTTATGTTATGTATGTTGTGTCAGTAGTTGTAAAATTGTCTGTTTTTTATAGATACGTCTTGTTTATGCGTATGTATCGAAACTATTCTAAACGTTGCACAATAAAAATAAAGTTAAAATAAACAGAGGTACGAGCCTTGCTCGCATAGCGAAATAATTGGCAAGAGAGAGATTTTGATAGAGGTTGGAACTTATGCTCAGTTTAACTTATGCTCTTTTGAAATTGATAAGTCTGTAAACAGATGTGTATTTTTCGTGTTAACAAGGTATTAGCGGTTTCCCAAAACCCAGACGTTGAACTCTTAGACAGGCAATGGGAAACTAGGGGTGTCGGAATGTCAAGAAAGCACTCCATGTGTGACATAAATCGAGTTCTCGTAAGGTTATACCATTTTTTCAGGTTTTTTGAAACAAGATTTAATTATCTTATATTGAGGCACATAACTTTGAAAGTTTATCAGTACAGTCAACAACAAATGTCAACCCATTGCCGCATCGGCTTGATCATTTTTGTACTTTGTCGCACTAGCGTAACAATACTGCGACAGTTAGTGAAAGTGACAAGGTATTAAAATGAACATCTACTTTTGCTATTGACAACACTATCTTAAAAATTAGTTAAATGGTTAATAAATACCTAAACAATACTTGACTGTGTAGTCGCGACTGAGTAGGACACATGGAGCTTAACAACAAGAGTTTGGTGTGACTTGCCGATTGAAATGGTTACGAAAGCATTAATTACTATAGTGTTTTTATAATTTTTATATGTAAAAATATATACGTTAGCTAGAACAAATGTTACTTATTTTTGAGGCGTAAATGCCTAAGAAATTATAGGGTAAGGCTTGGTCACGCAAGGCGATCGCTGCGCACCAGAACGTACGGTAACAGTTAAGCGACGCCACCCAGGCTGCGCGACGCGAATGATAACCTCCTGTGGGCCTATGATGGTTGCCATTTTATCTCGTACTCGCATACTTGTCAGAAAGTGACGAATGTCTAATCCACGCCGATAAGTGATAAAATGGCAACCATCATATGCCCACAGGAGGTTATCATTATCAGATTATCACACATTCCGAGTGCGCGAGGCGAGCGTTGCGCGGCGTCTCGCTTGCGTCGCTCACTCTTTGTGACCAAGCCTTTATAGCATTAAAAACCTTTGTTCGATGTGATTTACGTTCATAAAGATCGAATTAATTTCATTATGCTTTTTTGGTTTGCTAAAAACGATTGTGTATTGAGTGTTTTGATGTTAACGAAATTGATACTACTAAAGCTTCAGAAAAGAATATAAGTACTTAGTTTTAGCTTGGTTGCCGAGAGACAAAAACAGGTCATTATGCGTAAGTTATTGTGAAAAAAAAGACCTTATGTTTAGTTTCTAGAACAATATTATTTTGCTGTTGCCTTTTGTATCTAGGAACTTATTTTGGGATTCTGCGGAGTAACGCCTAACTCCATCAATGACTTTGTTTACAGTGTGGATTAAAATTACAGTAACGAGTTGTTATGGATTTAAGTCCTGGAACCTAGTTATCTTTTTTGAGCAGTGCTCGTTCGCCTAATGATGTATCTATGTTTGATTCAAGTTTGGGGTCTGCCCATGCACTGGCTAAGGGCTTGTTTATATTAAAGGCTTGATCATACAGCATACGGGACGCCGCGCAACTCAACCGCTGCGTGCCGGAATGTACGGTAACATGTTAACAATGCCACACAGGACGGGCTCGCTGTGTGACCAAGCCTTAAGGTTGAAGTCTTAAGGCCGGGGCCGCATTGGCAAGGCGATTAGAGGTGCGACGGCCGCCCAAGTTGTTCTGAAATCGCCGTCGCGTCGCTTATCGCCTTTCCAGTGCGGCCCCGGCTTAGAGCTTTTCGTTGCTGTCGACCGTGAAATTCGACTGTCGACCCAGTGTAAACGAGTCATGTGCTTGCTGTTGTCTCTCGGGTGCCGAGCGAGGAGTGAGCTTTCGGCGCATTAAGCAAGCTAGGCTTCAAGCAAATTGTACTATAAGGAACTCCAAAGTACCTCTTTGTTTATATTATAATGTCTAATAAAATATGTAACATTATATACATTGGTTTCATTTGAGCTCTTCAATCTTACATTAAACTTAAATCTCACCTAATGGGTTCATTAGGTGAGATTCATTAGTTCTCCCCCCTCCCCCGCACACGGGTTAAAGGAAATTATTGGATTTTGTGCCTAACGTCTGAGATGGAATTAGAGATCAAAAACGTATACAAACAACTGTCAATCTGACATGGCTTTCTTTTTAAAACCTTGTCATAACCAGTAGCATAAATCATGTCTCCACAAATTTTAATAAAACAACACCAATATGTTATTAAAAACGCTATTTAATTCAGAGTTGTTATTTTTTGTATTAATTCAAATTTATTTCGCTTAAATGTTGAACGCGGTAATTTTTTTCAAGTATTCCAATGATTTTTAATTACCTACTCCATACGATAATTTTTTTATGGTGGCAACTCACTTGTTTACATTTTTGATCTCTAAATCTATCACCGATTTTAAAAGTGTTCTTATAATATGATTATGACTTTTGACCTTTAAATGTAAAGTAACCACTCATAGGTTGAAAAACCCAGGTGGTTATTAAACGGGGAAGTGGTTATTGGTTGGTCTAAACATAACACATAAGGTCTGGACATAGGCCTCCTCCAATTTCATGGGGAGTAAAAGATGAACACTTGTGTAGTAGTTATAAAAATAATTTATTTCCACAATTTTCATTACAAATTACAATATGTTTTATTTACATGATTCAATGTCATGGATCTATCAATATGAACAATAGTGACTAAGTTTCAAGAGTTTATTAGTAATTTTATATTTATATTATCGAAACGAGACATGTAGGGCTATTGTGCTAATTGGGGTACAAGCAAAACTTTGCTTTATTGTGAGTCACCCTAAGTTCAAGTTCGGATGACAAATAAACAACAACCAGATGTGAGTGATTCATGATTTTGTTGCTCTGATATGAGATGTATATAGGTATGAGAAGTATCCAAGCGGGCGAAGAGGTCAAAATGATTGACATACGTCTTTATTAGCAACTTTTGCTTCTAACTGGACTAGTAGGCATTCATTTCAATAATATATCTATACCTTAAAGAAGTACTAAATTTATTGGTATCTAAACTTACATTACATTAGGTATTCATTGCACATCGCAAAACATTTTTACAGAAGGACTACACATATGTACACTCGTACAACTAAGCTACGTATATCTAAGTTTGTTACTGAACACTATATTAACATTTTTTGCAGTTTGTAAAAAGGCGTATAGCTACGCCAATTATATTTTATCCTATCCGATAGCTGCCGTCTCTGTCGTTGGCCTCTTTATTTAGTCCCGCGTACGCTCGACCGAACTCGACTCTCCATAAAAACGTAGTTTCGTTCTCATTTTAAAACGCCACGCTGAAATAACATGAAACTTTGTATACACAATGGGATCCGCCATAATGGCATAATAGGATTCCAAATTTTGGATTTTTTGATTAGATTTTGCAGTTTCTAAATCTCCAGATTAAGTGGGACAGGATTAAGTTTTTGTCATAAATTATGCGCATCATCAAGTAAGTCATTCAAATTTTGCGTATGGTATGCACAGCCCGTTTGTCGCGATAGCTAGATTTCCCATTTCACAATGTCACATCCCTAGTATGGCCCATGGCCCTCTTATTCACAAACCGACCCATCCTCACCTGCCACCTCAAAATTTGACAAATGACTTTTGACAGTTTCCATATAAAAGCGGGTGACGTGAGAGGTGTCGCTCTGTGAATAACACCCCAGGGATGGTTTTCAAAAGAAAGTGTGCTTTAATTTCCCTTCCATGTCTGTCCTTAAGTATAGTTCTGTGACCTTAGTGAAAAAGGGTATAAGTGCCGTACAATTGTATAGGACTTGTACCCCTTTTCACTAGAGCCACGGAGTTATATATGCTGGGCTAACAACGCGACCCGAAGATCTAAGTTTGGTTAAGTAGTTCCATCTCCATCGCACTTGCATAATTTGAGCACTTACACTTAGCGCCTGTACCCCGATTTATTGCATTATTTGGTTACAAAAGTTATTAAAAGTGGATTAGGTTCGTAAGTATATGAAAAAAGCTCTATCTCACATAGCTTGCCGGTATGTGACGGACGCTTTAACGCATCGCGTGATAATCGTGACCGTGGCTGTATTACGCCCTCATGTTTGTCTAGTAGTTGGGACTAGCTAGAGTATCCGACAGGCGTTCCGAAGCACGTTCTTCTTCTTGCCTCCAGGGCGCGACTTCGCCGGTCGCAGCAGGATCGTGCCGTTGCTGCTCAGATTTGTGAAGTTGCCTGAAACCATAGACAGACAATTATTACTGCTGTTATATTAGGTATACATTCTCAGACTAAGGATTTCTATAGAGATCCTATACGAGCGAGCGAAAAGCTCTTATTCAACTAAATTAAGAACTTGTCGTAAGAGACCTTTAAGGTGTCCACCACAAAGTACAATATGTATACTGAGATAGAGATACCAGTCAAATACTCCACATAGATCGTAGCGCCGTTGTGTATTTAGTAAGAACTAACCGCACGAACACTGCATCTCCGTCACTTCAATCTGCAAGTGCGATAAAGATAGCACCTAGTGACATCTGGCACAAACAAGTTAAACCAACATTTCCATAGAAAATTCGTACTTCGAGCTGAAAGACCCCAGGTGTCCACTAGCGCCACTCATAAATAATTGTGATTATTTAAATTTACCTAACCATAAATATTGAAAAAAGGAGGCCACTATGTAATGTACGTATTTTGCATTTAGGTACCTTTTGAATACATCAAAGCTAGACGTTGCTAAATTCGTCGATCTATGGCACGTAAAACGACGCAGCGAAGACCATGTGGTACAAATTCCATTGAACCTACCGGAGCAAAAGAGAGGTAGAGGCCGCCCGCCATTGACTTGGTGGTCTAAGATAAAAAGAGACCTCAGGCAAGTCCACTTGCCGGAACCGATAACCTACGACCCCAAATAACGGGAACAGGGACGGAAGAAGAAAAAGAAGAGTGGTACTTTCGACTCTTTCTTTCCTACTATTAAATTATTTGTTAAATAAGTAATATTAAGCATAAACAAAATATGGAGACCGCTTAAACGTTATGAATGCAATAAGTAATTTTTTGTATACAAATAATTAAAACAATAGTCAGATTAGAATTATTCATGAATCATGACATGAGTAACGGGCAATTTTAAAATTCAACCGTAATTTAAGTAATGTTATTTGAATCGTATAGTGGGTTGCCGTCACAAGCCAAATTCTTTACACGCACTTTTACTTTTTAATCGTAACCCATGAAGATTGAAGAGTCAAGATTTCATACCCCCAAACCTTCCCATTTCAAGATAATTTTAAATTTATAGGTTCATTTCATCATTTTCGCATTTCCTGCTATCCAATGGTTGTCTGGAAGATATCGCTCTTTAGCATAAGTAAGACCGTCTGTTGTTGCATTGTGCTAGTCTTAAGTTTTTGTTTCTATATTCACTTTACAGTGCGCAATGGAGTCCTATATTATTATTATTTACAATTCCATAGATTCCCATTTCTAATATTACATGGTTATTGCAGAACACGACTGAGTCACGACTTTAATAACTATTTACACCACACCTTGCCAAAAAGAAAAGCACTATACATACCTCGGCGGGAAATATGGGGTTGCCCGCCTCAGACCTATCTAACAGAAAGCCCTCTCTCGCATATTTATGACCCTCGCCTGCGGCTAGGGCCTCAAACATCTGCGATATCGGCCTTTCTTTGTTTTACAACCCTTGTATCGTAAATAGCTATTATTTTACGACGCTTTTTGTTTTACGACCCGTGTTTTGTACACAATTTTACGTCACCACTTGGCCAAAAGTGGGTTTTTCCGGACGCGCAGCGTGCGTAAAAACGCGCTTTTTGGCAAGGTGTGGTGTAATAGAATAGTACATTACTACAGAGGCCGGGACGAAAGGGGTTGCCGGCGGAAGACATATAGACCGGGCAACCCCATATTTCCCGCCGAGGCTAGGAATAGTGCTTTTCTCAAACATGCAATGAAATAAACAACAAAAAAATTAAAGTTTAATTTTTAATACGCATACTGGCAGAATGTCATGATGCCTGTGCCACAAATTTATGTGGAATGGAAATTAAAAAAGAGGACTTTGCCGGCCTAGGCCTGCAAAATTTGTATGAAATTCCATTAACGACCTCTTGTCCTAGCCGCACCTGAAACGTCATACTTCGCAGCCTATAATAAGGAACATAACATCAATATTTCATTGCATTTTTGAGAAAAATAATATTTAGGGTACGTTAGGTATGTACCTATGCAAGATTACTGATTAGGGCTTGGCTGCAATGAGACCTTATTTCGTTGCGATAAGCATAACGAATGGTCGGTAATTCATTAACTGTGATTTAATGGTCATCTGCAGTAAAATATACAATACATGTTACATATATATTTCCAAATCATGACACGTAGGCAGGTAGGTTAGGTTTCAAACATACCTAACTCGGCAGGCGCACTGATTGGATAACAATCAGAAGAAAGTTCGGAATTACTTACCCATTAACTCCTACATGTACCATTTACGGCGACACTCGCTAAGTGAACTTTCACTCTCGCGGCCAAAGTTCATTGTCGTAAGCACCTTATTGTGATTGCTGTTGGCGCCTTTTTAGTTGTTTTGGAGCGTTAATGTAACTTTCAATGTCACGCAAGCGAAACACGTGATTACAGATGTACGAACCACGAAAAAGCGTCATCATCATCATCAACATCATTGACATCATCTGCCCCATGTGAATGTATAAGCAGTCGAGAAATTTGAATGTTTGTCACTTTTAGACTCTATTTCAATAGACTTAAGGTCCAAAGGTCTATGAAAACATCATTTAAGCAGCATCCACGCTAGAGGTACGGCCGGTACGGAACAGCACTTACGTAAGTGACTTGTGAGACCGATACGGGATCATCATCATTATCACGTTCAAGCGACTAGGTTATAATAATAATCGTATCACATTTATTTTCGAATCGTGAGATCTTCGAGAAGACAAGTACGGTTGCCAGTTTGTTGCAATTTTAGCACCATCCAGCGGTCACGGTAACGATGGGTACTCCCTACGGACGTGGTGCAACTTTCGACCCCCCTTGTCAATGGAGTGTTAGAAGTTGTCAAGGTGCCCGAAGGTCTCAAACTTGGCTTAACGACTGCTGCCATAGCCACGGCAACGGCACGGTATCAACGGCTTAACGTGCCTTCCAAAGCGCGGGAGCGCTCAGTTAGTAACCACTCAAAGCGGTCACCTATCCAAGAACTGACCCGGGCCCACGTTGCTTAACCTCGCATAGGATTTTGGTTTGGGGGAGCTTGACCTCACTGAGGTTTGATTTTAATTTAATGTATGTAAGATATTTTTTCCGGAAGGTATCAGATGCTTTTGAGGGGACTTGAGCACCTTAGCTCCCTTAAACTTTTTTCTTTGCACCTTCCTTCCATAAATCTCTGTTTAGCCTAATGGAGAGAATGCCATTTGTACAATTACATTTTGTGCAATACACCGCCCATGGACACCCGCAACACCAGAGGGGTTGTAAGTGCGCTGCCGGTCTTTAAGTTTGGATTACGCTCTTTTCTTGAAGGTTTGAAGGTCGTATCGATGATGAAGTTGTTAAAGAATGAGAAGTATACCTATGACGGGCGTGGCGAGGGCGCACGGCGGCGCGTCGTCGTCGCGGCGCTGGTCGGCGAGGCAGCGCGCCGCGAGCGCGCGGAACACGGCGCCCACGTTCACGTCCTCCTTCACCGACGCGCGCATCAGCCGGCAGCCCAGCGCGCGCGCCACCAGCTCCGCCTCGTCCCTGCAACAGTACATACAATACATCATCAGCACCGGACTGTGATATTTTTGCAATCAGTTGGATGGTTATATGTGCAGAGTGCATGAAGTTCTGTGAGGCGATGGATAAGCGACCGTCTTCTGTAATATTTTAACTCTAGGGATTTTATATCTTTAAACCGAGCTTGGATTCAAGGTATTAAGAAAGTTGTAGTTTTTCTATTATGAATTTCGCAGTGTCTTAGGCCTTAATCCTGTAAAACTGTGTAATCTTATGAAATAAATAAATAAAAAATAAATCATTGAAGGTAAATAATTTATACAAAAAAAACCGACTGCAATCTTGTACTTCGCTATGCCACAATTTGTGGTTTCCGTGAGCCAATGCTTGGTTACCTTCAGAAAATACCGAAATCGACATATGCGTGCCTATCAAATTCGAGGAGTTCCCTCGATTCCTCCTAGATCCCATCATCAGACCTTCACCAAATTTATATGGGACCATCTTCGGGGTGTCCTCTTTGAATCAAAAAAGAATTATCAAAATCGGCCGACGTGGTCAAGAGTTATCGGGGACATACATAAAAAAAAAGAAAAACTAACATGCAGGCTACCTGAGAACCTCCTTCCTTCTATTGAAGTCGGTTAAAAACTTAAGAAAAGGACCTGTTGTACAGGCTAAGTATTAGCATTCCGACACAGCCGTCACTACAAATTATATCATCAATTCAAATAACAATTATTTCCAGCGACGTCCAGTTTCAGAGCCACTTAGAAGGCAAAGTCAAGCTGGCATCGAAAAAACTCAGCGAAGCGATACTTCACGCCTGGATTTATATTATAAGTCACAAGTCCGTCCCCACATGGCCACATGGAGTATTGCTGTCATATCTGCGCGAGAGCACCTGGTGGATACCAGCTTGGGCCTTTTGACTCGCTTCAGAGACGTGCTGTGCGAATCGTGGACGCGTGATACCAAACTCACAAGGAATATTGAACCGTTAAGTTTAAAGAGAGACTTTGCCTCCTTGTGCATGTTCTATCGCTTGGTATGATGGGTTGTGCTCCGAAGAACTGTTCGACATGATGCCCATGGCTGCTTCCTACCATCGCACCGCACGCCGTTCGGCAGGGCATTCATCCTCACACGTTAGAACCTAAATGGTCGTGTACGGTACGATTTCAGAAGAATTTCCTCCCTCGGACCCTTCGGTTGTGGTATGAGGTTTTCCCAACAACGGCCTACAGTATTGGGTTCTTCAAGAAAAGAGTGTATAATTTTTTAAAGGGTCGGCAACGCGCATATGGCACCTTTGGAGTTGCAGGCGTCTATAAGCTGCGGTGACCGCTTACCATCAGGCGGGCCGTACGCTAGTTTGCCTCCGACGTGGTATTAAAAAAATCTACATAGAAAAGTACCTAACCCTTTGCATAGATGCAGGCGTGGTCTTAGCCATCGCACGTGAAAGCAACCCTTCTTAATTGCAATATAATCGATTTTTTTTTATATTGCGGCTTCCAAGACAGTGTTCAATGTATGGAATTGCTTATTAATCATTATAAGAACACTCGTTGGTGGTGGTGATTAGAAAAATTACAAGTGGATGTCAGCGGTAAGATGACTAAGAAATTTACTCACGGTCCGACGACGCATTGGTCCATTAGATCTATTTTATTTTGAACTATGATAGTTGGGATTTCCCCGCACTCATTCTCCACCTGTAAATAAAATAGACTGATATAAATCAAGGCTTTCAATCCCATAAATCCCATTACATAACAGTACATGTATTTAGTACCTGAATACTGGGAGATTATTAAGGAGGTCAAGAAAATCATCATCATCCTCCTAGCGTTATTCCCAGTACAGTTGCATCCTGAAGAATGCCTGGGGTCCGCTACCTAATCCCGAGAATTGGCGTAGGCACTAGTTTTTACGGAAGCGACTGCCATCTGACCTTCCAACCCGAGGGGGAAACCGACCTTATTGGGAATAGGCTTGTCAAGTGAGTGGGCAACTTGACTGGACAAGGAGGTCAAGAAAATATCAAACACAAATAAAATACGTTACCCAAATACTTAGATAAATTTATAATTTATAAACAAACTGTATTCTTTTGTAAAATTACAATGTTTTGGACATGAAAGGATTAATTGTATGATAATGTGGCCCATAGCCCTTTAAGGCGCTCGCATCATGACTTCAGAGGACAATCAGGGCTTCCTTCCCTCCCGGTCATAATGTCTATGCTCTCAACCGTGCTCTGGACTTCAGCAGCTGTCCCCAGATTCTTCGCTAGAAGCACGCCCCTTCCCCCGCTCGAACAATTTATTCCCATCACGTATCCATCTTTCACAGGTAAGAGCATATACTTGTAGATCCGATCGCACGAGCGGTAGAGAGACTTCACTTCCTCATTTCCGTAATAAGTCACTTCAGTCAACTTTCCAACGCTGTTCACGTACGACGAACGCATCACGTTCTTGTCTACTGATATATTAGCGCCTGGACAAATGCCTTGGAGTGAATTGACTTCAGACTGAGACAATTTTCTAAAATTGATCACTTCGCAACTTCTTCTCTGCCGGCTATTCGGTGGCCAGAAGTACACGGCGTGCCATGTTCCTTGAAGGGTGCTCAAATCGAAGTTACGGTCGGTTTTGTAATAATCGATGCATTGAGAGTCCTTGGAACTTTCACAATTTATAAGTAAAATCGAAAAAACTAGAACCGGAAGCGTATTGAGCATCGCGTATTGTTTGACGCAGCGTTATGTTATGGCCACGAACGATTGGCGCGTCCAAATGGTGACTGATAACAACGGCTGTTTACTGCGACTATTAAGTATTTTAGCAACTTATCAATGAATGGAGCTAGAGTTACAGCGTCGATGTACCTACGCCGCGACCTCTGTTATCTTTGAGATCGGATGTTGTGTAATTTGTAAAATAACTTAGAAAGGTAAATGCGTCGGGCGGGACCGGTCGGCAGAATATCATTGTTGATTTAAGTTAACTGACTGACGACCACTTTGGCTTAGTTGGTAGTGACCCTGCCTCCGAAACCGGAGGTCCTGGGTTCGAATCCCGGTCAGGGCTTTATTTTTGCATTTCTCGCGAATATTGTTCCGGATTCTTGGATGTTTCCTATGTATTTATCTAAATAAGTATGTATTAATACATAGTACAAGCTTTGCTTAGTTTGGGACTAGGTCGATTTGAGTAAGATTGTCCCCCAATATTTATATTTAGTATCTTAGCGTTTTACCAGTCAGGTACAACATAGGAGTCCGGACCAGACTACGCATACAGCTAGGTATTATGGATCCCATCCCACCTAGCCCACTAATAGAAGTTGTCCCTAGTTTCTGCAGAAGCCAGTTAATGTAACTTTCGAAGTAGTGTACTACATAGGCCAAACGAGGTCTTATTGGGATAAAGTGTCAAATAAGTAGGAAAATTGACTATAAGAAACTTTTGAGCCGCCCAAAACATTCTTATTGCAGAAAAGATGTTAAAGAACTGTTTTTAGGATGTACACAGATGAATCGCTACGTGAAGTATTTATAGGTGAAAAACTTAAGTAAGTCACCTGTTGTATGTAGGTAGTTGTGACGTGTTCGAATAGGCGTTTGTTTTGTTTGTGTTGCACATTTTAAATATGTAATGTCTATTCGAACACGCTACAACTACGTATAACAGGTGACTTACTTAAGTTTTTCCCCTATATATATTAGAACTAAGTCTATTTGTAAAAAAACACCCTGAACATTTCACAAAGCGTTCATGCAAAGATAATGTCAGATCGCAATATAAATATAATATGGTACTGCCAAAAGCTAGCACTCTAATATATAAAAAAAGCACATTCGTATCTGCGATTAATATCTTTAATCAGTTGCCTAACGAAATAAAATGCATCGAAGGAAAATTACTTTCAAAAGAAGCCTAAAAAACTTTAATAATAGATAAAGTCTTCTAGTATAATTTGAAACAATTTTAAAACTCTGTAAACCTAATGTATAATAAAATTTAGTGTAGGATAAAATATTAAAACTTAGTTTAAGATTATATAAATTGTATGCCCGAAAAGGGTAAAACTGTTGATACTCATAAAAAAAATTACCTAGTTATACTTCTTGTACCTACACAGTTTACACAATAAATATATCTGATTCTGATTCTGAAGGTTTCTAGCACAAAGATATGCGACAACCGAGATCAATGGCGTAATGCCTTCTAAAGCAAGGAATCACACTACATTTATCCGGATAAAACTGTGTCAAGAAATCAATTAAAGATACATATAATAGTATACATATAATAGTTATGAACTGAGTTCCATACCTATACCACTAGGTAAAGCAAGAGGAAATAAATATACTTAAGAGTCCCCCGCACGCTCGAATGAACCCGATTCTCCGCACAAATGTAGTTGGTTGGAGAAAAATACACGAGTTTTTGATTTTTTTAAGTATTGTTTGAAAACCTTAATAATCGCTGTATTTTTTCTCCATTATAATTTCAAGCAACAGAAATTAATTTCCGACCTAGATATGCCGGATCCTGTTGGGTGTACTATGTTTCATATAATTTCAGCATGGCGTTTTAAAATGAGAACCAAACTACCTTTGTATGAAACATCGACCGTGCTGGCAACTCTCTACCGAAAGCTCAATAAAGTGGTAACACGTCGCACGACGGATATTGACAAGTGCCAGTAATTGTAGGCGACAATGCGAATCGACGCAAACCAGTCGCCGCGTTATGTTACGTCGAGCGTCGGCGCTCGGTGCTTGGCGCGTGACCGGCTCCAGCTGGGATAATCGGTTTAGCGACACGCCTGTAGCTTTACATTATCCAAGTTATAGTATCTCACTTACAGTTTCATTCAATAAGAAGTTTCTCGCATTCTCCTTTTGTACAGTTAGAAGTGTGCTTCCACAATCGGCAACCGCTGCTTGAGACAATTTATCCGAACCAAAATACGTAATTAGTGGCTCCGAGATTAACTTCGGGATTTTTTCTTTTTTCAAATTTCAAAATTTCCAGAAACTGACTTGTAAATAAAATCTATGTAATATCAAACCTGCTCACAAAATTTCACGAGAATTGAGAAATGCGACCTAAAGAAAACAGCCAGAAATCCGAATTCCGGAAATCCGCCGGCCATACGAAAGCATTTTTGTTTTGCCGAAGCTGAAACGGAGACCTTCGTTTCATTCGGTCATTCATTGATGTTGGAATATTATGGTTGCATGGTAGATTTATTTACAGAGTTCATGACTATCTACAAGCTACACCATCAGACGTCATCAGACGAGCACAAATTACTCCCGTATAAGATTTCAAATGTGTTCGCTTAATTAATACGAATTCCAAGTAAGTAAATTTGATTTAGCTAGGAGTAAAATATACCATTAGCGTTGTGTTGTGAATTCCGGCACTATTCAGAATTAAGTGCTTTCGTTATCACTAACTTGCATCTCTTATTCCTCCAAAAGTAAATTAGTCTGTTGTCGTTTTAATCTTGTTCTTGTTATATGCAAGGATTTATTAATGTACATAATCGTGATTTTTTTCAGAATTTTGAATTTTATAGTTCGGAAATTTATATAACAATAACATAACTTAAAACATAAAATGACAGAATACAAAAAAAAAACTAAAACAAAACCATATGCATAGTTACATCCATATAGTCGGTGGTAAAACGACACAACCGTCGACTTGGACCGTCTGTCATCCAACATCCAACTGGCCACCGAAACGTGTGTAGGCAGCTGCTTTTGTTTTACAAGAAATGGCGTTTACCTATGGCACCTACCTTCAGCTTCCAGGAGTGGAGCGCCAGAAAGGAGTCCCGGTCGGTGGTGGAGAAGGCCAGCACGCAGGCGTGCGCGCCGCGGTAGTACGCCTTGGTGATGGCGTCGAACTCCTCCTGCCCCGCCGTGTCCCATAGCATGAGCCGCACCTCTTCGCCATCGATTCTGGAGAAAAAGAGATTCGTTAAGTTAGTCTAATCTAACCCCGCAAGTATTAGGTATCAATAGCAAATAAAAAAAATATATTTTATATCACAATAAAGCTCGAAATGCAACGAGCGCGGCGCAGCGTCGTTGCGGGGCGGAGGTGGTTTTGCGGTCAAGCGAAGGCACGTCGCACCAAAAAACCACGCGGTACTCGGTAGCGTGGTAGAGCGGAGGCGGCGTGTGTGACATATGAAGCAGTAATCGACAGTCGACAGTTTCGGAAAGATCAAAAATGCAAAACTGCCCCCGCCCCGCACCGCGCCGCACCCGCTCTGTGCGTTTCGAGCTTTTAAGGATAGAAAAAACATCGTGAGGATACCGGTCTAATCCCAACAAGATATAGTTTTCCCTCTAGGATTAAAGGTCAGATGGCATTTGCTTTCTTAAAATTAGTGCCTAGGCCTAATCTTGGGATTAGGTGCCAAACGTTTTTGAGATTTCGCCCTCTGAAGAAAAAGAAAACTCCTCCTACTCTGAAAAGGGGATTGAAGAATTGTTAAGAGAGCAAGCATTTTTTAAAAACCTTGAATCTTCATTTTTAGACATAATTTAGCAGAACAAATTTAACATAAACATCAGGTAGGTACAGGTAAAATACAAGAATACAAATTTCTCTTACTCAGCCGACTAAATACGTTCCAATCAGTGGGATTGGAAAATGTTACACGTTTGATAGATTGTTAATTAAAATTTCGTCCGTGCGCGGGCAAAACGTAAAATGTAACTCCATTCCTTTAGCGGGTCGGGGGAGGAGTGGAGGATTGTACCTCTTTACGTTCACTTTTTTACCCAAATAACTATATGAAATTTTGTGGCCGACTAAATCCGTGTTTTTACGCTCCAATCTAAGATTAGTCTGATATGCAGGTACTTTTGGTCTAATATGCAGATCTAAGTTTTGATTGGGGTAGCCATATATATGCTCACGACAGATGTGAGTGGGAACACGCTGGAGAGGTTAGTTTGGCTTTACTCTAAGTGTATGGAGTTACTATCATCAATAGTCTATTTTTGGTCAATGTCTATTGGTATAGGTCCTACATTAAGATTAATGTTTAACGTTACAATGTAAGAAAGCTGATTCGGTAACAAATTGCAAAGGATAAATCAGGATCCAATATGCATTTCCTGAAGTCCCTGTGCACCCCTGCGCAGCCCCTGCGTGAAATCAATGTGTGATTCCGGAAATTCGAAATGACCAGGGTCACCTGATCCTGATTAGGACACCAGTTGTCCGATTAAAGCTCGGCGCTAATAACTCATTTATTAAGTAATACAGGGTGATTTTGGGGTCGTGATCCGGAATGTTATAAATTGACAAAAATTCGAAGTAGACAACATCACAGTTGGTATAGGTAAAAAACTTAAGAAAATGACCTGTTGTATGTAGTTGTAGCAGTTCCAATAGACAGTACATATTTAAAATGTGCAAAACAAACGCCTATTCGAACACGTCCCAACTACATACAACAGGTCATCTTCTTAAGTTTTTCACCTATATGAAGGATTATAAGTAATTATAACTAAAATAATTCTCTCTTTTTTTTAATTGTAACAGGATATAATACTTTTTCATACAACTTCGGCACCCATATTTCACTACCAACTTTCCATGCTATCCGTCAAAGAGAATAGGGTAACCATGTTTTTTGGAGATTTTGTATTTTTGTCATCAAAATAAATTTAAAATGAAATGCGTTTGTTTCTTGGACTACATTTTTTTAGAAATGGCTAACAGATACCTACCAAATCGGAAAAATTCATGATCACGACCCCGAAATCATCCTGTATTGTATATTAATTTGACAAGGAAAATATAAAAATTTCTCAGTCTACCTGCTTAACGACAAGTGCTGTAAAGGACTCGAAATGTCGAGATATAAGTATTTAATGCATAATATACGCCTACATCCGTCAAAACTCGTTTCGTTATTATGGATAAGGTTAGACTAGAAATTTCCTTGCGGTTCAATTCCATTCCACGATAACCAACTATTTCTACATATTTCTATTGATTATACAACACTTACTTACATAATTATTTAATACATGTTATTTCCACTAATTTGGTTATGAATCTTTATTAGACAAAACAGTGATAGCGATTGGTTTTGATGTCGTAAATTATTCGACGGAAACGGTAAATATCGTAATATAATTAATTAAGGTTAATAATAATCGTTAATTTACATATTCTGCCAAAACAAGCACGACATGCAAATTAAAGCATTGACTCTTCTAACATTTGATTAACTATTCATGTACATTATACAAATATATACAAGGAATATGCCATAGGCCATTTTAATAGTTTACATATATTGTTAATAAAAACGGTCACTCAGTCGTGAGTCCGTCGGTATTATGTATAGCCAGTGCAGTTATAGAGATTTTAAATCAGGAGGTATTCAAATTTATGAAAGAGCTGATACTAATGTGTTGCTCACTGTTAAATAGTTGGTAATCTTTCCTCCTACTAAATTTGAGCTTAGAACAAGCTTTGCAGCACGTGGCCATCACTAGCGCCTGTGGCACGGTGTACTGTAGTCACTCTATCTGCCGCTCCAGGAAGTCGACTCCGATGGTCTTCTTGTAGTCGCGGGTAAAGGTGCCGCGGCAGTAGCGCTGGATCATGCTGGACTTACCCACGTGACCATCACTAACGCCTGTGGCACGGTGTACTGTACTTACTCAATCTGCCGCTTCTGGAAGTCGACGCCGATGGTCTTCTTGTAGTCGCGGGTGAAGGTGCCGCGGCAGTAGCGCTGGATCATGCTGGACTTGCCCAAATGCCCAAGTGGCCATCACTAACGCCTGTGGCACGGTGTACTGTACTTACTCAATCTGCCGCTCCAGGAAGTCGACGCCGATGGTCTTCTTGTAGTCGCGGGTGAAGGTGCCGCGGCAGTAGCGCTGGATCATGCTGGACTTGCCCAAATGCCCACGTGGCCATCACTAACGCCTGTGGCACAGTGTACTTACTCAATCTGCCGCTCCAGGAAGTCGACGCCGATGGTCTTCTTGTAGTCGCGGGTGAAGGTGCCGCGGCAGTAGCGCTGGATCATGCTGGACTTGCCCAAATGCCCAAGTGGCCATCACCAACGCCTGTAGCACGGTGTACTGTACTCACTCTATCTGCCGCTCCAGGAAGTCGACGCCGATGGTCTTCTTGTAGTCGCGGGTGAAGGTGCCGCGGCAGTAGCGCTGGATCATGCTGGACTTTCCTACGCCGCCGTCGCCGACGATCACCACCTTCAACGCCACCTCCAACTCCTCCTCGCGCATCCTCGCACCATGTGGGTGTCACACAACATCAGTGTGCACTGATCGCCTGTAACAATACGAGTGTAGATATCAATGAGTTTCTAGGTATCTGACTATGTTTCTGAAATCTCTCTACGTGTACACTGGTAAGTAATACTTAGTATTTACAACACTTTATACTCTACAACATTTCGTGGCGCTACGACTACATACGACTAACTGTTTTCAACTTAGTATGAGGTTATGTATAAGGGCCCAATCGGTGCTAAGTCGAATTCGAATAATTATTTTAATAATAAAAATAATAAAAACGTTTATTTCAGACCTAGTGATAGATTTTAAATCAATGCTGGATTAATTTACCCAATACAATGCTACAAGTAAAATTAACAATTTTATTTCACTTTGCAGGCTAATATTTGGAATGTGACACGGAGATTATTATAAGTAAAACGAACGCTAAATATTAAATTGTTTCAAACTTGTATCTAGGTACTGTAAATATAATGTTTGGTTATTTCACATTCTCAATGAGGCGTCGTATTGAAGAGACGAATCACAAAGTTTTATGTCATACACTTTAGGAGACAAGTGAATACCGCTGCTTTCTCTGCCTAACTTTCTGTTGGTTTGGTCCACAAAACTTGTGTGAAAACTATAGTTTATATCTGCTGGTTACAAATAAATTTGTAACGGTAGTCTCGCATGTCCAAAGACGGAGTACCTACCTATTTAGAATTACGTATAGTTGGACAGCATGGAACATTTTACATTAGTTAAGTACTTATTGTTGGATATTTAGCAGTAGGTAATATAAAGAAAACAATTTAGTAAATCGAACGTGCCAACCATATGTCGACACGAACTGGCTAGCGTTTATAGAAGTTAGACTAGTTCATACACTGTAGCATTTTATTACCCGACTTAATAAATGCATTATAGACAGGCGCAGCGTCGCCCCGGCCCGTCTAAATTACTCGTGTCACGCGATACAAATGTAAAATTAATGCTAATCTCATTTGTACCCTGAATTGAGACGATTGTGCGAGGTGAGGTGAGAGAATGTAAAGTACCTGAAGTTTCGTAAGATAGTCATAAAACGTAAATGGTCGTGAGTTAAATTTTATCCGTTCGTATTAGCAAGATTATACGCACGATACGAAACAGAATTATTAACATATTTGTTTAAGTTAGTTTTTATTAAGTTTCAGTGTGTATATAAGTTTCAGGTGAAATGGATGACGGGTGTCTTTCGGACAAACATTGTCTCCAATGACAAGTTCGGTGGGTGTTAATAGCTCTTTTGAATATTGAATAGCACAATATCGTAGATATCTAAGTATTGTACCGACTTATATAATTGATTCTAAAAAGCAACTTACAAAGTAAAGTTGAGTGGAAGGTTGGGATTGGGAACCATATATTTACCACGTATCATTCATAATTTAAATTCTTGAAACTGTTCTAAGAATGGAGTAAATAAGTGGAGTTATTCTGAGAGCAGTTTGTTTACTGCAGTCCGGTTGGTTCCCGCCTTGTATTTGTGCTCTGTCAACATAGACCGGCAGGCGGACAAATAAAGGCTCTATCAATACTTCGCCCATTTAAATAGTGATTTTGCCAAACTACCATGATTCCTATAAGTTGTTAGAAATTATTCAAATCAATACCTAATGCAGTCCTTATAATACTTTGTGAAGATAGGATATCTGAAGGGAAGTAACGGTATGTTCATTGCCGATTGGGTACTACTACTCGGAACTCAGATCAGAATATTCTATGCGTCTTTTTTTTTTATATACCACCTCGGTGGCAAACAAGCGTACGGCCCGCCTGATGGTAAGCGGTTACCGCAGCCTATGGATGCCTGCAACTCCAGGGGTGTCACATGCGCGTTGCCGACCTTCAATGCGATGCCCACGCGACCAGGTGCACTGATATTCATATTCTAAGGTAAGGTACGAGTATGTAGTCATATAGATCCATAATGTTACAAATAATACATGCCATAGTTTGTGATATGTGCCGTTGAAGTGTTACAACTTTTTGTCGATAACTTAGGCTCGAAACGCACAGAGCGGGCGCAGCTCGGTGCGGAACGGAGGCGGTTTTGCATTTTTGATCTTTCCGAAACTGTCGACTGTCGATAGTGTCTATTCCTGCTTCATATTTCACACACGCCGCCTCCGCTCCGCTCTCCCACGCGGTTTCGTTGGTGCGACGTCCTCCGGACCGCGTTCGCTTTACCGCAAACCCGCCTCTGCCCCGCAACGACGCTGCGCCGCGCTCTGTGCGTTTCAAGCTTTAAGGGTCCGCCGCACGCTCGACTGAACTCGATTCTCCATAAGTAGTTTCGTTCTCATTTTTAAACGCCGTGCTGAAATAACACAATGGGAGCCACCATAATATTTAGGCTGGAAATAGGTCCAGTTAGTTGCTAGAAATTGTAATAGAAAAAGAATAACGCGAGTTTTTGAGTTTTTAGGTCTTGTATGAAAACCTTAATAATCGCACTAATTTCCGGCCTAGATCTATATGCTGGATCCCATTGTGTATACAAAGTTTCATGTTATTCCAGCATGCCGTTTTAAAATGAGAGCGAAACTACGTTTGTATAGAGAACCGAGCTTCCTGCGGACAAAGTGAAAATAAAAAGCGAGAATGTTATGGTTATTAGTGACTGGCTGATTTATATTTAAGTATAGGTCGAATTCCTTTTAAGAGCTTCGCGATTTTTTATGAAGCTATTAAAGACCTTCATAAATATTTAACGTCGCACAAATAAAGATATTCAATGTTATTTTCCTTATGATATTATGCCTGCTATTGACAAAGATGTGTATCTTGCTGATGAATTTAGTAGCACAGGATAAATAATAGTAATAAGTACCTACGTTACAGAAGTTCCTCTGTCGTGTCGCCTCGCCGCATAATAGCACATGCATGGTTGATGGTATGCGTTCCTAGCGCGATCGGGTATATCGATCGACACCTTGGTGGGCTAGAGCTGTATTTAGCAGAAGCGCCAAAATGAACAGGCTGGCCAGCAGGAAGATATAGAATACATATACCCTAACTATTAAGAAGTCGTTCCATCACCAGAATCAACGAAAACATAGCCATACCAGTTTTACTAAGATTCCTCTCTTCGCATTGTTTGCTCTTTTACTTTCATACTTAATTGTCTCGTCATGGCTGAGAATTGTTATATACTGGCCCAGCGTCCTAGATCTATTCATTTTCGTCAACAATTTCGTTCCTAGTGCGTCTGGATCTCTGGATTGCTAACAACCAATCTAAGCTAAGGCCGCCTTTATAATGGCTTGCTTGTAAAGATGCGGTAAACTTTGTAGACAGCAAAGAGGCCTAATAGTCGAGCCGCCGGCGCGCGCGGCGTTTCTCTCGGAATTCCGCACAGTCACGCACCCTGATGAAGCATTCTGATTATGTCAACACTCGGTATTTATCGAACACTCGTGCTGGTGGTCGAACAGCCGTCGTTTTATTTTGAGCGTGTTTAATCATTACACTACACACATGTACCTGTGCCGCGGTTTGTTGGTATGTTATCGCGTAGGTCCTTAGCTTAGCTAGACTCACGTAGTTCGTAATTAGTTGATAGTTGATTTTATTGAAGTGGGTGGACACGATTGTGCCTATTACTGACTACCTAGTTGTACTTATTAAAAGTTTCTTAATTAGTAATTATTGCAGTGGGCTGATGAAAAATGGATGGAAACGACGGAGGACAGTACGGTACAATACCTATGTCTAACATTGGGACGTTTACGAGTACATACCTAATAATACGAAAATAAATCGTTTGTTTCAGCACAGTTCTCGCTTCTCGAGGTATGTAACTATATACATACGTACACACATATACAAATTTAACAAATATAGACACTGAAACAGCAACTTCTGATGTTTGATCGTTTAGTATTAGTACCTACTTACTATATGGCACATGTAATAGTATTATACGGATTTAGATAGATATGAGGCGAAAACACAGTTTACACAATTCAAAAGTATACAGATAACTTTTTTGAGTACTAAGCACTCGTAGCTTCATGCGGACTTAATGAAGTTATTTTGCATTTTCACATTGTTTTACTGCTTGATTATCTAAAGAAGCCATCATGACGGAATGTGTCGGGGATCTTCTGACAACATATATCTACAGGATGTGAATTTTAATGTTACGTGATTGACTATCTATATTAATAATTTCGTGCAGGGGTACGGTAGACCCGAACGAGACCTGTCTCAAATTGAAGAACGTATAAAAATAACGATTTTTGAGTTGAACATATGTATCCGCAAAATTCGGATTGTCGCGTATTTTGCATTTAAAAGTGTTAATTTGATGACAAAACGTCGGCCATATTGCCCACAGACCATATTGCTATATTAAATTTGTTGGTTGACAGTGTCGGCTACGTTCGAAAATCGTGAACTATTTTTGCGTCCGGTATGTTGGCCAGGTTGCTGGGCTGCGTTCTGGGTGATGGGCCATCATCGCCCATTGTGTGGATTCGGCTAGCCGCGTCTGCAGCGTTTTGTTTTTGTAGTTTTCAAGCGTTCTATACACCTATCAGCCTAGCTAGCACGATAACTTATACCGTCACGTTATCTGGGCGAAATGTATTAAAACGTCACATAAAACGTAACGGTATAATCAATCGTGCTAGCTAGACTGATTGTCACAACAACCGCCTTCAAAGCGAATGTATGGGGCCTGTTACATGGACTCATATCACGATAAGTATCACGTTAATATTAAAGCAGAATCCATACAAATTTGAAAACTGCGATAATATTGACACCCCAGTATTGTGATAATATTAATCGTGTAAAGGACACCACTTGAATGTTTGCTGAGTCTGTCCGTCATCTTAAAGCTGCGTCTCTATTTTGTTTGTGACAAACTACTAGGTGACTTATGGCTTTTAAACGTCTAGCAAAATTCTATCCCTATCTCGCTCTATCTTATAACTTAGTGGTACTGGGGGACTACTCCGAAATTCGAAATCCGAACTTCGTATGGTGCCGTCCCTTTCACTCATATAGTCTATGACAGGAGAGTGAAAGGGACGGCACCATACGAAGTTAGGATTTTGCATTTCGGAGTAGACCCTCAGCTCATGCCGTTCGCCGCGCTCGGACGTTAGAGGCGCTACTGCGAACCGAAAACGAAGTATCTGCCTCTCTCGCACATGTATATTCGAACGACAGAGAGGAAGATAGTTCGTTTTTGGTTCGCGGTAGGCCCTCAGGCGTCAACTTTAAAACGAATAGGGTATTTTACTATAAGAGAAATAAAATTCAAAATGTAATAAAAACCAGCCAAGTGTGTCGGAGTCGCACACTGAGGGTTCCGTACAACTAAAAAACAAATGTGATTTATCAATATATTGATATTTTTGGTAAAATATACTTCATAATAAACATTATCACTTAATTTCAAGTTCATAGGTCGATGGGAAGCTAAAAAATTATATGTGTGACAGACAACACACGGAATGTTCTTTGACTTTCTTCGACCGTCCGCCACGCTCGGACTAAGGTGCTACCAACCGAAAACTAAATATATATGCCACTCTGTCGCACTTGCATATTCGAGCGCGGAAGGAAATACTTCGTTTTCAGATCGTGGTAGGCCCTCTGGTCTGACGGCTCCTATTCCTGGATGGTGCGCGTATCGGAATGTGAAATACCTTTGGCAAAACGGAACAAGTTGTTAAATAGCTTCCATTAATTGGAGAAAATATTACCAACTGTTATTATTATCACGTGAAACACTGAATATTGAAGCAACATTCATAGGGGCCTGTTACATGGTTATTATTATCACGCGATATACTCATATCACGATCCATATCACGTGCAATGAATATTGAAGAAAAATCCATACGATTTTGAAAACCACGATAATATTGACACACCAGTATTGTGATAGTATTAAGCGTTTAACAGACCCCATACAATTTTAAAAATCGCGAAAATATTGAGTGTAAAGGGCCCCACTGAATAGAATTTGGCGGAGAATAGAGAGCTTCTATCGCGAAACGAAAACGAACGAACATCGTGTATTTCCCTCTGTGTCGCTCGAATTTGCAAGTGCGATAGAGAGGGAGATACACGAACTTCATTTGTTTTTCGCGTTAGCAACTCTCTGGCTTCGCACCAAAAATACTGACTGGCACATCAATATTTAACAATGCATATCTGAATTGAATTTTAATGAACGATTAGTATTTTAGCTATACAAATCAGTACTGATTACGGTGTCAAATTTTTTATGTGCCTTTAAATACTACCCTTATAAAAATGCTTAGGATTAACTTGTAAAGATACTAGCCTTTGCCCGTGACGTCGTTTGCGTAATCTTTTACTCCCAATTCCATATAATTCCATTCCATACTTTTATTCCCAATCCAGACTACAGACTATATTTCTATACGATTCGAAGTTTCATCATAATCCCTTGTTGTAATGTTTTTATTTTATACATTTTTGTACACTATTTCTTTCGTCGTTTGCATAACTGTCACGAATAAATGTTTTGTTTATTTCTTTCTTATTTATTTCACCCGAGCGAAGCCGGGCTTTCATCTAGTTATAATATAATCCTAGTACTTATTTTAAAGACAAGTAATCTATATTAATAATTTCGTGCAGGGGTACGGTAGACCCGAACGAGACCTGTCTCAAATTGAAGAACGTATAAAAATAACGATTTTTGATTTGAACATATGTATCCGCAAAATTCGGATTGTCGCGTATTTTGCATTTAAAAGTGTTAATTTGATGACAAAACGTCGGCCATATTGCCCACAGACTATATTGGTATATTAAATTTGTTGGTTGACAGTGTCGGCTACGTTCGAAAATCGTGAACTATTTTTGCGTCCGGTATGTTGGCCAGGTTGCTGGGCTGCGTTCTGGGTGATTGGCCATCATCGCCCATTGTGTGGATTCGGCTAGCCGCGTCTGCAGCGTTTTGTTTTTGTAGTTTTCAAGCGTTCTATACACCTATCAGCCTAGCTAGCACGATAACTTATACCGTCACGTTATATGAGCGAAATGTATTAAAACGTCACATAAAACGTAACGATATAATCTATTTATTTTATTTATTTATTTATTTATTGCTTACATGTATATAATTATAAATGCAGATGTTATTGCAAAGTAATTAAACTAATGTGTCATACATGCTACCTCTAGCAGAGGTGTTACAATATTTGCTTATCCACTAAAAATTGTATTAAATAAAATGAATTGAAAAGAAATTAAGATTACATCGAAATGGTTATTATATAACATATCAAGATTAATATTTAATACTTCTGAATTATACAATAGCATCGGACAGAAAACCCTCTACTGAATAATAACAATTTTTGATAAGGAGCGATTTTAGCTTACTTACAAATATAGTGTCTTTTTGTTCCGACTTAATGCTATATGGTATTTTGTTATAAATTTTTACAGCAGCATGATAGGGGTCATTTCTGCACAATGTAATTTTTTCAATTGGTAAAAATATTTAGTTTTTGTGTCTTTTACTTTGGGATACTTTGTAGTGTTGCAAGTTCTTACGGGCAAATTTATATCTATCGTGCTAGCTAGACTGATTGTCACAACAACCGCCTTCAAAGCGAATGTATGGGGCCTGTTACATGGATTCATATCACGATAAGTATCACGTGAATATTAAAGCAGAATCCATACAAATTTGAAAACCGCGATAATATTGACACCCCAGTATTGTGATAATATTAATCGTGTAAAGAACACCACTTGAATGTTTGCTGAGTCTGTCCGCCATCTTAAAGCTGCGTCTCTATTTTGTTTGTGACAAACTACTAGGTGACTTATGGCTTTTAAACGTCTAGCAAAATTCTATCCCTATCTCGCTCTATCTTATAACTTAGTGGTACTGGGGGACTACTCCGAAATTCGAAACCCGAACTTTGTATGGTGCCGTCCCTTTCACACATATAGTCTATGAAAGGAGAGTGAAAGGGACGGCACCATACGAAGTTAGGATTTTGAATTTCGGAGTAGACCCTCAGCTCATGCCGTTCGCCGCGCTCGGACGCTAGAGGCGCTACTGCGAACCGAAAACGAAGTATCTGCCTCTCTCGCACATGTATATTCGAACGACAGAGAGGAAGATAGTTCGTTTTTGGTTCGCGGTAGGCCCTCAGGCGTCAACTTTAAAACGAATAGGGTATTTTACTATAAGAGAAATAAAATTCAAAATGTAATAAAAGCCAAGTGCGTCGGAGTCGCACACTGAGGGTTCCGTACAACTAAAAAACAAATGTGATTTATCAATATATTGATATTTTTGGTAAAATATACTTCATAATAAACATTATCACTTAATTTCAAACTTGAAACTCATAGGTCGATGGGAAGCTAAAAAATTATATGTGTGACAGACAACACACGGAATGTTCTTTGACTTTCTTCGACCGTCCGCCACGCTCGGACTAAGGTGCTACCAACCGAAAACTAAATATATATGCCTCTCTGTCGCACTTGCATATTCGAGCGCGGAGAGGGAAATACTTCGTTTTCAGATCGTGGTAGGCCCTCTGGTCTGACGGCTCCTATTCCTGGATGGTGCGCGTATCGGAATGTGAAATACCTTTGGCAAAACGGAACAAGTTGTTAAATAGCTTCCATTAATTGGAGAAAATATTACCAACTGTTATTATTATCACGTGAAACACTGAATATTGAAGCAACATCCATAGGTGCCTGTTACATGGTTATTATTATCACGCGATATACTCATATCACGATCCGTATCACGTGCAATGAATATTGAAGAAAAATCCATACGATTTTGAAAACCACGATAATATTGACACACCAGTATTGTGATAGTATTAAGCATTTAACAGACCCCATACAATTTTAAAAATCGCGATAATATTGAGTGTAAAGGGCCCCACTGAATAGAATTTGGCGGAGAATAGAGAGCTGCTATCGCGAAACGAAAACGAACGAACATCGTGTATTTCCCTCTGTGTCGCTCGAATTTGCAAGTGCGACAGAGAGGGAGATACACGAACTTCATTTGTTTTTCGCGTTAGCAGCTCTGACTTCGCACCAAAAATACTGACTGGCACATCAATATTAAACAATGCACATCTGAATTGAATTTTAATGAACGATTAGTATTTTAGCTATACAAATCAGTACTGATTACGGTGTCAAATTTTTTATGTGCCTTTAAATACTACCCTTATAAAAATGCTTAGGATTAACTTGCAAAGATACTAGCCTTTGCCCGTGACGTCGTTTGCGTAATCTTTTACTCCCAATTCCATATAATTCCATTCCATACTTTTATTCCCAATCCAGACTACAGACTATATTTCTATACGATTCGAAGTTTCATCATAATCCGTTGTTGTAATGTTTTTATTTTATACATTTTTGTACACTATTTCTTTCGTCGTTTGCATAACTGTCACGAATAAATGTTTTGTTTATTTCTTTCTTATTTATTTCACCCGAGCGAAGCCGGGCTTTCATCTAGTGTAACAATAAATGCGCGCTACTTCTTCTGGCGACTTTACCTTTATTCATAAAACTTAACAAACCTCTTTTAACTAAAAGATGTTTTGTCCCTTTCTCACAAACATAAATGTCAAAGTGACAGATAAGGACAAACCAACTTTAGCGGCTTGTTAACTAATAGAGGCTTGATGGACGTTTATGAATAAGGGGGTATGAGTCAACGACGTATCCAGCCTCCGCCGCCGCCGGCCACAACCGCCTCCGTGTACGAGTAGAGCAGCATCATAGCAGCATGTAGCTTGTACGTGAACACGGCCTTAGATGTTACCTTGTACAACTACACGACGCTTTGTTTGTACTTATTAGAAATGTGTACGTGGATTTGATTGTGCGAACTTAATGTAATTTGACTGCGCATTTTTTTTCTCAGTTTAGCTGCCGATGCCGCGGTAAAGGGTTCCAAATGTCAGAATCATATTTAAATATAAGATTAAACGATACGCACGACAAATACTGTAAACCGTTTTATTTAATTATCACATCGGCTACATCATTAAGGACCTGGGCTCCTTCAGGATGCAGCCAAGATAATAACTAACAAGATGAGGAATCACGTTGCATGAAATTAAAAAATGGCTTAATTAGGATTGATCCATAGGATAAGTTGGTGTGGGTTCATGTACGGTTCGAACACGAAAGACAGAGATCGCTATCGGTTCACACGCATCGCGTGCGCCGGCGGCGCAGCGCTGCGGGTTGCATCAACGCCTCGCGCATCGCATGCAGATATGCTGTGCGTCCTCTGGTGAGATTGATCTCTGCGGCTAGACACTAATGCATTCATTAAATTTTCTTCTGTTCAGCCTGTATTCCGATCAAACTTAGGTTGCGCAAAACATACTTGCCCTCCCCAGATCATGTTTTGAAGATTAGTTAATGAAAGCAAAAAGCTGATTAGCCTGAACTATTCTAAAAAAATTTAACGCTATTCTAGTAGATATATCAATTTAAAATAATTATTTAAACTAAGATAGAGAACAACCCGTATTGTTCTTCTCTTAATGATGTCTAGCAATTGACACGTTCAGTACATCACATACGTCATCAACTAGATAATCATCACGACTGTGGTTTCTCTTGATCACATTGACTGAATGGTTAATTTACCGGTATGTCATCAAGGAGAAATCAAAATAAATGTTACTGCAAGTGATATGGATAATATAGATCGTAAGCTAAGTCATTGGAGAATATTTATATCAAGCGGATAATGAGCAAACTTGAAGCGTTGAAGATGCTTAGAAAGTGGTGTGACCGGCTTCTCGTTAGAAGGAAACGAAACATACCTAACCATAAGATATTATATAGCAACATACACAACTTGGGAACTTCGCCGTTTAATGCCAATTTGACCAAACAAGAATCGAGTTTATCCATGATCACCCCGAGCAAATTAACTGTTTGTTCTTAAACGTCAGTCCATACGAGTACTCCAGTTCGAAATCAGGCCTTGCGATGACAGGCTTAACTCTAAAACTTAATAAAGACTAAATAAAATGCAGCAAGTATTCCTGGATACACTTGGGAGCCAAAAAAAAAAACAATAAAAATAAGAATCATCTTGAATGCTTTCCGTTTGTCGATTAAGGAAAACTTAATTATTCTAACGCTACAGTTAATATTTGTTTCTTACAGCCATTTCTCTACGCACACTGCTCTAGCCGAGACACTGCTATAAGAGATTTTCATTTCCTTTCGTTGGTAATTTTACTGACATATAAAAACCAATTAACGTATGAACGACTTGGGCTTACATTATGGTACATGAGTGGAGAACAATTGAAAGGAGAAATTGGCTACACATAATCCATATTAAAACATATTCATATAAAAACATTTCATTTTTTCCGATATGAGATGATCTACGAATGTGAAATGTGGATAATTGAGTTTGAGGAAAACAGTTCTGCGGGTGTTTACATATTATAGTATAGGTACGAAACTACGAACTTGAGAGGGAGCTATACTACTATAGTTTTGACATTGGAAATGTTTTCTCAGTATAGTCCCCAATTTCAGCAAATACTTACCTACATACATATAGTGCGAATTCGCCCTAGTGTCGTGAGACTCGTGAGTTTGTAGGCTAAGTAAATGTTTAGAGTCAAAAGACGTGTATCGACAAGCGCTACAAGTAGCATTACCATGAGTTTGCAGTGACCGTACTCGCTAGCGACTGCGTAAACAATCAGTATGGAGAATAAGTACAGCGCCTCTGGTGGTCACTCATAGAACTACAGATCGGTACTCGTACCATGAGTCAATTACACGTTTACTATACTCGCTAACGTTAACTCGATTCATCGAGTAGTTTACGTTACGATCGGAGTGACGTGCCTAACTTCACAGCATACAAAGCTCTCTTTCTGACTATACTGAAAAGACAGAGCAAGGACGATATTGGACAAAAGGCTAAGTACCCAAGGCTTCCTTTCAAAAGTATAGAAATAAACCTGCTAATTTAAAGTGTCGTAGAACAGTAGCACAAGGTCAAATGTTAGTGAATCTTGTATTTGCTTTGGTTATTTTTGGTTATTATTGCCATACCTATAAACTGAGTGATGCAGTCTTCCCAGTTTTTATGATGATTTTTTTAGTTTCATGTGATTAGATGTACATAGATTATATATAATTAATAAACCTAATCTCATTTTATAGTATGTTGAAGTGGATTTTTTTTATTTATTTCTCATATCACCCGCAATTTATCTCTGTTATTTGTCGTTCATCTTCTTACGAAGCCGTCGCTAACATATTCCACACAAAATAATGCCTTACCGATATTATTTAGATAAATAATTATTAAAATAACTTACGAAACAAGATCTCTAATAAGCTTTCACGCTCCAATTTGCTAGTGAAATAGTTTACTACAGTCGATACGGTATTTTTCGATAGCGACTGTCAAATTGGTGACTCATGGTACCGATCTACGGCAACCGCTACAAAACGTTAGTCGCTAGCGAATATTACGTTAGCTTCTGGCGGGCGCAGTGAACGCGCGGTTGACTCATGGTACGAGCACAATCGAAATCTACTCGAAACGCGTTTATTCGGTAGCGACTGTAGTAATGTAATGTATATTTTCGATAGCATCTCATGGTAGCGGTACGATGTTAAAAAAAAATTAAATGATTTGAGAAAATCTCCAAAAATTCCTAAAAATACTGGTTTTTAAGGGGTTTACAACTAGGACACTTGTAAACAAATTTGTAATAATAAATTTCAACTTTTTAACCGACTTCAAGATTTCAAAAGAGGAGGTTATCAATTCGGTTGTTGTTTTTTTTTTTTTTTTAATATTTGTTACTCCATAACTCCGTCATTTCTTAACCGATTTGAAAAATTCTTTTTTTGATTGTATGTATATATATCCAAGTTGGTCCCGTTTTTGTCAAAAGGCAGTTCTGATGATGGGATCCATGAGGAATTGAAGGAACTCCTCAAATCTTTAAGGCAAACATATAGTGATTTTTGTGTTTTTATCAACAAGTCAAGCATTTGCATCCAAAAATGTGACATTGGATGAAGTGGAACTGCTGATGATGATCAGAACAGAACTCTTCAACGACGAAAAGTTCACGTTTGGCGATTTGTCCTCCTAGCTGTGTTTGTTAAGCAAGTTCTATTTTCACGATTAATTTTTGTCATGCTCGAGTTCTGATGATGGGATCCATGAGGAATTGAGGGAACTCCTCAAATCTTAAAGGCACACAAATAGTGATTTTAGTATTTTAATGAACTAATCAAGCATTTTCATTCATAAAAGTGACATTTGATGAAGTGGAACTGCTGATGATAATCAGAACGGAACTCTTCAACGACGCGTAGTTCACGTTTGGCGATTTGTTCTCTTCGTTTTGTTTGTCAAGCAAGCAAGGTTTTTCCATGATTTCATGAGGAATTGAGGGTACTTAGTCTTCTACCATTATAAACATACTTATAGCCATTTTTGTATTTTTAACCGACTTCAAAATTTCAAAAGAGGAGGTTATCAATTCGGTTGTAATAACTCCGTCATTTCTTAACCGATTTGAAAAATTCTTTTTTTGAATGTAAGTATATATATCCAAGTTGGTCCCGTTTTTGTCAAAACGCAGTTCTGATGATGGGATCCATGAGGAATTGAGGGAACTCCTCAAATCTTCAAGGCAAACATATAGTAATTTTTGTGTTTTTATCAACAAGTCAAGCATTTTCATACAAAAATGTGACATTGGATGAAGTGGAACTGCTGATGATGATCAGAACAGAACTCTTCAACGACGAAAAGTTCACGTTTGGCGATTGGTCCTCCTAGCTGCGTTTGTTAAGCAAGTTCTATTTTCACGATTAATTTTTGTCATGCTCAATTTTTGATGATGGGATCCATGAGGAATTGAGGGAACTCCTCAAATCTTAAAGGCAAACATATAGTGATTTTTGTGTTTTTATCAACATATCGAGCATTATCATACAAAAATGTGACATTTGATGAAGTGGAACTGCTGATGATGATCAGAACAGAACTCTTCAACGACGAAAAGTTCACGTTTGGCGATTTGTCCTTCTAGCTGTGTTTGTTAAGCAAGTTCTATTTTCACGATTGATTTTGTCATGCTCGAGTTCTGATGATGGGATCCATTAGGAATCGAGGGAGCTCCTCAAATGTGAAAGGCACACAAATAGTGATTTTAGTATTTTCATGAAGTAATCAAGCATTTTCATTCATAAAAGTGACATTTGATGAAGTGGAACTGCCGATGATGATCAGAAAGGAACTCTTCAACGACGCGTAGTTCACGTTTGGCGATTTGTTCTCTTCGTTTTGTTTGTCAAGCAAGCAAGATTTTTTCATGATTCCATGAGGAATTGAGGGTACTTAGACTACTTAGTCTTCTACCATTATAAACATACATTATAACAATTTTTATTTTATTGTATATCTATCTAAGAGTGCACCATCTAAGGATAATAATCTTTTACCGGCCTCCCCCATTGAAGTCTGTTTTTTTTTTCTTAAAAATTATATTGTATGGAATCTAAGAGTGCACCATCTAAGATTAATAATCTTTCACCGGACTCCCCTATTGAAGTCGGTTTTTTTTTCTTAAAAATTATATATTGTACATTGAATCAAGGTGATTTATTCATTTTTAAAAAGTTAATACGCTCGGATATATAATATATGTTTTTTTTAATTGCATGTCGCCAGCAGTGTCGGGTTTAGCAGAGAGAGCGGATATTGTTGTTTTGTTTACTGGTAAGTGTAAGTACATGGTATTGAATTGCGTATTGAATAAAACTGTTACTTTTGAACATTAATAGATACAATCATTATTAAAGTATTAAAATATAGGTATAAATTGATTTGTAAGTACTTATTTGTTTATTTAGATATTGTAAGTTTTATATGTAATTATTAGGAATTTTGTACAGGAGCTATATATATATATATATATAGCTCCATATATATACATATATATATAGCATCATCAAAATCGGCATAAAATTTGCAAATGTAAAGCATGTATTATTTTGTTAAGTTCATTTTCAATGTACTTACCTCAAAGGTCGTGTAGTCACAGAATAAGGAATAGTACAAGTACAGAAATTTCACTTCCTAACAAAAACGGCGTTTAGGCATAAGAAACGTGCCTACTCTCTGCATCTCTGTCTATCCCATAACTTGTATTCATTCACGCGCGGCACGTGTAGCCCTAGGGTTGTCACGCCAAAAATACTTCAATGAGGCAAAACATGTTCTACCTCACCAGATGTCGCTTAAGTACAGTGAACCGAAATTAATGAAGTACATGTTACTTCACATGAATAGAGCGTTCATGGCCCAGTGATAGTTTTTAGTTTTCATTGTATAGTAGTATACTACTACCATTGTTTTTCCACATATTCTCTTGCTTGTGGAGAAGATATGGAGGGTTGGGGGGGGGGGGGGGGGGGGACGACACCTAACTCTAACAAAAATTGACATTTTATAAATTACTACCGCGTCTCCTATTGGTCGCAGCGTGATGTTATATAGCCTATAGCCTTCCTCGATAAATGGGCTATCCAACACACACACATCAGCTTTATAATATTATAGTATAGATAGGAGCGAGAACGCGGACGAAGTCGCGGGCAACAGCTAGTCATTTAATAAATCTCATATTTTTTTAACGAACCATCTAACGTTACCAAACACGGTGGGTTTTGCAAGAAAAAAAAATGCATCCCCATTTTACGTGTAGGGGAAGTACCTTTATTGGGGGACAATCATCAAAATACATAATATCGTGTTACATATGGAAGAGCTCATTGTGTGCATCTCAAATATATTTTTGTGTCATTTTAATATAATTATTTAAGAAAAGAGCCAAAACATTACCATTCCCCCTTCATCTCTCAAAAAAAAATACATTTCAAATCATCAACCAACAGGTTTTGTCGGACATACAAATCAACAGAGCACATACAACAGGACAGGTCATCTTCTTAAGTTTCTCAGGTATAGGTACCTACACTTTGTCCGTGTTTCAAATGCTATGGCCACAACACAATAATGGACAACTATCTAAATAGGACAACTATTATGTAGCTAATCAAGTAAAATAAATTGAATAACGCGTGTTTCATTTTGAATAAAATTACAGTTAGGTACTTAATAAGTAAATCGGCGGAAATGTACCTAACAAAGTAACCAGGTGATTCGTATCGTATTCATTTGTATTGTAGTTGTACATTGTAACTTACAACTTGATAATTTTAAACACCAATGTTATACTAAATAAGTACTTATTATTACATATATACCAAACTAAAAGAAAAACTTACCGTTCACAATTTGTAGGTAATTGAAAAAAACACACACCAACGTTCCTTCGGGTATTTAAACAACCATATACAGAACATGTGGTGCTGGTTATAGGTTTCATCGTGTTTTTTTTTAAATCACACAAAAAAATACGTTAGCGCGGTTCGTCGCGATCAAGTCGGCGGCGCGCGGCAGCGGATCACGACGGGTACGTACACGCGCGGACGGTAACGGCCCGCGACTGACAGCTAGTTTCGGGGATTTCGAACGTTAGGTTATTAACGCGGCGCGCTCCACCCATTGCAAGCCCCTTGGTGTAGTGCACGAGATCTGTGTATTTTATTCTCTATATATTCCCTACGTCTAACTTAATATCTTCATTCCCGATACATTGTGTATCACTGTATTCCTACAAACAAAATATACGAATTTAGAGGGCGCCATTTATTTCTCTATTCCCTAAGTCTAAGTATCTTGATACATCATATATTCATAAATCACCTACTCACCTATAGCTTTACAGATTGATGCAGTATAGGTAACTCGGATTTTACAATCATTAAATGAGTGAATAATCATTTAATTAGCGGTTCTGTGTTTTCGATATAAAACAAACAAGATGATCAATGAGAAAGGCCTACCTATTGGATCGCTGCCACCTTGCATCTCACGGAAATTAATGTTTTAACTATTTCTAATATAAAACATGCAAAACGAATCCATCGAAAAAATATGAATTTGATGACTTTTATTATTAGTAATCATCAATGAGGGATCTAGGATCTACGAAATCCAGTTAACGTTACTGTCTTTAAGTCGCTGGAAAAAGGCGACAATTTTGCAATTTAATAGAAGCAATAAGTGACAAAAAATTTCGTTGTGCACATTATCCCAAGTTGAGTCAAAGGCTGTTATGCAATTATCAACGGTTGCAGGTTGTTATGGTTGGTTATGTCATAACAATGGCTAGACTTACTTACGGACGCCTATTGTTACCAATTTGAGTGCTCTTAAATAAATGTATTCCACATTCCACTTAATAACTCGCAATCATGTTCTATCACAGAATAAGTAATAGTACAAGTTCTATTAAAAAGAGTCATAATAAGACATACATACCTACCTATTACTTACAAACTTATATACAGGTTGTTTTTATTGAATTCCGTTAATTGTGAGGGCTCAATCCTGAGATGAAATAAAACAATCTTCTCTAAACCACTAGTACCCCAATTCGTACCATTTCGAAGTTATTCAAGAATTCATTTTCGTTAATTAACACCCGTAGTAAAGTATAAAAGATTCTTAACAATTAGACTATTGTTTGTCGTACGTGTCATTCGAATCGAATTCCGAATTGTCATACCTACTTGACATTAACTTCACGTTAACTCTGAAGGCCGTTTTTCATTCATGCTTGGTGATATAATTAATTAATTTGTATGAAAATGCAAAAAAAAAATTTTTGGATATTGAAAAACCAAATACTTACCTATGTATGCTACGTCGTTTCTATGGCTATACACGATATGCTTGAAGGAACCGAAATCAATAAAAACACCTGTATTTTTTATTTATTAGAAAAAACCAGTTTGCATCAATACAAGATAATATTATACCCGTTATAAGTATTAATTACTACTATTGTTCTCGTATGCCATGTTTTGTTCCAAAATGAAATTTCTCATCTTTATTCAGTTCCTTCTTGTAGTGTGAATGGCGTGTTAAATGATATGTAAGAATTACGGTTCAGTTGTATGCAAGTCGGGTCTATGTTCGATACAGTAATTAGATATGAACTAGTTATACTACACCCAGTACTTTAGTTACACTCGATTCACGTACCTTCGATCCAATGAACTTAGGTAATTGAATCTGAAATAGGTACATACCTATGTAGAGATAAATAAGATCAGTTCTCACCCGCTAAAATATTTTAAAATATGTAGCTCTATAATCTACAATATCTATATTAATAATTTCGTGCAGGGGTACGGTAGACCCGAACGAGACCTGTCTCAAATTGAAGAACGTATAAAAATAACGATTTTTGAGTTGTACATATGTATCCGCAAAATTCGGATTGTCGCGTATTTTGCATTTAAAAGTGTTAATTTGATGACAAAACGTCCGCCATATTGCCCACAGACTATATTGCTATATTAAATTTGTTTGTTGACAGTGTCGGCTACGTTCGAAAATCGTGAACTATTTTTGCGTCCGGTATGTTGGCCAGGTTGCTGGGCTGCGTTCTGGGTGGTGGGCCATCATCGCCCATTGTGTGGATTCGGCTAGCCGCGTCTGCAGCGTTTTGTTTTTGTAGTTTTCAAGCGTTCTATACACCTATCAGCCTAGCTAGCACGATAACTTATACCGTCACGTTATATGGGCGAAATGTATTAAAACGTCACATAAAACGTAACGGTATAATCTATCGTGCTAGCTAGACTGATTGTCACAACAACCGCCTTCAAAGCGAATGTATGGACCCTGTTACATGGATTCATATCACGATAAGTATCACGTGAATATTAAAGCAGAATCCATACAAATTTGAAAACTGCGATAATATTGACACCCCAGTATTGTGATAATATTAATCGTGTAAAGGACACCACTTGAATGTTTGCTGAGTCTGTCCGCCATCTTAAAGCTGCGTCTCTATTTTGTTTGTGACAAACTACTAGGTGACTTATGGCTTTTAAACGTCTAGCAAAATTCTATCCATATCTCGCTCTATCTTATAACTTAGTGGTACTGGGGGACTACTCCGAAATTCGAAATCCGAACTTCGTATGGTGCCGTCCCTTTCACTCATATAGTCTATGACAGGAGAGTGAAAGGGACGGCACCATACGAAGTTAGGATTTTGAATTTCGGAGTAGACCCTCAGCTCATGCCGTTCGCCGCGCTCGGACGTTAGAGGCGCTACTGCGAACCGAAAACGAAGTATCTGCCTCTCTCGCACATGTATATTCGAACGACAGAGAGGAAGATAGTTCGTTTTTGGTTCGCGGTAGGCCCTCAGGCGTCAACTTTAAAACGAATAGGGTATTTTACTATAAGAGAAATAAAATTCAAAATGAAATAAATCCAGCCAAGTGCGTCGGAGTCGCACACTGAGGGTTCCGTACAACTAAAAAACAAATGTGATTTATCAATATATTGATATTTTTGGTAAAATATACTTCATAATAAACATTATCACTTAATGTAAAGTTCATAGGTCGATGGGAAGCTAAAAAATTATGTGTGACAGACAACACACGGAATGTTCTTTGACTTTCTTCGACCGTCCGCCACGCTCGGACTAAGGTGCTACCAACCGAAAACTAAATATATATGCCTCTCTGTCGCACTTGCATATTCGAGCGCGGAGAGGGAAATACTTCGTTTTCAGATCGTGGTAGGCCCTCTGGTCTGACGGCTCCTATTCCTGGATGGTGCGCGTATCGGAATGTGAAATACCTTTGGCAAAACGGAACAAGTTGTTAAATAGCTTCCATTAATTGGAGAAAATATTACCAACTGTTATTATTATCACGTGAAACACTGAATATTGAAGCAACATCCATAGGGGCCTGTTACATGGTTATTATTATCACGCGATATACTCATATCACGATCCGTATCACGTGCAATGATAAATTGAAGAAAAATCCATACGATTTTGAAAACCACGATAATATTGACACACCAGTATTGTGATAGTATTAAGCGTTTAACAGACCCCATACAAGTTTAAAAATCGCGATAATATTGAGTGTAAAGGGCCCCACTGAATAGAATTTGGCGGAGAATAGAGAGCTGCTATCGCAAAACGAAAACGAACGAACATCGTGTATTTCCCTCTGTGTCGCTCGAATTTGCAAGTGCGACAGAGAGGGAGATACACGAACTTCATTTGTTTTTCGCGTTAGCAGCTCTGACTTCGCACCAAAAATACTGACTGGCACATCAATATTTAACAATGCACATCTGAATTGAATTTTAATGAACGATTAGTATTTTAGCTATACAAATCAGTACTGATTACGGTGTCAATTTTTTTATGTGCCTTTAAATACTACCCTTATAAAAATGCTTAGGATTAACTTGCAAAGATACTCCTTTGAAAGAGCCTTTGCCCGTGACGTCGTTTGCGTAATCTTTTACTCCCAATTCCATATAATTCCATTCCATACTTTTATTCCCAATCCAGACTACAGACTATATTTCTATACGATTCGAAGTTTCATCATAATCCGTTGTTGTAATGTTTTTATTTTATACATTTTTGTACACTATTTCTTTCGTCGTTTGCATAACTGTCACGAATAAATGTTTTGTTTATTTCTTTCTTATTTATTTCACCCGAGCGAAGCCGGGCTTTCATCTAGTCTATATTAATAATTTCGTGCAGGGGTACGGTAGACCCGAACGAGACCTGTCTCAAATTGGAGAACGTATAAAAATAACGATTTTTGAGTTGAACATATGTATCCGCAAAATTCGGATTGTCGCGTATTTTGCATTAAAAAGTGTTAATTTTATGACGAAAGGTCGGCCATATTAAATTTGTTGGTTGACAGCGTCGGGTGGGGTACGTTCGGAAATTGTAAACTATGTTTGCGTCCGGTCTGTTGGCCAGGTTGCTGGGCTGCGTTCTGGGTGAGGGGCCATCATCGCCCATTGTGTGGATTCGGCTAGCCGCGTCTGCAGCGTTTTGTTTTTGTAGTTTTCAAGCGTTCTATACACCTATCAGCCTAGCTAGCACGATAACTTATACCGTCACGTTATATGGGCGAAATGTATTAAAACGTCACATAAAACGTAACGGTATAATCTATCGTGCTAGCTAGGCTGATTGTCACAACAACCGCCTTCAAAGCGAATGTATGGGGCCTGTTACATGGTTATTATTATCACGTGATACATTCATATCACGATTCGTATCACGTGCAATGAATATTGAAGAAAAATCCATACGATTTTGAAATCCACGATAATATTGACACACCAGTATTGTGATAATATTAAGCGTGTAACAGACCACATACAATTTTAAAAACCGCGATAATATTGACAAGCGGCGGAGAATAGAGAGCTGCTACCGCGAAACGAAAACGAATGAACATCGTGTATTTCCCTCTGTGTCGCTCGATTTTGCAAGTTCGACAGAGAGGGAGATACACGAACTTCATTTGTTTTCGTTCGCGTTAGCAGCTCTGACTTCGCACCAAAAATACTGACTGTTACATCAATATTTAACAATTGCACATCTGAACTGAATTTTAATGAACGATTAGTATTTTAGCTATAGGTACAAATCAGTACTGATTACGGTGTCAAAATTTTGATGTGCCTTTAAATACTACCCTTATAAAAATGCTTAGGATTAACTTGCAAAGATATTAGCCTTTGCCCGTGACGTCGTCAGCGTAATCTTTTACTCCCTATTCCATATGTTAATCCAGACTACAGACTATATTTCTATACGAAGTTTCATCATAATCCGTTGTAAAGTTTTTATTTTATACATTTTTATACACTATTTCTTTAGTCGTTTGCATAACTGTCACGAATAAATGTTTACTTTATTTCTTTTTTACTTATTTCACCCGAGCGAAGCCGGGCTTTCATCTAGTACATTCATAAAAATATTATGCCTGCGGGTGTTTTTCACCAATTAAATTGATGATGTTGCGTCATGCACGATGGCTAGTGGCTGCCCATCGCTTACCGCCTACTCTCTTCAGGCGAACCAGTGTACGTGATCTCCGATTGTTCACAGTAGTTATGAATCTCGTGGTCACGTTATACTAGGAATGAGAGGTGAGCCGAGTCAAGATAACTTGTGAAACACATACATATACATAAGCTTTCTGTCCATATGCAATGCTCCACATATGATAAGTTACGAGCACCCATTTAATTTCCCGTCTTTCTTTTTATAGATATAAAATGTATATAATTTCCTAATTAGAAAATACCCAAGCCAATAAGCATAGCCAATTACCCATAGCCAGCCAGTAAGCTGTACAAATGTGGCAAAGAGCACTCTGTTTTTGTAGTTTTACACGTGATAACGACATTGATGACATGTTAGGTTCGTTACCAATATTTACTTTGTACCTAATTGTGTATGATATAATAATTAAGTACTTAGTACAGTTAAATACCAACATATATGCAACCAAACAACCAACTGTATATGGAATGAAAACTAGGAAACCATCTAAAAAAATACCAGTACCATTATGAATATATATTATTTATTTTGTTCTTAGATAGCTGAAAATTTATTGGTCCGAAAAAAAACGATAAGTGTACTTAACACGTAGATCGGTTATGTTATCGTCATGCAGTATGACAAATATTCATACAGATTAAATAGAGAGAACATCTATTAAAATTACACCTCTATAACACCTACTCATCATCATCACTTATGATTACTTTTATAAATAAGCGTTCCTGCTAGATAAACCAGTCTGCGAGTGCACCATTAATCGACGCAAGCGTCTTCCTGATCGACGCAATAACTCAGCCGCCGCGAATCGGCCCGGATTACATTATGAGATATACATCTTGTAATTATTAATCTTAATTGAAACTTAATTGATGAATGACGGCAATCTGCAGTGATTAACTGGTTAACGTAAATAGCGATTGTGGAAATACTTAGATTAGAGGAAGCATTTCTATCAGTTTTAGTCCAATTTTTGGTAGAACCTGACGCAGAGTATCTAACCCTTTGTGAATTAGATAGATCGGCAAACATTTAATATTTTCCCAATTGAATCAGCGAGCTTTTCATGGACTGGATGGTGTTAATGGACTTATGGTCCACCCTAAATAAATAATACTTCTTATTAAATTAACATCGATAATCCCTTTAAGGTGTTTTAAATTAGAAGCTACTTAGCTCCTGATTAAGACGCCGATATTAAATATTTTACGAAGCTTGACACTCCGATACGTCGATCGAGGAATGATTCATTTCAAATAGGTATTTTACAATCAGAAATAGTATTGCGCCTTTATGACTTGGTTGATGGTTCCAAAATTCTCTGTTCACAGCTGCTGTGTCGAAATTGTTGAAAGTGGAGGTGCAATAATAACAAACCCTAATTATTGCCTAACTTCGGTAGCGGATGACACCCTAAAAAGAAGGGATTCATCATCATCATCATCATCATGTCAGCCGAAAGACGTCCACTGCTGGACATAGGCCTCCCCTAAAGACTTCCACAATGACCGGTCCTGCGCCACCCGCATCCAGCGGACACCCGCAACCCTTACCAGGTCATCAGTCCACCGTGTGGGGGGGCCTGCCCACGCTACGCCTTCCGGTACATGGTCGCCACTCGAGAACCTTTCCGCCCCAACGGCCATCGGTTCTACGTGCTATGTGTCCCGCCCACTGCCACTTAAAGAAGACAGAAGACACAGAAAAAGAAGGGCGGATATCAAGACGCGTGCTGAACGATTATATTCTTATGTTGTCATTTTATAAATAGGTACCTATTTTTCAATTCTCTTGCCGTTAGTGTTTCCTCTTAAAAACTATCGTCGACTGCGTGCGTTTCTGAGTGATTTTAAGTCTGTCTGTAACTGTAATGATGAAATGGTTTAAGTCTAGGACCCGATTCCATTAGTCTTTATTGCCGAGAGGTGATATCCCTAGAACCTACGCTTATTCCTATCATTCCGGTGGGCGACTCCGCCATTATTGGCTCACTGACAATGCGAATTAGAAAGAAGAGGGTGTCGCGTCGCAGCTGCAGTTGTATAGCCCCACCGATTTAGGTATATTAGTTCTCCAGTGATGCCATAAAAGTTGTGAACGACACGACGGCCGAAGATCTACATTTTACAGTAAATTCCAATTGGATACCCACCACCATCCACCACCATATCAGCCAAAGGACGTCCACTGCTGGACATAGGCCTCCCCCAAATTCACGGGGGGTATTTGGATACCAATCTCATTAAATTGTCAGTGTGTCGCGCTAACACACCATTGCGTTTACACGATAGTCAGAATCAAGACGATTCACATAACATCTCAATACGTAGAAAATGTGGATAAAGCTTACGATAGATATATAAATAACCTGGAGCGTGACATTTGCAGAGATCCTCAAGAGTTTTGGAAATATATTAAAAGTAAACGTCGGGATAGAGGATACAAAGTAGAATACGAATACGAAGGTAAAACTGTGATAGCTCAGGAATCAGTCGATGCCTTTGCTGTTTTTTTTAGTTCTGTTTCTCAACCAGAAGTTCCCCAACTCGATCCTAAGTGTGCAGAACGTGAGACAGACGGCGGCACTCCATCGACGATTACCATCCCAAACATCACCATTTCTGACATAAGAAGTGCTATCAGACGTCTTAAGCCGAAATCGTCGGCTGGACCTGATGGGGTACCTCCGTTACTAGTTAAAGACTGTGTCTCAGTCCTGGAGCAAGTATTGCTTCACATATATATTAACTAATCTCTAAAACAAGGTATCTATCCATCTAAATGGAAAGTTTCTAGAGTGACTCCAATACCCAAAACTGCTGATTCGGCTGACGTTACTTCATTCAGGCCCATTGCAGTGCTATCAGTGTTTGGGAAGGTATTTGAAACCATTCTGAACTGTTATATTCTTAGTCGGATTAACAGGCAATTAGCAGATTCCCAGCGTGGATTCCGCGCGTCCCGGTCAACGATTACTAATCAATCATGTTTGCTTTTTTGACTACATTCTGCGACAGATGGACTCATATCGTCGTGTGTTCAGTCTTAGGTTTCTCACCTCAATTTCTTACATTTTTCTCGGATTATCTCAAGAATCGCTCCCAATATGTCCAGTTAGGCACTTACAGATCTGGTGAGTACTATACACGTTCTGGTGTCAGTCAGGGAAGTAACTTGGGACCTACGCTGTTTTCAATAATGGTCGACGATCTAACAAACGGTGTCACAGGGGTGGAGTCACTATTATTCGCAGACGATCTTAAAATTATTCGACCCATTAGCAGTATTGCGGACTGTATGATATTGCAGCAAGCAGTTGACACTGTAGTGGTTGGAGTAAAGCAAATCATTTATATTTAAACGAGTCGAAGTGCAAAATAATCACTTACGCGATCTGCGGCTCCTCTCAGCGCTGCCTATTATCTCACGAACGTTTCCCTGGAGCGCGTGGATCAAACAAAGGATTTAGGGCTAACGGTCGACGCAAAACTAGATATGCATTCTCAAGTCATAAATGTTTGCAAAAGTGCCAGCAAAACTTTGGGGTTTATTGTAAGAATGGCCTCGCAGTTTCGAGATCCTAGAATTGCCATAATACTCTATAATTCCTATGTCAGGAGCAAGCTAGAATACAATTCTATTGCATGGGACCCTCGTGAAGCAAAGTATACCGTCCTGATCGAGCGAATCCAGCGAAAGTTTACCTGTACAAAAGGTATTATGGCTATTATCCGACTTTATATCCTTCATCGTTTGTTTTGGGCATGGTGGGTTTGGAGTCGTTAGAGTTAAGACGCAAACAGGCGCTGGTTATGCACTACTGCTTGTTGCTCAGAAATAAAATAGACAATCCAACTGTACTCGAACGTTTGCGCCTGTTTGTCCCGGATAAGTATACAACAGGTGTTGGGCGCTGCTCACGAAAGGCGCGTAACTTGTTCGTGATCCCCACTGGTACCCACCCGCACCCGGCAGGCCTCAAACGCACCTACACACAGAGCAATTGTACTCCTAAATCTGTACTTAGCGGCGACCCAGGATGCTGACGTATTCGCTGATAGTTGGGCAATATTGCGATCCAGTATTAATCGCTATCTAAATGTATGCTTTTGAAATATTTAAATATAAATGATTATTGATAATTTACCTTATAATTATGCAGTTTTTACCTCTAATTTATGTATTTAATTGTTAACTCATAGTTGTGGATTGACTGCCATGTAAGTGACTTGGTGTAAACTGTAAACTTACATGTACTGAATGAATGAATTAATGAAATAAATAAATAAAAACCCGTCGCTGAATTGGATCCAAGTTTTTGCATTAGGGAAGCGTTAACATACTAAATCAAACGAATGCATGTCTGACCTAGGCCTCATTTGTAGGCCCGGGCTATCGCGACCGTGTGTTGAAATCTCGATTGTCTCCATATTAGCATAACCGGTGTTCGTGGGAGTCTATTAGCCGAAGCGTGTTTGCTTTGCAATTGATTAATCGGGGTTCACTTGTTTGTTTTCACGTATAAAGTTTGGGATTCTGAAACGGTATATAATTTCATTTAGCAGAACCAAAAAGAATCATACTGGATAATGTGCGTTGCGTTACCTACTTGTTAGAAATTTTAAGACACTGACGCTATTTGGGTCTTTGAAGTCCATGCACACACATACATAACTAATGTATTCCTACAGACCATAGAGTAACTACAGTGACAGGAAGTTAATAGTGTTTTACTAGCCTGAGCAGTACTTACCTATAGGTAACCTAATAACTCTAATAAGTTCCTCCAAGTAAGTATAACGTAGCTTAACATTCCTCGTCGGAATTCTTATGGATTGTAACCGAAGCTCCTTAGCACCAGCGATACTCGACCCGTTATTGGCACAGGCTGGATGTTGGAGTCGTTCAACCTGTGGAATGTGCAGACAATCGGCTCACTCGGCGATTACCCGTAATTGTAATGAGACAGTCGAGCGAGAATATTCCATTCTGAATGGGCGTAACGTTACTGCGAATCGGTTGGTTTTTGGGATCAATTACATGTGTCAAATAATCCCTGGCGAAAAATATATAGACAATGCAAAATAATAATGTGAGGCATTACCAAAGTCCGCGATTTGCACCTACTTATTAATCTTGTGTAATAAAGTTTAAATAAATAAAGTATTGTCGATGTTATGTAACTCTGGATAGTGAGTTCCTTGTGATTCTTTTAATCTTTTTAAAGCGTCGATTTCAAGATTACTACGTAGTGCTATTATTTATTCCGTGACATTCCGAACCACAAACACTGTTTATAAATTATAAAAGGATTAAGTATGCTTAATTTCCCCGCGGGTCTCATGCCACATCACACCTGGATGAGCCTAGCACGAGACCAGATGAGTGGCGTACCTACTCGAAGAAAGGTCTATGCTCAGAATTGGGCGATTGCTGGCTAAGATTATGTATGACGATATCTTCTATCCTCGCCGCTTCTTAGGACCCTGACAAAGAATTTGGCAGCCTCCTCCAATCAAACAACTCGTCACTCAATTTGGAACGAATTAGCGTACCAGGAACCAACATCACTCGCTTCCATATAGCCGCGCCATTTTCAACAAGCTGCATGGGTTGAGCCACCCTGCAGGCGCACGTGCGGCAGGCTGCTCAGCGACCGCTGCGTGTGGCCAGGCGTAAAGGACTGCCACAACTGGTCGCGACACTGCGTTCCCTGCCAGCAATGCAAAGTGGCAAGACATGCATCTTCTTTCATCCGTGAGGCTGCACCACGTCCACCCATTGCCACCCTGCAACGGGTACAATTACTGCCTCACTGCAAATAGACCAGGCCAATCGGTCTGTCGAATCTGGAGATTCGGAAATCCCGATATGACCTCCAGATTCGGAAATCCCAGCATATATCTTCATCATATAACTACTCAATTTAATACCCATTCAGTTCAAATTACTTGGGAGTACTAGTTTTTAGGTTCGTTACATTAGTCACTTAAGTATCTCACGGTTTTGAAACATGTTACCTATCACTTGCCTAGCTTGTTTGCAAGCGATTAGAATATTATAGTGTTAGTTTTTTTTTACCACATTCCGTTATCTTTATCTTCGCCGACTGTACCCCAAAATAGATATAATGTTACCAATTTCCCTCCTAGAACCTATTTAATAACTGCCTTCTTACTTGTTTTAGATCCAATTATTCTATCAGTTATTACTCGCGTTCGCGTCGTATATCGTCGATGATTCATAACGCTGAACCGATGATTATCTCCTAGAGCCCGTAAAAATATCAAGTAGATTCGCTGTATAGGCACGCCATTAAAGTGGAGATTAAATTCATTATTTTCGGTGAGAGCATAGGCAGGCAAGTTAAAGTACTCCAGTTTACAATCTTCATAAAATTACAAAGTCGTGTTAAGATAACAACTAAGTAGGTATAGGTAATAAATTTCGATCCTAACCTTTTACTCGTACGAGTAAGTAAGTAAGAGCGAGAGTTTAAAGTGATTAGGTATAAATAAGAGTATGTCGTTTTTATGATTCTGGAGGTATATTATTATTTTTCCCCTCACTAGCTCGGAAAGTCACGCATTTTATCCACAAGTGGGGAAAGTAATTTGACCTTGGAGCGTGTTTGAGTAGCTTTTGACAGATAACAAAACGTAAAACGCTCATAATAATGGTTCGTTTGATATCTATTATCATTAAATAAATGGTTTGAGAATTTAACAAAAAGTACCAAATTTAGCTTTATTTAATGATTTAAGTCAAACTCTATAAGTAACATTTGTTTTATAATGATATTGAGTATAATTGTAAACGCACAAGTTGAGTCGATGCAATTTCAAAACGCATCGTCAGAAATGTCATCATTGTCAATGTCAACTAAAATATACACAACTTGTCACAGACTCCTACTCACGTAAATATTATACACAACTTCCAGAGTTTTCTGTTATAATATTGTAAAAAATCGATTATGTGTGCGTGACCGGACGTGAACGAGGGTGCGCGAGGGGCGCGCGGTGTGTGGACAGCTAGCCGCGGCAAGATAAATCGCAGGGGCGCCACTCACTTCAACATTCGCTCGCGTGACGTGCGCTCACACAACAGAGATCGATCGGCCGGTAGTAGTAATTCAATCAACTAACTATGGCTGGAGCTTTTTATTGCTGTATCTACGGTTGTGGCAGTAATACCAAAAGCCACAAAGGAAAAAGCTACTTTAGGCAACCTACTGATCCAGAAAAGTGAGTTATAAAATTTTATATGTGTCCTTTCCTACATTTAGAATTTAGACTTCACCTAAAATCCGTTTTTTAATTCGAAAGACTTGATATGGGTAGGTAGGCTGGTATGGGTATGGATGCATTTTGACTAGAAATACAGTAAGAATATATTAAATAAAAAGACTTTTAATAAATGAAATGCCGAAACAGATGAAATGTCAATTGAGTGTTTTAAATTATATTAAACGCGGGTGTCGCGGTTGCAGTGAATGACGTCATATCATGTCACATATTTTCTACCACTGAGATTTAATAAATATATATATTATTGTTATTATTTTTGCATACAATTATATTCATGTGAAACTTTTTTACACAAGAAAAGTAAGTTACCATATTATGAGAAGTTTGTAGGTACCTATTTTACGAGCTTTTAGTAAGTTTTCTCCTAACCCAGTGCATCTGTCTGCCTGTCTGTAATCAAAACTTACATATTAAATTTGACTAGCTTCCCGGTCTTTGATTGATGACTATCATGATCTTTGAATAAACATTATTTCCTCTTGCCAAGGCAGCTACATTGCCAACCCTATTCAACAGACGTGCCTTTACAAGGTCACCAGCGCTCGACTCACACCGATAGGCCGTGTCGCCCCCCCCCCCCCTGCATCTGTGCAAGTGCGATAGAAACTACTTAGTGATCAGAACAATAAATTCTCATCTTACGCTTTCTGGCAGGCAATATATAACATACAGACTCTCATAATATGGTCGCGGCTCGAAGGTAACTATCAGTTGGGACCACAGTGGAACGAAACCCGTTTTATGAATGGGTGCGTCCTTGTGGCGAGTCCTGAGCTTGCGCCTGTGTGTAAACAACCGCGCTTGTCCACCTGTGCAATTTGCAAGGCATTCTGTTCGGGAAGGTCGAAGTAAACTAACTGTCAATATTGGATCTGCTATGTTGCTGCCCAATTTTCATCGATGTTACAAAGGGGAGCAGCACGCCGAGCACCCAAATTCGGCGGTTTACTACGTGTACAAATAAATCGACTGAACATACACAGCAGAGAGATAGCCACAGACAGATTCAGGTTGTAATTTGTTTTTCTGTGACTGGCTGAGGCCTTTGCAGTATTAAACACCCATAATGATCTATGGATATGTACTTCAAAAACCAAAATTAGTCTCTATAGTGCCCTGAACATTCAGTTTTCTCGTTTTTGGTTTTTCTGTCTACGTATTTTTACAGTACTTATAAGTTTTGACTTCTTCATGATAACTTGTGAAAATCTTCTGCTGTAAGAACGCGGCAGTAGTAATTATTTGTGCTCTCCACCACTAATTCATATTCAGCAATAGCAGGCAATTAGGGTCAATCGCACGTGATATGTGGGACTATTTACAAACATTCTTTCTTTAAAGGCGTTTGTTCCACTAACCATGTTAATTAAACAAGCGTATGGCCCGCCTGTTGGTAAGCGGTCACCGCAGTCTATGAACGCCTGCGACTCCAGGGGCGTTACATGCGCGTTGCCCACCGTTTAAAAATGTATACACTCCTTTCTTGAAGAATCCCATAGTTCCTTGGAAAAACCTCGGCAGGGAGCTCATTCCACAACCGGAGCGTCCGAGGGAGAAAGTTCCTCTGAAACCGTACCATACGCGACCATTTAGGTTCTAAGGTGTGAGGGAGGATGAATGCCCTGCCGACGGCGACGGGCATCGTGTCCAACAGTTCTTCGGAGCATAACCCATTATACAAGCGATAGAACATCCTCAAGGAGGCAAACTTAACGGTTCAATATCGCTCGTGAGTTTGGGATCGTCCACGATACTCGTCGATCGTCGTATTTGCATACTTTACTGCATTTTTCTAACATATGGCCAAAAAGACTCGTGTCAAATATAAATATGCACATATTACGCATGGCTAAACTTGTTAGCGTTTAATCATTGAAACGGCTGAAATTTAAAATTTAATTCTCACGTTTTGTATGTTTAAATTTACTTTGAATTCATAAACGTAATTTGCCGTCGAAAATTGTCATAAAAGTAAGTATGTCATTTCGAAAGATTGGACGTAGGTATGCAGATTTCACAATGCAGGTCATGCATTGTCACGGTTTGATGTCAAAATTACCGCAATCGTTAACGACAATAACGTCTCAATAAAAAGACCGTGAACTGATTTAGGATTCATTTTAGGGAAAATGCTGTAAATTACAGTATTGTAATCGGCTGAACTACGATTTTACAGTATTTTTAGGGTTCCGTAGTAAACACGGAACCCGTATAGTTTGGCCGTGTCCGTCCGTCCGTCCGTCTGCAGCTTAGCTCAGCTAGTTGCTACTAGAAAGCTGCAATTTGGTATGGGAATACATAGCAATCACGCCAACAAAACGGTATAATAAAGTATAGGTAGTAATAGTATATATTTTAGGGTCTACCCCTACATGTAAAGTGGGATTCCAATTTTTTTTCTTTCAAAACCCTTCGCGTTAGGTATCGTTAGATAGCTTAGCTTGTTAAAAAATAATATGAACTTTATTTACCATTTTTTTATTCAGCTATTGGTTTGCGTGATATAAATTTAATTAATTAAAAAGTGCTAATTTTTGTTGGAGTCTGGTGTTCTCCCCTCGACCAGATGTTGGTACTGGGAATATGAAACAAATAGTAGTACATATAATTAATTTAAAACTAGTTATGCCAAATATAGAGTAGGTAAATATATGTTTTCGATGTACCATAAGGTTGAAGCAAAAAATAATATCCTCACTTTACGTGTAGGAGAGATACCCTTAATTGTTTTATCTTTTACCACTGTCAGATTTATTGATTTGTACATCCATGCCAAATTGGAGCTTTCTAGCACTAACAATCACAGTGCAAAGCCTCGGACAGACACAGACGGACATGGCGAAACTATAAGCAGCTATAAGGGTTGACAACGAAAGTACGAAACCCTAAAAAAAGATACGGCCGTTTATGTCGCAAAAAACGTATACTTCGGCACTCAAGGAAATAAAAAATTTGTAGGGTCCTCCCATATACTTACCCCCTTATTCATAAAACTCAATAAACGTCTGTTAACTAAAAGTTGTTTTGTCCCTTTCTGACAAACATAAATGTCAAAGTGACAGATAAGGACAAACCAAGTTTAGCGGCTTGTTAACTAATAGAGGCTTGATGGACGTTTATGAATAAGGGGGATAGTCTTTAATTACCGTCCCACACGCTCTTGGCCGGTTATTTTATCTTATCTATACTGATATTATAAAGCTGAAGAGTTTGTTTGTTTGTTTGAACGCGCTAATCTCAGGAACTACTGGTTCGAATTGAAAAATTCTTTTTGTGTTGGTTAGTTCATATCGAGGAAGGCTTACCAATAGGACCAATAGGAGCGAAGACGCGGACGAAGTCGCGGGCAACAGCTAGTTTTGTATAAAAATGAACCTGCAGGTTACAGACCTGTTTTATGTCTGTAAGTACAGTACATGTACACATAAGTAATTTGTCTTTGCGACTGTCTGTGTTTTGAATAATAAAAAGTATTCTAAAAGGAAATCACAGTTTGATGGACAAGGGATGCGTAGTACCTGTGGTAGTACGCTGGTCGATCGCCCCGGGCTCGACAATCGCCGTTTGCCTCGACACGCGGCACTTACCATACAGTTACTGACTCCGTTACTAGATAAATAATTTCGAACCATTGCAAATACAATGAACAAAATACACTATTACACTTCAATAGGTTATTTTCCCTTAGCTCGTAATTGGTAACAAAGGTCTATAAAGATTCATGGTTTTAAAGCGTCTTACTAATAAGTTCCTGTCAAAAATTTCATTTACCCTATAAGGATTGCAAACTTTGATGACAACTTACTTGCATATTTACATAATTACATACGAACAGTGCAAGTTACTCGTAAATAAAAGCTTGTAAAAAGACTCCGTTTCAGGGTTTCAGCTTCAGCAAAAATGCTTTCAATTTTCGTGAAATTTTGTGACCAGGTTTGATTATTGTATAGAAATGTTTTGTGATCAGTTTCTGGAAACCTTTAAATAAATAAAAAAACACGAGGTTTATAGCCAGTGATCGGAATTAGGTGAGCTAAAATACCTATTCTTCGCAAAAAGACATAATATGGAGTGGTTACAACCGAGTAGAAAAATATATTTTTTCTTGAATACCGGATGTTCGATTTTTATCCGGGTACCAAGTCCTAGTTAAATACAGTATTGCGTTTAGAAGGTTCCTTAATTCCGTTCACTGTTTGTAGCTCACTGAGCCACTATAGTTTAATCGTTCGACAACAGTCCGCATCCCTTCTTGGAAGCATTGTGTAGGCGTAGGCTTGATATAAATATTAAGCAACGTTTAACTAGGTATGCAATGCAGTTTGCTGTTACAAATGTTGAGCTGAGCGCGTCTACCCGATCTCAAACTCCCTGACAGTTAGTTACTCGCTTAGCATTGAAATATGCGGAAATTCAGTTTTTCGGTGATTATTCCTCCGTGTCACCGATGTCACCTATCGACATGCTAAATGTGAGCGTGATCGGTTGAAGCGTCTAGGAGGATTCCGAACTCAAACTAATTAAATAAATGAATGAAGTCGCCTAAGAAGCGCATACACCGAGGTCGATTATCAACTTAAAAATAAAAGCGCATAACATTTTAGATGATAAGCGAAAGTTTTTATCGCTGCGTGAGGTTTTGGTTTTGCTAATTAACTTGGTCGACATACGCATGTAGAGGTATTCTTTCGATACTTGAATCGAAGGAGGCGACAGGTGTGCGGGAGCAGCTGTCTGCGCGGCGCACGGTTTATTTTGTTTTATCCACTTGCACGCTTCCTTGCCTGTTGCCTGCCCGCTACTCCTGCCCGGTCCTGGACGAATTAATTATTTATAAATAGTGAAGGTCTAAAAATATGCCAAAATTTGTATTTGATATCAAGTTTATCAACCAACCATAATACAGCTTACACTTAAATCGATTAATCGGGAACAGATTCGTTCGGGATTCATTCCTCAAAACTTTCAAGTTTTTAGACCCTATTTCACAATAATTAAAATACCTAGTCGATATAACAGGGGTCTAAAATAAGCATTGTGATTGGTCAAATTAAAATGTTATACAAATCATAAGCTCTTGGGTTTTAATTTTTATTGCAACGTCCTCTTTAGTGTTTTCAGTGTTTTATTAAATAAATAACTTGTAAATCATTAATATGTATACATATTTTCCCTATGGGCCGACTGATAAGCCTAACTAATATGAGACTTTTCGAGCATGAGAAAAGTGAATTTTTTTTTTTTTTTTAATAACAATAATATTTTATCGGACACCCTTAATTGCTTGATCCTGTTTGATTAGTAACATTACAAAAAATTATATATATCAATCCATAGGTTACGGTTAATGTATAAATATTGAACTATTTGAAACTCAGTGTTATGTTATGAATAAAAACTCAAAAAGTTGATCGATTACTGTCGCGGAAATGATAGCGAGTAAGCTGAAAAAACAACTAACAGTTTCGCAAAGCACCAAATTTTACCGAAACGTCACTTTAATTTAAAAATTAACGATGTTCCTATTAGCAATAAGCCTATTAAGAGGCCTTACTAGTTTGAGCGTTCATCAATTTCATGAAATCTTACTCGATAGATGGCGTTAGCGCTCGGTGCACAATCGCACTGCCCTACAGCACACTTACAACGCGTATGTGTGCGTTTCAAACCGAACATAAATAGTCTTGATCGTTAATTCTTTTCCCAAGTTAATATTGTTTATTAGGGTTTCTAACTTTTTGTTTATGTAATTAAAAACGTATTTGATATTAAGAAATTAATATAAAATAATAATAAATTTACAATAATTCGGAGGGGGCATTAAAATTCTGGTTGATACTAAGTAAACGATTGACAGTTAAATCAAATTCCCGTTATAAAAGTATACACTAAGAGTAAATAACGACAACTACAACTTAAAGTTATTTACATTCAGTAATTAAAACGGCAGACATAAAATAAAGGTTTTTTACCTGATGCTGACACTTTTTAAATATGGAACAATCTACACGAATTCATCACTTCCACAATGCACTGCGTAACTAAAACATTCCGTGTAAAGGTTGAACCTGTGACCATTTTACAATTTCTGTTCTATTATATAACCTCTACTTGATCACTATATGACAGATAGGTCATATAACGGTCACTATTATGACTGCTATACGCATAGTTCTAGTATAATCGACATTTATACGCCTGCTTTCTTCCTACTTGTCACTTATACGACCACAGAAATATATCGAGATAGAAGGAAATTGGGTATAGTGAGCCAATTGCTCGCCGCCAACTTCAGTCCGCTCACGACCAAATTCCGCGTGCGACGTCAGGTTTTAAAAACAATACCCCTTATTGTTCAGTAATTAACTGTTTAAACCGCACTAATAAAGGTGCAGCTGTTAATCGAGGCATTTCCTATCATAGGTAAGTACTCTTTGTCCTAAAATATCTGCTATTATTTATAAAACTATTTTGTATTTTGACCAAAACAGTAGCGGACGATCACGTGGTGATCACGTGGTCCAATGCTAGTGTTCCATTGCGGTTTTAATTTGATGCGCCAAACTTGACGGCATTGAAAACCAGCAATGTACGAGTCGCGTTCAAGGTCGATTTATCAGTTTTTCTGTCAAAGGCAAGAATAGTGCTGTGCAATGCGATTTTAAATGCCGATTTCTTGCTTGATACAAATCGATTTTTAAAACAGGAAAGGATAAATATATTTTTATATTATTATGTAGCTACATAATGAAGGCAGTGAAAAGCAATAGTAGTTTATGCAACTGATACATAATGAGAGGAAACACGAGTGTTTTAAGGCCTAATTATGTACAGTTGCATACAAAACTTCATCTACACACATATTATAAGTCCCTTCTCTAAGATGGGTTCAGAAGCTGAGAAACTCTGGTAGTTTAAACTAAACGAAGCTAAACTATCTTCTATCTCTATCGGTTCTTATCGATATTTTAAATCGATACAAAATACACCTACAAGTTATTGCAATTGCTGCGTGCGAATCGATGTCGCGCGGCTTACGTTTCCCGTCACTAAATAACGCTCGTGACGTCAAAGTACCCACACAAAATGTTACACGGTCGGTTCCCATACTAATCAATGAGATTCTTCTATCTCGATATATTTCTGTGTATACGGCCTTAAAATGACCACTATATGAAGTAAAGTTATATAATTTGGGCCCTTTTCGGGTCGTATAAACGTTTAGCCGATCTTTATATGACCAAACGTTGCGATCTTAAGTTGGGACGAAAACGTCATCACAAGCATTATACGACCAACTTTTGCTACTTAGGATATTATTGGCCGGTACTTTATACATAACCAATACGTATCCAATACGTCAAATTGAAATAAAATCATACAATAATAGACAGAACCATAATTAAATATAAAATGAAGCAGCAAGTAGCAGCGTCTTCAATAGGGTACTTGACTCCGGTGAAAATAAAATATGAAACCTAGCTACTCGTATAATAAAATGTTATGCTAAGAGGGACTTTTTAATATTTTATTAAATAAATTTTATATATTTTATACCCTGAACCTCATCTAGGTCGATGGTACTTGTCGAGGCAAATCTAACGAGCCCAAACACGGCGGTGCTGTGATAAGCATATGAGAAGTTCCTGATACCACCTGCCGACTCCATCATGAGACCCTGAACCTCATCTAGGTCGATGGTACTTGTCAAGGCAAATCCAACGAGCCCAAACACGGCAGTGCTGTGATGAGCATATGAGGAGTTCCTGATACCACCTCCTGACTCCATCATAAGACCCTGAACCTCATCTAGGTCGATGGTACTTGTCGAGGCAAATCTAACGAGCCCAAACACGGCGGTGCTGTGATAAGCATATGAGAAGTTCCTGATACCACCTGCCGACTCCATCATGAGACCCTGAACCTCATCTAGGTCAATGGTACTTGTCAAGGCAAATCCAACGAGCCCAAACACGGCGGTGCTGTGATGAGCATATGAGGAGTTCCTGATACCACCTCCTGACTCCATCATGAGACCCTGAACCTCATCTAGGTCGATGGTACTTGTCAAGGCAAATCCAACGAGCCCAAACACGGCGGTGCTGTGATGAGCATATGAGGAGTTCCTGATACCACCTCCTGACTCCATCATGAGACCCTGAACCTCATCTAGGTCGATGGTACTTGTCAAGGCAAATCCAACGAGCCCAAACACGGCGGTGCTGTGATGAGCATATGAGGAGTTCCTGATACCACCTCCTGACTCCATCATGAGACCCTGAACCTCATTTAGGTCGATGGTAGTTGTCAAGGCAAAACCAACGAGCCCAAACACGGCGGTGCTGTGATGAGCATATGAGGAGTTCCTGATACCACCTCCTGACTCCATCATGAGACCCTGGAACTCATATAGGTCGATGGTACTTGACAAGGCAAATCCAACGAGCCCAAACACGGCGGTGCTGTGATGAGCATATGAGGAGTTCCTGATACCACCTCCTGACTCCATCATGAGACCCTGAACCTCATCTAGGTCGATGGTACTTGTCAAGGCAAATCCAACGAACCCAAACACGGCGGTGCTGTGATGAGCATATGACGAGTTCCTCATACCACCTCTTGACTCCATCATGAGACCCTGAACCTCATCTAGGTCGATGGTACTTGTCAAGGCAAATCCAACGAGCCCAAACACGGCGGTGCTGTGATAAGCATATGACGAGTTCCTGATACCACCTCCTGACTCCATCATGAGACCCTGAACCTTATTTAAGTCGATGGTACTTGTCAAGGCAAATCCAACGAGCCCAAACACGGCGGTGCTGTGATGAGCATATGAGGAGTTCCTGATACCACCTCCTGACTCCATCATGAGACCCTGGACCTCATCTAGGTCGATGGTACTTGTCAAGGCAAATCCAACAAGCCCAAACACGGCGGTGCTGTGATGAGCATATGAGGATTTCCTGATACCACATCCTGACTCCATCATGAGACCCTGGACTTCATCTAGGTCGATGGTACTTGACAAGACAAATTCAGCGAGCCCAAACACTGCGGTGTTATGATAAGTATATGAGGAGTTCCTGTGACCACCTCCTGACTCCATTATGAGACTTCATCACATCAGACTTCATCTCTCTAACCAACCTCATATTGCAAGAATAATGCTAAATGTAATCAGAATTCATGTAATACTTAACGTTGATGAGCCGAGTATTAGTCACTAAATAAAACATTGAAAAAATACTTACTGGATCTTGATCTTTTAATCGCTGTATACGAGTATAGCGTTTCTTGGAATTTCGTGGTTTGGATTCCCGATGTTTGTAAAGTTGCGCGACGAACGAAAACGACATAGGTCCGACCTCTTCGAGCGCTCGGCGCATTCTGAGCACACGGCTTCAGTGTAGCGTAATATATGGGAATTATGGGTGATATTTAAAAATATCTACCTAATTTAGTTTAAGACTGATCCTTATAAAAAAAAAAATCTAAGACAAGAAAGAGTTGCACTTTGCTACAATTTTATCGTTACAGCAAAATATGAATACAGTTTGCGAGAAAAAAATAAAATTTAACCCTCTTTTCAGCAAAAAACTAGGTAACATTCGATTGCTATTTAAACCATAATTTAAGATGAATCTTAAATTTTCGGTATCGTTAATATCTAGTTTATGATAGGTAGAATTGAAATGTATTAATTTTAAATGAAAATTATTACTTTGCACTTCAAAATCGAGAATCGAAAAGTCACGTCTGACCGCAAATATTGAAAAACCCTGCCAAGGAAATGCGTTTTTATGAAATTCAACGCTAAAGAAATAAAAATTTAGCGACGTTACTATCTAGTTTAAGGAATGGACTATCGAATACCCTAATAATTTTAATAAAATTATTCATATTCATGCCACAATCTTTGATCGAAAATGACGCATTTTGCGAAATACGCTAGTAAGGGCTCTTAAATAAAATATATAATTATGGAATTCATTTTTATACATTACATAACATTATGTAGCACAACGCAGGCCATAATCATCTTGAGTTATTGTACCACTTTTATCAATAGTGTGACATGATGTGTTTACATAATTTTTAACCCAAATATTCCAAAGTGTAGCAACCGTGAATATTCAATCGAGAGTTACGACCAGCTTGAATCTTAAAAGTTAGATACTAGTCCAACGACTTTCATCCAATAATAACTTTATGGACCTAAACATATGTACATCTCATAAAGATGTAAGTAGTCCTTTTCACCTACCCAGCGCTTACCAGCGCTGATTGATTTCAAGGCCCCAGGCGGCATGGTCGGTTGGTCATATTTGGACGGTATATACGCCCAACTTAATTATGCACTTAGCAGAGGCGCTATCGTCAATGAATGAGGTACGAGATTAGATGGTTTTGTGTAGCTTCAGATTGGCCTAAAATATCAAAATAACAATTATTGTAAATTTCACACGCGGACTGCGTTCTACTTTTTTTAGCTGCCCAATAAATAATTGACGTATAGTCTCGCTTCCGTACACTTTCCGTGTCACGAGATTATTTCCGCCATCTTTATGTAACCGGCCATCTTGGTAACAACGTTTCGTATGACGTTAATGAATTTGTTGCTTGATTGTGGGAGTTTTGGAATTGCTCAAAAAATTTATAATGCTCTGTAAAATGGTGGAACATGAATAACGCTTGTTGTGTTAATTAATGTCTGTCATCCGCCATGTCACCTGAGAATTTGAATAATAGATAACCGTTGTTAAATCTTCCATTGAATTAGAATGGTCCCATTATTATTAAACTAACTATTATAACATTTATAACTTTTAAGCGATAGTGATTGTTACATTCTGACCGTTAGGTTTAACATAAGAACCACTTTGCACTTGCAGTTGTTAGAAAAGCAAATGTCTTACAGCGTGGTGATTAAATTCGCCCTCTATCATTTTCTTACTCTGATTCTTACGATGTTTTAACAACGTATACTGGGATGAAGAAATTTATTTTCAGTCTGGCTTTGTCACAGTCACAGATAACCTTTACTGACGGACATTAGGTGTAGCTCTTTCTACGGGTGTAGGGCATATGTGGGTTGAGAGTAGTTTTAACAATTAATTTTTGAACATATACCTAGTCCCTATATTGGTTAATTATATTAAAAATACTAAGTAGGTGATCAATCACATGTTCACCTGTTGAAATCCAGGTCCAAGCGCCTTTCTCTCGGTGCTGTTACTCGTACACAGAAAATTCGCGGATTCCTGCAAAGCGAGTTCCACTTGCCACCGATAAGAACTTACTGTTCCGTTTAAAAGTATTTTCGTGAGTAAAGTGAAAAGTGAGTGAAGTTTATGAGGTTGTCACATCACATTGCACCGTGTGATCAGCATTTGTTGTCATTGTCACACGGTATTCAACAACGCCTTTCTACAGGTAAATCTGATGGTAAAATGTATGTAGGATGAATAATTTTGGCAAGCTGCACTCTTGGCACTCCAGGTGTTCTTTTTACCTCAATAGCTCTGGTAAGTAAGGCATTTATCACACGTTCCAGAGGCGTCTGGCTATCATCTGTAGGTATATAAGCCTGGGTCCCGGTTAATAATTTGAAAGCACAGCTGTTTCGCGAGTTCACTGATTTTGTAGGCAAGGGTTATAGTTATTGTATAAGATGAGACTGACAGAAAAGACGCCAAAGAAGATATAAAAGCAGAAAATATAAAGTAACTATGTAGAGAATATCAAAACAGCCGATAGGTATTCCGTTCATTTTAATTGACTTGCACAAATATCAAATCGTAAAGTAAAATTAGAAGCAGCTTGCAGCCAAATATTTAGCAATTTAACAGATGATACCAGAACGAAAGCTTAGTTTATTTAAAGCTTGGATAGTACTTGAATTTCACGCTAGGTAACGAAACCGCCGGCCTGCCGAAGTCAAATTTATAGACGACTAGCTTGTAACTAGAACTATGCTGTCAAAGCACTTTTATTCTTTATTGAATGCTAAAGAAGTATTAATATATAAGTATTTCATCAGTAATAAATAAAAATTATATAAACATTGGATAAAATAAAGTAATAAAATGTAAGCACAATTGAAACGCCACCCACAACACTAAAATATACCTATTCATATTGATACACCAGCTCTTCGAGTATAAATTTAAAGCAAGCAAATTGTGATCGTATATACAAGACGTAAGGTGCTGTTTCGCTTGAGTGAAGCTTGTTATTTTGTTATTGCACCTGCCCGCGAGTACAATTCATTTCAATAAGAGAGTATGTATTGCATGAAACAAGTGATTTGCGACCATATTTGCTTGACGTAAGGTGTTGAATTGCTTGGAATGTAGGGTAATTAAGCTTGCGGACAATTCACTCAAAGGCTTCAATTTTGAAGGCTAACACAGATCAAGGTATAAATAGCGCGTGGGGTTCGATTCGGGAGGCTCATTCTTACTTTTGTTGTTGTGCGGATTCGCCGCAGTTTGCTTGGATTCGCCGCAGTTTGCCGGATTCGCCGCAGTTTGCTTGTTGTTTTCGTTGATGATAGCTCATGGTATGCTCAGTCTGCCGTAAGTAGTCTCCGTAACACATCTCCCGCGCCCGGATCGCACTTATTTTACTACCGCCTACCGTTCCTGACCCGCCTAGTTGTCGCTGATCCCGGCCTCCCACAAGCGGGTCTCACCGGGAGAAGCCCCGACGAAGCGGGAAAGGACGGTTAGTGCCGCTGTGATCGCGCCTAAACTGCTCAGCATACAACACCTATGCTGTATCACCGCGCCGACGCCAAGATCGGCAACACCACGACACCCTCCTCCCCCCGCCTTTGAGTAATCAAAGGTGGGGGTAGAGTGAGAAAACCAGAGGACGAATTACCCTCTGGTTCCATTTCACCGGACAACATGCCACGACCGCCGCCCGCTAGGGACCCAACGACCCGGGCACCCACCCGCCCCAGGACCTTCCGCCGCACACGCGGCCTCGAAGATGTAGCCAGTGTCGCCCGCGACCCGCGCGTGCAAAACGCCTTCCGGAGCGTTTTGCGAGCATCCGCGGCGGCTATTCGCACATCGACATCCGCGAGCCCCAGCACCCCGGGGACGCCGACCAGCGAGGGAGCTGGAGAAGCGCCATTCCCCAAATCGGCCGAGGTTTTAAAGGCGATTCTGGGCCAACTCGCCCCAGCCGCCCAACGGATAAATGCCGCCGCCAGCGCCCACACCTCCGCCGCGCCGGCCGCAATACCTACCACTAGCCGCGCCGCTACTGCCGGCACACACCCAACCGCCGTGGAAGGCAGTGTACCCACCGCCTCCGGCGTCCGCCCCGCTAACAAAGCGGACCCCCCAACCGCTCCACTGACCGCACAGGCCGCTGGCAGCTACGCCGCCGCCGCGACCAGTCCCAAGAAGACCCCGGCACCTCTGCCGCAGCGCGCGCCGGCAACGCAAGGCCGCGCCCCGCAAGGCGCCCACGACTAACCCGCTGCCCCGCGTAGCATCACTGGCGAAACCTGCGTCGCGATCGCCGCCCAAAGGGACGGTACTGCACAAACCGCAGCCCCCCGCAATCCGGCCCAGGCCCCCGCAGGCCAGCCGAACGCCGCCGCTCAACACCAGCCTAACAAACCGCACTCCCGAGACCGCCAATATGTCGCCGCCACTGGTGCAGACCCCTGCGCCAGCGCCAGCACCGACAGCCTCAACGACAAACCTCAGTCGAAAAACCTCCCTCGCCTGCAGCTGTCCCCGATGGACACTGCACACGAGGTCGAGAGTGAGACTGAGGAAGAAGAAGCCCCCGACGCAGCAGCGCCGGACGAAACCCCAACACCGGCCCGGTCGCAGCTTCGAGCGAAGCGCCCACGGCCTATAACAGTGGACCACTTCCCAAACTGGCCACTGCATTACCAGCGAATGAAGGAGAAGCTGGGGCGCTTCCCGAATTCGCGACCCTACGGGAACGGAATAAGATTCCTTCCCGTAGATCAAGAAGAATACCGGGCCGTGCAAAGATATCTGCAGGCTCTTGAAGAAGAACTAGCTGCGCAGGGAGAGGTACTATCGTGGCACGTGTACTCTCTCCCTGAGGAGATCCCGCTGAAGGTGTGCATCAGGGGGCTCCCCTCCAACACAGAGCCGCAGCACATCACCGATGAGCTGCAGAAAATGGGGTTCGTGCCGCTATACACACGGCACGTAGCGGCACGCCACGGACGTCCGGGCTGCATTTTCTACGCCCAGCTTCAGAGGACCCCCGGCACCATCCCGGAAATCTACCACATCCGGGAGCTACTGGGAATGCCGGGTGTAGTCGTAGAGGCCTGGCGGGGCAAAAAGGGACCGGCACAATGCCACCGGTGCCAGGGCTTCCGCCACGCGTCCTCCGGCTGCCACCGCCAGATTAAGTGCGTCCGATGCGCAGGACCGCACTTCGCGGGCCAGTGTGACCGGCCGCGCACGGAACCTGGGACCTGCGCCAACTGCGCGGGACCTCACACGGCGAACGACCCCTCGTGCCCCGTCTACCGACGCGAGGCCCGAAATAAAAAAGCCGGGACAGCCCCCCTCACCTCACGCCGCGGGCAGACCGTCGCCCAGCCGGCCACGGTGGGAGAGGATGAAAACGCCGCCAACTCCCTCATGGCAAGAGCAAACGACGCGGCGCCACAACGCCGCCGCCGCCCAAGAGGGAGGGGGAATAGGCGTAAAAAGGAAACGCCCATTGCCACGCCCACTGCCACGCCCACCGACCCGCCGCAGCCGCTACCACCGGCTCCACCGGCTAAGATGGAAGTCCCCGGCCTCAGACCAAACCCGCCGCCGATACAAGTCGGCGAAAAGGAAAAGGTGATTGCGGATTGCATCACCATCCTTCAGAATGTGCTGGCCGCCATTCAAAGCGGAAGCAACCCCGTCCCTATCATCCTGAGAGGACTAGCCGACTTGTATCAAGACGGCTAACTCGGACACAAGACTGGAAGTACCTGCGGTGCCGTCGGCTAGAGTGTCGCTCGCTGGGCCTCCCCTCACGGGGACTCACCTGGCAGGGCTTGACCTCGCCGACGGACGAAGCGGACGATCCCACCACCGGACCTGACAAGCTATAAGCTTACAACAGCGACCCGTCCGTTGTAGCGGACGGCGGAAGATCTCGCTATAAGCGGCATATGCCGCGCAAAGCCTCCCCGGACCCCGAAAAGGCCCGTGAGAAGACTCGAACGGCGGATTGTCATTTGAAGCTGGCTCGTTTTAACGTAGTGATAATTCAAGGTACTATTTTATTAATTACCGTTATCATAGTTGAGTGGTTCATTATGGTGCAAATACTTTGAATTATGGTGAGTTATTCAACTGTGAATTTAGATTTTATTTTATGATTTTTGTGTGTTTTGATTTGATATCGAGCCAGATCAATGTCTGAATAGCATGGTATATTTAACAAGTTGGATCTCACCGTCGAGGTGAAAAAGAGATACAGCTTGGAATCCTATTAGTTTTGTTACCAAGTTTAAGAGGGCTTGGCATCATCTCTTTACCAACATAGATGATGATATACTCTTACGTGCTTTGGGGTCTAGCCACAGATTGATGCGAGAAGGTCGCAATTTCCAATAAGTCGACCGCTATGAACGGTGTTCACTCGTAGAGATCTTGTGTGTGCCTGAAGTTCGTTCTTTATTAAATATATTTATTTACTTACCTTATATACGTTAGGGCGCATCATTCACAGATCCCTTTAGTCTTCGGACGGTTGTGAATGGAGCAAATACACAGGCTTTAGGTTGCCTATCTCCGTCTAGCCTACCGAACGTTACAGCTTAGGTTATAGTAGGATTCACATTTCATGACACTATTAAATAATTGGGTTTTGCTTACACTAGAGTAGGGACTAGTTGAGAGTAGAGTTAGGTTTAAGAGGCCTTACTAGTTTGAGCGTTCATCAATTTCATGAAATCTTACTCGATAGATGGCGTTAGCGCTCGGTGCACAATCGCACTGCCCTACAGCACACTTACAACGCGTATGTGTGCGTTTCAAACCGAACATAAATAGTCTTGATCGTTAATTCTTTTCCCAAGTTAATATTGTTTATTAGGGTTTCTAACTTTTTGTTTATGTAATTAAAAACGTATTTGATATTAAGAAATTAATATAAAATAATAATAAATTTACAATAATTCGGAGGGGGCATTAAAATTCTGGTTGATACTAAGTAAACGATTGACAGTTAAATCAAATTCCCGTTATAAAAGTATACACTAAGAGTAAATAACGACAACTACAACTTAAAGTTATTTACATTCAGTAATTAAAACGGCAGACATAAAATAAAGGTTTTTTACCTGATGCTGACACTTTTTAAATATGGAACAATCTACACGAATTCATCACTTCCACAATGCACTGCGTAACTAAAACATTCCGTGTAAAGGTTGAACCTGTGACCATTTTACAATTTCTGTTCTATTATATAACCTCTACTTGATCACTATATGACAGATAGGTCATATAACGGTCACTATTATGACTGCTATACGCATAGTTCTAGTATAATCGACATTTATACGCCTGCTTTCTTCCTACTTGTCACTTATACGACCACAGAAATATATCGAGATAGAAGGAAATTGGGTATAGTGAGCCAATTGCTCGCCGCCAACTTCAGTCCGCTCACGACCAAATTCCGCGTGCGACGTCAGGTTTTAAAAACAATACCCCTTATTGTTCAGTAATTAACTGTTTAAACCGCACTAATAAAGGTGCAGCTGTTAATCGAGGCATTTCCTATCATAGGTAAGTACTCTTTGTCCTAAAATATCTGCTATTATTTATAAAACTATTTTGTATTTTGACCAAAACAGTAGCGGACGATCACGTGGTGATCACGTGGTCCAATGCTAGTGTTCCATTGCGGTTTTAATTTGATGCGCCAAACTTGACGGCATTGAAAACCAGCAATGTACGAGTCGCGTTCAAGGTCGATTTATCAGTTTTTCTGTCAAAGGCAAGAATAGTGCTGTGCAATGCGATTTTAAATGCCGATTTCTTGCTTGATACAAATCGATTTTTAAAACAGGAAAGGATAAATATATTTTTATATTATTATGTAGCTACATAATGAAGGCAGTGAAAAGCAATAGTAGTTTATGCAACTGATACATAATGAGAGGAAACACGAGTGTTTTAAGGCCTAATTATGTACAGTTGCATACAAAACTTCATCTACACACATATTATAAGTCCCTTCTCTAAGATGGGTTCAGAAGCTGAGAAACTCTGGTAGTTTAAACTAAACGAAGCTAAACTATCTTCTATCTCTATCGGTTCTTATCGATATTTTAAATCGATACAAAATACACCTACAAGTTATTGCAATTGCTGCGTGCGAATCGATGTCGCGCGGCTTACGTTTCCCGTCACTAAATAACGCTCGTGACGTCAAAGTACCCACACAAAATGTTACACGGTCGGTTCCCATACTAATCAATGAGATTCTTCTATCTCGATATATTTCTGTGTATACGGCCTTAAAATGACCACTATATGAAGTAAAGTTATATAATTTGGGCCCTTTTCGGGTCGTATAAACGTTTAGCCGATCTTTATATGACCAAACGTTGCGATCTTAAGTTGGGACGAAAACGTCATCACAAGCATTATACGACCAACTTTTGCTACTTAGGATATTATTGGCCGGTACTTTATACATAACCAATACGTATCCAATACGTCAAATTGAAATAAAATCATACAATAATAGACAGAACCATAATTAAATATAAAATGAAGCAGCAAGTAGCAGCGTCTTCAATAGGGTACTTGACTCCGGTGAAAATAAAATATGAAACCTAGCTACTCGTATAATAAAATGTTATGCTAAGAGGGACTTTTTAATATTTTATTAAATAAATTTTATATATTTTATACCCTGAACCTCATCTAGGTCGATGGTACTTGTCGAGGCAAATCTAACGAGCCCAAACACGGCGGTGCTGTGATAAGCATATGAGAAGTTCCTGATACCACCTGCCGACTCCATCATGAGACCCTGAACCTCATCTAGGTCGATGGTACTTGTCAAGGCAAATCCAACGAGCCCAAACACGGCAGTGCTGTGATGAGCATATGAGGAGTTCCTGATACCACCTCCTGACTCCATCATAAGACCCTGAACCTCATCTAGGTCGATGGTACTTGTCGAGGCAAATCTAACGAGCCCAAACACGGCGGTGCTGTGATAAGCATATGAGAAGTTCCTGATACCACCTGCCGACTCCATCATGAGACCCTGAACCTCATCTAGGTCAATGGTACTTGTCAAGGCAAATCCAACGAGCCCAAACACGGCGGTGCTGTGATGAGCATATGAGGAGTTCCTGATACCACCTCCTGACTCCATCATGAGACCCTGAACCTCATCTAGGTCGATGGTACTTGTCAAGGCAAATCCAACGAGCCCAAACACGGCGGTGCTGTGATGAGCATATGAGGAGTTCCTGATACCACCTCCTGACTCCATCATGAGACCCTGAACCTCATCTAGGTCGATGGTACTTGTCAAGGCAAATCCAACGAGCCCAAACACGGCGGTGCTGTGATGAGCATATGAGGAGTTCCTGATACCACCTCCTGACTCCATCATGAGACCCTGAACCTCATTTAGGTCGATGGTAGTTGTCAAGGCAAAACCAACGAGCCCAAACACGGCGGTGCTGTGATGAGCATATGAGGAGTTCCTGATACCACCTCCTGACTCCATCATGAGACCCTGGAACTCATATAGGTCGATGGTACTTGACAAGGCAAATCCAACGAGCCCAAACACGGCGGTGCTGTGATGAGCATATGAGGAGTTCCTGATACCACCTCCTGACTCCATCATGAGACCCTGAACCTCATCTAGGTCGATGGTACTTGTCAAGGCAAATCCAACGAACCCAAACACGGCGGTGCTGTGATGAGCATATGACGAGTTCCTCATACCACCTCTTGACTCCATCATGAGACCCTGAACCTCATCTAGGTCGATGGTACTTGTCAAGGCAAATCCAACGAGCCCAAACACGGCGGTGCTGTGATAAGCATATGACGAGTTCCTGATACCACCTCCTGACTCCATCATGAGACCCTGAACCTTATTTAGGTCGATGGTACTTGTCAAGGCAAATCCAACGAGCCCAAACACGGCGGTGCTGTGATGAGCATATGAGGAGTTCCTGATACCACCTCCTGACTCCATCATGAGACCCTGGACCTCATCTAGGTCGATGGTACTTGTCAAGGCAAATCCAACAAGCCCAAACACGGCGGTGCTGTGATGAGCATATGAGGATTTCCTGATACCACATCCTGACTCCATCATGAGACCCTGGACTTCATCTAGGTCGATGGTACTTGACAAGACAAATTCAGCGAGCCCAAACACTGCGGTGTTATGATAAGTATATGAGGAGTTCCTGTGACCACCTCCTGACTCCATTATGAGACTTCATCACATCAGACTTCATCTCTCTAACCAACCTCATATTGCAAGAATAATGCTAAATGTAATCAGAATTCATGTAATACTTAACGTTGATGAGCCGAGTATTAGTCACTAAATAAAACATTGAAAAAATACTTACTGGATCTTGATCTTTTAATCGCTGTATACGAGTATAGCGTTTCTTGGAATTTCGTGGTTTGGATTCCCGATGTTTGTAAAGTTGCGCGACGAACGAAAACGACATAGGTCCGACCTCTTCGAGCGCTCGGCGCATTCTGAGCACACGGCTTCAGTGTAGCGTAATATATGGGAATTATGGGTGATATTTAAAAATATCTACCTAATTTAGTTTAAGACTGATCCTTATAAAAAAAAAAATCTAAGACAAGAAAGAGTTGCACTTTGCTACAATTTTATCGTTACAGCAAAATATGAATACAGTTTGCGAGAAAAAAATAAAATTTAACCCTCTTTTCAGCAAAAAACTAGGTAACATTCGATTGCTATTTAAACCATAATTTAAGATGAATCTTAAATTTTCGGTATCGTTAATATCTAGTTTATGATAGGTAGAATTGAAATGTATTAATTTTAAATGAAAATTATTACTTTGCACTTCAAAATCGAGAATCGAAAAGTCACGTCTGACCGCAAATATTGAAAAACCCTGCCAAGGAAATGCGTTTTTATGAAATTCAACGCTAAAGAAATAAAAATTTAGCGACGTTACTATCTAGTTTAAGGAATGGACTATCGAATACCCTAATAATTTTAATAAAATTATTCATATTCATGCCACAATCTTTGATCGAAAATGACGCATTTTGCGAAATACGCTAGTAAGGGCTCTTAAAGTCATTTGTAGTAGGTAATAGGGTGTTAGGGCTAAAACAATTATTAGGGTTGGTTGTAGGGAACTAGGTTAAATTTATTAGGTTGTTAGTGATTGTAGGAAGTTTGGTAGACGTGAATAAGTAGGTAAAGGTCAATTATGAATAATGGTTTCCAAGTGTGGTTATGAAGTATGGGGTTAATGGGCTACATGTGAAATATTGGTTTAAAGGTGAACTACATTTAATTCACTTTGTTCATTAAGTTATTATGATTCCAATTATGATTAGAATATAGAATTGTTTCAGAAAGATGAAATAATTCTAGACATTGTAGCAGGCGGAGCAGTCTACAGGTCCATTTATCTATTATCATGAGTGGAATAATGCTCGCATTTCTATCATTAGTAAATGAGTGCTCACTATTTCAGGTATCGATTAGGTTCAAATATTTCATATGAATTGCCCTGAATAGTCGATATTGAGTGTACCACTTTATGGAAACTAGGTTTTTAGGGAGTTAGTGACGAGGTGGTTTGTTTTCATTAGATACAACTTTGTACTTCAACTCTTGTACTTATATAGGAATGTTAGCGTCAGTACTAATAAATTGCTAAGATTTAATTATAAAGCTTAAATTAATAGATGATTCCTCTAATCATCGATATGACTATCTGGTGAGTTTCTTTGATGCTTCTTCTCATCAGCAAGTCTAGGTTACGAAGCATTGGTAGATTCATAGGTCATATAAAAATACCTATTAAAAATTCAATAAAATAAAATAGGTATTAAAATACGTAGCTAGGAGGTCTGTCACCCATCCAGGCGTAAGCAGTAGCATTGTATGGTAGTGAAAGAGTCGCACCATACAATATTAATCAAAATTATTCTTAGCTAGCTAGGAAATCAAGTATCAGTGTTTTATGATGAAATAATTTTGATTTAGGGAAAAATTATGGCTTTTAAGGAAAATTTGCGTTTCTTTAAAAACCAATGGCTACTGTGTTACGCTTAGCCTGGCCTCAGGTAGTCTGGTGGGGGATTATTAATAAAAAACAAATAATTATTTGTTTATATAAAGAAGCATACAGTAGGTAAAGCAAAGATTAGTACTTAACCTTTTCTATAATCAAAATTGTGATAGGTTTAGGAAAATGGGTAGTGCAATTCCTTAGGAATAGTGGGCTAGGGCTAGGCTAAAGGTAGGGCTATAGGTTAGGTAGTGAAGAGTTCAGATCTTGTTTGTTTCACATTAAAGAATTTGAGTTACGCGGCACACAACGTAGGGATATTACTAGACGATCACTTGGCCAAATTAATTAAACAAAACTTAAATAAATCAAATAAAATTAAATCGGGCGTTAATAAATCAAGCTGTAAAATATTATTCATTTTCTTAAATTACTGTCAAAAAAAATTATTGTTGTATTATTTATTAGGAAATTTATTATTAATTATTTTATTTTGTAAGGTCGAAGGTACATGTTTGCTGCTGTGACCAAAGGATATGTATTAGCATATGTTGTTATAGCCTTTAAGTGACAAGCTGTTGCCCGCGACTTCGTTCGCGTCTTCGCTCCTATTGGCCACAGCGTGATGTTATATAGCCTAAAGCCTTCCTCGACAAATGGACTATCCAACACAAAAAGAATTTTTCAATTCGAAGCAGTAGTTCCTTAGATTTGCGCGTTCAAACAAACAAACAAACTCTTCAGCTTTATAATATTAGTATAGATTTGTTGGACATAGTTCTGATAATTCGTATGACATCCCGTTTACTGATGCATATTATTTTTAAATGTACATGTTCTGCTTTCGCCGCAGTGGGGGGTTAACAAGTCTGCCGGATTGCTTGCGTAATGCTGAGCGAGCAGTTTTTGATTGCATTTGGAAGACTTCAAGTTCAATACTATGTATGATATTTATATAGGAATGCTGATGAGAGTCCGTTGCCGCTTCTTAGCCTGTTCCAAATGTTCCGCTGACGCTACTAATGTATAAATCTTCTCTATGTGTGTAAGGGTCTCATAGATTCGAAAATGAAAATTCGTTAATTAACTTTGTAGAATGCAGGAACAACGAAATCCCGTTCTAATCGAAAAGTAAATGCAATCAGCAATTTTTTATGCTCTGATTTATAGGTTAGGATTATCTAAGTATTTTGGATTTGGACTACATCGTGGAAGAATAGTCTGGGCACAATCCCCGTGCAACGCAAGCGAGAATGCAACTGGTGCGAAGTGATATTAAGAGGCGAGTGGAATAGAGCTTAAAAGAGTTGTACGGCTAAGCTTCACTAAATATACGAAACCCAAAGTATGACATTACTCAAGTTTATAAAAGTTGGATGATCATAGTAATTGTTCTCAGTAAGTGATTTACCTAAGTATTTTTTTATGAGAAATAAATGTCTTCAATCATAAACCATAAGTAGAGCTAATTAATTATACAAACAAATGTAGGTTAAATCTGTATTGTTTTATACATGTGGAATTGTAGCGTGCCAGGTGCAGCCAGTCAAGCACGGCGTGAACATTCTGTGTTAAGCATAATGACGACCAGGTGATGCTGATGATGCATATTTACAAACTGTACCATTTCTTGACAACTGCGACTGACAATAGACAAATATATAATGTGGAGACTTTTGGAATTACGTATTTAAGCAAAACTAATATCACAATGTGAAAGTGAAATTGTCTTTACATTGAGTGGCCGCGGTTTCACTTTCAACAGTTTCAAGCATGGAACTAATTTTGATAAAAAAAAGTGTTGACAGTTGACTTACGCTGGTCGGTAAGTTTCCTCAATAACTATCGTGGCTCGTGGCACAAATGATGAGATAAAAAATACTTTATATATTTGTATGAGAAAGAGGATTCAAGTGCAGATTCCATGCTCATAGGCCTTGTTTAATATAAACAGCTTGATCATGGATCGAAAGACTTGAACTATTTGGTTGAGATTTGTGAGAGGATAGACAATTGCCATTGGTTATTTAGTCGGCTGATCAGAAACCAGTTTCAGGAAGCTGCAATGCAAGTTACCATTAACTGGCAATATACCACTGGTTGGTACCACAGAATTGTATACACGAGTGGTTGGTATTACATATGGTACTGACTGAGACATATCACATGCTTGACAAATGTCAGAGTAGAAGGTCTACGCATCGCCCTCATACAGAAACTTATTTTTTATTAAGCTATGAGCTTCACCACGTTTATTCCTCAGTAATTAGAAAAATGTATATAGTCTGGGAGTGAGGGGGTCCGAAGGAGGCGATTCATCAACATTCACGTGACACGTATATGACTATATGAGTGTTTCGTGTGATAATAATCACTGTGTAAAAGGTCCCAAGCTCCAATAAAGACTAGCCATTGTACTGGTGTTGCCGGTTTAGAACTTTGGATAGACTTGAAAATTGTAACTTGCTGCTTGGTAAAGCGTGCCAATAGAACCATCATTTTAAAACAAGTACGAGTAGGTAAGTCAACTTATTGCAAAACCAACCTTCCACATTCCAGCTAAGTCTCAATTTTAAACGATAGCGGAGCTGGTACACATGCTAGCGAATGCATACTCCATTCATAGGAGGCTGTGATAGATTGCGGCGGAGATGTTCTAATTGTAGAGGTTCCGATATAATTAATGAGATAGAAAGCTAAAACGCAGTGATAGCGCGAATATATTTAGATTTTCAAGCTTTCTAAATGGTCTGTAATTTTATTTTAGAAAAGCTAGGAGCTAGTTGAAATTTTGTATTGTTTTTAGATACATAATTAACTGTTATTTCAAAGTTTTATTAATTGGCTTAATTAATTTTGTATTAATTGGCTTAAGTTATTTAAAAATAATTGTAAGGATTGATTGATTTAACAGCTATTTGGGCCATCATTTATTTGTAATTTTAATTAGGTTATTTGTTTTATCATATTTTTGTAATGATAAAATAATAATATACATACAATACAAGGTTGTTATTATTCGTGTTTACAATGTTCGTAAACTTTTAATCCACCACAAAGCTGCTACTAAAAAAAGAAAGTATTACGCGCGCGTTTATGTCTTTAGAACGAAAGTTTAATTTAAAAATGAATTTGAATTTCGAATATTGAAATGATCTAGCCATCTTATCAGATCAGCCTTAACAGTAGTTCAGCCCAGCGTACCTGTACATGAATCGTAATATGTATAAGTATATCTAAGCATTGTTTAGCTGCTTTCTGAACCTCTTATCTCACTAACATTCGTTGTTGCCAAATGGACTTTGTTCTATACGAAATAAAGTTAAATTTCCAGTAAAGGGAAAAGTGGAATATGACTTTGGAAGAATAACTGATGGTGTGAAGCGTAAGGAGATGCGTCTGCGACGGTGCGTGAACCGTGACGGTTTGGACAACGACCCGACGTCGTCTAAATTTGTACTAGGACTATGTTTCGATTTGATTATAATTTGATATGATGTAGGTTACGGTTAATTAACCTTGTATGGCAATCGTGGAAACTGGCTAGGACGGTTAAACTCAATATGTTCCGGTCCAACGTCAAAACCGTGTTGCCGTACGGATGTCAGTCCTAGAAGGATACTAAGGACATCTCGCGTCGTCATCAACCGCTGCCTTCGTCGTATTCTCAGTGTTTACTGGCCCGAGAAAATCTCCAATATAGAAATGTGGGAACGCAGCGATGACACTCCGGTCGACCAGCAGACCAAACGCCGTAAGTGGAACTGAATCGGCGACACACCCCGAAGGGACCCTGATCACATACAGAGGCAATCCCTAGACAGGAATCCCAAAAGAAAACGTAAGCGTGGCCGCCCTAAGCAAACCTGGCGGCGCACTGTGAAAGCCCTCTCTCTTCCCCATCTAGGTCATCTAATAGAGCATACAGGAATATAACTCAAGGACACGGTTCGGTACTTTATTTACGGTACAAAATGACACAATATCGATTAGACAATAACAAACGATGCCGAGACAAGAAACTAGCATCCATGGGCCCGTTTCTAAAAGTTACAATTTTACAGGTCTGAACTGAGGCGTTCCACCAACAACGACGGGCCGTTTTACCCGGGTTGCCAGTTTAGAATCTGTAAATGGTTACCTCCTGAAATGGGACATATTGTAAGGCAGAGTAATGGCAGGTGGACCAAAGCGTTAACAGATTGGTGGCCACTTTCAGGCAAAAGAAGCATTAGTCGTCCACTCGGCTCGACGGGTTGACGACATCAAAAAGACCGCGGGTCAAACCTGGATGAGACTAGCACGAGATCGGGGTGAGTGGTGTACGCGAAGAGAGGCCTCTGCTCAGCAGTGGGCGATTAGCCGATTACAGGCTGAAAATGATGCATCACGAGGCCTTTTATTTCTTGAGCGAAGACCTTTTCGAGTTTCCTTTATACCGAAATTAGAAAAGATCATGTATCAAATAATATTATTTGTTACAAGTATTTTTTTCTGTATGATGATGATGATGAAATGGGCCACAGCACTAAAGGCGTATTACAATTGGAAACGTTGAACCTTCATGGATTGGTATTAGGTTATGGCTTCCAAATATCGGACGTTTCTTAAAGTCGGTTTTAATACCGGGATAGTCTTCATCAATGATATCCAAACAGATACCATACAACGAAAGCCAACGAAGTTGGTGAAATTACCCTAATGGGATGGCTATATCCAAGTGTCGCAAGTTCAAGTGCTAGTCTTTACGCCACGAAACTGACAATCTAGTACATTATGGTTATTGATCACCGTGGCGTGTGAGGCATTCCATTGGCTATCACGACTAGGTGAAGAGGTTAATGTAGATTAAATGAAAATAACTAAAAATATAATGACAGATCCAGGCTGTGGTTACGAAGCTCTCGCTTGCCAACATGATATGACATAATTGTTCCGATTCAATAAATATTAAACTATTGAATAACAAATTAGCTGCCGTATATCATGTTTAAATTAAATAACGGTATCAATATTTAAATCAATTGTTGCATAGATTAACAGACATATTGACCCTGTTTCGTGCTTAAAACATGAAAGTATGTTGCCATAAATTGAAGATTTCTGGAATGTTAACAAATAACCATCCGAAATACAACTGACAGATTAGCACCTAAATCTCTATTACCCTTTATGCCTATTTCATAAGCAAAGAGCTCGGAAAGGGCCTCACTACTTATGTAATTAATATGTGTAAGTGAATTGCAAAAAAATGTACACAGTTAAGGACTTAATTATGTCTACATTTTAATTGATTCAGTTATATTAGGAAATCTACCCGTATAAATTTTGTGACTTATTTTCATAACACACAGGAATCAATTAAAATTTAGACATAATTAAATCCTTAACTATGTTACAATGTTTTTGTTATTCACCCGTGTAATTAATATGGATGGACCCAGAAAAAAAAACTTTATTCAATATGATTTAACCCCTTAATGGATATCGGTAACAAAAAAAGGTAAAGCTCAAAGCTCGTAGTAGTATCAGAAAAGCAGCTTAACTCTTTGAACGCCAAGATCCTATAAAGCGGTCGTCTGTCCTCGTGCCCACCACGCCAACAACCACTAAAAAGGTCGGAGTGAAGGTGTACTTTGATCATGAGAAAATCAATTATGAATTGTTTTTATTGGTTTTTGATACCTTGGCATCTGAGTGATCACTTCATTCAAATATGATGGCGTTCAAAGGGTTAAACCAAATACTTTCATTAGTAATTAAATTACCCATTAGACAACTACCACTAAATGCCAGGGTATGTCCGCCCGTGTGCCAACTCTCAAAACAGCACTCCCTTTTTGAGCTTTATCTGCTCATGTGCTACAAAAACAAAGCAACAGCAACATTTAGCATATTTGCAACTATAACTTTTGCTAGGAAAACTGCTGATTTAATTTACACAAGCGTGATTAATTAGTTATTTACTAGCTTTATAGTAAAGTGAGAAGTTTCACCTAAATTGAAGTATGTTATTGTCAAGAATTTCTACGTAAGTGAGAAGATCTATAATCACCGAGCCAGAAATGTCACTCGTTTCTTCAACAAACCTAATGGCAGTATTTATTTCACATCGTTTTGCCAACTCCGCCAATGTCGCGTTCAATGAAACGATGCCTCGTAAAAACGTCCACACAATATCCTATCCTTTGTCATTGGAAAAAAGAGCCACAATCCATTATAACTCTTATTTATTAGGTAGTAAGACAGATCTCATTTGGATTTTCTACATAAACGATCGCATTGCTATAGGTTGTGGAGTGAGAAAGTATCGGGTGTGCGCTTGCGACTACAATGATTGCAATTTTATGCTAGAACTTGTTAATTAAGAACAGAAAATAGATTGTCGGCCACTGAGAATGTACAATTGTACATCTCCGTTAGCTTTTGAATATCGGGTAGCAAAAAATGGTCCAATTGAAATATGGTCGAAGCTTTCTTAGACAGACACATTGCGGTTATTTTTCAAGATCTAACAAATATACTGTGTAATAGAGATAAAGTTTATTAAATTAATTTACATGAAAGGAATGAATGCAATGTCGGTGCGCAAAACCCCCGACGCAAAAAGAGAGGGGTGTTTAACGTGTCTGTGTATCTGTCTGTGGTATCGTAGCTCCCAAACGGATTAACCGATTTTCGTTTAGTTTTTTTTGTGTCATAGATAATTTTATCCCGAGTGTTCTTTGCCATGTTTCATGAAAATCTGTTCCGCCGTTTTTGAGATATTGAGCTTTGAAATAAAAAATATCGGGTTGTAGTTATTTAAATATTTACTAGCTCAAAATACTACTGGTCTTTATACATACATGCTTACCTACTTTAGAATCTTTAGACCAACCCGCCGCCCGCGCGGGCCGTTACCCTTATCACAGCCCGTATGAAACACCAGCGAAAGAGTGCAAGCTTCTCATGTCTCATCTCATGTATCTACTCGGATAATCTTGTATTGCAATTATTGCGTAAGTTTGACTATCGGCGGCTGTAGGTTACAAGTACCTACTACCCACAGTGCTGGTTAACTATGTGTATCGTCCCGTATTGTAATGAAAAATACCCTCAAGAAAAGAACGTACTCCCATCTTAAAGGCCGGCAACGCACTTACAACCCCTTGTTGCGAGTGTCCATGGGCGGCGCTAATCGCTTACCATCAGGTGATTCGTCAACTCGTTTGCCTCCTATGTCATAAAAAAAACGAATACGCGCGAGGCATTTTTACAGGAATAACGTGCTACAGCTTAACTGAGACATGAATAGGGTTTGCAGTCCCGGTCCCGATTTGTATGAAATTTCCCGGGTAATCCTGGGAATTCCCGGGAAATTTACAATGCCCTAGACATGAATCAAGCAAATTTGAACGTTTTGCCTTACGAATAACATCTTTATCATTACCACAGAATAAGTAATAGTACAAGTCATTACTGCAGTTAAATTTATCATTCGATTTGAACAACTGACAAACCAATCTCGATTCATGTGTAAGGTACTATTCCAAAAACGGCTGAACCGATTTTGATAAAACATGTCTAAGAACCATCGCTGAAAATCCTGCTTTCAAATCAAAAAAATCACACATTCAAATCTACACCCGTTTAAGAGCTACGATGCCACAGACAGACACACAGATACACACGTTAAACTTATAACCTGTAATAACACCCCTCTTTTGCGTGCCGCGTCAGAGGAGGCCGCTTTCCACCACCACCACCATATCAGCCGAAGAACGTCCACTGCTGGATATAGGCCTCTCCTAATTTCATGGGGGGTACATGCCATAATCGCCACGCTGGGCATGCGGGTTGGCGATTGCAGTATCTCCACCGCACTCCAGGGATGCTGCTGGCTGCTGCCTATCCCCCGGTGGTCTTGGTCGTAGTTTTAGGACATACCCGGGTCCAACACACACTGAACACAAATTGACACGCTTTCCACACACACACTGAATCAGCTTCCTAACTCATTCAGAAATTTCAGTATGCTAAATTCAGGACCCGCTTAAAATCATCAGAATGGGTGTAAAGTCAGCATCAAAAATAGCTACGCATATGGAAAGTTCAAGACTTTATTATAGGGGAATAAGAGCTTTTGACGTCTTCATATCCGTAACTACTTTTGATGCTGACTGTACGAGTATATTGTAATGTAAAGTAATGTTAAAGGACATTATTCCATGGGAAGTAATCGCAATTTCCAGCTCGGCTTAAGCATTAGGTTTGAGGAGAGCGTAACTGTGTTCAACATTTAGGGTGGCTTGCACCAGCTTACGACCACAGACCGACCAACGGTAAACATGGCGCAAGCAAAATACAATACAATACAATGCAAATACTCTTTATTGCACACGTCACAGAGATTAATTAGTTACAAACAGAAAGAAAACAGCAACATGTAAGTAGGTAGACGTAGACAACAGGCGGTCTTATCGCAAAAGAGCGATTTCTTCCAGACAACCTTTGGGCATCTGTCACCCCTTGACCCCTTAGAAACCTGTCAACCCCTCCTTACAACAGATTTTAACGAACACAGCTTACGGTCACAGACGGCTTGGTGCAACCCAACCCTTAGAAAAAAAACCCTTGTGCTTATTAAAAATGTATTCCGCATTTTGTCGTCTTTGTATCGCAATAAATAATTTTATACTACAAATTGCTAGTTTATATTAATTAATTTTCAAAAACAAATAAATGAAAACCTAAATCTGCCACCGTAAGTAAGTAAAATCCTCGGATTTGTAATTTTGAGCCTGTTCTCGTCTAAAACAACTCGACTGTGCCCAGTATTCAAACCGTTTGATCTGTCGCGAAATCTGCGCAGGCGCATCTAAATAACGTTGTTCTCCGGAACGGGACCGGCGGCGGCGCTATCATTAGCGGCCAACGCGGCCATGCCGCGCAGCGCAGGTACATCAGGTAGATCCTTGCCCATTATGCATTCCGAACTCTGATACAGCCTCCGAGCACAGTAAAATAAGATGAGTAAGTACTGCATGTAATTTTGCAAACCAACTGGTTTAGAACAGGGAGTGAAAAAAAGAACCGTTAGCTCTGAAATTAGTACTAATAATCAATTTATGGTGAAAAATAAACTGTCCTCGCCCTTTCCACTCAGCGCCAAACCCAAACAAAAATCAACCATCACCAGTATACCTTAAGCCCATGAGACTTACTTTAGAGTCCCCAGTACGCTCGGCTGAAAACGATTCTTCATACAAACAAACGTAGTTTCGTTCTCATTTTAAAACGCCTTGCTAAAATAACATGAAATTTTGTATACACAATGGAAGCCGCCATATCTAGGTCGGAAATTGGCTTCTGTTGCTAGAAATTGTAAAAGAAATACAGCGAGTTTTTGAGTTTTTTACGTCTTTTATGGAAACCTTAATAATCGCTGCATTTTTTCTGCATTATAATTTCAAGCAACAGAAACTAATTTCCGACCTAGATATGCCGGATCCCAAGGTCTATACAAAGTTTCATTTTGTTCTAGCATGGCGTTTTAAAATGAGAGCGTAACTACGTTTGTATGGAGAACCGAGCTTACTGCGGACTCTTAAAGAACCTCAAGCACTGGCACGTCAAAAAATAGAAGTGTGACACGAATTTGTATCGCCGCGAAGCTAATGTGTTGTCGAGCTTTATTTAAATTGGAATGCAAGCTTTATTCTAAATAATATATCCTTTGGTTTGGATTACAATTGCTTCATTTCTTGGAACAGCGTACTTGTATGTCTTCACTATGCACCTGACGTGCGTAATGACGCGTTTTGCATTCTAATCGCATAAACACAGGCGCTGCGATGCCGTGTTTATCGCGGTATAAGAGCACCGTCCTTTACCATTAGAATGCGAATCAGAGGGATAATGAATGGGCTCGGCTTCATGTCGATACCGCGCACTGACTTATCTAGTTGGTATCTTACGAGATATTGTAGGTGTGAATAGGTAACTCGATTTAGTCCGTAATCTGTAGCCGAATGCCAAGTAGATGTCGACTCTGTCTAGAACATTAGTTAACATTATCCGACTGACTTTAGAGCTAATAAAAGGATATTCTGAGAGGGTAAATACGTTTGTATGGAGAACCGAGCCAGACCGAGCGTACTCCATATCAGCTCTAGGACGTCCACTGCTGGACATAGGCCTCCCCCAATTTCATGGGGGGTAAATGCCATAATCGCCACGCTTGGCATGCGGGTTGGCGATCGCAGTATCTCCACCGCCACTCTAGGAATGCTGCTGCCCATTCCCCGGTGGTCCGAGCGTACTGCGCCCTCTTAAATCAATATGACTACGCATGAAAAAAAATATACTTGGACAAAGATATTGGATGAGTGGAATGGGCCTACGTCAAACAACTTTGATCAAAGACTTGACAAAGAAATTGGACAAAGATATTGGACGAGTGGAATACCATCCTTAGCTTGTACAGGTGCTCTTACACGGGCAATATTTAGAGCAATTATTGCCCGTCAACAGTACACGCGTCCTTCTCTGGCCTGTAAGTAAAAGTGAGACAACCGTACTGTTGACTGGCAATAATTGCTCAAAATATTGCCCGTGTAAGAGCACCTTAAGGGCTTATTTTGCATCTCGAGAACAAAACTCAATGAGTGGAGGACGTACAGTCAACACCGAAAATATCTATACACACTCAGTGACAAAATATAGAATGCGATTATGACATTAATGTCAAAGGATGTAAGAGCGCACCAACTTTTATGACAATTTGGGAACGTACATATGTTTATGGCTTTGCCTGTAGGTACTTATGAATGAACTAGTAGGTACTTTTGTCGGTTCGCAAACTTGAAACCACTTAACAAGTTAAACGTTCTCCATGTTTTTTTTTTCAAGTTTGTACCTATCTATACTACCTATAGCTAGATAATCAACTTGGGTTAGTACCGTTTATAGAGACATTGATTCAATCTAAAGGTATGATATGATATACCTACCACAATGTATGGTAAACCTAAGGACGTAATACTATACTTCTACTTTCTGGTAACATTACCAACAATCATTTGTATTAACTGTACGTCGCAAAAGCTCACATACTTCATTTTAATTGAACAAAGCTTGAGAACTTACATTAAGCTCCCGTCGAATCTGCTCGGTTATCCAACAATAATCTTGGACATCATCAATAACAACACGACTAGATTTCACTTCACTTAGTTAGCTTCAGGCACTCACTAGTTGGAAAACCGCGAAAACCGAATGCTGTGGTGACGGACATGCACTCTTAGCCAAGGCCGAGTGGAGACTGAACTGAACTGACTGGTGATGGGACGGGCGCGCGGCGCGGGCGCAGCCTCGGGTGGAAAGTTCATCGAACGAGAGCGACGAGACCTCCATCACACGTGAAAATCGAGAACCCTTTGAGGGCTACCTAGAGGTCCCCCGATGTCTGGAAGCCTAGGCAGGATTGCAGATTTTGTATAGGCGCAGTAGAGTAATGAATCAATATGTAAGATTTCAAAATAGACTAGTAAAAATACCTACCCATGAAATCGTAGTTAATTATATGAAACAAAAATCTATCTTTTTGGATTTAAATTCAACTCGTGTCGAAATCTGCGATTACGAAAGTCGAGGTCAAAGAGAATACAAGCATTACGATAGTCTAGTCTTTATACTCTTTAGATATACCGTTTGTGGATCGCAAAGGCCTTTACGACTACCGGAATTCGGAAAAGTAGAGATAACTTATACCAACTACCTATATGAAAGGAGATCTTGCACCACTGACGAATGTTTCCATCAGTATGTTAGGGATTATTCCAAATTGTTTAAAACAGTGTGCACAAAAGTAAAAGCAATGCACTTGAATAATAAAATTAGTCCTCAGATAATAAAGCCAAGACAGTCTGGAAAATAATAAACACAGAGACTGGGAAGAGAAATAATAAAGAGTTCACAATTTCTTTGAAAGTAAAGGATAATTTAATAACTGATGAAGTAAAAGTAGCTGATGAATTTAATAATTTCTTTTCTTAAATTCCTATAGTCACTACTTAAAGTTTAGCATCATCTACCACAAAAGCTGAATCCCTTCTGAATGACAACGTAAAATTAGAATCACTAACTAATTTCAAATTTCATCATGTTTCTCCTCTAGATGTACTGAAGTCCTTTGAAATGTTAAAAATAAAGAGCACTGAGGACTTATATGGGGCGTGTCAGTCAAGGTACTGGAATCTACATATTATGAAATAGTACCTAACAAACAACCTTAAAATTTTGAGAAAAGAATTCTGTTACGATTGCTTGTATTTAGTGTCGCTGTAGGTACTCTGGTTGATTGATATCAGTATAAATTGTGTTTCATAAGAGGTAAACTAGTGTACTGTGATTGGTGAATTTGATGTGGTGAACTGTTTTGATTGGTCGGGTTACGATGTTTTGTAAATCATACTATGTATACATATTTTCCCTAGGGGTTAGATCACAGACATCATATAAAAGCAGACTCGCAGTATTAAGCCAGACGATTTTTCATATAGTTGTCTCGCTAATCCTTATGGCACACCAAAATGAGTTAGAATGGGACAACTAGTACGATATTAACGAATTGTCCCGATTTAAAAAACACACCATGTCACACCAGAGTGAATTTAGTAAACATCACAACGATACGTCAAAAACAAAACGGTACCGAAAGTGCAATAGATATTGTGAAAATTACGAAATTATATGTATCAAAACTCAACAATCTTTATTTACACGTAAGCAGAAATGTGGTGCGTAGTGCCATGGTGCCGGAGCAGTTTAAAATCAGTGAAAAAGTCCGGAGAAAATATCAGTTTTCATCGGTAAGAAACTTTTGCTATTATTTCAAAAATTGCACGAACATTATGCAACATAATAGTCTGAGATAGACTACAGATGCTGGATACTACAAAATGTACCTTTTGCGTAGTTCCAAATTCATTTCAGAAAGGTTTTTTGGTAAAAATTCATCTGTCGTGAACTAGGCTAGTGCTGTTACTTAATGAAAAAAAAATATGTCGACAATTTATCGATATGAATTATTTACGTAAGCATTTAGACGAGATATTATTGCGTTAAATTATTAATAACATGGTTATTTGTCAACTTTAGATTTCCGAATAATAATTTACTTCAAAAATGGATTGACGCAGTAGGACGCAATAATTGGACGCCGACCAAACATCACAGAATCTGCTCCAAACATTTTAAAAGTGACTTTTATGTTACTAAGAACAATAAAAGATTATTATTGCCAGATGCAATACCTACAATATTCCAGATGCCCCTTGAGGTAAGTTGGGAAAGATCAATATTTATTTACTGAATTTTCAGGGACCGCTTCAGATGAGTTGGTTTGGTTTAGGTTTAGGCATAATATGTTAAGACGTTGCATACATTAATATTTTTTTTTATCTGAGAGAAATATTTTGATCTAAATGAGCTAAGATAATTTATTTTATGACAAAACTGGATTATAAACGCATATATAAATAAATAAGTATATATTAGGGGACAATTTCTTATAAAAACAAACTAGTCCCATAGTAAGCTCAATAAGGCTGGTGTTATGGTCTAGACGACGATGGGGCGCTAGTCGGGTAACCTCCACGAGTGTCTGGGCTCTTCCAGTTCCTCTGGACCCTCGCGGGTCTGGGGGAAGGGGAAGGGTTCTGGCCGGTGCGCCCTGGAGGCAACCATAACCTAAAGTTTCAAATAAACATTTGAGTATAAAATGCTTAAAATCATTAGTAATTACCTACTACATAACTACATAATTTTAATTGGTAGGATATATTAGAATCTTTTGACGTTTGACGACCACTTTGTCTTAGTTGGTAGTGACCCTGCATACGACAGGGTTCGAATCCCGGTCAGGACATTATTTGTGTATTTATCGCGATTTGTGCATTTATCCTGGGTCTTGGATGTTTTCTATGCATTTATCTATATAAGTATGTATATCGTCGTCTAGTACCCATGGTTAGTACAAGCTTTGCTTAGTTTGGGACGAGGTCGATTTGTATAAGATTGTCCCCTAATATTTATTTATATTTATTATTGATATTGAATGCAGTTTGTGTTTTTAATTTCATAAATATTTCAACAAAGTATAGGAGTAAGATATACGACTTAAGAATATCAATAGTAATTGAATATCGATGTCGATATTTCGTAGTAAATTATCTTTCACTGCACTAACTCTCGTCACGGAGCGATGAATAGTTGAGACAATGACAGTTGAAGACCTGTCAGACTACATGATATCTATTTCTTTCTTACTTACTGATAAGTACGTTAGTGGGAATAGATCGGAAGTATAGAAAACGTTCAACTTATTAGCGCTTATCTGCTTTTCTCTGATATCTGTGGGTTAGATGAACTGCTTTGGACCCGCTTGGTAAATCTAGTATGTCACACTATTGGAGCATGAGAAGAGAAAAAAAAACGATAAACACTTTACACGATAATTTGTCATCTCTCTTTATTGAGTATTAAATTAGGTACTAGTCAATGTCCCTCTTACAAGTATTCATACATATTTGTTCACAATCACACAATATAAAATTTTTTACAGGTTTTTAATTTGCGACAAAAAACTAAAAATATTGTTAAATTTAGCAAATTATACAAAAAAAACATTAAACCACCAAACTGGCATTGTTTTGTTTTTAAATTTTGTGTTGTAATACTAGTAGCTCACTTTTCTCAATTGTACAGCATCAATAGAATAACACAACGAAACAAAATTAATCACAATGAGCCATGTTTTTTTTTTCTTTTTTTTCTAGCTAAGTAGATAAGAAACCGCGAACTCGCGAAGTAGGAAACGAGCGCGCATACGGTCAAGCAAAATCGAGTTAAATGTACCGAGGATAAGTATCATTTTGTCATAGCGCGTTCCATTGAGAGCCATCTCTGAGTGTGATATGGAGTGAAAGACGTGCCAGTTTTAAGTATGTGTCAGTTTGGATGCGTTCGTAAACTGTTTGCAATAGAAATCTAGTATGACAAATCTAGTTGTTCAGAAAAGTTACGAAAATTGCCTTAAGTATAAAAATTACTTACATGTTACGCGAAGGGGTCAAAAGTTACGAAAAATGTAAGAAATGTAACCTTCTGGCAACACTGCGTAATTGTCAAAACTAATTCAAATGACCAATGACAGATTGATGACGGAAGGGAAGGGGTGAGGGGAGCGCGGAAATTACTTTGGTCGATTCCAGCGACCACAGATAACTAACGCCAGTATTCTTCATTTTTGACAGAAACAGAAAGGCCCGCCCATGGCCCACAATTCCGCCATCTGCCCGGCTAGTATGATAGCTTATACCGTCACTTTATATGGCCAAAATGTACTGAAACGTCACATAAAACGTGACGGTATAACCTATCATAATATCATAATAGCCGGGCTGCCATTCATAAACATTACATTACTTATCTGTGGTCAACAGCGGGTGTAGTAGTTAGTAGACGTGACTTTCAATTCTTATTTATTGTAAAAGTTTTGTGTATAATATTAACAGTTAACACATATCAAGCGTATAAAGTAGAGTGATTTTTAAATCATACAATACGATGCCCAAATATTCAGGTGAGTGGATTTTAGTAACGATATACCTTTTTTCTAGTGAAGCAGTGAGGTTAGAATCTTTAAATCGAAAACGAAATTGTATTTTTGTTGCGATTTCAGTGTTCTGCGCCCATTAACTGTTCTGGATGTGTCGGTAATTTATAAATGCCGAGACCCAATTGTCTCAAGTACTTAGTAGTATTTGCTGTGTCATGGTGCTCTAAAATGGGCAACAAGAATCCAACTGACCTTACGACCGGCATTACAATTTTGATTTATAAGATTCACTGATGTAATTTTAAAATCAGATTTCTACAATGTTCATTAATGTTTTGTACATTACACAACTTGACTCAAGTATAACTTGTTAACAACATTGTAGTTTGTGAATTTATATGTATCATAACTAAATCTAAATTGGCATTATTATTTAGACTAACACAACAAGTCAATAAATACTTACTGTATTTAGCAAGGGATTTATTGGAATGGAAGTACAAAGGAACATAAAAATAAATTCAAAAAAAAAAAACAATGGTCTGTTTTTTCATTATTAATAGACTTGAACAATCAACAAAAGTTCTTAAACTTAACAATAAGTGACGTCAAAAATTTGTATTTAGTTGCTGAAATGATTAAGATTTCTGACATAACATAAAATATCATATGATACAGAAGTAGCAGTAGGTACATACCTACCACTACTTTTTTGGAAAAAACTAAGTTCTTCTGTAGAAAATTGACCCTACTTTGTAAAGGTTTTCTTCCTGCTATTTCCATTATGAACGGAAAATAATAATTAAATGAAATAAAATTTTATTAATTTGCTGAACATGTGTGTACATATAAATGTGGTCTTAGGTGTAACTTATTAAGTGCAACATGTCCTACTGTTTATACAGCATGCAAAAATGGAGAGTGGAACACTAATCATACAAATTATTTCATCTTTATACACAATAAAAGTCCTAACTATTATTTGATTATTGTGGTATACCTAACCATAATAATGTTTACTTCTAAGTTAAGTGTTATTCTATCAAAATTTAGTCATAATACAGGCCAGGTAAGTAGGTATAAGGCCATTTCTGGATTTTCTCTTGTTAGACATAACTACTAAGCCCTAAATGCTTCATTTGATCTAATGTTTCATTAGACCTTATGCATTTGTTTGTTTAATACGAGGGGTGATCCATAAGTTTTGATAATCAGTATTAAATATGGGAGATATGTAAATCGTTATATTTTTAACACAATATGCACACTTTCTATATTTTCAAATACTTATTAACGTCATTTAATTGTTTTATTTTACCCCAATAAATATAATTTTACTTTTTGAGGTCAAATTTTATACCTTCACTAAGTCATCACCAGCTCTTAATTTTCATGTAGTTGGTTTTGAACATAAGTGAATGAGAAGTAGTAGTCGGAAGTTAGGGCTAAATAACAATAGGAACGGTTATCAGTTCTGATCTTTACTCGAAGAGCAGCACCTTTGTCAATTAGAAGGCTCTAAAGTACAATTTCTCCCGAAAATTCGTGTTTTTTTTTCTTCAGCTTATTTATAATATTTAACACAACTCTGATAGAATAATGTTATACAACTCTCCAACAATATTTGAGCTCAATTAGTGAAAGCTAATTTCGCAGTTTTTATTGGTAGGCCTCAATAGTCCAGGAAGAAGTCGAAAAATACACCCTAATATTGGTGACAGACCTGGAGATAAAAAAAAACCAAGGCACAGATAACTTGCTTATCCTTTAAATCATTATGATAAACCAAGGTTTTATTTTCAATTACAATATTCTTCATTAGTGCATCAGGACTTTTTCAACACCGCTCCAAATTATTACAAAACCAACTCTTATATCCGCCATCTTCTTATTTTTACAATTCGGATTTTTTTTTTGTTCAGCAATTACAGAAAAACAAATGAATAATGTTTATATATTTTTAACTCTAATTTAATGTTGATTAGTATCATGGTACAGCCCACATTAAAAGAATATCATTAACGGGGTGGTTCATACCGATTATCAAAACTTATGGATCACCCCTCGTAGTAAACTTTATAGGATTATTGCAAAACAAACCTAACCTAACCTAATGACTCCCCTCTATCTGATGATATTCAAAGAAAACCCAAACGGTTCACTGTTTTGAATAAAAATAATAATAATATAATAATGATATAATAATAATATTGGGGGACAATCTTACACAAATCGACCTAGTCCCAAACTAAGCAAAGCTTGTACTATGGGTACTAGACGACGATATACATACTTATATAGATAAATACATACTTAAATACATAGAAAACATCCATTAGGTTTAATGAAACATTATGGCAAAAGGCGTCTACGCCGATCGGACTGTACGCACAATAGGTATACTTAATTAACGGGCTTATGGACAGTTAACAGAAGTTGATGAATATGTTTACAATTTTTAAAATTAACTTAAAAGTGAATCCCTTAATGGGTCTTGTGCCCAGCTTTCCATATACCTACTGTAATATTATGGTATATCCATTTAATAAATTTCATTTTGATTGCAGTTAAAGTAAAATGGGGCAAGGAGCTGTTCCCAGGAGTGGAGGTGAACACAGATGATGACCCGGTGCTGTTTAAGGCACAGATCTTTGCGTTGACGGGTGTCCAGCCTGAGCGGCAGAAGGTTGTGTGCAAGGGCGTCACACTTAGGGATGATGAGTGGGGCAACTTTAAGCTAGTTAATGTGAGTTGCGTAACATTATTATTGCACCTACATTATGTTCAGATTGTAAAGGAAGCATCATAAAATGCGACTTCTTCTATTTGTTGCAGAACGCCATAGTACTGGTGATGGGGAGCAAGGAGGAGGATGTGCCTTCTGCTCCTGTGGAACAGACCAAGTTTGTAGAGGACATGAATGAGTCGGAGCTGGCCACTGCTGTAAGTATTTGTAGTTCATAACGGTAAAGAGCTGGCCGTTAACATGTCGACTTGCGTTGCGGAGAAAGCCCAGTAAAACTAACTAACTAGGGCAGGCCATCGATCTTCTCATGTCCACTTGTTTTCACACCAGCGTTCAATCAACAAAATTTCTTATTGTGCATTTCAAGATAGTTCATTTTTATAGTTGTCATAATATCTATTTAGCTTTTGGTTGTCATAATATCTCTTAACTAAAATTATTTTTTCAGTTGGACCTCCCAGAAGGCCTGATCAATCTCGGTAACACCTGCTACATGAACGCGACTGTGCAGTGCCTAAAAACAGTCCCAGAACTGAGGAATGCTCTCCTCGACTATAATAAAAGTAAGTTTTATTATGATTGGTGCCATGACCTTGTTTGTGCCTGGAAAGAATAGGTACACGTTGGGAATGTCTCTGTGTTACAATTTAATGAAACAGGTCACACCTTTTTTAAGGTTGAATATCCCGCGACATAAAAGTGTCTGTTTGCTATAGGTCTAACTATATGTTACGGTACACAAATAATATATACTGCTATTTTCATTTTGACATTTTCAACTCGTAGCATCGACCTACAAGGGCTGAACCGAAAGTTTTTAGCTGCTCTCACTCTCTTTATGTGACATATGTTTTAATGATACCATTATGCGGGTAATTTCGATACATTTGTGTTGGGGTGAAACTGTTGATGAAAGTCGCTAGGTTTATTTTAATTTGTGTTTTAAGTACGACGTGTCAACAGCCCTATCGAATATGCGATGAACGGGTCACAATATCAATTTTGTGTTGCGGGCCAAAATTAATTAATACGTCACCACAACTAAACGAAATTTCATACACCGCAAACTATGAATCTTCCCTGTCTCTACCCACCCACCCTAAGTGGCAATGAGCAGGTGTGTAGAATATTAATATAGGTCGCGAGACTAGGGACTGTTAATCATTACAAAAAAAAACTTAAATAAAATAAAACCTTTTGGTGATTTACATGAAAATCAAGTTATCACGGACATTTTCCACTACAGTTATTAGGGATTTCGTTGCCGAAACTATAAAAAAAAAATACTTGCTCATAACTCTTGAAATAACCCACATAATGGATAATGGTAAAAATAAAAATATATATCGCATGAATAGAGTAACAGCAGCTTAAAACTTAGGGATCAGCCCTCGTATAAGGTACTTGTTGATGGAACTTTGGGCAGATTTTTGTATTAAGAGCATTTAGTACAATGCGTATAGTATACTATATCGTCGTCTAGTACCCATATCACAACCCTCATTGAGCTTCCTATGGGACTAGTTTGTTTTGTGTAAATTTGTCGCCTAATATTTATTTATTATTATTATTCCTTGAATCCTGTTAAGGTTGCCACGGTTCTGTAGTGCGTGATTGATGTGATGTTTGTCGAGGCGCGTACTGATGACTTTTATGCGATCAGGCGTAATCGGGATTGCCGTGAAGACAACCACCCCAAATCATTTGCCCGCACATGGCATATCGGTATCGTTTGTTCATCGTTAGCTCACGTTTGCTCAGTAGGTTAAATCGTTAATAACATGCGTACGAGGGGCGGCTGATAAGTCCTAAGCCTATGGTATTTCGAGGTCGTATATGCGTTTATGGTACTGGCCACTAGAAAGGCCATTTAGAAATAAATTATTAAAAACAAAATCATGTCATATTTGTTTGAATTTTTCTTGAGATATTCATCGGCAAAGTTCACCATGTCTGAAATATCAACAAATATTACGAAAATTGAAAGAAAGAAAGAAAGAAAATAGTTTTATTTAGCATTTTAAAAACAATGAAAGAGTACATATAATAAAAAACAACTGGATACAATGCTAAAATGGTCGCCACTCAGCTTGGTGCCACGAAATAAGCCATTAGGTGTTATTTCGTGGCGCTGATTTTCAGTGGCGCCAGGTAACCGAAGCAGGTAGCTGCCGCCGCTTATCAAATAAATCACAAACTTAAAATAACATGCACAAATCTCCAAACCATTCATAAAAAGTGTGTGTGTGTGTGCGTGTGTGTGTGTGTGTGTGTGTGTGAGAGAGAGAGAGAGAGGGAGAGTATGTTTGATTGTCAGTGTAGCGTGTGTGTGCTGCCTAATGTTTCTGCTTGCTCAATAGAAATTTCTTGAGATTTTTTTTAAATGACACTATGTTATTTGAGTTTCTCATTGGTGGAGGTAAATCATTCCAACATTTTGTGGCAGCAAAACGAAAACTGCCACGGAAGGCAGCCGTATGGTGGAAAGGGCATAGAAGTCTAGATGCTTGTCTTAAGTGGCGTTGAGAGAACTTGAGTTTTTCGTATAGGTATGATGGTTGTTTATTTTTAATCACTCCAAATAATAATGAAGCAAAGTGTAGAGTGCGCCGATCGTTCATGTTCATCATATCATATTCGTTCAAGAAAGGTGTGATATGGGCTCGACGTGGGACAGGGAAACAAAATCGTGCACATGCGTTTTGTATTCTTTGTATTATTTTCCTTGTCCGCATTAATAAGCACCCGCCAAAAACTGTATCGGCATAATTTAGTTTTGACAGTATTAGGGCTTCACACAATTTTATGCGTATGCCTACAGTGAGACATTCGCGAATACGGTACAGAACTTTGAGCCTGTAAAAACAGTTTCGCATCAACTCAAGCACATATAGCCCTCGAAGTGTAACGTTTCGTCCATTATGAGCCCTAGGTTGCGCGCTTCATATACCCTTTCCAGATGGTCTCCTGCTATAGATACTTCAAAATGATGAGATTCTATTTTTTGTATTTGATTACGTGTACCGAATATTAAAAAATTTGATTTACTTGGATTTATTAATAAGTTATTTTTATTACACCATGTCGATATACTAGTCAAATCAGCATTTAAATTTCTAACAGCAGTATCGGTAGAGTCAGGGTTAAATGATATGTAGAGCTGTATATCATCTGCATAAATATGGTAATTGCAAAAATGTATGTTTTGTATGATATCTGCAGTATAAAGAATAAAAAGAATGGGTCCCAAAATAGATCCCTGGGGGACTCCTCTTACGACAGGCCGTGAAGAAGACAGTATTTCTGAGCCATCTTGATCTGAGATCTTTACATATTGCGAACGCCCAGTAAGGTAACTATTGAACCATTTCAGTGATAATTCATCAAAACCATAGAAAGCCAATTTGGAGAGGAGTAGGGAAGAGTCTATGGTGTCAAAGGCACGGGAGAAATCTAGTAAAACTAGTATGTTTCCCTCTCCAGAATCCTGGGCAGCCAAAAGATCATCCACTACATCTATCAGTGCTGTAGATGTGCTCCTTCCCCTTCTAAATCCAGATTGTTTCGAGGGAAGTATGTTATTGGTTTCAAGATATTCTATCATCTGATCAGTAACTACTTTTTCCAGGATTTTGGATAAGAAAGGCAGGATACTTATCGGGCGAAGATCCCTATAACTGCCAGGACTCTGAATTTTTGGGATGGGTTTAATTACAGCCTTTTTCCACTGCTCAGGAAAAACACCAGTCTCAACAGATTTGTTAACAATACTAGTAATTATACTTAAGGTTCTAGGCAACGTCAATAAAAACATGTTTAAATTTAGACCATCATCTCCTTGTGCATTAGTTGAGATGGATTTTATGATCTTAGACACAGTCAGTTCATTCACAGGCCTGAGTTTGAAAACATTTTGACTATATTTATTGAATTCGAAGCTTGTCAGAATGGATATATCGATTTTATTCGTTATGGGTAAATTTAGAAATTGTTCATTGATTTTATCCGGGGTGCATAAGTGGGGAGGCAATTCTATGTCCTTTTTTTAGGGTTCCGTAGTCAACTAGGAACCCTTATAGTTTCGCCATGTCTGTCCGTCCGTCTGTCCGTCCGTCCGTCCGCGGATAATCTCAGTGACCGTTAGCACTAGAAAGCTGAAATTTGGTACTAATATGTATATCAATTACGCCGACAAAGTCCCCTATACGTAAAGTGGGGAGTGTTTTTTTTTTTTTCATTTTAACCCTAACGTGTTATATATTGTTAGATATGTATTTAAAAATAAATAGGGGTTTACTAAAATCATTTTTTGATAATGTTAATATTTTCGGAAATAATCGCTCCAGAAGTAAAAAAAAATGTGTCCCCCCCCCCTCTAACTTTTGAACCATAAGTTTTAAAAATATGAAAAAAATCTCAAAAGTAGAACTTTATAAAAACTTTGTAGGAAAATTATTTTGAACTTGATAGGTTGAATAGTTTTTGAAAAAATTACAAAAACTACGGAACCCTACACTGAGCGTGGCCCGACACGCTCTTGGCCGTTTTTTTTTTTTAAGTTTATGACGTTTGACTTGATATTATGCCATAGTTTCCGGGGATTTGTTATATTGTTGATTTGTTTATTAAAGAATGCACATTTTTCCCTGTTCATTGCAGCATTAACAATACCTTTTAGTTCTTTGTAGTATTTTTTGTGCGCATCAATATTGCTCTGTTTACATCTGGCGTGTGCTTCATCACGCAGTTGCATCATTTTTTTCAGAGTAGGCGTTATCCATGGGTACGAGTGATCCCTGGTATATGATGTCTTAAGTGGAGCATGCACGTCAAACAATAACAATAAACAGGAGGTAAATGAATTGACCATGTCATTTACGTCCCCAACAACAATGTCCTCCCACGGAGTACTGTTAATGTGTTCATTGAAAAGATCAAAGTCTATATCTTTTAGGGGTCTAAATATGAATCGTTTTGGTAGCTGTTTAATTTTTTTAATATTCAACTCGCAAGTAATGAATGAATGACTACTTAGATGGGGTAAATAGTTAACAGATAATTTGGATATACGTGTATTGCAACAAACTACGTCAATCAATGTTTCACTGTGTTCGGTGTAATGCGTGGGCTTGTCAACATACTGTGTTAAATTCATACAATCTAAGAAATCCAATAGTTTTTTCGTGTGCGACTGGTTGTTAATTAACAAGTTTATATTGAAATCACCAACAAGTAATATATGATCATAATTTCCCAGCGAACAGATAGTTTCAGTAAGTGAATCAATAAAAGTGTCGATATTAAACCAGGGAGGACGGTAAGCTGTACCAATGGCTACTTTTTCGCTGTTTATATTAAGGCCGAGCCACATTTGCTCAAGTTGTTGTTCAGGAGGATGAGTAATTAGACGCGCGCTTACTCCGCGTTTGATGTAAAAGCCTACACCGCCACCGCGGTTGCGTATGTGAGCAGGGCGAGGGATGTGGCGCAGGCGGTAGCCGGGCGGCGCGGGTGCGCTTGCCTCCTGCCCTTCTCGCAACCATGTCTCATTTATGGCCATGACGTCAACGTCGAATCTCGACATCGCTACTAAGAACTCTTCATGCCGAGTGCCTAGTGATCCAGCATTCAAAAACCCAACCGATAATTTTTTGTTCTTAACGAATTGTATGATGAATGAGTATATCTCGAGCATAATTTTGCAATGCATTATGTATTTACATAAAACTGTCACATGTCGCCAAGTGCATCCTAGGAAAAATGTGAATAATGTATATATGATTGGTTCGGTTTTTAAAGAAAAGTTATTTGTGAATGTTGTGTGTGTATGGTTATGTGCACGATTTAAAGAAATCATTTGCAATATGTATAATTTGAACTCACGTAAACCCCTTGCTGCTCTGACAATTATAATTATGCTTAAATACTTAATAACTTTATTGAGATCTAACATTAAGACATTCCAAAAACTTTATTAAAATCTTCCTCCGTGCGTAGTCGCAAGCGCGGCGCACCATGTTCTTTACGGACAAATATTTTCCCATCGCGCGTCCATACATATTTCCAATTTTTTTGAGAAGCTTCTCGACGTGCTCTATAAAATAATTGCCGATTAAAGCGAGTTAGTCTCTCATTAACATATAACGGTTGCGGGCTGGAGTTGAGACCCAGGCTCGCAGTGTCTACGCCACGACGGACGCGCGCCGCCGCCAGGAGCTTGTCACGATGTACGCGGCGCGCGAGGCGCACGACAATGGGTCGCGGGCGCGGCTCCGCGGCGGCGGCGCCCGGCTCAGCGCGCCGCACCCCGCACGCGCGCTCTGCACTCACTAGATCATGCTCCTCCAACGTAACTCCCAACTTGCTTGCAACACTTAGTACCAAATGTACGGACCGTTCTGCCAGTTCCTCAGATATGCCGGCGATTTCAATATCGTTAGACAACATGTCTTGATCGCGATCATTGAGCTCCGCCTTGAGATCCGCGATTGTCTGCTCGAATGAGACATGGGGAGTGTTATCATGTTTACTCTGCTCTACGGCCTCCACTCGAGCTGTCAGACTATCTATTCTCCGGTCGCAGTTGTTGATCGCATCAGTAAGGCTTGCGACGATGCCTCTAAACTCTTTTATCTCAGCTCTTACCGCGCCCATCTCCTCTCGCAGCAAGCGAAGCTCCGTCACAAGTTCACTGGTTTGCCCAGCTGGCTGCGGCAAGGGTGCTACTCGTGCACCCGTATTTTGTGTAGGTGTTTTATTTCCTTTAGCATCTAATGTTATGTTGGACAAGTCCACTTCGTCGCACGACATGTTGGTCTCATTATGCTGTTCCGTTATATTTCGGTTGAATCCTGCTGGGGAAGCCGGCGTGTCATCGTTTCTGCGCCGGTGCATACTGTTTTCGCACTGAGGGCATGTCCAATGTCTATTCAATTCATTATACTTCTCTCTATAAAAAGCTGAAGTCATATTTAAACATTGATAGTGAAAGCATTCTTTACACTTGCTACAGTAGAGGGCATCTCCCCTTTCAATCTTTTTATTACATGCCAGGCAATTCATCACGAATAGTTATTTTGCGCAAACTTTTTAGTAGGCGTCTCAGATTTGAGTACAAGCGCTCGGTAGTAATCACTTGAATGTGTGCGTGTAAGTTGTGCCCGGCGCTCTGCCGGCCGGTGTTTGACTTTGTGGGTATTCGTTGGTGTTATAAAATTATTTTTGTGTTAATTACGTACGTATTCGAAGTCCGATTTGAAATGTTTTTTCACCAACACACAGGACACTTTTCTAGACACTCAAAATTATGCTATTTTGACGCCATGGTTTAAAACTGACAGAGCAAAGCGGCGGAGATGTTTACAGATCGGTCGTTCAGCGGCTACCCCTTCGGCCGTTCAGCGGCTACCCTACTAAAATTGAGCACCGTGATGTAATTAAGTTATTTACAAAAAGTGCTAAATCACCGCAATGTATTTTTGAAGAAATGGCTAGTATTTATGGTGCTAATGGACCTTCTTATGCTACGGTCAAAAAGTGGAGTCGCTTATTTAAACTGGGTAGGGAGTCGATTGAAGACGATCCCCCTTCAGGGAGGCCAATATCGGTGGTGGCTGAAGAAAATGTAAGAAAAGTCAGAAAATTGGTATTAGAAGACCGGAGAGTTAAGGTTTGGCAAATAGCTGATACTGTAGGCATTAGTAAAGAACGGGTTGGGGAGATTTGAACATGAACATTTGAACATGACTAAGGTCAGTGCTCGCTGGGTACCGAAAATGCTGACGGCGTTCGATAAAGAACGTCACGACGTTCTTCAGATCTAAAAACGCCTGGGAAGTTTCAACATTTTTAGATCTGTTCGGAGATGGTATAGATGAAGTTTGCTCACGAATAGTAACTGTTGATGAAACATGGATCAGGCAGTATGATCCGGAGTGTAATTCAGGATCCATGCAGTGGATTGAAAAGGGTGAAAGACCACCGAAGAAGTTTAAAGTGCAAAAATCGGCTTCTAAGTTAATGGCCACTGTGTTTTGGGACTGTGATGGCATTCTCTTAATAGATTATTTGGCCAAAGGTTCTACAATAAATGCACTTTATTATGCCAATCTATTGAGACAGGTCCGAATGTCCGAAAAGCGATAGTTGAGAAAAGGAGGGGCAAATTAAGGAAAGGCATTTTGTTTTTGCAAGACAATGCCCCCGTTCACACCGCCCGGGTTGCGAGGCAGGCTCTGAAGGAAATCGGCTTCGATAAAATCGACCACCCACCCTACAGTCCAGACCTAGCCCCTAGCGATTATTTTCTGTTCAGTAATTTAAAGAGAGAGTTACGGGGAAAGCGATTTGGCAGTGATGAAGAGATGAAGGCGGCTGTACAGGAGCATTTTGAAGGCCAATCTAAAGAATATTTTTTTAACGGCCTAAAAGCATTGTATAAAAAATGAAAAAAATGCATTGAATTAGAGGGAGATTATATTGAAATATAAACATAATAGTACATTACGATACAAGGGTTGTAAAACAAAGAAAGGCCGATATCGCAGATGTTTGAGGCCCGAGCCGCAGGCGAGGGTCATAAATATGCGAGAGAGGGCTTTCTGTTTTACGACCCGTGTTTTGTACACAATTTTACGTCACCACTAGGCCAAAAAGTGGGTTTTTCCGGACGCGCATTGTGCGGAAAAACGCGTTTTTTGGCAAGGTGTGGTGTAAAAGCTTTTTTATATATTGTTTTTTTCTACCATAGGCTTAGGCCTTATCAGCCGCCCCTCGTACTAACCTAATAATTATGGATTTTATGCCACACCTGGCCAAAAAGTGGCCTTTACCGCACGCTACGCGTACGGAAAAAGCCACTTACTGGCCAAGTGTAGTAATAAAATGATGTACCCAACACGGGAGGTAATGAATAAAGCCCTTGATTGCATATATATACGTCCCTCGCCTACAGCTCGGGTCGCAAAATTTGCAATCTCCGCCTTTTTTTGCTTTACCACCCTAGTTGTGTAATGTACTATTACGTTTATGGTATTTTTATTATTATCTATTTATATAGTTTACTATGCCTCGATGCACAGTTATGTTTGGCGCTAAAGTCGGCAATTCGTACGTACATGGACGTACTCGTGTGAAATGAGGTTGATTAGAAGGGTGTGTCTCGCGTGACAGACAGCGGCGGCGGCACGGCGGGCGAGCTGACGGCGGCGCTGTCGGCGACGGTGGCGGCGCTGGAGGGCGGCGGCGCGGGCCCGTGCGCCAGCGCGGCGGCGCGCCTGCTGCGCGCGCTGCACGCCACGGCGCCGCGCTTCGCCGAGCGCGCGCCCGGCGGCCACCTCGCGCAGCAGGACGCCTCCGAGTGCTGGACCGAGATCGTGCGCGCGCTGCAGCAGCGCCTGCCCGTCGCCGCGCCGCAGGCTAACGCCGACAGGTCTCTATACCGACACTCGCCCGTGAATGAAAATGTCTAGTACATTTGAGCGAGCTCAATGCGTGGGCGGCGCCCGTTGGCGTCCAGACCGCCGTCTCTCCGACTCAAATTGTATCACAAAATATACTCACTGTATATTTTGGGATACAATTTGAGTCGAAGAGATATGTCATAAAAGGAAACATGATCACATGACCCTATATAGTGGTATGCTATAGTCCGTAGTCACAACACCACTGATTAAATAACCTAAATCGAAATATATGGTATATAGAATATTAACAGCCTTCTCGCTTCCAAACAATTATAGATGGTGAGATTAATTTCTTCATGCATACAATACACGCATAAGTGACTGCCTCTATAATGGTTGGTTGCGCCACCAGCGATCCAGTTCTTGTCCATTAGAGAAGTTTATGCCGACTAAACCTATTGTAGAGAGATATATTAGCCCGCCAACGGGCTATGCGGCGCGATTTTTATATAAAAATACATAGAAACCGCATTCGGCCAGCCGCATTGTGCGTTGGCGGGCGTAACATCGATTATTGTAACGGGCAGGTCGTCAGTGGTGGAGCAGTACTTCGGCGGCACGCTGGACGTGGAGCTGGTGTGCTCGGAGGCGGAGGAGCCGCCCACGCGCGCGCGCGAGACCTTCCTGCAGCTGTCCTGCTTCATCTCGCAGGACGTCAAGTACCTGCAGTCGGGGCTGCGGTCTGTGAGTACCCCTTGATGATGATCATGATCGACCCTCCGTGTGGGTCATACACTGATGAAATAATAATTTATACCAAAAAAACCGACTCCAATTTTGTACTTGCTATGCTACAATTTGTGGTTTCCGTGAGCCAATGCTTACCTACAGAAAATATGAAATTTTACCTTCAATAAAATTGATATTATGTTTCCTGAGACATCCAAAATCCGCTGTTTTGAGAGGACGCCGCTGCGCACGATCGGAAGTAGCCTTTTGCGTCAAACGAGTCTCCGATCGTCGCATCCGCTCACGTGACATCCGCTTCCGCCGACCTGTCAACAGCCGAACACCCTCGCCCCTCCAACTCGCCGCCACGTTCCTCATTGTTGCGGAGGAAATGCCGTCGGCAGGCTACCAGGAAGCCATTACTCCTCGGATTTTGGATGTCTCAGGAAACATAATATCAATTTTGTTGGAAGGTAAAATTTCATATTATGTGTTCCGTTCAATATCGAAAATCCGCTGTTTTGATAACTGTTTATTATCTCCTGGTGGCCAGTCAGCGGGCGCGTAAACGTTATATTAACACCCCCGATACCAAAAAAAGAATTATCAAAATCGGCCAACGTGGTCAAGAGTTATCGGGGAACATACATGCATAAAAAAAAGAACAAGCAAACACGCAAACGAACTGAGTACCTCCTTCCTTCTATTGAAGTCGGTAAAAATAAAGTCGTCTCTCCTGTAGGCTAGCGCCTTATATGCATGGAAATTATGCTTACGTACATAGGTTTAGAGCCGGGCCACACCGCTGCATTGCGTTGTGTTGCGTTGCGTTTATGAATAGAATCAACCGATGTCATCCTGATGATATTTAGAAAAGCAACGCAACGCATCAGTGTGGCCCGGCTCTTAGAGAAATGGAGACGCTGTTAATGCATGGACTCCCACCAAAAAAAGGGAAGAGGCGAACGTAAATACTAAATACTACTAAATCCCCAAAAGTCAAAGTTTATGATTTTGGGCTCTAAAAATCAAATCTCCAAAATCATAGTCAACCATCCTATATTAAGTGTTAGCGGATCGCGAATTGAACGTGTGGAGGAGGCTAGGAATTTAGGTATAGTAATTGACAGTCATTTGCGTTTTGAAAGCCACATCGGAAATTTGGTACGATCTTGTTTTTACCGACTGAAAGTATTATACCAAATACGAAATCTTTTGAGTGAAAATGTACGCGTGACTCTCTGTGAATCTCTAATACTCTCTAGGCTGAATTATGGAGATATAATTTATGGACCTAGATTACTGGCTAAAACTCGTCGTCTCGTACAACGTGTACAAAATGCATGTGCTCGTTTCTGTTACTCGATCCCACCTAGAAGTCACATCACGCCTTACTTAAACAAAGCCTCGACATTAAACATGACCTCCCGTAGACATTTACACCTCGCGTGTCTTCTGTTTGATGTATTAAAATACAAAAGGCCAGATTATCTTTACTCGAGAATAAAAGTCTCATCTTTTCACAAACATCATGGCACTAGGTCTACACGTCGATGTCTTTTGGAAGTACACCCCCACAGGACAGCTGCTTTTACAGGTAGCTTCCGGTATCTTGCAACCAAATGCTGGAATAATATTCCTCCACCACTTAGACGCTTACCATCAAAACTATCATTTAAATCACACTTTAAAAAAATTCTCATGGAGAAACAAGTGGTAGGAATTCCGCACGGCTATTTGGTTGCAGACTTCTTTGTGTGACTGTACTTTCAAATCGACCAAAACAATATATACCCTTCTTTTATCCACTTTTCATTCTCTTTTCCTTTTTCTTTCTTTTCATTATAAGTAGGCACACGTTACATTATCACACACTATTTCGGATATGTTTGTTCTTTTTATATATGTATGTTTTGTCCGTCAGTATTTATTCTACACATATGTTTTGGGTTCTGACAGAATACCAGTGTTTTGCTCGGTTGCGAGCAAAATTTCACACTGAGTTGGAACCTTTTTGTTTTGCTGCAATGCACACAATTATTAATTCCTTAATACATTTTTAAGACTTAACTGTGAAAAAAATATTTGTTTCTTTATTTTTGTGAATTATTTTTAAGTTTTGAGTTTGTTGTGTTATAACTATTTTTTTTTTATAACTTATGTGTACTTATGTGGCAAACAAATAAATGACTTATCTATCTATCTATCTATCTATCTATCTATCATAAATCTAAACATCCTTTTACACTGAGACGAATGAGGCTTCGCATTTTTTTAACTTTTCAGTGTAACCGTAATTTGTTTTGGAATTAAACAAATAGACTCGCCTACGGTAGGCACTAGCCTTTATGTCCATTGTAGACGTTTACAGTTAAATCCTCTAAAGACGATGAATTGATTAGGGAAATTTTCCTGAAAAGGAGAAGCTCGCAAGTTTTCGTACGTGTGACTACCATGATGGTTATCTTTGCTAAGTTATTTCATTTTTCGCCTAAATCAGATTATTTGTTTGCTTTCAGAAAATGTCAGAGCAAATCACAAAACTATCAGAAACGCTGGGGCGAGACGCTATCTACACGAAAACGGTAATTTGCCAAAGTACATTTCTTGAATAATATAAAATCAAATATATATTTTCTAATCAGTAAGATCACGTTAATGAAATCATCATAAATGAAAAGACAAGTAAGTCGATTTCTTTGTTCCAGTCAAAAATCAGTCGTCTACCGGCGTATCTAACCGTCCAGTTCATCCGCTTCTACTTCAAAGAAAAAGAGTCTATCTACGCTAAAATCCTCAAGGACGTCAAATTCCCCGTAGAATTAGACGTGTATGAGCTATGCACACCGGAATTGCAGGAAAGGCTTATGCCCATGAGGAACAAGTTCAAGGTAAAACCAGAAACATGTTTTCTTTACAGATTTCGCAATCACTATTTTTAGAATGATTTTAAGTTCCTCATATACAATTACGTGTAATCCGACTAGTTGTGTAATGTGACTGTACGCTGCCGAAATCGGGGTTGGGAACCTTATACATTTCGCACTCCTGGTAAGATTTTCATGGACATGGATACCTAGTAAATTCAGATTCAGCAGAGTCAAGGTAGAAAAAGTCCAGTTGCCAAATAGTAATATCATAATATGATTTGCTTCTAGAGAACGCTTCTTGATTTTTTAAAGCCATTTCCTATTTATTAACTGAACTGTTTTTTTATTTGCGTAGGAATTGGAAGAAGCGTCCGTCGAGTCATCATTAAACGCGAAGAATAATAAAAATCACGGCGATAGCAAAAAAGACACCAAACCTAAGAGAGCCATGCCATACTGGTTTGAAGATGGTAAGTGAAATATACATTTACACTTATTGACATATTACAGCCCAATCTATATAACATTCGATTTCTTTGACATCGATCGGTCATCAATCGAAATTCTTATGTATATTAGTCCCGACGATTGCACAGACATTCATAAGTACATGTGCGATCCCGCAGCGATAAAAATATCAGTGCGCTCTTACGCACTTGGCATTAATGTCATTTTTACATATTTTGCCACTGAATGCGTAATAGATTTTTGATGAAGACTGTACGTAAATCAGACGTGGATCGGTCGATTAGTGAATCAGGACACTGTTTCAGAAACAGTACTTTCTTTTCTTTAGTAGCGTAGACTCCGGCGACCTTACCAGGCCATCAGTCCATCGGTCCGAACTTTACCAGGTCATCAGGCCCACGCAAGTCACGCACAATTTGCCTAACTGCTGTAAGTTGTCTACTGCTGGACATAGGCTTGGCCTCCCCAGCCTATATCTAGCTCGGCTGATATGATGATGAATAGCATAGTCGTTCGCATACTGTGCAGATAACTACGTAGGTGCTGACTGCACCAATATCAGAAACAGGTTTTGGTCCGCTTCTTTTTTTGGATGTATTTAACCTATTATTGATGTTTATACTGTTGCTGCTCTTTTGTTGAGCTACCATCAGGAGATCAAGATCATGTCTATGTTTTTTGCAAGAATAGTCGAGTCGTATGTATCCATGGATTGCCGTCAGCAGAGCGTTTCAGCGTTTAACGAAACCACACTGTCTCAGGATCGAAGAAATTAATAGTGTCTATTATGATTTACAAGCTTACACAGGGCTATTTATGAACGGAGCCTAGACTGATCAGCCCAGTATTTGCCCGGCCGCCAGTAAAGCGCATTACGGCATAAGAGAAGTTAAGCCGAGCCGGTCAGAACTTGCCGCTATGCTAATTGCCAATTCAATGTGTATGTCGTAGCCGGATTGTATTATTCGCCGAAATTCTGGATCCCGGATTGTATAGTTCGGATTGTACAAAGTAGTATGAAATCTTAACTCACTTCGTTAAGTTTTTGACAAGGAACCCAAAAAAAAATATTTTTATAGCTATTAGTTTTCAATTCAAGATATTCATGAAAATGTGAAGATAGTTTAAAGCCAGTGCGCGTGTGCGTGGCGTGCGCGTTGTATCGTATGAAATGTCATAGTAGATGACACACCGCTTGCGTGGCGTACACGTGCGCGTGACTTGCAAGCGGTGTGTCATCTACTATGACATATCATACGATACAACGCGCACGCCACGCACACGCGCACGTGCTGCGCACGCATTCCGTGTGGCTCGGCCTTTACGATCGTTGATATGACGTCACAACAAGGCTAAATTGTGACAGTCTCAACGCACAAAAAGAACAGCAGTACACTTTTTTTAGTAAATCCACCTTATTAATACTACTACTGTATGATTTATCACGCTGTGTTACTTGACACTTACTCTTTTTCAGAATGGGGAACTTTTCAAGTTGATTTTCTTATCAAAATGGGATATTTTCGAGAATTTAAAAAAGTGGTTATACTTAAATTTTCATCCTCAGTTAAACGCAGTATTTCACGGTTAAAATAGCAATTTTCTTATTTTTCCATACTTCGTTAGTACGGGGCGCGTGCACTGTGACGTCATAATAATCTGTCAATAAGTATGGAGCGTTTTTGGTGTCCGGGATTGATCTACCTTTTTTATTTACCTTTTTACGCTCATTTGCGGCTTTTGTTGGGTTTTAATCGTAGTTGGTCCTTAATTCGATTGGGCTTTAATACAAAAATTTCATCCTCCTTAAAAAGTGGTTCAAATGGCATCGTTAATATTTTTTTGGAAAATAGCCTATTGTTGATGTTGTGTGCAGACGTCGGCAGCAACAACAGCGGCTACTACCGGCTGCAGGCGGTGCTGACGCACAAGGGCCGCTCGGCCACCAGCGGGCACTACGTGGCGTGGGTGCTGCGCGGCGCCACGTGGCTGCGCTGCGACGACGACGCCGTCACGCCCGTCTCCGAGGAGGAGGTGCTCAAGCTCAGCGGCGGAGGTCAGTGCATACGATACTTAACACATACCACACACCCTTAAAAGGTAAAGGTAGCCGAGCGGTAAGGCACGCGACTTAATCTGGAGGCACTGGGTTCGAACCCCGGCTCAAATACAAATAGTTTATTTTCAAAAATTATTTACTAACTATAAAATAGTTACATTTTAATGCTGACCCCCACACTAGGCATGAAAATATTACATTACCGGCTAGTGGCAACCATGTTTTAGACGAAAGAAGGAATAAAAAAAAATACGCTTAGTCCTAAATAAAGTTGTACACTATGATTAACAATCGTTCAGACACACGCGGCCTTAATTGTCATACTTACAACCGGCCGCCACCGCAGGCCGCTCCAGTGTGTGACACGCTTTAGACGTTTATAATCTATCTTCTTATTATTTATTTAGCGTGTAATACAATTTAGTTAGAAGTAGTTGCTTTATTTTATTTATGTACTTTTTATCGTCTCTTTCTTCTTTTATAGAGTGAGGTAAATTATTATATATCTTAATAGACATTGCTAATGGGCCTGAGGATAGCAATTTCAGTTTGGCGGGCGGTCGAACGAGTCTATTCTTATTACGGATAGGTCGTGAAGTGGAAACCCTAACAAGGGTCTAGTTTCCCTCTGGGTTGGAAGGTCAGATGGCTGCACGTTATATTAGCTGCTAGGTCTGCTGGACAAAGGCGTCACCTGGAGAACACTGGTATGACCCTGCCCGCGGTTTAGTGCAAGGCTGCTCACTAAGGGCATGGCCTGCATTTCAGATTTCCGGATTCCCCGCTCATCAAAACGCATTGCGCCAATGTGGCTTTGCACTTAACACTAACATTCATCGAGCTATGCTAGCTGCATTGATTAAAGTCATACGTCAACTTGTAATAGCAACAGAAGCCTGATGATGCTTCGGCGTTGTCCCGAGCCCGGAAATTCGCAACGATATATCTTGGCACAAAAAATAACCATGATAGACGACAGCTTAATTCACCATCATCAGTCTATATACACCCTCCTGCTGGGTTTAAGCCTCTGTATGTTATAGTAGTCCCACTCTAGCCCAGTGCCGTTTGGACACCACATTCATTCAGTCATTACAATCCACTGACAAATTACGGCGAGTGATTTTTCACTTAAAGATATTTGGATACAGGCTTCGTCAGTTGTTTTCACTGCCTGTCTGTTAAACAAATAATAATATATTATACTTGATACTAATAATGTACCCCCAGCATTTCACTAAATTGTGAAAATGGCCTCTACGAGTTGGCTATGTGTACTAAGTTTGGTACCTCAGTATCTCGGTACTTCGGCTCCGCGCACGCCTCCCAGAGGTCCGGGACACCATTGTCCCGTGGGCAGGAAATACGTACAAATACTAATAAATTGCACGGAGTTGTTAGAACTTGCCATGCTAGTATTACTAATTATTAACTTGAATCATTACTACCCCTTTCATGAACCACCCGTTGTTCCAGGCGACTGGCACTGCGCCTACCTGCTCCTCTACGGGCCGAAGATCCTGGAGCTGCCCGAGCCGACGGACGAGCCCATGGTCACGGAGGTGACTGAGGACCCGGCCGGCGAGCCGCCCACTGCGCAGGCGTAATGCTCCATCCAGTAGGACAGCTCTAATTTATACCGATTGGGCCATTCTGTTTACGCAGCGCGAGTACTTCATCATAAGCATATATTTATTTTGAGGAGGCAGGCGATGTCCTTGAATTGACTGCATTTAGTCCTATTTATCGACTGATTTTCAAAAATTATACTCCTCTATGTCATGTTGTCAAGATATGTATAAGGTCACACTCACGATCATGCCCTGAACCAATTCTCTACTGTCTATCTCTACTCGATGTATCTGTGTCGGTCACTACACTAAAGTGTCGGTTCGAGTAAAACAAGTAGAATTTATCCCAAGGTTAGTCTGTACTAGTTCTTACCGTTGCTTGGTCGAATCCGGCCTAAATTGTTTTCAATATTATATTGGCTAGTTTCATTTGTAACAAACATTGAAGACTGCCTTACGGTATACTGCCTCGGCAGACTAGCTAGGCCAGATCGCATTATGTTATGATGAACATAAGGCATTGGTCCTAGTTCCTAGAAAGAAGGTGCGAGAGAGACGAGTATATCGGACATAAACGCGATCGTAGTTCGTACTAACTAGACAAGTATTGATATTTATAATTATTACACAATGATGTTTGTTCTTCGTTATGTAATGTTTAATTCTAACATGCATTTTATCTACGAAAAATGATATTATATGTCACTGATTGTACCGTTATACTGTAGCACAAATTTTTATGACTGTTTTACTCATCATTCAACCAGTGATGTATTGTAGTAAATGTGACAGCCAAATGTTTTACGCTGGACCCTATCTTTTTCTATTTATATTGGAGTAAATATTCGTCGTACCTCGAGCCAACGGCACTAGCGATCGTCTATTTATTGTAATTGGCATTTTAAATGCGCTGTTAACTGCTTAAGGCATTTTGTTTTAAAGTTCTCAATAAAATAACGTCTTATTTCTCTTTATACAATGTAGGTAACTATTGAATTTTATAAGACTTATATAAATAAACAATGATCGACGAATAATTTGTATTTTTTTGTCTCCTAGTCGAGAGAATATCCTTCTGCTGTAGGTAACTGTTTCGTAATTTATTCTGTAACTCGAATAAGTAAACTTATAGGTGCACTATTAGCTCGCCTTTGAACTTTAATCTTTTGTGACATAAAACATACAATCGCGACTCAATGACAGACTTGCAAGCAGTCACATAGTTGAACTTGTCAGCAGTAATAAGGCAAACATCCTGGTGCTTGCCACTGACCTAATACAGGTGGGATCATTTGCTACCTTTCCATCCTTGTCGGTCCCTTTTGGTTACGGAGGTACGATTTTTTATTTGTTTTCCTAATTTACCCAAAATCTGACATTCGAAGCCCCATCACTTTTTCCCGGTGAGTAGGTCTAAGAACAGGTGCCAACTATTGGGTATTAAGAAGGTATCCATTGGGACGTGTTTTATACTTAACTTCTAGATTTATTTCTCTTCGCGTTGATGTGCTTTGAAAATAGCAAGGCGAGGATTGATTTGACACTTCATACGAACGCCGATAACAAGTACTTTACTTCGCTGCATCGGAAATATTTGTCACTTTGCCGACAGAAAAGCACATTAACAGATTCAGTGATGCTAATGCTAAACCATATCATGTTGTTTCGTAAAAAATAAATAGAAATGGCAGGAAATGTGTTAAGTGCTTCACACATAGCCAAACAGGTGAGTCACCCAATTGTACTTTGTGGAGTCACCTTCACCTCTTCTGAAACTGACGCTGACTCATGTTGGACTCAAGACATTAATGATTATGACATTAATTTGACAGAATGACAATATGGTCTTGTATGGGAATCAGAAATATATTATGGAAATATATATTCGTTTTCACAGAAAACAAGATTATCTTTAAATTATGGTTCTGGGTTTTGCTTAGATACAATGATAGTTAGAGGGCTTCAAAAGTGCTTCAGAGCGTGTCTCGCTTTTATCGGGGGGTTTGTTCTGGGGCAGATTTACTACAATTTTATGTTGAGGGAGTTGTTGACCCCTGGCGATGAGGGAAGCGTGATATCCTTAGTTTTAAGTGTAACCATTGGTTAGTATATATTGCGATGTACACATTATACTCCAACTGCTAGCAAAGACCCTGGATTGGACAGAGACTTCGCGCCCTATTTGTCAAAACGCACAAAACCACAAATAAATACTGGAGCAGTAACCGTAAAAATCTGATTTCACTTCCGATAAGGATTTAGCGAGGGCAACGGGCAAGGCGGATTCAGCGGTATAGCGAAATAGGAAGACAAGCCTAATACCAAAAATTGATACGATGGGTCAGTAATCTAATGGCAGGATGAAGAAGACTCCCTCTAAAAAAACTGACTACTTTGGCGCAGATATAAAAATTGTATCGAGTTCTACATTCAAACGGGCCCTGGGGGCGAGTGGCCCGTTGAAACTCTGAATGAAACTTACGGCAGTTTTCCATATAGAAAGAAGAAAGAAAGAAAAAACATTTATTAATGACAAACACAGATAATACATAGAAGTTTACTAAAATAGGACGAACACTGTTTGTCAGAAAAGGGCCACAGCTCAGCATGAGGCTGGCAAAGCCAGCGCTGTTCTTCCGTTGTGGCCCAGGTGCATGCCACAGCTCGCCGACGACGCAGCTATACTAGCCGATTTAATAATGATATAAGTGTTTAATATTTTTTTTAGGTCTTTTAAATGTTGCCGCAATCCAAATAAGATGTATTTCGCTTCTGACGTTTCCTATGTACCTCGGCAAAGATGGGCGCCGCGTTCTGAAGGGGCTGATATTGACGTATGTGGTTTCTGGTAAGTCTAAGTACCAGCCCGGCTAGTATGATAGCTTATACCGTCACGTTTTATGTGACGTTTTAGTACATTTTGGCCATATAACGTGACGGTATAAGTTATCATACTAGCCGGGCAGCTTACTGACTAGGAACTGTGAATGTTGTGTTGAACTCCTGGTGGCCAGTCGTCAGAACACCTGCCTAGCTAGCAAGATAGCGTTTATGTCGGGCATAAAGCATTCGTCCATCTTGCACTTACATGCTTACTAGTGAGGGACGAATGCTTCATATCCAATAAACGTGGGTTGATGTGCAAAGAACTGCTTTTGTTTCTTATGTAGACCAAGGATAGGCGTGCGCACCACGACACGAGGTAGGTACCTACTCTTATTTTGGTATCTCCCTTGTTAGACCTAAACTACTTTAGCCTAGCCTTTCGTTACACCTAATGCATTTTTTTCTTAAATAGTAAACTTTATAAAATCATTGCAAAACAAACCTAATCTAACCGAATGACTTCTCATCAAATGATGAGATTCAGAATAAACCCGAAAAGGACAGGGGGGACTTCACTGTTCTAAAGAAAAATACATTAGGTCTAGTGAAACCCCTAATGGCAAAAGTTAAGGTCAAGTGAGTGGATCCCCTTATTTTGCCTTCCGTTTAACGCAAGTCGCGGTGAGCTTGGCCTTATGATGGCAACACAAAACCCTCATTCACGAACATGTAGAAGTATATCTATTACGCTAATGTGGCTTTTTCTTTTTACGTATACCTTACAGGTCCTATAATGAACATGAGCCTGAACGCGCGGGAGGTGGTGCGAGTGTTCGCATGTAGCGAAGAGCTGACCTACAACCTGTCTCGCGCGAGGGACGCCATGGTCGCGCGTCCCCTGCGAGATACCGTGGCGGGGATGGACGAAGAGATCGCACACGCCGCTGAGACGCTCAGGTTTCTTGCTCTCGCTAAGAGTATATGTAATCATCATATTCTTTGGTGGATCTGATTAGTTTAGCAAAATAATTTATACCAAAAAAAACCGACTCCAATTTTGTACTTCACTATGCCACAATTTGTGGTTTCTGTGAGCCAATGCTTGGTTACCTACAGAAAATACCAAAAACGGCATATGCATGCCTATCGAATTCGAGGAGTTCCCTCGATTCTTCCTAGATCCCATCATCAGACCTTCACCAAATTTATATGGGACCAACTGGGCGGTACCTGCTTTGAAACAAAAAAGGAATTATCAGAATCGGCCAACGTGGTCAAGAGTTAATGGGGAACATACATACATAAAAAAGCAAACATGCAGACGGACAGAGAACCTCCTTCCTTCTATTTAAGTCGGTTAATAAGGTTGAATTTTATCGTGACTGGGACCTACCACGAACCTGGATATGGGCAAGTCATCAGCGTCGCGTTGCTTTAACAAGACAGGCTGACCTGGTGAACAAGTGTCAAAGTATGTGACAGTTTGTTGGGGAAAGGAAACCAATGCCGTGGATGTTTTCGGGTTGATATAATGATAATGAAGCTATAGTAAGGGAAACAACTTTAGACATATGATTAGTTATTCTCCAGATATTTTCAAGACGTCACGGCCCCAATAGAGAGTGAGATAGAGCTAATTGGCGAACTAATGCAGAGCTCTGAGTTGACGCGTACAGCCGATGCTTTGTTGCATGGGAATCGCTCCGATTACATAGATCAAAAATACCGGTAAGTGAAACTTCTGTAGGTATACAATAGTTATAAATTAAAGGGATAAATTAAAAAAATTAATGTAGTTATTCCCTTTAATTTAAAATTTGGAATTTTCGTTAGAAGCGTTACTGCTTAATACAAAAATAAATTTACAATAGTTATAGTTTTCAATTGTTATTAGTTTCAATCTGTATTTAATATATCGTTAAATCCACTAGGAAACTTCCGAGTTTTTCTCGTTTTACACTAATTCACATTGTAACTAGAACTATGCTGTCAAAGCACTTTTATTCTTTATTGAATGCTAAAGAAATATTAATATATTAATCATAAGTATTTCATCAGTAATAAATAAAAATTATATAAAAATTGGATAAAATAAAGTAATAAAATCACAATTGGAACGCCACCCACAACACTAAAATATACCTATTCATATTGATACATCAGCTCGTCAAGTATAATGAGTTTCAATAAGAACGTATCTAGTATTTAAAGCAAGCAAATTGCGATCGTATATGCAAGTTGTAAGGTATTGTTTCGCTTGAGCGAAGCTTGTTATTTTGTTATTGCACCTGCCCGCGAGTACAATTCATTTCAATAAGAGCGTATGTATTGCATGAAACAAGTGATTTGCGACCATATTTGCTTGACGTAAGGTGTTGTATTGCTTGGATTGTAGGGTAATTAAGCTTGCGGACAATTCACTCAAAGGCTTTAATTTGGAAGGCTAACACAGATCAAGGTATAAATAGCGCGTGGGGTTCGATTCGGGGTGGTCATTCTTACTTGTGTTGTTGTGCGGATTGTCATTTGAAGCTGGCTCGTTTTACCGTAGTGATAATTCAAGGTACTATTTTATTAATTACCGTTATCATAGTTGAGTGGTTCATTATGGTGCAAATACTTTGAATTATGGTGAGTTATTCAACTGTGAATTTAGATTTTATTTTATGATTTTTGTGTGTTTTGATTTGATATCGAGCCAGATCAATGTCTGAATAGCATGGTCTATTTAACAAGTTGGATCTCATCCTCGAGGAGAAAAAGAGATACAGCTTGGAATCCTATTAGTTTTGTTACCAAGTTTAAGAGGGCTTGGCATCATCTCTTTATCAACATAGATGATGATATACTCTTACGTGCTTTGGGGTCTAGCCACAGATTGATGCGAGAAGGTCGCAATTTCCAATAAGTCGACCGCTATGAACGGTGTTCACTCGTAGAGATCTTGTGTGTGCCTGAAGTTCGTTCTTTATTAAATATATTTATGTACTTACCTTATATACGTTAGGGCGCATCATTCACAGATCCCTTTAGTCTTCGGACAGTTGTGAATGGAAGCAAATACACAGGCTTTAGGTTGCCTATCTCGGTCTAGCCTACCGAACGATACAGCTTAGGTTATAGTAGGATTCACATTTCATAACACTAATAAATAATTATTGGGGTTTTGCTTACACTAGAATAGGGACTAGTTGAGAGTAGAGTTAGGTTTAAAGTCATTTGTAGTAGGTAATAGGGTGTTAGGGCTAAATAATTATTAGGGCTGGTTTTAGGGAACTAGGTTTCATTTACTAGGTTGTTAGTGATTGTAGGAAGTTTGGTAGACGCGAATAAGTAGTTAAAGGTCAATTGTGAATAATGGTTTCCAAATGTGGTTATGAAGTATGGGGTTTCATGGGCTACATTTGAAATATGGTTTAAAGGTGTAACTACATTTAATTTACTTTGTTTATTGAGTTATTATGATTCCAGTTATGTTATTAGGTTATAGAATTGTTTCAGAAAGATGAGATAATTCTAGACATTGTAGCAGGCGGAGCAGTCTACAGGTCCATTTATCTATTATCATGAGTGGAATAATGCTCGCATTTCTATCATGAGTAAATGAGTGTTTCCTATTTCAGGTATCGATTAGGTTCAAATATTTCATATGAATTGCCCTGAATAGTCGATATTGAGTGTACCACTTTATGGAAACTAGGTTTATAGGGAGTTAGTGACGAGGTGGTTTGTTTTCATTAGATACAACTTTGTACCTCAACTCTTGTATATAAGAATGTTAGCATCAGTACTAACAAATTGCTAAAATTTATTTATAAAGCTTAAATTAATAGATGATTCCTCTAATCATCGATATGACTATCTGGTGAGTTTCTTTGATGCTTCTTCTCATCAGCAAGTCTAGGTTACGAAGCATTGGTAGATTCATAGGTCATATAAAAATACCTATTAAAAACTCAATAAAATAAAATAGGTATAAATACGTAGCTAGGAGGTCTGTCACCCATCCAGGCGTAAGCAGTAGCATTGTATGGTAGTGAGAGAGTAGCACCATACAATAATAATCAAAATTATTCTTAGCTAGCTAGGAAATCAAGTATCAGTGTTTTATGATGAAATAATTTTGATTTAGGGAAAATTATGGCTTTTAAGGAAAATTTGCCTTTCTTTAAAAACCAATGGCTACTGTGTTACGCTCAGCCCGGCCTCAGGTAGTCTGGTGGGGGAATATTAATAAAAAACAAATAATTATTTGTTTATATAAAGAAGCATACAGTAGGTAAAGCAAAGATCGGTACTTAATCTTCTCTGTAATCAAAATAGTGATAGGTTTAGGAAAATGGGTAGTGCAATTCCTTAGGAATAGTGGGCTAGGGCTAGGCTATAGGTTAGGTAGTGAAGAGTTCAGATCTTGTTTGTTTCACATTAAAGAATTTGAGTTACGCGGCACACAACGTAGGGATATTACTAGACGATCACTTGGCCAAATTAAATAAACAAATATCATATCAAAATAAATTAAATTAAATTAAATAAATCAAATAAAATTAAATCAGTCGTTAATGAATCTAGTTGTAAAATATTATTCATTTTCTTAAATTATTGTCTAACATTTATTTTACTATTAATTATTAGGGAATTTCAATATTAAAGAATTTTATTTCTTTAAATATTATATTAGGGGTGATAAAACCCTTAGGTACATTTTTGTTGCCGTGACGAAAGGATATGTTGTTATAGCCTTTAAGTGACAACATTATTACTACGAGTACAACACATTTTTGTCTGGGTAGGCTGGAGTAGGCAGCAGTGGGTCCATATTCTCTTCATGCATTGAATAGTCAAGAAGTAAGTTAACAGTTTTTCGCCTGATTACAATAGAATAAGGTTAACTTTAAGAGCTGAAAGACCGAGCTCAGTGGCGTGCCATGGGAGAGGTCTATATCCAGCAATGGACTGACACAAGCTGATGATGAACCGTGTCTTTTTATACAAGAATTAATTACCCTAACTCCGCGTTTATGCACAGAAACTACGTGTAGGCTGTCTAGTCGTGGGAAACGCAGCTTAGTTCAATAATATACCAGAAATATTTGCATTTGTAACTGTTGTACTATTATATCGTTTTAGCATCTCACCCCAAGACAACAAAACGGCCATTTACCAGAAAGAATACCTCAGGAAGACAGAATACCGTTGCAACAACCTGCTGTCGCAGGCCGTGTTGCGCGGCAGACAGCAGATGTCGCGAGCGTGGCGGGCGTGTGGCGAGGCGGTGCCGTGGCATGTCGCCTCCGTGTTGTGCGCACCAATGAGGTCGCCGGCCGCTTGCGACGTGCCAGCCGCACTGGGGCCTGCCGTTTGCGACAGCAGACACCAGGTTACTTTGATTTTAATTTGAATGACAATAAAAAAATTTTTTACGGAACCATCGGTGTGCGAGTCCGACTCGCACTTGGCCGGTTTTTTTTATAGAACGCTAAACAGCAGTTTTATAAAAATCGTTTAATTTCACTCGTTATATGTATATTTGCATAAAAACAATTACCTAGTTGGTTACTAAGTTCTGTAAATCGATTTGCAAACTCTTATCTTGCGTTAAAACAAATGCTACCGAAAAAATAAAAAATGACATATAATGGCGGGTTGTCAGTTATAATTTTATAGCACACACAACACTTATCTCGTCATATTTATAATGGATTGGGGTCTAAAAGAAAATCGTGTCGCTGTAATTGCGTTGCACAAATCAGGATACGAATAAATCTGAAAATCAACAAACAATTCGTTTATCGTACCATTAATAGGTACAATAGTACCCTGAGCTTTGATGACCGCATGAGGTCTGGAAGACCACGCACCGTTCGGACCCCAGCTCTAATAAAGGCAGTGAAGGCGAGAATCGCAAGAAACCCCGTTCGGAAGCAAAAGTTGTTGGCAATTCAGATGTCTGTGAAGAGAAGCTCCCTTAAAAAAGTTATCAATCAAGACCTTAGACTACACGCTTATCGTAGACGGAAAGGTCATTTGCTTAATGGACGATTGAAGACTATGAGGCTGAATAGAAGTCGCGTGCTACTGAAGGGGTACGCACAAAATGGCCACCGAAATATATTATTTACAGACGAAAAAATTTTTACCATTGAAAATGTTGTAACCGCCAGAATGACAGAGTGTATGCAAAAACAGTCAAGAAGCGAGTGTAGCTGTTCCGAGAGTGCAACGAGGCCATCATCCCTCTTATGTCATGATTTGGTTAGGTGTCATACTCAGGGTTAACACAGGTCCATTTCTGTGAAAAAGGTGTCAAAACTCAGTGGCGTGCCTAGGGTTGCAGAGAAGGGCAAGCCGAGGGATACATTTTTGAATTTTTTCACTCACAATATCAATAAATCTATCTCCTACCTTGATACCTTGCCATATTACCATAGTAGTAAGTCTTCACTCTTTATTTTCACTAACTGGTGTGGCGTAGACAGGACAGACCAACAAACAACAAAACACACTGAATGCATGCTATTACTAGATAAAATTGTACAGACACGTCAGCAATCGCACGGATCTTTGAAATTGTCGTTTATGTGACTTGCTTATCTGAGAAATATTCAAGTCAGGCGTAGGTTTCGGTAAAAAAATAAGTTGCTTTTTTAGTGCAATGTTTAGCGTGCCTACCTTTTCTGCGCCGATAACTTGTGCACATTTTAAATCGTCACACGGAACGACTTCATCCATCGTCACTTTCCACTTTAATAAACTTATTAATACAAAACACTATCCGCTCAAACAAATTGTTCCGTTTCAAGTAATGTACATAATTGTAATCAATGAAGTTAGCATCACAATCCATCCAGTCATGAACACGCACGCGCGAAATTCGCATTTGACTAACATCTGTTGATAACTTCACGTCGAAAGCCGGGCTTCTAGTCACAAACTATTTGCTAGATCTAGCTATAGATACGTATCACTCGTTTTGTAGCAGTTTTCATAGATAAGAAAGAGAAAAAAAGATATCAGCATTAAAGCCCGCTTGCAAGCCCGCGCGTGCGAGCGAGATGACTAGCCCGTGTCTCAACTCTATCGTGTTAAGACCGCTCGTTTCGCGCGGCAGTAGCACCACTTACTTGCTACGGTCGAATTTTGTACTACTACCCCGACCAAGATGAATAGAATATACTATACAGATCAGGCGCCGCCGCGCGGATTTTAAGTTAGTTTGAAATGAAAAAAAAATTTAGTCGTACATATATTTGGTTTTTGATAATTTTAGTAACGCAAGCCAGGCTTTTGGGCTTTTAAGACCGTACCGCCACTGTCAAAACTGGGGCTAAAGTTTACCAGGAAACCGTTCTGGAACCAATAGTGAAGCCTTTAAGCCACTCTCTATTTCAAAACCAGCCCTGGGTCTTTCAACAAGACTCAGCCCCTGCACATAAGGCAAAAACAATTCAAGCCTGGTTTCGAAGCAACAAAATTGACTTCATTGCCCACGAAGACTGGCCCTCCTCCAGCCCGGACCTCAACCCCCTGGATTATGCTATATGGCAGGCACACAAATCTTGACTCCCTCAAGCGGGCCATAGTCAAGACAGTGACGGAATTAGATATGACAACCGTGAGTGCCGCTATTGATGACTGGCCTCGTCGTCTGAAGGCCTGTGTTCAGGCCCAAGGAGGCCATTTTGAATGAAATTGACAAATGTAAATCCTGATTGTGTGTACTTCATTTTAATATATAATTTATTTAACTTTCGTTAGTATATTTTATGTAGATAAGGATTATTACAGTAACATAACTTAGTAACCAACTAGGTAATACGTTTTGGTACAGTATCCTCTCAAGGGTCTAAGGCTACCAAATCTCCTCAAATGTCTATCCTGTCATGCTAAAAACTACTCTGCGAACCTGTTGATACAGTTCAAATTACAATGGCAAACTCAAAGGTTTTTTGTGTCCGCGTGAAATGTGTTGCATATGTCCCCGACAAACGAAAGAAAAGGAAACAGGTGAGGTTTTTATGCTGAACTTATTTTGAGTTTTGACCCATTTCCTATGATTTCTATATTTAGCAAAACTAATACACCGTGCAATATTTAACAAAGTCATACCATGAATCTTAGACTGTTGGGTCGCATGCCGAATACAAGAACGCGCGAAATTTGAATGTGTCACTTTATGCTATGAAATTAAAACACAGAGTTTATAGTACAGTTCATTACGATACAAGTGCTGAAAACAGGAAATTCGCAACGAGTGGTGCTGGTGATAAACTGAAACACGATCGAAAGGAGTCTTTTAAATCGACACGAGTTGCGAATTACCTGTTCGCGCGTGTATCGTACAACGTTTTACAGTACATATGGCTCTTTGAAGTTTCGACATATGCACGTAATCATATGTACTGTAATAGCTATTTACGATACAAGGGTTGTAAAACAAAGAAAGGCCGATATCGCAGATGTTTGAGGCCCGAGCCGCAGGCGACGGTCATAAATATGCGAGAGAGGGCTTTCAGTTTTACGACCCGTGTTTTGTGCACAATTTTACGTCACCACTTGGCCTAAAAGTGGGTATTTCCGGACGCGCCGCGTGCGGAAAAACGCGCTTTTTGGCAAGGTGTGGTGTAAAGTATATTATCTACGTTCTTGCTAATGAGTAATAAGGGACGAATGTATTTTTTACATATATTCAATTATATTAGCTCCCAATTAGCTGAAAAATGCTTTTCAAAGAATGGCCAGAAACTAGTCACAATCGGCAGCAATGGAAAAAGTGCGGGGAGGCCTTTGCGCAGCAGTGGGACACTAGGTACAGGCTCGTCCTAATACTAATAATGGTATTTTTTTTTTCATAGATTTCTCCTGGTTTGGGTAAAGGATACGCGGCCCTCAAAAGGGCCAAGGCCGAACTGGTGAAAGGCCCCGATAGACTAAATATAACCTACAGAGAACCTGACGAAAGTGAAGTCTATGACGATGTTCAGGTATATATTTGAGAAAAAATTAACCTTAAGGACGCTCCAGCTGTCAGGCGACTATGGCATTTCCGGCATCCTCCGCCACCGGCCATAGTCGCGTGACAAGTTCTGGCGTGGCGCGCAGAATATCGCCTGTATGCGCAAACGCAGCTTTTAAGAGAGGTAGAATATAGATCATCTCGCTCATATTTGCAGCAGCCCAAAACCTTACAGACGCCCGCAGCCATAATAACACCACTAATTGCTTCAAGGTATGGGGTTTTGTGTGCCTAGTGGTGAGTAAGGTCGCCAGAGCTCCCGAAGGTGCGCTGTATTGAGAGAGAGGGATGCAATCATGCATGTGTCTATTAGCTGTCAAAACATCGACCCCCATAAGTCGGTATAACGCGCTTTTGATTCTTCTAGAATCGTAAGCGTAGACAACGGTGCCTGCACCGCCAGACAGGCCGTAAGCTTGATTTGCCATCATTATGTTTCATATAAAAAGGCCTTTCTCTTAGTTAAAGAATTTCTCATCTAAGTCCAAAGAAAGGGCAACAAAACTAAGCCCTTGTGTTGTAACGAAACACGTACCGTAACTGAGGTGAAATGACGTAACTAACAGGCCTTTAGGTACATTCATAACATTAGAGCTGATTAAACCATCTTATCATCCTAAAAATATGCCGGGAGTTAAGTAGTAGTTTCAAAATTCTTATTTAAGGGTCCAATATTATAGGCCGCGAAACAAACTGGTGACCGCCTAAAGCAAGCCTTCGAGGAGAAGTTCTCGGTCATTCAAAGTGCCATCACGGTAGTGAACCTGTGCCAAGCGCTGCTGTTCCTACGCATAGCTGTTGCTGCGCAGGTGTATCACGACCATTACCTCACGAACATCGACTACGACAATGTATACATCACGGACTTGTTCAGGAAGATCGAGAGGAGAAGGCTTAGGAGAAATCAGTACACGCTGTTACCGCTGAAAAAGGTGAAAGCTCAATTAGTTAGCAACAGTAGGTTTAATTGCACTATCACTCTTTTATCAACAATTAACGACGCAAACCGCTTGTGACATCTCACGCTGCGCACTAATGCAAGCTATAAGTATGCCTCTAGTGCCTCTGTTGAGGCGTAACTATCTTCGTTTTAATACGCTGTAGCAACCCTTGTTGCCCGTGCCGCGTGAACTTACAACCTTACGGTCTTCAAGGCGAGAGTGAACCGGTTTTTAATAGCTAAGCGCGCTCCATTATTATTATTAATCGTATGGCATTTGTTTTCGAACCGTGAGATCTTCGAGAAGACAAGTACGGTTGCCAGTTTTTGTTGCACTTTTAGCACCACCCAGGGGTCACGTGTAGGGTAACGGTGGGTACTCCCTACGGACGTGGTGCAACTTCGACCCCCCTTTGTTAAGTGAGCGCGCTCCATGCTAGACTACAACATCGTTTAGGTACCATCAGGTGATTTGTGGTCAAGCGCAAACCTATCCAAAGTAAAAAATAATAATACAATACATAACTAAGTTAAAGACCACCAGCTTATCTGTGCGTGAGCCATTGAGGGCATCCGGTACATATCTATCGAAATACTTTTTATTACATGTTGCTGACGTGTAGTAGGAAGAAATATTGTTACCGACGATGCGACGATGATTCAAGTGACCAAAAATCCCCCTATACTGCCTTAGATAAAACATCATAACATAACACAGTATACACAGATGGAGCGCAACCGCTACGTGGACGTATATTCCCTAGCATACTCCACGTCGGACCGGCACCGGCTCCTCGCGCAGACGCTGAAGGTGCTACTGGAGGTGGTGACGGCCACCACGTTCGTCATGCTGGACCGGCTGTTCTACGAGGCGTTGGACATGGTGCGGCTGCACGCAATGTTGGAGGGAGAGCTGGAGACACGCGATTTGGAGATTGAGGTAGGTTTGTCTGTAACCTAAGGTTGAGTTGCATAGATCAAAAATCGTTTCATAATCCTACGCAACAAAAAATACACTGCATAATTCTTCCTGGACGAGTAGGGACACGAGAGTATATGTTATAGAAAGTTGTACAAACCGGGTGCTGGTCTATATTACTAGTGACTGTAGACCTCGCTATTTTTTTTTCAAATGACAATTTTTTCAAAAAGTGACTCTACGAATAATGTCTATATAAATAAGTATAAGGTATCATACTTGTTCACAAAATTTCATGAGAATCGGTTGAGAAATGCGACCTGTCGAGGACAACAGGCGGAAATCCGCCGGACCTAAGAAAGCATTTTTGCCGAAGCTGAAACGGAGAGAAAAAGTCTAATAAACTGACATGGAACTCCTATAAAATACAAATACTCTTTATTGCAGACCTCACACAAATGAAACGTTACAAACAGAAACAAAACAGTAATAAAGAGTGATTTCATCCAGACAACCTTTGGGTAGCGGAAAAAAAAAGAAAATAATATATGCAGTAGGTGATGGTGCAGAGTTTAATATGAAACAGATACAAAATAATTTATAATAAAAAAATATAACATACACTTACCTCTATATACTTTACCTACCAACCTATGTTCTTCTTAACTTATTGAAGCAGTCTTAAATCCAGGTGGAAGGAACCGGTATCGTAGCCAACACTCTCCGCGCGATGTTCGCGCACCTGGGTGCCAGACAAGTTAAGGACTCCATGAGCAACACGTGCCTGCCTCGGCCTCGCATCATGCCGGCCATATTCTACTTGAGGATCTACGGGGGTTATTTCTGGGTTCTGGTGCTGTTAAGCGTCAATCCATATACCTTGCGGTTGAGAAGGTGACTATTAATAGTGTCATAGTTGAGAAAAGAGAACAGAAGCTATCGCGCTATCAGCGAACTTTACTCACATGTTACGCTTCAAGCATTTTTCTGGCAATTTAGGGTAATAGCACCAGTAATGGACAGGGACCAATGATGCTATTATATTAACTCGTATTTAAAAGAAAATAAAAGATTTATTCAGTTTTTTACAACAATATATTTTAAAACAGTGTGATATTTGAATTACGAATAGTGTCCATTACTGTTGCTTGCCAGCTTAAAGTGTTCAACAACGGTACTGCTACCCTATGCACCTATTCCATGATTCTCATATTGATATTCAAATAACACTGCATTCCTTGCATCAATTCATCACCGTACCTCCCACTTTAAGATGGAAAGGGTAGCAGTCCCCACAATGGGCCATGAAACTTAAAAATAATGTCTTGAAAACTTAACTTCACCTCGTCAGTAATTATATTTTCAGTTGCCAGTGATTTAATTTAACTACTAACTCAATTCTAAGCTCAAATTGATATCTCTGTACGTGCTTACAATACCACTCTACTGACCGTAATTCTCAATACCAGGCTGATCTGTAGCTACTTCTACCCTCGGCGAGAGAAGCAGCGAGTGTTGCACCTCTACAACGACATCCTAAAAAAGCGCGTTAAGCTGGACGCCACGCTACGACGGAAGGCTGTCCAGGTAAGTTACTCCTTAGACCCTAAGTCTCTCTCTATATCATCCTTCTAGCGTTATTCCCAGTACAGTTCCATCCTGAAGGATGCCCGAGGTCGGCTACCTAATCCCAAGAATTGGCGTAGGCACTAGTTTTTTTTTACGGAAGCGACTGCCATCGGACCTTCCAACCCGAGGGGGAAACCAGACCTTATTGGGATTTGGCTTGTCAAGTGAGTGGGCAATTTGACCGTTAGAAGTTCTCAAGCCGCCCGGAGGCCTCTATGTATGTATGTATGTAAAATTCTTTATTGTACATGAGTGAAACATAACAAGAAAACAGTAATTACAAGAACAGTTGAAATATGTACAAAGGCGAGCTTATCCCTATAAGGGATTTCTTCCAGCTAACCTCTAACTTGGCTTAACGACTGCTATCATAGACAGCAACCGGGATCAACGACTTAACGTGCCTTTCAAAGCATGGGAGCGCTCAGTTGTTAACCACTCAAAGCGGTCACCCATCCAAGGACTGACCTCGCCCGACATTGCTTAACCTCACATACCGTACGCGGTAAGCGGGCTCCGCTGGGCCACGAGCGCTCTAAGTCTCTCGCTATAGTCGAACCAATATTTTCTAGTATACGAATCAATATTGTTAGAAACCATCGCGGTGCGGGGCGGAGGCGGTTTTGCATTTTTGATCTTTCCGAAACTGTCGACTGTCGATAGTGTCGATTGTTGATTCATATGTCACATACGTCGCCTCCGCTCCGTTATCCCGCGCGTTTTTTGGTGCGAAGTCCCCCGGACCGGACCGCGCTCGCTTTACCACAAAACCGCCGACGCCCCGCAACGACGCTGCGCCGCGCTCTGTGCGTTTCAAGCTTCAATGGCAAAGCGCCTATTCCCACTGGCTTGCCAGCAGCTTGTTAGGGTTCCGTACCCAAAGGGTAAAAACGGGGCCCTATTACTAAGACTTCGCTGTCCGTCCGTCTGTCACACAGTTGAAATTTTCTCAGATTGTGTATTTCTGTTGCCGCTATAACAACAAATACGAAAAACAAAATAATAATAATAATTAAGGGGGGCTCCCATACTAAAAACGTGATATTTCAGCCCTTTTTCATGGCTTCCACTCGCCGAGCTAGATCTCAAGAACCGTAATAGACAGTTGTCGAGACAGTTGAAATTTGCACAGATTATGTATTTTTATTGTGGCTCCGTAATAGACAGTTGTCTAGACAGTTGAAATTTGCACAGATTATGTATTTTTATTGTGGCTCCGTAATAGACAGTTGTCTAGACAGTTGAAATTTGCACAGATTATGTATTTTTATTGTGGCTACAACAACAAATACTAAAATCAAAATAATAATAATAATTAAGGGGGGCTTCCAGTCAACAGAGTAGTTGTTGGGGTTTTTTTCTGGTACGGAATCCTTCGTGCGCGAGTCCGACTCGCACTTGGCCGGTTTTTTTTATTGTCGGGCAGCTTATTCTACAGCTCTCGAAGAAATAGTTATCCGGATTCATCGCGGCTTGTCTATTGCTTTATTAGACGCCAAGCAGCTAATCGAGTGACATGGGTCGTTGAAAAGGCTTGAAGACTTACAACCTACTTAACATTCCTGGTGGCTTGTTTTTTTTTAATATCATTAAGAAAGGATGCTTAAGCGGGAGTTAGATTTGTCGCCTCGCGCACTGTTAGCAAACATTTTCTTTATCAGTTAATTTTCGGCTTACAGTCTGTACGGGCACACTACCTTTCGGGAGAGAGTCTCCTGATACGCTTCCCGAACGTTCTTGGCTGGCTGCGGGTGCTGCCGGCGGCCAGGATGGCTTGTCTCATCTGTGGCGAGATTGAGCCCAGGAAGGCCGGTAAGTCATTCACGTCTTCTCTTAGGAAAGTGCAAGGTTTACCTATACATATTATGTCATTGTACAGTCAACAGAAATTTAGATGATCATTTTAGTACTTTGTCGCACTAACACCACGGACCACCGGGGGATGGGCAGCAGCATCCCTGAAGTGCGGTGGAGATACTACGATCGCCAACCCGCATGCCAAGCGTGGCGATTATGGCATTTACCCCCCATGGAATTAGGGGAGGCCTATGTCCAGCAGTGGACGTGTTTCAGCTGATATGGCGGTGGTGGTCGCACTAACGTAACAATGCTGCGACTGTCGGGATCTTGAGATGCGTCAAAGTAGTGAAAGTGACAAGGTTGTAAAATGATCATCTACTTTTGCTGTTGCCTGTACGTTGAATTTGCCTTTCCATAGAGTCGGAATCTCTTGCACCAAGCCAACGGAAAAATCCTCAAGCACAGCATTTTTTGCGCTGTGACTGGTCGATTCTTATCCTTTCCATCCATCTCCGCCAGCAGCAGTCGGCTTGATTTTTACAAGCTTTTATTTAACTTACACTGTTCGTTAGTATGTACCTAAGTTGTCATCAAAATTTGCAATCCTTTTTTAAGCCACTTGCTGATATCCGATTGAGCTGAAATTTGGCATACTAAAGTAAGTTCGGTGATAATCTGATAATACAATATTATGGTACCACGGAGCTAATCTGATGAAGGAGACAGAAGGCGGCCATAGCAACTCCTAAACTACACAAGATAAATCCATCGTGTTTGTACTTATTCGAGCACAGCGAGTAGTTGGTGATTGTGGTAAAGTACAGTCGGCAATAAAAGCTTGTAACAAAAATGAAATTATTGACATAAACATTTAGCTCGAGCTCTATTCCAAAATCGTTATATCCTGTGATGTTTATTGAAGAAAGAATAGCTCTGCACTCAGTGAGGCGTGCTATCGTGAGCGAACATAAACACTTTTGATTATACTCGTTTTGTCATTGTCTGACTTATAGAGACTGGATGGAAGTCATGCGCCATGCCGAAGTGCCCGTTCCTGTACTGTGAGGAGTGCTGGTTCGAAATCCGAGGGCGTTGCCTCGCGTGCGATCCCAGCCTCGCCGAGCTGAGCGATCAGGACTCACTTAGCGACGACGAGATGCCTGTGTACTGAGCTGAGCCTTGTGTTCCCGTACTGTATTGTGGGCAATGCTCGCTCGAGATCCGCGACGGACGAACACCTTAAGCTTGAAACGCACAGCGCGCGGCGCAGCGTCGTTGCGTGGCGACGGCGGTTTTTTGGTGAACCGAACGTGGTCCGGGGGACGTCGCACCAAAAACCGCGCGGGATAGCGGAGCGGAAGCGGCGTGTGTGACATATGAAGCCAGTAATCGACACTATCAACAGTTAACAGATTAGGAAAAAATAAAAATTAAAAACCGCCTCCGCCCCGCACCCGCTCTGTGCGTTTCAATCTTTAATTGTATGCCATCCCTGCCTCGTCGAGCTGACTCGCTTCGCAACGTTGAAATGCCCTTGTAGCTCATCATTATCATCATCCTCCTAGCATTATTCCCAGTACAGTTGCATCCTGCAGGATGCCTGGGGTCCGCTACCTAATCCCAAGAATTGGCGTAAGCACTAGTTTTTACGGAAGCGACTGCCATCTAACCTTCCAACCCGAGGGGGAAACCAGACCTTACTGGGATAAGGCTTGTCAAGTGAGTGGGCAACTTGACTGTTAGAAGTTCTCAAGCCGCCCGGAGGCCTCTAACTTGGCTTAACGACTGCTATCATAGACAGCAACCGGGATCAACGGCTTAACGTGCCTTCCAAAGCACGGGAGCGTTCAGTAACTATTGCATTGTAATAAGGTCCGAAATGCATAAAACTTTTTGTAGTCTACTGTTTTCTTAAAATATAGTAGTTGTAATAAAACCCGTATGGTGCCGGGTTAGAATAGCATCACCCCCTTTCTTCCCTTGGGTGTCGTAAGAGTCGACTATGGGAACCAGGTTGAAGTGTGTTGTAGGCGATTGGTTAGCAACCTGTCACTACAATATCACATTTTCTCCATCAATAAACCTGCAATTGCTAAAAACGGCACTGAAATAGTACATAACGATAAAAGTGCAGAGAACAGGAAATTCGCAACGAGTGGTGATAAATTAAAACACGACCGAAGGGAGTGTTTTAAATCGACACGAGTTGCGAATTACCTGTTCGCACGTGTATCGTACAACGTTTTACAGTACATATGGTTCCTTAAAGTTTCGACAGATGCACGTAATCTGCTGATTAATAGCTCCATATGTACTGTAATAGTACATTACGATACAAGTGCAGAAAATAGGAAATTAGCAACGAGTGGTGATAAATTAAAACACGGCCGAAGGGAGTGTTTTAAATCGACACGAGTTGCGAATTACCTGTTCGCACGTGTATCGTACAACGTTTTACAGTACATATGGCTCTTTAAAGTTTCGACATATGCACGTAATCTGCTGATTACCGCACTCGTGCGGTAAAGTAGCATCATATGTACTGTAAAATAATTTTCATGTGTTCATTCCCTTTCGGGAATATAGGCTTGAGTTTATGATATGTAATAAAACATAGGATACGATACAGTTAGTCGTGTTTTATTCAAAAGAGTCCGTATTCTAGTTGTTCGCCGACGGTGAGGTTGCTCACGAACTGAATGTTCTCTGCGATCTCGTTGCACAGCAGAGCCAGGCCCGTCAGGCGACCATCCTTTTGGTCGTTGAAACTGTACACCAGCTGAAATACAGATTATTCGCCACTCTTTAGTGCAGTCAGCGGCATAAAGAAGCTACGGGAGATTATTTTGACGAAATTTGAATCCAATCATGAAACATTTATATAATAATAAATATTAGAGGACAATTTATATTTTTAACACAAATCGAACTAGTCCCATAGTAAGCTCAAAAAGGCTTGTGTTATGGGTACTAGACGACGATATATTTAATAGATATATACTTAAGTACATAGAAAACATCCAAGTCCCCGGAACAAATGCTTCTGCTCACAACAGAAACAAATGCCCTTACCGGGATTCGCTCCCGGGACCTCTGGCTTCGGAGGCAGTGTCACTACCAACTATATATACAGTGTGGGAAGATAAGTCGGGCCCTGGAGGGAAACTACCTTAAAACGTTGAGATAGCTCAATTTGCTGAAAGGAAACATTATTTTATTTCTCCTAAGCATTAAAACTACATTCACAGATTTTTAAAAAAATGTACAGATAGCAAGAATAACATTTTTTTTGAAATTTTAGTCAAAAAAATTTTTGATGCCGATTAATGCCAATAGATCCTATTTTTATCAAGGAACATAAACTTATTAGAGACAGACCTAGTCTAGGATACAAGAAAGCGCAAAAAAAAAAGACATTTCGCACAATTAGTATTGAAAAAAAGGTATCTTTTTCAAAAATCTGTGAATGCAGTTTTATTGTTTAGGAGAAATAAAATAATGTTTCCTTTCAGTAAATTGAGCTATCTCAACGTTTTAAGGTAGTTTCCCTCCAGGGCCCGTATTTTCTTTCCACACTGTATAGGTTAAACAGGCCGACCGGTTATATCAACGTATTTACGGTCAAACTATTTAATTTCTGGGCCACTTTGTACCTTCTCACATTGAAAATCAATATGAAAGCTGCTAGAGATGTCATATTATTGTCACTGTGACAAGGTACGAAGTGACCCAGAAATCAAATTGGTCGATTGTACGTCCTATTTACTCCTAGTCTAAGATGATACGCTATATTAACCGAAAGGAATTCGTCGTAAGTGATCCAGCCATCGTTGTCGGTGTCGGCAGCAGTGAATTTCTCTTTTCGCAGCTCCATCGAACTCTCGTCGCCCAGGCTTTCAAGTACCGCTCCGCTGAAAACACATATGTAATATCGAATCCCATCAAAAACATAAATGTGAAAATGGCAGCCAAGTTCAATATTCGATGCGTGGTTGTCGTCTTCACCGACAAAAGAATTGAGATCTAATTGTGTGCCAAGTTCCGTAGATTCACTGAAAAGGTGCCAAGTCCGGCACTACATTGTTTACAGTAAAACTAATTTACTGCGGCTTAATGCATTTTGAGCCTTAACTTGGCAGTTTTCTTAAATATCCAACAGCTTTTATGGTATTACATCATACTGCATAGAAGTACTTGCACAGACATAACTTGGTGGCCAGGATTATTCACCAGCAGCTTGCTCTTTTATACGGTCTTGTGGACTTCGAAGTGCCGTATTATAAGTACACACCTGCGCCAGTTCTCGAAAATGGTCGTGCAACGCTCTATTGGGATCGATCTGTCATCACGGACAGGACTATTGTAGCCAACAAGCCTGATATCGTGCTGACAGATCGATTGAAGCGCCAGGCAGTGCTCGTTGACATCACCATCCCCCATGACGAGAACCTCTTGGATTAATTTTATTGTTATTGACGCTTAGAGACTTTATACATCTCTGAGAATATTAAATTACTTAAGTGCTATTTTCATTTACTACTTATTTTAATTTAGACGCTTAGAGACCATGTACATCTCTAAGGACTTAGGAATAATGGACGCTCAGAGACCATATACATCTCTGAGATATTAAATTTATTGTATATACTTTTGTGTATTCGGACAGAGACCGTATATATAGGTCACTAAAAATTTTTTTTTTTTTTATATAATGTCTTATAAGTTAATTTTAATTGAATATTGTGAGTTTGTTTATCACTATAGTTTTAAAATCATTATTATTATTGTCTACTTTTTTTTAGTTCTGCAATTCTGTTTTGAAAACATTATAATTATCATTGTCAATTTATTTAATTGTATAATTCATGTGTTGACTTGTAAAAGTGCCCTTGTGGCCTATTTGCAGAATAAAAATTTTTGTTTTTTTTTGTTTTTTGTTTGAAAGCTGAGAAGGAAAAAGTCAGCAAGTACCTAGACTTGGCACATGAGGTAACCGCCATGTGGGATGTTGATTCAACGATTATTGTCCCGATAGTCGTCTCTGTGAACGGTCTAATAGCGAAGAGTCTCGACCAACATCTCAAGAGACTCTCGTTAGATGGCTGGGTCAAGGGTCAAATACCCACTCAAGTGCTCGCGTTAAAAAAAAAGGTGGTCTAAAGTGCTCAAGATTCACCGAGCATTAGCAGCGCATTGTCTTGTGTTGTTAATAAATCGGTTGCCTGGCTTCGTCTAAACTTTATGCTATGATTCTTTATATGTTATAAAGCTAAAGGAACAGGCAATTTGTTTATATAATTAATTACATATGTCACCATAGTAAAATATTTTTAAAAAAAGTCACAAACATTACATACCGTTTCGAATGAGATCTTTTGCAATAAATATATTTTTATTTTAAAATCTAAATCGATAACATATGTAAATGTTATGTTTATTTAAAACTGTAATAGTTTACGCTTCGATTGATACCAAATAAAGTATATGATCCCGGGGAAATATTTTGCATAAAACCTTTTTCATTTGCAATGTTTACATTGTCAGTTTTTCAATTCGCCGCAAAACAGTGTAGTTTGTTTGTGATTTTTGTATGAATAATTTAGGCAAACGAGTACAAAAATATTGTCAGACGTAGATAGAGACACTATAAATCTTTAAATAACAAGTGCCAATTTTGTCAAAATCGCAACAATTTCTGTCACAAATTATCAATAACAAAAAATAGCCTTACATACCTAACGTAATGAGTGCCGCTTTTGACGCCCGATTAAAAATAATTCCATACACTTCAAACCACATAAAACTCTTAACAGATATACTACACATGTTACACTTCACAACTTAATAGATATTCGACCGATTACAACTCGATTTATATTTTTGTTCTCATTTCAAAAGTATACAAAAACCCACGCAAAGGTCCGGACTCAAACTAACGGACATACTCCGGCGGACCTGCGCTGTCAAAATTTAATCATGGCGGCGATATAGGACGGGATACACTGGTGCGCAACGAAACCACAGTTCTCGCAGTGATCGTCAATATTGAAATTACGAAATTTACATTTCTTATTAAATCAATTACGAATAGTTACAGATCCTTAACTTATGACTTATACAATGCTAATACGAAATTAACAGCGGTACACTCATGGTGACTTTAATTACTTATATATTCTTGAAGTAATAATAACGTTTGGCATTTTATTTTAAATATCATTGGCTGTCGTGATATAGAATAACTGACAAAGTAGAAAAGTTGGAAAACCGCCGATATTTTCATTTCAAAGTTATATATCTCAACAAAGGCTGAACCGATTTTGATAAAACATGTTTTACTAATATTATCGTTTCCCGAGAGAAAAGTTATGTTATTAACTTATTATAAATTCGAGGAGTTAAAAATGCAGTATTTTTTATATAAATAAATATTGGGGGACAATCTTACACAAATCGACCTAGTCCCAAACTAAGCAAAGCTTGTACTATGGGTACTAGACGACGATATACATACTTATATAGATAAATACATACTTAAATACATAGAAAACATCCAAGACCCAAGAACAAATATCCGTGAAAAATGCACAAATAAATGCCCTGGCCGGGGTTCGAACCCGGGACCTCTAGCTTCGGAGGCAGAGTCACTACCAACTAGGCTAAACAGGTCGTCAAAATATACACACCATAATAGTTGCAACTTTTTGGCTCGACATATCAGATCTCAATGACCTCGTGTTTACGTGTCTAGGCATTTATAGTTGCTTCAGTCATATTGATCCACGGCTATAAGATACTACTAAATTTCTCTTGGAAATCCTGCTCTGAAAAAAAGACAACCAAATAGTTCACCAGTTTAAATAAAAGCTACAATGCCATAGACAGATATACACATTAAACTTATAACCCCCCTCTTTTGCGTTGCGTAGTATAGTAGTAGTAGGTACGGTACCAGAACTGACTATATTGTAATTTCATCATGTCAGCCGAAGGACGTCCACTGCTGGACATAGGACATATTTATTTGGCACCCCAACAAGTTTTTTTTAACTCTAACAGGTTCTCATTGCTGAGGTGATAAGTTTTATGTGATGTGGTATGTGTGTGGTACACGAGAGCAAAGTTACCTATATGCATATCGTGTATTCGAATCCCTTGATACGCTATAAAATCTATCATAGAATCACTTGCCACGCTCCCTAGTGATTCGACTAAGGCATCCTTCGCTACCTCGGGATTCGAAATTGTTACTCGTCGTAAAAAAACGACTGCTCTCTTATTGCACAAATAATTATTGAATCCTTGTCTGACACATCCCATAACCACTAACGAGTAAAATTACAATGAAAATATGAGAAATTAAAATAAATTAATATTTGAAAAAAATACATCACAAGTAACAACAAAATTCATACACTTATTTTGTGAGGTAAGTATTTTTTATTGGTACGTGGTTTTCACTGCAAATTTTTGGGTGTTAAGTTAAAACGACTATACAATAGTTTATATGCGAGCTACAAATAACTGAGATAACGGTAAATACGAGTAAAATCAGAACTGGTTTTTGAAAAAAGAAAACCATACATTCTTATTTGAACCATTACATGGAATATGTGAATTTTATAAATTTATATGATCAGTTGAACAAGTAAAAGTGAACCCTACCTCTACTTCATACATTCATAAATAAAAGGTAAGCAGTTACATTGGTAATGGGCCGCCACTTAGTATGCGTAAAAGAACCTATCAAAAATGAATAAACTAAATTAAACCATTCTGCGACAATAGCCCAGTGTGCACCACGCCTTATGACATAATACGTGGATCCGACGCGAATCGGCGGAAGTGCCTTGTGCAACCACAGTTGCGTACTTAGTATTTATAGACGTCACAAGTTCATTCACCTAATCCTGCATAGAACATACCTAATTGTTCATTAAAAGTGGATTTATGTTGATTTGAATAGACGCATTTATTGATTTTAATAGCCTAGTACAGAAATATGGCATAACCACATAATAATGTACGATTTAAAATTAACCTCTCAAAATTTTCATCACTCAACGTACTTTGTTGGAAGAATTTATTACATTCCATTTTAATTAGTATCGAAATATATGCTTCGTCTTATGAAGCAGTAAACCAGCATTAATTTGGTATATAATACCAATTAAAAAATGCACAATTGATTGCTCACAGCATTTTTTAATCGCGAGCTCTCTCGCTGACGTACCGAACTTCGATGGTCATGAAAACAACTTTTATCTATATTAATAATTTCGTGCAGGGGTACGGTAGACCCGAACGAGACCTGTCTCAAATTGAAGAACGTATAAAAATAACAATTTTTGAGTTGAACATATGTATCCGCAAAATTCGGATTGTCGCGTATTTTGCATTTAAAAGTGTTAATTCGATGACAAAAGGTCGGCCATATTAAATTTGTTGGTTGACAGCGTCGGGTTGGGTACGTTCGGAAATTGTAAACTATGTTTGCGTCCGGTGTATTGGCCATGTTGCTGCGCCCATTGTGTGGATTCGGCTAGCCGCGTCTGTAGCGTTTTTCAAGCGTTCTATACACCTATCAGCCTAGCTAGCACGATAACTTATACCGTCACGTTATATGGGCGAAATGTATTAAAACGTCACATAAAACGTAACGGTATAATCTATCGTGCTGGCTAGGCTGATTGTCACAACAACCGCCTTCAAAGCGAATATATGGGGCCTGTTACATGGTTATTATTATCACGTGATACATTCATATCACGATAAGTATCACGTGAATATTGAAGCAGAATCCATAAAAATTTGAAAACTGCGATAATATATACACCCCAGTATTGTGATAATATTAATCGTGTAAAGGACACCACTTGAATGTTTGCTGAGTCTGTCCGCCATCTTAAAGCTGCGTCTCTATTTTGTTGTGACAAACTACTAGGTGACTTATGGCTTTTAAACGTCTAGCAAAATTCTATCCCTATCTCGCTCTATTTTATAACTTAGTGGTACTGGGGGTCTACACCGAAATTCGAAATCCGAACTTCGTATGGTGCCGTCCCTTTCACTCATATAGTCTATGACAGGAGAGTGAAAGGGACGGCACCATACGAAGTTAGGATTTTGAATTTCGGAGTAGACCCCCAGCTCATTCCGTTCGCCGCGCTCGGACGTTAGAGGCGCTACCGCGAACTGAAAACGAAGTATCTGCCTCTCTCTCGCACATGTATATTCAAACGACAGAGAGGAAGATTTTTTTTGGTTCGCGGTAGGCCCTCAGGCGTCAACTTTAAAACGAATAGGGTATTTTACTATAAGAGAAATAAAATTCAAAATGTAATAAAAACCAGCCAAGTGCGTCGTAGTCGCACACTGAGGGTTCCATACAACTAAAAAACAAACGTGATTTATCAATATATTGATATTTTTGGTACAATATACTTCATAATAAACGTTATCACCTAATTTCAAGCTCATAGGTCGATGGGAAGTTAAAAAATTATATGTGTGACAGACAACACACGGAATGTTCTTTACAGACTTTCTTCGACCGTCCGACGCGCTCGGACGGAAGGTGCTACCAACCGAAAACTAAATATATATGCCTCTCTGTCGCACTTGCATATTCGAGCGCCGATAGGGAAATACTTCGTTTTCAGATCGCGGTATGCCCTCTGGTCTGACGGCTCCTATTCCTGGATGGTGCGCGTATCGGAATGTGAAATACCTTGGGCAAAACGGAACAAGTTGTTAAATAGCTTCAATATTACCAACTGTTATTATTATCACGCGAAACACTGAATATTGAAGCAACATCCATAGGGGCCTGTTACATGGTTATTATTATCACGCGATATACTCATATTACGATCCGTATCACGTGCAATGAATATTGAAGAAAAATCCATACGATTTTGAAAACCACGATAATATTGACATACCAGTATTGTGATAATATTAAGCGTGTAACAGACCCCATACAATTTTAAAAATCGCGATAATATTGACACATAATATTGAGTGTAAAGGGCCCCACTTAATAGAATTTGGCGGAGAATATAGAGCTGCTACCGCGAAACGAAAACGATCGAACATCGTGTATTTCCCTCTGTGTCGCTCGATTTTGCAAGTTCGACAGAGAGGGCGATACACGAACTTCATTAGTTTTCGTTCGCGTTAGCAGCTCTGACTTCGCACCAAAAATACTGACTGGCACATCAATATTTAACAATTGCAAATCTGAACTGAATTTTAATGAACGATTACTCGTAGTATTTTAGCTATACAAATCAGTACTGATTACGGTGTCAAAAAATTTATGTGCCTTTAAATACTACCCTTATAAAAATGCTTAGGATTAACTTGCAAAGATACTAGCCTCTGCCCGTGACGTCGTCAGCGTAATCTTTTACTCCCTATTCCATATGTTAATCCAGACTACATACTATATTTCTATACGAAGTTTCATCATAATCCGTTGTTGTAAAGTTTTTATTTTATACATTTTTGTACACTATTTCTTTCGTCGTTTGCATAACTGTCACGAATAAATGTTTACTTTATTTCTTTCTTTTTTATTTCATCCGAGCGAAGCCGGGCTTTCATCTAGTATTTTATAAAAATTGTTCCTTAGACTGCGGTTTTAATTTTTTTTAATGTTGCCACATTCATACTCTACCTATATAACTCAATTAAAAAGCGTTCTTTGCATGTTCCGCATAGCAACAATTTAAAAACCGTTGGAACTCCAATTCGCAACTAGTGTTGCGAGAGCACTGTACGTTTTCCCAAGTCGCAACCCTAGTTGCGGAGAGCACGTGAGTGGATACAGAAGGCGGTACTCCTGGACACGGCGCGGATAGTCCGGAGGTTCCTCTCTCTGTCGCCCTAACCACCGGTAGCTTAGGCCCGCCTCGCTGCCGGCGGCACTCTAGGTTAGGTTTTTTATAATGCTTTTATACTTTGTACGTGTATTTTTATATTTTACATTTGATAAATTTATTGTAAAAAATCTAACCCAAGAAGAAATAAATAAGGTGAATAATAAAACTAATAAAAAAAAACACCGTTTTCTGATTTTGTCTGTTGTACACACATAATTACCAAGTTGCATGCCAAGTTTCAGCTTTCTAGGTCACCAGGAAGTGGGTTAGGTTTTTGATTACTCAGTCAGTCAGTGGTAAAAATGCCGTTTTTTGGAATTTAATATCTCCATAATTATTAAACCTATATTTATGAAATTTGGGGTCCTAGTTGTTCTAAAGGATCTTAATACATGTACCAAATTTATTTTTTTTATGTTAGATAGATTTGGAGTATAGGGGGTCAAAAGTGGCTCCAAACGGTTTGTGTAAGCACACGGCTGTTGTCCGCCAGTTCCTGGGGTGAACTTGGCTGGACACGCTGGGTCTAGGTCTAAGTACAAAGCCATACAGATCCTCGGTTCACGAGATGAACCAATTACAATAAAATGAATACTTAAGTATTGTGTTACGAATGCCTGAAGTTCTGTGGGACGATGGATGACCTTTCGACTGTGCCAAGTTAGTTTAATTTAATATCTTTTCCATTTTGCCTAGTTTAGTTACACTCTAATGTCATGTTAACATATTTTTAATATATAATAAAATAATTATTCTGCTTCATAGGAAACGATTGTTTCTTCCTTGTAGAAAACCCCGTTGCTATCGCAAAACAGCTTCAGATGCCGAAGGGAAAGCTGCATGGAAATAGTCCTTCGAAACTGTCAATTTACAAAACCAAAATTATCGCCATGGCTTCGTACTAAAAATACTCTATTTGTTACTTAGTTTCGTACTACAACGATAAAATAGTATTCTACCGTAACTTGTTACGAACCTGCGATTTCGTACGCAGCCGAAGGGGTCCCAAGTCGCAACAAAGCACCGTTGTCCCGTAAGCGACGCGGTCCTACATTTTCGGCCGTTTAATACGAATCTACTGCTCAAATGTCACGTTCTCCTACAAAGAACATGTTTTTAGTTTTTGCCTCGCCCGCCTAAGATACTAACAAGTCGTCGCAGCCGAGCATGCCGTTGGCCTGGTTGTCGAACAGCAGGAACAGGCTGTGCAGGTTGGCGATGGTCACGTCGTTCCACCCTGGGAACCGCTGCACCACCTTCTGTGTGCTCCAGCGCCGGTCCAGGTCTTTCATCTCCTGGACGGTTCATTCAAAAAGGTTACTGTAGGCTGTCCCAATATTCACGCAAGATTGGAATTATAAAAAACCGGCCAAGTGCGAGTCGGACTTGCTCACCGAGGGTTCCTTACAACTAAGAAACAAATGTGATTTATCAATTCCTCCCTCGGACGCTCCGATTTTGGAATGAGCTCCCTGCCGAGGATTTCCCGAGGGAATACAGTATGGGGTTCCTCAAGAAAGGAGTGTTTAAATTTTTAAAGGGTCGGTAACGCGCATGTGACGCCCCTGGAGTTGCAGGCGTCTATAGGCTGCGGTGACCGCTTACCATCAGGCGGGCCGTACGCTTGTTCGCCACCGAAGTGGTATAACAAAAATATATCGGTATTTGTTGGTAAAATATAAAAAAATGGTAATCGGTATTTGTTGGCAAAATGTGTGACAGGCGACAAACGGACACGCGATTGACAGCAATAGGACTCCGTTTGGTCCCTTCAGGTACGGAACCCTAAAAATCATACTTATTTTCATAGTTACCGAACCCCTATTGTGTTACCGAATGGCGGATCATAAAGTACGGAATATCGAGGTAAGGTTTGGGGCAAATGGTCTTCACAGCTTTTTTCGATTTTTGTAAGGCATTATTTGTAGTCACAATGTTTATTATCATTATTAAGATCCTTATAACTGCCCCACTGCTGGGCAAAGAGCAAAAAACTCCCTCCTCTTCCACAGGTGTCTGCCAATAAAGCCCGTACATGTTCCTTGTTCTAGTATCTCATTTGGTTGGTCTGGATATATGTCCGGTGGTCAGGCCAGGTACAGTCAACCAATTTGATTTTTTGGCCATTTAGTACCTTGTCACAGTGACTATAATATGTGAAACCTAGCAGCTTTCATATTAATTTTCACTGTGACAAGGTACGACGTGAGTGATGCTGATAGTACCTACTTACTTATAGGTCCTATCAGCATCACATTTGACCATTGGTAGACCTTATCTCCTTGAAATATGGTTCACAAATGGTCAGTTAACTGTGAATGAAAGAATAGTGTTTCATACTTGGTTGTACTGACGTTGCTCGGCGAGCCGCTTGTAGAACAAGTCAACGAGCTTGTCGTAGTCCGTCATGGCCGTCTTCGGCAGGTCCGACGGCCGCCGCACCGGCTCGCCTGTGCGATATGTGCTCAACTAAGAAATGCCCCAATAATCCAGACGATATGACTAACAAATGTATGGGTATGGGTAGCTCGAAAGTATTCGGAATTTTAGGGAACTTTAGCAGATTATTTGGGGAAACACTGGGAAGACTATCGTGGGGCGCCATCGTGGTAGAATATATGATAGCGATCCCATGGTGCTGTCTACACGGCAGAGCGGGATAACGCCGCAGAGGTTTTAGTGGGTATTCCCTTCCTCGGATAGGGCGACCCAATGGGCCGTCCCCACAGTACCGGGGGGATGTATAAACGCATTTCCTCTGCGTCAAAAAAAAATGACTATCCTAAGTTTGTGACTTCTGTGACTCCTGTCTTCGCCATCTTTATAACGTTACAGCTAGGTCTGTCCCCCTCTATTTCTTAAAAGCGTACCGTTCGTATTCTGGACACCACGAGGAACACATCCATATCAGATTTAGGTATACCTACAGAAGGGATGTCTACGAAAATCGTAAAAGAGACGACTTTTTGCAAATTTGCCTATACTTATATAATAGACTATAACTGGTCGGCTGTGTTAATACCTACTGGGTCTGAAAATCTGGTTTACAATGAGGTACCTCATTGTACAAAGGTCTTTAGTTTCAGCGATATAGTACTAGGATAACGCTAGATGATGATGATGATGAGTTTCCGAGATAACAAAAAAATTAAAAAAGGTCAGGTATTTGTTCCGTCGCCCCACTCTTCAAGTTAGAACAAGGTCCTTCCTAGACGCCACAAACTTGGGAATTAAAATTTTAGAAAAACATAGTCTTTCTAGTGTATCCCTAAGTAACATGTTAAACTTCCATTTAATTCGTAATACTTTCAGGAAAAACGACATAACTGCTGGATAAGAAATACTGAAATCCATATTTACCATTTCAAAGTTAAGTACCTACTAACGCCAAAAAAACCATTACAGAAACAGAAAGAAAGTGACAATTTTGTATGTAACGAAAGGCTGTTGTAAGTAGGTTACACGGAGTCCGCATAACAGAGAGTTAGGAACGCCACTGTATTATACCTTCTCTTTTCCTTCCTTTTCACACCCGAGTTTGTGAGTCATGGCCAAAGTATGGGAAGAGATATTGCCGATGGCAAGGCGCCACTTCGGCTCAACACAACACAAAAGGCATTTCTTATCTGTGTAAAAACGGGTTGAGGTAATGCGAGAAACTATTATACTACCAAAGAACAAGTCTGCAGCAGAAGTATCTAAGCATCATAATACGTTCACGATTATCTACCCTGAGCCTTATTCTCTAAATTCTCTTAACATTAGTCTGTGTGTAGCTAATTTTGAGCACTAGGCCCGCGTAGCTACTTCTGCCGTCGACTGTACCTAATACCTATCGCACAGCAAGTTAAAGTATGTAGCGAAAACGAAGAGCCAGTTAAGGTAGTTAAATACTCTCTGTACTAGTAGAATCAGTTTAGAGCTGGGCCACACTGCTCTGTTGCGTTGCGTTGCGTCGCGTCATCGCAACGGATTTAATGTGGCATGTCATAAAAAATATACAGGGTGTTCGGCACATGAACCCTTAAATTTTTTTTGCCGTGCGAGTAGGGTGATTTTCTACATTTCCACCCCCTTTTCCCTGGGTCCTAAGAGTTACGGTCAAGGAGGTACGATTTTTAAAACGTTTGCCAAAATTACCCAAAATCTGACCTTCGAAGCCCCATAGCTTTTTTTGTGTATGCTTTTACATGCATAATTTACTTAATTGTCTTACGTGTATGTGGTGTATGTATAAAAATACATTTTTTTGTAACAAATAACAACACAAAATGAACACGTGCGGCTTTTTGTTAACAAACAAAACGAATGTACGAAAACATTTTACTTCAAAATTCAATGTAAAAATTTTTAACAGCTAATGAGAGCTTCATTTTATTTTAAAATGTTCTTTAGTTTATGACGTTTCTAACGGTACGCTACACACAGCAATCATACTTAAATAAATACTCCAATTACTTAAGCAAGTTATGCATGTAAAACCATACACAAAAAAGTAATGGGGCTTCGAAGGTCAGATTTTGGGTAATTTAGTTAAAAAATTATAAAAATCGTCCCTCGTTGACCGGAACTCTTAGGACCCAGGGTCCAAGGGTGGAAAGGTAGGAAATCACCCTACCAGCACGGCAAAATTTTTTGACGGTTCATGTGCCGAACATCCTGTATCTAAAACGTCGTAGCGACGTCGCAGTAATGACCCTGCGACGACGCCAACGCGACGCAACGCAACGCAACCTACTTACTTTACTGATGGGTGCCACATAAACAGGACTCGATGACGGATTAAAAAAAAATCTACTACCGCTATCTCTCTATCCCTTGTTAGATTTGAAGAATTTTTATACGCCATGTCCGGTAAGTTCGCATACAGTTACAAACTCTCATTAAAAAAAGTACTAATAACAAATGCAATAAAAACTATATTTTAGGAAAGATATTCTTACAACAGTTATAACTTATACTTATTTTCAGACGAAAATAGCTGGAAAATCTACCAAGTGACGGATGTCCACCCAAGTCTAAAATACTGACTAAGTAAGACTCCTGCTGAACTTTCCTGAAAAAAATGCTCTATACATACGCGAAATTCCCCACAGAACTGCAGTCAGGTCCAGGACTATTAAGATAGTGCAGTGCGTATTTTGTATAGATACTTTATACCTACGATGACGAAAAATTCTGGGCCAAAGAGAAATCATGAAATAACAAAATGGTTGACTGGTAGAGAATGCCTCCAGTCCGCCCATTAAATAAATATAAAATGTGTGTTGTCCCGGTGTAACATACACATTAAACAATTCCATAAAAAACATACAAAGTCTAAGCAAGTATTTACAATACTTACTTAGGCAGGCAGGCAGTATATACCTGTGGCTGTGAAGTCTTCCTGTCTGTAAAAACATATTGGTTTCCTTTTTACGGGATACTCGAAAAACCTTCCCAAACCGGAGAAAAACGAGCTAAAATTGATGCCCATCGTTTTATTTTGATCACAGCTGTATTCACTTTGTCAACATGACTTTTATGACATGCCTTATGTCTCAAATTATTTTGGTTCTCCTTGGTCGCGCGAAGTAGGTGGTGGGGGTAAGCTAGGCGATCGTAGCGCACACCATGGCAGAAATGTGTACTTACCGGGGACCACTGTCAAATTTACTTTTACGTTTTCTATTGGTTTCTTAACGGTTTCCTACGATTCGTTTCGTTTGTATGTATTTATTTATTCGCTTATTTATTTCAGTAAAATTTCCAATACAGGGTCTTTCTCGTTTACTAAAGTAAATAAAATATTCATGTGTCATTATTTGACATCTCTGAGTTTTCACACTTTTGCCATTATCTCGGGACGTTTGACGTTTCAGACTTGCACATAGCCTTCTCTATCGTAGTATGGGGCACTATAAACTCGATTTTGTGATTTTACACCACGCTGTTTAGATCGGGAAAGTGGACCGATGGTACCGGAGGGGTTTAGTCTAATACGTAAAAGAAATTCACATTTAATAATTCACAAGTTTTTGGCCATCAGGAAGGGTGAATTGAGTAAATTAATACTAGTTTTTTTTACAGATATTGACTTTGCTTTAAGACCTTAGGAAAATTGACACAATCCAATCGTATTAGAGCTTATATTTCTTATGGTGGCAAACAAGCTTACGGCCTGCCTGATGGTAAGCAGACACGGCTCCAGGAAAATCACAAGTGCGTTTTTGACTGAATTACCTATGCCGGAGGCTTTGCTTTACATATGCCGGGTTAGAGTAGCACCACCCTTCTTCCGTTGGGTGTCGTAAGAGTTGACTATGGGAACCAGGTTGAAGTGTGTTATGGATGATGGGTTAGCAACCTGTCACTGCCATATCACATTTTCTCCATCTATAAACCTACAATTGCTAAAAGAGGCACTGAAAATAATGTTCGAGTGCTCTGCCTACTCCTTTTGGGAATATACGCGTGAGTTTATGTATGTATGTATAATACGAACGTGTACGTGTAGTGATAATAAATGAATGGGATTTGAAAGAAGTTACAAAAAGCAGTTCTCTCAGGTTACAAAACGCTATGCTAAAGTGGTAGGATTCGAAAATGATAACGCCATTGTTCTATCAATCACTTTATTAAATTTCCATACAAAATTCCATTAAAATTTTCAAAAATTTTATGACATTATATAGCGTCACTTATAATTGATAAGATAAGAATGTAATGATAATTACCGAAGGGTAAAATAATGTAAACCAAAATATGGTAGCACTAAATTAAAATATAGGAACATTTATAAAATTTCAGTCTTCTTTCAACAGTATTACCGAAGTTAACGTAAGATATAGATATAAAAAAAGAAAAGGCTGCTGTCCACCGCGTAAATGCGCGAGTTGCACATAATTACAATAATACTATGAACCTAGAAACAAAACTGATATTTTAAATTGTAAAGCACACAGTAGAATTTTTGGGCGTAAAGTATCAGTAGACAACAGACTTCTAAGCGGTGATCTGACCACCGTTACACATTAATTCCAATCAGTCTTCAATGCTTTACAAGTGAGGTAGATGCGGTTATAATATTAACTTTGAACACAACTAGCGCCTCGCGGGGGCCGCGGGCGCCGCTAAGGGCCCCCGCGGCCACACGCCGGCCCGTGTACAAAAATACTACTTATCTCAGTAACACATGATATTATCGACCATTGCATTCCTCTCCTATTTGTGATTATGATGGTAAAAGGCGACGGTGGACCAAAGTTGACTTGCAACCACTCACGCAATGTCAGAGCTTGAAAACCATACCGCGTTTACTTCGCTGTTGCGATTTTCAAGTCCTGAGACGCGTGGGTAGCGAAATTTCATTTTATTCGCTCTTTGTGAACACGGGATTGAGTTTTCCGCCTCTAAATAAAAAATGGCAACCCGATTGGTTGGTTAGGTGTCCTTGATATAGGACTCACATAGAAACAAAAACAGGAGACGAATGAATATAATTTACACTAAGACTAACACAACACAAGCGCCTAGTTAACATTACAAAAATAGCACGAAAATGGCTTAATACAATTAGCTAAAATCTCAATAACGTATCAAATATGCAGTTGCGTCTCCTCGCACACCCGCCGCGGGCGCGTCGGACATGTACTGACATTGCTGTATGTTTTTAAACATTAAAAACTTGTACAAAAATTATGATTACATTTCAAATACTTTATTATTAAGTTGTCAATTTTATTGTATTTATCACAAAACCACAATTATACTGCTAGCTGCTAGCAGATCTCACAAAGTAGGTACGTGTCGCCTTGTGCGACAGAATCTCTCCAGGCTCTGCGAGAACGTCGGACATACACGATGAAGTTGTTCTTGTAAAACGCGAAAAAAGAAGACATTGCCGCCGCAAAAGGCTTATATGTACTGTCAACCGTATTTCTTTACGTCATTTAATTTCTAATCAAAATGTATTATAAACTGTATGTTCGATGTTACCGCAGTTCCAAGGATAGTAACAAAAAAAATCTTAAAAAACATAACCAAGCCAAATAAAAAGGTGTTTTAAATGAAGTCATGCCTTGTTAGCTCCAAGCTAAGCTAGTCTCGAGTTTCCACCGCCTTACGTTCCGCTGTGTTCGCACGCGAGATGAAGCAGTCAAATTTAACTTGTGTATGGTTATTTATTAAAAATGTATGCTGCTATTGGCATTTGAGCGTATCTGATATTTTGCACCAGCAACAGCGGCATGTTTCATATAAAATATTAGCAGATGATATTAGGGTTTTATACGGAAATTCCGCATATTATCAGACTAATATTATTTATACAATAGAGCCCAGTTCTTATGATACTATGCTGTGGATTGCTTATTGACATAGGAGCAAAAATATCAGACATTAAAGATCGTATCTTATATAATATTAGACAACTTTAAAATAGTTACATAATAATCCGTCGGAAATAATTTAATATCACTGCTTCATCTGCATGCGTTACAAAAGGTGGAAAAGGTAACCAAGGCTGCCCATTGGCCGACTAATTTAAATTACATTTTGTCATTATGACAGAATGGCAACATTCTTAGAATGCTCGCGTATTCAGTAGGTACATTACCATTATGGCTGTCGGCGTTTGCTTTGCAAATCCTTACACAAACAACTGTGATTTCATGAAAATATGAGATTCGTTGTTAAATATTAAGTATAAAGAAAACATTTTGAATTCTAAATAAATCAATTACTCTCTGAGAATACATTAATAAAAAAATGCATTTCATGCCACACATTATTTTTAAAATAACGTAATACTTTAATAATGGCACTGAACAAAAAAATACCTATCACTGATATGAAAACAAAATGTTAATAATTATATCATTATCGGAATTTGTCAATTCGACAAGACGCAAACACTGCACGCACACCACTACACTACATCCACAGACACGGCGCGGGCGCACCCGCGCCACTTCAAACAACAATTTTCAGACCTTAATCATTTATGACTCCATTTTTAGTTGCCACCTTAATATAATCAGTTCCGAATTAAAATCTAAATATGCGTGTCAGAAGAAAATTGTTGCTTGACCTAGTGTTTACACAATTTGCTATCATATCATATCACCGGCTAGGATACCAGATTAGTCATACGTCTCGAAGTTTATTTAATTATCCTAAAGTAACCCTAAGTACAAAGAGAGAAAATTTTAGTTTAACTTTTACAACCTAGTTTCCTAAATTTTTTAGAGCAATTCTACAACTATGTTTGAAGTCCGCTCGTACTGCGAACGGCACAAATTACGATTATTCAGGCATTGTTCTAATGAGTAGGTAAGTAAATCTAAAATATATCTTCTAAAGGTCTTAATACAACCAATTCGTATTTGGGGATTAATGGGCAATATTACAATCTACTTCGTATATTAAGGATTATTATGATATAAGGTAACGTCCCGTAGTCGAACGGCGATATTCGCCACTGCCGTGATATGGCACCCTACTTGACAAACAGACTGAAATTGAATGATACAAGAAATCTTTATAATATGCGATTAATAGTAAAATCCCACAACAGCAAAGCGAACGCTACGCTCTACTTACAAGCTACGCGCCGGGACACATCGCAGGCCCCCGGCGTCTCTAGGTATATTTGGATTTAACTACGTACGAAGCTCTTACAAGAATCAACCCTTTACAAGTTTACACCGTGCCTCGACGGACACAATACTACATACGTAGACTTATATTAAATATATTAGGTGAACACATATCGAATGAACACAGCGGTTTAATCGAATATCATCGAGGTATCTCTAATAATAGATTTATTATGCATCAATTCATTAATTTACGAGCAAAAATTTAGCTACAATATTTAAACTAATACAACAATTTTGATTGTATAAGACCACTCAATTAACTAATTAAAAAATAATTAATTTGTAGAAGAATAGCTATAAATTACCTATATTAAATTCAAGTGCCTTTAACCGTTTTATTCGAAGGATGCAGGCTTGCTGGCTAGTGGTTTATCAACTCAAATATGCGTTTAAGTGGAAGACAAAACACGACAAATTTTTTAAATGCGTCGGGTCAAATGTCCTTCCTGATGTAAATCAAAACTTATTTGATGTCAGTGCGTGAGGTTCAACAAAACATAACCTTACCAAGGACAAGCAAAGCACTTTTGTAGTGCAGTATATCTATATTAAAAATCAACTACATTCGCCTTCTTTATAATGGTGCGTATTTATTAGGTACTCATATATAACAGTGGAACCGTAAAGGCTAATTAAATCATTCGCATAATTATGTTCGCCCATGACCATTTCAAAATAACAACCATAAAGTACATTATGGACAGCAAATTAGATAAGCATTGACATTACTAAAAAACATCACTACCTGTCTGTTTCTTAAATATCTCCTATAAAATATAAACAGTTTACTTTATCCTAGTCGGCATTTAATTTTGTTATGTATTAAGCAGTAACGCTTCTAATGAGAATTCTAAATTTCAAATTAAGGGGAAAAATTTAAAAATTTAGTGCTTCGAGTAGGATTCGAACCTGCGACATCTGGCACACGTGTTCAATCGCTGTGGCTACTGAGCTAGGTTCGAATCCTGCTCGGAGGACTAAGTTTTTCAATTTTTCCTTTTAATTTGTAATTTAGACGGAATTGACTGTTAATTGTATTACTATATATTCACTTTGTATAGAAACTGGTAGACAACAAGCCTAACATCCCCCACACACTAAAATAAAAAATGAAATAAATTAACAAAGTGTTACACGTTGTAACAGCTGACGATCTTGCAATTTGAGTCGAACGCCACGATTCAGTTCAGTTCTTCGTTCGCGTTCAGGTAAGTTTTACATAAATTTAGCCGCAGTCTCAATTTTTACTAAATTTAGGTTTAAACAAAAATTTGCTCAATTTAAACATGAAATAAAAATATCACGATACTTATTCAAATTAATAATACGCGCGTCGGATCTGACAGCAGCCTACACGCGCGGGGCTAGCCGTCGCTGTCGCTTCACGCCGGCGGGACCGAGGCGACCCTCGGACCGACTCTTTAAGACAGTCTTCTAAAGTCAGTCTTAAAGTTTTATTGCATTGATTTTCTTGCACAGTAATACTACGCTTCCCTGCATTCTAAATCGTTTAAATAATAATTTAGAAGTAGTTGAGAAAAAAGCAGCATCCGAGCCAATTAGTTACAGCTCTTAGCACTGTAATAACAGCGTTCAATAAAAATATATAGACATATACCTATCAAACTAAAATGCGAAGTAAATTAGCGTAAGAGAACGCAGTAACGTCTGAATTTAGTAGTTTAACCAAGTTAAAAACGCAAACCTAACATTTTGGAAAATACTTTTTAAGTTTCTAAATTATCTCACATAAAAACATCTTTTACATCACATTGTGATTTTTACATTCCTTACGATTTATAGTTTATTTCTTAATTAATATTATAAATCGTAAGACTAATCGGACAGAGCGTAATCGACATAATGCAAGTGCTCCGACTATGGATTTGGTGTACATCTAGGTTAGATTCACTATGGATACTGAAGGCTACCAATAATAAGATGCTACTGCATCGTGTACGTTTGGTCCTTAAAGACTAGTCTAATGCTGATATCAAAAAACAAATGACTATCATGGTAACCAAACATCTAACAAAATATTTTAAGAAAAAAATGTTTTGCAAATACTTATTATGAGCAAATGCTACTTTTCCGGACAAGCTATGCTCGAATCGGATCTTTCAAATGAATAATAAAATTGGCACGTTATCAAAGAAATCACAAATTAATCAAAACAATATAGAATATAGTTGACCTTAGGTCACAGCTAGTGTAAACATAATACCTATAGCTAGATTAATATACCTTGATGTATTGCTTGCCGTGTGAGGAGATGTCGCGGGCGGTGTCAGGCAGCGTTTCGAAGAGCACGACGAGGTAGCCGTCGGGCGTCAGCGCCACGTCGCTGGGCCGGTCCTTGTCGTCGAGCCCCGGGCTCTTCAGGTCCACAGCCCACAGGATGCGGAGCTCTGCCGTGAACACCAACACGCGGTGGTTCTTCGAGTCTGCCACGATAATGCGCCCGTCGTCGTCCGTCACGATGCCCGAAGGACGGTTCAGTTCACCGATTCCCGAGCCCTCGCGCCCCACGCAGTGCAGGACTTTCGAGAGCGTCGGATCCACCATCAGTAAACGATGGTTCTCAAAGTCCGACACGATTATGTTGCCAGATGTGGTGAAGCAGACTCCTCTAGGAGTCGTCGGCCCCTTCAGCATCTTGGCAGGGTTAGCCCCCTCGAACACGAACTTTGTGATGTAAGTCCCGTCGCTAGTGAATAGCTGGATGCGGTGGTTGCGAGTGTCAGTCACCACGATGTTACCCAGTGTGTTGACAGCCACGTCCCAGGGGTATTGGAACTGTCCGCATTCCTTGCCGAAAGAACCAAACTTGTGGATAAAATTGCCCGAAGATGTGAATATCTGAACTCGGTGATTATCTTTGTCGATTACGATGATGCGACCGTATGTGTCAGTGGTGATCCCCGCCGGCAGGTCGAACTCTCCTGTGCCGGTTCCCTTGGAACCAAACATTGTTATAAATTCTCCGCGGCTGTTAAAGATTTGAATGCGATTGTTTCTTCTGTCTGCTACTATAATGTTGCCCTCTCTGTCAACACATAAACCCCAAGGTCGAGAAACTTGTCCTTCTTCCTGTCCTTCTCTACCGAATGAAAACATGGGAACGCCAGGAACCGGGCTTCTCGTGGGTCTGACTGACACTGACATCCAGTAACCCGGAATAGCTTGACCAATGCCACGGGGTAAGTTGGAATCTAATGCCATGCTCGACGAAATGCTGTGATCGTAATAATTCGTGGATCTGGTGTAATCGGGCAGCGCTCTGAGGCTGTTGGTAGAACTGTAGGGAGTCAAAGAGGGAAAGGTTTGAACAGTTTGCAGTGATTGTAATGACAGAAGTGACTGACGAGACTGCAGAGAGGGGACGGAGCTTAGAGTGTGCAGGGAGCTGGCCGGGCCGGACTGCACGTCACACTGTCTTTTCAACTGGTCAACTAAGTCATAGTTGGGAGGTACAAACATTATCCGTTCTTCTGTCATATACATATTTTTAAACATACAGGAGAAGTAATCGACTTGAGCTCTGCCTTTTTCCTTGGCCATGAATAGGTCGAGGCCCTCGGAGTCCATACTGCGGACCAGCGTCTCGTTTGTATGCGCGAGGCCGGCTAGAATGCCACGCAGCGTATTCATGTGGTCAGTCAGCTCGTTCATCTTCGCCTGCCGCAACTTTTCTACCTTGTCCAATAGATACTTCTCACGGTCTTCAATGGCTTGCGCGTAGCAACGCATCGCCTTTCTTATTTTCATGTTAGCTTCAGCGGTTTCCTTCTCGTACGCCTTCGACATGGCAACCGCACGATCTATAGCAGTCTTGATAGCTTTCGTACCTGTTTTGGTGTCTTCTATAGCCCTTAAAACACCGACACGGCACATGTCGAGCGCACCTTTAATAGGTGTATAGCAGTGGTCCTTGTGAACCCACAGCGTGCATTCCTGGCAGATGAAGACAACACAAGCCTCGCAGTAGAATCTGACGGGGTCGCCGTGTAGTTCGCAATACACCTCCTTCTCGTTGTTGACGGAGTTGGGCCGGACGCCGATGGGCGAGATCTGATGGATAGGAAGCAGGGTGTGCTCTCTGCGCTGGCAGTCAGAAGTGACGCTGTGGCAGCACTCGTGGCAGAACAGGTCGTTGCACTCCAAACAGCGTGTGGTCGGCGTGCGCTCCTCGCACCGGAAGCATGTGATAGAAACACTGGAGGAGGTGCCGGGCGAGCCGCTCGAGTTGTCCTCTTTGGGATGATGCTGGTTGTTATTGTTGGATGTCGAGTACTCACGGATCGGTCCGAGCGGGTTCTGGAGTGTGCTGCTGCAGGAAGGCAACGCCCAGATGTCGTAGGGCATGGAGGAGGCGGAGGTGGCGGGGTGCAGGTTGGGCTTGTTCATGTTCTCGAGGAGATTGCAGATGATGTGCGTCATGGCGAGCGGGTCCTCCTGCTCGGTGTGCGGGGTGCCCGCGGCGCCCGACGTCGCCGGCAGACTCGCGCCCAGCGCCTGTGTCATATTTGCGAATGACGTCATGGCTCCAATCACGTCACGGCATTAGACCTGTAAAAGATACAGAACAATAGTTCAGCACAAGGATAGTTTTAGTTAAGTGTATTTCTGCGATTTCGGTAACATAACTTGTATTAATTATAGTACATTACAATAGGGGCCGGGATACGCGGCCTGCAGCCCAACGTTTCTCGCCGAGATTTGTATAGTGCTTTTCTCAAACATATGCAATGAAATAAAAAAATACACCACTCAAAAAACAAATTTAACAAACGCCATGTTTGACATTAAAATTAATAATAATAATAATAATAATTTATTTATTCAGAGTAAAATAGTACAATAAGTGGCTACAAATCTTAATAAGCTATTAACAACAAAGCAGGTTTTAAGTTAATTAGGATACAATATTAATACGCCAATGCGTCTAAGATAAATGTTCTTACGGGGCTAATATACACATTGTTGCCTAAACTAGGTTACAGTTGTAATCTGTGTTTTAGGCATGAATTAAAAAATATATATACTTTACGGCCTATGCTTTAAATTTGGTATGAAATTCCTTTACAGTTCTTCCGAGTTGTTCCGCCTGCAACGTGATACTTTGAAGCCTGTTACAACGTACGTAATGACGAAATTCCATTGCATGTTTGAGAAAAACTCTTTTCACTAAGAATTATACATTTTGTAACAGGAACGTATCAATACTTTCACTGAACTATGTACAGTCTACGGCATAAATATGTATACATGTTTGGACCTTATTTTAATAACATAAGGTCCAAAATGTATACACATTGGTGACCATGACGGTACATGCACTCTTTATTTCTAAAATAATTAAACAGAGCACTTCTATCAATTGTAGGTTTAAAGATGGAAAAATTGAGATGTTGTGATTGATTCAATAAACTAGTAAGTGTTGAAAAATAAAATAGGTAACGTTAAACGTTCAAATGTTAAATAATATCTTTGTTTATTATGAAGAAAAAAATACACTTATGTCACAAACCTTCCAGAGTAAGGGCTTTACCTACGTGCCCGATATTTATCAAGCTATAAATGAAAATTAACACTTGATAGTAAATCTAGCCTTTCACAAAAACGTGTAGAAATGAGGACACTGTATCACTTTACTTACACGATCAACAAAAATAACTAGTTCAAGTCACAGCTGTCAACTTATCACGCCGACATTACACAAAACTTAGCTGACAACAAACAAAACTGTTTATAATTTAAAAAAAAAAAAAAACTGTGGCTGAGTGTGCGTGCCAACCGGTCGGCTGTAATGTAATGGGTGCACTGTGCCACTCCATAAAGTGCAGTTTGCGAAAAAAATCTATCCCAAATCTTTTGTGCGCTCCCTACCACTACCCCTCGTAGGTAGCGAGCGACCCTAGAAGGAGATGCCCGCACGATTACGCGTGTGAGAGCGAGACGGCGTACCTAAATGTCGCATTCCAAAATTTTCCATAATATAGATAAAGAGCGTTTACTATGATTAGGGTTGTCGCCGACGACTAGTTGTATTGTATTTCTTTATTATATGGTAACAAGTTACATATTTGTTGCACAAGTACCTTACCTATCCTATCAGTTTTAATATTTAATGTGTTTAAGGTAAAGTGATAAATACTTGGATAGAAAAAATTAGAAGTAATTTTTAATATTTTAAATCATGTTGTGGTCATCTGGTATTACTAGAGTTAATTTTAGGAATAAGAGAGCTATGAAACTTGCCACCACAAAAATAATGCCACGTTCGTTAACAATAGCACACATTGACCATGGTCATGGTCACGCGTCAATTACATCAAAAATCAAAACTTGTCAACCCTGGCCTATCCTTAACAACACTATTGATGGGAGGCAATCCCACATTTCACGTCCGCACGAGACAAGGATGCAGCATACTTCGTCCGAAAGTGAGAGAGAGAAGTCAAGATTTTGTATTTCGGGTAGCATGTGCGGGCGACGTGACCTTGGGATAGCGAGGGACTTGAGGCAGGTCCGGAGACCCATCCGCCATCTTGGATCTTTTAGCGCCCCCGCTTGGAACTCGGAGGGTGCAAAAAATCGATGGTAGCGCCCTTATCCGAAGGGCGCCGCTGGCATCTAATGCCACAGTACATTTATATAATTATAGCGATATATAGAGTTAACATGATTTCGTCTATCGATCCGTACCTAGTCGTTTACTGTAATGAAGTAGCTACGCTCGGTTAAGGGAGCCAAGAATTTTAACACATTTAGATATTACTAGACAAAGTGTTCTTTTCTAGCTCTGGCTCTCAACTATTTTTTATTTTTACATACTTAAGTATATAGAATTGGCAAGAACTTTAAGTGTATCTTTTTTTGGACCATCGCCACATAAACACACCACCATAATTAGTATCACACATAATTAGTATCGCCACATAATTAGTATGCCTTATTGCAACGAGATAAGGTCTACAAATAATCAATTATTACATTATAATTATCTTTAATAATTATAATAATAATAAGAAGGCCTATGATTCGGTGCCTCATTCTCGTTAGATGGCTGGGTTAAGGGTCAAATACAGAAGGCGGTACTCCTGGACACGGCGCGAATAGTCCGGAGGTTCCACTCTCTGTCGCCCTAACCACCGGTAGCTTAGGCTCGCCTCGCTGCCGGCGGCACCCTAGGTTAGGTTTTTTATAATGCTATTATAATTTGTATGTATATTTTTATATTTTACTTGTATAAATTTATTGTAAAAAATCTAACCTAAGAAAAGGAAGTGAATAAGGTGAATAATAATAAGTACTTTATTTCAGGTTAGGCCACACAAAAACAAGAATAAATTACAATCAAATTAAAAACATAATCATAATTAAAATCTACTTATATAATTATATCCTACCTACTATAATGTAATTTAATCTTTGCTTTAATTTAAGATATAGGAATATACGAGTAATCCTGGTTTAGGTACATGTTACATTTTTGTGTTTTATTAACTTGTAAGTATGTTCAAGCACAATGTAACATTAGATACGTACAAGGATTTTACAATAAATTATTCTTATTGTTACGAGGGCTGCCTTTTAAGTTGTGTCATTTGGAAAAACAAAACTAAAGACATTTTAAGTGTTAAATGGTATTTATTGTTTTTCAAAGTAATCACCGTGATATGTAATAAATACACTTTTTCATTTGATCGAACCAATTTTCGAAACACTTATTCCAGTCCGAAGTCGGCGTCTCCAAAATGGCCGTTTTGTATGCCTCAACCGCTTTTTCAGGCGTCTGGTACCGTTGACCACGAGGTCGTTGCTTGATTTTTGGAAAAGTAAAAAAATCGTTAGGGCTTAAGTCTGGACTGTACGGCGGGTGTTCCAGAATTTCGACGTTTTGCTCTTTTAAAAACGCAATTGTTTGCCGGGCGGTGTGCGAGCTCGCATTATTGTGGTGCAGGCTTATACTACGTCTTGGGTTATTAATTTTGTACTAAAGCAGTAACGCTGCTAACGAAAATTTCAAATTAAAGGGAAAAATTGAAAAATTTAATGCTCCGAGCAGGATTCGAACCTGCGACATCTGGCATACGCGGCCAATCGCTCTAGCCTCTGAGCTATCGGAACAACCAAGCTCGTCCACGAAATCCTTCAATAGTTCCTTCTTACAACGCCTTAGGGAGGCGTACAGCGACATCTACCGTAGAAGACTTAGGCTTCTATTAACGGCACCAACGTCTCAAATTACATTGAGAAATCGTCAGTAACGATGCGCCATCCCATACTAAATTAATTTTGTACTAAAGCAGTAACGCTGCTAACGAAAATTTCAAATTAAAGGGAAAAATTGAAAAAAAAAGATGTAACTATTGTAAGAAGGAACTATTGAAGGATTTCTTATGGATGGATTATGCAAAATACTGTGAACACTGGTCCCTGAAATACTTAAGGAAGCTTCTATCTCACGGTATGTCGCATGGCGATCTTCGACGATCAGTTGCCGTACAGCATCAATGTTCACCTGGGTTACGGCTGTTTTTGGTCGACCTTCACAATGTCTATCACTAAGACTAGAGCAACCACGTTGAAATTCTAAATACCAGCGTTCCACAGTCCGGAGGCACGGTGCTTTATCATTGAAAACCGTAGTCAACTCTTCGAAGCACTGAAGTCGCGTTAAGCCCCTTTTGAAGTTGTAAAAAATGATCGCACGTAAATTTTCCTTCGAAATTTCCATTTTCACAACTGACTTGTCAACTTTGAACGAACGCTGTACTAAAACGGTTGGGCCGATTTCGAGTCATTCTTTTGTTTTCGAATTCTAAATTCAAATATTTTAAGATGACACTAGTTCTTTTTTATGCAATCACGGGAGGTTTGCAAACGACAGAACTTAAAAGGCAGCCCTCGTATTGTTTGACATTGTACATAAGTGGCGATTCGATTTTAAAGATGTATTTTATTATTAATAATAGCGAAACTTCGTGACATAGTAAACCTTAATAGGTATATACTTGAAAAACTACATTTAAATTTTGGAGGGAATATAGTCGAGCGGCGAAGCTTTAAATTGTAGGCTTCGAGCAACAAGGGAACAAATACGACGATTATCGGAAAATCGGAAGCCTGTGTTGCTCGAAGATTGTAGGCTTTGTTTGGACGGAGCCACCAGCTGGTTGCTGGTATTTCATTACTGTGAAGTATGTGATGTGACTATTGTTTACATAGCTATTCCCCCCCGGTTTCGTTGAGCGTCAGTATTATCATTATCAAACCAAGCCAACGATTTGTAAATAATTAGATAAACTATTATTTAAATTTAAATGCAAATAGACTTAATTAATCCAAGATAGACCTACGGACCCAATTACGGATGTTTCTTGGTATAAATTTTATGGAACAATTACATAATAAGGTGTTAATAACAAAACTCGAAGTTTAAGAACTTATTACTCGTATTACGTTGCATAGAATAATTTTCCACAACAGCAAAATAATTCGATTCAAATAAAAAATCGATATGGTGGCAGAATACGGGCATTGACGGTTGCCTCTAAAAATGAAAAAGTTGTATAAACTAATGTATGGACACTAATGTTGATTCTCCCACCAGTTATATAAACACTCGTCTATGGTATAGACTTGCGTTTGTATAAAAAGTTTATTGTTTTAATACTGCCAGTCAGTCTGTTGCTGTCAGTCATTTAATTAATAGATTATTATACTGGAGTATAAAAATCTAATCAACATACATACGTACCTAATAATAATAATCATGATTCTCAGTCTTTAATCTGAGACCGAGACTGCTGAGTATATGCCTTTCTCCGAATATCTACGCCACTCATCCCGGTCCCGGCCCCGTGCTAATCTCATCTAGAATAATGGTCCGCGGTCTTTTCAATGTACCTAGTCAACTTTTATTCGAGGTGGTGGACGACCGACACTTAATCTCAGATTAAGTCCTATTTCAGAATTCACTTTGGGCGAACCATTCCTTAATAATTCAGTAAAATGCAAAACAGATAACGTCTAACATTATGAGTTATCTTATGGTAATGGGTGACTCACCATACCTAATACTAAAATGCAACGATAACGGGTATAGTCCGTATATGATGTCTGAGCAAAGTGCATTTTTCTTGCTCTTGATGTTTAGTTACGCTTACACCCGAAGAGCGGAGCGTGTTACGTACACAATAATTAACACGTGTAAATAAACCAACAGAGATACGAATAACAATAGCAATGTACAGGGATGCCAGGCACGGGGCCAGTCGGCAAACAGCATTTACTTAGGCGGAGGACTAATTAGAGATCCCGTCCCGTTTGATCACAAGATGGAGTAATCGTCAGCACATGTGTTCAGTTCAGTCAGGCTATATGTCTTTCTATTTGTAACTTCGTCATAAAATAATGAAGAAGATAGTTTTAATAACTCCCGGAGAAGGATAGCTAAAGTCCAAAGTATTTTTTAAACATGATATATGATGTTTATTTTAACTTGCTATTTCATTGTTTTATTGTATTTTATTATTTTATTTTATTCAATGTAGTGAAGATCACAATAGAGATTCTTTTTATAATGACACTTTTTATAATGATGTCTTGCATTGTGTAATAAATAAACGTAAATCTATGGACTATATGGCCGCCATATCAAACTATGTAGCAACCTAGCAACATGACATTATTTATTAGATAAATATGTAGCATTGTACTGAATATGTCATTCTGCGTATCTACTTATACGGCGAAATCTCGCGATGACAAAATGTGATTTCCCCATCATGTCCTATATCCTCACTTTCAAGTTTGTCTTTCAAAATCATGATATCTCTCTCTCAGAACAGAACGTAGGTAAGGCACGAAACAAATTATCCTATAGGGATAATCCCCTTTTTATTCTTCTGCAGGGCCTGGTGCGTTGATAGTCAGAGGCCAGTATTTACCACATTTCAGATCCGGTCGGCATTACCTATGAGTCATCCATTGTTGGTAAAACACCAGTTCTGAGCATACTCTTATCTTATTCCTTATCAGCTTATTTGTTTCATCATTTGTACGGAACAATAACAAATAAGTCGCCATTTGCTACCCTAATGTAAATGGTCATGGTCTGGGGTATATTGGTACCTGCTTGGTAACTACCAACTGTACAGTCAGTTGTACAGTCAGTTCAAGTCTTTATTACAAGGGAATGAGAGCTTTTGACGCCTTTATATGCGTAGCTACTTTGGATGCTGACTGTACTACCAATACTAACAACCATACGACTGTCAAGGTCATAGTATTAATTACAGTATAGCATTAGTAGCAGCATAGTATTAGTATTAAATTGAAATGTATCAACTCTAGATCTAATTGTTCGCTAGGTACAGTCAGCATCAAAAGCAGCCACGCATTTGAAAAGTTCAAAAGTTTTATAATAAGGAAATAAGAGCTTTCCCTTCATATGCGTAGCTACTTTTGGTGTTGACTGTACTACTTGCTATGTGACCAAGATGCACGTTGCCGAAATTTATTTCGTTATCGATTTTTTCTGTCAGATTTATTACATTAATACATATATTATATACCTATCTATGTAGGTATTTATAAATTGGAAAAGCTTCTGGAAGAAAGTAAGACAATGCTCACAATTTACCAAACTTCCTACTGATTTATGAAAACCCTAATACGTTTATATCTCAGTGGAAATATCTGCACGCCTTCGAATATGCTGCGAGTATAATACAGACTGTGTGTTTTTCCCCCAGCCAAGTTTGTATGGAACCATGAAATTTAATAGTTCCGCGGTGGGAGAGCGATTTTCATTTTAACACAATATGAATTCTGAACCAAAGAATATATGTAATACTCTCTGAACTATCTGAAGTTGTCCAAAAAACCATTTTTGGAACAAGCTTTATTCGAAACTCATCAACTAACTCATTCAGACGGTTCTAATGAGACCAAACACGACGGTTCGGGGGACGGGGGGTTTATCTTTTGTTGTTGTAGTTGCTATGGCCGCCTTCTGTCTCCATCATCAGATGGTATTATTTCAGATCATTCAAGTCCAAATTTCACACAGACCACATACGAACAGTGCAAGTTAAATAAAAACTTGTAAAAAGAAGTGAAATCCCACCATACATTTTCATGTAAAATGTTGTCAAGATGAGACCATATATGGCTTGCACTGTCGAAAAGTTAACAGTACTCATGTAGAGCCAAGCTTCCAACTCTACACGCCCGAACTCTACAAGCCCTGACTTGACTAACTCTGAACCTTAGTGAAAATATGTGGCTTGGCCGTTTGGTTACTAGAAGAACACAAGAACTATTGTATAACAGAAATAGTACATTACTACAGAGGCCGGGACGAAAGGGGTTGCCGGCCGAAGACATATATACGGCCGAGCGAAGCGAGGCCGGATAGGTCTAAGGCTGGCAACCCCATATTTCCCGCCGAGGTATGTATAGTGCTTTTCTCAAACATGCAATGAAATAAACAACAAAAAAATCAACGTTTTATTTTTTAGTGGCAGAATGTCATGGTGCCTGTGCCACAATTCATGTGGAATGGAAATAAAAAAAGAGGACTTTGCCGGCCTAGGCCTGCAAGATTTGTATGAAATTCCATTAACTACCTCTTGTCCTAGCCGCACCTGAAACGTCATACTTCGCAGCCTATTATAAGGAACATAACATCAATATTTCATTGCATGTTTGAGAAAAGATACTTACATACGAACAGGCAAGATAAAGCTTGTAAAAAGTCGCGGCACTTCGTTTGTTTGCGTATCTGAAAACATCAGAATATAGTGTATTGAAAATGTATCTCCCAAAACAACCACTTATCGCTGGTTTTAACACAGTCGTGTGATAAGTGACGATCTGCATGAAAGTCATCCAACATTCTCAGTCACCGAGTTAAATAGCCGTTTAAACAAACAAGAATAGAATTTATTTAATCATCCCCATTTTAAAATTATTTTATTTTATAAAAACATCTTTAAACGAGCAATTCTTGTAGCTATATTTATTTAGTTTTAGGATTTCGGAAACGGCTCTAACGATTTCGTCGAAACTTACAATTCGGGGGGCGATAACTCGATCTACGAGTAGCTAAGTTTCATCTTCGAGAAAACTCGATTTCTCCGATGACACACGAATAAACATTGTCACCTAGGTAATTATTATTTGTTAGTGCTAACGCTAATTTCTAGAGTTATATCTGGCTGGGTATAGTTATGTAATACTATAATATTATTCTGTGGAAAAAGTAAACCACGCAATCGCCCCTAATTTCGTGTACCAACAAACTCCAATCGTCTAAAAAAATTGGCCAAAAGCATGTCTGGCCATGCTCAGTGTATGGTTCCGTAGTTGGCCAAAAAACGCAATCAATAACAAGCAAAAGGGTATAACCTCCGCAGCGTTTCATACGTCTTTTACTAAGAATTAAAGACTTTTTGCGATACCTCAAAAACAGCTTAACTGATCATGTCCAAAATAGTTTTCGTTGAAAGTCTTTGTTAAGCTTTACTTTCAAGTTCTTTTTTCATATTTTTTGGAGTCATTGTTCAAAAGACACATTTTTTTTTCTTTTGAAGTGATTATTTCCCAAAATATTCACTCTATCAAAAATGTTTAATGAAGACCTTTATTCATTTTGAAAGACATACCCAACAACACCCCACAGCCCCACACCAAAAAAAAACCACACTTAACGTTTAGGGAAGGCACCTTTAAACATTTTTTTTAGATTTTATTTTACAACTTCTCAGATTTATATATCCATAGCAAATTGCAGCTTTCTAGCACTAACAATCACAGAGCAAAGCCTCGGACAGACAGACAGACATCGCGAACTATAAGGGTTCCTAGTTGACTATGGAACCCTAAAAAAGGAAGTTATCTGTGTTCAAAATGGAATCAACCCATTTATTTTCAGTCGAATCCAAGTTAAATTCCTATATACTTGGAATAATTAGGTGATTAACAAATGAATTTCCACCTCTATGTGTGTATGTTCTCCTTTGCGTGACTATAGTGATTTGATGCTTAGTTGCTATCAGATTCATTAAAAAAATCTAGGTAGCAATATATAAAAATATGAAGGTTTCTTAACATATACTTATACATTAGTCTTTAGGTACGCATTATCTTACTCATTGCTTCAGAGAATTTCAGTAAAATCAGTACACATAAAGGAGTTGTTTTCGTTATCATTTGAAATCAACATGCTACGACGAGACCGCATGATGAAATGCTGCTTATCTAATTCGGCGCTCGTTATCTCAGCCTCGTCGTCCAAACTATGCAAGCTTGGTAAGAAAAATGCACCACATTAACGAAATAGGTACTAAGGGTGCCTTTCCATCAGAGAGTGCGAAGATAATAGGTACGCTACTAATAAAACCCGTTTCCACCAGTGAACCGATGAGTATGATTGTTGAATTCAAACGCATCCATAACTACGTTAGCATAGCACATCTCTGGTGGAAAGGCACCTTAAAGCCCCATTGACGCATGTGCAAGTATCGCATGCCATAAATATTGAACTTATTATATTTGCTAGCCCGCATTGTAATTAGTATATTATTGCAGAGGCCGGTAAAATGCAATTCGTGGACAAGTTGATTTTGACGGACGACGCGAAGCGGACTCAATAGGTTGATTGATAGATACGCGTCCACGAATTGCTATTCCCGCGGAGGTGTACATATATTATACAGTGCGTTATCAGCACGTGGGCTGTTCTCAAAAAAATAAAATAAAATTTAAAAACAAATATTCAATTGAAATTCTAATGAAGGATTTTAGTTTTCAGTGATAAAAACACGTGCTACGGGAGCCGGAGAGCCGGAGACCGCCTCGCCGCCCGGCCACCCATCAGGCGCGCAAGTGCCCCGGAAACAGAAAACAAAAGACGGTCATTTTGCCGGCCTGACCTCCAATTTTGTATGAAATTCCATTATGGGCCGCTCGGTTCTCCTATTATGTTTGAAAAAGAAACTTGCATGCGACTTTCGCACGTGGGCTTTAAGCTGTACAACGTGGAATAATATCTGAAGCTGATGACAGGTTTTAAACCGTTTTACAAAGACATCATTATAGTTGAACGACTCCATTCCCGTTAAATATTATTGTATACCTAGTAAAACCCATTTTAAAATGAACTGCTACTACTGCTAGTTAGACATACATTGTTTCGATGTGAGTTTGTGTGTGCCTAGGTCAGGTATATGCTTAAGTTTGTGGTAAGGGTCGCGGGTGTCCGCTGGATGCGGGTGGCGCGGGACCGGTCATTGCGGAACTCTTTGGCGGAGGCCTATGTCCAGCAGTAGACGTCCTTCGGCTGACATGATGAGGTATATGCTTACGTCAGAAATGATGTGAGCCGCAAGCCTCAACACGTCGCACACGCTAGCGAGCTTTCGTATTTATTCTGTGTTGTGCTCTAAGTTCGTGTACCTATCTCTTATCCCATTGTAGCTTTTTTACCACTTATTGTTTTTGTGACAAGGGCAAAGTGTACGTATTTCGATTTCGGTGTATCAGAGATAACGTCCAGATAGAGCTTGTAGGGCGAGGTGCGGTCACCATCATCAGTCATCAACATCTGTCCTATAACGCTTATACTATACTACGCTTCTACGCGCCCGTCTAACTCGTCGGTTCGTGACCTACGATACGAGTATAAGTGCGTCAAATATCCGAAAATTTAAAATACATTTTCATTACTAAAAGTATCTCTGCGATTAGAGACTAATTACAACACTTACTCTATAGTTAGAAAACAATGTCGTATCTATACTACTCGTCGCTTCACCAATTCATTACTTTCACACTACCTCTATAAACATCATACTTATAGTGAGTATTATATTCTTTACTATAAAGATATAGAGACGGGTAAGAAAGACTGCTTAAATTAGTCGGGCGGCCTTATATAGTGACCGGTATCGAATTCTAAAATATCGATGGCTACGTAGAAAAAACAACTCGTGGGAATCGTGCACATGTCTAATTAACAGTCCTATTTTGTTCTTTGTCCCACTTTACAATTCACGGAAATTAAACATATATCTGCCCAGATATGTTGTAATAAACTTCCTTATCGATATATACACCTTTTTAACAGTAAAGACCACAACCCTATACCTAAACTGGCATGTATTAGGTTTGAGTCAAATATCAAAAGGTTCAAAATATACAATTTCGTTAATCTATCAGATTCTTTATTACGGTAAAATTTACTACAACGAAATATTCTTCTTTTTTGTAAAAGTATCTAAGAGTGAAAGAGACGAAGGTTTTATACTGGATAATTGGTACTACTACTACGAGTATTGGTGCATATTATTCTTGTGACAGAGACGAGAGGTATTTTAGAAATAGACGTATGTTTTTTGTCTCTCGCGCTATAAACGCGACCATGATAGAATAATAGGCTCGATAAAAAAAAGTTTCTTAGTGAACAATTTGTGTCTTAGATAGTAGGTAGCGACAATGCAGTCGGTCCTTTAGAAAGTCAATCACTCTCAGAGGTTAGTTACTCGTCCTCGCCTTTTGCAGTGCTTTGTCTAGTCGCATGGCAAAAACGGGCGGTTTTTGTGCACAATGCGCCGGTGCACGCACCCTGCAGCCTCTGCGACGCATCGCTACGGGTGCTCAAACTTTCACCAATACACTGGCAAACGAAAGCCGAACCCACTAGTGGTTTATGACGAGTGTGTTGCCGCGTAGTTGGAACTAGTGGATTCAACTTTCGTTTCAATTCAACGGTGGCCAAATGTCTACCTATCTGTTTGAGCGCCGCTCATTAACTAATTAGATGCTAATGGTAGATATATGGACAGCAGCATCCCTAGAGTGCGGTGGAGATACTGCGATCGCCAACCCGCGTGCCAAGCGTGGCGATTATGGCATTTAGCCCCCATGAAATTGGGGGAGGTCTATATGTCCAGTAGTGGACGTCCTTCGGCTGATATGGTGGTGTTGGTGGCGGTGGATATGATGTTGTCATGATACCAACGAAGGATTAAACCGAAGAGCGAAAAGACCGATGTCAAACAAGTTCAATATTTGTTCAGTACTTCTGCTTGAAACATAATTACCTAAATCACTTACACGAATTTTACAAATATTACAAAATAGACAATACGAGCGTTCCTAACAATGTCAAAAAACTAACTGTAAACTAAACTTGCTCGCCATTAACGATTATTACTTATCGTGAAAACTGAAACGTGTAATATTTATGTCTCTGAAACGTGACCGAAGCAGCTCAGTTATCCGAGCAATTACACGTTTATACAGCAGTAGATTCTTAGTAGATTGTTATCTCGAAATGAAATCGCAGTCTGATTCCAAATTCTGCTAAATATTTGGCAAATTATATGTTGACCGACCTGTTCTTTTGTTTGTTAAATTATTAGGTATAATATTTTAAGTCATATGTTATTGAGATAGAAAAGCATATTATGTATAATGTAATAAAACCTTTGCCAAGCAAATGTAGTCTTTCCATATTAGTATAAGATGATAAGAATGCTATTGCACAGATTTGCAGTATGTATTTTGGATCTGCACTAGTGTCCAGCCAGAGGAATGTTAGAACATTCTCGTGTACTTAAATTGCCACGCCAAGATCTTACTTACTCAAACTTTGAGAAGCCGCGTACAGAAATGTAAGTGTATGGGCCGCTACCTGCGACAGAGAACGCGTCCCTCGAAGCCTATACTGTAGCTTTGTTCCAGTCTTTTGTAATCGCCGTAATAACCTCGTAATTCCAAACAAAAGGCATAAGCCCAAATCGGAAACGGACTTTAAAAGATAAAAGAAAACGTGGAAATTTGTTACACGTACCTGCGGGGTGTTTGTTTTAGGCCCTATTTTTTTTGGGCTGAGATAAAACAATAACAGCCTGCATACAATTAAAGCCTGTCATAAAAACGTCTACTTTATTATAGTAGTAATCCGTTAGCGTTAAATTAACATGCCGAAATGAACAGAACAGGCGTTGGTGTAATGTAGAAACAAAATATTTATTGGGGTATCAACTATCAATAGGCTTGTAAAAATTAAACGAAAGCTGGTAATATTCCGAAATAGCTCCTTACAGTCTTTGAGCTATTACGTAATACTTCAATGCTTACAGTATGTTTAACAAAACTCTCATACTAATTCAGTGACAGGGCAACTACGATTAGTTACTATTACTAAGCTACAGGTACAGTACCGAGTGCCTTTTCCTTCACCGTTTACACTGCCACTGTATCCATTTACCCGTGGGGTAGGGACCTAAAGCGGTAGATTTAGTTTAAGGCCGAGCCACACCGAATGCGTGCGCAGCACGTGCGCGTGCGCGTGTGCGTGGCGTGCGCGTTGTATCGTATGAAATGTCATAGCAGATGACACACCGCTTGCGTGGCGTGCACGCGTGCTGCGCACGCAAGCGGTTTGTCATCGACTACGACATTTCATACGATACAACGCGCACGCCACGCACACGCGCACGCGCACGTGCTGCGCACGCATTCGGTGTGTCTCGGCTTTTAGTCTAGAGAATTTTAAAAAAGCGTAGCTCCGCGTGTCTTCCCTCGTCGCACCTATTACAAATATAGGTATGTAGTACGGATGGGACCAGATAAATCCAGTGGGGGATTAAATATAGCGTATATTCATCCCGAAACTCAGCTCTATATAATATTGATTTTTTGGGTTCCGTGCCCAAAGGGGAACGTAAAAACGGGACCCTATTACTAAGACTTCGCTGTCCGTCCGTCCGTCCGTCTGTCACCAGGCTGTATCTCAAGAACCGTCATAGCTAGCTAGCGCTATCCCGCGCGTTTTCTGGTGCGAAGTCCCCCGGACCGGACCGCGTTCGCTTTACCACAAAACCACTGACGCCCCGCAACGACGCTGCGCCGCGCTCTGTGCGTTTCAAGCTTTAATGGCAAAGCGTCTATTCCCACTGGCTTGCCAGCAGCTTGTTAGGGTTCCGTACCCAAAGGGTAAAAAGGGGGCCCTATTACTAAGACTTCGCTGTCCGTCCGATTGTGTATTTCTGTTGCCTCTATAACAACAAATCCTAAAAACAAAATAATAATAATAATTAAGGGGGGCTCCCATACAAAAAACGTGATATTTCAGCCCTTTTTCATGGCTACCACTCGCCGAGCTGGCGGCTGAAATTTGCACGGAACAGTTGAAATTTGCACGGATTATGTATTTTTATTCTGGCTACAACAACAAATACTAAAAACAAAATAATAATAATAATTTGACGACCTGTTTAGCCTAGTTGGTAGTGACTCTGCCTCCGAAGCTAGAGGTCCCGGGTTCGAATCCCGGCCAGGGCATTTATCTGTGCATTTTTCACGGATATTTGTTCTTGAGTCTTGGATGTTTTCTATGTATTTAAGTATGTATTTATCTATATAAGTATGTATATCGTCGTCTAGTACCCATAGTGCTTTGCTTAGTTTGGGACTAGGTCGATTTGTGTAAGATTGTCCCCCCCAATATTAAAAAAAAAAGCTCTCGTCCCCAGCACGTTTCCTTTCCGTACGTTGATTATCAAGTTTCATTGAGATTTATCGTATTATTATGTTATACTTCTTATAGGTTGTCCTATAGGGATCGTTCGTGGCCCAGCCCAGCAGCGCCCGCGTACCGCGTGCAGTATGCAAGGTTAAGCAACGTCGGCCGTGGCCAACTCTTGGATTGGTGAGTCCAAGGCCGGGGGTTGACCCGTGACCGTACGCTATAGCCTTCAGTCTAGCCACGACATTTCAACGAATCACAGTAAGACCACAGGCCGGCTACTGATTTCCATGACCTTTGGTCGAATTGGCAGTTTGTCCATCTCAAATACGTAAAAAAATAGTTTTAATTTTGTCATTTCCTCTCGATTAATAATATTATCGAATGATAGCTAAACCAATAACTTGGGGGAAAAGAAACGTCAGCTGGCTATAAATTCGTGGAAAACACACAACACAAATGTGGTTGTTTATGCCTACCGCTCCGGAAGGTCAATGAAGTGCAATTACCGCATTTGCTATTGTTCGAGTTTCAGGCGTTGTATTAAGCTTTTAGGTAAATTAAAAACTACACGCGGGGACGGTCGCGGGAAAAATAAATATAAACGTGACTAGAGCCACTAACTGCGTTTAATTACATACACGAGCCAGAGCGAACTTGCATATATCATATATGTACTTTGATAATATCTAGAGGAAATAAAAACAAATAACAAAATCCTTTTTAAGTGTTTCTGAGATCATACACGAGAAGAGAACCCACCAAGGCACCAACGGAGCACAGCACTGAAAAAAAAGATTTGTTAACAGTAGTCCAAATGTTAGCTGCTAGTAACTAAATCGGAGGACTGGCAAGCTGAGAGTTTACTAGTAACCAAATTAGTTGTTGAAAATTAGCATAATTGTGGTTACTACTAAGCAAAATTTGGCTATTTCTCAAGTAGCCAAACTAGTTGAGCTATCCTTTTTTTTCAGTGAGGCTGACGGTGAGTCTGACGGTGACGTCAAAGGGACATCGTAATACAAGCAAGTCTCTTAAGCTTGAGATTTGCTTAGTTTGGGACTATGTCGATATGTGTAAGATTGTCCCCCAATATTTATTTATCTTAGAAGTTATCGCCCAAGAAGAATCTTACGATATTTGCTCTAGGCCCGGGTACTATACAAACTAATACACGTAACGTTGCAAGTATTCGTTGGAGTAGGTAATGTTAGTAAACGTAACTACGTTTTATTTAATCCCAGGACATCCCCTTCAGGATATTGATCGTGAATTATTAGTCACTTCAGCGCTTACGCTTCGCTTGGGCCAGAGCGGAGTACGAATCTCGTTGAAGTTGAAATAACCAACTCGGCAAACTAAGGAATAATAAAGGCATATCAGGGTACACCGGCATATGGCAGCTACGAATGGCGGAACATTGTTCTAGAACTAGTAAGCCCCTACTACCATATTTACATAAATCGTGAACACTATTCGCCGACAAATATATTGTTCAAATCTATTGTTTGGGTAAACCTTTCACACATTTCTAGCGTGAAATTTACCGCTTCGTGTTAGTTGTAAACCTGGCTTAGCATTAAAAATATAGTTGATGGCTCAGTTCTCGTAAAATTTCCGTGGCTGGCGCTTCATAACATAACCCTAGGAGCGTAGTTTTACACTCTAATACAAAATAGTAGAGCAAGTTGAGCTCTGTTTACAAAAAGACGTGCGTTTGGCGGAGGATGGTGTCGCTTACGCCGTTTAGTTCTGTGGTTGTCAAGGACAGACAGTGGGTGCTGGCTTTATTGGTATAAATAATTGCGGCGTGGCCGTGGGGCGTGAGGGCGCACGCGCGGTCTCACGGTCTACTGGGGTCGGTGGAGTTTTCTAATGCGTAGATTTAGATGTAGAGCTTCGCCGGTTACTTAACTGTACTAAGGGTGCCTTTCCATGTGCTATGCAGCTATGCTGCGAGGATGTGAAAGTTGCGCTACGAAAACCCGTTTCCACCAGTGCTATGCTATGTGCACCATGGAATATGATTTATTTATTTAAACTTTATTGCACATATTAATACAAAAGGCGGACTTAATGCCGTGATTGGTGGATTCAAACGCATCCATAGCAACGTACGTAGCATAGCACATCTCTGGTGGAAAAGGACCCTTTATCAAGAACCGCCTTGGAGTTCTAAACAACACCAGGTTTGAACAGGACAGGATGCTCGGAAATGTCTGTCGGAACATTTTGTAAAAGCGTATCTGATTTTATATTTGTTTTGGATTTACAGATATTATTACAAGTTACTGTATCTATATGTATTATTGGGTCACTACATAACTAAGCTCTAATATTATGATAATGTTCCGTAGTTTATTACGAGTTACGACGACCGAGTAAATCGGCTGTGACATACGGAACCCTAAAAAAGTGGTAGTGGACAGGTATTATTATACCATGACCGTTGTGAAAATAGAATTACTTCTACAGACTTGGTCCCAACCGCACGAGTTAGTCCCTAAGACCGGATTCGGCGAAAATGGAATGAGGACTAATCTGAGGTTAAATACCAAATTTGTATGGAGTATGGACTATTGTCGAATCAAACTCTATTCATGTGTGGTCGACAATATCGGGTACATAAAAATCATCGCATTCGTAAAAGATCGCAATAATAACATTAGGTATGTTCCTTGATGTTATATTTATAGTATTCAGATAATGAGTCCAAGGCTGATGCGTCATTTATTGATTTAATCATTATTGCAGGGAATTCGCAACTTCCTAAAATAATTATGCTTCACTGCTAAATTCTCACAATTAATGTTTACATGTAGTACTGCTTTCCAATTCACGGCCATTATCACGAAAACAGATAATTAATCGCTTCGAATTAAGCAGCTCGCATAATTATGATAGAACTTTACGTACAGGTAAGTTCGTTTTATCATTAAATATACTAGTTGCCCGCAAGGTTCCGCCCACATATTATTTACAAAAACACGCACTGCAAGCCGCGGGATAAACTGTCCCTACCAAAGGTTCACTATATAGATTGGTGGAAGAATTTTTGAAACTGGATAAGTAATTCTGAAGATTACTCCCCAGTCCCACCCCATACAATTTTACAAAGCAACAAACTCTGATCTGAAATCTGGTGATTATTAATAGGCATTAATTAAAATGTAGTTTAAAAAACGTGATGTTTAATAAACACCGTTTTTATTTTTGTTTTAGAATTGATCTCTAATGTTGTGATTCTTTTGGTTGTCATATACGAGTATATGTATACGCGCGTATAACGAAGTGGCTGTCGCGTGAATTACGATAAACCACCCAATACATATAGTTGTGAGTCCCCGAGTTTGGATTAGGCCTATGTATAATCAGTCCATTATGAGTCCAGCTAAAGATGGGCTAATCTGTGTTTCCATTTTTACTGAAATTCTCAACTCCCCTCCCATCACAACTTATTCCGACGTCCCTGCCATGACTAAATTAAAATGATATAAATATGATTTTAATCCGCCCAAAAGTCCTACCATGATCGCGTGTATGTCGGACCAAAAGCATTCGTCCACTAGCAAGTACCTATTGCAAAGAGAATATAATACTCCTGACCTATTGTATGTGCAAGATGGATGATTGCCATATGTCGGACGTAAATGCGACAATACTAGCTATACCTAGCTAGGCTTCAGGGAAGTGTGTTAAGGACGGATTTTGACCCGTTGTGTAGCAACGTACTAAACCACACGCTTTCTCCCCTGAGGTTGAAAATTGAAATGTAGATGCTTAGCAGGCTGTGTCGTAGTCCCTTTCTAGGGTCTTGAGCGACAAGCGAAAAATGCGTGGTACTTGTTGAAATTATCTCAACTGAACGCAAATACGCAACTATCATTAGATCATTACAATTTAAACCTTCTGGTCAACGTCGTAAGATCGGTATTGTTTTGATACAAACATTCATCTCAAAACAATTTCAACTATATAGCCGTGGTGAGGGGAGCGAGTACGCATGCGCGAAACAACATTGCCGGGGGACCGGGGTTGCTCAGAATGCTCGGTTCTCCTAATCCTCTACCTCTACCCTACCTGCTTTCGACTGATCTTTGATAAATAATGCATCAAAGTGCTACCTGCTAAGTATATAATATTTATCTTTGCACATGTTTTGGAGTACAATTGACAGCGAAAAATTCCAAAGCAAATTATGCGACTTTGATGTTAACATATGCCACGCGTAGAGATATTTATATCACTTTAGACTTTAGTGCGTACGTAGTCGATGGAAATTTACCGATCCCAACGCAAAAATATCTGAACATGTCTATATTATCTAAAACACAAAGACTTTTGAACGCGCATTTTGTATTTGTAAATGTATTCGGACTTTTCGGTTGTATAATACATTTTATATGTGGCTCTCAATTTGTGGCTTCTACATTATAAAAAAAACCGGCCAAGTGCGCGTCGGACCACGTACAAAGAAGGGTCCCGTAACGACACCTCCTAATCTACATTTAAAACCACTATTCAATACATTTAATCAAAAAAGGTCGTATCCTCATAGGAAACTTACGGCAATTACGCCCCTTTGTTTTGGCAGGATAGTTTTTCAGCAATAACTCAAAAACCGTTGAACCTATATTGTTCAAACCAAAAATCGTTGAAAGGATTTATTAATGTACATCATCTTGATTTTTTTCAGAATTTTAAACTTCATAGTTTGGAAACTAGAGGGGGACACCTCTATATCATTTTTGAATGCCTATCCATAGATACCCCACACGCTGACCCCCCCAATTTAATATTTTTTTCGTAATCACATTATATTTCTATAGCGGTTTATAACATATACCTTCACACCAAATTTCATAATTGTAGTGGTCATAGATCGGCTGTGACATACGGACGGACAGACAGACATGACGAATCCATAAGGGTTCCGTGTTTGCCATTCGGCTACGGAACTCTAAAAAATACAGTACAATGAGGGCTACTGTTACTGTGCTCACCACTCACCAGTTGGCGCCAATGTCCAGTAAGGTCCAGCTGACAAAGTTTGTTATTAGATGTTACGGGTGTGAAAACAATGTTTATATAACTATGTAAGGTGTTGTAGTTATTAAACTACAACTTAGAAAAGTTGAAAAACCCCCGAAATTTTCATTTCTAAGCTCAATATCTCAAAAAGGGCTGAACAGATTTTCATGAAACATGTTCATGAACAGTTGGGAGGACAAAATTATCTATGTCACAATAAACTAAACGAAAATCGGTTCATCGGTTTGGAAGCTACGATACCACAAACAGACACGTTAAACTTATAACACCCCTCTTTTTGCGTCGGAGGTTAAAAATAATCATAATCAATACCATAAAACAGTACCGTAAAAATATAGAGCATGCCGCAGTTTGCGCAGTCCTGTTTTCTTCGAAAAAAGGATATAAGTTTCCGAAAGATAAAATTGTCTTAAAGCACTATCATTAACTCATAAGATAACATGTTCGCCATAATTAATACAGTGATCGACGGTAGAAGTCTATAGGCGTTATTCTATTGTGTCTGGAACAGTGTCCATCAAAGAGTTAATCTCAGGTATCACAAAATATTCATTAAAAAAAACCCGCGTAGCCCACCCACAAATAGAGACATTTGACATTTCGGGGACCGCACGCTACGCTAGCACCTCTAGTGGAGAATTCATAAGCGATAGCGAAATCATTATGGTGTTTTTGGACTCAGTGGGAATCGGTATATTTAGTATATAAATGTAAAAGGCTGTGCATGATGTTCTTCCCTCATAATTTTAAAAACTACTGTACGACTTTTGACGAATCTTTCAAGTAATGTAGCTTAGACATCACAATAGGACATAAGCTTATAATTTATATGCATCTGAAGTCGCAGGCAGCACCTGGTTGTAGTATTGCCTGCTTGATGCTTTTTTAATATATCAATTTGTCAGTTATCAGTCTTCCAAGTTCAGTAAGAGGAAATCCGTGATTTCTGATTACCCACAAGGAATCAGGTGTGATTATTAATTACAGCATACCCAGCATAGTCTCAGTCAGCATACTCTTCTCCACTTAAGTAAGTTTCCTCCTTCACATAAGTTTAACTCCTTCCCGCTTGATGTATGCAACTATTTGTTTAAATTTGATCCTTGACCCGATATATGGCCTGGTAAGCTAAGTTCAGAGGAATGATGGTGCTACTTGAAACGTTTAGCACCCAGATCCATCTATCCCACTTTCTACTTTGGACAAGACCACTAGCACACAATTATAATATTTAAGGATCCTAGCACAAGTCCTAGTCTGTCACGTGATGGCAGACTGCCTTTTCAATCTACCTTCCATAAAATTTCACTTTACACGAATGTACCCACTTTTCGATTTCAAAAATTACGTTTTAGTCATTTTTGTTTGAAAGGGTGTGCTTTCTAGTTGGTCCTTAAGTCATCAAGTCAGGATATGATGGCGAGATGCTGGAGAAATCAAGGGAACTCTTATAGTCGTACTTATAGCAATTTCAGTATTTTTAAAGTATCATGTGCATCTGTTTATAGTAAGAGTTTGGAGTTTTTTTTAAGTGGTTGCTTCTATGTTGGCAGATTGTTGTGTATGATGAACAACCTAGATGAGAACTTACCTTATCATTACTGGTTATTGAAAAGATACTAAAGTGAATATTATGTCCCTGCCTCTATTCTGTTACTACCTGACTTGGTACCAAATAAGTTAGTCATGAAAAAAAAGGTCACTTAATAGGCCTTTAATGTGTACACCTAGCGCCACTTGTAAATAATTGTGATTAACTAGTTTAATGATATTCAAAAGGTACTTAAATACAAAATATATTACACACCCTTAAGTGTCCAATAAGAGAACAAATTACCAAATACTTCATTAGATCTATTTTAAAATTATGTTAATTGCAAGACCATGCAATTCCAAATGTAGTCAAATAAAACATATGAATACGTTTAAAAAATTAAGCACTAGAAATTCTCAACATTATAGGTACTTACTATTTGCTTACAGGGTGTCCAAGTTGTTTTATTTTACTACCCTCACACTGTGTCAGGCTGATCACAAGAAAGTGTCCGTCATTGCCTGTTTGGATAGTCTTGCTTATGCGTAATTACACTCACTAGGCACGCAGGCAATACAAAATACGAGAGCTTTAGTAAAGGTTAGTGACAAGACAAAGCAATTTGCCTTTAATAACCAGGTACTACAAGTCTTAATTTACGGAAACAAGAGAATTCATGACATTGTATTGTTGTTAATATTAATTTCATTTATGCCGCCGGATAGGCAGATGAGTGAATCATTCTATGAATAGGTATATGTATTTCTACATACTCACGGATGATATTTACCTCAAAATGAAGCACGAATTCACGCCCCAATCACTAAATAACAGTCACACAGTATTTATAATTCATCTGTCCGTTCAAATCAAATATCCTTCAAGTCTAGTCAGGATAATTTATTCACAATAATATGCCCGACAAAGCAGGTAGATTGCACAAAGATATCTCTCGATGATAGCCAACTTCAATTGCTTGTCATTGACTCCATAAAGTTTATTGCACCGACTTTACATACCGCTGACCATCGCGATTGCTTATAGAAATTATTATTTCGCAATAATTGTTTATATTTATTTATTATCGTAAAACACCACGAAAACATCAGTCAGCAGTGGGGTGAATGAACGATCAATCAATGATTAATTCTATTGTCTATGGTTAATTGACAACAACTTGACAGTACTAGGGATGTTACTTTATCGATCGATGGTACTGGTTTTGAGCTAATATTTTATGAATTTTACATACATACATACATACATACATATAATCACGCCTGTTTCCCATAGGGGTAGGCAGAGATCACGGATTTCCACTTGCTACGATCCTGACATACAACTTTCGCTTCATGAACTTTCATAACATTCTTCATGCATGCGCGCCGATTTAGGGTACTCCTGACCTGGCCTTTCTGCAGAATGTCTCCGATTTGGTCGGAGTACGTTCGCCGAGGTCTTCCCCTTCCAACTTTTCCATCCACTCTTCCTTCATACACTCGTTTTGTCAATCTTCTTTCATCCATCCTCTCTACATGTCCAAACCATCTTAGCATACCTTTCTCAATTTTCGTCACTATATCTTCATTCACTCCACACCTCCGTCTTATAACGGTGTTTCTCACTCTATCTCTCAAAGTAACGCTACACATACTTCTCAGCGCTCTCATTTCCACTGCATTCACTCGACTCTGATGTTTCTTCTGCCACACCCAACTTTCACTACCATACATTAGTGTCGGCACCAACACTCCTCTATGCACGGCCAGCCGCGCCTTTTCTGACACTTTCTGGCTACTCATAAAGGCGTGAAGTGCCCCATTCACTCGATTCCCAGCTATCACTCTCCTTTCAATATCTCCTTCATGCTTACCGTCTCTCGTGAACAAAGTCCCCAAATACACAAACCCATCCACTTGCTCCAACCTCTCTCCATCTACAGCAATTTCACAAACTGTCATACACTCATCTCTTTCAAATACCATCACTTTCGTCTTGCTTACATTCATTTTCATTCCTTTTCTCGCAAATAATCTGTGCATGCTAGTTACCATCTTCTGTAGCTTCTCAGCCGATGACGCTAATAAAACCTGGTCATCGGCGTAGAGTAGACATTTGATAAGCAACCCATTCATTTCCAACCCACATTCATCGTCTTTCAAATCTTGCAAACAACTGTCCAGAAATAGATTAAACAGCCACGGTGACGCTACACATCCCTGTCTAACACCCTTTTCGATGCTAAACCATTCAGTGTAGGACCCGTTTACTCTCACGCAAGCAGAGGAATCCTCGTAGAGAGATTTCAGAGCTTGAATGAGATGGTCGCTCACTCCATATCCGGACAGTACCGACCAAAGTTCATTCCTCACCACTCTGTCATAGGCCTTCTCCAAATCCACGAACGCGCAATAGACCTTTTGACCTTGGGCCAAATATTTTTCGGCTATGCATCGTAAAGAGAAGACCTGATCCGTACATCCCATACCTTTCCTAAATCCCGCTTGTACATCCCATATTTTCTCATCGGTTTCTTGCATTACCCTTTCAATCAACACTTTCGCATATAATTTGCCAACGATGCTGAGTAAGCTAATGCCCCTGTAGTTCTTGCAGTCAAGTTGTGAGCCCTTTCCCTTGTACAGTGGCACGATGACCGCCTTGCACCAATCTTTTGGAACTATGCCGGTATTAAAACATAAGTTGAAAAGGCGATACAACTGACTTGCTACGACGCCTTGCCCAGCCTTCAGCATCTCGACTGAAATTCTATCATACCCCGCTGCCTTTCCTGGTTTCATTCCTTTTTTTTAGTTAAATTTAACTTAAACAATATTGAAACATATACAAAACATAGCCTGTAAGTCCTGTAACTGAATTATCATTGTCATGTGATTTCATAATCTATCGTTATTATATTATGTTTAAATTCAGACTTCATACAATACCATCTTTACCATTTGAGCTCCATTTAAAAACGTCAGAATCTATCGAGTATTAAAAAAATATATATTTTGACAGCCATTTAGCCATTGTTTTGACATCATACATACTATTTTCGCGCCCTAAACACGCGCCGGTCGCTTTATTGTTTGTCGTTATTGTGAAGAATATTGTTATTTTTAGTTTCAGTGTCTAATATTTTGTGGAAGCTGCCTTTAAACGATTAAGTGAAGTGGTTCATTATGTCGACCCCATCCAAACGACCGTCGTCACAGGCGTCCTCGGACGCGCCGACCCCGACCCGCAGGACGCGCTCCTCCCAACAGGAAGTAGTCATTCCGGAGACTCCGCAACGAGCTTCAGGCACATCTTCGCAAGGTACCTAACAGAACTGCGATGTCTAGCTATATTTTCTATTTTTAATTGTCCTAACCTCTATCAGTTGTGCGTAACATGCACAGTAACATTTTAGTTTCATAGTTTATTCATTGCTTGGTATTACAAGGTTTTATATAATTTACTGATCTAAACACTATTTAAGCTTGATATTAAAAAATATCGCCTTATTTTCAATAATTTTGTACAAGAAAATTTATTTATATCTAAAACAATGTTTTTTTTTTCATATCTATAATTCTTAATTTACTATGGTCGTGTGTAAAGGGCCCGCATGCCAAGCGTGGCGATTATGGCATTTACCCCCCATGAAATTGGGGGAGGCCTATGTCCAGCAGTGGACGTCCTAGGGCTGATATGGTGGTGGTGGTGGTGTGTAAAGATTCGCTACTACTTTACACAAAGCTTCGCTGTGACAAAAATAGAAATGATTATATATAATACATCAGGCTATCCATAAGCTCAGGGATACCTATTGGCTCATAGGAAGACAGTCAAAGTTAAGTGTATTGATTTACAAATGTATCATCAAACCGATATGGACTTACGGCATACAACTATGGGGCTCAGCCTGCCACTCCAATATTGAAATTCTCCAACGATTTCAGAACAATGCCTTAAAAGTAATAAGCAATGCTCCATAATTCATAAAAAACACAGAAGTTTATGCGTACCTGGAAATGCCAACAATCAAAGAGGAGATACAAAGATGCATTAGCCTCAAACTTAACCAACACTTCCAGGTCCAAATATCGTCTGAAAAGGAAACGCTTAGCATCAATTTAAGATAATTAATTAGGGAAGTCACATCACTGGATTTGCTTTCCACTTGATATTTACTCTACTTCTTCTCCAAACATATCTGATTATGGCTCAAGGCTGATGGGAGATATAAAAATGAAAAGAGAATAAAAAATACATTAATTTATACAAAATAATAAAATAATAAAAATTTCATTTTATACATCAATTTCAAATTCATTATCTCTCATCAATTTCGAGTTCAAATATATATAGCGTAATATTTTATTTCAAATGATCTACTACGCTAGCGTTGCCGTTGGCGTTTTGTATTATAAAAATACAATAATGTTCTTATAAATGTTAATATCACCTAATAGTAATAACAATAACATAAAATACAAAGCAAATAATGTTCCTATAATTCATCATCATCCTCATCATAGGCCTTTATGTCTATTGCAGACGATTTAAGAATTGCTGTGCATTTTCTGTACACTGTTTTTTGTGACTATATAGACCAATGCGGAATGGCATGATCTTCCACAGTTATTGCAGTAAAGGTTGAAGTCAGAAGCTGTAGTTCGGATTTGATGTCTGCGCAACCTTTTGTTTGCTAACTTAGACACTAACAAATAGACATTATATGAAAGTGATATTTAATTGTGTTCTTGACATTTAAAATGTGAAATATTATTTTTAAAGTTCTCATTCAATATTTTGCTACCAACTATGAAGCCTTTGAAATTGACTGGGTACCTATGGAAGTAAAACCCTTAAGGAATTCGTGTAGGTAGATAAACAACTTTGGATCACAGAATGGCTGTCTGCATAACGCTTTAGTCAAGAGAATATTAGGTAAAAATATAGCTTCTAGAGTACCCATTCTACACCTTTTATGATGTATCAAGACAAGACTGTAACTGGGTAAGAACCAAATTTTTTGACCATTAAGGCTTAATTCGTCTACAATTTAATTTTATGACAAATGTGTGCATCACAACAGAATCAATTAAATTAAAAGCCTTAATGATGGTTCATAAATTAGGTTCTTACCCAAATGTCATTTAAATTTTCAATACAATGTTTTATGTAATTATTTTTAATGTTGTTTGTGTTTTTAGTAGGGGTCTAATGGTATTTGAAATAATTTAACTTGGAATAGTTCATACTTTGTAATTATGTATTTTTATTTTCTAAATTTATTTTACTAGTGAATATAGATATGAATTTAAAATGAAATATGGTTTGACAATGTTTGTAATAAATAAATAAAATAGCCTTTATTTCTCAATTACTATATTTCTAAAAAACTCTTAGCCCTTAATCTAAATGTTGAGGAAAAAAAACTGAAAGTGGCAAGAGACTTGAATTATGGATTAATTATGATTTGAACTGTTGAAGGATTAAATTTCATGGGACTTCCCTTTTTGAATGAAGACCTCCTTCTTATAACAGTTATTTCTGTTTAGAGCTTGGCAGGTCCACTGAATGCCGGCCACATACACATTCTTTGTTGAAAGTCAAAGTCAAAATATTTCTTATTAAAATGTGATCTCATAACTACATGATATCGGAGCGATCGTGGCCCAGTGGCACCCGCGTACTGCGTGCGGTATGCGAGGTTAAGCAGTGTCGGGCGAGGTCAGTCCTTGGATGGGTGACCACTTTGAGTGGTTACTAACTGAGCGCTCCCGTGCTTTGGAAGGCACGTTAAGCCGTTGATCCCGGTTGCTGTCTTTGATAGCAGTCGTTAAGCCAAGTTAGAGGCCTCCGGGCGGCTTGAGAACTTCTAACAGTCAAGTTGCCCACTCACTTGACAAGCCTATTCCCAATAAGGTCGGTTTCCCCCTCGGGTTGGAAGGTCAGATGGCAGTCGCTTCCGTAAAAACTAGTGCCTACGCCAATTCTTGGGATTAGGTAGCGGACCCCAGGCATTCTTCAGGATAAGAATAAGAATAAGAATAAGAATAATTTATTAAAAATTCATTTTACAATTATGTTATTATAGCCTAAACTTATCTATAGAGAACAAATATCACGTGCCTGAACTAGGATGTTTCCTGTGTTTCAGGCAAATGGTCAGAGTTATTGCATTCATCTACAAAAATTAAAAACGCGTTAATTCTTATTATTTAGTACAATTACTGATAACAGAAAAAAAAAAAACATGGATTAGATTCTTATTATGTAAGTACAACTAATTAAGACTACATAAACTAGGTATGTACTAACGTAGGCGTAATATAAAAGACAAAAAATATGATATTTCATTTCACAATAGACAATAACTCCTCTGTATCTTCGTATGACATGTTGAGTAGTGCATCCTGGAGTTGTTTCTTACATTTAGTGTAGTTAAGCGGGTATATGTTAAACTTTGCATTCAGCCTATTATAAAGAAATGGGCCAAGGAAACAAAAAAATCTAGACGAAAAAGCGTGTTTCTTTTTTATATTTGTTGGGCAAACAATATCTTTACGTCGTTTAGTAGTGTGATCAGTGCTGTAGGGTATAGCAATGTGCTGTTTTAAAGCTGTGGTCAGTATAAATAGTTGCCGAACTGTTAGAACTTCGCATGATTTATAAAGGAGGTTAGTGGGATAGAGGAAAGGCCGGTAAGTAGAGACCTTGAGAATCGCTCTTTGGGCTCTTTCTAGGTTTAGCAATGTAGTTTTCGCCAAACCACCCCATGATGAAATGCAGTAGGTTAATACAGATTGGCATAATGCAAGATACACTTGTTTCATTCGGAATGGATCCGCGATGGGGCGTAATCTTTTGAAGACATATATTAACTTACGAATTTTGCTGCATAAGGCTTCCACATGATATTTGAAACAGAGACATTCATCGATTATGATACCTAAGTACTTTATTTTGTTAGTCATAGTTATCGTTGGACAGATGCATTGATTATTAGTGGGATCTTTACAATAATGTGCATAGAGCTTTTGGATCGTAGGCGCTGTATTTGATTTTCGCATAGAGAACTTTATGTAATTTGTTTTATCCGAGTTCAATGTTAGTAGGTTATCTTGAAGCCACTTGTTTACAACGTTAAAGCCTTGTTGAGCGTATTCATACACTTCGTCTGACGATTTCGCAGAAAAAAGTAGGACAGTGTCATCAGCGTAGGAAATTATTTTGCCGCTGTTTATTTTTAGATTGCAGAGGTCGTTAATGTAAATTAAAAATAGGGTAGAGCTTAAAATACTTCCCTGGGGTGTACCAAAACAGGTGTTTTTTAGGTCAGAACTGAAAACATTGTCTATTTTTGTACATTGCGTACGTTCGTCTAGGTAGTCTGCGAATAATTTGAGCTGGGTGCCCCTGATACCTAGCGCTTCAAGCTTGTGCAATAAGATGGGCTTTGAAACGGTGTCAAAAGCTTTTGCAAGGTCTAGGAAAATCCCTAATGTCTGATAACCCTTGTCAAGTTCCTGGACTAAGTAGTTGGTCAATTCATGAACAGCGTCGGCAGTTGACAGGTTGGACCTAAAACCAAACTGGGCCTTTGACAGAATAGCCTGTTTCTCAAGATATTGTACAAGTCTTTTATTAATAATTTTTTCCAGTATTTTAGATGTCGATGAAAGTAGTGAAATGGGTCTGTAATTTGTTATTTGATCTTTACCGCCCGATTTGTAAACCGGAACTACGATGGCTTTTTTTAGACATTTAGGGAAAGTTCCTTCGGAAAGGCATTTTTTAAAAATGTGCGTGAGAGGTGGAACCAAAATATGTCTGAAACGTTTAAGTACTTTATTTGATATACCATCCCAACCAACTGCAGAATCGTTTTTTAGGCTCATGATAATTCTTTCCACCTCTGCTTCGTCAGTGTCTATCAACGCAAATGATTTTAACGTGTTGTGAGCTGTAAAGGTGCTGGGAGCAGGTACTGGTGAATTTCTTTGGACTGATTCTGCCAGATTTTTACCTATATTTACGAAAAATTCATTTGCTCTATTAGCAGATGTGATATGTGTTGTCTGTGATTGAAGTAAACTTGAAGAAGATTCTTTTTGTTTTGTTGTGTACGTAACTTTTTTGATACATTTCCAAATTAATTTGACGTTGGTTCCCGCCAATTCTAGTTGCTTTTTTTCATAGCTAATTTTAAGATTCTTAAGTAACGTATTACAAAAATTACGGTATCTTTTATATGACGGTTCTTTTTTTCATAGCTTTCGGAGTTGCTTTTTTTCATAGCTAATTTTAAGATTCTTAAGTAACGTATTACAAAAATTACGGTATCTTTTATAGGATGCAACTGTACTGGGAATAACGCTCGGATGATGATGATAACTACATGATATATGATGTAATTATGGCCGTGCGCTGCGAGCGGAGGCGGGGTATACAATATATTGTAAATGTACTTACAATTGTTTTGAACACATTAATAGTACATTACGATACAAGTGCAAAGAACAGGAAATTCGCAACGAGTGGTGATAAATTGAAACACGACCGAAGGAAGTGTTTTAAATCGACAGGAGTTGTGAATTACCTGTTCGCACGTGTATCGTACAACGTTTTACAGTACATATGGCTCTTTAAAGTTTCGACATATGCACGTAATCTGCTGATTACCGCGCACGTGCGGTAAAATAGCACCATATGTCCTGTAATAGTACATTACGATACAAGTGCAGAAATTAGGAAATTCGCAACGAGTGGTGATAAATTGAAACTCGACCGAAGGAAGTGTTTTAAATCGACAGAAGTTGCGAATTACCTATTCGCACGTGTATCGTACAACGTTTTACAGTACATATGACTCTTTAAAGTTTCGACTTATGCACGTAATCTGCTGATTACCGCACTCGTGCGGTAAAATAGCACCACATGTACTGTAAAGAGGATTTACTATATGGGTGCGGGTACACACCTTTTTTTTTTATAATGTATTACTGTTTTGTGTATAGATGGAACACCAGCCACGCCGACCCGCACGCCGCGCGGGACCCCGCGCACGCCGCGTGGCACGCCGCGCACACCGAGGGTGCCTGGCACGTCACCTACTCGGGCTCTGCAGTCCAGTCCTATTGGTAAGTATATTGACTATCATTATCATCGTCGTATCAGCCGCTGGACGTCAACTGCTGGAAATAGGCCTCCCCTAATATATGAGTTATCTTATCCTTACACTTATCCTATCCTAAAGGTTCAGGTTCATCATCATCAACCTAGCGTTTTCCCAGTACAGTTGCATCCTGAATGATGCCCGGGTCCATTCCTAATATCATGAACTGGCGTAAGCGCTAGTTTTTGGGGAAGCGACTGTCATCTGTCCTTCCAACCCCAACCGTTCCGTCACCTACTCGGGCTCTGCAGTCCAGTCCTATTGGTAAGTATATTGACTATCATTATCATCGTCGTATCAACCGCTGGACGTCCACTGCTGGAAATAGGCCTCCCCTAATATATGAGTTATCTTATCCTTACACTTATCCTATCCTAAAGGTTCAGGTTCATCATCATCAACCTAGCGTTTTCCCAGTACAGTTGCATCCTGAATGATGCCCGGGTCCATTCCTAATATCATGAACTGGCGTAAGCGCTAGTTTTTGGGGAAGCGACTGTCATCTGTCCTTCCAACCCCAAAGGGGTAAACTAGACCTTTTGGGATTAGGCTTGTCATGTGAATGGACAACTTGACCCTAGTTACCTAGCAAGTTTTATTCTGTGTTAATTTCTAAATATGTCTTTTCCACAGGTAGCCGAATTTAAATTTGGTTGCTGTCTGCTGTCAGAAGGACATATATAGGTTGATGATGATATTGATGATGAGGTTAAGTCTTCATATAGGTATTTTACGGCCCTTGCTTTCGTGCCAAATAGGCTCATGAAAAACTACAACATGCGAGTAATAAAACACTCTTCAAACTTTCAGGTACAGACTTTGACATGAGTTCTCCACTGAACTATGGCACGCCCAGTTCGCTGAGCACCCCTCGCTCCCTGATGAGAGGTGTCATGACTCCCGCCCGGCAGCGGGCAGACCTGCGCGGCCACCAGTTTGGACGCAATGTACCGGCTCCAACACCAACTAGAGGGGTAAGAACATTCAAACTACAACATACAAGAATTTCTCATTGGTGGCAAACAACAATAATAATTGTTGTTGTTTATTAATGCATTGATGGACAGTAGACGCCTATAGGCGTAATTCTATTGTGTCTGGAGTACTACTATATCAAAGTGTTAAATATCCAGTCGACATTGCCTTGCTGGTAAACTAAAAACTACTGATATAGAAACCATAGCCAGGTCGTACTTCTGCTACTTCATGAACCAGATAGTAACTGGCACTCTTTATGTGTTTGCCCCAGACCCAGCCCATCGAGAATGTCGATAATTTTCCTGTGAAGAGAGCTGTCCATGTTGTGCGATTGAGCTAGCCATTACTTCCATTAGAATCCATGTATGTATTCTTATAATTGTATTCCCAAAATGTGTAAACTGAGCGGATTTTAGGATGTGGACTGAGCAAAATTTAATATACACTGCTACTTCTAGCAGCTGTAAATTTAGAAATGAATATGGTGCCATAACAATAAGCCACTAAAATGTAATTATATATTTTGTATGTCTTATTTTTATAGGGTGAAGCAGCAGTGGAGGCAGTGGAGGCACCATCGAGCGAGCCTCAGCTGGTGGTGTGGGGTACGGACGTGGCCATCGCCGAGTGCCGCGACAAGTTCGTCAAGTTCGTGCAGCGCTTTGTGGAGCCCACTGCAGTTACCAATGAGCCGCTCTATGAACAGAAACTAGAGGAGGTGATTGAATATTATATCAATCCAGCATGGTTGTTTAGAATTTAGAAGAATTAATTTTATTTGTAATAAGTGTGATACAGAAACATGCTTCCAGGTAAAGAAGTTTTATTTAAAAAACTTTAGTTGCTTATTTATTTTTTCCTTTTTTTCAGATACACACATTGGAAGAGCCTTTCTTGGATGTGGATGTGGATCACATTCGCGTGTTTGATCCCAAGCTACATAGACAGCTAGTGTGCTATCCACAAGAGGTAAATTTTACAGTATTTCATTATCTTGCATCTTTTAACATATTTTTTTTATTTATTTATATCAGAGAAGAAAACCAATATTTACACCTTACTAACTAACATACATATCAATATATATATATATATAAACTTAAATTACACTTATTATAGGCTTACTAATTTTAATATAGGCGACGAACGGGTGTGGCTCCACTGAGTCGTCAATTTACTAGCATAACATTGGTTGATTCAAACCTAGAGGCATTACAACTCATTAGAAGCATAAACTTTGTCTAACAACTAAGGACGTAATTTGCAGGTAGTGCCAGCATTCGACGCGGCTGTAAATGAGTTGTTCTTCGAGAAGTATCCCGCGGCCGTGCTGGAGCACCAGATACAAGTCCGGCCGTACAACGCGCCCGCCAGGCACATGCGCGATCTCAACCCGGAAGGTAATGTGCACTTTATAGCGAACAGCGTAAGGTCGCAGTTAGCTAGCATGTTGCGGCTCGTGCACTAGATACAGGTGCAGCCGTACAATACGTCCGCCTGACCCATGCACTACATCAACCCAAAAGGTAATGTGCACCTTATAGCCCAAAGCATAAGGTCGCCGTTAGATGATGCTGCAGCTCGAGCACCTATAAGTCCGGCCGAAACTGAGCACCGCCATATACACGATGCGCGCTAGACGGCGAGAGCAAGCGAGGCCGTTTAGGAATATGAGGCAGGTAATCCCTGTTCCAGCTGAGGCATGCATAGTGCTTTTAAAAAATGAGAGGAATACTTAAAATTATCAGAAAAAAACAAATGTATTTCTAAGGATACAGTAACAAAAACACTCGCTGCAGCAGCCGGCTTGGCCAGTCGGCTCCCCGCGCCGGCAATGTCAGAACTCGCCAGCAATATTATAGCAATCTTACACAAATCCCTAACGACCTGTAAATTCGCGACACCCACAATGACAGGTTTCGCAGTCTATCATCGCGAACGTAACTACTCTTCCAAGCATTATTATTGGTAAACGGGACTTAATCGCGTACACCTGAAATGTATTCACCTTTTCGGGGCTTGCCCGACGTTTCGAATGTATCACAATATCTGTGGCTAGCCGAAATGTGACACCCCTGGGGTTGCAGGCGTCCATAGGCTGCGGTGACCGCTTACCATCAGGCGGGCCGTACGCTTGCTTGCCACCGACGTGGTATTAAAAAAAAGAAAAAGAAATACATTTCATTTGTACGCGATTAAAAGTTGTCGCACACGTAACGGCGCCGCTTCAACTCGAGCCGTCCAGTATTAATTGTAAGAAATTCGCACACATATCGGCATCGGAACACCATCGCCTCGGCATTGGCACAAGCAAGTAATCCGGGCGCGGCGCGCGGGTAACTCGCAGTCATCGAGCGGAGCACGGGCACGGCGCGCAGACCGCCATCGTTCCCCCCGCGCCCCGCGGCCATCCACCATCATCGACTACCGAGTTTTAAGCGCGCTGTCGCCCAGCCGTAAGCGCGATGACACCTAGCCGCAGTCGCGCGGATACCCAGGAGGTGCTGCGCCGATGAGGTGAGGCGGCGCGGATCCGGTGCCAAACGTACGTGCCACCACCACCATATCAGCCCTAGGACGACCACTGCTGGACATAGGCCTCCCCCAATTTCATGGGGGGTAAATGCCATAATCGCCACGCTTGGCATGCGGGTTGGCGATCGCAGTATCTCCACCGCACTCTATGAATGCTGCTGCCCATTCCCCGGTGGTCTTGGTCGTAGTTTAAGAACATACCCGGACCTTAAGTCCCGTTTACCAATAATAATGTGTAAAAATCGTGTAAGTTTTCCAAGCATGTCTGAGAAAATTTGATATCGTTCCAGACATCGACCAGCTGGTGACGATCTCCGGCATGGTGATCCGCACGTCCACTATCGTGCCTGAGATGCGCGAGGCGTTCTTCAAGTGCGCGGTGTGCGGCGCCGCCGCCGCCGCCGAGCTGGAGCGCGGCCGCGTGCCCGAGCCCGCGCACTGCGCGCACTGCAACACCGCGCACTGCTTCCAGCTCGTGCACAACCGCAGCCACTTCAGCGACAAGCAGCTCGTCAAGCTGCAGGAGTCGCCCGGTATGCTCTACTGTTCATACTTAGTAGTTTATCTACACCCATATAGTACTAGCAGTTTATGCAACCATTGAGCCGGCGGAAGCATGTTAACTTATGTTTTTGAAAAGTTTAGTTTGCCTCTTTCTTTACTAACGTATTTTTTTTGTTCAGACGACATGCCAGCGGGCCGCACCCCCGCCACGGTGAACGTGATGGCGCACGGCGCGCTGGTGGAGGCGGTGGGCGCGGGCGAGCGCGTCAGCGTCACCGGCGTGTTCCGCGCCGCGCCCGCCACCGTGCACCCGCGGAAAGCGACCTTGCGCGCGCTGCATAAGACTCATATTGACGCGCTGCATTATAGGAAGGTGCACAGCGAGCGGCTCTTCGAGACTGAGGAGGGGTGAGTGAGACAGTTGTACAGCAGGACAGGCATCGTGCACCCGCGGAAAGCGACCTTGCGCGCGCTGCATAAGACTCATATTGACGCGCTGCATTATAGAAAGGTGCACAGCGAGCGGCTCTTCGAGACTGAGGAGGGGTGAGTGTGACAGTTGTACAGCAGTACAGGCATCGTGCACCCGCGGAAAGCGACCTTGCGCGCGCTGCATAAGACTCATATTGACGCGCTGCATTATAGGAAGGTGCACAGCGAGCGGCTCTTCGCGACTGAGGAGGGGTGAGTGAGACAGTGGTACAGCAGTACAGGCATTGTGCACCCGCGGAAAGCGACATTGCGCGCGCTGCATAAGACTCATATTGACGCGCTGCATTATAGGAAGGTGCACAGCAAGCGGCTCTTCGAGTCTGAGGAGGGGTGAGTGAGACAGTTGTACAGCAGTACAGGCATCGTGCACCCGCGGAAAGCGACCTTGCGCGCGCTGCATAAGACTCATATTAACGCGCTGCATTATACGAAGGTGCACAGCGAGCGGCTCTTCGCGACTGAGGAGGGGTGAGTGAGACAGTTGTACAGCAGTACAGGCATCGTGCACCCGCGGAAAGCGACCTTACGCGCCGTAAATAAGACTCATATAGGTGTGATGCATTATACGATCCTTCACTGTGAGTTCTTCAAAGTCTTAGCAAAGGTGGATGAGTCGGCCTATACTGAATATTAAAAATGAAAATAATAATTTATACCCAAATAAAACCAACTCCAATTAACTACAGAAAATACCGGAATCGCCCTACGCGTGCCTATCAAATAAAAGTAGTAAATGCTAGGCAGAGGACAAATATTTTATCGTTATAAAATGATATGGGTATTATTTTACGTAATGCAGGCAAGTAAAATAACATCACCTACTGATAAAATTCTACTGATTTTGTTCTGCACATTCGTAACCAGAGGTTTCATTTGTTACAGCAAAGAGCACCGTTTCCCACCCGAGCGAGTAGAGCTATTCAAGTCACTGTCTCGCCAGGAGGACTGCTACGAGCGCCTGGCACGGGCGATCGCGCCCTCCATCTACGAGAACCTCGACATCAAGAAGGGCGTGCTGCTGCAGCTTCTCGGCGGCACCAAGAAGAACTTCAACGCGGCCGGACGGACGCATTTCAGGTATCTATTATACCTATCAGATGGGTAACGACCAAATTTTTAGACCTTAGTTATGACAAAAGCTGTGACACCAATATCTTTCATGCAATTTAGATGGGTAACTTTCGTGTCACAGCGGATTCAATTAAATTGTAGACGAATTACAAGTACAAAAATTGAGTTTATGGTTTAGAGGTTAATCTGTCCAGGAAGGTACCGGTATTTGGGGAGGGATAGGCATTGGGCATGTAGCCAGTAACCAGCTTCCCGGGCTCCGACCTCCAAAAGTCTCGCACGATCTGGACCTGAACTGCTGTTCAGAAGAGAAATATAATTTAAATCACAGTGAATATTATACCAGCTCCTTTGTGATTTTGGATTTTCTGAAAAAAAAAATACCTGGGCAAGCAAGTTTAAAAGCATTTTTGGCATTCTCCAAGCCCGCTATTTCCTATGAGAACAGACGTTCTATGAATGGAGGCCATAAAGGCTAGGGATGCCACACTGGAAAAATTGATTTTGTTGTGACACGAATATTTTTCATACAATTTAGATGGGTAATTTTCGTCTCACAAACGGAACCAATTAAATTATAGACGAATCACAATTGCTGTCTCGCTCTGGCCGAATGCTTTCCTGCTCTAGCATACCACGCGCGCGCCCGTGTAAAATAAATTGAGCGTCCTATCGTAAACACACATTTATTGATATGTTAATGGTGTTATAAAAACCAATATTACCTGATTGATAATTACGAGTAAATGAATAAAAATATTACCACCTGAGAAACCGACCTTTTCTCTGTTTACGCTGTGCCGCTTTATGACGTCATATAGTCGATGGTAGGCTTACTTCATATTTTCGTGAATATCTTGAAAACGAATAGCTATAAAAATATTTAAAAAAAAATTTTTTTGGGTTTTTTGTTGACAAGTTAACGAAATGAGTTAATATTTCATACTGCTTGAAAATTGGAAATGTTGTCAATTGTCTTTGTAGATCTGAGATCAACATCCTGCTATGCGGCGACCCAGGAACGAGCAAGTCTCAGCTGCTCCGCTACGTGCACTCACTAGTGCCGCGCGCGCAGTACACCTCGGGCCGAGGCTCCAGCGCCGTGGGGCTCACCGCCTACGTCACCAAGGACCCTGACACCAGACAGCTCGTGCTGCAGACGTGAGTTATACGCTCTGTACAATTTTGAAAAACCTTTCAATCTTCAGGCATTCTGTAGCGCATAGCATATCCGTCAGAGTCTGATCTGAAGAAGAGACTTCAGTGCCTGGACTTGAGAGTGAAATCTACATCTAACTATGCGGCAACTCACCAGAAAGTAAGTCTAAACTACTCCGTTACGTGCACACGGTAGTCCCGTGCGCTTAGTGCACATCGGGTCGCGGGTCCAGTGCTGTACGTCTCACCGCCTCATGTCACCAAGGACCCCGTGAGCCTTCTCGCTCATTAGATCCATCCATCAGATCCACTGTATCCATTCAGGGACGAAAAAACAGACCACGCAATTTACCTATGCCGACTTTCAAAGTTATACAAGTCCCGTCCGTCTTAGGGTCTCCCCAAACCTGTCGACGCGGAATCGGCAATAGCCGATAGAAAAAAGCTTTATGTCTACGCAATAAAATACGGAAGGCTCTAATTTCAAACGACAGAGTTTTTGTGAACTGGTCGTCGTGCCCCATCAGGGACTTTACTCTAGTAACGAGGTGTTTCAAGTGCCAGCAGTACGGTCATGCAGCAAAATCGTGCAAGATGGAGGTCAACATCTGCGGGCATTGTGGCGTTGCAGGTCACTCAATAAAGGAATGCACAAAGAATTCAGAGTCGTCAAAATGTGCAACATGTATGCAATTCAAAAAGCCATGTGACCACAAGACTGGTGATGCCGAATGTCCAGCTAGAAAACTAGCCGAAAAAAGGTATCTTAATTCTGTAGATTATGACGGCGCCTGAGAGCGCCAACTTATAAATTTTTCTTCACTGTACTTTTTGTATTAGGTATTAACCTAGATCTAATTTCTTAATCTAAACTTGAACGTGATTTATTTAATATTGAATTTGGCCCAGTTTACAATTATGCTGATGCAGGTACTAGTAGCATGTCATATCTGATTAAAAATGCACAGCAAGCAATATTGAGTAATTACATTATAAAACATACGCGTTGGTCTTAAATACTTGTACTGATTTTTAAGAATAAAATGTTATTATATTTTTTTTTTTTAGTATATAAATAAGATATTTAACAGTTATGTCCTTTTTGCCTGAAACACAGGGTTTCCTAGTTCAGGCACGTATTATTTACTGTCCTCTAATTGTTAACTCCAGGCCTATAAGGTTATTATTGATGTACAAATGTTTTACCATTTTAGTATAATTTAGATAACTTAATATTTATCTGGTGCCTTTCATGTACACAAATTGCATTAATTAGTATATTTTCTCTTTGCCTGAGATACAGGATCAACCTAGTTCAGGCAATTGTAATAATTTGTGAACTATGTATTAATACGCAAGCACAATGTTAACGCTAGCAATAAGGTTTGAAAATGAATAAATTTATTATTATTATTATAAGGGCGTAAACGACCTCGCCGCCTTGACCAGCGTCGGGCGAGGTGATCCGAGCCGAACCTTTGTAGCTCTGATTGCGTGGATATAAACCTTTTTTCTATCGGCTTTTGCCGATTCCGCGTTCGATAGATGTGGGGAGACTTACGCGTTCCGTGGTGCTGTATAGATGACTGATAAAGTCGACACATACCCCAAAACACATCAACATGCAAATTAAATGAACGTCTTCCATCGTTACAGAGGCGCGCTAGTGTTGGCCGACAACGGGATCTGCTGTATCGATGAGTTCGACAAAATGAACGACTCCACGAGGAGTGTGCTCCATGAGGTAAGAAATCATCACATCTATAAAAGCATATTTAAGGTTTCGGCCGTGACTGAGCGGCGACAGTAGCGGAAGCGGTGCTTCATACAAGGTAGCGAGAGCCTGCGCTGTGGTCTTTGAAAGTCGTGGCTAACCTGTAAGCGTTACATGTGATAAGATTATTATAATCCGCGTTGTTGCCGTTCAAAATTCCTTTGGGATAATTTCGTCGCCTGCAAGTTTAATCGTGAGTTAATACATGGTTAATACCCGTCCATAATACGCGAGGCACCCACTCGGTGGCGCTTTTGAACGCAGTAAAAAGATCGACTCTCGCCGCGCTTATAGCACATTGTGCGCGAGACACGTACAAATTTGAGCCTTATGCGTGTCTGAACTTTGCCTATTATAAGTGGAGACAGCAGATCAGTATGCCTTTTATAAGAGCGTTTGTTCGACAGGTGATGGAGCAACAGACGCTGTCGATAGCGAAGGCGGGCATCATCTGCCAGCTGAACGCGCGCACGTCCATCCTGGCGGCCGCCAACCCGGCCGAGTCGCAGTGGAACAAGAACAAGACTATCGTGGAGAACGTGCAGCTGCCGCACACGCTCATGTCTCGGTTAGTTACTTAGTTTTTCATCACACTTGCTCGTTAAGAGCAGTTATAGCCGATTTACGTTAGCAGAGCAGTTATAGCAGTTATGTGTTTCGGTGTGATCTGATTAGTTTAAAAAAATCTAGTTGGCCGCTGCGAGCTGCGCTCCCAAAGAATACTGCTCTGTGATTGGTTGAAATATTGAAACTGACAAATCTAGTAGGCCGCGCGCCGCAAGAATACTTCTTTGTGATTGGTTGCAATGTTGAAGCCGCTTTCCTCTCGCAGGGACGCTCCGGCGATCATGCAGGTATAATGGAGGGGAAGTTGTCGATTTCTTCAATTTTGACTAGTGCTGGAGTTATTTATTTCCTCGCAATTGTGATGAAAACCTTGTGATTACCTCGGACGCAATTGCAAACTCGTGTCATTAAAAGATGCTTCTGACAGCCTCGCGTTTGCAATTTCCCATTTACGCCCCGCGTTAAACAATTTACTATGAAGGGGGTACGTGAAAGGGGTAGCAATAATGCAACAACCCCAGCTCCTGTATGAAATTCAGAAAGGCTCTGGCTCTGACATTGTTTACTGCTTCGCGCAGTGTGTTTGGAGTTCCTATGTACTTTTTTCTGTATACTTCTACCTGCTTGCAGTCCAGTAGAATCATGTCCCGGTACTGTACACTATGCTGCCAGGTGCACCTTAGAGATCCTAAATACTCACGGGAATTTGGTAGTGTCCTGAGTAAAAAAAAACATGATAATTGGTCGGTCAGTTAGATTATCAAAAAATATTGGTCACGTATTTTTCTTTTGTCAATCAAAGAAATAATGACAAGGGTAAAGCGCATCAAAGTTCGGGAGTAGGAGCTCATGACGTCGACCCGTGCTAAAAAGTGTACCACGGCGTGACGTCATATTTATTATCTTGTCGTCATATTATGTTGTTTAATTAAATAAAGAAAAAAATCGTAATAGAAAACAATAGGCAATCGCGAACATTAGGGCGCGTACACATAAAACGTCCGTTTCTACAGGATCCTTTTTAACGGATCCGTCGTAGAGGTAATATTCACACAGCAGTTACAGGATCGATTTTAATACGATAAAACGGACCGATTTTTTACTGGATCCGAAATACTGTCATGTGTGTGAACTAGTTCATACAACTACATACACCATTGATGGTGTACACCATTGATAACGGACCTGTAAAACAGATCGCTATGCGTACGCGCCCATAAATTAAACTATTTTCCGAAGGGCAGTGCTGTTATTTCAGTGTTTAAACGCCTTATGCTCAGTTTTTGTGTGTATGGCTATGTGCACGTCTGAAACGTCAAACGTCAAAGGTCCCGAGAAAATGTCAAAACTCAGAGCTGTCAAATAATGACACATGAATATTTTATTTAGTTTAGTAAACGAAAGACCCCGTATTGGAAATTTTACTGAAATAAATAAGAGAATAAATAAATACATACAAACGAAACAAATCGTAGGAAACCGTTAAGAAACCAATAGAAAACGTGAAAGTAAATTTGACAGTTGTCCCCGGTAAGTACACATTTCTGCCATGGTGTGCGCTACGATCGCCTAGGTTACCCCCACCACCTACTTCGCACATAGCCAATACGGGTGTTGAAGAATGAGCCTGTTTACAGATTCGACCTCATATTCCTGGTGTTGGACCCTCAAGACGAGGTGTACGACCGCCGCCTGGCCTCGCATCTAGTGTCGCTGTACTATAAGGATCCAGAGGACCCGGAAGACGATGATGAAGTTTTCGTAAGTGTCATTGGGAAACATTTTTAGTTGAATTTTAATACTTTTAACTTTTATTTAATTTCTATCTGTGAGTTCCTTTAATTGGCTATGTATTACTATCTAGGACTGTATCATGTTTTTGCAGCTGTTGGTACTCCTTATGTCACGCCACTTGAATCTGTCTGGTGCCGCTTTACAGTTCAGTCTCAACCTAATTTCTAATTACTTTTTTCTTTCTTTTCCTGTTTCACTGGAACATTCAAATGCGTGTTAACACATTTACAACTGATTTATTTCGTGAACTTTAACCCTTTGAACGCCATTCTTCATGAACGGCAGTGACACTTAAACGCCAACTAACTTTCCATTAAATATGAGCCTTAGTATACTTAAAGCACGAAGGCAACTTTGGCAGCGTACGTCAGAACACCTATAGCCGGTATTGGCGCTGTAGGTACGACCCCATGAAACATCATTAGGTGTTCAAAGGGTTAAAATACAAACAATAGACCACTTGGCCAGACTGTACATCAAAGATATGTCTACACTTTTCGCCTTATCACAATGGCATAAGGTGCAAGAGTGTTAAAATATATTTGGTGTCGACTGTACACTAGGCTCGTGTGGTTGCACTGTTTCAGGACATGGGCATAATGCGCGACTACATCGCGTTCGCGAAGGAGAACGTGCAGCCGACGCTCAGCGAGGCCGCGCAACAGAGGCTCATCGACGCCTACGTCGACATGCGGTACGTGTTGTATCTAATCTCCCAATAGTTCTTAAGCATCTACGCATTAAGTAGTTTCGAAAGAACAAACGTACTACCTATCATTGTTAAACCCATAGTCCAATCAAGCAATGGGATTTATGTCATTTTTTATTGGAACAGTTGCATTTGTTTTGTTAGATTCCTTTTCTAAAATATATTTGACTCAAACTCCACTGTCTTTTTTTAAGGCAGTGCCTCGGGAGCCTTTACTCCAGGATCTGATATCGCTAAATAAGATGTTGAAAGTTGTGCTGTCGTCCTTTACAGAGAACAGCCGAAGCTATGATTTTTTTAAAACAATCTAGCCGCGAAGATCGTGCCATTGTATTTTATGTTCATTTATTACAGACGTGTGGGCAGTGGGCGCGGACAGATCTCAGCGTACCCGCGCCAGCTCGAGAGCCTTATTCGGCTCGCAGAGGCACATGCGCGTGTCCGCCTCTCCCCTACAGTCGAGATCGTCGATGTCGACGAGGCGTCCAGGTGTGTACTGTACGGAGTAGAATCAAATAGTCGTATCCTCAGCTCGAGAGCCTTATTTGGCTCACGGAGCACCCACAGTCGAGATCGTCGAAGTCGAAGAAGCGTCCAGGTGAGTAGTATATAGAGAAGAATCGAAGAGTCGTATCTTCAGCTTGGGAGCTCCACCTGGCTCGCAGAGGCGCATGAGCGCGTCGTCCTTTCGTCCGCAGCCGAGATAGTTTATTTCTAAGAGGCGTCCATGTGAAAAAAGTGTATTTCAGATCGTAATCTATAACGCACGTGAGTTCGAAACCCTGGCGTATCGAGTCATCCGGGCAAGTCCAAAGTATCGAAGGTGTGTCTTTTCTTTCCCTAGGACGACGTTAATGTGCGAATACTCGTCTAAATGTTTCCTTTTTCATACTTTATCTATACCAGATCCATATATCCTTCATTTCCTCCTCCTGTCTTCATTTTCTTTACCTTTTCCATAGCACACTTTTACGTTTTTGGAAGCAATAATCGGCACTCTTTGCAAAAATAAATAAATAAATATTATGGGACAATTTTTACACAAATCGAACTAGTCCCATAGTAAGCTCAATAAGGCTTGTGTTATGGGTACTAGACGACGATATATTTAATAGATATATACTTAAATACATAGAAAACATCCAAGTCTCAGGAACGAAGGTTTCTGCTCACCACAGAAACAAATGCCCTTACCGGGATTTGAACCCGGGACCTCTAGCTTCGGAGGCGGAGGCGGTCACTACCAACTAGGCTAAACAGGTCGACCGAAACAGCAAACAGAAACAGGTCGAGGGACGAAGGAGGAAAATAGTATGAGAATATCAGCAGCCAGAATATCGGAATCCTCGCAAAGAGTGGACGATTCCCACCGAACGGCCGGAGTCAGCGTGCACTACACCAGTGTCAAAGAAATTAGAACCGTTCATACAGAAGTTAGATTTTATATTTGAATGGGTCGTGAGCAGCCGGTCGGCTGCCGCCGGCTCTGCTGCTGCCGTCCAGATACTAAGTCTAGCTTCTGCATGGAGGGTTCGAATTCCTTTGACCATGGGAGGGCGTGCGCCGACCCCGGCCGTTTGGTGTGAATCGTCCCTTAAATATGTGGACGTACACGTTGCAGGCTGCACCGCGAGGCGCTGAAGCAGTCGGCCACGGACCCGGCGTCGGGGCGCATCGACGTGGGCATCCTGACCACGGGGCTGGGCGCGGCCGCGCGCCGGCGCCGCGCCGAGCTGGCGGCGGCGCTGCGCGCGCTGGCGGCGCCGCTGCCCAAGCCGCACACCATGACGCACGCCAGGCTGCTGCACGACGTCAACGCCGCCTCGCAGATCGTGAGTCCCGCTCCTAGCGTTGCCCCGGTTACGTCGTAGGGGAGCTCGGCTCCCGCCCGTCACCCAGTCCCTAGTATTGACGTAGGCTATTTTTTTGGAAGTGATTGCAGTTTCACCTTTCGACTCCACTTCAGTACCTCTAGTATATATTTTTTTCGAGTCTTAATTTGTATGGCAACAAATAGGTACCACCGAAGGCCGCTAGAGGCGCTATTCGCGTTGCCATACAAATTGACACTAAACTCAAACGCGTTTGCTTGCATTTATGTTTCGAAAACAACATACTAAAGGTACAGAATACCGATATCATTTTTCTAGATTCTGTTCACTTAGCCATTTGGATTACTTATATTTACTTTAAAAAATTGTTTACACGGGTCTATCGCGATATTCTATACGTTCGTTTCTTCGCGAATTTCTTGTGAGTGTGAACGTAGCGCGCGAATTTGTACGAATAGTTTACAGTTAAAACGTTTCTTACTATTATCCCTTGTGCTTGCAGACGGTGACCCGCGAGCAACTGGACGAGGCGCTGCGAGACCTGCAAGACGAGGGCAAGGCCGTCATCGTATCGCACACGCATCTACGGTTCTGCTGAATACAATCCAGCCCCAGGGTACAGCACAACCACAAATATAAGTTTCAACTACGTTAACTTTTTTTTCCTAGGCGCTAGCGCACTTCACTTTGCCAATTATATACAGCCAGTGGTTAAACAATTACGCGGCATTACTGTGGCGCTGGCGCCTGCCATTTTGTACAGATACCTTGAGCGAAAAGGCACCTTTTCGATTGTCATTCCATACATTACAAACTTAAAAGAGATATGCAACACGGTTGTTATTGAATTGGTGTGTAAGGACCCTCTGCCTCTTGTCAGCAACAAAAGTAGCTACGCATATGAAGGGGTCAAAAGCTCTTTATTCCCTAATAAGCTCTTTTTTCTTAATAAATACAATACAATACAATAAATATTTATTCCATTGACACACAATTTGCACTAGAATAAAGACTTGAACTTATCAAATGCATACTACTTTTGATGCAGACTGTACAACATAATTACCGACCATTTGCGTATTTTAAGACTAGCCTTAATCGGACAAGTTATTGAAGTAAAAGTAGGTTAAATGAGATGAGTTCCACTTTCCGTTTCATGTTGCGTCGGTGGGTATTAAAGGGCCCACCAATATTGCTTCACAAATATTGTGCCTAATTGAAAATGTCTTGAATCAGCCATGTTTTATGCCGTTGTTACTTCATATTTTCTTTTCGTCAGACAAGTGATATAAAGTGCCTGTAGTACCTATGTGGTTTATACAATATAGGATAGGTTCTGATCTTTTGTACCTTATTATAAGTTTTATTTGTACAAGTTAATCTTATTAAACGTCATGTTATTGTCTTTAAATATTGGTTTTATTACCATATACTGGCTTATGCCCGAGACGAGATAGACCTAACACCCTGTATACTAGTAGTAGAAAAAATATATTAGGTAGTAGATAAATAAACAACTTTAATAAATAATCTTTATTTACATAAAACTAACCGCGTATCAAAAAGCCAGCGGCTAAACAACAAACACATTACAACAACATATAATTTGCCCTCTATTAAAACATCGTCAAAACTTGTGCATACAGCTTAAGCAAGTCAGCGTCAAACAATAACATCCAAAATATAAAATCAACAAGGGAAAATGTGAGCCATGTGGTGACTAAGGCAAATATTACAATATTTGATAGTTTTCTGGGATCATCCGGTAAAAAGTCATTGACATGTCAGTGTAAAGTAGATACATACAATACAATACTGTTTTGCCCGTAGGGCGTACAATATCGTACTGGAAACTTAAGACAATTATAAAAAACCGACTCCAATTTTGTACTTCGCCATGTCATACACATGGCATTTTCACATATCCTGTACTTACAGTCGACTACAAATAGATCGATGCATGGTTAACTACAGAAAATACCGAAACCGCCATACGCGTGCTTATCAAGTTTGAGGAGTTCTCTCGATTCCTTGTACGTTAGACATAAGTTCTGACTTGAAGACTCGAACAATCAACGCTAAAACTAGCCTGCCGCACTGGTAAAAAGGCTGGAAGTTAAGAGGGCGCAGTACGCTCGGTTCTCCATACAAACGTATTTACACTTTCATTTTAAAACGCCATGCTAGAATAACATGAAACTTTGTATACACAATGGGATCCGGTATATCTAGGTCGGAAATTAGTTTCTGTTGCTAGAAATTGTAAAAAAAAAATACAGCGGTTTTTTGAGTTTTTTACGGCTTGTATGAAAACCTTAATAATCGCTGTATTTTTTCTCCATTATAATTTCAAGCAACAGAAACTAATTTCCGACCTAGATACGCCGGATCCCATTGTGTATACAAAGTTTCATGTCATTCTAGCATGGCGTTTTAAAATGAGAGCGTGAATACGTTTGTGTGGAGAACCGAGTGTACTGCGCGCTCGTAAGCTCTAAATCACGACACTATCGTCAGGCGAGTTCTACCGCGTTAGCGGCCTATTCTTACAACGCCGTCAGTGGTCGGATTCCTTTCATGAGCCATGATGTGAACGAGCCACAAACAGCCTAATTATAATCATATCCTCTTTATGAATGAGCATTTCTAAATATAAGTAGCACATACCTGTAATTTTTTTACTAGCGGAATAGTCCGCTTAGTACTAATTTAATAAAGTAAGTAGTAGTAAATTAATTTTCATGTGCTCTGCCTACCCCTTTTGGGAATATAGGCGTGAGTTTATGTATGTAAATAGTAATTTCCAAATGCAGTCAAAAAGTCCATATGGGCGGATTCCAGAGGTCGTGAGTTCAAATCCCGCCCCAGGGGGTGATAAATTTTTCGCTCTGGTTTGAAAGCATATACCTCTAAAAACATGTTAAAATTTTGAAAGGTCCATGACGTCACATTTTCCCCTGAACATCCATTGAGCGACTCTGCACTATCAAAAGATTGCAAATACGTTTAAAGCTTTACGTTTTATTTCTAGTAATAGAATTCAAGGAATAGGGAGCTATTTGAACTATTAGGAATGTCCATAGATATAGGACGGATAGAGGAAAATTTATTAATAATAATACAGAAAGGACAGTTAAGGTTCGATCACACCGCACCGTAAATGCCGTGGCGAGAAGATACTTACGACTCTTATGACTTGAAAGCCTCACTAAGTTTACGGTGCGTCCGTGCGTTTTAAGCAGCGGTGTGATTGAACCTTTAATCTATAACTATTAGTACTATAACAAAATAACGGGAGTTTTAGAATTAGAAGATTATTATTAGATTATTTATGTATAGATCGTCTTTCATTATTCTCGGGTTTTGTTATTAAAGACTGGAGAATTTTAAGACCTAATTATGTAACGTTGCATTATAGGGCAACAAATGTGTCAACAATGTCCATAACACTATTGGACATGTCCTTATCGGCACAGACAAGGAGGGACCTTTTGCTTAGGATCGACACGTATTGTAATACCTTACAATTGATTTTTAGATTTATTTTTAGGTAATACAAAAGCTGGCGCGAATTGATTGAAACAAATCAAATCACATCTATCACAGCGTCGTCCGTCCTGTCGTATAAACCTCCAACAAAATAAAATAATAGGACATTACTATGGAGGCCGGGAAACGAAGGCCGGATAGGTACACGCGGCCTGCATCCCAACGTTTTACGCCGATATTTGTATAGTGCTTTTCTCAAACATTTGCAATGAAATAAAAAAATACACCACTCAAAAAACAAATTTAACAGACACCATGTTTGACATTAAAATTAAAAAACATTACTTCCCGGCCTAGACCTTTAATTTTGTATGAAATTTCATTACAGTTCACCCGAGTTCTTCCGCCTGAAACGTGATAACGTCATTTCAGTGCATGTTTGAGAAAATTCTCGAATTTGTTTGATTAGACATGAACGTCCAATGAAACATATTTTAGTTTTAAAATACCTTTATCTTTATCTGTCATTTTGGCGTTCGGTTTAGTGCGAAGATACTAAAACATTTTAGTTAACCAAGGTTCGTTAAGTTTTATGAACTACGACAATAATCATTTGTGTAATTCTCTAGCAAAAGATATCTCTTTGACGATGTCAATAAGGCACTATTTCCGTAACCAACAATGCAATCGTAATCCTCCATTTCCTCAAAATGACACACCTGACATGATTTTAACCGACACAATACACGATCTAAAAAAACCCAATACCTAGGAAAACTTACAATCATTGGTTTCATTCTAGCCACCTTTCACACGAGACGGGAGATGGACAAGCTATCAATGCGCGAAATACTTGCATATTTTAAGTTATTTATTTATTACATGCTCTTATTAATAGTGACCTCTTTTTATTAACATTAGTATCAAATAGTTTTAAACACCTATCACAGTATTCTATTATAGATTATAGAGGTGGATGAGGAATATAGTATAACAATATCAACGTGTTAGAGTCAAGTCTTAGTTCGTATTGTAGTCAATCTCAGACCAAGACCAAGAAAAAAAGATAAACGCAGAACAAACAACCAACCTAGCGAAGCGGGTTTTTATTGGCTATGTGCACGTCAGAAACGTCAAACGTCATGGGTCCCGGGACAATGTCAATTAATGCCACATGAAAATTATATTTACGCGAGAAAGACCCCTTCCTGGAAATATGACTGAAATAAAATAAACGAAACGAATCGTAGGAAACCAATAGGAAACTTTGAAAAAACTACACATTTCTGCATAGTGCGCTCTGCGATCGCTTAGCTTACCCCCACCACCTACTTCGCACACAGCCAATAACCATGCCCAATACTCGTAACACACACACACACATAAAATATACAAACAATGCACAGAACTTGAAACTGACACGTACTGAAGAATGATGTGTAACGTTTATGTTTGGATGTGTGTGCGTGAGCGTGTACTTATTGGGCATGGTTACAAAACCGACTTCACAAGGTTGATGTGATGCTGACTATCTTTATTTTTTGATCTGAATAGTCAATATATCAATGTTATTGCACACGACAGAGGTATCAAGGTAGAAGATAGATTTATTGATATTGTGTGTGAAAAAAAATACAAAAATGTATCCCTCGGCTTGCCCTTCTCTGCAAGCACGCCACTGCACGACAGCAATTTTTTAAATCTGCTGTCTATAATTTTATCTAAACCTACATTTCCTGAAATATGCAGTAGATTTTTTAAGCATTTTGTATAGAACGGCAGTGTAGTTTTCATTCCTATTGTTAAATACCAATTATAAACTACGCACGCAAATAACACACCAACAGCACAGCAATTGTAAACTCTTAATAATAGTTGAAAGTGTTAAGATGTCTATTTTTACCATGGTTTAGTATACATATTTGGGATATCGAGATAAACTTTCATAAAAGACAGCTCTTATGTCTTTGCCATTCTACGAATTGGTAAAGAACTCGCGAAGGATCTAAGGGTATAGAAGGATTAATTGAACTTTAACTTCTAAGACATAAGGTTTATCTTATAATGACTTTAACGCGTAGTAAGTGCGTTCCCAATGCACAATGAGAAGAACCTTTTGAGAACAACACATATTCATTAAATTCATTTACACCACACCTTGCCAAAAAGCGCGTTTTTCCGCACGCTGCGCGTCCGGATAAACCCACTTTTTGGCCAAGTGGTGACGTAAAATTGTGTACAAAACACGGGTCGTAAAACAGAAAGCCCTCTTTCGCATATTTATGACCCTCGCCTGCGGCTCGGGCCTCAAACATCTGCGATATCGACCTTTCTTTGTTTTACAACCCTTGTATCGTAATCTAGCGTGCCTACAGCGAAGAGCATTACACCCCATCTCATTCTGACACGCGCAACTCGTCCCTTAAAAGAAAAAGCGGTAACGCTATTTGACAAGAGTCGTGGCCCCGTTAGTCAGTAACGACCCTATATCGTATTGAAATATCCAAATCATCACATTCGAATGGCGTCAGGTAATTCGCAGTCTCATCAATCAATGCTGCCCTAGTATCCTTGGGTCTCCAAAGTCTACACTCGGCCATTTGCGCTCAACACGGCATCGGGGACGAAGTTCGTAGACTTCTACAGCAGAATATTTATTAAACTTATAACAGCACAGCTCTGTCTTATACAGGCCTAAATGGACGTCAGACGGCATTTAAAAGTATTTTTAACCACCAATAACTTATCACGCGTGTTGTGTGAGCGTTCACACTTAGCAGTATAGTTACAGCTAGGATCAAGAGGCGGGATTGTTGGTCGCTCGCTCGTTGCTGGCGTTACTCGGGTTCGCTGGCTCAGGTTGGGGGCTCGCTGGCTCATCTTGGGGGCTCGCTGGCTCAATGGCCAGGGGGCTCGCTGGCTCGATGGCTCGATCGCTACCGTCAGTGCGCGCGCACGCCTCGAGGACGAACTTGTTGAATAATTCGGGCTTGTCTAGATACACGTGATGGCCGGCGCCGTTGATCACCTGCAATTATAACGAAATACTATGCACACATGCTAAAGGGCAATGTAGAAAAGAATATAATCTCCAGTGTGAATGTCATCGTCAGGCATATGAAGGACCTAACATAAGATGAACTATGTAAGAAGACACCATAGTCATGCATCGATGCATCGTTACCGTAGGAGTACCTTGTTGGTTACTGGTACAGAGATAAGAGTCGACAGTCACCTGCACGAACGTGTTGTGGGGGCTCTGCCGCTGGTCCGCCAGCACCTGGGCGGTGCTGTTGTCGACCCACGAGCGCGACCCGTACAGCACAGTCACAGGAAGGCCGGCGTCCAGTTTAGATACGCGTTTCACCATCGGGTTCTTCGCCCAGCCGAAGCCGTGCATTAGTGTGTGGAAGGCACTTTCGCCGCTAGAAAATAAAGATGGCATAAGTATTAACTATGTACTAGGTTTGACTATAAATAGTCATACTAAAATGATTCCTGGTCGAGGAAAGTTATCTTACTATGGGACTAGTTCGATTTGTGTAAGAAGTCGTCCCCTTATATTTATTTATTTTATTTTATGTATTACGTAATTTTTAGAATTTTTGGTAATAACAGTCGGGCTCCGGTAAATATGAGGTGATAGGTATACAGCTTGTCGAACGAAGGGCTAACGATGTTAGGCAATGACAGTCATAACATTAAATATAAATATTGCTGTAAATAAAAATCACAACAAGTGGACGTGTTAAAGATAAATTAAATTTATTCTGCAAGTAGGCCGCAAAGGCACTTTTACAACTCTAAATCTACCAGCGTTTCTGAAAAAGAAGAGCACAGCCGAGAAGAAACGCCGAAACAAACACGACAGTCGGTCATTTTCTCCCAAAAATATGTTTATTACAATGATAATACTTAACCTAGACTTATTATATTATAAGTAAATCTGAGTACGAATATAAAAAAGAGGGAAAATATTTACAATGCCTATTTCAACAAGGCAACATGTCGAATACAAGTCAATAGTATGCATAAATAAGGAGTGACAAGATGATGGACGACCTCAAGAGTTATGAACGAAAAAAACATCCTACGCCAAACCCTAGTAAATGTAATAATGATAAGGGCAATGGCACGATCATGATTCACATACCTCGGTGTCTGCGCGTTGCACTGATGTATATAATCCGGTATAACAGTCTCCGCATCCGGAACGAAGTTCATATACTTCCTGGACAGGTCCGGGCGGGTCTTGCTGATGAGCCACTTCCCGGCCGGGCCGGCAACGCGCACGGCCCACAACGGGTTTAGCGGCGACACCGCGGTAGCCACGGCGCGGACCCACAGGGGGATCTGGTACTTTTCGTGCACGTTCGCCGGCTTCTCGGGGAACCCCCAAGGGTCGGCGAGGATGAGGTGTTGCACTCTAGGAAACATGTATTCTCGTAAACGATCGGAGATATATTTTTTAACGAAATAACGCGTTTCTATTACCAAGCATAAACGTATAGATCTAGTCGTTCGCGGATTTGCGCTGAGCCATACTGGCGAAAAATGATGTATGAAAGTATAGATTTAGGCTGGGTTGCACCAAACCGCGTAAGCCGTGTTCGTTAAAATTTGAATGTATGGCAAGTTTGACAAGTGTCTATGGGATGACAGCTGCCGGCGCCATATTTAACGTTGATCAGTCTGTGATCGAAAGTCGGTGCAACCCAGCCTAAATGTCTAGTGGTCCGCGAATTTGCGCTGAGCCATACTGGCGAATACCGACGTAACACCCGGTCCAGAGATAGAATACCCCGTGCCCGAATGTATAGTTGAAAACATTGAAAATTTATATTTGAGACGAGTGCATTCGATTAATTTTACTTGCCCTGATATCGTCGTTTAGGGACTTATACCTTGTAACATTTTGTAGTATGCTCAAGTGTAATTTGAGAACTTAATTTTCTTTATTGCGGAGCTACCTGTCTGTTCAATGGTTACTATGGATTTAGATAATCATGGAGACTATCATGCTAGCTCATTTAAAGAGTACATGTAGTTAAAAAGTATAGAATCATAATTACTAACCTGTTAGCATACAATTACTCATTGGGATTTGGTCTTTACACCACCATTTCGCGTATTACTGCTGCATATGTGCACCTTGTAGCTATCGTCACGTACTCTATTTTCATTTTACACAGCCACTTTTCTTCAGTAATAACAATTATTCCACAAATTGAAGGAATTAGTGAATAAACTAGGAAATCTTTCTTTGCACAGACAATTGTTTATGTTGACATTTGCGTGCCACAGATAAGCGAATAACCGATGCGTCTGTTCGGCCAGCGCGTTATTATCGAGCGATGCGTCAAATCTTCTTACAAATTATAAATTAATAAATTTATTAAAACACATTAATTTGTTTAATAGCTTCCTATTTCGGATATTAAAAAATCTATGAATTCGTTCTCTCGTGATAATTTGTTTTTTTAATTGGTGTGGTCATCCACTGGTTACGCTTCGTTACTCGTTGTTGTCGTTTGGTAGACTTGACAATCTCGTAACAAGTTTATGGGCTTTTCATACAAATTTGGTATTTCCAAACCCAAATTTACCAACTTTATATTCTTGCTACTAGGTTTCGCTACTGTTTTAGTTGAAGTTAGAATTTAATATTAGTTTTTTTTGACTTTTGACATTTTCAAGTCAATTTGGTATGTGAAACGGAAAGTATGTCTAGAATGTTCACTGACCGTAGGCACTTTTCGTGGAGGGCGTCGTCCGAAGTGAATTCGATATAATGTCTCTCTGACCGAAAAACCTTTCTTTTGTCGTGACAACGGAGGCGGACTGACCGTCAAAAATGTGAAGCATCTAGTATTGTCTTTACACAACACCACTAAAATGCGTTAACCACACATCCTCTTGCCCATGCGGTAGGGCATAACCTATTTTCAATGAACCCGCCGTAATGCGGGTTCATTCGTACGTTCATTCGTACGTTCATTCGTACGTTCATTCGTACGTTCATTCGTACGTTCATCCGTACGTTCATCCGTTTGTTCATTCAGAAATAAAGTCAAGATTTTCATGGCTTAGGTAGGATTTTTCTCGACTAAGCAAGAACTTAATGTTTATAGACAAGATGAAATCTTAAATATCTAGATGGCTCTTAGGCCTACACATTTTCAGTCTATATAGGATTCTGTATAAATGTATGAGCTGTAACATGTTAGCATTCTTAAAGTAAACCTGGAAGGCTACTCGCCTTAACTCTTGTGAAACCAGTGAGGGTGTATTCTCCTACTCATCGCCCTTGGGTGCACAACATGGCTGCTTGTTCATGTCGAGTACCACCGCGACTGGGGTGCTGAGGGTGATAGCATCCTGGCTTTTCTGTGTTTTGGAGTGGATGCCATAGTCGGTAATGTACTGATAATTTCATTTAACTCAATTGGTGACTTTGTGTGCCATAGACACTTTAGTGCTGTGTAATGATAAACTATATCTTATAAACTATTTGTGACAGTGCTCAACTGGGTATATTGGTGAACTTGTGTTGAACTTTAAAATATATCTCTTAAGTACCAAATATATTTGTTTCATTTAAGCAAGGTCATTCAGCTTGTGTAGGGTAATTGTCTGGCGCCTGTCTAAATAAATTCTGACGATTGCCTACCTCCGAGGGTGGCCATATCCCAACCCACGCTTTGAGAAATTTATAATCAACATCTCACATTACTCGTGACCACAACTCTCCGACTGAGCCAAAGGTAAAACATTACAAAGTGGCGTGCCCAACGTAAGGCCTCGGATGAATGACTTGCTTGAGTGAATATATTTGGTTAAAAAAAAAATATACTGGAGTTTCACAGTTTGTTTAGACTGTAAGGTGGTTTTGTACCAAACTTTCTTTTGGTACTTGTGCTAATATTTGATGTGTGGCTCATGCTATTTTTATGGTTGTTGTGTAAATTTTCTTGGTTGTATTTGTGTGTATGTAAGGTTTAGTTTACAAAAACTTGTGTAAACTTATAAAACCTCTTTCTAATGCATGTTCCTATGTATTAAAACATGCACTTTATTATTTTAAGGTTATCGGTACCAGTGTGCTGTTAGATATAGATGTTAATTTCCAAACATCCTATTATTTTGAATGGAACTTTGAATATTTAGTTTTTTCTTAAGGTGTCAGTATTTACTGCTTAAAATGCAATATGCAATTATTTCTACATATTAGATAACCTCATCTTAAGGTTATATTGTTATAATTACACTAAAGGGTTTTAACAACCTAATACTTACTTCTGCATCAGTACACCAGTATATGGTTACTATTTACCTGGACATGACCTACAAACCAGTCTGTAAATAAATTTGGAATTTGAGTGACCAGTTAAAAATAAAACTAACATTCTTACCTAGTGCAAATAAAGTCACTTACGCTTAGACTCTTTACATTCTTCTCTTTTGTGGCAATTTGATAAAAATGGATTTTCTACAAGCGGGAGCTAAAATCGATCATCTATTAAAAGACGAAATTTCTCACGAGCTGTCCATTAGGAGGCTTCCTGTTAATCCGATGGCAAGACGTACTAGTCTTTGCCAATCCTTAAAACAAACCGCTACTTATGTAGAAAAGGGTACTTTCAAGGTTACTGACTTACAACCTAGTGAGGTTAATACTGAGTTGGACATTTGTCGGCAGAAGGTTGATAATATCGAAAATGATATACATGAGAATTTATCTACATCTGCCATTGCTCGGTTAATCTCTCGTTGCAGGTACATACTTTGCCGTGTCTCACGAATGGATAATGATATTGAGGCAGTCCAGCAACTCAAAATTAGGTTGAATGATTTGATAGATAGGTTGAAGGATGGTTCTGGATTACCTTCAGCATCTAATTCTGATGATGAGGAGGAGAGGTCCTCAACTAACAATCCTGTTATACAGAAAATAATTTACAAACCTGACTCAAATTTTAATATTAATTCGCTGAATTTGAAATTCAAAGGAGATACTTGCGTCCGTACTTTTCTTACTCGACTAGAGGAACTTCGTGTTGCTCGGAGGATTCCTGAGAATCGCATTTACTGGGGTTTTCCTGAAATTTTAGATGGTCCGGCATTGTCTTGGTTCCGTATCAACCGTTCGATGTTCACGTCTTACCGTGATGTTGTTTCGGCTATTAAAGAGGAATTTGATATCCCTGATTTGGACTTCTTACTTCTAAAACAAATTCGTTCTAGAACTCAATCTAAAAATGAAACTATTGTTACGTTTCTTGCTACTGTTTTGGGAATGTTTGAACGTTTAGAAAAGGAGATTTCTGACACTGAGAAGCTGGATATCCTGATGCGTAATATTCGTCCGGAATACAGTAGAGAGCTTGCACTTCACGATATTTCGTCTATTTCTCAACTGAAATCGTTATGCAAACGTATTGAACTGGCGAAGGTGAAAGCTGACCAATTCCGGGAGCCATTTTCTGATAAGGCTAATACTAGTTTCTCACGTAGTCCTACTATTCCTAACTCTGGAAGAAATTTAAACTTTTCTCGTCCTCCGTCAGCGTCTAAAACCTTTGTAGCTGCTGTTGATCGCGCTGATTCTAAACAGTCTTGCTTTCGTTGCGGTGGCACTAACCATCTTACTCGGCACTGTAAAATATCTCGGGAAATTGTCTGCTTTAAGTGCGGGGAAAAAGAAGTTCGTACTCCTGTCTGCCCGAAGTGCAAACCTGGATCAAAGAAACTAATTAGGGTTGTCTCTTCCAATAAGACACCTATACTTTCTGCTCCCTCGCCCTCTGAACAGACAACCTACTTTAATCCTCCAAAGGGAGATACTCGATTATACATTCTTTTGAATATCTTAGATTTAAAATGTAAAGCACTAATGGACACCGGCGCAAGCAGGTGTTTTCTCGGATCTAATAGTCATGCGATATTTGCGTCAATAGGTATCCCTGTTCTTACTCATAAAACGCCTTGGAAGCTGCGTGTGGCCAATGGTCAAGAGTTGCTTTGCACTCAATACATGGCTCTTCCGGTTAATTTTAATGGCAATATTCAAATAATACAATTCAATATACAGCCTGAGATTACTACGCCTATCATTTTAGGAATTGATTTTTGGAAAATTTTCAATCTTGCTCCTGAGCTTATTTCATGTAAAAATTCTGTTGAATATATCGATGGTCTTTCTCCTGTTCCTACGGAATCCGGATTGAACAACTTTGAGTCTTTGACAACCGAACAACAAACCCAGGCTGAGGAGATCACAAAACTTTTTGATCAAATAAATACCGACAAGGTTGGCCTAGGCAAGACTCATCTCATGGAACATGTTATTAATACTGGAGATGCTCGTCCAATTAAACAGAAATATTATCGTTTGAGTCCTGATAAACAAGCCGCCTTAGAAAAGGAACTTGACCGTATGCTTAAAGACGGCATTGTCGAACCTTCGTTTTCACCCTGGAACTCTCCGGTGGTTATGGTTGAAAAACCCAATGGTGACCTTAGATTGTGTCTGGATAGCAGAAAGATAAACGCTGTTTCCAAATCCGACGCATATCCTTTACCTCACGTGAATTACATCTTGGATAACTTGCGGGATGCTAGATACCTTACCTCTTTAGACCTTAGTGCTGCTTATCACCAGATACCTCTTAGCGAGAAGTCTAAAGAAGTCACGGCATTTACGGTACCAGGGAAAGGTCTTTACCAATATAACCGTATGTGTTTTGGTCTCGTAGGGGCCTCAGCAACCATGCAACGTCTCATGGACTCTCTTTTTACTGCTGAATATGATAATAAGGTATTCTGCTACATAGACGATATTATTATTTGTACTTCAGACTTTGATGAACATCTGCGACTTCTCAAAGCCGTATTTGAAAAGTTAAAAGCGGCAAACTTAACCATCAACATGAAGAAATCTCGGTTTTTAAGGACTGAACTAAAATATCTTGGATATGTCGTGGATAGATATGGCTTGCGTACTGATCCTTCTAAAATCGACGTCATTTTGAACTTTCCCATACCTGAAGATGCGAAAGGTATAAAACGTTTTCTGGGTGTGTGTGGATGGTATCGCCGATTTATTAATAATTTTTCCAAAATTGCGCAACCTTTGTCCCGATTAACCAGTAAAAAGGTAAAGTTCGTTTGGTCTGAGGAAGCCAACGAAGCCTTTAACACTCTTAAATCTGCTCTTGTTTCGGCACCTATTTTGAAGGGTCCTGATTTCAATGAACCTTTCTACATACATACTGATGCGTCATCTTATGCTATTGGTGCAGTTTTGACTCAAAGACATAATGATGTTGACCATCCAATAGCTTACTGCAGTCGGACGTTAAATAAACCGGAAATTAATTATTCCGCCACTGAACGGGAATTATTGGCTGTTATTTTTGCTCTAGAACAGTATCGGGCATATATTGAAGGTAGGAAATGTTATATAATATCTGACCATGCTTCTTTGAAATGGTTCTCAACCTTAAAAAACCCTACTGGTCGCTTAAATCGATGGGCCTGTCGTCTCAGTCAATTTGAATTCGAACTAATTCACCGAAAGGGGAAGGAAAATATTATTCCGGATTGTCTGTCTCGGATTCGGATAGACTCGATTGATATTGATTCCACACAGGATCCCTGGTATCTAGACCTGTTTAAAAAGGTAGCTGATAATCCATCGTTGTTTCCAAATTTCAAAATAGAAAATAATCAACTCTTCCGCTTCTCAAAGAATAAATACCGTCTGACAGCCCAATTCGACTGGAAGCTGGTGGTGCCTTATGAGAATAGGAATGAGATACTTTCGAAGTGTCATGACGATCCTACGTCTGGTCATTTTGGTGTATCTAAAACTCATGCTAAAATAGCTAATCTGTACTATTGGCCTACGTTATATCAAGACGTTAAGGAGTATGTAGGGGCTTGTGAAATATGTAAAACATACAAACCTGTTAATTTGGCTCGTCCTGGCCTGATGGGTAACCCTCGACGTATCTCAGCGCCAGGGGAGGCTATTTCGTGTGACATCTTAGGTCCGTTTCCCTTGTCATATCTGAGAAATCAGTATTTGTTCGTGTGCTCTGACTATTTCAGTAAGTACGTTACTTTGTTTCCACTCCGTAATATAACTGCACGGGCGGTAATAAAATGTATCGAGAAGGGTATTTTCTTAGTACACGGTGTGCCTAAGTATATCTTCTGTGACAACGGAGCCCAATTTACTTCAAAGGACTTTCGTGACTTAATGTCTAAATACGGAGTACCTCACATTTTTTATAATCCTAGGTACCATGCGCAGACCAACCAGACGGAACGCGTGAATCGCGAACTTGTTAGAGCCATAGCTTCATATGTGCGTTCTGATCACCGCAACTGGGATAAGAACGTAGCAGAGATCCAATGCGCGTTAAACACTGCTGTTCACGACGTCACCAAATTCTCACCGTATTTCTTAATTCACGGACGAGAGATGATCCTCGAAGGTTCCTTTTACAACTCTTCGGACCCCGTTGATAGAAACGCTTTAACTACTGGTTCTTTTGTCAATTTCTCTGATAAGCTAAAGGATTTAAAGGTGATATTTCAAAAAGTTCGTAACTGCTTACTCTCGTCCCATGAACGTAACGCTCATTACTATAATATGAGGAAACGTCCTCTGGAGCTTCAAGAAGGACAAATCGTGTACAAACGATGTTTCCATCTGTCTAATGCTGCTAAGAACTTCTCGGCAAAGCTGGCTCCTCGTTTTGAGAAATGTGTTATACACAAAAAACTCGGATCTTTGGTTTATACTTTAAAGAATCTTGAGGGTAAACTTCTGGGAAACTTCCACATAAAAGATATTGTTCGTCCTGGCGAAGCCGCCCCATCCTCTTAACGATGGTAACGTCGCTCACGCGTATGACAATTCAGTAACTAAGTCTTTCAAGAACCATGGAGATTTTTGAAAGCAATTCTATTTGATTTTCTTTTACCGTTGAACTATAAAGTTGCGGATACTCTTATTGGATAGTGATCTATCTCACTCTTTCTTTTTACATGGTGCTTGTTGTGTTCACAGGCCATGTCCTTTCTTAATATGAGTTTAGTAGCGTACGGACTAACCATATTATTACTCACTTTATGTTTGCTGGAAAGATTGGTTCTTTTCCTCCTTAACTCTTGTTTAAGTACCATTGCGTACTTAATGGCCTTTCGGTCATTTAATAAGTCTCAAGGGATGAAACTATAACTCTGGTTGTAGTCGAATTTCGATAAGATGGGATTTACTTATCACTGTAAGAAGTAATTTAATACTCTCTTCCAGTCCTGTATAGTGAACTGATTCTAGTATTGTAGAAATGGCTAGATTCAAATTAGTCTTTCCAATGCTAATTCATAGAACTAAGTTAGCTTAATTGTGGGCCAAGCATTCCATTTTGTCTCCACATTTCGTTATTCTAGTATAGGCATTAGTATTACTCCTATCGTTTCACTATTTCTAGTAAAGGATATCCGAATAAGTTAGTAGTAAAGCGCGCATAGTTTTATAAGTCCATGGTTTACATTAAGTTTCTCTTAAGTAGAATAGCTTAGTAAGATCGTTGTCAGTGTAATCTCTACATTCTCATTAGTGTAGTATGTTCTTGGAGAGCTACAATGTTAGTTTTATAATTACATTGATAGGGTTAAAATAGATTTAGACTAACTTTACGGTTTCGTTTAGTTCACTTCACCAAAAATTTTAAAATTGTTTCAATTTTAAAATTTTTACCCAAGGAAAGGGGTACTGTAACATTTTGTAGTATGCTCAAGTGTAATTTGAGAACTTAATTTTCTTTATTGCGGAGCTACCTGTCTGTTCAATGGTTACTATGGATTTAGATAATCATGGAGACTATCATGCTAGCTCATTTAAAGAGTACATGTAGTTAAAAAGTATAGAATCATAATTACTAACCTGTTAGCATACAATTACTCATTGGGATTTGGTCTTTACACCACCATTTCGCGTATTACTGCTGCATATGTGCACCTTGTAGCTATCGTCACGTACTCTATTTTCATTTTACACAGCCACTTTTCTTCAGTAATAACAATTATTCCACAAATTGAAGGAATTAGTGAATAAACTAGGAAATCTTTCTTTGCACAGACAATTGTTTATGTTGACATTTGCGTGCCACAGATAAGCGAATAACCGATGCGTCTGTTCGGCCAGCGCGTTATTATCGAGCGATGCGTCAAATCTTCTTACAAATTATAAATTAATAAATTTATTAAAACACATTAATTTGTTTAATAGCTTCCTATTTCGGATATTAAAAAATCTATGAATTCGTTCTCTCGTGATAATTTGTTTTTTTAATTGGTGTGGTCATCCACTGGTTACGCTTCGTTACTCGTTGTTGTCGTTTGGTAGACTTGACAATCTCGTAACAAGTTTATGGGCTTTTCATACAAATTTGGTATTTCCAAACCCAAATTTACCAACTTTATATTCTTGCTACTAGGTTTCGCTACTGTTTTAGTTGAAGTTAGAATTTAATATTAGTTTTTTTTGACTTTTGACATTTTCAAGTCAATTTGGTATGTGAAACGGAAAGTATGTCTAGAATGTTCACTGACCGTAGGCACTTTTCGTGGAGGGCGTCGTCCGAAGTGAATTCGATATAATGTCTCTCTGACCGAAAAACCTTTCTTTTGTCGTGACAACGGAGGCGGACTGACCGTCAAAAATGTGAAGCATCTAGTATTGTCTTTACACAACACCACTAAAATGCGTTAACCACACATCCTCTTGCCCATGCGGTAGGGCATAACCTATTTTCAATGAACCCGCCGTAATGCGGGTTCATTCGTACGTTCATTCGTACGTTCATTCGTACGTTCATTCGTACGTTCATTCGTACGTTCATTCGTACGTTCATCCGTACGTTCATCCGTTTGTTCATTCAGAAATAAAGTCAAGATTTTCATGGCTTAGGTAGGATTTTTCTCGACTAAGCAAGAACTTAATGTTTATAGACAAGATGAAATCTTAAATATCTAGATGGCTCTTAGGCCTACACATTTTCAGTCTATATAGGATTCTGTATAAATGTATGAGCTGTAACATGTTAGCATTCTTAAAGTAAACCTGGAAGACTACTCGCCTTAACTCTTGTGAAACCAGTGAGGGTGTATTCTCCTACTCATCGCCCTTGGGTGCACAACATGGCTGCTTGTTCATGTCGAGTACCACCGCGACTGGGGTGCTGAGGGTGATAGCATCCTGGCTTTTCTGTGTTTTGGAGTGGATGCCATAGTCGGTAATGTACTGATAATTTCATTTAACTCAATTGGTGACTTTGTGTGCCATAGACACTTTAGTGCTGTGTAATGATAAACTATATCTTATAAACTATTTGTGACAGTGCTCAACTGGGTATATTGGTGAACTTGTGTTGAACTTTAAAATATATCTCTTAAGTACCAAATATATTTGTTTCATTTAAGCAAGGTCATTCAGCTTGTGTAGGGTAATTGTCTGGCGCCTGTCTAAATAAATTCTGACGATTGCCTACCTCCGAGGGTGGCCATATCCCAACCCACGCTTTGAGAAATTTATAATCAACATCTCACATTACTCGTGACCACAACTCTCCGACTGAGCCAAAGGTAAAACATTACAACCTTAACGGTGTCCGGCTATGCGAAACGGATCTTAGGATGACACACAGTCTTACCGATTTCGTTATTAGGCAATCGATCACTATTAAATTATTCTTTACTGTATTGCAGTCATATTCATAATACATTAAGATGTTATAAATTAAGAATGGCAGGTACAGTAAAAGTAGATGATCATTTTAGTACTTTGTCGCACTAACATAACAATACTGCGACAGTTGGGAAGCGTCAATGTAAAGTGACAAGGTACTAAAATGAGCATTTACTTTTGTTGTTGACTATAGTTCACACGTCTAATACCGTCTTAATACGTCTATACCTAAGTAAGACTGTTTCTATTTTTATCTCCTAATAAATAAATAAATAAAATATACATGACATCCTGTAAGGGCACGCAATATTTTATCTTAAATCTATGTTTATTATTACTCACCTTTCTGGGTATTTGAGCGCGTACGCAGTAGCGATGTAGCCTCCAAGACTATGCCCTAGTAGTATGAACTGTCTGATGTTGACTTCCCGCCGCCACTCCTCAACAGACTCCACCCACTGAGCCTCCACTTTTTCGGCGTCCGTTGAGAACTTAGGACGAGAGCTGCGACCGAAACCTGGAAACATTAATAACAGTCGAGCATAGTGCAAAACAATCGTCATTTTCAAATGCCCACACAACGTAAAAGGTAATGGCGTAATTATTGCTAATTAATCTACCCTGCAGCTGCAGCAGATAGTCCATATCCTGTCGCTCTGTCCGACTACCGAGCTGATGTCCACGTCGGGTAGTAGACTTACCCAGCAGGTCGATGGCATACACCGGTCTTGGCAGCTAAAGCTTCCAAGTTGGGGCGCAACAGCGCCACGCCGGTGCCCATGCCATGCAGCATCAAGAGTCAAGAGGACCGTCGCCGGCGACTCATCGTTTATCGAGATGGTACATAACCTGTCACTCAACACCGAGACGGAGTACAGTAGTAGACTTACCCAGCAGGTCGATGGCGTACACCGGTCTGTTTGCAGCCAGAGCGTCCAAGTTGGGGCACCACAGCGCCACGCCGGCGCCCATGCCATGCAGCATCAAGAGGGGCGTGGCCGTAGCCTCGTTCAGCGATATGGTCAGCGGTATGGCATGTCATTCTACACTAAGTCGGAGTAGACTAGTAGACTTACCTCGCAGGTCAATGGCGTACACCGGCCTGTTGGCAGCCAGAGTGTCCAGGTTCGGGCACCACAGCGCCACGCCGGCGCCCATGCTGTGCAGCATCCCGAGAGGCGTGGCTGGCGTATCCTGTCACTCAACACCGCGTCGGAGTAGACTTACCCAGCAGGTCGATGGCGTACACCGGCCTGTTGGCAGCCAGAGTGTCCAGGTTCGGGCACCACAGCGCCACGCCGGCGCCCATGCTGTGCAGCATCCCGAGAGGCGTGGCTGGCGTATCCTGTCACTCAACACCGCGTCGGAGTAGACTTACCCAGCAGGTCGATGGCGTACACCGGCCTGTTGGCAGCCAGAGTGTCCAGGTTCGGGCACCACAGCGCCACGCCGGCGCCCATGCTGTGCAGCATCCCGAGAGGCGTGGCTGGCGTATCCTGTCACTCAACACCGCGTCGGAGTAGACTTACCCAGCAGGTCGATGGCGTACACCGGCCTGTTGGCAGCCAGAGCGTCCAAGTTGGGGCACCACAGCGCCACGCCGGCGCCCATGCCGTGCAGCATCAAGAGGGGCGTGGCCGGTGCCTCATCGTTAAGCGAGATGGTCCATATCCTATCGCTCTGTCCGACTACTGAACCGATGTCTACGTAGAACCGCTTGTACGCTGTCTTCAGACCTTGAACGCGTTAATGTCCAATTACTAATGAAAAACCCGGTTATTATTTTTATAATTTCATAATGAACACTGGATAGGCTAATGAATACGCTTATTTGTCAGCGGCATACTCTAAAAAATAAGTGCTACTCCCTTAGAGGGTTATATACCATGAATTTACATGTACCTATATTCGTTTAACACCTTTGAAACCGTGATTTTTGTATTAGGCAAAACAACGAATGTGAAAACACGACAGTGTATCAGTCAATGTGTATAATGTGATCTATTGTAATGACCACAACGCCCATTACCTTGGGTAGAGAATCTATAAAACAGTACCTATCTTAAACATAATCTGCATAAATAAGTTTATTATAATGATTAGTAATTTGGGAAATCAATGAGTTTGATAATTCTTCATTTATTTCCATAATAAAGCATGTTTTGCTGCAATGAACTTATTACAGCTTTTGGGTGATGCTGATGTTGCACATTTGTTTTATGTGGTTGATAGTCCAATCAGATATAAAATATGTACAGTCTCTGTCTTGCGTTTTTTAAATGTTTATTATCGGACAATGCTATGCTTAGAGGACAAACTAAAGATATCGCGCTTATCGTAGTTCCTTATAATTATCAATATATCATTATAACAATACACTCCACACTTTGAGTGATTGTTTAATTGTTCTGTTTAGTTGGCACGATTTGTATCGAAGAGGCAAACATTTGGGTTCCACAAAATGCTGCAACATAGCATAAAACCAAAATAAAAACCTTATTTATTTTACTTTTTCCTACATCCTAACCCGTTTTTCAATTATGATAAGGCCTCTTTTTAGTTTTTATAACAAGGAGCTAAAACAGCAGGTCACTATTTACTAATCAAGAGGAACGCTAGATGCATCTATCGATAATGCGCTGTGTTGAGAGTGAGGGACCCATATTTGTCTCTAGCAGTCGACACAACGAATCCTCAAATCAATGAAGGCTCGGCAGCTTGTGACTCCACTATATGTCTGCTAACCACCAGGTAGGCCGTATGTTTTCCACCTTCCTGGTAAATAAACACATACAATACATACATATCATCACGCCTGTTTCCCAGAGGGGTAGGCAGAGATCACGGATTTCCATTTGCTACGATCCTGACATACATCTTTTGCTTCATGAACTCTCCTAACATTCCTCATGCATGCGCGCCGATTTAGGGTACTCTTGACCTGTCCTTTCTGCAGAATATCTCCGATTTGGTCGAAGAACGTTCGTCGAGGTCTTCGTCTTCCAACTTTTCCATCCACTCTTCCTTCATACACTTGTTTTGTCAATTTTCTTTCATCCATCCTCTCTATAGGTGACCATCTTAACATACCTTTCTCAATTTTCTCAACTATATCTTTATTCACTCCACACCACCGTCTTATGACGGTGTCTCAACAAAACATAGTGTAAAAAGTTCTCACATGACAATATTTTCTTCTCAATGTTTCGCAGCATCGTATCCGACTGTCGAGTCCAGCTGAACCAACTCCCCGTCCAACTGGAACACAAACATATCTATTTATGACAAAGAACCAAATCACATTACCAACTCTTCGGAGCATGACCTCTAGCCGCCCAAAGGACTATTAAAAGTTATACTGGTCTTCAATAGGAATTATATCTTTTAAATTTGGAACTGAGTTGCATTTGTTTTAGTTTCGCTCGATATCGAAACAAAACTTTATTACCTTACGTTTGTAACGTACGAGACTCGTATGCCTGTCTTACTACATTGCGCGTTTTTCCTGATCGATTGAACTCATTATACCACGGCAACCGCAATGTAATGAAACTCCATGCGATTCTCGTATGTGTGACAGAGGCCTTTAAAGAAAATCACGCATCAAACTAATATTGCGCGGGTTCCAGGCATTCTAGCACTTTTTTGTTTAGGAATAAAGTCGAAATGTGTATACATGTTTTTGATGCTGACTGCAGCTATATTTTGAAACGCTCGAGCGCATTGATACGTCGTGTGTAAATGGCCTAAGCGTGAAACACTCAAGAGTACCCAAGGATTTCAAGAGTCCTATACGCACGCTTATTAACCACCTATGCCCACAACTTTCGGGAAAGGCGGGACTTAAACCCTTTGGCACATAGCTCATAGCTGACATAGCACACTATATGTTGGCAGGTAATTCTAGCTGATTTTTTAAAATAATCTCTTTCAGATGGGATAGAACGTGCCCACAATAGAACGAATGCCATTAGTACCGTTGAATATCGTAACTTCGCCTACGCATATAATGATGACTTAAGCATTTTTGATAGATAGACGGTATATAATAATAATCCTTGATGGAAAATAATTGTGTGACACAACATCATAACTGAATTTGCATCACAATGATAATATTATGTCAGCATGACCTGTTAGTCTCTATATAAAGACAAAATGCCGGTTATTACAATCCGGTGAGACTGACGGTGACGAATCACGGTGAAGCGTAAAACAATATTGTGGTAATATTATCGTATCGTATGGTATACGATTTATGTGTCGCCATAGGCATGCAATTTTTCATAGATCGAGGCGTCATTTCATCACTTAGCGTCGTGGATAAGATAATTCGTCACGTTCTGACAGGTGTGCGAGTGCGAGAGTGACGGATGTCTTATCCACCACGATCAGTGATAAAATGGCAACCATCGTACGCCCGCTGGGCAGATAAAACTTTATCACTTTCTGGTAAGAACTGTGAAAAACTTATCCTTTAATAAAGGCGTGATAAAGGAGACTTTAGTTCCTATGTTTTCTGCAATACATCAGACAAATACATCCGTCTTTTAGAACAGTGATTAAACGCAAACATACACTACCGTCAGAAAGTTTAGGACCAAACACAATTTTTAGTTTCATTTTCATAAATTATTACGCAAACCAAACGAGGGAAAAATATTACAACGGGCTGTTTCTCACAAGGATTGGACTTTTGCAAACTGGTCGAGAGTACTACGGACAGATGAATCAAGGTTGAAAGCATAATCAATCAATGTTGATCATTTGCATATTTTGTGTTTGGTCTTGAACTTTCTGACGGTAGTGTAGTGCTAGTAAGTAGTCTACTATTTATGCATTTCACTACACAAATTTTACACAACTTTGTTAACTAAGTATGTAAAATATTTCTACATAAAAAAGTTAATTTGTGTGTTGTGTTGTGTAAGTTAGTTTGTGCTTGTGGTGCTAAAAGTGCAACAAACCGTACTGTCTTCTCGAAGATCTCACGGTTCGAAAATAAATGTCATATGATATTTTTTTATATTATTGTTTTATCGTATACTCGTATCGTCGCACTTCATGAGTTGTCCTCTCGTCGATTCATTGCACACCTTAGGGCACGGCGTATTCGGATAAGCTTAATTAGTACTTTACGGCTTATTTTAAGCTGACTGTGTTTAAACAAAGTAAGCAATAATAGGCGTTTTGTACAAGCCATAAAGAACATATTCCATGGCATATTTCACAGCGTTATGGTAACTGTGCGTGAGCGGTGGGGTTGGCTCGTTACGGTCAATCATGGAGCAAATCTAGATAAGCGATCTGATTTAGCCGCGGGGACTATTTTTAAACTATACCTGTGGAGATCCTAGGCAATAAACTATGATACAACGCTTTATTTAAATAGTATATGAATGGATGAGCCAGAAACAAAAGTAGCCACGCTAAGCTACGCTAAGTAAACAAACTAATAGTGGTTTATAGTAAAGATGTGTGTATCTCATTTTGACCTCTCGGAACGCGTTGATTCTCTGAAGATTCTTTTGATGCAGACGGAACAATTCGAAAAGCAATGCCTAGTTAGAACGGAAGCGGCGATATCTGTGGGAAGAATGCACCTACATAGCACAGTCCTGCATAACGCAGAGTGCTATACTATTATATAAAGTCTGTTCATTCACAGCTACGTATGTCATACACAGTTAAAAACAAATGTCGACTGTCCTGTGGTCAACAGTTCACGGTTTATATATGTGCATGTCATGAATGTTATGTTTTTATAATTTTTAGGGTTCCCTACCCAAATAGTAAAACGGGACCCTATTACCAATTACTAAGACTCCGCTGTCCGCCCGTCCGTCCGTATGTCTGTCTGTCTGTCTGTCTGTCCGTCCGTCCGTATGTTGCCGCTATAACAACAAATACTAAAAACAGACTAAAATAAATATTCAAGGGGGCTCCCATACAAAAACCGTGTTTTTTTACTCCATATTGATAATGGCAACAAACAGGTAGGTAGACGCTTGAAATATTCACAGAATATTTAGTTATATATTGACTTTAAAAATAAATAATTTAACTGAAATAAAATTAGTATTTAATTGCCGTGATTATGAGTCCAATGTAATGTAATGTTGCCGTGATTAGGCTTTTCTTAGTCCTTAATTTCAGATATATGCACAGGAAAGACGCAAACCTAAGGGCGAAGACACACGAGCGTAATTTTGTGAATGGCGTAATTTTGGTACCATACTTGTGACTATCACCTAAATTTTCGGTACATGTACGGCGACGACCGAAATTACGCTGCTTACGCTCGTGTGGCCTCAGCCTAAATCTGTGTACGACCCACATTATACCGGAAGTCTGTTCCACTAACTGCATTAAAAATGGAATAGTTATAGACAGGCTTTTAAATAGTGTCCTTTGGACCTGCTACGGTACGGACCTGCACGGAGGGTTACGCAAATAATTAATATTAATTATGATATCATTTTATTGTACACCAGTAATCTTACTTCCTACTGTATCGCCGCTTTCAACGAATGAATCATCGTACAAGGTACAGTGCAGCAGTCAATGGCGCATTTATTTGGTGATTCAAGTCGAAATAGGTATTCCATCCTAAAGGTGGCGGCTACCATTATCATTTATGAATTCTATTAGCCTTCCTACTGAATTAAAAGGAATTCATGGACACGTATCTTATACTGTTGCTAATTGCTATAGCTGACAAAAAACTACGATAACATAAAAAAATGTGCGTTTCCACTACATATTAACTAATGTATTTCATATACTTAATGTAGGTACATAAAAAGAGCAATATTTTGTAAAATAACGCATGTGAGTATCCATATATATTACGTTTTACAAATTTCCTGAGCAGAGCACGGTCATCGAAGTATCTTCATATGGCCGAGACAGGCTGCATTCAAACTGCAACTTGTAAGGTAACAGCACGCAGACTGCTCGGTAACTCAGTTAGCTTTCAGAATCATGATCAGCAATGATAACACATGTCTCTTGCAGTTGGAATGCATTCCGCGGCAGATACAGCAAGCCACTAACCAAAAAAACATGTTCTAGTCAGTTCGCTAATCAAGGCATGATTAAATATAACCTTGATTCGAATCACTTGTCATTATTTCGCGTAAAAAGCGTAAGTAGATACAATAAACACGATTTTTCAAGGTCAAACGTATTAATATGGTGTTTTCACGTTTTCTGTTACGTAGGTATTATAGAATACACAATAAAACTCGTCCGAAGTCCAGTCCAGTACGTGAAATGAAATCAAAAAGACTAGTGATTTTAAACCTGGGAGTCGCTGCTGTAGATTTAGAGATCTCTTCTCAGGTGAATTTTTCGCTTCGAGCCCTTAATCTTTCAAACAAAGGCCATTGTCTCTATTATCGCAAAGCCGCTAGCTACCTAGTTAGCACGTGCCAGTACAACATTCATACTGAAAAACAACCGGTATTGTCATAGTATTATGGTTCAAATTTAATGTCACTGTTTTGGTAGTGCGGTCTATCGTCCTGCATTACCAAAACGTAATATCTAGAATATCAGTGACATTAAATTTGAACCTTAATACTATGACGATACCTTACCTTAGTACTATATCTCTAAAAACCTACAGCAGCGACTCCCAGGTTTAAAATCATAGCAGCTTCTACAAATGCGGTACTTAAATCATGCGTAAAGATTCGAAAAAACATAGACAATAATATTTACTAGTGGCTCTGTGACATGTAGACTTCGCATTTTTTTTTATTTAAAATTTCCTAAAACATACTCGAAAAAAAAATCTATATACCTTAATTATAGAACCTGCTCACAAAATTTAATCGGTTGAGAAATGCGACCGGTAGAGGAGAATATCCTGACTCCTGACAGACATACGAAAGAGTTTTTGTCGAAAGCTGAAACGGAGACGCTTCGCTCGCTCGGTCAACTAAGAACTACCGCGACAGACAATACTTCCGATAAAAATACGTCGCACACAAATCGGTCCATTCGCTTGGACTCTACGATGCCACAGACAGACATGTTAGTAGCCCTCGTCTATCCCGGGGTTTAAAAATGAATACAACATTGGAACGCCAGAGACAGACGAAGGGCAAGAAATTTTAGCAAGTATAATTTACCAATGGGCCCGAGTAATGAAAAAGGTTGAATACAACTGTACTTAATAGATAATTAAGTGACGATGTTACACAAATTGATCTGGTTCCACAGTAAGCTAAATAATGAAGGTCGTCGTCAAAATAATGTAAAAACTTATTGATTTCAGTGGTTCCACCTTGAACTGAAGTTATTTTTAATTCCAGTCTCGATTCGAGTAATTAACAGCCGATATCACGCAATGCCTTACACGTAGCGTGAAATATACGAGGGGCAGCTGATAAGTCCGAAGCCTATGGTATTTCGAGGCCGTATATGCGTTTATGGTACTGGCCACTAGAAAGGCCATTTAAAAACAAAATCATGTCATATTTGTTTGAATTTTTCTTGAGATATTCAACGGCAAAGTTCACCATGTCTGAAATATCAACAAATATTACGAAAATTGAGCACCGTGCTGTAATTAAGTTCCTTACAAAAAGTGCTAAATCACCGCAATGTATTTTTGAAGAAATGGCTAGTATTTATGGTGCTAATGGACCTTCTTATGCTACGGTCAAAAAGTGGAGTCGTTTAAACTGGGTAGGGAGTCGATTGAAGACGATCCCCGTTCAGGGAGGCCAATATCGGTGGTGACTGAAGAAAATGTAAGAAAAGTCAGAAAATTGGTATTAGAAGACCGGAGAGTTAAGGTTTGGCAAATAGCTGATAATGTAGGCATTAGTAAAGAACGGGTTGGGGAGATTTTACATGAACATATGAACATGACTAAGGTCAGTGCTCGCTGGGTACCGAAAATGCTGACGGAGTTCGATAAAGAACGTCGTGTTGAAACTTCCCAGGCGTTTTCAGAACTGTTGATGAAACATGGATCAGGCAGTATGATCCGGAGTGTACGTCAGAATCCATGCAGTGGATTGAAAAGGGTGAAAGACCACCGAAGAAGTTTAAAGTGCAAAAATCGGCTTGTAAGTTAATGGCCACTGTGTTTTGGGACTGTGATGGCATTCTCTTAATAGATTATTTGGCCAAAGGTTCTACAATAAATGCACTTTATTATGCCCATCTATTGAGACAGGTGCGAAAAGCGATAGTTGAGAAAAGGAGGGGAAAATTAAGGAAAGGTATTTTGTTTTTGCAAGACAATGCACCCGTTCACACCGCCCGGGTTGCGAGGCAGGCTCTGAAGGAAATCGGCTTCGATGAAATCGACCACCCACCCTACAGTCCAGACCTAGTCCCTAGCGATTATTTTCTGTTCAGTAATTTAAAGAGAGAGTTACGGGGAAAGCGATTTGGCAGTGATGAAGAGATGAAGGCGGCTGTACAGGAGCATTTTGAAGACCAATCTAAAGAATATTTTTTAACGGCCCAAAAGCATTGAATAAAAAAATGTATGTATGTAATATTGAAAAATAAACATAAAAGTTTTTTTATATATTGTTTTTTTCTACCATATATTGTTTTTGTCGGCCTGTTTAGCCTAGTTGGTAGTGCCACTGCCTCCGAAGCTACAGGTCCAGGGTTCGAATCCCGGTAAGGGCATTTGTTTCTGTGGTGAGCAGAGACATTTGTTCCTGAGACTTGGATGTTTTCTATGTATTTAAGTATATATCTATTAAATATATCGTCGTCTAGTACCCATAACACAAGCCTTATTGAGCTTACTATGGGACTAGTTCGATTTGTGTAAAAATTGTCCCCTAATATTTATTTATTTATTTACCATAGGCTTAGGACTTATCAGTTATCAGCCGCCCCTCGTATGTATACCTACTTCATAAAATATTAATACATATTTCATAACCAATAATAATTAGACTATCAATAAGGCAAATCAAGATTCAAACTGGTAGCTGTCAATAATATAAAAAGCGGCCAAGTGCATGTTGATCCATGTGCAATGAAGGGTTCCGTAGCTTTCCATCCGTGACGTCATGCGGACTTAAAAATTCACAAACTTTTTTCTTAGTTTTGTATTTATTAGTATGCTATGTTTGTGCTTATTTTTCTGTTTATTTTTTGTTTACTGTGTGACTTGTAGCAATCAAATAAAATGTTTATCTATATATCTATCTTATATTTACTATGTGTTTAACACAATCTAAACCGACGTAACGTAATCAATGGAAATTGTACGAAAGTTTGTTATTCCAAGTACAGTCAGCTGCAGAGAAACGTAACCCACCCTGCATAGAAGTTTGTAAGCAAGGGGGGTTAGGTTTTTCTACAGCTGAGTGTACAAGTTCGGCTATTACTTGTTAACTAGTAAAGTCTACTTAGTCGTGATAGTTTTCGTTTTCAATTCATTATACAATCATTTTGTCACATACCCAGTAGCAACCGTTTAGCTGGCAGAGGAAACTTCACACAACGAAAATTAGCACTTTAAAAATAATTTCACGCAAACGATTAGCTTATTATAAGTATGAAAATGGTTTCAGAAACCTCACATTCTTTTTAAACGAGCTTTCTAACGATATCACACACGATGGGCTTTACAAGAAAAAATAATCGGCCAAGAGCATGTAGGGCCATGTTCAGTGTAGGGTTCCGTAGTTGCCCAATGAACTCAATTAATAAAAAACAATAACAGGCAAAAGGGAATACCTTCGCAGCGTTTCATACGTGTTTTACTAAGAATGAAAGACTTTACGACCTTTTCAAAACGGCTTAACTGATCATGTCCGCTATAGTTTTCGTTGGAAGTATTTACTAAGCTTTACTTTCATAATTTTTTTAAATTTTTTGGACCCATAGTTCAAAAGTTAGAGGGGGTGACACATTTTTTTTCGTTTTGGAGCGAATATTTCCGAAAATAAGTGCATATTTTCGGAAATATTCGCTCCAATCAAAAAATGTGAAACGAAGACCTCCGTTCATTTTGACAGACCTATCGAACAACACCCCGCACAATAGGGTTGAACAAAAAAAAGTTCATCCCCACTTTACGTGTAGGGGTGGTAGCCTTAATTTTTTTTAAAGATTTTATTCTACTACTCTGTTTTATTGATTTACGTATCCATACCAAATTGCAGCTTTCTGGCACTAACAATCACAGAGCAAAGCCTCGGACAGACAGACGGACATGGCGAAACTATAAGGGTTCCTAGTTGACTACGGAATCCTAAAAACCATCTGCACTTTACGTTACGGGACGAAACCTAAAAAAAATATTTAAAAAAATACAACATTTTATTATAGCGTTTTGTCGGCGTGATGGAAACATATACTTATGCTAAATAACAGCTTTCTAGTAGTAACGGTTACTGAGTTAAGCCGCGGACGGACGGACGGACGGACTATAAGAGTTCCTTGTTTACTATGGAACCCTAAAAAAAGAATGTCTCATGCTCATGATTACTACTCTTCTTTTTTTATAAGATTAAATGTATACATTTTTTACCATGAGTTGAACGAAATATTGATCACAGTTTCTATGGCAATGGACTTACAAAACAGAACATTCCTCCCTTCATATCTAAATTAAGGCTCCTCTACCATGATTCGTCATATGTAACTTACATAACTAATTATGAAGGGTGTTACTTCAACTAAGACAAACTACATTCATATAAATAAACTTGTATACACTTACAGGGTGTACCTTGTATAGATATAAAAGAAATGTAGTAATTTTATTATTTATTTTTTGTGTTTTTTCACGTAAGAATAGCATGGAACTTTTTTTGTTGATATTTAATTGATTCAACTGGAGAATATAGCCCAATTAAGTAAGATCTTTAGAAATAGAAAACTAAAAACATTCTCAAGCTCTCATCAATTTAATCTTTACTTTAAGGCACACCCTGTATTATTGTGTGCACCTTACTGTAGTTCTATGCATACTCATATAAAACTTACATACTTAGTAAAAAGCAGGCCTAAAACATATTTTGGGTCGGCAACGCGCATGTGACACCCCTGGAGTTGCAGGCGTCCATAGGCTGCGGTGACCGCTTACCATCAGGCGGGCCGTACGCTTGTTTGCCACCGACGTGGTATAAAATATATATATATATATAATGAGTGCAATACTATAAAAAATAAGCAGTAAGCAAATCAAATATTATAGACACCAACTGGAATATAATACAAATCTTACTTCCAAATAATGGATATAATATTTCCAATCCATGTCCTGCTTACTACACTGAAATACAGAAATAATCATTAATGGAAAAGGGCACAAAATACTATCATAATTTATATGTTATTATTAGGAGGTAAATGCATTAGGACAGATAATGTAATTGTTATAGTCCATTTCAAATACCATGGCCCGATTGCACTTAAATCTTAACAATAGGGCTCATAATATTTGGCTTTTGTTTGCTAATTGCTTTACTACCCTGGCACTTAAAATTGGCACGCGTCGGTGCAATCTGCATACAACTAAAGCTTAAAAAAATACCACGCCGCAAAAGGGTCTGGACAGGTATCTTTTGTTATCTCTAATCCTATCGTTAACGCCTAATGACCGTCTCAAGTGGAATCGGGCCATGGTATTTGAAATGGACTATACAAGTTATGATGAAAATATTCAAGACCCAAGGGGAATAAAAGAAAAAAAATATATTTTTAAAAGTAATATTTAATTAGCTATGGGATCAATAATATTCGAATGTGGGACAAGTTGCAATTTGTGTTCCACTTTGTTTAACTAATTTGCATTCTATGGAACAACATAAAAAGTTTAAATTCTATGCTTATCTTTTGTGAGAAATATAATACATGTGTTATCATTGCTAATCATGATTCTGCATTGATGATATAAAGTATTTACTTGTGTGTAAGATCTAGAATAAAAAGTCATCTTGCCAGCATCATGCTGATGTGATACTGGTGATGGTTGACCAATTATTTTATATCTGAGACCTAGATTCAAACTCTGTACTCAATGCTACTCCATTTAATAACAAATCTTTTGTATTGTACTGCCTAAAGATTTAGTTAATGTGAAAACAAAACAATATCAAGCAAACAGCATTCACATACATCACAAACACAGCACACAAAAGTAACTTGCTTGTCAATCCCCATTGAAGACTTAAAATAATCTGGAATGTGGACAATTGTGCATTCAGAACCATATTATAAGTATTATTAAGTATGAGAGATAAGAATTTGTGGTAAAAGTATTGAAATTTAGTAATAAATGGAAATAATTACTATTTAAGTATGAGAGATATGAATTTGTGGTAAAAAATAGTGAAACATGGTAATGTTGATGTTGTAATAAAGGATATGAATTAGTGGTAAAAATTAGTGAAATGTTGTAATAAAGGGAAATAATAATTATTTTTATTTAAAAGTACTAAGTACTTAGTTGGTGTAGTTTAGAAGGTATTAATTAGTACCAGGATTATTTTTAAGCTATTGGGGGCTTTGGGCACTTTAGAATAATTAATGATGGCCCAGTTAGTGGTGTAGCCTATGTGGAAGCTTGTTAGGGGCCCTGGACTCCTGGCCTAGAGTTATCAAAGGTAAAGACTCCCAAAAACCCACACATAGCATTTTTTTTATAATGTTGGAATTAACTGCATTGTGGTCAAATTACTTCAAAAATGAAAAAAAACAAAAATAAAATTACAAATTACCTCATAAAGATGAAAATGATGCTATAAATGAAGTGGATGACATAAAGGCACCAGCTTTTACACAAGTGGGCCCCGAACATTACTGGCGATGGGAATGATCGTGAACATGCACTCGGGCGACCTAGGAAGCCAAAATGAACATGAGACTGTGAACGGTTCACAATAAGCTCAAAACTTAGTTTGATAATAAAATTACTGTAAATAGATGTTGTGCAATACAATTTATTGCTAATCGTTACCGACGAAACGAAATAATAAACAAAAAATTAATTTTGATAACGCACCTGGTTTCGGTCGTCGTTATATTCAGTTCACTACCCATTTGGCTACTGCTTCTAAGCCAGTAAACATATCACTACAAACTCTTGAATGTTATATTATATTACTGCCGACTTCATCGACTCCTATGCGATGCGCAAAAATCGCAAAATAAATGAAATTGACATGACATACTGAAAAGAACTTGCGCTTTTTCATATGACGAGTTGTCAGATTTGACGTTTGTCTGTGGGTCGGATCGAGCAACATTTAAAAACACTCCGGCTGTGTTCCGAATCACGCTCACAGCGCTGTGAGCGCGCTCACGGTCGGACCGATTCACGCTCACAGCGTTTACACGAGATGTCGTGACGTCATTGATGACGTCATGGACGGCGCTCACGGTGCTCACCAGGGCTGTGTTCCGAATCACGCTCACAGCGCTCACAACGCTTACAGTGCTGGCGGCCGGTCCGAATCAGTTAGCGCGCTCAAGGCCGCGTGAGCGGTGTTTTGTTTCGGACCGGTCATGAGCGTGTTTACTGTCAACGTCAACTGAATTTGAATTTTGAGTTTGTCAATTAATCGTAGTATGAAATTCTGGGCTGGGTTTTTGATCTGTAGAAAATTGAAATTAATCGCAATCTGCAACTAACTAATCGACATTTTCCAGGACCAAATTGTAGAGCATAGGGAATAGTTCATCTTCACACCTTAGAACAGCCTATGGACGCCTGCAACTCCAGGGGTGTCACATGCGCATAACCAACTCTTTAAAATTTTATATACTCCTTTCTTGAAGAACCCGATACTGTAGTCCTTCGGGAAAACCTCGGCAGGGAGTTCATTCCACAGTCAGAGCGTCCAATGGAGAAAATTCCTCTGAAACCGTACCGTACGCAACCATTCAGGTTCTAAGGTGTGAAGATGAACTATTCCCTATGCTCTACAATTTGGTCTTGGAACATGTCGTCAGTTTTATATTAGTTCGTTGCAGATTGCGATTAATTTAAATTTTTTACAGTACAAAAACCCAGCCCAGAATTTCATACTACGATTAATTGACGAACTCAAAATTCAAATTCAGTTGACGTTGACAGTAAACACGCTCATGACCGGTCCGAAACAAAACACCGCTCACGCGGCCTTGAGCGCGCTAACTGATTCGGACCGGCCGCCAGCACTGTAAGCGTTGTGAGCGCTGTGAGCGTGATTCGGAACATAGCCTCCGTTTGAATACGCGCTAACTTCCTACAATAATTAAACAAAACCATTTTTGTTCCATTATTTTACAATAAATCATCTTTTCATCAATCATCACCTTTTTTTGATAAGGAACACGAAATCAAATTATTCTGCCGTGAAATACAACCGTGAAGAATATTAAGTTGTGGAGTAGAGATGAATACCAAACAGTACGTAACCATGGCGATAAACTAATATTCTCACATAAACAAAACACATTTTCACTAAAACAAAAATAATTATGCAACAAATATCAACCGTCCAGCCAGTATTTAAGCTAGAATTAAATCACAAAGTTACGCCAAATATCGTAACTATTGCCAAATATGATGGCACCCATCCTTGTCTCACCGCTTGTGCCGGTTTTGATAAGGTACCATAAAATTGATATTATTTGCGTATTTTTTACACTTCTTATACAATGGTCATTGAAATATTAACTGTATCAGATAATAATCCACCATCCCCACGGCGGAGCAGTGAGTGGGCGCGCGCAGCGCTCTAGAGCGCACGGAGAGGTGTCTGAGCTGAACCTCAGCCAGGCGGTAGTGGCGTTGGCCTCTGGCCCGCTGCGGCCCGATACCTCAAGGGATATGCTGCTCATCGGCTCACCTTCTCAGATATTAGGTAAAACAATGGTGGCAACAAACAAGTCGCAATAAACAAATATAAGTTATGTATAAAATTAATTTCCCAGTATATTTGATATATACTGGGGAAGTAATTTTATCAGCTACAAATCAACTATGGGGGAGGTAATTATTTTTGCTGTTATTTAAATAAAATAGTATACATTTTTTTTATACCACGTCGGTGGCAAACAAGCGTACTTCCCGCCTGATGGTAAGCGGTCACCGCAGCCTATGAACACCTGCAACTCCAGGGGTGTCATATGTGCGTTGCCGACCCACTAAAAATTTATACACTCCTTTCTTGAAGAATCCCATACTGTAGTACATACGTGTAGGTCAATAGACTAGACATGACAGACAATTCACAAGTTTAATATTCTAGCTCTAGAGCTTTAAAAACGACATTCTAACATTCTTGGCCTGCTATGAACAAAATGTAAGACTACTATATGGACTAACACTTAAGAGTGCGCAGTACGTTCGGTTCTCCATACAAACGTATTTATGCTCTCATTTTAAAACGCCTCTAATTTTCGACCTAGATATGCTTGATCCCATTGTGTATACAAAGTTTCATGTTATTCTAGCATGGCGTTTTAAAATGAGAGCGTAAATACGTTTGTATGGAGAACCGAGCGTACTGCGCCCTCTTAACCCTTTACCAGGCTGTGAAGAACAAGCGTGTCTTAATAATACTTATACTTTATATCGATTTACAACCGTATATTGAATCATCATCATATCAGCCGAAGGACGCCCACCGCTGGCCATAGGCCTCCCCCAAAGAGTTCCACAATGACCGGTCCTGCGTCACCCGCATCCCTCAGCCTGCCAAAGTAGAAGATCTTATTTTTGTTACCATCAGCAATCCTGGTAGGTACCTACAAAAGCAACAAATTCTTCCAGTATACGACGTACACGAGAACTCGGATCTCTTCTTCAAGGAAGCGCAAGACGGTGTGAATGTGATCATTGCGGGCTCGTTTGGAAAGTACCAAGACACTCTGGCCATTGTCGGCGGGAACAGCTCCGTCCAGGGCATCGACTGGCAGGGGAACGAGGTGTTCTGGACAGTGGTTAGCGGGAAGGTGTGCGCTATGATCACGTTTGACTTTGATAAGGATGGGGAAAACGAGGTAAGAAATTGAGAAAACTTGCCTATACAACATAAAAAGTCTTAGGGTGGACAACGTGCATTCCGGGTTTACCTACTAAATTATCTAATTAATTAGCCTAAAATAAATATTTTTTTCGATGATTCAATAGAGACCCATGCCAACCACATAAACAAATGCCCTTACCGGGATTCGAACCCGGGACCTCCCAGGTTCGTAGGTACCAAGTAGGCTAAATAGGCTGAAAAATCTAACTACCATCATCATTATTATGTTAGCGTTATCCCAGTACATTGCATCCTGAAAAATGCCAGGGGTCCGCTACCTAATCCCAAGAATTGTTCTGTGTACAAAAACTAATGGGACAAAGTTTCACTAAGTAGTTCAGTGTACAGAACTAGGGGGAATAAACAACACATTCGATATTGTATATATGTCTCCATCCCGAGTAGTGAGTACGCACGTATCACTATATCTACTTAATACGTTGTCATATTGCAGCTTCTCTTAGGATGCGAAGACTCCTACATAAGAGTGTTGAAAAATAACCAGTTCAAAACGGAGATAGCTGAAACGGGATCAGTTATCTGTCTCGCAGCTATTACTGATGTTAGATTCGCGTACGGATTGGCTAATGGCACTATCGGGATTTACGAAGAAGGAATAAGGCTTTGGAGAGTTAAGGTAAGGCCTTAATCGCAAAGTGCCTACAATACTTTATTAGTTTTATTACCTGCGAGGGTTTGATGGAATATCTGGTTCGAAGGACCATAAATCAATCAATTATACTTTGTTGGTAGATCGGTTATCGATTACGTGCATTTCGGGTAAGGCCTTCAATAGTTCTCCGTTCTTTAGTCGAAGACCAACGCACTCTCAGTGCAACTCTCTGGAGAGGCCTTGGCATGCTGCTGGAGCAACGGGCGCATCGACTGGCGAGACGCGAGTTCCGGCCGGGTGCTGCGACGAGTGCAGCTGCGGAGCGCGGCTGCGGCCATGCTGTACGCTGACTACCGGTCCGTCGGCGCACCGGATCTCGTCTGCGTGTCGGATAGAGGGGAAGGTAGGTTGTTGTAGGCCTTGAGAACTGATAGGGGGTAAGGCCCGCCCGTGGCACTTCTGTCAGTATATGGAGTAGGCATGCATTTTCCTGAGCTCCTTTCAAAAAGGTTGAGTAAGAAACCCGGTATTGTAGTTATGATTTTCTCGTAGAAACATAACTCCTCCCATCATAGTTTGGCCTCTTAATTCCCCGTAACTCTGGATCCCGTCATGTGGCCTTATTAGATAATACAAGGTGTACCTTCCATGATTAGTTTGTGATTATTTTTTTACTGACAGTTCTCGGCTACCCACCATATCAAGAGCTCGCTGGCTCTAAAAGCCAGCCGTCGGAGGAAGACCGCGCGGCCATCGTGGAGCTCTTTAACCGCAAGCAGGCACTGACGGTGGAGCTACAGCACTACGAGGCTACCAACGCGGCCTCGGACGAGCGCCCGGCCAGCGCCATGCCAACCAGCACGAGGCTGCATGTCGCTGTCACCACTGATGTCAATGATGTAGGATTCTAATTTTAACATTTAGTACATTTTAGATAATTTGATAGCGAGAGGAACTGCCTTGCATCTGACGTCGTCATCAGATACGACAGGGATGCTAGTTTGCCCTCGAACAACCCTATGCAATCTTCCACTAAGAGATGCATTTATGAGAGCCTTAAGTACACCTGCACCACCATCCACCATATCAGTCGAAGGACGTCAACTGCTGGACATAGGCCTCCCCAATTTCATGGGGGTAAATGCCATAATCGCCACGCTTGGCATGCGGGTTGGCGATCGCAGTATACCACCTACCTACACTAATCAGTATCTTCCCCAGGGCGGCATAGACCTCGCCATTTCCACAAACAACGACACCGTAGTGCGAGCTGCGCTGATCCTCGCCGAGGGTATTTTCGCGACGGGCGAGACGCTGGCGCGGCACCCGGTGCCTGCACAGCTGCGCTCCACGCTGCGCGTGCCGCTTCGCCCGCCACGGGACGTGCCTGTTGATGTACACATCAAGGTACACAACTGTGACCAGGGATCTACTCCGAAATTCAAACTTCGAATGGTGCCGTCCCTTTCGTCCGTCTGTCCGTCTATCACCAGGCTGTCTAACTATCACGGTTCATGAGACACCATGAACTGTGATTAGTTAGACAGTTGAAATTTTCACAGATGATGTATTTAATTAAATAAATAAATAAATAAAAATCCGACTCGCACTTGCCCAAAATTCTACTTGATATTATTTAACGTTCTTATTACTGATAAAAAAATATTATTTAAATTAAATTAAAAAAGGTTTACAATAAAGTGTCTAATGTTCATTTGCTATGTTCTAGGCTCTAGTAGGGTATGCAGACAGTGAACAATTTCACATATTTGAATTGACAAAGCAATTACCAAGATTTGCCACATATTGTTTGGCACCCACTACTTTGGCAACCAGCAAACAGAGCAGTTATGTGACATTCAAAATAACCGAGAGGGTTCAAAGAATCTGCATTTGGATCAATCAAAATTTCTTATTGGAACAAGATATTGAACTTGAAATGGAAAGTTTGAAGGAGCTCCATATGAAATTCATTTGCTTGAGGGACAAGTCTTGCTTGGAAATGGATTTCGAAGCAGATGGAACGGTGAAATTTTCTACTCACATTTCACTGGCAGGTGACTTGATCCAAAGCCTGGCAGTCTATCTAAATCTAACGGATTTACAGGTAAATAAAAAAAGAAAGTGAATTAAAATTATAATGTGACTTATTAAATTACAGCTTACGTTCTAAAGCTAGAAAAGATTCTTATTGACCATAAAGTTCTACAAAACCAACACATTTTACTGGGTTGAAGAAGAACATGTTGTTGTGAGGAGGCTCACGCTGACTGACTGCTTTAACCACTTCCTGGCCGATTACCCCACCCACCACTGCCGCAGCTCCCGAAACAGTACCAAACACATTGGCTAACAAATCATCAGTTACAAAACCAGCGGGTATAGGTAATTCCTTGACAAGTTCATCCCTCATTTTTAGTAGTATTTCTGTGTCTGCCTTCCTTTTAGCTGGGTCCGGGTTCCTGTTGTACTCGTCTCTGAAGCGTGATAAGATCTTCATGACAAAGTATGAAGGATCACCGCGGCGAAGTCGCGAGCGTAGTTCAGGTTTCGACCAATCTGCTGATAATGCGTTCTGCAACGGAACATAGATAGCTCGGCGTTTAACAGTGATAGAAACAGTCTCCCGGGCACTTTTTTCTTCGTCATCGGGCCCGCGCTTCACGGCTTTGTGTTGGACAATTTCTTCCGAGTACTCGTGGTCGACGAGGTCCGCGAACATGTATCCGAACATGCCCCAAACATCACCGCAAAGGAACTTCTTGTTGTTGTCGCGGCATACGTTGTTGATGCGTTCCAGTTGCTCTTGCTTAAGCCCGGTCGCGCACACGATGTCGAAAGTAGTAAAGAAGGTGTCAGGCAGCTCGTCGACACCCTTTGTTTCCGCTGTTATTTCCACCATAGGATTTAAAGCTCGCGCTCTCGTCAAAGATGCTTCGGCACGATTCTCGCCAATCTTATCGGGAGGAGTTAGAAACTGAGAGTACAAATCGACTTCTTTGAGTTTCTCATTGTCTAGTAAACAAACACTCTTTACTCCGGAGAGAATTACGTTCTTTGCTGTTTCGGCGCCGAGGCCGGATAGCCCGATGATTAATACTTTAGAGGCACGTAGTCGTTTCTGGGATTCGAGACCCCACAGGCGAATTTGACGATCGTACTGTTCAGCCTCAGCTTCCGACAGCTCTACTTCGTTATTTTCGACCATTTTCAGAGCTTTTTCGGTAAAATTGGGCTTATAATAATTGCAACAATACACGGTACAATTCAGATTTTGACAGTTCTCCACGCCGCTTCTACCATAGACAAGATAGAAGATTGACGCGCCGCCATTTTGCGTAGTGTTGAGCACTTTGTTTGTGAGAGATCATAATCGAAATCGATAGTTACAAATCAAAGTTGTAAAAAAAAACAAAACTACTTCCGATTTAAGTTTTTGTCAAATTTTATTTGCAGTCAACGGCACAATTTCCTGAATCTGAAACTAAACTTCGGGAAGAGATGGCAAATGCTTCTCAAGTGGGTGAGATGCGATCAAGACTAGCAGCAGAGACTGCTGAAAGGGCGCAACTAATTACAGCATTGCTACCAGCAGCCCAAGATGCCGCAGCACATGATTTGTACGTTCCATTTAAACAACATTAGTAATATCAATAAAAATATTGAATTCATATCTATATGGTTAGAAAAGTTATTAGCCACGGGCTGAGCACTTCGGTATAGGAAATCTGTATAACCGGGGTGCACGGCTATTTACTTTGCTGACTATGTATATTATTCATACACGTTGTAGGAAAGAAATGTTGAGTCGCTACAAAGAAGTGATAATGTTGAATGAAGAGTTGCTGTTGAGCTGCCATGTGCGTCGCTCGACGCAGGAACACGCAGTCGCCTCGCTGAAGACGCTACATATGATACTACAGCAAGCAGCGCGTCTGAGAGGTTTACACAATCTTACTTATCATCATACTGCATATCAGTTTATATATTGTAATTTACGTACTGCATTTATAGCACATAGTAACTCGCAATACCATTTTTTACAATCAAGCGCTTATTTGTAATGTACAGAAAATGAACAACATTTAGCTGAGTTTCGGGTCCGTTATTTATGTTTCTTAAATATGATTTTGCAGTTGGCAAATACAGCAAAGCAGTAGTGGCTGCAAGTCGGAAAGCTGTGAAAGACGACAACACTGAAGCTCTCATCAAAATACTCCAAGTGGGGGATTGCTAAAAGGAATAAAAGAAATAATTAATTAAAATCATAATTTATCCTCTAAAATTGTACCATAAATCAGTTCGTAATAAAAATAATGTTTAAATTATGTTTATCTATTATTGGAATTCAAAAGGCCCGCTTATGAGAAAAAGTAAATTCACTAATTAATGTAATGTCAATACACGCAATTAATTATTGTACAAAAATCAACAAATAAAATGTTTCGTCAACTGAAAAGAATATATTGTTGCAATTATTCTCAAATTTTTTGAGCTTTTACCTTTAGGCAAGAAATCAAATTTTAGAATATTACCGCTTTTCCAGTCAAATTATATGGAAGATGACAAAATGCAATATTTATTATTAAAAATTGTCTATAATACTAATCAAAATTAATTCATCCGATTTATAGGAGCGGATCCGGTTGCACAATTATTAATTGTAACTTACATTGAGTGGAGAAGTCTTTTCAGCCCGTTTCATTAGAAGAAAGACTAGCACCCATATTATAACTTCCAGGTCATTTTGCAATACAGGGTGCACCAGGTCAAACTAGTATCACACAGTAATCTGCCTCGTAGCGTAATGCACATCATCAGCGCTGACGTTGAGCAGCAGACGAGGTTCCGCGCCCTTCGGCTCGAGCAGCAACAGCCGCAGGGCGGCGAGGCGGGCGCAGGCGGCGGCGGCCTGCGCGGCGGACGGCGGCCGGATGCTGGGCGCCGATCTGTAGGGCCGCCCGTCCAGCGACACCAGCGCGGCGGCGGTGGTCAGCGCGCGAGACAGCGTCGTCTCGTCTGAACCGGTCCGCTCCACCTGTGGTTTACAAATATACGTGCTGAACAGATTTTCATGGCTAAAAACACTCGGGATAAAATTATCTATGACACAAAAAAATCTAAACGATATTCGGTTCATCCGTTTAGGAGCTATGATACCGCAGACAGATACACAGACAGACACGTTAAACTTATAAGACCCCTCTCTTTTTGCGTTTTACAATGCTAGCTGACACACTGATGCGACTGATCTTCAAGTTGGATCCAGAGTAAAGTGTCAACAGTAACACATCTCGGCGGCGACAGCGCGCGGTATGACGTTCTCGTCTCAACTTCAAGTTGGATCCTAAAGGCCGAGTCACACCGAATTTGCACGCCACGCATACGTGCTGCGCACGCATTCGGTGTGTCTCACTTTAACTAAACGTAACTAACATACCTCGGCGGCGACGGCGCGCAGCATGAGCCGCTCGGCGGGCGCGCAGGCGCGGATGGCGCGCACGGCGGCGCCCGCGGCCGCCTCCTCCAGCGCGCGCTGCACCTCGCGCAGCCCCGCGCCCGCGCCGCCCGCCCCTAGTTCCAGTGCGCGCGCACACAGCGCGAGGGCGCGCCGAGCGTCGCCCGACACTGCTGCTACTTTCCTAAAATTCAATATACACATTGTACTCCCAGAGGATGACATTTCGGCGCTCAATGTGCTGCAGTTCAAAAACAAACTAGACAAGCACATTTCAATTTCAACTTTATAATTATACCAAATTAATAATCAATGGATACAGGCATCATCAGTTGTTGGACTGCCTGCCTGATTAATAAATAAATTAATCATAATAATTTTATCAAAATGATAGAGAGAGCAGTAGACTGACACCGGCTAGTAATGAAGAAAGAAACAGTAATTATTAGAATTTGTTGCTTTAAGGATATTCGAGAATGCAATGAATATCTGAAACTGTATGTACACCACTTTTTCAAAATATCTACTGATAAAGGTTCGTAAAAATCATTCTGAACGCTAAATTAAGCCGGTTTTACACTTGCATCGCGATTCACGGCGCCATATTTGCGAAAACAACACCTGTGCAGATAGGTTCCCGTTCGCGCTTGGCAAATCCTTTGACGCGGCTACAAAACCGACACCGGATGGAGAACGTCGCGAAGCGAAACCTAGCCACACTAGTGGCGCATGGAGTGAAAGATAGCACTAAAAAGTTTAACAGCAGCCACATTTTTCATATCATAAACGTGCAATTAATCTTAACATTCATTTTCCACTTCTAAAACCTTTGAAAGAAATACTCGCCCTCAAACTTATACTGTCTCACTTATGCTTAAAATATACGCCTGCTCAAACTAGTTTGATGCTGGTGACGTAAATCACATTACAGTTAAAATTACGTATGAATCACGTGCGGCCCAGCGTGTTAGATGCCGATTAGAATCGTGTCAATGCATGGTTGATGACAGTGCAAAAAGATACAGTTAGCAAGAAATACTGGTTATATTTAATTAAAGAAATTATCACAACTCTTACCTTGCTATAAGCTGCACAGCATCTGCAGAGAGACTGGCGCGAGTGAGGCGCGCCGCCACTATCTGAGACAGCTGCGCATGAGTGTACGGCGGGAACGTCAGCCGCGTCAGACCTGCAATACATTTGTGTCAAAGCCGGGTTTCCATTAGGCGCGGCTAATAACGCAGAACATGCCTACATTGCGGGCGGCTGCCGCGGTGGAACGTGCCACGCGTATTAGTGTCCCGGCTTAATATGCTAATGCTGTCACGTTTTATGTGACGTTTTAGTACATTTCGGCCATATAACGCAACGGTATAAGCTATCGTGCTAGCTAGGCAGGGATAACAAACGTACAAGCCACAGTTGATGCCTTATTAAACACTTTATCAAAATGACAACTACTCTTGAGAGTTGGCGCAACCGGCTGCGCGGCTCAGCAAAGAGATTCAAGAGAATCAATTTCTGTTCAAGGGGGTTTCGTTGGTTCGCAGAGGTTGCAAGTATTCACAAGCATGTACAACGAACCAGCGAGTCAGCCCACGGACTTTAGGTTTCGATTGGTTGGCTCACAAGCTCGTCGGCGTACCAGCGGTTTGGTTTTTCTCGCCATTCGATTACCCGCTTAAAGTCACAAGTTGCATCGCTCGATTCACGCAATATTGAAACAACACAACACACACACGAATACACGAATGATATACATTGAAGCATAATTCAAGCACTATTTCAATCCACAATAACATTGCGCTTGTTCCCCATAGGTAATCAAGTTAGATAAGATAATTCTCCCTAGGCTTAACCGGGTTAGCTACGAAGATAAGATTCTTCTTCGCTATTTTCTGTTTGGCCCCATGGTTGACTGGTAGAGAATGCCTTGAGGCATTAAGTCCGCCTTTTGTATCGATTTATCTGTGCAATAAAGTTTAAATAAATAATAAATAAATAAATAAAACCGAATAAAATCATGGTTTTTAAAAGGAAAAAGATTTCGTATTTGATAGCTCAGTTAGCTATGAGATTTATCTTTATTTGTATAAAACCAGTTATCAAATTTGATTATCCACGGAAAACAAGGGTAATATTGATGTCCCAGCAATGTCGCCTTTATTGTACTGACCGAGACGCGAGGCCACGCGAGCGGCGAGCGCGCGCTCCGGCAGGTCCATGGTGTTGGCGACGCACAGCACGGCCAGCCGCGCGCGGGCGTGCGCCGCCCACTCCATGATGCTGTACAGCACGTGCTGCTTGCGCGTGCACAGGGCGTCCAGCTGCGAACAGGGGGGACCTATTAAACAGGCGCCGTAATGGAAACGTTTCGTCTCGTGTCGTCAACCGTGTCTCACCGTCAGCCGAACGCGAGCGAGTGGAAAGGTATCGACGCGGTGATATAAGGGGTGGCTGTCTGGAAGGAATGAACAATAGACGATCGAGGCCGCGTTCTGGCGTCGGAGACGGTAACACCGCCTCGCGGGCCAATCAAGAAGAGGCGATTTAAAATTAAATATTGTAGTATAAGATGGGATCTTTTACAATAAGGAAAATATATATCTTGATACGAGTTCAACAAGACAACAGTAATAATGAGTAACAGACTAATACCTGGGCCCACACGTAGGTGTATAGTTTCACAGGATCCTATAATTCAAGCGTGCGAGGCAGTATTGATATTGATACGACTGTTTGCTGTATATAATTTCATACAAAGACAGATTTGGGTTGGGTTAACTCAACGTTGCCAAGTTGATCGACAAGTGTACGTTAACGTAATTAAAATACATCACTATTCAATGAGAGGAAGCCTGTGTAAGTAGTTAGGGCGTAGTTGATTACATGATGACATAACTACATGGTTTTTTTTGCCGTTTGTAACTGATTTATTCGTATGAGGTGTGCAATAGTGTATTCTTGTGTACATACTTCGTCGACCAGCAGGACGGTGGGCGTCCGCCGCGGGCCCGGGTTGTTGAATCGTTTGTCCAGCAGCGCGCACGCTTGCTCCCACACTACGGTTTTACCTGGAGACGATTCGACAAATACATACATGTAATATCACAAACTTTCGTCAAACCTATTTTAGTTATTTTTTGGTTTGACAGGGTAACACTACTGCTCCACAATAAAAAAGGGTTTGACAGGGTAACACTATTGCTCCACAAAAAAAGGGTTTGACAGGGTAACACAGAGGAGTGTACCTGTGAGCTGCTTGTATATCTGCACGTAGGCCTGCCGGGGCTCCGCTATCCGCATCCCGTTTATCTCCACCAGGTGGAACTCGGGCAGATCTGTCTCATCCTTAAGTAGCTTCAGTGAAGAGCAGACAGTGGCCGTCTTGCCTGTCCCGGGCACTCCCGATATGTACATACACCTGAGAAGCAGATATTTTAATAATACAACGTGGGCAAACAAGCATATGGCCTGCCTGATGGTAAGCAGACATCGTATATTCCGAGCCGCTTCTATTAGCGACCCCACTGTATTTTCTTCAAAGGCTCACAGCCTTTCGCCACTCCAATGGGTAAGCCAGGCTCTTGACCACATTATAACCGGAACACCTCAGATGAAAAAGAAAAGAGTACATACGTACAACACGAAACAAAACAAATGCGGGTCTCTCGCTCTCGACACAGCGCATTCGCTCTCAAGATGTTGTGCACGGAGATTAGGTCTGGCGAAGGTCGCCCACCCAGCCCTACTAGCACGATAACATTTATGGTCACTTTTTACAGCCAAAATGTACTAAGTCATATATGACCATAAAACTATAGTGCCAGCTGGACTGAATGGTAACAACGTTACAGTGTCCTTCCCTAATTGCTTCAATTATGAGCGAAATGACATTTCACTGTGCCAAACTATAAAGCTGCAGCGGCGCGCGGCACTTCCGACCGCGGCTAACTTGGCGCGAAGTAATCGTGTTTTGCGCGCGCAGTTCGAACATTGCCGCGCTCAAACGTGCCCCGGGCCGAGCCGATCTGTTGGTATTTGTGTAGTCTTTTAATTCAATTGTATGGTGAAAAAGAAATACTGTGAAATAATAAAAACAAATAATATCATAACAAAATTTTGCGAAAACACGCATGGAATGACATCATAGTAGTGCACGGCTATCACACATAAACAGTGTTCGAGATGGATCGCCTGTTGCGCGCGTCTGCCGCGCTGTAGTCAGAATCGTGCCCAACATTGGCTCGCGCGCCAAGTTCGCGGGATTGACGCGATCGAATGTGCCGCCGCGCGTAATGGTGACCCGGCTTTAGGAAGGATTCTAAATCGTACTAATATTATAAACGCGAAAGTTTGTACTTAGTCGGCTCATAAGTTCTGTCACTGGCCTTTAAATTTAAATTTGGAACTCCTAAAACAAAAACCGTTGTGCATTTGAATTTCGAATCTTTATTAAATATTTGAGTAGTATAATTTTGCAATTTTCTATTTTCTTTAACATGGAGTGGACGCTTAAAGATAGCCGTACCGCAATAATTGCACTATATCGTTGTGGACACGCGCCGACTAAATTTTTTAAGCTACTTGAAAATTTAAAATTCTCTCTAAGATTTGTGTATCGTACCATAGAAAGATACAGTGAGGTCTCTAGTTTAAATGACAAGAAAAGAAGCGGTCGTCCGCGTACAGCTAGGACTCCAGCGGTTGTACAAGAAATTAGGGCACGCATTGCCAGAAATCCCGCTAGGAAACAAAAAGTTATGGCCCTCCAGATGGGTTTGAGCAGAAACACGGTGAAAAGAGTGCTTAATCAAGACCTGAGACTTCGTGCTTATAAACGAAAAACTGGCCATCTTCTCAATGGTCGGCTTAAAGCTTTAAGGCTTAAAAGATCTAAAGCTTTATTGAAGAAGTACGCTAAAAATAAGCATCGTTGTATACTGTTTTCCGACGAGAAAATTTTTGACATAGAAGAAAACTGTAATAAACAAAATGATAGAGTGTACGCTCGCAATAGTAAAGAAGCGTCTAATAGCATTCTCCGTATTCAAAGAGGTCATCACCCTTCTTCTGTGATGGTTTGGCTAGGAGTTTCTTATGCGGGCGTCACTAGTATGCATTTTTGTGAGAAAGGAGTAAAAACTAGTGCCAAAGTGTACCAAGACACGGTGTTGACTAATATTGTGAAACCACTATCCCATACTATGTTTCTAAACCAGCATTGGGTTTTCCAGCAGGACTCTGCTCCAGCCCATAAGGCAAAGTCTACACAAACCTGGCTCGCCTCCAATAAAATCGACTTTATACGGCATGAAGATTGGCCCTCCTCTAGCCCAGATCTTAATCCGTTAGACTATAAAATATGGCAGTATTTAGAGGAAAAGGTGTGCTCAAAACCTCATGCAAATCTAGACTCGCTGAAAAAATCCCTTGCTACGGCAGTGGCCAATATCGACATGAAAGTGGTGCGTGAATCCATTGACGACTGGCCACGCAGACTTCAAGCCTGTGTAGATAATTATGGCTGTCATTTTGAATAAATGTTATACATTTAGATTCTCTAGTTTATAAGCTTTCAGACGCTGTACAAATTATACGGAATAAACTTCAACTTTTGTTTTTATTTGATACTATGTATATGACAGAACTTATGAGCCGACTAAGTAAGTATGGATGGATGTTTGTTACTCTTTCACGTAAAAACTACTGAATGGATTTTAATGAAACTTTGATAATATAGCTTATAAATCAGAATAACACATATTTAGGCTACAATTTATAAAGATATTGTGTGAATTGTCCAAATACTAATCCTGCGCAGACGAAGTCGCGGGCACCAGCTAGTGATTAGATAATTGGGATGTCTTACCCACTAGTTTCACTCAGGAGTTTTGATTTAACAAAAGATAATATTTCTTCCATCTGGCTTTCTCTGCCTGGTAATGAATTGTTTTCTTTCAGTATTTCTGAAAATATAAAAATAAATTATCTGTTTATGTATGTAGTCACCGTCAAATATACATATCTGTACTATTCACTGTGCTCAGAAATATCTGAACATGCTCAAACAGCCTGATAATAGTCTCAATTTTGTCTTAATACATACATACATAAACTCACGCCCATATTCCCAAAAGGGGTAGGCAGAGCACAGAAAATAAATTTCAGTGCCAGTTTTAGCAATTGTAGGTTTATAGATACTGTGATGATATAGCAGTGACAGGTTGCTAGCCCATCGCCCACAACACACTTCAACCTGGTTCCCATAGTCGACTCCTACCGCACCCAAGGGAAGAAAGAGGGTGGTGCTATTCTAACCCGGCACCACACGGGTTGTCTTAATAGTGATTTAGTGGGTTATTACCATCAATGTTATCCATGGAGTGTGCCCTAGTGTGCAATGTGGGTGTGAGCTGGCTGGTCAGAATTTTTCTAGTAACACTCTTTGGTGTCCTTGCGGGTGTAGCCCTGGCTCGCGGTGTCCTAGGTGTCTTAGGCGTTTTAGGAGTTGCTGGAATAGGTTTAAAATCGTCATCACTGTCTTCTGTTGTTCTTCGAAGTGATTTTCTGGGTGTTCTTTTGATTGGTGAGGAGTCAGGCTCTGAATAGTTAATTACACTTTTAGTGACTCTACCAGAGCGAGTCACTTTAGTTGGAGTTGGGACTGGCAAAATCTCTTCATCGTGACATACTGAGCTTTTCTTGCGTCTTGAACGACTTTCTTTCTCATCATCATCATCATCAAAGACTAGTACTTTCTTTGGTGTGTCATCTTTCGTTTTGGATATTGATGACTTTCGTTTAGGCGTGCCAAGGACGTGCTGCCGTATGATAAGCGTGGGTAGACCGCCTCCAGCGTTTTCCTTTAACTCCATAGACAATAGCTCTTCTATATTATTGTTACTTAACTTTTTAGTACTTCTGGGCGTTTCCTGTGTAACATTTTTGGTTTTAGGTGTATTTTTATTAGGAGAGTCTTTTTCAGTCTTATCAGCTAGGATGGCTCTTTTTAGCAGAAGTTTAGTGCCATCATTTTTAGAGACACTCCAGTTCTTTGGTTCGGATATAGAAACCCTGCTCATCCGTTTTACTAAGCTTGAAGGTGTTTTAGGAGTTCTCGTTTTACTAGGTGTGTTTTTACTAGGAGTTTGAAGGTACTGCATGGCTGATCTCTCTTCCTCTAGAACAGGTTCTATTTGGACCTTTCTCTTGTTGATGGGGGTGATTCTGTACCGACAGACGTAGTGGTATTTTGCTGTTGCGTCAATATTCTGAATGTCCTTTGTGTGTGCAAAGGTGATGTGGCACATCTTGAAGAATGTTTCAATAGAGACATCTGTGGAGAATGGCCGGTGATCTTCCAAGACCTACAAACATTCTTGTTGGTGATTATTTTTTATAACAAATAGTAATTAACTTATGTTGTTACACACATCATGTAGTTACCTTATTATTGACTTCACTCCATCAAAGCAGCAATATATTACAAAAAGTAATAATTCATGTCATGTATTATAAATGATTTATGATGAACAGAAGCCGGAATTCTCGTAGCACTTATGAGCTATCATAGGGACTTCTCATTTATATTATAGAACACAACATATTGAAGAAGATTAACAGTAGAGGTAAACAACAGGCGGTCTAATCACTAAAAAGCGATCTCTTTCAGATAACTTGAGTAGTTGAAAATGTGAAATAGAGATATGCAATGAAAACAAGGAAAAGTAAATAGTTAACAATTTCACAGTTAATTAGTTCAGATCAGTGTTTGTCTTTGATTGTGTGCATATATGCCTATAAAACTACTAATCAAAGGTCATCAGAATAATGGCCAGTACCTACATAACATGATATCATTAGGCCCGATAGCAATTCTTCTTCGCAAAATGCGAAAGAAATTGCAAGAAGAATTGCTTTAAAATTAAAGCCTTATAATAAGAAATCCACATATTATTTATAAGGAATAATAAAATATTATTACAATAATTACTATTTAAAATTTCCCAAAAATTTGAATCCAAAGGTTATCTCGAAAAAATTGGTCGGTCATTCGCAATAAGACTGCCTGTTGTTTACTTTATACTCTTACTAATATTTTAAATATTGTATTCTGTATTTATCTATATACATTTGTATATCGGAAGTCGATAAATGAGAAGTCCCTATGACAGCTCAAAAGTGCTACGAGAACTCCGGCCTCTGATGATGAGAGATAAAGGACCATGGGCAGAAATGTCCCCACCCATCAACAGAAACGAAACATGTCTCATTTAATAGATCTTGGCCACCTGATGATTTTTTACTATGAAGACAATCACCCTATGTATGGGGTTTTCTAGGAAAACCGTATTTTGTTTTATATATATTTTGCTTATTTAATTGACACTTCCAATAGAGCTATGGTGGTCATGAGTATCGCGGTGATTACAACATCTTTATTATGTTTAATAATTATTATTAAACATAAATATTATGTATAATAGATAGTTAAGTAGGTAGTGCAGATGTATAAAAAATATACATATTGCTAGTAACATAATGTATCTATAACTTTCTTCCAGAAATAAGCAAAAAATACATTTAAAACATACGACTTTCCAAGAAAACCCCATACATAGGGTGACCATCGTCATAGGTGGTCATAGTAAAAAAGTATCAGGTTGCCAAGATCTAATAAATGAGACATGTTTCGTTTCTGTTGGTGGGTGGGGACAGTGCCCATACAAATTTGCCCATTGTCCTTTGCAATTTGCAAGCTGCAAAAACATGATTGTGTAGTTTTAGATAGTGATAGCTATCTAGATAGCTAGCTAGTGAAGAGGTGGAGGAGGCCTATACCCAACAAGTGATCCATATTAACTAAATTAGATAATCAAATAGAAAATAGAAACTGTAACAATAATGGAAAAATAAATGGCTTATGATTGTTATAGGTATACAAAGCCAATTAAAGGAAGTTGCAGATAGAAATTAAATAAATGTATTATACAAAAGTAGCACACACTTTCACAATATGTAACACTAGGTTCTACTAGATTAAAAGGAGTACTTAGGAAAAAACAACACAACTTCATAACTAAGCCTAGTAAGATTAATTGCAATAAATGCAAATTACTAATATGTGGGGTATCTTCAGTGGAGATGTAATATTAAATATTAACTAAATTAACTGGACATCAAGGCCAAATTTATACATAGAGAAAAAAGAAGGCAGGCAAAAGAAATAACTGTACTACAATTAAGAACAGTGTGATTCTCCAATTTAATATTCATATAAATATACAAAAAAGGCATGCAGAATAACAAAGCTGTAAATTTATTTTCATGAGCTGCAACACAGAGGCGATTTCTGCTAATTATACTGACTTACCTCCTTCTCTGTGAACTCAATAGATTCAGCATTATTTATGGAAGAGTTTGGTAGATCACTGGGCCTGGAATACCACTGCACCTTAGCCCTGAAGGGGTCGCTGCTGTTGGAGATGTCTTCATACAACGCGACTATACGCGCCGCGTCACAGCCTTCTTCTGTGTCAGGTTCGGCCGAGTCAGCGTTCGAAATAAGAACAAAATCACCAACGCCAGCTACTAACTTTTGGAATTGAAATTTCCTGTAAATTAACATGTATTCGTAGTAAGTTCGTTTGTAGCAAGTATTCGTCAAAGTTCTTCAATATTATTGCAATCAACATCAACCGTGCAATGCAAGAAAATGTTCATTCGGTGAGCTGGTAATAAAGAGCGGTTTAGTGGTTATAAACAAAAACCAACACTTACTCATAGTAGTTAAAGTTCGTAGATATATTTTGCTCATTGTATAGCTTGTCACTGAGCCATGTTACGGCACGAGAAACCACCTTCCTAGGCATTTTATAACATTTATAAAATTACAAACCGGACCCAAAATAACGAGTCGGTCAGCAGCAGCTGTCTAGTGTCAACGCTGTCATGTCATGTCAAACGATTATTTTTCGCGCCTATTAACGGGAAGAAATGTGTTTATACTATTTTTAAAAACACTCAGGTAGAAAATATTTTATACCAAAACGAACATTTATTATATTCATATTGCTCTAGATTATATTTCCTCGACGCTAAAGCATTTTTTCCCGACACATCGAATGAATAGTGCCCGAAGTTTAAAATGTTGGCTCAAACACCCTGATCTGTCTAGACTGAAACCGTCAAACGTCAAATTGACGTTCTTATCTTTTCTGGCCTAATGCAGGATCGCCCTTAAATCCCTGAATTTATTTGTTTCCTTTCTTCACTTCTGTGTTTAATGTTCACTAATCGACACTAAGAAAATGGCATTATAAATATCGCTATGGACGACACCGAGAGTACGACCACATCAGCTGATGAGAACACTGGCAATTTGTGCGATAATCCTACTAGAGACACGTTAGCTGAGGGGCTACTGGGGCTCTTGAAACCAACAGTCGACCAACTAGACGATAGAGTTAGAGCTACTAGGTATATCTAAAGTTTAAGTATTAGAAATTTGAAGTAATGAAAGCTACGAACGTGAAAGAAGCAGTTATCGGGTTGACGCAAAAACTATAATATTAGCAGAGTAACTGTCGTCCTAAGCTTAAATGTTTCCTGTTCAATTTGTTTTTAATTCCATGCTTGTGTTATAGTGTCCAGCTTGCCTTTGTAATGGTTTTTTACAGGATATCCCAATTAGAGTTGAAGCAGCAGATAGACTCATTGAATGAGGAGCTGCAAAAAGTTCGAGAAGCTTTGAACAACCACCCAGACTTGGACCCTTATGTGAAGAAGCTCATAGCTTGCAAACACAAAGTAACTGTTGTACTTAATGTTCTGCAGGCATCACAAGTAAGAAATAGACATTTATAGTGTATAAAAATCTGTGCTCTTATTGTTTACCCTCGTTTTCACTAATATTGAGATTTGCCCGAATTGATTATATGAAACAATGTTAAACTAAGTGAGAATAAAAAAGATCCAATGCGTAGATATGAAGTAAGCACCATTTTTTCTCAAATTTTTCCATTTACCAGAACATGTTTAACTATAAATCTAAATAGTATTTAAATCTTTTCAGGACAGACTCAATGACATAAGACGCATGATCAGCAAAGAGAAAGGTGTCCGTACCATAACTGAATCTCAAGCACAGGACCCACTGGAAGGACCCAGTGGTAGTGGAGTGGTTTCAGACAAAGGAAGTATTAACTAATATGGAGACTCCTTACCAGAATCATATAGACAAGGCTGAATTTGACCATGTGTATGAACCAGCAGAGGACAGCTTCTTGCTCATAGATGCTTTAGAACAAGACTTAGACTACTTAAAGGCAAAGAATCCAACATTTTGCTTAGAAGTTGGTTCAGGAAGTGGTGTAGTCATTACAGCTTTTGGTATGGCTTTTCCAGGAACTCTATGTATGAGTACAGATGTGAATTTCAAGGCTTGTGTAATGTCTAAAGTCACTGCTGAGCATAACAAAGTTACATTGGATGCTGTTACAATGGATTTGTGTGGTGCATTTCTGGACAACATGTTTGATGTTATTATTTTCAATCCACCTTATGTAGTGACCGAGTCTGATGAGTGTGGACACACTGATATTACAGCCAGTTGGGCAGGTGGAGTCAAAGGACGAGAGGTGACAGATAGGCTTCTGGACCTGATACCAAAGAAATTGACCCCTGATGGCACTTTCTATATATTGCTAATCGAAGAAAACATTCCAGAAGAAGTGATCAGCATTATGTCCAAGCATGGATATAAATCAAAATCTGTTATAAAAAGGAGAGTTAGAAATGAGCAGCAACTAGTATTAAAGTTTTACAAATAACAGTTGTATATTATCAAATAGATAAACACTTCATTTTGTTACAAGAGATAATATCTGTTAAGTAAAATAAAGACTATTTTATATTATTGCTTGAGGTTCTTCTTCACTGCTTCCCCAAACTGCTTGGCACCTTCCTCATTTTCTGCATAGCCAGGTAGTGTAGCACAGTCCTTAACCCAGCGTTGGATGTGGGGGAAGGATGATATATCCCACCCTACAGCCTAAAAACCACAAATGTTTAAAAATGGCTTTGGAATTACATGTATGTATCTATAGCCATATCTCGTAAAATAACATTTCATATCAGTGCATATCTTATAAAATAAATTCTGAATTTCAAATTAGAAACTTACCAGTATACTGGATACAGAGGCATAAATACATGAGTCTGCTATAGTTAAGTTGTTTCCTGCAACCCACTTGCTGCTGGCCAGGAATCCATCCAGAAACCCAAGTGTCATGTTAAGGTCATTCTTCAGAGATTCCTTAATTTCAGTCTCACCCAAAAAAAGGATTGGAAACTGGAAATATTTTTAGAATATAATAATGTAGCTTAACCATTTAGATATTTAGTTCAAAATAGTTTAAACTTACGCAAATCGCACGGATTTTCACGTACAAAGATGAGCTATCAAAGTATAATCTCTGATTTACGATAGCCCGACGTTTCAAATCCTTTGGATATAGTTGGTCATCCTTCCCATATTTGTCTGCCAGATAGCAAGCTATAGCTCGACTCTCCCATAAAATGAAACCATCGTCGTCCAAAGTAGGCACGCAATGTTGAGGGTTTATTTTCAAAAAATCCTCTTTTAGCTGCTCTTTTTGAAATAAGTTTACAATCTCGATTTGAACTGGAACGCCTATTGCTCTTGCCGCCAACAAAGCGCCGCGGGAAGGCCCGCTTATTGGGAAATGATAAAGTTTAGAGGTAGATGCTGAAGACATGATTTCGTAAACTTGCAAAAAAAAGCGAAATGTATAAGAAACCCAAGAGCGTCGATGCTGCAGAGAATATCACAAAAAAAACTGGTAAAATTACACTTATTATAATCTTAGTCACAGGTTACTAAATGTAGTACTATTTATAATTATTAATTACGTATTTTACTAGAGTTAATTGTACTAGTGTTTTGTTTTGTACCTAACTTCACAAAACAGATTGATGCTTACTTCATGTTTGTACCCCACCAACGCACACGTATGCAAGTTCAAAATTGGAAAGCACGGACTGTTTTACACATTGTTTTTAACGTCATCCCAGTCGCATGTCAAACACTCCATTACATCCCAAGACATCTCTATCAATATTGTCCATAATATATTGTCAACTTCGCAATGTTTATGTTTTCAATTAAGTTTCTTTAAAACAAAACAATATGAGTTTAAATCAATGTCGGCTGTGTTTAGATATAGGAGCGTCTACTGATATATTTGAAAAACAAGGAGAAGTAATGATATCAACCCAAATAATGTCTTTAGCTAAAGTAAAGGTATGAATAGATTATTCCTTCGTTTTTCATTATTTATTCTGAAGGTTTAGATCTGTTTAAACATAATTCTTGTTGCAGATATATCCAGATGACGGTTTTCCAAACAAAGTGTGCCTTAAGTGTTTGTTACAACTGAACAATTGTTTACATTTTATACAACAGTGTGAACGTGTTGATTTCAATCTTAGAGAAGTGAAAAAGGAATATATTTATCAAGATACCATTGAATACCCTTCACATAAAGATAATGATTCAAAAAACTTCGAAGAGGCAATAAGTGAAAAAGTTTTGGAAGATGTTGGCGTAGAAGATTCCACAGTATGGGAAAGTGTACCAACAAACGATGAACTATCCCAAACTGATACTAGTATTGGAAAAATGAAGAGAACAGTCCAAAAGGAACAATGCTTTACTTGTGGGAAAGTGTTATCCTCAAAGTTAGTACCTAAACTTGTCTTTAAATAAAATTAGTTTTTGTAAAAACTAAAAATGTACCTTGTGACTATTTTTATATTCCCAGGTATAGATTAAAAATGCATTTGCGCATCCACACAGGTGAAAAACCATATTCTTGTCCAGACTGTGGTAAGAGCTTTGGTGAACCAGAAAACCTGAAAGTTCATTTGCGCGTACATACAGTAAGTGGACTTCTTTTTATACATTATTTCATGCTGGGAATAAAAATTACTTGTATATTATAAATATTATATTATCTTGAGAAAAGTGGTAGACTATCAGTATCTTCTATAGTGTATTCATACTAAACACATAATCACAAAATAAGTATGACTTTATTTTTAGGGAGAGAAACCACTAGAGTGCACCATATGCGGGGTGCAGTTTGCTCAGTCTTCAGGGCTGTTAGCTCACAAACGGAAACACACAGGACATCTGCCTTATGTGTGTACTCTCTGCCCGCGCAGTTTTCGTACTCTAGGACATCTGCAGTACCACATACGGTGAGATAAGAGATATATATTTAAATCAACTGTTTGAATATAATAATAAATAAATACTGAACATTGGTTGAAGTTTGGATTGTATTTGTGACAATAACTGTTATATTTATCTAACCAACCGGATATCTTTAGCAAAGTGTGTATAATTCGACAGAGGAATAATGTATGTGTATTGAACCTTTTTAAGTAATTCATTTGGTTACCTTACCAAACCAATGTGTCAGACATGTTTTTTCACTCCTAATATATATATAATATATATAATCCTCTTTTCTACAGCCGTCATACAGGCGAGACAAGCTATGAATGCGACACCTGCCCACGCGCTTTTATAACACGTGGAGGATTGAAGCAGCACATTCTTTCCCATACTGGAGAAAAGCCTCATGTCTGTTCCGACTGTGGATTGCGCTTCGGCCGTGCGGCCAACCTGAGGAGACATGTGAAGCATCAGCATAAAGGAGACAAACCATTCACATGCAATAAATGCTCCCATAAATTTGCCCAAAAGTCTGATTTCGAACGGCATAAGAAGACACATGAGAAGCAGAAGACGTGATTACTGGAGTTTTTAACAAATAATATTAATAATGTTTTATTCTATGATTTTGATTGTATTGCCGCGAATACAACTCGGTGATCCGAGGCATTTTTACCTATGGCGCAGTGTGCGTTGCACACGGTCCTAGGGGCGCCGACCGCCGCTCGCTACGGTACGGAGCCACACTAGGGGGCGCAAGGGTAATGTTTGTACACGGGCGCTTCATGGGTTAGAGACGACTCTGTTCAATTGATCATCCTCTATCACAGTTCGGTTTATCAGAATTATCAACAAGCGTAAATTTGTCTTATCAGTTTTGAACCACATTCGCACATTCCCTTGTGAGTAATAGTAAAAGTTGAACAAAAATACGACATCGAAATGTAAATGCGTCTCTATCCTCCTCAATTAGTTTGTCAAAAATTTCATTTCTGGCGCAAGCTTTTATTGCCGACTGTACCTTTTTTTCAGTCATCATTGTCATCAACTACTTGTTGAAAGGGATCCAATGAGCATAAACCCAAGCAGTATTCTTTGATCTGTGTCTGTGAGTCTGTGACCCAAGACATTTATAACCGTGGGTTCGTTAAGGCCTGGCTGGTTCCTCTAACCGTTGAATGGTATGGTAAATGACCGTTATAACGATCGTTAGTTTTGAACATATTTTGAATTAAAAATATAAAATAACGGTTATTGGAAAACTTTAATTTTCCGGTCCGTGGATAGCACCATAGACCTGCCCGGCTAGTATGATAGCTTATATGTCGGAATATAGCATTCGTCCCTCTCGCACTTACATACTTGACAGTACGGGACGAATGCTATATGTCCGACATATAAGCGATCACACTCCCGGCGGCTGAAATCGGGCGGCACGCATCAGTCACAGATTACGATTATGCAGCTAGCTATACGCAGCTGCCCGGCTAGTATGATAGCTTATACCGTCACGTTATGTGGCCAAAATGTACTGAAACGTCACATAAAACGTGACGGTATAAGCTATCATACTAGCCGGGCTGGCATAGATATAGTATGCAGCTGCTCGGCTAGTATGCAACTAGTATGATAGCTTATACCGTCACGTTTTATGTGACGTTTCAGTGCATTTTGGCCATATAACGTGACGGTATAAGCTATCATACTAGCCGGGCTGGAGGACATGGGTGTAAGGTGCAGGCTTAGCTCGGAAAAAATGACGTCATGAAAGATGACTCCGCGGTTCCGGAACCTTCCTTCACCGTTCTGCAAATGGCTGAAAAAGGATTGCAAAATTTGATGAGTACTTACATACGAACAGTGCAAGTTAAATAAAAGCTTGTAATAATAAGTTTCTGACATAAATAACATTTATGTTACAAGCTTTTATTGCCGACTGTACTCTTCTAGAATCATCAACTACTCTTTGTGACGCTTCGGATGAGCCCAAACACGATGGGTTTGTCTTGTGTAGTTTAGGAATTGCTGTGGCCTTGGCCAACTTCTGTCTCCGTCATCAGATTAGATTCGTGGTACCATAATATTGTCACTAAACTTCCATAAGTAAGCCAAATTTCAGCTCCATCGGATATCGGCAAGTGGTGGCTGGTGGCAAAAAAATGCAATCAAATTTTGATGACAACTTACATGCGATATTGCGAACAGTGCAAGTTAAATAAAAGCTTGTAAAAAAAGAAGGTAAATCACTTCAAATCACAACAATAGGGTCTGTTACACGGTTAATATTATCACAATACTGGTGTGTCAATATTATCACGGTTTTCAAAATTGTTAGGATTTTGCGTCAATATTCATTGAAATGCACGTGATACGGATCGTGATATGAGTGTATCGCGTGATAACAATAACCGTGTAACAGGCCCCAATAGAATTTTCATTATACCGGTAATTATCGATAATTAGTTGCTTACAAGTTGCATATGGTTGCATAGTACAACTCTGACGTATAAAAAAATGACCTGAGTGCCTACCGCGAACTTCGAAAATCGAACTTCGTATCGTACCGTCCCTTTCCGTCATATAGTGTATAACACGAGAGTGAAAGGGACGGCACGACACGAAGTTCGATTTTCGAAGTTCGCGGTAGCAGGCCTGTTCATTATCCATCAAAATGGCGGCCTACTATTCATGAGTTTTATTTAGTTTGTGATATAAATATTTTGTATAAGATTAACGACACGATATTTATGGATATTAAAGTTTTAACTGAGATTAAATAATTCTCTGTTGTATTTCACTACGATTTGACTAAAAATACGAAAACATAATTACTATTAAAATAATTTTGACGCACGCTCTTTAAATAAACTGGCAACAATACAAATTTCAAATTTTAAATTCGTTAAACGCTTTACGTCGGATTTTGTATTCAGCGGTGTGATTGTTCGAGTTGTTTCCGTGATTTCTTTGTTTGCAAGTTATCTGAAGCTGTGACTACTGCATATGCTCGAAGAAGTTATTAATTCTGTGCATAGTACGAAGTGTTAACTGGATAAGTGTTGAACTTAGTTGGGAGATTTGATTTCCAAACAACTTCCACCATGACGAGGGATATCTACTATTCAGACAAATATTACGACGAGGAACATGAGTACAGGTAAATAAACTATAAGTTTAGGAAGACTATACTTAATATTTGATTTACTTCAGTAAAATGTAATTAACCTTCACGGAGCCTTCACTGTAGGGTTTGCTTCATATAAAACTTAGTACAATTCAGGTCAACCTTTGATTTTAGCACCTATTGTTATTTAGTTTCTAGTGTGGATTACATGATTATTTAATTAAGTATATTCCTTTAAATAAAATAATTATGAGCCAGACATTTTTTCTACATTTCCTCTATGTTCAGTCTCATAAATAGTTACCTAGACTGTACCATGATTTTGCAACTCTGATTTCTAGGCATGTAGTGTTACCAAAGGAAATGGTCAAACTGGTTCCCAAGAACCATTTGATGTCCGAACAGGAGTGGCGTGGCATCGGAGTGCAGCAAAGTCAAGGGTGGGTCCACTACATGACGCACCAGCCTGGTAAGACATCCAAGCCCATTAGAAATTATGAAATTTACTGTTATTAACTGTCAATTAGTTAGAATGTTATTGTGTGTGTATAATATATTGGATCTTAATGAACCCATTATCTACTGATTCCAGAGATAGCCATTCACTGTCCTATGCAAAAAAATGGTTGTGGTATATGATGGGACAAGGTGGAATTATATACATAACACATTAGGATCAAAGTTAGTGTTATTTTTGTTGTAACTGAGACTGTAATTTTATATTTAACTATACAATTATATTGTTTTGAAAAAATGACTCCTCACCGAGTTTCTTGTGCCGGTTCTTCTCATGGCAGCAGGGTCGAAAATATCCGATATTTATTATAAATATCAAAATATCAGATATTTGATATATATCAGATTTAGTCGGCCTGTTTAGCCTAGTTGGTAGTGCCATTGCCTCCGAAGCTAGAGGTCCTGGGTTCGATTCCCGGTAAGGGCATTTGTTTCTGTGGTGAGCAGTGACATTTGTTCCCGAGGCTTGGATGTTTTCTATGTATTTAAGTATATATCTATTAAATATATCGTCGTCTAGTACCCATAACACAAGCCTTATTGAGCTTAACTAGTTGGATTCGTGTAAAAAATGTCCCCTAATATTTATTTATTTATTTATTTATATCTGATATATATCAATGCAGATTATTTCTATTATAAATATGAAAAAACTCAATAGTAGGTATGTTATCACGCTTTTTTACAAGCTTTTATTTAACTTGCACTGTTTGTCTGTAAGTATGTAAATATGTAAACTTATATGTAAGTTGTCATCAAAATATACAATCCTTTTTTCAGCCACTTGCTGCTATCTGATTAAGCTGAAATTTGGCATACTTATGTAATTTCTTGACAATACAATATTATGATACCACCGAGCTGATCTGATGATGGAGACAGAAGGTGGCCATAGCAGCATAACAATAATAAATTATCAATGCAAAATTGTTCCAATTGAAGTTCACCTCGGGGTAATTCCCAGAAATAGACTTTTTATTTTTAGGGGTACTATTTATTATGAATCTTATTCCGTGGTGATAAGGTCTGAAATTCAATAAAAATCTAATCAAGTAGGAATGTTACAAGATGATTCCTAAAATATTTAGTTGGAAACAGTAATTAAAGTGAAACATTTTATTCTAGTAATGCATGTATATACCTACCTGATAGAAAAAAAACTAATTTTAAAAATAAATATCCATTGATATATATCAACGCAAATATCCATTGATATATATCAACGTAAATATCAATTGATATATATCGTGATATATATATATCATGATATATATCGGCGGATATATATCGGCGAACCCTGCATGGCAGAGGTTTATTTTTCCGAACCGATGGTAGTTTATTGACGTTCATCATAGGTGCATGTAATATGCCTAATTTGAAGGATTAACTACTTTTACTTTTTAAAGCTACAAGCATCAACCTTGTGTATGTGTACAGTATGGCTAGCACAAGACGGCATGCGAGCTATCTCACGCGCGACCTAGACTATCAGTCTCTGTGTGTACTAATTAGCCATACAGATGTAGTGAATAATCTGTTCCCAGTGTGTAAATTCAGGGCTATTAATTATCGTATTACTTGCATGTCTGTTAATGTAAAACTATTAGTCAAATGTCAGTATGAAGACTGCTAGAAGACTGTTACTATTTTGCCATTTGACATGACAGATGTTAAATAATATGGTAATTGATTGACACTTCTTCAGGTCTAGTCATATTCTGAGTCTTCACAATGGGAACTAATCATTCACTACATCTGTAGTAGAAACAACTAGGACAAAAAAAGTCGCTGGATAGAACTTCTTCTTCTTCGTCCCATTACCCTCTGCTGGGGTGTAGGGCTCGAATCAACTCCCTCCATTCGTTTCGGTCTTGGGTAGTTTGGGTTACTTCCTCCCACTTCATCCCGAGCGAATCCAACTCTTGATCCACAGAACGCAGCCAAGTTGCTCTGGGGCGACCTTTTTTCCGTTTTCCGGGTATCTGCCAAGTCAGGGCTTTCTTGGACAAGTGGGAGTCCGGTTTTCGAAGGATATGACCAATCCAATGCCATTTCCGTACCTTTATTTCTTTTTGTACGTGTGTCTGTTTTGTAAGTCTCCACAGCTCCGTGTTTGTGATCCATTTCGGCCAAAAGATGCGAAGAATTTTCCGTAAACATTTGTTAACAAACACTTTACTTACTTCTAGAAAATTCCATTATGTTGGGACGAATTTTGGATACTACAACTATTTCTAGAATGTTCTTTCATCAGTTTCGTTTCTGATTTTACGAGTCAGTTGTAATGTGGTGGAGATGTGTAACTAAGTCATAACAGTTGATACTTGTCACACTTTGCAATTGGTTTCCAAATTACAGTGTTTGTGTTCATACTTGTCACACTTTGCAATTGGTTTCCAAGTAGTACATATCAGTATTTTCGAACTTGAAGATTTTTATAGTAAAATGGTTCAATAGGATCATATAAGTCTAACTTATTCAATGGTTGTTTCAGTTGTTTGTATCTGTGAATTATTTATAACCATTCTTAAAACAATAAATGCAGGATCAGTTATGATTCTGACTGATGGGTTGATGGTAGAAAATACAAGTACAAGGACTAAAATGACTTGTTTATCTTTATGAGTGTGTCCCATCTTAGACCTTGTAACTTTCCATCAGGTTACCCCTTAATAGGGCAGAGGGTAATCCGATTTTTCATTGGTTTGCCATCTTATCTTACAGTAATAAGGTTCAAAATCAGGTGGTAACTATTTTACCAGTGCCCTATTAAGGGTTAGACTAGGGTCAAAGGCAATACCGGTTTTAATAGAAAAAATATTTATGGATTTTAAAACTTGTCATTGCTGCATTCTTTTGTATATGTTGTAATTGTAAAATTAGTGTTTCTGTTTTCTCGCAGAGCCCCACATTTTGCTGTTCCGCCGGAAAAAGACTACCCCTCCAGAAAAGAAGTGAAACTGTTGCTGTTTGCTTACAAATAAGTACTAGTTAGTAATTTTAATCATTGCCCATAGCAGTTTATATTTCATAATGGATGAGACATATCATTACTTATATTGTCACATTCATGGCAAAGTTAAATTTAGATACGAGTTTGACCTGCCTGTTCAGACCTAGCACTAAATTCAAAACTCACCAAAATTGTTTGGTTCCAAATGGAATGCCATGGATGTAACAGTTACATGCAGTTTGCAGTAAGTAATACATCATTTATTTATAGTGGGCAGAGTTATTGGATTTTTAGAAATATTTTATATTTGTCATGTCTTTTCCAGTGTTCTGTAGAATTGAAATATTGATCTTAATTTATTTTATGCTATTGTAGTTCAATTACTTACAAAAAAAAGTCAGCATTAACAAAATCTGCCCTTTTTCTTAGAAATCTGCCCATTACCAATTAGTTCTTGGCTCTTTGGCAATAATTAAGAATTTCGCATGAATGCATCATGTAGAAGGAATTTATCTTGCATGAATTTGCTTAGTAATAGTGAGTTTTACTTTTATTTACTCTGCTGTTATGGGCCAAAAATTTTAATCTTCATTCCATATAATTATTAAGTTTTTCATATTAATGTAGTCATTATTATATAAGAATCATTAAACCAACCACAAGTGCTATTCTTCTTATTATGTGATTGTAGATGTAAATGTTGTGATAGTCTAGGCCATACCACCGATTATTCCCATGTCTACAAATTCTCACATCTGTAAATTTACTTTTCTATAAATTCCCATGTTTACAGATTTTTTGCTACTGATCCCCATCTCTGCTGATTCTAATTTGTTCTTGTTCCCTGCCAATTTTACAAAATTCAAAGAAAAAAGATTTATAATCTAGTCTCTGGCATAGGGAATTTGTAGATAAAGTGATCAGTATTACCTGGGAATTTGTAGAAAAAGGTGAGATAGTTGAGGTCTTTCCCATGCAACAGTCACCATGTACAATTTTATCAACGTGATATCAATAAAGTTAAGCAGTTATGACAATATGTATTGATATATTACTTGGGTTTGGATATTTTAAGTTTGACATTTGATATATGATATTGTGTCAATTTGTAGTTTTTATTGACATAACATTGCCTGGGAATTGTACATAAATGTTAGATTTGAATCAGAATGTCTCTTGTCAATGTCTTGTTTTTATTATCGAATCTAATTGTAAAGTGACTGGTTCATTTCATTTGGTACATAAATTATTTGGTGCTATGTTACAAAGTAGTCTTTTATTTATACCCTGTAGGTATCATTTTGCTTGCTTCATTTAGAGTGGTAGAGTACACTCACCGACTTTAATTGTTGAGCCATTTAGAGCTCACTTCATACTGGGCATCATAGTTAGCTATAAAGTGTCCAGTATAAAGTGAGCTCTAAATGGCTCAACAATTAAAGTCCGTGACCGTACATGCGTAAATTATCCAAACAGGATTTTATTTGTCCTATATTGGTTTGCGTTGGCTTCTCCCAAACGCGCTAGCGGTGTTCAATGAGGGCTGTAGAATAGAACAGAAATTCTTTATTGTATAAACGGTACATGTACAAAGATGGTGAATACAATATTAATGTTCCAACAGTTGCCCGTTTCGGACATACAATGCTTATAAATTCTTAAACCAACTAAAGGATTACTAAAAGTTCATTTAAAAATCGTAAAACTCCTATCGCATATGAATATGAAAAAAACCCTTTCTATGCAGTATGTTATAATTTTATAACTTACAAGTAATACCATGAAAGCAATTGGATACAGGTTGGATATTTAAGAAAACTGCAAAGTTAAAGTTCAAAATGCATTAAGACTTGCCACCTTTTCAGATAATCTACGGAACTTGGCACCAATTCTCAATTCTTTTGTCGGTGAAGACGACAACAACTCATCGCATATTTTTAATATTGAACTTGGCTCCCATTTTCACATTTATGTTTTTGATATCATTGCTTTTTGTCCAACTTCACCAAATTATTATTATTAATCGTATGGCATTTGTTTTCGAACCGTGAGATCTTCGAGAAGACAAGTATGGTTACCAGTTTTTGTTGCACTTTTAGCACCACCCAGGGGTCACTTGTAGGGTAACGGTGGGTACTCCCTATGGACGTGGTGCAACTTGGTGCTTTTCTAGAGCGAATGCACGATACAAAATACCCAAACCGCTATCGGTGCACCTAAAATATTTGAAGAGTTCCCTCGTTTTCTGAAGGTGTGTGATGATTAGATTCTGACCTGATGACAATAGCCCACACCCTGGAAGTATACCGTTCAGAGGTAAAAAGCATAAATAATAATATAAATAAATAAATCACTGTTTTCTGATTTTTTTATGTGTACACGTACACACGCAATTACCAAGTCCGTGGTAAAAAATGGCGTTTTTTAGGGTTCCGTACCCAAAGGGTAAAACGGGACCCTATTACTAAGAGTCCGCTGTTCGTCCGTCTGTCTGTCTGTCACCAGACTGTATCTCATGAACCGTGATGATGTATTTCTGTTGCCACTATAACAACAAATACTAAAAAAACAAAATGAAATAAAAATTTAACAGGCCTTTTTTTTATTAAAAATGGGATTGCTCTTGGCCAGCATCTAGCCAGGGGGCAAAGATGAGGCCGACGATGAAGCGAGCTCACCCAGAAGATGCCTATTCACTCGTGCCTTAAAAAGGTCCAGGCAGGTCCCGAACAACAAATGTGTTTTTTTACAGTTTTTATAGATAATGGTACGGAACCCTTCGTGCGCGAGTTCGACTCGCAGTTGGCCGATTTTTGGACTATAATATCTCAATAACTATTTCACTAATATTTATGAACTTTGGGGTTATAGTAGTTCTAAAGGATCTTAATGCATATACCAAATATCATTCTTTTATGTTAAATAAATTGAGTTATTGGGGTCAAAAGTGGCTCTAAACGGTTCGTGTAAAATAACACACGTCTGCTTGGCAACTTGGCTGGACACGCTGCCGCGTGTCTAGTTATAAGCCTCGGCGGGAACGGCAATTCGTGGACAACATGGTCAACATGAACTTTTCCACGAATTGATTGCTCCCGGTCTCTGCAGTAATACATACATATTATTTCATTTTATTGCTTTATTGACTTGACGACTTAATAAGTAAAACCATGATCATAAAACCTATTATATGCTAGCTGGGCTTGGATGTCTTGGGATTGAATCCTGGGGCCTGGCTTATACCATTGGGTTGCTCCTTTAGGATGCAACTGGGAAAACATTAGGAGGCCGAAGATAGAGACCTTCACGAAATTACATTCAGAACTGAATGTGATATTTTGGGGGTTGGTGAAATTAGAAAAAACCAAAAATTTAAATTGATCAATCTTTATTTTCTCTTTTTCTTGGCACTAGGAGATAAGGATAATAATTTTAATGCAGCATCAGGCTGTGAGAATTCCATGGTTTCAACCTTGATGTCATCAGTAGACACTGTGTCTAGGAGGTCTAATCCCTGTAGTTGCTCCTGCTCTAAACTGTGAAGCATCTGGAACCCTGGCTCTAATGATGGAGTGAACGCTCCATCCAGGGCTGCTGGAAAGTGGAGCTCTGGGACTTCTTCAAGTTTCAATTGCGGTGCAATGTCACCCACAGCCAAAGCTTCACATTGCGACCGTAGCTCTATGCAACGATTTTTTACTTTAGCATGGTATTTTACAACCCTGTTTTCATAAAATTCACCAAGATGCCCAACATTGAGATCGGCAAACACCTTTTGAATGACATCAGGAAAGCCAGATTTGATTCCACTGGCTTCCCTATCAACAACCGTTCTCATTAGTTTGCACATATTGGTCATATAGAAGTCCAAAGCATCTGCTAAAGCGTAGACAGCTGTGTTAGTACATGTTGATACACCAATATGTCCTAAAGAGATGGCTGCACATTGTCGCAAGGCTCTCTGGTGGCTTTCTGGCGTGAATGGAAGGATAACTGGGCCTTTACCAAGAGAGAAATCACAGTACTCTTTTTCGAGGAAATTAATAGGTGGCGTCGCTTCGTGTTCTATATGTACATGTGGTTCAGGAGGCATTGTAGGCAAACTCATGGGGTCTAGTCTGGCGCCTTCGAACACGGCGTTCTCAGTTTGTTCCAATATCGCGGAAAGCTGCCTAGAGTACGAATGTAGCAGTATTGTGTGGGTGATAAGGTTCGGTTTCGGCAGTTCGATCGGCGACGATTTTACGGAGATGGGTATTTCTGGAATGTTCTGCATACCCAATTCTATGATCGGATTGAAATTTACATTTTGCAGTATCGAATCGTCGCGTTCTTCGTCTTCGAATTCGCCCCAATGCTTTCGTGATGCCATAGCTGATAACACCCCTCTTTTTCGTTGCGTCGGGTGTTGAAAATAAACGAGAAACGACGAGGACGATGTTGAATTATGATATCCTTTTACAGTAAACAATACTAGGCTGTTTCCATTGGTGTAAGCTTTGCCCTGGATACGTTTTTATTAATAACTTATAACAGTTATAATTATAACTCAAAATATTTAAACTGCAAACAAAAACAAGCTCCACGCAGCGTCACAATTCATCATAAATAAAAGACATTAATGACATTGTCAATTTTGACAGTTACAGACAGTGGTCCGAATTGTATGCGTGATATTTGTTTGGCAGACTATGTGTGGAGGTTAGGTAATGGAAAACAACATCAATTTGATATTCTACAGTGTCTCATGACGAGAGTCTTTGACCAGCGTGTGTTGCCAGTGATAACATATGTCTCTGAGGGCCTATCACGAACTAAAAACGAAGTATTTCCCTCTCTGTCACTCAAATATGCAAGTGCGACAGCGAGGATTATATTTCTTTTTCGGTTCGCGGTAGCACTTCTGAAGCGTGGTCGCTTACCATTGGCCTGATAAGAAGGCACAAAGTCACCCAAAGAGCAATGGAGAGGGTGATGGGAGTTTCTCTGCGTCATCGCACCAGAAATGAGGCCATCCGCAGTAGAATCAAAATAACCGATATAGCCCTCCGAATCGCTAAACTTAAGTGGCAGTGGGCGGAGCAGATTGCACGTAGAACCGATGGCCGTTAGAGTGTAAAGGTTCTCGAGCGGCAACCATGTACCAGAAGCCTAGCATAAGGTGGACTGATGACTTGGTAAAGGTTGCGGGAGTTCGCTGGATGGGGCTGGGGCTGGACCGGTCATTGTGGCTCTCTTTGGGGGAGGCCTTTGTCCAGCAGTGGATGTCCTTCGGCTGATGTGATAATGGATCGGTTAGGGCAAAGGGTAAAAACTTGAGCTTGCTGCGTAGCACACGTAAAACTGCGAAATGATGGGACTTTTTTCACCTCATGTTCAGAAAGTCATAAACTATGAGTTATTAGGCAACAAATTGGCGGCCGTTTTTAAGTTAATTAAATTTGCAACGAGTTAAGCCCCTTTGCAGCTCTATACACTCTTTAGGGGCCAAGTTATGGTCCTTCGAGAATATCCATTTTATGTTCTTTCGATCGGAGCAATTATTATTTTTCTCAGTTATTCGTATTATTCATATTTTTTTAGTTATTCGGCTCTATTTAGCGACCTACATAATACATGTACATGTCAAATTTTATCTCAATAAACCCTATAGTAGTTGAGTAAAATGCGTGACATAATAAGGACAGTCAGAGTGACGGACATAACGAGATTAGTAAGGGTTCCGTCACAGACCATATAGACGCCGCAAACGCGCTCAATAGTATGGAAACTGAGCGTGTTAATTTTTACGCGCCTAGTATGACGTCACGTAAGCAATTTAGTGATGTCCAATACTACCGCCGCGTTAAACCGATTCAAAGGCGCCGCCGTCGGTTTAGTACTCAGTAGGCCTTTGCGGTGAGAGGACGTACCCTGCCCTCCCGTTTTAGTCTACGTTCTGCATTTTACTTAAAATTCAAGTAGTTAACCTATGAATTTACGTTAATATGTCTGTTTTAAGCATACAAAATGTTCCGTAATAATAAATCGACATTTTTATGATTGATTTTCTATCGATTATTTTATCGATCATACTTCGAGTTTATAGACGGACAATGATAAAATGATTACTAGTGGCTCTGTAAGTTGTAGACATCGCAATATTTTTTTATTTCAAAATTTCCAAAAACTTGCAAAATTCTGAAGATATTCTATATATAGTTTTGCATCGATGAAAGGTTGTTGTAATAAAAACATTGCAATCCGTCTTTTGGGCAATCGTGGAAAAAAAATCTCTGACTTGTTGACCGAGCGAGCGAAGCGTCTCCGTTTCAGCTTTTGACAAGAATTCTCGTGATATCACGAGAATCGGTTGAGAAATGCGAACTGTACTGGAGGACATCCGGACAGACAGACATACGACAGAATTTTTGTCAAAAACTAAAGCGAGGACGCTTCGCTCGCTCGGTCAACAAGTCAGATTTTTTTTCCACGATTGCCCAAAAGACGGATTGCAATGTTTTTATAATTACAACCTTTCATCGATGCAAAACTATAGTTCATTTCAGAGAGGAATAGACATGTATAAAATATATTTTATAGTGCATTTTTTGGATAGCATTCAATACGTGAAATAGTGTAATAAATAAGTGCTTGGTGGTTATTAAATAAATGCAATTAAGTAATTGATTGCATATTCTTCTTCGCTTAATGCCCTGATACCTACGTATAGTCAACAATCAAATAAATATTCTATTACATTACGATACATGGGTTGTAAAACAAAGAAAGGCCGATATCGCAGGTGTTTGAGGCCCGAGCCGCAGCCGAGGGTCATAAATATGCGAGAGAGGGCTTTCTGTTTTACGACCCGTGTTTTGTACACAATTTTACGTCACCACTTGACCAAAAAGTGGGTTTTTCCGGACGCGCAGCGTGCGGAAATACGCGATTTTTGGCAAGGTGTGGTGTAAAGTACTTTATGAAAGAAGATCCCTGCTTCTGTGACGCTTAAGAATCTATTGCTCTAAAATATTATTAAATTAAAGTTATTAAATATTTTTAATGTAAAAGAATAACATTAATGTATAGTAACTAGCCTTAATTATCATTGCCCGTCACCAAAATCGATTATAAATCGAATTGCACAGTGACATTGCATGAAACATCGCAGTGTACAGCACTAGTCACTTTAAATCGACAGACGATGAGAAAATCCCTACTACTCGTACCATACAACGTGAACATTTACGAAATAGTCGTTTGCTTCACTGTCTATTGCGGCCTACAAATATAAGTCCTTAAGTATAGTTTAAAGTAGAAGCCGCAATGGATGGCGTACTTAGAAAATATACTACGTGTGTAAATATTTTGGTAGAAACGACACGACATCACTCCAAGTTGAAAATAATTAAATTTAAAATTAAATAAGGCGAAATTTATTGGAAAAAATACTTACTTATGAAAGGAAACGTCACCGTTTACTCGACTAACCACTCTTGTTGAATTTGAACAGTCAATTACGGCGCAGTGTGGCATTTTCTAGTGCAGCAACAAACGTCTGACAGTTAGAACGACAGGAGCGCGACTGAGCGGCAAGTGGTGCACCGCACCATTTAGATACACGCGAAGTACATACATTGGGGGCATCTAGGTTTATCTAGGTCTGTGGGTTCCGTTTTTGCCATTTTGTCTACGGAAGGTCGCCATGTAGGTGTATTAAGCCAAGCCAAGTACACTACCGCGGTGTGCTACCGCTCTTAATTATTTAGGCATCCATACCTTTTTCCATACATCTGTATACAAAAATGACTTTCAGAAATACACTGCCAATTCAGAGTCCCTTTACAGTTTTACGTGCATTTTGCATTTTTTATTTAGCTGACTTATTGAGCCTTAAATCGGTGCCAGAGACCACCCCCCCCCCCTTTAAAAAGGTAGTTTTCTTTTTGCAATGACTTAAATAACTACTAATTGCTGGTTCATATAAAAGTGTAGTGTGTTTGTATGAACCAGCAATTAGTAGTTATTTAAGTCATATAGGTAAGCTAAATAAATAATGCAAAATGCACGCAAAACTGTCAAAGGACTCTGACTTGGCAGTGTATTTCTGTAAAAGTAATTTTTGTATACAGATGTATGGAAAAGGTATGGGTGCCTAAATAATTATGAGCGGTAGTGTAGGTATAATAATTTGAAAGTGAACATTGCCAAAACTAAATTTATGCAATTCTATACGTCTCGTAGTGATACATTACCGTTAAGTGATAATTATGATTTAAATTTTAAATTGTCATTGTGAGTGGCGGTCACAAATAAATAGACTATGCTCCAAAATAAACAAATTTGTGTATGCCCTCGCCTTCAGAGAAGTATGTCAGGTTGTATCACTTCAAGGTGCAATTATAGCATACAATGGATACGTGAACTCTGCTTTAAGATAGGGCATAGTGTCATGGGGAACTCCGTGGATAAATAAGATTTGTTTTTGAACCAGAAGCGATGTACAAGAGCATTGTTTGGGCTTAAACAAGATGAATCATGCCGCCCATGTTTCATTAATTATCGCATTATGACTTTGTGTAGCCCATATATATTGGAAGTTTGTTTATTGTACATAAACATAAATATTATATGTTTCAACAAGTTCAATCAATGTATTTTAACTAAAACAGAGGGGCTAGTATGATCGCTTATATGTCGGACATATAGCATTCGTCCCTCTCGCACTTACATACTTGACAGTACGGGACGAATGCTATATGTCCGACATATAAGCTATCATACTAGCCGGGCTGTTCGATCACAATACACGCAAAAATTGTACAAGCCACAGATTTTATATCTGTGGTACAAGCCCTATGTAAGACTGAAACTTACTTCAAGAAATTGTTTCTTAATGTGCATTGACATGTTTAATAAATTACTGGACGATTAAAAACGTTAGATATTATAAATTTAAAAGAGCAGTTGGTAAAGTCATGGATTTTAGATAGATGTTTCCGGTATCCCGAGTATGTCCTAAAACTACGACCAAGACCACCGGGGGATGGGCAGCTGCATACCTGGAGAGCGGTGGAGATACTGCGATCGCCAGACCGCTTGCCAAGCGTGGCGATTACGGCATTTACCCCCATAAAATTGGGGGAGGCCTATGTCCAGCAGTGGCTTATATGGTGGTGATGGTGGTGGTTTCTGGCAACTTCCTTATGCAACTGTATCTGCAATTGTAACGATCTCCATATACGGAATAAATCACTCATTCATTCATTAAGTACCTACTTATGGAGGAAAAAAGAGGGGCACAGAAACAAATGTAAGATTTCGCAGAAAAAAAGGTGAAGTGAATATAATCGGGGAAAATTGTTCCGGAAGGAACCTAAAATGGACCGTCTTTGACTCCTTCGAAGGCCCATAGCTTGACCCTAGAGGGCTTATAAAGCTACGGATGGGCATAAATTCCATATTTTAAGTTAAAGGAAAATTTTAAAAATTTAAGGCTCCGAGCTGGGTACGAAATCCTTCACTAGTTCCCCATTACAACGCCTTAGGGAGGCATACAGCGACATCTGCCTACCGTAGAAGACTTCTATTAACAGCACTAACGTCTCTAATTACATTGGGAAATCGTCAGTAACGATGCGCCACCCCAAATTCGATTCGTTAGCAGCGTTACTGCTTAATACTTTAATGTTTGCCGACGCTCGCGTAGCTTGATTTCCCGCCATAATGCGCAAAAAAATGGCCTCAATCAGAAGCGGAATTCGGAACAGTCCCAATGGCATACTAACTGTGTTAGCTGACCGCCCAGATAGTGTTCTGCAAAGGCACTGGATGACGGGATTAATAAACCTCGAGTCCGAGCGGATTTATTATATAAATTAATTTTAAATTGATTTATTATATAAATTAATTTTAAATTGATTTATTATATAAATTAATAAAACTAACATAAGATAAGTACCTAATTACTAACGACTCGATGGCCCTCCGTTGTCTGAGTAAATAAATTATTATTATTAATACAAAATTAATGTTGGGCTGAATTGTTCTAAATTTAATTAACTTTAATAAATTTCGACCTGGTAAAGGTCGCGGGAGTCCGCTGGATGCAGGATCGGTCATTATCAATCGTTCTGACATCGTCATCACTGAAAATAGCAGAAGTGAAATTAGAAACTTTAACGTGCCGCTTAAAGTTGGATCAATCGCACTTCAATGTCGCTATCAATCACGTAGTCATTGACATTGCAATTCACGGTTACCTACCGGTCTACTTTAAATACAGAATAAGTAGTACACGTAATGGTACTGGTTCCGATCATCCGATATTAAATCGCAATTTTTAATTATAAACAGAATAGAAAAACATTTATTGAAAAACCACCATAATAGCATAATAAGAAAAAATATTAAAACAACAAGTAATCAGGAAAAAAATACTTAAAACCACAAACCACAAAGAAAGAAAGACCTTATCAATATTTGGTGCTGTTATGGTGGCTACAAATGACACTACTCAGCATATGCTGTAGCATAAGTATACCTCAGGCACCACAGAGCTGGTTTTCCGTAGGGCCGAGGGCCAGAAGATAGCTCGGAACAAAAGCCCTACACTGAGGAGAAAAAATATTGCTAAAATTAAAAACCTGATATCTAAAAACGTGAATATCAAATTGTACTAACTTTTAATATTGTTTTCTAGTCGGTAGAAAATAATATAATTTTAAGGAAATTTTATTAATTTCATAGTATAGGAAATGCAAAACGGTTTTGCTTCATCATGAAATTAATATTCTTTACTCCGAATTACAGAGTTGTACAAATTATATAAAACTTTCCTTGAGTTTATAAATGGTGTACTAGCACCAGTACGTAAGATTACTAAATATTACAAATGAGTTATAATAAATAATACAGGGTGATTCGGGAGACGTGAGCAAAGCAACACTACGGATTCAGTAGATCATAAGCTACTGATTCGTGCCACTATTAGTGAAATTAACGTTCATTTATCTTTGGTGTTGAAAACAGAATGTATTAAATTATTTTCGAAATTCATGGTCACTCTACAATCAGAATACTTCAGTCAAGTGATACGTGTCAAATTGAATGTCATAAGAGTCCGATTAATTTTGATTCAGATTCAGTTGGTTTATTGGTAATAATATTATTACAAGTCAAAATTTAAAAGAGAATGCAAAAATAAAACTATACAAATAATTACCACAAACAATGTCACAGCAATAAATTTCACAAATATTAGTTCTAATAATTAAGAGTCAATTTCAATGTCTTGTAACAATTATACACACTACCCTAAGATTAATATATACACAAAACAACATAAAAATAAATAACAAAATTTAAAATAAAAATATCGTATCTCACTAAATTTGACAATTTACTTTCTTCGTAATTAAAGTGCTGTCATAGGTTTAGGAACAGTTATAGGTTTTATAAACCAGTTGTTGTAGGGTGACCATGATTGTAGATAATTAAACTTTATCTTAACAAAAATTAAAATTCAGGAAAAAGGTATGGGTGTTTCACTTAAATACAATGGTGAAAGATTCTTTGCCATTTAATATCTATGTAGTGTTGGTCCTGCTCACGTCTCCTGAATCACCCTATTTTAGTAAATACTATCAGTAAAACTGGTTTGTAACCGTTAGTATATAATCACCATGTCCTGGGATTTATACAATCTTACTAATGATTAATATTTTTTACTTGTGTACAAAAAAAATCTTTCTGTGTAGTGACAAACATACAATTGTACAATTTTATTAATTAGATACTATAATATTCATAGTTAGACAAATATCATATCATCATCATCCTAGGTTATTCCCAGTACAGTTCCATCCTGAAGGATGCCTAGGGTCTGCTACCTAATCCCAAGAATTGGCGTAGGCACTACTTTTTACGGAAGTGATTGCCATCTGACCTTCCAACCCAAGGGGGAAACTAGACCTTATTGGGATGAGGCTTTGTCAAGTGAGTGGGCAACTTGACTGTTAGAGTTCTCAAGCCGCCCGAAGGCCTCTAATTTGGCTTAACGACTGTTATCATAGACAGCAGCTGGGATCAACGAGTTAACGTGCCTTCCACACACAACACAGTTAGTAACCACCCATTCAAGGACTGACCACGCCCGACATTGCTTAACAAATATCATATCATATAAGGTATAGTAATATGTTTTGACATTAAATGTGTTATCGATCGACCTTCAGAGGTACCAACAAACTGTACGATCGGTGTATGGATCCAGTGACAGATATCCTCGTTTTAATGGCGTTGATCAGATCGCCACCTCTCCATTAATAATGATTAGCACTAATTATGCCGACCTTCTACAATGAGGCACATCCGACACCTAAATGCCTAATCCGTTCAATGTCGAGCTAATGTAGCGCCATCCGCTTCCTAAAATGTAGAATTCACGTGCAATTAGCGTTTTGCTGACAGGATGTTATAATGTGTTATTTTGTATAAAAGTAGGTTTTAAAATAAACCCGTCGTCAAGCGGTAAGGTGCGCAACTTTCAGTCTGGAGTGTTATTCACAAACCGACTCGTCCTCACCTTCCATATAAAAATGGGTGAGGTGTGAGGTGAGAGGTGAGGACGAGTCGGTGTACGAATAAGGGGGCTGGAGGTTAATGCTCAATTGGGTATTCACCACATGTTAAATCCATCAAATTATCACATTAATATGTAAATAAAATAAAAAAATATGTAACTTCAAAAATTCGAAAGTTTGTATTATTATTTATCGTCCAAAGTCTCAAGTGCTTTGGAAGGCACGCTAAGCCGTTGATCCCGGCTGTTGTCTATGATTGCAGTCGTTAAGCCACGTTAGAGGCCTTCGAGCGGCTTGAGAACTTCTAACAGTCAAGTTGCCCACTCACTTGCCAAGCCTAATCCCAATAAGGTCTAGTTTCGCCCTTAGGTTGGAAGGTCAGATGGCAGTTTCTTCCGTAAAAACTAGTACCTACGCTAATTCTTAGGATTAGGTAGTGGACTCCAGGCATCCTTCAGGATGCAACTGTACTGGGAATAACGCTAGGATGATGATGTTTTATTCTTCATCGTCCAAATTCCAATAAAATGTAGGTGTCCCAATAGAATCCTTAAGTGAAAATAAAGATTAAATTATATGACAATACCTTAACATCGTATTTCATGACTTTCATGACGCTAATAATATACTTATAACGGTTGGTTCGATAACTTGCGTGTGACGACATAAGCTAGTGTCATAGATAACCCCCCTCTATGTATGGCTAGTGTCAAATTGTAGGAGTCGTTTCGGGAGCCGATCCAGTCTGTCCTTAATTTTTGCCATTTATTATGGTCTAATTATAGTTGATATCATATAGACATTTGATTTCTATTCCTACTATATTAATATAACATGATTTTTACCCGACTGCGCCAGAAGGAGGGTTATGTTTTTCGAGAGTATGTATGTATGTATAATTGTTTGGCACGCTGTGCAGCCTGAGCAGCTCGATGGATTTTAATTTGAGAGGTGTAGTTAGATTTGTATTTACTGTGAGAGTGACACTGGGTATATCAAAATAAAAAAAACAATATGGCGGATTTTTGGCGCCAAATTCCAAATAACACAGAAACAACAAGACTGACAGAGACTTCAAGATTTCAAAAGAGGAGTTTCTCAATTCAGTTGTATGTTTTTTTAAATGTTTGTTACTCCATAACTCCGTCATGTCTGAACCGATTTTGAAAAATCTTTTTTTGATTGTACGTATATACAGGATGTTTTTATTAAATTCCGTTAATTGCGAGGGCATAATGCTGAGATGAAATACAGTAATCTTCTCTAAGACACTAGTATCCCAATTCGTACCATTTCGAAGATATTCTAGAATTCATTTCCTTTAATAAACCCTCCTCGTATAGTACAAAAGATTCTTAACAATAAAACAATGTTAACGTGTGTGTCATTCGAATTTCGAATTTTCATACATGACATTAACTTTTGCTTAACTCCACGTTAACTCTTAAGGCCGGTTTTCATTCACCGTTGGTGATATAATTAATTATTTTGTAGGAAAATGAAAAAAAAAAACATTATTTTCTTGAATTTTGACAAACTAAATATGCGTCGTTTCTATGGATATACACGGCTATATGCTTGAAGGAACTGGAAGGCTATATGCAATAAAAACACCCTGTATATCCAAGTTAATTCTGTTTTTGTCAAAACGCAGTTCTGATGATGGGGATCCATGAGGAATCGAGGGAACTCCTCAAATCTTAAAGGCAAACATATAGTGATTTTTGTGTTTTTATCAATAAATCAAGCATTTTCATATAAAAATGTGACATTTGATGAAGTGGAACTGCTGATGATCAGAACAGAACTCTTCAATGACGAAAAGTTCACGTTTGGCGATTTTCCCGCCTAGCTGTGTTTGTTTAGCAAGTTCTATTTTCACGATTAAATTTTGTCATGCTCGAGTTCTGATGATGGGATCCATCAGTAATCGAGGGAACTCCTCAAATGTGAAACGCACAATTCTAGTATTTTCATGAACTTATCAAGTATTTTCATTAAAAAAAGTGACAATTGATGAAGTGGAACTGCTGATGATTGAACTGTTCACGTTTGGCGAATTGTCCTCTTTGCTGTGTTTGTTAAGCAAGTTAGATTTTCAAGACAGTCATTTACCAAGTTCGAGTTATGATGATGGGATCCATGAGGAATCGAGGGAACTCCTCAAATGTAAAAGGCATACATACAGTGATTATAGTATTTTCATAAACCAATCAAGCATTTACATTTAAATAAGTGACATTTGGTGAAGTGGAACTGCTGATGATGATCAGAACGGCGATTTGTTCTCTTCGTTATGTTCGTCAAGCAAGCTAGGTTTTTAAGACACATTTTTGTCAAGCTTGAGTTCTGATGGAGGATTCCATGTGGAATTGAGGGTACTTAGTCTTCTACCATTATAAACATACTTTTAGTCATTTTTATTTCATTGTATGGAATCTAAGAGTGCACCATCTAATGATCTTTCACCGGCCGGATTTTTTTTCTTAAAAAATATTTAGTTTTTAATTAATTTGTCTTATTAACAGCAGCTTTTCTGTGAAGGGAAACATCGCGTAAAAACCGTTCTAAACTCAACAAGGTCTAGTTTCCCTCGGGGTTGGAAGGTCCGATGGCAGACGTTTTCGTAAAAGTAGTGCCTACGACTAATCTTGGGATTAGGTGCTAAAGCGGACCTTTAGGATAAAAACCGGGAAAACACTAGGACTATGATGAAACTATGTTTTTAAATAACGCAGGTAAGCATGGTCGAGTAATGTATATGTCCGAGCATAGTTTTGACAGTTTATTACTAGTGAGTCTGTGAGCTGTAGACCTCGCAAAAACAATTTGTAAAATCAAGTAGGTGATTTTACCAACAAACTATGGGAAGAGCTGTAGCCTACCAACCTAACTGTCCTATCGTCCTAACAACCCTAGACAACCCTAAAGCCCTACAATGGCTAGCCCTAACCATAGGTTAAAATATACATATATATAATATAATAAGTGCGGCATGTCTGCACCAAGAGACCTAAGGCAACAGACGGAAAGGGTAAAGTGGTATATTCTCACTGCCAATCACACAGACTCATGTGACTGTTACGGTTAAAGGTGTCTTGACCACAGTGAAAGGAATGACAACAGCAACGTCCAAACTCAAAGAGACTTTATTCACAAATTTACAAGCTTAAAAATCTTTCTTGTTCACAAGTGCTTTTATACTTTAAATGACTTCTTTAAAGACAAATACGATTAGAAAAGTTATTAAGAATGTTTATTAGTAGTCTTTGTACTAAAAGATTTTTAAACTGGCACAAAATTGGTCCGTAGTAACTAGGTTTAAGTAACCTTAGTTATAGGCTTATATTACTGTTGCTATGCCCTTGCAGGGCGTCACATGTAAACCTACCTTATAAGATGTTCCACCTTTAATCTGTAATGTGACATGCAATAAACGATTCATTCATTCATTCAAGCTATTTATACAGATTTTTACATATGTGTGTGTGAATACTGATAATCTTTGTTTTATATGTATTTTGTCAATGGGGAATGCCTGAAAATTTTAAAAGTCCTTGATTATTTTTCTAATGGTAGGAATAACCGTCGCCATTAACAGAAAAAAGTTTCTGATTTTTCGGTTGCGCCATATATTTTATAAAAATATGAACATTTTATATATCAGGTCGCGTCTGCCCCGTATCGGACTACTAAGACATTTCTAAGTCCGTCAAGTATTAAAAAAAAAACACCTGCTTGAATCTGTGGTACGCAATGACATTGACAGTTCATCATAGGTTGGTCGTATGACTTGAACTGTCAATGTCATTGCGTACCACAGATTCAAGCATGTGTTTTTTTTAATATTTGACGGACTTAAAAATGTCTTAGTAGTCTGATACGGGGCAGATGCGAGGTGAAATAAAATGTTTGTATATTTATAAAATATATAGCGCAACCGAAAATTTTTTTTTTTCTTTTAATGGCGACGGTTATTCCTACCATTAGAAAAATAATCAAGGACTTTTAAAAATTTCAGACATTCCCTAATGCTGATGCTATGTAGGCATGTTCAACGCACGTGAACACATTTTTTTTTCAAATTTCAAAATTTCCATAAACTGAGTCGACAAAAAAATTCTATATAATTATCGAACCTGCTCACAAAATTTCACGCGAATCTGTTCAGAAAATGCAACCTGTAGCGGAGAACACCCGGACAGACAGACATAAGAAATAATTTTTGTCGAAAGCTGAAACGGACACGCTTCCCTCGCTTCGCTCGCTCGGTCAATAAACGAGCTATCCCCGCGGCTTCGCCTGAATTTTACTAAGAACGGGATACAATATATGCTTTTGCTACCCCAGCATTGTAATCTGTCAATTAAATAAATAAATATAAGGGAACAATCTTACATAAATCGACCTTGTCCCAAATTAAGCAAAGCTTGTACAATGGGTACTAGACAACGATAAACACCGTGTCCAATAAGTTCGCATACAGATTCAAACTCTCAATAAAACAAAGTTCTTATAACAAATGCAATAAAAACTATATTTCATGAAAGATATTCTTATATACAATATTCACAATAAACGTTTTGGGATGACTCCACCTTTAACCTTCATCACCAGCTTTAAACGTTTTCGAATCCGTCTCGTGCGGCACGCACTGCCCTTATCGGCATTTCGTCTCAAATTTTCACGTCAACTTTTTTTAAATGCTCCATATTCAGATACGCTGCCACTAAGTGTTGGAACAATCTGCCTCCACCCATTCGTAGTTTTAAAACGATGGGAAGTTTCAGGCATAATTATAAAATAATACTTCTTTCCGAGCAAAAAGCTCAAGACAGCGTATCTGTACAATTATTTATTTATTTTATTTATTTATTTATTTATTTAAGAAAAACATGTAACATTACACGAAACATCCTAAGTTTAAATAACTAATAAAAACACAATTGAGAATTTAGAAATAGAGAAATATGACAAAAATATTAACCTAGGTCATGATCTCACACAGTTTCAGGCATCCTCGCTCAATTATAGCCCAGCCATCCGCAAACACATCGCAGGAGAGTTGCACAGTGTCGAGCTTGTTAAGCGCCTGAAGGGATCGGCAAATGGGAGAGTTGCGACGCGATATAGTGCGGGCAGGTGGCACGGCAAAGAGACGCAACCGGTCCACGTGAAACCGAGTACGACCATCGGGAACAAAGAAACGGCAAGCCTCAATGACTAGGCCGGGGCAGTCATGACGACCTCGGAGGACACGAAGTACCGTGATCAGTTGGTCGAACAGTCTTCTCGTGGCCAGGGAGTTATATCAAAGAGTTCTCTGCAGATAGGCAGTAGGGTACTTATATTACTAGTAGGGTAATTATACCGATCTGAGTTAGATTCCGAGTTATAAGTTCCTTTTTTTTTCCTTTGTTCCACATATGTTGTTCTAAGCATATTGTTAAAATTCCTACACATTTTTTTTTGTCATGTTATGTTTTAATTTGTGTGGTTTAGTTGTTAATTTGTTTAGTAGTACTTTATAATTGTTTATTTTTTTATTTTTACACATAATGTTCTGTGCGAGTGGTTGGATGTCACCCACAGGGATCAGGCTGAAAATCAGCGCTGCAGCCGCCAGGCTGTAGCATCATGCTGAGCCACAACTTTTTTTCTTCATTTGTTATTCTTGTATTGTGTGCCTGATGCAAATTAATAAATAATTTATATTTCTATATCCTTAAAAAATGCGGAAAATGTATGAAACTGTCATTAATTTCATAGACATTCCGCGCCAGCTCTTGTGAATCGACCACATATATTAAGTTTTGAGAGCATGTACGACCATATAAAAAAGTCCAGTACATTTAAATCCAGAGAACTTAGAACTTACAGACTTAGAACTTCATGATTTGGCAAGAAATCCGTAAAATGGGCCTGACACCACGCTTGAACTGAGTTTGCCGTGTGGGATAGAGCTCCGTTGTTGAAAACAATAGTAGCCGTTCCCAAAAATCATTCTTAAATTTAGAGAAATTATAAATTATTGGACACGGTGTACATACTTATATAGATAAATACATACTTAAATACATAGAAAATATCCAAGACCCAGGAACAAATATCCGTGCTAAATGTACAAATAATGCCCTGGCCGGGATTCGAACCCGGGACCTTTAGTTTTGGAGGCAGTGTCACTACCAACTAGGCTAAACAGGCCGTCAAAATAACTGACGGCGGTATTAAAACAATAAACTTTAAATATCTTTAAAAACATAATTTAAAATTGAGTAACAAAAAAATCTATCAACTCTAAAAACGTCAACAATGCTCAAGATGTTTCAGTCGCGCTTCAAAAATAAAAATGAAAAATTATTTATTTAAACTTACCTCAAAAATTTAAGCAATATTATGAAATTCTGTGTATTTCAAAGAATATAGATTATAACAATTTATGAATACTTATGATTTTATAATTGTATAAAATTTTCAATAACATTAATAATACGCCACCATATGCTTTGTAGGTATATGTGGTGTTTGTTCTTGGTGGTGACTACTCGTAGATCTTACATACCAGTCAAATTAGTAGAAAACGGCATCTAGACCTAAAATTAAAATAAGATAGAAAATAAACTAACTTATATTATAAATAACTAAAAATTACCTACAAAAACTCTAAATTTGGCCACTTAGGCAGGGTGCCATGCAGGCAGCATTCCTGCGCTGAATTGCAATAACAATTCTTTGTGCGAGAAAGCTGCCCGCTCGAGGATCGTCTGTTGCCTCCCTCAAACGTTTGCTGAGCATCCTGTAGAGTCCACGCGCGCCTGAAAAAAACCTTAGCAAAAACCCATAATACAAAATATCACATTAATGGTTTTACGCTAGCTACACGATAAGGCTACGAAGGTAGCCAGCGTAGACGTCTACGAGTCGTAGCCTGCGTAGCACGCTACGAAGAAACGAGTGTATAAATTACGGCGGGTTTGATGTAAAATAAATACTGCTATCAAAAGTGGTCGCGTAGTCGGGTAGAGATAAACTACGAGAACACACCAGGACTCCCAACGCATGTGTGCGTGCCGAGACAGCTGTCAAACAAACAATCACACTCTCTCGTAAGGGTGTGACTTCATCATCATCATCATCATGTCAGCCGAAAGACGTCCACTGCTGGACATAGGCCTCCCCCAAAGACTTCCACAATGACCGGTCCTGCGCCACCCGCATCTAGCGGACACCCGCGACCTTCACCAGGTCATCGGTCCACCGTGGACCAGAGCTCAAGGCCTATTCCGTTGCAGCGGGGAGTCGGGCAAGGAGATGTTATTTCTCCTAAACTGTTCTCCGCTGCACTGGAGGATGTTTTCAAGACTCTGGACTGGAGAAGGCTAGGCATCAGCATAAACGGCGAGGGTGTGACTTAATCACATTGAAATAGTAATTTGGAGGGGCGGGCCGGCCATGTTATCGTAGTTTGTCTCTAAATAAGAATGGGACTACTATTGATGTCACTTTTTAAGGCAAATACGGTCAGTTCGATCTGCATCCCACAGTGCATCCTCGGGAGCTTTAGTGACTTTACTACCACCAAGAACACAACATCTCATGCCTCTATTCGTTGTCGTGGCTGCGGTCTTCCGTATGCAAATACGGTAATTGACTCGTTAATTGTTAAAAAAATATTTTTTAATACAGTTGCTCAAAAAGTGCTACTTTACGTAGCTGTTTAGCGTGCGGAAAGTTGGTTTTCGCGCACTAGTGCTTTTCACTTTTCCAATTTTTTTAAATTTATGCTTGTTCCAATGCATGACTCCTTATTGCTGGGTGTTAAATATTAGTTTCCTTTAAACGTCGTAATCAACATAAAAACCTACTGTTAATATCAGAATACGAAAAATATACACATTTCATATTTTATTACTTACCTCTTCATCATTATAACACGTTTATTTTTTAATATTGAATATTGAAAAACCGTTCTTAATAAGTTGTCTGAGTGGAACGGAATAGCTGCCGAAACGCCTGTCAAAGAAGAGGCGTTTTTACTTACTGCAAGCATGTTTTAAGTTTCTAAAGGCAACATTCGATATTGTTTTTATAAATATTACTTGTTGTTTTTCTTATTTTTTCGCAACTGTATTAAAAAACGTCGTTCAATACACGTGCGGAAATGTCATTCTTCACTCGTCCCGAGTCTTGCCACTCGCCTGCGGCTCGTGGCATCCCTCGGTACTCGTGAAGAAATGACATACTTTCCGCACTAGCATCGAAATGTACTATTTTCTCAAACATGCAATGAAATATTGATGTCATGTTCCTTATAATAGGCTGCGAAGTATGACGTTTCAGGTGCGGCTAGGACAATAGGTCGTTAATGCAATTTCATACAAATCTTACAGGCCTAGTTCAGCAAAGTCCTCTTTTTTAATTTCCATCCCACATAAATTTGTGGCACAGGCATCATGACATTCTGCCACTATGCGTATTAAAAATAAAACTTTGTTTTTTTTGTTGTTTATTTCATTGCACGTTTGAGAAAAGCACTATACATGCCTCGGCGGGAAATATGGGGTTGCCCTTTCGTACCGGCCTCTTTAGTAATGTACTATTACTGCTACAAGCTTTTATTTAACATGCACTGTTCGTATGTAAGTATGTAAATATGTGGAGTTGTCATCAAAAAAATTTTTTTTTTCAGTCACTTGCCGATATCCGATTGAGCTGAAATTTGGCATACTAATTCAAATGTAAGTTCGGTGACAATACAATATTATGGTACCACGGAGATGCCATAGCAACTTCTAAACTACACAAGATAAACCCGCCGTGTTTGGGCACCTTTGAACCGTCTCAACGAGTAGTTGATGATTGTGAACAAGTACAGTCGGCAATAAAAGCTTGTAAGAAAAATGAAAATTTTCACTGAAACTTATTTCACACTAAACTGAATTTTGACACTTGATCATTTACCGTCTGAGTCCTAATCTACCAATTGCATTGTTGAGTCATTTTAATGATTCCTTTATTAATAGAAAACAAGACAGAAATAATGCCATTATGATATTATATTACTATAGTTTGCGCAAAAAAATTGTGAAAACGTATATTTTCAGGGTTTTTTTATAAAACACAACTTAGTCGATTGGATTAAACCTGTAACGGATGGGATTTTTATATATCATCATCATCATCATATCAGCCGATGGACTTCCATTGCTGGACATAGGCCTCCTCTAAAGAGTGCCACAATGAGCGGTCCTGCGCCACTCGCATCCAGCGGATTCCCGCGGATTTATATATATAATGACATTAATGACTATTTTATGGATGTTATAATATTTAAGCCTATATCTATTAAATATATCGTCGTCTAGTACTCATAACACAAGCCTTATTGAGCTTACTATGGGAATAGTTTGATTTGTGTAAAAATGTGACCCCCAATATTTATTTATTTATTTTATTTAAATGGACAATATTCAAAACAAGTGACTTTGTGAGCGGTAGACTTCGCGACTGATATTTTTTTTACGTTTTCTAAGCTCCATGGTTTCACTACTCGTATTTAGAAAAAAATCCTAAAGGAATCGATAAAATAATCCATCGAAACTGCTCACAAAACTTCACGAGAATATGTTGAGAAACGCAAGGTAGAGGAGAACAACCGACAAACATAAGAAAACATTTATGCCCAAGCTGAAAAGGAGACGCTTCGCGCTCGCTTGATCAAAAATATTTAAAATAAAAGGACCGTTACGTATTTTTCCTTAAGTAGGTACAAACCAACTAAAGTCGTTTCAGCCTTGTCAGTAGCCGTATCTTTTTAAAATGTAGTTTTATCGAAGTAGTCGTATACATTTATATTTTATTAAGCAAAAGAAAACACGTATCTATACCTCTACCATTCGTTACTTTACTGAATGTTTCTTAAGACAGTCCCTGTCCTTGTAGCATATAAGTATATTTTATTAAATTTAGTATGTATTCATCGCAGTTTAAGCTTTCGTAAAACTAGTGCCAACGTCAAATCTTAGGATTAGGTGGCAAAGCGGATCCGGGGCTCGATTAAGATAAAACCGGAAAGTGGATGACAATGGTTTATTATATCGAAGTAGTTTGAATAACACTTAATTAAGTAATCATAACAAAAACCGAATGCCTAGGAACAAAAGATGAAAAGCCGCTCCGTCTTTGAATTTTCCCTAGTACAGTCGCACCAAAGTCGTTAGCGCAGTAATCAGTATCGTACCCGTAGTACTCCCGTAGGACGAGGGCGGTTTCATTCAGGACGCGCCGGATGGGCAGATCAATCGCACCCCCCCTCCCTGCCAGGTCCCTCAGGACCCGAGATCCTCCAGACCTCAGTCTATCGCCAGCCGTCGGGCGATACGCGCGCGCGCCGGTCCGCGACTCCCGATCACACGTTTTCAGTAATGCTGTGTTTGGTTTAGGTGATCGTGTGAATTTTGGACTGAAGTTGTATTACGGTGAGTTATTTGGATTATGACGATTAGTTTTTAGACTGTTTACCTTCGGTAGACACTTGTTGCGAGGATGGTAAACAAAGGACTTTTCACGGATCTATTTGACACGCACGAAAGGCATACTATGGTTACGATTGCTTCTAAAGTTGCGATGTTCTAGCTGCTGCCTCTTCTATGAAATAGTAAAAAAATAGTTTATGATATCAAGGATAAATAACTTTGGTGCATCTCGAATACTAGCAAAGGTTCCACGTATGATTCCACTTAACGGAACCAATCAAAGGAATTCTCTCTTTCCTTTAAGGACAAATTTCAATTTTTATTTGATAGATGGAGTGGGATTTTTGTATTATTTATATTTAATGGAGCGATTATTTTTAGGAACCTAATGAGTTCCTACATATTTATTTAGGTAATGTAGGTACACACACATATATTATATTTTATCTAGATTAATTTCCTTTAAAGGTAAAGATAACCGGTTCAAGAAAATTAATCGTTAACCAACCGAAGACTTATCTCAGAAACAGCCATTTTAGAACTCTTTGATAATTAAAAGACTATTACAAAATTAGACAAAACTATTTAATTAGGTAGGTAATACAAAAGGGAGGCTGATAAGACTCACATTCCAATTTGAAATCAATATTTTTCGCACGCTCCTATCCACGCGCATCGAGTTAATGTGTCAACTAGGAATTTGAGGGCAAGTTGACTCCAGTATACAGGTAAATTACTTTCAAGACGTTTTTCCATCTGTAGTAGTATTTTGTATATTTACAGGGACACACGTACACGTTGACGTGCACGTGTGTGAGGCTGGCTACAGATGTCACAACTACAAATGGAAAAGCGTCTCGAAAGTAATTTACCTGTACTTACTCACTAAATTCGCATTCCTTATTGGCAACACAACTTTCGATTCGACGCGACGATTTGAGACGCTATTAATTGGTGGCTTCCTTTCAGGAAACACTCTCGGTTAAAAGCGAGATAGAACGGTTAAAATAACGATTGCGTTTATAGTATAATGGACCATTTTCGTTCCACTGAACGGGTGTTGAATCGTAAATTGCGAACGACTGATAGGGAATCTCGCGCGGGAAAGAATAGTATGGATAAGCGTTGTATATTTTTATAAAACGTTAAAAATAGTCTGATTTTAATAAAACACGCAATGGGGACAGATTAAATATTATAATTCTAATGACATTGACATAAGATGGACCTGACCTGTAGAAAAGGTTTTTTCATTTTGTAAATACACGCTTTTCTGAACCATGGAATCGCTAAACTTAAGGGGCAGTGGGCGGGGTATATTGCTCGTAGAACCGTTAGCCGTTGGGGCGGAAAGTGGCGACCTCGTACTGGAAGGCGCAGCGTGGGTAGGTAGACAAGGTGGACTGATGACCTGGTAAAGGTGGCGGGAGTCTGCTGGATGCGGGCGGCGCAGGATCGGTAATTATGGCACTCTTTAGGGGAGGCTTATGTCCAGCAGTTGATGTCTTTCGGCTGATATGATGATGATGATGACACTTTTCTGGTAACTTTTTTTTGTAAAGGGTTACCTTCGTTTGAATAATAATATGTCTACGAGTATTTGGTATTTATTTGGGACATTTAATGGCTCAATTTGTTTTGGACTTGTTTGCTATTGGCATTGATTCCTCGCTATACGTAGGTACTAATAAGCACTATAATTCTTAACATTACATATTTTATGATAAACTATTACTTCAATCAAAATATATAAAATAATATTAAAAGAAGTTTGATAAATCTATTTATTAGATCTAGATATTTTTCCTACTTTGTTATACTTAAAATATTAAAATAGCAACTTTCGGTACCACCAGTGAGCATCGTGTTTTGTGTCTCATTCTTGTAAGTATTTATCACTACATAATATATTAGAAAAGTTTTTAGTTTGGTACTTTTTCCTTCGAAATTCCTTCCCTGTGTCGTATCGTGACTGTAAGATTGTTGCCAAAAAGCAATCATTTTGTTTTGTCAGAGAGTAGTTAATCGAGCGCCCTGGCTGTGTCGGCTCGTAAGGCCACACAGGGAGCTTATCCCGAAACTTACTGTTACTGATCGCTGAGCTAGCCAGACAGGACAAAAAAATATTTAATCGAACATACAGGTTACCTAATGGAAAGCCGGCATCACAGGGCAGGCACACCTGCATTTGTCTCTCGCCGTCAATACGGTGAATCCTGAATTCAATATCACGGGGTCTATAGTCCATCAGAAAGGCCGGATATGCTGGTTTACTAACGTCTGCTAATGTAATAATAATAAAAATGCTTTACCCAACATGTCGGTTAAGACGGAAAGTCGTGTAGGAATGTTCTTAGTTATTAGTAGTTAGATATATTTGTTTACATTTTTACTATAGTTGAACGACAGCGTGATCTGGACACAGCCGTTGGACGCACGGATTCTTTGCCAGCGCCGTATCTACGCTTCCGCGTGCGCCGGAAGCGCTCGTTGCGCAAATTGCGCCTCGCGCAGCCCTAGCGAAAGCTCCGTCCGCCATTTTTAATTAGGTTTCCGTTTTTTTAAGTGAAGAAAAATTCGATTGAAATAGTCAAAGAGATTAATTACTCAGGAGGGGTTAACGATATATTTATTCTAATTTCCAACTTCTCGGTGCGGATCGCCCAACTCCACTTGCACTGAAACAGCCCCACACCATAAGGGAGCCGCCGCCGTGTTTGACTGCAGGGAGCTGATACTTGGGGTCATAGCGAGCATTGTCGGGACGTCGTACGTAGGTAATTCCATCTGTTCCGAACAGTAAAAACTTGGATTCATCGCTCCAGATTACCTTTTTCCACATTTTCGCAGTCCAAGAAAGATGTTCTTTCGCATATTTTATTCTAGCTGCTCGATTTTTCTTGGAAATCAGTGGTTTCTTTGCAGGATGGACGAGCACGAAGTCCACCATCCATCAGGCGATTTCTTACAGTACGTACGGACACAGAAACTGAATTTCCCGCATAATGTAGTCGCCGTGAGTCGTGGATTGTGTCTTGATATTCGCAAAATGTTGCGGTCTACCAAATTTGATGTGCAGCGTGGGCGACCAGGTCTATTGGGCCTTTTGACACCTCCGTGAGCTTTTTCCCGTTTCAAAACCTTCGATATAGTAGACTGATGAACTTGAAATTGCTTAGCCAGCGTCGATTGCGTGAAGCCATTTCTATAGCCATTTAAAATTGCTTCTTGTATTGCTACTGTTAAGTTTTTATATCCACGAGGTCTCTCCATGACGGAACAGATATTTCTTACAAATATGATTATGAATTAGCACGATATTCCGTTTTTTATCGACTTAAATACTACAAGTGACGGACGCTAAATTCCAGTAAAATGAATTCAATTTTTTTTTCTAAATTTGTACCCTCCTATTAGCGTATAATTGGTTGAGAATAAATCAATATAACTTTTTTTGATCTGTTATCAACAAATTCAGTTCTTGGTTTCATCTAATTTGAAATATTCTACAGAAAAATCACAATATGATAGATTTTTTCCGCTACTATGTGACTAAAAATTATAGGTTGTTTAAAAATTATTGTTATTATTATTTAATCTAATTTTTTTGTATAAACTAATCTAATTTATTGTAGCTGATGATGCATGCGATGAAAATAATATCAATATTTACGACTATATCACTATTATTTATTTGAATTACTTAATGTTTTAATTAAAATGTAATTTTATCCCTATCTATCTTTAGACTGAGTGATTAAAACACTGACCTAAGTTTTCATATGCCTAACCTGGCTGAATATATCATTGGAAGAAATATGTATCTTATAAATCTTATAATATATAAGATCTGATGTAACCGTTTATTCATTATGAATAAATCATTCATTAAGTCAAAATGGGATTCAAGGAAACACTGTGCGATGGTTAGGGTGACAGAGAGAGGAACCTCCTGACTATCCGGGCCGTGTCCAGGAGTACCGTCTTCTGTATCTAACCCTTGACCCAGCCATCTCGCGAGAGTCTATTAAGATGTTGGTTGAGACTCTTCGCTATTAGACCGTTCGCAGAGACGATTATCGGCACAATGATCATCGACTCAACATCCCACATGGCAGTTACCTCGTGTGCCAGGTCTGGCTTGTCCTTCTTGGCCTTCACAACGTTTTCGTCATGAGAGATGGTGATGTTGACGAGCACTGCCTGGCGCTTCGATCGATCTGTCAGCACGATATCAGGCTCATTGGCTACTATAGTCCTGTCCGTGATGACAAATGGATCCCAATAGAACGTATCTTTTATTGTGCAGTCGAGGGCATTCATATGTATACATTTTGGACCTTTTTTCAATGGAACAAGGTGAGAAAATGTAGGTATACATAAATGCGTTTTCTTTAATGTTTGTTATTTTTCCTACAAATATTAACGAACGGTCCTTGATGTAAGGTTCTAGTAACATAGCTTTTATGTCCATCACTATAAAAGCTATATACGCTGCCAAACAGGAAGCTTAGATCATATTAATTTGTCAATGCCCCAGCAATCACAATCCACCATCGCTGACAAACGTCCAAAGCAAGTACCGAGGTACAAGCCTTGTCCTGGAAAAGTGCCTAACTCGGCTGAATGAGAGGCTAAGTGGCCAGCCAACCCCGGCTGTAGTAGCCAACTCAGGTGGCTAATTGAGCCCTCGAGCGCGCCAAGCGGCACTGAGTGCTTCGTTAAGTCTTTTGAAACTCGCTTTCACTTTTAGCGCCAAATCGCGGCATTTGGCATGGGCGGTAGCGGTTTTGCATTTATATTTTCTAATACCTTTATCAATTGATGGATTCGTGTAGGATTAGAAATCACAATTTAGGATGGGTCGTGGGTTTGGTACACTTTGGGAGGGATATTATAAATTCGAATGTTTCGCTATTGGCTAATATGGCAGTAGGACAGTTGTGCGTCTGATACGTAGTATCTCTTATTGGTCTGTGCACTTAACTACCTATCTATTATGTGTCTCTTTAATTATTTTTATTTTGTGATAAAAATCAACATTTCAATGTAAAGTTTACCAGTAAAACAAGCATAAGCCTCGCTCGCTCCTCCCATCCACGTGGTCTCGCCCGCGGACGGGGCGTGCCCGCAACAAGTGGTTCTAGGGATTTACTTGTTGAGACTAACCTTCAGCGCCCAGCTTCAAGCGCTACAAGTGTAGTATAAGTATCGATAGTGTTGATTACTGTTTCATATGTGACACACGCCGCTTCACTATCCCGCGCGGTTTTTTGGTGCGACGTCCTCGGACAGCGTTCGATTTACCGCAAAACGCAACGACGCTGCGCCGCGCTCTAACGCAAGCTTTAAGGTGAAAGAAAGGTTTAACTGTGAAAGGTAACAGGCAGAGCTACCTATTTTCGCATTTTAATATTAGGCTGGGTTGCACCGACTTACGATCACAGACTGATCAACGTTAAATATGGCGCCGGCAGCTGTCACCCCATAGAAACTTGTCAAACTTTCCATACATTCAAATTTTAACGAACACAGCTTACGATTACAGACGATTTGGTGCAACCCAGCCTTAGTACGGATATGTGTATTATGTACGATTAAGAGCATCAATATGTATTCATTTTTCAAATATTTCGCTCCAAATGTTAAAGAAACCTTTCAACTTTTCCTTTCTTTCCTGTGGTATTTTGCAAAGCCCACCAAAAATTTACGAGTAAAATTAGACGCTTTCACGTTAAATTTAAGTCCAGTTTTGTTCCTGATGGTACTCGTATTTAATCAATGGGGACGTATTGCCAATAGGGCAAAATTATACAGTTAACGGTAAAAGTACAAAAACTAGCAATGCAATATTAAACCCGCGATATAGGTCGACGAGTCTTTTTGTTCGGGCCCGAAGTGGCACAAGAGAGGATGAGCACCGCAATATCGCCGCTATTGCGCGCTTCAACTTCTACGTTGCACTAGTTTATCAATTTGAGTCGATTTGATATCTTCTGAAATTGCTTCTCTTCTTAGGCTGGGTAGCACCAAACTGTCTGTAATCGTAAGCGGTGTTCGTTAAAATTACAATGTATGGAAAGTTTGACAAGTTTCTATGGGATGAAAGCTGCCGGCGCCATATTTAACGTTGATCAGTCTGTGATCGTAAGTCGGTGCAACCCAGCCTTAGTCTTGTCCATCATGAGCGATGTCCATGACGCCGGTCCTTCGCGTTCCACACAACATTGTAGGACTTTTGAGACAGGACGGTGAGTTTAAGTGGGTCAGTCAGTACCTGAGTAAAATACCAGAAACAGTACAGTCGTCCTTCTGGAAATTCTGGAGTTAGGTACCAGGAGCACGTTCAGCAATAGAGGTAAGAATATCCAAGGCGAATTTCCAAGCATGGTTCCCTTATGCCTTTCCGAATAAACAAGATCATGCATAGTGCAAAATGCCGAAGAAAATGCTATTGATAATGCTTAAAAATAAACATTCTGAGAAGCTTCCATGTTTTCCTACAGCATAAATGAAGGCTAACTCGCAATTTAAATCTATTTTCATCAAGGGAGAACGCAATCTGGTCAGCGAGGTTTTTAATGGAATTTCCCTCCCGGACTGAGAGCTTGGGAAATTGAAGTGTCGGAAAAATATCGCTCAAGACTCGTTCGATCTCTTGAATAAAACCTTATTCTACACCAAATAATATAGTACATTAGGCCTTACAGATAAGGTCTAATGTACTATATTATTTGGTCGGAACTTGACCAGGTCAACCCAAAACAAATCTATAGCGTTGCTTAGTTAATGTACGCAGGCTTGAGGTAGGATTCAACCAAACAGGGGCCCGATTCCACAATCAAAAAGTGGCATTCTTTGTATATCATAAGGACATCCAAGGGATATCCCCACAGGCGCTGAGTTTTAGACAGAATGAAAGAGACATTAATTTAAGAAAAGCGATATACCTAAATAATTAGCAATGATAGTGAGGATTAAAGGTCTGGCTACACCGCTGCTTAAAACGCACTGACGCACCGTAAACGCAGTGACGTGCCTCATGCGTGACGTTTTGAACTCATAACTTTCTCCCTCTTATTCACTGCGATTCCGTAGCGTCACCGCATTTTGAGCATCGGTGTGGCCGGACCTTAAAGTGATGTTAGACTTTAAGGCGATTGGTAGGGCTAGGGATTCTCAATGCAAACTTTGTGCAAGTTTTATTTGTTTGTTTTTGCACTACAGCATTTAATTTAATTTTTTGCTTGTGCATATTGGATATATGCAGAACATGATATTGAAATTTTGCGTTATTTTAAAAAAAATACAAAAATAGAAAATACTAAAAAAAATGAAAAATAAAAAAATAAACATCAAGCCATAGCTAACAGAAAAATAAGCATATTGACCAAAAATAATAACTGTAGCGCAAACACATACGAAGAAAAACGTGCACATAGTTTGTATGGAAAGAGCTTGCCTACCCCTTCGCCTTAATGCGAGAAATCTTGGAACAACCTCTATGATATGATATCAGCTCTTTGCTGATTCAAAGAGTCTTAATGCCCATTGCTGAATTCTATGTGCTTTATATTACTTCTACGTGTTGTGTCAAACTGTCAAGTTGTGTCATGTATATTTTCTAATTGAATAAAGCCTAACTTTATGTAAAAGGTTTATTTCTCGTACTATTAAAATTTATTCAATTAGTAATGGATAGATTTTTACGACCCGAACGTTTTGACGGTGACCCATCATTAAATACCACCGCGCCTGAGTGGGAACACTGGAAGCGGACATTCGGAAACTTCTTGACCGCTCGTGAAGCCGCGTCCGCCCCCACTGCAACGGATGCTGGCGTACCTGCTGCTCCTGCTCGTCTTCTTGACGCCGTCAAGCTACAGCTGCTAGTGAACTATGTTTCGCCGCGAGTTTTTGCATACATCAGTGATTGCACAACGTATGCTGATGCCATCGCCATCCTAGATGCCTTGTATGTAAAACCTAAGAATATAATATACGCTAGACATGTACTCGCGACGAGGCGCCAGCAGTCAGGAGAATCTATCGATACATATCTTTAGGCACTCAGACAACTATCTAAAGAATGCCAATTCAATGCCGTGGACGCTGAAACGAATAGGAGTGATAGCATACGTGGAGCTTTTATAGCCGGGATAAATTCATCTAATATCCGTCAGAGACTGTTAGAAAATTTGACGCTGACCCTGGAGCAAGCCTACAATCTAGCGCTATCTATGGAAACGGCTGAAGCCAACTCGGTGCTATTTAATAGCCAAACTCCAATTGCCAACTCTATGTCTCACTCTTCGAAAAACAATGAAACTACCACTCCGTCTACTTCCAGATCTCTTGAAACAGTAGCTGCTGCACCTAGATCCACGGAAACAAAAACTTATCGACGCAAGTGCTTTTTCTGTGGCGGCCCTCTTCATGCTCGCAAAATCTGCCCGGCAGTTGATGTTGAATGCCATGCTTGTGGCAAGAAGGGTCATTTTTCAACTGTTTGTCGTAGCAAAGGTCAAAACAGCGCCGCCACCTCAAGTACTGATGATGGCTGTAAGCACTGCACTGCTTGCATAACAGCTGCTTCACCTACTTCACTTCAAAAAGCTATGGCTGAAGCTTATATCAAAGGTGTTCGTGCTGACGCTTTAATTGACACGGGAAGCAGCATAAGTTTCATAAACGAAGAATTCGCAAATATGCTAAAGCTAAGAAAGCTTAACTGTCAACAAACAGTGACGATGGCTTCACTGTCTCTGAAATCGCAAGTAAATGGCCTCACTCGCCAAACTATTCGCATAGGGAAGTACTCTTACGAAAATATTGAACTCCTAATCGTAAAGGATTTGTGCGCTGACATGATTATAGGTCACGACATATTAAAACTGCACTCGACCCTGGAGTTCGAATTTGGTGGATCGAAGCAAGCGCTCAAAGTTTGCTCTGTAGCTGAAGCAACCGTACTTGCGGTGCCATTGTTTCCGAACCTTACTCTAGACTGCAAGCCGATCGCTATAAGATCTCGCAAGTACTCATTTGAAGATCAGCAGTTTATCACATCCGAAGTCGAAAAATTGTTACGAGACGGTATAATCGAAGAAAGCCAATCGCCGTGGAGAGCGCAGGTCTTGATTACTAAGAATGCCAATCATAAAAAAAGGATGGTGGTGGACTACTCGCAAACTATTAATCGATACACACAGTTAGACGCTTACCCTCTGCCAAATATAGAAGAAACTGTTACTAAGATCTCTAATTACAATATATTCAGTGCTATCGATCTTCAAAGTGCTTATCACCAAGTGCCGATACTTCCTCAGGAGAAAATCTACACTGCGTTCGAAGCTACAGGAAATCTTTACCAATTCACTAGAATTCCTTTCGGCGTCACAAACGGCGTATCTGCGTTTCAAAGAACTATCGACTGGGTGATCAGAAAAGAAGGATTAACAGGGACGTACGCCTATCTCGATGATATTACCGTTTGCGGTAAAACACAAGAGGACCATGATGCAAATCTCGAAAAGTTTCTCAATGCACTCAATAAGTACGGGCTTACAATAAATAAGGAGAAAAGTAAGTTCAGCCTCAAATCGATCAATATATTGGGATACTCTATTGACAACCACATTATCAAGCCTGATAGCAATAGATTGCAACCTCTGCTCGACTTACCTCCACCCAATGATATTGCATCACTCCGCAGAATTTTGGGAATGTTCGCACATTACTCTAAATGGATTCCCAATTTTTCCGAGAAAATTCATGCTCTAGCTCACACCTCACAGTTTCCTTTAAGCGAAGAAGCGGTGAAAGCTTTTGAAATCTTAAAGTCGATAATCGCCAAGTCTTCCGTAAATACTATTGATAACAACGTGGGTTTCACAGTTGAAACAGACGCCTCTGAACATTCGATCGCGGCTACCCTATCTCAAAACTCTAGGCCAGTTGCCTTCTATTCTAGAACATTAAACCACTGCGAACAAAAACACTCTGCCATAGAAAAAGAGGCCTACGCCATCGTTGAGTCTTTAAAAAAATGGCGACATTTCCTGATCGGAAAATCTTTTAATCTTATTACCGATCAAAGGTCTGTCAGTTTCATGTTCAATGCTAAGCTGCCAAGCAAGATAAAGAATGAGAAAATTTAGAGATGGCGACTTGAACTGGCTCCGTTCAAGTACGACATAATTTACAGGCCTGGGCGAGAAAACCACGTCGCTGATGCACTATCCAGAGTCTCCGCTAGCATGAGTCTACAATCACGAAGTCTTAAACTAAAGGAATTGCACGATCATCTCTGTCACCCTGGTGTGACAAGAATGCATCATTGGCTCAAAACTAAAAATCTGGCTTATACGATCGAAGAGATAAGGTCTATGACAAGTAATTGCCGAACTTGCGCAGAAATAAAGACACACTTTTTCAGAAATCAGGACCCGCTTCCTGAGCTTATAAAGGCCACTTCACCTTTTGAGCGTCTTAGTATTGATTTCAAGGGCCGGGTCCCAACAAATACCAAGAATCGGTTTATACTTACCGTTATCGATGAATATTCACGTTTCCCTTTTGCCTTTCCATGCACTGATGTAAGTGCGAGGACTGTGACTATGCATCTGAATTCGCTTTTCATTATGTTTGGTATGCCGGCGTACATACACTCCGACCGGGGATCGTCGTTTATGTCCTCAGAAGTTAAAGAATTTCTTCACTCACGAGGTATCGCTACGAGTCGCACTACCGCCTACAACCCCCAAGGGAATGGCCAGGTGGAAAGATTAAATTCAACACTATGGAAAACAGTTCAATTGGCTCTACGAACCCACAATTTGCCGAAGGAAGAGTGGGAGAAAGTCCTTCCATTCGCTATACATTCCATTCGCTCACTGTTGTGTACGGCAATTAATTGTTCACCACACGAGAGGATGTTCCGGCACAGCAGACGCTCTCCTAATGGAACCTCGATGCCTACATGGTTGACTGGAATAGGACAGGTTCTTCTACGCCGCTGTGACCGAGCCAGCAAATATCAGCCCCTAGTGGAAGAAGTGGATCTGCTAGAAGCTAACGCAGATTATTCATATATTCGGCTCCCTGATGGCCGTGAAACAACTGTGTCAAAAAGGCACCTAGCCCCGATTGGAGGTCAGGGAGAAATCATTACTCAAGAAACAGAACCTGATTCTAATACGCGAGAATCCCCAATAATTACTCAAGATATCAGCTCCGATATCAAAAAAAACCGACTTCAATGGGGGAGGCCGGTAAAAGATTATTATACTTAGATGGTGCACTCTTAGATAGATATACAATAAAATAAAAATGGCTATAATATATGTTTATAATGGTAGAAGACTAAGTACCCTCAATTCCCCATCGAATCATGAAAAAACCTTGCTTGCTTGACAAACAAAACGAAGAGAACAAATCGCCAATCGTGAACTACGCGTCGTTGAAGAGTTCCGTTCTGATCATCATCAGCAGTTCCACTTCATCAAATGTCACTTTTATGAATGAAAATGCTTGATTAGTTCATGAAAATACTAAAATCACTATTTGTGTGCCTTTCACATTTGAGGAGTTCCCTCGATTCCTAATGGATCCCGTCATCAGAACTCGAGCATGACAAAAATCAATCGTGAAAATAGAACTTGCTTAACAAACACAGCTAGAAGGACAAATCGCCAAACGTGAACTTTTCGCCGTTGAAGAGTTCTGTTCTGATCATCATCAGCAGTTCCACTTCATCAAATGTCACATTTTTGTATGATAATGCTCGATTTGTTGATAAAAACACAAAAATCACTATATGTTTGCCTTTAAGATTTGAGGAGTTCCCTCAATTCCTCATGGATCCCATCATCAGAAATCAAGCATGACAAAAATTAATCGTGAAAATAGAAATTGCTTAACAAACACAGCTAGGAGGACAAATCGCCAAACGTGAACTTTTCGTCGTTGAAGAGTTCTGTTCTGATCATCATGAGCAGTTCCACTTCATCCAATGTCACATTTTTGGATGAAAATGCTTGACTTGTTGATAAAAACACAAAAATCACTATATGTTTGCCTTAAAGATTTGAGAAGTTCCCTCAATTCCTCATGGATCCCATCATCAGAACTGCGTTTTGACAACTTGGATATATATACTTACAATCAAAAAAAGAATTTTCCAAATCGGTTAAGAAATGACGGAGTTATGGACTAACAAACATTAAAAAAAAAACATACAACCGAATTGATAACCTCCTCTTTTGAAATTTTGAAGTCGGTTAAAAAGACAGCCTTACACCTCCTCGAGGTGTTGTACAGCCACAACCTGAAGTGGCCCCACTGCCAGAGCCAGAAACGTTGAGGACATCTACCAGGGCTCGAAAACCGCCGCATTACCTCAAGGATTACAGCGTGAGCATGTGCTGTTGTGGTAACTGTGGAGGAATCTTCTCAGAGCCGCGGAGAATGATATGATATCAGCTCTTTGCTGATTCAAAGAGTCTTAATGCCCATTGCTGAACTCTATGTACTTTATATTACTTCTACGTATTGTGTCAAACTGTCAAGTTGTGTCATGTATATTTTCTAATTGAATAAAGCCTAACTTTATGTAAAAGGTTTATTTCTCGTACTATTACACTCTACACACTCTCTTGTCGAATTGGAACTTCTAGTAGTATTGTTAGCAAAGTTAGGTACTTTGTAGTTTATCTTTGATGAGCCTTAACAATGCCAATGAATTCGTCTAACCGTGTCGTTGCATAGAGTCTATGGATTAGTTCATTCAGTATTGTTTATTCAAGGTATTCATTCATAAAATGCTGCTGCGCAGCTTTTATGCCCACGGTATACCTACCTAATGACTGGATCAACAATACTTACGAGTACAACTACCTATATTACAATATTTTATATTTATGATATTTATTTATTTAACATATATATTACGGCATTAACAGCATATACAAATACACCGAATAATTAAACTAATTAAAACCATAAAAATACAAATTATAAACAAAGTAAAATACGAATTAAAACCAAAAATAAACATTCAAATGCCAGAAGGCCTATCATCCATTATCTCACAAAACTTCAGACACTCCTATGATATGAAGACTGTTTTGAAGCAAGCACGCCGGTGCGAGAGAAGTTCCAAGGACACCTCGTCACTGCAGCTTAACCTTTAATTTGGCAATGTTGTTCTGTCGAGTTCATAAACATATGAGCAAATCCAAGCCTGCAAAAATAAATGTACATAGTAACGTACAAATATATCTGAGCGGATTTATCATTCGAAAATATATACACGTGTCATCCGTCATATTCATCTGAGCAAGCCTCTCAATAATATTTAAGCAACTCAAAAATAATAAATATCTGTACTACGATTTTTACGAAATTATTTAAACGAGTGGAAGCACATGACTATTGAGACAAAGGTTCTTTTCAAATATTTATAAACAGACAGTGGCACATAAACAAGTAGGAGCTCATAAATATCTGCACAGATAAAACATTTCACTTAAATATCAAATTCCGCAATAAAGTTTGCCGAAATTATGTGAACAAGTAGAAACTCATAAACATCTGAACAAAACTGACAGAGAAAGGAAAAAGATAAGTGTTCTAATTGAAGGGATAAATCCCTTCATAAATAATTATTATCAACATTTCTTTATATTTGTCTATATCTAAGGAAAAAGAGAACCTTACAATATTGAGTTTAGATTTCGAGTCTGAGTTAACCAATCTATCAACCGGAAACGCACAAATATTACGTTCGGTTTCAAGGCTAAGTAGACAATTGTACTGTACCCTATAATTAGTTGTACACGTACTTAAATAAAATATTTGTTACATCGGAAAGTTGGTAAATAATAATAATAAATAAATATCGCGTTAGACCCGTGTAAAGAAATATTTCAAATACTTTTTTTGAATCAACCATTCTTCTTTCCTCTAAGCATCATCCCGGATGCATCCTAAGCATTTACTCTTTTCATTCTGAGTCAATAATTGTATTGGAAACTTGTGATTTTGAGGTTAGTTTTCGCAAGCTGGCATTGGCGCTGCGCGCTGATTGGAGCGCGTACGCGTGTGAGCGACAGGGGGGACAGGTTTGATCCCGATATCACTAAATCAAGATTTCCGCAGAACATCCGCGCGGGGACCGAGCTCCCACCACTGTGCCCCGACAACTATGCAGCAAAATACCGCAAAATTGACCTTTTGCTACGGAATTGTAAATATCACGTACCAACTGGAAAGCCTAATTTTAGAATCGTGATTTGCAAAAACTGGCTAATAAATAATGTCACAGAAAGGTTAGACTCATTCTAGCACTATTACTACAATAAGGACGAAAGTATGTTTTTAGCGTTTCTATTGGTTGCATGATCGGAGGATCGGATCGAAATGAACTCAATGTTGTGTCCTTCAATCTGCCAGTTAACCACCCAGACCTGAAACAAAAGCGATATCGTACCTACTAATGTCCTCTTCTGTCACTAGACACAAAATGGAATCGTGGCCGGGATATTCCCGATATATATATCTGATCTTTTGGCAAAATTGACCTAGAGCGAATCTGTACAAAGGTCAATAACTGGGCGGCGGTCACTAGGATACGGCCAATGTCCATTGGCCAACATTGGCCCAAAACAGCCGACTAATTGGAGGACAATAGTTGGTCAACCACTTGTCGCATCGTCTGCCAAGCCGCCTAATATTAAACCAGCGCACTGTTGAATCGGAAGCATGATATTTTAGCTTGATTGGAATGCGAATAGGGGTAATTGGCACACGAGTTCACATAGTTTAGAGGAGTTAAGTATTTGGTTGGTCGGAAATGTATTTGTAAGCTTTTAAGGGTTCCGTACCCGAAGGGTCCAAACTGAGTCCCATTGCTGTCACTCGCGTGCCCGTCTGTCGTCTGTCACACATTGAATTTTATAACTTCCCATTGACATATGAACTTGAAATTTGGTGATAATGGTTCTTATTACGTATATTAATACTTATAAATTATGTACATTTGTTTTTTAACCTCCGACGCAAAAAGAGAGGGGTGTTATAAGTTTAACCGATTTTCGTTTAGTTTTTTTGTGTCTTAGATAATTTTATCCCGAGTGTTCTTAGCCATGTTTCATGAAAATGTGTGTTTTTGAGATATTGAGTTTAGAAATGAAAATGTCGGGGGTCTTTCAACTATTCTAAGTTGTAGTTATTAGTTGTACGGAACCATTGGTGCGCGAGTCCGGTTTCTTTTGTCATTTTAAATTATTTTATCAAACACATTACTTAATATACATACAAACAGTACATTTATACTTAAGAAAATAAATGTAATATATAGGTAAGATATTATTTGTTCCATTTAGGCCATACAGAAATTTAGGAAGTGCTAATTACTTATTAGTTTTTCTGTTCTTGAAATTATGCAATACGTATGTAATGGGAGAATTAAACTACGCAAAAAGCGCTAAGAAATTTGGCTTTATTGTCCGTAACTTTTGTAAGCTCGATCACATTTATTTTTCCATTATTTGTTCATAAAGAGAAATACCAAAGGTCTACCTAACCACAACTCGAAAGTGACACAATAGTAAAGAATAACAATTAGGAAATGGTTTCGTAAACCAAACACAAAAAACAAGCAACATTACTATTTTTGTAACCTCTGAATCTGCCGCCGGACTAGTATTCAGAGCAAACTACTAATTGCGTAAGTTTTATACCTGGCGCCTAACCTTTGACATTCAAATCAAGCGGGCGGATTGAGCATAGCTTCTTTGTTTAATCACAGTTTTAAATATACAAAGTGTTTATAAAGTAGACATTTTGCGTGGTAATATTAGGACCATTTGAACCTGTCTAGAAAATGTACGGTACCCAACCTAACAAAAAATTAGGTCTAATTGGTGTTTGATTGGAATTGATGTAGAACATTTCACAAGCAATGAATGCGCATAAGTGTAGCACGTACCTGAAAATAATATATATATATATATATAATGTTTTTTTTTATACCACGTAGGGTGGCAAACAAGCGTACGGCCCGCCTGATGGTAAGCTGTCACCGTAGCCTATGGACGCCTGCAAATTCACATGCGCGTTGACGACCCTTTAAAAATGAACTACTTTCTTGAAGAACCCCATACTACAGTATAAAACCTCGACAGGGATCTCATTCCACAACCGGAGCGTCCGAGGGAGGAAATTCTTTTGAAACCGTACCGTACGCGACCATTTAGGTTCTAAGGTGTCAGGATGAATGCTCTGGCCATGGCGAGCGGTGCGGTGTAGTCTGACGGCTAGGACGTTGCCCTGGGTAAACAGAGACACAGGCTATGAATGTTTACTTGATCTTTATATCAAATTGAAATTACAATTTTGTTGCAGAACCGACCATGCCCATAGCGACAGGCGGCTTCCGCACCTTCCTTCGGGAGAACCTACTCACTTTCCTGACAGTCATCGGCGTATTGGCTGGCACGCTGCTAGGATGCGGTCTTCGAGCCTCAGGACACGAGTTCACGCGGCGAGAAGTCATGTACTTCCAGTACCCGGGAGAGCTGTTCCTGAGGATGCTCAAGTGTCTGATTGTGCCGTTGTTGGTGTCGTCCATCGTGTCGGCTATTGGCTCGCTCGATTTGAGCTTGTCTGGCAGGTGGGTTACTGTTACAAATACGCACTTATGTAACCGATTCCAACTCTATGTATAATCTTTTTACCGACTTCAATAGAAGGAAGGAGGTACTCAGTTCGTCTGCATGTTTGCTTTGTTTTTTTTTTATGTATGTATGTTCCCCGATAACTCTTGACCACGTTGGCCGATTTTGATAATTCTTTCTTTGTTTCAAAGTAGGTACTCCGAAATTGGTCCCATATAAATTTGGTGAAGGTCTGATGATGGGATCTAGGAGAAATCGAGGGAACTCCTCGAATTTGATAGGCACGAATATGCCAATTTCGGTATTTTCTGTAGGTAGCCAAGCATTGGCTCACGGAAAACCACAAATTGTGGCATAGCAAGTACAAAGTTCGGGTCGGTTTTTTTGGGTATAAATTATTAGTTTAAACAGTATAAAGCACGGTTTTACAAAGATCCGTTAGACATTAATGGGTGAATTGCAAAAAATTTTTACATGGTTGAGGGCTTTAGTTAAGAAAACTTAATTGATTCCTTTGTGTTACGAAAGTTACCCATATAGTTTGTATGACTAACTTTCGTAAAATTACTATGTAAATTTTTTTTGCAATTCACCCTTAAATGTCTGTAAGTTATGACATAACAATTACTGAGGTCCCATAATTTTGCCTGCAAGTGGGTGCTTTATAAAACCCGGCCTTAGTAAAGATTACGTAGATATGTCAACGATTGTCTGTAGATCTAAATAGGGGTTCAATTTCGGAACACGGGAGTCGCGTGACACATCATATTGGTTATTGCGCTCACGGGCTGACATAACATGACTGGCTAGTGCTAATGCAAGAGAGAGCGAAATAACCAAATAGAATTCCACACTCACCTCATACTCCTGACATATAACTAAACCTCATTTTCATGGAGTAAATAAGTATAACGAGGTAACAGGGCGTTATCCTATGAGCTAACAGATAATTGGTACCTATAATCTATATTCGGGGGAAAATCGAACGAACTATAGTAAGCTCAATAAAGCTTGTGTTATGGACACTAGACGACGACCTATATATATATATATATATATATATATATATATATATATATATATATATATATATTGTCATTCCATCAGGATTATTGTCCTTGGTGATTAATGTGTTCCACTTCCCTAGGGTGGGTCTCCGAGCCATCGTGTACTACATGACGACGACGGTGTGCGCGGTGATGCTGGGCATCGCGCTGGTCACCACCATCAAGCCTGGCATCAGTTCCTCGAACTACCAGCAGCCGAATACCACCAAGGTCCTCACCAAGGACACGCTCACGTCTGACACGCTACTGGATCTTATAAGGTCAGTGTTCAACTGATAGTCGTTTTAAGGACCTGATACACCGGGGTTGTACACCATTACACGTTGATTCATAAATGGTGATCAGGAACCAGAACAACTAATTCAGTAATCGATAATTTGCATGATTTGCATGCCCAGTAGCTGGCAGAATAAACTGTACGTTTTTTTTACTTATTAACATCTGTTTGACTGTATTCTAACAAATAAACTAATTTGATTTTGACCACAATCACGTTTAAATCGTAGTTACCGAAAACAAACAAACTTTTTTCTGGAACAATTTTGTAAAGGGAATGAGCATTTAATGAAAATATTTGTCACCCTACCCGTGGTTTATAATAATTATAAACTATGAACCTAAGACCTCCTTCATGATTCGCTTTTTAAACCAAACCTACAAATGTTTGTTTAGACACATTAATTTATGAAGAATAAGTTGTCAATTATCGAATGTATGACATGTCGATGGATGAGTTTGTTAACGTAAAACCTATCAAATTTCTCGCTAAAGCACTGGAATTTTACGTATGCACACACTTCAAGAAATGTAGGATGACTATATGTTTAGTGGATATGGGTGTTCACATTATCATTAAATTTAATTAACTAAACAGTAATGCAAAAGCATGAGACCTTACCCATTAAAATCTGTTTCAGTTGGCTAATTATTAATATATTTTGACTCCTGATCACCACTTAAAAATCACGTGTTTATCGTATTAAATACATAACGGATAGACAAAGGCACAAAGATTGATTATGAATTATGATTAAAGAGCGGACGGTAACGGACTACAGTCCGATTTGTAAAAACTAACCCTACATTACAAATCTGGATCTCGAATAACAAGAGACGATTGCGAACCAGGGGGCCAATTCTCGGTCCGATCGAGATGCATGTCTATCGTGACATTGTATAGAATGGTAGAGTCACTTGTATGGAATCTCTAATAGAGATCATCTCGATCGAACCCGAGAATTGGCCTCCAGCTTCTGAATGTGGTGCATACTTTACGATTAAAAATGACGGCAGTTGAAGTTGGATCTGTGAGCTACCAGCGTTGATGGATAGATAGGTGGAAAGAAAGTGATTGCTTTTTCAAAACTGGTTTAGTATGGTAAATTTCTAATGGCTGTATATTTGTTTTATTCAGTTGGAGGCATTAGTTTCTATTATAAAAGGATTAAGGTAATGTGATAACCACTTCCACGCGAAAGCTCAGTTTAGTCCTGGAGCTGACTATTGGAAGTTCGCGAATAGAGATTTTTTTCCAGTAAAGTTTAGCGGGAGTCTTAGTAAGTATTTTAGACTTGGGTGGACAACCGTCACCTGGTAATTTTTCTAGTTATGTAAAAAAATCCTCTTTAGAAACCTGTCGAGTGGAATATTGAATTGCATATTTGCTACATAAGCTGATTCCAATAATATACCATAATACGAGTGCCATTACATTTAAGCCAATGGTTTCGAAAAAAACATGTTTAAAACATAAATTTTGGGCTGTTTCTGTCTGCAAATGGATGAATGTTTTTTTCTAACATATACGATGTGTGTGATAATGACTCGTTATGTCGTTATCTTCCTTCCATAATAGCCCGTTTTCTCTTTGTTACCAATCTTACACATAACATGATCATGGAACAGTTCAAGAACGAAATATCTTATAAGATGTTTTCGGGCTGCTAGATCTAACACTTAGCCGATAACTAGTGGACTCATTGAATGCCGATATCTACGTCGCTAACGACATCAGCTTTTGATTGATCGCTCAATTCAGTCAGGTCATCACCAACTGCATTTTGCACATAATTTTCCCAATGCGACACACGTGCAAAGACAAAATCGCTTGGGATGCCGATCTTAATTGTCACCATTTTTAGGAAAGAGTCTTTGTTCAGCTACCTGTTCAATCACGCGATAAGGTATTATCCTTGAGAAACCAGCATACATACTACGTTATTAAGTCGCGTAAATTAGTAACAAAATTCGCCGATCGATGGCGCTGTCCATGGCTTTTAATTCTACATCATCGATTTAATGGGGTGGGGACGGGTACACGATCTGTGTACGGAACTCTCGGTGCGCGAGTCAGACTCATTCTTAACCGGTTTGTTTTTAATACATATTATCGACTACCTGCTGCGCATGTGAAAAATACTAAAGCGGGAATACACAGGCTAAATCTGCATTCAGGCAAGCATGTTTAGTGGGTATTAACAATTAATTTGTAGGTAAAGAATAAAATCTAAAATGATCAAAGATACGGTTAATTCAGTATTTACATTTATGTGGCTTATATAAGAATGTAAATATATAATTGTTTAATTTGTAAACCTAACTCTATAGATGACTCACCTCTGTGTCGGCCTAACGACCGAGTAGAAATAAAATAACACATTGAAAAATAAAAATAGGTAAATTTAAACTAACGTGAGACGTATTAACACTTAAAGAAGGAATAACGGTTGAAGCTAACTTGGAAAGTCTCTATCCCAAGTGAGTTTCAACCGTTATTCATTTTTTAAAAAGCACTAGTGTAAAAGTGCAAAAGCAAGTGTGGCACTTTCCGCCCAGTATGGTTGCTTAGAAAACGAACTTTTCGAGCATATGCATTGTAAAAAAACCCCTTGTGAATCCAATAGTAGCGATAAGTACCTACTTAAAATGAAATATGAGCTCTCTGCACAGCCAAGAATGACATATAGCTCCTACACTACGTTTATTTATTATTTTATTTTATTAAATAGGCACACAAAACAAGTATTAATCATTAAAACACCATACATATTTTTTTTCCTTTTATAAAAATAGGCTGATTCTCTAAACTATGTGTACTCAGTAAGATAAAAATTTCTATATTAGTTGAGGGACATTATAGTCCTGTAATTGAGTTCTCCAAAGAGAGGGAAAAAGCTCTTTATGCTTTTTAAATTGAGAATTGATTAAAGCGGCTGGCAGCTTACCATGAACAACATTAAATTGGGTGGGTAATCGTTTGTTTGCATCAAGGTCGTATCAAATAGTAAGAAGCAAAGACAAAATTGAAACTATAACAAAGACGACAAATGATGTGTCTCTGTCTGTCGCTATTATTTAAATTTATATACGACCATCACGCTCGGTTGTTACTATTATCTGATACCTACACCTACAACACTTGTTACTCTGAGGGTCTGAGGTCGGCAGATAACCGGGCCCGCGACCGCGCGAACGCAGGATTCAGCGGGATTAACCTATATTCCGACGTATCATCAATTTAACGCCGAATTTGACGAATCATTTCGGATTTGCAATCTTGTGGGTTTTCCTTTACTGTGGGGACGGGTATTGCGGGGATTATTGAATGATATCGGTATCTCGATATATCAATATCAATGAAATGCATTATATGGTTCGGCTGTTTCATTTGAAATTAAACTTGGCGTTTTATGTTGTATGTGTGTATATGTGGAACCTTTTGAGAACTTGGGAAAATTTTATGATACGAATATGTCGGTCGGGCCTCGCCAATGAGAGGAGGCCTGTGCCCAGTAGTGAGATGAATATTGGCTGATGATGATGATAATGATGACGGCGGCGGTATACTTGTTAATGGACAGACTTTTTTATAATAAATGTTGTGTTCTAATTTGACCGTGGGAGCTAATTTTTAAAAATTTAACTTTTAATTCAATAAAATTTTGATGTTAAATGTGTTGGGTAAATCCACTCTTTCGACTACTCCACTGTTTTGTTATTATAAAAACAATGTAATTTTTTCTGCAAGGTTGGATTTTTTTAAAGGGTTTTATGGTTTCGAAAATATACTAATAATTGAACTCTAGTTATTCTACAAGTAGGCCGCAATAGCACTATTGCAAGTCAAAATCACCGAGCGTATTTGAAAAAAAGACGATTGCAAAGAGGAAACGCTGAAACAAACTAGCCAGTCATTCAATTTCTCCCATAACATCCTTATTACATTTATTAGTGTTAATAGTTCTGACTCGAATGAGCCCAAAAAATCCACATTCTGAGAAAAGAAATGTTTAATTAGCCCTTTTTCTTGTAATTCCCCAATTGTAATTGTAAATATTGTTTTTTTGATGAACAAGACGACAACATCTTGAAACTGTATTACCAAATTCGAGATAGACTATAATATAATTATAGATACAATATTGAAGATAACTTCCACTAGAGTAAAATCAATAACGGTTATTTCACACACAACCTGTATTATTATTAATTTTTAGTTAGGAATAATTGTTCAATCATTTGTATTTTATGCAAATGCAAACAAACTGACCTACTTTTCTGATAAATTGCAGTTTCAAATTTCAAAGTGCTAAATATGGATTAAGTGGGAAGTGCCTACGAAACAAAAACCCCCGTGTAATTAACGAGTTTAGTAACTGTCTGACGCAGATGGAGCACAGTTTTTCTCCATCATTTTCCCGGAATCATTAAGCTCAACCGCTCATAAAAACTCCCTGTTCATTAATCACTTTTTGCTTTTATTTTAACAACTTGGTATTGAATATCATTTTCATGTTGTATCGATCATAATTATACAATAAATTAATAAGTATCTGTCAAAAAAAATCATTTTCGGTACTAACTTTACGTCTTTTACTAAGAAGGGAAGACTTATAAAGATAATTCAAAAACAGCTTAACTGATCATATCCGCTACAGTTGCCGTCGAAAGCCTTTATTAAGCTTTACTTTCATGATTTTTTCATATTTTTTGGACCCATAGTTCATATTCTCTTTATCAAAAATTATTCGACGAAGACCTTTATTCATTTTGAAAGACCTATCCAACAACACACCACACCATAGGGTTGATGCAAAAAAAAAACATCCCCACTGTACGTGTAGAGCAGGTGCCCATATTTTTATTTTTATTTTATTATACACTTTGTCAGATTTATTGATTTATATATCTATGCCAAAATTAAGCTTTCTTGCACTAAACACAGAGCAAAGCCTCGGACAGACGAAACTATAAGGGGTCCTAGTTGATTACGGAACCCTAAAAACTACTTACACACGAACAGTGCAAGTTAATTTAACCTTGTAATAATAAGTTTCTTTCAAAAATTTCATTATAAATCGTTTATTGCCGACTGTATTTTTCCACAATCATCAACTACTCGTTGAGACGCGGTTCGAATGAACCCAAACACGATGGGTTTATCTTGTGTAGTTAAGGAGTTGCTATGGCCACCTGTCTCCATCATCAGATCAGTTCAGTGATACCATAATATTGTGTTGTATTGTATTGTATTATAAATTATAAGATTTATAAGTATGCAAATTTTGATGACAACTAACATACTTATATTACATACTTACATACATACAGAAATTTAAAATAGTTGATCAATTTCCCTTTTAGACAAAACAAGATTTGTGTAAAAAAATAAAGCCGAGAAAGATCTGCAAATGTCTGAAAGATAAATAACCGTCATGTAGAGTGCGAGGAACAGATTGAATCAACTTAGAATCCGAAATGTATATGCCAAATTATGCCCCCAGTGATTGACCGTAAACGACACTCTGTCAAGATAAACTCCGAGATATTTAGCCTGAGAGTCCATGAGGCTACGAGTATGTACTAGGTTTATTCTAACTAAAATAAAAAAAAAAAAAAAAAAAAAAAAACAAAAAATAACTCAATTTGTCACATCACATGCGTAATGCGGTTTTGGTGAAATTAATTAGAATTCATTGCAATTATTTAATACATGTAACCTAATCTATTGTTGTAATGGTGTTGCGATGATCTCACAATGACTGCTGGCGAAAAGATATAGGGACGATCCACAATTCGTCATAAAAATTCCTAATGATAATAACAGTAATGACAGTGAATTATGTTTAAAGGCGCGATCATGGCGAACTGCAAGCTATACTCGTAAGATATAATGAGACAGTGGTATGATTGAAATCGAGACTCGATTCAGATTCTCACTCTTTATAAGGCTTTAATAAATAAAAATAAAATCATAAAATCATTTATTTTCAGGTACGAGTAACAAAGGCCCATAGATAAATACGTTATAACTAACATACATACAAATATTATAATTTAAAACTAGCACTACTAATAAACACACTGGGTACAATTGCGGTGTGTTACGCAGCTTCGTGGTATCAGGTAACCGACCGCGAAAACGGCGGAACTTGACTCCCTTCGGCCAAAAGTTTTCCTTTGTAAAGGTCGCTAGATGTTCTGTTGAATCTGTTGTAAGGCTTTGCAGTCCGCCACGCAGAACCGTTTACCGCTCTCACGCGACAGTCTCCCACCATCTGCACCTTTATACTACATGTGTATGAATTGAAGAGTGGTGTAATAATATCCCGTTATAATTATTTGTCCCGCGCACACGCATTGTTCTAATTGGCTTGCTGATATGCAGCCGCGTCAGCTGTGACACAATAATTTCGCTTTCCGGCCACCCGAATTGAATAGAATTGAATTTACCTTGCTAATTCATTTTTATGTTATACTACTTGTCCTCGAGGCTCCTCCCACATGTGTATTATATTATATGCGTACGTAAGGTACATTTCCTAATGCTTAACATCTTAAAAGTTTTACTAAAATGTAACAGGTCCACTAGCACCTCTCAATAGTGATTATTTAAAATTAACGATAGACACTGAATAATTTTTAAGAAAAAAAAAACCGACTTCAATGGGGGAGGCCGGTGAGAGATTATTATACTTAGATGGTGCACTCTTAGATTCCATACAATAAAATAAAAATGGCTATAAGTATGTTTATAATGGTAGAAGACTAAGTACCCTCAATTCCTCATGGAATCCTCCATCATAACTCAAGCTTGACAAAAATGTGTCTTGAAAACCTAGCTTGCTTGACAAACGAAACGAAGAGAACAAATCGCCAAACGTGAACTACGCGTCGTTGAAGAGTTCCGTTCTGATCATCATCAGCAGTTCCACTTCATCAAATGTCACTTTTTTTAATGAAAATGCTTGATTAGTTCATGAAAATACTAAAATCACTATTTGTCTGCCTTTCACATTTGAGGAGTTCCCTCGATTCCTAATGGATCCCATCATCAGAACTCGAGCATGACAAAAATTAATCGTGAAAATAGAACTTGCTTAACAAACACAGCTAGAAGGACAAATCGCCAAACGTGAACTTTTCGTCGTTGAAGAGTTCTGTTCTGATCATTATCAGCAGTTCCACTTCATCAAATGTCACATTTTTGTATAATAGTTCTCGATTTGTTGATAAAAACACAAAAATCACTATATGTTTGCCTTTAAGATTTGAGGAGTTCCCTCAATTCCTCATGGATCCCATCATCAGAAATCGAGCATGACAAAAATTCATCGTGAAAATAGAACTTGCTTAACAAACACAGCTAGGATTATAAATCGCCAAACGTGAACTCTTCGTCGTTGAAGAGTTCAGTTCTGATCATCATCAGCAGTTCCACTTCATCAAATGTCATATTTTTGTATGAAAATGCTCGACTTGTTGATAAAAACACAAAAATCACTATATGTTTGCCTTTAAGATTTGAGGAGTTCCCTCAATTCCTCATAGATCTCAACATCAGAACTGCGTTTTGACAAAAACGGGACCAACTTGGATATATATACTTACAATCAAAACAAGATTTTTTATAATCGGTTAAGAAATGACGGAGTTATGGAGTAACAAACATTAAAAAAAAAAACAAAAAAAAAACATAGTACCAAATTGATAACCTCCTCTTTTGCAATCTTGCAGTCGGTTAAAAAAGGAGTTCACTATGTAAAATATTTCGTATTTAAGTACCTTTTGAATAAATCAAACTAGTTTTTGCGTTGCTGGGTTCGTCGACATATGCGTCGAAAGTAAAGACGGCCGTTTTATTTTTGACCTCACAGATCGACGTAGCCAGCAATGTAAAAACTAGTTTGATGTATTCAAAAGGTACTTAAACACGAAATACTTTATATAGTGGCCTCCTTTTTCCAATACCTATTGTTAAATTTAAATAATCACAATTATTTTCGAGTGGCGCTAGAGGACCTGTACATTTTTGTAAAGCGCTCTTAATACCCAATAGTTGACACTATGTTCACCTTTATTGTCAAGAATTATCATTAAAGTACTGGTAAAGCTGAAGTGAAGGTAGTAGAATGAAATATTGAAAAATTGGGGTAGGTACCGTAAAGTGGGTATGCATTTTTATTTCAAAATCCATTCTCGTTGGATAGATCGTTCATGAATATTGTGAGTTTTCTAAGGTCATTTTTTGATTTAGAAGTCCTTTAAAGTGCGAATTTGTTATGGTCAAATGTTTCCCCCTACGGAATCCTACATTGCGCGTGGCACGGCTGAACGGGTTTAGATTAGGTATACATAGAGATAATTTGCGATTCCGAGAAGGATATATGATAGATTTAATACTAGAAAACTTTCCTCAAACGGGTGAAGGGTGTCAATTTTAATAAGAGAGCGATAATTAAATTTGCGTGTGAAATAATTTAATAGCAATAATTTCTCATAGCACATAGCACGTAGAACCGATGGCCGTTGGGGCGGAAAGGTTCTCGAGTGGCGACCACGTACCGGAAGGTGTAGCGTGGGCAGGCCCCCCACACGGTGGACCGATGACCTGGTGAAGGTCGCGGGTGTCCGCTGGATGCGGGTGGCGCAGGACCGGTCATTGTGGAAGTCTTTGGGGGAGGCCTATGTCCAGCAGTGGACGTCTTTCAGCTGACATGATGATGATGATGAATAATTTCTCTAAAACGTTAACGAGCAAACCGGGACCCGGGTATGTCCTAAAACTACTACCAAGACTACCGCGGGATGGGCAGCAGCATCCCTGGAGTGCAGTGGAGATACTGCAATCGCCAACCCGCATGCCAAGCGTGGCGATTATGGCATTTACCCCCCATGAAATTGGGGGAGGCCTATGTCCAGCAGCGGATGTCCTTGGCTGTTATGGAGGTGGTTAACGAGCAATACACGACGCGGCCGTAAAGCTTTTAAAAAGTATGCACTAACGTGGGGGGTTAACTTTTTTATTTAAGCTAACCGACAAATTTAGTAAATACGTCATCGCGTAATAAGCGTAATCGCAACATTTCGTCACGCGCATCACGCCAGGATTGAGTTACGACCAATTAGGAGCAATTCAGCCGCCATCTATCATGGACTTTCGACACATTCGGGTTAGGTGCATTCTGTTGCACTTGCATAAATAGGCGTGGGTTATTTTGCCGGCTTACTGGCTGTAAAAATATGGTACAATTACAATGAGAAAGGCTGAGAGCTACCTACTTGTAAGAGACCCACCTTGTAGGATATACAGAGTAAACGACACCTTTTTCATTAATTGAATTCAAGTTCAGAAACGTTATTACATGGTCTTACGAAAAAGTCCTTTATTTTCACTTTGGTATACAATAACGACATTTTAGAATTCGTAAAACCCATTCAGGGCCCATGATGACACCTATACATGACGTCATACTTCTATGTGCGATTTTCGCTACAAGGCGAAAAAATGGTGCTACGCGCTACGGCGTAGCACACGTAACTATCATGGGCCTCGACTGGGCTAATATCTTGCATGACTTAGGTTACAGCCTTTTCTACACCAGTCTTTGCTTCATCTTTCATAATGCGCACTTCTAAGGTTTCGAATTTTCTGCCGGCGTTCATATAACCTAGACCTTTTTAAGGCACAAGTGAATAGGCATCTTCTGGGTGAGCTCGCTTCATTGTCGGCCTCATCTTTGCCCCCTGCCTAGATGCTGACCAAGAGCAATCCCATTGTTAATAAAAAAAGTCTAGTAAATCCTATTTAATGTGTTCAAAAACCATCCGTAAATATAAGTTTCTCAATATACTCGCCTGCGGCTTGTTTCATAAAACCACGCTCGTTAGGTAACAGTTGCATAAACTACTATTATGGCGAATGCGTATCTTAATATGTATCTGCTACGCCAAAGCGCGTAGCAAACAAATCACAAGCAAAGACGAAAAGTGACGCGCGTATGCACAATGACGAATTTAGACAATAGTCTGACTTTACTTACTTGCTATTTACTAAGTTTGGCTTCAATTTAGGCATATTATATGCACCTATGAATGTCAATAAGCTACCACCTGTTAAGAAAAATAAACTTCTGCCACAAGAACCGGCATAAGAAACTCGGCGATGTGTCATTTTTTTTAAAACAATATACATCGTATAGTTTAAAGTAAAATATAAAATTACAGTGTCAGGTACTAAATACAAAATTGCAATGCTACAGTAGAAAAACCTAATATTTTCGCGATTCAATACTCGTGCAGGACGCTATCACTGCTAAACATCCCTATCCAAGATGTAATCGTTTCCCTTATAATATGCTTTTGAAATAAGTGTTTGTTTCACTACAGATTTGAATTCAGTGCTAAGTTCACTAACGCGTGTAGGATTTTTTTGGAGAATTTGATACAATTTCCCAAGAACGACTTTTCGAAAGTCGCGTGCCGCACCGGTTGGCTACAGTAGCTACTTTAACTTTACGTATGGCTTCATTCTCTTTCGTAAAGCGGTGTCCGCAACTAGCTTCATAATTCGCGTATTTAATGAACCCTCTACATAAAACACCAAATTTATAATTATGTCAATCAACTTCAAGCATACGTTGTGTATAGTCCTTGAACTCGACCGTGCCCGACGACGTCCATTTCTTACGGACCTGACGGACTACTTGATTGCATTAGTCCCCGTAGAGAAGTGGTCCAGGCGGCGGTTCCCTGGTCGTCACTCTTCATCAGCCAGGTTATTTATACAGCGCCCTAGATCGTGCGAGTTAGGGTTGTCACTTTGGGCAATTTGTAACGAATTAGGGATAAAAATAGGAAATTGAGCTATTTTTAAGTTGATTACTTTCTTGAAGAAAAATTAAGCCCACCGTCTTATCTTTTCTTTAGCAAAATAAATAGTTTCTTAAAGTGGACATATTTTTAGAATGCAGAGTATACTACAGAGAGGCAGTTAGATATAAAAAATTTTTTTTATAATTCCAGCAGTTGCTTTGATACAATGTGAACCGTAAGTTACGAATCGCGCTTTTGTTTTATAGCATGATTTTGATGTCTATTTTATCAAATTAAAAATAATTTATTGGGTTTCTTACATGTTGGGTAAAACAGCGACAAAGGCACCGTCCATTAAGCAGAGCAATGCTTGTGTCGGAAATTTTATCTGGCTAAGAAGTACCAAATAATAATAGGATATGCTAGCAACATGCAGACTTGTTGTAGAATAGATCTAGAGCCGTTTGACAGAAGTGTAGCTCCGGGATTATGTGCCAGTGCTCTTAGTTGTAAAAGTCAGGTCATTTGGCAAACGACCCTAGAGGTGAATATAAAATCCTAGAAAGAAACATCAGAAGTAGTGGCATGGTGGGTATTTGAGTGAATTGAGTTTTTGGTGATGTACGAGTAATATCACCATATCTCCTCTTATTAAAAGCAACGAAAGAATGATAAATGATCATGGGTATTAAAAAGTACGAACTTTTATGTACCTAAGTCATTTAGTTTTCATAACCACTCGAAGACACTCATAACAAGTATTAAGAGGATTGTCAAAATGCCAATGTTCTAATAGTCATAATGAAAATATTAATAATATACTAAGGCGGCAGAAACATTGCTCCAAATTTGGTTCGATTCTCATACATTTTACTAAGATATTTGTAAGTGCTTCCAGTTCACATCATTCGCCGCTCCCATACTTGCCAGTAATCCACCTCCCGCTAAATTAAAAAACATCTTATTTGATCCATTCCTATTATCTTGATTGGTGGTTATCAAATATTCAAAAATGTGTTTGCTCTGAATACATGAGTTGAGTCACACACACATCCTTTGCAATGCAGCTTTAGCTTTGATCTAGTGAAAAACTACCATACATTTTTAGACAAATGTACCGCTTGATCTCGTACCTACAAGTAAACTTACTTATTGACCGTACCTAAAAGAACATTTACGGTGCGCTGTGCTGAGAGGGGAAGGGGGGGGGGACCTGCATTAGTCTCCAACTATTAATATAACATACATTGACATCAGCAAATACGACAACGCGTCATTGGTTCCTCTGGATTTGTAAACTCGAGGCGATTGACTCCGGTGCCTGCTTACTATGCGCATGAGGCTTTGCTACCGTCGTGGTATAAAAAACATTGAATGGACGGCCAGCAAGTGACAACCCTACGTGCGTGAACAATCTAACGAGACAATGATGACACAGATAGGCGCGGAGCAAAATGCCAGGTGACATTACGTCGACGCTATTAGTCGACTCACTTCCTACCAGCGGCTACTATGGCAACTGTCCTTATCGAAGTGCACCCGTTAGAATGGGATAGCTTTAGTGGTTCAGTGCCAGTGGGGGACTTAATAATGTTTGACGACTGTAGATCGTTCAATGAAATAAAAGATTATCTACTTGGTGAATGAAATAGATTATCTAGTTCGTCCGTTGGTCAGAAAGATATTAAAAGTTGTGTGTAAAATGATGATCCCATCAAAAACATAAATGTGAAAATGGGAGCCAAGTTCAATATTCAGAATATGCGATGCTTGGTTGTTGTCTTCACCGACAAAAGAATTGAGATCTAAATGGGTGCCAAGTTCCGTAGATTCGCTGAAATGGTACCAAGTCCGGTACAATTTTTTTTACAGTCAAACTAATTTACTGCGGCTTAATGAATTTTGAGCTTTAACTTGGCAGTTTTCTTAATTATCCAACAGCTTTTATATGGTATTATAACATACTTCATAGAAAACTGCCAAGTTAAGGCTCAAAATGCATTAAGCCGCAGTAAATTAGTCTTACTGTAAACAATGTAGTACTGGAATTGGTACCATTTCAGAGAATCTACGGAACTTGGCACACATTTAGATCTCAATTCTTTTGTCGGTGAAGACAACAACCAAGCATGGCATATTCTGAATATTGAACTTGGCTCCCATTTTCACATTTATGTTTTTGATGGGATATCATTACTTTTTGTCAATCTTCGCCAAATGGTGCTTTTTAAGAGCGAATGCACGAGTTACTATACAAAATACCCAAATATATATAAGTGCACCTCAAATATTTGAAGATTTCCTTCGATTTCTCCAGGACCCTATGATCAGATTCTTACCTGATAACTATGGGATCACCCCTGAAATATACAGTTACAAACAAATAAGGAATTTTCCGAATCGGTTAATAAATGACGGAGTTCTGAGGTAACTAGCATAAAGAATAATAATAATAAAACTAATTAAAAAATCACCGTTTTCAGATTTTTCTGGTGTACACGCACAATTACCAAGCTGCATGCCAAATTTCAGCTTTCTAGGTCACCTGGAAGTGGGTTAGGTTTTTGATTACTAGTCAATCTGTCAGTCAGTGGTAAAAATGCCATTTTTTGGAATTTAATATCTCAATAACTATTAAACCTATACTTATGAAATTTGGGGTTATAGTTGTTCTAGTTAAAGGATCTTAATACATGTACCAAATTTCATTTTTTTACGTTAGATAGATTTGGAGTTATTGGGAGGTCAAAAGTGGCTCCAAACGTTTCGTGTAATATAACTCACGGCTGCTGTCCGCCAGTTCCTGGGGTGAACTTGGCTGGACACGCTACCGCGTGTCTAGATAAATAATTGTCATGGCTTACCTATGTATAAGAAAAAAAAACCTCATACAATTAGGATATGAGATTGAATACTTAGTGCACTTTATTAATTTTATTTTATTTTGATGCAGAGGCCTTATAAATCTGTAACAACTCTGTATTGCTTAAAGTGAAGTGGTAGGCAAGCTCTTTCCATACAAACTTTGTCGACGTTTTTCTTCGTTTATGTTTGCGCTACAGTAATTATTTTTGGTCAATATGCTTATATTCCTGTTATTATGACTTGATTTTTATTTTTTGTTATTATATATTTTTTGTATTTTTTTTTATCAAATGATGCTAATTTTCAACATCAGGTTCTGTGTATATCCAATATGTACGAGTGAAAAATAAAATTAAATGATGTAGTGCCACCACTAACGAATAAAACTTGCACAACGTTTGTATGGAGAAGGATTTGCCCTACCCTTCGCCTTAAATACACACTTATTGACATTTAAAATGACAAGGTAATTAATTATATTTTTATTGAATAATATATGATTAGGTAGTAAATATAGATATGGACCTGTACAAGTGACCTTATGGTTTATTTGCAAATAAATCTTGAAAAATTTTGAAACTCAAAAATATGTAATAAAATGTTCACATTTCATTATTGAATTGTTATTTAATCTATTATAGAGCCTATTTCATAATGAACCGCCTGATGAACGTAAAATGAAGCTACATTTTCGCCATTTGCCAACACAAAACAAGATTACAATGGCCGGGTAAATCAAAAGGCGACCCCATGGAGGGTAAATTTTATAAAAGCCCTAGTGGGTTTCCACTTCGCGACACAAACTCAATTACGTTCTGAAAACCCATACAACTGCTGGAATTATGGCAGCAAAATTCATGTTCATATTCCATTGTTTCAGATTCAAGGTTGATGACGCGTTGTGATAATTACGTGTAATATTTTGGCGGGCAGCGGTGAAGTTTAATGTCTACTTAATTGGGTGAATAGGTTATATTATGGGACGGAAGTTGTTGACCTTGCGGTCATTACAGCACATCGAATATGGATGATATTGATAGTCAAATCAACGGCTTTTGATAAAAGGTTAAAAACGCTCTGTTATTATGAACTTTGTAGGGAAATACAAAATAGTGACGTGTCGATTTCCAAACAGGATCAGCTTTATCTATTTTTTTTATAATTTTCAAATACGAAAAATAAGTAGAAGCGTCGTATTTTCCGAGTTTAGTTTACTGGTAATTTAACCCCAATTATGCCCTCTACTCGTTTTAATTCTTAGGTTCCCGACTGCTTAGGGTAACAGACAGAGGAACCTCCGGACTATCTGCGCCGCGTCAAGGAGTACCGGCTTCTGTATCTGACTCTTGACCCAGCCATCTAGCGAGAGTCTTTTGAGGTGTTGGCCGAGACCATAGGCATAGACTCTTCACTATTATACCGTTCGTTCGCAATGACGACTGTCGGGACAATGATCGTCGAATCAACATGTCACATGGCGGTTACCCCGTGTGCCACTGCCACCTCTAAATTATTGTTGGCTTTGTCTTGTGTTCTTAGTAAGACTATTTTTTATTATTGTTTATTGTAGTGAACATCCTAATTTCATGTAATACTTAAGCGGGTAATGCTGAAGTTTATATAATTTAAGTGGGTAAATAGGTTATATTATAGGGCGGAAGTTGTTGGCCTTGTCATACAGCACAGCGAATTGCGACCGCTTTAACTTGTAGATAAATTGTTTTGCCCTTCAAGGATGTCTCATGCGGGTCGGGTGTTTGGGGATAACCAACGTGTTACAATAGGGTAATGTTAATATTGTAGGACATTTTGTTAGCTTTTGTTTTTATCATTTTCACCCCCGACAGATTCCAGGTTTTTATTACCCAGCGAGAGAGATTTACATGCGATCCGAGACGTGAAGAAAAAAAGCTCTGAAGTATGTGTAGACAAGTACACACATTCACATCTAGTAGATGTCAGAAAGTGGGTTGGTTTTCTAATGGTTAGCGGATTTCTGATTCACTTCTATTCAAATTCAAATTAATTTATTGCCTAAAAAGAATATACAAAATCTTTTATACATACCTTAAAAATTAAAACTTATACATAAAACATTATCAGTTGTGTTGAGTCGGGCAATGGGTATTCGTCTCAGCATATGTAGGGCTTGAAGCCTTGTGCTGGTTTTCAGACGAGTCCCTTCGACAGGGTTGGTCGTTACACTACGCGAATCTATCGGTCTAGGTTAGGTTGGTCTATAAGGTCCCAAATAATGTAGAATTAGAAAAAAAGAAAGAGGAAAGAAAAATGATCATTTATTGTGCCAGATTTATGCGCCTAACTGCTGTAAGTGTGTATGTTTGCCTTAAAAGTTTACTAGATGTGTTAAAATATTATAAAAATATATATTTACACATATTTATTTATTTTCTGTTTACCTATTACACATATAAGAATACAAGATTGTATGTGTGTGATGCGTGTCAAGTGTTAAATTTTTTGTGTGTTGTTTTGTTTATAATATTCCTATTTTATGCCTTCAAGTAGGTACCGCTCGGGTAAATTTCCAGGTCATATTGTTACACTATTTTGTGTCCAGGTGTACAATTTTAATTACGTACGTGTTACGTTACGCTTGCTTAGACGGATAACACGAAGTAAAGCATACGTCCTTCGCTTGCAAGTATATAACTGGGACATGAACGAATGCTTTATGTAGGACGTAAACGATCATGCTACCGGTGCAAGAGAATATTTGCGCTCTTTTGTTTAAATTACAGACATTTCCACCGAGTCTGTAAAAATCTATTTCTGTTTCAGAAATGTGTTCCCTGAAAACATCGCTCAAGCTACCATCGCGTCCTACAGAACTAAGTTAACTTACGATGGGATCGAAAAAGGAGCCGTTAAAGGTAATGACGGCCAGTTTTGTTGTATATGAAAGTATTTTAATTATAACCAAATGATGTGTATCAACCCTTAAAGGGTCGGCAATGAACATGTGACACCCCTGGACTTGCCAGCGTTTATAGGCTACACGGAGACCATTAACCATCAGGCGGACCGTACGTCATCTGACGTGGTATAAACATACACTATGAACTCTTCAGATATTCAACAATGTATTTTTATTTTGCATGGAACGTTTTCCAAAAATATTTTCCCTTAGATTTCATGTTACCAAGGATTTAACGGGACTATATCTAAAGCACACTATAAAAGATTCAATTTGTCACTTCAACTGACAGGGATGCAACTGTAGGTTGGAATGAGACAACTATGTATGACTTTCATTCCAACTACAGCCATTTGCCGTAACGTCCATAAATTGACTTGAGTATTTGATTCAGCTGTTTATTGACCTTAGGAGGTTTCGACCACCAACTGTTGTTGTAATCAGAAGCCAGTTTATAACAGCTTGCCTATTTCAATACATCTGCCTCGCTAGCACGATCGCGTGTATGTCGGACCAATAGCATTTGTCTCTTAGTGGCAAGTATGTTAATATTGTGTATGTTAATAATTCCAGGCCACCCTGAGACATACAAAATTGAAGGCGACTACCAGCCGGGCAGCAACGTGCTTGGACTTGTCGCGTTCAGCATCGTGCTGGGCATCACGCTGGGCAAGATGGGCGACCAGTCGCGCCCGCTGCAGGACTTCTTCCAGTCCATGTCCGAGGCCATGATGATCATCACCGGCTGGGTCATATGGTTCGTTGCCTTTTGACAGTACAGACTCATAGAACTTCCAGACAACTATAGCCGCAGCCAGCATCATCACTATTTGCTCTGTATCTGGTATTCCGTTCCTGGAGTCAGTATTAACTAAGATTGGTAGGCATGACCCTGGGAAAGATGGGTGATGGGAAGATTGGGTCGCGCCACGGACCATAATGATCATCACCGGATGACTCACTTGGTTCGTTGCCTTTTGAGAGTGTTCATATTACTTCCAGAAAACTACAGCCGCAGCCAACATCACCACTACTTGCCCTGTATCGGGTATTGTGTTCCTAAGTCAATATTAACTAAGTTCTACTTGTTTGGAGCTAATGGTTTACACGTCATGCCTTCTATGTCCATCATTCGTTGCTCCTTAGTTGGAAGGCTTTAATTTTCCCAGTATACTGTAATTATTATCATTTGTACCGGCGGTACATCCAATAAAGGTTAAATCGGCAAATCTCCTTTCAGGATCTCTCCCCTCGGCGTGTTCTTCCTCGTTACCGCCAAAATCATGGAGATAGAGTCGTTCGCGGACCTTGTGGGACGGTTGGGCATGTACTTCGTGACGGTGCTGCTGGGGCTGTTCCTGCACGGGTTCGGCACGCTTAGCATACTATTCATCCTGGCTACTAAGAAGCTGCCGTGCCGGTACATCGGTAAGATGGGGCAGGTCATGGCTACGGCGTTTGGAACCGCCTCCAGGTTGGTGTACACCTGTACTTATTCATCATTCTTTTGTCACAGTGTGGTCACCGGTCAATAAAGCGTTATGCCAGTTTCATGGGGGGTAAATGCCATAATCGCCACGCTTGGCATGCGGATTGGCAATCGCAGTATCTCCACCGCACACCAAGGATGCTGCTGCCCATCCCCCAGTGGTCTGGGTCGTAGTTTTAGGACATACCATAAATTCAATTAAATTGTAGCGAAATTGGATAAATATTGCTTAACAAATGTATGCAGCTTAACTTTCATAAAGTAGGTCATTACAAATATAGAACAATGTCCCCATACCTTCACCTCCTAAGTTAAATGTGAATAGAGTTATGAATGTGTCCACTTTAAATATATTTGCATACAGTTTATCTGACACAGGAAATTCTCCAAAATCAAACTGGATATTAAATAAAGTGGGTTATTTTCGTACAAGAAAGGGGTCAGTTTTTTTACTTATATTTATATATATGCGAGTAATTGTGCAATGGGTTAAGAAAAAAAAACTACTGCTGCTTTGTCTTGTACACTCAATGTCATGAGTATGTGTACGTTTTACGCTTACAGAGACAAATATATCCGAAGTCTTTTTCTTGTCATTGAAGTCATGTTCGGTTATTTTGTCTCTAAGTGCGTTTATTTTCGATGTTGACTAGTATAAGAGAGATGCGTTCCGTGGATTAAACGATATATATGAAGCTACACATGCCACTTGTTGACTTTCAGCTCAGCAACGATGCCGATAACGATAGGCTGCTGCGACGACATGGGCCTGGACCCTCGCATCACTCGCTTCGTGATCCCCATCGGCGCCACCATCAACATGGACGGCACGGCGCTGTACGAGGCCGTGGCCGCCATCTTCATCGCGCAGCTCAGGAAGGTCGACATGTCTTTCGGCAAGATCATTGCTGTCAGGTGAGCCTGTCATTGGTGGTATGAGGTTAGGTTAGTACTGTGACGACACGGGCTTGGACCCTCGCATCACTCGCTTCGTGATCCCCATCGGCGCCACCATCAACATGGACGGCACGGCGCTGTGCGAGGCCGTGGCCGCCATCTTCATCGACGACCTGTTTAGTCTAGTAGTGACACTGCCTCGGAAGCTAGAGGTCCCGGGTTCAAATCCCGGCCAGGGCGTTATTTGTGCCTTTAGTACGGATTTTGTTCATGGGTCTTGGATGTTCTCTATGTTTTTATGTATGTATTTATCTATATAATTACATATGTATATCATCGTCTAGTACCCATATCACAAGATTTGCTTAGTTTGGGACTAGGTGGATTTGTGTAAGATTGTCTCCCAATATTTATTATTTATTCATCGCACAGCTCAGGAAGGTCGACATGTCTTTCGGCAAGATCATTGCTGTCATGTGAGTCTGTCACTGATGGTGTCAGGTTAGGTTAAAACTGTGACGACACGGGCCTCTCACCTCAGCCTGTCACTGGTGACTGGTGTGAGGACCGAGGTTATTATTTGATACCTCTATGAAATCTAATCGTCACGTGCATCATAGAAATAGGTCAATTAATGGGTAAGGGTGAGGCGACAATGGAGAAGCTGCTTAGAGATACGTTCTACTTAAGTGGAGCACATAACGTTACGTTTCTTAACATGACATATGATTACTCCTAGTGAAAATTAAACCTAAATAAGTGCACTTAATTGCTTTGAATTGATGTAAAAGTGAGACAAACATAGCGAAGTGTGTGGCGCATCGTCGCTTCGCCCCTTACCTGAGGCCGGGTATGGTTTTATTCTGTTATGTAGTAACTTATACAGAGTGTAACAAAAAGACTGTGGGATCTGAGTAAATAGCGATTCCGGACAACACTTTTTTTCTTTATCAATTATAAAATGAACACATTAATAAAAAATAACACATTAGAAACTTTTCGAAAAAGTTTGCTGAGAGTAGTAGTGATAGATTTACGTGCTAATTAATTCACATTTCATCTACTTGCCTCAGCACTAATCATGTCTAGTTTACTTGACCAGGAGATCCGTAACAACTAGGCGTAATTAGAGGACCGGCTTAAGTCGCGGCGGGTTATTGGCCGACTTTGTGAAATCATTCCGTAGGCATCTTTGGATGACCCCGCCCCTGTGACTGCAAATACGTAATAAGGCGTCAGAGGTTAGCAACCGTCTGAGCAAATGTTTAAAATGTTTTAGTTCTTTTATTCATGAGTTTTTTTTAGTTGTTAAAGGAGGTGATTTTTGTAATCTAAGTTCGATATCGATGGTTAACTTACTCTGTTCGCATAGTATTTACGTTACACCCTTATATATATTTTGGGTCAATGTGTTTCAGCGTGACGGCGACAGCAGCAAGCATAGGTGCGGCGGGCATCCCGCAAGCGGGGCTCGTCACCATGGTGATGGTGCTGGACACCGTCAACCTGCCGGCTGAGGACGTGTCCATCATTCTCGCGGTCGACTGGCTCCTGTGAGTATTGTGATCACAAACGATAGACTCATCATCATATCGGCCGAAGGACGTCCAATGCTGGACATAGGTCCCCCAAAGAGTACCACAGTGATCGATTCTGCACCACTCGCATCCAGTGGACTCTCGTGCCCTCTGCATACTCGTAAGGCGACCGACTGCAGGCTCGTAAGACGACCTGTTTAGCCTAGTTGGTAGTGACTCTGCCTCCGAAGCTAGAGGTCCCGGGTTCGAATCCCGGCCAGGGCATTTATATATTTGTGCATTTTTTACGGATATTTGTTCTTGGGTCTTGGATGTTTTCTATGTATTTAAGTATGTATTTATCTATATAAGTATGTATATCGTCGTCTAGTACCCATAGCACAAGAATAGCTTAGTTTGGGACTAGGTCGATTTGTGTATGATTGTCCCCCAATATTATTATTATATTATTATTATTAGACAAATTTATTATATTATTATTATTAGACTAAGCCGCTCTGCAGAAGCTAATACTGATTGGTACAAGTTAGAAGTTATTGTCAGACGGGCTTCTACTTTACTTTTATAAATAGTGGCCTCTTCTTTTGCAGAGAAAAGTTTCATAGAATGTATTGATTCGCAGAATTATTCATTTCAAAGAAAGCTTTTTCCCAAACCGTAAACTTTTTAGATAGGCTTTTTAGGTCATTGTGTAGAACTCATTTAGGCCGAGCAGAAAAGTAGGATTAATCTAGAGGTAACTAGTGGCTCTGTGAGCAGTAGACCTCGCTTTTCATATTAAATAAGTAGTGTGAACGTGTGCTAACTGAACTCTGATTTAGACGTATCAGCGACAGCTGCTTGTCTAAAATAAAATAATAATAATAATAAAATTTTCTAACAACTGCTCTAGAAAAAAAATCTATATAATTATCGAACCTGCTCAGTGCTCACAAAAATTCGCGAGAATCGGTTGAGAAATGCCACCTGTAGAGGAGAACACCCGGACAGACAGACAGACAGACATACCTACGAAAGATTTTTGTTGAAAGCTGAAACGGAGACGATCCTTCGTACCTAGCTTTCTCTCTCGGCGTATATATATAAAAAAAAAAACAATTTCACACAATAATGGAGTGTCATTTATCAAATGATCACTTTTTCCACTGAAATCTTTCAGTTATTTCCGTTCCATGTTTCATAACAATACAACTATTTCAGTGACCGTTTCCGGACTACGATCAACGTGGTATGCGATGCTCTGGGCGCCATCATCGTGACGTCACTGTCGCAGGGCGATATCGAGAAGACTCGAGCGCTGCAACAGGATAGGGAAGGCGTGAACACACACGAACTTACCGAGCTGGAGAAAGGTGACCATTGAATGATGAATGGTAAGTCATTGTGCACATTTGACGGCCGATAGAAATAATTTTTCATAATGGAGATGCAGAATTTCCGTCGCTCGAAGGGAAAGGTGTATGCTTTCCGCGATACCGTTCTGTTACGGCATGCTTTGAAACATATCTCATGTCCTATATACCCTTGTTTTCTGTAACTTTCGGGGCACTCAGATAACTAAGTCTCCGAAAGTAAAGCCTAATCACACTCGACTGCATGAAAACGATCTCTTGACATGCCATAAGAATTATACAGGTTATAATCGTCCAATGATATAAGGCCCACTTAGATACACTACAGTAAGACTTAAAAAATGGCGCCCGAATCCATCGAATGGTTGGACCGCAGTATCCAACCATTGGCAACCAATGCCATGAAAATGGGATATCAAAGTTCGTATATCTTCATTTCTATCGCGTTTGTTAATTTGAGCGATAATGATGGAGATATTACAAACTTCGAACCTTCTCAGAAAGATCTCTAGTTTTACTAGTACATTTCAGTTTACTACGGGCAGTCGATACAACTACAGTGCATAATGACTTAAATCTCGTTTAACGGTATAACCGTTTTGTGTTCAAGTTAAGATAAACGATATCTGTGAGAGGACAATAATTTGATTGCAATAGCACTTGTTATTAGATGCGTTTGGTTCTTACCTAAAATCCATAAAAAAAGGTATCGTGTGTTTGTTCAGATAATGGATGTCGATGTGTGTTGGTTGTAACTTGTTATTTAGAAGTAATTGAAAGATATATAAAAGTCATACTTAAAGCTCGTTTCCAAGTCGTGCTTGCGGAAGGACGACGTTATAGTTACACAGTGTTACAACGATTCAAGTTTATATTTATCATATACAAAACTGTTATCATATCTGAGTAGTCGTTGAATGACGTCATAAAATTAAGCAACTACTTTATGCCAGCTATGTATTCGATCATAGTTGAACTGTACCAGAAAATGTTCTATTATAGTTTTTGTAGACATTGTAAAATAATAGATGTTTAAGTAAGCGATGTATTTTAATAGATATATTTCATGTTGTAGTTTTGATGTTATACCAAAGTTTAGAACGAAGACTTTGTAAGTGTTCACCCTAACCGTGACATTATACATGATGGTTAGATATTTCCCCGACTATGAATAAAAATACTAAATGTTCTTAAAGGTTAAGAATAACTTGTATTGAGACCAAATCACAACAATTATTGTCCAGATTAAAAATGTACATATATGACGAGAACTATGCTATTCGGTTCGAAGGACCACCAAGTTGGTAGTTACATTAATATCATTGATATTTTTGTACAAATCATTTGCCGGCGATTGTAGCCCATAGTAGGGTATCATACGTAATTACCTCTATACGAAAGAGCTTCTAAATTCGTCTGTTCTCAGTGTGTCATGTATTAAAGTGTGTTGAAAGAAAGGTTGCATTCTGTTATACTCAAAACCTTCTCAGAATTTATGAATAATGTACTTTTACTGATAATATTTAGAGATGTTGTGGAACGGATTTTGAACGTATCATTTTGGGCTGTTATTCCCTAATATTTATAGAACCAAAACACACTAGGTGGGCTATATATGTTTAGACCAGGATAAGATAACCATGATGGAATTATCCATTTCTCTGTTGTCTTCTTACCCTAACAGATCTTATACATCATGATGGTTCTGATGGCATTCTGTAAACTGGAATAGTTATTAATTAACAAATAATAATTACAATGTTAACATCAAGTTATTCGGCAGAATTGGGTACCTTTTTATCTCCATCTATTTTTGTATGCGTGTATACATACAATGAACATGAAGTTGATAATGTAATGTATATTTAAAGACATTGTTGTTGTGCCATAAGACAAATGTCGTCGCATTCCAACTAAGCTCACAATATGTATGTTTATTTACAGTTAATTTGTTAATTCATTAAGAGGGTTAAATAATTTTGATTTACCTTTGTTTGTTCTTAGCAAAGCAGAGCGCGATGTTCCTTTAGCCCCAGGAATGAGGTATAAATAAAATATGTTCATCTTACCCTTATTGCCTTTAAATACTGTTGGATATTTTTGCTTGTTGATTTTGACTCTGAGTCATTTCATTAAATCATTTCAAATGATTCAAAATTGATTGTAATAATTTACCGTGTTTACTTAAGCTCTGGAACTGTATTATTGTTAACTTATTTATTAATTATAATATAATATGCAGAAAGATTCGCTCAGCGATGTATGAGATTTTGGCGTAGCCTCTTTGCATTTTAGCAAACCTAAAAGCAATAAGTTTCCATAATGATACTTTTAAGGTAATTTATTAAAGAGAATTTATATCGATGTATAACATTGTTATTTTTTTTTATTTTAACGCGATTTTTTCTTGATCTATGGTTTTTTTCGTTGAGGTGTCAATAAATGCCTACCCATAAAAAGATAAGTAGAATTTCTTTACAAGGCCTAAGGTCTCTTCCCACCTACATATTGTATCACTGCTCTGTTTGAGGAGAAAACTTTTATAATGATGTGTCATACGCAGTAACTATTGTATTATCTTTCTATGGATTTTAAACTTACCAAAGAGTAGGACAAGGTCAAGAATAAGTACCTACAATATCTATTTTGACTTGACATGTACATGGTCCATGGTATCCTATCGGTTTTTGCAAAAACTGTCCTACTAAAGAATGACTTTTGTTAAGGGGTATACATACCGTTTGAGCATCTTTATATGTATGTATTGTAATCAATGTTTATGAGGGCTATTGTATAGAATAGTAGTTCTAGTCCGCACTTGTTATAATGAATGTTAGTTGTTTTGTCTAATATTACGATATTTTGTAATTAATATTATTAAGTTTTACTCTGAAATTTGAACCAATAATCGACCAAAAAAGTAATTTGACTTATTTATCCCGGTCAATGTATCATGATTAAACAGTAATTAAAGTATCAAGACTACATAATAGTTTATGTATCTTTATGTCAAACTCAAACGTCGAAGTAAAAGAAACAAATTTTGATAATATTTTACCTAAAATAGGTTTTATGGCTTTTGTATTAAGTTCGCTAATCATGATATTTTGATCGGAATACAGACCGTATGTACGGCATTTGTTTAGATAAGTAGCTCTGTATCTGATCTAGTTCTCGTTGTTAGATACAGCCATAGTTGAAGGATATTTATTTTAATAAACACTTATTGTGTGAAAGTTGTTTTATTTAATTAAATTAATTATAAATAGTAATTTCTACTCCACGGGCATTCATCGATGCAACTGTAATAAGGTGACTCTAAGATGATAATGTCTATTTGACGAGGATATAAGTATGTAAGTTCCTAAAAGGTCACTCGTCTAAAGCCTGACTACCGGCCTATTGCGGTATTTCTTGTAACTCGTATTACATCTTTCCAATAAGGAGCATTGAGGAGATCGATCGTTTTTTTTTACTCTGGATAGGTTTGCGCTTGACCACAAATCACCTGATGGTAAGCGATATTGTGGTCTAGGATGGTGCGCGCTTACCTAGTAAAAACCGGTTCACTCTCGTCTTGAAGACCGCAAGGTTGTAGTTCTCAGGGAACAAGGATTCCGGCAAGGCGTTCCACAGTTTGGCTTCTCACAATAAAAGAGGAAGCGAAACGCTTCGTGCGAGTTTTTGGAACTGCCATCGTAAAACGATGCAACCGATAGAAAACCGAAACACTAGCAACTTTGCGGCGATGTTCTAAACTGTGCAGTCTCGCATTGCAAAGAGAGTCTTTTCCTATGAGCTTTTAGGCGCGTTTCTCAATTGCTTCCAACGCCTCAAGCTGGTATTTAGCCGATCCATCCCACAGATGCGAACAGTACTCCATGCACGCTCGTACCTGTGCTTGATATAAAGTTAGCAACTCTTTCAGCTTGAAGTACCGTCGCACTTTTGAGAGGATGCCTAGCTTTTTGGCAGCTCACTGAGCCTTAGACTCAATGAAGGAGCCAAAGTTGAGAGTCGGAGACAATGTTACGCCAAGAAGCTCAAGACGGTCGGTAATCGGCACGGTTACATCTCGGAAAGTAGGGGCCAGATCAAATGGCCTCTTTTTAGTGAAAAACAGACACGCCTGGGTTTTTGCGGCATTGAACCCAACCAGATTGGCATCGCCCCAATCGGAAACTGCCTTGAGAGAAAGGTTCAAACGCTCAACCATGGCTTCTCTGTGAGACTGGATTTTGACCGCACTGGCACGCGCTGTGGATATGTAACTCTTTACGACAGTGCTGTCGTCCGCGTACCCAAAGATACCAGATCATACGAGTACACCATACTAGATGCCTAAGTACTAGGCGTCGTTTATCATGGTGCTGCCACTGATATGGCCAATCAGGGGGCTTGCAGCACTGCCTTATCGTATAGTCTTACCCCTTCCCTGTTTCGAGGAACAAACGAAACTAGGAAGTATTATCATACTAGAAATCGGACTTTTAATTTAAAAAATAGCGTTGCTTAGTTTTTGGCATTGCAGCATCGTCATTTCGTGTTCCTCCATTAATGATGTAACTAATTATATATATAATATATATATATATATATTCTAGGAGTCTTATCGAACTAGGTTTATAGTATCCTAGGCTCTCTAAATATGATCTCATCTTAGTTTAGACAAAACTATTTAACGATTAATTAACAATATTTCATTTTTTAAAGCTGGCTTTTTCCGATGAAATCTAATAAAGAATAAAAAATAAATGATCCCAATTTTATGCTTCACAGCGCACACAATCATACAGAAGCATTATTACATTAGTACATTACTAAGGCGGATTTACTTAAGAAAATTGTACTGCTGATGCCGTTCTTTTTGTGCGTTGACTGTCACAATTCAGCCTTGTGACATATAGACAATGGTAGGCTTTCTGAACATTTTCGTGAATATCTTGAAAACTAATAACTATGAAAATATAAAAAATATATAATTTTGTGTTTCCACCACCACCATATCAGCCCTAGGACGTCCACTGCTGGACATAGGCCTCCCCCAATTTCATGGGGGGTATATGCCATAATCGCCACGCTTGGCATGCGGGTTGGCGATCGCAGTATCTCCACCGCATTCTAGGAATGCTGCTGCCCATTCCCCGGTGGTCTTGGTCGTAGTTTAAGGACATACCCGGGTCCATCATTTTGTGTTTCTTGTCACCAAATTAACGAAATAAGTCAAGATTTCATACTACTTGGAAATTTGAAATGTTGTCAATTCCCGCACGCGTGCGTAAAAGCTTCACTTTCTATACCTATGTTGACCGCCAGAAAGCTTTACCTACTTTCTGAGCATATACATTATAAATTATAAAAATCATTAAAGTTACTAAAAATTAATTTTCGAGTTTGCCAAGCGTGGCGATTATGGCAATTACCCCTCATGAAATGGGAGAGGTCTATTAGACTAGGACCAATTTTGAAAAAGTAGAATGCAAGAAGCAAATCATGTAACAAATGGGGTGACAACGTTTTCAGAGTACCCCTTTTGACCCTGCTGATTACGGATCTGCCTGTCGCCATTGCGAAATTTGAACCGGAAGTACGGTATACCGGAAAAAGTGCCGCCCATAGAAGAGAAATCGCCATACATTTAGTAAATCGTTGTTCCGGTACCCTAAAAGAGGAGATTGTTATGGTTTTTTAATATAAATAAAATAATAAATAAATAAATATTAGGGGACAATCTTACACAAATCGACCTAGTCTCAAACTAAGCATAGCTTGTACTATGGGTACTAGACGACGATATACATACTTATATAGATAAATACATACTTAAATACATAGAAAACATCCAAGACCCAGGAACAAATGGGTGGAATGCAAAATAACTGTACATAGTTAAGGCCTTAATTTAATGAACGCTTTAATTTTCTCAGTTTCATAAAGACAATTAGTCATATGTTTTATATGGGTAGGTCGATTCACAAGAGCTGGCGCGGAAAATGTATGTTAGTTAGTTAGTTAGTTAGTTTTTCTGGGCGTTTTCCGCAAGTCGACATCTAGCGTGCCTATTTTGCGTGAAAGGGGTAGCGCTACTCTAACCACCCTAGCTCCTGTATGAAGTTTACCAAAGCTTTGGTATTGTTTACTGCTTCGTGCAGTGTGTTCGGGGTTCCTATGTACTTTTTCCTGTATATTTCTACCTGCTTGCAGTCCAGTAGAACATGCTTAGACGTCTCTTCTGCCTCCATGCATGCTCTACACATGGGGCTGTCTGTGATGCCTAGGTTGTATAGGTGTTTGTTGAGTGTGTTGTGTCCTGTTATTAACCCTACTACTTTGCGTAGTTGGTCTCTGTGCGTCCTTAGTAATGTAGTTGTGAGTTTGTGGTTTTGTTCAGACAGTATCTCTTTCGTCTGTCGACATGTGTCTATCTCCTCCCAGTACTTTTGATGCAGATGTTTAGCGTACCGGTTTAGTTGGTTATATTTGTAGCTTTGTGGTAGGGGTATAATTGGCTCCGGTCCGTATGCCGGTGTTTCTGAGCCTTTTCTGGCTAGTTCATCCGCTGCATCGTTTCCTCTCGAGCCACTGTGTCCCTTTATCCATTGTAAAGTTACCTTGTTTTTGTATCCACACATTTTTGAAAGCTTTTGGTGGCATTCGTATATTAGGCCTGATGTATATATGTCACTTCTCAGTGCCTGCAGTACTGATTTACTGTCTGAGAGTATTAGTATGTTTGTGTCTTTGACTTGTCGTCTCTCCACGGCATTACAAGCTTCGATGATCCCCAGACATTCAGCTTGAAAGACCGTATTGTATTCACCTAGGGGTTTGGATATGTGTATGTTCAAGTCTTCTGAGAATACACCACATCCTGTTCCCTCATTCGTTTTAGACCCATCGGTATAGATTCTTAGGTTGGTTTGGTTTAGCCCTTCTTTCGAGTCTTCTGCTAGGATTATTTCATATTCCTTCCGGAAGACCGCAGTTTTCGGTACTCTGTCTACCTCTGCCTCAATCATAGGGATGTTTGAGGTAAGATTGTTGTAGATTTTTGTGTGTGGTGTATTGTGTTTTGTCCATAGGTTTAGGCTTTTTAATCGTATAGCTGTTGCAGCTGCTTCTTTTTGTATATGTATGTGCAGTGGTAGGAGTCCTAGCATCATCTCCAGTGCTGCTGTTGGAGTTGTTCTCATGCAGCCTGTTGCCGCTACACATGCTAGTCTTTGTGTTTTCTGCATTTTGGTAACAGCACTAGTGATTTGAGTACGGGGCCACCATACTATGGCTCCGTAGCTTATCATTGGCACTATTACCGTTTTGTATAGCCACAGTATGATGTGGGGAGATAGGCCCCACTTTTTCCCCACCATTCTCCGGCATTGCCAGAAGGCGACTGTTGCTTTGTTTAGTCTGTTTTCAAGGTGTTTGTTCCAAATCAGTTTGTCATCCAGGGTAATTCCCAGGTATTTCACCTCTTTTGACAGCGTTAGTTGTGTTCCAAATAGAGTTGGCATTGTGTATGTACCCAGTTTTCGTTTGTGAGTGAAGAGAATTGTGTCGGTTTTTTTTGGGTTAACCGATAGCTCATTCTCCTTGCACCATTTTTCTGTTATTCTCAGTGCTGTTTGTGTAAGTTCGCATAATGTGTTTATTATAAGGCCACTGACAAGTATAACTATATCATCAGCATACCCTATTGTCAAAAAGCGGTTTTTGTTTAGTTTTATTATTAAATCGTTTACTACCAGGTTCCAAAGCAAGGGTGAGAGCACGCCTCCTTGGGGGCATCCTCTTATGACTAGAGCCTGGTGGTTCTGGTTTTCAGATAATCTTATGATTCTCTTCTTTAGCATGTTCATAATCCACTCTATCAATAGCGGTTCGGTTTTATGTCTTTCTAGTGCTTGTTTGATGCTGCTGAAGTTTGTCTTGTCAAAGGCTCCCTCGATATCAATGAAGGTGCCCATGCAAGAGTTCTTTTTAGCCAGCGCATCTTCTATATTGCTTACTACAGCATGTAAAGCTGAGTCTGTTGATTTTCCTTGGCTGTAGGCATGTTGGTTCGGGTGTATTTTTGTGTATTTGATGGCCGTGTCCTTTAGTTCTCTGTCGCAGAGTCTTTCCAGAGTCTTTAACATGAAGGAGGTTAGGCTTATAGGTCTGAACGATTTCGGGTCAGAGTAGTCACTTTTCCCCGGTTTCGGTAAAAATATGACTTTAACCTCTCTCCAAATTCTAGGTATGTATCTGTAGGCGATACAACTACAGAGCACTTTGGATATATATTTGATTAGGTTTTCTCCCCCCCATTTTAGTAGGGCTGGATAAATTCCGTCCAGGCCTGGCGATTTATAGTTTTCGAAGCTGTTTATCGCCCAGGCTGTTTTGTTTTGTTCTGTTATTTGTTCTGCTATCTTCCACTCATCTTCTGTTGGAAGATAGTTTTCTTCTTGTTGTTCCCAAGTCTGTATATCTACTACTTTGCATCCCGGGAAGTGGGTCTCCACCAGCAAACTCTCTGTTTCCGCTGGGTTACTGGTGGTACTATTGTCTGGTCTTCTCAGGGTGCCTAGTAGTTGTTTCGGCTGGTTGGCAAGGATCTTCCTTGTCCTATTAGCTTGTGTGCAACTGGATATGTTGTCACAGAAGTTCCGCCATGTGGCAGATCTTCTGTACCTTATTCTCTTTTTGTATTCTGCTTTGGATGCCTTATATCTATCCCAGTCATCTTCAGCTTTGGTGTTCATTGCTCTGTTTAACTGCCTTCTCATTTTGGTTCTCATTCGTTCCATTTCTGAGCCCCACCAGTTATCTTTTTTGGAGTTTACACTGGCTGATGGCGTCGATAAGGGACATGTGTTTTCATAACTGTCTACTATGTATTTAGTGAGTGTGTTTACCTGTTCCTCTAATTCTGTTGTGTTGCGAGGCTTTTGTGTGTGTATCTTATCGTCTAGTTTACCTACCAGAGTCTCCTTGTACGCCTTTATGTCCGTGCGTCTCGGATTTCTTCTGGGTGTCGGTTCGCTTGTATCGGCTGTGAGGTCATACCGGATCCATCTGTGGTCGGAGCATGATAGCTCGTCCGACACGTGCCAGTTGGATACGTGTTGAGCTGCCAGCCCTGTGCTTAGAGTAATGTCAATTATAGTTTTGCATCTACGAGTGACAAAAGTTGGTTTCGACCCTGTGTTCAGAATATCCAGGTTAGTAGTCATTAAGTATTCAACAATGTCATTACCTCTATTGTTGTTAGTTTCCATTCCCCATAGGTTGTGGTGGCCGTTACTGTCTGCCGACAGGATCAGCTCCAGCCCTTCGTGCTCGCAGTAGCGTATAAGTTTGTTCATCTCCACTGGAGGAGGTTCTTCTTCAGCCGCCATGTAGACGGAGGCGAGAACTATCTCCGGTATGTTTGAGTTTTGTGTTCTGAGGAGTTTTATGGCACACACGTCTCTGGAACAGAATTCAGTTAGTGGTTGTGCCATTATGTTACGAGAAATATGTATACAAGTTCTAGGTTTATCTTGTGAATTGTAAATTACTTTACCTCCGGTGTTGCAGAGGCCGTTTATTCGTGTGTTCCTGATCCACGGCTCTTGGATCAGGGCTATCGATGTTTTGTTAACCTCCAGCCATCCTCGAAGTTGAGCCGTTGCTGTTTCGCTGTGCTGGAGGTTAACTTGGAGGACCTTACAGAGGGAAGGAGCCATCGGACGATGTCTCCTCCACCTTCCTCCCCTTTAGGTTCAAGAGGCTGATCCCCTTTGTACATCCGTCTTCGTCATCTGAGTCTAGCAAGATGCCTTCCTCGACGTCGGAGCATGGTTCCGTTCTTTCTGCGCTCTCTGTCTCCATCTCAGTGGTGGCGCTCCCTGTTGTTTCACCCTCTGCGGCCTTGTTTGCTTTGGGTTGAGTGCAGTCCTCCTCCAGGCTCACGCTTTTCTCTAGCGGAGTGTCCCTGAAGCGCCCCCCGCTGTGCTGGAAACGGATATAGACCGTCCCACATAGGTAGTTAAGCTTCCTATCCCTTTCCAGCGCAGCAGGGACTATGTCCTCTGGCACACCCACTAGAAGAAGCGTGCACCCTCTCTTCTTGAGGGGGATGGCTTGATGTATAGTCCATCGTCTCACCTCGGCCCAGGAGTTCTGGTAGTTAAGAACTCTACCGACCTTAGTGAGGTTGTCCTCTAGCGATGGAATCAGTATACCACACCTTGTTTTTCTTATCATCTCGTCCTCCCTCTTTCCGACGAGATGATCTCCGTTTTCTAGGCTGGCCGCTCCAATCCAGGACATCAGCCACGCTTTGGTATTTGCGTTCTGGCACCACAGCTTCAGGTACCCATCTACATAACTGGGTTTGCCCGAAAACGCTGGGGCCTCCGCTACGGTGTCCAGATCGGTTTCAATTGCTGCCTGGAAGATAGCGTCCCCGATCTTCTTCTCCACCTCCGCGGCATCCTGTTGCGACAGTCTGCCCGTGCGTTCGTTAGTGATCGCAACCGTCAGATCTGTCGCCGCAGCAGCCGCGTAGGTGGGGTGTGTTTTCTTTGTCCCCGGGGCGTCCGTCTTTATCTTTTTGTGGTCGCCTCTCGGGGATATGGTCTCTTCCAGGTGTGCCCTCTTCGTCTTCTTGGTCTGTTCCACCTGGGTCTGTGTTTTAGAGGTCGTCCCTTCCGCTTCTTGTTCTTTGGGGGCTTCGACCTCGTGTGTATCACAAGAGGGCCGGCTCTCCACGTCTCTTCGTTTTATGAGCCGCTGCCTCTTCCTCTGCGAGAGCTTCTTTTTCAGAGGGTCGTTGGTTTCCTTTTGCGGTTGGGCAGGTTTTTTGTCTGCTCTCGGTTTGCACCTTATCTCCCAACCGGGATCTATGACCTGCTTCGAGGGTTCAACTTTCGTCGTCCCACTCTCAGCGGTCGATGGTTGTTTTTTGGAGGTTCCCGCTGTCGAGAGTTCCATCGTCTCTGGTTTGGTCACCTTGGCCGGGGTTCCTTTCGGTACCCCCGCGTCCGGCGTCCTCCCCAGCTTCAATGTTTCTCCTTCAGCCGGTTCCATCGTTTGGTTTGGCACCTCCCTTGGCGGTTCAGCTTGCGCCGTCCCAGCCCCGGTAGGCGTGGTTTGTTTGGTTTTATTTGATTTTTTTTTAATTTGCTTCTCCATATTTAGTCCCACGAGTAGCAAGGGAATAGTGGTCCATCTACGCAGAGCCCCGCTTGCGCAGATAAGGCTAAGTATACAACGGGATTCGCCCGATACCCGAGGTCCACCGTTCGCGACTGAGCTCCCTCTCAGCCACGCATCCATCAGCACGGTCGGTCACACTTTGGATTAGGGTTTTTAGAGTCGAGGTTTTCTCCTCCAGGACCAAGGGGATGGGATGGGTAGGGAAAAAGGAAACGTGAGAGTGTTTGGATTGGGTCTAGGTTGGGACATCTGGATATTGTGTATGAGGTATACTAGGAAAGGGGTAGGTAAGGGAGATGATCTCGACTTGGGATTGGTTCGAGTTCAACCTTCCACTGTCCGGGTCCATAATTATGGATGACGGGCTATCCGCAACCTGCCCACCCGCTCGGTCGCTTTGGAAGAAGAGCGTGTCTTCCAGGTAGAAGTTCCCAGTTCGCGTCATAGGGCCGTTTCATAGAAACGGCCGAACGTCACTTGCCAGGACCTTCAGCCCAGACGACCCGGAAAATGTATGAAACTGTCATTAATTTCATAGACATTCCGCGCCAGCTCTTGTGAATCGACCTATAACGATCGTTACGAAACTGAGAAAATTAAAACGTAGATTAAATTAAGGCCGTAACCATGTACAATTATCATTTTAAACATTTAAACAAATATCCGTGCTAAATGCACAAAAATGCCCTGCCCGGGATTCGAACCCGGGACCTCTAGCTTCGGAGGCAGTGTCATTACCAACTAGGCTAAACAGGCCGTCAGGCGGGCGTATATTTATTTATTTATTTATTTATTTATTTATTGAATCTAAAGTAATGTAACATTACAGTTTAACCCAAAGCGTTACAAAGATTCCAAACTAAAAACACCACCTATAAAACTAACTTACTTACTTAAAACTACGGAATACCTATCTTGCTTCATCTCAAGCACTCTCTTCCATACTGTCATCAATCTCGCTATACCTGTTGTAAAGAACAATATAATAATGACTACACAGAGTTTTCTTCCTTCAGCTCTATATATTTCTCCGCTATCTTAGAAAAGCTGTCATTTTTTTCATTTTTTTGGCTGTACTGTCTTTAAAGTTCATTCTAGTGCTTATCATGCTTGTACAATATTGTAGATCACAAAATTTGCTATAACTTTTGGGTTTGATTTTCTCCATGACCTCTACGAACGAAGATGGAATGGAATCATCTATGGAGAGTTATCGTCGAAAATTGCTTTCTTTGTCCAGTTTTCCTCTCATGTTCACGTTTAAGTGCACTTTATCGCAAACTGTAGTTTGGCAATATTATAGATTATAAAAATTGCTATAACTTTTGAATTGATATATTTTTTCCACTACCTCTAGGAAAGAAGATATAGAATCATATATGGAGTGCTGCCGTCGAAAATTGCTACCTGTTCCAGTTTCATCCCATATAATTACGTTTAAATGCATTTTTGCGCAAACTATCGGTCTGTAATCTTTCAGAAGACAAAACTATTTTCAAATTGAAAGTTTGTACGATCACTAACTGGTAACCGAAACACGGAACGCTCACGAAAAACGATGGCAAACTGTGAGTAAAATCTTTTGCGGTACTGGTGGTACTGGCAAACTTTTTCGGTACTGAATACGTATTCAAAAACCTTTCAGGTGAACGTATGGGGAAATGCTTATCGTCGGGTCGGGCACGACCGATGGTGATGGAACCTGAGTTATTTGGGTGGAGACTTCACCAAAACCAATATATTCCCAATGCAGACTCTGCACGGATATTGTATCCTACAATAAAATTGTTTATCCGAGTGTGCCTGACTACCATGTGCTCATGCATGAAAAACGGATTGACATGCACTAAGTTGTGCAACCGTTCTCGTCAATGTTTGAACTCCATTTTCTGCGATGCGAGGGTGTGAAAGTCACAAATTTTACAAGGTATATGAGCTAAGCCCCTCTTGAGCATTCCATATTACTACTACTAGGTGTGGTGAAAACTTTCAATTTGTAGATAATTTTGTCTTCTGCAGAGAGGCCAGGTCAAGAGTACCCTAACTCGGCGCGCATACATGAAGAATGTTTTGAGAGTTTTTTCATGATTCCCTTCAGCGAAAGTTGTATTTATGAATCGTAGATGATAATCCGTGATATCTGCCTACCCCTCTGGGCAACAGGTGTGTATATATGTGTGTATGTTTGTCTTCTGACAGATTTCAGGACTACAGTTTGTGCTTAAATGCGTTAAAACGTAAATATGGGAGGAAAACTGGACATAGGTAGCAGTTTTCGAGTTTTCTCTTCGTAGACGATTCCATATCTTCGTCCCCAGGGGTCGTGGAAAAAATCTATAAACCCAAATATTTTGAGTTCTACAATATTGCAGAACCTTGATTAACACTAGAATGGACTTCAACAACAGTAAGGGCAAAATTCAGAAAAAAAATGTCAGTTTTTCCAAGGTGGCGGAGAAAGATATAGAGCTGGAGAGACGGAAACTTTGACGAAAACCATTACTATACTCGTAACAACATAACATATCAAAAAACCATAACAATCGGACCTTTTTTAAGGTACCGGAACAACGATTTACTAAATGTACGCGAAAATGTTTGTATGGGCTTCACATTTTCCGGTTCAAATTTCACAATGGCGACAGGCAGATCAGCAGGTAATCAGCAGGGTCAAAACCCTCGGATAACGTTGACACCTTACTCGTAGCTGTTACATGATTTGCCGCTTGCATTGTTTCGAGACGCGTTTTCCAGTTTTGTGCCTAGACTATATGTCCAGCAGTGGACGTCTTTCGGCTGATATGGTGGTGGTGGATATAATAGTAATGTAAGATTTTTATATTGTGGGTAATTACCGCAATCTGATGAGCTTTATTATGTTCTTGCAATAGGTATGGGGGCACCTATTTCAGACATTTTTCAAAATAGGCAGCTAAGAGAAATCATAGTCTCAAATAAATTCTTAATTATATTTATTTAACAAAATGACTTATTCTATGGCAATGACTTAGTATTATAGATTTTGGTATAAAACATATCGTTCCATAGTCTCTATCAGAGGTCACAGCCAACGTAGGTACGCGTTAAAAAAACTAATATAAAATAATAAACATGCAAAAATAACAATCATGAAGGTAAACTTATGTAATTTCCTCAGTTCTTCAAAAATGCATTATTATGGAAACGATCTAAGTAGTCACAGAAAACATGTTCAAATTGGTACACGATCATACTCGTATCAGACCTAGAAGAGACCTTCGTCAGTCAGTCTTTTAACGTATGTAAGACAAACTTATAATAAAAACAGACCCAAATATATGTGTCTATATATTTGACCGAAACTTTTACACTCTAACATAAATGTTACTAATAAAAAATAACTTAATCGCCCTAAATTGGAATTTTTCGAAACATGACCTATGAGCATTTTACTCACTCGCGCTTATATTAGGCCTATTTAAGTAAGGTTTATAATTCAACTTCAAAATATATACAAATCCACATAATATATTACATGTCACATTACATCCCCCGTGTAGTGCCTGGTTAGAATAACACCACCTCCTTTCTTCCCTTGGGTGCCGTAAGAGTCGACTATGGGAACTAAGTTGAAGTGTGTTGTGGGTGATAGACTGGTATTCTGTCACGGAAATATCACATTTTCTCCGTCTATAAACACAATTGCTAAAAGTGGCACTGAAATTAATTTTCGTGTGCTCAGCCTATCCCTTTTGGGAATATGTCATATTACATTTTACCGGTTCACAATATGTCGGACTACAATAAAGGTGAATTAGCTGCCATTGTTTTAATTTGCATTAAATTTGTGTTTATACATTGTGAGGATTCCAACATTTCCAGCACAACCGACAACTGAGGTTTCATTAACGGCTGGCTAGAACCGGCAGTATACTCGTGGCACACTATATCATATGTAAAGCCGCCTTCACAGGTGTCTTTCGTACTTGTACTATAAGGAAAATGATGGTATGTACTATTCGTCCGTATAGGAGCCCCTTGATCAGTTGCGACGGCGATGGTCAGACATACTAGTGACCCCAGATATGGCAAAAGGCATGGGCGACGAATAAAGCCCGTCGCGAAGATCCTAGACACCGTGGGCCCTAATAATCTGAAAGATTTAAACCAATCTAACACACCCTAAAGGCGTGACGTAGCCACCTACTACTTTTTTGACTTGACACTTCTTGTCTTGAACACATTTGAAAGTCACGTAAAGTAGTGGTGTTCACAAAGTAGTGGTCAATTAAATTGATTTGTTTTGTACTGAAGTAGTAGTTTGATTAAGATAAATAATTGGACTTACGAGTATGTTGATATAATAAAATAACATTATTTATTCGTAGTATCGTCAAAAATACTTGGTGACAATCTTTCTAGTTAAAAGGCCCCGCGGTGTATATGTTTCAAGACTACTTTAAAGCTTTCTTTTCCACATTCAGGAAATGCAAACTATAGCTATATATATACAAATTGAGTATTTACAGTGAGATTCGTGATAATTTCTAAGACTATTTTTGGTCGGTACATACAACTTGAAGCCGATAACAACAATAAGTTAAAATTTAGGATTAGGGTACTCATAGACTCATATTAACATAATTATTTACATTCCTAAACGTAACGCTTGTTTATATGTACAAACATTTGATTTTTTTCTACAATATGGTATGAGAAAACGATGTTTTTTTGTCCAACCATTCTTGTATGAAAGAGAACACAAACACCATATGGTTGGATGCTGTGTTGTCTCTGGAAATGAGTCGAGTTTTTACTTTTCAACAGTGCTCTCTTGCTATGCAAGGGAAAGAAAGAAGGAACAATCCAAAATATAAACTCTGTCTTTAAGCTATACTTAATTACTATGATCAGTAGGAATCATTTCTGCTTGATAAATAAACACAGACTCTGAAAAATAATAGAGCGGATTAAACACATACAGGAGAAAAGATTCTTACTAAATAACGGTCTTGTGATAATAACATTTACATACCGCATTCTAAAAAATGGCCACGTTACAAAAACATATTTTTTCTTTTTTAACTGATTAACTAAGCTGGCACGGTGACCCAAAATAAGTCTCGGCCTTCGAGACAAGTGCACGCTACTTTTCTCGTTCCTATTTATAATCATCATTTATTTATCTATTCCTTCATTTACATCTTCAATGAAGACGGACTATGTATGCTCAGGTCACATGATATCCGTTAGCTATCTTGCCTTCCCAATATGATGAGAAAGGTTGCACAAATTTGTACCGCATCGACAGGGCTCATGATCCTTGCGGTTCTCTACAACCGAGCAATGGAGACTTGACGGATTTGTTCGAAATTTGTGGAAACCTTCAGTAAAATTCGTAGCTAAACAACCATTAAAGATTACTGGTAAGTATTTTATTCATCACAGTTAAATCACTTGGTACTAAGTCAGTTGAAATCAAAACAACTTTCAACAGCTACTACTATGGTGTATACTACTGGAATGCATTATCGGACCAAGACTAGATTTTACCAAACTCAAATCTGAATGAGACGCAAAAGCAGCGAACTGACAATTTCTTATACGCATAAGAGGAACCTTTTACACAATTAATGCAAGCAATGACGCTGTTCCTAACCTAAGAAAAATGTGAGTTCGTCTTAATTGGAATACATAAACTCATGAATGCATCGTAAGATCTCAAGTTTTACAGTTATACAGTTCAGAACAGCATTTACTTTAGCTTACTTACATTTAGTGAAGGGCGGCGAACATTTAAAATTAAACTTATACTGTATTTTAAAGGCCGAAACTGAATGATTGTATTTCAACAAGAACAACTTCTCGAAGAACTGCACTGCAGTTGTTTAGTCATTGCACAGATCCTACTCAAGTTGCAATAGAAATACACTGATGCTAATATCTAGTCCTGGTTGTAATATTGCTCGCTAAGTGTATAGCTTATGTCACTGAACCAAAAACATGAGATACTTGCTAATTTGTATGGCAACTTAAATATGATACACATACACAAAGATCAACCGAATTCTCCAGCATTTCACAACATCTGTAATAACAGGCACTGTTTCTGTACGCGCGTGTTCTAAACGAGGCCGTTTTCGACGTATTTGTTGTTGTTGTTGTGGTGTTTGTGGCCGTTGTGCGTGACGTAGGAGTCCCGGCGGCCGTGCAGGGAGTGCCGCGCGCGCGCGAGCGCCGATGCGGAGATCTCCATCGAGTCTCCGAAGGGAAGCCGGGAGCCGCGCCGCGCGCTGCTACCACGGCATCTCGTGTGCTGGAAACAGAAAATATCCAGTTAAGTTAGGTCAAGAATACAATAAAATGTAATAGGCATTTATACGTCACAACAGTATCTCTAGTATTTTGTTTCGAAACACAAACGAACGCATGTGCGTTTAGTCTCAACTTGTACGGCAATGCGAACAGCGCCTCTGGCGGCTTTTGGTGTTAACTATTTCTTGCCATACAAATTCAGACTAAACGCAAACGCATTCGTTTGTTTTAATCTATCTATGTTTGTGTATATGTTTCGAAATAATATACTAGAGATACAAAACATGGAAACTCAGTAGGTATTAGTGCCACAAAACAGACTCTTCTCTCCATGTTCAAATGAAAGAATAGGAATTCAGCTAATACGTAGGAATGAGAGAGAACGCGGAAATCAAAGACATGACAAAAGCACACAGCTATAATAAATTAGAAACGGAATTATTAGCCGGATGGCTTACTTGGAAATAAGGTTATCAGAACTGACTCCAACCACAAGACAATACTCGATGGTCGACTACGTACTGTTTTTCTGTACCCTGGTAGGCATATACTGGTTTGTTCTTAGCAACGGTTAACATCTCTGATGAAGTGACTCATACGACTGCTAGATCTAATCGTAAAATTTGAACCGTAAGGTTTGGACGCCATGAACACCTAAAAGTGCTCACGACGACAAGAACGTCTGTACTGTAGGTTTGGTGGCGTAAAAGTCACCGTCATGATTTCAATATAATATAATATATATTAGATAAGGTGTCACTTGCATAGTTACTCTTTCGCTTATAGAAAAAGTAGGTGTAACACTTTAGTACGTGAAAAATGGCGCCCAAAGGTTAAATAATACTTACGGGTCCAGTTTTCCACGACCAGCGATTTCGGTTGAAGATCCCGTAGACGATAGGGTTGGCACATGAGTTGGTGCACGAGAATAACCACATGGCCTTCTGGAAGGCTGGGTCCAGGCCCTTCACGAACTCTTTGTCCACCCAATACCTGGAAAGAAACCTGGAAAAGTTAAAGTTAGCTGTGAAAGGTATGCCTACGATAGATTAAATATATAAGCTAATTTTGTATTAAACAGTAACGCTGCTGACGAAAATTCTAAATTTCAAATTAAAGAGAAAAATTTAAAAAGAAGTCCAAGTCTTCTAAGGTAGATGTCGCTGTACGCCTCCCTAAGGCGTTGTAAGAGGGAACTAGTGAAGGATTTCGAGCCCGAGCTTGATTGTTCCGATAGCTCAGTGGCTAAAGCGATTGGCCGCGTATACCAAAGGTCGCAGGTTCGAATCCTGCTCGGAGCACAACATTTTTCAGTTTTTCCCTTTAATTTGAAATTTAGAATATGTAAGTTTGAAGGAGATCGCTTTGTTGATGATAATAATGCATGAACATTAGTGTCCGACCGAAACAGGTTTTTTGGCCGAAACCGAAACCGAAGGTTCGGTTTTAACTCTAGTTTTGGCCGAAACCGAAACTTTTCTAGACGTGTTAAAATCGTTGAATAAAATGAAATGACAGTAGGCCATTCTTTTTAGACATATGAATCATATGATCAATGAAACACCTATAATCCGTGTAGGTGGTATAAAATAAACAAGTTTTTTTTTTAAATACCATGTCGGTGGCAAATAAGCGTACGGCCCGCCTGATGGTAAACGGTCACCGCAGCCTATGGACGGCTGCAACTCTAGGGGTAACACATGCGCGTTGCCGACTCTTTAAAATTTTATACACTCCTTTCTTGAAGAACCCCACGCTGTAGTCCCTCGGGAAATCCTCGGCAGGGAGCTCATTCCACAACCGGAGCGTCCGAGGGAGGAAATTCCTCTGAAATTGTACCGTACATGACCATTTAGGTGCTAAGGTGTGAGGGTGAAAGCCCTGCGGACGGCGAGCTGTGAGATGGTAGAAAGGGGCCGTAGACATCATATTGAACAGTTCTTAGGAGCACAACCCATAGGACACGCACAAGGAGGCAAAGTTCTCCTTAAACTTAACGGTTCAATATCGCTCGTGAGTTTGGGATCATCCACGATTCGCACAGCACGTCTCTGAAGCATTTCGTAGTGCACGCGTATACTTGTGTCTTGGCGGGGTTGAACTGGACCAGATTATCCTGGCTCTTATTCACGTCTCTTTTGAAGAGTCCCATGCTGTAGCCCTTTGGTAATATCTCGGCAGGGAGATCATTCCACAACCTAAGTGTTCTGGGTATAAAGTACCTATTGAAACGAGAACGCAATTGTATGAGAACGCAATGGCTCCAAGGTGTGGGAATGAGCTCGATGGTGAGAGGTGCGATGATGATAGGTAACCGCGGTCATCATGTCATACATAGGCCTCCCCCAGAGAATGCAAAATTAATCCAATTAGGAGCTACCCGCATCCAGTGGACCCACGCGACCTTAATCAGGGCATCAGCCCACGTCAAGCCTCAGCAAACTTGTGGGGGCATTCCTTGTTCCTACGCTACGTCATCCGGTACGTGGTCGCCACCTGAGAACTCGCTTACCCCACCGACCATCGGTTCTCCGGGCAATATGGCCCGCACCTGCCAATTTAGTTTGGCAAGCCTTCAGGCTATGTCAGTTACTTTGATACGTCTGCGGGTATCGTCATTTTTAGATCTCGCATAGTAACTTCGAGCATAGGCCATAACCCTCTCCATCGCTCTTTGAGTGACTTTGAGCATCCTTTTTCGGAGCCATAGGTCATCAATGGCAACACGCACTGGTCAAAGACTTTAACTATTGACGAGAGGTAAATCGATACATGACGAAAAGATATTGCTTCTCCCGAACGCCACCCAGCCAAGTCATTTTTTAAAATTGATCTCATTCTCGAAATTGCACCTGCCCAACTGAACCGTTTGTCCTAGGCTCAGGGACAGTACACAAATTTGTCGACAACTTTGAGCGTAGTCTCTGATCTTTACTGGAGTACGTACTACATAGGTTAGTAATGATCTTCGTTTGGTCCATGTTCATCTTAAGCCCAACTTCTTTAGAAGCCCACCTTAGATCATCGAGCATAGCACTTAAGTTCTCCATGGTCTCAGTTTTGAAGAAGAAAAACCAAAATCCCATGCCTTGGAGAATTACTAAATCGAACAGCTTCTAAACTAGATATAAATTGAACTAAAATAATATTTTGAACTTTAATGTTAACAGATCACAATCAGCCAGCCTCGAAAGACTAATTAGAATTCACGATCCGAAAGTCGATACAATGTTGTAAGTTTCGGCACGGCCGAAAGGTTCGGCCCTTTTTTGGCCGAAACCGAACCTTAGGCCGTAACATGATTTTTAGGCCGAAATCGGCCGAAACCTAAACCGAAACTTCGGTCGGACACTAATGAACACTACTGGTGCACTGGTGGGTATTTTGCCCCTGACTAAAATTATAAGTTAAAAAAAAAAGCTGTGGCGTCACTCCTGTCAACTGTCAAATCTGACGCGTTCTGCATCGCGCTATCGAAGTTTCATAAATGAATTAGATAAATACAACTTTCAAGTAACTCTCGGTGGACTTAGAGATCTCTACTACGATTGACTAATGCTTGTGCCCTCTCATCTACGAGGGGAGCCCTGTGCTCAAGAAGTGGAACCTAGCCTAGACTGAGGAGAGGTATATATAATAGGCTGATGATGATGATGATCGGCAAAGGATCTGTAATAGGACTTTATCTAACAGTTACATAATAAGGGTTCTTAAAAATCGCGAGTCGCTGAAATTACAACGAGCGTGGCGTGCAAAGAACAGCAAAATAAATTGATTTTAAAATAGATATTGTGGCAGAATATGGCATTGACATCCACCTCTTAAAAAACAGTTTTTTTTTAAATTAAAAATGGGATTATTCTTGGCCAGCATCTAGCCGGGGGGCAAAGATGAGGCCGACGATGAAGCGAGCTCACCCAGAAGAATTTTTAATCTTTTTTCCATTTTGACTCTCTCACTCCTGTCATGTATAATGACTTGCCTATAGTATAGATTTGCATTTGTATAAAAAGTTAATTATTTTAATACTACTGTCAGTCATTTAATTTACAGATTATAATGCTGGAGTAGAAATAGTACATTACTACAGAGGCCGGGACGAAAGGGGATGCCGGCCGAAGACAAATAGGTGGCCGAGCGGGACGAGGCCGGATAGGTCTGACGCGGGCAACCCCATATTGCCCGCCGAGGTATGTATAGTTCTTTTCTCAAACATGCAATGAAATAAACAACAAAAATATCAAAGTTTTATTTTTAATACGCATAGTGGCAAAATGTCATAATGCCTGTGCCACAAACATATGTGGAATGGAAATTAAAAAAGAGGACTTTACCGGCTTAGGCCAGCAAGATTTGTATAAAATTCCATTAACGACCTCTTATCCAAGCCGCACCTGAAACGTCATACTTCGCAGCCGATTATAAGGAACATAACATCAATATTTCATTGCATGTTTGAAATAATAATAATAATAACGCTCGGTTTATTAACCGACTTCTATAGAAGGAAGGAGGTACTCTGTTTATCTGCATTTTTTTATTTATTATGTATGTATGTTCCCCGATAACTCTTGACCACGTCGGCCGATTTTGATAATTCTTTCTTTGTTTCAAAGCAGGTTGGTCCCATAAATTTGGTGAAGGTCTGATGATGGGATCTAGGAGGAATCGAGGGAACTTCTCGAATTTGATGAGGATTCCGGTATTTTCTGTAGGTAATCAAGGATTGGCTCACGGAAACCACAAATTGTGGCATAGCGAAGTACAAAATTTGAGCCGGTTTTTTTAGTATAAATTATTCCGAGTATACTTACGAGAAAATTATTTCATTAGATTTTGATTTTCAGAATATTTGACGTGTATGATATTCACCGTGAAATACGAGTATATGTGCCCGATTTACAAAAAAGAACTAAGTAGGTACATAGTATACGTGTATGTACACCGCGTGTACACGCGAATATCACTCACTACCTTTTATATTCAAATTTAATTAACAGCAAAAGCTCAACACATAATATTCGTGAACGGTAGACGTCCAAAAAGGTTATTGGAATTTTATCACCCGAGTTGCCTGTTGTGAACATTTCAACGATTTTTTGACACCTGAGAATTAATAAAAAAAGTTTTTAAAACGTATATTTTTAATCCCATAATTGTAAAATCCCTGTGTATGTAAATATGGAATACGTATGTAAGAGTGAATATTTTTTTGTATTATAACAGTCGTGCGTGACTTTTTTCATCGTCATTATCACCATCTGCCATACTCCGATCACTTTATTGTACCCAATGTAGGTACCACTCTTAGTACCAACGTGTTATTTCGTTGCGTGAATCACAAAAATAGTATTAAGTTTAATATTATTTGATCTGATCTTGCGTGTTTACAATATTTGCATCACAACAGACGCTTGTAGACTTGAACCCAAGGTGTCTAGAGACGCTACGATGTAAGTAGTAAAACTTTACAATAAGCCTCCGGGCTCAACAATTTCGGAATATTTAATTGACAGAGGGCCCCCTAGGTATAAACACAACGTTAAAATCACAACTACGCTTAGAAACAGTCTAATCTAAACAACTTCATGTCGAGGTTAGATATGTTATAATAATATTAGGAGCGAAGTAAACATACTAGTATAGCGAAAACTTTGCAGTCAATAGGCATCCTGCGTACTAGTTGTAACAGATTGATTTTATTAATAACACCGAACCTAACCGTTCCTAATTTTGTCTATTGAAAGTTCTATTCTTGAGGCTAGACGTGGCTAAACTACTAGAGGATCACTAATTCACGAACAGTAGACTAAAGTAAGTATATTTCTGGTCAAGAGACTCATGAGTCATGATATTGTTGCGACGGGGGAAATAACAGTTTCTCTGCTAGGGAGACACGTCAGCAAGATATTTGAAAATTCGCCATGTTATTACAACTAATCCGTGGCCCGGCGGTAGTGACATTGGTCTATGGAGTCGCACCCGGGTTCGATCCTAGCGGCCGGCATGCTTTTTGTAAGATGTTTTTAAAGTCTTTATGCTAACGTTTTCATTACGCTGACTAGCATGGAAAGTTCTAGAAGAAGTAAGTATGGGATTAGAATATTCGAGAATCGTCGGTACAGCGCAAGTTTCTGGAACAGCCAACGCTATTCGGAAGAAATGAATTTCGAAATTATCGTCTAGAATATTCGGATAGGGGTATAATAAGGGGACCAACTCCCCGGTACAAGGCAGTTCACTGTGGAATAAGTTAAGTGGAAGATCGGAGAGGGTATCGAAGAGAATATGGAAGTGAGTTGTTAAAGTGGAGTAACAGTGGAGTTAGAGAAGTGATATAGTACACAGTATCGGTGAAGTTATTATCTGAGTCACGTACTAAAAGGCGCGGACTCGGTCAACTTGTGAGTGTCAATTGAGTCTTTATTAGTACGCGGGAATTCAGTAAACGTTATCAGTGTATCTAAATCGCTTAATAAACCTATCGTCGTGCTATAGAGGTATTTTAACTCTATCCCGTACCCCACGCTCGTATCAATATAATAGCTAATCAAAGTTATCTCTAAAACAGCTGAGCCGGTTTTTTCGAAGCCATAATTATCTAAGAACCATTGCTAAAAATCTTGATTTAAATACAAAAATGGTTAAGAGCATGTCGGGCCATGCTCAGTGTAGGGTTCCGTAGTTGCCCAATCAACTTACTTAAAAATGCAATAACAAGCAAAAGGGAATACTTTCGCTTTCATACGTCTATTACTAAGAAGGGAAGACTTTTTACGATTACTCAAAAACGGCTTAACTGATCATGTCCGCTATAGTTTTCGTTGGATATCTTTATTAAGATTTACTTATATGTTTTTTTTGGAGTGATTATTTTCGAAAATATTTAGATAATCAAAAAATGTTAATGAAGACCTCTATTCATTTTGAAAGACCTATCCAACAACACCCCACACCATAGGGTAGAAGGAAAAAATATTTCATCCCCAATTTAGAAGTCCCCTACTACCCGGGTACCTACCCGTAAAATATTTTTTTTAGGTTTTATTTTACCACCCCTGACTTGACTACGGAATCCTAAAAAACACACTCAAATAGTTTCATCCACACACATCAGATATAGAGAAACACAGATACAATTTTATTATACTTATAACACCCCTCTTTTGCGTTGCATGGAGGGTTTAAAAAGTTTCGAGAAACGGGAGGTAGCGCCACCGTGTTCTGAGCATCCAAATAATGGAAGCGTAAAATTGAGCAAATTGAGTAGCCAGCCAGTAGCCTTACCACAGACAGTAGCAGTAGTACGGTGACCAGCAGGTGAAGAACACTATGACAATGGTGACGGTCATCTTGAGCGTCCGCGCCCGCGCTCGCCCGAGGATGCCGACGCCGCTACGGCGCATGTTGTCTGAGAATAAGAGAACACTGTGTCATAATTCATAAACTGTAGCAATCTGGGAGACCGCGCTTGCCTCGGAAATGAAACATGGGGAGATACATTTTTATACATATGTACTCGTATGAGCAGATCGATTAATTTAAACTATAAAAACGGATCTTAATCACTGTGACATTCTTCATTTATTTTAATTTAATTTTTGGTATTAGGTGCCATACTAACACTAGATTTAAGATAATTGTACTAACGCATTATTGTTTCATTAATTATTATTTTTGTTTTGTGCATGGATCCATGTTATCCGAAATAAATGAATTATTATTATTTAATGTATTAATTACATCCCGACGTGGGGGATGGCTCCAACCTTTGCAGCACTCGTGGTCAAGCGGGTTTTGTGTCAGTCAAACGTTTCGAGTAGATTAGAGATACCTACTCTGAATAGTCATGCTGTATTAAATATTCAATAATAATTATGGCAGTCGAGAGTACACCCAATTACAATTACACAGTAACGATGTTTGTGAAACCAGGTCGATGTCAGTGGGCAAGTTTATTGTGCCGAGGCTCACTAATTACTACGGCGATAGGTATCTCCGGAAACGCCTACCCTATATACTCAACAGCCTGCCCTCTGTCATCAGGCAGGAAGCCAATAGAGCAAATCTTGGTAAAATGCTGAATAGTTACCTTGTTAAACGCATAAAATAATTTGTTGTACCTAATAGATGTAGATTCATAATATAAATAAAAAAGACTTCTCGATCCCACAGTCAAACTGTGGAAACGGTTTTGTGGGACTCTGTACTTGTATATGATATATTATTATTTGTTGATAAATAAATAATTAAATCAGATCAAATCAATCAGGTTAGACTTCTCGATCCCACAGTCAAACTGTGGAAACGGTTTTGTGGGACTCTGTACTTGTATATGCTATATTATTATTTGTTAATAAATAAATAATTAAATCAGATCAAATCCATCAGGTTAAGTCCCAGGTCCAGGGTGTTAGGGTAGCCAAATACTCCTCCCTCCACCCTCATGATAGTCCCCCGTTTGACGCGTTCTTAAGGTCAAAACGAAGTCAAAACGTCTGAAGGAAAATACGGGTATATTCGATTATATTTCACTTCACCCTGAGGATAAAAAGAAGCTTTACAATAAAAGTAAGTTTAAGCAAAAGAACTCGAATTACTAAAAAGTTTTATTAACAAAGCTACAACAGGACGCCTGAAAATTCGCAAAGAACGCAAAAACTTTATAAAACGGTAGATTGTAAGGATTTTGGGACATAATTCCTAAGGAGAAAGTCAATGGTCACTTTTTTATGAATAATAAATAAGATAAACTTTGTTTACCGCTTCAAATCGAGGAATATGTATTAACTCGTTTTGAAATGGACAGTACATTTCATTAAAATTGATATACTTTGCTCGATAATCGGTGTACATATCGGTTGAGTTTAAGTCGTTCGGTTGTTTGATAACGATTACGAAGAACGAAAGTTTAGTTTTCAGTTTGCACGCCTTTGAAATTTCACCGAGGTTAGACGTGACTGGAGAAACAAGTAAAGAACAAACGAGTTATTTCATGGCAATAGCAAGGAATCTAAGAAGTTTATTGAAGAACAAATTAAAGAAAGATCTAAGAACTGGTTGTCGAGTATTAGCACTGATTCTAATACTAATGCAATAGTCAATCGCTGACGAAATATTTGTCTGTAGTATATATGTAGTAATAATAATATTTCGTTTATTGCACCATGGTAAAACACAAGTTGTTCCTGTTCGAATGTAGCAATCGTTAAAATACACAATATTTATAATTTTGTTTCAAAATCCCAGAACACTTCCTTGTGGAATTGAGCCCTTTACTTCTGTTTCATCGTATCTGATAATTTCTAGCTTATTGGGTTAAAGTATTCGACCTGGACGCTGCGTGCGTTTTTCTAGGTACCTACGGTGTAAACCAGTCGTGTACTATACTCCTGATTCCAGATCCATACAATTTATTCAAAAAAAATTATGAGATTCTTTATCGTATGCTTTAGTGACATCTAGAAGCAGTCCGAGCACGATAATTATTATTTATGCTTTCCATGATTTCTTGTGTGTACTTGCTGACGGCAAGAGCAGCAGTGGAACGATGTTTCCTAAAGCCATATTGGTTGTCATTTAATATAAAAAAAATTCTAAGACTTTAGACAGAAGGTTACACATAGCTTTTTCGAAAACTTTTGATAAAGTGGGCAAGAGTGCTATGGGCCGATAATTATTCGTATCAAAAGCGTTATCTTTCTTATGTATAGGTTTTATTATGGACTGATTTATTTGGGGTGGTGCTAGTATTCCGGTAGTATGGGTATTTTTTAATCCTCGAATAATATTGAAAACCTGGGTTTAATTACTAAACTGGGTTTAAAAACAGTGATGATGGTCTAGTATGATTGACCTACTGGCTTTGCTGGCAATCTTAGACAGCTGTAATGAAAGTTTGAGGCATGATTGTTATTTTTAGTTCCCGCATTATACCACCATATCAGCCGAAGGACGTCCACTACTGGACAAAGGCCTCCCCCAATTTCATGGGGGGTAAATGACATAATCGCCACGCTTGGCATGCGGATTGGCGATCGCAGTATCTCCACCGCACTCCAGGGATGCTGCTGCCCATCCCCCGGTGGTCTTGGTCGTAGTTTTAGGACATACCCGGGTCCCGGCCGGGATGCTCGAACATATTAGACTTACTAAGCGGGGGCAGTACATTTGAACCCTACAACACTTTGAAGAGCTCAATGGCAGGTCAGTGGCGTTAATTCGTGGTGTCTTTATCTCCTCAAAGCGGTGTCTATCTTTTGTACGAGTCAAAGCAGTTTATATATAAAAAAAACATGCCACCATTGCCGCTACATTACGTATGTACATACGTATGTTCGCTGTGGAATTTATTGTTATTTTTGGGAGGATAATCTTTGTTTATTAGGACATACCCGGGTCCCGCATTATACAGATAGGTAGATACCCAATTACCCATGCATATAACGTACGCGTATGATATTCTATACTACCTTGGTAGATGTTCACAAAAGCTTCCGTATTTTCTAATAGCTTTGAAAGCGAACACGATCTCAATATCTCAATATTGAAGCGGGGAAAGACAAATAGACGGACGGGCAACACGCAGGCAGTGCGAATCCACAATTCCATCAATATTGTGATAAACCATTTTCCTCTTTGTCCGTACCAAGACTGACAAAATCGGAATAAATACTCCTATATGTGAGCTTTAATACTTAAACTACAAGTCTCGGTATCCCAGAGCAAATATAGTCGTTCGTGTCTTTCAATGTTTCAAGTTTTTAGCACTTTGGTATCAATGTTTTACGAGTGTGAAAACATATCCAACCAAGATTTCCTGGATGGACGATCTGCTACAGCAGTGCATTTCAAATTAGAAGTAACCAAATCTGAGTTTTCAGTTCTCCAAATTTATATAACAGTACACACACAATATTACACACAATACAACATTTATTATATGTACACACAATATTTCCAACATATATTATTGTTGTTTTATTTTTCACAAAGACTCGTAATAAATATATACTTTGATTTCGACTTTAACTATGTTCATACGAGTACCTATTCTAGGAACCCAGACAGCTATAAATATATTTCTTCACTTCTGATGCTCGAACAGTGAGTCATATTAGACTTACTAAGCGGGGGCAGTACATTTGAACCCTACAACACTTTGAAGAGCTCAATGGCAGGTCAGTGGCGTTAATTCGCGGTGTCTTTATCTCCTCAAAGCGGTGTCTATCTTTTGTACGAGTCAAAGCAGTTTATATATAAAAAAACATGCCACCATTGCCGCTACATTACGTATGTACATACGTATGTTCGCTGTGGAATTTATTGTTATTTTTGGGAGGATAATCTTTGTTTATTGATTTTCTCGCAATCTGAGTGAACTCCGTTCTAAAAGCCATATCCTCGAACTAATCGCATCGTGGTGCCTGATTTTAGACCCTTGTCATACAGTATACTATAACCTTTTCATTATTTAGAAAAAATCTCATATGCTTCATTAGTTAGTTGTCTGATATTACTTTAAACCAGAACCAGAATAAATACCAAAATGTGTTTCTAATCAAACAGTTTGACTAACAAACCAACAAAGCAAAGACGAAATTGCTAGCATATCTACTCGTAGTTCTAGAGACAGTAAATAAAATGTCTACGAGTACTATCGCTTCCACTATCCGAGCGTATACAATGGGGTTACTCAACTGTTACGACAAAAATAGAAATAAACTTTATTGTATAATGTGGTGGTGATGACGATGACACTGGATACTGTCTCATCAGCTTGCCCATTTGGTATGTACAATAGTGATCCGATTTACACTAAACTACATGGCGGAAAACAGAATTCAAACATAGTTTTCATTGAGCAAAACACTCCTTAGTATCAAAACACTCATTAGGCAGTTTTTGAGAGCAATTTGAAATTTGGTACCCTCTAGTTTCCTTATTTCCATCGGGAGTTTATTAAAAATTCGCATCCTCGCGAAGAAGGCACTTTTATAAATGAGTTTATTGTAAGCTCTCGAAATATTACAGTTATATATGTACTGACTGCGCAGGTTGTGTCTGTAAATAAGTACGGCTGATAAATGACATTTGGATTCATACTAATGCGACAAGTGAATGACTGAAATATACCCCCAGTAGACTAGGTACATTTTATCTATATTGTAAACTATTACAGTCATATAATCTTTGCGTATCAGATAAAAACTCTCAATACTCAATAAATGCTCGAAAGTCAAATATTTAGTTACACTACAACGTGTTTTTTCCATTCCGATTACTGAAAGTTAATATTTCTGTGGTCATACTTTATTCAAGTATTTCTTTTTAAGACTCTGGTATTTTAATTTTCACCATTTTGAAGATAATGAACAACGAATAAAAAAAAATATGTTTTTTCTTCAAATTAGGCATATTAATGCACATGTGAATGTCTATAACTACTCGTACCATGCACCACACAATACAATTAAAATTATTAAAATTTTACTTAGATAGATAGAAGGAAATTTAGCCCTCCTGGTTATAGCCGAGACGCCAAAAAAAGACGTAAACAACATCAGAATTGATAAGATCTGTGCTTAACCAAGTTTATTGCGTGTTATGTCAAGCAGCCGGTATTCAATATTGACGTAAATAAACACATTCACCCGTTATACCTATTCGTAACTGTAACTACTCGTATGTACTTGCTTTTAACCTGCTAGTAACCGGTTACTGAAAATACGGGTAAGAATAGTTGCTTCTATTTGATGATGAATATACTCTGTTATTAATGATAATGATGATCTAGGATTCCGGACCCTAGATTCTACTTCGTATTTTGTTGAAGTTCTACACCTCCTAAACCATTCAACATATAATAACCAAAACTACAGTGATAGACGCTAACGCCGCGAATAATGAAATGAATAATAAAAATTAATAAATTATGTCGGGCGCAAACTGCTTACGACTAACTAGTACAAATATACATACTGATACTTAAAACTTAACTTCATCATCATCATCATATCAGCCGAAAGACGTCCACTGCTGGACATAGGTAGGCCTCCCCTAAAGAGTGCCACAATGACCGATCCTGCGCCACCCGCATCCAGCGGACTCCCGCGACTTAAGAACTAAGGTAAGATTTAACTTGCTTCGCAAATAACATTTAAAAAGTGAAGCTGCATATGCTTATGCAGGCGTCCATGGCGAACTGTATACACGATAAAAAGAGAAACATTCTATTACACGGATCTATCCCATAGCAGCAACAGTTATCGCCGGACTAGCAGTTCATTTCGCTCACCATTGCTGGTATTGGCCCGGCGTATGATCTCGAGAAGCGCGGCCAGCGAGCAGTAGAGCGTGGACACGAGCGGCAGCAGATACATCAGCAGCATGTTCAGCAAGAAATAACCAAACACGTGGGATTCCGTCGGCAGCGAGCCGTATGACACGCATTGGAAATATCTGGAAAACAAACACAGTGGCAATATAATACACGGATCGTATTTTTTTTGATAAATAGCTTCATAACTATCAATTATGTGAAAGAAGTGTAATAAATGAGTACATCTAGTCAGAGTCACTATTAAATATACAAAACAAAAAAATACAAAATATTTTAGCTAGTCGTTATTTACTACTATACTGGATAAATGTTAAGAATTTTATTTATTTTGTTATATTTATATAATATATATGTGTGGTGAAATTAACATACTGTCTTTTGGGAAGCATGTATTTAGTACGACATCTAGGGGCTAGAACATGATTTAATGTGTTAATAATAATAATTCTTTAATTCAGATATTTCATCCATAGATAAATAGTAATAGTTAATATAGATAGGTCAAAATCGAGGTCTCGTTTAGTTTTAGGACCGTCAGTAAGACACAAATTTTTTTCTCATGGTGAGAACCTTACTTTCTTCACTTGTTGGGTGTCTGTAAGGCCACTTACAGAATACTTTTAGAAGACCTTTGCCCCCGTTCGACGTGCAAAAATTTGATTAAAGTTGTTTGGAAAGTTAAACTGTATGTTAACTTGTTGTGCACGTTGTTACAAGTCTGTGTGTGAAATTAAATGATTAAAATACCTGACTGATTTGTATTTGCATGTGTTTATTTTGATACCCCACTAGAGGATCTTGATAAAGAAAATATTTTTAGCCCGCGCATTGAGCGTCTTACAATCCGGCATTGTGATTTTTGTAGGATTTTATGTACATGCATGCATAATATGCATGCATATATCATGTATCTAAATCGGTTGAGCCGTTAAGTCGTCGAGCGAAAGAACAAGGAACGGGTTAAAACGTAAATACAGGTCAAACGCATAACCCTCCTTTTGGGCTTCGCCACAGTCGGGGAAAAATGGCAACACTGAGGCTTTGACTGGACTGGTCATTTGACAAGCGTGGCCGGTTCAGACTTGTAAAATTGTAGCTTGTAGTTGACAGGGGCACTTTTATGGACAGGTGGAACGTTCTGTGACACGAGACGCAGGCGAGTATGAAAAAAACTCGCGACTGTAAGCCCGAGATATGTATTACCAATTTTTGCGTATTTTGACGCGGGCCTTGTGCCGTCGTTTGTCCCGCTTGCCCTACATGCAGGCCAACCATTAACCCATTTTAAACGAGATATCCCGCCAGTGTTTCCTCCAACATTTCACATAAGCTTATTAGGTACAGTCAACAGCAAAAGTAGATGATCATTTTAGTACCTTGTCACTTTCACAACTTTGACGTATGCCAACTGTCGTAGTATTTTTACGTTAGTGCGACAAAGTACTAAAATGATCATCTACATTTGCTGTCGACTGTACCTACGCACAAACACAGATTGAAACAATTAGACATTGATTAAGATGAAAAATAAAAAAAATGCTTTCAGGTACTTTATTACTACGTGTTTACAGAATACTGTAATTCGTAATTCTGAATCTATGAAACGTATGATTTTATGTTTTTGATCCTTCACCTAACATAATTGGCAACGTTTTAAATGTCAGTCTAAGGTCATTTATACCATAAAATCAGGCTGCTAATGCTCCAATAATTTATTCGGTCTAAAAGCGTTATTTAAACACAACTTACAGTCACAAGTTATATTCGTGAGTATAAAAAATGAAAATGTTTGCGAAGCCTGAATTTGACTTTCCATCCGAGGCTATATTACGAGTATAATGCTTTTCTCAAAAATGGCGGAATAAAGACCAACTTGAAATTAAGTTTTGTTAAACATAAGTAACATAACATGACCCGAAAATGTCAAAATGTTCATTCTCTCTGGCTGTTTATTTTTATTAACAGAATCGGAAGTGTACCTATTTTTCCACCGTAAACCGCAAATAATTTTAGACACGTACAAAAACGCCGCAACAGAAAAAATACGAATTGAATTGGCTGTATACGACCTGTGTTGTCTTTTTTATACCTGTTTTTAGGGTTCCGTAGTCAACTAGGAACCCTTATAGTTTCGCCATGTGCGTCTGTCTGTCCGTCTGTCTGTCCGAGGCGAGGATGGATATATAAATCAATATAACTGACAAAGTCGTGAAATAAAATCTAGATTTTTTAAAGGGTACCTCCCCTCTACCTATACGTAAAGTGGGTATGATTTTTTTTTGCTTCATCCCTATGGTGTGGGGTGTTGTTGGATAGCTCTTTCAAAATAAATAGAGTTCTTCATCAATTTTTTTTTGACAAAGAGAATATTTTCGGAAATATTCACTCCAAAAAAAATTGTGTCTCCTCCTCTAACTTTTGAACTGGGGGTCCAAAAATGTGAAAAAAAAACATGAAAGTAAACCTTAATAAACACTTTCAACCAAAAATATAGCGAATATGATCAGTAAAGCCGTTTTTGAGTTATCGTAAAAGTCTTCCTTTCTTTTCTTAGTAAAAGACGTATGAAATGCTGCAAAAGTATTTCCTTTTGCTTGTTACCTATTGTTTTTTTTTAATTAAGTTCATTGGGCAACTACGGAACCCTGCACTGAGCATGGCCCGACATACCCTTGGCCGATTTTTCTTTTTTAAATTTTGGAATTTGACAAATAAAGGAATCTATTTATTGTACCTTAAGTTTGTGGTATATTTATATTATGCATGTTAATATATTTACTTATTTATGTATGTTTATTATATATAATATATTGCATTGCATTGTACATACCTAGTCGGGCAAGCCTGTAATGTTTGATTTTTTAAAATTTTTGATTGACCATACTGTACACTTCGCCCTCAAATACGTCCACTTTTAGGGTCATACTTTGAGAAGTATTAATAAATATTAGGGGACGACCTAATTGCATTGCAAGGTTTTGTTGGGGGTACCTAGATGATGATACATGTACTTATATAGAAAACATTTAAGACATAGGATCGGACTCGTGCTCATCACACAAACACGTGCCCTAACAAGGATTCGAACCCGAATACATAATCTCCTCAACCAGCAACTTAAGAAATTTCGTCAAGTTGAGCTATCCATGTTTCAATGTACATTACTTAGATACAGTAAGGCATAAAAGTGGTCTACCACTTTCCGACTCTATTATCTGTGGATTAAGGTCCAAAAGCGATAGATCACTTTTTTGCTTAACTGTACTTATAGGATAAAGGTTGCAAGGGTACCATGTTTGTATGTCGCAAACTTAGAGGGGAAGGCACTCTCAAGGAAGCTTTGAAGTGTTATTTGTCGTCCGGGAAGGGCGGGAAACGGTTTTGTCGCTGTTATCTAATATTATGCGTGTCTATCAACTTTTCAGAGCTATATATTCCCCAAATTAGGTCAAACAAGCTCTAACCAATAGCTATCCAAGTATTAACTAACTAAGCACTAACTGTCACTTCATAGTTACCGAAGAATGAGTAACGATAATTGATCGAAGTTACGATACAGATACTATCTACTCGTAACTAACAAACCAGTACCAATGTATTTACAGATCTAGTTTGGCTTACTTCTTTAGTTTCTATTACTGTTCTTATCACATTCTGTAGTTTTAAGATAAGGAAGTCTCTGATTCAAAAGCAGGCCAAGAATATAATGAAACGGGTCACTTACGTTTTTAATGTCCAATATCGCTCGACATGTGCCAGACCGGTTCGCGGTCCTTAATCATGCGTACCGATAATGCCATATAACACTTGAAACTCTCGCTCGCTTTATACACATTCTTAAAATATTTGTATACGGGTCTAACAAGAAATTTATTTATTTACCTTAATTACCGACGTTTAGTATCGACACGATACGGGTTGTATCCTTCGACAGATATCAGAGTAAAGCAGATCCGCTCATTTAAGTTGAACGATGTCTATACATCTGATCTATTCTGGCTAATGCAGAAATCAGAATCAGAAGTTTGAGAGAGACGGACAAGTGACATCTGACAGGGGTAAACCCCTGTCAGTGTCTCCGTCTTCATAACTGAAAATTGTACTGAACTGACGTTGTGGTGTGTTGAATTTATATGGGATTGAACATCCTAAGGTAATTTCAAATGGAGATAAATCGTTAACAGCCAAAAATGATCGTACTATCTGTCACATTCTAACATTTTGGTATACCATAAGGATACGACACAACTATATGAAAAATCATGCTTGATACTGCGAGTCTGCTTTTCTCTGATGTCTGTGCATCCGTCATGTTCGCGGCAGAAGCTGATGTCCCAGCAAATTGTCAACGTTTATAAAAATGTGAAGGTAGAACTGAAATAAGTTTTCTAACCGCTCATTATGCTACTTGTCGTGTTTGTGTATCATAAGATCAGTGGTGTACATTGTCTCATGTACACCAGTGACGGGATAACTGACAGCTATCAGTCTATGTATAGTGATTGTGGGAGCAGGACACGAGTGTGCTGGGTGTATGGCTGAGCCAGTGGTCTATGATCTACATAGTTATCGTCAATACCTAGGTAAGGTACTACACTACTGTCTAGGGCACGACACACAACACTCACAGTATCCGCGCACAGATCCGAAGATTTATCCCGAGATTAAAGATTCTGTATCAATGGTGGTCGTAAATAAAGATCGTGTTAGATCCGTACACAAATATTTTAAGATCGATAATTCGTTATTACCGCCAACGTGCCTTGACCGTGCCAAATACTCAATATTAAAGACTACGAACCAGTCGGAGTCACGTCGAGCTATATTCTTCCTTGAGACGTGAGTGACCCGTTTCATTATACTTTTTTAACAGGGTGTTCGGCAGATGGATGGACATATATATTGGGGATATATTGGGGATAGATGAGGTGGTCAACTACGACGAGGTCTAGCACAAAAAAAATCTTTGGGTCTAAAGAATTTATTTATTAATTTTATTTTTGAAATCCTTGGTTTTCAAATAACTGAATTCGTAAGATTCTGGAATTAGTCTAGATTTAAACGAAATAAAAATATTGTCCGTTTTATAATTTTTTAATAATCTGTTTCAAGATTATAACCTCACTTACTTAAAAAAAACAAACCGGCCAAGAGCGTGTCGGGCCACGCTCAGTGTAGGGTTCCGTAGTTTTCCGTCCGTCACATTTTTTTTTTGAAAAAATTACAAAAACTATTCAACCTATCAAGTTCAAAATAATTTTCCTACAAAGTTTTTATAAAGTTCTACTTTTGAGATTTTTTTCATATTTTTAAAACTTATGGTTCAAAAGTTAGAGGGGGGGGGGACACATTTTTTTTACTTCTGGAGCGATTATTTCCGAAAATATTAACATTATCAAAAAATGATTTTAGTAAACCCCTATTTATTTTTAAATACCTATCTAACAATATATCACACGTTAGGGTTAAAATGAAAAAAAAAAAATCACTCCCCACTTTACGTATAGGGGAGGTACCCTAATAAAATATTTTTTTCCACTTTTTATTTTACCACTTTGTCGGCGTAATTGATATACATATTAGTACCAAATTTCAGCTTTCTAGTGCTAACGGTCACTGAGATTATCCGCGGACGGACGGACAGACGGACGGACAGACGGACGGACAGACGGACGGACAGACATGGCGAAACTATAAGGGTTCCTAGTTGACTACGGAACCCTAAAAAGATAAAACGGACGAAAATTTTATTTTATTCTTCCATCCATCCATCCGGATCAGCCCAAGGACGTCCACTGCTGGACATAGGCCTCCCCCAATTTCATGGGGGGTTAATGCCATAATCGCCACGCTTGGCATGCGGGTTGGCGATCGCAGTATCTCAACCGCACTCCAGGGATGCTGCTGCCCATCCCACGGTGGGCTTGGTCGTAGTTTTAGGACATACCCGGGTCCCCCCCGGGTCCAGATTATTTTATTCTAATCTAGGCTAAATCCAGAATCTTACATTTTCAGTTATTTAAAAACAAAGAATTAAAAAAAAATTGTTAAAAAAAAATCGGCCCCAAATATTTTTTTTGTGCTGGACCACGTAGCAGATAACCTGACCTATCCCATATGTCCGTCCATCTGCCAAACACCCTGTATTTTAGTATGTCTGAAACCGATGGGAAAATCTACTATATAAAATTGCAGACCAAGTGCCTACCTTTCTGACATCGAAGTATTGTTGCTGGCCTGAGGTGTACCTATCTGCCAAACTGTGAAATCCAAAACCAAACCAAACAACCTAATGAACTTGTGTGTGCCAAACGCGTGTGTGTAGAACACAGCCCAAACTAAATGCCCTGCGCCCTGCGACATCTGGGTGAGCGGCGTTGGCCTCCTGAATCACATCCATTGGCTTCAAGAAATATTTGAATAAATACAGCCCACATACCCAGCTACATCAGGGTGCTCTTCTACGTGGAAGATGAAGCTCTGCGGCAGACTCGCGAGGCCGGCGCATACCCAGGCCGTATGTAGCGCGCGTCGCGCGTTAGCCTCCCAAGTCACGTTCAGTGGTTTTAAGATGGCGTAGTATCTGGAAAGATGATAGAGCTTTTTAGTCGAACCTTCGTCGCACAGGATGCATTCCCTGGACGAGACCAGTTTCTTCCGAGGTGTGTTGTTCCAGGTAGTGAGAAAGATTCAATTCGAAGTAATTTTGGTCGCTACTTGAAACAAGATCTTCTGAGGATATACACAATGTATAATCTTTATTTCCGATACACATTCACAACACATTCGTCACGGAAGGTAACAACAGGTACGGTGTAGTAAGTTTTCAAAATAATAAAACATGACTTTTTTTATTACTCACTCAAAATAATAAAATATTACATCAGAGACTATTGTAAACAAGTCTTGCTACTTTGCCCACACTATATAAAATGCGGCGTATAGCTGTATGTTTCTCAAAATAGGTGTTCTAGATATTTGTTGAACACATCCGTTAGTGCTAAGTGCGCTGGCATTGCGAGCACTCATGTTTCACCGTGTCATTAATAGTGGGTAAACTGGGTAACACTTACTGACCCGTTGCAAATTTCTAGCTCTGAGTAGGTTATATCACCTCAGAGAGCCTTTGAAACGCTCTTATTAGATCAAGTGACTCGCCACTATACCTAATGACCCACTAACATCACTCCCAGCGGGAAACCGACGTATCTCCATACTCTCATAAACCTATCTAACTACTTAAAGGGCACTAGTAACACTGTTAATTGGATAAATTACAAACTTTACCTTAAACTTGTTGTTAATATGCCCCTTTTGAAATTGTCCCGCGCTCGATCGATATCCACCTTTTAGTGATTAAAAAAGGACGTTTTTTGTGACTTGTGTTACTTGAGATATGAACCAACGTAATAAGAACGACCTTAAAGACGTGAGTGACCCGTTTCATTATATTTTATTATGTCTCAAACTCACGGGACTTTACTATATAAAAACGTAATATTTTTAAAGATTAAACTATAATATATCCCTTTGCTAAGTAAGATTAAATGCAACATGGCGATATTTGGAATTTTGGCCGAGATTGAGTTAGTTATTATGTATGTCTTGAGGTTTGTTCGATTATTTGTGATAAATTATTGGTTATCTTGAGGGGATACTGCAATGTGGTTCAGTTTGAGGTGTAAAAGTTGGTGAGCACTGTGATTAACGGTCTGTCATGAATGGGTGGTGGTGCTAAAAGAGCAACAAACTTGGCAGCAACACTGTTCTTTACGAATCTCGCAGCGCACACTGGAACACTATCGGCGGAAATGATTATGCATAATGCGGAAAAAAGCACTGCTAAGAGCCCGTTGACAACGGATGTCGGGCCTTCAGTCCGCATCTGCCAACTTAACATATGTAGAAGGCATAAGCCGATCTAAATGTGAATGTTTAGCTAAAATTATTAATAACTTGGACATTGACACACACAGGACAGTACTACTACAAGATACACATGCTGCAGATGAAATACAACTCGCTCGCAGTGGAGAGCTCGCTGCCTATAACATGGTCGCAGCCACGTACCATGCTCAATATTGTACAGCAAAATATGTTCATCACTCGATTTTGGAATCAACTGGCATCATCTCAAATGGTATTGAACATGAGAATATTGCTTTTCAATTTCCAAAAGGCAGACTGGAAGCAATACGCTGAAAAACTGGACGAGAGAATTAGATGGATCGAACCTTTACCGAAAAATCACGATCGCTTTAAGAAACTGATTATCTCGACAGCAAAACAGTGTATCCCACGAGGGTACAAAAAACAGTATGTTCCGTGCTGGAACAGCGAGACTGAAGAACTTTGGGAAGAGTTCCGCGAAACTGCTGACAGAAACACGGCTCACCAACTTATAAGGTCTCTTGACGAAGCCCGTAAGGCAAAGTGGGAACAGACAGTCAAAAAGGGGTACTTCCCGTAGATACTCGGAATCTTCAAATTTGGTACGAAGCAACATCTTATAGCACAGATAAAGGAAAAATTGCGAATACCGTAAACTTTTAGTTACATCATATAATACAAAAAAACGGAACCCTCGGTGCGCGAGTCCGACTCGCACTTGGCCGGTTGTTTTTCAATATCTATCGTCAAATTTATATAATCACAATTATTTACAAGTGACGCTAGTGGAAACCTTAAAGCACCCTTAAGACGTAAACCCCTATTTCAAAAGATATCCATCCCTTGAAAGGAATTAGTCGTTACAAAATACATTAGCCAACTTTTCAACAATTCATCAAAGTTAATCTTCTTTCATCATTCGCGAGAGTTATTGCGAGTCATGTTGGGGTTTATCCATTAAATTTGGGAGATTGATTGTGTCACCTCGGAAAGTAAGTAAGTGAAATGAATTGGTTGGGATCGTTACATATTAACAGTTGCACACAATAAAGCGTTGGTCTAGTAATTGAAAGTCTAGACATTGTTTAGATAGGTATCTTAAAATATATATGTGCCCATGTGATCTTGATATTTCGTTGTAAACATAAAAGCTAAACACCAACCAATGCTCGACAACGTAATGCCCAATAGTTATTTTGACTTAGGATTGAAACTCAGATCATAGAAAGGAATGGATATGACGCGGATGTGTGGCGCATGTGGCCGCGACATGGTAAAAAAGAAGTATAACTGCTCACCGCCGGTTAGTCGCAAATTTGCCGTGACGCTGAAATGTTCTTGAAATACCCAATAGTAGCATTACTACTTAGATGTGAAGAAATATTTTTTTATTCCGCAATCGAAATCACGGAACAGCTGGTTAGTAAATAAATTTAAGGGAGGTAGGAATAAAGATGGTATTTATCATCATCATTGGTCACAGCATTGTTGACATATGATTGTTGCAGCGTTGTGATTGAACCTACAGATAGATCAGAGGTCCGGTGCATTTTTTTAATAGCCGTAAAGCCAACCCGCAGCACAGCACTTTTTACCACAAAGATCGCAGAAGGGAATCTATAGACGGTTCCTGTGCAAGTGTGCAGATCTAAGTCTATAAATAGTGGTAGCAATAGCAAATTAAAATGATTATGTATTTATGTACTTACCAGGAAATAGATTGTGTCATACTGCTATGTGATTATGATAAATAATGCTGTTTTGTGTTGATCAGTTCTTTATAACGTAACTAGCATTTGCCCGCGGCTTCGCCCGCGTACTAAGCGTAATTTTTAACCGTCTACAAAAAAGAGGTTCTCTGTTTGACCCGTATATATGTATGTACGTATGTAAATATGTATGTATGTATGTTTGTCCACGATTATCTCGCGTTTGGCTGAACCGATTTAGATGGTTTCCAGAAAAGTAGTTGTTACATTCTGGGGGTTTCGGTATACGAAGTTTGGTGATTGTGATTCATTAACAGGAGCATCCAAAAAGAAAATTTGGCCTCACTTCCATTCGCACTCCTTACTGTCAGTCCGTCTGTTACAATACTTACAACTGAGTTGCTTTAACTGGACAGATTGAATTGCAATTTGGCACAAACTATCAAGAATTTAGAGCGCTCGTGGCCCAGCGGCACCCACCTACCGCGTGCGGTATGCGAGGTTAAGCGATATGGGTGCAGGTCAGTTCTTGGATGGGTGACCGCTTTGAGTGGTTACTAACTGAGCGCTCTCGTGCTTTGGAAGGCACGTTAAGCCGTTGATCCCAGCTGCTGTCTAGGACAGCAGTCGTTAAGCCAAGTTACAGGCCTTCGGGCGGCTTGAGAACTTCTAACAGTCAAGTTGCCCACTCACTTGACAAAGGGGGGTCGAAGTTGCACCACGTCCGTAGGTCGCTACGCATCGCTACCCTACAAGTGACCCCTGGGTGGCCAGTTTTGTTGCACTTTTAGCACCAGCTAAAAGCAACAAAACTGGCAACCGTACTTGTGTTCTCGAAGATCTCACGGTTCGAAAATAAATACCATACGATTATTATTATAGATCCGTAGGTTCTCTGAAATGGTGCCAAGACTGGCACTACATTGTTTACAGTAAAACTAATTTACTGCGGCTTTATGCATTTTGAGCTTTAAGTTGACAGTTTTCTTAAATATCCAACAGCATTTATGGTATTATACTTATAACAAACTGCCAAGATAAGGCTCAAAATTCATAAAGCCGCAGTAAATTAATTTTACTGTAAACAATGTAGTACCGGACTTGGCACCATTTCAGAGAACCTACGGAACTTGGCAAAAATAATCTAAAGGTTGATTTAAATGGAAAAAAATATCGAAACCTCTATGTCGTTTATAAAAGCCAATCCATAGATGGGTCTGGCTAAAAAAAAAATTTACTTTTTGAACAAAATTTTCGGTCACATGATTACCCCTCAAAAAAAATGTTTCCGTCATTTTATTAAACCACATTTAATTGATTCTTCTAAAGTATAAACCAGTCCAATAGATGGTTGCGAATAAAATTTATATTTATTTTACATGATATTTGAGTAACTTGAAATTCGTCAAGTTTTTTGCTCCATATAAAATTGAAATGTCCCCAGGACATTTTTTGATACATATAGGTATGATATAAAAAATAATAAGACGGCTTTTCGTTTAAAACTAATGTGAGCTTACTTGATCCATTTTTAGGGTTCTGTAGTCAACTAGGAACCCTTATAGTTTCGCCATGTCTGTCTGTCCGTCCGTCCGTATGTCACAGCCGACTTACTCGGAGACTAAATATGACCAATACAATTATGGAATTTGGTATGAAGGTGTAGTATGTTATAAACCGCTATAGAAAAATGGTGTGAAATTACGAAAAAAATATTAAAATGACATAGAGGTTTCTGAAAAACTTTTCCATTTGAGTCAACCGATGGTGAGATATTAGCTGTCAAAGTTGTAAACAGTGTGTCCGCCTTTAAATTTCCAAACGACGAAGTTTAAAATTTTGAATAAAATCAATATGATGCACATTATATTGATTTTATTGGTTTGATACTCAACTCACATTTAATCAGCACATTACAAAAACCAGTAACGAACGTAGATGCCTGGGATTCGTCATACGCCAAGCAAAACTATTTAATAATAAGCATGCTATGACTGTACTATATAACGCTTTCGTTCGAAGTAAACTCGAAACAAACGCAGTTATTTGGAGTCCCCACTAAAAGCACTACACGACCCTAATAGAAATAGTCCAAAAATCTTTCATAAGATTCCTTTGTAAGAAGTTATACGGCTTTTATCCGCTTCTTTATCCCACGCTATTTGTTTTAGGTATGGTAGATTATACATCCTTAGAGTCCCGTAGAAAGTTGTACTTAATTTTTTTTTTTCAATTAATTCGCGGACAAGTAACTAACCCACCATTGTTACTACAAATGACACTGCAGGTCCCCCGTCTCTCCGCGAAACAACTACGACCTCGTAGTAGCCATGGTCCCTTTGCTGTACTTCCAGGGCGGACACGCCTGCTTGCTACGTCCCCTCTCCACCAGGCACTGACGTTACTTAACAACATCCTAATCAGCGACAACCAACTAGACATTTTTTTAACGACAGAAACTAAATTCCTGGCTGAATCAAATCGCTACATTGAAACAATCGTTACCACTAGCTCCATTAGCTAATATGCGCAATAGTAGTACTAATTTGTAATAATTAATTATATCATTGGCTTGAGTTATTTGATATTGCTTATGTTTGATAGACTTAATCTTAATAAATTGCCTATAATATATATATATAAATATTTTAGAATGTTTTGATCTTTATCCGAATTTGTTTTGTTATGACTTTAAATAATTATTGTAATTCTTCGATTTATTTATCTTTCAATAATATTTAATTAATTATTGTACTCTTATTTATCTTTCGACATTGAATCAATTATTGTATCTATCTCTTCTATGTAATAGCTTCCAAATTATAATGTAATGTTTTCTAAATTTAAATCGAATGTATTCATAATAATAATTTCACTGCACCCGACATTAAATAATGCATGTTAGTTATTAATAAATGTAATGACGATTAGCACGTAAGGTTCGACCGTTAGTGTTAATTGTATGCAATAAAAAATAAATAAATAAATAAATAAGAGGACGCAGTACGCTCGGTTCTCCATACAAACGTATTTATGCTCTCATTTTAAAACGCCATGCTAGAATAACATGAAACTTTGTATACACAATGGGATTCGGCATATCTAGGTCGGAAATAAGTTTCTGTTGCTAGAAATTGTAAAATAAAAAAAATACAGCGGTTTTTTGAGTTTTTTACGGTTTGTATGGAAACCTTAATAATCGCTGTTTTTTTTTCTCCATTATAATTTCAAGCAACAGTAACTAATTTCCGACCTAGATATGCCGGATCCCATTGTGTATACAAAGTTTCATGTTATTCTAGCATGGCGTTTTAAAATGAGAGCGGAAATATGTTTGTATGGAGAACCGAGCGTACTGCGCTCTCTTAATAAATCCTTTCAACGATATTTAGTTTGAATAAGATAGGTCTTACGGTTTTTGAGTTATTGCTGAAAAACTGACTTGCCAAAACAAAAGAGCGTAAGTACAAACTTAGGGTACTTACGCTCTTTTGTTTTGGCAAGTCAGACCTACGAAACTACGACCTTTTTTTGATTCAAGGTGTTGTATAGTGGTTTTAAATGTAGATTAGGAGGTTTCGGTACGGAACCCTTCTTTGTGCGTGGTCCGACACGCACTTGGCCGGTTTAAAAAAATATATTAATCCTGATATACAATTTTACAGTGCAAATATTGGAATCGAGTGTGATGATCCCCCCACTCTGCCAAATAAACTATACTAAATGTGGGTATGCAAACTTACCGGGTATGCAAAAAAATCGTGGTGGTAGAATAAATACTGAAGTTAAAAGGAAAAACAATCACAGCAGAGCTAAGTAATATTACTAGTTAACAAGTAATAACCGATCTTAAAAAATGTACCTGGAAAAACAAACTTGCATACAATTTCATTCATTATTTACATCTTGTTGATAACGGGAAAAGTGCCAGTCAGTATTGTATAGTTTTCAGGCTCTTCCCCATATTTGTAGTATAAGACGATATTAGTTGCCAAATTTCATAGTTATAGGTCAACGGAAAGTACCCTATAAATTTTGAGTCCATTGAGAGTGCCCGGCCACAAGAATGTCCGGCCCAATGTACATGGATTACTGGGCCGTGCATTATTTGGCCGTGCATCATCGCTCTGAGCAAACTTGGTCCGGGGCAATATTTAGAAGCCACTAATGCTTGGCCCACTAAACCGCGTCCAAAAAAGTGGACGCTGATTACTTGGCTGTACATTACCGGGCCGTGCAATATCATTCTGAACAAATTTGATCCGGAGCAAGAATTGGAAGCCACTTTTGTTCGGGCCGATAATGCCCGACCCTGTAATTCGCCTCCATCCATAGACAATATAAACTTAAAGGGGTAGTTAGAAACTAAGCGAGGCGACGGAGCCCCGCGTCGGGGCTCCTATTTCTGGGCGGTTTAGCCTTTGAAGCTACCTAACGAACCTAAGCTACCTACTTATTGATTTAGTGTTAGATTCGTAGAACGTAGGTCTCAGCAATCTTGGTCCGGGACAGCAATCGGAAGCCACTTTTGTTCGGGCCGATAATGCTCGGCCCGAGAATCCGCGTCCACGGCGGTGGACGCCGATTACTTGGCTGGACATTACAGGGCCGTGCATTATAGGTAATCTTGGTCCGGGGCGATAATCGGAAGCCGCTGTTGTTCGGGCCGATAATCGCGACCATAAAAAAGGAAGTGCATTCTCGGGCCGGACATTATTCGGTCGTGCATTCCTGGCTCCCGAGTGTTGACATAAAGGTTTTTTGCGACATAAACAGCGGTATCTTTTTTTTTACGATAACATAGAAGTTTGATTTCTTCACAGCTTCAGGGGGCTGTAGACGTTTTAATTTCTACTCGATACCTTCACGCGTTTCCAAGATAAAAAGACTTGACAAACAGATAGACAGACGGACAACAAAGTGATATTAGGGGACAATTTTTTACAAATATCGAACTACTTCTATAGTAAGCTCAATAAGGCTTGTGTTATGGGTACTAGACGACGATACTCGATCGTATATTTAATATGTATAGACTTAAATACATAGAAAGCATCCAAGTCTCAGGAACAAATGTGTCTGCTCACCACAGAAACATATTCCCTTACCGGGATTCGAACCCGGGACCTCTAGCTTCGGAGGCAGTGACACTACCAACTAGTTTAGCCTAGGCCGACAAAAGTGATCCTATAAGGGTTCCGTTTTTCCTTTTGATACAGAACCCTAAAGAGGTTAAACAAAGTCCACATTATTTTTAAAACAAGCTATCTAACGATATACCACACGCGATAGGTTTTGCGACAAAAGAGAAATTAATCTCCACTTTACGTTTAAGGGAGGTTTTGCAAGAAAAATATTATTGCATGTTGTCGGCGTGTTTAATGATATGAAAGTTTCTTCACAGAAACATATGGTACTCACCTCTATACAATAGATCTTACTATAAACATTAATTAGGTCTTTGATATGTTCAGCCGTTAGGCATGTGAAAATTATTTAGGGTTTAAGTTAGTATTTAAGCCACATAATTTCTGTTCGTCATAGTACAGGACATAAACATTTTATTGAAATTGTGAAATATGTACACTTATGCTAAATTACAGCTTCATTGTACCTATAGTAACGGTTACTGGGATAAGCTGCGGACATACGGACGGATGGACATACGTGGCGAAACTATGAGGGTGCCTTGTTTACTACGGATCCCTAAACAGTAACACGTTATTAGTCATTAGAAATGCACGTAACCCCATGACATTTACAATAGATTTAAAACATGCCTAAATTACCTAAAAACAGTTGTCTAAACAAATAAACAACTACTATGGCTAAATTGAGACATGTACACTCGCAACTGGAACGCTTAAAGATATCTAAATAAATAAACATTTCAGAGATACAATTCAGACGGCTTCAGAGGTCAAGGAAGACACTTGAGGGCACTTTCCGCTAATGGTTTACGGTGTAGCTTATTTACTATAACAAAGTCAGATTCCCGTCTCGTCTTCTAAAACAACCCCAAATATAAAACATGGCTCCTGTTTACCAATTTAATTGGATGCCTTAAACATAATTTTACTTAACTGGTTGAGCAATTTACATTGTAAATTAGGTTATAGTCGATATCTGAGCCAGTTGCTGGTAACGCTGAGAAAACATTACAAATGAACCTGTAATTCCAAATTAATTGGGCTCCAGTTGTTTATGTAGAGCATTGAAATCTAAGTCACAATTACGCTGTTAACGATTCCATTCCAATTAGACTTCAATCCCATCATACGTGTTTACGCTTACGCAAGAGGAAGCACATTGTACTAGAAACATATGGTTTCTGAAGAAACTTGGAACTTTGGAACGCAGAGAGCGCAGCGCAGCGTCGTTGCGTGGCGGAGGAAAAACATCCGCTCAGTATTCGGTAGCGGTACAGCGCAGGCGGCGAATGTGACATATGATGACAGATGTAATGACAGTCCAAGTCAGTTTCCGAAAGATGAAAAATGCAAAACCACCTGCGTGCCGCACCGCGCCGCAACGGGCCTATGATGGTTGCCATTTTATCACTTATCGTCGTGGATAAGACATTCGTCACGTTCTGACAAGTATGCGAGTGCGAGAGTGACGGGCGTCTTATCCACGACGGTGATAAAAAGGCAACCATCATACGCCCGCTGTGCGTTTCGACCTTTAGACCTCGCTCCCTGAACTTATTCAGCTTAGTCTATTCTATTTTTTTTATTTCTCTTTCTCGTCTTTCGTCGTCTGTGGCGACTATAAATTTTATCATATTATGTAAATATGTTTAGGAAACCCAAAAATACTGACCAATACCCATTAACCTGTAGATTCAAGAGACGTGGTCAGAAATGACAAGGCCTGATGGAGAATTGAAAGGTACGCTTATACCCTATTCACTTACTGGGGAAATGCATTTACGCATCCCGCCTAGCCAGGGAACTAGGACAGGTATGACAGACTCCCGGGAACCGCCCGGACTACCGTCTAAAACCACCAGGGTATGCCCATCACACAGCATTAGTGCCGGTGATACGGGATCGCCAAGGCACACAACCGCGAACACCGCCTGCTGCGACAGCCGAAGCTGTCCCCTCTCGGTAGAGGCTTGCGCCTCCCACCCAACGGCACGCGTGCAGGGCGACACCACACACTTGCCGAACAAAGGACCTCCACGCCAGGAGGGAGTGAAAAACCCCGGATTCACTCCTTCAGGTCCCCTTGTGACTTTTTATAGAGGTTTTCTACCTTGCGGCCACCACCCGGCCCCGGCCTGACGGTGACAGCCCCCGCTCCAAACTATAACGGCCCTCTGCCGAAGTCAGAGTTACGGGTCCGTAATTCTTTAAACAGGCATACGGCATGGCCTGTCCCTCTCGCCGCACCTGGGGTGTCTTGCGACTCCCTGATGCGGAACCCCCCACCCCCCCCATTGGTCGCATCTGGAGTGTCCTCCTTTAAACAGAGGAACAGCCAGAGCGACCCCGTCTCCGGGTTATTGGTAGCACCGGTAAGCGATCCCTCTGAAGATGAATCACTTACCGTTGCCTCCAGGGCGCACCGGCCAGAACCCTTCCCCTTCCCCCAGACCCGCGAGGGTCCACAGGAACTGGAAGAGCCCAGACACTCGTGGAGGTTACCCGACTAGCGCTCAAATTAAACTACCTACTTAAACCTTCTTTATAGTTAAGAGTCTTCCGTTAAGATTCAAACCTAATAACCTACACCTATAAATACATTAAAATATAAAAAGTAACATATGTTTCGAGTTATTCCTCGGCATAAGTGTTTTCGCTGGTATCGCTTTGCGCACTGGCTGCGACAGATTTTATGCGATTTTGAAAAACTTACAGGTCACAGCCGCATTCACAAGACGTCACAACACTGCTAGTTTGGTTTACTCGTAATGAGTCACTTCTCCTGATTGCATAAAATCAAATCTGAGATTCTAGCGGAAATAAAATACGTGTTCCGTAGTTTTAGTTAAAATGTCACATTCTACAAGACTGCGCGCTAAACTAAAATAATGGAAGTCAATTTCCCAGGACATACTTAGCATTTATTTCTACGACTCGCCGCTTTGCCAGCATGTCCCTCTTTTCTCAGCACACAGAATCTTTAAGGTTTTATTTTCTTCCGTTGTTCTAGCAAACATGGCTGTGGTCAATGAGTTTTCAGCTAAATTAAACTTTTATGTACCTAACGCTAGTGCGGGATGTTTTGTGTGGTAATGACAGCGCGAGAAAAGCAATATTAAATCTTATTAAAATGAAACTCGAAAGCTAAACGAAGCAGTACTCGTATTACGTCAGTATTGATTCTAATTAAAAACTCGAAACGCTCGAAAAGCTCGAATCATTATCGATTTTTTTTTTGATAGTTTATAAAATTAGTCTAAAATAAATTGAATAGAATAACACTTTAATATACAAAGGATGCTTCCAGGTAGCATTACCAATAGCATCAAACATTTTTTTGCTCGTAAGTGTATTTTCGTGAATAAGTGGGATTAATTTGTGGAAGTCTTTGGGGGAAGCCTATGTCCAGCAGTCGACGTCATTCGGCTGATGATGATGATTAATTTAGGGCAATTTAAGAGCCTAGTTTTGAACGGTTCCTAAATAAATTATAAAACGGGCGTTGCCTTAAGGTTATGGATTTGTAGGCACGCCAAGAGAGAAATTACATCATTACATAGGTACTTTACGTTACGAAGGGATTATTTGGAAAATTTGTCAATTCGACATCATCATAATTAAATAGGTACCCGCTACCCATGTCAATTCTGTTTTCCACGTTTATTACATGTATATGATGTACGCGTGTATCGATTTCATGATACGTATGTCTAACCAGAACTATACCATTTGTATTTTGGCGCGAAACGAAACTTATCTATGATTACATCCACATATTGGCGGTGAGCTATCGGTGTGCTCAAGGGCGTCACCAGCCGATGGCCTAGGGGGAGGGAGCAGTTGATATAATAGGGTGAGGAAAGTATGAATAGATTAGATATATTTATTTCTTTTAGGTAATTACACAGTACTTTACATTCAAAAACTAAAACGAATTCACTAAAAGATCGTCAAAAAAACAAATAAAAAAAACAATAGAAAATATAATTGTGGGTACAGTCCAGAGCATTTAGAGTATATAGGAGTATCGCTCATATTCGGAGCGGCCCAACTGGGGAAGTACCTCCACATTACCAAAACTTATACCATACAGAGGACCGCAGTCGTAATATAATAACACCACTACTTGCTTCACAAGGTATTGGGTGTTGTGTTCCTTGTTGGTGAGTAAGATCGCCATCTCCAGAGCTCCCGAAGATACGCCGTGTTGATATAGATCTAGCAGCGAAGGTGTCTGCTTACCATCCTATCAGTCAGGCCGTTTGCCACCGTTGTTGTATAAAAAAACGGCCAAGTGCGTGTCGGACCACGCGCAATGAAGGGGTTCCGTAGCTTTCCACCCGTGACATTATGCGGATTTAAAACATCAAAAACGATTTTTTTTTATGACATAGGTGGCAAACGAGCAGACGAATCGCCTGATGGTAAGCGATTAGCGCCGCCCATGGACACTCGCAACACCAGAGGGGTTGTAAGTGCGTTGCCGGCCTTTAAGATGGGAGTACGCTCTTTTCTTGAAGGTTTGAAGGTCGAATCGGTCCGGAAATACCGCAGGCGACAGTTCATTCCACAGTTTAGCTGTGCGAGGCAAGAAATTTCTGGAGAAACGCACAGTTGAGGACTGCCAACCATATAAGTGGTGAGGATGGAAATTTTGTCGCGTTGGGCGATGGATTTACTCGATATTGGACATAACTAGCAACCAAAGCCGGGCACAAGACCTTTAATCGTTAGTAAACGAAGTTGACAAACTGAGTAACGGATTACCTTTTAAGTTAACTCCAAAACTTGTTAACGGACTCGTTAACTTTCCACAAGTCTGTTAAGCGTTAATGTTAATGAAGGACATACCTATTCGCCAAAAGAATAGGTATTGTAATGTGCCGCCAAACACTATCAAAAATAAAATCAGCCAAGAGCATGTCGGGCCATGCTCAGTGTAGGGTTCCGTAGTTACCCAATGAACTCAAATAAAAAAAACAATAACAGACAAAAGGAGCGGCGGCAATTGTTTTCGTTTCAGTGATTATTTCCGATAATAATCACTTTATTAAAAATAATGATGAAGACCTCTATTCATTTTGAAAGACCTAACCAACAACACCACCACCACACTACAGGGTTGAAGCAAAAAAAAAAAACATCCCCACTTTACGTGTACGGGAGGTACCTTTCAAAAAATGGTTTAGATTTTATTTTACCACTTTTTTAGATTTATATATATCCTTAACGAATTGAAGCTTTCTAGCACTAACAACGACAGAACAAAGCCTCTGACAGACAGACGGACAGAAAGACAAACAGACAGACGGACATGGCGAAACTATAAGAGTTCCAGTTGACTACGGAACCCTAAAAATAGCGCTGTGTACTTATACAGTGAATCTTCCTTTCTAAAAAAAAAGTCTATGGACTTGCATTTCCAAGTTGGCAGGCGATATTACTCGCTGATCTAGTTGGAAGTTGGCTGGTTACACAGCGGCTCGGAGTTTCAGAAACTTGCTGAACAGAGCAGTCTCGGATACAAAATAAATACACGACACAAGTAAGAGGTCTATCCTGCTCAACATATTTAACATGAAAAAGGATTACTTCGTGATTAAAATATGATTTTATATTTTGAATGTACTTTTTTAACCTTTTCAACGCTATGTCAAACAAAGGTGAAACTCACACGTCATGACATCAAAATATCAAACGCGACGTTGAACCTGGGCACCTACCACCAGGTCTTATCTTAATTCCAGGCAACTCAAGCCAGGCAGTTCAGTTTACGCCGGAAATTGCCTGGAATTAAGACCTGGTGGTAGGTGCGCTGACCTGTAAAAATCCATCCGTCGTTGGCGTTGAACCAAGGGTGCGGACATATCCGTCGTTGGCGTCCAAAAGGTTAGATGGATAGAAAATAATAATAATTGTTTACGACATCTTTTCATAACACCCACGAAGTGGTTATTAAGGTACTAATCAATCCCACATATCTCCATTCTGGGCCGCCTTATTGGAAATGCACTCTAGTTTAGGGCGTTAGCTATGGGTTAAAAGTGCTTACATTGTGTTCAAGTGCCGGTATGGTATACAGTTGACCTCTCGTGACCAAGCACGCTGCAAAACATCCAAGACATCGAGATAAATAAATATATATCTCCCAAGGATACGTTATTTTGTGAGGACCAATTTGCACCAATACAATGAGTCCTAAAAATGAATTTAATTTTAGAATTTATTTAGATTTATACGAAAAGTGCAAGTTAAATAAAAGCTCGTAATAATAAAAACTGTAGGCAGCGCGGTTTTAATTGTTCTAATGTCGCAAATGTCCACTAGGCTAAGGAGCATGCCATCACCAGACAGGCCGTATTCTTTTTCGTGACTTTTTCTTTTTAGTACAAATAATGTGTGAAAACCGTCCGTGAAACTTTAAATCAATATTTTCTAAGGAAGAGCAAAAAAAGAGCTCCCTTAGTTACAACATTACAGCTATCACGTTACGTGGTCGCTTACTATGGGCCTCACAAGAATGCTCAAAGTCATCCAAAGAGCATGGAGAGGGCTATGCTGGGAGTTTCTTTGCGTGATCGCATCAGAAATGAGGCCACCCACTGAGATAGCCCTCCGAATCCTTAAGTGGCAGTGGGCGGAGTACATTGCACATAGAACCTATGGCAGTTGGGGCGAACGGAAAAGTTACGGTGGGTAGATCCCCCACAAGGTGGACTGATGACCTGGAAATAAACGCAGGAGTGCGCTGGATGCGGGTGGCGCGGGTCCGGTCATTGTGGCAATCTTTGGGGGATGTCTATGTCCACAGTGGACGTCGCTGGGCTGCTGATATGATTATGATGATGATGAGTTACCAATTAAGTATCTACCTTAGTGCAAGATTTAGGGATGAATTTAATATTTCCTCTATTAAAGTTAGGCATTTATTATTATTAGAGGCAAGAGGGTAATAACGTTATTCTAAAGACGAGGGACGCTTGTGGTTCCGATGCCTGTCAACCACATCCCTTAAGATATTCTTGACAGGGATTTTGTGGTTATTCGGTTATTACCTAATTTAGATACCTTTACAGGAAATGTGTTGCCTTCACGATTGACATGTAACTAGCTTTTGCTCACTACTTCCTCCGCATAATAATAATAAATAGAAAGTTAAAAATAAATTATTATGAACACATGCAGAATATCTCGCATTTTTTCTGTTATTGTGAACACATGCAGAATATTTCGCCAACTGCTATCCTTAAAACAGTAGATTCTGTCATATGTACTTTGCCATCCTTATTTGTTTAGCCAAAAGCCCGCATATGTGACAGTAAAACTACCTCCCTTTGGAAAGAAAAAGAAATGATACTAATTGTGTGGTATTGTATTGTAGAACTCATTATCACCTTAGAGTAATAATTGCTAGATTATTTTAGATGGAGACCGACACACTTCCGCATTTATAATACAAGCTTTTGCCCGCGACTTAGGAATTCGTTTATATCGTATCTTCATACAAACTGTCCCCTCCCCCCTTTCGCCCCCTTACGGGATGATTTCCGGAATAAAAAATCTTATGTTCTTGCGGCGCCCCCCTAATTTATCAATTTTGGAAATTTTACATCACTTTTCTGAAGCGGTTCATAGAATACATCTTCCTACCAGATTTCATAATTGTAGTGCTAATAGTCTCCCACTAAATCGGCGGTGTGACATACGGACGGAAACTACGAACCCTAAAAACAGACTTGCAGACGAACTGAGAATCTCCTACCTGCTATTGAATTCGGTGAAAAGACGCTAGCACTTAGTATGCTCTAATCGAAGTAGGTCCCATATAGTTAATTAATCGTTTCTAAAACCGGTTCTAATAACACAAAAAGTAAAAAAAAAACTTCCAAGTGCGTGTCGGGCCACGCGCAATGTGGGTTCCGGAGCTGCCCACCCGTGATGTTATGCACAATCGTGATGTGTCGAACACATATTCACTCTATATTTGACATAACTAAGTAAGCAATGGAAATCGTACGAAAGTTTGCTTTTCTAATTACACTCCATAAGTTCGGCTGTTACTCGATGTAGCTATGAGAGATTTTCTTTCACATTCATTGTATATACTACTACCACGTTTTTTATCACATACCCAGTAGCAACAGTTAATAGCTGGTAGAGGGGGTTTAATACGGACCCCTAAGAAGGCCAATTGAACAGTGACAATAGAATTTAAACCTGCTTAGAGCCTTGTACAGCTAAGTTATTTTCACAAGAAATCGTTAGGCGTTACCGTGCCATACACTATTCCAAACAATATTATAGTAGCTAAAACTACTTCGAAAATAACTTGAAAACAAACAAACCGTACAATCCAATTAAAAAGTCACAACAAAAATGGCGTAGTTTCGAATAAATCAATCGAGCCAGTACTTTTAATTTAACATCCAATCGTTATTTTGTTTATGTTGCGTCGATCAATTTAATTAAATTGGAAAGTTTAATAATACTACTGAACTGTACGAAATGAATAAATATTGAGCAAATACCGTTTTTTAAACAGTGAATGTTAATTATGATTAAAAATAACAATATTATGATCCAAAATCGATACAATATTTAGGTGTTGCTGGTCATCAAATGAATCATTCATGGGAATCATTAAATTAATAATAACCAAATAGTATTTATTGAGAATCGTATGGGTAATTTGCAAGTAATTTTTGTAATTACTTATATCAAAGTAGATATATGATTCTGAAATCAGTATACCAATTTAAAAGTGACAATTATAAAGGCAACGGTATTTTATTGAAATAGCTAACACGTACACCAAATAGCGAGATTGACGAGTGGCGTTATGAATTGATTAGATTTATTAAGCAGAACAACAATAGAAAGAAACAATCCATGACTAATGTCCAACTACATTTATATATATATACGAGCATTCCATTTATGTGTGTCGTTGGTTATCCGACGAGGTGAGGACTAGGATTCTGAGGTGGTAACTTATGTGCCTAGTTATCATGTCCATGTTATGATAATTGCATAAAAATATTACATTTACTTGTGCCTGAAAATTAACGTAACACAATTGGCAAACATGGAACAGTTACGAGTATGGAATGTCTGTCCTAGTGTGCGTCATAACAGTTTTTTAAAGAAATTCTAGAATGAGAACGGAACAAACCGCAACGAAGATATAGATTCTTCAACAGTATTCCCTCGTATGTCAATATAATGTCGGCCAGTTTAGCCTAGTTGGTAGTGACACTGCCTCCGAAGCTAGAGGTCCCGGGTTCGAATCCCGGCCAGGGCATTATTTGTGCACTTAGCACGGATATTTGTTTTTGGGTCTTGGATGTTTTCTATGTGTTTAAGTATGTATTTATCTATATAAGTATCTATACCGTCGTCTAGTACCCATAGTACAAGCTTTGCTTAGTTTGGGACTAGGTCGAAGTGTGTAAGATTGTCTCCCCCATTATAAAAAAAATGTACCTGCGAGAAATATCCTTTAGATACAGTGTTAAAAGTTCGTTTTGTCAAACTTTCCGCCAGTGAGGCATTGACATAACATTGATTTTCAGCTGGCAGTGGAAAAGGCTTTTCACTAGTAACCTATACCTGTACCGAATGGTAAGTTAATAAAAATCCCGAGCCGAGTTTATGTAAAGTTATAAAAGCCTAACTCAGCCACAGTCACACGCAATGCAAGTTTATATTAATTCGGCTTTACTAAAAGAAACAAAGCTTATCTCTGTAGGGTACATCTATCAGATACGTCCTTTATAAAGAGGAAGGAACAATCCAGAAACACTCCACATAAGAAGATCAAGTACACGTCTCTTTAGAGTGCTTGAATAAATTGGAGGCGTCGGTTGCTACGCCTTCCAGGCATTAAGCTCGAAACGTACAGAGGGCGCGGTGCGAGGCGGAGGCGGTTTTGCATTATAGATCTTTCCGAAACTGTCTACTGTGGATTACTACATTATGTGTCACAAACGCTGCCTCCGCTTTGCCGCGCTACCGAATACCGCGTGGCTTTTTGGTGCGACGTGCCCTGGACGGCGTTCATTTACTTACCGCAAAACCGCCTCCGCCCCGCAACGATGCTAGACTGCGTTACTCATGCGTTACTGGGTTTCATTCAAAAACCTCGATAAATCTACAGAACTATTTATTTGTTGAATTTTATTTATTATATTGTCCTCTTGTGCATTATTATGAGTACCAAGATGCATGGTACAAAAACCCCTGATGGTGCCAAACCACTTTGTCTGTCTTTCCGTCTGTCCGTCTACTCCGTCTGTCACACCGCTAACTATCTCAGAAACAACTACTTAAAAAACCGGCCAAGAGCGTGTCGGGCCACGCTCAGTGTAGGGTTCCGTAGTTTTCCGTCCGTCACATTAAGTTGACATATTAAGTACAGAAACACAAAACTCTAAAAAGCACGTCATTTCATTGTGATTTTGTAGAAATGACAGGTACAATAAACACCTGTTTATACGGTTAAATTACAAACTTAGTTCAGAAATTATTTTTGTAATTTTTTCAAAAACTATTCAACCTATCAAGTTCAAAATAATTTTCCTACAAAGTTTTTATAAAGTTCTACTTTTGAGATTTTTTTCATATTTTTAAAACTTATGGTTCAAAAGTTAGAGGGGGGGGGACACATTTTTTTTTACTTCTGGAGCGATTATTTCCGAAAATATTAACATTATCAAAAAATGATTTTAGTAAACCCCTATTTATTTTTAAATACCTATCTAACAATATATCACACGTTAGGGTTAAAATGAAAAAAAAAAAAAAACACTCCCCACTTTACGTATAGGGGAGGTACCCTAATAAATTTTTTTTTCCACTTTTTATTTTACCACTTTGTCGGCGTAATTGATATACATATTAGTACCAAATTTCAGCTTTCTAGTGCTAACGGTCACTGAGATTATCCGCGGACGGACGGACAGACGGACGGACAGACATGGCGAAACTATAAGGGTTCCTAGTTGACTACGGAACCCTAAAAATACCATCCCTTACTTGTCCCTAGAGAAATTTTTGTAATCATTATCTTAAAAAATTCGCTTAGTAAACCTCGCAGAGAAGGGTATTCCATCTAGATTCGTGTTTGTTAATCTCTGTCTATCTAGATTAGTTTTGTTAATCTCTCTCTCTCTATCTTCATCTTCATCTCAGGTGTAAGTATGCGTTTTTAACGGTTCCGTGTTGTATTAAACAAGTAATACCTATAGTGTTGCCATGTCCACACTCAGCTCAATAATCATTACAACTTGAAAACTGTAATTTGGCGTTAACAATCACGCCGAAAAAACGGTATGGTAAAAATTGATTATATTTTTTGGAAACCCATTATGTGGGGTATCGTTAGATAACTCGTTTAAAAGCAAAGATAAGTTATCTATGTTTAAATTAACCAGTTTTTGATTCAGGAATTCGTTTGCGTCATCTAAAACGTTTAAGTGACTATAATTGTTGGAGTCCAGTGTCCTCCCCCCTACCTCTGCCAGCTAAACGGTTGATACTGGGTTTGTAAAAAAAAACTAGTAGTAGTAGGTAGTAGTCTACATAAAAAACACCTGCCATATAATAATAATATTGGGGGACAATCTTACACAAACCGACCTAGTCCCAAACTAAGCAAAGCTTGTACTATGGGTACTAGACGACGATATACATACTTATATAGATAAATACATACTTAAATACATAGAAAACCTCCAAGGCACATGAACAAATAGCCGTGAAAAATGCACAAATAAATGCCTTGGCCGTGATTCGAACCCGGTACCTCTAGCTTCGGAGGCAGAGTCACTACCAACTAGGCTCAACAGGTCGTCAGGTGTATATTCTCATATTCTCAAGAGCTTACCCAAGGACATCCGTCTCGAGCAAAATAAACTTATATTTCAGAGAAAATTGAAAAAGCATTTATTAGATACACTGCCGTAGAATTATTTATGTCTGAAAGTTTACACGGAACCCAGGGTATGGACTCACACTTAAGGATGATTCACAGTAGGCCGTTCCGTGTCCGGGCCGGCCCGTTTTCTTCTAGAGAAATATGCCGGCCGTTGCGTTTGCTGTCATAGATAAGGGGCCGGCCCGGACACGGAACGGTCTACTGTGAATCATCCCTTAAGCTGTTTTTTGACCGAGCGAGCGAAGCATCTACTTTTCGGCTTGGGCAAAAATGGCGTTCGTTCGTATGTCTGAATTTCCAGCTGCTTTCCTCTAGGTCGCATTTCTCAACAGATTTTCTTCAAATTTAGTGGTCGCGTTCGACAATTAAGTCGAATTATGCGTTGTCTTAGATTTTATATTTTTTTAAATTTGAATAAAGCTGTGTGTATATCAAGATATACAAGCTCACAGAACCACTAGTTTTAAATAGCTACATATTGTGTAAGGTTACACAAAGGTTGTCTCAAAGAATCTAAATAGTTCCTAGACCGTGTAACCGTGCTTATCTTACTTAAGGACGATTTAAACCGAACGGCTGGAGTCGGCGCGCACCCCACTAGACTCAAAGGAATTCCAACCCTCCATACAGAAGTTAGATTTCTTAATTGAATGGGTTGCGGGCAGCTCGGCTGCCGCCGGCTCTGCCGCTGCCGTTTGGATACTAAGTGTAGCTTCTGTGTGGAGGCTCTAATTCATTTGACTCTGGTGGAGTGCGCGCCGGCTCCGGCCGTTTGGTGTGAATCATCCATTACTCGTACCTAACGCGTAATATATGTAGTAAAAGCCCCGTCTTAACGATAAAACCGCATTTTGTCTACCACTGAGCGTAGCTTAAGCGTATTTTCCTTGGTTTCGGGAGCGACGAACTGAGGTGCTACAAGCTGCTTAATTAAGTACAAATCTCTGCTAAGGAGGCTTAAGGAGTTTATACTCAAAATCATTACCAGGTACTTTAGAACAGCTGACAAACAATACGGTATTTTACAACACTAAAAATATTATTTTTACGTTATTAATAAACAAATCACACGAAAATACTTGAAAAAATTGAAAATCATCTTATTTGTGCAATTTTAAATACATACTGTCTTGACACCGACGTCTCCCGTCAAAAGGACCTGCCGATGCCGCCCGATAAGATAAGTACCTTTAATTCCGCAGTTAAGAATTTTTGACAAAACAAAATATTCAAAGTAAAAATAAAGACTTTTTTAATTAGCAATTTCTGTAAAAAAAACTGTTTAATTACATATTTAAATAGATTGTCTACTCACAATCTATTTAAACATGTAATGGTGTTTTAAAAATGGTATTTAGCTTGTCAGTGATGATAACGTTAACCATCTTTGGCATAGTACTACCTAAGTACGTAAAAAATTGCACGGTAGAATAAGCAAAAAATGAGTGTACTAAAGCCATTCGCCAACAAACTGCACCGTAGTTTGGTGAAGTTTTGTAGTAGCTTTTAAGTTTATTTTTTGTGAAGTTTTGTAGTAGTTTTTAAGTTTATCTTTCGTGAAGGTTAATTAAAAAAAAAAGAGTCCGCAGGAAGCTTGATTCTCCATTTAAACGTAAGTTCCTAGTTTCGCTCTCATTTTAAAACGGCATGCTGGAATAACATTTAATTTTGTATACACAATGGGATCCGTCATATCTACAGGCCGTAAATTAGTTTTTGGTACTTGAAATTATAATGAAGAAATACAGCGTGTATTAAGGTTTTCATACAAGACCATAATAATTCAAAAATTCCTTGTAGATATATGGCGGATTGTGTATACAAAGTTTTATGTTATTTCAGCAAGCCATTTTAAAATGAGAACGAAACTATATTTGTATGAAGAATCGAGTTCAGTCGAGCGTGCGGGGGACCTTTAAGTGGTCGACCAAAAGTAAATAAATAAAAGAAGATCACTAACCTGTCAACAGCTATGCAGATGAGGACGAAGCTGGAGAGGTAGAGGCCGAATGTGCGCGTGAACATCATGAGGCGACACATGAGGTCGCCAGCGAGCCACTGTACTGTGCCCGCCCACGCGATCTCCAGCGGCATCATCAGGAATGTTACCTATACGACAATATTGTATTTTTTCAACAGTATAAATAATTATAACGAAAATAATCCGACTTCAACCGAATTACTCGTCCATTTATTGAGCACATATTTAATTCAAATTTAAGACTTATATGGTTTTCTCATTAATGCCATTGTCAGAATTAGACCAAATTGAAATGGGACTTCAGGGAAAGTACCAGCTTTCAAATAAAAAAAGAATCATCAAAATCGGTTCACCCAATAGAAAGTTCCGAGGTAACAAACATAAAATAATTAAAAAAAAAAAAAACCGACTTCAATTGGGGAGGCCGGTGAAAGATTATTATACTTAGATGGTGCACTCTTAAATTCCATACAATAAAATAAAAATGGCTATAACTATGTTTATAATGGTAGAAGACTAAGTACCCTCAATTCCTCATGGAATCATGGAAAAACCTTGCTTGCTTGACAAACAACAAATCGCCAAACTTGAACTACGCGTCGTTGAAGAGTTCCGTTCTGATCATCATCAGCAGTTCCACTTCATCAAATGTCACATTTTTGGATGAAAATGCTCGATTTGTTGATAAAAACACAATAATCACTATATATTTGCCTTTAAGATTTGAGGAGTTCCCTCAATTTCTCATGGATCCCATCATCAGAACTGCGTTTTGACAAAAACGGGACCAACTTGGATATATATACTTACAATCAAAAAAAGAATTTTCCAAATCGGTTAAGAAATGACGGAGTTATGGAGTAACAAACATTAAAAAAAAAACATACAACCGAACTGATAACCTCCTCTTTTGAAATATTGAAGTCGGTTAAAAATACAGTCGAATTGAGAACCTCGTCCTTAATTCGAAGTCGGTTAAAAAACAAAAAGTGAACTATTCAAACAACATTTTTGGTGGTCCAGATCAGAAATTTCATCACTTCTCAAATCCTCCATATATTTCACACACACACACACACACACACACACACACACACACACACACACACACACAATACACGATTATTGGGGATATTTAATTTTGACGCGGGCAGTTAAAAAATATGTGGTCAACAGAACCAACCTCTCCTCCGCACTCACACAAAGGAGAGTCTTTAAGTTTAAACCTGTAAAGAAGCTCAGGCGAACAAACTCGACCAAGGCGCAGTCTAATGATGATGCTGGTGTGTCTTTTTGTAAGTGATTACGTTCCGTTTAGAAATAAATATCATATTTGCAAATTGTTGCGATACCGATACTTTATATAAACGGTTAAGATACGTTGGTAGTTGGTTGTTTTTTTTAAATGTTTATTCGTAATAGTAAGTCGTATTTTTTTAAAAATTTAGGATATAAATTAATCGATTTGAACGATTTCTTCCAATTTACGAAATGTCACCCGAATCAAAACGAATGATATGGTTTAAAAAAAATTTGTACGTAACTGTTTGTGTGGTAATTTATTATTGTAAAATATTCCAAGACTATGATAATAAAGACAGACTTAAATTACTAAGCACCGAGGACCGCAGGGCGGTATGGAAGAGTAAGGAGCTACATGGGCTGTTCCACAAGGCTCTTACGGGGCCCGACGTAGACCTGCTGGCGTCGGTGAACTGGTTACGTTTCGGGGATCTCTTTGCGGAAACCGAAGGTTTTGTCTGTGCAATTGCGGACGAAGTTATCATGACGAACAACTACCGGAAATATATCCTGAAGGACGGTACGGTCGACATTTGTCGGGCATGCCGCCGTCCCGGAGAGTCGCTCAGGCATATCATTTCCGGTTGTGGTCATCTTGCTAACGGCGAGTACTTGCACAGACATAACTTGGTAGCCAAGATTATTCACCAGCAGCTTGCTCTTCTGTACGGTCTTGTGGACTTCGAAGTGCCGTACTATAAGTACACACCTGCGCCAGTTCTCGAAAATGGTCGTGCCACGCTCTATTGGGATCGATCTGTCATCACGGACAGGACTATTATAGCCAACAAACCTGATATCGTGCTGACAGATCGATTCAAGCGCCAGGCAGTGCTCGTCGACATCACCATCCCCCATGATGAGAACCTCGTGAAGGCCGAGAAGGACAAGGTTAGTAAGTACCTAGACCTGGCACACGAGGTAACCGCTATGTGGGATGTTGATTCGACGATCATTGTCCCGATAGTCGTCTCTGCGAACGGTCTAATTGCGAAGAGTCTCGACCAACATCTTAAGAGACTCTCGCTAGATGGCTGGGTCAAGGGTCAGATGCAGAAGGCGGTACTCTTGGACACGGCGCGGATAGTCAGGAGGTTCCTCTCTCTGTCGCCCTAACCACCGGTAGCTTAGGCCCCGCCTCGCTGCCGGCGGCACTCTAGGTTAGGTTTTTTATAGTGCTTTTATATTTTGTATGTATATTTTTATATTTTACATTTGATAAATTTATTGTAAAAAACCTAACATGTGAAAAAGAATAAATAAGGATAATAATCATAATATTAAATTTCTTTATTTCAGGTATGCACCCATATAACAATAATATCACAATCACAATCACAATAAACACAAGTATTCTTTGTATGATAATAAAAAAACGAATATAAGTTTAATCAAACGTGCATATGTCGAAACTTTAAAGAGCCATATGTACTGTAAAACGTTGTACGATACACGTGCGACTAGGTAATTCGCAACGAGTGGTGATAAATTAAAACACGACCGAAGGGAGTGTTTTAAATCGACACGAGTTGCGAATTACCTATTTCCTGTTCTCTGCACTTGTATCGTAATGTACTATTGGATTGATCATGCACATTTACGTTATATGGGTGTAATATACGAGCTGCAGTTTGACAAGTCTAACTCATAACACGTCAAATGCCCAGTCGTATTGGGCCACTATTGGTCAAGCGGATATCAAAAACCTCAGTATTGCCAGTTTATAGACTTAAACAAAATCGGCTAACAGCATGTAGGGCCATTCGCAGTGTAGGGTTCCGTAGTTGCCCAATGAACTTAGTCTAAAAAAACAATAACAAGCAAAAGGGAATATTTTCGCAGCGTTTTATACATCTTTCTGCTTAACTGATCATGTTTGCTATTGTTTTCGTTGAAAGTCTTTATTAAGCTTTACTTTTATGATTTTTTTCATATTTTCTGGACCTTCATCAAACCAACGTCAAAAGTTAGAGAGGGGGGGGAGCATTATTTTTTCTTTTGGAGTGAATGTTTTCGAAAATATTCACTTTATCAATAAATGTTTGATGAAGACTTGTATTCATTTTAAAAGACCTATCCACACAACAGAAATAAAAAAAACATCTCCACTTTACGGTATCCTTCAAACAATTTTTTTTAGTTTTTGTTCTATGACTGTCAGTTTTATTGATTTATTTATCCATACCAAGTTACAACTTTCTAGCACTAACAACAGACGTGACAAAACCTAGTTGACTACGGAACCCTAAAAATATGACATGCAGTGTAGCCCCGTAAAACGGGGTTCAGAAATAAGTAAATAAGTTCCAATAGAAAACCATTTTTTTGCTCTACTAGGTGGAAATGAGGCTTGATCTTACGGTTTTTTATGCCGAGAAAAGGGTTAACCGCTTTTTAACAGCAAACTTGGTCGGTCTGTTGTTTAGTTTAACCCTCGTAGTATTTCATTAAGTGCAAAGTGGAAAATATCATGAAAAATAAAGGCGTTCACCTTTCCAACCCGACTAGACCGGATTCACAAAACACTTTATATCCGGGGCAGCGACAAAACATGCCAGTGCACTAGCACCATCTCCTCTAAGTGTTTCGTTCTATTTTCAAGCACTCACAGCATCTGTCTCGATAATCTATCTTTTTTTTTAGTATTTAATCTTACGTGTAATTAATTCCAATACGTAATCATCCCTTAAATTGTATAGAATTTTGTTGGAAAAATAATGAGTGTACTTTCCGTAATCTTTATTATTTTTATACCATATTTTCCATGTAATCTTGATATACTCGTACTTAGACGGAACAGTTTTTTCTTGAGACATCCAGTCACCCTGTATCAGACATAACAAAATAATATTCTTCTATTGAGAGGCACTTAACGTCGTAATACTTAATGTACATCACGTGTATTACACGGGTACCTGTAACGTCTATGTGTTATTTATATTGTGTGAGGTAGGGCATGGCGGAATGTCATCTCGTAAGATTGGAAGCTGCTCAACTGGGGAAGGAACTGCACCTTACAGAAGAACGCAGTAATAAATATAGTCACTACTTGATCTCTTTACACCATATGTACTGTAATAGTACATTTCACAACTAGTGTGGTAAAGCAAAGGCTGAGATCGCAGATTTGCGGCCCGAGCTGTAGGCGAGGAACGTATATATATGTAATCGAGGGCTTTATTTATTACCTCCCGTGTTGTGTACATCATTTTATTACTACACTTGGCCAGAAAGCGGTAAAAGCCACTTTTTGGACAGGTGTGGCATAATATACATATTTTATATTCCTTTTGTTTATTCGGACACAGATCGTATTCAATACGTCCTTAATATTTGTAAATTTATTTTCATTGCATTGTCAATCAGTATATTTTTTTTGTATCATTATTATTAAGTAAGATTGTCAGTTTTTTAAATTGTATAAATTCATGCTTTGACATGTAAAAGTGCCCTTGTGGCCTATTTGCAGAATAAATATTTGATTTTGATTGATTTTGATTTTGATTTTGATACTATGTGTCTCCTTCAATGCGTGGGTGGTTGTGGTATATAACTGTGAATTTAAATAAATCAAAAAAAAAAATTAAACACCACTGCGTTTTGAAGGAGGATTACAATAACATAATTCTTTTTAATTCTTCACGAATATCTACTTTTGATAAATTTTGACACAAGAGTTCGTAGGTCCCAGAAAAATCATGGAGGCCATTTGCTAATCCCTAAAGGTCTCTGCCCACTACACCGTATCATACCATGACCGTACTAGGAACGTATCAGGCACGGAATTTCACGACACGGACCACTACGCCCACTAGAACGTGTGACTAGTTTTGCATACCCGTGCATAACGGGATTAGTGACCGTAGCATCCGCGTATCATAATCGTAGCACCCGCGTTTCATACCCGTAGCATCCGCGTTTCAACCCCGTAGCATCCGCGTTTCATCCTCGTAGCATCCGCGTTTTTGTTCACCCCGAAGTTGTCACCACTAGTAAGAGCAAATCAAGCAAGAGAAAAGACAAAAGGTTGAAGACTGGCAACGCGGTTATAACGGGTTTATAACGGTCATTTTACGCGGTTATAACCCGCATGGTCACCGTTTCGCCGCCTGCAGGCACCGGTTTGGCAACGTCGCGTGCCGTACACGGAGCGTGTCGGCGCCGGCTGACGCTCCTGCACGCGACGGTGCTGGTCGGTGACGAAACGTGCTCTCGGTACGAAACGAAGTGGGCATAGTCTCATACTTTACAATACAAAGAATATTTTTTTGCCTGATACGTTCCTATTACGGCCATGGTATGATACGGTGTAGTAGGCAAAGACCTTAAACTGTATCTGTATACTTTATGATCGAGAATAGGTACCAAAAAGAGGTTTATCATTAATTACAATATCTTCTCTGAATATGCACTTTTTAGGCTTATTTGATTCAGAATCAATAATGAATGAAAACATTTTTACATAAAGCTATTGATTTTAAAAGAAGGAAAAAGTGTCGTTACATTTTTTACATAGTATATTTCGATGTCGTTTTTGTTCTATATTTAAATTTGTTCTTCTAGAATCGATAGCGTTACCTATCAATTCACCTACCTGAATTTGTATTAATGTCTATAGTGAATAATTTTGTGTAGGTATGCTAATAAATTTATATTATAATTGTGACTAGTATGTGTATGTAAGGGTCGTGTAAATCTCTGGTTGATAAAATTACACACTTAAGATAATTATGGATCTTATTGGAGAGTAATCTTTCATATGTAAGCGATTTGGTGAATTTTACTGTTATGCTTATGTATGTCTGTAATAAATAAACAAACAACATCACGAATTATAAAAATCTCAAACAATGTGTGCGTAGTATGAATATATTTAAAGTAATTACCTCAATATTTAATCCCACGTGGGCTAATAATGTAATGCAGAATTCGTAGTTACGATAGTCTAAAATGGGCCATCAGCAATTCCTGATCTTCGAGTAGTTCTTGTGATTAATTTTCTTTGTTTATCTTTTATAATTTGGAATAACTGATTTTTTCGATAATGTCGATGGTGTTACTTCTAAGATTGAGAAAATAATGGTAGGTACCTATTATCGAAATGCTTTTTAAGTGAGCTTCCAGTATTTTTAGAAACGTTTATATTCTAGGTATCATACATCAATAGTTATTTAATATATATCTTCATACATAGTGGCTCCGTGAAACCTCGCGAAGTCGATACTTATATGAAAAAAACAAACTGATCCGAATAACTATCGACCAATATCCGTCTTACCGGTCATATCCAAGATCTTTGAGAGGGTTATGTATGACCAACGTAATGACCATTTAAATAAAATGCATCTTCTATTTTAACGTCTATATGGCTTCCGTAAACACTTTAACATGCTTTCAGCAACAATGGATGTAATTACTGAAATGAAAAAAAAATATTGACGCAAAAACATTGCACTCGGAGTGTTTATCGATTTGAAAAAAGCGTTCAATACCGTTAGTCATGAAATCCTTCTCGGCAATATCGATATAGGTACGAGTATAACTGGTAACGCATACACAATGTTTAAATCATACTTAACTAATCGACTTCAAATTGTTAAAATCGATAAGTATCAAAGTACACCACATACTTGAAACTGCGGAATCCCTCAGATATCCATACTCGGTCCATTTCTCTTTTTGATTTATGTAAACTCAATCAGTGAACTTAAATTGCATGGAGAGGTTTCTCTATACACTGAAGACACTTTTGTGTATTTTATTTCGGTCATTCAGTTGAAAATGTACTTAAAAGTGCACAGGAAGATCTTGATACTTTGCACAGGTGGTTTCAGAGCAATCTTCTTACCATAAATACTAATAAAACTTCTTATATAATTTTTAAAGCAAAAAATAAGAAAATAAACCATCTCATATCTTTAATTTTAATACAATCAAACGAGGAAAACATCTGGGTGTAATATTGAATAACGACCTGACGTGGAAACCACATAACAAAATATTTTTTAGGGAAAAAAAACGACTTCAATTGGGGAGGCCGGTGAAAGATTATTATACTTAGATGGTCCACTCTTAGATTCCATACAATGAAATAAAAATGGCTATAAGTATGTTTATACTGTTAGAAGACTAAGTACCCTCAATTCCTCATGGAATCCTCCATCAGAACTCAAGCTTGACAAAAATGTGACTTGAAAATCTAGCTTGCTTGACAAACATAACGAAGAGAACAAATCGCCAAACGTGAACTATGCGTCGTTGAAGAGTTCCATTCTGATCATCATCAGCAGTTCTACTTCATCAAAATGTCACTTATTTTAATGTAAATAATTGATTTGTTTATTAAAATACTAAAATCACTATATACCGCCTTTTACATTTGAGGAGTTCCTTCGATTCCTCATGGATCTCATCATCAGAACTCGAGCTTGACAAATGATTGTCTTGAAAATCTAACTTGCTTAACAAACACAGCAAAGAGGACAATTCGCCAAACGTGAACTATGCGTCATTGAAGAGTTCCGTTCTGGTCATCATCAGCAGTTCTACTTCACAAAATGTCACTTTTTTTAATGAAAATGCTTCATTAGTTCATGAAAATACTAAAATCACTATATGTGTGCCTTTCATATTTGAGGAGTTCCCTCGATTCCTCATGGATCCCATCAACAGAACTAGAGCATGACAAAAATAAATCGTGAAAACAAATACAGCTAGGAGGACAAATCGCTGAACGTGAACTTTTCGTCGTTGAAGAGTTATGTTGTGATCATCATCAGCAGTTCCACTTCATCAAATTTCACATTTTTGTATGAAAATGCTCGATTTGGTAATAAAAACACAAAAGTCACTATATGTTTGCCTTTAAAATTTGAGGAGTTCGCTCAATTCCTCATAGATCCCATCATCAGAACTGCGTTTTGACATAAACGGGACCAACTTGGATATATATACTTACAATAAAATAAAATAAAATCAAAATTGGTTCAGAAATGACGGAGTTCTGGAGTAACAAACATTCAATCAATCAATCAAATATATTTATTTGCAAAAATACAGTGGTCGGTTGTTACATTAAATAAAGTTCAGTGTATTTTGCTTACAAGCAAGCGTGCAAATATTATCAGTAATATAATTCTAATTCACATGTCAATCAAAATCAATCTTCAAAATAAATAGGTAAAAATAATCATTAAAAAAAAAAACAAATAAATACAGGAAATTAATATAAACATTGATATTCTATGAATACTAATTTTTAAATTCTAAATATTGCTTGATGCTATAAAAACACTTGTCAAGAAGCCAGTCTACTAATTTTCGTTTCAACTCGTGTTCCTGGAGTAACTTAAAGTTTACTGGCAAGTTATTATAAATTTTTATGCACATATTAAATACATTTTTGTTATACATCGCCTTGTTACAAACTGGTTTATGCATACGGTTCATTGTTTTAAGTCTGGTTTGCCTTTGTGTAATTTCATTTCTTTGTACGAAATAATACTGATGAGTTTTCACGAAATTGCATACATAGTTTTTTTTTATTGTTAATGGGATTACGTTTGACCTTAGTCTAACCTGATGGAAAGTTAAGTTTTGAATATATAAACATGGCAATGGAAGTATACGTAACTTTTTAAATAGTGGAACACAGCTGTCATCGTGTTTTGCCTTGCAAAGAACCCTCACACATTTCTTTTGAATTTTGAAGATTTTAACTACGTCAACAGAATTTCCCCAAAGTATTAATCCGTAATTGAGCACAGATGAAACGTAGCCGTGATAAGCTGCTAGCGCAGCTTCCACCGAAACTGTTTCTCTTAGCCTCTTCAGAGCGAATACAAACCTATTTAATCTTCCACAGAGTTGCTCAATATGTTCCTTCCAGTTAAGGTGTTTATCAATGCTGATACCAAGGAATTTATATAAATCAACTTTTTACACATCGTTGTTGTTTAATTGTATATTTACAGGTGATCCCGTAGTATTATATGAGATAAACTGAATAAAATTGGTTTTATTTATATTTATGCTCAATCCATTAAAAGTCATCCAATTTGCTACATCTGACAATGCGTCATTACAATCTTTTTCAAAGGTTTCCCGGTTGTTACATCTAACAAGAAGTGTTGTATCATCTGCAAACAATAAGGTCTTTTGAGAAGTCGCCTTTGGCAAATCGTTGACATACAGAAGAAATAATAACGGGCCCAGAATGCTACCCTGTGGAATGCCAACTCTATTGACTTTAAGTTGAGATCTATATGTTTCCTTTAAGATAAAATTTTTTGCTACAGTAATTTTTTTGATCTCGGTACACTGTCGTCTATCTTCCAAATAACTTTTGGTCCATTCTAGTGCTTTTCCTCTAATCCCGTATACATCAAGCTTTCGAAGGAGCGTAGGATGGTTGACAAAATCGAAAGCCTTGCTCATGTCTAAGAACATTGATATTACTGGAGTTTTGTTGTTGATGTTCTCGGTTACAAATTTAATGAGGTCAAAACAAGCCAGTTCTGTTGATCTACCCTTCCGAAATCCATACTATTCAGGGCATAGCACACCATTTTTTGTCAAGAAGTAATTCAATCTAGAGAGAAAGGCCTTTTCATATATTTTCGAGATAATGGGAACCAAAGTGATTGGCCTATAGTTACCTGGATTGTCCCTATCCCCCTTCTTGTAGAGCGGCTTAACAACAGATGTTTTCAATTGCTGTGGGAAAGTTCCAGCGACAAATGACAAGTTTATGAGATGTGCAAGTGGAAAGCACAAATAGGAGGCACATAGTTTAAGAATGTTTGTGGTTATATTATCATAGCCACTAGCTTTACTATTTTTTAATGACATAATTATTCTGTAAGTTTCATGTTAATCAACTGGTTTTAGAAAAATTGTGTGCGGATTATTCCCAGGCAAGGTGTGCATATAAAATCGTCCAATGTCATTCAAATTTTGGGATTTGGGTGAATCTATAAAATAATCATTTAAAATCTAAATATATAAAAGAAGAAACTGACTGACTGACTGACTGACATATCAACGCACAGCCCAAACCGCTGGTCCTAGAGATTCCAAAATTGGCACGTAGGTTCCTTATAAGGTCTAGGGGTGCACTAAGAAAGGATTTTTCAAAATTCAACCCCTAAGGGGGTGAAATGGGGGTCCGAAGTTTGTATGGGGAAACAAGATTAGCTGGAATATTTTATTCGAAACTTCACAGGAGTATTTCTAACGATAAATGAGTAAACACGTGATTCAGGTTTTTTGAAAAATCAACCCCTTAAAGGGGGAAATGTGGTGACAAATTCTGATAATCGACATGGGTATTGTTTTTATGGTTTATTACGTCGCTGATAACGAAAACAACAATGATTTTAAAATCCCACGTGGAGGACGTGAAATACCATCCCCTCCTGTTGGGGTGCGAGGGGGATGAAATGTCTAAATATTAATATGGGTGACGTTTTTATGGTTTTTTGGGACGTTAATTACGAAAATGGCATCGGTTTTGAAATTTAATAATGTGGACATGAAAACTTTTGAAAGTTTGTGCCAAATTGCAAGAAATAACTGACTGACTGAGTGACCAACATATCAACGCACAGCGCAAACTGCTGGTTCTAGAGATTCCAAATTTAGTATGTTAGGTTCCATATAAGGTCTTGAGGTGCATTAAGAAAGGATTTTTCAAAATTCAACCCATAAGGGGGTGAAATGGGGGTCCGAAGTTTGTATGGGGAATCAAGATTAGTTAGATTATTTTATTCGAAACTTCACAGGAGTATTTCTAATGATAAATGAGTAAACATGTGTATCAGGTTTTTTGAGAAATCAACCCCTAAAAGGGGGAAATCTGGTGACAAATTCTGAAAATCGATATGGGTGTGGTTTCTATGGTTTATCGGGTCGCTGATTACGAAAACAATAATAATTTTAAAATCCCATGTGGAGGACGTGAAATACCATCCCCTTTGTTGGGGTCCGAGGGGGTTGGAATGTCTAAATATTAATATGGGTGTGATTTTTATGATTTATTGGGTCGTTAATTTCGAAAATGGCGTTGATTTTGAAATTTAATATTGCGGGCATGAAAACTTAAAAGTACGAGTAGGTGCCAAATTGCAAGAAGAAACTGACTGAGTGAGTGAGTGACATATCAACGCACAGCCCAAACTGCTGGTTCGAGACTCGAGAGATACCAAATTTGGCATGTAGGTTCCTTATAAGGTCTAAAGGCGCATGAAGTGCCGTGAATTCCCTATGAAGATACGACCTTCCTTGAGTCAATGTATTGTAAGTGGTTTTATTAATTAGTGCCGTCCGATACGATTTCGACAAAAATCGATATTTAAGCGTTCGAGAGGACTCTTAATACGACTCCTAGGTAAAATTTGGCAAAAGTGGCGGCCATATTGCTTTTCTTCATTTTTGTCCCGATTACGTTCAAAATCGATATCTGAGAGTCCGAGAGGTCCCCAAATACGACACCGAGGTAAAATTTGAAAAAAGTGGCGGCAATATTGATTTTCTTCATTTCCGTCCCGATTTCATTCAAAATTGTAATCTGAGCGTCCGAGATGTCTCTTAATAAGAATCCGAGGTAAAATTTGGAAAAAGTCGCAGGCATATTGATTTTCTTCATTTTCTTCCCGATTTCGTTCAAAATCGATATATAAGCGTCCGACAGGTCTCGTAATACGAATGCGAGGTAAAATTTGGAAAAAGTGGCGGCCATATTGATTTTTTCCCCTTCGGTCCCCGACTTCGTTAAAAATCGATATCTGAGCGTCCGAGAGGTCTCTTAATACGAATCCGAGGTAAAATTTGGAAAAAGTCGCAGCCATATTGATTTTTTCATCTTCTTCCTAATTTCGTTCAAAATCGATATCTGAGCGTCCGAGAGGTCCCCGAATACGAATCCGAGGTAAAATTTGGAAAAGTGGCAACCATATTGATTTTCTTCATTTCAACCCGATTTCGTTCAAAATCGATATCCGAGCGTCCGAGAGGTCCCCTAATACGAATCGGAGGTAAATTTTGAAAAAAGTGGCAGCCATATTGATTTTCTTTATTTCCAACCCGATTTCGTTCAAAATCGATATCTGAGCGTCCGAGAGGTCTCTTAATACGGATCCGAGGTAAAATTTGTGAAAGTGGCGGCCATATTGATTATCTTTTTTTCGTCCCAATTTCGTTCAAAATCGATATCTGAGCGTCCGAGAAGTCCCCGAATACGAATCCGAGGTAAAATTTGGAAAAAGTGGCAGCCATATTGATTTTCTTCATTTCAACCCGATTTCGTTCAAAATCGATATTCGAGCGTCCGAGAGGGCCCTTATACGAATTTGAGGTAAAGTTTGAAAAAAGTGGCGGCCATATTGATTTTATTTATTTTCGTCCCGATTTCATTCAAAATCATTATCTGAGTGTCCGAGAGGTCTCTTAATACGAATCCGAGGTAAAATTTGTGAAAGTGGCGGCCATATTGATTTCTTTGTTTTTCGTCCCGATTTCGTTCAAAATCGATATCTGAGCGTCCGAGAGGTCTCTTAATACGAATCTGAGATAAAATTTGGCACTCCATACATGCCCATATGCAAAAAGTTTAATTTTACTATATAGCTATTTAATTTGTACATGAATGCACTGATTGAGGAGCTAAGTAGTGCCCATGCGGGTTGTTTTATAGACGGGGTTAGCCTTAATAACATTAGCTACGCCGACGACATGGCGCTGCTGGCGCCATCGTGCACTCAACGAATTAATTAGCATATGTGAAAAATACGCGACTTCTCATGGGCTCGTGTACAATATAAAGAAGACGGTGTATATGATATTTAAAGCTCGAGGCATGAAATCCCCAGATATGTCACTGCCTGTTTTGTTAAATGGAGTTCCACTGGTCAGAGTTAGTCAGTTTAAATATTTAGGTCACTGCTTAGCTGACGACATGAAGGATGACGTAGACGTTGAACGGGAACGCAGAGCGCTGGCGGTTCGGGCAAACATGTTGGCCCGTAGGTTCGCCCGATGTACAACTGCAGTTAAAATAACGCTTTTTAGAGCATACTGCACTTCATTGTACTCGGGTGCCCTTTGGGTTGATTGTTCGCAGCGGTCGCTCAGCTCTCTGCGTGTCCAATACAACAACGCCTTCAGGGCGCTGTTGGGTTTGCCACGGTTCTGCAGCGCATCCACCATGTTTGCTGAAGCGCGAGTGGACAGTTTTGAGGCTGTGATGCGGAAAAAGATGGCATCGCTCTTAACTAGAATACGTGGCAGCCCCAACAGCCTCCTGAGGACTATAGCCGTAAGAAGTGAGTGCTCAATAATGCAACACTTAATTAAAAACACTTTATCATTAGCTACATATATTTACTAACATTTAGAATATTAAGAAAACGACTAACAAATTATGGATCATGTTGTCTGATTAAAGAATTAAATTATTATTATTATTATTATAGGCGTGTGGGGTATCTACGGATTTGCTTTTAAAAACGACATAGAGGTTTCGATATTTTTCCCATTTAAATCAACATATAGATTTTTTTTAAATGTATGGCATTTATTTACGAACCGTGAGATTTTCGAGAAGACAAGTACGGTTGCCAGTTTTTGTTGCACTTTTAGCACCACCCAGGGGTCACGTGTAGGGTAACGGTGGGTACTCCCTACGGACGTGGTGCAACTTCGACCCCCCTCTGTCAAGTGAGTGGGCAACTTGACTGTTAGAAGTTCGCAAGCCGCTCGAAGGTCTCTAACTTGGCTTAACGATTGCAGCCGGGATCAACGGCTTAGCGTGCCTTCCAAAGCACGAGAGTCAGTTAGTAACCACCCAAAGCGGTCACCCATCCAAGAAATGACCTGCGCCCACATTGCTTAACCTCGCAAATCGCACGCGGTAAGCGGGTGCCGCTGGACCACGAGCGCTCTAAATTCTGGATGGTTTGTGCCAAATTGCAATTCAATCGCTGCAGTAAAAGGAACTTGGTTGTAACAGATGGACTGAAGTAAGGAGTGCGAATGGAAGTGAGGCCAAATTTTCTTTTTGGATGCTCCAATGGGAACTGGCAAAACCTACCTAATAAATTTAATTTCCGGAAAAATAAATGTTACACGTGATATTGAATTAGCCGTATTTCTGTACTTCAAAGGACCAGAGTTTATGACCGCTGCGCGCTGCTTGGTCGTTTACAGACCTATTGATGTTACTGTAGTACACAGATACTTTTACTAAGGGCCATTTAAGACATGCTTTTATTTCATCGGCCCTTTCCCCTTCGGCCTCTCGGAAATGTATGATAATAGTTTTCTATCCTTATTTTTGCCAAATTAAATAAAATTCAACAGTTTGCCGGTTCTCAGAATGTATACTGACTTTTCATCTGTTCATCTGTTAATGAATCACAATCACCAAACTTCGTATACCGAAACCTCCAGAATGTAACAACTACTTTTCTGGAGACCGCATCTAAATCGGTTCAGCCAAACGCGAGATAATCGTGGACAAACATACGAACCTGTTTTTTGTAGACGGTTAAAAATTTCGCTTAGTACGCGGGCGAAGCCGCGGGCAAATGCTAGTGTTACATATGTCAATAGGATTATGATATTTAAGATCATTATATTGAAGACTACTGATTTCATCATCATGTAAAGTATTGGATATAGTCGAGGAGATCATGTTCCAGATTGCTTTGGTTTTATTTTTGTTTTTCTGAATGTATTGTGTACTTTTTAGTTTCTGAGCATTAGTTAAGCATTTATTTAAAATCAAACTATATCTTTTATACAAAATTTTACACTCTGATCTATTCTGAGTTGGGGTTCTGCATCGAAAGTAGAGGATTCGCTTGGTACGGCATGATTTTTTCAAACCTTTTGTAAGCCAACTAATTTTCCTCGGCCTATTGTTTATTTTGACCTTAATGATCGGGAAGCATAAAAGGTAAAACAAACACACAGTATCATAGAAGCATTTAAACGCATCCGTTGCTCTATCCAAACTGGTCGCTTCTGAAAATGAGCGAGGGAGGAGACATACAATCGTAAAATTTGCGTATATTGTCCGAACTGTAGTCCCGTTTGTACTCAAACCAGGTCCTATAGGCCTTTCTCCTTTGTATTGTGTTGATAGTTATAGACTTTGCAGTTTCATGATCGGAGAGTCCCAAGTAGTGCACATCAGTGTGAACATTGCATTGTATTAAACATACAACCGAATTGATAAACCTCTTTTGAAATCTTGAAGTCGGTTGAAAATCAAATCAAAACATTCATCCTTGTTAGGTTCAATATGAGGCATACTAAAATAGTAAAATAAACTTCCGCGTCAGGTTCGTTTTAACATTTACAATTCCTTAGTTAAAACTTACTTAGATTATCTCGTCGAGATATGAGGCAGTGCGGCAAAAACTAATTTAAAAGAGATCCAAACTACACAAAATGAACTAATTAAGGTTTTGATTCATTATGACTTTTTAACTCCAACTAAAAAAATCTATGCGGAAACTAAATTTATGAGTCTCAACCAGCTATATTATTTTTCCCCTCACTAGCTTGGAAAGTCGTCTTTTATCCAAACAAGCCGTTAATAACGCATTTTATCCACAAGTGGGGAAAGTAATTTGACCTTGGAGCGTGTTTGAGTAGCTTTTGACAGATAACAAAACGTAAAACGCTCATAATAATGCTTCGTTTGATATCAATTATCATTAAATAAATGGTTTGAGAATTTAATAAAAAATACCAAATTTAGCTTTATTTAATGATTTTAAGTCGTAAACCTTTAAATTTAATAACTATTTTTTTTATAAAGAAATTGAGTATAATTGTAAACTCACAACTCACAAGTTGAGTCGATGCAATTTCAAAACGCATCGTTAGAAATGTCATCATCACTGGTTCATCTATAGTATCCTTTCGCTGGCTCGTGTTTCAATTCCACACTCGCGGGTAAAATACAACTTTGCACCCTTGTATAACAAATAACTATTAATACTTGTTTCTTAATACGAAAAATCCTAAATAAGCAAATACATTGTTAAACAACATTTACAACTAATAGAAAGAAAGGGCGTCGGCTTTTCCGAAGCGCAGACAATGTACCTTTCCCCCAAAGAAAGAACTACGGTACTAAAAACATGACATACGAAGGAGCACGGTTATACAGGGTGACATCGGAGACGTGATCAGAAGCTAATTTTTCAGACTCTACACAGGATCGCCTTGTCAATGCAATAGTAGTTACATCGAATAAAACAAGTTATTTTTTCAAATTTTTACTAGAAAACTAATAACGCCATACTTAAATCATGGTCTCCCTATCACTTTTGACACACGTTGTATGAAGGATGACAAGACGTCGTGTGGTGTAGGGTGACCAAGTTGTATGAAACATTATTTTTTCTGTTAATAATTTGAGAAATAATAGTCAATATTGCAAGTAGTAACTGTGATATCATCTTCATTGAGTTTAACTATCAAAACTTCACCGACTCGAAATAATTTCTGATCACGTCTCCGATGTCACCCTGTATGATAACTTACCTAAAAAGACCTTAAATCATTTATTTATGTACAACGAAAATATATACAAGAATACTTAACCAAAATAATATAAAGAAAATTAAAACTAACTTAAATCTAAAAGGGCCCTTGAGGCATTGTACCGAGGATGCTGGCGGCATTTCCTCGCTGTATCGCAATGCTGATACGTTGAGCGAGGAATCCGCCAGCTCTTCGGTCACCAGTTACGTCAAACAGACGCTTCGCAATTTCTGCAAATGTAAAAAAGAAACCGATTCATTCAATAATTTTAAAAACCAACTAAAGACTCATGTCATAATAATATTTCCGTCATTTCATTTGAGTAAGAATTCGGCCCTGACTTGTTAACGTTAGATGCATTGTGCGAGCGACGACGCATGCGTTTATTCCTTTGCTTTTTTTATGACATAGGAGGCAAACGAGCAGACGAATCACCTGATGGTAAGCAATTAGCGCCGCCCATGGACACTCGCAATACCAGAGGGGTTGTAGGCTTGACAACATTCTACCCACTATGCTATTTGTTATTTTATTTGTGCAATAGTTACCCACTTTTGTATTTGTTATAGGTGGTCTATAATTATTTTATACTTGTTTACTTTTATAGTTTGTTACACATGTAAACGCTTACGGGCGTAACGCTTAATTAAGGCATGATAATAATTGTATTATCAATAAGTGAATGTATATTCTTTGATAATAAATGAAAATCTTTAACAGCAAATTCTTTGTCGATGTAGTAGTCTGGTCCTCCTGGAACCAGGTCACAAAATTTCACGAGAATTGGTTGAGATTAACAACATTACAGGGAACTACCGCCCTTTTTGCCCAGTTTTTCCCGCAATCGTAAAAAAACACAGCAACTTGTGAAGAATGAGGTACTTGGCATTTCCTCTGAATTTAATTGAAATAATAAATATTAGGGGTCATTTTTTTACATAAATCGAACTAGTCCGGAATCCGTTTATAGTACAGTAAACTTCTCCCATTTTTGACCCCCCCCCCATTTTAAAAAAAGCTCTCAACACAAAACCATTAAATCGAGGAATACGTATACCAAGTTTCGGAATACCCGGGAAAAATCGGTCAGTCCTGAAGCAAGAGCACGAGATGTAAATAACTTTTCTCTCGTGTGACACTTACAACATACTAAACATTAAAAATATCATAAGCTTTAACGTACCTACATGTCTCGTGATTATTCATGAAGAAAAATCAATACATTAGGCAGTGCGGCTACTAAGAAGCCCACAGGTGCGCGACGCTAGATTAGTTGCGACACTAAAGCACATATATACTTTTCAGTACAGATAAGAAGATATCTGAATTTTCGGGAACAATAATTCTGTCACAGTATTTGTGTAGTAAAAATACGTAGAACAAATACGTTTTTTTGAAACTGAATCGACAAAAATCCAAAAGTATTTACCAGCTATTTATCTAATAAGTAGTAAGTATATATGAATATCGTCGCCTAGTACCCATCATACTAACTTATATAAAAACACTGTAACAACATACTAACTATGCTTAGTTTGGGACTAAGTTGATTGATTTGTGTTTGGTGGTCCACATATATTTATTTTCAATTTCTTATTTAAATAAAAAAAAACTATTTCCAAAGATGCCTTTCCCCGTTTTGATTGCAAATACCTACAATGGCTTACAAATTTTCTGACTCTTATAAAATAACATATTATCCATGATAAAAGTATGATATGAAGTCATAATACAGCGTTGCATACGTTACAAAGAACGCTTCTGAGCGTAATGAAATATCGACGATTTCTTAAAGCTATCTTATACTTATACGTATTTTGTTATCATTTTCAATATGAGGAGGAAATTCTTAATATAAATATTTCATCATATGTTTTATTAATGTCCAGCGATAATTCATAAATATGGTGTCTCTTTTTTATTGTCACGTGTGCTTGTTTTATTGCCATTGTGGGTCACCTGAGTAGAGAGCGTGCGTATGTGTGTGTCAAATGTATAATACGAGACATGTTCATGGCTAACCACTTGGTCTCAGGAGGGACTTTGCCTTCTTGTGCGTGTTCTACTGCCTCTATCATGGTATGTGCTCTGAGGAACTGTTTGACATGATGACCACTGCCACATTTCATCATCGTACTTCTCGCCATCGCCAGCGGGCTCATCCCCATGCCTTGAGCCATTGCGTTATCGAACCTATACGGCACGTTAACAATAGGTACTTTATTCCGAGAACACTTAGGTTGTGGAATGACCTCTCTGCCAAGGTATTCCCAATGGGCTACACAGCATGGGACTCTTAAAAAAAGGCTTGAAAAAGTTTCTTACGGGTTGGCAACTTACGAGTGACGCCTCTGGTGTTGCAAGCATTCATAGGCGACGGTGACCATCAGGTGGGCGGTCAGTTTGACACACAAATGATATAAAAACCTTAGACGCAAGGGAATATTATGGTTTATTTACAGGTTATATAAGAATGCCATTCTGAAATAAAGGATATTGAACCATGGCCATATGGCCATAGGGTCAGTTTCGACAGTCGTTGTCACCCATTGTCCCAGGGACACTGTTGTTGTCAGTAGTTCCGTGATAGAGAATCCTAGTCCGAGATTAACCCATGCAGATTTTAATGTTATATAACAGCGTGATATTTAGCCGAACTCATTGAAAGATACTTTAAATGCGACCGTAAAATTTGAATTTATTCATTAGCATTATTAACAAAAGTTGAATGATTGAAGCAAAGTTGTCAAGCTACCGAAAAGTCGTTTGAAGTTCAGAGATCAAAAGAGTTACCTTTTGATCGCTCCCCATTATATTCTATACAATTCATTTGTTAAAGCAGATTTATACCAATGTTTGCATTCTGAAGGTATGGGTCTCCGTCAGGTAGATTTCAAATCTAAGTATTCAGCAATTTTAATTGTAATCAGAACACAGGATATCGTATATGTTGCTAATGAAATAGATTGGGCGTGTTCATTTAAAGTATTGTTTGGTTCTTTCTCAGATATTATAAATATAGGGGATTTCCTGCTTAGAATCATAACAAATATTTAATATTGATTAAGACAAAAATTGGACCCGGGTATGTCCTAAAACTACGACCAAGACCACCGGGGGATGGGCAGCAGCATCCCTGGAGATACTGCGATCGCCAATCCGCATGCCAAGCGTGGCGATTATGGCTTTACCCCCCAATTACATTGGCGGAGGCCTATGTCCAGAAGATGTCTTGGCTCCAAATTTCCATTTAACTTTTCATTACCCGTTCGTCGCGAAATTTTACGTCCCTCTATTTTCCGGGCCGTATTCGTGGCCAATTTTTGCGCACGCGCTGCTACCGATTCCCCGCCTCCGCGAGCGCGAATTTGCGGTCGCGGAAGAAAACCGAGTATGGTAGAATGCGGGGAATGGGAGACGCAGGGGCCGCCATTCTGGCCGCGAATTCACGGTCCCGGGTAACGACATGTTGGAATTTTTAACCGACTTCAAGATTTCAAAGGAGGAGGTTATTAATTCGGTTGTATGTTTTTTTTTAATGTTTGTTACTCTATAACTCCGTCATTTCTTGACCGATTTGGAAAATTCTTATTTTGATTGTAAGTATCCAAGTTGGTCCCGTTTTTGTCAAAACACAGTTTTGATGATGGGATTCATGGGGAATTGAGGGAACTCCTCGAATCTTAAAGGCAAACATATAGTGATTTTTATGTTTTTATCAACAAGTCGAGCATTTTCATCCAAAAATGTGACATTTGATGAAGTGGAAGTGCTGATGATGATCAGAAAAGAACTCTTCAACGACGAAAAGTTCACGTATGGCGATTTGTCCTTCTAGCTCTGTTTGTTAAGCAAGTTTTATTTTCACGATTATTTTTTGTCATGCTCGAGTTCTGATGATGGGATCCATTAGGAATCGAGGGAACTCCTCAAATGTGAAAGGCACACAAATAGTGATTTTAGTATTTTCATGAACTAATCTAGCATTATCATTCAAAAAAGTGACATTTGATGAAGTGGAACTGCTGATGAAGATCAGAACGGAACTCTTTAACGACGCATAGTTCATGTTTGGCGATTTGTTCTCTTTGTTTTGTTTGTCAAGCAAGCTAGGTTTTCAGGACACATTTTCGTCAAGCTTGAGTTCTGATGGAGGATTCCATGAAGAATTGAGGGTACTTAGTCTTCTACCATTATAAACATACTTATAGCCATTTTTATTTTATTGTATGGAACCTAAGAGTGCACCATCTAAGTATAATAATCTTTCACCGGCCTCCCCATTGAGGTCGATTTTTTTTCTTAAAAATTATTATTCTACCAACAATACTACCCGACGTGACCCGACTGAGAGTAAGAATCAACATCCACTAGAGAGATGTGCGAAGCTGTGTTTTCAATAGTTTCCGTACATTTAACGCCTAACTATTTAGCTTGCAAGGTGTCTAATATATAGAAAAACACTGTACCTTCATCTAGAAGCAACGATTTTATTAAAATAAAAATCTTTTTGGTAAATTCGCGACTTATGTTTGCAACTGTAAATAGGACTAGTCAAACATTGGAATTTTCATCTAGCTAAATTACTAGTCAAAATTCCTGGGCAAACAAAGGCTCTTTATAAATCAAATAAATGGAGTCAAAATGAAGTACTAAAACGCTAGTCAAAGTCGGTGCAAAATTAGTTATCGGGAGGTCCAACTTGGAACTAAGCTGGTATTCTCAACAGCTATCAATAACTCGCTTCAGATGAACCAGTATAAGGCTGATCTCCGTCCACGCATAGATTTGAGATCTTAAAATCTAGATAGAAACGAGTGAGTGGTGAGATGGGACTGGATATGTTATCGGTGAATCGCATGGCATGGTCAGTTTGTTGAATGAGTTTTTAATCAAAGTCTGCGGACATTGTTACATTCGGGCTTTTGGTGAAATGTAGGTACCATTTAATGAATTTGGAATAGTGAGTCTAGTCTGGGGAGGCCACGTTAATCTCGTTTATGTCTAGGTATTAAATTAAACATGAATCTCTCACCAGGCTCACGCAGCTCTTAAAAATAAAAACTCAATTCCAATCTGATTGGTCCAATGTCCAATAAAAAAAACATCAACGCAATGTAATAAACCTATGTAGAAATGTGATGAGTTTTATCCCGATTGGGTCAATAGGGGATATACCCGTTCCAAAATTAACTAAACTTTGGAAGAAAACTAACTGCATAAACAGGAAATCAAGTCAATTAAATCTTCGGCACAACTAAACAAAATCAAAGGGCATGCATAGGGTCTGCGAAAGACAGATACATTTTGCACGTGGTTAGGGTTTGCAATCCTATGACTGGTTTGTATGAAAGATCCCGAAAATCCCGAGGGGACTCGAATAACCCGTGGATAAAACATCATGTTTGTGTAATTCACACAAGTCAAGCGGGCGTATGATGGTTGCGATTTTATCACTTATCGTGGATAAGACACCCGCGACTCTCGCACTCGCACACTTGTCGCAATGTCGAAACGTGACGTATAATATAATATCTTGTCCACGACGATAATAGATAAGAGGGCACCCATCATACGCCTCCAGCTCTTCTGAGTTCTGTGACATTTCCTCCGGCCTAATAGATTTGTCAATAGCTTGGTATGACACTGTTTTCTACATATAAGGTCTGCGATAATCAGATTCATCAGCGATTACCGTTTGACTTGTACATCAGCGAGTACCGTTTGTACATACTTGTGTCGCGTACATTGATATGCGTATGCATGTTTGTATTGCTTTTTTGTACCTAAATATATAAAACACGGCGAAAAGTAGACAAATGCAGTCCAAAGTCGAGTTGATCGCTTCAAGGCCCCACGTGTGCACTATGTATGGGTCACATCATTTCGGGGGAGCTGGTTTGTGCGAGTCCAACTCCAATTCTACTGCGATCTCCTCTGGCCCTAGAGAAGGTTTGATATGAGATTGCTTACCATAAGATCTGCGATAGCTAGATGCATCAGCAGCAAGTCCAGTCGGCTCGCGCGACCCGCTCTCCGCCGTTTTACCAGCTGAGTCAGCACAGTCAGGTTCCCAGTCGCCGATACCACCATCAACACACTGTACACTGATATCTGCACTATGTGTCCATGGTTGAACGTCATCTCCAGGGGGAGCTGGCTCGTAGAGTTCGTGTGAGTCCAGTTCTTTTGTGACACTCCCCCCGGCCCCGACACTTTATCGTCCATCTCCATATTTCTTTATTTGACCATCTTGCGCTTCGATCGGTAGATGCCTGAAGCAAGAGAATTCTGTATTAATAAGATTCAATTGGCCGCTAATTGGGCGGTGAGAGCGTGATATTTCAAGTATTTTCAAAGGGTATCCTTATTGCATATTTCGGAGTCGTCTTTAATTGCTGTTAAGGCAGAGTATTAAATTGTTGGTTGTTAGTCAACTATAAATATTTTTGGCGTTAAACTTAGCGTCATGAGGCAGATTAACGGACACTGACAGTTATAATTATCAAGATAAATAGATAATGTCTTAAACTCACTATCTTTAATAGTATTTTATGCAACAGTTACATGATAAAGGGTTCTAAAAATTTAAGAGCCGCAGTAACAAAACGAGCGTAGCGTACCGAGACCTAATTATATAACGTTGCATAAAATATTTTTTTCTACGACAACACAGAATAAGTAATAGAACAGCAAATTAATTTGATTTAAATTAAAAATCGAAATGGTGGCAGAATATGGGCAAGGACGTGTGCCTCATTAAAAAAGGTTTTATAGGTACCTACAAATGTATGGAAATCCATTATGCGTCTCCCACCAGTTATATAGTGATTTTTTTTATGGTACAGACTTGCATTGGTATTTTTAATTGGTTTAAAGATCATTTATTCTCATTTAGAATTTACAATTCACTTATTATGAGAACTTAATTAGACACAAGTACATGTTTGTAATGAGCGAGAACTTAAAAAAGAGGGTAAATCTATATTTGCAACGCACCGTGTTGCTAATACCGGCAAGATCCGTGCGCCGCGTCGCAAACAAGATAACGAAAATCACTGAGTATCTTTATACGCAGACTGGAAGTGACATAGCGGTATATATAGTTTAATGTATTAATATAGTTTAATGTTTTAATACTGCTGTCAGTCATTTAATTGACAGATTAAAATGCTAGAGAAGCAATAAATGGTATCTCTTTTGGGAATCGAGACTTGATTATAAGTTATGCTATGGTCCAATATACTAGAAAAGATCTGTAGCTTATTTTCTTTTATGCCACACTTGGCCAAAAAGTGGCTGCTTTCTGGCCAAATGTAGTAAAAAAACACGGGAGGTAATAAATAAAGCCCTCGATCGCATATATATACGTCCCTCGCCTACAGCTCGGGCTGCAAAATCTACGATCTCAGCCTTTCTTTGATTTACCACCCTAGTGTAATGTACTATGTTAAGTAAGTTTTATAGATACGTTGGTAAATCAATCATTCTATATTTTCGAGTGACAGGCAAAAAGTAAACACACGTTACTAAGTAACTAAGTCACGGATATGACACGCCTCCGCCGTAAGTCCCAGAAATCAGAGGCGCCGGAAGCAGCTGGTCCAGGTGCCTGCGCCATACGAGCCCGCTGTCAGTCTCTATCTCGTAGTGCAGGTTCCTGTACAATACTGTTCCAAACTCCCACTTCCTTTCTGATACGGAGTAGTTGCGAGCTTGTACTCTGCATCCGGAAGTAAACTCTCTTACTTCATTATCCTGTGGTTGCGGAGGGAACCTAGGGGGCGCTCGAATCTTGGCTGCCAGCCTTGTTCTCACTTCTCTCCCGAACATGAGCACGTAGGGCGAATTTCCTGCGAATTTCCTGAGGCAGTTGGTGTGGCCCGAAGGATACTTTTAACTATACGGACGTGTTTTAATATCCCACTCTCTCCCCCTCTAATTTGTGCAATGATCTCTTGATAGTTTGTACAAAACGTTCTGCTTGCCCGTTCGTTGCGGCATGATAGGGGGCTATAGTTTTATGTACAATGCCATAGCCAGCTTTCCGTTATCAGATACTAAGGTATAGGGTAACCCGAACGTGTCAAATAATTCATCTAACTTTTGAATACAAAAGGAGCTCGTAGTTGTTTTTGTAGGAATTATTTCTACCCACTTTGAGAAAGCATCCACCACGATCAGAAGTTGATAACCTGAGGTTGGACCGGCAAAATCAATATGTATTCTTTGCCAGGGGCTAGTAGGGTCTTCCCAGTGATGCAGGGGTGCTTTAGGGGGCTCGTTCTGTTCTAATCGACACGTACGACAGGATTTCACTTTATCCTCGATGTCTTTATCTATATTCTTCCAATAGACAAAGCTGCGAGCAAGGAGTTTCATTTTCAAAATGCCGACATGCCCAGTATGAAGTTCATCTAATATTTGTTGCCGTAATGTTTGGGGAATCATTACTCTTGTGCCCTTTAGAATGCAGTCATTTTGTATGGTTAATTCATTGTCTTTATATCCCGATTGTCTGAGTGAAGAGCCAGATTGTAGTGCATCCAGTAAGTGTCGTAATTCCGGGTCTACTTTTGTTTCTTTTGCTATTGCTCCTGGAGAAATATTCAACGTATTTATCTGCCCCAGTTGAAAAATGTAATGTTGGTCGAGTTTGTTCTCTTTTATTTTATCCACAGGAAACCGTGAGAGGTAGTCAGCGTTAGAATGCTTTGCGGAACTTCTATATTCAATGTCGTAGTCAAATCCAGACAGAAAATGAGCGTAATGGAATAGTCTCATCGTGCTAAGGGTAGGTAAGGTTTGGTGCGGGTGAAAAATTGATGTAAGAGGCTTATGGTCTGTGATTAAAGTGAATTTTCGACCATAGTAATAGTGGAAGAATTTCTTTAAGCCCCAGAATATTGCCGTTGCTTCTTTGTCAATTTGACTGTACTTCTGTTCACTGGAAGTCAGGGATCTAGATGCGAAAGCTATCGGTCGTTCTGAGCCGTCCGGCATTTTATGACTGAGCACAGCACCAAGTCCTGTCGAGGCAGCGTCTGTAGTTAAAATTAGTGGTTTTATTGGATCGAAGTGTAGTAGGACTCTTTCACTGAGAATTTTGTTCTTTTTATCCATGAAGCTTTGTTCACATTTCGGGGACCATTCGAATTTTGTATTTTTTTTTAGAAGAGTGTTCAAGGGACTTGTGATCGACGAGAGATTGGGTATAAATTTATTGTAGTAATTTGCCATGCCTAGAAAGGTTCAAAGTTCATTAACGTTCGTTGGGCGTTGTGCGTTAGAAATTGCTTTAATTTTGTCTTGGTTTTTGTGTAATCCATCTTTGTCAATTGTGTGTCCTAAGTAATTGATGTTTCGTTTGAAGAAGTTACACTTTTCTTTGTTAACTCGAAGTTTTTGCAGAACTTGTCTTAGTCTGTTTAGTAACTGTTCTTCCGAAGATCCCTGAATAATTATGTCGTCGAAGAAACATTTAACACCATCGAGACCCAAAAGTAGTTGATCCATGAACTTTTGCCAAAGAAGCCACTTTAACCCCAAACATCAGTTGGTTCACCTTGAACGTGCCTTTGTGCGTGCTTAAGGCTTGTAGTTGGGCGCTTTCATCATCCATTACCATGTTTAGGTAGGCTTGCGTTATATCTAATGTGCAGAAAAGTTGTCCCCCGTTCATTTCTGCCAAAATGTCTTCGATAATCGAAATTGAATATTGTTCGTCTTTGATTACTCTGTTCAAAGTAATTTTATAGTCGGCACACAGTCTGATGCTTCCGTTAGGTTTTACTATGGGGGCGACCGGAGTGCCCCATTCGGAATGGTTGATTTTCGTAATAATTCCTTGTTTTTCAAGTCGGTCGATTTCTTCATCTACTTTTGTACGTAATGCGTATGGGATTCTGCGTGGTTTGATAAATATCGGTTGAGAGTTTTCTTTAAGAGTCAGGTGGCCTCGAAAGTTTGGGTTTTCTCCCAAATTTGGGTTGAATACGGTGGTTTCGAATTCTTTGAGTTAATTTTCCAGTTTTGGTACCTTACCACATGTTTGGATAGTTCTCATATCCTCGTCGCCAATTTGTTAAATAAGTTTTATAGATACGTTGGTAAATCAATCATTCTATATTTTCGAGTGACAGGCAAAAAGTACACACACGTTACTAAGTAACTAAGTCACGGATATGACATAATAAAATAAGTCCCGATACTGACTTGTATGTCATATCGAAAATACCTGGATTTTGAAGCCTTAAGTAGCCCGTGTAAGTAGTAAGTATTTATATAGTTTTGTCATCTTATCTTTTATGGACAGAATTGTATACAGTTCTGCTATTAAAGCGTAATTTAATACAGTGAAATACTGCGTCGCGTTAACGAGCTTAGTAGGCGTTATTTCGCTGAGCGTACCGAACAACAGACTTAATACAAACGGCTTACAAACATTTATCTCTTTACCGCTTTTACGCCTTTTGCAATTAGAGTAATCATTAGTATTTATTCCTTGACTGCTTGTTGGTATTTGCAAGTGGTGAATTTGCAGTTTAATCTGAGTAATAATGACCGCCGGTGCTTTCGCAACCGTTTAGACTTCAAATCTTGACACGAAACCACGAAAACTGACTCTAAATTATCGGTAAGTAAATATATTATTATTGTCGGCCTGTTTAGCCTAATTGGTAGTGACACTGCCTCCGAAGCTAAGAGGTCCCGGGTTCGAATCCTGGTGGGGGCAATTGTTTCTGTGGTAAGCAGAAACATTTGTTCCTGAGACTTGGATGTTTTCTATGTATTAAGGTATATATCTATTAAATATATTGTCGTCTAGTACCCATAACACAAGTCTTATTGAGCTTACTATAGGACTTGTTCGAATTGTGTAAAAAATGTCCTCTAATATTTATTTATTTATTATATAAAAAATGTTATTATTTGTAAATATTATGTTAGTTCATTCTCTACTTTAAGTACACCTAATAAAAGGATTAGCGCCTTTCTGTCCATTAGTACAGTGGACGTGCTTATAATAGGCTTACGAGTAGACTCTATGCGGAAGCAAAAATATTCCCGAAACGTATTTAAACTAAGTATAAAAAAGAAAGTTACTTATAAACAACTTAACTTGTTACTAGAGTTAAGATGCTTACCTTTTGACTTAATGGTCATACCTGCCACCATTAGGAAAACAAAAATTATCGCTATTTTCTGAAGATTTATTTTTACCTGGCCAAAGAAGGCAGCGTCACTACTAAGAAAGAAGTAGGTATAGTTAGATGGTGGCATAAATTACAACACAGCTTACATTACCTATTATTTATTCAGTGGCTTACTACCGACCGTAGAACATTTATCTTACTATCCAATAATTCCTCACGTTTCTCCTGAGCGACTGGGTTAGGTATGTGACTTTTAAATTGAGATTTCTTGGATTGGAATCCTGGCCCGCACCAATCAGGTCCTCGGTAAGCGATACTCTTATGTAAGTACATACAACACAGGTACCTAAGTATGAGTATCATTTCATTCGGCGAAGGAAAGCGTCGGGAAGCCTGCATAGTAAATACATCTTAATACATCTGTGCAAAGAAATATCGGTATCGACCTAAGTAAGTATCTTCAACGACAAGACAGTGGAGGGAGAGGGACGTGGCTGGCAAAAGCAGTTTGTAGAGATATTACAAAAGTAATCAGCTAGTACCTAATCTTCCATAAAAATTGCTTGAAAACAAAATACTTAAACATTTGCCAAAATGACCACGGATATGTCAATAAAATCATTTATCAAGGCTTTCACACCCATTTTAAGCTTAGCTAAATATTACTATAGGTAATATAAATCCGGCATTTTACTCTCGAATTTTCCCTCAGGATAGCTATGCTATTTACAATATGTTTCTACTCCAGCATTATAATCTGTCAATTAAGTGACTCACAGCAGTATTAAAACAATAGACTTTTTATACAAACGCAAGTCTATACCATAGACAAGTCATTATATGACTGGCGGGAGAATCAAAATGGATTTCCATACATTACTATACAAATGTTATTTTTTAATTTTTAAAAGATGCACACTTCAATGCCTATAGTATGTATTCTGCCATCATATCGATTATTAGTTTATCTATTTGCTGTCGTATACAAAATATTGTATCCAACTCGCTATACGCCGCGTTTTGTTACAGCGTCTCTCGAATTATCAGAACCCTTATTATGTACATAACTGTTCCATAAAATACTACTTCACCACTCACCTAGTACGTATGTCTTGACGCCGGGACTCGTAATAACAACATGTTATCGGATTCTGACACATAATGCTCGCCCAGGGCTTAGGGCACAGACCACGCGGGTGAGGCGTTGTATAGACTAGTAGAATTACTCCGCTGAAACGCAACGCCTGCAAGGCGAGGTTACTCTGAGGTGAATCCTGCAGCACTTTCATTTAATTGGAATTCGGTGAATTAACTTCAAGAGTGTAAAGACGAGTGTATGTATGAAAATTATTGACATCGTAAATACAATTGGTAGAGAAGTTAATAATTTATTACTAACCCATATTGTATCATGTAATGTTATTATAGCAATAAATTATTATTACAATTATAATAAAAATTAAAAAGGAAATAAACAATTGACTAAATTATGCAATACAGAGTATTGGTAGTATACGTTTGTAAATACAGCATTATTGTAGAGACCAAGTAAGCCGTCCTGGACGATGTGATGCCTGATTATAATACAGATCTCAAATACGAGACCAGGATGGCACTTACGGCGGATGCATGTATAGTGGCTTACACAAAAAAACCCTAGTCGAGTACCCTAACGTGGCGACTACGGAACTCTACATTACGTGTGGCCCGACACGCATTAGGCGGGCTTTATTACTCCAAAAAACAATTGTACAAAATAGGAAATTAACAAAATGTCAGTTGAGGTCCTAACTTGTTCGAAAAGTTACGCAACTACCCAGCCCGTTCCTCAAAGTTCAAATTGCCAATTTACATGGTCCAATCCAACGCCACCAATTAAGATAGATACCTTTTCTGTTGTCCTGCCATTAACAAGCTAATCGAATTATGGACAATAATTGATTTACAAGTTGACGAGGGCTGTGTACAGGCTGTCACTATAACCGGAGCGATAAATTAAAAGGACGCTTCCTTAGAGCATCTGCACTACCCCGCAGTAACCTCTTGTGTCGAACAAAATAATTTCGATTTTCAAATCGGAGAAATTTTCATCTAAATTGATGACCTGCAAGTAACGGATCTTGACACTACAAGATTATTGCGCAACAGTAAATGCCGATATTGAGGTAGCATCAAGTTATGACCCAAAATAGTTGTTGAATTTTTGGTTACAAAGGGTATTTTTAGGATTAAAAAAAATGTTTATCAATGTTTAGTGTTTTTTTTTTTCAAATCAAAAGTTATTAATATAAAATACATGTATACTATATTTGCATTATTTTTTTTTAAATTCAAACCACTTGGAAATAATTTCCGGTGAGCTCAATAGTGTTCCGTTTAATTTTTTGCTCCTATTATAGCGATACAAGCCCAGCTGAACTGTTCTCGTATGATTGGATATATAATTTACTTGATTAAGGAAAGCTGGGTTTGCCATTATCACTAATCAGATGTAATGCGTGGGTTATTTCGTGTAGTACGGAGGTAACACAGAGGGCCTAATGAGTAACTGATGAAAGACTTACGGTTCCAGTCGTTGTTACTTTATACGGAATGTAAATAAGAAACCCAAAAATAGATTCTTTCATACTTAGTTTATTATTAGGTTGTCGATAAGCATTAAAAAGGTATTGGTCAATAACTTTACCCTCATAAATAAATACTCACACCGTCTCCTTTATAATTTGTGATAACCTTAGTTAAATCATAACGCATAGAAACGAAATTGTAGATACATATATAATTTATCATCCACACACACAACTACGAGTATATAACAATTGCAGAAAATGCGATGAAAGACGAGATCTCCCCGCCTTTTTCTAATATGTTCAGTGCGAATGGGACAGGAGATGTAGAGTCGTATGCGATACGACTTGGCAGCATGACGTAATCACCTGATGATATTATAAATAAAATCAACCAAGAGCATGTCGGGCCATGCTCAGTGTAGGGTTCCGTAGTTGCCTAATGAACTTACTTAAAACTATTAAATAATAACAAGCAAAACGGAATACCTACGCAGCGTTTAATACGTCTTTTACTAAGAAAGAATTTTACGATAACTCAAAAACAGCTTAACTGATTATTTCCGCTATAGTTTTCGTTAAGTCTTTACTAAGCTTTACTTTCATATTTTTGGACCCATAGAGCCATAGTTCAAAAGTTAGAGGGGTGGATCCCATTTTTTTTCTTTTGCATTGCTTATTTCCGAAAATATTCACTTTATCAAAAAATGATTAATTGGGACCTCTATGTATATAGCTCTATGTATAGTATGTAACCTTATTTTTTTGCCACTTCTAGCACTAACAATCACAGAGCAAAGCCTCGGGCAGACAGACGGATAGACAGACAAACCGAGAGACAGACGGACATGGCGAAACTATAAGGGTTTCTAATTGACTACGGAACCCTAAAAAGCGGCTACGTGCGTGTCGGGCTACGCGCAATGTACATTTATAAATAATAAATAAATATTGGGGGAAAATCTTACACAAATCGACCTATAGGTAGTCCCAAACTAAGCAGACATTGTACTATGGGTACTAGACGACGATATACATACTTATATAGATAAATACATACTTAAATACATAGAGAACATCAAAGATCCAAAAACAAAATCCGTGCTAAATGCACAAATAATGCTCTGGCCGAGATTCGAACCCGGGACCTCTAGCTTCGGAGGCAGTGTCACTACCAACTAGGCTAAACAGGCCGTCACATTTTCGGACATTATGTGGATTTAAATTATCAAAAAGTCATATTTACTATGTTTTTGACATAACTAAGTAACCAATGGAAATTGTACGAAAATTTGTTTTTCGAAGTAAACTTAAGTTCGGCTATTACTCATTAAATTATTATATATAGACTACTAAAAGAGTTTTAAAAGGATGCACACTTGTACTGTACTGTAAGCGATTAGATAAAGAGGGGTGAGCGTCTTCGCGGATGATATATGTAGACATCTTAATTTCATTGAGATAAACAAATAAGTGAGATATTTCTCATAAAACTAAATAATAAGGAAATAGGGTTATATTATTCTTGTAAAAGGCACAATGTTTACGGAAGTAAAAATAAATATTGCCGTGACATCAAAGAGTCGATAAAGACAGCAATTTTCAGCGTCACGGGGCGGCGTCAACGAATCCAATTTGTCTCTAATTTCGTCTTAATTTTTCTAATAGAGGCGATTACAAAATAATTAGGGCTTGCCTAACTTAGGCTTTTAGCTCTTACGATATATTTTTCTCACCTATGCGGCTCGAAAATGGCGGTTTTACTGCTTGAAACCAGTGAGCAAAATGCAATTTTGCTGCGAGCGTAAAACGACTTTTCCTGCTTGAAACCAGTGAGCAAATGCAATTTTGCTGCGATCGCGATATCACTATTCCTTTGCGTTATATGTTCTCGCCGCTGAGGTGAAAAGTTGTATGTATCACACGAGAGCAAAGATATTTGCATCTCGGGATTCAACATCAACACTCGCAGCAAAAATCTACTTTGCTCTCTTGTTGAATAAATAACTATTTCTGTTACTGTATGTAATATAAAACGTATTAATTAAGATTTTTTTTACGAATAGTATTGCTGTTTTAATGAAGATGTGACGTAGTTTTATTGCATCTCCACTGCAGTTGTACCAACTGCGACAATACTACATTACAACTACCCTGCTTTTAAAGTGCACAGTAGTTGTATTGTAATGCAAAGCACTTTTGTAATAAAACAGCTGAAATGCAGCTTGTCTCATCTGCTTATGACTTTGCTGATACGCAAGCGAATAACTTGTTTTACAAACTTTCTCACTAAATACAATAAGAAATCGCAGAATAAATAGTATAAAGGAACTCTCAGACCTAATATTTATTGTTCGTACTGTTAAATAAGCCAAACAGTGTAATCGTTCTTGTCTGTGTGAAAGTGCCTATCCACACCGCACGCTTTGTTTTCGGACAAACGAGAAATGACGATAATCATTGCTTATAGATAATTAATTGTGGCATCAAGCTTGCTACAAAAGGTATTTTACTATTTTTCTAATTGAAAATAAAACCAGTAGGCTATAAGACACTTCAATCTACTTACACGAAGATCCTTTTGACCTTAGAAAGTACTAAAAATACCAAAATTATGGAAAATACTACAAAGATTGAGAAGACTTGCGCAGCATTTTGTTTTAATAAAATCCAGCAATATTCTCAAATGTACAAGTTAAAAGAAGATTTCCCGTTTAAGTACTGTTCCTATTATTTGCTAATGGCATGAAAAACAAACAGACACCTGAAATTACTTTTGTACATTTTGTTTATTGGCTTTCATTTAGTCGTGCCTTGGCGTATATCTAAGACATGTTTTCTGAACCCTGAAACAGGCCTGTGACCCTTCGTATACGTGTAAACTGTATTCAGACTCCAACAAAAAAAAACCGGCCAAGTGCGAGCCGGACTCGCGCACCGAGGGTTCCGTAAAAATATGTTTATTATAGGTATATTGTAACTAAAAATACTTTACTTTACTTTACAAATGTACGGTTTTCGCAATTTTCCCTTTATCTCTGCTATAAAACGTTGCTTTGTGCCAAATTTCAAGATTCTGAGTTCACGGGATGTACACTGTAGGTTTTGATTCACTTGCGAGTGTCGAAAATTTGCGCAAATTTGCGGCATAAAAGGCTGTATCTTTTGATTGCGTTGGCTTAGAAGTTTCATGTTTTCTCAGCCCCAAGGGACAGTAGACCTGAGTATTTGATATAAATTCCAATTTCCAGCTTGATACCTCCACGCGTTCCTGACAAAAAGGGTCTTGACAGACAGACAGACGGATGGACGGATAACAAAGTGATCCTATAAGGGTTCCGTTTTTCCTTTCGAGGTACGGAACCCTAAAAATAGCAACTATATTCTTATACTTAATTTAAAAGGAAAACAACCACAAGTGGACATTCCTAAAAGTAGTATTAGCCGAATTTAAGAAATGTACTAGGAAAGAAAAATGTCGTACATTCCATTGCTTGTTTAGATAAGTTTTTAGATGAGTAAAAAACATATAGTGCATATAAGTACATTTATCCTACTTTGTTCTACCTATAATATCGATCTGTGTCTGTTTTTTTCCCCAATAAAGAAAATAAATAAATAAGTTTGTGAACTTTTAAGTCCGCATAATGTTACAGGTGGACAATTTCAGAACCCTACATTGCGCGTGGCCTGACACGTACTTGGCCGCTTTTGTATTTTAAACAAAAAAGTATAAACCATACACAAATGATCACTGCATTTGACAGCCAACAAATAGACTACAGCGAGTGTCACGAATGAAGTCTTTGTTAGACTTCCTATAAGTAACGCTTCCCAGACCGTCTATTACAATAGGTAATCGAATAAGATAATAACAGCTAATATTTATTCTGAGCTTGAGAGCAAACGTAGTAGACGACGACATGACAATAAAAGGTTGTGTTGTGTCTGGCGGACTCCCGCCTGACGTTCATTCAAATCGTTTCGCTCGATTGTCTCCTGCCTTCTACTTGTAATGATGGCATTTGAGATGTGAGCGGGAACACGCAGTATTTAGATTACAATTAGAAACATATTTTTAAGTGAATATTTTATGATGATAGCTTCTATGAGTTGGCTGCTCGATACGATACGATTTTCAATTTTAGTTCCGTAACTAACACAAGATGGCGCTAAAATAACAGTGATGGTATCGGTGATTATTCGCAAAAAAATATGGCAAATAAAGTATAGGTTTACGTATATGGTTTTCAATTAAGTTATCAACCATATAAAATAAAACATAATGCTTTTAAATATGTTTGGGTCTATTTTACACTGATCATCATAATTTCCCGAGCCTAGTATACCCCATATCTCTTGGGGCAGGCCCTCCTAGTCGGCTTACGTCATTCAGTGCGTTTTTGAGTGACTTCTGGGTTTACATCCATCGTCTTCGTATCTGTGGAAATGGTCCCCATCCAAGTTGTCGGGGGGCGACCAGGGCGCCGTCTAGGTTGTTCAATATAGAGGAGGCAGGACTGTACTTACTACGGGTAAGTAGAGATCTTATTATATCCAAAAACGCGTACCCGGAAGACATACAGCGTGGCCTCAATACGACGGCGTCGCACCGCAAAAATCTTTGTAGAAAGATATCATCATTTTGCGATACAACGTCGCAACGCAGTGTTCTGGGCACGCTGTTACTCTAGTCTTAGTGTTCCTTTCTAATATGGACAATTACTGTATCTATAAATTTATACCTATATATTGTCATAGTATAATAAGTATAATGTATAGAAGTGTATTTTTGTTACGGCTATGTGTGGGGACTGGGGAGATAAGGTCATTATGTCAAATTGTGACCACTTGCATGAGTTAGTGACTGTGAGCATATCTTTTCGGTTTTTTAATGTATTCCAATTCAATAACTGTTTGTTAAATTGCATACGACTCAGTGTTTATAGCGTCACAAGAAATGTTAACACATTCAGTGCCGGGAACTCATCGCGTAGGCGCTTTCCTCTACGTTTTTGTTTTTTACCGACTTCAATAGAAGGAAGGAGGTTCATCTGCATGGTTGCTTGTTCTTTTTTTTATGTATGTATGTTCTCCGATAACTCTTGACCACGTTGGCCGATTTTGATAAAAAAATTTTGTTTTCAAGCACGTACCCCGAAATTGGTCCCATATAAATTTGGTGAAGGTCTGATGATGGGATCTAGGAGGAACCGAGGGAACTCCTCGAATTTGATAGGCACGCATATGCCGATTTCGGTATTTTCTGCAGGTAACCGGCTCACGGAAACCACAAATTTAATTGTGGCATAGCAAGTACAAAATTGGATTTTATTTGGGTATCAATTATTGTTAATTTACTACGAGCTACGAGCCGCTGTATCGGCTACGATAGTAGTGCTACGAAATCGTTAGCCAATGAAAGTGTTAATCATTACATATATCTTTTTTTCATACATTTCTACCACGCGTCTTCTATTATCATATCCTATGTTCTTCCTGTTTTTTCTTCTTGCTTTCTTCCCTCGATACGCACTTGGCCGCTTTATCTATAGAGATATTCTCATTATAATTCAGTAAAGTCAAACGTCTTGAGCGGCTGGCTATCAAACTATTGACCCCGAGAGCACTTTGTTTGACCTCTGAAGGTGGCCAGGTTAGGTACCAATATCTACTCGGTATATTTTCACCATGAAACACTGTTATATCATAAGTACATATTGTTATTGACGTAACAATATCTGCCACCGCCCACCCACTGGCGCAATTACAAATTTGGTGTTTCATATACTCCAAATCATAAGGTTGGGGTAGTATGTAGTAATTTAGGAAACGATATACAGTAACTACGTGCTTAAATAAAACTCTTATTCAGAGATTGGATTCTTGGCATTATTGCCGCAAAAGAATAGAATGATTACATTACTGCCTGATGGCAAGTAGACACTACCCTGCTACTATCGTGCCTGCTTACTCGTCAGGCAGTAATAGATTAAGTCTACATTTTTTAAGCGAAAGCAGCTCTGCAGTTTGCACGGTATCTTTCGTTCCCGGAGAATATGAAATGAGAGCTAGGCTAGATCGATTTTTCGCCCGTAAGCCCCTGAATTGTAAGTTTCATAGAAACCGTAAAAGCCATTGCTGATATCCCTGAAATAAATAAAAATACATATCTACAAGAAATGCTCGTTCAAATCTAATATCTTAAGATATTAGATATATGATATCATTACTACATAAAGATTAGGTAGATTTCCTGCGGATTTTCATAATTATTCTACGAGTAGTCAACATGCCACTGCCTTTTAAAATATCTAGTAGAAGAAGGGAGCAAAATTATATATTTATCCAGCATTCAATATACCGCCCTCGCTACCGAGTGGCACACGCTGCTTTTCACGCCTTCTATGAGGAAAAGAGTCGCTTTCAAATGAGTCACAAGTACGACTATCATTTAATCACGACATTCGAGAGTAAAAATTACTCTTGTCTGAATAGCAGGTGTGATAAAGTATTTTTATTAAATGAACAGAATATAAAAGTTTTCACGTCGCTTCTAGGAAATACGGTCAATAGATGGTCTGTGTTGTCTATGGCTACAGTTTAATTGATTCCTTAGATTAATAATATGAGCAGACCCGTAGTGTTAAGCAAGATGACTTTTCATATAGTTGTCTCTTTGAATCCTTATGGTTAACCAAGATGAGTTAGAGTGGGACAAATAGTACGAGCATTTTCGGCTGCTAACGAATTGTCTCCATTTAAAGCAAACCAAAATGTAAAATCCCATATTTCCGGAGGATCCGGGTTCGAATCCCGGTCAGGGCATTGTTTGTGCATTTATCACGAATGTTATTCCTGGGTCTAGGATGTTTGCTATGTATTTAAGTATGTATTTATCTATATAAGTGTGTATATCGTCGTCTAGTATAAGCTTTGCTAAGTTTGGGACTAGGTCGATTTGTGTAAGATTGTCCCCCAATATTTAAATAATTTTTTTTATATAATCTAAAACGTCACAGGCGTCAGTTCAGTACAACTTGCAGTTATGTTATATTATATGACATGAAAATCGACTACTGAGCATTAAATCCAAGCCCATAAATTTTATTCATTTTCTAATCGCAACTTTTCTAGATATAGTAAGAAAGTAGCTAGTTAGGTAGGTAGACACGTAAAAATCATTATTAATCAAAACTTAACCGCACAATGCGTAAATTTCGTAATTAACTTCGTTGGCTTGGCGACCCAAAATGAATCTTGGTGTAGACACGAGAGCGCAACAGTTTTCTCGCTCTAACTTAACTACCTAATAACTCTTACCAAATTCAGATTAATCTATCGTATTTACAGTGGCTGAAATTGTTATTAATTAAATTCTCAATTACAGTTTTCAATTATTACGAGTAGTTACGCTTACAGTTTGCTCCTTTTGTAATTTGTTTATTGGACTGAGTGAAAGTGTTTTTAAGGTGCGTACGCATCTCACGCGACCTCAGGTAGAGGCACGCATGGGTCGCCTGTTTGCTCAAATGCGTACGCGCAAGTGTGCAGCGACCGGTGAACCGGCCGACCTCTGTCTTTTGACCGTGTTCATTATTAGAGCACCACGTGAATGAGGTTTATTTTTTGAACTTGGTTTTATTCACCACCAACGCAATTTTTTTAATTTCGGTCAATAACAACGGATTCAGCAACAGCAAATGAAATTCAGTCATATCCATGTCCTTGTACGGTCTGAAAGAAAATGGTCTATGGTGGCAGCTTTGTTCTTTTAACTGGAACGGTAAACAATACCATGGCATGACCCAGTGAGCCGGTTATGCTTGAGATGATGTGCATACAACATCGATGAGAGTTTCGTTATTTGTGGAATAGTGGGGAGGTTCCTTTATCACCTGCTCCAAATGTAGGAAAAACAATGTAGGAAAATATTCATCTTTTTAGTCACACGTTAGAGTGCAACATCTATCTATACATATAATAAAGCTGAAGAGGGTCGAAAGTCTGTACATGGAAGATATTCGAAAAAAAAATTGGCTGGGGATACTTAGAATCGATAACAGAACACGTTCCAACAGTTTTTAGAATTTTTGTCTGTTTGTCTGTTTATATGAACGCGCATCACGTGAAAACGGCTGAACGGATTTTGATGAAAACTTTACCAATCTGTCAAGTAAATAACCGGTCAGGTTTTAGGCTATAAAATTGTACAGATTTGGGTTAAAAGGGGGTAAAAAGAGGGGTTGAATTTTGCATGGGAACTCCTATAATCCATGATATGAGTTACAGGTATGAAAATTGGTAAGCATATACTTGACGACAAAGGAAAAACATCCTCATTCAAAATTCGTAAAATCTTTAGATAGAAACTGAAAAAAAAGTAAACGCAAGCGCTGCGCCGCGGCGCTGCCCAGTGTGCGAGCCAGCCACCACGGTCTCTTCAAAACATGCAATTACAATGTTACTTTTGCCGTTCACTTCATGTGCACTTACTTTATACCATAATCCAACTACTTAATATTATAAATGCGAAAGTTTAGATGTTTGGATGTTTGTCACTGAATCACGCAAAAACGGCTGAACAGATTAAGATGATTTGTATGCTAATAGTATATAATCTGGATTCACTTATATATATTATAAGTGTACTTTTTGTCCCGATGTTCTTACATCAAAGGGATATTAAATCGGGGATGCAAGTAAGGTCCATGAAACGGGGTGGTTTAATCCTCATACGCCATTCTACGATTTAAGTTTCAGCCAATTTGGAGTATAACAGCGTGTAAAGAAATTTAACTTAAAGCATAGCAGAATTGTAAACAAGTTGACGATTCATTATGTCAAAACCGAAGTATCATAATTCCTTCTGATTGTTGACGCTATTTTTGAGCACACCCTTTTCGCAATTAGTTCTACTTTGCGTGTACATCAAAATGCATTTGCGATACTTTGACATTGTTTTTATTAATATGCTTAAATACAAAAACAGCTGTTTCAATGCACACTTTGTATCGTCGGTGTACCATTTAATTTTGTCGTGCGTTATTTTTAACCATAAAAACTGTTTGATATAAGAGATCACTTGAGCTGGGCAGTCCAATCGTCAGCATAGACAGTTGGAGCATCTTAGATGAACACTTAGAAGAGGGTCGAAAGTACATGGAAGATATTCGAAAAAAAGTTGGCTGGGGATACTTAGAATCGATAACAGAAATCTTTTCAACAGTTTTAAGAATTTGTGTCTGTTTGTCTGTCTGTTTATATGTCTAGGCATCACGTGAAAACGAAAGAATGGAGTATAATTTACCCTCATTAATATGGCAACTGGATCTTTGGCGACGACATAGCTCGGCCTTCGGCCTCACATGCCTTGCCCCACTCTCCTTCGAAGAATCTACTCTGTTGGGAGGCTCGGCCTTCAGCCTCGCGTGTCTCGGCTCTCTGCTTCAGGCCTTCGAACCTCAGCCTTACATGAGAAGCCCGCTCTGTGTGATTATTCTCACATGCCTTGCCGCTCTGCTTCATACTTACATGAAGAACTCGCTCTGTTGGGATAATGTTTTACGGCAGAACTGCGTAGCGAGACTTTTATCATTGTACAATGTACATGTAATGTTTTTGACGAGATTCATTCGTCTAGAATCGGTACATTTGGTATTCCGAAATAAACACTTAATCATTCGTTTTCACAATAGGATTTCTAGGGAATGTCATATTGACTGAAATCATTTCTTAAGGGGGTGTAAAGAAGGGTGAAAGATTGTATCATCATCATCATCTCAAGCGTTATAGCCGTGGGTGGGCCCTAGGCTAGCCTGGTCAAGCAAATATCTCCAGTCCGATCTATTCGTGGCTTTCCTTCTCCAACATGTTACCCCTTAGTTCCTGGTGTCCACCTGAGCTTGAGAAAGATTGTATGGGAAAACAAATCATTCTAAGGCGAGAACGAATTATACGCGGACGAAGTCGCGAGCAAAAGCTAGTGTTTATATAAAATTCCCCCATTAAACATATTTTATCGTGATTGAGAGAAGTATGCTATTGTTTCAGTTAATGCGTCTATAAAGGTGTCAGCATGTTATTGTTTAACGAATAAATTCAAAGAATGTTAATTATTTATATTTTAAATAATAACAAGTGATCTTCGAACAACTTCTGTTCTGTTTAAAAAACACGATACTAAACGCGCTTAGAGAGATTTAATTAGCAGTACTTAACAAAATTTTATATAAAACGGTTGATCACGTTTCCGATAAAATTGCAAAATCTACCGAATTAACGGATTATTTGTAATTAAAATGGAGTGGCATAATTAAATTTTGAGGGTCAGGATTTGTTTGCTTCAGATTTATTATGTTCTAGTAATTAATAAACGAATCAATGACGAAGTGGATTTTTCCTGTTGTTTGAAAATAAATACAATTTCGTTTATATTTGAGAGTATGCGAGGAAAATAATTATATTTTGGCACTTCCATGTAGGTACGTAATCGGTAATTAGCAACTTTATCAAGATCAAAGGAGCTGGAGTAAGAACTTGTACGTCGGCCTCATAAATAGGTGGGACTTTGTCGCTTTCATCCGTTAGACTTGTATGACAGTTTAAGCATGACGTTAAAGCGACAAGGTACAAAGGTGTTCAGCCCCTTGTGAGGCCGACCGTACTTGTAAAGTATATACTTATACTTTCTCATGCAGATATATATTTCACGAAATACAACAACATATTTTAGTGAAACGTGATAGTTTGAAAGAAATATAAATGTATTGTGTCAGACGTCGTTTTATCGTTAAGTCTGGATGCAATAACAATCCCATCAAAAACATAAATGTGAAAATGACAGCCAAGTTCAATATGCGAGGCGTGGTTGTCGTCTTCACCGACAAAAGAATTGAGATCTAAATGGGTACTACTAATTTATTGCGGCTTAATGCATTTTGAGCTTTAACTTGGCAGTTTTCTTAAATATCCAACAGCTTTCATGGTATAACATTCTGCATAGAAAACTGCCAAGTTAAGGCTCAAATGCCGCAATAAATTAGTTTTACTGTAAACAACCTAATGCTAAACTTGGCACCTTTTCAGATAATCTACGGAACTTGGCACCCATTTAGATCTCAATTCTTTTGTCGGTGAAGACGACAACCACGCTTCGCATATTGAACTTGGCTGCCATTTTCACATTTATGTTTTTGATGGGATATCATTACTTTTTGTCAAACTTCACCAATTGGTGCTTTTCAAGAGCGAATGCACGAGTTACTATACAAAATACCCAAATCGCTATAGGTGTACCTCGAATATTTGAAGACTTCCCTCGAGGGAACAGCAGGACCCTATAATCAGATTCTTACCTGATAACTATAGGACTACCCCTGAAGTATACCGTTTCAAACAAAAAAAGAATTTTCCAAATCGGTTAATAAATGACGGAGTTCTGAGGTAACTAGCACAAATAATAATAAAACTAATAAAAAAATCACTGTTTTCTGATTTTTCTGGTGTACACACATAATTACTAAGCTGCATGCCAAATTTCAGCTTTCTAGGTCACCTGGAAGTGGATTGGGTTTTTGATTACTAGTCAGTCAGACAGTCAGTGGTAAAAATGCCATTTTTTGGAATTTAATATCTCAATAATTATTAAACCTATATTTATGAAATTCGGGGTTCTAGTTATTCTAAAGAATCTTAATACATATACCAAATTTAATTTTTTTATGTTAGATAGATTTGGAGTTATTGGGGGGTCAAAAGTGGCTCCAAACGGTTCGTGTAAAATAACACACGGCTGCTGTCCGCCAGTTCCTGGGATAAACTTGGCTGGACACGCTGCCGCTACATAAATACGTGAAAATCTCTCCAAATAAAAACTATTATAGGACTCGAACGAAAACTTGAAACTAGTATATTCCCGATATACTCGTATACGTATTTGACTTACTTCGCCGCATAAGGTCATCGGGGCGACCCGGTGACCCGACATGCCCGTCGCTAGGGACTCGGGAAAATATCCTCGTGATGAAAAAGAGCCAAGTTCTGATTGAATGAAAGCAAAATGTCCCCATTAAAAAAAATATAAAATACAAAAATTTATTCATAACATTTATTATAGGTCATACATACATACAGCATAATTATCAATAATATATTTTTTTTTTCTTGAAATTAGAATTACAAAGACACATTCATGTATAAGTGTCTCAAAATAAGAATGACAAGGCAGAGAAGAGCTCTTATATCCCTATCTTTCAAAATCACAATGATTTGAATTACAGTTTGGTTAATTCAAAACTTGGCTCAGTTCACGCATACGTAAATTCCTGCGTGAAAATCTTCACATATTTGTTTAGTTTCCTATACCTGTGTAATCGGAGTATAAAGCATACCTGTTTGGTTAACCGGGTCCGAGAAATTTCATAGGCAAGGAACCATTTTATTTGACAAAACTATTTGTGGAGGTTGGCAGAGAGATGCTAGAAATGATACTGAGAATTTGTGCCTACCCCTTTTGGGAACACAAGCGTGGATGAATGAATGTGTATAATGTATTCGTGGACAATGTGGCCACAAATTAAAATACTTTTTTTATAAACTTCATGTTAGTTCGCTTTCGAAATGTGTTTACCATGTTTCTACCACTTTCTGTTATCCGATTGGGCTGAAATTTGGCTTATCTATGTGACTTCACGCTTACCAGATCATCAGTTCACCGTGTGGGGCGCCTGTCCACGCTACGCCTTCTGGTACGCGGTCGCCACTTGAGCACCTTTCCGCCCCAACGGCCATCGGTTCTACGTGCTATGTGCCCCGCCCACTGCCACTTAAGTTTAGTGATTCGAAGGGTTATATCGGTCACTTTGGTTCTGCTGCGGATAACTTCATTCCTGATGTGATCACGCAGAGATACTCCCAGCATCTGCTCTCTTCATTGCACTTTGGGTGACTTTGAGCCTTCTTATGAGGCCCATAGTAAGCGACCACGTTTCAGTACCATATTAGGTCATCACTGGCAACACACACTGGTCAAAAACTTTCGTCTTGAGACACTGCGGAATATTGGACGAAAAGATGTGCCGTAGCTTGATATAGTTATTGACGACGACAATTATATATGATAAACTATATTTTACAGTTCTGGACTGGCCTGTACGTAAAGTCCTGAAAGTCCTGGATTTCAATAATAAACCCACTGTGGTAGGGCTCGCTATAATACTTAGAATGCTCTCAATAAGCTTAATTATATCCTAAGTGAATTTTATTTATAACAATAAAAATAATAAAAAATTAACCTAATTAAAATTACAAATAAAAAATTTGGTCCAAATCGCTGTCAATGGGGAGAGTGCCCAGAACGCTGACTTTACCTCGCTGCACGGCAATACCTATTGGGTGAGCGAAATAGAGGCCAGCCCTCTGGTCACCAGAAGCCTCTATCTATTAGACGCTTCGAAAGATCTAAGAATAGTCGACTATGTGACAAACAGTCTCAATAAGTAGTTGCTGACTGCAATAAAGTACAGTCTACAACAAATGGTATTTTCTTTTTACTATGAGTACATAGGATTCAATTGAAAAGGCTTTTGCGGAGGAAAATAGTTTGCCTTTTTATTTTTGTCCTACAAATCTCAACTAAATCGGATTAACGTGACATAAATCTTGCTTTCAGTGTCGTCTTCCGCACCGCGGGAACAAGATTTTACTTTACGTTTTACTACACAATAATAAAGAGCCCTGTTAATTTAAGAAAAGAAAGTATCTGCCCACAATTGAATGAAAAAATTTCGAGAAACTGATTCGGAGTAGAAAATGTAACATATTGTAAGAAAAAAGTAGAAAGGTATGCTTTTTATATAAAATAGATCTAAAAATAGATGCAGGTCCTCTATCTGTCTGTTTTCTTTTTGTTGGAAGGTATTATATTGGTATTAGATATCACAAGTTGTAATATCATTTCTTATGGATTGTGTCGCGGAGAAGCCATTGTAGCCGAGAGGTAAGGACTTCAATCTCGTTTCGACTTTCAAGGTCGTGGATTCGAACCCCCGCTCATACAGTGGATTAAAAAACTTATCTTCGATTTCCATGAAACTTAATTAGAATTTTACAGTAGGATTCCTCTGAAGGAAAACATTGATGAACCCGTCTAGTTTTTCCTCTGTCTTATTTAATTTATCAGTCTAATTTTATTACATTTTTCAAGTAAACGTGGGGTTTATTTATTTGTTAGGAAGGTACACTATACAGACATCATACAATACATGATACAGTTCATTCGCACGTGTTCAGTAGCTTAAAGACTAGCTTGATATCCAAAGCTAAGAGCACACAGCTTGATCAGTAAGTTAGCGCATAATGGCCCATGTGTACACATAAGTACAACACTAGTGTCGAGTCGACCAACACAGAGCAGGGTTCACTACCAGATTAAATTCATACATGTTATAGGTATATATGGTTATTTAAACCTATTTCTATAATACAGGCGCTGATTAAATCATCTGCACTATCTGCAGTGGTTAGGTTTAGTACGAATATGTATATTGTCGGCCTGTTTAGAGTGTTTATCCTAGTTGGAAGTGGCACTGCCTCCGAAGCTAGAGGTCCCGGGTTCGAATCCCGGTCAGGGCATTATTTGTGCATTTAGCACAGATATTTGTTCCTGGGTCTTGGATATTTTCTATGTATTTAAGTATGTATTTATCTATATAAGTATGTATATCGTCGTCCAGTACCCATAGTACAAGCTTTGCTTAGTTTGGAACTAGGTCGATTGTGTAAGATTGTCGCCTAATATTTATTTATTTATAGATAATAGAAGTTGTAAGAAATACCACACTGGTCATACAAATCTATTGATATGTCAAGCCATAGTCATTAATATGGTATTACTGTTAAAAACAGGGTATTTAGACATCTTGAGCAACTTATAATGAGCTTAGTTTTGATGAATATTACTCTACACCTTTGTGAAACTGCACACCAAGTATATTCACGAAAATGTATATCGTTTGTAACTATTATGTTAAAAACTACGGTTTTACGTATATAAACGCATCCGTGATTAGAAGTAGAGCACTTTTTTCAACAACAGAATCATTTTGTTAACTCTTCTGGAGTGATAAGTATTAACTAATTATTTTAAAAACGCAAAAAAATAGATTAAAAAAATACCAATAAAAATAAATAAAAACCTATTAAAAAAAATCAAAGACTATTATGACTAATAATCTCTCATCTCATAACTCATTGATAATAAGCACCTCAAAAACTACATTGTTTGGCGAGCTACGCTATAAGTTTACATAAAAATTTCTCCAAATTGAAAAAAATACAAAAAAAAATTTAGATACGTCGAGTTGCTGCAGAACTTGTAAGACTCAAGTGGCAGTGGGTGAGCCACATTGCTCTCAGCGACCACGCACCGGAAGACGCAGCGTTGGATCAACGGAGAGAGATCAGCGGAGATCTAATCAAAATTACGGGAACTCGTTGGATGATGGCGGCACAAGATCCTTGGGGGAGGCCTTTGTCAGTGGACGTCTTTCGGCTGATATGATAATGATGTTTTTAACATATAACAACCCTCTATATCATGGCAACCTCTTGACCGATTTATGAAATATAATGTAATATTTGTACATACTTGTACATACCCAGGATTGTTCCAATTGACTCAGATAACTTAGCTCGCTTCCCCCTTTCGTTCAACTAACACAGAGATTCCCTTTCTTGTTACGAATCATACTGGAACGCAAGGCTGTCTGCACTAGTTTGCAGTGTAATAAATGCAGATTAGGTCGCCGGATCTAATTTGCAAACAAATGCTTAATATCACTACGTCTTGAAGTGTATAATATTCGCCGGCGCGCGGCGAATATTTAAGTAAGTATCTCCTAGGTCAAAGTTCGTTGCATTGTTCAGAAATTTAATTTAATGCTGGATCAGAACTATGCGAAGATTGCCATGTTCCGAAACTTCTAAGGAACTAAAAAAAAATATCCTGATAATAACTATAAAGCGTTAACCCTATCAATATTTCACTAACGGCTTATAGATGCAGCTGCAAGATAGAAAAATACAGCAATCATCCAAATTATTCAATTTCAAGGCGGATGTCTTGATAAATTGATAGGCGTGAAGAACTCTTAACGGAAAAACGTTATTATTGACAACCCATAATTGAATTTTATTTATTTATTTATTTCTTTAACAAGGACAACTGAGATCCAATCGGTGTTAGTTATGCTTAGCGTATGTTAGTATACAATTGAGAATCGACATTTGGTCCTCTGACTGAGATTCCACATCAGCCCGGCTAGTATGATAGCTTATACCGTCACGTTATATGGCCAAAATGTACTGAAACGTCACATAAAACGTGACGGTATAAGCTATCATACTAGCCGGGCAGAGGACAATCTGACTTATTTGCTAAGATAATTAAAAACATAAAGATGAAAAATGGACGCTGGTTGATACAAAAAACCGGCCAAGAGCGTGTCGGGCCACGCTCAGTGTAGGGTTCCGTAGTTTTCCGTCCGTCACATTAAGTTGACATATTAAGTACAGAAACACACAATTTTATTATTAATATAATTATTAGACAACGAACGACCAAAGACAACTAAGACAATTTGAGAACGACAAATTTTTGACCTAATGTATGGGCGCACCTGCTCAGACCCCATTAAATCAGGAAAAATCTTAACACCGCCATGTAGAAATGAGCGTTCCACGTACAGCGACATCTATCGGCAAATTAAGTAAACTATTGCGCGCGAGCTTAAAGTATGGAAGATGATTTTTATGGAATAATTCTTTATTGCGTGAACCGATTTTCACCGGTTTTACTTTATTTGAAAGCACGTCATTTCATTGTGATTTTGTAGAAATGACAGGTACAATAAACACCTGTTTATACGGTTAGGTAAATTACAAACTTAGTTCAGAAATTATTTTTGTAATTTTTTCAAAAACTATTCAACCTATCAAGTTCAAAATAATTTTCCTACAAAGTTTTTATAAAGTTCTACTTTTGAGATTTTTTTCATATTTTTAAAACTTATGGTTCAAAAGTTAGAGGGGGGGGGGGACACATTTTTTTTTACTTCTGGAGCGATTATTTCCGAAAATATTAACATTATCAAAAAATGATTTTAGTAAACCCCTATTTATTTTTAAATACCTATCTAACAATATATCACACGTTAGGACTCACTCCCCACTTTACGTATAGGGGTATAAAATATTTTTTTCCACTTTGTCGGCGTAATTGATATACATATTAGTACCAAATTTCAGCTTTCTAGTGCTAACGGTCACTGAGATTATCCGCGGACGGACGGACAGACGGACGGACAGACATGGCGAAACTATAAGGGTTCCTAGTTGACTACGGAACCCTAAAAACGGCACATCACACTTTGATATTTCTCTACAATCTTCATACCAGTAAAGCCTGTCACAAACAGGCGCGGCCTGCGGTGGCGGCTGGCCGCAGGCCGCTTGACAGGCCGCAACAACAACACACTGGCGCGGCCTGCGGTGGCGGCTTACGTCAATTTTCGCGCCAAACCAAACGTCAAACCGTTACATAAATACCAAAAAAAAAAACTTTTTTGGTTACTTTTGGACATTTAAAAGTAAATTTAAGCCTGCAGTTAGACTCTGTGTAGCTGATAAATGTATAATCAATTTTGTTTAAAAAATATATTTACTATATTGGATATAAAATAATCTAACTATGCATTTTTATCTATGGTTAATGGCGGTCAGTTGTGAAAATTTGCAACAGGCCGCGTGGCCTGCGCAGTGGCGGAGGGGGCGTGGCTTGCGGCCCCGGTCAGCCGCCCAACCACCGCGTCAAGGCCGCCTGTGTCTGAATCATTGTTAGGATTGTCATACTTTACAAGTGGCCGCCACCGCAGGCCGCGCCTGTTTGTGACACGCTTAAAGCGTTTTAAAAGATTTTTTACACGTTAGAAGACCGAATGGAGACTATACCTTATTGACGTTTACCTTACCCACAGTTATAAAATTGCTCAATGTTTACTTTATTTATTTAATCGTATGGCATTTATTTACGAACCGTGAGATCTTCGAGAAGACAAGTACGGTTGCCAGATTTTGCTGATGTTTACTGATTGAGTCATATGCAGATTCAGGCAAACGCAAGCTTAACTCGATAGAGTATCTCTATATTGCGTTCAATAATACGGCAACACTAAACGTCATATGCATACATTTTGACAAGCTATGTTTCCACCTAATTAAATCTAGTGGGTTCAACTCGATTTTGCCAGACGCTCTGTAAGTGTAAACCCGATTGGAGACAATAAATGATATTTCGAAGCTGTTCATTTGAAATCTATGTTTTTTCAACAATGTTATTTTGTATTGAATTTAGATTACATTATTAGCAGAGACTAAAATAAACCGATAAGGTTAGGTAAGGATTTATTTACTCAAACAGCGAATATATATAAATTACAAAGTTCACATGCGTATGAATGATTTCTCTGTGGAGCAGCGCAGAATTCTCACGAATTTTCATCTAATTCATAACTTCCTTGCTTTTTATTTAGTTTCGTCTGGGTACCCAACTTTGAAATGGAAAGGTAAATAGATTATTGCCAATTTATCCCAATTTTGTTTGTGTTTTATTTTAGGAGTGGTTGAAGGGGCTTAGGCGGGACAGTCTTTGATGTTGAAATTTCTACGGGTTGGAAACATAAACATCAAGTAAAACGTATAATATATTGATCTTAATTAAAAAACTTGGCGCACAATTTATCAATTTGATAAAGGACATATTTTCACGTTACTCGAAGATCGTGAGACAGTTTTTGTGTTATATTGAGAACAAAGGAATGGATCATACATAGATTTTGGATCGTGGCTTTAACCAGCTGTTACTAAGCAATGTTGGTTTTCAACCAAAAAATTATGATTTATTATTCTCAATAAATTACACCGTTATTTTTCTAAATATCTACCTAATATTCAGATTCCAACCACAGACTAGTAAGTGTTCAGACCGCCAACTCGCGAAGAATACATATATACCGTAGCAAGAAGGTATATTTACTCGTAGTATATACTGGGCTGGCCTGATCACGTTACGCTTTTTAATTTTTTTGATGGCACAGTTGCAAAGAAACTTAATGTGTACATCCACCGATATATATTATATTTATATGGGTATTATGGATGATTCACAGTAGACCGTTCCGTGTCCGGGTCGGCCCGTTTACTTCTAGAGAAATACGCCGGCCGTTACGTTTGCTGTCATAGAAAACGGGCCGGCCCGGACACGGAACGGTCTACTGTGAATCATCCCTTACGCGTTTTGCAGATGAAATCTGTTTAGGCCCATGAAAGCATTTTTCTTAATTGATTGAATCCTGAACACTCTCGTTGAAATGGTCGCAAGTCGGTTTCCAAATGCATCTGGGCATCCCTAGTATGCCCATATTCGCGGCTAGCGCAACACTAGTTGTGAAAAAATAGATCAAGATGGCCGTACTATGTGCATCTAATAATTTGCTCCTGCGCCGCATTATATTAAAATCTTTCCCATAGTGGTAATACTGTTAATAGTGACCGCTGTGCTGGTGTATATATGCTTTTGATCTTCCCGAGGAGCGGAAGTTCGCGGAGATGCTGTTGGTTTTCTTTAAGTTTGGAAACGTGCTTTCAAGGAGCCCTACCTACCGTCGCTCGCGACAAAGATTTTTGGGGAATTGACAACGAATGTGTTATTAAACCTATTCACAGTCCACTAAAAATCGAAGCTTCACTATTATCAATACTACGTTACAATTGAATAACAACATTCGCAAAAAAATATGTTCAGGGACGAAACCCTTTGACTATGGAATTCAATGGACCGGGCGTATTGTTCTATTTGTACCAAAGCTACTGAGGCTCAAAATCGCCATGTTATGTTCCCCGGTACGTCAATCATACGTCAATTGAGCAGTACACGACCTGTCAGTGAGTGGAATAAAAATTGAGAAGTTATAAAATAAACAGTGTTATTAAAATAAAAACCGCACAAGACTTTAAAGGAATGTGAAGTTAAATGCTGCGATCATGCCTTAGTGTAGCATAACAGGATGTGGCTTAAGACAAAGCAAGAAACAGAAAAGTTTGTCGTTGCATAGCTTTGTTATGTTTTTCTATTGAAATATTGAATGATTTGAACATTGTCGAGAACAAGGCACATGTATCATAGCATAATTAGTGTACAGATTAAGATAATTTATATTATGTAGTGGGATTTAGCTTTATTTTCGTACTAAAAGTTACCCTGAAGCAGTAGCTAGGGTTGTTCCTGAATATATCGATAATTAATTGTGATGACTTACTATACCTACTCATTGATTAGGTGATTTATATTTTTAAAGGTTGCCAAGAAGTGAATTTCAGAAGAAAATATGGTTAGAACTATGTACGTACGTACTGGTACGCTATTGGAACTGAGAATGAAACTAGTGGTAGTTGTTTGAATTGAAAAATAAAGACCTGTATAAATTATTAATATAAAAATATCCTGATCTCACGTTGTTTCAACAGTAACCTTTTAATATACCTAATTTGTGGTTATCTCTTGGTTAGTTCTCCCCTAATCTGTGGTGGTGGTGAAATGATAAGACGAAAGAACATTTATACAAAGTATATAGTATTATTAGCATATTCTAAAACTAAACTAATGGGATACATCCAGCATACTTGAGGGTGTCTCGTAGGTTTTTATTATTGGTGACGGGCAGATCTATTTATGCTACATGCCGTTATTGACTGCATGTAATTAATACACGATATTTAGCGAAATAGTAAAGAAACTCTTTACTAGTAACTTTAATCATGAAATCCCGTAAAGTAAATGCCTGTTTCTTAGAATCATTAAAGAAAACTGCATAGAAAAGAGGTCACTAATATTCATATATATCTAATAATATCCTAGGAAACCAATATGTTCTAAGATCTGTCTATAATATCGATGAAAATGTTGATTATCGGGACAGCGCTATATCCGCCATGTTTAGTTCCAATATGGCCGCAAAATGGACACGCTCGTAATGTTGACAGTTCGCGTCCAGAGTTTCCTTAGTCAAAGACGAGACCCCGAGGAAACAAAAGCTTGTTGTGATTTTATTTTGACGGAACAGTAGAACTGACAGAAAAAAATTCACAGATCTCGTGCACTACACGACCATCAAGGTACATTGAAAATGAACTCAACAAAATAAAAAAATGCATTACATTTGCTAACGTTATGCCGATTTGGTTGATATATAATATATAAACATAGCTCACATACAAAATTCCTATTAAATTGGCAATTTTTTAAAGCGCAACCAAGTTACGGTAACCACATAGAAAGGCATTTGCCACTTTACTAATATTCACGCAAGATAACGGCGACTTCAAATTAACTCGACCTCCAAACTCCGACTATAACTATAACAAGAATTTTCAAAGTCGAATTCAACATGACACCCTAGGCCCCAGGAGAAGGATAAATTATATGATATCATAACCTTGATTTTTTGTTTAATTTTCTCGCAATCGAAGTGAAAAGCAGATGTATAACTCATGTATAAAACTCATTTTATCCTCTACTTTATATCGACCCTTGCCTGCGGTTCGGGTCGATAAATTGTCTCGGATAAAATGGCTTGTTTTATGCAATCTCAATCAACTATTTTATTTCCCAAGGTTTTAGAAGATATTGGTCTTCCAAAACATCATTGACTTATCCACGAATTGCTATTTCCCGGGCACTGCAATAATGTGCTATTGGTGTCTGGAACTATAATTAATAATAATTTATTATAGAAACAATACATGTTTAATTTAAACAATTTGAAATATAAAAGTTAAACTAACTACAATTGTACAATTGTGTTGATTTAAAAAAATATATATTACCTACTAATAGTCGTTCTGACTTTTTGACTTCTTTCAAAAAGGTTAGGCTACAGCGCAAACCCTTGACCCGATCGTCTTTGTTTTAGGCTCAAATTGTAGCCGACTAAATTGTCCAGAGGAATTTTGATCAAAATTTTGATATCATTCTTCGTTTCCAAAATATCGATTGCCAAAATGAAAAAATCGGAGGCAATTGAATTTTTTTTCACTATTTCGGCCAAAACTTTTTTCGTTCTGGACTTTCTCAAATAATTCTTTTTGCATCTTACACATCTCGTAAATACGCGTCTTTTGAGCCTAGTTTGAATATCATACCTTCACAACTCTCTGAAATATAAGGGGATCGCACTATTTCGTGAAATGGGACCCTATACTGGAGCGAACGAACAGACATTTTCAATGTCAAAACAAATATGGCAGTCAAAGCAATATCCAACTTGTCAACCTCGTGTCAACCGAGTAAGTCGTACCACAGACATCAGAGAAAAACAGATTCTTAGTATTAAACCAGATGATTTTTCATATAGTTGCCTCTTTAAATCCTTATGTTGCACCAAAATGAGTTAGAATGCGACAGATAGTACGATCATTTTCGGCTGTTAACGATTGTCTCCATTTGAAAGCACACCAGGATGTTAAATCCCTTATAAACTTAACACACCAGTTCGGTACAATTTTCAGTTATGAAGGCGGAGACACTGGCAGGTGAAGACCTGTCGGATGTCACTGGTCTGTCTATCTCAAAATTTCTGATTTTTGCATAACTAAAACCTGTGTTTGACAATTATACACCGTGGGCCCTAATAATCCGAAAGATTTAAACCAACGATTCTAGAGCCTAATTAGAATATATAATGTGGTATAACATATAGTCCAAAAACCCATAATTTAAGAAATAATAATTATTTAAAACAAATCACAAGCCTAACACAAGGCGTAGCATAGCCACTTTTTTGACTTAACACTTGCAAGACATTTGCAAGACACGTAAAGATTTGTTCACAAAGAAGCGGTCAATTAGTTTCATTTATTTTTTACTGAATTAGTAGTTTAATTAAACCAAATAATTGGACCCATGTTGATATAACATTATTTACTCGTAGTGTCGTCAAAATACGTGGTTAAAATCTTTCGGGTTATTAGGGCCCGCGGTGTATAGATATTTTGTCGAGGCAGTTTTAGGAAATTTTGAAATTAAAAAATAAAGATTTGCGAGCTCCCCAGCTTATAGAGCCAATAGTGTATAATCGACTACTTAATTAAACTAACATTTCCCACACTTTCGAGCCATCAACTAGAAATGCACAATACAGTTTAAAGTAAGATTCAGAATTGTGGACCTAATTTTATGTATAAATAGAATCCTAGATTTCCAACGCTCGAGTATGGGGATTTGGACAGGTATTACCAAGTCTGATTTGGGATTTCGTTTGTAAGCGATAACAATTGAATTAAATATATTAAACCCGAAGATTTCGTTTTAATCTGTTTAAGAGTGAGTTATTCGACTGTGCGAGCTGAATTGATAATGCGAAAAACTGCGTGGTTTGGATGTGATCTTGCTTAATAGCAGATTGAAAAATAATACTGTTTTGGTAATGGTAATATTGATTACGAGTATCTCTATGTGTATTACTTGAACGCAGGACTACCAGCTTGTATGATAGCGTTTGGGCATTTTCAGAAATATGTGTATCCAATTAGTGTAAGTTGTTAAATGGGTTAAATCCTATTTTTTGTACATAGTTACGGACTTAATTCTGTCTATATTTTAATTGATTCCAGTGTGTTGCGAAAGTTACCCATATAAAGTGTATGACTAATTTTCTCAAACGTGCAATGAAACATTGATTCGATGTTCCTTATAATAGGCTGCGAAGTATGACGTTTCAGGTGCGGCTAGGACAAGAGGTCGTTAGTAAAAAGCAATCTCTGTGCGATTTATCAATCTGTATGTGATTTACTAGTGGCTGTGTGAGCTGTAGACCTCGCAATTTTTTTTTTCAAAGTTACAAAATTTTCAAAAACTGACTCGACCAAAAAATATTCGAGCAGGTTCGATAATTATATAATTATGGAACCTGCTCCCAAAATTTCATGAGAATCGGTTGAGAAAATGCGACCTGTAGAGGAGGACATCTGGACATACGAAAGAATTTTTGTCGAAAGCTGAAACGAAGACGCTTCGCTCGCTCGGTCAATAATCTAACGTCTTTCGGCTGACATGATGATGATAACAGAAAAAATGAATGGCAGATGAGGGTATATATTTCGTATGCCAGATCTTACTCTATAGTTGGGTTGCATTAAACCGCCTGTAATCGTAAGCAGTGTTCGTTAATCTGATTGTATGAAAAGTTAGACAAGTTTGTATGGGATGACAGCTGCCAGCGCCATAGTTAACGTTGATCGGTCTGTAATCCTAAGTTGGAGCAACCCACCCTTAGGCTAGGCAGGTTTTAAACAGGAGAGTAGTTGTGCGTATCGATCCCCCACACGTGTCCACACCAAAACGGTAATATCATGCCCCGGCTCTCGAAAGTTTCCTCTTCCGTAAATAGTACATTTTTGCCGAGGCCGGCAAATAGTAATTCGTCCACATGTTGATTTTGACGATATTTTAGATATGCGATGGTAAGCGTCCGCGTTGAAGTTGATAGATATGCGTCCACGAATTGCTATTTCCGCCGAAGCATGTAGTGTTTTTCTCAAAAATTGCAATAAAATTTAAAAATAAGCAGAAAAATTAAATGATTCCAGTATTCGGTAATAATAATAGCTTCCAATTTTGCTTGGCCGCTCCTTTTGCCGCAGTAGAAACTTAATACTTCGCAGCCTATTATAACAAATATAACGTGAATATTTCATTGCATGTTTGAGAAAAAATAACTAAACGTTTGTCTGTGTCTCTACAGAGAAAAGTTAATAGCAGTAAAATTGAAAACAATTACGTTTTCTAACAATTCAGAGCTACCTTTTACCGAGTATAAAAGAAAGTGATAAATTATTTGTCCATACATTCCAAATGACTATACATTGTGGTGTGCATTTAAATATAATTAACCTCTTGTATACGAGTACATTGTCAGTATAAAGCATAATTATCCTAGCGTTAGCCCAGTGCAGATGCATCCCGAAGGATGCCCGGAGTCCGCCATAATTTACTAATCTACAAAACGCCTACAAAAAAAAAAATTCAAAACGTCTAGTGTACGAATATTTAAAAAGCAAAAGATACGGTTATTCATATGCTTCTTATTGTTCTGTTTATGAAAAATAGTTTACGCAGATTACATTTTGGACGAAAAAACCGTCAGCAGGCGACCGTTCTAGGTAATTATCGCTTTTTATTGACGAAGCACACTGAAACCGAATAATGTACTTTCAATAAGTTGTCCGGTCGGCGGCTGACACCATCGACAGGTTCAGTGTTGCGGTGGGCTTACACAAGGGTTAGGCTTTAAGCCCCTACCTCTTCCTGTTCATAATGGACGCACTGTCGTCAGACGTTCAGGAGGAAGCCCCATGGAGTATGCTCTTTGCCGACGATATTGTCCTTGTCAGTGAAGAGGGGCCCGAGGTTCAGAGCAGATTAGAGAAGAGCCGGCAAAAATTGGAGAATGTGGGCTTGAAAATCAGTCATTCTAAAACTGAAAACATGTTCTGCGTTTTCCGCGGTCTCTCCAGTTTTATGCCCATAGAGCTCGATGGCGTAACGCTCCCGGTCGGCTCTAATTTCCGATACCTCGGGTTACTCAGACAGTATAATGATAATATTGATCACGACATGAAAAACCGAATCAGCGCAGGATGGATAAAATGGCGACAGGTGTCGGGAATCATATGCGACGCCCGAATCTACAAGACCTGTCGTCATGTATGGATCGGAATGTTGGGCCGCAAAGGTGACGGATGAAAAGAGATTACATGTTACGGAGATGAGAATGTTGAGATACATGAGTGGCGTAACAAGAATGGATCAGATAACGAACGAGTATAGAAGAGAAAACCTGAAAGTAGTACCCATAGATGATAAGTTGAGAGCTAATCGTCTACAGTGGTATGGGCATGTTATGCGGAGGGATGAAAGTCATGTCATGTGACAAGAAAGGTATTAGGCATGAATGTGGAGGGATGTAAGAGGAGGGGTAGGCCAAGGAAAAGGTGGATGGTTTACGTAAAAGACGAAATGAAGAGGAAGGAGAGATGATGGGCGATAGAGAGGTATGGAAGAAAAAAATATGCTGGGCCGACCCCAAGTATGTGGGAAGAGGGCACGCGAATGGTCAAAAAGTTCTAGGCTAATAGCTTGAAAATCATAATCACTCTAACATACACCCGACAGATGACCAGAATTTCAGATTTGCATCAAGTTGTCTATGCAATCCGAAATATCTACGTCAGTCAGTTTCTCGGCAATCGAGGTCTGCTGTCAGTTAAGGCAGGTCAGCCTCATTTACTATTCTCGGAGTAACCTTTGAAAACGCCAATCAAACTTAAAGCCAAGGTTGGACATTGTCTGTTGTACGTATTAATATACTTATTAGGATTTTTAAATTTGTCCTTCACTAAACAAATGTAAAAGGTATTGCAGGATTGGAATTACTCAGGCGATGAATTTGCAATTGCTAGAAATTATAAAAGGTTCATTTAATATCAGCAGCTAATTCACGGTTATCGTAGCCCTAAAATTGACAAGGGTATCTAATGATGTATAATTGCACGAGTACATATCTTTTAGGCTCTTTTGCATATAAATGCAAAAACAAGAGATATCTCTGTTGTATATAAAATAAATCAAAAATATTTTTCTGCGCTTCTAAGCGCGAGCGAGGCTTTCTTTTCTCCCCACGATTTGTGTGGTCTATTTAAGATTTAAGACTTGTATAAAAGAGCGTAAATCTGCGTTACTTTGGTGATGCATATATTGTTATTTGAGTAATTGCTACCAAAATTTCTAATAATGCGATAAAATTGATTTTTTAAATTTTCCCTTAATATTATAGTCAGAATTTTTGTTAGCAGGCGTTACTGTTTAATATAAAATTAATTACTACCTATTTCTATTCAAAGCAGTAGTATACCGCAGCCATAATAAATAACTTCGCTGTTTGCTCCTCCTCCTTACCTAATGAGTATCTCAATACTTGGTAAGTAACTAAGCGGCTTTATCTTTACGCCATAAAGTTTATTTTCCAAACAGCTAAACAGATGCTGATTCCTTTAATACTTAAGTTACAAATACGTCTAGTACATCTGAGAAAATTTCACAATTATTGAAAACAATCAATAGATTGCATACCTAATAAGGTATGACTTCTATAGATTATGTTGTTTCCGTCCAATTTCTCGTTCTAACGGTAGGTAATTTCGAACGATAAATGCTCGCTTAAATGTGCGCCGTACTGTACCTACGTGAAGTCCATTGTACAACTAGCAATTTAATTTCAATCCCATACATATATCACACTTCCACATACTCATAAAAAATCTCCACACGCACGTGGCCGTTTTTTTATGAGTGTACAATCACACTGTAGGTTTCCGTAACTGTCCACCCATGCCATGATGCAGATATAAAATATTACAAACTAATATTTACTGCCAGCATCCTCGGCACCATGCATAAGGGGTCCAACTTTATGAACATGTTTTAGTTTTTTTTAATTTTGTTTTAATTTAGTTGAAGTTTAGTTTTTACATTTGTGTCCGTAATATTCGGTAAATAGCAAGTGTTTATGTCACTGAGTATATTTTATACATTTATCTATAAAGCCGTATATGCATATAAATTTATCCGGACTGTCGTATTTCTTAAATAAATATAGCTAAACTTTCATCTATACTAATATTATAAAGCTGAAGAGTTTGTTTGTTTGTTTGTTTGAACGCGCTAATCTCGGGAATTACTGGTTCGAATTGAAAACTTCTTTTTGTGTTGGATAGTCCATTTATCGAGGAAGGCTTTAGGCTATATAACATCACGTTGCGGCTAATAGGAGCGAAGACGCGGGCGAAGTTGCGGGCAACAGCTAGTAATAAGATAAAATGTCAGTACTTATCAAAATATACCTAAATATTTACTGTATATTTGACATTACTAACAACATATTTAGGTAATCAATGAAAATTGTACTAAGCCCAGGTACATTCCTTAAGCTTCTTTTTCTCGTTATTAGCAATGTCTAGTTAGTTGTGATAGTTTTCTTTTTAAATTCATCATATTACTGCTATGTTTTTTTTACATACCCAGTAGCAATCGTTTAGCTGGCAGGGGGGACTCTCGAACAAAGATTAGCACTTTAAAATTCTCGACACGCGGCGGCGAGCGTGTACAGCCAAGTTCAAAGAAAAAGGAAGTGGCGACGTAGCAACCGTGTGTAATATTACACGAACCACTTCGAGATACTTTTGACCCCTTCACAACTCGAAACCTACATGAAATTAGGCACATTTATTAAAATTTCTTAACTTGACTAAAATCCAAAATTTTATAAATGTAGCATAAACCGTTAATTGATATATTAACGTTTAAAAACCGGCATTTATATGACTGACTGACTTATAGATCAAAAACCTAACCCATTTTCAGATGACATAGAAAGTTGAAATATGGCGTCCAAATGAAAAAGTCAGAAAAGTACAAATCAAGTTTTCATGTTCCACCAAAAGGAGTGTTAGAAAAGTACAAAGGAAAAAGTAAAAATCACATTTTCATGAACCACCAAAAGGAGTGTCAGAAAATTACAAAGAAAAAGAGTCAGAAAAGTAAAAATCAAGTTTTCACGTTCCACCAAGGCTTATTTTCATTAAACGGCAATAAATTGGTTTTAATGTAAACAATCGAGTGCCAAACTAGGCACATTTCCAAACGGATTGCTTAATCAAAAAAATGTTAAAGTATGTAATACTATTATGTGGTTACAGTAAGCTCACATTCTTTTTAAACGACCTATCTAAAGATACGCCACACGAAGGGTTTTTCAACGAAAAAAATACAATCCATACGGTTTTACTTGTACGGGAACTCCATCAACCCTAAAAAAACAATATTTAATACTTACAGTGTTTTGTCGGCGGCGGTGATATTAATATGTAAACTTATGCCAAATTTAATTACAGCTTTTTAGTAGGTAGTAACATAACGGTTACTAAGATAAGCGACGAGCTAAGAACGGACATGCCGAAACTATAAGGGTTCTTATTTACTAAGGAACCCTAAAAACGAGTCCTCTTAACAAAGTTGTCGACCTCTGCGCTGAGTAACCAATTCCAAACATGTAATGAAATTAAATTAACGCCGTCACCTAATAATTTGTTTATATAACCTAGTTCAGGGGTCGGGAAACTTTTTGATCAAAGAGCCAAATTCAGTAAAAATATCATCTTTTGGGAACCACAGAGAGATGTAGGATTTTTTAAAGGCTAATTATGTAACTATTGTCTGTACAATACTTTTTCTAAGAGTCAGCAGAAATAAACCGAAGTAATTAAATTTAAACTAGTCCTGAGGGCCTACTCCGAACTTTGAAAATCGAACTTCGTACCGTGGCATCCCTTTCCGTCATATAGTGTATAACACGAGAGTGAAAGGGACGGCACGACACGAAGTTCGGAGTAGGCCCTCTGTGGTAACATGCTGGTTGATATATTTTACCGCGCTAACCTCGCGCCCGCGCTACCATGGCGACACGTGATTGGTCAATTCTTATTATATTATTATAATCGACTAAAGTGTTGTCTTATGAGTTCCATCCAGAAAAAACTATGTGATTACAGTTTGGTTTACGAAGTCTTAATTAAAACATTAAACTCGACGAGTAGAAAAAGAGTATTTTTCTACTCCAGCATTATAATCTGTCAATTAACTGACGCAATATTAAAACAGTATTCAAAAAATAAACTTTTTATACAAATGCAAGTCTATATCATAGACAAGTCATTGTATGACTGGTGGGAGAATCAAAATAAATTTCCATACATTATTATACAACTGTTATTTTTTAACTTCAATGCCCGTATTCTGCCACCATAACAATTTTTAATTTAAATTATTTTGCTGTCATAGAAATAATATTATATGCAACGTTACATAATTAGCTCTTAAATTTCTCGAGTCTTTGATAACAAAAATCGCTATGCACGTTTTGTTACAGTGACTCTCCAATTTTAAGAACCGTCATTTCATTATGTACCTGTTGAATAAAAACACTATTGTATTTTAATATTGAATTAGTTACGACACGCAGAACTAGCGCCGTTAGTAATTTAAATATCTTTAGAATTCAAAATGGATACCCTGATAATTAATTACATTCAGGCAGCTGCAATTGAAGCATACATTCGCTAGATGTTTGTGTACAAAGGAAATTTATTTGATGTGAATTCACGGTACGTTGTATTTTACTAACAAGCTGACAATACAAAGAGGCATACCTCTAAGTATGCATTACGTATCTCTGTAACATTCAATAAATAAATAAATATATTGGGGGACAATCTTACACAAATGAACCTACTCCTAAACTAAACAATACTTGCAAAGGTGTGTGGCTTGTACTATGGGTACTAGACGACGATATACACTACCGCTCATAAGTATTAAGGCACCCATATCTTTTTCCACACATCTGTATACAAAAATGACTATCAGAAATATACTGCCAAGTGAGAGTCCCTTGACAGTTTTGCATGCATTTTGCATTTAGCTGACTTATTGAACCTTAATTCGGTGCCAGAGACCCCCCTTTTAAAATGGTATTTTTTTTGCAATGACTTAAATAACTACTAATTGCTGGTTCATAGAAATGTGTAGAATGAGGAATTTTTGAAATTGATACAAGTATCTTGATATGGAATTGAGACAAATTTTAGAATTTAATAATGTGGTTATTGTTAATTTATCATCCTCTATTATATGACATTCCGCTTAAAAAATGAAATGTTGACAATTTTTACGGTGATTTTTGCGGTGCGTCGCTGCAACCCAGTGTTGTGGTCACACTTCAAGGGAGTGAAGTAGAGCAAAGCCAATCTTAAAATGAATGCCCCTCCAGTGCATTGCCATCTATATCGTGATGGAGTCATTAATTTTATTCAACGATGTTTAAAGAAAACTATATGCATTGCCGATTCAAAGTAAATGGGATAAGGGCAAGAAAATTATAACGATGATATTTTTCCATTACTTAAAATTGTAATGACATCGTGAATAAGGTTGAATGCAACCAAAGTATGAATCGGTTTTTACTTACTTACTTAGCTAGCAGCTTTCTGACTTTGACTTATATCCCAAACTGAGCAAGAGCCATTAAACGTCTGAAAAACCTGCTTACAACTGTAATCGAACTTTCAAAGACTTGAGCACTTTTCGAAAAGTTCTGATAAACTTTCAAAGTTCATGATTGCTCTGCCGCTGCAGCAGTTGCGTGAATTTTTGATGCTAAGTTCCAAAGTTCCGCTTGGTACAATGAATGTAAGATGATGAAGAGTTATTAGTAAAAGTTAAAAATTATTGTTATAGGTACCTATCAGACATCGTTATGATTGGAGTGAATTAATTGAATGAAGAGTGTATATACATTTTTAATGGGTCGGTAACGCGCATGTGACACCCCTAGAGTTTCAGGAATCCATAGGCTGAGGTGACCGCTTGGTCTTACGATTAGGCGGGCAGTATGCAACGTTGTTTACGTTGTAACTGAAGTAGCAGATAATGGTAGCCAAAATTTACAGGCTTTCCAAAGGCGGAAAAATAGAAAAGATGTGAATCGAAACATTGTATTGAATATAAATCCTAGTGACTAAACCATCTATAAATACCTACTGCCCATAAAATATTTTTACTACTCATGCTCTAAAAGTTCGCTTTTACGCTCTGCATAGGCGACATAAAATCGTTTTTTATGCCTTAGAGCATTAAGTTAAACCCGCCCGCTGTCGACGAGCACAGAAGTATTTTGATGACATAACCTTAATTATACTGATAATTTGTTTAATTTTCTCGCAATCGAAGTGAAAATAAGAGTGTATAACTCGTGTATAAACCCATTTTATCCTCTACTTTATATCGATCCGAGCCGCAGGCGAGAGCGAGAAAATGTCCCGGGTAACTGGGCTTGTTTTATGCATTTGTTGTACAATCTACTATAAGATCCTCCCTAAATGAAATGAAATGTCTGTTAATACTTAAGTCGATTGATACTTGAAAATCGGCCATGTGCGTGTCAGGCCTCGCGCAATGTAGAGTTCTGTAGTTACACATTCATAGGTTCACAAACTTATATTTACTATGTGTTTTATCAAAGTAATCAATGAAAGTTGTACGAAAATTTGCTTTTCCAGGTATCTACCTGATAACAGTCGAGGAATTTGATTTCTGGGCCACTCCGTACATTATCACAGTGAAAATCAATATGACAGCTGCTAGAAATAGCAATACATTGAAATAATGAACTCTTCTTATACCAAACCTTCCATGAACAGCAATTTTATTACGTGTTTGCTCATTGAGCTCTTCTTTCATACCTGCGTCACCCGCCAACTCAATCGCCATTCCAAAGCAATTTAAACTGCACTCGAACCTTTCTTATTCATCATCTACCAGCCGTTACACAACCATCGAAAAGTACAAATTTCACATAAGTAAATAAATACGGTTTTAGGAAAAAACAGATATGCAAAATGAAACTTAGGCGAAATGAATCATTGCGAAAAAATATTACGCCAAATATTAGTGCCTTTGTTACTTGTTTATTGACCGGCCACGATTGACCTTCAAAGGTCGCCGATGTCGGAGTGTCAACGAGTGTCGGCAGCGGTGTCAGCAATCACCGTGACACCGGCAGACATCGTTAGTCGCGACCTCTGATTACAGATAAACGTGTGACAGTGAACAGGTTGTTGCTGCCTTGTTACTGTTAACGATTGATTTAAAAACAAGTCAATAGTTGCGGGTATATGTTGAACGTCACAAACAGCAGAAAAACGTGCATAAATATGGGGTATACAAATACATTCCGTGGAACACAACAACACTGAATGATACTTTCGAATTTGTTATTAAGCGTAATTGTGAATCGTGATGGGGGGATGGACCCGGGTATGTCCTAAAACTACGACCAAGATCACCGGGGGATGGGCAGCAGCATCCCTGGAGTGCGGTGGAGATACTGCGATCGCCAACCCGCATGCCAAGCGTGGCGATTATGCCCCCCCCCCTAAATAGGGGGGAGGCCTATATCCAGCAGTGGACGTTCTTTGGCTGATATGGTGGTAATTGTTGTTCTAAGAATTTTGTACTTTGCATATTTGGTACCGTCCATGTCCGTCGAAAGGGCGTAGCCTAAAACCAAAATTCCCCTCTTCTATCCTATCCCTACCACCACCTTTCTCCCTGGTTGAGGGATAAGAATTTTTGTCCTTTCTTATCAACCGGTAGGGAAATATAATGGAAGTCCACGTGTCCCTTCTAGGTTCAGTCAGGAGCCAGGAGGGAAATATGGAGCATCTTTCACACTGGCTTGCGTGTTATGGACATACCTATAGATGTTTTCCCCCACATCCCCACTAGCTTGCTCCCTCGAAGTACATAGATTTTTTCACCCATTTCCATGTGCCTCTACCAGGATGCTAGTCTAGTGGGGATATGAGGAATAAAGTTGATGTGTATGCCGGAATAGACTGACAAAGGGGGGATCCTACAACAAATAATATGATTGAAAATTAGTATTAATTTAGTTCACCTACGCTGATTTCCAAAACCTGCTATTGGTACATTTCTATGTTTCGAGTAATGTTTATATTAATAAATCACCTATCCCTTTATGTCAATGTGTTGCTACCAGGGAACAAGTTAGTGGACATATTATGGACAAAAATTGGCCAAGAGCATGTCGGGCCATGCTCAGTGTAGAGTTCCGTAGTTGCCCAATGAACTTAATAAAAAAAAATCAATAACAAGCAAAGCGGAATAATATCGCAGCGTTTCATACGACTTTTACTAAGAGAAGGAGACTTTTTACGATAACTAACACAACAACAACAACACATACAATACAATAATAACAGCTTAACTGATCATGTTCGCTATAGGTTTCGTTGTAATTCTTTACTAAGCTTTACTTTCTTGATTTTTTTCATATGTTTTGGACCCATAGTTCCAAAGTTAGAGGGGCGGGGGATTTTTTTTCTTTTTGAGTGATTATTTTTGAAAATATTCACTTTATCAAAACATGTTTGATGAAGACCTCTATTCATTTTGAAAGACCTATCCAACAACACCCCATGGCATTTTATGGTCACCCTTTTCAAATGACACCCGATTTGTGCCTAGGAGACGCGTAGTTTTTTTATACGTTAATAATTACCGAGACATTGGACTCTGAATACACATAATTACACACACGTGTTAGGTGTACTGCGACCCTACAGCGCGCGAGGCGAGCGAGCGAAGCGAGCGTGCCTCGGTAGCGGCCGGCGAAGCGCCAGAACCGACTTTTTTAATGGTTACTCTCTTTTTTTGGAAACGGAGCCCAGGTGACCGTGTTTTGACAGACACGCAAGGGCGTAAGGTTTGTTTCATTGAACATAACCTCAAAAAATTAAAAAAAATGTTTCGTGGTAACTATTGATTTCCTAACTTTGGGGAGGGGTTGGGGGGAGGGGGGTTCCTAACCCTCCCCTCTCCCTATCCCCTCCTTATAATGCGTAATTCAAATGCAACCCCATATTATATCTCAAAAAAATAGGGATTCTTACTAAAACTACAATAATGTAACCCAAGGTGTAAAAATAAATTGTTAGCATTGAATAGGCTCCGAAAGTACTGAATCGATTTGAAAAATTATTTCACTGTTGGGAAGCTATACTGTTCCCGGGTGACATTAGAGATATTATATTTCCAAAAAAATTGGGGATCCTGACTAAAATTCCAATTTTATTTGCATAGAATAGGCTCCGAAACTAGCTCCGGGTAACTTTGGGGTGCATTCTAAAATGTGTGTGTATCATAATTAAAAATTTTGATATTTTTGTTTAAGTAATAACTGTGCGAAGCCGGGGCGGGCCGCTAGTATAATAAATAATTTTAACCGACTTTTTCTAGAAAATGTGCGAATAAAGCCCGTCGATGTACACTTTAATTCGACTTAGGTACAAGGTCAAAATTAAAATAATCTTCGTATTTCATTGCAATCGCGCTGAATCTTCATTTTAGTGAATCAATGAACTTTGAACAAATTAATTAATGGCTACAAAATATCTAAGAGTACTTGAAAAGATAAATTGTACAAATTGGCTCCATTTACCTTAACGCACACTTATCGCTTTGGCACTTTAACGGCATTCAACACCACCCCAAATAGAGCTGTTATGTCATGATAAGCCATGTGACCCCGAGTGCTAATGCCTAGAGAGAGGTCCTTTGTAGGGTGTTACGCATCGCCAGTCCCAAAATTGTATTATACGCGTTCCGCACCAAAATTGGTCATAAATTGGTAATAAGTATTTCGTTAGCGAAATACTTCTTTTATACAATGACTGTGGCAGACAATTTAAGGCCGACTAAAATTTAATAATAAAAGTTAATATAGTGCTTATCTCAACAAGTAAATTTTTAACAAAAAACCGACTCTAAACTTTGCCTGACCTCATCCTCTTGGTATATATTTGAGGAGTTCCTTATTTTGCCTTACCCCATCCTCTTGGTATACATAATTTGAGGACTTCCTTCGATTTTTCCAAGATCCCGTCATCAGATCCAGACTTGGTGACAATGGGACCAACTAGAAAATACACCCTTTCGAACAAAAAGAGAATATTTGAAATAAATCCACTAGTCTCCGAGTAATCGGTGAACATACATAAAAAAATAAAAAATAAAAGTTTTGATGAATTGAGAACCTCCTCCTTTTTTTGAAGTCTGTTAAAAAGGGTGAAAATACACTAAATTGGAATTAACACTTTCACTGCCAGGAACCCCCCTAGCGGTTGCTTCGTTATCTTTCTCAGATGCCGGGACAGTCCGCTAGGCGAGTTGTCTGCATAAAGGGGGTCACTACATCAGCTTATGGGGTATATTAAATATATCATCGTATAGTAGGTACCCATAACGTAAGCCTTATTGAGCTTACTATGGAAATGGAACTACATATCTTCTAATATTTATATTGTTTTATACGTATAATCAAGAAAAAATATCCCCTAATATTTATAATATCTTATATATATATTCAAGATTTAAGGCAGTGAAAGTTAAGGTAGGTCACATACCTACATACATCAGTTTGTGGGGTATATTAAATATATCTTCGTCTAGTACCCATAACATGTGCCTTATCTTATTGAGCTTACTATGGAAATGGAAAACTGTCTTTCAATATTTATAATGTTTTATATAATCGGGAAAAAATATCCCCTATTAAATAAAATATTAGGGGACAATTCACTTCACTCCTGAAAAACCACAAGTGCTTTCATCATCATATCAGCCAAAAGATTTCCACTGGCAGACAAAGGGCTCCCGCAAGGATCTCCACAACGACCGGTCTTGCGCAGCCCTCATCCAAAGGCTTCCCGCGATCTGGTCGCCACTCAATAAGCTTTCTGCCCGTTTGTTCTAGGAACAATGTGCCTCGCCCACTGCCACTTGAGTTGAGACTTGCAAAAACAAGTGCATTGCCGCTTCTTTATTGACTTGAGGAGTTGACAGCTAGGTACAAATAGATTCCCGCTCTCAAAAGAGCGCATCCTCAGGAACTTTAGCAACCTTACTCATCTGGTGTATACAAACACTACATCACCTAAAGAGCAACTAGTAGCCTCGTAGTAGGTGCGGCATTGCCCTGTCGGTCACCTCGGCGAACTGACACAGAGTAATATATGCTTTTGTGCGGAGCCAGCTGGAATTTAACTGCAATGTCTGGAATCCGCACGAAAATAAATACATTCTCCAACTTGAAACAATCCAAAAGTCATTTATTAGATACTCGTACCCAAAAGCACATGGTTATTATTCGTACATATACCCCACACCGTTTGTCTTAGGAATGGTCTCTTACCAAAGCCTCGAAGTGCATAGGCAACTCGCAGCGGTTAAATATGTCTTTAGGTTGATTAGCGGCTCAATACCAAACCCGTAGCTACTGCCATAAATCCATCTTAAAGTACCGACGCTTTTAGCAAGAACAACCCTTCGTCCTCGCGTCAGCCCCCTTTTTGTAATTCCCAACACCAGCACAGTAACTTTAGTCACTAGTCCTTTGTATATAGCACTATACCACATTAGTAACATCCTTCTGCATAATTCCTCCCTGGACATATTCTCACAAACGGAACCAAGTTTCCTGGCCACAGCAGCTCGTTATCTGGATGTCTGGAGTCGACTTCTACACCCTCAACCATAACCTAGTGTACGAGTAACCTATTAAAATATAGATTAGTGTAGTTCAATAATGTATAGGTTAGCGTAGCTTATTAATGTAAGAATATTTAAAGGCTGCTTCCTTAGAGCATCTGCAGTAATCTCTAGTATAAAAAAAAACTGTTTTCACTTCGAAGAAATTTTGACCTAAAATTATGACTCCTAAGTAATGGATCTTGGCACCACAAGATTATAGCGCAGCAGTCACTGCTGATATTGAGATAGCATTTAGTTAAGACTCATACTCGTCGTTGCATTTTTGGTTTAGAAGGATATTTTTGGGAAATTTTATTTTTTTAATAATTTTTCAGTGTTTTTGTAAATAAATAGTTATTCATATAGCTCCATCAGTACTAACCGATTTCAATGGGGGAGGCCGGTAAAAGATTATTATACTTAGATGGTGCACTTTTAGATAGATATACAATAAAATAAAAATGGCTATAATGTATGTTTATAATGGTAGAAGACTAAGTACCCTCAATTCCTCATGGAATCATGAAAAAACCTTGCTTGCTTGACAAACAAAACGAAGAGAACAAATCGCCAAACGTGAACTACGCGTCGTTGAAGAGTTCCGTTCTAATCATCATCAGCAGTTCCACTTCATCAAATGTCACTTTTATGAATGAAAATGCTTGATTAGTTCATGAAAATACTAAAATCACTATTTGTGTCCCTTTCACATTTGAGGAGTTCCCTCGATTCCTAATGGATCCCATCATCAGAACTCGAGCATGACAAAAATCAATCGTGAAAATAGAACTTGCTTAACAAACACAGCTAGAAGGACAAATCGCCAAACGTGAACTGTTCGTCGTTGAAGAGTTCTGTTCTGATCATCATCAGCAGTTCCACTTCATCAAATGTCACATTTTTGTATGAAAATGCTCGATTTGTTGATAAAAACACAAAAATCACTATATGTTTGCCTTTAAGATTTGAGGATTTCCCTCAATTCCTCATGGATCCCATCATCAGAAATCAAGCATGACAAAAATTCATCGTGAAAATAGAACTTGCTTAACAAACACAGCTAGGAGGACAAATCGCCAAACGTGAACTTTTTGTCGTTGAAGAGTTCTGTTCTGATCATCATCAGCAGTTCCACTTCATCCAATGTTACATTTTTAGATGAAAATGCTTGACTTGAAGATAAAAACACAAAAATTACTATATGTTTACCTTGAAGATTTGAGAAGTTTCCTCAATTTCTCATGGATCCCATCATCAGAACTGCTTTTGACAAAAACGGGACCAATTTGGATATATATACTTACAATCAAAAAAAGAATTTTCAAAATCGGTTAAGAAATGACGGAGTTATGGACTATTTAATTTTTTTTTTCTGTTAACACCATTTGGAAATAATTGCTGGAGAGGTTAATAGTGTACCGTTTAATTTATTGCTCCTATTACAGGCTACATCCTGTATTAGTTGAATTTGATAATGTGTAGCTCAATATTTAATATCTAGTAATAACTTCGACATGTAGTACGCCTTATATAAGAAGTACTGAGCTGCTGCTGCTGTTACGTGCTTGCGTTGGGTGGATGGCAAGGCGGGCCAATCCGGTGCTAACGAGAGATAAATGTGCGTTCAACTTTCTGACTGCGATAATAGCGACTCGAGCAAAAATCCATCACCATTATAGATTTTTTTCAGAGCGTACCTGTTTTAACGAAATATTTTGTTTTCAGAGCGAATATGCCACGGGCAATCTGATAACATGACAACATGGCGTATTTTTTTACATTTTTGTTTATTTTATCATGAAACTTGTATTAGTCGTGTAACTCGTGTACAAGTGGCTAACGTTGTTTATTTTTCTACTGGGTACATAGTTATTATATTATCTCTTAGGCGATAAGAGGACATTATAACAATAATCTTAGTTGACAAAATTATGTAAGCAATAAAGAGTTGAAATACTTCTATTTTATTTTTTCAACCTATTGTTTATCATCGTAATAGTGGTGTGAGCCTTAAATGACGATTCAGGAGTCGTGCCACTCTTCTATACCTAACTGACACCAAAATATTCGATTTTACGGCGCTTTTCCCGATTTTCAAGGTCAAGGGCCAAAATCCGAATTTTATCCGGAATCCGGAATTTTTCGGAAAAATAACCCGAAAATACGGATTTCTAAAAAGTTTACGGATTTGCAATCGCTAGTTCTTGGTAATATGGGCCACCACTCCAGACTAAAGCAATCACTTTGCAGTGTGTTGGATTTGATGTTGAAATATGAAATAAACGAGTTTTTGTCACTTTTACTTTTGAAGATGGTACACAAATGCACTTATATACCACTGATCTAAGAAATTACGAAAAAAGAGATAAGAAATTTACTATATGAAATCTGACCCGGATTGCTGAATAAGAAGCGAAGTAAGACGATTTATTGACAATGATAAGGAAATATGTTCGTTTTTAGCGAACAATGAATGCGTACTATATACTACCTACATATGAATGTCTGAGATTCTGCGAACAGATGGATTCTCGACAATCAACTGTACCTATGTAATTTAAATCTAAAGTATCTGGTTAACTTTAGTTTCATGACGCATTGGTCAAACTGTAATGCCGAAACATGTTTTAAATAAATAAATGTTTTATTTATTTAAAACATATTAAAAAAAGGAAGGCACCTAATACGTGGCGGGGCTGTAGCGGATTTTATTTTACGAAGTAACTTAAGTTAATTACTTATTAAGACGATAAGTCAATGATTTTTTCACTATACGTGCAAAAGTTAGTAAAAAGTATTCTGTAAAAGTTGTTAAAATTCAAACGGATTTTGTTTTATACAATGCTGAAAATGTAATAAAACTTCAATACGAGTAGGTAACGTATAAATAATAAGATTGATATCTAGGCAACAGGGACATTACGAGATACTACTTATTTAAATAAAACTTAGAAACTACACGATATCTCTCTTAGTTTTCCAAGAAATTTTATCGCTTGTATGTCGGCCGCTAGGGTATTTAGATTTCCAGGCAAAAGGATGTCAATCAACAAAATTGTTGTATCATTTACTGCTTTAGAAACTGTACAATGTTTTGTATTTTTTTTTCTGTGCAATATTTTTTCTAAGAATTTTTCAGATTCCTGGAAACTTCATCGTAGCAAATAAGTAAAAAAATATCAAATGAAGGATTTCAGATATTCCATATTTCCATAACTACCTACATAAGAGGAGTTACAGGTGTAAAAATATGCTATAGGAGGCGGAGTGCGGGAGAGTGATTTGCAAAGCAGAATTTACACTCGTACAGTCTTGCGTGTAAAAGAGAAAGGGAGATGTGCGTGCCCGCATGTGACAAAGGTATATTGCAAAACCGCAATATACCTTGACCTCAGACCATGACCACCAAATAAATAATAGAACTTATCTAATTCAGGTGGGTAAGTACCTACCTGGGCTGCGTGTAGTGCACACTAACCAAAAGCAAAGTAAATGAAGACATTCATGATTGTTTTTTATGTTATTCCTTCTGGGAATTCTATAATGACTGATCGCATTGAGTGAAAAAAAATTGAGTGCTTAAGCACGATGTTATAAAATAATAAAACCCGGGGTAAGTTTTACTCTTAATAATGCCCTGACAAATGAAATATTTATTTTATAATATAGCATGAAATATTTAAAGTTTTATTTCATTAAATTAACGATGTAAGTATGATTTACATTAACAGCTTTTAGTTTTATTACTCAATTAGTTTTGCTTTTACACCATAACCCCATAACGCAATATTGTATTGATATTTCTACTAGTGCTACTTCAAGATCTGACCTAATATTTTGTGAATTTAATATGTCAAGTTCAAGAGCCTATTTACCTACTATATCAGTTCGTAACCTCTGCAGCCTTCACAATCTTCCTACGCGTTTGGCCCTCATAAATTTCGAGTAATTTTAAATAGAACATCATTTTAGGTATACATACAATACAAACCACCCACGCCTTTAAAAATTGAAGACGTTCAACCTAAACATGCTATTTTCGACTTGGCCATGAACGCTGTCAATTTGGAAATCTTCAGTTGATTAAGACTGGGTCTTCATCATCATTCAGCCGAATGTCATCCACTGCTGGACATATGCCTCCCCCAAAGACTTCCACAATGACCGGTCCTTCGCCACCCGCATCCAGCGGACACCCGCGACCCTTACCAGGTCATCAGTCCACCGTGTGGGGGCCTGCCCACGCTACGCCTTCCGGTACGTGGTCGCCACTCGAGAACCTTTCCGCCCCAACGGCCATCGGTTCTGCGTGCTATGTGCCCCGCCCACTGCCACTTAAGTTTAGCGATTCGAAGGGCTATATCGGTCACTTTGGTTCTACTGCGGATGGCCTCATTTCTGATGCGATCACGCAGAGAAACTCCCAGCATAGCCCTCTCCATTGCTCTTTGGGTGACTTTGAGCCTTCTTATGAGGCCCATAGTAAGCGACCACGTTTCAGTACCATATGTCATCACTGGCAACACACACTAGTCAAAGACTTTCGTCTTGAGACTGGGTCTTATTGATTTGTAAATATATTGACGATTCTTGGAGCAGTTAAAGTTTATTTTTCTGTTATGATTTGAATCTGAAATGTGCCGATTGCGACATGCATAATACACTCAAGAATCAATAAAGCGGTTACACTTCGAATCGAATTCCCATACAAAGTGAATTTGATTTATTTGCTAAACACATACCCGAAGGAATGAATGACCAAGTATGGAAATGAAAGCACATGCAATTGTCAGTATCTCTTCTAGCAATTTTAGATAGTATGATGGATGGAAAGGGGCATACCGTTGTGTGGGGTATCGTTTAATAGCTCGTTTAAAAGTACCCAAAAGTGACTTAATTATTTTTTATTGAGGAATCCGTTGTGCGATATAAAACTTTGAAGTGCTAATTTTTGTTGGAGTCAAGTTCCTTTTCTTCTGGCATCTAAACGGTTGGTACTAGGTATGTGAAATAATTCATGGTAGTAGTATACAGGGCATCCCACGGCTATGCCACATGGAGGGAAAGTACCTTGAATATTATAGATGGAACATTTTACTGAAAGAAGACATTATTTTAATAAAAAAAAAGACAATTTAAACTGCATTCATAGATTTTTAAATAACTACATAGTTGAACCGTGAATCGAACCCGCTACAAGAAAATAGCTTAAATTCGCACCTTGAATCTATAATGACATGCAAAAACCTAATAATAACTGGGGACATAAACATTAACCTCATTCACAAATCTAACGAGCAATGCTATGAGCGCACAAATCGACTTAATTATTTAAACATGTTGGCGATGCATGGTGCCTTACCAGGACATCTTCTGCCAACCAGAGACAAAACATGTCTTGACCATATAATCATAAAAAGTGGTAAAAATAATTTAAATTTAAATGCCCTTGTCGTTGTATTAGAAACAACAATTACAGACCATGTGATGGTTCTGCTAAAACTGGATAGGACTTATCCTATTAAAACAAACCTCAAGACTATAACTACAACCAACTTTAATAAAGCACTAAGTTCCCTTTCTGAATGCAACTTGGCTGAGCTATATAATATTGATGACCCTAATCAACTCACTAATCTTATAATAAATAAAATTAAGGCATGTCTTACATCTAATACTATAACAACACCTGTGCCCAGAAGTCGCCGCATTATTAAGCCCTGGATTACCCTCGGTATCCTCCGCTGTATTAGAAATAGAAACGACATGCAGAGGAAGCTTCGCTCAGACCCCGATAATGTTACACTCAAAATAACCTATAAAAGATACCGCAATTTTCTAAACAACCTAATTAAAAAGCTTAAACGCAAATTTGATAAAGACAAGTTAAAGAAAGCAAGTAAGAATTCAAAAACACTTTGGAGAGCTGTAAATGAAATAACACATAGAAAACCTGCCAGTAGTAGCAATAATGATCTATTGGAGAGTGATGCAACTCCTCAGCTTGCCGTTAATAGTGTTAATCGTTATTTCTCAGAAATTGGAAAATCTCTTGCCGATAAAATTATAATTAGGTGTCAATTATCTCCTCTATGATACAGACCCAAATGAAGTCTATATTCTCCTTACTAATCTAAAATCATCTAGTGCTCCTGGCTGGGATAGCATCCCCACTATGTTCTTAAAGCAAGCTAGTGCTATTGTGGTTCCTTTACTTACCCACTTGGCTAATTCCTGCTTCAGGTCTGGAACCTTTCCAGACTCTCTGAAGCAGGCCATAGTCACTCCTGTGTATAAGAGTGGAGACAGAGGCGGTGTCTCAAATTATCGTCCCATATCCGTCCTACCAGCCATATCAAAAGTTATAGAAAAACTGATAAACGACCGTCTGATAAATTACCTAAACAAATTCAATATCCTATCAAAAAATCAGTATGGCTTTCGACGTGGCCTCTCGCCCGAGGATGCTGTTGCCGCACTTTCTTCTGAAATAGTTAAAATTGTAGACAACAATAAAAAATGCGTAACTGTTTTCCTAGACCTTATGAAAGCCTTTGACACCGTTTCTGTCCCTATTCTTATAAAATCTCTAGAGAACATTGAAATAAGAGGAATTCCGCTTCAGCTGCTGGGTAGTTATCTTCAGAACCGTTTTCAAAAAGTTAAAATTGGAGACTACATTAGTGATGAATCGGTAATTGGAACTGGTGTTCCACAGGGAAGCGTCCTAGGTCCCACCCTCTTCCTAGTATATATCAACCAGCTCTGTAATCTACACATTGAAAATGCATCTATCTTCTCTTATGCTGATGATACAGCAGTTGTGTTCTCGGGAAATACCTGGGAAGAAGCTAGAGAAACCGCGGAATTGGGACTTTCCAAGATCGCCCGTTGGCTACAAAACAACCTGCTTACCCTTAACACTAATAAAACTAACTTCATGTGTTTTACAAAATACAATAGGACCCAACCCGACACAACATTTATGATAAAAATACATACCTGCAACAGTGCAATCAGCCCTAACTGTGCTTGCTCCTTTATACAAAAAGTAGAGTACACTAAATACCTTGGTATTATGGTTGACCAAAGACTAACATGGCACGTTCACACAGATGTCATCATGACCAGAACACGTAAACTAATATGGTTGTTTAAAAACCTAAGACACGCTGCCACAAAAACTGTTATGAATCAAATATATGTTGCTTTGGCTCAATCAATCCTCACATATTGTATGCCGATCTGGGGTGGGGCCACAAAAACTAAATTTCTTGAACTGGAAAGGGCCCAGAGGGCACTGTTAAAGGTTATGTACTCAAAGCCTTTCACTTTTCCTACAACTGAACTTTATAAAACTTGTGACTTACTGACAGTAAGAAAACTTTACGTTTTAAATGTGATACTAAAGAAACATAAAAATACCATTTATAAAAACGACCCTATAACTTCACGTAGAAAGCCTAATGTAATTCCTGTAGTAATCACCAAATCAGCATATGCAAAAAGACAATTTACTGCTCAATCTACAAGATTATATAATACGTTAAATAAAAATATTAACATCTACCCAGTGAGGCTCAAAGAGTGCAAGACAATGCTAATCAATTGGCTTAAAGCTAAAAGCTATCTTGAAATTGAAGATCTCTTAATATAAGTAGTTAGATGCCCTACATTGATCAAAAATAAAATTCTGTAAGATATTTAAACCATATCAATAGTAAATCTGAAGTAATAAATCCAGTTGCCTCTTATTACCTATATATTATTATTATATTACCTATATAAATATATATTATTACACGCTATCATAGATCATACTATTTACCTTTAGACTTTGCACATACTCAGACACCACACACACACACACACACACACAAACACACACACACGCACACGCACACGCACACACACACACACACACACACACACACACACATTTTATTAATTATCTTTTTTCTAGGCTTAACTAATACAGTATTAATCATGTGGTAATGATTTAGGTTATAGCATTTTCTGTACTTTAAGTTAATCTGTATCACCTTTGTTAGTTAAGATACTTTACTACGGAAGAGCGGTGTCTCTTATCACAAGTATCTCTGAATACTTAAAAAGAGACATCTACCCTGTTACTGTAAAAAGTTTGTATGCTAACGAATAAATAATTTTGAATTTGAATTTGAATTTGAGAAAAAAAAATACCCTGTAGCTAGGCTTCATCGTGAGGATTATTTTTTGCTAAATAACATAATTGTATGTCCTTGTTGTTGTAGGTTAACATTTTTCTGAACATAAATTCACATCAAACGTTAAAATTCATGGTCTTCCTTTTATTTCCGACATTATGTTATTAAGAAAAAAATAATCCTTATGATCAAGCCTTTCGATCATGATAAAACTGCAGGGTATTTTTTTTTCTCGTGTATCGGGTTCGATTCCTGGTTCAACTATGTAATTATTTAAAAATCTATGAATGCAGTTTAAATTGTTTTTTAAATTAAAATAATGTCTCATTTCAGTAAAATGTTCCATCTACAATGTTCAAGGTACTTTCCCTCCATGTGGCATAGCCGCGGGACGCCTTGTATATGTATAATAAATTTGAAAGCAAAACTATAATATTTGTAAATAGACATTACTAGTTAACAGTAATAGCCGAACTTAAGAAATAAATGAAATTTTGGGGGACAATCTTGCACAAATCGACCTAGTCCCAAACTAAGCAAAGTTTGTGTTAAAATAATTATAATAAATATGTTTTCTTTAAAAAGTACGGCACTGGGATATCCGATGACATAGCTAGTAGGTAGCTGATTACTTGATTAGCAGCATTTTCCACATTGCACTGAACTTTACTTTTATTGAATAAATCAATATTATTGGATAAATAAGCTCAATTATGTTGTTATTGCTCGACGAGGATAAACTTACACGTAAACCATATCGCAAATAAAATAGTATTTATTGAGTAGTAGGAAATAAATTAACTTTTCTTAATAACTTCATCAGAAATACACTAATAATAATGCATTATTTTTCCTAAAACATGTCTGTAAAAAGTAGTTGCATAATGGATACATCCAGATAATCTTATTCGGTGCGCGGTTTATTAATCGTGCAATATGCACACTTGTTCACCACCTCGCTAATTTCGCATCTATTCGCTGAGTGTAAACGTTAATACCTGCATAATGACATATTAAACATCATTGTTATTAGTGAATGAACTTATTTCTTGTGCATGCTTTACGTAACCTTAATTGTATTAGTTATTAGTTCTCATGTAAGCGAATTGTATAAATTCTTATGAGAATAAAGAATCTTTAAAACCAGAATTTTGTGACATTTGAAGTTCGCATAATTTCGCGGGTTAGCTACGGAACCCTTCATTGCGCATGACATAAATGTAGTTTTTATAGGACTAAGTAAATAATGTTAAATACTACTTATTATTAATAATTAATTTTAAATTCTTTTTTGTATTGTTTGATTAATGACTAATTTACTTGTATCTAGTAATTTATTATTTTATTATTGGCAATGTATAAATTAGATGACATATTGAATGAATATTCCAAATAAGTATGTACAATATAACCTTTGACGATGCAAAAGAGATTGTAAAATCCTACTTGAATAAATGGTTTTTTATTTTTATCTTTATCTTTAAAGGCAGGATGACAGTTTATTTAGATATTAGGCATAGCGTTCGTTTGAAAAGTTAATTGGATTGAGTAGATGGCCGATAAAATAGTGTGGCGAGGACAGCATATCGAGCTAACCAACGAGCGAGCAGAGTTTAGGCGACGGTCGAGCTTTAATGATATGACAGCCATACTATGACAAGGTTACATCACCAAGGTTAGGGAGGTGGTATCATTTATAAACCACTTTCAAACCCAAGTTTAAAATTAAGTGCTTCAAGCGTAGGTAGACCCCCCCACAAGGTGGACTGATGACATGGTAAAGGTCGCGGGCGTGCGGCAGTCCGCTGGGTGCGGGTGGCGCAGGACCAGTCATTAAATAAATAATGAATAAATAAATACAGGGGGCACATAAACCTCCACCTAGGGGGCAATCTTATACAAATCAACCTAGTCCCAAACTAAGCAAAGCTTGTACTATGGGTACTAGACGACGATATACGTACTTACATAGTAGATAAATACATACTAGGAAACATCCAAGACTCAGGAACAATATTCGTGATAAATGCAAAAATAATGCCCTGATCGGGATTCGAACCCTGAACCTCCGGTTTCGTAGGCAGTGTCACTACCGGCTAAGCTAAAATCGTCGGCAATCATTGTGACACTCTACGGGGTGAAGGGGGATATGTCCAGCATTATAAGTCCCTTGGCTGATATTATGATGATGATGATGAATGCTACAAGAAATTTTGGTAAGAAATTATATGTTACCGATCCGGAGTGCCTATTCATAAATGAATTCGGTTTTCGTCGGGATCTCGGTTCAAGTATTTGCTCAATATCTCTTAATCTGTTGGATCATTTTCTTTTCAATAATACACGAAAACGATTGAATTGCTAGTACCGAATGATGTATAGTAGTCTTTATCTCAGAAGAAATAAAGTTTATATTGGTTTCGACATCTTGGATAATAATTTTCCATTTTCAATTTAAGAACTCACGGCTTTCGAAACTTTGTTGTAGAAATTTATGAAGGAAAGTTGAGTAATTTGTATTAAATAGGTACATTCGTGGATGATTAATAATTCTAAAATATACCTAAACTCAGTAGAACTCCGGTCACAACTGTCACAAGAGAAAACAGTACGCACTTCTCCTGTGGTTACCTTATTTTTAACCCACTTCAAGATGTCCAAAGAGGAGGTTCTCAATTCAGTTGTATGTTTTTTTTTAAATGTTTGTTACTCCATAACTCCGTCATGTCTGAACAGATTTTAAAAATTCTTTTTTTGATTGTAAGTATATATATCCATGTTGGTCCCGTTTTTGTCAAAACGCAGTTCTGATTATGGGATCCATGGGAATCGAGGGAACTCCACAAATGTAAAAGGCATACATATAGTGATTTTAGTATTTTCATAAACAAATCAAGCATTTCCATACAAAAATATGACATTTGATGAAGTGCAACTGCTGATGATGATCAGAACTGAACTCTTCAACGACGCATAGTTCACGTTTGGCGATTTGCTCTCTTCGTTATATTTGTCAAGCAAGCTAGGTTTTCAAGACACATTTTTGTCTTGTCAAGCTTGAGTTCTGATGGAGGATTCCATGAGGAATTGAGGGTACCTACTTAGTCTTCTACCATTATACACATACTTATAGCCATTTTTATTTCATTGTATGGTATCTAAGGGTGCACCATCTAAGTATAATAATCTTTCACCGGCCTCCCCCATTGAAGTCGGTTTTTTTCTTAAAAATAATATTATATGGTTACGAACGAAATTAATTACTTATTACTTCAACATTTCCAAAATAACTATTTACTTACAATTTAATTTAAAAACTTAATTTCAATAGTGGTTATGGAATACAATGTCCTCTCTGTTCAACTACTTACAGACTTGTGAAAGAGTATTGCGGATTCAATATTATTATTTTTAAATGTTCGTACACTTAATTAACGTAAATAACACCCCTCCACTCCATAAATAGGCACTCTCACTTAATTCAAGGCAATCGTGGTGGCAATTCCGAAAATAGCAATGCTTGGTACTAAAAACGTTTTTCATAAATATGTGTCTCCGGCGTCCGGCACGACAAAGCTAATTAAAATGATAATTATATCACATATTTTAAGTACTGTTTACTAAAGTCTGGATAAACATTTAATTAGGACCAAACTAAATTAAAATTATTTTGGAACTGTTATTAGACCATTAACTTTATTTCATTTGCTGTTGTAGCATTTCGTTTTGGGATTTGCGCAAACGTGCGAGCTATCTCCCTGTGGTTAGGAAAGGTGTAAAGTATTTAGTAGCCACTCGTTGTTATTAAGTTTGATAGCAATTTAAAGGGACATGCGGCTAGGGATGGGACACGTCAAGCGAGTGGTACATGTCCCACTTTCAGATTTTAACGAAATAAAAAAAAAAACGATAAAATAAAAACATTTATTTATGTAGCTACCTATACGTCGATTCACAAGAGCTGGCGCGGAATGTCTATGAAATTAATGACAGTTTCAGACATTTTCCGCGCCAGCTCTTGTGAATCGACCTATACCAAAAATGGTATAATTGTATAAAAGGATAGAATTGTATATCCAAAAGGATACAGGGAATAATTAAGGGTATTTTTTTTTCCTTGTTTTATAAAGGCAATGGATAAACATCTTGTCGACGCTTCAGTGTACCATAGGGCTGGCGCTTATACCTCTCCCAACGTATATCTTTAGCAATACAGAGAGAGTGGTAACGCCGCCAGCGTTATGGGCTCCATGCCGCAGACGGAACTGCTGGACGGGGGTCTTCTTTTTATGACTGGCCCAATCCTATTAAAAACTAAACTGATGTAAGGAAGGCCCTACCTTAGGTTAGCTCGGTTTTTAATATTTTTTTAATTATTTGCCTGATTGTTTTTTGTATGTGATTTTAGTTGCAATTGTTATTCAATAAAAACTATTTAAAAAATGATATAATGGCAAATATACGTGTTTATAACTCAAACCGTTAGATATGAATTTGTAAGTATTGTACAATAAGCCCACTGGGGGATGGGCAGCAGCACCGCTGGTTTGCGGTGGAGATACTGCGATCGCCAACCTGCATGCCAAGCGTCGCGATTATGGCATTTACCCCCCATGAAATTGGGGGAGGCCTATCTCCAGTAGTGGACGTCCTTCGGATGATATGGTGGTGGTGTATAATAAAGCTTTAAGGGTACAGGCTTTTATCATCTTTCGAAAAATGAATTTCAATACAATCATATATGGTATGATTGATATGCACTTACTATGAAATTATGAAATGATTGTCTACTGACTATAGATACTATGACGTGGGGCCAGATTATTGATCGGTCAGTGCCGTTTAAAGACTAACACCGGAAATCTTAAAACTTGGGAAGCCTTGTTTGAGATAGTTAGGTATGAATATAAATCGTTTATCGCGTTGCCGTCGTCAACCTTCGGGTGTCGGGAGTGTCCACCGGCTACGGTATCTGCTTAACCATCAGGCAGGCCCTAAGGATGTTTGCCACCGTCGTCACATAATTGTATTTTTTGGTCTTCAATTTTTAGTCTATTATAGTGTCTAGTTATAAGCAGTTTCGACATTATGAATCTAGTGAGATTTAATCATTTAAATCCAGGGTAAGGGTTATTTGACCATTGGCTTGGAATCAACGACGTGAAAGGTTTATAAACGGATAACGCCCGAAAGTATTTTATAATAACTGTAATCATGATAATTCTGGTACTATAAAATGTACCAACGCCTGTCGCGGACAACATCTTTCCAGCCCTACGCTTAAATCTGAACTGTTTGCTTAGGGTTAATATGTCTATTTGAAATACGACTTGCAATGCAGACCTGCAAAATAGGAGATTTAATTTAAAATTCAAGTTAGTACGTAGACGGGACTGTGACATTAGGCAGGATTTCAACTGATAACTCGGAACCTTGCCTAATTATAAACGATTGTAAACGTTATCCTTAGGATGAAAACATGGCACGAGCGTTCATATTATCGCTATAGTATATCATCACGACTGTTTCTGAAACGTTAGAAACAGTCGTGAGAAACGAGAAGACCTACTTGTAGGAGAAACCTCTTACAAGAGAGTGTCCAAATTTAAATACCTCGGATGCACTGTCACTGATACGCATGCTAGAGAGGAGAAAATTAACACCCGTATCCAGAACACCTTGCGTTGCAGTGCTGCCCTGCACAAAGTGTTGGCGTCCAAGCTCCTCAGCAAACGTTCTAAACTTCGGATATATAAGACCGTAATCCGCCCCATCTTAATGTATGGGTGTGAGGCCTGGACGCTAACACTTAAGGAGGAGCGCGGCCTGTTAGTAGCAGAACGTAAGGTGCTTCGAAAAATCCTGGGACCAGTGAAAAGAGACGATGGGAGTTGGAGGATCCGTAAAAATGCAGAAATAGAAGAGCTGGTGGCCGAACCAAATATTATTGGTGAAACCAAAACGCATCGTCTTCGCTGGCTTGGCCACCTCGAGAGGATGGGAGAAGATCGACAGGTGAAGAGAGCATACTTGGGCCGACCGACCGGACGGCATCCTGTGGGTCGCCCCAAGTATCGCTGGAAGGATATGGTGGACGCGGACCTGCGTGAGCTCGGAGCCGGTGCTAGCTGGCGAGAAATAGCGCAGGACCGAGAAAAGTGGCGTGCTCTTGTCTCGGAGGCCAGGACTCATAAACGAGTTTCAAGGTTTAAAAAAAACCTAATAAAATGATTTGAAGGTAGTTAAAAATAAATATTCTTACGACGATTATGTACAGGCAACCATTTTTATTTCTGGCTCACTTCGTACCTTGTTACAATGACAATAATATGAGATCTCTAGCAGCTTTCATATTGAATTTCACTGTGACAAGGTACGAAGTGGCGCAGAAATCATATTGGTTGACCGGGGCTCCCATATTACGTCGTGAGATCTAATTTACTTGTCAATTACTCGTAATATGTGGCCTTTTCGTGCGTCCGCTAGGAATAAATAATGATTTAAAAGACATCCATCCATCCTCCTAGCGTTATTCCCAGTACAGTTGCATCCTATAGGATGCCTGGGGTCCGCTTGGCGTAGGCACCAATTTTTACGGAAGCGACTGCCATCTGACCTTCCAACCCGAGGGAGAAACCAGACCTTATTGGGATTAGGCTTGTCAAGTGAGTGGGCAACTTGACTATTAGAAGTTCTCAAGCCGCCCGGAGGCCTCTAACTTGGCTTAACCACTCAAAGCGGTCACCCATCCAAGGACTGACCTCGTACGCGAGCGCCGCTGGGCCACGAGCGCTCCTAATGATTTAAAAGACAATCTTACACAAATTCAACTAGCCTCAAGGCAAGGCTTGTGTTATGGATAAGTACTAGATAGCGATATATTTAATTGATACAAATGACAAATGATTGGCTGAATGTTTACCTTGTTTTTCTTGTGTAGCGTTCTAACTAGTTGGTTTTTACAGACATTTGAGCCTCTCTAAAATCGAGTTCGAAACACACCGCGATACAAATAAAATGTCTGTGAAGGATCTCGATTCTCCATACAAACGTAGTTTCGTTCTCATTTTAAAACGCCATGCTGGAATAACATGAAACTGTGTATACGCAATGGGATCAGCCATATCTAGACCGGAAATTAGATACTGTTGCTAGAAATTGTAATAGAAAAAAAACCAGCGAGTTTTTGAGTTTCTTAGGTCTTGTATGAAAACTTTAATAATCGCTGTATTTTATCTTCATTATAATTTCAAGGAACAGTAACTAATTTCCTGCCTAGATATGCCAGATCTCATTGTGTATACATAGTTTCATGTTATTCCAGCATCTCGTTTTAAAATGAGAATAAAACTACGTTTCTATTAAGCATCAACCGTGATCAGCAGATACCTATTACTCAAAGCTGTCCTTGAAAAATGTTTACCAATAAGCGGCCTGATTGACAATCACGAATAATGTAAAGTTAAGTGGGTATCAAACGTTATCGGACCCGACCCCTCGACGACCTTACTAATACATGCGCGGTGCCTGAGATAAGAATGTTTTCATCTCAACTAAAGACTTGTTACGCATTACGAGTATATACATATACAAGGTGAGCCCTGTAACTAGAGCAAATATTTAAAAGGACGCTTCTCTAGAGCATCTGCAGTAACTCCTTGTGTCCGAATTTTTTTAATTTTTTAACAATTCGGAGAAAGTTTGATTTAAGGTTATGACCTCTGAGTAATGGATCTTGACACCACGAGATTATATCGCATAAGTCAATGCAGTGTTTGAGGCAGTATCATGTTATGAGTCATAATTGTTTGTTTTCATGGATATTTTTTGGTATTTTTTCATTTTTTTTTTCATGAATTAATTAACTATATTATATTGTATTGCATGTATGGTATACGTTTATGTATAAAGTGTTTATTTGATTTAAGTAATTGAGGATAAACAAAATAAAAACTAAACTATCTAATATTAAATACTAAATTAAAAATAATTATAAATAAAAGATTTGCCCCAAATCGCCTTCTGAGGGCAGCGTGCCTAGAAGGCTGGCAGCATTGCCACGTTGAATGGCAATGGCATTTTCATTTTTATTTAAATTTTATTGAGTTTTTAAAATAAATTGACATTAATATCACTTCAGAAGAGTAATAAAAATACACGGAAGCTGTCTTTGAGAAAAAAAAAGAACTAACAAATACCTCTTTTTTTTTCAAGTCAACCCACATGGAAATAAATGATGGCCCGCTAAATAGTCCACCGTCTAATTTTTTGCTCGTGTTACAGTGCCCACCCTACAAACTACATACACACTAATACTAATTACTATTATACTAGTCCGTGCCTATAATCTGAAAGTGACATACGGGCGGACAGGTTTCACGATGAACACTACGGAACCCTACAAAGGGAGGCAAAGCACGTGAAATTAAATCTTCAGCGTTAATTTTACCAATTTACCGAACACTAAAGTGTGATATTGCAGTATGAGTATCTCTTACTGAATGACAGAGCACGTGTTATGCGGTAGTCCTACACCATGATTCCGTGTGTTCTAGTTTTCAAACATGGGCCTTTTAGATAGATATACCTACGTTCTGTACATACAATGCGAATGGTCGATTGCTCGATTCCGACGTGTGGGTCCTGTCTCGAACATCGGAGAAGCTTCATGTTTTCATCGCCTCCACGATAACACCGATAGTACAATCTCAACCAACTTTAATTGGGACAGCGACCGATATGTTATGGTTTCGTTCTTGATAATCCACATCCTGTATGTTTCTAGTTACTAGGTCTCTATACGATTAGAGTAAATAAATAAATATTTCGGGACAAATCGACCTAGCCCCAAACTAAGCAAAGCTTGTACTGGTCCTAGACGACGATAGGTATACATATACAATCTGGGCCCTGTAACTGGAGCAAATATTTAAAAGGACGCTTTCTTAGATCATCTGCAGTAACACCTGGAGTACAACTCTTTTTAAAAAAAAAATCAATTCGGAGAAATTTTGATCTAAAGTTATGACCCCCGAGTAATAGATCTTGACACCACGAGATTATAGCACATCAGTCAATGCAGTGTTTGAGGTAGTATCAAGTTATTTGTCATAATTGTTCTTTGCAAATTTTGTTTACAAGGACATTTTGGGTTATTTTTTAAATTTTATTGACTTTTTATAATAAGTTGACATTATTGTCACTTCAGAAAAGTAATAAAATACACGTTAGCCATCTTTGAAGAAAAAAAAATAAAAAAATATATTATTTCAACTTAGACCACTTGGAAATAATTTTTAGCCTGCTAAATAGGCCACTGTTTAATTTTTTGCACCTGTTACAAGGCCCAACCTGTATATAGATTTAATAGACTCAGGAACATATTTCCGTGCTCATCACATAAACAAACAAATGGCCTGATCGGAATTCGAACCCGTGGCCTGCGGCTTCGTAGGCACTACCAACTAAGCCAAAGTAGTCATCGTAGTATCGCCATAGTAAAACCATTTTAAAACTGTACGCCTGCCCTTTCAGTGTGTGTCTGCTCATCTATATACATATAATAAAGCTGAAGAGGGTCGAAAGTCTGTACATGGAAGATATTCGAAAAAAAGTTGGCTGGGGATATTTAGAATCGATAACAGAACACGTTCCAACAGTTTCTAGAATTTTTGTCTGTTTGTCTGTTTATCTGTTTGTCTGTTTATATGAACGCGCATCACGTGAAAACGGCTGAACAGATTTTGATGAAAACTTTACCAATCTCTCAAGAAAATACCCGGTCAGGTTTTAGGCTATATAAATTGTGCAGATTTGGGTTAAAAGGGGGTAAAAAGAGGGGTTGAATTTTGTATGGGAACTCCTATAATCCATGAGTTACAGGTATTCAAATTGGTAAGCATATACTTGACAACAAAAGAAAAACATCCTCATTCAAAATTCGTAAAATCTTTAGATATAAACTGAAAAAAAAGTAAACGCAAGCGCTGCGCCGCGGCGCTGCCCAGTGTGCGCGCCAGCCACCACGGTCTCTTCAAAATGCGAAAGTTTTGATGTTTGGATGTTTGTCACTGAATCACGCAAAAACGGCTGAACAGATTAAGATGATTTGTATGCTAATAGTATATAATCTGGATTCACTTATATATATTATAAGTGTATTTTTTGTCCCGGTGATCTTACATCAAAAGGATATTAAATCGGGGATGTAAGTAAGGTCCATGAAACGGGGTGGTTTAATCCTCATACGCCATTCAGCCAATTGGGAGTATAACAGCGTGTCAAGAAATTTAACTTAAAGCATAGCAGAATTGTAAACAAGTTGACGATTCATTATGTCAAAACCGAAGTATCATAATTCCTTCTGATTTTTGACGCTATTTTTGAGCACGCCCTTTTCGCAATTAGTTCTACTTTGCGTGTACATCAAAATGCATTTGCGATACTTTGGCATTGTTTTTATTAATATGCTTAAATACAAAAACAGCTGTTTCAATGCACACTTTGTATCGTCGGTGTACCATTTAATTTTGTCGTGCGTTATTTTTTACGTAATTTTTGACCCTTCACACCATAAAAACTGTTTGATATAAGAGATCACTTGAGCTGGGCAGTCCAATCGTCAGCATAGACAGTTGGAGCATCTTAGATGAACACTTAGAAGAGGGTCGAAAGTACATGGAAGATATTCGAAAAAAAGTTGGGTGGGGATACTTAGAATCGATAACAGAAATCGTTTCAACAGTTTTAAGAATTTGTGTCTGTTTGTCTGTCTGTTTATATGTCTAGGCATCACGTGAAAACGAAAGAATGGAGTATAATTTACCCTCATTAATATGGCAACTGGATCTTTAGCGACGACATAGCTCGGCCTTCGGCCTCACATGCCTTGCCCCACTCTCTTTCGAAGAATCTACTGTGTTGGGAGGCTCGGCCTTCAGCCTCGCGTGTCTCGGCTCTCTGCTTCAGGCCTTCGGCCCTCAGCCTTACATGAGAAGCCCGCTCTGTGTGATTATTCTCGCATGCCTTGCCGCTCTGCTTCCGGCCTTCGGTCATCATAATTACATGAAGAATTCGCTCTGTTGGGATAATGTTTTACGGCCGAACTGCGTAGTGAGACTTTTATCATTGTACGATGTACATGTAATGTTTTTGACGAGATTCATTCGTCTAGAATCGGTACATTTGGTATTCCGAAATAAACACTTAATCATTCGTTTTGACAATAGGATTTCTAGGGAATGTCATATTGACTGAAATAATTTCTTAAGGGGGTGTAAAGAAGGGTGAAAGATTGTATCATCATCATCATCTCAGGCGTTATAGCCGCGGGTGGGCCCTAGGCTAGCCTGGTCAAGCAAATATCTCTAGTCCGATCTATTCGTGGCTTTCCTTCTCCAACATGTTACCCCTAAGTTCCTGGTGTCCACCTGAGCTTGAGAAAGATTGCATGGGAACAAATCATTCTAAGGCGAGAACGAATTATACGCGGACGAAGTCGCGGGCAAAAGCTAGTTTAATTATAAAAGCAAAGAAATATTGTTTGATATCATATTTTGTCTTCATACAAATTAATTTAGCGCGCAATGTATCGATATTAAGTTTAACAACTCAATTAATACTCGCTTGCTTTGAATTAGAGTTATGTTATAAGCAGTGATCGTAACTTTTGTAGCATTTTTGGTGAAGCATAGTGGTGTTAACGGAATTGGGGTAAAAGTTTTGAATTCTTATGATTCATTAGCGTTAATAAGGTTAAAATTAAACTTAACTATCCGATTAAATTGTATTTGTCCATGCCAACTCCGTTAACGCCACCGAAAATGCTGCAAAAGTTACGATCACTGGTTATAAGTTAACATTTGACAGTCTAAAAGAAGTTTCAAATAAATGATATAAATGTATCTGTGTTGCATTACATTGTTTCTCAAGAATACTCGTGTTTTTAAACTTATAAGTTTGCACTATTATGAAGGGCGTTTGTTGTAGGTTATTATTGAAACTTTCATCAACACTTAAAATATGTATAGTTCCTTATTTAATCGTTACCTATGTAGTTAACTTCACTCGTCGAATATCTTTGTCCAATCTTTGATCAAATTTCTTTGACGGAGGCCCATTCCACTTATCCAATAGTTTTGTTCAAGTTTAATTTTTTTTCATGCGTGCCATATTGATTTAAATGTCATCTGAATCTTTGATCAAATGTCGAGTTTCCTTCCAAGTTTGATGAAATCATCCAATTTCTTTGATCAAATGTATATTGGACAAAGATATTGGATGAGTGGAATACCACCCTAAAGTAGAATTTCGTATCGTAGTCAGACGCTGTAAGCTTACTTAAACTACCTATCGAAACTATCACTGCGACGCCATTGGCAGGTGACAATGCGCTCGTTGTTTTGGTAATAAATCCGAATTTAACAAGGCTCAGAATATTATGCTACCACCAAAGATTGTATATTGTGATCGCTATTTCCTTTTGCATTTCCAAGAAACCTTGTTAAATAGGTATTTCAGAAAGAAGGTAACTAGGCAGAAGGATAGGAAGGTATAGGTAGTGAAGGTATGAGAAAATCCTAGTAACGCAACGGTCTGAAACTGAGGTGGTAGATACGTATGTAATACGAGTTAACGCTACTGCAATACCAATTAACCCTTTGCTGCATCACGTATAAAATTAGGGTCTCCCCAACTTAACCTAATATCGTTAGTGCTAATTTCATTACACTTACCAAGTACCAACGTTCAAATTTTCACTAGCCCTAATATGGAGATAAACTAAACTTGTATGACATCATTATTTGCTGTGCCTAATTTCATATCTCCTAATCTTTTCTTAAATACTAAACATCAAGTATGCTAATATATTAGAAACTAATAATGAGTATTCCTAATGATTACTAAGCCAAATGATTAATGTACCTAAACATTACTTTAATGAATACTACACCTAATTTTATCACACCTCTTTGTTGGGGTCCTGCCACTTGCTCTAACTTTTGCCCTAACGTTTCATTAAAGCTCATGTTTCACTAGTCTTTATTATTATTTCTTTGAAATAATAAACTTTTCGGGTTTTCTTTGAATAGAAATCGTTAGGTTAGGTTATGTTTGTAATGCAATAATCTATAAAGTTTACGTCGAGTGAAGTACGTATTTAGGTCTAACAAGGGAGAATAGATGGTCAATTAACGGTGCCAGTAAGTGTTAAAAAACCGAATCAGAGCAGTCCACTTCCACGTGGTCTTGTCTCCTGCGGAGTCAGGAGCTTGCGAAGGAGGCCCTGAGTCGAGAGCCACACGAGGCCGAAGCGAAGTGAGCGGGGCGAGGTGGTGAGCGAAGCGATGTCCCGGCGATGTCGAGTGTGCCTGTGAGTCGAGGGGCTGACGAAGCGAGTTTCTGGCTCATGGGTCATGTCATAACATACGACTGAAAGTTTCAAGTACTGAGACGTTTGCCGTATATCCATCATTATTTCTGAATCTGTGCACTTACGTATAAATTCTGAGACAACATACAGGCATTGAATCATCGAACGAAACAAAACGAATAAATCTCTACCAAACTAACTTTCGATAGTCAAAAGTAATGTAATGGATGAGACGCTCGAAACTTTTCCATCATTCATGATTAAGAATTGCTTACAAGTTTAATATTTAAGTTTAGATGCTTTTCTTCACGATAGCATTTTGAAATAATGGAATTGAATACAGAGTTTTTTTGTTTGATAACGTTGGTAGCATATTTTGTTTTAAAATAATAACATGCTGTTTGTGTTGCGTGCGTTGACATTGAAAGCTAAAACCAGCAGCATAAACAGGATAATTTTCAAAGCCAACGATACCGTACGTAAACATTGATAGTATAGGAAAAATCGTAAATAGAGAAAGCGCCTACGAGCACCGATTTTTCTACCTTCGCTTCAGTTTTAGCCGAAATCAAAACTCCCGTCCGACATAACATACTTTTTATTGTTTTTCATTTACAGATATTTCCGAGCGCGGTGTTTCTTGACCGCGAAATAGAAGCATCGTCATTTCGCAATTTCACAATAACCCTCTACAATTTACTTTATATCCACTCTGGGCAACAAATCGAGATCGTGCAATAGCTATTGAAAAACTACGAGATTTATCAAATGCAGTAAGCCTTGTAAATAAGTCTAACATAAGCCTAAGCAATATCGATTGCCTGCTTTTGGATACATGTCTCAAAACCATACGTATATTATATTGTTTATCGGTACCAAAATATTGTTATAGAGTAATCTAGAGTTAGGTCTTCTTTTTTAGCTGAACCAACTCAATAATATTTGAATGACAAAATCAAGTTAAAGTGGAAACGTTTCCAGATTCGTTTATTGATATAACAATCTTAGTAACAAAAGCATAATCTATCTATACATATAATAAAGCTGAAGAGGGTCCAAAGTCTGTACATGGAAGATATTCGAAAAAAAGTTGGCTGGGGATACTTAGAATTGATAACAGAACACGTTCCAACAGTTTTTAGAATTTTTGTCTGTTTGTCTGTTTGTCTGTTTATATGAACGCGCATCACGTGAAAACGGCTAAACGGATTTTGATGAAAACTTTACTAATCTGTCGAGTAAATACCCGGTCAGGTTTTAGGCTATAAAAATTGGGCAAATTTGGGTTTAAAGGGGGTAAAAAGAGGGGTTGAATTTTGTATGGGAACTCCTATAATCCATGAGTTACAGGAATGAAAATTGGTAAGCATATACTTGACGACAAAAGAAAAACATCCTCATTCAAAATTTGTGAAATCTTAAGATAAAAACTGAAAAAAAAGTAAACGCAAGCGCTGCGCCGCGGCGCTGCCCAGTGTGCGCGCCAGCCACCACGGTCTCTTCAAATTTTGAACACTATAATGATTTATTCCTTTAATTAACTGTGACTCTAAACCCCAATTTCAGAACCGTTTTCTAGATTCAAAAACTACATATATAACTTTGTAATCCCATAATTAAATAATAATGTAATTATAAATGCGAAAGTTTAGATGTTTGGATGTTTGTTACTCAATCACGCAAAAACGGCTGAACAGATCAAGGTGATTTTTTGTATACTAAACAATATATAATCTGGATTCACTTATAGTATACTTTTTGTCCCGATAATAACCCTCAAAGGGATGAAATCGGGGGTGCAAATATGGTCTATGAAACTGGTGATTTAAATCCTCATACGCCATTCTAAGCTTTAAGTTTCAGCCCATTGGAAGTATAACGGCGTATCAATAAATTTTACTTAAGCCATAGCAGAATTTGACGTATTGTAAACAAGCTGACGTTTCGATATGTCAAAGCCGAAATATCATAATTCCTTCTGATTGATGACGCTATTTTTGAGCATAACCTTTTAGCAATTAGGTCTATTATTGCGTGTAAATCAAAATAAATTTGCGATACTTTGGAATTGTTTGTCTTCATATGCTTAAATACAAAAACAGCTGCTTCAATGCAGTCTTTGTATCGTCGGTGTACAATTTAATTTTGTCGTGTATTATTTTTTACGTAATTGGTGACCCTTCAGACTATAATAACTGTTTGATATAAGAGATCACTTGGGCTGGGCAGCCCAATCGTCAACATTGACGGTTGAAGCACCTTAGATCTATGCACAAAGTACAATATATATACTGAAATGGAGATACCAGTGAAATACTCCACATAGATCGTAGCGCCGTTGTGTATTTAGTAAGAACTAACCGCACGACCGCCGCATCCCTGTCACTTCAATATGCAAGTGCGATAGAGATAGACAAATGACATCTGGTACAAACAAGTTAAAATAACATTTCCATAGAAAAATTCGTACTTCGAGTTGAAAGGCTCCTGGATCTATGCTTATCCGTGTACATATAATACAGCTGTAGAGGGTCGAAAATCTGTACATTGAAGATTTTGGATAAATCAATGGAGCGATTCGAGACGTCGTAAGCATAGACAGTTGGAGCATCTTAGATGTACACTTAGAAGAGGGTCGAAAGTCTGTACATGGAAGATATTCGAAAAAAAGTTGGCTGGGGATACTTAGAATCGATAACAGAAATCGTTTCAACAGTTTTAAGAATTTGTGTCTGTTTGTTTATATGTCTAGGCATCACGTGAAAACGAACGAAGGAGTACAATTTACCCTCATTAATATGGCAACTGGATCTTCGGCGACGACAAAGCTCGGCCTTCGGCCTCGCATGCCTTGCCACTCTCCTTCGGCTTTCCAGTCATCAACCTTACATGAAGAATCTACTCTGTTGGGAGGCTCGGCCTTCAGCCTCGCGCGTCTCTCCTCTCCGCTTCATGCCTTCGGCCCTCATCCTTACATGAAAGGCCCGCTCTGTTTGATTATTCTCGCATGCCTTGCCGCTCTGCTTCCGGCCTTCGGTCATCATACTTACATGAAGAACTCGCTCTGTTGGGATAACGTTTTACGGCAGAACTGCGTAGCGAGACTTTTATCATTGTACAATGTACATGTAATGTTTTTGACGGGATTCATTCGTCTAGAATCAGTACATTTGATATTCCGAAATAAGCACTTAATGATTCGTTTTGACAATAGGATTTCTAGGGAATGTCATATTGACTGAAATAATTTCTTAAGGGGGTGTAAAGAAGGGTGATAGATTGTATCATCATCATCATCTGAGGCGTAATAGCCACGGGTGGGCCCTAGGCTAGCCTGGTCAAGCAAATATCTCCAGTCCGATCTATTCGTGGCTTTCCTTCTCCAACATGTCACCCCTAAGTTCCTGGTGTCCACCTGAGCTTCAGAAAGATTGTATGGGAAAACAAATCATTCTAAGGCGAGAACGAATTATACGCGGACGAAGTCGCGGGCAAAAGCTAGTAAATAAATAAAAAAATAACCTAATTAAAATTGTATTTTTTTTTTTGTTTCCAGATATATGTAAAAGGTTTACAAAGGTCCAAAAACGCAATTCCCGAAGTTACATCTATTTTCCTTATGCGTATAAACGTGTCTAAAACGGAGGTCTATATAAAACGAGACATACTTAATTTTATATGTGTTCCAAGTGGTTTCTGAAAAAAAAAACTCTGGTGTAGGTACGGAAGAGTACAGTTTGAGTCCAAGTGTCGTTTCTCGGTTCTAAATTATGAAACTATTTTTATTGTATTGACAATCATAATATGTAATATGTCGGTAATTTCTAATTTCGGAAAATACGTTAGGTACACCATAAAAGTTATAGAATACACAAACCTCTTTCACATTTTTGAAAAAAGGATTTGTAATATTGCAAGAAATATATTTGTTTCCGTCTGTATATACCGTACACTGATGATACTTGAGTTTTATGATAAACTAGTGTAACGCCCCCCCCGCTCCCCCTTGTATATTTTTTATTTAAATGTATATTTTTAACGATGTGATTTTATTAAACTAACTACAACTTAAACTATGAAATGGCCAACGTGAATCGTCTAGGGTAGAAACCAATAATGTTATGAACCGTAAAACCCAAATTCTTTCATGTGAATACTTGTCAGGTTCTGGACTTTGTCTTCCTTATAAATGAATCCTAGTTTTCCCTAATTTAATAATAGAATTAAGTTTCTAACGAATTTTGGCTAAAATGTTTATTTACCGAAAGTTAAACTAAGATAAAAATAATTTATTTATTTTGTAGAACGTCCCCTACCAGGCCTTACCGTGATCCGTTACCGCATCAGTAGCAACCCTAATATGTTCTAAATAATCCTAAAAACACAAACTTTCACCTTTTCAATGAACTCTTTAAAATTAGTTCAGTGTTACACTAATTCAGCCCTAGCTAGCTCTTGAGGTGAATTGTCTGTATTATACTTACATACGTACTTTTGCTACTGAATACGCCTGGGTGAGGATTGATCGTCTAGCTAGCCTACCTAGCCTACCTGATACCCATTTATTCAGATCCTATATAAATAGGTATTCCTGACATAATACTCTACCAGTGTTTCGGAACCTAGTTTTCTGAAGAGAAGAAACACCAAGAAACTCTTCAGTCTATGTTACGGTATTTATTATTTAGTAATCTTCCTAACCATATCCTAAAACTCGTATAATCAGAGAACTGCTCAGCTTGCCTCATAATTAGACTATATTAATGAACGACTCTGCTTGTCACTAATATAATTTTAACCCAGAGAACTGCTCAGCTCGTCTCATTGGAAAGCTAAATTCAATGACTTGCTCAGCTTGCCACTAAATTAGCTTATCCCAGTGAACTGCTCTGCTTGTCACTTTGTAAAACCCAACTTTAGTAATCTGCTCAGTTAGTCACTAAATTAGCTTATACTGAGTAAATGTTAATCATTTAGCTAGAAATCGCAACTCTAATAGAAACCATCATTATTTATACCAAAAAATTATAACTTTATCACAGTTAAATATTCCCAAAACCCCAAATTAACGGCAAACCTAAAATAAATCACTAAACCCTACTTCCCAAATAAATGTGTGTGAAGCTACCCTACTGTTCCCCAGTAAACTCACTAAACTGAAAGAGCATGAATCCCTTACCAGATTCAGCTCTTTTGACTGCGAATCCCTAACCTATACAACGAAAGTTCAGTGGGCTAAACTGATAATTGAAATGCTAAAGGCCCGTGTTGGTTGTCTCCCCCCACTGCGCCCGCAGGCTAGGATACAGTGAGTAAGACGCCCTATTGTGTATATAAGATTTATATATAAATATATTTAACAAGACCGTTCCTCAAATACTGAACAATTTCGACAAGCGAGGTTTACACTTCTATGCTGAGACCCCATATTGGCAGCCATGTCTACGTTGTCAGCTGGGCATTGAAGGAACGTAAGGGATTTGATTCGTCTCCATGTAGGTAAAAGGTAGACGCCAGACCACCCTTAGATCTGGTAACTAAAGACTCTGAACCCTGCTCGTTGACACCGTTAGGCGAGCAAGACTCCTCAGGCAAACTGAAGCCTGGACAAGATTCTGGCCTTTTGAAATACTTGAAATAGCACAAATCCCCATAAAATATTAGTTACACTTGTCTATGAATGATTCCTCATCATGAAGAGTAACTCCTCATAACGACGATCCACTCCTAGGACAGCAATTTTACCCACCAAATATTCGCTACTATGCAGACCAGAGACCTTGTCAGTCTGAGTGACGAATTCTAAGTGATTTCAATACAACTTCGCGCCCCTTTTATACCCAAAATTGACAGAGACTCTTACGACCTTTCGTCTACTACAGCCATGGTAGAATTTCGAATTATGAATCGGAATAATTCGAGTTCCAAATTTGAACTACAGCAGGTAGAATCGTCATTATGACCTATTTTTGATTACGTTAAAAGCTTTTCCAACCATTTAAGTACTAGGATCCCATAACTCTCAACTAGTGAAGTTCGAAATTTAAACAAGGACGGTTCTGTCTTGACTCTTTTTGATCAAATTGAAGACTTCCAACCAATAAAGTACTAGGATTACATAACTCTCAATTGGTGGAATTCGAAATTTAAACTAGTAAAGTTTTAACAAGTAGTTGGAACCTTTGACAAGATTTCCAAAGTCTTTTCTAACTGTGAAAGTACCAGGATTACATAACTCTCAACTAGTATAATTCGTAATTTTTGATATTAATCCAAAGTTTGTTAGACCTTTTGTCAATGCTGTGTGCCTTGGAAAAAATATCTGCGATTTTTTTCAATTATTACGTTTGACAGTCGTTAAAACTTTCAAAACTACTTTCTTTACACGAAGTTTAAAATAACTTCACATCACGTGGTCTTATTGCTTTATTACGTTCCGTTATGCGTATAGTCTAATTGCGTTCCGTTACAGCTGCCCTCGATGAATTTTAAGGATGAGATCTTTCAGAACTCGTCTTTAAAAATCATCTCTTTATTGAAGTTGATCAACGAAATAACTTACTTATATCTTGAGACTCGTAACTTAGTATATAGATAATGATCAAAGAAAATCCTTTCCCCAAAATTAACCATTTGCCTGGAGTATCAGTTTGTGAAGCTGATAGATTTTAGTAATCTGATTTTGTAATATCAAACTGAATGTCTAGATCTGGCTGGGCATCTATCGATTCTGTTCACATTGTTCGAACGAGTGATATTCCAAAACCTCCCCATGCGAATTGGAAATTTCTTTATGTAAGTACTAAGACATTCTTATCTCATTAATTTGAACAAAACTCTACCTTTTCCCTTCCCTATGTGTGTTATAAAATTGCTCCTTACTCTTTCCTAAATAATAATTTTCCTTTGAATGTTTATTCAAGAACCTGATTAAACTTAACGCTTAATTTAATTTTAATTTTCTACTTATTGTGATCTCAATCTATTGAAAATCAATCCCTTCACCAAAAGTGATTTTAATGTGGTGTATGTTTAAACCAACAGACTAGGGTCTGCGACCATTTGGCAAGAGAGAGGGAATCATTAAACTTTAACAATAACTCATGACCACTTTTTCCTCATGCAAAGCTGCCTTGTCAGAGGAACCAGGTTGTGAATCCGGTCAGCCCTAATGACCTAACTAAGAGTTTTTACCCCAAGGCTATGTCTACATTGTTCAGACGGCGCCTATAGGAAACATTGTCCTTCCTATAGATAAATCCCGCTTAGTCACCCCATACAAAACAGTTAAGCCTTTGGTATAAGTACTAAAGAGTTCAATCATTAGAATTAAAGTTTGATCCACTCGCGATCTCCAAACAACCCAGACCATCTCCATTGGCGTATGTAACACTTGAACAAGATAACCGACTAGTTTCTTTACACTTTACAAGATAAATATTATTTATCGTTAATGACTTTCACTGCGTTGAATTAATTATTGAGTATTTGGTTATATAAGATTTTTCATTGAAAATCATAACTCAATAACCGGTATATTACTAATATTATTCTTTACTTTTAATATATGTAATTAACAATCACTAATATTTTGTGTTTCAAAATGATTATTACTATTCCATAAAACAACATGAACACTTATGCTCATTTTACTTAACAAAATTTATTGAAATACTGTCAAACCAATGTTATGTATTGTTGTTGTTGGTTTCTGTATTAAAAAAAAAATGTTTAGATTATCTCATCCAAAGTGAGGTGTGTATAACCATTGTAATTAGCATTAAGCCCGTGTAGAGTCTGTGCCCACACAGTAAGTCTCAAAAAGACCTTGCCATATTACGACTTTAACCTAACACATATTACTGTGGTAGCACATCGTGTATTCATTTGAAGGGACCAATTACCAATAAATCTAGGTTGTACTGTAAATTTCGTCCGATTGGAAGAAACCCAATCATACCTCTCATACTCTATTCATAGCCTTCCTGTCATATAACCATTCTTGGCGACTCTTCCTTCACCTTCATACCAGTGCATACAACTGATCTTCTCTACCCCTTTTCTAACGCTCAGCTTCTACCAATCAAACAAAACTCCTTAAGCACAACCACAACATGAATGTTGCAATTTAACTTCACTCTAATTTAGAATCTTTTCTTCCGCACATTTAATACCTCCATTACCTTTACCATGACCATTACCGTTACCGTGATTATTACCGTTACCATAACCATTACCGTTACCATAACCATTACCGTTACCATATCCATGCCCATTCCCTTTACCATGACCTAATTACCGTTACCATAACCATTACCGGTAACATTACCGTTACTATTACCGTTACCGTTACCATGACCAATTTTAAAGCCTGCCCTCCTCATTAACAACTTTAATTTTCTTAAGCCATTAACAATTTCCCAAAAAGCCAAAAAAAGTTTTCAAAACCCAATTTAAATGTATGAAATGAATTTCCTACTCTCGTACTAGTTGGAAAAGACGATTTTCCGAAAAAAAAAAGGTTTTATTTAAAATAAATATGTAATTCGAATTTCTTGTCCTTATATTAGTAGGAAACGAGTATGACGTTTTTCCCAAAAAAAAAAATTATATCTCTAAATTCAAAATAAATATAAAATTTGAATTTCTAACCCTCATATTAGTGGGAAATGAGTATAATGACGATTTTCCCAAAAAAAAAGTTTTATATCTCTAAATTCAAAATTAATATAAAATTTGAATTCCTTGCCCTCATATTAGTGGGAAATGAGTATAATGACAATTTTCCCAAAAAAAAAGTTTTATATCTCTGAATTCAAAATTAATATAAAATTTGAATTCCTAACCCTTATATTAGTGGAAAATGAGTATAATAACGATTTTCCCAAAAAAAAAGTTTTATACCTCTAAATTCAAAATTAATATAAAATTTGAATTCCTTGCCCTCATATTAGTGGGAAATGAGTATAATGACAATTTTCCCAAAAAAAAGTTTTATATCTCTGAATTCAAAATTAATATAAAATTTGAATTCCTAACCCTTATTGTTAGCATTTTATATTATTTTCTGAATATATTAATTATTTTCAATATTATCATTCGCTAATTTGATTCATTACACTGTTAAATCTAAACGCTTCCTATTGGTTGATTACCAGAATGGCGCCATTGGTAGTCTGTTACTATTGGTTGTTTGTTACTATTGGTTAGTTTGATCAAGTGGCGCCACCATTAGTTGTTAACTAAACGAGTTGTTGCTTTTCGAGTCATTCTGTTACGACCCTTCGAGGTGTGAACATCGTGTTAAGGTTAATATTAAGTTCAGTTGATATTAAAAAGTGAAAGATTATTTACAAGGACTTATCATTGAGCACCCAACACCAGTAAACCCCGGATGATACATCAAGGAACGGAAAGTTGAACATTAGGTCATTAGTGGAAAATGAGTATAATAACGATTTTCCCAAAAAAAAAGTTTTATACCTCTAAATTCAAAATTAATATAAAATTTGAATTCATTGCCCTCATATTAGTGGGAAATGAGTATAATGACGATTTTCCCAAAATAAAAGTTTTATATCTCTAAATTCAAAATTAATATAAAATTTGAACTCCTAACCCTTGTTTTACTATAAAACGAGTATAATAGTCCTTTTTTACCCAATATTTTTTTTCTCTTGAGTTTCAACATTTAATATAGAATTCTCACGACTGTTTTAACTGCAATAAATGACAAGCAAAAATGTATTCTATAAATGGCTATATGACCTTCTTCTTGGCAAAATGAATTTCAAATTTCGTCTCTCCTATCTTCCATACGATAGAAAGAGACAGACGAATTCATGATCGGACACGTCTCTTCCCACTAATTCCGTCTTGTTGACATTATATTTCATCGTAACTAAACTCCTTGCTACATGTTTACAAACTAAATAAAACTGTACGTCAAACCTTTGCCCACCTAGCATGATAATTATATCATATCAGTTTTTATGGTCACGCTAATTTATTTTTAATGAAATTTAATTTTAATGAAATTGTACGGAAATTATACATTACACAGTAGAATAAATCGTCTGTTATAACGATACGCTATGTCATGTCGCTATGTCAAAAAAAAATTACGACTAGTTCTAACAGGGTTTTTAGGTTATATGCAGGTTACTCGGATTCTTATTTTTTTAATATTTTAGAAAAATATTCACAAGTGAATCGAAATCTCCACATAAATGAACTGAATCTGAATGATCTAAATGATTAACAAACTAAAGGAACAAATACAAATCTTTTTCCAGTTGTCTTTAATAGATCGGCATCACTTTACATGAATTTCGCGTTCGGAAAATTAATTTTATGTTGCAACACTAACATGGTACATAAAATTTCCGAAGCACATAAAATTATGTTGGTTTTATGTCAGTACTTACTTTCGTCTAGGATGTCCATGCTAGTCGTGCAAGAAAAAAAATAACAAATTGTTATATGACATATATCATTTCATGTCTGCTTTTTTCATTGATTTCAAATAAATTACAAATTGCATATTGTTGAAAGGAAAAGTGGAGTTAAACGATTTAATTTAAAAGGAACCGTTTTGTATAAACGCCAGTTTGCCCGGAACATTATTTTAAGAAGAAAAGCAAAGGAGGAAATCGGAAAAATTATCAAAATTTTCATATACCAAAATTTGGACTTAAATCGGAAACTATGAGCTATGAGACAACTGCGACACTGATTACAAGTGAGTTTGATTCAATTTCTTTATTTTAGTTTTAATTCGAAGGTATCGGAGCGTTACTCAATGACATAATTACCTCCTCTTTCCCTCTTTCCTCCGAGATGGAAACTTCTTCGAATGCTTACTATATTCAACTATTCCAGTTTACCAATATATTTAACGTTCCTACGTAATATTGATTTCACACCTATGAATCTCACTCCATATACAGTGTGTACATATAATAAAAACAAATCATTAAACGATAGTAAGTATTTTTCTCGTATTGTTTAGCCCAGTCGATAATGACATCTCTTGCGAACCCGGAGGTCTTGGGTTCGAATCCCGACAAGGTTTCTTGTTAAAATGACGCATATTCCGGTTCGTTACAGCCAAACATAATAACGTGTTCCTAGAATATCAGAATGTCAGTCCCACAATGTCTAAAACTCGAATTGACTTACGCCTACTTCTTAATTTACCTTATTCTTAATGTGACAAAAATCATTTAGACTATCGCGTTTTGATAAATTTTCAATTCTACCATTTCCCGAAATGTCTAAAACTTGACCTGATCATGTTTTAATGAATTTTTCAATCATACCATATCCCAAAATGTCTAAAGCTCAAATTAACTAGATACAAAACGTAACATTCTCAAAATATTTAACACTTATCTGTCTCTCGAAAATATTTAAAATTCGGTATTTGAAGTTATTGTTCATGGTACCAAATATACAATTTAATTTTCGGATATACTGTGTAAATGTTATTATGACATTTTATTGTATTGAAAATAAGGCAATTTAGGAATTTAGGCATATTGGAAGTAAGCCAATTTGAGATTTAGTAAAGCATGTAAAAGGTCATTACAATATTTGGCCGTATCGATCCAGAATCGATGAACAAAGCTTTTGTTACAGAAACTTAGACATCTTCTTAATGTTCAAATGTCTATCTTCTGTTGCTTATCTTTGTAACTGACTTATTGTTGTATGTAACTCCTCTCACAATCATTCTATCCCTTCAGACAAGCATCTTAAAAGGCTCTGGTCTTCATTGTATCTGTTTCGACAATTCTTCAGCTAATTTGTTAACTGGATTCGAATTTATATTCTTCCTACTGGGTGTCTCATTTTTTCGCATTTGTTGTGTCCTGCAATACTAGATAGTTATTTAATTTTTAGAAATAAATTTTATATAATTCGTCATTGTTTGTTCCCAGAAGTAATAGTATACAGACATATTTCCGAACTGCCCTCCAATTTTTATACTAAATTCCCATCTTATAAATTTAGTTGAACCAACACCTACCCTACCTGGCCTACAACTGCCCTCCAATTTTTATACTTAATTCACATCTTATTATTTTTATTATTTTTTTAGCTGAACCCGAATGAAGATTACCCTTGCCTACAACTAGATGAAGAAATGAAAAGACGAAAATCCAGAACCTTAACAAGATCACACTCCGTTCTCACAGCAACAAAATGTAGCCAAGAGGCTACTTTTTTATACTAATCTACTTTTATCCTGGTAACAGCCTATTAATATCCTGGTAATAACCTATGTTTATCCTATATTTATCCTGGTCACGGCACCAAAATGTAACGCCCCCCCGCTCCCCCTTGTATATTTTTTAATTAAATGTATATTTTTAACGATGTGATTTTATTAAACTAACTACAACTTAAACTATGAAATGGCCAACGTGAATCGTCTAGGGTAGAAACCAATAATGTTATGAACCGTAAAACCCAAATTCTTTCATGTGAATACTTGTCAGGTTCTGGACTTTGTCTTCCTTATAAATGAATCCTAGTTTTCCCTAATTTAATAATAGAATTAAGTTTCTAACGAATTTTGGCTAAAATGTTTATTTACCGAAAGTTAAACTAAGATAAAAATAATTTATTTATTTTGTAGAACGTCCCCTACCAGGCCTTACCGTGATCCGTTACCGCATCAGTAGCAACCCTAATATGTTCTAAATAATCCTAAAAACACAAACTTTCACCTTTTCAATGAACTCTTTAAAATTAGTTCAGTGTTACACTAATTCAGCCCTAGCTAGCTCTTGAGGTGAATTGTCTGTATTATACTTACATACGTACTTTTGCTACTGAATACGCCTGGGTGAGGATTGATCGTCTAGCTAGCCTACCTAGCCTACCTGATACCCATTTATTCAGATCCTATATAAATAGGTATTCCTGACATAATACTCTACCAGTGTTTCGGAACCTAGTTTTCTGAAGAGAAGAAACACCAAGAAACTCTTCAGTCTATGTTACGGTATTTATTATTTAGTAATCTTCCTAACCATATCCTAAAACTCGTATAATCAGAGAACTGCTCAGCTTGCCTCATAATTAGACTATATTAATGAACGACTCTGCTTGTCACTAATATAATTTTAACCCAGAGAACTGCTCAGCTCGTCTCATTGGAAAGCTAAATTCAATGACTTGCTCAGCTTGCCACTAAATTAGCTTATCCCAGTGAACTGCTCTGCTTGTCACTTTGTAAAACCCAACTTTAGTAATCTGCTCAGTTAGTCACTAAATTAGCTTATACTGAGTAAATGTTAATCATTTAGCTAGAAATCGCAACTCTAATAGAAACCATCATTATTTATACCAAAAAATTATAACTTTATCACAGTTAAATATTCCCAAAACCCCAAATTAACGGCAAACCTAAAATAAATCACTAAACCCTACTTCCCAAATAAATGTGTGTGAAGCTACCCTACTGTTCCCCAGTAAACTCACTAAACTGAAAGAGCATGAATCCCTTACCAGATTCAGCTCTTTTGACTGCGAATCCCTAACCTATACAACGAAAGTTCAGTGGGCTAAACTGATAATTGAAATGCTAAAGGCCCGTGTTGGTTGTCTCCCCCCACTGCGCCCGCAGGCTAGGATACAGTGAGTAAGACGCCCTATTGTGTATATAAGATTTATATATAAATATATTTAACAAGACCGTTCCTCAAATACTGAACAATTTCGACAAGCGAGGTTTACACCTCTATGCTGAGACCCCATATTGGCAGCCATGTCTACGTTGTCAGCTGGGCATTGAAGGAACGTAAGGGATTTGATTCGTCTCCATGTAGGTAAAAGGTAGACGCCAGACCACCCTTAGATCTGGTAACTAAAGACTCTGAACCCTGCTCGTTGACACCGTTAGGCGAGCAAGACTCCTCAGGCAAACTGAAGCCTGGACAAGATTCTGGCCTTTTGAAATACTTGAAATAGCACAAATCCCCATAAAATATTAGTTACACTTGTCTATGAATGATTCCTCATCATGAAGAGTAACTCCTCATAACGACGATCCACTCCTAGGACAGCAATTTTACCCACCAAATATTCGCTACTATGCAGACCAGAGACCTTGTCAGTCTGAGTGAGGAATTATAAGTGATTTCAATACAACTTCGCGCCCCTTTTATACCCAAAATTGACAGAGACTCTTACGACCTTTCGTCTACTACAGCCATGGTAGAATTTCGAATTATGAATCGGAATAATTCGAGTTCCAAATTTGAACTACAGCAGGTAGAATCGTCATTATGACCTATTTTTGATTACGTTAAAAGCTTTTCCAACCATTTAAGTACTAGGATCCCATAACTCTCAACTAGTGAAGTTCGAAATTTAAACAAGGACGGTTCTGTCTTGACTCTTTTTGATCAAATTGAAGACTTCCAACCAATAAAGTACTAGGATTACATAACTCTCAATTGGTGGAATTCGAAATTTAAACTAGTAAAGTTTTAACAAGTAGTTGGAACCTTTGACAAGATTTCCAAAGTCTTTTCTAACTGTGAAAGTACCAGGATTACATAACTCTCAACTAGTATAATTCGTAATTTTTGATATTAATCCAAAGTTTGTTAGACCTTTTGTCAATGCTGTGTGCCTTGGAAAAAATATCTGCGATTTTTTTCAATTATTACGTTTGACAGTCGTTAAAACTTTCAAAACTACTTTCTTTACACGAAGTTTAAAATAACTTCACATCACGTGGTCTTATTGCTTTATTACGTTCCGTTATGCGTATAGTCTAATTGCGTTCCGTTACACTAGCTTTTGCCCGCGACTTCGTCCGCGTATAATTCGTTCTCGCCTTAGAATGATTTGTTTTCCCATACAATCTTTCTGAAGCTCAGGTGGACACCAGGAACTTAGGGGTGACATGTTGGAGAAGGAAAGCCACGAATAGATCGGACTGGAGATATTTGCTTGACCAGGCTAGCCTAGGGCCCACCCGTGGCTATTACGCCTCAGATGATGATGATGATACAATCTATCACCCTTCTTTACACCCCCTTAAGAAATTATTTCAGTCAATATGACATTCCCTAGAAATCCTATTGTCAAAACGAATCATTAAGTGCTTATTTCGGAATATCAAATGTACTGATTCTAGACGAATGAATCCCGTCAAAAACATTACATGTACATTGTACAATGATAAAAGTCTCGCTACGCAGTTCTGCCGTAAAACGTTATCCCAACAGAGCGAGTTCTTCATGTAAGTATGATGACCGAAGGCCGGAAGCAGAGCGGCAAGGCATGCGAGAATAATCAAACAGAGCGGGCCTTTCATGTAAGGATGAGGGCCGAAGGCATGAAGCGGAGAGGAGAGACGCGCGAGGCTGAAGGCCGAGCCTCCCAACAGAGTAGATTCTTCATGTAAGGTTGATGACTGGAAAGCCGAAGGAGAGTGGCAAGGCATGCGAGGCCGAAGGCCGAGCTTTGTCGTCGCCGAAGATCCAGTTGCCATATTAATGAGGGTAAATTGTACTCCTTCGTTCGTTTTCACGTGATGCCTAGACATATAAACAAACAGACACAAATTCTTAAAACTGTTGAAACGATTTCTGTTATCGATTCTAAGTATCCCCAGCCAACTTTTTTTCGAATATCTTCCATGTACAGACTTTCGACCCTCTTCTAAGTGTACATCTAAGATGCTCCAACTGTCTATGCTGACGACGTCTCGAATCGCTCCATTGATTTATCCAAAATCTTCAATGTACAGATTTTCGACCCTCTACAGCTGTATTATATGTACACGGATAAGCATAGATCCAGGAGCCTTTCAACTCGAAGTACGAATTTTTCTATGGAAATGTTATTTTAACTTGTTTGTACCAGATGTCATTTGTCTATCTCTATCGCACTTGCATATTGAAGTGACAGGGATGCGGCGGTCGTGCGGTTAGTTCTTACTAAATACACAACGGCGCTACGATCTATGTGGAGTATTTCACTGGTATCTCCATTTCAGTATATATATTGTACTTTGTGCATAGATCTAAGGTGCTTCAACCGTCAATGTTGACGATTGGGCTGCCCAGCCCAAGTGATCTCTTATATCAAACAGTTATTATAGTCTGAAGGGTCACCAATTACGTAAAAAATAATACACGACAAAATTAAATTGTACACCGACGATACAAAGACTGCATTGAAGCAGCTGTTTTTTGTATTTAAGCATATGAAGACAAACAATTCCAAAGTATCGCAAATTTATTTTGATTTACACGCAATAATAGACCTAATTGCTAAAAGGTTATGCTCAAAAATAGCGTCATCAATCAGAAGGAATTATGATATTTCGGCTTTGACATATCGAAACGTCAGCTTGTTTACAATACGTCAAATTCTGCTATGGCTTAAGTAAAATTTATTGATACGCCGTTATACTTCCAATGGGCTGAAACTTAAAGCTTAGAATGGCGTATGAGGATTTAAATCACCAGTTTCATAGACCATATTTGCACCCCCGATTTCATCCCTTTGAGGGTTATTATCGGGACAAAAAGTATACTATAAGTGAATCCAGATTATATATTGTTTAGTATACAAAAAATCACCTTGATCTGTTCAGCCGTTTTTGCGTGATTGAGTAACAAACATCCAAACATCTAAACTTTCGCATTTATAATTACATTATTATTTAATTATGGGATTACAAAGTTATATATGTAGTTTTTGAATCTAGAAAACGGTTCTGAAATTGGGGTTTAGAGTCACAGTTAATTAAAGGAATAAATCATTATAGTGTTCAAAATTTGAAGAGACCGTGGTGGCTGGCGCGCACACTGGGCAGCGCCGCGGCGCAGCGCTTGCGTTTACTTTTTTTTCAGTTTTTATCTTAAGATTTCACAAATTTTGAATGAGGATGTTTTTCTTTTGTCGTCAAGTATATGCTTACCAATTTTCATTCCTGTAACTCATGGATTATAGGAGTTCCCATACAAAATTCAACCCCTCTTTTTACCCCCTTTAAACCCAAATTTGCCCAATTTTTATAGCCTAAAACCTGACCGGGTATTTACTCGACAGATTAGTAAAGTTTTCATCAAAATCCGTTTAGCCGTTTTCACGTGATGCGCGTTCATATAAACAGACAAACAGACAAACAGACAAAAATTCTAAAAACTGTTGGAACGTGTTCTGTTATCAATTCTAAGTATCCCCAGCCAACTTTTTTTCGAATATCTTCCATGTACAGACTTTGGACCCTCTTCAGCTTTATTATATGTATAGATAGATGGTAATAGGTACCTATTGTATAGTAATTATTATAAACATAGTTAAGTATTATGGCAACATTTGTGACATAATATAAAACAAAATTATGGCATGTTAAAATTTGTGTGGTGCCGGGTTAGAATAGCACCACCCCCTTTCTTCCCTTGGGTGTCGTAAGAGTCGACTATGGGAACCAAGTTGAAGTGTGTTGTGGGCGAAGGGCTAGCAACCTGTCACTGCTATATCACATTTTCTCCATCTATAAACCTACAATTGCTAAAAGTGGCACTGAAATTAATGTTCGTGTGCTCTGCCTACCCCTTTTGGGAATATAGGCGGTGACTCTGGCGTGAGTTTATGTGTGTGATGTGAAAATTATGTAAAACGCAGGGTGTGCAACACTATTCAATTCATCCGATGTGTTTTATGTCAATAATACGACATTTAGGCTGGGTTGTACCGACTTACGATCACAGACTGATCAACGTTAAATATGGCGCCGGCAGTTTCATCTCATATAATGTTGTCAAACTTTCCATACATTGAAATTTTAACGAACGCAGCTTACGATTACAGACGGTTTGGTGCAACCCAGCCTTAGTCGATCTAACCGTTTAGAACACCCATTATAATCACAGTTCTACTCTACCGCTGTTCTAAAAGTGTCCTTCCACCGTTAGCATAAAGTTCATTTCCAATCGCGGTTAAACGGTTTATTTTTAGCCGTAGGTATCGAATTTCCGTAAACTATTTACAATTTGCCTAATATTCCATTAAGTCACTGTAACTAAAGACAGCTGAGATTCTCTCGAGTTATCCCATCTCACGCTTCACTCTAATTACTTATTATGACTGAGTCGAGGGTGAAGGCTGTCAATTTATCCCTTTATTGAATAAGTACCTAATAATTTGCCTTTAGCGTGGTGGTGTATCCGCTTAAACGTTCTAATTACGTGGAAACGAACGCGTATGCATATAAAATAATTTCATTCCAATACATTCAATAAATTGAGATACATTGACTAATGAGTAAGCTAGGCTTGTTAGTACAGTTAGCATCAAAAGTGGCTACGGCCTAATCTGTTCGTATTCCTTTATAATTAATACTTTTTAGGGTTCCGTACCCAAAGGGTAAAAACAGAACCCTATTACTAAGACTTCGCTGTCCGTCCGTCCGTCTGTCACCAGGCTGTATCTCAAGAACCGTAATAGCTAGACAGTAGAAATTTGCACAGATAATCTGTATTTTTATTGTAGCTACAACAAGTTGTTGTCAACAACAAATACTAAAATCAAAATGATAATAATAATTAAGGGGGGCTCCCATACAACAGAGTAGTTGCCGCTAAAACAACAAATACAAAAAAAAAAAAACTCAATAAAACAAGTGTTTAATGGCACCAGCTTTTAGCCTTTTTTCTGGTAAGGAACCCTTCGTGCGCGTCCGACTCGCGCTTGGCCGGTTTTTATTAACTTTTCAAATCAGTAGGTACTTTTGATGATGACTGTACTATTAGAGCCCGCGGCAAATATAAATTTAAACTCAGCTCAATTTATTCAGAATATTGGATTAATGTACTAATAATGAAAAATCGGCCAAGAGCATGTCGGGCCATGCTCAGTGTAGGGTTCCGTAGTCCCCCCTCGAGGGTGCCAGCCTTGTCGCGGCGGGAGGGGGGGGGGGCTTAGTAACCTTGGACTGGTAATTCACGGTGAAGCTAAGAGGCACCCAGGGCCGGCCAGAGAAATGACGAAACTATAAGGGTTCCTAGTTGACTACGGAACCCTAAAAACTAAGCTACAGCCGTAGTACTATTAGTCTAATCGTAGTATTATTATGTACTTACTACGCTGAGCCTAAAACGATACACAAAAACCGGCCAAGTGCCAGTCGGACTCACGCACCGAGGGTTCCGTAAAAATATTTTTATTATATGATGTAACTAAAAATTATAGATTTTCGCAATTTTTCCTTTATTTGTGCTATAAGAAGTTGCTTCGTATCAAATTTCAAGATTCTGAGTTCACGGGAAGTACCCTGTAGGTTTTGCTTTCCCTTGTGGGTGTCGAAAATTTGCGGCATAACGGCGGTATCTTTTGATTGCGTTGGGTTACATGTTTGATTTTTTTACAGCTCCAAGGGACAGTAGATTTGAGTATTTGATATAAATTCTAGCTTGATACCTCCACGCGTTCCTGAGAAAAGGGGTCTTGACAGACAGATAGACGGACGGACGGACGGACAGCAAAGTTATCCTATAAGGGTTCCGTTTTTTTCCTTTTGAGGTACGGAACTCTAAAAATGTATTTTTTTATACACTGGCAGCTACAAGCTGATGCGTGTATATCACTGCACTTGTTATTTAAAACAATGTAATTTTATTATTGTATTAAATATTTGACAAGTTTATTTCTGAAACTATTTAATGAAGGGGCACTTGGGCACTTATCACTGTCTCTGGTAATTTATTCCAGTTATGTACTACACGATTTGATAAAAAATGCTTTCTAGGATTGCTTGTACTTACTGGATCCCAGAGTAATCTTTAATACCTTGTCATTTTGCCACGGAAACATACAATCGGTCCTTTCATTACTGAATTCGAAGCCACAGTCGATGTCAAAAACATTTATACATTTTTTGCCTCATTACAATGAATTAAGGTACAAAAGTGCTAACTTATTTTTGATGTCGAGTGTACCTAAGCCACCATTTTGCCCCTGTACCGCTACCATGAGATGCTATCGAAAATATACATTACGTTACTACAGTCGCTACCGAATAAACGCGTTTCGAGTAGATTTCGATTGTGCTCGTACCATGAGTCAACCGCGCGTTCACTGCGCCCGCCAGACGCTAACGTAATATTCGCTAGCGACTAACGTTTTGTAGCGGTTGCCGTAGATCGGTACCATGAGTCACCAATTTGACAGTCGCTATCGAAAAATACCGTATCGACTGTAGTAAACTATTTCACTAGCAAATTGGAGCGTGAAAGCTTATTAGAGATCTTGTTTCGTAAGTTATTGTAATAATTATTTATCTAAATAATATCGGCAAGGCATTATTTTGTGTGGAATATGTTAGCGACGGCTGATTAAGAAGATGAACGACAAATAACAGAGATAAATTGAGGCTGATATGAGAAATAAATAAATAAAATCCACTTCAACATACTATAATATGAGATTAGGTTTATTAATTATATATAATCTATGTACATCTAATCACATGAAACGAAAAAAAATCATCATAAAAAGTGGGAAGACTGCATCACTCAGTTTATAGGTATGGCAATAATAACCAAAGCAAATACAAGATTCACTAACATTTGACCTTGTGCGACTGTTCTACGACACTTTAAATTAGCAGGTTTATTTCTATACTTTTGAAAGGAAGCCTTGGGTACTTAGCCTTTTGTCCAATATCGTCCTTGCTCTGTCTTTTCAGTATAGTTAGAAAGAGAGCTTTTTATGCTGTGAAGTTAGGCACGTCACTCCGATCGTAACGTAAACTACTCGATGAATCGAGTTAACGTTAGCGAGTATAGTAAACGTGTAATTGACTCATGGTACGAGTACCGATCTGTAGTTCTATGAGTGACCACCAGAGGCGCTGTACTTATTCTCCATACTGATTGTTTACGCAGTCGCTAGCGAGTACGGTCACTGCAAACTCATGGTAATGCTACTGTCACTAACAAACTCGCCTTCGGCTTTCGGCACATGTATTTTGCTATAAATTTAGGGACAGTTCTAACAAATCGCACGCAGAACCGGATATTAACGAATAATTACGAGCCATTATCAAATTGAGTCAAATATGTGCGAATCGTGACCGGAAACGCATTGTGGTCGGTACGGTGAATGAATTCACCAAAGCTGGTGTGAATAGATTAACCTACCCCTGCCTTGTCTTGGTATAAAACCTGAGTTGACCTAGTAACTTGGACTTCATTTTTGATACCCCTTAATTTTCTAATGGCTAGTCTTATTTATAACGTTCCAAATTTTAAATCGCTAGCATAAGTAGTTCTTGAATTACAGAGTTATTGTGACAGGTTCCCCGCCGGTCGGTTAATATTGAGACCGCCTTTTGTTTGTCTCTTCTTTTTAACCGACTTCAAAATTTCAAAAGAGGAGGTTATCAATTCGGTTGTATGTTTTTTTTTATGTTTGTTACTCCATAACTCCGTCATTTCTTAACCGATTTGAAAAAATTTTTTTTGATTGTATGTATATATATCCAAGTTGGTCCCGTTTTTGTCAAAAGGCAGTTCTGATGATGGGATCCATGAGGAATTGAGGGAACTCCTCAAATCTTTAAGGCAAACATATAGTGATTTTTGTGTTTTTATCAACAAGTCAAGCATGTGCATCCAAAACAGTGACATTGGATGAAGTGGAACTGCTGATGATGATCAGAACAGAACTAATCAACGACGAAAAGTTCACGTTTGGCGATTTGTCCTCCTAGCTGTGTTTGTTAAGCAAGTTCTATTTTCACGATTAATTTTTGTCATGCTCGAGTTCTGATGATGGGATCCATGAGGATTTGAGGGAACTCCTCAAATCTTAAAGGCAAACATATAGTGATTTTTGTGTTTTTATCAACAAATCGAGCATTATCATACAAAAATGTGACATTTGATGAAGTGGAACTGCTGATGATGATCAGAACAGAACTCTTCAACGACGAAAAGTTCACGTTTGGCGATTTGTCCTTCTAGCGGTATTTGTTAAGCAAGTTCTATTTTCACGATTGATTTTTGTCATGCTCGAGTTCTGATGATGGGATCCATTAGGAATCGAGGAAACTCCTCAAATGTGAAAGGCACACAAATAGTGATTTTAGTATTTTCATGAACTAATCAAGCATTTTCATTCATAAAAGTGACATTTGATGATGTGGAACTGCTGATGATGATCAGAACGGAACTATTCAACGACGCGTAGTTCACGTTTGGCGATTTGTTCTCTTCGTTTTGTTTGTCAAGCAAGCAAGGTTTTTCCATGATTTCATGAGGAATTGAGGGTACTTAGTCTTCTACCATTATAAACATACTTATAGCCATTTTTGTATTTTATTGTATGGAATCTAAGAGTGCACCATCTAAGATTAATAATCTTTCACCGGACTCCCCCATTGAAGTCGGTTTTTTTTTCTTAAAAATTATTGTTATTATGTACTGTACTGTCCGTGTATAGCTGTCCGAATCGCTAATCTTAAGTGGCAGTGGGCGGGCCACATAGCACGTAGAACCGATGGCCGTTGGGGCGGAATGGTTCTTGACTGGCGACCGCGTACCGGAAGGCGTAGCGTGGGCAGGCCCCCCACACGGTGGACCGATGACCTGGTAAAGGTCGCGGGTGTTCGCTGGATGCGGGTGGCGCAGGACCGGTCATTGTGGAAGTCTTTGGGGGAGGCCTATGTCCAGCAGTGGACGTCTTTCGACTGACATGATGATGATGACTGTACTGTCATGTCTCTTAATCGAGTATTGTATTCTTTTGTATTGGCCCGCCTTTGTTACTTTTTTGGCACAGAATCCTAATTTAGCTCTACTGTAAGAACCATCCGTTTGAATGCTACGAGAGTTATTGACAAGTTGAATCAATTACACTTTGCACTACCATTAAATTCATTGGTGTCGCCATTGATTCGATTTTTATAGTTTTAGTGTTGAAAATTCTCCTGACTTACTATGTTAACCCTTTTAAAATCGTAGGACCGATTTAACCATGGTTGCTGAAAGCCGCTTGCAGGTGACGTTACCTTTGTTCGGATTATGTCAGCAGCTAAATTCGAGCATACGTGCATAAACTGCTCACGTCCTTCGAAATTTGGAACATAGGCAGATAATGTTTTTTTTATAAAACAACAGCATTACATTTTCATAAAGTTCCACTATTCCATATAAAAATATCACGACATTCTTCATAAAATTTGGGTGAATTGCGTCGTTTTCCATTTTTATTCAAATGATTTTCAGAAGATTGGTGTGGACCTGCATTTTCTCGCATTGTTCTGAAGAGAAAGGGGTACGCTTTTGTCACGAGAATAAAACAAATATAGGACATTGTCACTGCAAATTGGAGGGACCTTCAATTTAATGTGAATGAAGTTAATGGATTTACAAGACAAAGATTAATACAAAGAAGAAATGAAGGGTAACCTCGAGTATATATGTATCTATTATGGTGTATTAATTGTAGTGTTTTCCCATAAAAAATAAGCGTCAACTGCGGCACATTTTTACGTTTTTTACGTCAATATCGGTAAGTTATACCCGAGCAATAAAAGGATGATGCAAAAGAAGTTAACTAAGTCGTATGTAAAATCTTCGCAGGTCCGTAGATGGTAAATAAATAAGTGGACTGTAAATTTAGGAGCTGGTATAATCCAAAATAGAAAAATGTACAAAAATGTGAGTGTTACAGTCGCTGGGAATCGCTGAACAACGGTAAATTTTAACGTAAGTCAATTTTGAAAGCTACACATTGCCATATGAAAATTGTGCATAGAAATTTGTTTGACTTATTATGAATTTCATATTATATTATACATTGAATATTTTATTTAAAAAAATATGCAACTTAGATTGGAATAATTATTTGCTGATTTAATTTAATTGTATACAATGAAATTAAATGAGTAAGGTTTATAATATGAATCGAGTATATAATTTGTTTAAAGAAAAAGGATTGAAAACGTTTAAGTTTTTAAACGATTCTGAACACATCTTTAAAAAATAGTATCATCTCAAATTGTTAAATATGATGTTCTTGATATGTTAATCAATTTAATCATACCTACAAAAGATTTTGTGATAGTGTGCGAAAACTGAGCCTCCGTTTCAGCGAAATATTAAAAATGTAAACTCACAATATTAGTTTATTAGTATATCGCATTATCGCAGATTTCGGATTTGAAGAAAGACGCCAATATAAATCTAATTCAAATTAAATTCATTTCGAAATTTAACCCCCACCATATCAGCCCTAGGACGTCCACTGCTGGACATAGGCCTCCCCCAATTTTTGGGGGGGTAAATGCCATAATCGCCACGCTTGGCATGCGGGTTGGCGATCGCAGTATCTCCACCGCACTCTAGGAATGCTGCTGCCCATTCCCCGGTGGTCTTGGTCGTAGTTTTAGGACATACCCAGGTCCACCCCTGTTGACATACAAATATTGCCTACTTAAATTATTGCGTAAAATATTTCGTGGGCGAGTTATATTTGGGCCATTGGGGGTCGTTGTTGTCTCTCTATGCTATGCGTCATTGTGACGGTTGCAGTCCGCGTCAGCTACAACAACGGTGCGTCATTTCTCGCCGGATCGTCTTTATCAGTAAATACGAGTACCAACCGATCTTGCGTTAACCTCTGCAATGAGTTAAAAATTTACAAGAGTGCTCATAGTAAATGTTAGACAAACCAATCACAATTTTAACTTGAATTTGAAAATTATGTCACTACTAATTTCAAGCCCTGTATTCTATCTGTGATAATTGACGGAACAGGAGTTTACAAAAAATAATAATCACAATCAGGGGCCTTTCAGCTCGAAGTAGGAATTTTTCTATGGAAATGTTAGTTTATCTTGTTTGTACCACATGTCACTGGGTGCTATCTCTATCGCACTTGTATATTGAAGTGACAGAGATGTAGCGGTCGTGCGGTTAGTTCTTACTAAATACACAACGGCGCTACGATCTATGTGGAGTATTTCACTGGTATCTCTATCTCAGTATTGTACTTTGTGATCACAATGACGCAGATATCAAAATAGACTTATGTTTCGATTTCTGTCAAATTAGGCGGATGGAATACAGGCCGAGAATGCCAGATAGTGGGGACATATTCCCTTGCCGGCTCCCGGCCCCAAAATCAGGAAGTTTATTTTGACTAAAATATCAGATCAATATCGGTTTGACCTTCGTCCGTCAAAATACTCGTATTGTCTCGCTCACTATACGATACGCGATAAGTGCCCTTTGGCTACGCGTAGCATCTTGCAGAAATCGCCTTTACGCCTTAATCATGGCGCATGTGGAAACGTGCCATCATTTATTTATTTATTCAATTAAACTAGAAAAGAGAAAAATTACAGGACAGTCCTAAGTCATTACAGATTTCATACAAATTATATCAACAATAAATTATTACATTACAAATTATGTCAACAATACATTATTTCATAAAATAAAATAAATTGTAAAAATAAAATACATTAGAATTGATTATACTCACACAATTTCAGACATTATCTTTCAACAACCATCCAGCCATCCGCAAACAAATCGCAGATGTTAAGGGAAAACGGGGGGTTTGTCAGTCTGTGTGGCGAAATTGAGGCACAATACCTTAAGCTGAACACGATGTCCAAAATGCAGCGATTCTGAAGGTTACGTGTGCCTCCCGCCGGCACACGGGAGCAGTCCAGGGTTCACACCAGGAGTCTATGCCCAGGTCACTCTTGGATACACTTTCTGTACAGCGTTTAGGTTTGGACACATAAAAAACAGTTTAATTTTAATTTGGTAACGGCTTTGGTTGCAGTCATGTGCGTCGCACCACGCGTAGGTCAGATCATTATCATACCTTGGCAGGATGAATGGACTTAGGCGACTACCGACCAACCCAGCATTTTTCCGGACCCTACGCAAAAACCGACCTCTCTTTGAAGAGGAAACACTGCTGTCACCTCAACATAATCCTCACATGTCACGGGAGGTTCAATTTTTTCAAGTACAAGTGGGGATGAAACAAAATGTATATTGTTTTGAAAAAATGACACCTCGCCGAGTTTCTTACGCCGGTTCTTCTCGTGGCAGAGGTTTATTTTTCCGAACCGGTGGTGGTTTATTGACGTTTATAGGTGCATGCAATATGCCTAATTTGAATAAAAAAAAAACCCGTTAATGATTGCAGCCTCAAATACCAAACTGCACGGCACACTGTGCCCGTTTTGGAGCGCTCTCCTAAACCAGCTCTGACCCTGCTACCAGCGCGACCCAGAGGACCTCTATATAAATGTGACAGCTCACGCTGTTAACTGTCTGCTCAAACTGGATGTTGACGTATCAATTTTTAGGGTTCCGTATCCAAAGGCTAAAAACGGGACCCTATTACTAAGACTTTGCTGTCTGTCCGTCCATCTGTCTGTCACCAAGCTGTATCTCAAGAACCGCAATAGTTAGACAATTGAAATTTTCTCAGATGATGTATTTCTGTTGCAGCTATAACAACAAATATTAAAACACCGGCCAAGTGCGAGTCGGGCTCTTTGCTGTTTTTATAGATAATGGTACGGAACCCTTCGTGCGCGAGTCCAACTCGCACTTGACCAGTTTTTTTAATAGTTGTAATCTCTATATATCCATTATCATAAATAATAAATTATCATACCGATTGCAATTCAATACGATTAGTCAAGCAGATGCTCAGGCATGTGTTTGCGATTTCCAGGAAATTAATGAACACAAAAGATGAGTAAACCGATACGCTTGTACTCACCGCCATTATCAGATCTAAAAAGCTTTTAATAAAAAATACCTTCACTTTATGAAACGTTTTTCAGGCTTCAGCTTTAACTGACAGGCCCGTCTCTAATGCTGGTTCGGCGAAACTCGGCTGTCGCGTGACGAAAACATCCGAGGTGAAAATTCACCCGAACGTGGTTGACAGTGTCACTCTTCATACTGCACCCGTTGTACCGCGACAATTACACATAAAAATGACTATATACCACTACATAAAAGGCATAACACGTACTAAATATATCTATGCGGTTCAATCGTAATAATAACAATTTGTATAATTCCTAAATACCTATGTATAAATTTTGTTTTTATATTTAATACAGGAATTTATTTAATAAATTAATAACACATTATGAATCATGCCTAGGGGGCCCAATTTTTTAAATATAGTTTGAGCTTAGATATAGTTATATTTATATGAAGTAGAAGATAATATAACTTATTAAAAAAAATTTGCTGTTAAACATCAGTTTTGCGCAAGGATCTATAGAGATCCTATACGAGTTCCACCAAGAGGGACAGAAGAGCTTTTACTCAGCAAAATTGAGAACTTGTCTTAAAAGTCTGTCGGCTTACCATAAATAACCTCTTTAATTTAGGCGAGGAATCGTTTATTTCCCTCAAACTATTTCACATGACGTGGACATGACATTGAGGCAAATAAAGAAAAGCGTAACTATGACAAAGACAACAAACGATATATCCTCTGCGTCGCTCTTGTTCTATTTTGTATATGACCACCTTGCTTGTTAGCGGCGTTATTATTTGACGTATTCTCTGGGGTACACTAATAATAATAAGTACCTGGGTGACCGAGCTTTGCTCGTGTTTTCTCGGAGAGTACGAGTTTTTCCGAATATGAGACCTTGCTAGATATTGTTTTCTTTCCAGGAAACCCTTGAATTTTTTTTGATGAAAATAGTTAGAGCAGGTCTCGAGATTTATATTACAAACAAATACATAAATTATACAAATCTTGCTCCTTTAAAAGTATAGGATAAGTGCCGTACTATAAGTACCTACACACCTGCGCCAGTTCTCGAAAATAGTGGTGTCACGGTCTATTGGGATCGATCTGTCATCACGGACAGGACTATTGTAACCAACAGACCTGATATCGTGATGATAGATCGATCGAAGCGCTATGAAAGCCGAGGACAATGTGGGATGTTGATAGTCGTCTCTGCGAACGGTCAAATTGCGAAGAATCTCGACCAATATCTTAAGAGGCTCTCGCTAGATGGCTGGTTCATGGGTCGAATACAGGAGGCGGTACTCCTGGACACGGCGCAGATAGTCCGGAGGTTCCTCTGACGCCCTAACCACCGGTAGGTTAGGCTCGCCTCGCTGCCGGCGGCTCACTAGGTTAGGTTTTTTATCTGTTTGTATTTATTTAATATTTTTTGTTTTTATTTTACTTTTATGTATATATAATAGCCTGGATCAACCGCCTAATGTTCCTAATGCGCCTAATTGCACGGGAGAATACTTCCAAGAATAGGCGTAGATCTTCCAACACCGAGGGAAACTAGACCTTGTTTGGATTCGATTTCCTCGTGACATTTTTCTTCGGCGAAAAAGTTCGAAAGCCACTGATATTTAGTACAGTTTTTAGGGTTCCGTACCCAAAGGGTAAAAAGGGACCCTATTACCTAAGACTCCGCTGTACGTCCGTCTACATATCCGTCTACATATCTGTCTGTCTGTCCGTCTATCACCAGGCTGTATGTCATGAAACGTTATAGTTGGACATTTGAAATTTTCTCAGATGATGTATTTCTGTTGCCGCTATAACAACAAATACTAATAACAAAATTAAATAAATATTTAAGGGAGCTCCCATAAAAAAACACAGGCGCTGGGTTTCAAAATATATGTGAATACTAAAATCCGACACGCACTTGATCAAAATCAAAATTGTACTTAAAATTATTTAGAGTTCTAATTACTGAAAAAAAAAAAATATTAAATTAAAATGGGTTATTATAAAGTGTCTAATGTTGTATAGATAATAATAGTACGGAACCCTTCGCGCGAGTACGACTCGCACATGGTAAATACTTTTTTTGTTTTTAAACGGTATAGGTACGAGTATAGGTTCGAATCCACGTGTTTGACAGTCGCGTGCCTTACCGCTCGCTCGGCTACAATCTCAGAATAATAAAGTTATTATTCTGAGGCTACAATGGCCTCCTAGAAGACCTTTCGTTGTCCGTACCCAAGTACTATTATTTATTTTAACCACATCTTTTCAATTTGCCAGCTTGAAAAAGGGTTAATGAACGCTTTTTGTTAATTGAAGAACAGAATATTCATCTTTTCTAATTTTCGGCAACAGCACCGAAACGAAGCAATTAATTTGTGATCTCCATTTAAATCCCTTTTTAAAAACTCAGATCTATTTCTGTTCATCGCTTTGCATCTTAACCGCGTTTATTGTTTCTAATATTTCGACGAGAACTCCACTTGTCTTTCTTGATGTCTGGAGTCTTAAAACGTCGATACCCGAGTATTTGTTTAAAAAACTCACCTGGCGTACAAATAGATCCACAGAGTATCGCCTCAGAACAGTCAGCCATGATTTTGTAGTTCCTCGTCACCGCACTACCGCTTTTCGGGGTAAGTAGTTTTAAATACACAGCAACAAAGTGCTGGAATAATATACCACCACCACTCAAAAATATAAATAGTCTAAACAGTTTCAAATTACAGTTAAAGCGACATCTTATCCAAATACAAAAAGTACTACCTCCGAGCGGTGGAGACTTACCGTCATTCTCTATGCCACATTATAGCCGTGTCCGTTAATAATTATTATTTTCTTTTATATTAATATTTATCTTGTAGTCTTATATTTGCTACCATATTAGAACCTTATATATATATAGCTCTAGTCAAAATATGAATATAAACCAAACCAACACTACTTAAACTTCAATTCGAACACTGTTCCGACGTACGAGTATATATAAGAGCATAGATACGTAACCCCCTAGTGGTACATAGGTGAGGTGACCGCACGTCGCCCTATAATCTCCATCTAGAGGGGGTTATCTATGTATAAGAGTAACCCATAAACAGTACAAGGGTCTGACAGAAAATCAGCGTTGCGGTGTATTCACTGCAACATTATGCTGAGTACAGCCCCTTTTTATCATCACTCATTGTTATACCTACTGTACTTACTGTCTAATGTTAGTTTTATTTTTTACTTATTGTTTATAATGTACTTAGTGTAAAAATGTGGTCATAAATAAAGTACTTCTATGTCTATGTCTAATATTTATTTTACGACACGCAGCTATTAGCCGAGCTAACAGGTGAGGGTGGCATTTATTTGCTAGACATTAAGATAATTACATAGAAATGAAATGCCTGGCGGACCCCAAACTAGGCTGAGCCTGTATCTTGGGAGTGCAATCCGTTAAAACAATGATGAGGTCTTAAAGAAAAATCACATTAAAATGCAATAGGAATGTGCCCCATGTTTCATAGGAAACATGGATATTCCATAGGGATAGCCCTATGGAATATAAATGTGTTTATTCCAGTCCAGTCCATGAGTGCATTAGGCACAGTTCCTTTTCTAAAAATAACAGTAGGTTTATAAACCTTACCGTACCGGTACCGTGAAACCAAACCTTCTTTAGGCGAAGTGCTCACCAACCTCTGTCACAGAATAAAATAATACTTTGTGGTGCACGCACACTGCGGGCATATTATGGTTGCCATTTTATCACTTATCGTCGTGGTTAAGACGCCCGTCACTCTCACACTTGCATACTTGTTAGAGCGTGACGAATGTCTTCACATACGCCCGCTGGTCGGATGACCGGCGCGGCGACCTAAAACTTCGTGGGAGTTTTGTTTTATTGTATTGACTGGTCCTCTCTGATTTTTACGCACTTTTTTAATATATCTATATCAGTTTAAATAGTCAATTGTTTAGTATTTTTTTAAATAATCTCCGTCTTTTTAGAGTTTTATGTGTTGTTTTGTGCAGTGCTTATGCGTGTTATTTCACCGTCGGCGGATCGATTAGATTAAGTGTATGTATAAATAAAAAGTTCGGCGAATAAATATGAATACAGCATTAAGTAGTAGTCAAAAGTAGTTTGCGCTAGATAGGTTGGTTATTGTTCAGGCATTGTAATCTTTCAGTATGAAGGTAGATTGCAAAGCCTCGGTTTTTTGGTGGATTTGACGGGTAGACTCTCGTCGATCAGACTTTTCTTTCGGAGCATCACGTACGAACGCGCGGCTTATATGTCTTGCCTAATATTTCATAAAAGTTGGTTAAATCGGTGTGAATTCATAGTTTTATGTGTGTGGACAACTTAATTAATAATAGACTCTCAATAGGGAGCGTGTGGAAGTCGGTGCTGGGCAGCCCGGAGAAGCTGCTGCTGAGAATGGATCTCAGAGGTTAGTGGTCTACTGAATATTGTTTGATGCAATGCCTGCCTCCCCCAAATTCAATGCCTGCACTGCTTAGCTGCTAGAATTCCGGGACCGGTGAAGCTCAGAGCTAATCGAAGGTTTGTTCTTTACGCAAAAAGTCATTAATTAACTTTAAAAATCTTTTATAATTATGATTAGTAGTTAAGTTTGTACAAAATTACCTAACTCATTATGGAATCAACAGTTTTTTTTTAAATTAATGTTCGTCGTAAAATGCAAGAATCTATTTTAGTAAAACTAATGCTGCCCCGCACTGGCTGTTATAAAATATAGTGTAACAAGGCTATGTAACACTAGGATGTTGAAGAAATATAGTTGCTGTTATATAACATTTATAACGGCCAGTGTGGGAGCACCATAACTGCAATGTTTTCGTCACTTATCCCGATATTGCGCCAGTTTTCTTCAGTTTATGACTTGAATATCGAGTAGGTCTGATTACCCCACCACAGAGAGATTTGGTATATCTGGTAGTATACAAGGGCCTAGGGTAGGGATAGCCTTGGTTTCTCTTTTATTTTTATGTGTTACCTGCTAGGAAATCACTTGATGGTCCCATCAGAAGAACAGCGCTGGTAGTCGCCCCAGCACCACGCTGAGATGGAACCATTTTGTGCAAAACCCACTATTTTTACTATTTCTCTTTTGTTGTGTTGTATTGTTGTAATGTCACGAATAAATTCCATTCTATTATATTTTAGGGGCATTAAACTCACCTATATTCTCGGGGGTCGCTCTCCTCACTGCCACACTATCTCCGCGCACTTATGAACGATGTTTTTCACAATACACTGAAACAAAGAGAAAGAAACTGAGATGGTCGTAAAGTTAGGCCAATGGGACGAGAAAAATTATGGCATGAGAAAAAAGTGGCGAGATATGAATACTGACGTATCAAACAAGGATTAAGTTTATCTCGTTAACTTTTGCTTTAAATCATCTTTGGCATCACACTATTACAATATGTTTTGTAAATCACCTATATAAGCTAGCATGCAAGATGACGTTTATTTAGTCTTGTTTTGCGTTTTAGGAACCCTTTTAAGATGTCAACTGCAATTAAAGCACTAAATGAAGGCTAGACGATGTTTAGAATTAGACATGCCAATTAGTTACTGTTGAGGTTTTTCCCGTTTTATTCAAAATCTTTTGTGTTTAATTATAGTTTTTTTTTAAAAGCCCGGCTACAGGTATTAGGTACCCATGGAGTTGTAAGCGTTTATGTACCGCCCAACGCCCAAGACAGGGAACAATGGAAATCGTTGGAGGAGGCCTTTGCCAACCTTAGAGACATTCTGTAGAATTCATCACATACCTCTTTTAAATTGTCAATGTAAATTTCTCTTAGTACGGAATAAAAGGCTTATTATTATTATGTACCGCTTATCATCAGGCACATGCTTGTTTTCCACAGACATATTAAAAGAGGAATCCTTTTTAAGCCAGCAGTTGAAAAATAACAGTTATATATCGTACTCAAGATGCAAATATAGGAAAAATGCGGGTCGCCCTGAGTTGATAGTTTTGGCCATTCTGTTAGCTAGTTATAAGGGTCTGTTTAGACTCGTAGTTCGCGGTCTGTCTAGACCACAGTAATGGTAGTAACGGCGATCTGTTTAGATGAAGTGCACTTCAGCAATGGTGTGCCAAGGAAGGGTCTGTTTAGACCACATGTTTGCCACTAATGGTAGTAACGGTATATATGATGAGATTAAGTAACATATTCAATGAGAGTAAACGCGTAGATGTTTTGCCCACATCTACTCGTACAAAATAAGACAGGTACTTAGAGATTCAGTAATCACCCTTTAAACAGATAAAGTGAATGATAATCCAGCTATCATCTTTGAGAGGGCGTGATGAAGCTTATAAATAAAGTTCATTGCTCTTTGGATTACTGGTTAGTTTACGAGGTGAAACCTCATGTTAAGATAATGATTGATTGATAGATGATTAATTAATATAACTAAGATCTCAACATGAAAGTCTGAGTTATACCAAGGAACCTAAGGCATACAACTTTCTGTATGATGGTTTAGTTTAAGAAACTGTCATACATGCAGGCATCACATTACTTTGTGTATAACGTATCCCATCAAAACATAAATGTGAAAATGGGAGCCAAGTTCAATATTAACAATATGCAATGCTTGGTTGTCGTCTTCACCGACAAAAGAATTGAGATCTAAATGGGTGCCAAGTTCCGTAGATTCTCTGAAATGGTGCCTAGTCCGGCACAAAATTGTTTACAGTAAAACTAATTTACTGCGGCTTAATGCATTTTGAGCTTTAACTTGGCAGTTTTCTTAAATATCCAACAGCTTTTATGGTATTATAACAGGATCCGGTCACCTACGGCCACTTTTTGTGACCGGCCACTTCCCGTGACCGGCCATTTCATCTATCGGCCATTTCCTTGAACGGCCACTTGTCTATCGGCTTCCTTGTACGGCCACTTCCCCATATGACCATCCATCGGCCATTTCCTTAAACGGCCACTTGTCTATCGGCTTCCTTGTACACCCACTTCAACATACTGCAAAGAAAAGTGCTTTACTCGTTTAAAATACATGCCGTGTACTTTTAAAAATATGTAGGGCGGGGAAGGGGAACTAGGATTTGACGTTTATAAGGTTATGTTTAATTATTATTCATAATAATTTATTTCCTTGCATTATTGGAGAAAAGCAATATATATGCCTCGGCGGGAATGGCAATTCGTGGACGAGTATCTTCTGACGGACTCCGCTTTGCATCGCTCGTCAAAATCAACTTGTCCACGAATCGTTTTTTCCAGGCCTCTGCTATAATGTACTATTATTGGTGATTTGATCAGTTGATAATCCTCGCTTACGTGATTCTATTTGTTAGTATTGTTTATGGCTATACAGCTAACGGCATCACTAAGGCAGTGGGGCTCCTGTACGAGTATCTTTAAGTAGTTAAGTACCTACTATTTACGAGTATTATTGAATTATGTTACTTAATCAAGGCCGACATAACGCCTCTGGCTGGAAAAGCGTTAAAAACGCTACACTATTGATATTAATTGTGACGTCATAACTGAACAGCGCCGTGCCGATGTAATAACCCGGCTAGGGAAAACAACTTAATTGCTTTTACTATTATATAGAACAGAATAACACAGGATTTTGCCGAGAAATATCTGGAACTTTCAATCCCATTGTGAGTTGTGACGTAAGTTTTATGATAGTGGGTTTAAATTTACATTTTACACATTGTAAAGATAGCAATAAAGTATTTCTTTTATAATTCATCATCATCATGTCAGCCGAAGGACGGCCACTGCCGGACAGAGGCCTCCCCCAAAGAGTTTCACAATGGCCGGTCCTGCGCCACCCGCATTATTCAATTATACTAAAATACTCGTATTCCTATTTTAAAACGACATTTTCGCAGCAACAATGTAACCCATGCAAAAATTATCTCGAATACGTGTTTCCTCGCGCTTTTGATCCTAATGCTAATAAAAAGGCCCGTATACGTAAAGGTTTACACAAATAAACAACTCTTACTAAATGTATTTAGGCTGAGGATAGGTTTAAGAAAAAGGATTAAAATAAAGATATCAATTAAATGTCGATTTTATTATGTGAACATTTATCCAACATACTGATAATTCTAATGATTATTTTATTGTTTTAAGCGATTTCGTTATATTCCGAGCGCATTATGGATACCCAACAACCTTAGCCAAAAAAAATACAAGTTACGTATTCCAATTTATGACTCTTTAACTACACATCATCATGTCAGCCGAAAGACGTCCACTGCTGGACATAGGCCTCCCCCAAAGACTTCCACAATGACCGGTCCTGCGCCACCCGCATCCAGCGGACACCCGCGACCTTCACCAGGTCATCGGTCCACTTTAACTACACAACTGTCTGCATTTATGTGCTTTACAGACTGGCATCAATTTAATAACATTCCCAATGTAAATGGTAGGCAATTGGATTTGGTATTGTCGAATAATGAATAATGATTGCTGTGTATCAATCGTTGGAGCATTGATTTCTATTGACAATCATCACCCAGTCTTTTGTGTAAAGACTTTTATTAGGTCGAATGATATTAACTTAAAACCCGCGCGTTGAATGGTCTAACGTTTTTCGCAGCAGACTATGACATTGTGAACTTAGAGTTGGTAAAAATTTAAGTTCACTTATTATGTGTGTAATGTATTTAGTCTCGTCTTGGATTTTGCATGAAATTATTGTTTTGTTATTTCAATCTGAGCAACAGATATGTTATTAATTAGCAGTGGAAACTATTTGGCTTATGAACTTGTGTTATGAGTAATTAAATGTGTTGTATTTGCCTGTTTGTTTCCCAAAGTATTAAACCAGTGGCTGTGTGAGCTGTAAACGCCGCAATTTTTTTTTTAAATTTTACAAATTTCCAAAGACTGACTTGACAAAAAAATCTATATAATTATCGACCATACGACCCTGCTCACAAAATTTCACGAGAATCGGTTAAGAAATGCGACCTGTGGAGGAGAACATCCGGACAGACAGACATACGAAAGAATTTTCGTCGAAAGCTGAAACGAAGTCGCTTCGCTCGCTCGGTCAATAAAAAACTAAATGATATTAGTCAATGTTTGTTCACTCTTCAAAGTGCATGCATGCACTTTGAAATAAATATTCTTTTGGTACCATGGTACCTCGGTACAAAAACTTTTGCCGTGCGTAGACCAACAATATTAAAATTTACCAATGTATAATGTTGTGTCGTAGCTACGACGGAGCTGAACAAGCATTAAGCCTGATGGTAAGTAGACATTTCGTAATTGTTAACATATGTAGCGTTTCTTACAGTTACCGTCTTGGAAATCATGTTTTCTGACAAGTGGACATTGTGACACATGGACCATCGGACACAGGGGCATTATAACATAAGGACTTCGACAGTGGACGTTATGTATGACGCCTGGACTTTCTGATACCCGGACATATATCCCCTAAACGCTTTTATGATGGCGACCTTACTCCCCACCAAGAACCCAACACCACAGTCTTACAGAGCAAGCAGCAATAAAATCTGTATTTTATGCGACTTATCTATACAAACTTGGATTTTAAGCTCGTCTCATAAAAGATTTTGTCAACATTTCAACGGATTCACTGGAACGGCAATAAGGCAGGAAATTCGGTAAAACACGAATCTGCTCATATGCACCAAGAGAAAAGAAATCGTCCGTGCCGTGAGTAAACGATTCTTGATTTTTCTTCAATCAGGAGAATTGTGTGTGCGTGGGGATATTTATATGTTGTAAATTCGTAAAAGATGGTCAAAGTTATTTGGATCATAGATTAAGAAACCATAAGTGATCCCACCAAACCGCTCCGATTTGTAGACTTTTAGACGACAGTATTAAGATGCTTTTAAATGGATCCAATCACTGGCAGTAATAGGTGGCGCGCACCGGCGGTGGACTGACATAAAAACATATTTAAGGGCGAAAAATATCGCGTTCTTTGAATTGTAACGCCGTTTTGACGAGATTAGAAAGTTAAGGGCTGGTTTTGTTTCTTTGACTAGTGCTGAAAGATATTAATAAGTAAGGTATTTTAAATTGCCTCGATAAAAAAATCAGTCTTCATTTTCTTTTTTTCCTCAGGCCGCGTGAGGCCTGTCCACTGCAGAACATATTAGCCCTCTCCCAAAGAGTGTCACAATGGCCGGTTCTGTGCTACCCGCAGGCCCGGTGCGGGACGGAGGCGGCTTTGCATTTTCCATCTATCCGAAACTGTCGACTGTCGATTACTGCTTCATATGTCACACACGCCGCCTCCGCTCTACCGCGATATCGAATACTAGGTCCCAACCTAAGAAACAGTAATTATAATGTGTTGTATTTGTCTGTTTGTTTTCCAAAGGATTAAACTAGTGGCTCTGTGACCTCGCAAATATATATATATATATATATATTGTTTTAATTTTAAAAAATTCACTAACTGACTCGACGAAAAAATTCTATATAATTATCGAACCTGCTCACAAAATTTCACAAGAATCGGTTAAGAATTGCGACCTTTACAGGAGAACATCCGGACAGACAGAGAGACAGACATACGAAAGAATTTTTGTCGAATGCTGGAACGGAGACGCTGCCGAAGTGCGCGCCGACTCTGGCCGTTTGGTGTTAACCGTCCATTAAGCATAAATGTTGCAATTTGCATATTAGGGACCACTACAACATTACAATAAATACGAGTAAATATCAAAAGTCACTCTTATTTACACACGTCGACAACCTAATCTCACAAACAATAAGCTCAAAAAGGGTAAACCCACCAGAAGTGTGTAAACATGTGTTTCCATTCACACGTAGACATCTTATAGATCATTTGACACCCAGAACTAGGATTTACCCTAAGACTTGTGTTAATGACTTAACGATGTCTTCCTTAAGCGAAGGGCCCTACCCTTAAAGGCATTCTCGATACAAAAGTTGTGCAAGTTCTATTCGTTAGTATTGTCACTACAGCATTAATTTTAATTTTTGCTTGTACAATTTGAATATACGCAGAACATGAAGTTGAAGTTTTGCTTTATTTAAATAAAAATAAAATAACACAAAAAAATAATAAAATAAAAAAAATAACTAGAAGAAATAGCTAACAGAAAAATAAGCATATTTACAAAAAAAAAATGTAGCGCCAACACAAACGAAGAAAAAAGTACACAAAGTTTGTATGGAAAGAATTTGCCTACCCCTTCGGCTCAACTTTCACAAATAAACATAATAAGTTTTCCAAATTAAAGAGAAAAATTGAAAAATTTAATGCTCTGAGCAGGATTCTAACCTGTGGCATCTGGCATACGCGGCCAATCCCTTTAGCCTCTGAGCTATCGGAACAACCAAGCTCGTGTACGAAATCCTTCACTAGTTCCCTCTTACAACGCCTTAGGGAAGCGTACAGCGACATCCACCGTAGAAGACTTAGGCTTCTATTAACGGCACTAACGTCTCAAATTATATTGAGAAATCGTCAGTAACGATGCGCCATCCCATAGTAAATTAATTTTGTATTAAGCAGTAACGCTGCTAACGAAAATACCAAATTAAAGGGAAAAATTTAAAAATTTAATGCTCCGAGCAGGATTCGAGCCTGTGACATCTGGCAGACGCGGCCAATCGCTCTAGCCTCTGAGCTATCGGAACAACCAAGCTCGTGCACGAAATCCTTCACTAGTTCCCTCTTACAATGCCTTAGGGAGGCGTACAGCGACATCTTCCGTAGAAGACTTAGGCTTCTATTAACGGCACCGTCTCAAATTACATTGAGAAATCGTCAGTAACGATGCGTCATCTTTGGAATTTTCGTTAGCAGCGTTACTGCTTAATACAAAATTAATTATAAGTTTTTATTGCCTATTGTATTTTTTCCCCACAGTCATCAACCTACTCGTTGGGAGAGTTCCAATGATAGCTCAAACACGACGGTGTTATCTTGAACAGTTTAGGAGCTTTAATGGCCACCGTCTGCCTCCAACATCAGATCTGCTCGGTCACCGAACTTAAATTAGTCAGTATGCCAAATTTCTGCTCAATCGGTTGAAGATATCTGCTTTAAAGTTCAGTTGCAAGATTTGACCCGATCAAACATATGAACAGTCAAGGACTTTAATTTGTGACCATTTGAGATATCAGTCTAGTCAGATTTCACTTATCTGTCTCTCTCAAACTTACTGATTTGTGCATTTGTGAGAATAGATTAGATCTACAGAAATCATTCAAGTTAAATGAGCCGGATCTGCCTTACTCTGTGGTCTGTGTTTATATTGTTCTGCCTGTTATAACTGTTTTTATGTTATTATTATTATTATTTTCTTTTTTTGTGCAAAACCAACTTGTTGCCTACCGTGAATTCACTCGACGGTCCCATCGGAAGACCAGAGCTGGCAGTAATGCCCGCATTATGCTGAGATGGGATCGTTTCGTGACAAAACAATATGTTTGTGCACTATGATGTTATGTTGTTGTGAGTTTGTTTGTTGATCACGAATAAACTGTTCTTATTCTTGCCAAACTGTATTGAAATTCAAGTAGCTACATAAACATATACAAAAAATTGCAAGTTAAAAAAATGCTTGTAATATTTTTGAAAGTGCCATTTCAGCTTGCTTGATACATTACCATTAAGGTTTGAGTGGCAACATCGCGGAGTTTCATTTCAAATTTATTAAGTTTGTTTATGTTTACGTTCACTTTAAAGGCCATTCAGACCCGGGTTTATCCTCTGTAGTTAATAAATTTCAGCAGGTAATAGCAATAACTTAAGAATAAAGTTTTCTGGCGAAATAATAATAAAGTTACCCCCTTATTTACATCAGGAAGCCCGGGTAACTTCCGTCCTGAGATCGAAACTTACTATTAGCTGCTTGTTTCCATGCTAGCTTCCATCGTGACTTCGCCCGTGTAAACTGAATTAATCGCAATCCCATACAAATAACCTAATTTGGTTTGGTAATGGACCGCCATCACAATACCATCAATTTCAAGCACATCTAGAACGCATATTGTGTATAATATTGATTATGTAAATACGCATGACGCTCTACCACACACCTATAAAATGTGTATAACTTATACACAACTATATCTGCGTGTATGTACAGCACGGTAATCACGCAACTTCGAACGTCCGATAAGAAAATCTAACTGTCATTTTTAGGGTTCCGTATCTCGAAAGGAAAAAACGGAAACCTTATAGGATCACTTTGTTGTCCGTCCGCCTGTCTGTCTGTCAAGATCATTTTTCTCAGGAATGCGTGAAAGTATCAAGCTGGAATTTATATCAAATGCTCAGGTCTTCTGTGCCTTGGAGCTGTGAAAAAATCAAACTTCTAAGCTAACGCAATCAAAAGATACAGCTGTTTATGCCGCAAATTTTCGACACTCGCAAGGGAATCAAAACCTACAGGGCTTCCCGTGAACTCAGAATCTTGAAATTTGGTACGAAGCAACGTCCTATAGCACAGGTAAAGGAAAAATTGCGAAAACTGAAAATTCTTAGTTATATCATATAATAATAGCTATTTACGATCCGTGTTTTGTACACAATTTTATGTCACCACTTGGCCAAAAAGAGGGGTTTTCCGGACGCGCAGCGTGCGGAAAAACGCGGTTTTTGGCGGGGTGTGGTGTAAAAATATTTTTACGGAACCCTCGGTGCGCGAGTCCGACTCACACCTGGCCGGTTTTTTTTTATATAGAAAATGACATTTAGATCTACCTTACGAACCCTCGAAAACGTTACGTACAGGGCTGCCAGTAGATTTTATTAAAATTATTCAGCCATGCTTCTGAAATTATACAAAATTGCATGTCAGGATACAAACACTGCATAAAACGCTACGACATAAAATATCGTGCTTGCTAGGCTGGCTAAAAAAAAACACAATAGATTTTATGTATCCAATTATACATGAGCATCCAGGATACAATCAGTCACCTAATTATACAGTTTTTGTATCCAATTATACAATCTGGCAGCCCTGGTTACGTAACTACCCCGCTGGTCTACACCACCTCGTAACATTTCCTGCATTCAGAATATTCGGGTCTACGCGGGCCCGCGCGCGAAATGCTCCATTCCGTTCGCGTTCGAACTGTTTGTGTACAGACGTGCGCATTTGCTAATCGCCTGAAAGCCCGCGTCTCTCGCCGCAACACGCGTCGGCGGTTTATAGATAATCCCGAACAATATAAAATATGAAATGCGATGTAATCGTCAGATTCGCTTCAGTTGCCATCGTCTGTATTCCCTGACAATTACGATCTAGGTATTTTCAAAGCAAGAGTGAATTACATACCTACGCTTTTTCATAAAGGTAAGCCGCGTTTCGTTAAACTATACCTCTGTGTAAGACACGCTTAAATTTATCTATAACAAAGAATCGAAAAGAATCCGAGTGATTTTAAGAAATTGTTTATACCTGACTTTGGGAAGTTTTACACATGTTTCCTCTTGAGAGCTATTAGATGAGGTAAAACACCATCATTTTAACTTGTTTCTGTCGTTTATTAATGTATTGTTTGAGTAGGTCTAGGAAAAAAAGGTAAATAAAGACTCCGCTTTGGGTTCTTTTGTATCGAAATTAAGAAATCGTGTTTTGGCTCTAGTCAAAGAACCAATTATATAGTCAAAAATCATACATCTAAAAATCTGTCTAATGTATTTTTTCCTAATCTTGTCAAAAGGTCATTCATACAATGAGATATTATTACGTCTTTAATCAGTAAACTACTACGTAGGTACATAGATAATAATAATAATCGTATGGCATTTATATTTCGAACCGTGAGATCTTCGAGAAGACAAGTACGGTTGCCAGTTTTGTTGCACTTTTAGCACCACCCAGGTCACGTGTAGGGTAACGGTGGGTACTCTCTACGGACGTGGTGCAACTTCGACCCCCCTTTGTCAAGTAAGTGGGCAACTTGACTGTTAGAAGTTCTCGAGCCGCCCGAAGGCCTCTAACTTGGCTTAACGACTGCTGTCATAGACAGCAGCCGGGATCAACGGCTTAACGTGCCTTCCACTGCACGGGAGCGCTTAGTTAATAACCACTCAAAGCGGTCACCCATCCAAGAACTGACCTGCGCCCACATTGCTTAACCTTGCATACCGCACGCGGTTCGCGGGCGCCGCTGGGCTACGAGCGCTCCATCGTCCGGTACATAGATAGATCTTGCCATCACTTACTATCAGCTAAGACTAGGAGTAATGACTGGTCAATATTTATTCATTATATAATAATATATTAAGCACTAGGAATAGTATCCGCCTGAAAAATATATCACTCTATTACTCGTATTTATTAATTTTTTCAACAGTATATTTTAGTTAATATTGTCCTACCTATTGGATCTCTATATATATATTATATAATACCTACCGCTGTATCTGATCATATATACAGATTACTCAATTACAGTAGAAAGATCCAACCAAGACTTTAAATAACGCACCATGTGCCTTTACATTTTTTTTATATGCCACATACCGATAATGGCTATAATACTTGTAATGTTATGAATGAAATGTACAAGAAAATTGCTAAGAAGTCGTAATTCAGACCAGAGTGGCATCAATTTGAATAATTTCATTCAAAGACGCTTAATCTTGTTTCTTGCCTTTTACGAGTTTTATGAGTGACGACAAATATGCTTTCGCCTTTCACACGCTAACATGATGGAATAATCCGCGCAAGTCGGTAGGATAACATTTTATACGGGATTTTTCAATCATAATAATTATAGATATAAGGTTTTATTAATTTTGGAGAGCCTATGGCCCAGCGGCGCATGCGTACCTACCGTGTGACGGCGGCCCAGGTCAAGTCTGCTTTTCCAGTTCCTGTGGATGGACCCTCACGGGTCTGTGGGAAGGGAAAGGGTCCTGGCCGGTGCGCCCTAGAGGCAACGGAAAGTGATTAATCTTCGGAGGGATCGCTTATCGGGTAGCTCGATAATTTAACATGCTGTGTTCGTCGCTCGCAAGCGAAAACTTGCAAAGATCGTCATAAAACAATTTGTGGACAAAACGGATCACTTACATAACTCTGTAGTGGCCTAAATAATAACCTTGTTCCAAATTTTAATATTAAGTAATACACAAATATCTTTTTTTTTGCATTTTCTTTTAGTTTTTGAGTAAAATGCCTGTGACATACGGATAGACAGACGGATAGGGTGACACTATACGTAAAGGTTCTGTTTTTGCCTACGGTACTCATAATAAATCAGATTTTTTTAATAAAGATTAGAAAGTTTAATATTTTTCCGGAGAAATAAACAGTTCTAAAATGGTTAGTGGTAGAAAAATAAGGGGGACTAGGGGAAAATCGCACTACTATATGTATTATTTTTCGGTATTTAAAATCTAATAATAAGTAACGCATATAATTTATACCAAAAAAACCTACTCCAATTTTGTACTTCGCTATGCCACACACATGATATTTTTACATACCCTTCCCACTTCACCACCTGTGTACTGCTTTCCGATATCAAATGAGGTTGTTACCTAAATAAGGCACTTTATATGGGCCGATGATATTTTGGGGAGTTCCGTCGATTCCTCAGGGAACCCATACTGACCTTCAGTTCCTTAACATAATTTCCACTTCAAAATGTGTACCATTTTTTTAGGAGCATTGGTTGCCACGTCAACGGAAGCTGGACTCGTACTTCATGTAATCCGCACGATATTTTTACAGGAGAAATCAATCCTGAACTCGAATATCACCGACTTTAATTAAGGTACGTCGGCTCAAAGAAATCAGTTTGCGGGGCTTCCCCTTTCCCCATTTTTAAAAAACCGATTCCAAAACTAATCTAAGCACGTTTTCCTGTGAAGACAAACAAACTATTCAGCCAGTAAAGTGAGCTGAGAAGTCCTAAAGCTAAATATCGGATTATAGACGTAGCTTCTCGGTGAAAGGTAATCCGTAAAAATACATACGTTAAAAAGTATTACAAAGTTTCGCCAAGCTGCGGAGCAGTTTGTTCGCGAATAAAGTAGGCTCAAGTAGCTTTTGAAATTATGTACTTGGTCAAGGGCAAAACTAGTAGAGTCCGGAGTGAAGATTATTTTCTAACGATGTTTCAAAGTAATCAAAGTCAATAGTGTGTGTTAAGGGGACGCCTAGATTCGTGTACAGAATGTAGACCATGCCTCCATGTAAGGGACAAGTTTATGTCTTATCCACGCGAGAAATGGATAACACTTCAGGAATATGGCTTTTTACAACTAATATAGCTAAATGACTAAAATCGTGAATGTATGTTTTTTTTCTATATTTGCTTTTCTAAAAACAGTGTTTTATTGAATTGCGAGGGCACATTCCTGAGATGATAAAGTAGGTAATATTTTTTAAAATACTTATTATTATTTAATCGTATGGCATTTATTTACGAACCGTGAGATCTTCGAGAAGACAAGTACTAAGTTGCCAGTTTTTAAGATACTAGTATCCGAATTCGTACCATTTCGAATATATTTAAGAATTCATTTTCGCTAATTAACATCCCTAGTATAGTATACACAGATCCTTAACAATTAAACAATGTTGACGTGCGTGTCTATCGAACTCCAAAATCACTCTTGGTGATATAATTAATTACTTTGTATGATAATGAACGAAAAATTTTTTTCGTGAATTTTGAAAAACTATATATGTTACGTCGTTTCTATGGCTATCCACGGCCATATGCTTGAAGGAACGGAAATCGAGAAATACATCCTGTATAATATCTTCAAACGAGCAATTCTTCGGAAAAGAAGAAAAGATGCCGAACAAGTTCCATAGCCCAGGTACTACAAGAGTTAAGATGGCGTTAAACATCCTCATTTTAGCCTGGAAAATAATATAGTATCATAATTTCATAATTTCCCAGTGCATGACCTTAAAATTAAATAAACTTGGTAGCCGGTATGAAAGCAAATTAATCTGTTTTATTAATCATACGCTATAAACGTCGGTGTTTACATCCGTTGGCGCCGCGTTTATTAATGTGCCGCAGAAATAATGACTTAACTATAAATATTCTCCAATATTCCTCCTCAATATCCTCTCTTTCAAATCGGCAAACAACCTATCGATTATCCGCATATTACTACGAGTACCTCTGTATTATAATTGCGTTCAAAGTTTGAGTCCAAACTAATTAAATTCTACTAAAGAGCTGTTTAGACGACCGATAGTTTCACGAAAATATGTTGCATCGCAATCCGTCCATAAATCTCTCAATGGGCTGTATCTTATCAACCGTAATGGGCACAAATGGTACAATAAAAGCAATTTCAAAATGAGCGTTTTTTATTCATTTGTTAGTAGATATTGTTTACTAATATGTTACATTGTTTTCATGTGTAAAAACACTTTAAATATGAGCTTCAACAGAATGGAGAGGCGTTCAATTAAATATTGGTTATACTGTAGACACTTGATTTATTATAGAATCGCCATCTGTATGTTATGACGTTACGGCTAGGTCTGAAAATCTGGTTTAACAAACACTTTTTTATGCTCTTTTACTTTGTCATATAATGCGGTACACAAAATGTCCTTAGTCTCAGATTTATACGTAAAAAAGCCTAATTAATTAAAAAAATTAAAAACCCAACTGCGTTTCTGTATAATTTGGAATTTGGCGCCAAAAATCCGCCATTTTTTTTTGGTATACCCAGTGTCACTCTCACAGTAAATACGAATCTAACGACACCTCTCAAGCTAAAATCCATCGAGCCATTCAGGCTGCAGAGCGTGCCAAACAATTATACATACATATTTACTCTCGAAAAACATTACCCTCCTTCTGGCGCAGTCGGGTAAAAACTGTAAAAGTCGGGTATTTGTACCTCCCCTCCCCCTCAGGATAGCACAGGGCCCTAGAGGTCACGTAAGGATAGTCTTCCTAATGCATACCTACATACATAACCTGTCAAAAGTTCCATTAAACTCGGAATACTCGTACTGTCCAGGAAAAAGGACATAACTGCTGCATGTAGTGTGTAGGCGTAGGCGTTTGTTCGTCTTGAACAGTAAAGTTCGAAGTCGTCCATTGAACTTTTATTTCACTGACTAAGCCACTTCGACATTGTTATTTTGACACCCGGTCCGATTCTCAAAATCAAATAACGTCGACAATCGTTCTGATTTCCGACCCTTGTCAAACCCAAAGCGTCCTCTCTTGGGTCTAGTAGTCATGAATATTGTGCGAGAGCAGGTCCAATAACACAGATAATTTTATTTTATTCATAGACGCTTGAGTTCTATTATTTCACGTTATATAAATACAATCCGTTTTTTAATAAAGCTAATATTACACCGTTATTTATGCTCTCTAAAAATAAAAACTGGATAGGTTAGGTAAAAATCTAAAAATATATAATTATAGTTAATAAAGTAGTGTAAAAGCCTCGAACTGTTTGAACGTTGTTGCACACCTGTTATTGGTGCATAAATATTACACGTGTCTACTATACTTATAATAATAAATAATAAATAAATATTGGGGGACAATCTTACACAAATCGACCTAGTCCCAAACTAAGCAAAGCTTGTACTATGGGTACTAGGCGACGATATGCATACTTATATAGATAAATACATACTTAAATACATAGAAAAAATCCAAGACCCAAGAACAACTAGTCACTACCAACTAGGCTAAACAGGTCGTTATGTAACTTTATTTGCTTTGTTTATGTACTGTTGGTGTGTCTTATAAAATAAATAAATAAAAAGCTGGTTTTAGCTATTTTTGGGGGAAATAGAAGCAGTGGTCCCAAAAATAAAAATAAAATAAATAAATATTGGGGGACAATCTTACACAAATCGACCTAGTCCCAAACTAAGCACAGTTTGTACTGTGGGTACTAGACGACGATGTACACACTTGTATACTTAAATACATAGAGAACATCCAAGACCCATGAACAAAATCCGTACTAATGCTAGTAAATAATAATGCCCTGGCCGGGATTCAAACCCGGGACCTCTAGCTTCGGAGGCAGTGTCACTACCAAGACCAACTAGGCTAAACAGGTCGTCGAAATAGTTATTAAGGTCTCATAGGAATTTGTGACACGATATCAGCCATTGTTGAAGGTAAGGATTTGATATTTTTATTATATGTACTTATATATTCAGTTATTGTAGCATTTTCTATAACAGTTACTAAATGAGGGTCTCATGATGGGCAGCTACTTGTTAACGAATCTTAAGTAATTTGGAAGATAAGCTTCAAAATATTTGTTATCTGGTTAGTTTTAAATGTATTTTCTTTATCACTCACTTAATGAGGGTCTCATGATGACCAGCTACTTTTGAATGGATCTCAGCCAAAATTTAAGGTTATATCAATTTAAAAACGTAAATAAAAATATAATTAAAATAGATGATAACAGCATCCTGATAGCTTTAGCGGATATAGGTATAGGATTCCCTCTTGTGCATAGATGGACAAAGGTCCATACCTGCTTAAGAGAAGAATCAATAGTACTATTAGTTTATTATTAGTGTTATAACTCGTAAACACTCTCTTCTTCCCTATGTACCACTCGAAGCTGAGAACAGAAGAAGAAGAAACAGGGTTTGTCCAATAGTAAAATCCAAAATGGCCCTTACGAGTCGTCATTTTATACATCTTAGTTCAAGCCTATACAATAAAGTAAATGACGAACTTAATATCTACCTCCTAACGCTGCGCGAATGCTAACTGAAGCTTGTGGAGTGGCTAGACACATTGAATTACGATGAAGTCGAAAATCTGATTAAGATAAGATTACACTAAATATAACTATAAACTGAATCTCATATAAAATACATCAAATATAATAAACACACACACACACACACACACACCCACGCGCACACACACACACACACACACACATATCGTTCAACATGTTTCATGTATACCTTGTTACAGTTTTACGAAATAAATATTATTTATTTATTATATTGTACCGACTAACACTAGTATATAAATTTGTAATTATCACAAATGGATTCAGTCCGAAAATTAGTGATTTGACGAAAAACTTATTTTCATGCCGATTTATGATGTATCCGCGGACGGGCGCCGAGCACCGCATATCGAGCAAACAAGCGAGCGAGCGGGACAAAATGTTTTGACGCCTACACACTCTTTTATTCCTATATCGAGTAACCGATAAATGTTCATTCCAAAAAAGACGCTATTTCTATTTTCTAGAATTTATAAACTAAGATATCTCTAGTAAATTAGATCTCACTCGCAGATTTCCATATTTATTAGTTTACACTGATTTAATTTGCATTTCTTCCAAGTATTGCCTTACGATGGAGGCAATTTGTAAATGAACTTAGATGTACTTCATCTAAAACCATTTACTTGAGGATATAGGTCGATTCACCATAGCTGGCGCGGAAAATGTATGAAACTGTTATTAATTTCATAGACATTCCGCGCCAGCTCTTGTGAATCGACCTATACTAACGATCAGATCTCTTCATGGAATATATTACTGGAAATACTGGAATATTAATTAGGGTCTTATACAAACCAAAAAACACAAGTCGTCTTTTCAGCGGCCAATATTTGATAAGGATTTACTTATATAATCTATTTTTTTATACCACGTCGGTGGCAAACAATCGCACGCTTGATGATAAGCGATCGCCGCAGCCTAAGGACACCTGCAGCTCCAGGGGTGTCATATACCGATACCGACCCTTCATAATTTTACACACTTTGGGAAACAGATATAGATATCCCATCAAAAACATAAATGTGAAAATGGGAGCCAAGTTCAATATTAAGAATATGCGATGCTTGGTTGTCGTCTTCACCGACAAAAGAATTGAGATCTAAATGGGTGCCAAGTTCCGTAGATTCTCTGAAATGGTGCCAAGTTCGGCACTACATTGTTTACAGTAAAACTAATCTCGCATATTTTTAATATTGAACTTGGCTCCTATTTTCACATTTATGTTTTTGATGGGATATCATTACTTTTTATTAATCTTCGCCAAATGGTGCTTTTTAAGAGCGAATGCACGAGTTACTATACGAAATACCCTAATCGCTATAGGTGCACCTCAAATATTTGAAGAGTTCCCTAGATTTTCCCAGGACCCTATGATCAGATTCTTACCTGATAACTATAAGACCACCCATTAAGTATACCGTTTCAAACAAAAAAAGAATTTGCCGAATCGGTTAATAAATGACGCAGTTCTGAGGTAACTAGCATAAATAATAATAATAATAAAACTAATAAAAAATCTTTTCTGGTGTATACACACAATTACCAAACTGTATGCCAAATTTCAGCTTTCTAGGTCACCTGGAAGTGGGTTAGGTTTTTGATTACTAGTCAGTCAGGCAGTGGTAAAATTGCCGTTTTTTGGAATTTAATATCTCAATAACTGTTAAACCTATATATATGAAATTTGGGGTTCTAGTTGTCCTAACGGATCTTAATACATTGTACCAATTTTTTTTTTATGTTAGATAGATTTGGAGTCATTGGGGGGTCAAAAGTGGCTCCAAACGGTTCGTGTAAAATAACACACGGCTGCTGTCCGCCAGTTCCTGGGGTGAACTTGGCTGGACACGCTGCCGCATGTCTAGATAATGATATGTATACACATATCTATGAATATATTTTTATAAGGGTTCTGTAGCCAAAATGGCGAAAATGGAACCTGTTAGACTCTTGGTTACCATAGCGTCGAGACAAACAAGGATGTCATAAAATTACCTACGACTTGATTGTACATGAATATTTAGTTGATATTTGAATTAACGTTATTACAAGATCATTCGCATATCTTTCCGTATTTCCATACACAACAGAATGGCGACGAGGATCATGATTGAAAGAGAATCCATATGAAAGTTTCAAAATACGTAAAACGTGAGTACAAATACGACACAATTTTGACCGATTTCTTCAATTACAATGGAGGAATTAACAACAGTCCTTAGTCAAATGATGGAGACTATGCGCGCTATGCAAAACCAACAAGCGGTGTTACAAGACGCATTTCTACGGCATGGTCAACAAGGTTCACAATCAGTAAGTGGAATATCGCTACAACCCTATGACGAGGACAATGAATCCTTTGATAGCTACTTACAAAGGCTAATGTCATGTCCGTTCGTCCGCCGCCGATTAACTCGGAGACTGTAAGCACTACAATACAATTATGAAATTTGGTAGAAAGGTGTTTTTTTATGAACCGCTACAGAAAAGTGATGTGAATTTACGAAAAACAAATTAAATTTGCACCCGATACTAAATAAATTCTGGATAATATTTTTTGGGTCCACCATATTTTTACCTATAAACTTTTATTCGGTAGTTAAATATTGACGACCGCCTTGGCTTTGCCTAGTGACCCTGCCTACGAAGCCGGAGATCCCGGGTTCCAATCCCGGTTAGGGCATTATTTGTGTAATTAGCACGACTATTTGTGTAATTAACTAGGTCGATTTGTGTAAGCTTGTCCCCAATATTTATTTATTTATTCTTGTGTACCCGCATGGTACTCGTCAATTATCTGCCGCGTGGACCACGGCCAACACACGTCGAGAGGCAAATAAAGGTAAATAAATAATGTGTTAGAGCGTGAAAAATAATCCTTTAAATAAAAATAATAAAATACAATAGCGATGTCGTTTATTTATCGTATGGCTATTACAGTGTTTACAACTTTATTTATATATGTCATGAAATATGTATTTGCGCGCGTGACGAATGGTTATCCAGAAAGCTTGGTATCCTTGTTTACTTTTACTTTTACATGTAACATTAGAAAACATGTTGGCATTGGTCAAACACAGCAGCTCTACAATTAATCAACAGGATCACGTAAAACTCACGCCCGTTTTATTAAGGTTCCATAGTAAACAAAGAACCGTCCGTCCGTCTGTACGCGGCTTTGCTCAGTAATCGTTACTACTCGAAAGCGTAATTTCGTGTGGGTATATATATATATATATATCAATCACGCCAATAAAATAAAAAAATCGGCCTGGAGCATGCCGCCGGGCCATGCTCAGTGTAGGGTTGCGTAGTTGCCCAATGAACTTAATTAAAAAATCAATAACAAGTAAACGCACTGACCACTTAACCCTATTAAGAGCATATTTGGGGGCGTGGTGGCCACTTGACGATTTTTGAGCTTAAGCTTGGCTTACGCGGGTGCCCTGGTAAGCGGGGTCTATAGGGTTAAGTGGTCTGTGAGTAAACGGGAATACCTTCGCAGCGTTTCATACGTCTTTTACTAAGAAGGGGAGACTTTTTACGATAACTCAAAAACAGCTTAACTGATCATGTCCGGTACAGTTTTTGTTGTAAGTCCTTATTAAGCTTTACTTTCGTGATTTTTTTCATATTTATGGACCCATAGTTCTAAATTTAGAGGTTAGACACAATTTTCTTTTCTTTTGGAAAATATTCACTTCATCAAAAAACGTTTGATGAAAACCTCTATTTATTTTGAAAGGCCTAATCCAACAACACCCCACACCATAGGGTTGGAGCAAAATAAAATTAAATCTAAACTTTAATTTTAATTAAAAATGGTATTGCACGTGGGCGTGGCCAGCATCAACTTACTTATAAGTACATGTTGGGGAGGTACCCTTAAAAGAAATGTTTTTTTGCATGCCATATTGTGGCGGAACATACGAGTCATCATCATCATGTCAGCCGAAAGACGTCCACTGCTGGACATGGGCCTCCCCTAAAGACTTCCACAATGACCGCTCCTGGGCCATACGAGTACATCCATGTAATTCTATTACCACTGAAATATCAATTGTACCAACTTTGTGTATTTTTAGCAGAATAAATGATTTGATTTTGAATCTTAACACTACATTTTATCTGGTTAGTTTCAAAGTCTTTTGCCTTAAAATCGCATAATGATTCTCTCACAAATATTCTAATCTAATATAAAATAAGGTAGTAATAAATATGAAGCTTAAACGATATCCTAGGGACCTCCCCTTCTGTTAATTGAAACAGATGGAATCGGTTGTCTAGTATTATTATATTCAGAGCCTTATTCGTGTGAAATCCTAATTCCTCTCCTCAGAGAGACCTTTATTACGAAGTCAGTAACGATTCAAAAAGGACACCCGCAATTAAACTGACGTTTGCCACCATTGACGTAAACTCGTAAGATCGTTGCCGATATCTTCGAGCACCGCACCGTCAGGTTTTGAGCGGTTCTTGTTAATTCCATACAGTATACCGCGAAGATATAACAGTTGATCACTTCTGTGTCTATTTATAGCACTTAGATCTAGTCCTAAAACGTCCTCCATAGAAATAAAGTATTCCAAATGAGTTACTAGGGGCTAGAAAGCTTAGTTAGATCTTTAAAAAATCGGCCAAGAGCATATCGGGCTATTCTCAGTGCAGAGTTCCGTAGTTGCCCAATGAACGTAATTAAAAACAAAATCGGCCAAGAGCACATTGGGACATGCTCAGTGTAGGGTTCCGTAGTAGCCAAATGAACTTACTTTAAAACAATCAATAACAAGCAAAAGAAGGAAGACTTTTTAAGATAACTCAAAAACAGCTTAACTGATCATGTCCGCTATAGTTTTCGTGGAAAATCTTTATGGCGCTTTATTTTCGTATTTTTTGGACCCATAGTTCAAAAGTTAGAGATTTTTTTTTCTTTCGGAGTGAATATTTCCGGCAATATTCACTTTATTAAAAAATGTGCCATGAAGACATCTATTCATTTTGCAAGACCTATGCAACAACACCCCACATCATAGGGTTGAAGGAAAAAAAACCATCCCCACTTTACGTGTAGAGGATGTACTAGGTTTTCTTGATTTATATATCCATGCCAAAATGCAGCTTTCTAGCATAGACGGACGGACAAACATACAGACAGACAGACGGACATAGTGAAACTTTAGGGTTCCTAGTTGACTACGGAACCCTAAATTGTACTAGCTAAGTTAGTATCCAACATTGTTAAGAGATTGCGGTGACGTGCCAACTGGATTTAGATGAAATATGCATGAAAAAATATTTATTTTGTTTCAAAAGGTACATAAAACAGACAGTAATCAAAATTAACAAAGAAATACATATACGAAGACACTTATAACTAGATTACAAACCATTGACAGCCTACGTTGATTCAGGACCAAATTGCTGTCGATTATTAATTGAATTGCCTCTGTAACCAAAGTCACTCATTTTGGATTTTGGACCCGCTTATTTTTAGTTTAGGTTTAAGCATATTACTATTAACAATATTTTATGTCTTCTCATTGTAATTTGTTTTTATAGTCGATGCTTTCTATATTGCATGGTGTGTTCACCTGTAATTGGTGGCGCAATTAAATTTAAACCATATGTTATTTTGTTTCAATGTTAATGATTGTTGTTGCCACTGTTGGTGATCCTAGATATAAACAAATAAATACATTACAGTCCAAAACATATGTACACATCATGGCTTTGAGTTACAATTTAGAGGTAAAGATATATGTATGTATTTATGAGAAAAAGAAGTTTTATTACATAGATATTAAATTTCAAATCAATTGGAATTACAAAGAGAGTGATAAAAGAAGGCAAACAAATATCAGCACACTTAACAGTTATTGGAATAATCCAAATTAATTGTTTTTTGATAAAGCAAACCAGTTTTTAGAAGGGACAAATTTATATGTCAGCTACAACAATTAGAGAACAACAAAAGGTAAAAAAGTGCCCACAATAAATATTGGTTAGCGCCCGCAGAGACGCCTCATACTAATTGACACTGTATTATGACGTAGGTATTCGAACTAACCATCGTTAGTAAATTGTTGTTTTGGTCGTTAAATAACCTACAGCGATAAGACGAAAATTGTTTAGTGACACTGAAAACGCTACGAGTATCACGTGCCCTCCCTGCCCTTATTTTGTCCTTTTTTTAACCGACTTCAAGATTTCAAAAGAGGAGGTTATCAATTCGGTTGTATATTTTTTTTTTGTATTTTTTTTTTTTTTTAATGTTTGTTACTCCATAACTCCGTCATTTCTAAACAGATTTGAAAAATTCTTTTTGTGATTGTATGTATATATATTCAAGTTGGTCCCGTTTTTGTCAAAAGGCAGTTCTGATGATGGGATCCATGAGGAATTGAGAGAACTTCTCAAATCTTAAAGGCAAACATATAGTGATTTTTGTGTTTTTATCAACAAGTCAAGCATTTGCATCCAAAAATGTGACATTGGATGAAGTGGAACTGCTGATGATGATCAGAATAGAACTCTTCAACGACGAAAAGTTCACGTTTGGCGATTTGTCCTCCTAGCTGTGTTTGTTAAGCAAGTTCTATTTTCACGATTAATTTTTGTCATGCTCGAGTTCTGATGATGGGATCCATGAGGAATTGAGGGAACTCCTCAATCTTAAAGGCAAACATATAGTGATTTTTGTGTTTTTATCAACAAATCGAGCATTATCATACAAAAATGTGACATTTGATGAAGTGGAACTGCTGATGATGATCAGAACAGAACTCTTCAACGACGAAAAGTTCACTTTTGGCGATTTGTCCTTCTAGCTGTGTTTGTTAAGCAAGTTCTATTTTCACGATTGATTTTTGTCATGCTCGAGTTCTGATGATGGGATCCATTAGGAATCGAGGAAACTCCTCAAATGTGAAAGGCACACAAATAGTGATTTTAGTATTTTCATGAACTAATCAAGCATTTTCATTCATAAAAGTGACATTTGATGAAGTGGAACTGCTGATGATGATCAGAACGGAACTCTTCAACGACGCGTAGTTCTAGTTTGGCGATTTGTTCTCTTCGTTTTGTTTGTCAAGCAAGTAAGGTTTTTCCATGATTTCATGAGGAATTGAGGGTACTTAGTCTTCTACCATTATAAACATACTTATAGCCATTTTTGTATTTTATTGTATGGAATCTAAGAGTGCACCATCTAAGATTAATAATCTTTCACCGGACTCCCCCAATGAAGTCGGTTTTTTTTTCTTAAAAATTATTTCAACGGCGGTGGCAATAAAGCTTACGGCCTATCTGATGGTAAGAAGATACCGTAGCCTATGGACGCTTGCGATTCCAGATGAATCACAAGCGCGTTCCCAACCCTTTATTGACTTGAGGATTCCTATCTATGCATGTATAGCCTGACCAGTGCCTATTTGGACCTGAGATAATGTCGCTGCAAACAGCATGTTATATGGCAATAATATAAATGCGTCATGTATAGTCGGGACAGTGTGTATTGGCTTTCTTAGTCATCTACCTTTTTAAAAAAATTGTTTTGGATCTTTTTTTCATTGGCGGCAACAACGGTAATGTTATTAACTTTTTATATATATTTGTTATTGTAGACTTACCTATACATTGAATAAGAGAAGTGTACCTACTTCTTAAATCCAACCAGTCTTACCAAATCAATCAATACTTACTGAGATATCTGTACTACCGGTAATGTCAATAACCAATTTCAAAACATTGTGTATTGGAATATTAGTCAATCCAAAGACGAATCTTTTTATTGGGTACAATATTTTCTGTCACCTCAGTTTAGATGTGTTCTAATCTGCAATACCCTAATTATAATATCTATCCCATGAAATATATTAGTCATCATATTAATAAAAACTGTCTCTGAATATGAATCTTCCTATTATAATATCTATCCCATGAAATATATTAGTCATCATATTAATAAAAACTGTCTCTAAATATGAATCTTCGGATTAATTTTGTACTAAAGCAATCTAAGTCCTAAAAATGGGCCATTTGCTATACTCTGACCAATGTTTGGTTTAATAAAGTATATATTATAAATTCTATGATAATTTTATTTTTACTAATTGTGTATTGTCTAATTTCAGTTGAATTATTTAAAAATTAATATAATTTTCCAGTGATTCAAAATAAATTTTTAGGTAAACATTTTTATATTATTTGGTGAGTCAATTTTAGTGACACTTTTATTATTTTGTAACCCAATATAATTATTTGATTACTGATATTATTTCCAAGTAATTCTTAATTAATATTTTGGTAAGCGTTTTAATATTATTTGGTGATTCAATTTAGGTGACAGATCTCCTATTTTAGGAACAAATATTATTTATAAAGAATAGAAAAAGTATTTATTAGGTAATTGGTAAAATCATACTCCTTTTTATTGTTTTAAATAATTAATAATATTCACAATAAGCTTTCAGACAAGTCTGACAACGTTATGGATGATTTTCGGAATATTTATTTTTATAGTACCGAAATATTTCGTCCTGATGTAAGTTTGTTTACATCGAAGACATTAGATGACTTCTAACGTTTGTTGTCAAAGAGTATGACTTGCCATTAAAATAAATTTGTACCACTAAAATCCCGCGACATGGCCAGGTCCAAACCACTGGTCAGGCTATAATATTAATAACTTATCTATATTTAATTGTGAGCTAGTTAACTCAAAATGTTTCTCTGCCTCTTTACAGTAATTATTGCTCCTTATCTCTCACATGTATTGAGAATTAATTAAACACCTAATTAACTTCACGAATACTCACTTATAGTCTTCACAGTATAGAGTACATTGTCAAGACATGATTCCCTGAGCCTGATTTACAAAATCAGCCAAAGACAACTCTATTGCAATTCCTTAAAGATGGAAGTAATATGGCGAGTTGTTTTCCACTTTAACGACACAGTACAGGTTATCTTATTCGACATTAATGCAAGGAAGAATACTGATAGCTGGGCTGTTTGTTATTCACAATTCCTCAGCTTAGGCGATCCAATTTATATCAGACCTCTGATTACGCGATGTTATTACGTATTCCGGCGTCAAAATATAAGAGTGATAAGGTGAGATGTAACTTTGTGAATAGCATACCTAGCTGAATAACATGGCTCGTACGTGTTCGAGATAATGTTTATAATTACAACACAAAGTTTCTTTAAAGTACGCCGCGAAAACAAAGTCTACGATGCTTTATTACTGTTGATATTCACTCATATTATAACAAACAATGAAGGAAATTATCTACTGGGACGATTTTTATTTTCTCGACAATTATAATTGGAAAAGCTCGTGAATATGTGAATTGTAAATATGTGCCAATGTCCTAATGGGTCCTAAAAACTTTAAAGTTTGAGGTAAAATTTTGTCCCTGAATGGAATTAAGGGTCCACAGGAAGCTCGGTTCTCCATACAAACGTAGTTTCACTCTCATTTTAAAACTGGAATAGCATGAAACTTTATATACACAATGGGATCGCCCATATCTAGGCTGGAAATTAGTTTCTGTAGCTTAAATTTAAAATGCAGATAAATTACAGCGATTATTAAGGTTTTCAAACAAGACCTAAAAAACTAACCTGCCTAATAAAAGTTCCTATTAAGTTTTTGGCAAACGGTGATACATCGGTTTCAAGTGCTCACTATTAAGTGACGTCATTAGACTAAAACCGATTATAAACTGTACGATCATAACATGTTGACTAGAATAATCACTGGTCACAATTCTCACAACAGACACCTAAAGTTAATAAGTAATTAGTAATGACGCTTCCTGCCCACATTGTGGGGAGGATGAAACCAGCAAACATGTATTAACGGATGTGTTATTGTACGCAGCAATGCAGTTTTATATATTCGGTAGAGATATGTTAGGGGAGCGAGTTGAAGGATGTAAAACCTAAAGATGTCCTTCTGTTCTGCAGGAAAATAGGAAGAATGGAAGAAGCTGATGTGGGAATGCCGCCAGGACAGCAATCTTATGATCCAACTTTGGGGAAATGGGCTGAATGATCGTAACAAGCGATCGACTGCCCGCCTGATTGTGGCCGGGCGTCCCTACACAACATCACATCACATCAGGAAATGGCTGCTTTGGACAAATTTTAATAAATATACGCTTAACTTTGTTTTATTCATATTTCCCTAGTAAAATAAAGACTCCACTTTGCTTTTTTTTGTCAAGACTATTTGAATGTATCGGATTTTGTCAAACAAACAATCATATAAGTATAGTCAAGAATAATATATCCGAAAATCAACCCTTATTAGTACACAAATGAACTTACTTTAAAAAAATCAATAACAAGCAAAAGGGAATATTTTCACAGCGTTTTATACGTCTTTTACTAAGAAGGGAAGACTTTATACGATATCTCAAAAACGGCTTAATTGATCATGTCCGCTATAGTTTTCGTCAGTACGGAGTTTCAAAGAACGCTTCCAAGGAACTGATTTAACAACTCAGTGCACAGGACCACATTTTTGTATTGTCGTTAAGGGTTTTTAATCGTCTACAATTTAATGTCCCGTTGTGACACGAAAGTTACCCATATAAACTGTATGAAAATGTTTCGTCTCACATTGGAATCATTTAAATTGTAGACGAATTAAAAGCCTAACTATGGTCTAAGAATTTGGTCCTTATCTTAATAAGTTTTTTTTACATATACCATTTATAGAAACGGAGCGGAGATTAAAAATTAGGCTTTATTATACTCGTAGTTATAACCCTTGACTTTAGTGAAAAAAAAAAACTTTATAATTTCATGCGCTCTATAAAGGACGCGTATAGTCGCTGACTTCGCTGAGTAATAATTTTAGGGTTCCGTACTACTTTAGTATACATTTTTAGTCTTTTGGAGTGATTATTTCCGAAACTATTCACTTTATCAAAAAATGTTTGATAAAGACCGCTATTCATTTTGAATGACCTATCCAATACTACCCCACACCATAGGGTTGAGGCAAAAAAAAAACATCTCCACTTTACTTGTACGGGAGGTACAATTAAAACATTTTTTTAGATTTTATTATTTAAATCAATAAATTTGACAAAGTGATAATTGTCAGATTTATTGATTTGTAATATAAATCATGGATATATTATATCCATGCCAAATTGCAGCTCTTTAGCTCTAACAATCACAGAGCAAAGCCCCGAACAGACAGACTGGTAAGGCGAAACTATAAGGGTTCCTTGTTGACTGCGGAACCCTAGAAAATAAACATGTTTTTTATTTTCTATGAAAAATTATTATTAGGTCATCTGGGTTACTCATATCGCATGAAAGAGCTTGAGTTCGACATTCAGATACTTTTCGCTTTTTATTTATGAAGACAAATGTTGTAAAAATACCATCCCAACTTTACTTGGTAAACTTCCGAGGTAAGGGAGCTTATCTCTCTTATCTCCAAAGTTAACATAGCGAACTTTTGTTTCAAGTTAAATACTTAAAATTCACGTTAATATAAAGTTGCAATTTCAGGCGTAGTTGCGAAAGCGAAGCGAACAGTGAGAACAGAAGAATCGTGCAACTGGAAATAATACAAATAAATTAAAATTCAGTAATAACTGAAACTCAAGTAACACAATTGAATTGCAAAAATGCTATTTACTTCAAAACAGTAATTTTGGTTTGTTCTCGATCAGATTTATTCGACCGTTTATTGTGAGTCAGGCCTCACCTAACCTGGCCTCGGAGCCTAAGTCCAGCAGTGGACGTCATTCGCTTGATATGCTGACCATGATGATAATGACGCCTTTGGCTTAGTTGGTAGTGACACTACCTACGAAGATTCCGGGTTCGAATTCCGGTCAGGGCATTATTTGTGCATTGATCACGAATATTGTTCATTAGGATGTTCCTTATGTATTTATGTATCAATATATGTATTACGAGTAGTACGAGTACCTATGTATATCGTCCTCTAGTACAGTACATACAATACATATACTAGGTGGCCCATTCAAATCGGTCAGTATGGGAAAGTCTGAAACTATAAGACATACGAAGATTAGTTCTTAGGAACCATGTCACCGATTTTGATAAAAAGAAAAACTGCATTCATACATTTGAAAAAAACACTGTACCCAGCTAGGGAATCGAACCCGGTTGTTTTGAAAAAATAAACTTACACTATTTCTATTCAGATATCGTTTGTGTAGGTCTTAAGCAGTAAATGTCTCTAAGAAACATAATGTCTAAAATGAATAAAATGCATTTTTTTCACATACTTTAATTTATCATAGTAGGTGTTCAAAGTGACCACCGTTACAATATTCAACAAGTTCAGGCATGTAAAATTGTCTCTATGGTTGTTTGTACCTCTTTACTTGTAAAATCGGTGACATGGTTCCTAAGAACAAATCTTCGTATGTCTTATAGTTTTAGACTTTCCCATACTGACCGATTTGAATGGGCCACCCTGTATAGTACATACAACCTTTGCTTGGTTTGGGACTAGGTCGATTTGTGTTGTTTTTATTTGTGGACATAGTGTTTTATGGCTTCATTTCATAGATAATATGAGAAGGTAAAAAATCGGCCGAGAGCATGTCGGACCATGCTCAGTGTAGAGTTCCGTAGTTGCCCAATGAACTTACTTTAAATAATTTTTAAGAAAAAAAACCGACTTCAATAGTGGAGGCCGGTGAAAGATTATGATATTTAGATGGTGCACTCTTAGATTCCATACAATAAAATAAAAAATGGCTATAAGTACGTTTATAATGGTAGAAGACTAAGTACCCTCAATTCCTCATGGAATCCTCCATCACAACTTGACAAAAATGTGTCTTTAAAAACCTAGCTTGCTTGACAAACATAACGAAGAGAACAAATCGCCAAACGTGAACAACGCGTCCTTGAAGAGTTCCGTTCTGATCATCATCAGCAGTTCCACTTCATCAAATGTCACTTTTTTGAATGAAAATGATTAGTTCATGATAATACTAAAATCACTATTTGTGTGCATGTCACATTTGAGGAGTTCCCTCGATTCCCAATAATTCCCATCATCAGAACTCAAGCATGACAAAAATTAATCGTGAAAATAGAACTTGCTTAACAAACACAGCTAGGAAGACAAATCGCCAAACGTGAACTTTTCGTCGTTGAAGAGTTCTGTTCGATCATCATCAGCAGTTCCACTTCATCAAAGTCACATTTTTGTATGAAAATGCTCGATTTCTTGATAAAAAAACAAAAATCACTATATGTTTGCCTTTAATATTTGAGGAGTTCCCTCAATTCTGAACTGCGTTTTGACAAAAACGGGACCAACTTGGATATACATACTTACAATCAAAAAAAGAATTTTTAAAATCGGTTAAGAAATGACGGAGTACTGGAGTAACAAACATTAAAAAAAAAAACGTACAACCGAATTGATAACCTCCTCTTTTGAAATCTTGAAGTCTGTTAAAAAACAATTACAAGCAAAAGGGAATACTTTCGCTGCGTTTCATACGTCTTTTACTACGAAGGGAAGAGTTTTTACGATAACTTAAAAACCGCTTAACTGATCATTTCCGCTATAGTTTTCGTTGAAAGTCTTTATTGAGCTTTACTTTGATAATTTTTTAGCATATTTTTTGGACATTTTTTTTTTCTTTTCAGTGAATATTTCCAAAAATATTTACTTTGTCGAAAAATGTCGAAAAACCTTTCCAACAACACCCCACACCATAGGGTTGAAGCAAAAAAAACTTTACGAGTAGGGCACTGTACCCCTCCTACTCGTACAGGAACCGTTATTTTTTTTGTAGATTTTATTTTACGACTTTGTCAGTTTTATTTATTTATATATCCATACCAAATTGCAGCTTTCTAGCGCTAACAATCACAGAGCAAAACCTCGGACGGACAGACAGACAGACAGCCAGACAGACGGGCATGGCGAAACTATAAGGGTTCCTAGTTGACTACGAAACCCTAAAAAGGTATGCAAAGCAACAGGATGAGCTTGTGATCCGAGGAAATACAGTCGGATAAGATGCTCATATACCTAGAAGCTAGAAATGGTATTCCTAATCATCGTAGCCTACCCGTGCCCTATGCAGTCCTAAATCAGTGCTTTCGGGAGGGATTGAATGTCACGACCCAAGACAAGTAATTTTGGGATTTCATTAGACCAAGCCAGCTTTTCAGAGTTCATCTGAAGGACAGATATGCCATTCTCCGCACGCTCTTGTCCTCACGTAAAACGAAACGTGAGTTCTGACGTACACGTCGGATCGTTTACGTACTAAGGTATAACCAGGTTAATATACGTTTTTTATGTAACGTGGAGTAAGATTGAACAGACGACGCTGAAAATGGTGTTTTATTATAAAACAAACTTGTAATTTATGTGTTTGATAGCTAATCCTAAGTGTTAAACACACAACATAAAAATAGTTGCTGTAATCATACTAGCACAAAAAAAACAATAACACTTTTAGTTTCAAAGATACCCATTGCAGCACATTGTATGTAATTGGACCCGGTTTTGTCCTAAAACTACGACCAAGACCACCGGGGGATGGGCAGCAGCATCCCTGGAGTGCGGTGGAGATACTGCGATCGCCAACCCGCATGCAAAACGAGGCGATTATGGCATTTAACCCCCGTGAAATTGGAGGAGGCCTATGTCCAGCAGTGGACGTATTTCGGCTGACATGGTGGTGGTGGTGGTGGTGGTATGTAATCGAAACGCCGCGTAAGGTAAACGTCTGGATATTTGACATCTTAATTCTCAATTCCACCTAACGTTTACCTCTAGTCAATTCAAGTGTTTAGTCTAGATAGTTTCAAGCACTGGAACTTGCGTTGCCACACAGGTTCGCAACTAGTTGCGAGCGGTTGGTTTTTTCTGTTTCAGTCATAATCAGTTACAGGTCATAACTGGTTACAAACGTGGTTTCAGGATGAGAATCGGACTACTGATATCTAACGCGGGTCATTACAAACACACCCGACAGTACTAATCACGCCACTCCCCCAGGAATAGACCCTCACACCACATTAATTCGGCCAATCAACTTTTTGCTATCGCTTGTTGCCATGGTACCGTCTCCTGGGTTACTTTACAGACCTATGATTTTATGGATTTAATTCCACCAAATGTGGATTAATTTTAACACCATTTTTATCTTAGCTTATTAGAAGTCCACGTTTTAACGATTTTAATTTAAAAATGTTGATAATTTTTTTTACCGACGCAATTATACTATTAATTCACTAAACACATCAGTTCGTACGAACCAGTGTACGGTACACTATTGAGCTCTCCAGCAATGATTTATAAATGGTTTCGATAAAAAAAGTTTTTTATTTTTTTCTTTTTTATGCAAATATAGCTTACGTGTACTTTTTTACTCGACTGGGAGCGATATGAATAACTATTTAATTAAAAAAATAAAACACTAAAAATTTATTAAAAAATAATTAGTCCCAAAAATATCCTTTTTAAACAAAACTACGACAAAGATTATGAGTCACAACTAGATGCTACCTCAAAATCAGCAGTGAATGCCGCGCTATAATCTCGTGGTGCCAAGATCCATTACTTGGAGTGGAGCTCATAACTTTATTCCTCTCAAGTGAAAAAATATATTTTTTTGGACACAACAGTTTACTTCAAATGCTCTAAGGAAGCGTCCTTTAATTTTTTTGCTACTATTACAGGTGGTATTTATGTAAAGAGTAAACTACACAAGTTTGAAATTCGAAAAAGTAATCTGAGGCAAACTTCTGAAACTCCTTATCCTACTGGCTACAAAACGGCATATTTCAGGAATAGGCAAACCCTATTACATAGCTATTCACGTTTTCAACCATGTGACAAATAATATTGAGACGATCGCAGGCCGTAACGGCTATAGCCGTAGTTCAAATTCAAATTCAAAATTATATATTTGCTACGAATACCGTTTTTCACTGGATGTTAAATAATTATTTGTGTCTAGTATTCAGCCCATCTACAGGCGTGCAAATATTATTCATTGCAATACATTAATAATAATTTTACTTAATTACAACATTTATAATTTTACTTAATTATAACAAATATTATACATTGTAATACATTAATAATAATTTTACTTAATTACAACATTTATAATTTTACTTAATTATAACAAATATTATTCATTGCAATACATTAATAATAATTTTACTTAATTACAATTAATTACATATAAGTATCTGGATTTAGAATGGTCATTTCATTATATTACATATTTAATCAAGTTGCCATTCAAGTTTGAACTTTGCTGTTTGGTCGTACGGCCATGCCGTAAGTAAGTACCGTGTAAGTACCGCCATTTTCCCGAGTATAAACGAAAACTTTATACATAGGTGGTGCTTGGAGAAGGCATTATCATTTTAAGACATAATAATTAACGTTCATCTTGTCATATTATTGGGATATTAATTTTTATTAGGTGCTTGTTGTTTTGACTTCCTTAAATGTATATAATTAATTATCCATTAATTTATAATTAATAAAAAAAAATGAAAATATGGGACATTTTTACACAAATCGAACTAGTAAGCTCAATAAGGCTTGTATAATTCAATCATCATTCGCGTGCCCTTTTCCCATTTAATTGGGGTCGGCGCAGCATGTTTTTTTCTTCCATAACTCTCTATCGCCCGTCATCTCGTCACTCACATCCTTCCTTTTCATATCGTCTCTCACGCAATCCATCCACCTTTTCCTTGGTCTACCCCTCTTACATCCCTCCACATTCATGCCTAATACCTTTCTTGTCACATGACTTTCATCCTAATTCAATGTGATTTTAATATAGATATGCAATTGTACGCCCCTGCGCGGTTGATCGTGATGGACCTGCTACAATTATCTTAAGATCTATGTAACCCACAATACGACAATAAAGATTTTCAATTTAAATAGAAATTAAATATACTAGTATGAAAGTATTGAAGTATCTCAAAATAATACCACTTGCTGCTTGACTTCGCAATAATGAATGATGACAATACGCAGGTTAACCTACTAAAAATGCAAGACAAATGAATACCAACAGCTAGAAGTTCTCCTCCTTAGAAAAATCTCTAAAGCGTAATTCAGGAATCGACGCGTAATTGTTGCTTACAGCGCTATTCAACGGGTACTAATTAGACCGACATATCAAAAGAAAGACTGCTACGCAGAAAAATCGTTTCACATACATACATACATATAATCACGCCTATTTCCCAAAGGGGTAGGTAGAGATCACGGATTTCTATTTGCTATCATCCTGACATACAACTTTTGCTTCATGAACTTTCATAACATTCTTCATGCATGCCCGCCGATTTAGGGTGCCTACTCTTGACCTGGCGTTTCTGCAGAATATCTCCGATTTGATCGGATTACGTTCGCCGAGGTCTTTCCCTTCCAACTTTTCCATCCACTCATCCTTCATACAGTCGCTTTGTCAATCGTTTTCCTCGTGGAGCTAAAATTATAGAAGATCTGAAATACGCATAATTGTTAGGTATCTTAAGGTCTAATTTTATTATACTAGAGTCAAGTTGAAGGACGCGTGAGAAAGCTGTTACGAATATAATTTGATTGCTCTTGGGATTTGTGCCCTTCATTCATGTCTTTGTGGACAAAGGACCGCTTTTATTAATCATCAAAAACATACATAAATATGACAGCCATAAGGAACTGTACATGTTTCTTTCTTGTATATAACATTGATTCTGATACATTTAAATTCGTAAGGTAATAAATATTTAATTATTTCCTTTCATCACATGATTGACCCCTAATATTTATTTATTTATATATGATCCGGGAGGTATTTTATTCATACACTTTTCTACACTATCTATGTAGGACATGTAGGTACCTACCGTAAACTAAACTTGAAACTCCCACTGCGTAGAAAAAATCCTATTTTAGGTTTCCATAGTAAACAAGGAATCTTTAGAAAGAGCCATGTCCGTCCGTCGGTCTGTTAGTCCCCGGCTTAGCTCAGTAACCGTTACTACTAGAAAGCTGTAATTTGACATATCAATCATGCCGACAAAATGCTACAGTAAAATTATGAGTTGAATGGGATAACATTATGATATTCAGAAACATCGATCATCAATTTCGTTAAGAATTATTCCGTATGAGTATGAGTATGAGTATGAGTATGATATAGCCCCTTAAATTTTCCAGTGATGAAGACCCACACTGCACTTGCACCGTTGTATACAGTTTCAGTCAATAAATTTGACCCCGTGGCGTTTTAGATATAAGTTACGTAAAATAATACTTACCAACCGACTACATCGACCAACAGTTGTAAAGTAGGGTTAATTGACTTAGTCATGTTGTTTTTGTTCTGACGATAGCAACTTCAAGGCTGTCCAATCCCGGATCCCTAATGACAATAGCCTTCAATTACTGCCTCTACTTATTTGTAATCGATATCTCCAAGAGCCAGCTTGCCAACTACACTGATCTACTTAAAACCGTACCTAATGGTGAATGACAGGCAATTTAGCCTAAAGGGCTTTAACCAATAAGGCAATAAGCTTAACGTTTTCGAACGTGCGTAAGGTAATTAAATGTGATTTTCCATATTATAAATTACAATTAATAGATCTTAGGTAGATCGAATTGTAACGTAACTTTGACACGCTATGCAATCAACAGGAGCTCAGAGTACCACAGAGTAGACGTCAAATAATAATACCGCTACCAAGCGAGATGGTCATATACTGAATTGAATAAGAGCGACAGAGAGGGATTATTTGGTAATTAAAAATGGGATTGCTCTTGGCCAGCATCTAGCCAGGGGGCAAAGATGAGGCCGATGATGAAGCGAGCTCACCCAGAAGATTCACTCGTGCCTTAAAAAGGTCCAGGTTATACTCTTATGAACTCGGAAATACAGACGCCGGCAGAGAATTCCAAATCTTGGAAGTGCGCATTATGAAGGAATTAGAGGAATTTCGACCAAGTAAGGATGGTAGCCAGCCGTACGTCTGGATGTCCGATGGAAGAAGGGGGAAGGCGGTATGAGCTCATGGAGCTCCTGAGCACACTCACCGAAGTACAATCTGTTGAAGACGCACAGACATGCTACTTATAGGGATATATCATTTGTTGTCCTTGTCATAGTTCCGCTTTTCTTTATTTGCCTCAATGTCATCTAAACGTCATGTCAAATAGTTTGAGGCAAATAAACGATTACCCGCCCAATTTTTTTTATTTTTTATTTATTCCATCACAAAAAAGTTACATATATACATAATAATTATATCCCAGAGAAATGCTTTATAATAATAATATATTTTTTTATGTCTAAACCTTTTATTTAAGATACGACAGCTGCCTATTTAAATTATACTTTATGTTCTTTATATTCTTTTCAGACAATCCTCACCACATATTTTAGGGGTTCTGTTCGAATCAGCCCAGCAGCGACTTCTTTAACCTTTTTCAGATTAAAAAAGTTGTTCATGGTAAGCCGCCGGACATTTAAGATAATATCTCAATTTAGCTCCATTAGAGCTTTTCTGTCCCCCTTGGTGAAACTCATATAGGATCTCTATAGAAATCCGTACTCTGAGAACAGGGGTGTTATTCACAAACCGTTTTTACATGGAAATAAACCGTTTTTCATATAAAAAACCGTATTAATATGAAAACTGTCAATTTACATTTGCCACAATTTGACAAATGTAAATGACAGTTTTCATATAAAACCCACTGAGCATATAATCACTACGTATAAAACCGGTGAGGTGTGAGGTGACAGTTGAGGACAAGTGTGTTTGTGAATAGATTTATTAAGATTTCATTTATTCACCATAAAGTAATATGATTATTACATTACATTCCATCAAATTAAAGAGAAAAATTGAATAATTTAATGCTCCGAGCGGGATCCTAACCTGCGACATCCGGCATACACGGCCAATCGCTCTAGCCTCTAAGCTATCGGAACAACCAAGCTCGGCCACAAAATCCTTCACTAGTTCCCTCTTACAACGCCTTAGGGAGGCGTACAGCAACATCTACCGTAGAAGACTTAGGCTTCTATTAACGCTCAAAATAAGAGAGCAGGTTACTGAAATTGCTCACGGAAGTCTGTTGTTAGTTATCGGTCCGATAGTCTCTGTACATAACACATTCGTTGCCTCACACCATTCTGAAACCACAGAATAAAAGTAACAACTCAAGAACGTACCGAAGGTTTTCTATCTAACAAAACCGATATTTGACAGCTACAGAATTCAAAACATGACATCCCGTGCCGCTCTCGCACGCCGCAGATAGCAGGTGATCCTTCATTCCTAGCACGATCGTCTACATCGAAGCGCCAGGGTTTGTGCAGCAGAGTTTAAAAGTGGAGCAAGCCTGCTCAAACTCAGGAGTCAATCTGAGACATGCGTTTCGCAATCTTTCATTCATCAATCTTAGTTGTACAAAGGCAGAACAAGGCTGGGTTGCATCGACTTTACGATCACACACTGGTCAACGTTAAATATGGCGCCGGCGGCTGTCATCCCATAGAAACTTGTCAAACTTTCCATACATTTAAATAATAACTAACACAGCTTACGATTACCGACGGTTTGGTGCAACCCAGCGTAAATTAGACCACATTATATGGATCTATCATCCATTAGACATTTTATTAGCTTTGCTCTCATGTCACGCTGTCGCATAAAAATAAGGATAGATACTTACGTATTATTTAAACCCGGCATCAGCGTAATAGTCTGGATAATAAAAGTAGAGACTGGAAAATAGCGGAAAATAAAATAAAAAAACTAGATTTTACCACACAGTGCATATCACGAGTCCGCCCCTGCTCCTACCTCTGGAAGCGGCTCTAAACTATGTCCCGAAACCCTTTTAGAACTAATTTTTGTACCTTTACCTAATAAATGAATGTTTGGTGTCTTTATTTCATAACCGTAGATAAGCTAAGTTTTAACGAAGATTAGGCCAATGTGATCGTCTGTGTCTGATTTCCACGATTCCGTTTGTAAAAAGATTTACAGATATCATATTCATATACCTTTATAATCGACTGACTGAAGAATGGCTTTAACGCCTGATTTGAACGGAAATTGGTGAAACGCTTTAAGAACGATCATTTAAGAACAAAAAGGAATATCGCTCGAATATAAGCATATTTATTTCAATGAAATTCTACTCATACCAGTTCCCGCGGCTTCAATTGGGTTTCGTAATAGTACATTACGATACAAGTGCAGAGAACAGGAAATTCGCAACGAGTGGTGATAAATTAAAACACGACCGAAGGGAGTGTTTTAAATCGTCACAAGTTGCGAATTACCTATTCGCACGTGTATCGTACAACGTTTTACAGTACATATGGCTCTTTAAAGTTTGGACATATGCTTGTAATCTGCTGATTACCGCACTCGTGCGGTAGAGTAGCACCATATGTACTGTAAAGATTTTTTATCGCGGGAATTTTGAAAATAGGTGTGTGTTAAAATCGGCTAAGTAATTCCGAAGGGTGTGCCTGTAATAGGAGCAAAAAATTTAAAGGCTGCTTCCTTAGAGCACCTGCAGTAAACTATTGTGTAAAAAAAAAATTCACTTGGATGAAATTTTATCTAAAGTAATGTATGACCTGCAAGTAATGGATCTTGGCACCACGAGATTATAGCGCGGCCGTCACTGCTGATATTGAGGTAGCATCTAGTTATGACTCATAATCGTTGTTGCATTTTTGGTTTAAAATGATATTTTTGAGATTTTTTATTTTAATTTTTTTCTAGTGTTTTTTTTTAAATTAAGAGTTATTGATATAGCCCAGTAGAGTAAAAAAGTACATATAACCTTTTTTTTATTGGTCAAAATCAATTATACAAAAAATCGTACATCAATTCACCAGCGCAAACCTTTAACCTTTAGGGGTTAGCTATATTTGCGAAATTTTTTTTCCAAAATAAACTTTTAACACCATTTGGAAATAATTGCTGGAGAACTTAATAGTGTATCATTTATTTTATTGCTCCTATTACAGGCCACACCCTGTATAATACATATATGTACAACCTTATAAAGTCACAATCAACTCTACCTCTTTGTAATTGTTATCATACTCGTACCTAGCTATTTGTCACTGATATCGTAGTGTCGCTACGCCGCTTACCCGACCAGCGTCAGTTTGCGACCACCTGAAAGACAATTTTATTTCTTTTAAAGAATTAACATTTATACAGATCCTAAAACAGTTACTTATTGGATTAGAATCCATAAAAGAACGAGAAAATATCATTTGAGTTCACCAAGCGACCCAAGTGGTCGCAAACCGGCACAATTAATCATCGACGTAAATGTAAAGACCCTAATACACTAAGTAACACCTGCCAGCATTTTCATTTTTCAATATAATCAAGAGACTGCGCTTAATACACTTTATTTTTTGCTGAAAGGTACCTAGATCAGTTTCTTTCACAAACCTACTCAGTATAAGAGGATTGCCGAGAGGCAAATATTTTTTCATTGGAAGATCTTTGACACAATAGATCATAACGCTGTGATATTTTATCAGATTACGTTACAAGTAAACAACCATTTTCCTGAGTGACGGAAAGCAAGTTCACATATTTTTATAAAAGATTTTTGAGGGGAGACCCAATAATATAAGTTCCGTAGCGCTCTTTAATTTAGGACCCATTATGAAAAAAATACATTGAATGTCTACACAGTTTGACAGGGCTTAAGGGGGTCCCAAAGTAAAGTTCGTGATTGAACTTAATTTTATAAAAAAAAAGGTTTTTTTATACAGACGATGACAAACCAGCGTACGACAAGCCCGATGATAAGCGGACACCGTAGCTTAGTAGTGTTCCTTACTACTCCAGAAGAATAACTAGCGCGTTGCGTATCCTTTATTGACTTCAGGATTCTTGTGTTGACAGTTAGAAACATAATGCAGATGAACTCTCACACACAGACTCAACACAGCACATCCTCGGGAGCACTGACGACCTTAACACAGAATAGTATAATACCATGAATGAATAAATGAATGAAAGTTTATGCACAAGAACATATGGTACAGCATATGTTATTAAGGATTAATTTTAGGACATACCCGGGATGTCCTAAAATTACGACCAAGACCACCGGGGGATGGGCAGCAGCTTCCCTGGAGTGCGGTGGAGAGACTGCGATCGCCAACCCACATGCCCAGCGTGGCGATTATGGCATGTACCCCCATGAAATTGGGGGAGGCCTATGTTCAGCAGTGGACGTCCTTTGGCTGAAATGTTGGCGGTGCTATGTTATTAAATGTACATTGTTGATCCTTAATATATTCGCTTATCGAGGCTTGTGAAAATATTTTATCATGACATGACTAAGTCATGCATGTCAAAAATACCTGACCAGGAATACAACACCACATACGTAAAGAGCATGTAGTGGTGTTTTATGGGTACGGTCTTCTGTAAGGATAACGATGATTCAACGCACATCTTTTTTTTCTTTTTTCCTTTTACCAACTTATATTTACAGATAAACCAAACATGCAAGTTGTAGGTTACAATTAGGTACTTATTACTAACACAATGCTACATATATTATTGAATAGTAGTGGGAATGGAGTTTGATTCAAGATAGCGTGCGGCTGCAGCCAGGAATATCGGTTCCGTCTGCGAGAATAGGTCCAAAGTCGGGTCGTATAGAAGAATGTTATTTATAGTTTCTTATAGAGCCTCCTTTTGGTAACGGTCTCCAGCAATCCACTCCCTCCAGCAGTCTACTGATTTCCGCCTGCGCTACTCTCGCCTTTAGGCTTGAGGTCAGTTTCAGATCATTTTCCAGTGGCGTAGCTAACTAGTCAGTATCGACCACTCTGAGAACTCTGACGCTTACTTTATACTATAAGTCTGAGGTAGTGTGAGATGACTCACGACAGACAATGTATCTTTTGATTCTTAATCGTACAATGTTTTTCTCACATAGATGAGGCTTGGAACTAAAAAGACAGAATATACTACACCATAATGTATAGGTTGTGGCCTGTAATAGGTGCAAAAAATTTAAAGACTGCTTCCTTAGAGCATCTGCAGTAACCTCTAGTATCCAAAAACAAATCTGTTTTCTCTTGGGAGAAATTTTGACCTAAAGTTATGACCTCCAAGTAATGGATCTTGGCACCACGAGATAATAGCGCGGCAGTCACTGCTGAGATTGAGGTAGCATTTAGTTATGACTCATAATCGTTGTTGCATTTTTGGTTGAAAAGGATAATTTTTTTTTATATATGTTTTTTTGTGTTTTTTAAATAAATATTTATTAATATAGCTACAGTAGAGTAAAAAAGTACATCCAAATTATAATTGCGAAAAAAGTCCCAAAAAATATTTTTTTTTTTCAATTAAAACCATTTGCAAATAATTGCTGGGGAGCTTAATAGTGTATCGTTTGATTTATTGCTCTTATTACAGGCGACATCCTGTATATGGATCTATCATCCATTTTATTTTTTATTAGCTTTGCTGTCACGCTGTCGGATAAAAATATGGACTCGGTTTTCTACAGATACATATTTGGGTGCTTATCGTGGTTCTAGAGTCCATCAAATGGTAAAATAAAATGTTTCGTAGTCAAAGTATAATATTTTTTCGCATTGCTAGCTTTCCTTGGCAATTCACTTCAATCATTATTTTTGTGAGCCTTCCTCTGCATCCTATTTAGGTAACCTATGATGGTTACATTCTTATAGAATTTCTTATCCTATTTCCAACTCTTACCTATAAATATATGCATATATTTTTTGTTGGACATAGGTACTTGTACTTATATAATTCTACATATATCATGGTTAAACCCACCGAATTTGAAGTGGCCTTCGCACATTCAATAGACCAATTGATGTTATTGGTGTTAGGTACAGTCAGCAAAGAAATTGACTTGTAACTTTTCGACTCTATTATCTGAACATTAAGGTTAAATAGCGGTAGAACAATTTCTTAACTTACTGTACCTCACGTTACTCCAATGTTGCCACAATTACTCCTTATTGAGATTTATTAATGATTGCAAAAAGTTGCCTAAGGCCGTGTCTATAGAAGCGGGAGACGCTAGAGAGGTAGACAGCGGAATACTATCTCTCATATTTGCAGCCCAATTGCAGACTCCGCCTGTATTTTATTATACCACGTCAGTGGCAAACAAGCGTACGGCCCGCCTGATGGTAAGCGGTCACCGCAGCCTATGGACGTCTGCAACTGCAGTCCACCGGAAAACCACGGCAGGGAGATCATTCCACAGCCGGAGCATCCGAGGAAGGAAATTCCATTCTCAGAGTGGTCTCGATTTAAGGGAGGTATTCCACTCATCCAATATCTTTGTCCAATATACATTTGATCAAAGAAATTGGATGATTTCATCCAACTTGGACGGGACCGCGACATGTGATCAAGGATTCTGATGCGGAGCGTTCGTGGCCCAGGGGCGCCCGCGTACCGCGTGCGGTATGCGAGGTTAAGCAATGTGGGCGCAGGTCAGTTCTTGGATAGGTGACCGCTTTGAGTTGTTACTAACTGAGCGCTCCCGTGCTTTGGAAGGCACGTTAAGACGTAGATCCCGGCTGCTGTATACGACAGCAGTCGTTAACCCAAGTTAGAGGCCTTCGGGCGGCTTGAGAACTTCTAACAGTCAAGGTGTCCACTCACTTGACAAAGAGGGGTCGAAGTTGCACCACGTCCGTAGGGAGTACCCACCGTTACCCTACACGTGACCCCTGGGTGGTGCTAAAAGTGCAACCAAAAACTGGTAACCGTACTTGTCTTCTCGAAGATCTCACGGTTCGTAAATAAATGCCATACGATTAAATTAAAAGATTCTGATGACAGTTAAATCAATATGGCTACGCATGAAAAAAAAACTTGGACAAAGATATTGGATGAGTGGAATGAGTCTCCGTCAAAGAACTTTGATCAAAGATTGGACAAAGATATCGAATGAGTGGAATACCACCCTAAGACACAAGTATAGTTAGTTCGCCTTACAGAAGACTACAAGTCTTTATAACATCACTAGAGTATGAGTATGAGTATGGTATACGGAGGTATGCGGTGTTGTGTTCCTGATTATGAGCAAGCTTACCAGAGCCCCCGGGGATGCGCTGTATTGGGAGTGAGGGCACTAGTCTTTAACTGTCAATATATCGAATTTCATCAAATCATAATAGGGTTGGCAGCTCGCTTTCGATTGTTCTGGAGCCGCAGTCATCCATAGGCTACGGTACCTACTTATGATCAGGCAGGGCGTATACTTGGTTGCCATTGTCATGATATGACAAATAAATCCGGAATCGCAAACAAAGCGTTGCCTAGTATGTACAGTCAACTACAATGAGATGTATCCACTTTATCACCTCATTGACTTGTTATACTTATGTAGGTACTTGTACAAGCGTGATCGATTCCATACTTAGCTGTCACAACAGCTCGCGCATCGCTCCGCTTGACCGTTAAACACGACCTTAAGGTAAGGCCTGGCCTAAGGCGAATTTTTAAGATCGGATTGTTTACCTGGCTTTATTAAAAATATACTTAAGCTAATATTGTTCGACACAAATAAGCAATTTATTATTCCATTTTCTGTTCATTACCAGGAAAACATTCTTGAATGAAAATAAAATATTTACAGCACTGTTTAAATTTTTTTGTAGCTGATGATGAGTGATGACATGTTATTGATCACCGCGATATTGGCACGTACTATGTAGTAAGTAGTTAAATATAGCGTCAGCAGTTGTCATCTTTTTTTATATGTCACGTCGGTGGCAAACAAGCGTACGGCCCGCCTGATAAGCGGTCACCGCAGCCTATGGACGCCTGCAACTCCAGGGGTGTCACATGCGCATTGCCAACCCTTTAAAAACCTTACTTTTGGCTTTTTATCTCATAGAAAACACTTAAAATTTCTACACTAATAGATTTTAGAGGATGTAAAATACGGTTAAGTTTGGTTGTATGGACGAGATCGCTCTTTAGCCATAAGATCGCATGTTGTATGCCTACTTGTATTAAAAGGACCTGGATATGTCTTAAAACTACGATCAAGACCACGGGATGGGCAGCAGCATCTCTTAAGTGCGGTGGAATACTGCGATCGCCAACCCAGATGCCAAGCGTGGCGATTATGGCATTTACCCCCCATGAAATTGGGGGATGCCTAGTAATAACAATTGAAAACTTACAAAACTATGTTATTGATAGAAAGTTGAAAATAACATTGTCTCTATATCTCTATGTGGTGCAGGGACAGCAGGCGCGATTCCGATCCGATGCGTTGCGAGCCGTTTGGTCAAGTTTGGTGGAAATAATCCTTAAGAGGAGTAATAACGTCAATCTTTCTTGACACGCTCTTAAATTACCCAGAAAATTAATTCTGACAAAACTAAATGTTATACTTGAATGCCTTAATAAAAATCTGAAAGTTAGAATGTGCAAAAAATCCTGAAATATTTAAGACCGTTCTCAACTTAAAATTTGCTACTACTTCTGACCACGACTGATTGCTCTCAGGTCAGCCGAAAAATGATTGCTAATTCATTTATCTAAAATCAGTACGATTGATATTCCGAAATAGTCCTTTGTATAAGAGCACGAGATATCGAGCAAGTAAGACAAAAAATTGGGAGCACTACGTAACGGGCCTCTGTGCGAGTCTGAAGGTGACGAAGCGTAAAACTAACCGGGTGGAAACAATACAATTCAAGTGATTTAACTCAAGCACCTACTTCATAGTGTAGTCTTACTTCAAACAGGCTAAGATTAGATTAACCTCTATCCCAATTTGAATAAGGGTGAAGGTAAAAAAGTTTCAGGTTGCTATAACAATATTAACGTAGGGCAAGTCATTGGGGAGAAAGTACTCGTAATTTGTCACTTCAAATTAAGGTTACAATTTATTCAACCATTACAAAAGTAATTTTCATGTATTCCTTACTAGTTTACCCCTCGAAAAAGGGTATACATAGGTAGGTATCACGATTGTAATTATTCTGGGACACAAGCCTCCAAGCGTGGAAGGCAATACAAGGTGTAGTAGCAGACTTTCAGGGATGATAGAGGAGGTCACTTTTGACATTTTAGACCACGCTACGAAGCTACACTTACGCTTATCGAAGTCTTTTAGTTTCTAAGATGTTTATCTATTTAAAAAATTGGTACTTTATTTCAAGCTTTTATTTAGTTCTACCCGTCCCGTTATCTGTCTGTAATCAAATCTTGCAAGTTAAATTTGATCCACTTCCTGGTTTCCGATTGAGCTGAGCATGCATGTATGTATAAGTTGGATGACAATGCAATATTATTATGACATAGAGCTGATCTGATGATGGAGACCGAAGTAAAATAGACCCATCGTGTTTGGGCTCATTTGAACCGACTCAACAAGTAGTTTATGATTGTCGAAAAAGTACAGTCGGCAATAAAAGCTTGTACCAAAAACGAAATTTTTGACCAAAAACTCCATTCACGCATTATCGTAATTATGCATTTAGATTTTCTTTAAATAAATTAAGAGTCCGCAGTAAGCTCGGTTCTCCATACAAACGTAGTTTCGCTCTCATTTTAAAACGCCATTCTAGAATAACATGAAACTTTGTATACACAATGGAATCCGGAATATCCAGGTCGGAATATAGTTTCTGTTGCTTGAAATTATAATGAAGAAAAAATAAAGCTATTATAAAGGTTTTCATACAAGACGTAAAAAACTCAAAAAATCGCTGTATTTTTTTCTATTTCAATTTCTAGCAACAGAAACTAATTTCCGACCTAGATATAGCAGCTGCCATTGTGTATACAAAGTTTCATGTTATTTCAGCAACCCGTTTTAAAATGAGAACCAAACTACGTTTGTATGGAGAAACGAGTTCAGCCGAGCGTACTGGCGACTCTTAAATTAGGACTACTTTTTACTTGTTGTATTCACATGTTTATATGAGAATTTTTTGCCATAAATTTGCATAGAAATTAAATAGAATGTTACTTTCGATAAAATATGTAACAAAACTTACAGTGTCTATCACTCCAGATAAATTTGGATTTATTAGGGTTTTAATTTTTTGTATCTTCATCTGTAATTTAGTTAAGGTTTTATGAAAATGTATAGAGAAAATTCTCACCTGTAAATACAAGCAGTCAAAACTCGTTAACCCCAATTTAGATAGATAGAACTTTATTCAGTACCCACAATGTACATGGCATTTTTATAAAGAGCATGCAACTTCAGAGTCTAACAAAATCATAATAGTAATTGCGACAAATTACAATAGTACATGTGAGCCATGTGCCGTGGCAGAGAATGGGCGCTGGCTCAGCATTATGATGCGGCAGGAGACCACATCGCTGATATTCTGCCAGGACCCCACTAAAACTAATATTTTTTAAAGAACGACCAGTGCAACGCTATGTATGTATTTTGTGTATGCGTTTGTAGTGTATGTGTCTATGCGTGGGTGCGTGGACATATATATACCTATTCACAAAAATGGTGAGTGTGCAATTTTATAGTGTTCTATAGAGGCCTGACTTTTATTTCTTTAGATGGGAGAACGTGAAATTTAAGGATTCTGTATTTGTATTTTTAAAAGATGTAAGCGATAATTTAGTTTGAACTTATTTATATTCTTTATTTCACGAATTGGTGGCGGTATGTTGTTCCAACACTGTGTGGCCCGATACCGAAAACTCCCCTTCAAAGCAGCCGACCGATGTCGGGGGAACTGCAGTACGATCGCTCGAGAACCTCTGACAGGATAGTTTCTGTTTGAGAACCAAGTGAGCTTCTTATATAAATAATATAGCGTTTAATTATATTATTGGTCTGTTTTAAAGACCCAAGCACGATGTATTTGGACTTCTTAGGATTAAGCACTAAACTGTTGGAAGCAGACCATTCGGATATTGGTTTTAAGTCCTCGTTTAACATCTCGACTGCAGAAAAGATATCGCGTGGATGAAAAGAAAGATATACCTGCAAATCAAATCATGCAGTTGATAATGTCAGGACTGTACATATAAAATAAACAAGAGAGGGGCCAAAATTGAATTTGGGGCACCCCCCTAGTAACCTTAATCGGGTCAGACAAAAGGTCAGAGTCACTACTTTGAGATAATTTGACAATCTGTTTGCGATGTTGAAAATAACTTTGAGACCAACGTACACGTTGCACGTTGCACAACGTGGCACGTTGATACAATCGAATGCTCTTGAGAAATAGAGAAGTACCATGATCGTCGATGACGTCAGTAAGCGCGGTGGCAGTACCGCGTTTTTAGGGTTCCGTACCCAAAGGGTGAAAACGGGACCCTATTACTAAGACTTCGCTGTCCGTCCGTCCGTCCGTCTGTCACCAGGCGGTATCTCAAGAACCGTGATAGCTAGACAGTTGAAATTTTCACAGTTTGTGTATTTCTGTTGCCGCTATAACAAAAAAAAATCTAAAACAAAATAATAATAATTAAGGGGGGGCTCCCATACAAAAACGTGATATTTTAGCCCTTTTTCATGGCTACCAATCGCCGAGCTAGATCTCAAGAACCGTAATAGGTAGACAGTTGAAATTTGCACAGATTATGTATTATTAAGGGGGGCCCCATACAACAGAGTAGTTGTTGGCGTTTTTTTTCTGGTACGGAACCCTTAGTGCGCGAGTCTGACTCGCACCGCCGGTTTTTTCCTAAAACCGGATTGCATTTACTGTAATATGTTTTTACATTCCAAAAATTTTGAGACCTGTTCATAAATCAGTTTCTCCATTATTTTAGATAGGTAAGGTAAAATGCTTATTGGACGTAAACCACTCAAGTCTTTAATTTATTTCAAAAACTAACTTAGATCCTACGGCTACTGAACAATTACGATAATCCAAAAAATATATACGGGAGCGACTTTGTTTTATAATATGTATGTAGTGACAGTGATAGTGATTAATTTAATTTAAAAAAATCTACTTTTACCTCAAAACTACAAAAGCAATTTTTGGCTTTAGATATAGAATGCGGAGTTCAATTGTCATACCTATAACAAGTCTCAGCTTTCTTTATGAAGCGGTTTCGAGAAAACTTCCTGTAAAAAACGGACATGCAGACATCGAGTACTCGCATAACTGTTCCGTTGGGCCAATTTTGATAAAAACGAATATCCAAAGTGTATAATTTTCAACCGCCCATATTTCAAAAAATATTTCTATTCCCTGCCTAGTAGTATAATAATCCTACCAATACTCATTATATCCCGTTTCCTGATTTGTCGATGCAGAGGCGGTACGGTATGAGAAAACTGTTAGCTGTCAATCTCAAAGGATACGCAACGAATGCAGTACTGCCCGGCTTCTGCGCATGGTATTACTACTGCGCAAACGAATACTGACAGTACTTCGTCAAATCTCACATCAGTAAACTCACGTCAAAGAAAAAGATACCTATCTCATATCGTTCCCGCCCCGCCAAGTCAGGAAGTCGCCTTAGAGTGTCGTATAACGATTAAGGAAAAATACATTCAGCCACAGAATACTGCCCGCATCCGGCGGATTTTTCAGTATATCTTTTAGGGTACCGTAGGCAAATTGGCGAAAACGGAATCCCTATAGTTTCGTCATGTCTGCCCGTCCGCCTGTATGTCACAGCCGATTTACTCGGAGATTATACGCACTGCAGTTATGAAATTTGGTAAAAAGGTGTATCCCATGAACCGCTACAGAAAAATGATGTAAAATTAGGGAAAAAAATTAAATTAAGGGAATACGCCATACATGTAACCAGGGGTTGAAAAAAAAATCACTGCATATATACGTGTGGGGTATCTATGGAAAGGCCTTTAAAAATGATACCTATCGAGGTTTCTAAAAAGCCTTATCAATTAATTCTACCGTTGGTGAGATATTAGCTAACAACGACGTAAAAGTCGCCTCCTCCCCTTCCTCTAATTTCCAAACTACGAAGTTCAAAATCCTTTAAAAATCGATGTGTTGTACATAATAAATACATTCAACGATTTTTAGTTTGAACAAGATACATTTAACGGTTTTTGCGTAATTGCTGAAAAACTGTCTTGCCCATACAAAGGAACGTAAATATCGTGAGCTTCCTATGAATATGCGACCTTTTTTGATTCAATGTATATAGTACTTACAAATTTTATTTGTATAAATTATTCACTAAAGGTTTACATCCTTATAAAACAACACAAAAATAAATGATTACTATAAATAACTTAAACTGTATGTAGTGGTTTTAAATGTGGGCTAGTATGAGTCGGTATGAAGCCCTTCTTTGAGCGTGATACGACACGCGCTTGGCCGGTTATTTTATTTTATTTTCTATGGTTATAAGGAAAATAAATTATAAAGTAAAAATAAGCTGTAGTTTTATTATATTCAAACACTAAATGAACTGTTTTTGAAGGTCTGATGATGGGATCTAGGAGGAATCGAGGGAACTCCTCGAATTTGATAGGGCACGTATATGCCGATTTCGGTATTTTCTGTAGGTAACCAAGCATTGGCTCACGGAAACCGTAAATTGTGGCATAGCAAGGACAAAATTGGAGTCGTTTTTTTTGGTATTAATTATATAGGTGAATATTTGCGGTGCTAGCACAGTTTCTTGTAGATTTAGCAAACAACGAGTGGGTACGATGTTGAAGTAACCTTTAAATTATACAAAATCGTCAACTATAAAATGTGTGCTCAAAAAGCCAGGACTTTAGTTTTTAAACGACTTCAAAAAAGGAGGAGGTTCTCTATTCATCGGTTTTTTTTGTATGTTCACCGATTACTCGGAGACTAGTGGACCAATTTCAAAAAATCTTTTTTTGTTTGAAAGGGTGTGTTTTCTAGTTGGTCCCATTGTCATCAAGTCTGGATCAGATGACGGGATCTTGGAAAAATCGAGGGAACTCCTCAAATTATATACCAAGAGGATGGGGTAAGTAAGGCTACATCGAAGGAACTCCTCAAATTATACAGCAGGAGGATGGGGTCTGGCAAAGTTTGGAGTCGGTGTTTTTTTGTTAAAAATTTACTTGTGTTTTAAAACATTGTACGAGTAAGTAGGTACGGAGCTGAGGTCACTTCTACTGGCGACTTGTTGTATTAGCTGACGCGCTTGAGATGGTGAGTATTATGAAATGAGTCACCTTTTTTAGGGTTCCGTAGTCAACTAGGAAACCTTATAGTTTCGCCATGTCCGTCTGTCTGTCTGTCTGTCTGTCCGTCTGTCTGTCCGAGGCTTTGCTCGTGATTGTAAGTGCTAGAAAGCTGCAATTTGGTATGGATATATAAATCAATAAAACTGACAGTCGTAAAATTATATTATTATTTTTTTAAGAGTACATCCCCTACACGTAAAGTGGGGTCGATTTTTGTTTCAACCCTATGGTGCGGGGTGTTGTTGGATAGGTCTTTCAAAATGAATAGAGGGTCTTCATGAAACATTTTTTGATAGTGAATATTTACGGAAATATTTACTCCAAAAGAAAAAAAAATGCCCTCTAACTTTTGAACTATGGGTCCAAAAAATATGAAAAAAATCATGAAAGTAAAGCTTATAAACACTGTCAACGAAAACTATAGCAGATATGATCAGTTTAGCCGTTTTTGAGTTATCGTAAAAATTCTTCCCTTCTTAGTAAAAGTCGTATGAAGGCCCGTCATGCTCTTGGCCGATTTTTTTCTTTCTACTTTCCAATCTTTAAAACGACGTCGCAAAGGCGCTCTAGGCCACATGGGCTCCCTCACGATTTAACAGCATGTCTGAGAATGTACGGATTTGAGCCATAAATGAAATAAAAATTACGTCACGTTTTGTATCACTATTCCTACAGTCGTGTCAGTAACCGTGTGATCCTTTGGTACCTATTCAAGTTGTGGAAACCTGACCCGAATCGCAAAAAGGAAATGAGAAATTGGGTTAATAATTACGGGGGACGACGTAATCATTTCGGGTTTTTTGCAAGTTAAAAGATCTTGCTTTGTAGGTCAGTAATTAAACGTAATTTACAACAAAGGGATACAACATAGATACTTAGAGACTCAATTAAAATACAGGTAATATTATATAGGGTGTTTTTTTATTCCGTTAATAGAAAATATAAAAAGAAATGGATTATGTTTACCGTGAGTCTGCTCCTTCTTTTTCAACAATGCAGAAGTGGTCAAGTCAATTTAATCATGGGGGAGAGAGTATCGAAGACGACCATAGAGCTGGTGGGCCCGTCGAAGAAGCTTCTTCATCAGAAAATATAAAAAAGTGGAGAAAATTATATTTCAAGATGCTTGAGGAGGTGAAAGCAATAGCTCAAAGAACCAACCTTTCTATTGGTACTAGACAGGATATAAATCATGACCACCTTAATATGTCAGAAATCAGAGCTAGATGGGTATCGCGAATGCAGACACTGCTTCAGAAAAAATACGCGTGTTGCTTGTTGTTCCGAATTTCTTGAGGTGTGCGGTGAATCTACGTGGAAATTGATTTTCTAACGATGCAGCATTGAAGACAGTAGTGTAGGAGCATTTTGACACCAAAGAGAAAAAATATTTTTCCGATGGGTTAAAAAAACTATTCGACCTGTCTTATAAGTGCGTAAACATAGGAGAATATACTCCATATTAAAAAATAAAAATAAAACACCTATAGTATTCTTTTGTTTTCATTCGAATACCAAGAATTTCTTGAACGCCCCTCGTATATAAACATTTCAATCTCTTCTCTATATGTTTTAAACTGTTATAGTGTACAATAGAGGTAAAGTGATTACAAACATACATGATCATTTACTTTTGGATTCGAACCCACGACTGCCGCTTGACAGCTGCATTGCATGCTTGGGTTGAATCACTCAGAACTAACTAATACAAAAATAAAATAAAACCAACTCCAATTAACTACAGAAAATACGCGTGCCTACCAAATTTGAGGAGTTTCCTTGATTCCTCCTAGCCAACTTAGAGATACCTGCTTTGAAACAAAAAAATAATTATCAAAATCGGCCAACGTGCAACGTAGTCAAGAGTTATCGAGAAAAATACAAGTATATACATAAAAAAAACATACAGACGAACTAAGAACCTCCTTCCTACTATTGAACTTATTGAAGTCAGTTGATAAAATTAATAAACTCTCAACACAGCGCATCCCCAAGTCAATAAAGGGTCGGCAACACACTTGTGATTACTCTGGAGTCGCAAGTGTCCACTACGGTGTCTGCTTACCATCAGGCAGGCCGTAAGCTTGTTTGCCACCGTCGTAGTATAAAATAATAATAATAATGATGTTGATTCGACGATCATTGTCCCGATAGTCGTCTCTGAGAACGGTCTAATTGCGAAGAGTCTCGACCAACATCTCTCGCTATATAGATGGTTGGGTCAAGGGTCAGATACAGAAGGCGGTACTCCTGGACACGGCACGGATAGTCAGCAGGTTCCTCTCTCTGTCGCCCTAACCACCGGTAGCTTAGGCCCCACCTCGCTGCCGGCGGCACTCTAGGTTAGGTATTTTTATAATGCTTTTATATTATGTACGTGTATTTTTATATTTTACTTTTATAAATGTTTCGTAAAAAGCCCAACTTAAGTTGTAAGACAAATAAAGATAATAATATTAAAACAAACACGCAGAAGAACTGAGAACCTCCTTCCTTCTATTGAAGTAGGTTAATAAACAAATGTTGCTCGTTTCATAATATACCCGTTATTAAGGCTGATTGGCACTCAATATGTAACCCTTAACAATTGAAGATATCTGTTAAAATCTTGACTTGCCACATACTTGCCAGTAACGTACTTGAACCACTTATTAATTCCAAAGCCTGCCCGGAAAGGCTCTCTGATATCGATGTAAGTAGCATTTATTAAATCAACCCCAATTGATTCCAGTGTGCGTTGGTACATGAGCTTCGGTACGCATATACGGCGTACTACGCAACTCCGAACGGTCGTAGATACCTTAAAGAAAAGCAATAAGACGGCTTTTTTGAAGTGCACGTTCCTGTGAGTGTCGTATTATTGTGTTACGTTCTACGGAAATTTATTCAATTTAGTGTCTTATGACAGGACAGGAAATTCATTCTATTATTGTAGACTTAAAGTGCCAATTCAAGTACGGCCACATGGGTTTCTCTGTGAAAAATCTTTTCTCTTCGACAGAGTACGGAGAGTAACATATTGCATACTATTTTATTATCTCAACTGCCTAGCCTAAAATCGGTTAAGTTTATGTATGTATACGTTCCCGGATAACTCTTGACACATTACTTTTAAACGACCTATCCAAGCACCCGACACGACCTTACTAGAAAAATAATCATGTCTTTTTACGTGTAGGGAACGCGTACACTATTTTTAAACGGTTTTTTTTATTAACAAGCTTTTATTTAGTCACCTTTCCCGTTGTCTGTAATCAAATCTTGCAAATTAAATTTGATCCACTTCCCAGTTTCCGATTGAGCTGTAATTTTGCATGCATGTATAAATCGGATGACGATGCAATATTATTATGACATTGAGCTGATCTGATGATGGAGACAGAAGGTGGTCTCAGCAATTCCTAAACTACACAAGATAAACCCATCATGTAAGGGCTCGTTCGAACCGACTCAACTAGTTTATGATTGTGGAAAAAAGTACAGTCGGCAATAAAAGCTTATACCAAAAATGAAATTTTTGAACAGAAACTTATTTTAAAAGAGTTTATACACAAAATAATAGAATTTGAAATACCGCGATATTTATTTGATGAATTAAAGTGGTACAAAGACACTAGCAATACGCCAATGAGGAGTCACAGAAAATTGGAACTCGTAGTTCATAAACACAAGACAGCGTCTTTCAAAGGGAGTTTTAAATTTGCCGCGGCGAAAATCTGGAACGATATACCGCCGCATTTAAGGGAACCGATGCCTTTCCTGAAATTTAAAAAAATAATGAAGACGCATCTACTTGAATCACAGCGGCAAAAATTAAACTCGCACTAAATAAATAATTTAATAAAACTACATCCTCACTCACACCCTTACAGATAATTACTCAAAAACACTAACTTCCACATAAACAACTACAGCCATGACTTACTATATCTTACACAAAATATTTCTCGAAATCGAATTGTACCAGTGCATTTACTCCTTTTTTTAATGATATATGTATACAAATATTATATTTATTTTTATTTATTTATTTTCAACCAACTTACTTTCACAGCATATTGCCAAACATGAAAGTTATAGGTTATAGTATTAGAAATTAAATTAACAATATTCAAATTAAAATTAACATTATCATCACCTTATAGGATTTTTTATACATTTTACAGCAAGCTTGGATACATTCGACACTTATTTTTAGTCGACAGTTAGATTTGTATTGAGGTAGGAGTGTTGATTGACTCCAGATATATTGTGTGTGTATTATGCTCGTAGGGTTGCGATCAATCCTGTCATAGGGACCAAGCTGAAAATCAGCACTGGGTAGCACGCCTATGCATACGCTGAGACTGGTACCTATATAGAAATAAGTTACTGTATACCTTTTGTCTTGTATTTTTTGTGTTTGCGGTAATAAATGTATTTTGATTTGATTGATTTAAAATTATTTTGATGTTTTGTCGATGTGACTGATATGTATATACCCATGCCAAATGACAGCTGTCTAGTAGTAAAGATTACTGAACTAAGCCGCGTACAAATACGGATGGGCTGACGATGGACATGGCGAAACTATAAGGGTTCCTCGTTTACTACGGAACCCTAAAAGAGTGAACAAGGAAGTTTATTTATTAGTATTAGAATAACCTGTATTTTTTTCACAATCTCTTTTTCTTCTTTGGTCCCTCCACTCGTGAGTCATTACTAAGAATCGCAACCACGCATGCCCTGCCTCCATAGAGTGTGGTCATAATAGGCCCTGAAACTGTAAATCTATGTACTTTTGTTAGTGGTAATAAAGATATTATGTTTTTTATTGATAGGCCATGTGGTTCACACGCTCTATAATGCCACGACCACCTTCTTCACAGCATCAGACCATTTCATGGGTGCTCTCTTCATAATAGAGCAATGAAAATATTTCTAAATAAACATAATTCAGAAAAGAACATTTAATTTTTTTTTCTACAAAATATTTGTTTGCCACCGAAGTGGTATAAAAAAACATATTGCATGCAAAGTTCCATATATTCTCGAGTTTTTAATATCAAAACTCACTATGTTCATTTTGTTACAGCGACTCGCGAATTTTAAGAACCCTTATTATGTAACTGTTGCATATTTTTTTTTTATAATTACGAATATTAATTATGAAAAGTTAGTTTCATATCCTTAAAAAATAACCTTTTGACCAGACCGGAGATTGTCGAATAGACGCCGTGGGCCAAACATTACGATAACCTCTGAATAAGATTTGTAGAAAATGTCCATATGTTTTTATTCAACCTCATATTTACGCAATATTTATTCCGATTCCCAGAAGTTACTCGCATTCTTCACATTCATATACCGAATACCCTCAGTTTATTGGCATTGGGAGATTATTTTATTACGTCAACATCAGGATTGAGTGGGTGTATTGTTGGTAAACTTATTACCGTCTTATACGGCATCTATTCAATACGAGTATGAACAAACTTAGCAACTCATAAAGTTTGGGAGCTCGGAAAGCGGGAAATCTATTGTTTTTTTTTTCACGAATCCATTTGTTGCACGGTTTAGAAAGGATATGAACCTGGGAGACCGCGTTTTGCTCGGTATTTCTCGGGGAAAACCCGTTTTATCGAAAATGAGACCTAGCTAGATCGATATCAGCCGAAAGACGTCCACTGCTGGACAAAGGGCTCCCCCAAGAATCTCCAGAGTGGCTGGTCTTGCGCCGCCCTCATCCTACGGCTTCCCGCGATCTTCACGTAAATCGGCAAAATTAGGGTAGGTACATACATAGGTAACATTTGCATGCTAGATTAAGCAGAGTTTGAAGGTCCATCTAAATTGTAAAATAACAACTACTGTAACCCATTCACAGCAAATAAATTTCAATAAATTTCATTTCACCTTATCGTTCGTCCACCTTGTTGGGGGCCTTCCCTTGTTGCGTCTTCCGGTGCGTTGCGAGCAATATTCAAATATTGCTTATACAAAATATACATTAGCTAAAAATATTTCCGAAAATTATTTTCTTTTAATTGTTATGTATAGAAGTTATAATTGAATCACTTCAGGCTAATGAAATTTGAGACTAAGATTTGTTACCCTACCTACCTTGCCTACGAAGACTGAGGTCCAGGGTTCGAATCCGGCTATCCGGGGTGAGGGTCATTATTTGTACATATTTAGGTCGAATATTTGTTCCTGATTCTTGGATATTTTCTATGTATTTATCTGTATAAGTATGTATATCGTCGTCTAGTAAATCATAGTAAAAGCTTTGCTTAGTTTGGGACTAGATCGATTTATGTAAGATTATTCCCCAATATTTATTTTATTTATTATTTATTTGAATATTAATTGATTCTTTACCGGTCATAAAGAGGGTACCTATAGCAAAATAGTACATTATTTTTACTTCCATATTCACAGAACTATATCGAGACTATATCTCGATCGATCGAAATATTCAGATATGATGAGTCTTGTTCATTGTGAGGTTATCGCATAGTTTATACTGAAATATGTAGTGCGGAAATAATAATGTTGTATCATTATTGTTTTGTCACATTATAATACAGTGTTGCAATACGTCGTTTTTTTTTTCCGCTATTTTGTAGTCTCAACGGTCGCTATCCAAACTCTAGTACAGTCAAGAGCAAAAGTAAGAAAACACTTTTGCATTTCATTACATTGTGATGCAGTGAAAAAGTTTTAACTTACTTTAGCTCGTAACTGTTCCTATACATACAAGATTAAGGCTGGGTTGCACCAATCCGTCTGTAATCGTAAGCTGTGTTCGTTAAAATCTGAATGTATGGAAATTTTGACAAGTTTCTATGGGATGACAGCTGCCGGCGCCATATTTAACGTTGATCGGTCTGTGATCGTAAGTCGGTGCAACCCAGCCTAAGGCTGTGTGAAATGTGTGAAAAAAAGAAAATCAATATGACTGCAACTTTATCCTACCTCGGATTCGTATTAAGAATTCTCTCGGACGCTCAGATATCGATTTTGAACGAAATCGGGACGAAAAAAAGAAAATCAATATGACTGCAACTTTATCCTACCTCGGATTCGTATTAAGAATTCTCTCGGACGCTCAGATATCGATTTTGAATGAAATCGGGACGAAAAAAAGAAAATCAATATGACTGCAACTTTATCCTACCTCGGATTCGTATTAAGAATTCTCTCGGACGCTCAGATATCGATTTTGAACGAAATCGGGACGAAAAAAAGAAAATCAATATGACTGCAACTTTATCCTACCTCGGATTCGTATTAAGAATTCTCTCGGACGCTCAGATATCGATTTTGAACGAAATCGGGACGGAAATGATAAAAATGAATATGGCCGCCACTTATTCTAAATGTTACCTCGGATTCGTATTACGAGACCTCTCGGACGCTCAGATATCGATTTTGAACGAAATCGGGACGAAAAAAAAGAAAATCAATATGACTGCGACTTTTTCCAAATTTTACCTCGGAGTCGTATTAGGGGAGCTCTCGGACGCCCAGATATCGATTTTGAACGAAATCAGGACGGAAATGAAGAAAAGCAATATGGCAGCCACTTTTTTTCAAATTTTACCTCAAATTCGTATTAGGGGACCTCTCGGACGCTCAGATATCGATTTTGAACGAAATCGGGACGGAAATGATAAAAATAAATATGGCCACCACTTTTTTTAAATTCTACCTCGGATTCGTATTACGAGACCTCTCGGACGCTCAGATATCGATTTTGAACGAAATCGAGACGAAATAAAAAAAAACACATATGACGCGACTATTTCAAAACTTTACCTCGGATTCGTATTAAGAATTCTCTCGGACGCTCAGATATCGATTTTGAACGAAATCGGGACGGAAATGATAAAAATGAATATGGCCGCCACTTTTTCAATATTTCACCTCGGATTCGTATTAAGAATTCTCTCGGACGCTCAGATATCGAATTTGAACGAAATCGGGACGGAAATGAAGAAAAGCAATATGGCAGCCACTTTTTTAAAATTTTACCTCAAATTCGTATTAGGGGACCTCCCGGACGCTCAGATATCGATTTTGAACGAAATCGGGTTGGAAATGAAGAAAATCAATATGACTGTCACTTTTTCCAAATTTTACCTCGGATTCGTATTAGGGGACCTCTCGGACGCTCGGATATCGATTTTGAACGAAATCGGGTTCGAATAAAGAAAATCAATATGGCTGCTACTTTTTCAAAATTATACCTCGAATTCGTATTAAGAATTCTCTCGGACGCTCAGATATCGATTTTGAACGAAATCGAGACGTAAATGATAAAAATGAATATGGCCACCACTTTTTCTAAATTTTACCTCGGATTCGTATTACAAGACCTCTTGGACGCACAGATATCGATTTCGAACGAAATCGGGACGAAAAAAAAGAAAATCAATATGACTGCGACTTTTTCCAAATTTTACCTCGGATTCCTATTAAGAGTCCTCTCGGACGCTCAAATATCGATTTATGTCGAAATCGTATCGGACGGCACTGATTAATAAAACCACTTACAATACATTGAATCAAAAAAGGTCGTATCTTCATAGGGAATTCACAGCACTTCATGCACCTTTAGACCTTATAAGGAACTTACATGCCGAATTTGGTATCTCTCGAACCAGCAGTTTTGAGCTGTGCGTTGATATGTCACTCACTCAGTCAGTCAGTTTCTTCTTGCAATTTGGCACCTACTTTTAAGTTTTCATGCCCGCAATATTAAATTTCAAAAAAAATGCCATTTTCGAAATTATCGACCCAAAAATCATAAAACGTACACCCATATTAATATTTAGACATTCCAACCCCCTCGGACCACAACAGAGGGGATGGTATTTCACGTCCTCCACGTGGGATTTTAAAATCATTGTTGTTTTCGTAATCAGCGACCCGATAAACCATAGAAACAACACCCATATCGATTTTCAGAATTTGTCACCAGATTTCCCCCTTTTAAGGGTTGATTTTTCAAAAAACCTGAAACACATGTTTACTCATTTATCGTTAGAAATACTCCTATGAAATTTCGAATAAAATAATCCAACTAATCTTGATTCCCCATACAAACTTCGGACCCCCATTTCACCCCCTTAGGGGTTGAATTTTGAAAAATCCTTTCTTAATGGTATTTCACGTCCTCCACGTGAGATTTTAAAATAATTGTTGTTTTCGTTATTAGCGACCCGGTATATCATAAAAACAATACCCATGTCGATTTTCAGAATTTGTCACCACCTTTCCCACTTTTAGGGGTTGATTTCTCAAAAAACCTGAAACAGGTATTTACTCATTTATCGTTAGTAATACTCCTGTGAAGTTTCGAATAAAATAGTCCAACTAATCTTGTTTCCCCATACAAACTTTGGACCCCCGTTTCACCCCCTTAGGGGTTGAATTTTGAAAAATCCTTTCTTAGTGCACCCTTAGACCTTATAAGGAACCTACGTGCCAAATTTGGAATCTCTAGGACCAGCGGTTTGGGCTGTGCGTTGATATGTCAGTCAGTCAGTCAGTCAGTCAGTCAGTCAGTCAGTTTCTTCTTTTATATATTTAGATAGCAGTAAAACAACCGATTTGACGCAGCCACACATACACACGTCATTACAGTAAAGGTCTCGGGCGTTTTGATCAGGTGAACCGCGCACGTATCGCGTAGAATAGCTGAAGAAGTTTTTAATACACTAGTGCGTGTTGGCCACTATTTTGATTTGACGTGACATAATGTGACGAATGATTTGATGAAAATGCGATGAAATATTTGCAATAAAAATGAGCCATGTGTAATATTGTGTGGTTTACGTTTTATGAATTACTAGTTTTTTCCCGGGACTTAGCACGCGTGGAACTAGGTTAATCGGCATATAGAGGATAATTGCTATTTAATTATTTCAGGCGTTTGATTGATTATCGCTCTCCCGTACAAACTTCCACCCTTCTTTTCACTTCCTTAAAGGATTATTTCCGGAATCACCTCAAACTATCTCCATGCCATTTTTTCCGCAATCGGTTTGGCGGTTTAATCGTAAATTGTGGCCTGAGAAGTATTTTGTCTGATAATACAAAATGTATAGAAGGTAATGCATAAATGTTAATATAAATAAGAATACTTCATTTAATGTTGTTTGACGCGCTGCTCCGCCCGCGTATTACAAATATAACGTAAGCAAAGCCGCAGGATATAACCAACTTGAAAAATTGGAAACCTCCCGACATTTTCATTTCAAAGTTCAATATCTCAAAAACGGCTTAACCGATTTTGACAAAATATATTAAAGTACCGGTTTCGTTTTCGGTTTAAGCGTGAGGGAGCTACGATGCAACAGACAAATACACAGATACACACGTTAAACTTCTAACACCCCTCTTTTTCGTTGCGTCGGGGGTAAAAAATATAGCCTATTTTAAGTAGTTTCAGAGATTACGTTCCCTACACACACTATAAGTATACCTTGATTATCCGCTAAATGTCATTTGAGTATCTATGGAGTCGATTACAAATCAATGTTTTAGTACTTAGTCGGCTCATAAGTTTTGTCACTGGCCTTTAAAATTTAAATTTGGAACTCCTAAAACAAAAACCGTTGTGCATTTGAATTTCGAATCTTTTTAAAATATTTGAGTAGTATAATTTTGCAATTTTCTGTTTTCTTTAACATGGAGTGGACGCTTAAAGATAGCCGTACCGCAATAATTGCACTATATCGTTGTGGACACTCGCCGACTAAAATTTTTAAGCTACTTGAAAATTTAAAATTCTCTCTAAGATTTGTGTATCGTACCATAGAAAGATACAGTGAGGTCTCTAGTTTAAATGACAAGAAAAGAAGCGGTCGTCCGCTTACAGCTAGGACTCCAGCGGTTGTACAAGCAATTAGGGCACGTATTGCCAGAAATCCCGCTAGGAAACAAAAAGTTATGGCCCTCCAGATGGGTTTGAGCAGAAACACGGTGAAAAGAGTGCTTAATCAAGACCTGAGACTTCGTGCTTATAAACGAAAAACTGGCCATCTTCTCAATGGTCGGCTTAAAGCTTTAAGGCTTAAAAGATCTAAAGCTTTATTGAAGAAGTACGCTAAAAATAAGCATCGTTGTATACTGTTTTCGGACGAGAAATTTTTTGACATAGAAGAAAACTGTAATAAACAAAATGATAGAATGTACGCTCGCAATAGTAAAGAAGCGTCTAATAGCATTCTCCGTATTCAAAGAGGTCATCACCCTTCATCTGTGATGGTTTGGCTGGGAGTTTCTTATGCGGGCGTCACTAGTATGCATTTTTGTGAGAAAGGAGCAAAACTAGTGCCAAAGTGTACCAAGACACGGTGTTGACTAATATTGTGAAACCACTATCCCATACGATGTTTCTAAACCAGCATTGGGTTTTCCAGCAGGACTCTGCTCCAGCCCATAAGGCAAAGTCTACACAAACCTGGCTCGCCTCCAATAAAATCGACTTTATACGGCATGAAGATTGGCCCTCCTCTAGCCCAGGTCTTAATCCGTTAGACTATAAAATATGGCAGTATTTAGAGGAAAAGGTGTGCTCAAAACCTCATGCAAATCTAGACTCGCTGAAAAAATCCCTTGCTACGGCAGTGGCCAATATCGACATGAAAGTGGTGCGTGAATCCATTGACGACTGGCCACGCAGACTTCAAGCCTGTGTAGATAATTATGGCGGTCATTTTGAATAAATGTTATACATTTAGATTCTCTAGTTTATAAGCTTTCAAACGCTGTACAGATTATACGGAATAAACTTAAACTTTTGTTTTTATTTGATACTATGTATATGACAGAACTTATGAGCCGACTAAGTATATATAATAAAATATAATATAATCTTATTTAAATTTACATAAATTGAGAGGTGCAACCCTATTGCTCTAACGAAGCGCAGGTCCAAAAAGGTCTTAAGAGACTCTATTTGAGTTACTGCCTTAAGCTATATATATGGCCGTGCCTACAAACTCGTAACCCGAATAAATTATGAAAGCCTATATTTGTTTGTCGCTTCCCACCACAGTCACATTTCAATCAGTTTCGCACACACCGCGCCAAGAACGACCACCTAATTTATATTACAAATTGAGATCTGAAAAACATGCCTCGAATGAGGTCCTGTTACGCATATGCTGCTAGTTAATTACGTAAGTTCTACGTTTTCTTTCGACGAGGTTGCTCATACAAGAGATTCGAAGAGCAGCGATGTAAGCTTTGGCCGTCGTGTCTCTCAGGTCGTGTTCTGCGCTGGGGTGTTATTCACGGGTGTTATTCCATATAAAAACGGGTGAGGTGTGAGGTAACCGGTGAAGATGAGTCGGCTGTGAAGGGCAGGAGTGTGGGCATGCGGGACACGTCAGCAGGTGCGCCATGGTTCCACCAAATAATACGTGCGATTACTTAACATGTCAAACGTACGTATGGAAAATTACTTATATAACCTTTTTTTATTGATAAAGGGCTTTTCGTCAGGCGAACATAAGGCCTGTTATAGATTCACATTATGTTATACTTTTTAAATGTTTTATTAAAACTGGGATTGCTCTTGGCCAGCATCTAGCCAGGGGGCAAAGATGAGGCCGACGATAAACCGAGCTCACCCAGAAGATGCCTATTCACTCGTGCCTTAAAAAGGTCCAGGTTATATAAACTCGGAAATACAGGCGCCGGCAGAGAATTCCAAACCTTGCTGGACACGAGCAGGCCGCTGGCGTTCATACATTTTATTGACTTCAATTTACCGTAACATGATCATATCATACTTGAAAGCGAAAAGTTGAGTCAGATAGATCTCATATGAAAGAGTACAATTTAGTATTGCTAAAGAGAGAAAGAAAGTTTTTTTTTTTTTTGCCAAAATGAATTTTTTTTCAAGCTTTTATTGCCGACTGTACTTTTACCATAGTCGTCAACTACTCATTGAGACGGTTCTAATAAGCTCAGACACGACGGGTTTATCTCTGTCTCCATCATCATATGTAATATTGTATTGTCACCGAACTTACTCGTACATAAGTATGCCAAATTTCAGGTCAATCGTTTGAAGATATCTGCTTCAAAATTGAGTTTCAATATTCCACCCGAACAAACATAATTACAAACATAGAGGTACATACATAAAAGCTTGTAAAATATGTGTTATGAACTCGGTAACATTTCACATCACAAGCATCTAATTTCATGACAAAATAGTTGCCGCTTAACATAGTGACATGAAAATCATGACGCGGATTTTAGGGTATATAAGTACAACACTAATCTATACTAGAGGGTATACTTATACAGTAACGGATAGAGAGAGATGTGACAAATAGACAATGTTCGAAATTTGTACCTATTAATTAGAGAACTATATTTCTAAAATTACAATATCATCTTAAAGGCCGGCAACGCACTTACAACCCCTCTGGTGTTGCGAGTATCCATGGGCGGCGCTAATCGCTTACCATCAAGCGATTCGTTTGCTCGTTTGCCTCCTATGTCATAAAAAAACATAAAAGCTACATCATTGATTACAATACAAAACATACCTAGGATAGCTAACTAATAGTATATTGTTTAATGAGGGGCGTAAGCGAATAATTGCGAACCGGAGTCTATCAGCCCGACCTCGAAGGCGAAGGGCTTTTGATGACTCGAGTTTGTAATTTTCTTACAGCCGAGTTAATCACAATGTTTTTCATCACATTTGCGAGAGAAGTGCGCAGCTTCAATATTTCAACCAATCACAAAGCAATATTCTTGCGACGCGCGGCGTACTACAGTTTTGTGCTTCAATATTTCAATCAATCACAGATCATTACCTATATTCTTGAGGCGCGCAGACAACTAAATTTTAAGCTTCAATATCATAACCAATCACAGAGCAGTATTCTCGTGGAGCGTGGCCCACTAGATTTTTTAAACCAATCAGATCCATAGCTCCCGTGGGAGGTAAATCGCTCTAACTGTTATATACGCCTGCGTGCAATAAGATCCTTTGCGAGCAAGTATGCAGAAAAATACTATAAACACTTCCATTGCCGCCTAGTGCTACGGGCTACGCTCGTAGGCCGTAGCCATGTATTCTCCGTATGTAGCCCGTAGCGGCTACGAACAGAGTACCCCACAATCGGGTTCTTGGCGCTGAAAATGTAAAAAAAGCAGCATACATCTGCTTATTAGCAATTTGGTTTTCCGGTATATAGCTATCTTGCTCAGTGGTCTAAGTAAGGCACGAAAGCTATAAGTTATTATACAGGGTGATTCGGGAGACGTGAGCAAGCTCAACACTACGGATTCAGTAGATCATAAGCTACTGCTTCGTGCCACTATTAGTGAAATTAACGTTCATTTATCTTTGGTGTTGAAAACAAAATGGTTTTATTTTTTTTTGAAAATTCATGGTCACTCTACAATCAGAATACTTCAGTCAAGTGATACGTTTCAAATTGAATGTCATCTGAGTCCGATTACTTTTGAAATATCGTATCTCACTCAATGTGACAATTTACTTTGTTCGTAATCAAAGTGCTGTCATAACATTTAGAGGTTTAATCTTTATAAACCAGTTGTTGTAGGGTGACCATGATTGTAGAGAATTAAACTTTAACTTAACAAAAAATAAAATACAGGAAAAAGGCATGGGTGGTTTCACTTAAATACAATGGTGAACGATTCATTGCCATTTACTATTTATGTAGTGTTGGTCCTGCTCACGTCTACTGAATCACCCTGTATACAATACTTTTTCTACACGTGAACTGAAATAATTAAACAAACTAGTCCCGAGGAAACCTGTTTTTGACACGTGACATGTAATTGGTCAATTTCATTAAAGTTGACTAACGGCGACACGTGATTGACTAAAGCGTTGTTTTATGAGTTCCATAGAGAAGTATGTGATTATAGTCCTGCACTCATCCTGCACTACGAAATCTTAATACAAACTTTATGTGTAGCTACTTTTGGTGGTGAACTGTACTCCGAAATCATTTAAACTTACATAACGGCCCAGACATGTGATTGATCGACGGTTCAATATCCGTTAAAACCCTTTTCATCGGTAACTTTTTAGAGAGCAATTTGAGACGTATGTATCGCTTTTTCATTTGGTTTCAAAGTCTTCCGCGCGTTCATTCTCACATGTTGCCTCAGCGCGAAAGTCAGGGTCATTATCGCACCGAATAAAGAACATCTAGATACACAATTCTGCTAAAAAGTAATATCGCTAAAAAAATTAACTTTAAATATCGCTTTTCGAGATTTAGATGGATTCAGAATAATACAGTAAACTTATGTAAGAAATATTATATTTTAGTGATATATAATATTTTAGTAAGATATCGTGCTAGTTAGGCATGTGTTAATATAAATCACACAGTGTTAACGTCACCACTATAAATAGGGAAGTAGACAATGTGCTTTTTGACTTTTACTTATGTATTATACTTATTATCTATTAAATAAATGGGCAAAACAAGGTGCCTATCCAATCCATTTCTAGAAAAAGCCCAGTAAAACAAACTTACTATCCATTAAGAATGAACAAATGCCCATACAACTATTGTTCGTAGCCAACAAACAGGTATACCTGATGTGGGTTTATGTATTTTTCACTACGAGAATGTTTCACCACAAAAGACTTCACGGGTCACCGGAGCCCCTCATCGGTTAGGCACCAACGTACACCTTTCTTTTTCGACCTTAAAGTGACAATGGTATTTTCATAAAAGTTTTGCTCTTAAATGTTATGGGTACAGTTGGTAACACCAATTGCTCTTAAATGTTATCTAACAATGGGTACAGTCGGTAACACCAATATTTACACAAAGACAATTCTAAGAACAAAGACAAAAATACCTGTACTCGCTTTTATGTTAGTTAAGAGAGGTAAGGTACAGTACTACGGAACGTATTTGGAGCAGTCCGCTGGGGAAGTACCTCCACCATACAGAAGACCGCACTGCCGCACTTACCATAACATTATTTAATCGTATGGCAAAATTATTCACAGAGTCACTTAACATGTCAATGAACACTTTCTTTCCTGGTTCGGGACAAATGGAAAAATAAGATGGCCGCCGAGATCCCCAGATCTAACACGGTTATTTTTTATGCGGTTATGTAAAAAAATAGTTTACAAGAACTAGTATGAAAGTGTCCACGAGCTACAAGCAGAACTTAGACGTATTATTCTAAATCATTTCATTTATGACCATTTGATAAAATGTTCAAATGCATGGTCTTCCTTTTATTTCTGATAAAGGGTCGGCAACACTCTTGTGATTCTTCTGGAGTCTCAAGCGTCTGCCTGATGATAAGGTGTCTGGTTATCATCAGGCAGACCAGGCCGTAAGATGGTTTGCCACTGTCATTGTTGAAAAAAAGTCATAATAATCCTGTTGGCATATGTTTCATTGAATACTATGTTACAGAACCAATTAGTTTGGGTCTGGGACAGCTGTCAAATTCATATACTCGTACACTTGGACGTAAGTCCTATTCTAATCCTGACTAGATATTACAATATCTGAGAGAGAGTATGGGCGCATATAAACAGGTTATACAACAAATTACTTTTTTTATGTTTTTTTGTTGACCTGCTTACAAATTACTGCTTATTAAATCACAATAGCACTATGTCCAGCAGTGGACGTTCTTTGGCTGATATGGTGGTGCTGGTAAATCACAATAAATCTGACATTGTAACGTAAAGTAAATAAAGTAGTTTATTATTCAAATTAGGCATATTACATGCACCTATGAACGTCAATAAACTACAATGAAGTGTGTCAGTGCCTCCGAAGCTAGAGGTCCCGTGTTCGAATCCCGGTAAGGGCATTATTAATAAGCTTCTACAAACCTCCAGCTTATCTACCTCACACTTTCAAATCACACTCGTAATAATAATGTAAAATATACATTACACAATACATTATAAAGTATACATTATACAATGTCTGGTGGCGCAGGATCGGTCATAGTGGCGCTCTTTGGGGAGGCCTAAGTCCAGCGGTGGATGTTAGCACGCCACGTCATTACGTAGTCTCTCATTATATGACTTACTAAAAACAATATTTTGTGCTGATTGTACTACGAGAATATATTGATACCACAATGTAATTACATTTTGTACAACTTTAGCTGATATACATCAAACATGTCAAAGTGTCAATTTGGGTATTTGGTGTCAATCTCTATATGCATATTGCATTTGGATTCCAATGTTCGCATTATTTTGTTAGTTAGTCAGTTACGTGGACTTTTCCCAAGGCCACGATCCGTTGTGTTTAGTTTGTGTCTAAAAGGAGCTAATTTTACTTTAATCACCCCAGCTCCTCTACGAATCTACAGCCTAGCTAGCACGATAGCTTATACAGTCACGTTATATGGCAGAAATGTACTTAAAGCGTCACATAAAACGTGATGGTACGAGTATAAGCTAGCGTGCCAGCTAAGCAGAGATATAGTCTATATAGTATATTGTCACTTACAACCTAGAGATATAGTACCACAGCTTTATACTTTTTATTTCAAAATTTTAATGCCATTACAAAACCCGCCACACCGACATCGCCATTTGTGATGTCATAATACACTGGCCTGCAAAATAAATTACGTACTATTTCAATTAGAAACTTGAAATAAAATGCATTAATATGTAAAAAAAATAGTTTTGTTAGGTATATAAACTCCTTTTTGACAAAATCCTTTTAAAAAATGGCTGAAAAAAAAGCAAAACGGAAAAACGCTCCCTTTTCAAATGCTGTAATTTTTACTTTTAGCTTTCTTGAACAAAAACTGATATACCTTCTCTTGCAGGCCAGTGTATATAATACTATGGCCTTAGACTATGGCAGAACAGTCAAAGTCGTGACATGAGTCATATCATCGGGCTACTACTGTGCGAAACGAAAACGAACGGAGTTAGAACTGCATGTGAAAGACGTACAGTGTGATGAGACACTAACAACTATATTGAAATTATGCAAGCCAATACACGATTCATATACCAAATGTACCCTGTTGTCGGTACATCAAACCCAAAACCCACATCTTGAATCGACATAAAATTTTGAAGCGCAACACAAAAGTGGCATATATTTGGTCAGGCGGCACAAAGCGCACAATACTGTGCGTACGCGCATAATCCCCGCCGGCTCGCATTCCTCACACACGGGGATGAAAGGCGAAGGGAAAAAAACGGCCAAGAGCGAGTCGGGCCACGCTCAGTGTAGGGTTCCGTAGTTTTCCGTCCGTCACATTAAGTTGACATATTAAGTACAGAAACACAAAACCTTTGAAAGCACGTCATTTCATTGTGATTTTGTAGAAATGACAGGTACAATAAACACCTGTTTATACGGTTAAATTACAAACTTAGTTCAGAAATTATTTTTGTAATTTTTTCAAAAACTATTCAACCTATCAAGTTCAAAATAATTTTCCTACAAATTTTTTATAAAGTTCTACTTTTGAGATTTTTTTCATATTTTTAAAACTTATGGTTCAAAAGTTAGAGGGGGGGGGACACATTTTTTTTTACTTCTGGAGCGATTATTTCCGAAAATATTAACATTATCAAAAAATTATTTTAGTAAACCCCTATTTATTTTTAAATACCTATCTAACAATATATCACACGTTAGGGTTAAAATGAAAAAAAATCACTCCCCACTTTACGTATAGGGGAGGTACCCTAATAAAATATTTTTTTCCACTTTTTATTTTACCACTTTGTCGGCGTAATTGATATACATATTAGTACCAAATTTCAGCTTTCTAGTGCTAACGGTCACTGAGATTATCCGCGGACGGACGGACAGACATGGCGAAACTATAAGGGTTCCTAGTTGACTACGGAACCCTAAAAATGAAGATATACGATGGCGAGGCAAAGTAGGTAATCAATAATCATTCGTTTTAAAGGCGCTTTTCTTTTGTTGTTTCATCTATGGATGACAAAACTACCTACACTCGTTTTGACATGGCGCTTGCGTTGCGCTCGCTCCTAAAGGCTAATTTACATTTGCACGAACTTGCATGCAATTTCCGTTACCTTGCAGTGTTTGATCTCGTCTTACCTCGGTAGTTTACATCCCCAATTTCAAAATTGCATGCAAGTTCTTCAAATGTCAATAGACTTTTAGAAGCGAACGCAACTCTTTTAAAACACGTTGCGCAGTGAAGGAACGACCTAAATTGACCAAATGATCAATCTCGTATGTGTATTGAATGATCTAATAATTATATTCGATAGCCTCGACCTCACATACGATTAATAGACCTGTTAGTGTAAATAATTACTCTGTTGCCCATTTTAACGGCATGTTCCATCGGGAAGCGTCACCATCCATTACTCGCCAGTTTAGATATTCGAATTTCGAATCGAGATTCTTTCTGCGTAAAAATTAATTATAAAGTTGACAGCGCTTGGAAATTGTTTAGACAAGTTTTTATGGCGCCATTATTTTAGAATTGATTTAAAAAAGGTGTTTTTAAAAGAATGGCTTGATGTTATTCGAAACACAAGGGCCTTTGACTAGCAGCAGAGAATATTGCCGACGGCACAATATGTTTATTTTCTAAAATGTTTAGTAAATTTTTAGAGTAGATGGTAGTACTTTTTACGTTATGTTTATCTGGGTAAGTATTTAGTCATTACCTACTCGTAATTTTATCATTGAACATATTTAATAACATTAATGATAGATACTTATACCTAAATAAGGAGTTTGCTAACGTAATTTCGGGTCTATATATGTCATGAAACTCACTGCCAAGGTAAAAGGTATTTTTTCGCTCTATAAAACCAATGTATTTTTATTTTTTAAACCGCATATTTTTTAAGTAACTTATATGTACTGTAAATATATAAGTACCTTGTTTATATGATACAATACAATCATATGTTTATTAAGTGCTACGACGACATTTCATTGACGTAATAAATCAATCCACAATTATTTATCTTTATAACTATCTTCACGCGATAATCATTACTTGAACTCTCAAAAGTAATGATTATCTATTGTTGAATTTTATGATTATTAAAAGTTCTGAACTTTACTAACAATTACATAAATTGTTTGTAAATACATACGTACACACTGCCCAATTAAAACGAGGCCGAAATCCGCTTCAAACTTTTTCAACTTTCTAAAACTCCCGCGCTGCACTACTATAGGAAGAAAACTCACCAAAAAGTTTCAGAACAGTCATCCGTTAGTCACTCACAACACTGCACTTCACTCACCGACTGAGACGTTGGCGTGACACGCGCGCGGTGCTGCTACTGCTGTAGCAGCGGGCGGGCGGCGCCCAGATGTTATCTGGCGGAGGGTGCGGCCACACTGTCAGCGTGTAGCGACGCGAGCTCAACTCATCTGTGGGTTTTTCAGAATGCATTGTTTTAGGACTTTCAACAGGTTTATATGCCAATACCAAGTTATAAAGCCTGGTATAAGTTGCGGGAGTCCGCTGGATGCGGGTGGCGCAGAGATTGTCATTGTGGCACTCTTTGGAGGAGGCTTACATAGCAGCAATGATGATGACCAGTTTTTATGGTGATCAAACATGGTTGATGGATTAAACACCTGCTAAACTCGGCCAGAACCTTTAGGCTTTATTATGGACCACACGCCGCCTGTCAAAGATATGCCTTAAGTTATAGGTATGAGTAAGACTGATATTCGAATATAGAAGTGCATGTTTTTCTGTCTCGCACTATTACTATTACAAATACGTGGACTAAATACGGACCCACCCCGGGGACCCGGGTTTGTCCTTAAACTACGATCAAGACCACCGGGGAATGGGCAGCAGCATTCCTAGAGTGCGGTGGAGATACTGCGATCGCCAACCCGCATGCCAAGCATGGCGATTATGGCATTTACCCCCCATGAAATTGGGGGAGGCCTATGTCCAGCAGTGGACGTCCTAGAGCTGATATGGTGGTCTAACTACGTAGTTTTCTCTGATGGGGGGCCGGCAACTACGTCTTACTGACGTCATTAAGTCCAATGATTGTACATATCCGTATTCAGGGTACCGTCATGATTTATTTTCATAATTTCTGCTTGAAACATCAATATTTAGTGTTTTAATCATCCTAATTTTTATGATAGACTGACCAGCGATTGGCCTTAGTCTCACCTGATGGAGAGCGATGATAAGGCCCAAGATGTTGCTCACTGATTCAGTAATAGCCTATTCACTCTTGTCTTGAAGAGACCCAGATTGTATGTATCAGGAAATACAGACGGCGGCAGTAAATTCCAGTCCTTAGCTGTTCGCATTAAGAAAGAAGAAGCAAATCGCTTCGTGCGAATAAAAGGTAGGCTGACAACGTAAGGATGCAACCGCTCACCGCGTCTGGATCCTTAACAAGATAATTAACTATTTACTCCCTGAACTTTTATTATTGGCATTTAAGATTTCAATTGTTTTGTTATTGCGCAGAATGCAAACAGGCATAATATATACTTCAAAACTTTAGAGTGTTATGAGATCTTAATGTAAATATGATAACTTTGCTCTTCTCTTATCACATATCGCTTCTCTTGATGACGAACACAGCCTTACGTCCACGTGGTGGCGCGCCACGCTTATCGTAACATTGGTTCAGTTATTATCTTCGCAATAATTCTACGAAATATAATTCAATGAATCTAATTAAACGAAATAGAGGTAAATCATCTTAAGCATCATCATTATTCTCAGTTTGTAATCGCCTACTGCTGAGCAATGTGGGCATTTAAATGGGAAAATCTAATAAAACCCGCGAGTTGAAAAACTCGGTCATACGACACCAAGTGACATTCTGAGTGGTGTACCTGCTACTAAATATTTGTACGGTCACGGACTTTAATTATTGAGCCATTTAGAGGTCAGTTTATACCTAACTATGATGCCCAGTATAAAGGATGATTTACAGTAGGCCGTTCCGTGTCCGGGCCGCCCCGTTTTCTTCTAGAGAAATACGCCGGCCGTTGCGTTTGCTGGCATAGAAAACGGGCCGGCCCGGATACGGAACGGTCTACTGTGAATCATCCTTAAAGTGGGCTTTAAATGACTCAACAATTAAAGTCCGTTAGTGTACTTAGGTACTTTTGTGGGATGTCGTCGTGAAAAAAAACTTAAAATTAAACTTTGCCTATACCCAGCTTGTGGGACATTATAGGCTCTTATAAAATCAATTACAGGTAAAAAAATCTCTAGAAGTTTTTATTACCTACTAGCTTTTGCTCGCGACTTCGTCCGCGTATAATTCGTTCTTGCCTTAGAATGATTTGTTTTCCCATATAATCTTTCTCAAGCTCAGGTGGACACCAGGAACTTAGGGGTGACATGTTGAAGAAGGAAAGCCACGAATAGATCGGACTGGAGATATTTGCTTGACCAGGCTAGCATAGGGCCCACCCGCGGCTATAACGCCTCAGATCAGATGATGATGATGATACAATCTTGCCTTTTTAAACTATAACTTAAATACGGGTGTTAATATTTATAAACATATTAAATACTCGGATGAACGGAACCAACATCGTGTAATCGTGTGTAATCGTGTTTTTGCTTGACATGTGGAAGCTCATGGCCGTTGGGGCGGAAAGGTTCTCGAGTGGCGACCACGTACCGGAAGGCGTACGGTGGACTGATGACCTGGTAAGGGTCGCGGGTGTCGGCTGGATGCGGGTGGCGCAGGACCGGTCATTGTGGAAGTCTTTGGGGGAGGACTATGTCCAGCAGTGGACGTCATTCGGCTGTAGTATGGTACTTAAGACCACACACGAAGCTCAGCTGATAGTTAATAATTAAATCATTTTCTATTTTCTAATTCCAAGAACATGTAATATGACACCTGACCCTGAGTGAATACAGGAAATGATTTATTATTCCATATATGGGAGAAGTATCAACTATCAATTGTGCCGACACATTCCAATGATGCATATGGAAATTATTAACTCTCCATTGAATCCGCTGTTTACACAGTATATAAGACGTGCGTTTTACGGAATAAAGAACATTATTGGCTCGACGCTTGAAGTATCATTACACCCTCGAACCCCGTACACTTCACGGCTGAATGATGATGATGATGATGTGGAAGCTCTGAGGGAAAAAGATGAAAGATCGTCCGGTTAATCGAAACATTTGAAGAATTGGGTCTGGAATGTAGAGTGTAGCCTATACTATAAAACGAGGAACTTTTGTGGATTTATTTACTCACTAGCTTCTGCCCGCGAGTTCGTACTTACACGTTGCTTGTGCGAGAATAGCTACAAAACAAAGTGCCAACCACTTCCTAGCGGCTGTAGGGGTGAGGCTGGACTAGCTATTCTACCGCCATTGCATGTTCCCAAGTATCAATAATATAAAAAAGTCGAAATAATCTATCTATACATATAATAAAGCTGAAGAGGGTCGAAAGTCTGTACATGGAAGATATATATTCGAAAAAAAGTTGGCTGGGGATACTTAGAATCGATAACAGAACACGTTCCAACAGTTTTTAGAATTTTTGTCTGTTTGTCTGTTTATCTGTTTGTCTGTTTATATGAACGCGCATCACGTGAAAACGGCTAAACGGATTTTGATGAAAACTTCACTAATCTGTCGAGTAAATACCCGGTCAGGTTTTAGGCTATAAAAATTGTGCACATTTGGATTAATAAAAACAAAATTAAAATTTTGAAAAGCCCACGACGAATTAACCTACTTGAAAAATTATAAAATAAAGTAAATGTGAATCCCCCGACTGGGTATTTACGAAGTAAGTACATAGAGATAATAAATAAATTTCAAAAACGGTTGTATGGTCACGAGGTATAGTTAGTTACAAAGCCAGAAAAATCCGTCGGGTGCTGCTAAAGATCTTCAACCAGTGCGTACTTCCCGTTATGACCTACGGAGCCGAGACGTGGTCACTGACTGTGGGGCTAGGCCACATACTAAAAGTAGCTCAGCGCGCTATGGAGAGAGCTATGCTTGGGGTCTCTCTCAGGGATAAAATACGGAACGAAGTAATCCGTCAGAGAACTAAAGTAACCGACATAGCTTTTAAAATTAGCAAACTGAAGTGGCAGTGGGCTGGCCACACTTGTCGTAGAACTGACAACCGCTGGTGTAAGCGTGTCCTAGAGTGGAGGCTGCGCCTAGGCAAGCGTAGTGTGGGTCGCCCGCGGCGTACACCGTGCATTGGCACACTTTGTATTGTCGGTGTACCATTTAATTTTGTCGTGCGTTTTTTTTTTACGTAATCGTTTACCCTTCTTTTGAATAATTGTAAACTTTGTATACACAGTGGGATTCGGTATATCAAGGCCGGAAATTAGTTTCTGGTGCTTGAAATTATAATGGAGAAAAAATACAGCAATTATTAAGGTTTTCATAAAAGACCTAATAAATTCAAAACTCGCTGTATTTTTTTCTTTACTAATTTCTAGCAACAGAAACTAATTTCCGACTAGATTTGGCGGATCCCATTGTGTGCAAAGTTTCATGTTATTTCGGCGTAGCGTTTTAAAATGAGAACGAAACTACGTTTGTATGGAGAATTGAGTTCGGTGGAGCGTACGGGGGACTCTTAATTGAAAGCTATCGCGAAATCCTTCAGCGGCGAAGAGAAAGTGATAGACGTGTAGCAAGCAAGATTCATTCGATACTATTGTAAAATGGTAGCACTAATGAGGACATGGCAAATAACCTGGTGATAGAATAAATCGACTACCGCATGCAAGAGTGACTATTTAATGAAGTTACGGCTTCATTAAATAGTCACTTAAACAAATAGTACATTAATTAGAGGCCGGGAAACGAAGGGTTGCAGGCCAAGTAGATATAGACGGAAAGGTTTACCAGCCTGCAGCCCAACGTTTCTCGCCAAGGTTGGTATTGTGCTTTTCTCAAACATATGCAATGAAATAAAAAATACACCACTCAAAAAACAATTTTAACAGACGCCATGTTTGACATTAAAATGAAAAAAAATACTTCCCGGCCTAGGCCTTCAATTATGTATAAAATTCCTTTACAGTTCTCCCGAGTTGTTCCGCCTGCAACGTGATGCTTTTAAGCCTGTTATTGTGTTTTATTATAGAATAGTTATTTGTTATACAAGGGTGCAAAGTTGTATTTTACCCGCGAGTGTGGAATTTCAACACACGAGAAGTAAAATACAACTTTGCACCCGTGTGTAACACAAAACTTTTCTCCTCACTATAGCGAGGAAAGTGCAACCTGCAAAAAACACAGTTCCACAGGCATGATTTTCATCAGTGGAATCACCGATTCTTTTACGATATTATAACAGAAAACTCTGGAAGTTGTGTATAATATTTACGTGACTCGGAGTTCGTGACAAGTTGTGTATATTTTAGTTGACATTGACAATAATGGCATTTCTGACGATGCGTTTTGAAATTGCATCGACTCAAATTTTGCGTTTACAATTATACTCAATATAAGTGAATAAGTATGAGAGAGAAAAACACAGTGAGTAATTATGCTAAGTGAATGAAAGTAAATTACCTATAAATACCTAACAATAACTGGACTTGATAAAGAGCCATTGATTCAGCATTGATTACAATTATTGTAGTGGTAGTTTTGTTAGTTTGCGAGAATTATAGTTCAGAGAATTTGAGTAATTTTGAATAAGTACGTTCGATTCCTATGTAACAACATATAAGAATAGGTAAAAAGATTACGATTTCCGGAAATATATAGCAAGTTACTGCAGGAAGATAAATAAAAACACTTTGGGGATGGAAGCTAAATTTACCATTTCCATATCATCATATCAGCCGAAGAACGTCCACTGCTGGACATAGGCACAGTTTAATAACATACAGTTGGGCAACGAATGTACTTGCGCAGAGCAACTGAGGAGGCTAGCGCTGGTGAGCGGGCGGCGCGGGCCGCCGACGCAAACTAATTCGGTCTGCGTTCTCTAACATTCAAGGCAGGCGCAGGTACATGTTTTTGAGTTGAGTGATTGTGATTTTATTATTAAACCTCAACAACAATATTAAATAAAGATTTCATAGATTTTACCGTGATGAAAGGTAATTTTGTATACTTAATTTCGTTAATTACGTAGGTAATTAACTAAGTGGTAAGCGATGGAATAGCGTTGAATTGCCGTGGAAACCATATTTTTCTAATAGTTTGAATGCGCTCCCGCTCCATTTGTTTTTTTTTATGTTATACCTACGGCCTATAGAGTTATTAATATTTATTTATTTATTTATTTATTTAAACTTTATTGCACAAAATTCAATTGTACAAATGGCGGGCTTAATGCCAAATGGCATTCTCTACCAGCCAACCATTGGGCTAAACAGAGATTTATGAAAGGTGCAAAGAAAAAAGTTTGAAAATATCTACTAAGAAAATGCAAAGACAAAATCAATATAAACACTATAAATACAATACATAAATACAAGATATTTATATAAGTTACATAAATACAAGAATAGATATACTACTTCATATTAAATACATACTATAATTATAGGGATGGATTCTAGTCGAACTCTTGTTTAAGCATATGCTTACGCAGCATTCGCTTGAAAGCAAACTTGCTTGGGGCTTGTCTGATCTTGAGAGGGAGTGAATTCCAGAGACGGCTTGCCTGTATGGCGAAAGAATGAGTCATGAATCTAGTGCGATGGAAAGGTATTGATAATTTGAGAACACGGGAGGTACGCAGCTGACAGCCTGGGCGAGGGGTATCAAAAACAAATTTACTTTTGAGATATCCTGGAGCAGAAGGCTCAAACAGGATTGAAAAAAGGGTGCAAAGGATTCTAAGGGACCTACGGCGACGAATGGAGAGCCAGTTAAGCTGACGACGGTAGAAGGAAACGTGGTCATACTTACGGAGACCGAAAATGAAGCGTATGCAATTATTGAGGAGACGGTCCAGTTTATTAAGGGATTCCTGAGTAATATTGGTAGTGCACACATCACCATAATCAATAATTGGCAACACCAACGCCTGAACCAGCAACTTCTTTGTAGCAACTGGGAGGAAATTTTTAAACTTATAGAGACCTCTCAGCGTTCCGGTGACCTTACGACTTATTTCAGATAGCTGACCATTCCAGGAGACGTTCGGATCTAACACCAATCCAAGGTTCTTGACCTGTGTGCTGAGGGGAATGACAGCGTTCTCGAACCGGATCGGCGCAACAGAAACTGAAACAAGTTTGGAAAGTTGTTGCTGGCTACCAATAATAATAGCTTGGCACTTAGCTGGGTTGACACAAATGCCGAAACTATTTGACCATTCCGAGATGTGATCCAGGTCTGCGTTAATAAGGGAAATGGCACAGTTAATATTATTCACATCAGCTTGAGCGTACAGCTGCAGATCGTCCGCATACAAATGGTAAGAGCATTGAATCTTAGTAGTAATGAGATTAATAAAAACAGAGAATAAAAAAGGAGAAAGAATACCACCTTGCGGCACTCCGGTGCTCAGGTCACACCAGTCAGACAGTGAGCGATCAGCACGAACTGCTTGGGCACGATCGGAAAGATAGGATGCGAACCACTCCGTCGCCTTTGAAGAAACCCGCAAATGAGTAAGTGTCGCAAGAAGTAAATCATGGTCTACAACATTGAAAGCGTTTGAGAAGTCTATTAGCACCAACACCGTAACTTTAGTGGATTCCAGACCAAGTCTAACGTCCTCTGTTACATTCAGAAGCGCGGTGGTGGTGCTATGTCCAGATCGAAAGCCAGACTGGAATGGTGAAAGTAGATTGTTGCTGTGAACGAAATATGAAATCTGTTTATGGGCCACAGCTTCGAGAATTTTTGAAATAAATGGGAGAATCGATATGGGACGAAAATGATTGAGAGAACTGGGATTGCTAATTTTAGGAAGTGGGATGACAAAGGCCTTCCGCCAACACGAGGGAAATATCCCAGTAAGTAAGGAAGTATTCACGATATGAGTTATAACAGGCAGTACGCAATCAAGAATATTGAGAACCATAACTCGACTAACATTGTCATGGCCAACAGCCTTAGACTTAATAGATAGAATAATTTTGCGGATCTCTTCATTTGCGACAGGGGTAAAAGTGAAAGATGAGATATCGGGAGAAGGAAGAGATGCAATAAAGCATAAGGTTTTAAATTTAATCATGTCGTTTAGAGTAGTCGTTTTAGAGAAATGAGAGTTTAACTCATCTAAAGTGAATGAGGAGGAGCCTATGTCAAGTTTAGAACTTCCAATACCCAGAGATCTTAGGAACTTCCATGTGTCAGCAAGAGAGGAAGACAGGACGTTGTCATGAATGTAACGTCGCTTCGCTGCTCTTACCATTTGGTTGCAACGGTTTCTGGCAAGTTTAAATAAACGCCAGTTCTCTTCGCATCGATCTCGTTTGTAAATACGGAACGCCTTATCTCGCCTTGACATGGCCATACGAACGCCCCTAGTGATCCACGGGGCGGGTGGTCGCCTCAGTCTAACCGCACGAACCGGCGCATGAGCATCGAACAGTTTTAAGAGAACTGAGTTGAAATTGGCTACTTTTTCGTCTACCGTTGATGCATCAAATACGGCCACCCAACCAGCCGAAGCAGCCTCCCGTGTCAATAGATCCAGATCAAGTCGGGCAAAGCTTCGCACATGTATCACCTCTGGCATGCGTTTGGGTGGTTTAATTTTGTACGTCAGAAAAATTAGATCATGATGCGAGAACCCCGGTGCTAACAGTTGACCAGAATGAACGACATTGTCCGGCGAGGACGTAAGAATCACGTCCAGCCAGGAGTCAGGAGAGTCGGCATTACGATGTGTAGCCTGCAACGGAACTATAGAAAAATCAGCATCTTCAACAGTCGTCCGGAGCTGTCTGGACCTAGAATTGTCTCTCAGCAAGTCTGTGTTAAGATCCCCCATAATTATGTGATGTGTGCACTCACAACCAATATCCATGAGGAGGTCTTCGAAAGACGGAAAATAATTTACTGTAGGAGGACAATATATAACACCTAAGATTATACAGACGCCACGCAACTTAACCTCTATAACTAGATACTCCATGGAACTGGAGTAGAGAGATGGGGACGACTTAACAATTTTGTATGGGATGTCAGAGCGGATATATATTGCTACACCCCCACCGCGTTTGCCTGTGCGGTCATTCCGCAAGAGGACAAACCCGGGGAGGCTGCAAGAAGTTGATGAGATATTAGGCTTTAACCAGGTTTCACTAATGAGAACAGCATGAACATCGCATGAAGAAAAGGTGTCTAATAAATCTGAAAAATGGCTGCAGATGCTCTGAGCATTAATGTGGCATACGTTGAAATAATTCGGATTGCTCTGAAATTCACAATTTAGCCGTGAACCAAGAGTACTCGGCTCAATCGACTCATCGGCCGAATGAAAAGAGGCAGACAAGTCACAAGCAGAAAAGAAAGATACGTCGGATCCATCAATAGACATATAAAAATATATAGATAAATACCTAAAATAAATAGAGATACAATATATAATACTCAAGCAAAATAGCTACCAAAAACTAAAATTACGGCTCTGTTTAGCCCGCCGGTCGACCAAACACAATACACACTACGCCATACCGACACCGAGATAACAGTTACAAAAATAACAAAAAAATAATTTACACCAATTAACATGCTAAAAAGCGTGTAAACAATATAAGAGAAAGAACGTGAGTTTCTGAACGCTACCAATGTCGCTTTGACATTTACTTTCTGTCAGGTTGTCAGGTTGAACTTGTTTGTCAAATGTCAAAGTCGCCGATAGCGACCGAAATAAAAAATTATAACAGTTTAGCATTTTGGTGTCGGTAGGCCTAAAAACACAAGAAGAAAAAAAAACAGTCAAAAACGGGTACACAAATATCAGATCTACACTATGAATATAATTATCGAGATGCACATTGCATATAGTTACAGTTCGATAAAGAAATGGTATTCACTTCAGCCTCTTTGGGTAACGTGATGGCGCCTCCGCTGGTTTAGCGCCTATCGCAGAATTAACGCTGGGGACATCCGGGCAAGAGGCAGGTTTAACATTTGCTGCCCCTGAAGCCTGAGATGGGTGTGCGGTGAACAGTTTTTGAAGCTGCTCAACTGTAGTCACGCGATGGGTCTTACCACTAGGCAGTTTAATAAATATGGTGCCATCTAAAGTCCAAGCACTCCGGATGCCAAAATGTCTGCGAGCTTCAAGGAAGACTGCTTGCCGCTGCCGGGTTAAGAACTCTGACATAACAAACGGGGATCCCTTCAGTGCAGTCTTCTTTCTCCAGAGTGTATCCTTGAAGACTGGATTGTTACAGCGCACCAGAATGGACCGTGTGCGACCCGCAGCTGCAGTTCCAAGCCTATGGCAGACTGAAAATGACGAAGGTGATGCATCCACCAACTGCAACTGATCTCGACAAATAGCAGCAACCACTTCGGCAACATTCTCATTGCTGGTTTCTGGCACACCTGCTAGCAACAAATATTTTCGACGGTGCCGCATCTCTATGTTATCCACAGTGTTGCTGAGAGCCGCTATCTGCTGCCTGATGGCACTCACCACGGATAGAGTTTTTTCTTTGAACTCGTGCAACTCTGCCTTCAAGGTGGCAATTGTGTCATTGCCAGGGGCTGCACTTTGCAATGTTGCCTCGAATTCAGCAAACTTCAGCGCCATCAAAGCCTCCAGGGAGCTTTGAGCTTTAGTGATTTCCTCCAGTGTACTCATTTTCTTTGTTATTTGCAACTGTCAATCGGGTTCAAAGTTCAAGTGAGGTGTAGTGTGTGGTCACCGGCAGGTACTAGTGTTTAACTTGCTATATATACATCAAAGGAACTTTCCCACAATGTATGTAAATATTTACCAAAAATACTGTACTTTTACAAAAAAATATTTGAAATTTGCGCAATAATACTATTAAATGATTATTTACACTTTTAGTTGACTTGTCACTTTATCTAGCACCTACCCACCCTAATATTGTAGGAACTAAGTTGGTTACTACACGTTGTGTTGTTTTGCAAAGCAGGGGCGATAGCAGAGAAGCGAAGAATAATATGCAGACTCCAAATCAATACTTATAATGCGATAACAAAAGTAAACTTCTACAAAGTGCTTAAGCGTAAGCGGCAGCTATATAAATTGCAAGTACGCGGGTGTATGCGCGAGCGGCGGTATAGCTAGTGACGCGTGAGTTGTCCGGCGGGGACCCGGCCGCGGCGCATGCGCAGTCGGGGACTGCGCGCAGCTCCTTTGTCTCAAGACCGGTGGTGTGATTTCGCTGCGTGGTACAAGCATCATAAGCGGAGCGGAGCGGGTAGCGGATTTGTCGCTACAAGTACTCCCCTACCGAGACCGTGACTACGGGCGATAGTGATCCGGAAATTTGACAGTTCGCCCACTTCTTGTTCTCTTCTCGGTCACTTGATTGCTCGCTGTGGTGTTCGTCGGGGTAGATGCTAGTAATGGTTGCTCGTCTTTTGCCATATAAGCTGGTTTGAGGCGGTCTATGGTGACGGTAACTTCTTTACCCTGGACGCATATGTCAAAAGTTCTTGACCCTCGTCTGACGACCATGTAAGGGCCAAGGTATGCTGCTTGGAGAGATCTTGAAACGTGTAGCTTAGAATTAGCGCGCCCCATAGCAACACTGATTAACCAGTCGTTTGAAGAATGTTGTTTTCCTACTAAACTAAAAATTGCAAAAATAAGACCGATATTAAAAAAAGGCGGAAATAAAGAAGACCCCACTCAATACCGACCTATAGCACTGCTACCAACTATCTCAAAAATTTTTGAAAAATGCGTGGCAAATAGAATTAACTCTTTTCTCGAAAAATACCATCTCTTAGACGAAAACCAGTTTGGTTTCCGCCAAAAACGATCGACAACCTTAGCTGTATATAACTTAATACAAGGTACACTGGGATATCTTAATAATAAAAACCACGCCGTAGGCTTGTTGCTCGACATGTCTAAGGCTTATGATACAGTATGTCACAATATTCTTTTACGCAAACTTCACGAAATAGGTATCCGTGGCAATACCCACAGCTGGTTCCGGTCTTACCTACAAAATAGGCAACAACTAGTACAAATTGACCACCATAATAAAAAAACAGGGCAATTAGAAACATACCAATCTCAACTAATAACTGTCAACAGCTCAATCCCCCAAGGCAGTGTACTTGGCTGTGTCTTGTTCCTAATATACATCAACAACCTCCCCAAAATTACAAACCACACATGTATAATGTTTGCTGATGATATATCGCTTCTATTCGACTGTCCTATTAACAATGACAACAACTTCTCAATCAAGAAAACATTTTATCAAATATCCGATTGGCTACAAGATCATAATCTTCAAGTAAATACAAATAAGACAAAGCTCATTCAATTCAGACCGTACCAAAAGCAACCTATAAACTTATCATCACTTAAACAAGACTTAAATATCGAAGAAGTAACAAATTTTACACTACTAGGACTAACAGTCGACACACATCTAAACTGGAAAAAACACACTGACAAAATTAAAACCAAACTGTCCTCGTTTATTTATGCCCTAAGAGTATTAAAATCCAATACCCAAGTAGAATGTGCATTGTCAGCTTATCACGCGTATGGCCAGGCTTGGTTGCGTTATGGTGTGCTTCTTTGGGGAGATAGCACTAATGCAAATGAGCTATTTATAATGCAAAAAAGGTGCATACGCATTATAGCCAATATATCCCAAACTGAAAGTTGCAAACCACACTTCATACAACTAGAAGTACTAACTCTCCCTTCTTTGTACATTTTAGAAGCTGTAACGTTTGTCAGAAATAATTTGAATCTATTCAAATTCAATAAGAGTGCACGGCGTAAGGATAATTTAATTCTTCCTGAATCTGTCATGGACATTTATAAAAAGGGCCCGTATTACAGCTCGATAAAAATTTATAACAAGATTCCCAACACCTTAAAAACAATAGAAAAGGATCGGTGTTTTGCAAATTCCTTGAAATCATTCTTGATAAAAAAATCTTATTATGCAATATCGGAGTTTATGAACGATGCGCTGTAAATTAAACAATAGCCAAATAAGAATGTACTTACTGTTTACTTATAGTCACAAACAACCATTTTATATTAGTTTTAAGGTTTTATTTCTATAATGATTGCTATACCCTGCCAGGGTCCATGAGATGCCACTGTATTCCTAAGAACTGTATTTTACCATGGTTGCAATAAAGAATTATTATTATTATTATTATTATCTTCTTGCTGGACCTTGACGTAAGAATACATGCGTAGCTGTACTGAGGTCTTTGGGCACGTAGAATGGTCGGGTGCCATGGCGTGACGCTGGTTGTGGAACCAGCTTGCTCATATGCGCGCGTAACCGACTGGCATAGTCCTCGTAGTCGACCACCTGATCTGATGCTGCAGACAGGAACTGTCCAGGTAAGCGAAGTGGTTCGCCGTACACCAGTTCAGCGGCGGATGCTTGTATGTCCTCCTTCCAGGCGCTCCTGATGCCGAGTAGCACCAAGGGCAAGACCTCTGTCCATGATGGTGACGCATGGCAAGTGATGGCAGCCTTGAGCTGTCGATGAAGACGTTCAACGAGGCCATTCGCTGCCGCATGGTACGCGGTCGTCCTGTGGTGCTCCGTACCTATTAGTGCTGCTAAGGACTGGAACAGGTGCGATTCGAACTGTCGACCGCGGTCTGTCGTGATACGTTCTGGACATCCGAAACGAGCGACCCAACCAGCCAGGAAGGCGGCCGCGCAGGTCTCTGCTGTGATGTCCTTCAGTGGGTATGCCTCAGGCCATCGCGTGAAGCGGTCGATTGCTGTGAGGCAGTACCTGAAACCATTGGAAAGGGTTAAGGGACCTACGATGTCAATGTGGACATGCCGAAAACGGGCCTGTGGAGGCTTGAATTGTCCTATAGGTGCCGATGTATGCTTCGTTATTTTGCAACGTTGGCAGTGTACACACTCCTTTGCCCATTGTCGACAGTCTTGTCTCACGCCAGGCCATACGAATCTCTGCGTGATCAGCCGAACTGTAGCCTTAACGCCAGGGTGACTAAGGTTGTGCAGAGTATTGAAAACCTGACGCCGATGAGATGGAGTTATGTAAGGTCTAGGCTCTGGAGAAGATATGTCGCAGTAGATTGGCATATCTGCATGAGGAGTTGTTACCTTTTGCAGGTCTAGTGAGGAACCGTTCTTGAGCAGGTCCTGCAACTCAGCATCTGTCTCCTGGTCGCGAGCCAAAGACTGGTAATCTAGGGGCGTAAGGGCGAGTCCCTCAATCCGGGATAGTGTGTCAGCCACTGCATTGTCCGTGCCGGAGATAAACCTGATGTCGGTGGTAAATTGGGATATATAATCCAGGTACCTGTACTGACGTGGGGAAACATTATCTCTGCGTGTGCTGAATGCGTATGTGAGAGGTTTGTGGTCCGTATAGATAGAGAAAGTACGCGCTTCAACCATGTACCTAAAGTACCGGATTGCCTCGTATATTGCGAGAAGCTCTCTATCATACGGGCTGTACTTTCTTTGAGCAGGGTTGAGCTTTCGCGAAAAGAAAGCTAAGGGCTCCCATGTGGCACCTCTGTGTTGTTGAAGCACGGCGCCGATTGCGACATCAGATGCGTCAGTTTGGACAGCGAGCTCGGCCTTGGAATCTGGATGCGCCAAGAGTGCTGCCTGTGCAAGTCTGTACTTACAGGTTTCGAAGGCTTCCGTCAGCTCTGCATTAAGCTCAATTGGCTGTGAGCCTTTTGTCTGCGCACCGCTAAGAAGAGCGTGGAGTGGGGCTTGTATTGCCGCTGCCCCAGGGATGAAACGGCGGTAAAAATTCATCATACCCAGGAACCTCCTTAACTCCTTAGTATTCCTGGGTACCGGGAATTCCTGGATGGCTTGCACCTTCTCCTCCAAAGGACGGATGCCTTCTGCGGATACCGAGTGTCCTAAGAAGGTAACCTTAGTTTGCCCAAAAATGCATTTAGAGGTATTTATTAGCATACCGTACTCCTGAAGTCGTTCGAAAAGTTGGCGGAGGTGCTGATGGTGTTGAGCTTCTGACTCGGAGTAGACGATTATGTCGTCTATGTACCCAAAGCAAAATTCGAGTCCTCTAAGTACCTCATCCAGGAACCGCTGGAAAGTTTGGGCTGCATTCCTGAGACCGAAAGTCATGTAGGGGAACTCGAATAACCCAAAGGGCGTGGTGATAGCGGTCTTGGGTATGTCGTCGACGAAAACTGGGATTTGATTATACGCCTTGACTAGGTCTATGGTACTGAAGATATTCTTACCTGCCAGCTGGTAAGCGAAGTCTTGTATGTGGGGCACAGGATAACAATCAGGTACAGTCCGTGCGTTCAGCGTTCTATAGTCACCACACGGTCGCCAGCCGTCGTTCTTCTTGCGTGCCAAGTGAAGAGGAGAGGACCATGCACTCTCCGATCTTCGAGCAGTACCACTTTGGACCATGTCATCAAACTCCTTTTTCGCTATGATGAGCCTCTCTGGATCTAGGCGACGTGGACGGCTGGAGACCGGTGGGCCTGGTGTAGTCCTGATGTGGTGCTCAGTGTTGTGCTTCGGAGTGCCCGGTTTACCAGCTGGACGGGTAATGTCAGGGTACTCACGGAGAAGTTTGCGGGATGGTGAGTCATCAGTAACCATTGTGCGTAAGGATGATATTGCCTCGTTGTTGCTACTGGCCATGGCTGGGGTGCTGAGTGATGTGATGCCGTCGACCAGGCGGTGATTTCGGCAATCGACAAGAAGATTATAGAAACCTAAAAAGTCGACACCGATTATGGGTTTTGACACGTCAGCCACTGTGAAGCGCCACTCAAATGCTCTCCGAAGACCGAGATCAATGTGGAGGTTGAGGGATCCATACGTTGCGATGGCTGTGCCGTTGGCAGCAAACAAAAGGTATTTCGTCTTCGAGCGTGGCTCCCGTACGGCTGACCTTGGAAAGACACATAGGTCTGAACCCGTGTCGATAAGGTATTGTACCTTCGTTGTACGGTCAGTGACGAACAGGCGGCCAATTGCTGTGGGGCAGTCGCTTGCCGCTATTAGTGGCTGCCCTGGGAGTTTACCGAATGGTAGCTGCATGGCTGCTTACACGTCTTCGCCTTGCTGCCGAAAGTAAAATGATACCAGCAGTGTGGATGACCTTCGGGGCGTTGCCTGGAGTGGGACCTGTTTCTTGACCTTGACTGAGATCGTGAGCGTTTACGATGGTGGAATGAATCAGACCTGTGACCTTGTACCTTTAGTAGACTCTCAACTTGCCGCGTCAGTTCCGCTACTCGTTTTTCCAAAGCGGTAGCTGGCATGCCCGCGGAGGTGCTGGCGACGTGGTAGGATGGCTGCGCTACGTCAACAACTTTATCTGCCAGCCCTGCCAGGGTGTCGAGGTCCAAGGAAGGCTGAAATGCAACAACAGTCTGTACATTAGGTGGTAATCTACTGGTCCAGATTGTGCGGATAAATTCCTCTGGCATATGTGGCCCAGCTAAATCCTGAAGATGCCTGAGAAATTCAGTCGGCTTCCTATCGCCTATCTCCTCGTGCTGCAGTAGCTGCAACGTTTTCTTCTCGCGGGAGATAGAAATACGCTGAATGAGCTCGCGTTTTAACTTAATGTACTTGCCAGTAGCTGGGGGATCTCGCAGGATATCCTTGACCTTTACTGCATACTCCGGGTCAAGCTGCCCGCACACGAAATGGTATTTGGTCTCGTCTGATGTGATGCCAGATAATATGAATTGGCTTTCCAGCTGCGAAAACCAAACCTCAGGTTCATCTGGCCAAAACGGCGGCACTCGAACGCCCACTCGAAACACATCACTTGGACTACCCCCTAACTGCACAGTACCTGAACCGGCTCCGTTACCATCCGAGTTTTGTCCGCTTGTGTTAGCACCTGTAGGAGACATATTATTTCCTCCGTTATCCGTTACGGTTAGCTCCTCTTCTTCCTCAATGGTTGTGTCCGCTTCACAGTCTCGGGTCACCAGTATGTAGGAACTAAGTTGGTTACTACACGTTGTGTTGTTTTGCAAAGCAGGGGCGATAGCAGAGAAGCGAAGAATAATATGCAGACTCCAAATCAATACTTATAATGCGATAACAAAAGTAAACTTCTACAAAGTGCTTAAGCGTAAGCGGCAGCTATATAAATTGCAAGTACGCGGGTGTATGCGCGAGCGGCGGTATAGCTAGTGGCGCGTGAGTTGTCCGGCGGGGACCCGGCCGCGGCGCATGCGCAGTCGGGGACTGCGCGCAGCTCCTTTGTCTCAAGACCGGTGGTGTGATTTCGCTGCGTGGTACAAGCATCATAAGCGGAGCGGAGCGGGTAGCGGATTTGTCGCTACAATATTATAGCGAGATTAGCGAGTTACGTATCTGATCACAAAAATTGATTCATTAATCAGCGGCTATTGAATTTTCATATGAAACAGCATCTTAAGCGCGATAACCCACTTGTTGCTATCGTTATTTTAAAAAGACGTCAAACAATCGTCTCACAAACAATTGGGGTATAGTCGCGGAATGAAAAGGTTCGTCACTTTTCGACCTTAACGACATTGAAATACAGTTGAAAAGTGATTGACCTTTTCATTCCGCGACTGTAAATATATTTTTTGTGTTTATACTTCGTAACGTAAATGTAAACAGAAATGCCGTGCGAGATGAATAAAGCAGTTTGTAGTTTCAAGTTCAAGTGTTACCTAACTAACGCCGCGTGAGCTTGTAGGTAGGTATTAAACCTACCGCTTCCCATAAACATTATGCTCAAATTGTTCATACGCGTGCGAATAAATTACATAGTTAAATTTAATAATAGAAAACTCAAAACATCTAAAAACAAAATCTCACTTAAATATCTGGCTGTGCAACACATGTAAATAAATCATTGCATAATAATAACGTTTGTTTTATTTTCCATTTTGTGACAACCCTGGCACATCCGCGCGTGACAGCGTAAGTACTGACACGAGCGGCGGCGTCGCCCGACATCAAAGGCGTTTCACTACTATAGGGAATATATTGTAATACTGTGACATAGGCCTCCTCTAAAGAGTGCCACAATGACCGGTCCGGCGCTACCCGCATCCAGCGGACTCCGGAGACCTTTTACCATGTCATCAGTCCACCTTGTGGGGGGCCTACCTCACCACCATGTCACAACCATTTCCATATCTTCTCGACTGTGTATATACATATACCTATCTTAATTTAATACGTCGCCCTACACAAATATTACGACCATTTTATCAAGCGGCTATACCGAATAAATCCCACATATTTCCGCGAATTCTCGGCATTTTATCACAAAACCCGTGGCCATTTTTACGACAAGTTACTGAGGGTAGGTAGTTAGGGCTAGGAAAATACGAGCAAAAACGAGTAAAAATAATCCTTCTCCCAATGACATAAGGCCTTCGATAAACGCATTATTTTTTATGTTTATTTAGCCCACTTGAATCGTAAATTGGGCTCTTGTAAGTTCAACGTTAGGAACGACATAAGAATCGAGGTCTTCTAAGGCCATTGGAAAACTTTTTAACCGCTAATGTAGTTCGGAAGTTCAAATTGATTTTCGCTTTCAGGACATACAAAGTACAGAAGTAGCATTAATGTTTCCAGAAAAAGTCTTCCAAAAACTTCGTTTTTAGGGTTCCGTACCCAAAGAGTAAAAACGGGACCCTATTACTAAGACTTCGCTGTCCGTCCGTCTGTCACCAGGCTGTATCTCAAGAACCGTAATAGGTAGACAGTTGAATTTTTCACAGATTGTGTATTTATGTTGCCGCTATAACAACAAATACTAAAAACAAAATAATAATAATAATTAAGGGGGCTCCCATACAAAAAACGTGATATTTTAGCCCTTTTTCATGGCTACCACTCGCCGAGCTAGATCTCAAGAACCGCAATAGACAGTTGAAATTTGCACAGATTATGTATTTTTATCGTGGCTACAAAAAAAATACTAAAATCAAAACAATAATTAATGGGGGCTCCCGTACAACAGAGTAGTTGTTGGCGTTTTTTTTCTGGTACGTAACCCTTCGTACGCGAGTCCGACTCGCACTTGGCCGGTTTTTTACTTACCTATAGGTAGATTGCCTTTAAAATCTTTAACATATTTAAAGATGTTACATTTAAAATGAGAGAATTGAAGTGGAAATGGTCTGGTCACATGATGAGAGATGAGAATGAAAAATGGACGAGGGATGTAACAGATTGGTACCCGAGGGGAGAAAAAAGGTAGACAACAGAAACGATGGGAGGGAGGATCCCTTGCCCAATCTTTTTGTTCTTCTTTTAGACATTTTGATTTTATTCTTGAAACTGTCTATACTTCTGAATTTCTTCATTTTGACATATATACCGGGTATGTCCTGGACCCGGGTATGTCCTAAAACTACGACCAAGACCACCGGGGAATGGGCAGCAGCATTCCTAGAGTGCGGTGGACATACTGCGATCGCCAACCCGCATGCCAAGCGTGGCGATTATGGCATTTACCCCCCATGAAATTGGGGGAGGCCTATGTCCAGCAGTGGACGTCCCAGGGCTGATATGGTGGACATATATACATACCTATAGCAATTCAATATTTAAAAAAGAATAATAATAAAATAAAATAAAAACAATTATTATAATAATAATAAATTGCTCAAATAATTAACTTAATATAATGTTTTAACTGATGATTCAAAAGTGCTTGTTGCCAGGCCTATTTGAATAAAAAATATTTCGACTTTGAACCAGTACAGAAGAAACGCTTGTAACAGGAAGAGATAGAGGCAACTAGAGGACACAAACATCATTTACTCTGATATCTGTGCTAGAGGAGGCCTATGACAAAAGACAACCTGACGTTACAAATTTAATGGTGGATGATGGGTGTCAGCTCTGACACTGATAAAAAGGTTTTGAAAACTGCTCAATATTCACATTGCACAACACGATATCGGTCACACGCATTTCTATCCGACAAGTTGTATCGGATAATGCGAATTGTATTCACCACCCGCAGAAAAAATGCGCACGGCACCGTGCGTGAGGCGAAGATGATCTTGTTACGCTGTACGTTCAACTTCAACATTCTAAAAACCCCGGGGCCATCTGTGAAGTACGAGAAAATTGAAAAGAATACCTAACTAATTAATATCAATTATACTTCGTAATTCATATTTTCACGGTTGTCCCTGGTGGTTGTTTGCGGCTAAATGTTGTCTGCGGAAATCATTATTTAGGTAGGTAATTACAGAGTAATTAAAACAAAACTTACCTAATTATACTTATTTGCAGTTATAATAGGATAGTAGGTAAAACATGATTAAAATGAACTACAATATACATTTTTGTACCATAAAAGTCCCAGTCGTTAAGTCAATGTCGTTCTGCTTCAAATCTACCCAACTTTCAAACGAAGGCGCCATAACCGCCTGACAGGTCGCGCGTCGTGTAACGCAGCATGTAACCTGTAGGTACGTGAACGCGGCCATAGAGTTTTCTTATATTTAGACACTAGAAATAAATTATTTTTAGACATGGAGGCTTTTGGGGAAAGAAAAATTTATGTGAAATATCAAAACATATTAAGATAAATAATTTTGAAGTTATTTAAGTCCATCCAGTTATTCAGAAATGGGGACCCTTCCAAACTATCACGGTTCCACTTATCCTTATCAGCAATACGTCAATTACACCTCCAAATTAAATAGCTGCAAGTAACTACTCGCCAACAAACTGTTTCGTCAGTTTGGCGAGTAAATTTTAAAATGATAATATGATGTACTTTAAAAAAAAAGTAAGATCGTTCAAATATACGCACAAATACCTACACCTGAAGTTAAAGGTATCGTTTGCAATTTGAGAAGACTCCCGCTATCATTTCTACAAAGAGGCTATTTTCCAGGTGATTTCGCCCTAAAATTGGATTGTAAAGCTGCGAGCCCCAGGTTGTCTATTGATGTGTGAACGCATTCCCATAAACATTCATAATTCATTTATTGCTTGAAATAATAGTAATAATACAGAAAGGTCTTAAATACAAACATTAGGTTCAATTATTTCACCTTAAAGGCATGCAATAGTATTAATATAGTTGTTTATTTTACATTAATTAAATAACAGTCAGTAAATTGCGTGCATTTTATTTTATACTAAATTTGTCAATTATTAAATTCATTATAGTTACATTTCTTAAGTCGTAAAAATTTGAGCCTAACATACTACTTTGCTTATCGGGATTTTAATGTCAGTTGGTTAAATTTAACATAGAACTCGCTCAATGTATAAAAACATTCTGTGGTTAGCAAATCGCACAGTAGTGGGTAAAATTCGTTATTTGGTAAACATGTCCATGAAAATGGTAAAGCATTATATATTGTAACATTGGTACTTGTATACGAAAATCGTCTTAAATGTAAATCGGTGTCGTCTATGTAGCGCGATCGCTTCCGCGCGAAAACCGAATCCGTCCAATACTTTTCTCGAATAGAAAAAGAAGATAATATACAAAAAGGAGTTTCTACCACATACTATCAGCAACAGTCACGTTTAACTGACCCTTTGGTAACCCGTTACAAGAAGGGTGCCTTTCCACTAGAGATTTGCTAGGCAGCTATGCTGCGAGGATGTGTAAGCTACGCTACGAAACCCGTTTCCACCAGTGCTATGCTATGAATATGATTGGTGGATCCAAACGCATCCAGAGCAGCGGACCATGGAACATCTCTGGTGGAAAGGCACCCTAAGGCTCACGAATGTTCAGTTAACTGTGACGATGATAGTACAAACTGAAATTAAAATAAATAAATCAGAAATTAAAAATTACTCAAATAACCAAGCTGCCAGCCAACGTACGGCTGGCTACCATCCCTGCCTGGTCGAAATTCCTCTAATACGAACCAAGTGCTTTGCTTCATCTTTCATAATGCACACTTCTAAGGTTTGGAATTCTCTGCCGGCGTCTGTATTTCCGAGTTCATATAACCTAGACCTTTTTAAGGCACGAGTGAATAGGCATCTTCTGGGTGAGCTCGCTTCATCGTCGGCCTCATCTTTGCCCCCTGGCTAGATGCTGGCCAAGAGCAATCCCATCCTTATCCTTATCCTTAATAATCCTTACTATCCTTACTATCCTTACTATATCCTTACTATATATAATATTATAAATGCGAAAGTCACCCGTCTGTCTATCTGTCTGTCTGTTACCTCTTCACGCTTAAACCGCTAAACCTATTTAGATGATATTTAGTATAGAGATAGTTTGAATCCCGGGAAAGGACATAAGATAGTTTTTATTCCGGAAATTGTTCCATAGGGGGTGAAAAGGGTGGTAAAATTTTCTGTGGGCGCCTACAACAAATTGAATAGCAATTATTTCTTTAATATCGTTTGTCAAGCTAAATCCATTTCTTAACAATTTTTCGTTTTATCCGCCATTATGTATAAAAAAAAATGCATCGCCTGAGAAAAAGCTACAGCCAGTTATTTTAAAATTGCTAAAATCACATGATGAATAAAACAGTCAGTCGGCTGCACGAGTTTAAAAGTTATCGGCTAAATCCAATATACCCGCCATTTTTGTAAGAATTTTGATCGCCTAGATGTGTGTCCTCGCAAAATATAACTTTGTTTCGTGTTCTTGGTGTAAACGAATAAGTATAACATCACAAAGGTATGTACTATTATTATGGTACTATATTTTGAGCTGTAAATTCAATACAATCACTGTTTTGGGGTTAGGTTAACCTCTTATCAAAATTAATGGGAGTTTTTATTCTTACTATCGCGATAAAGGTACTAAAGCAGGTCTTATTCATATTCTCAAAAGAATTTTGTTACAGTGTCTCAAGACGAGAGTCTTTGATCAGTGTGCTGTGTTGCCAGTAATGAAATAATGGGCAATGAAACGTAGTCACTTACTATGGGCATCATAAGAGGGCTTAAAGTCACCAAAAGAGCAATTTAGGATGTAGTCCGATTTGTCCTACGATTTTGTTCACATCGTAGGACAAACCGGACAAAAAAATCCGTTTTGTCCTACGATATTATATGTCAATTTTCGTAGGACAAAACGGATGTTTTTGTCCGGTTTGTCCTACGATGTGAAATAATTAAATAAAAGCAATAGGAAGGGAGGAATTTCCTCTCCGGTTGTGGAATGAGCTCCCTGCCGAGGTTTTCCCAAAGGGTCGACAACCCCATGGAGTTGCAGGTGTCCATAGGCTGCGGTGTCTGCTTACCATCAGGCGGCCGTATGCTTGTTTGCCACGGACGTGGAATATTTTTGTTGTTAAAACGTCCTAGTCGAATTAATTCAATTGTGAAAGTAAGATTAAATTATATATTTTCTCAATCTATTTCATTATATCTCTAAAACGCATTCCCGTATACAGGCGTGCTCGGGAGGATAAAGTAATCATACCTACTCATAGTATAAATGTGAAAGTTTGTATGTTTAGATTCTTGGGAATTTAAAATTTAATCAAACAGAAACGGTTAAACGGAAGTTAGTGCACATAGATGGTTTATTGCCTGAATTAATCGACTCGATACGACTTTAACCCGAAGATTTTTTAAACGGTACAAAATTTGTGGTGAGGAGGAGAAACACAGTACCGCATAAGTGCGAATAATGACTAATAAAACATATAATGTATTTAACAGTGGGCCGAATGAGAAAGCTCAATGTCAGTAAGGGAGCAATGGAACTCGGAGTTTCCCTACGAGATCGAATCAGAAATTGAAGATCCGTAGGAGAGCTATGGGCCGTTGACATAGTTCAGAGTGATGCAGGACTCAAGTGGCAGTGGGCGGCCATGAGATACTTGGGAGAAGGTCTGGTCCAGCAGTGGACGTCTTTTGGCTGATGTGATGATTTCATCTGCAGCTGTCGAGTGCCTCGTAGTTTGCATTAAGCCGCAATGTAATTTATGTTCCCAACATAAAATATACCTAAAATGCGTTGATTGTATCTAATAATTACCGAAGCGTAATAACTATAATTATAAGACTTTAAAAAAAAAGTCAAATTATTGTTAAAGTGACATCTTGTGTGTAGTAGAATAAGTTATTAGACACTCTAGGAAGCAAGTAGCTAAATAGTTCGGCTACTTGCCACTTGGAGTAATCGTATTATATTTTAGTAATAATGCCGACTCCACATAATCGTTTTAGACGCTTAAATTTTATAAAAGGTAAATATTAAAAAAAAAAAACTTGCCTATCCTATTTTACATAAAATAGCGTCAAAATATTAAGTTCCAGTATTAGTAATTAAATTAAATTCCAGTATTAGTAATTAAATCCAGTACCTATCAATGGTTTGGAGTGTCAAGGCAAAGAGAGCGCTTAAGGTGCGTTTACACTGGCAACATTTTGAGCAATAGTTGGCCTTGAACAATTGAGTTTTCTTACATTCAGTTACAGATTAAATTGAGAAGAATTATTGTTCAAAAAATTGTCTGTACAGCGCACTTTCTACTCCATTTTGCCGTTAGATGTCCTAGTCTATGCACATTGGGCTCTCCTTCGCGGGTTTGATAATTTTTGCGCTTTTGAACGGTAAACTTAACCTTTTCGCCACCATTGAATTTCAAGTCGGTAAAAGCGACCCACACGCCATGACCTCATATCATTCGATGTTAAATATTGTAAAGGCAACCTACATACTCTCAAGTAAGGTTCATTTTCTGTCTTTTGCTATAAAGTGTTTGGCGTGTGAGACACTACTTACGGAATCTACTGTGGTGGTTTAAGGATGTACTGTAGTAACCCTTTGAATACCATTCTTCATGAACGGCAGTGTCACGTAACGCATTCGCTGACAGTTCTTTTTTCTGGACCTCTGGTTATATTTTTACATTTAGTGCGGCATATACGCACTTTTCTATGTTCTTCAAATGCACATGAGAGTTTAATCAAATATATACCCAGTGCCTCAAACACACATATGAGTTCAGGATAAGATAAGACATGTGTAACATTGCAAAATGAATACAACTTGCATATGCGTTGAAGGCACTGGGCGAATCAAGCTAAATTATATGAACTCACAGACGCGTTCAGAGCACTAGATGAAAGTAGTTGCTGGCAGTGAATGCGTTAAACGCCCACTAACTGTCCATAAGATTTAATTTGAACCCTAGTGTAAAGGACGGCGACTGGTAGCGTAGCCGAAGGCACGGCAACATGCAACATCTTCGTTCTTTAGTTGCTCTTGGCGTTCAAAGGGTTCAATATTTTTATTTAGACCTAGTAGTTTCCTAAACCTATAATGCGGGGTTTATATGTTGGTCTAACATCGGCAAGCATGAGGAAGCTAAATATAATCCAGGGAAATCACATGTCAGCGGTTTTATCGCAAAAATTGCAATTTGATGGATTCATCCCTGTCGCTCGAGTTAAAGTAAGTGCGGTAGGGATGATGGAGTTTGGAATTTCATGATTCTATTTCACAAAGGTGATTTCCACTTATTATTTTGCCCGTGCCACAGAGGTTGTTATACGCATTAATTCTCATTAGTCCAATCGAAGTAGTTACGTGGCGGAACTAGTGAGACTTTTTCCCGCTAGTTCCATTCCAATGTTCGGTTGTGGCGCTTCGCGGGCCGCTACAGCGGCACGGTCGCTTCGCTCGCTCGGCTCGTTTATTCCCAGTAGTCCCGTGGAAGTATTTCCGTGGCGGAACTAGTGAGACTTTTTTTCCCAATAGTTCCGTTCCCAATGTTCAGTTGTGGCGCTTCGCCGGCCGCTGCCGCGGCACGCTCGCTTCGCTCGCTCGGCTCGCGCGTTGTAGGGTCACAGTTCTACTAACACTCCTCCTCGCTTCGCTCGTCGTCGTACCTAACTACCACTCTGTACCGTTGACGGAACTATTGGGAAAAAAAGTCTCACTAGTTCCACCACGGAACTACTTCCACGGGACTACTGGGAATGAACTGCTCGGCTCACGCGTTGTAGGTTCGCAGTTCTACTAACACTCCGCTTCGCTCGTCGTCGTACAGAATACCTAACTACCCCTTTCTACCGTTTACAGAACTATTGGGAAAAAATCTCTATTAGTTCCACCACGGAACTTCTTCGACGGGAATACGCGAAATGTAGACATTTTACCATTATGTAATGTATTAACAGAAAAGCATTTTCTCGCCCGTGAATACCAGGTGGTATCCTAGTTACAAGGATAGTAACATAGGTATACCCGTATATAACAACGTTCCGTGGTAGACAAAACGTATCTTGTACGTTTAAACGGGCAATTCTTTATATCGGGATTTTGGAAACTGCTCAAACGATTTCAATTAAATTGGGTTTTCGGGGGCCAACAATCGATCTAGCTTTGTCGTATCTCTGGAAAATGCAGTCAGAGTGAAGACCGGTCACCCAGTTATTTACTATCTGTAATAACAAAGGGAATGATAATCGCGTTATCGCCACCATATAAACTCCGCATAACAGAAAGTATAGAAACAAGCCTTTACTACAATAAAACGTTTATAATATAGAATAATCTCCCAGAAAACTTTATTAAACAAATTATAATGCGTACCATTATTAAACAATTCAGTGATATAAAAAAGTTACGGGTTATAATCATAATCTTTATTTGTACTAAGAATATGTTAAAAGTATCATTAATACATTACTAGTCGATTATTAACTAATGGCAGGACCAATTATTGATAGGACAAAGCTACAATACGATGGCAAACAGTAGGTTCTAGAAATAAGGTGCCATCTTGAAGAGTCTTGATTTTAACGGAAGAAGGACGGGACAACGGAACTCTATCGTTCAGTTCAGACGTGGAACGCGGCAGGTCCCTGGCGGCCTAAACGGAATTAATCGGTAGACCTAAAACAAACTGACGTACATCTCTGTTGGCGTTGGGTTGGCATACTTTGAAGTCTATCCGTCTCGCATTAGTGCGACAGACATTGATCCATAAAATCAAACTCCAAGACGTGTATGATTTTGACAATTATATTTGTATGCCGACAGGCACCACATAGTGATACGAAAAATTGTTAACACCTTGTTATTACCTATGATGGACAAATAAACTCTTTGAATCTTGAAAAAAAAGACGTGATCGCCGAAACCTATGGAGGGATGGATACTTGTGACTCCAAAATAATCACAAGTTTGGTAATAATCACATGCTTGGTTACCTACAGAAAATACCGAAATCGGCATATGCGTGCCTATCAAATTCGAGGATTTCCCACGATTCCTCCTAGATCCCATCATTAGACCTTCACCAAATTTATATGGGTTCAATGCTCAGAACATAAAAAAGAGAGAAGTGCCCTACTGCTTCCTTTCAACGAAAACCAATGTCCCCAGTTTTCTCCCACCAAGTCCACACACACATACATTGAACCGTGTAAAAACAAAACCTCGGGCGGTGCCGCCGAGTTTACGACACCATGCAAACAAGCGCTGCGCTTGGCTTTACGCACCCCTCAAAAAAGGCAATGAACACTAGAGGGAGACAAACGTTAAATGATGTTTTATCGACATCGATCTCTAAATTATTATGTTAAGATATTGATGACTATTTAAATTGTATGGTGTTCATATAATCACCAAAGTTGTATAAGATAGTAAAGCATTATAGCGGTACATACATTAAAAAAATTATTAAAACAAGTTTAGATGGTGTTCATATAATCACCAAAGTTGTATTAAATAGTAAAGCATTATAGCGGTACATACATAAAAAAAAACATTAATACGAACTGAGAACAGTGAGAACCTTCTTTCTTCTATCAAAGTTGGGTAATAAGATCAATTTGGAAGTTGGTCTGCAGTCTTTTGGAACAAAGTTATGTTTATTAAATATTGATTTGTGAATTTACCGTTGATATTAAATGACTAGTTCGACATTCTATTCCTATTTTATCGATGACGCATAAATTGCAATTTTGACCGGCACCACTCTAGTCGGGCGGAGCCTAACAGTGGGCCGGCGACTGCGCACCACTAAATAATTTACGCAGCGACCAAAGCTACAGCGGCATGATACATTGCGCCGTGGTTTAGCGCGGTACGGGGTGATTATTGGACAAATCTTTCAATGTACAGCTCGCAGAAAATATCACGCTTTTTCATATTTTATCACTTAAACTTCTTCTTGACCATGTCACGGCGACATGCGCCTCGCCCCCATTTCACATCTATTTCTTTCTATGATCTGAGGTTCAATGCCAGGGTACCTGTTATGAAAGAAAAAAAGAATTATCAAAATCGGCCAACGTGGTCAAGAGTAATCGGGGAACATACATACATACATAAAAAACAAGTAAACATGCATACGAAATGAGTACCTCCTCCTTCCTTCTATTGAAGTCGGTAAAAAACAAAATACATCTACACGCAAGCCTAGGCACCGAATTCTAACTTATTTATAGGTAGGGAGTTTTAATTTGTTTTTTTTTTGCATGTAGTGTCAAAAATCGTACTTAACGCATCATCTAACTCCTGTTTTAGAGTTACCTTCCATCATCAGCTAACCTGAATGACTTGAACGAATACGGCTAATGGCCTATTATTATGTGCATAATTATGATATTTAAAGAATCATCCTCTTACTCCTAACCGTTAAGGAGTTTTACCGTCCATCATCAGCTCACCTGAATGACATGAGGAGCGCTCGTCGCCCGCAGCAGCGGCCGCGTACCGCGTGCGGTATGCCGGAGGTTAAGGTTGGCTGGGGTCAGTTCTTGGATAGGTGCCCGCTTTGAGTGGTTACTAACTGAGCGCTCCCTTCTTTGTAAACCAAGTTAGATGCCAACTTCCAACAGTCAAGTTGCCAACTCACTTGACAAGCCTCATCCCAATAAGGTCTAGTCTCCCCCTTGGGTTGAAAGGTCCGATGGCAGTCACTTTCGTAAAACCTAGTGCCTAGACTAATTCTTGGGATTAGGTAGCGGACAGCGGGCATCGTTCAGGATGCAACTGTACTGGGATAACGCTAGGATGATGATGATCATAATGATCAGCTCTCCTGAATAACCTGAAAGAATAAAGGTATCGATTTATACGTAATACCGTTAATATTTAACTCGAGAATTATCCTCCAACTCTTAACTGTAAAGGAGTTGTATCTTCACCAGTTCATGAACATCAGATGGCGATTACTAGATGCAAATACTTGAATAGCTTTAGAAAACAAATAAAACAGATAGTAAATGCCCATTAACATATGAAACAGATAGTAAAACATATGAAACAGATAGTAAATGCCTATAAAGTTTGAGAGTTGCCCTCGATTTTCCTATGATCTAATCATCAGATGCAAAGAAACCGGCGAACATTATACATAAAAAACATACAGCGAAAATTAAAACCTCTTTTTAGTTGGTTAAAAACAAGGAGTTATAACATTATGGCTGCGGTCTACTGTTAGGTGGAGCTGCTTCCCTAGCTGAGGTGCTCCAAATATGAGCGAGATGGCAGTCCACTGTTCTTTACTTCTCATAAAATCCCAATATCCGCTTCGTGCTTATTATGAATGCAAAACTAAATGTACCTACCCTTCGTAATCTAGTGGGATATAAGTCACATGGATAACTGACTGATAAGCTAAAAATTAAATCAAGTTTGGGCGGGTAACTAAAGCAACTTTTCTTTAAATAAGTTCATAGCCATTGTAACTCAAAAACTCTTAATTGCTTAAGCTTATGCTTATGCTCGCCTTTGTACATATGTCAACTATCCTTGTAATTATTGTTTTATTGTTATGTTTCACTCATTAACAATAAATAATTTTTACATCCGTAATCCGTACATACATACATAACTAGTCCTTCAGCTGAAATTTTATAAATTCTTAGCACATCGTAGCAGTATCGTACTATACTATTCAGTCGTATCGTTTCCACTGTATGAAATGCTTCGAATGGTTCACACAACAGTTTGGAAGTGTTTTGATTCGGTGGCCGGCACTTTGAGTTATGAACCCAAAATAACTGATGCAACTTTCATTTTGCCCGCTCCAATGACTTAAGTCTGAAAAGTTAACAGAAATACAGTGTTAAATTTATCGCCTGCATACCGCGTGCAGTATGCGAGGTTACGTCGGCACAGGTCAACTCTTGGATAAACGACCGCTTTGAGTGTTTAACTAAGCTTGCTTTAGAAGGCACGTTAAGCCATTGATCTAATGACAGCAGTCGTTAAGCTAAGTTAGAGGCCTTCGGGTGGCTTGAGAACTTCTAACAGTCAAGTTGCCGACTCTCTTTAGAAGCCTAATCCCAATAATGTATAGTTTCCCTCTTGTGTTGGGAATTCAGATGGCAGTCGTTTCCGTAAAAGCTAGCAAAAAAAGAATCCCAACACTACCTTCACAAAAATCCCTATGATGCTGTTCTGCTCTTTAGGCCTTCAGCAGTTCATATGAAGAGGCTTCTTAATAAATACTAACAAAACAGTTTTTTTTTTATATTGGGGAATTTTTATACACAAATCGTACTAGTCCTAAAGTTTAAACATGGTTCACTAAATAATTACCCCTTAACAAGATTCCCTTTAATATTATTCTGATCCATCATCAGAACTTCAGCAGACCATTGTACAGAAGCTACTCAGCAAACACAATGTAAAGAGCCCAAAAGCGGTTAAGTAGCTATGTTTCTTCGAACGGTATTTTGTGAAGTTGTTCTACTTCATCATCAGACTCTCAGAAGTTCATTAAGAACGGTTCCTAACCAAAACAAAAACAAACAAAACACAACAACAACACACACAACAAACAAAACAAAACAACAACAACACAAAAACAAAAGGGCCCAAAAACAGCCAAAAATATACCTTACATCTGTACATTCTCAACTATGTTTTTGTGCTCTATCATCAGATCTTGTAATCTTCACTAAGCCCTATCAAAATTGTCCACACTGGTCAGGCAGTTCCAGAGAAAATGCGCTCAAACGAACTTTCAAGCGAAAATTTAACTTCAGAGCCCCTGGTGAGTTATCTTTGTAACATTTATTTATTTGAAGTTCGTCCCGAATGAACCAGTAATTCATTGCATAAAACTGTATCCAAAGCGGTCAAGCCGTTTTGGAGATATTGCACAAACAAACAAACATACAACCTCTGACCCTGAACGCATATATATCTTAGCCGTTCCGTCGTGGTTAAAAATACATACAGTGAGTGAAACATAGGGCTTCCTCCTTTTTTGAAGTCGGTTATAAACCGAACAATATAGCAAAGAATCATCGGTGAACATATTCACTTTTTTTCTAAGGTTGTCAGTCAGGCAGCCCTACTGCTGGGCCAAGTCAAGGGGGAGCTTGTACATAATTTATAATAAATAAAATAAAATGATTTAAAGACAAAGACGAAATGAAATTTTAGTCGGTTAAACACAGCTAAACTAATGGCTAGGTCTGGTGTTAAACTGCACGAAGCTTACTAGCAAATAGAGATTACAATATACTAGAAGTATTTTAAAATTGCTTACCTTAGGCACATGCGTGAATATTTTTAGTATCACGATAATATTGAGAAAAGCTATTGCAACTACATATATCACAAAATTACACGTTACAACAAATAACACGAAATAATTATGTATTTATCTGTCGTAAAGCGCATGCGCACTTCTAAGGTTTGGAATTCTCTGCCGGCGTCTGTATTTCCGAGTTCATATAACCAGGACCTTTTTAAGGCACGAGTGAATAGGCATCTTCTGGGTGAGCTCGCTTCATCGTCGGCCTCATATTTGCCCCCTGGCTAGATGCTGGCCAAGAGCAATCCCATTTTTAATAAAAAAAAGTAAACCAACATGTTCCCAATTTTATGCCATTAAATGATTGACATTTGTATATTTATTTGTTTGATTGTACATAATTCCAGAATTTTTCCTAAAACACGAAACTTACGACAAAAACACGAACATATGACCCCGGTTTAAAAAAAATGCCGGTTTTCGAGCCCTGGACGTTTGTCCAAGCAGCAGCAGCAGAAAGAAGCCTAATGGTATATAAAATTATTTATTATTTAAAGACTAGTTTCTGTCCGGCTCATCAACTAACCAGTATCGGTATTTATCTCAGGTTACAGCCCTATCTGGGTGCAAATTCGTTTAGCCGTTTTTGTTTGATTGAGTAACAAAAATATTAGTTAAACTTTCATATATTATGACGGAGTGGAAATCCGTGACGGAATTTACGGGACGGAAAAGATTCCGACGACAGCTACTCTATATAAAAAATAACCAAGTCACTGTTTCTATGGGGGCCTGTAAAAATATTAATATCTTTGATAAAACCACGTCTTCCAGGTGGTCGCAAGCCGCCTCTGGGGTCGCATAACCGGCCTTGCGACTCTACCGCATGTCATTTCACTGGCCAATTTAAATAATTATATAGATTGAAAGTGTCGAATTCACCATTATGAGCTGCTGTTCAGAGCCGCCATCCCGAATAAATAAATAAATAAAGTAATTGGCCTTAGTACATATCGTCAAGCACGATAATCTCACCCGAATCAGTAATATAATTGCTTATATTCTACTCACAGTAGTCCAGGTCAGCTCCATGTGTTGCGTGTGGCAATGTTCAAGTAAAAGTTCCTATTTGCATGATCAGGGCATGCTGTTGGGCAGTCATGGCGTGGTACAGTCAGCGTGATATAATACGTAGCAGCCAAAGGGGCCAAATACTTCGGAACACCATACAAAATATATGGTGTATCGAACTATTTGGCCACTTTGGCTGACATGTACTATATGACGCTAACTATACGTATACTACTTTTTAATCATTTACTTATATTCTTAGTGCCAATACTTACTTTGGCATTTGTACTTTGAAACCTACAAAAGTCAGCGAAGAAATTCAAAGGTGTATGTAAAGTCCCATCCCAAGCAACCCGAGTCAGCGTAGGGACTACTGCTCATTCCTGCTCAACTGTGAAAGCAGGCATTTGTCCAACCACCATCCCCACCACCATATCAGCCCAAGGACGTCCACTGCTGGACATAGGCCTTCCCCAATTTCATGGGGGGTAAATGCCATAATCACCACGTTTGGCATGCGGGTTGGCGATCGCAGTGTCTCCACCGCACTCCAGGGATGCTGCTGCCCGTCCCACGGTCCCATTTGTCCAACAGTGGGACATAATAGGGTGATGATGATAACAACTTTGTTCAAACAAATATCATAATATTTATCTTCGTGTTGTTGGTAGCTTCTAAAAGCAGATTACCCAAACGTGCTTTCGAGACACTTACCTCTTTTATGGGTATCGCTTTCAGCTCAAAGCGGTTTGGTAACTGGCTATCGGGGGGTCAAAAATAACTTAACAGTTCATATAAAATTAACCAACAACAAACCACACCATAGGATTGAAGCAAAAAAATCTTCTCTACTGCATGTGTAGGTGAGTTATATATACCCTTAAAACATTTTATTTTAGATTTATGTTACCACTTTGTCAGTTTTATTGATTTATATATCTGTGCCAAATTGCAGCATCCTAGCACTAACAATCACAGAGCAAAGCCTCGGACAGACAGACGGACAGACAGACAGACAGACAGACGGACATGGCGAAATTATAAATTGACTACGGAACCCTAAAAAAACGCCTTCAATTTAGTTTTACGCCAAGGCTCTCCGAGAGCTGAGTATTTATTGACTGCAGAAAACACCGAAATTGCCATCGACTTGCCTATAATTACATCTTCATATATTAGCCTACTACTCTTACACACTTATTGCTCTGTAAATGGGTATGTGGTGTTGTGTTCCTGTTGGTAAGCAAGGCGGCCAGAGCTCTCGAGGACGCGATGTGCTGAGAGTAAGAGTCCTATGTCAAAACCCAGCAGTCAACACAACGAATCCTAAAATCTATAAAGGGAAAGCAACGTAAACTTTGAAGTCGCAAGCGTCCTTCAGTCTGCTTACCATCAGGCAGGCCCGAGGATGCGCTTTGTTGATCGTGAGGGGTGTATGCATTTGTTTCTTGGTGTCAAAAAGTGAAGCCTATCACTGGCGGAGAGTTCAAACACGAAGGGTTTATCTTCTGAATTTTAGATGTCAATATAGCCAACTTGTAATCGTCTACAGTTAGGTAAGTCCAACTTCGAGAAAGAGGTTAATCGTCGAATCCGACTCGGCTGGGCAGCGTTCGGGAAGCTACGGCACATCTTTTCGTCCAATATTCCGCAGTGTCTCAAGACAAAAGTCTTTGATCAGTGTGTGTTGCCAGTGATGACATATGGCACTGAAACGTGGTCGCTTACTATGGGCCTCATAAGAAGGCTCAAAGTCACCCAAAGAGCAAAGGAGAGGGCTATGTTAGGAGTTTCTCTGCGTGATCGCATCAGGAATGAGGCCATCCTCAGCAGAACCAAAGTGACCGATATAGCCCTCCGAATCGCTAAACTTAAGTGGCAGTGGGTGGGGCACATAGCACGTAGAACCGATGGCCGTTGGGGCGGAAAGGTTCTTGAGTGGCGACCACGTACCGGAAGGCGTAGCGTGGGCAGGCCCCCCACACGGTGGACCGATGACCTGGTAAAGGTTGCCGGTGTCCGCTGGATGCGGGTGGCGCAGGACCGGTCATTGTGGAAGTCTTTGGGGGAGGCCTATGTCCAGCAGTGGACGTCTTTCGGCTGACATGATGATGATAGCCAACTTCTGTCTTCATGCTTCCTTGAGTTTGCCAAATTTCAGCTGAATCTATTGAAGATAACTCTAGCTCTAGAATTCAGATGCAAGATTTGTCCCACACACACATACATACTGTTTTACTAGCCCTGCCCATTTTATACGGTCGTAACGTACCTATACAGACTGGTAATAATTATACAGTAATGAAGTTGCCCGTAACATATACCTACCTAATATATTTGTGATCAATTCTTCTAAAATTATCTGAGCCTAATTTCGTTACTTGCAAATAGACTACCTTACCTTAGTAATGATGTCAGCTCATGAAAAAAATCTTCTACAATTAGTGATCATGTACTCTTAACAGCGGGGAAAGACGAGTTTTTGAGCGGAGGCCGCATTTGTATTATGGCACTTAGCACCTGGTCAATCTTAATCATTTATATTTACAGAGTTCCTGAAAGAATAAATTAACATTTAAAGTTCCTGTTCAAATAGTTTCTTTATTCTTAGTTCGTAGCTACTACCAATGGTATCAGTTTACTATAGCAAATGTATTTTTATTTTGAAGAAAGTATATCCTTAACGTTATTAACAAGCAAATCTGCTATTGAACACCTCCTAAGGACCCTATTGCATTCATTTCACCAAACTGGAATTGAGTAACTTAACAATTTTCTTTCTTCTTACATAAGCTAATTGGATGTGTTATTATTAGTTCTTTTAGTCTAGTATTCGTATATAAGTTCGTAAAACTCCAATTGGCACGAGGCGGGATTCGAACATTTCTTACCACGAGCGCCGCTTGACAGCTGCATGCTCAAACACCTGGGCTACCGTTGCTTATATCACATTTGATATTCACCGTTATTTGAGTTTATGATACTTATGTGGAAGAACACCGTGAGTGAAATCCCGAACCTGTTCGCCCGAACACTGCAGTGGGGCCGTGTGGGAACTACTAACCATTCCTTCTCGTCTATGAGAGGAGGCCTGTCCCCAGCAGTGGGACGTATGAGGGCTGATACGTCAATTCCAAATTGTAATAGTTGTAATTGTTTCTTTGTTCTCGCAAAGAACTATTTCTACCAAAATCTTTTTAAACAAACTTAACTTGTAATTCAGTACTTACCTTTTGGAAATAAATCTAGTCTACATCAAGATTATGTACCTTCATCGGCATCAGCGTCAACGCTATTTATTTGTGATTCTTGTAAAACCTTACATTACTTTTTACTTATTACATATTTTCGACGCAAGCTTTCATCGCCGATTTTACCTGAAAAAGAATGTCATTAGCTGCCGTCAAGTTTTTGTTTTTAGAACATTCAAAAAGTCCGACTGCTGCCTCCTTAATGGTTGACAGTCTTTGGCTGTTAATTTATGTAACAAAAAAGAGCACATGATATTCTGTTCAAAGATTTCTGTAGATTTAATATTTAAGTTGTATCTAGTTACGTGACGAATAAACAACATATAACTCTTCAGGCGCGTTTTACATGCTGCGACATCAACCGGCACCCTCGCCACCAAAATGATGACCACCGACTCCGTTCGATTTGGAGTCAATCCGATCATTCTGCGTGAATGGCTGTTGCACGTCAAACAGCAAAAACAAACAAAAAAATATATACAAAATTGTCATTAGTGTAAGTTTAACACTAACCTTCTTGCAAAGACGTTTTGAAAGTGCTATTTTAGGTTCAAACTCAGAGTACCCCAGAGAAGACGTCAAATAATAATACCGCTACCGAGCGAGATGGTCATATACTAAATGAAATAAGGAGAGAGCGGGATATAGAGTTGTTGTCCTTGTCATATATTTGCGACAGAGCGGGATATAGAGTTGTTGTCCTTGTCATATATTTGCTTCATTATTTGCTTCAATGTCATATTCACGTCATGTCAAATAGTAGATAAACGACTACCCGCCCAAATTAAAGAGATTGTTTATGGTTAGCCGCCAGGCGTATAAGGCCTGGGGTGCTACCGCGAACTTCGAAAATCGAACTTCGCATCGTACCGTCCCTTTCCGCCATATAGAGTATAGCACGAGAGTGAAAGGAACGGCACGACACGAAGTTCGATTTTCGAAGTTCGCGGTAGCACAGAATGAGACTGGCGCGACCTGCGGTAGCGGTCAATAGTAAACTTGACAGCTAATGACAAGTAAGCAAAGCTAAGCAAAGCTTGTACTATGGGTACTAGACGATGATATACTTACTTATATAGGTAAATACATACTTAAATACATGGCGCTTATGGCACTTACCCCCCATGAAATTGGGGGAGGCCTATGTTCAGCAGAGGACGTCCTTTGGCTGATATGATGATGATGATGATACTTAAATACATAGAAAACATCCCAAGAACCAAGTACAGAATCCATGCTAAATGCACAAATAATGCCCTGGCCGGGATTCGAACCCGGGACCTCTAGCTTCGGAGCCAGTGTCACTACCAACTATGCTAAACAGGCCATCAAGCCATGCATGCTATTAATACTTCATGCACAATAAAGGGTTCCGTACCTACTAGTCCTAATTTAAAACCACTATTATATACTGTGAATTAAAAGTACGCGTAATGTAAGGGTTCTGTAGTTGTCCAGCCGTGACATTATGCGGCTTTAAAATATCGTCTTATATTTACAATAACGCCTAAGACCTATCGCTAGAAAACCTGTTTTCAAATATAAATAAAAACTGGCCAAGTGCGTGTCAGGCCACACGCAATGAAGGGTTCCATAGCTAGTACTACTGCTCTATATTTTAAAACCACTATACTGCACTTCGTATTAAAAAAGGTCATATCTTCATTAGAAATTTACGGCAGTTAAGGCCTTTTGTTGGGGCAAGGTAGTTTTTCAGCGATAATTCAAAAACCGTTAGACTTATAGAGTTCTTACAAGTTTTCCTGTAATCTATATGTATACATAGAACGATTTCATGTGTTTTTTCAATGGGAGAAGGGTCTATTTTCTTAAATAACTTCAAAACCATTTTTTAGCCCACCGTGCCGCGTACGACTACGACAGCGACACGTGATTAGACAATTTTATTGAAGTTGACTAACGGCGTCACGTGATTGGTCAATTTTCATTATAGGTCACTAAAGTGTTTTCTTACGAGTAGTTTTGAGTTCCATAGAAAAAATTGTGTGATTTAGATTATACGTTGGTCTAGAAACATTTACTTGAAACATTAAATTCGACCACAACCATTGTCACCAACAAGATATCGTACCAAATTCAACACAATCGGTCTAGTTGTTTCGGAGCAGATTGGCTGTGACAGACGAATGGACAGACAGAGAGACAGACGCACAAGTGATCTTATAAAGGTTCCGTTTTTTCCTTTTGATGTACCGTATGGAACCCTAAAAACCGCACTCGAATCGGATCACCTGTTAAAGAGCTATGGTGCCACAGACAGACACATATACACAGATAGTACAGATACACATGTTAAACTTATAACACCCCTCTTTTGCGTTGCATTGGCGGTTCAAGATTTTTTTTTTGTAATTTCAATATATAACAATGTAGTGGCCGATATAATATATAATACACCTACATTACAAATTGTATTTAAATACACCTTATAAAGACAGACAGAACAGATAGACAGATAGACGGGCTTGACGAAAGTATAAGGATTCAGCTTTTGTCATTTTGGCGTTGGAACCCTAAAAATCCTGTTGTTGTTAATAAGGTTTCCGTAAATAAGAGCTATTTACAAATTTTATTCGATACAATAAAGCATACTAATAATTGAGGCCGCAGGATGTAATACTATTATGTGCCGCAGGTCACAAAAAGAAAACAGACTAAGTACTTCAAGTTTGCAAAGCCAGACAGGGTAGCCGTTAGTGTGACCACATCACACGGACCATATCGGGCCACTTTTTGACCTCTATATAATTTAAAATGCTATTTGACCTACAAACAACTTCCCACGACTTATAAGACCTTCTTCCTATTACCAAATCCTGAATTTCAGTAAAAACTCTTACCGTCCAGGAGATTATGACTTCCAAAAATTACTATATTTATACTGAATGGCTGATTGACTGACTCACTCTGTCACATTGAAATGTTTGACTACTTCCCCCACACGATGGACTGATGACCTGGTAAGGGTCGCGGAAGTCCGCTGGATGAGAGTGGCGCAGGACCGGTCATTGTGCAAGTCTTTGGGGGGGGGGGGGAGGCCTATGTCCAGAAGTGGACGTCCTTCGGCTGACATGATGGTGACTTCCGGGTGACCTAGAATGGTGAAATCTGGCATCCAACTAGGTCGTTGTGTGTATACAAAGGGATAAATCTAAAAACTGAATTTTTACATTTGGATTTTTATTAATTTGCAACGTTGTTTACGGGCAAATCTAGCAACTGAATTTTAAAGCGTTTATCTTCAAATAATACAGAAATATGAATAAAACTCCACGAAATATGTCCAAAAAAGACAAATTCAAATTCAAATTCAAACGGCCCCCCAACCCAAGGTGTAATGATGACCTGATAAACGTTATGGGAGTCCACCGGTCACTGGCACTCTTTTCGATAGGCCTTTGTCCAGCAGTGGACGTCCTTCGGCTGATAAAATGATGATGATGAAACTGGTTGGTCTCATGTTTGTTGAACAGTGACGAATTTACATATTTGCTATCCAAAGTAGTTTACTCGTACTTCCTCTACCGACTTCTAATTCGAAACCACTAATTTCTCCTCCAGCCGTATAAGCTTACTGTCTTGGTCGTGCTACCTTACTTATTGGGTACTTTTCATGGACAACTACTCACATTGAGCTCTTAGCTGTAGTCATCACTGCATCTAGTTGATAACTTACATCTTTGCAATTAGTGGAATTCCTGAAATAAAACATACACAACACCGACACAACAAATATTTTTTCATGAATTTGTAATTATGACAGCTTGTCAATAGTTTACGACGTAAGTATTTTTTTCTTTAAAAATCAGTGCACCGACGTCTTTGTCGGACAATGATGAAGGACTCGTTCATGCAAGAGTAACACCGTCGTTTCAAACTGCAATGAGAATATTACCACAGCGACATCTAGTGTGGAGTAGCAAACCGATTGTGCACGTAATTCAACTTAAATATTTTATGTTTCATAACGTTAACTTAACAACTCTTATTGTCAACGTAGCGAAATCTAGTGTCGAATAGAAAAACGTTGAGCTATGAATACAAAAGTACATGGGAGACCGCGCTTTGCTCGGCGTATCATCTAGTTAGGTTAGGTCATATTCCAAGGAGTGAATGCTTTGCTATGGTGGGATCGTGCGGCTTTCAAAGCCCCCACATAGCATTCATTAAAATCGTTAGAGTAGCCGTTTCCAAGACCCCTAAAATGTATTTATAATAATTACTCGTTTAAAGATAACATTAGATTATAGACACGGCTGATAACAACCTATACCGCCCTCACCCACCTATACTCAGGGCCATCGACAGAGGTGCTGCACCTCATATGCAACTCAGCTACATAGTTTGCACAGCCTAAATGTTAGCATCTGATTTTGAGAAACTACATGCATTGATGTAACAATTTACTCGGAATGGAATTATTCCCTTCGGGGCCAAAGTTCATTTCTACAATTACATATCACAATTTAATAGCAGTTCTTTCTTTTTCGTCAAGTTCTATTTTCTTTTTTTTACTACCACGTTGGTGGCAAACAAGCGTATGGTCCGCCTAATGGTAAGCGGTCACCACAGCCTATGGACACATGGAGTTCCAGGTGTATCACATGCGCGTTGCCGACCCAAAAAAATATATCAATCCTATCTAGAAGAACCCCATAATCTAGCCCCTCGGGAAAACTTCGGCAAGGAGCTCATTCCATAACCAGAATACCTATTAGCAGTTCGTTTTGTTCTACTCGTTGAACAAATCGTAGGACAAAACGAACTTCTTATTATTTCCGTCCGTTTTGTTCACATCGTAGGACAAAACGGATTTTCATGTCCGATTTGTTCACATCGTAGAACAAAACGGATTTTTTTGTCCGGTTTGTCCTACGATGTGAACAAAATCGTAGGACAAATCGGACTACATCCAATTTAGAGGGTTATGCTGGGAGTATCTCAGCGTGATCGCATCAGAAATGAGGCAGTGGGCGGGGCACATTGCACATACATATAACCGATGGCCGTTAGGGCGGAAAGGTTCTCGAGTGGCGATCACTTACCGGAAAGCGCAGCGTGGGTAGGCCCCACACAAGATGGACTGTGATGACCTGGTGAAAGTAGCTGTAGCCCGCTGGATACGGGTGGCGTAGGACTGGGCATCGTGGCACTCTTTGGGGGAGGCCTATGTACGGCTAGCAGTGGATGGTCTTCGGCTGATATGATGATCTAAATAGAAAAGCTTGTGTTGTACATCAAAATGCATTTGCGATACTTTGGCATTGTTTTTATTCATATGCTTAAATACAAAAACAGCTGTTTCGATGCACACTTTGTATAGTCGGTGTACCATTAAATTTTGTCGTGCGTTATTTTTTACGTAATTTTTGACCCTTCACACCATAAAAACTGTTTGATATAAGAGATCACTTGAGCTGGGCAGCCCAATCGTCAGCATAGACAGTTGGAGCATCTTAGACGTACACTTAGAAGAGGGTCGAAAGTCTGTACATGGAAGATATTCGAAAAAAAGTTGGCTGGGGATACTTAGAATCGATAACAGAAATCGTTTCAACAGTTTTAAGAATTTGTGTCTGTCTGTTTATATGTCTAGGCATCACGTAAAAACGAACGAATGGAGTATAATTTACCCTCATTAATATGGCAACTGGATCATCGACGGCGACATAGCTTGGCCTTCAGCCTCGCATGCCTTGCCACTCTCCTTCGGCTTTTCAGTCATCAACCTTATATGAAGAATCTACTCTGTTGGGAGGCTCGGCCTTCAGCCTCGCCTCTCTGCTTTCTATGAGAAGCCCGCTCTGTGTGATTATTCTCGCATGCCTTGCCGCTCTGCTTCCGGCCTTCGGTCATTATACTTACATGAAGAACTCGCTCTGTTGGGATAACATTTTACGGCCGAACTGCGTAGTGAGACTTTTATCATTGTACGATGTACATGTAATGTTTTTGACGAGATTCATTCGTCTAGAATCGGTACACTTGATATTCCGAAATAAGCACTTAATCATTCGTTTTGACAATAGGATTTCTAGAGAATGTCATATTGACTGTAATCATTTCTTAAGGGGGTGTAAAGAAGGGTGATAGATTGTACCATCATCATCATCTGAGGCGTTATAGCCTCGGGTGGGCCCTAGGCTAGCCTGGTCAAGCAAATATCTCCAGTCCGATCTATTCGTGGCTTTCCTTCTCCAATATGTCACCCTTAAGCAAAGAGAATATAATCACTACGTTCTACCCTTAAGTTCCTGGTGTCCACCTGAGCTTGAGAAAGATTGTATGGGAAAACAAATAATTCTAAGGCGAGAACGAATTATACGCGGACAAAGTCGCGGGCAAAAGCTAGTCATGAATATTTTCGCACAACACCCAATATATACGACGGCCTGTTTAGCCTAATAGTTGGTAGTGACCCTGCCTCCGAAGCTAGAGGTCCCGGGTTCGAATCCCTGCAAAGGCATTTATTTGTGCATTTTTCACGGATATTTGTTCTTGGGTCTTGGATGTTTCCTATGTATTTAAGTATGTATTTATGAATGTCGTCGGTACAAGCTTTGCTTAGTTTGGGACTAGGTCGATTTGTGTAAGATTGCCCCCCAATATTTATTTATTTATTTGTATATATTGGAGTGTATTTATAGTAGTGTGTATATAAGTTTGTCTCTTGCACCTACATACCTTCGCAATTTTCTGTTTGGCCCTATGGTTGACTGGTAGAGAATGCCTTAAGGCATTATGTCCGCCATTTGTACTGATTTATTTGTGCAATAAAGAATAAATAAAGTAATTAATATATTTATTTCAGGAGATTTCATTTAGTTTCTTTCAAGAACTTTCTTTATATATCGAGTACCTTTTGATTTACATGAAGATCTATTTACTTTTTTTTCTCGACAAACTGCTTAATCCATAATTTAAAACGTTATTTGATTGCAAAAGACAGTTAAGTTACAAAAGCTGTCGTAAAAAAATAGATAACCAAAACGCTTTTATTTTGGAATTAGGATAAAAAATAATCAATGATATTAATTTTTTCCCGTTTTTCGGGGTTTTCAATTATGTTTTATTTCCCCTGTAAACTTCCATAATATGACGTTAGCAGGTTTACACTATTTAGCCGACGATAAAACGAGTCGCGGGCAAAAGATAGTTTTAATAAAAAAAAACCCGCGCCGTGTCATTTCTGACTAAAGATTTCCATCGCGCATTGGACAGCTTTTGTAGGAATGAGCCGGAAGAAGAGTCAAGTCAATCCTGTGGACGCTGTCCAACCTCCATGAGGAAACCTTGGCCTCTGAGCCTCAACAACCAATTGTCTCGACTGGTAACGGTGACGTCCACAGTGCTTCATAATACAACTTTCTTAACCAATGTAAAAGTTTTCGCGCACGAGGAAATGACTAACGGCACGAGTGAATAGGCATCTTCTGGGTGAGCTCGCTTCATCGTCGCCCTCATCTTTGCCCCCCGGCTAGATGCTGGCCATGAGCAATCCCATTTTTAATAAAAAAAAAACGTAATTGAATATAACTGGGTTTTCTGCCGACAAACTGCTGTGCAGTTTGGCAGATATTTTAAACGCTGAAGATGATAATATTTTTGATAATAAATAAATACATAAATAAATAAATAAAAACAAATTTTGTGCCTGGCCCGTGTACTAAACTAATACAGGCGTCCTACAATAGGCACTTTCCTCCAAAGCACCAATTTTAAACCATCGGGCCACAGAGAAATATAAAGTTGTAGTAATTGTATGTGTAGCAATATATCTACGTGCTGATATCCCTTTCCAAATTATTGACTCTTCACCCTCTTCGTACTCCATTTCAATGGAATATTTAGTGGTTGAGGTCAAGCTTCTTGGAGTACGCATTATGTTAGGAGCAGTCTACAGTCCCCCCATGATTGATTACTTCTCGTCCCTTGAGTCGCTCTTGTCAGGTATTGGTACTGAATGTGCACATCACGTAATCATGGGCGATTTTAATACGGACTTACTGAGAGATAATTCTAGATCTCGGAAGCTGAGAGCCATCGTGGAGGCTTCTGCTTTCTCTATAGAACCGCTGGATGCAACACACCACAATACCGATTCTTCTGATTCGTGGCTGGATCTGATCCTTACATCATCTTCTGATAACGTCATTAAAGCTGGCCAGTTTTTAGCTCCTGGTTTCTCGCGGCATGACCTAATTTATCTAGAATATAAAGTCAAACCACCAAAGCCAGTACCAGTAGTAGTACACATGCGTAGTTTCGCGCGGATCGATCGTGACAAATTGAAGGAGGATGTCTCTTTGGCCGACTGGTCAGCCACGCTTAATGCAGCGGCAGTCGATGATAAAGTCTCTCATTTCAATTCTGTTGTTTTGCGACTGTTTGATGCACATGCACCAGTACGCGCAGTGCGGCTGAAAAGGCTACCAGCGCCGTGGATAACCAGGGGGGTGCGAATGGCCATGACAAGGCGTGACAGGGCGTTTCACGCATATAAGAGAGATCGGTGCGACGAGAACTGGCGACTTTTCAAAGTTGCTAGAAATCGTTGCAATCAGATGGTGAGAGCGGCGAAACGACGTTACATACATGACAATCTATCTGTGTCTTCCCCTGCGGACACGTGGAAGTTCCTCAAGTCTCTAGGGATTGGTAAAAACAAATCCGTCATAGAGTCACCGCCTTTTTCCTTAAATCAACTAAATATCCATTTTTCCTATACATCCTTTAGAGAGGACGTATAGGAAAAATGGATATTTATTCCTTTAATCAAATCTAAAACATTAACTTTCATTGCGTCCCTTCCTTCTCCTGACATTAATCCATTCTCGTTTACCCCGGTTTCTGATGATGAGATCCGTAAGGTTATCATGTCTGTAAGGTCTAAAGCCGTAGGTCATGATAATGTTAGTAGTCATGGTTACCCTCATTCTAGACTGCATTTTACCTATCATCACCCATATTGTTAATACGTCCTTGCTCACTGGGGTTTTTCCTTCATGTTGGCGTAAGGCCTATGTTATCCCACTTCCAAAAATTTCTAACCCCAGTGCCCTCAATCACTTTCGACCTATCTCTCTTCTTCCGTTTCTGTCCAAAATTCTTGAAGCAGTTGCTCACAAACAAATTTCTAACTTCATACATTCGAATAATCTTCTCTCCGATTTTCAGTCCGGATTTAGGCCTTAATGTTAATGTTATTGAAGATATACGTTCTGGTATGGAGTCTTCCAAAGTGACTGTGCTGGTGCTTATCGAGTTCTCAAATGCCTTCAATGCGGTTGACCATGACCTACTTCTTGCCGCTCTTGAACATCTGAGGGTCTCCCCAAAGGCAACCGAATGGTTTTTTTCGTACCTTTCTCGACGTGCTCAAGCTGTACAGGCCAGTCGCTCGTTATCGGACTGGTGCGATTTAACCACTGGTGTTCCACAAGGTGGGATTCTATCTCCTCTCCTTTTTCCGTTTTTATCAATCTTATTACGTCCAATATTCGTAGCTCTTACCATCTGTATGCAGACGATTTGCAACTGTATGCCCAAACTGCAGTTGAAGACGTAGATTGCGCCATCTCTCTGATAAACAGGGACCTAGATCGCATTGCAGAAAGGTCTAGCAGCTTTGGCATATGTGTCAACCCAGAGAAGTGCCAAGCTATTATTCTGGGAAGCCAACGGCAACTTACTAGGTTAGGGAGTGTCGTACCGATTCTGTTTAATGGCACGGTCATTCCAATTTCCAATCACGTTAAAGATCTCGGCCTAGTATTGGATTCAACCCTCTCCTGGAACAAACAGCTCTCATAAATAAGTCGAAAGGTCTCTGGAACGTTGCGTACTCTCTACAGGTTTAGGAGCTTTCTCCCAGTAAGTACCAAAAAACTACTTGTGCAAGCTTTGGTACTGCCTGTTATAGATTACGCGGATGTGTGCTTTACCAATATCTCTCAGGAATATCTCAATAAGTTGGACCGCCTTCTTAACAATGGCATACGTTTCATTTTTGGCCTTCGTAAGTACGACCATGTGTCTTTCTATCGCCGCCAGCGTAATTGGCTCTCAATACGTCGTCGTAGATCTCTACGAATCCTATGTACCTTATTCTCTGTCCTGTTTGAACCTTCTGCTCCAGGTTACTTGGTACACGAGTAATTCACTAGTTATAAACGCTAGCAGTGTAAATGTAGTAAATAAGTAATAGCTAAGCATGTAGCATAAGTAAGCTTATAAAGTGAATGTACCTAAGCATATCTGTATTACTGTCACTGTATCAATAAATAACATTTTAACTTTTTTTTAAAGGTGTAGTCATTTGTTGAAATAAATAAATAAAATAAAAAAAACTTAACGAATGATAGCCAAACTTAAGAAATGTACCTGGATGCATTTTAGTACTTACAATTTCCATTAATATCATCACTTGGACAAAGTTGTAAGGTAGTTGTGTCAACAGCTCAACACACATATAGTAAATGTTAAAAAGTCATTATAATGAAACGGGCAACTACGAAAATGTAATTTGCGTGTAGCCCTCATAGCGAATGTTACAACACCCCCAAATAGGGATATTCCGATAATATTTTTAAGTCGGTCGCAAAAACACGTCGCTAGTTTATACTAGTAGTAGTTTATGCTTATGCAAGAGTATACTGTCTTCTCGAAGATCTCACGTTCACGGTTCAGAATGAATGCCATACGATAAAAAAGCTAGGTACCGTGTTTTCAAGATGGGAACTGGTACTGCGAGTTGTCTCCTTGTCTTAATCAGCTAATTCCATACACCTGAAGGACCCTATTCGATTGTAGACTGTAAGTCGATGGTGTAAAGCTTAATTTTGTTTGCATAAAATACAGCTGTCCTACAGGCTTTTTCAAAGACGTGAGTGTTGTGACGTAATGTAACATAATACTATTATGTGATAAAATCTTTTATGAACAACGAGGAATGTAGTAATTATTATGAAGTTATTAGACAGACTTTCATGTAAGTATACTTACTTTTCTTATCTCAGGATGTGCCTATTTTGTTGAACAATATTATGAAGTACGAATCAAGTATTTGATCAGGAACATAACGATGTTTCGGAAAGTTGTCACAAATAAGCCATTTTCCCTTCGCAATTTCAATACATAACTTGTGCGCGCTAGGACCTGGGACATAATTGTACTCTTTGCCGAGGCCCTTATATGCATAATATTTTGATTGGGCAAATTAAAATGTTTTCTAAATCATAAACATGTACACATATTTTACCTAGGGGCTAAATGTATTACTTTAAAAATAATGTTGTATACACAAGAGTTTTCTTCAAAACTTCACCGAAGACTGCCACTACACACTTAACCACTCGTCAATCTTCGTTTTAACGACATACATACTCTACCGTCAGCTGCATTATCCAGTGTGATAGTGATAGACAGCCCATAGCTATTTGAAATCTGGTAGTGCTGTAAACCTAGTAAGGGGCACACTGGTGTCATCATCATCATCATGTCAGCCAAAAGACGTCCATTGTTGGACATAGGCCTCCCCCAAAGTCTTCCACAATGACCGGTCCTGCGCCACCCGCATCCAGCGGACACACGCGACCTTTACCAGGTCATCGGTCCACCGTGTGGGGGGCTTTTTTTTTTTTTTTTTTATCGCAAAGGAAATGCATTTACGCATCCCCCGGGTCCGGGGAAGACCCGGACCTGGCCTGCCCGTAGCGTGGGTTCCCTTCCGGTACGTGGTACGTGGTACGTGGTCGCCACTCGAGAACCTTTCCGCCCCAAAGGCCATCGGTTCTACGTGCTATGTGTCCCGCCCACTGCCACTTAAGTTTAGCGATTCGAAGGGCTATATCGGTCACTTTGGTTCTGCTGCGGATGGCCTCATTCCTGATGCGATCACGCAGAGAAACTCCCAACACAGCTCTCTCCATTGCTCTTTGGGTGACTTTGAGCCTTCTTATGAGGCCCATAGTAAGCGACCACGTTTCAGTACCATATGTCATCACTGGTAACACACACTGGTCAAAGACTTTCGTCTTGAGACACTGCGGAATATTGGACGAAAAGATGTGCCGTAGCTTCCCGAACGCTGCCCAGCCGAGTCGGATTCGACGATTAACCTCTTTCTCGAAGTTGGACCTACCTAACTGGACAGTCTGTCCTAGGTATATGTAATCGTCTACAACTTCGAGCGTTAAGTGTCCGATTGTTACGGGAGTTGGTGCGACATGGACATTTGACATGATGTTCGTCTTATCCATGTTCATCCTTAGACCAGCTCGCTCGGAGGCTTTACTAAGGTCATTGAGCATTGTACTTAAATCCTCCATGGTCTCAGCCAAGACTACTATATCGTCAACAAACCGAAGGTGAGACACTGTTGTACTAATGAAGAAAATGACAACAAATCTTCGGTCCAGAACTGTGTTCTATCTTAGTCACTAAATTTTTATATGGAATTTTTAAACCCATTTTGTCGACTTTCCGCAGAATTCATAATTCATTTATTTGTTGTGGGCAATTGAATTTATCATAGGTACAAACCTACGTCCTGACTATTAGAAACGCAACAAAAAAATTTGTCAAATAGTAGAGTCAGAACCATCATCATCATGAGCTCCCGGTCGTCCACTGATGTGCATTGGTATTCCCCAACCCCACCACACCCTCTTCTCAGTCAGAATTAAATTATGTTCTTTGAAGGTACACTCAAAGAATTTGATTTATGGGCCACTTTGTACCTTGTCACAGTGACAGTAATATGAGATCTCTAGCAGCTTTCATATTGATTTTCTCTGTGAAAAGGTACGAAGTGGCCCTGAAATCAAATTGGTTGATCATACGGCGCCAGACATAGCTTCAAAAATTTATATACCTCTTTGATGACAATGAAGACACATTTGAATACATATTCAAAGTCTTTTGCCGCAGATACCAATCAAACAAATGTTGAACTAATGAAGCTGTATCTGGCGCCGAAATTATTCCAAAAGGGTAGCAACCCAACAAGGTCCGAATCGAAGCCAACGTCGTCAGTCTAATAATCGTTTGAAATATCATCCTCTTAGCGTTTTGCCGCTTGTACCCTTGGGGGGGTCTGCTTTGCCGGTTGTACCCTTAGGGATCCCGGGGTCCGCTTTGCCGGTTGTACCTTTAGGGATTTCGGACGCTTTACTGGTTGTACCTTTAGGGATCCCGGGGTCCTGTTCGCCGGTTCTACCCTTAGTGATCCCGGGTCTGCTTTGCCGGTTGTACCCTTAGGGATCACGGGGTCCGGATGGCACCTAATCATTTGTCATCGGATTACGCATTAAGACTAGTTTTACGAATGGACTGACTGCCCTTCCAACCCACAGGTAAAACTAGGGCTTTCTTATTTTAGACCAGGTTCTTCGCAATGGTTTCCTTCTCTTGAAAGCCACTTTTATCTTTTTTTCAATATTAAATTCAGAACCAGGAGCCGCTACAACGACCTACAGATTGAAGGTTAGGTTATCTTACCACTTGGCTACAGTGGCTTCTGAATCAATAAAATATAATAAGATAAGATAAGATACTTTTCATTATCAGAACTGTGTACATTGTGATGGTAGTTATAGAATTATAGATTCAACAAAAAAGTAGGATAATATTAGTAGGCATGTATTGGTAAACCTTGTCATGAAAACGTTTACTTAAATTACGCTATTATCGTATATAAGGAAAATAAATATAAACCCTCATCAATTTAGAAAATAACAACAGTAATTATTTCCCACTTTGATCGATGAGCAATAGAGATCAGTGAGGTCAAAGGATCAGCATATGATAAAGGTCAAAATAATATGATTTCACTCGCATTTAGTAAACAATGGGTAGGTATTCTTAATAAATATATATTACAGGACAATTTTTACATAAATCGAACTAGTCCCGTAGCAAGCTTAATAAGGCTTATGTTACGGGTACTAGACGACGATTTATTTAATAGATTTATACTTAAATACATAGAAAACATCCAAGTCTCAGAAACAAGTGTTTCTACGTACCGCAGAAACAAATGCCCTTATCCTGATTCGAACCCGGGACCTTTAGCTTCGGAGGCAGTGTCACTACCAACTAGGCTAAACAGGCTGACTAATAATCCGATAACTGACACTGGAAATATAAGAAGACATATGTACAGAATGTAATCACACGCCGAAAAAGCTGATTCTGATAAGACAATAAAAAATTAATTTTGATTTTTGAAAACATGCCATGCACATTCTGATAGCGTCCCTTGATTTCCAAAGCCTGGAAACTCGTAAACTCGTCGTTTGGAATGGAACTAGTTAGCCCGCTGTTCACTTACTGGCTGTGCCAAATAAACCTCGACGTCCTCGTTAACGACTCACTTTGCAACTCGTTACTTCGCATAACGCGGTTACATAGTCCATCTTTACCTAGTTTCATTTTTAGGATTCCGTAGTCAACTAGGAACCCTTACAGTTTTGCCTTGTCCTTCTGTCAGTCTGTCAAAGTCGTAAACTAAAACAAAACAAAAATACTAAGGGTACCTCCCCTACACGTAAAGCGGGGATGATTTTTTTTGCTTCAACCCTATAGTGTGGGTGTTGTTGGATAGGTCTTTTAAAATGACTAAAGGTCTTCATCAAACATTTTTTGATAATGTGAATCTTTTCGGAAATAATCACTCCAAAAGAAAAAAAATTGAACCCCGCCCCTCTGACTTTTGAACTATGGGTCCAAAAAATCATGAAAGTAAAGCTTATTAAAAACTTTCAACAAAAACTATAGCGGACATGATCAGTTAAGCTGTTTTTGAGTTATCGTAAAATGTATTTGATTCTTAGTAAAAGACGTATGAAACGCTACGAAGGTATTCCCTTTTGCTTGTTATTGTTTTTTTTAATCGAGTTCATTGATAAACTACGGAACCCTAGTCTGAGCATAGCCCGACATGCTCTTGGCCGATTTTTGACCATGAGGCCAATTCTCGGGTTCGATCGAGATGATCTCTATTCGAGATTCCATACAAGTGACTCTACCATTATATACAATGTCACGATAGACATGCATCGGATCGAGAATTGGCCCCCATGAACCGCGCGCTCTTTGTATGTATGCGTGGAAGAGCGCGGAACAATGCGCATATGTTTCATTATCATCACTTAGGCAATATGAAGGGTCTACGGAAAAACATGTCCAGACCACTTAAATTTCATAACAAAAAGCAACCTAACTGATAAAGACATAAGGTGCAAATTGCCTTTGAAATTTCAAAGGACTAGACATGTTCTTTCCGTGGACCCTTCATCATCATCATCATCATGTCAGCCAACAGACGTCCACTGCTGGACATAGGTCTCCCCCAAAGACTTCCACAATGACCGGTCCTGCGCCACCCGAATCCAGCGGACACCCGCGACCTTCACCAGGTCATCAGTCCACCGTGTGGGGGGCCTGCCCACGCTACGCCTTCCGGTACGTGGTCACCACTCGAGAACCTTTCCGCCCCAACGGCCATCGGTTCTACGTGCTATGTATACCTTCATATGGCTTTAAAGCAGCGTCAGCGGTGTCTCAGTTTCTATAAATCTATACCTAAGCCGTTAACGTACACGTGACCACAGAAGACAACCTTTGTTATTTCAACTATGTATGACCCTATTATGACTACGATTCGTTTATTAGCGTGTTTGTTATATGACAAAAATCATGTTAATAATTTAAAGATGAAATGTTGTTTGTGAAGCTTCAGATAACCTGGGGCGAGGTCGCCCGATATGCGGGCCAGAGGTCTGAGCGCGTACCTATTGCACTCTGCTGTGCTCAAGAGTAAAAACATTGGGACACGTAACACCTCAAAAATATGTAAACATGAAACATGAGAAACGAAATACTGTCACTAAATACAACGCACCGTGTCTGTACAAAAGTGATAAACATCGTTGTGTTTTTGTAGTTCTCTAACCAGGCCTTATTATTGTTCCACATGAAAATCGGTCCAACGGAACACATCCGACCATTCCAGAAAGAAAACCCCACCCCACTTTAGTAAATTAGAGATATTGACTCTTACTTCAATGTATATTTTAGATGTCTGCGTATTTGTTCACGAACATACGGATGAATTTAAGAGTCACAAAAGCAAATTCCATAGAAAAACCAAAAACGAAGTTACAATCTTGCCTAGCAATGTCCCTAAAACCAGCTTTTATCGCAACTCATATTTTGCTATGGGACCAAAAATATTTAATCACTTACCAGATAGCCTAAAGTCACTACCAATACCATCATTTAAACGACAATTACAAAAACTGCTTATCAGAAAAGCCTATTATGACATGAAAGATTTTTTTAATGATAATATTGACATTCCACCATAATTTTATTTTGTGCTTCAATGTATTCTCTCTATATAATTGTTATGAATTTCAATATATTTATAATTTTAAGTATTAATTAAATAATTATTCGGTTTGCATGTAATTATTCAAATACAAAATATTTTGGGAATATTGTACGCCTTATAGGCAGGTTATACTGAACTATATTATTTTTAACACCTGTATTTACTCACATACTTATATAACCAGCAATAAAAAAATTGATTTTGATTTTGATTATGAGTGTCAAAGATTTTTTTTTCTCGGAGACCAAAATCGCTCCATACAATTACAATTTATTATGACGTCACAGTGCACGCGCCCTGTACTAACGATGTGTGGAAAAATAAGAAAATTGCTATTTTAACCGTGAAATACTGCGTTTAAGGACATAGTTGTCATACAATTTCTTTTTTATTGAATCATGTTAATTATTTTGGTAGCCTTTATTTAACTTTTAGATTATAAAAAAGCTGTAGAAATTTTAGTCTCGTATTTTATTATTATTCTGATTTTGTTTTGTAATTTTCATTTTATTGTGTTATTTAGATGGATGGATACTATCCATATAACGGCAATCTATCTTATACTAATTTGTTTGTTTGTTTGTTTGTTTGAACGCGCTAATCTCAGGAACTACTGGTTCGAATTGAAAATTTATTTTTGTGTTGGATAGTCCAGTTGCCGAGGAAAGCTTTAGGCTGCGACCAATAGGAGCGAAGGCTCGGACGAAATCGCGGGCAACAGCTAGTATGTTATAAATTTCAACATGAGGAAACTACCCTATTGCAGCCGCTATTGCATAACTGAAGTCAAAAAGGTGTACCCTAATATAAATGACCTATTTTGGGGGTGATAAGGGCTCATGCGATTTTTTTTAGGGTTCCGTACCTAAAGGGTAAAAACGGGGCCCTATTACTAAGACTTGGCTGTCCGTCCGTCCGTCCGTCTGTCACCAGGCTGTATCTCAAGAACCGTAATAGCTAGACAGTTGAAATTTTCACAGATCGTGTATTTCTGTTGCCGCTATAACAACAAATACTAAAAACAAAATAATAATAACAATTAAGGGGGGCTCCCATACAAAAAACGTGATATTTTAGCCCTTTTTCATGGCTACCACTCGCCGAGCTAGATCTCAAGAACCGTAATAGCTAGACAGTTGAAATTTGCACAAATTATGTATTTTTATTATGGCCACAACAACAAATACTAAAATCAAAATAATAATAGTAAATAAGGGGGCTCCCATACAACAGAGTAGTTGTTGGAGTTTTTTTTCTGGTACGGAACCCTTCGTGCGCGAATTCTAATTCGAACCAAGCGCTTTGCATCTTCTTTTATAATGCGCACTTCTAAGGTTTGGAATTCTCTGCCGGCGTCTGTATTTCCGAGTTCATATAACCTGGACCTTTTTAAGGCACGAGTGAATAGGCATCTTCTGAGTGAGCTCGCTTCATTGTCGGCCTCATCTTTGCCCCTGGCTAGATGCTGGCCAAGAGCAATCCCATTTTTAATAAAAAAAAAAAAGAGTCCGACTCGCACTTGGCCGGTTTTTTTTAAATAATAACAATAACACAGTAATAATAGAATACATACTGTAATTGCGTAAATTTAACGCGCGTTGGGTTAGGACATACAACAGTCATTATTGAAAGTCAGATGTCAGTTTACATATATGCATTTCTTTAAAAATACTGCAGGTACTGTATTTTTCTATTTTTACGTAGCTACCCTGTGTTACTCAGAATAAGCCGAACACAGAGAAGCACTCTAGCAAAGAATGTCACAGAACTTACGGCCTGAAAAATTTAAAGAGGATTTAAGTTTTCACCTCGAAGTCGTGTTTACCTTTCCCAAATTGAATCCGCATGAACGAAACATTATGCAGTGTATTTTACGAAATCTAACGCGATATTGAGCATGTAGATTTAATATCTTATATAACAATAAAGTAGTGTAGTAGTTAGGTAAATTACTTTAACTTAATCGTATTGGATCCTCTGAAAATTAGAGTCGCTGAACTCTGCGTCTCAACCCATGCCGAGTGCCTACTTAAGTGTTGTGTCAAAGAAAGGCGTATCTTTTTTGAGACAATAATAGATTTATTTTCATTATACAGGTACTCATATGTATTTTGAACCTAATTTACCATTAATATTTGGTACCTCGTGTTGTTTACCTAAATAAAGAAGCCGTTTTATATACAGTCCAAAGTTTTATTTATCTGTGATGTTGAAAATTGACTCACTGCAACACAGCGTGGCAGTCGCATGTGCGCTACGCAATGAGCCACAAAGCAAATGTATGGTACAAAGGGTAATGAGCTATATACGGCTACATATCCTACAACGGATATATGTTTAATGATAAGTAAATACATAGAAAACTGGGCTTCCATTTTTGCAAGTAACGATGTCAATGCCATCTTTTATTTCATGACGGGGGCCAACAACCATGTGGCCTGCCTAAGCAAAACTATGGCCTATGGACGATCGACCCTCCAAAGATGTCACCAACGCGTTACCGATGCTCGATGGAATCGAGAATTTTCCTATGTCGACAGCTAGAGACAACCGATCCCACGGTTTTTTTTTATACTACGACGGTGGCAAACAAGCTGACGGCCTGCCTGGTGGAAAGCAGACACTTGCTACTTGCTTGCTTGCTTTGTTTTAACACAGCGCATCCTCTGGAAGTCTGTCATTCATCCATCACAATAAGTAAGTGCCCAGGCTTCACTCTCTGATACACTTGCGTATGCATTTGTGCGAAAAGGAACGATTCAACGTTGTCACGTTATTCACTTATTTTAATTGAACTTGAAAATCACGTGCGAAACGCGTGTTGGAATTAGGACCTCGGCCCGGTAGAGAATCGTTAGTGGATTGCGAGTTTGATTTGTACCATAGATTAAATGACTTGCACTTGATTAATCGGTTATTTATAGCAGTAAAGAGGAGTCCTACCAAATTAATTAATGAAAATGAGTAAATTAGTACAGCAACGGCGTATAAAATACAATTTCAATCAAGAGTTAACGGATTAACGTTAACTTCCGTAAATTCTTTCAAAATGCAAAGTTTTAACGTTTAACGAAATTAATTTTTTTTTCACGGATTAGCGATTAACCAATCCTTTTGCCTATTTGACTACTGGCACAATCCAGTTTTGTTTTTTTGTACGCGGAAATTACAGCTCGGTCTACCTAACGTAGGACAGTCGGGGTACGAAAAATTACTTTATAAAGTCATAGAATCTTAGTAGGTACCTTTTGTTTAAACCTTTTGTTTAACCAAAGTACTGTACTGAGTAGACAAGTGCAAAAAAAAATACTTGCTTGATATGATAACAAGAATCAAAATAGTATATACAGGGTGATTCAGGAGACGTGAGCAGGACCAACACAACATGCATAGTAAACGGCAATGAATCGTTCACCATTGTATTTAAGTGAAACACCCAAAATTTTTGTTAAGTTAAAGTTTAATTCTCTACAATCATGGTTTCCCCGCAACAACTGTAAACTGTTATGACAGCACTTCGATCACGAAGAAAGTAAATTGTCACATTGAGTGAGATACGATATTTCAAAAGTAATCGGACTCAGATCACTCAGATGACATTCAATTTGACACGTATATCACTTGACTGAAGTATTCTGATTGTAGAGTGACCATGAATTTCGTAAATATTTTAAAACATTTTGACTCTTGTTATCATATCAAGTAAATACTTACTTGATTCTACTTAAGTTTAGTAGTAAGTATATTAAACTTCGTAAGAATTCCAATCAAATATGTTCTATTTAATTGTCAGTATTTGTCAGTTTCGATATTTCTCTCGTGATTTTTGCTATCAATAACATACAAATTTATCCAGCGTAAAATAGTACAATAAGTGAAATAAAATAGAAATTACTCAAACTTAAAAAAAAAATACTCTAAATTAAAATAACCTATAAAAAAAAACTAAATTCGGCCCCTTAGGCAGGGTGCCCATCAAGCAGGCAGCATTCTCGCTTTGAATTGCAATAGCGATTCTTTGTGCAAGAAAGCTGCCGCACAAGGATCGCATGTTGCCTCCCGCAAACGTTTGCTGAGCATCCTATAGAGTCCACGCGCGCCCTTGCCCCACGAGCTGAGAGTCTCCACACCGAATACAGCGAATCCGTATTGGGTGCCGAGACACTCGTATTTGAAGACCTTAAGCCGTTCCTGAGCGTCTACCACGGCCCCGGCACGCCTGCTGGTCGATGAGAGGTAGGACACAGACAAAGTGTTGGCACATGTAGCGTCCCACACTAAGCGCGACCCATCCCCCATGGAATCAAAGACATCCCGTCAGGGCGCTTGCCATCGCCCCGCACGATCTGGGGTTCGAGAGCAGCGGGAACGTTGGCGCTGACGAGCGCCCTTCTCAGGATAGGACAGACGGCCAGCGCCGAAGGAACAGGCATGCCCATGATGGCCCAGAAGGTCGACAGGGGCCCCACAGTATGCCAGTAATTCGAGGCTTCAACCACGCACGCAATCTCGCAGTGTGTAACTGAGGTCTTAAGTATTTTACCTGCAAGATTAGATGTGCTGTGGATTGAATCCAGCAAGAATGCCGGCAGGGCTATATCAGAAATTTTGCGGGTTATCTTATCTATAAGCCTCCGTACCTAATCGGCAAAGAGGATTGGGTCCAAGCCTGTTCGCTAAAACGGATATTGAGGAATGGATTCAATTTGGGATTTTAGAAGCAGATCGATAGCTCGGACAAAATGAGGGAATTTCCAAATGGTTCAGCAGCGCAGCAGGTAAGTAATTTAGGAACAAGAAGGCAGAAGTTTAAAACAAATAGGGCAGAGTGACTACTAATTTTAGTAAGACGCTCCGAATGAACATTAAATTTAGAAATTATTGTTTTAAGAGGGGAGTGATGGCTTCATCAAAGATAACTCTGCGTCGTATTTAATTGATAATGCCGAAGTATTAAATTATCCATGAAAGATTTGCAATTATTGTAGAGCATGAAGCTGGCTAGAACATTAGCAAATATGTATCTTTTATTGGTTGAAGTGTCACTATCAGTCGATTAGCCTGTTATTGCAAATATCAATGCGATATTGGGACTGATAATTGCCATAGTGCAAGCAAATGTCGACTTTAAGGCGATAAAACCTTTTTTTACCCCGACTGTACCTTTAAAACGGTGCGTTACAATAGACTGACCGTGATCAAGATTCTAGGGAGGATTTAGCTGAGTCGAAACAGGTTGTGAATTGCACGAAAGGTTAATTGATGAAATTTACCCATTCCAATCAGGAGCTTAGCAAGAAAGTCCACGAGCCTGTTTTATTAACATTCCCTAATTTTATTAGGTACCAGCCTGTTGCCGTAATCCATGAGAAAGAGTAAACGCTTACCAACATAGAGTGATTCAGGAGAAATAATCAGGTACTCAATAATAGGTTCTACCACCCTAATTTGAAATGTAGTTTACAAAAACACTAGCCGTTATGTTGTGACGTCATACGACTACAACTTCAAAGTAACAAGGGTAGATAGACAACAATAATAATAAGAGCAATCGAGATGGTCACATACAAAATTAGATAATAGGAAAATTTTCATACGTTTGATATTCAATTCAATTTATTTAATTCAGACAATATCCATACATTAAGAGGGCGCAGTACGTTTGGTTCTCCATACAAACGTATTTATGCTCTCATTTTAAAACCCCATGCAAGAATAACATGAAACTTTGTATACACAATGGAATCCAGCTTGTCTAGGGCGGAAATTAGTTTCTGTTGCTTGAAATTATAATGGCGAAAAAATACAGCGATTATTAAGGTTTTCATACAAGCCGTAAAAAACTAAAAAAACCGCTGTATTTTTTTCTTTTAAAATTTCTAGCAACAGAAACTAATTTCCGACCTAGATATGCTGGATCCCATTGTGTATACAAAGTTTCATGTTATTCTAGCATGGCGTTTTAAAATGAGAACGTAAATACGTTTGTATGGAGAACCGAGCGTACTGCGCCCTCTTAAAATGATATTAGTTAGTGAAATACATGCATTACTTCATTACATGTTAGTTATTATGGAATGTTAAATGTCAAAGATCGTGGCAATTGGAAATCCCTGCCTACCGCTCTAGGAACTGCGTGATTATACATGATTCATTTATGATTTAAACCTTTTTTACACAGAATTATAAATTAAATTGATATCAAAGTGTTTAAAGTAAGCACTTTGCCGTTTAGGGTTAGAACAGGCCCCGTGTGGTGCCGGGTTAGAATAGCACCACCCTCTTTCTTCCCTTGGCTGTCGTAAGAGTCGACTATGGGAACCAGGTTGAAATGTGTTGTGGGCGTTGGGCTAGCAACCTGTCACTGCAATATCACATTTTCTCCATCTATAAACCTACAATTGCTAAAAGAGGCACTGGAAATTAATGTTCGTGTGCTCTGCCTACCCCTTTTGGGAATATAGGCGTGAAATTATGTTATGTATGTATTATGTTAAAGTAAAGTGGTATTGTGCCTTTCTCGCCGCCTGCATCCTGGATTGGGTTAATATAATGTATCTATATTGTTATTTACTTTTGTATTTTACTTTTAAAATATACTAGCTTTTGCCCGTAACTTCGTCGGCGTGGAAATCGTTTATAACGTATATCGAACCTCCATACAAGGATGAGTTAAAAAAATTAACATAGTTAAGGTCTTATAAATGTCTACATTTTATGCGGACTCCCGCGACCTTTACCAGTCATCAGTCCACCTTGTGGGGAGCCTACCCACGCTGCGCCTTCCAGTACGTGGTCGCCACTCGAGAACCTTTCCGCCTCAACGGCCATCGGTTCTACGTGCAATGTACCCCGCCCATGCTATTTACCAACCTTACTCTTTCTGTACCGTCAAATAAGACGCGAACGTACTCTAAATCTTTCACCGTGGGCGCTGTGAAGCTGTGGAACGCGTTACCTTTGTCAATAAGACAGTCCCAGTCTGTCGCGTCACTCAAGAAAAATTTGAAGAAATTATGGCTCTCCAACGATCTGTGATTTGGTTGAGTAGGTACTATAATTATTTATATATTGTAATTTTGAATATAATTATTCTGTATTTATGTTTTTATTATAGGTATATGTATTTTTTTATTCATTATATATGTATATTTACTTATTACATATGTATTTATGGGTATTTATTTAGTTATGGTTTAGCTACAAAATATATTTACTCATTGTAACGTTGTTGTACACGGTGTAAGTTTGTCTATCTCATTATTTTTAAAAATCTCTCAATCCCTCAAAGGTTAGCTGGAAGAGATCCCTCATAGGGATAAGTTCGCCTTTGTACTCTGATCCTGTGTGACATGTATATGTTTTAAACTGTTATTGTGTACAATAAAGTGCTTACATACATACATACATATTTAAGTTTAGCGATCCGGAGGGCTATCGGTTACTTTGGTTCTGCTGCCGATGGCCTCATTCCTGCTGCGATCACGCTGAAAAACATTTTTTTTTAATATTGGGGGACAATCTTACACAAATCGACCTAGTCCCAAACTAAGCAAACCTTGTACTATGGGTACTAGACGACGATATACATACTTATATAGATAAATACATACTTAAATACATAGAAAACATCCAAGTCCCAAGAACAAATATCCGTGAAAAATGCACAAATAAATGCCCTGGCCGGGATTCGAACCCGGGACCTCTAGCTTCGGAGGCAGAGTCACTACCAACTAGGCTAAACAGATCGTCCTAACTAGGTAGGTAGGTAGGTAGGTAACTTCCAGCATAACCCTCTCCATTGCTCTTTGGGTGACTTTGAGCGTTCTTATGAGGCCCATTATAGTAAGCGACCACGTTTCAGTGCCATGTCATCACTGCAACACCAACACGCGCTGGTCAAAGAGTCATCTTGAGACATTGCGGAATATTGGACGAATAGATGTGCCGTAACTTCCCGAAAGCTGCCCAGCCGAGTCGGATCCGACGATTAACCTCTTACTCGAAGTTGGATTTACCTAACTAGTCTGTCCTATTTATAAATATCTAATCGTCTGCAAATTCGAGCGTAAAGCGTCCGATTCTAACGGGAGTTGGTGTTACATGGGCATATGACATGATCTTCCTCTTGTCCATGTTCATGCTAAGACCAACTCAAATGAAATGAAAATGTCGGGGCATTCTCAACTTCTCTAACTTGATTAGTGACATTAAAAGTTATAGGTACATGTACAAAGAAATTTATCTTTTCAATTTTGAGTTCTTCTTAGAATGAATGTGTAGGGATCTACACATTCATTCTAAGAAGAACAAAAAAATGTGTCCCAATAATTTCATATAAAACTTCCCATTCCGTTACTTTCATAGAAGGAAAGGTAGCGAAATATGTAAATTGTGACAATTTGCTCTCCTATTTACTTATTTATGTTCGATATTTTTTTCGTTTTTAAACATGTTTGATATCAGATCAGAGGGCCTACTCCGTACTTCGAAAATCGAACTTTGTGTCGTGCCGTCCCTTTCACTCTCGTACACTATAGGGACGGCACGATACGAAGTTCGATTCTCGAAGTTCGTAGTAGGTCCTCAGTATCAGTATAGGTATGTTGCATAAATTCCCTGGATAAATCATAGATAGAGAGGATGTAGCGACAAGATTGACTTTGTCGTAACTTTCCAATTTATATGCGAATATGAACGTACGTCGCTTGGGACAAACGCGGGGATATAATGAGACACACATTTCACATTCTAATTTGATACCAAAAACAAGTACATTTTTAACAAAAAACACCGACTCAGAACTTTGCAAGACCCCAACCCCTTGGTATATAATTTGAGGAGTTCCTTCGATTTTTCCAAGATCCCGTCATCAGATCCAGACTTGTTAACATTAGGACCAACTAGAAAACACACCCTTTCAAACGAAAAAAGAATTTTTGAAATCGGTCCACTAGTCTCCGAGTAATTGGTGAACATACATAAATATATACATAGAAGAATAGAATAGAAGAAATTTATTCAGAAAACGCTTACACACAATACAATACAACAAAATTATAAAATTATTATTAAGCGTCACTGAAAGGGTCTCCACTCAGCTTAATGTCAAGATACCACTTAAGGATCTTGACGCTGGTCTTCCGTAGAAACCCTTCCGAGAGAGCGCAACTATACGCGCTATATATATATATATATTCCGACGAATTGAGAAACTCCTCCTTTTTTTGAAGTCGGTTAAAAATGTGTTATTTTAATAAGTTTCAATTTACATACATCGCAATATTAAAGTATTTAAAATGAAAAAATTACTAGAATTCAAACCAGTATCCTATACAACTATGCCTAAGGAAGTTAAAATACACGGAGTTTTTTAGGCATCCGTACCCAAAGGGTACGTAAAACTGGGCCCTATTACTAAGACTCCGCTGTACGTCCGTCTGTCTGTCTGTCTGTCACCAGGCTGTATCTCATGAACTGTGATAAAATTAAACAGTTAAAATTTTCACAGATGATGTATTTCTGTTGCCGTTGCCGCTATAACAACAAATACTAAAAAAAATTATTTAAGGAAGCTCCCATACAAAAAAACTTTTAAATAGATGCTCGTTGTGTTCATCAGGCGCTGGGTCTCAAAATTTATGGGAAAACTAAAATCCGACTCGCACTTGACCAAAATTCTACTTGATATTATTTAACGTTCTTATTACTGATAAAAAATTAAAAAGTATTATAATTTAAATTAAATTAAAAAAGGTTAAAATAAATTGTCTAATGTTGTAATTTTCGTTGCTTCAGGCATATAATGGTGTAGACTCGTAGAAACAACGTAATATATTTAGTTTACGAAATTCAAGAAAACATTTTTGTTTTCAATTTCATATAATATAATTAATGTAGTGTGAACGCAAACGTGGAGTTACGCAAAAGTTAATGTCAATTTGACGACCTGTTTAACCTAGTTGGTAGTGACACTGCCTCCGAAGCTAGAGGTCCCGGGTTCGAATCCCGGCCAGGGCAATTTTGTTCTTGGGTCTTGAATGTTTTCTATATATTTAAGTATGTATTTATCTATATAAGTATGTATATCGTCGTCTAGTACTCATAGTAAAAGCTTTGCTTAGTTTGGGACTAGGTCGATTTGTGTAAGATTGTCCCCCAATATTTATAATTATTATTTATAAAGTATGTAAATTTTCGTACTTCGAATGATAAGCACGTCAATAAAGCCGAAAGAAACGCGACAGTCAGTCATTGCTTAGTCAGTCGCTACTTAGTGGGATTGCTACGCCCTACGGCGCGAGCAGCGTCCAATGACGTCACACCGGCCATCGAGAGCGATAAAACAGGACAGCTATTATCACTGCGCTGACACACCCTACCCCTAATAGCATCGTGCAGCATCTACTATGTAAGTACAGGCAAGGGTTTTCTTTTCCTCTAGAAGGTGTGAAAAGCAGTATGTGTCTCACGGTAGCAAAACTATTTCCGTCTTGGGCGTAAACACTTGAATCCCTCGCTACGCTGGAGATTTTACTTTAGAAGCCCTCGCTACGCTCGGAGTTCTATTATAGAATCTTTTATTTTACTCAGGATTCAATATACTGCCCTCGCCGTAAATATATAACGTCCGAAAATGTATACATATTAATGCTCTTGAGTGGACCTAGTAACTTATTTTATTATTGACGGAACTAGGTACAGTCAGCATCAAAAGTAGCTACGCATTTGAATAGTTCAAAAGTTTTTATTATAAGGAAAAATAAGAGCTTTCTTTTGATGCTGTCTGTAGCAAAAGCACCCGAAACTCATCAATATCAAGTTGGAATAGGAAATTAAGTGGCAGATAGGCTCTCAGGTCGACCTGTCGCCATCAACTGGGTTAACGACATCAATATATCGTAGCCAATTTCATATTAAGTTAAATTATGCGACTGTGTATAGGCTGTGACATAGTTAAATTAAAATCATTTCAATTGGCCGATGTTTTGTTTCAAACTAGTCCGTTCAAAAAGCGACCTTACTAAACGCAAGCAACAGGATTCAAAATCTAATGACAGTTTTGTAAAATGTAGCACATTTTAAATAATTTCAAGCATACAGAAAACAACAACTGAGTATGTACATATCCATATGCATACTCAGTGACAAAAATATGCCAATATGAATTTTATGACAAGGGCGTAAGAGCTAACAGATACTCTTCACACTTTGGAAACGTAGGTTTAAATATTTGTGGCTTAGACCAGGGGTCGGTAAAAATTATTAACCAGAGCAAAATTCAGTAAAAATATCGCCTTTTGGGAACCTCAGAGCCAAAAATACCATATTCGGTTCTCCATACACAAGAAGTTACGCTCTCATTACAAAACCCCATGCTAGAATAACATGAAACTTTATATACACAATGGGATCCGGCATATCTATGTCGGAAATTTGTTTCTGTTGCTTGAAATTATAATGGAAAAATACAGCAATTATTAAGGATTCCATACAAGACGTAAAAAACTCAAAAACACACTGTATTATTTTTCTATTAGAATTTCTAACACCAAAAACTAATTTCCGCCCTAGACATGGCGGCTCCTATAGTGTATACAAAATTTCAATGTATTCTAGTATGGCGTTTTAAAATGTGAGCGTAGCTACGTTTGTATGGAGAATCGAGTTCAGCCGAGCGTACTGGGTACTCTTAATAATTAGACACAATAATGATTAAATTAATCTTTTATTTTTAATCCATTTTCTAAATTGGCATTCAAACCTACATTATTATGCTCAAACATTTTTCCAAACAACGAACTGTACAGCTCATTTGTGCTCTCATCAGTCCATGTGGTGCATTTCTCAGGTGCCATATAGTTCACAAGTTGGTTATGCACAACATACTTAATTTTCCGTCCTTTTGTGGCCTTTGTATCAACTTTGCGCTTCATTTTACTCCGCATCTGTTGCAGAGCTATCCACTGTCTACTCAACTGGACAGGGTCAGATATGTCTGCTGATTTACACTCGATAAGCTCCCGAAGCAACTGATGATAGAAGTCACTATCGTCAAAAATTTCAGAAATATATTCATCATCATCTTTCCTATCCCTCATTACTGGATTCTCTGTGCCATTTGCCGTAGCCTCGGTAGGCTTTTTGTAGCCGACTATCTCATACTCAGAACGCTTCAGCTGTGTGCGTTTAATCAATTTATTTCTATCGGATAGGATGAATGAAATCTGCTGTAAAATAGTGTTTGCTGGTGTATTTTTGATGTTAGTAGCAGTAGCCAGACGGGTTTTTTCATTCCATTTTTGTATGGTGGCTTCTCTGAATGGCTTGAGCACTTTGTGCGTAGTAGCCAGTTCACTTTCATAGTCTGCTAATTTACGTTTCTTCTGTGGTTGTTCTTTGTTTTTAATTTTCTTAGGAGATTTTTCTTCTAATGGTGTGTTGTCTTCTTCTTCCGTGTCAGATGGTATTTCTTCATTGTCTGTGTCGCTTGGTATTTCTTCATCACTTTCTTCTTTCATCTCTGTAGTTGTTTCTAAAGTCTGTTTCTTAGTAGACAGTGTTTTAGTCTCGGGAAAGCCATTTAGCAACATACTTTGGAGTGATAAAAGTCTGAAACAGATAATTGTTTATTAATCAATTTAGAACCAATGCTAAGACAAATCGCCTGTCAATTTCTCTTACAAAAATTACAGTTACATCTACCTAACATCTATATAAATATTAATTACACAATCAACCTGCAGGACTAAACTTTTATGATGATAATTATTGTAAAAAGTACTTAACAATATGTATATGCAGTCTTGTTTTGGTATGACATGGTAAGGTCATCTTTAACTTCTAATGATATGAAAAAAAAAACTATTGATTTAACCACTAGACTTATTAAAAAATAAAATAAAAATCTTATTATCAATGCTTATATAATATTTTGAAAAGGTTTCATGACTGTATGACTTGGCTATTAAGTTTATTTTAAATTGGAATGATTTTAGGTGATTATTTTTATTAGTTTTGAAAATAAGTAAGGGTAAAGTTTAAGTTTGCCGTAATTATTATCTTACTGTACTCACTTGTTTAAGACGGTAACAATATTAGTAGTTGCAGCACTGCAGGCCTCAGCAAACTCATTATTCTGCTTTAGTTCTTTATGGACTTCTGGAAATGGCATCTGGTTGGCTGTAGTCATACACCGCTGCAGATGTATCCTCATCTCTAATAATCCTTCCCATACCAACAACTGATTCCGCACACAAGCACCCTTCTTAGCTTCTTCAGACACATTCTGCTTTTTCATGTGCTCAAATTCTTCTCTTACCGGCTCCTCCATTTGGCTGATGTCGTAACCATCCCCATCTTCGTCATCTTCTTCGTAAGACTCGCTATCCGATCCTTTTGGGCGTTGAGTAATACTGTAATCGTCACTCTCGCCTTCAGAGCTTAAAACATCCGAATCTGAAGCATTTTTACCCTTTACAGTTTCCGTCCGTTCTTCGTCAGACTCATCAGAGTCCGATTGAGTAAATTTACTAGCAATAGAAGCTAATTTAGACTGAAATCCGCCATCATCGCCATCGTCAGACCCACTCCCAACCTCACTTTCGGAGCTATTTTTTTCAAGATTTTTTCTCGTCACTAGTTGCCCTTCGTACTTTTTACTGATTTCACTTAGTAAATTAACATTCCTTTTCCGAAAATCACTAATAGCGGCGTCATCTTCGCTTTCTGATGAGCTAAAATCAGCCCGAGAAACCGTGTGAGGTTTTGTACCAAATACTTGGTCGTCCTCGATGTCCGCTCGCGGTTTTATCGTTAAAGCATCGGCAATTTTATCTGAGAGCAAAAGTTTTGCATTTTTCTTGGTTTTAGCCTTCATTTTATTATTTTAAGTGATTTTAAAATGGAACACCACACCATAAATAAGAGTGTAATATACTGGAACACCACACGTGTTTACGACGTTGACGTTTGACGTTTACGACGTAGTGATTATATTCTCTGTTTTCGACTTTCGACAACCCGTGACAGTGACATGACAGCAGCACAAGGCTGTGTTCCGAATCACGCTCACAGCGCTGTGAGCGCGCTCACGGTCGGACCGATTCACGCTCACAGCGTTTACACGAGATGTCGTGACGTCATTGATGACGTCATGGACGGCGCTCACGGTGCTCACACTCCCAGCCGTAAGCACCTTGAGCGCAAACGTCAAGTTGACGTTTGACATTTGGCCAGCCTGATGGTAAGTGGTCATCGCAGCCTATGGACGCCTGCAACTCCAGGGGTGTCACATGCGCATAACCAACTCTTTAAAATTTTATATACTCCTTTCTTGAAGAACCCGATACTGTAGTCCTTCGGGAAAACCTCGGCAGGGAGTTCATTCCACAGTCAGAGCGTCCAATGGAGAAAATTCCTCTGAAACCGTACCGTACGCGACCATTCAGGTTCTAAGGTGTGAAGATGAACTATTCCCTATGCTTTACAATTTGGTCCTGGAAAATGTCGTCAGTTTTATATTAGTGCGTTACAGATTGCGATTAATTTCAATTTTCTACAGATCAAAAACCCAGCCCAGTATTTCATACTATGATTAATTGACGAACTCAAAATTCAAATTCAGTTGACGTTTGACAGTAAACACGCTCATGACCGGTCCGAAACAAAACACCGCTCACGCGGCCTTGAGCGCGCTAACTGATTCGGACCGGCCGTTAGCACTGTAAGCGTTGTGAGCGCTGTGAGCGTGATTCGGAATGGTTATAAACGACTCTGTTCTGTAACTGAATAATCCGAACCTCAAGAGTAAGGATTTCTATAGAGATCAGCCTAGCTAGCACGATAGCTGGACGTAGTTATGGGAAAAGGATCCAACCCCCGCGATGTAAAATTTGAAATTTGAACCTTCTGCATAAAACAAAAGTCATGCATTTCATTGGTGATCTCTTGTGGATTGGATCCTTTTTCCATAACTACGTCCAACTCTGATACCGCCACGTTTGATGTGACGTTTTAGTACATTTCGGCCGTATAAGGTCTGAATCACACTGGCGCGGCCTGCGGTGGCGGCCAATAGTAAATTTGACAGCTAATGACAAGTTTACTATTGACCGCCGCGGCCAGGCCGCACCAGTCAGTGAAAGCACAGGTAAGAGGTTTAACATGTATAAGATATCGTGCTAGTTGTGCACGGGCGCTACAGCAAAACAAAAACGAAGAAAGTTTGAATATCTCCTTCTCTGTCGCTCGAATATGCTAGTGCGATAGAGAAGAAGATACACGAGCTTCGTTTTCGTTTCGCGGTAGCAGCCCAGGGGTGCTACCGCGAACTTCGAAAATCTAACTTCGTATCGTACCGTCCCTTTCCGTCATATAGAGTATAACACGAGAGTGAAAGGGACGGCATGTCACGAAGTTCGGTTTTCGAAGTTCGCGGTAGCACAGCAGATGGTCTACTCCGAAATACAAAATCAGAACTTCGTATGATGCCGTCCCTTTCACTCATATTGTGTGTGACAGAAGAGTGAAAGGGACGGCACCATACGATGTTCGGATTTTGAATTTCGGAGTAGACCTGATCGTCTCCGAAATCCAACAAGAGGGACAGAAAAACTCTTACGCAGCTAAATTAAGCACTTGGCTTAAACTCCTGGCGGTTTACCATAAACAAGCTCTTTAATTTGTGGGGGTAATCGTTTAAGTATTAGCCTCAATGTCACACTTATCAAATAGTTTGAGGCAAATAAAAAAGTGGGTAAATGGATAACAAATGATACCACCGGCGCGCCGGTTAGCGAATTTGTTGTGCCAGTTTGCGACCACTTGGGTGAATTGATGAATTAAAAGATATTTTCAATTTTTTTTGCTGAATTACCATTCGATAATTATTAAATAAAATGCATACAACGCAATGTTTATTAAGGGTTTATAAAAATACTAATATCTTTAATTAAAACAACCTTGTTTATAAAAATACTAATATCTTTAATTAAAACAACCTTCAAGTGGTCGCAAACTGATGCTGGTCGCGTAACCAGCGTAGCGACCCTATAACTAACCTGTGACATGTATTCTGTGTATTACCTTTCTTATTCCTCAAAGAGTACCTACATCTGTACGACTGTCAACTTAGACCAGCTCAAAGAGAATATAACCACTACGGACCAGCTTGACAGAACTGGTTTCCCACAACTCGACGACCTTCATTTTAAGGCTCTGTCTGCATAAACGTTCCACGCGGACACTATAACAATTATATTATTCTGCGACTATAATTCACTTATTATATTGTAGGTTGCTACTAATAAGTAAATTATACAACAGCTAACGGGTAAGAAAATAAAACTTAAAAAATCTATTTTATTATTTTACATTCAATTATGTAACTATATTAATACAAAGTTTTAATCATATTTTTTTTGTTATAAAACCGTAGGCACATTATTATGATGTAAATTCGTGAGATGAACACAAAAATATGTGTTGTGTTGTGATACAAAGTGCCTTTACTTCTATACAAAAATTAAAAAAAGATAGTTACAAACGCATTCACACTACTGAAATGTTATGCGTTGTATATTGAGCAGGGTCACAAATCGACAAATTTAATTCTCAAAATTGCCTATCTACATAATCTACCTGCCTCCTCGAATTATGTTCTAACTTATTATAATATATTTTTATTAACCTAGCCTCGATTAGAATGGGGCTTTTACAGTGTGATTAAGTGATACACTGATATCATAATAAGTGACGTTGATGAATACTTATTGAAGTGAAGTCCAAACAAGTTTGCAATAAGTAAAAATATTAATACACAGTATTGTGATAACAATCACCCAATCACCATGTAAAAGTCCCCATTGATTGAGATTAGAGGTGACAGGTTTTTCAGACGTGAAAATGTATATGAATTGATAGCTTATCCATTCCCAAATTATCCGCTGTTTCAAAGTAGGAAAAAGTGAAGATCCAATTAGACGCCTACATCCGTGATTCTCATCCCATTATACAAAAACTCTAAAATATACTGAGCAGGAACGTACGGAACGTACCAAGTATAATATGACAGCACCCTTAACATCGCAAAACGTTTATAATAGTATCCGAAATTCGAAATTTCAACGTCCTACTAAAATCTGAAAGCCAACTATATGCTCATAACTCTCATTAGTTAAGCCACGACTTTTAAACTAGTGGCATAAGTGAGTTATCGGGCTATAATTACAACAGTGAGTGATTCAATTATAAATAAAATAAATAGAAAAACAAAACCACATTATAATAAAACGTAATCTAAAGTATACAAATGCGCAAAAATATGTCAGGATGTCATATGTCAGGATTTCCAGTCACCATGCAGAAGGCAGGTACTAAACCTTAATAAGCACTAGGCTCTCAACTCAAGAATGTGCTTGATTGACCGTAGTGTTTCAACGAGGACCTCAAACGCTTTGCCCATGTCCTCCTGATGTGTTTGTGTGTGTGACGCGTTTCACAAGCTCTCAGTAATCAAGCGCATCTGGTCCTTGACATGCGTATCCATGTTAGAGAAGTCTGTGAGGGCCTCCTCAATCATCTCTACGAGGATAGTCGGCCATTGGAGCTCCAGTGCGCGTAGACGCTGTGCAGCACCGCAGGCCAGGTCTATGGCGTGCGACAGCTGGCCGCGTCCACGAACTCGCCAGCTCATGTCCTCCTTCAAATAAATAAATACTGTAGTTCTATGGTTAAGTAATTAATTTTGTGCAACTTTAAATAAATAAAAAAGACTACAGTTCAAATAACGACTATGGTACGGTAGGTAGTGACGGTAAGAGTAGTAATTACAGGGCCAAGGCAGCATAGAATTCACAATTACCATGAGTAATTGTGAATTCTAAAAAGTTAGGTTAAAAAGGCATAAAAAGACATGTCTTTATATGCCTTTTTAACTAACGCATAAAGTGGCAAATAAGTGAAAAGCTCACCTAATGGTAACTGTCTACTATAGAATATCATCAGGATATAGAATGCTTGTAACTCCAGAACTGGCACATGCATGTTGTAGACCCTTATAGGTACGTTAGTATTGGTGGGCGAGGGAACTGATTTTTTTTCGGCTGATATAGTGATGATGATGATGATGATAGATTGAATGTAAGATGATTCCTTCCCAAACTGTCAACATAACTAATCCTCAAGAACTATGAAATTCGCTTAGTCTTTTACCTGTGAGACATGTCCTTTCTTGAACTGTAAAGCCTCTTTGGCAATAACATCTCTTAAAGCTGGATCAGCAGCCCTCAACCATGATTTGGCACTGACGGTACTATTACCACTCCTTCCTAATCGCGCCAAGAGAGGCTGCAGAGGAGCATCAGGCAGTGCACGTAGGACTATGTCGCTGAGCCCGTTGTACTTCTGATTAGCTTCTTTTATTTCCTCTTCTGACACCTGCTTGTAGTTTAAACTATTATAAAAAGATCATGGATCATGGACACATAATTACATCCCAGTTTAATAACAGAAACATTCGAAGCAGAATGATCCAGTTCTAAAATTATTCGTGTGAGTAATGTATTTCAAGCATAGTATAACAGCAAGTATAACATATTATAGTAATGATATCGACCTTAGTTTAATTAAAGCAAAAACTGGTTCTCAATCTCAATTCCCGGTTGCCAATCAATAGGTCTTTTACCAATGGATTTTATAAGCTTTAGATAACAATAATATGTTTAATAAAGATTAGTAGTTGTTATAATTACCGGTTCGTCATTAATTTCCTTCAAGCCCCAATGGCCAAGCCTGTAAATGGCGTACTCTCGCCAAATTTTCCCGTGTATTGGGTTGCCTTCCGGCATCACAGTCAGACCGGTGAGTCCTCGCAGCTCGGCTAAGGCATGGAGTTGACCGAGCCACTGCAGACCTGTAGCTCGGACTGATATGTGTGTCACATTCGGGAATCTGTTAATTCGTTAAATAACCATAATAAACAACCCTCTTATCGTAAAAAGCTAAAAGAGGTAATTAGGATATGCCAGCTGGGGAAGTACCTCCTTAAAGAAGACCGCAGATAACATCGCCACTACCTACTTATTCGTAAGGTATGTGGTTTTATGTGCCTAGTAGTGAGTAAGGTCACCAAAGTTCCCGAGGATACCTTGTGTTTCTAGCTGTCAACGCAACGAATCAACAAAAACAAAAATATTTATATAGGTATCATGCTGGTTGTAACAAATGAATGTGGCCGACCCTTCCAGGTAAGTATGACAATATATGTGCTAGGAGAAGCCGCTCCTGGGAGGAGGAGTTATATACAGTCTGGTTGGCAATGCTCAAGTCAACACTGGGTCGGCAATCCGCTTGTAATTCTTCTGGAGACCCAAACGTTCATAGGTCGTAGCTTACGTTTGGGTGTCTGCTTACCATCAGGCAGGCCGTAAGCTTGATTGTCACCGTCATTATATAAATATAGCTATCGCTAACCATATAAGTAGGTACTACACACAATAGGACATTAATAGTGTCAGTGATAAGTCGGTACCCTCGTGGCAAATCTTAAATAAGTTTCAATGACCACTATAAGAAAAAAATAACCAATCCCGTTTTTTTACTTTAATTAAAAGGAAGTTTATAAAAAAGTCTTACTTTGTCTTCAATTCTGGTAAGGACTGCGCAACGGCATTGAAGTGTACGTAGTGGAAAGCCGCCCTAGTGACCGTCCTGGCTCGCTCCCAGTCCCAATCCCTTGCCAGCCGCCGCACAGCACCAGCGCCCCAGGCACTCACCACTCCATCACCTACTTCCACTAAGTAATCTACTCCTACAAACATATATTTCAATGTAACATTAGAGCTCCTTGCTGGCTTGAGTCATAACCATTTTTCTACCATACTGACCTTGTTCCCTATCTTTAGAAGTAGGTATAGGCTTCGGCACCGGTTCAGACGACTTCAAATTAGCCAAACTCTTTCCTGATTTCACCCGAGCTGTCGATGCCCGATTACCCGAAGCAGAAGACGCTCGTTCACTTCTCCTCGCTACCGTAGCACTTCTGACCGTTCTATTGCTTAGTCTGCTGTTTACAGAACCCTCTCTCCTTAAAATCCTACTGTTCTGATCGCTTCCTGACGTCGAAGATTGAACTGATCCAACGTTGGTACTGCTAGAAATATTGCTAGCGTTTTCACTCATGTCAGAATTCTTGGCTTTGATTCTCCGGCTCTCAGGGTCACACACAGATTTGGATCTCATAGTACCGAAATTGGCTCTCCGCCGAACTGCTGTAGGAATTCTTTTGATATGTCTTTTATTACTGTCATCGTCACTTTCTGTAGATGACGTTGGCAGAGAGCTGAATGAAGAATCGATAACTGGATCGACACTTGATATACTTTCCCATCTTTTTAAAATTGGTTCAGTCCCATCTGCAAGCCTTACGTTTTCTAAAGACGATATTATTGGCAAAAGTATTGGTGGTAATCGCAAGTCACTGCTAGTTGAAGTCGAGTGTGACGCATCAGTGTCTTGGGAAGCACTTCGGTCCGAGAAATTAACACGTTTTTCAGGAGCTTTTCTTGCAGTTGAACTTCTTTGTAGTTTGCACATCGGTGATGGTGACTTTGGTGGTTCGGTATTAGACTTAGTATTCGGTTCACTAGTGTTCTTGCAATCAGAGTCTTCTGTTTCTCCTTGTTGGAGCAATACAACGACATCGGGTAATGCTGCCATATTTAAGTTTTGCGATCCTTCGTTTGGAGTGATTCTCGCTGCTGACGCTTCTAATACGAATTCTTTTTCTAAGTCTACGTTCTTCGTCGGACTAGCGACATTGGTAAAACATTTATTTTCTGACCTAAAAGAAAGCAAAAAAATAAAAATTCCATTGGATTATTACAGTTTGGTAAAATTCCCCACAACCTTTTGTTAGTAGGGAGCAGATAAGACTAACCGCTAATGATAATGACACCCGCGTGCACGCGAAGGTGTTTTTGATCCGTTAATTAATGTGATATTAATAATACCATGGAAATTATCGACCAAACCTCAGCAGCTCCCAGTTGGTTCGAGCGTTGTTGATAATCTGGTCACGCCTGGCAGCTTGCTGGGCCGAGCCCCCGAGGGCGCAGTAGGCAGCGTGGGCGGCCTCCTTATTGCTTCTCCAGGCCATTGCTGCTCTCCGTACCTAAATGTGCATAAATAAATACCATGACTCACCTAAACTTACCTGGATAACTATTGTTAGGTATAAAATGTTCTTTGTTACTCATTAAAAAGAATAAGAACAAACAAAATAAGTATACATTACATTATAAGAATGTGATCTTACTTGTTCCGTAACGTGCATGTTGGTCAAAGTTAAAAGATTCGGAAGATAAGATACTAGGAATGGCGTGCAGTCTCCTCCTAATGCCACTGGATTACCATCCAAAGATACTTCAATAAGAGTAGTAGTTTCTGCTAATGTTGAAACGTCTTCCACACTGGAATAAATATCTTAATTAGAAGTACCTAACCATAAATAAAAAAATATTTTTCTAAAAGGGTGTAATTCCTATTTCATACCTTTGTAAATCATTGTTACCAAGATAAAGCTTTTGCAGTTGTGGAGTGTTCTGAAAACCTAAAAGCTTTTTCAGTCGATTTCTTTTCAAATTTAGTTCTCGAAGAGACACTAAACCTTGAAGATCAGTCTGTCCAATACATTTGATTTGGTTCCCGGCCAGATTGAGCACTTTAAGCTCGGTTAAATTTGATAGTCCGGTTACTCTACTTATCCTATTTCCGTGTAAATCTAAAACTTCTAATTTTACGAGGTTAACAAGCCCCTCTATCCTTTTTATCCTGAAAATTTAATCAATGCTTTTAATCATTGATCACCAATGCTGAGGGCCTACTCCAAAATTCGAAATCCGAACTTTGTACGGTGCCATCCCTTTCACTCATATAGTGTATGACAGGAGAGTGAAAGGGACGGCAATATACGACGTTCGGATTTCGAATTTCGGAGTAGACCCCCTGTCCCCTATTTGACCACGGCGACAGGTGCGACAATTGTCACAAAATATGACATACGTACATACTACAATGACATATGTATTTTGTGACAATTGTCGCACCTGTCGCCGTGATGAATTAGGGGCCTGGTTGTAGGCATGGCAGTCCACTATTAGTTGTGAGAGCTTAGATTTAAATAAAAAACGATAAACATACAATGTTTCATTTTAATGATTAATATTCCATACTAATAAGTAAAATAATACCTGTTTTTCCCCATAAGAAGAACTCTTAAGCTAAAAAGTCTTTCCAAGGAAGTTATTTTGTCGATCTGATTATCATACACGTCGAGGAACACCAATTTTCCTAAATCTAAAGGAGCTAAGCCTGATAGGCTGTTTATGAGGTTGTGCTGCAAAGACAGTAGCCTTAGCCCTGGTTCCCCTACAATATGTGGGATTGAAGATAAACCTCGCCTGAAAACAATACAAAATTACAATTCCACACTTAGATAACTGGAGCCGTTAGTTCTGTTAGCGTGGCATTTGGCATTGGAAGAGGGGAAAAATGGAATATTTACGACTACAAAATCGTGTGATTATCTTATAAAGTTTTACGTAGCTTAAACGAAAGACAGTGGTATCTTAATTTCCTATATAATTCCAAACCTATATTAATAACGAACCTATCGAGACTAATCCTGTCAGGCAGTCTATCCTTTTCTTGTGGCGTCCGGGAGAGCTGGACCTTTCCTTCACCAACGGCTTGCAAGTCCACCGAATCATCCTTGCTGTCTTGTTTGATGATGCCGTCTCCCCTACGATATATTAGACATAAAAAAACCACACTTACTTTACACAAAATAAACATGAAAAACAAAGTATACTATTTCAGTATCTTAATACACTCTAAAAACTGCCTTCAACTTCAACAACAGTAGAGCCAACACGAAATTAAATTATATTTTTATGGGCAGAACGTCAGGCTCTGGAACTGATCTTCATGTAAGTAATCTTCTGACTAGCGCACTTTCAATTGTTAATACCCAATATTTTACGATCAACATGGTAGCAAAAAGCCGTACAGCCTGAATATTGGGACTAGAATCGACGATTCTGAACCGCTCTCAACTCTTGATGAACCACACGTAAGCAGACACTTCATTGGTTCACCCTGTAGGGTAAACGGTAGCTTTCACATAGCTAACGTTATCGCGTTTATTTTAGACATGGTACTTCACTGGCAAAGCAGGCATGTAAGTGAAAGAGGGACGAATGCTATACGTCTAACATAAACACGGTCATGCTAGCTAACTGGCTATTTTAAGATTGAATATGAAGATGTAATTAATCCTTACCCAGTGAGCAAAGTGTTGGACCGGTGAATAGGTGCCCTGTGGTCCGCGAGGGCGGGTCTGATTTGTAGGAACAGGCGTTCCCCGCCCGCGCCGGGGTCGCGTGGTCCAGCATCGAGGGACTGAGCTGAGCGCCCTCGGGTGCGAAATGCTAACTTCCGAACCTAGGTTAATCATGGACCCAAATTAAAACATATATTTCGCAACTACTTGCATACAGGTACTGGACGCCTGGAAAGATCTACATTTCATTTAATTGAATTTATTCAGTCACATAATAAACTTACAGTGCGAGCACCAAGTCGTTAACATGCTATTTATATCCTTATCATCATCATATCAGCCGATGGACGTCCACTGCTGGACATAGGCCTCCCCCAAAGACTTCCACAATGAATGGTCCTGCGCCACCCGCATCCAGCGGACACCCGCGACCTTTACCAGGTCATTAGTCCACCGTGTGGTCGTCACTCGAGAACCTTTCCGCCCCAACGGCCAGCGGTTCTACGGGCTATATGCCCCGCCCACTGCCACTTAAGTTTAGCTATTCGGAGGGCTATATTGGTTACTTTGGTTCTGCTGCGGATGGCCTCATTCCTAATGCGATCACGCAGAGAAACTTCCAGCATAGCCCTCTCAATTGCTCTTTGGGTGACTTTGAGCCTTCCTATGAGGCCCATAGTCAGTGAACACGTTTCAGTACCATATGTCCAGAGATGTTAAAAATAGGTAGTGAAATGTATTTAAATAAAAAATGCATATACTTTGAAATTTTTACCTATTTCAAATAAAAATACAAAATGGTTTCACAAAAAGGTATTTGAAATTCAAAATACAATTTAGGTATTTTCAAAATACTTTTATTAGGTACTTTCGTTATATAAACTACCTATTGTGAAAAAATCAGCTTCCCAGGTTCAACGGTTTGGGCTGGGCGATGATTTAAGTGAGTGAGTCAGTCAGTCAGTCAGTCAGGACTTTTACGTTTATATATATAGATTATAATGTACCTACATGAGACTTATCCCCAAGATTAATTTTGTGCATCACATGATGAATGAAAAGCGCGTTGAGCGTTCGCAGTCCAGCGGCGGTAGCGTGCCGCGTATGGTATGCGAGGTTAAGCAATGTTGGCCGGGGTCAGTTCTTGGATGGGTGACCACTTTGAGTGGTTTACTAACTGAGCGCTCTCGTGCTTTGGAAGGCATAGGTAGATATAGGGTCGCTGAGCCGATTACGCACCTCCACCAGCGTCAGTTAGCGACCACCTGAAGAACGATTTTATATTTTTAGAGACCCTAAAGAAACGATGCGTTGCATGCATTTTATGTATAGATTTTGAACGGGAATCCAGAAAAAAAACGAGAAAATAAACTCGTCCAAGTGGTCGCAAGCTGACACACCAAATTAGCTGGTGGTCGCTAACCAGCCTATCGACCTTATGTTTACGGGGGCAATGTAGAGTAATTATTAAGTCCCTACTTAAATTACTTGACAATTCACTGTTTAGTTTGTGTTGACATATGTTATTGTAAATTTTAATGTAATCTAATCTTATTATGCAATAAAAATATCAATCTATATTTAATACAAATATGAGCCGTAAATAAAAATAAAATAAATTACTTACCGACACTCCCTTTCTTTGAACAGTAACTAAGTAAAACACCCATTGATTGACACCGAAAAATTTAAGATATTGGCACCCAGTTGGCTGGGATGGTTTGACCACTATTTCCTTTAGCCAAGGTTGGAGGTGCCAAACACAGATGTGTTTACCCTAATCAATGGGACTCGGCAACATCGAAGAACTAGTTTTAAAATTCCAGTTAATTACAATAAACTAAGAGAACTACTGCTTAGTAAACTCTTGAAATACTTACGTTTCCACGACTGAACGTAATAGGCATTAGTACCTCAACTAGATTCATGAATTATATTTTAAACACTTGTATAGGACTATAGTAAATTGGCCCCATTGATACTGTTTTGGTAAAAATAAGTCTATACGAAAAGGCATTTTGGTCCATTCCATCAACATATCAACTCGTTGCTTGGTTACGTTACAGTATCAACGACCTTGAATCGATTTTAACGAATTTCCATTGAATTTCGATGAGTTGCAATAAAATACGAAGTTTGCGAGTAGCTCTTGTTAGATGGATGCCTAGTACGTGCTAGGTAGGTAGGTACCTAGTAGCTAAGCTTAGTAACCTTGCCTAGTTAAGTGTGGTACTTATGTTATTGTGTGCTGCACTGCATAGATAGGTATGTATGTACTTACTTTAGTGTGTTAATACTTTTATAAAGCGCAAGTGAACATTTATTAGGAGCTAAAAATGTGCATTGTCCGTAAGGTACTGGCAATGCTTTACTCTTTATTGTTAATTAGGTTTCAGAAGTGTTTCAGGGCCGATCTGGCATTATGTATTTTTTTAATATTATTGATTGTTTTAGGGTTATATAATGTATGATTTTTATTAATTGTACAAAACAGCATTACCGTATTTACCACAAATGAAGTAAGAATATTACCATAGCATTACTGTGTTTTTATATTGAACCTAAATAGCTTGCCAAGTGCAATGAGCCAATGAGCGAAATGCGTAAAATGAAATGTCAATGTCAAAAAAGTAATAACAAAACTTGAACAAAACAAAACACTAAAGACTTGAAGAGTTGAAGAATGAGGAATTCCTGTAGCAAGTGACTAATTAATAGTCTAGATTTCTGTATGAGTATACAAAAATCTTTAAAATTCTTCAATTTTAAATATCACTTCAGAAATCGTTCGTCTGCACGAAGTGCCAAGATGGTCAGGTATTTTCCTAATACGCTGAATGATTTCACGCCGGGCGCAGAAGTGTCTATCCCCAAGGAAAGTGTGCTTCCACAGATAGAAGATCATGTAAAGAACATTTTGAAGCGGCTGCCGCCGTCGCCTAAACATGTAGACGGCGGCCTTTACGTAGGGATAGCTGGCGTCGCCTACATGTTCTATCACTTATCCAAAAACGAAAAGCTTGCAGAAATGAAAGACTCGTACCGCCAGAAATCCCTCGAATATTTAGAAGTAACTCTACAGAAACCCACATCAGATAAAACATCTTTTCTCCTTGGTGATGCTGGTACCTATGCTTTGGCTAGCGTGATCAAGCAAAGCGCTGGCGATAAAACCCATGTTGATGCCGTCAACTACTATAGAGACTTGTATGATAACTATTTGGATCCAGCATTTCTGAAATGCGGAGGAGATGAGTTCTTTGTTGGCCGTTCTGGCTATCTCGCCGGAGCCCTGTGGATGACCAGTGAATTGAAAACCCAAGTGTTATCTAATGAGGAAATGCACAAACTTTGCAACATTATTGTAGATTCTGGGAGGCAGTATGCTAGAAAACACAACAGTCCATGCCCATTGATGTATCATTACTACAGTACAGAATACTTAGGTGCGGCACATGGACTCAGTTTCATACTACAGATGCTTTTAACAGTGCCTGAGTATTTGCAGAGTTATGCATCACATGCTAAAGACATAAAAACAACTATAGACTTTTTGGCTTCTATTCAGTCGCAGGATGGTAACTGGCCGAGTTGCATGGAGGAGCTCGATCAACGAGAACACAAGCTTATTCACTGGTGCCATGGAGCTCCTGGTGTTATATACCTCATGGCTAAAGCATACCTTGTGTTTCAAAACGAGAAGTATCTCAATGCTTGTGTCCGAGCTGGGGAAGTTGTTTGGAACAAGGGCTTGTTGATGAAAGGGCCAGGGATTTGCCATGGAGTCGCTGGCAACGGCTATGTTTTCCTGCTCCTATACAGGCTGACGGGGGATGCTAAATATTTGTATAGAGCTAAGGCTTTTGCAGATTTCATGAATTCTGAGCAGTTCCTGTCTGATGCCAGAGTTCCTGATAACCCGGAAACACTGTATGAAGGCACCGCCGGCACTGTCTGCTATTTAGCTGATCTCCTTGTGCCTGATAAAGCTCAATTTCCTTTCCAAGATGTTTTTGCTACATATCAATAACTTAATTTATTTTGTTTTGTCTAATGCTAGTGTTATTTATTAAAAGAATTCTGTGACAACAGACTTTTTTAAACTACCCCTATCTTCGTCAATTCCTCTTCTAATATGCAAATGAGTTGGTGACAGTAATGGTCAACAGTAATCAGGCATCATTTTCTTGTCATCTAAGCTTGGGAAAATATTTATGATAAATTCTTGGCAGTCATTCAGACCACTGTTTGAATGTGAACATGAACTTAGCGGCATATAATACTATCCTTACCATTTTCTCAGCAGCAGAAATCAATCTCATCAAAGATGTATTCAGACATAAAATTTTGCATTTTGGAACAATATTTCACTGTTCAAATACAGAAAATATTATTTCCTTACAAAAACATATAAACGAATTCGATCTCCGTTTTTCGAGTATCAGGATTAATGCTTCACGCTTCGTACCAACTAGTGACAACAGAGTTGGGATTATTCTGGACGCATCCTGTGACAATTGGACGCAAGTTTTCGAGTTAACTTCATTTAGAAAAGCTCAATACTCTTGGTTCATCTTTACCGAAGACGTATCTTCTACTTCTGAAGTATTATCCTTGTATCCGATAGAAGTTGATTCGGACGTCACCATAATTTCTCCAAACGAGAAGTCCTATGATCTTTACGAAGTATACAACACCGGTTTTTATACGAACGGACGATATCATGTAGAGCCCGTAGGGTACTGGTACTACAAGCTTCGTATGAAGCGTCATAGAAGGACTGATTTGAGTGGTGTGGTGCTGAAAACCGCTGTGGTAGTGACTAACAACATTTTGCATCAAACTTTTGAAGAGTACATTAGTCGGTCCAAGCTTGAAGTGGATTCTTTGCATAAACTTAAGTATTTCACGCTCTTGAAGTATTTGAGAGAAATGTACAACTTCAGGTAAGTACCTAAATAGACCCATTTGTGTCTGATGTAACCAAGACCCACTCGCTATTTACAACTGCCCTGCCGTCAGAATGTTGGTTCTAAGGAATATAATAATATTAATAATATATGATTGGTGCGTAATATTGTTGCTTGAGTAGGTACAGTCACCAGCAGAAGTAGATACCAAGAGAATAACGATCATAGTGACCCGACGAATGGACGGTGTTTTACAAGCTTTTATTTAGTTTCACCTGTCCCGTTGTCTGTCTGTAATCAAATCTTGCAAGTTGAATTCCCGGTTTCCGATTGAGCTGAAATTTTGCATGCATGTATAAATCAGATGACAATGCAATATTATTATGACATAGAGCTGATCTGATGATGGAGACAAAAGGTAGTCTTAGCAATTCCTAAACTACACTAGATAAACCCATCATGTTTGGGCTCATTCGAACCGACTCAACAAGTACTTTATGATTGTCGAAAAAAGTACAGTCGGCAATAAAAGCTTTTGTACCAAACATGGATTTTTTGACCAAAAACTTATTCTCTTTACACTGATGCAGCGGCCTTAAAACGACTATGGTGTAGATAAATAGTGGGTTTACCCCGCTCCGCCTCGCATTTCAGCTTCGTGCTCCAACGTACTAATTCCTGGGGCTATCTAACGAATGGGAGTTTCGACGGTATGGTGGGCACGCTACAGCGACGTGAGGCTGATATCGGCGGGACACCGGTCTTCATCAGACCTGACCGGGCGAAGGTCATCCACTACGTGACTGCAACTTGGCCTTCTAAGTAAGCCCTTCTTCAAATTTCAAAAAGGAGGAGGTTCTCTTTTTAATAGTGCTCCAACACAATAGACCTTATTAGAACCACTATTCTGAAAATGTGGTCTATTCCAGTGTTCGTCTGTCATGGTACCTAGGTAACTTGTGACTTTAAGGTCTGTGTTAAGGTCTTCTTTCTCCGTGTCAAGACAGTCCGAGTAATAGTTTAGAATAATTCCAGTAGTCGTGTGGTCAGCCACACGACTAAGTAGTATTTGGTTGGCACCCTGGACGAATCGCCCGTATATTTAACCTTGTTTTCCTAGACCCTGCTTCATCTTCCGTCACCCAAAGCACCCAGGAGGCTTCTTAACCATCTACACCCGCCCATTGTCCACCAATGTCTGGTTCTGCATCATGGCCCTTCTGGTGCTTGCTTGCTTTCTTCTGTGCATCCTGCTGAAGCTAAGCGCGACAAAGATGGAGGGTGATGAACTGGACTCGTCGGCTAGTCTTGCGCTGCTGTCGGTGTGGAGTGCAATGTGTCAACAGGGTAAGATTTGAAGGAACTGTATATATTGATAATAAGTACATGTTGGTTAATCACTGAAGTAATAAGTAGCGTACCTACTCTGGCTTACTATTACAGCATTAGGTACGTATACATAGTATAATCGTTAGTGTCGATATAGTCGACCAAGGCTTCTAATCAAAAGATAAAAAAGTTAGGATAACCCTTTGTATCCCAGTAGGATTAGGTATTTTTTATCCAAAATATTGGTATATTTATTTATATGGTGATCCAACAGCTTTTATAACACAACCAACCCTTTGACATATAGACAAATTAGATTTAAGCTTGAAACGCACAGAGCGCAAGGCAGCGTCGTTGCGGGGCGGTTTTGCGGTAAAGAGAACTCGGTCCGGAGCACGTAGCACTAAAAAACCGCGCGGTATTCCGTAGCGCCGCGCCGTATAACTGAGGTGGCGTTGTGTGACGTATAAGGCAATAATCGACAATCGACAGTTTCGGAAAGATTAAAAAACCGGCCAAGAGCGTGTCGGGCCACGCTCAGTGTAGGGTTCCGTAGTTTTCCGTCCGTCACATTAAGTCGACATATTAAGTACAGAAACACAAAACCCTAAAAACGGGCCCACAGAGGACGGTGATAACTAAAGAAAGACTTTGGATTATACGGTTAAATTACAAACTTAGTTCAGAAATTATTTTTGTAATTTTTTCAAAAACTATTCAACCTATCAAGTTCAAAATAATTTTCCTACAAAGTTTTTATAAAGTTCTACTTTTGAGATTTTTTTCATATTTTTAAAACTTATGGTTCAAAAGTTAGAGGGAGGGGGACACATATTTTTTTTACTTCTGGAGCGATTATTTCCGAAAATATTAACATTATCAAAAAATCATTTTAGTAAACCCCTATTTATTTTTAAATACCTATCTAACAATATATCACACGTTAGGGTTAAAATGAAAAAAAAAAATCACTCCCCACTTTACGTATAGGGGAGGTACCCTAATAAAATATTTTTTTCCACTTTTTATTTTACCACTTTGTCGGCGTAATTGATATACATATTAGTACCAAATTTCAGCTTTCTAGTGCTAACGGTCACTGAGATTATCCGCGGACGGACGGACAGACGGACGGACAGACGGACGGACAGACATGGCGAAACTATAAGGGTTCCTAGTTGACTACGGAACCCTAAAAATGCAAAAACGCCTTCGCCCCGCACCGCGCGGCGCCCGCTCTGTGCGTTTCGAGCTGAAGCCCTGATGGGTAATAAATCGTATGGACATAATTGTCACTGAACCTCCCACTGCCACACCGGCACAGAGCTGCACTGCTGTCCTAAGCTACGGCTTAGGACATATTAAAATTTATGCACTGGTAGGTGAATACGGTCAACAGCATTTTAATATGGTGTACTTCTGTGTGAATCTCAGGAATGACCGTTAACCGTCGCGCAACTTCAGTGAAGCTGGTGCTGTTCTCTTCGTTCCTGTTCTCACTATTCGTGTACCAGTACTACCACGCGCTGGTGGTGTCTACGCTGTTGCGAGCGCCTCCTGTTACCATCCGGTCACTGAGCGACCTGTTGAAGAGCAAGCTTAAGGCTGGAGTGGAGGATGTGCTCTACAATAAGGACTACTTTAGGGTTAGTTTATTATAGCTGGGTCGGGTATGTCCTAAAACTACGCCGGGGGGTCGGCAGCAGCATCCCTGGAGTGCGGTGGAGATACTGCGATCGTTAACCCGCATGCCAAGCGTGGCGATTATGGCATATACCCCCCATGAAATTTGGGTGAGGCCTATGTCCAGCAGTGGACGTCCTTCGCTGATTTGGTGGTTCGTTGCTCCTGTCCTGTACCAGTACCTATTATAAAGTTTATGCCGCCACTGTTATTCTATAATTCACCCATTGAGCGATCTGCTAACCAATAGGTACCAAACCTATACGTCTGCTATGAGACGTGACAAACAGTAAATAATATAGGTACAAGAACTACGTTTATGGTTTGTAATGGCTAGTCTCTTCGGCACCCCTACTTTAAGAGCCACGACACTGCTGCGTTGCGTTTATGAATAGTATCGCACGATTTCGTCATCCTGATTCTTTTCATAAACGCAACGCAGCAGTGTGGCCCGGCTCTTCGCAACGTCGAAACGCACAGAGCGGGCGCGGCGCAGAGGAGGTTTTGCATTTATGATCTTTCCGAAACTGTCGAGTCGTGTCGATTGTCATTACTGCTTCATATGTCACACACGTCGCCTATAACTATACGCTCTACCGTGCTACCGAATACCGCGCGGCTTTTGGTACGACGTCCCCCGGACCGCGCTCGCTTTACCACAAAACCGCTTCCGCCCCGCAACGACGCTGAGCCGCGCTCTGTGCGTTTCAAGCTTATATGTATGGGCCATGGGGCCTATAATGTCTCGATCCTAAGCAGGTATCTTCATTTTTAACCGACTTCAAAAAAGGAGGAGGTTCTCAATTCGTCGGAATATTTTTTTTATTTATTTTTTATGTATGTTCACCGATATATATTACTACGATTACGACTAGTGGACCGATTTCAAAAAATCTTTTTTTGTTTGAAAGGGTGTGTTTTCTAGTTAGTCCCATTTTCACCAAGTCTGGATCTAAAAAGTCTGGTCTGGATCTGATGACGGGATCTTGGAAAAATCGAAGGAACTCCTCAAATTATATACCAAGAGGATGAGGTCTGGCAAAGTTTGGAGTCGGTGTTTTTTTGTTAAAAATTTACTTGTAGTGCTATTCTTATCGCTGCGCGCCTTGGCGTGATGTCATGTCAGTGGTACTGACGTCTCGTACCTACCACCTTACTCTTACGTTGTTAGTTCTACATTATCTCGATTAAAGCGGTTAAAAATTGTAAAATTGCAGCGCACCAAGGATCCCATAGCGCTGGAACTGTACTCCCGCAAGATCGCGGGCCCTCGCCCCAATTTCCTTACCCCCGACTTCGGCATGGCGCTGGTCAAACGAGGCGGCTTTGCCTTCCACGCGGACACCGCCTTTTCCTACCCCATTATCAGGTGGGCATTATAGTTGGTTGGGACTACGCAATACTCAAATCATTTATTGCATTATCACAAAATTATGTACAGTCAGCGTCATATAGTATGTAACGGCCAAAGTAGCCAAATAGTTCCGTACACTATACAAAATATATGGTGTACCGAACTATTTGGCCACTTTGGTAGTTCCGTACACTATACAAAATATATGGTGTACCGAACTATTTGGCCACTTTGGTAGTATACGACGCTGACTGTACTTACAGATGTTTTATAAGTTAACATCTCTACCTATACTTTTGTGATATCATTGTGAACCCTGTTGGGCACTGCAATGTTACGCACTATCGATTCATCGATTACCATCACGCGAAATGGCTATCAACCTGTGGCCTATTTCACATATAAAAAAAACTTTCTAAGGGTAATGGTGAGACTTCATAAAATCAGCCAAGCTAACACGATAGCTGATACCGTCATGTTTATAGCCGAAATGTATTAAAACGTTACGACGTTTAATATGTTCCTAAACGTAACGGTGTAAGTCTTCGTGCCAGCTAGGCTGATAAAGGTATACAGAAGGACAGGGCAACTATAACTGCCCCTTTTTAGGGTTCCGTAGTCAACTAGGAACCCTTATAGTTTCGCCATGTCTGTCCGTCCGTCTGTCCGTCCGTCCGCGGATAATCTCAGTGACCGTTAGCACTAGAAAGCTGAAATTTGGTACTAATATGTATATCAATTACGCCGACAAAGTGGTAAAATAAAAAGTGGAAAAAAATATTTTATTCGGGTACCTCCCCTATACGTAAAGTGGGGAGTGATTTTTTTTCATTTTAACCCTAACGTGTGATATATTGTTAGATAGGTATTTAAAAATAAATAGGGGTTTACTAAAATCATTTTTTGATAATGTTAATATTTTCGGAAATAATCGCTCCAGAAGTAAAAAAAAATATGTCCCCCCCCCCTCTAACTTTTGAACCATAAGTTTTAAAAATATGAAAAAAATCTCAAAAGTAGAACTTTATAAAAACTTTGTAGGAAAATTATTTTGAACTTGATAGGTTGAATAGTTTTTGAAAAAATTACAAAAATAATTTCTGAACTAAGTTTGTAATTTAACCGTATAAACAGGTGTTTATTGTACCTGTCATTTCTACAAAATCACAATGAAACGACGTGCTTTTTAGGGTTTTGTGTTTCTGTACTTAATATGTCAACTTAATGTGACGGACGGAAAACTACGGAACCCTACACTGAGCGTGGCCCGACACGCTATTGGCCGGTTTTTAGAAAGACAAGTTAATAATAAAGCTTGAAACGCAGAGTGCGGCGCAGCGTTGTTGCGGGGCGGAGGCGGTTTTGTCTGGTAAAGCGAACGCGGTCCGGGGGACCTCGCACCAAAACACCGCACGGGATAGCGGAGCGGAGGCGGCGTGTGTGACATATGAAGCAGTAATCGACAGTCGACAGATTCGGGAAGATCAAAAATGCAAAACCGCCTCGGCCTCGCACCCCGTCGCGCCCGCTCTGTGCGTTTCGAGCTTTAGGGTCGGTAACGTTCTTAGCAAGCGTCTATAGACGACGGTGACTGCTTAGCTTACCATCAGGCAGGCCGGGACCTAGTTTGCGATCGTCGTCCTATAAAAAAGCTCAGGGATTAGCTTTTTAAGCAAGAATTGGTGTAAAGGTAACCCAATGTGTAAAGTTTAAGAAGCACGCTGAGCACGCACCTCTTGCGCTCCGAAGTAGCGGCAGTGAACTGAAGTTAAAAAGAGACGTAAAAAGGAAGGGACGGTACACTCCTCGGAATTCCCCTCCTCCTCAATATAATTCCTCGGTATAAGCCAACGATAGCTATTTTTCTAGTTGATTTACCTACAGATATAATACCTGTCTTCTGATTAGACGAACCTTCACTGAACGAGAGATCTGCGAGCTACAAGAGGTGGAGCTCTTTCCTCCGCAGAACATGTTTGCGGTCATGAAGAAAGAGTCTCCGTATAGCAAGCATTTGAGTTACGGGTGAGATTCTTTTGAATCCCTAAGTAGATTTAGCCAAAAATCCGTGTCTGACTGATAATTTACTCGTCTCGCGGTGTCATTTCATTGTACGAGGGTAAAACTGAAAGTTTCGGGAATAGAAGAAAATATGCAGTATAAGTGAGTTTATTTATTTTTATTCTTTTTCAAAATATTCTCCTTTGTATTTCATGCACTTATGCATGCGTTCAAACCAGTCCATAAAGCACTTTTTGAACTCTGAAGTAGGGGTCGACAAAATGGCTATTTTATAGGCCTCCACTGCTTCTTCTGGCGTCTGAAACCGCTGACCACGCAGTTTGTCCTTGATTCTGGGGAATGTAAAAAAGTCGTTGGGACTTAAGTCAGGGCTATATGGAGGGTGGTCCAATATTTCGACTTTTTCACCGTCCAGGTACTCAGTTGTTGTCCGAGCGGTGTGTGGGCTGGCGTTGTCGTGGTGAAGGATGATGCGACGACTAGGGTTTGTTTTTCGGAGTTCAGCAAAGACGTTCGGCAAACAAATAGTGGTGTACCAATCAGCATTGACTGTTCTACGATCCTCAAGAGCCACAGTAGCTACGTGACCAGATTTCGAGATAAACGTAGCCACCATCTTCTTAGCCGTACTGCGAGAACGAACAACTTTTGTGGGTTTGAGCTCGTCTTCGAAGACCCATACTCGGGATTGGTTTTTAGTTTCAGGCTCATAAGCGTATATCCACGACTCGTCACCTGATACTATGCTAAAAACAGCATTTGAGCGTCCCTTGTTAAATCTTTTCAAAGTTTTGCGGCACCAATTGACACGGACTATTTTCTGCTCGTCAGACAATAGGTGAGGTATCCAACGGGAAAATAACTTTTTCACGCCTAATTCTTCTTTTAAAATAATTTGTATTTGACTCATTCCAATACCCAGGTGCTCTTGAATTTCCCGATATGTCACATGTCGGTCTTCATTTATCAGACGACGCACAACATCGACGTTTTCTTGCGTGACTGCCGATTTTGGTCGACCTTCACGCACTTCGTCGGTGAGGGATACACGGCCACGTTGAAATTCTGAATACCACCTGTATATTGTAGTCTTTGAAGGAGCTTCAATATTAAAAGCAGCAACCATCCGCTCTTCACATTGTTTTTGTGTTAGTCCACTTTTAAAGTCATAATAAATCATAGCTCTGAAATTTTCACGGCACAATTCCATTTTAAGCAGTGACTCGACGACTTCAATAAACAATTGAAACCGAACCATACTTTTTTTTTTCTAAGTGGCCAGTGTGTTGAGATAAGGAAACTTCAGAGATTATAAAAAGGTATAATACATGTTAAAAATAAATTAATAAGTATTCGATTCCCGCCACTTTCAGTGCAAGCCTCGTAGATGCGATACCTCACTAGGACGAAATGCCTAGTTAGTTCTTTCCTAGTGGCCATCCACGTCACAGCGATGGAGGGGGGGGGGGGGAGGGGGTTGTTTGGAAGAAGTTCCGCGGCGGAACTAGTGAGACTTTTTCTCCCAATATTGAGAACGGAACTATTGAGAAGGGAAAAGTCTCACTAGTTCCGCCACGGAACTATTTCCACGCACATAGGTCAGTATAGACTGGGAATAAACAGAAGTGGCGACGTCACCATACATCTCAGTATGAATTACCATAGCCGACGACGTCGCCATGGCGTCTCGGTGAGGCAGAGCACTACGGTCTAACACACATTTTTGTCAGGATCCGCAAGATGGCCGAGTCCGGGCTGACGCAGCGGCTGAAGGCGATTTGGGACGAGCCGAAGCCAGAATGCGTGCGCACGCCAGACACCGGTGTGTTCAGGTAAATAAGCGGTATTGCCGCCAACATACGACCATCAGGCACCTCAGACGAGTGCATACAATCACTTCAATCAAGGTCGGCAACGATCAATATTCATTGACAATTAGGTACGTATTAGTATTATTGACGGCTCACCTTGATCGTTGCCGGCCTGCTTACAGAGCAAGTAGTGTCATTATGGATGCAGTCTTCTGGGAGCTGTAAGTGAAGGCACGTCCCCACTTCGGTTGCTCCAAATGAGTGAGATAAATTTCTGCTATGTAACTGCTGCTGTCACAAATTTGGAATCATACTTTTCAGCGTGACGCTGCGCGAGTTTTCTGTGCCCCTGCTCATCCTGTGCGTGGGAATACTCGCCGCCGTCGTCGCGTTGTTGGCTGAGCTACTACTCTACAGGCTACAGGGGCGGAGGATACAGTTTAGACACTAGGCATACCCGATCACAATTTTTTCCTGCTACCCAAATAGCGATAAGATCGCCTGTTAGCCTTTACTAAATATGTACATTTTGTGTTACATTTTTCTTTTTTGTGGTGCAATAAAGCATCTTTATTATTATTATTTATATCAGCCGTGTCGTCCCGGTCAAGACTATTCGGGCGGGTGATTCACCCGCCCGTTGTAAAAGGCGACAAAAGGGTGTAGTGGGGTCGCGAGTGGTCTTCGTGGCAGGAGCCTCAGCACCCGACCAAGGACTCTAAGGAAGACGGCGAACCGGGAAGAGTTACCAATAGCCGCGTACTAACTGAGCAAGCAGCCGAGGCAAATCTTCGGTCAGTCAGGACGCGCCTTGCCCGAGCGTGCCACGGCCCGAGCCGAGCGTTGTCGGTTTTTGCTTGCCGTGCGCAGCTTCCTCTGTGCAATCGATCTACAGACCGAGGGTGCTTCGAGCGGCAAACGTTGATCTCGATAAACATGCTTCCGCTGGCTCAATGGTTGCATATGAAAGAGAATCTATACTTAATATTATAAAGCTGAAGAGTTTCTTTGTTTGAACGCGCTAATCTCAGGAACTACTGGTTCGAATTGAAAAAATCTTTTTGTGTTGGATAGTCCATTTATCGAGGAAGGCTTTAAGCTATACAGGGTGGCCCATTCAAATCGGTCAGTATGGGAAAGTCTGAAACTATAAGACATACGAAGATTTGTTCTTAGGAACCATGTCACCGATTTTGATAAAAAGAAAAACTGCATTCATACATTTGAAAAAAAACACTGTAACCAGCTAGGGAATCGAGCCCGGTTGTTTTGAAAAAATAAACTTACACTATTTCTATTCAGATATCGTTTGTGTAGGTCAGGGGTTCCCAAACTTTTTTTAGTTATAGACCACTTTCAAACGTTTACTGGTTCCGGTAGACCCCCTACACCACATTTCTACCATATTCCCAAAGCCCCAATTTTTTTGACACGCCAACGTAGACCCCCGTCGAGTCTCCTGTGGACCCCTGGGGGTCCACCTGGACCACTTTGGGAACCCCTGGTGTAGGTCTTAAGCAGTAAATGTCTCTAAGAAACATAATGTCTAAAATGAATAAAATGCATTTTTTTCACATACTTTAATTTATCATAGTAGGTGTTCAAAGTGACCACCGTTACAATATTCAACAAGTTCAGGCATGTAAAATTGTCTCTATGGTTGTTTGTACCTCTCTACTTGTTACATACACCGTCTTATGTATCATGTGGCATTGGCATTGCATTTTTTTTGTTTCAGACTTTCCCATACTGACCGATTTGAATGGGCCACCCTGTATAACATCACGCTGCGACTAATAGGAGCGAAGACGCGGACGAAGTCGCGGGCAAGAGCTAGTTTAATTTATGGATGTAGAATGTAGACAAACTAATGCATGCAACTGGACATGATAAGACAGTATAACACTACATGTGACCATATCGTATTTTAATGCTTCTTATTATGTAACTGTTGCATAATAGTAAGTAGTTTACGTAACTTTTACATAATGTAAGGCATTAAAACACGAGTGTGGTTTTTCATATTAAGGTCTAAGGCAAAGGTACACTAGTTTATCTACATCCATTAGGCCGGCGGAAGCATGTTTACCGAGCCTCCCCGCGCGGCCCGGGCCTGTTGTAAAATTGTACGTGATTTCATATGTAGTTAAGGCGCGTGCGCGGGTGCGGGGAGGGGTTAATTTTTTAAACGGAAAATTGCGAACGAGAGTGAGAGAGAGAATTGTGCACGTAATCTGCTGATTACCGCACTCGTACGGTAAAGTAGCACCATACGTACTGTAATACGTACATTACAAGTGCAGAGAACAGGAAATCCGCAACGAGTGGTGATAAATTAAAATACGACCGAAGGGAGTGTTTTAAATCGACACGAGCTGCAAATTGCCTGTTCGCACGTGTATCGTACAACGTTTTACAGTACATAGGCTCTTTAAAAAGTTTCGACATATGCACGTAATCTGCTGATTACCGCACTCGTGCGGTAATGTAGCACCATATGTACTGTAAAGAGGATTTACTATATGGGTGTGGATAAACTACTATAAAAATTATATATTTCTATTTAACCCTTTCGCCGCCATTGACTTGATATAATGTCAGTAAATTTACTGCCCCAGACGCCATGACTTCATATCAAATGATGTAAAGGCAATTTCATTTTCAGTCTTATGTTACAAAGACTTTGGCGTGTGAGACACAACTTATGGAGTCTACTGTGGCGGTGAAGAGGTTAACTGTGTGTCTTTTCTTATGTTATGCTTTATGTACCAATTATGAATTGTACAGTGACTTGGTTATACTGTAATGCTGTATAAAATTTGTTTGCTATTATAAATAAATATGTGGTCAAAGAGAAATAAAACACAATGTCATCTTCCTTCGCATTATTTATTTGGGTACATAACTTCATAACCTCACATTACTGTTCCACTCGCGCCGTGAAAAATTATAAATATCCAAAATCCAGCTATCCTCGTAATCATAAATTATGTTCAGCTAATTGTTTATATAAATATAAAACAGTGAAGCACTGTTTACCTACATGCAATATCGCGTCTGTAGAAACTTCAATAGTATGCGCAACTTTTTAAAAGGATGCCTTGTGCTATAATTAGAGATAGACGCATCGATCTATTATAGACCATTTCAAATTGTTTAGGTACGGTGACACCAATTCCCAGTCCCAAATGGGTATGGTAAGGGGTGGGGGTGGGTTATAAATATAACCTTTTTTACTAACATTCAGTTTTCTCGATTGTAATTAATTACCTTAACCCTTTGCACGCCATTCTTCATGAACGGCAGTTACACTTACACGCCAACTCATTTTCCAGAAGAAATAGAATATGAACCTACGTGTGAAGCACGTGGGTGACTGACACGTAAGTACGTAATAACACCTATAGTCGTTATTGGCGCCGTAGGCACAACACCTTTGTTCTTAGCTTTCAGTACGGTCAAATACCGTATTGAACACAAAAAAAATCTTTTCACCTCAACGGCTCGAAAATGGCGGTTTTGCTGCTTGAAACCAGTGAGCAAAATGCAATTTTGCTGCGAGCGTGAAAACAACCTTTTTCATATCATAGGTTAGCCGCAGGTTATCTTTTCATACTGCTGGGTGTAATACGAACTTGGAAAATTTAAACTTCATTCTCTCTGTCACTATTCCTTTGAGTTATATATATGTTCTCGCCTCTGAGGTGAAACGTTGTATGTATCACACGAGAGCAAATATATTTGCATCTCGTATCTGAGTCCTTCGCTACGCCTAAGATTCTAATTTTGAATTACTCGCTACGCTCGTGCTTCAATTATAGTCTTTCGCTTGCTCGGGACTCAACATCAACACTCGCAGCAAAAATCTAATTGCTCTCTTGTTTAACAAATAACCATTTTATATTACCAATATACATTTCATACGATAATACTCGGGAAGCTTAATTATGCAATTTTAAAGATTTTGAAATACATAAACAAGAACACATGCACGCATTTTGACCATAGACAATTGTGACGTTATCAGGCATATTTCCCTACAAACTTCAACGACTGAGGTGATTTTTTTCGATTACCCGCCCAAACCCTTTATAAGGGCACTGGTGAAATAGTTACCGCTACATTTTGAACCTTATCACTTTAAGATAAGGTTGAAAACCTATGACAAATCGGATTGACCTCTGCCCTATTAAGGGAGTTCTCAATTTAGCTGCATAAGAGCTTTTCCGTCCCTTTTGGTAGCACGCGTATAGGATCTTTATAGAAATCCTTACTCTGAGGGTGTCATTGTACCTAAGCAATTTGAAACACACTACAGTATAGTCACCCATGCGATGGACCGACCAGATCAAATCGGCTGTTAGCAAACCTCTGCATGAGTGCACTCGATTGACCGCAAATCGGGAAAGATGGCGGGACATTGTACGGCGAGCAACATCGACGCCTGACAGTACGGATAACTCTTGATCACGACCGCTGTGCAAGACTGCAACGACTAAGAAGAAGACAGTATAGGTAAAAAGCTTAGGAAAATGACCTGTTGTATGTAGTTGTGATGCGTTTGAATAGACATTTGTCTATTCAAACACGTCACAGCTACATACAACAGCTCATTTTATTAAGTTTCACCTATTCGAGTATATGTAAAGTACAGTAAACTAATTTGATTTCTGGGCCACTTCGTACCAAGTCAATGACTGTCCCATATTAATATATGGGATCTCTAGCAGCTTTGTCTGTAGGTCACTTTATTTCTGTTGGTCAAAAATGGCCGAGTTGGTGCTTATGGGTATTATCCAATTGCAAATATACAAACTGCGGCTATCCAGCTAATTAATACTCCAGTTGAGAAAGGCTTTTTGCAAAATTGAAAAAATCATCTTTCTCTGTCAAACTAGCGTCTAAAAATGACACGTTTTAGCATGATAAATTCAGTAATTCGCTTCTATATGTTTTGTATTACATCTAATTTAGTTTTCAGGCAAGGAGATGAAAATGCAGTTGGTATATTGGTTTTATATTTTAGCAGTTTAAGTCTAGGTACTTAAACTGCTAGCACGATAGCTTGTACAGTCAGCGTCATATAGTACGTAGCAGCTACACTCGCCAAATAGTTCGGTACACCATATATTTTGTATGGTGTACCGAACTATTTGGCAACTTTGGCTGCTACATATGACGCTGACTGTACCGTCACGTTATATGGCCGAAATGTACTAAAACGTCACATACAACGTGACGGTATAAGTTACCGTGCTAGTTAGGCAGGTTTCCGGATCAGGTTGGATGACACGGTTGGTGAATTATAGCGCGTATTTTGTCATATTCGACTGCTGTAGACAATACTGACAAAACGCTTGAATATGACAAAAATCGATACCATTTCAAAGGATTTTCTTCCCTCGGGCGCTCCAGTTGAGGAGCCCGAGGGACTAAAGTACTGGGTTCTTAAAGAAAAGTGTGTATACATTTTTGGTGTCACCCTTGCACGGCTAGCACAAGACAGCGCGCGAGCTATCCGTCCCTATCTAATGAGTACAAACGAAAATAGACTGATAGTTTATCTCGCGCGCGATATAATTCGCGCGCAGTCTTGTGCTAGCCGTGCTGGAGTTGCAGGCGTCCAAGGCTGCGGTGTCCACTTACCATCAGGCGGGCCGTACGCTTGTTTGCCACCGACGTGGTATTTTTTTTAAACCATGTCAGGCAACCTGATCCGCTACTTCACGTGTGCTTTCAGTCTTAAGCGATATACTGCTACTTAGTTTACTCGGTTGCTCTAAATCTAAAACCCACCATTACAAAACGAAGTTCAATTTCTGTTTAGACCGTATGTGCTGCCGGCTGTGAGCGTGTTTCTTACATGTTCAATAAAAATAACAATAACATAACTATATTTATGACATTTGCGGGCCTATGATGTTCGCGTATTAGACATTAAATGACAAATTGTGTCAAATTTCAGGTGACGTCTGATAAACGCGTATATCGCTGTATATAAAAATTACGTCACGTTCTGACATCTAAGCGCGAGAGAGACGAATATATATACATATGTACATGTGGAAGTGAGACAGGTGGTTATATATGTATGCACTATTGTATACGGCGTTACTTTATATTTAGGTATAGGTCGATTCACGAGAGCTGGTACGACTGGATTCAATGAGTGAATGATAATGTCTATGTATGCATCACAAAATGATTAAATACAGGTTGATTTATCTCGCCTCATAACCAAGATAAGAGGACGTAATTTTGAAACTGAGATAAAAAAGCTTTACAGTAAAAATATTTTTTACTGATTAACTGGCAGTGTCTTTCTAATAAGAATTTTATCAGTCCATATGCAGTCTTATCTATGAATATTCTTACTTCGTAATCTAACCTTCGTTGTGCATTTGCATGCACAAAAAAACCTGATGCCTTGTTTGCACACAGACGCCGTGAACCGCGGAGATTGCAGCGAAACAGCTAAATTTCACGTGAATATCGCATCTGTTCACCGCCATTTTGCGGATGGCGGCGTAAATATGAAAACGGTATAAATGAAATAAAAACTCCATGATATTAAAATATTTGCAGCAAACCGTCGAATTACCTTTCTGCCCTGTTTTAGCTGCCTAGTTCTAATAATGTGCAGACTATATGTAATTTTATTTTTTTCTTGAATAACAAAGAAGAAAATAATGTACCTGTTTACAGAATATTAGGAGGTCCCTGTATGAGAACGTGCCAGCTCTTGTGAATCGACCATCATATAGTCAGTCAGTCATATAGTATGTACGTGGTTTGGCATTCATATAAACCAGTTTTCACATATTTGCACGTCATTTTGTAGTGGATACTTCTTTGTCGGCAGCTTGTATGAGTCAGCTGCCTTACACTCAATGTTATAAATTTTAGTTCTGTTACAAACGCTAGATGGCGCTAAAATAGAAGTGTTGGTATCAGTGATTATACGCAGAAATAGATGGCAAATAAAATTATAGACGATACGTTTCAATAAAGCTATCACCAAATAGTATTTTATGCAACGTTACATAGTAAGATTTCTTAAAATTCGGGAGTCTTAAAGGCTCGAGAATTTTAAGACCTAATTATGTAACGTTGCATACAATATTTTTTTATACAACAACATATATTTATTTAAATTAAAATCGATATGGTGGCAGAATACGAGCATAGACGTGTGCCTCTTTTAAAAATAAAAATAAATAAAACAGATGCATATTAAAATAATGTACGAAAAACAATTTTGATTCTCCAATCAGTCATATAATGACTTGTCAATGGTATAGACTTGCATTTGTATAAAAATATTATTGTTTTAATACTGCTGTCAATCATTTAATTGCCAGATTAATGAAGAAGTAGAAACATACTATAATGATCGGGTTTAATTTACATCGATGGTTATAAAAAATAAAATAAATAGGTAGGCATTTATAGGCATAATTTACGATTGTACCCCCGATACAACCAGTTGCTTTTCTACAACTCACATGAAGTCAATAAATACTAGAAAATAACATTTTTACTGTCATGATGCTCGCAATACTCGAATATGTATATTATGCGTCACTTTCCCGCGAATTGACAGTGTCAAACGCTTTACCTATCGTTTACATCGTGATAAATGACCATAATACGCCTAATAACCTTCAGCGTCATTTGGGTCGATTAACTATTCTTTGTTACTCGTTACGATGATTACGTTTCCTGAGTCACCTTAGATAGGGAGATTTTATAGGGTTTAAATCTACCAAAAAAATGAGTTTTAGCGACGATTATAAACCCATTTTGAAGTGGGACATCTCTTGAGCATGCATGAAGTCCATATTATATATTTTCTAAGAAACTCTGTTACTGTTGTCTCCTCGCTAATGGTACAGAATAACAGGAAAAGTTATTGACCCATTTAAATAAAAATCCGATTTATACAGTTCTTAACTAGGTACCTATAATATCTATTGTCGTGTCATTATTTTTTATAATACGACAGACAAGGTATAAACTTCTTATATTATGCATTCTGAGGAATAAACTTTATAACTGCTCTTTTAAAGTTTTGTGTCCATCTCATTGCAAAAGCGGCTACGTTCACAGTGAACTCGAGGAACAGACTACGTAGTCACGTGTAATATGTATATTTTGGAGCCTATGAACTAGTAATAGAGCTCAAAATTGTATACATTTTATATTGGACCGTAACCCGCGCAACACAATTGTAGCACATCAAGAACTTGTTATTATAGTCACAATGCGTAATCAATAATTAAGTAAGTACTACTAATATACGGAAGGTCCACTTCTTAGCTGTCAATTTTACACGGTAAACAACAAAAGAGTGAGATGACAGTACCTCTTGAAATATCTAGTCATATATGCCATATAAGTCATATAAGTGACGACCTGTTTAGCCTAGTTGGTAGTGACTCTGCCTCCGAAGCTAGAGGTCCCGGGTTCGAATCCCGGCCAGGGCATTTATTTGTGCATTTTCACGGATATTTGTTCTTGGGTCTTGGATGTTTTCTATGTATTTAAGTATGTATTTATCTATATAAGTATGTATATCGTCGTCTAGTACCCATAGTACAAGCTTTGCTTAGTTTGGGACTAGGTCGATTTGTTTAAGATTGTCCCCCAATATTATTATTATTATTATATATTAAACTAAATAATGTAAAATTCTGCACTGACTTATTTCTTTCACATTTGTACTAAAATAAATAAAAAGTACGGCCATGTGTGATTTTCGGTGCGGCAATAGGCCTGACGATAAAAAAAAACATTTAGACGAATGATTCAGCCACAGCTATAAACGCAAACATCATAAGCCCGCAGAAATAGACGCTTTGCACGTATGCTTATACATTTTGTATGCAAATGCATTAAATGTTACATTATCCTATCAGCTGTTTTACCCCTTGTGTGGAAAGTTGCGCGGGTCATGTGATTTTGGTACAGTGTATAATTATATGTGTGTGGGTGACGCGTCTTCACCGCTCTTCAAGCATGACTGTCTCTTGGGGGAACAGTTTCATCGCTTTAAGTGTGCTGCTGTGAGATTCCATTGTTAACTGTAAGAGAAATAAAAACGAGTTTATAAAAGAAAAAAAAAACAACTACGCTAATGGTTTCAATTACTATTAGTGGCTCTGCGAGCTTGTAAACCTCGCAAAAAAATTTTTTTTTCAAAGTACAATATTACCAAAAAGTGTTCGACAGACCACCGGGGGATGGGCAGCAGCATCCCTAGAATGCTGTGGAGATACTGCGATCGCCAACCCGCATGCCAAGCATGGCGATTATGGCATATACCCCCTGTGAATTTGGGGGAGGCCCATGTCCAGCAGTGGACGTCCTTTGGCTGATATGGTGGTGGTGGTGGTGGTTCGACAGAATCGGTTGAGAAATGCGTCCTTTGGAGGAGAACAGTAGGAACTCCGCCAGTAGGACATACGAAAGCATTTTTGCCGATGCTGAAACGGAGACCTCGTTTCACTCGGGTCAATAATTCATCATATCAGTTTACAAGTAAATACGCGCATGTATTAATCGATAATGTCGTAATCAACAAAACCAAGTACAGTTGGGCAACGAATGTACTTGCGCAGAGCAACTGAGGGTGAGCGGGCGGCGCGGGCCGCCGACGCAAACTCATTCAGTCTGCGTTCTCTAACATTCAAGGTAGGCGCGTACATGTTTTTGAGTTGAGTGATTGTGATTTTATTATTATCCCTCAACAACAATATTAAATAAAGATTTCATAGAACTCCCCGCGATGACTGATGAGAGGTAAGTTTGTATACTTAATTTCGTTAATTACGTAGGTGACTAACTAAGCGGTAAGCGATGGAATATCGTTGAATTGCCGTGGACACCATATTTATATAATAGTTTGGATCGCGCTCCGGCGCCATTTTTTTTAATGTTATAACAACGGCCTATAGAGATATTAATATTATAGCGAGTTACGTATCTGTTCACAAAAAATGATTTATTAATAAGTAGCTATTGAATTTTCATATGAAACAGCATCTTAAGCGCGATCTCGGAACTTTAGTGTTGTTTGTTCATACGGGCCTGAGATCTAATCCACTTGTTGCTATCGTTATTTTAAAAAGACGTCAACAATTCAAAATTCTCACAAATAATAGTCGTGGAATGAAAAGGTTCGTCACTTTTCGACCTTGACAACATTGAAATAGAAAATCTCAGGTAAATATCTGGCTGTGCAACACATGTAAATAAATCACTACATAATAATAACGTTTGTTTCATTTTCCATTTTGTGACAACCCTGGCACATCCGCGCGTGACACCGTAAGTAATTAAACGAGCGGCGGCGTCGCCCGACATCAAAGGCGTTTCACTACACTGTGACAAAACCATACGCGATTAATTTAAAAATAAAATTATATCCATGGATTTTATCCAAAAAAACCCTTATTAGTCTGAAGTCAACAAATGGACTATTTATACATTTTATAACCAATTTCCGAAGACACGAACTTGGAGTTGTTCCTTTTATGTACGTAACTCAAATGTAATTTGTTTTTTGTATGTACAATGAGTACATCAAGAAGGTATAGATCAAAATCAACTATGATACATCCACCACCACCACCATATCAGCCAAAGGTCGTCCACTGCTGGACATAGGCCTCCCCCAAATTCACGGGGGGTGCACTATGATACATAATAATAAAAAAAATAACTGTCACAAATAAAGCGGCGCCCTGCGACGCGTGATTTGTAATACAACTAATTATATTTTTTTATTTAACAACATTAGTCACTTTCATCAGTCAAAATCAGCTAGAAATAATTGACGAGTAAAAAAAAGTAAACTTACGTCTCTTCTAGGCCAGCTAGAGATCACTTTGTAGCTTTCTTTAGGAAAACCTTTGGATGCGAGGAAGTCAAATAATGCCTGGAACAAAAATAAAAGCCATGTAATGGATAAATAAATAATAAATAAATTTATTTATTTATTTATTATTCCAAATTAACACTAACAGACAGGCTACACGTATTAATTATTATGGCAAATTAAAATTAGTACATTGAGAAGAGCTTACAGCTAATATATAGTTACACACTTTCCTGAACTGAGCTTATAGTAACAATTGACTCCAAGTGCCGGCTGGCGCATGCGTAAAAGCGCGGTTCAGAGGTGTGAAAAATATTGAGTTGGCTGTCGCTGGCCAAGATATCGTTTAAAAGCTTCAAGGCCCGATGCAGTGGAGAGTGGGTCAGCGAGCGCGTGTGCGCCGCCGGGACGGCAAACAGAGGACGGCTGCGAGGGCGAAGTTGTAGGTAGGATACAAACGGTACCCGCAGACTAATTAACTCCAGCATTGAAGTGTTACTTATATAACCTCTAATGAGCTGGAAGAAATATTTAACTAGGTACAAATCTCTCCTGGTCTCTAGAGACGTATAGCCCACCATTCCCAAAATATAAAGTGTGGGATACATGTAGGGAACCCATACATTTTTTGAAGAGAAAACGAATAAAAGATTTTTGTACCTTTTCAAGCATTAGTACATATTTTTGCTCATGCGGGTTCCATATGATACAGTTAGTTTCAAGACGACTGCGAACATATGCATTGTACAATACCGCAATCGCGTTGCGTTAAATAAATAATAGAAAACAAGTTTTTACACAAATCAAACTAGTCCAATAGTAAGCTCAATAAGGCTTGTGTTATGGGTACTAGACGACGATATATTAATAGATATATACTTAAATATATAGAAAACATCCAAGTCAGGAACAAATGTCTCTGTTTACCAAGAAACAAATGCCCTTACCGGGACTTAAACCCGGGACCTCTGGCTTTGGAGGCAGTCACTACCAACTAAGCTAAACAGGCCGACTAAATGGATAGCCCATTTAATCCATAGAGAGTAAGCGAGATGGCACGAATCCATTCAATTTATTGAAAAGATATAAATATTTTAATAGTTAGTTTTAAATATATATTATACAGGCTGTAACAAAAATGACGTGGATCCGTTTAAGGCGTTAATTGGTATCGCATTCTGGCTAGAAATATAAACCTTCGTCAAATGCCAATTCCACATACAAACAAAAAAAAATGCAGTTAACAACTTTGTTACCCATTTATTTCTAGTCAGATAATCAGTTCCATGTGTATATTTCATGTAGATCAGGATTATCCCAGTAACAGAACTTAGTAACCAACTAGGTAGTAGCTCTGATTTCGCGATTTTTTTTCAAATCACAACATTTTTACCAAATTTCAAAATTTCTAAAAACTGATTTGATAAACAAAATCTATATAGTTATCAAACCTGCTTACAAAATATCACGATAATTGGTTGAGAAATGCGACATGTAGAGGAGAACAACCGGAAATCCGGATATCTAAATATCTGGTCATCCCGACATACGAAATCATTTTACTCGAAGTTGAAGCGGAGACCTTCGTCTCACTCGGTCGATTAATATACACATAATAGGTGAGTGAGTACAGATTTCTTTGATAGTGAGTAGATTACAGTAAGTAATTTTTTTAAAGATATGTATTGCTATATGTATGGGTAACGAGTAAGATATCCTTTGGAACCGCTGCTTGAAGTGCCCATACGGAAGTCAACTTTAATCCTAAAATACTAAGGTATAATCTCGCATACCGTAAATGTGTACTCTGCGTGGAAGCGGCACTCGAGGCAGTTGTCATGCGGCTAGTATCCATTCTATTTATATAGGCTTAAGACTAAATAACGAAGATACACATAGGAAGCTCCGCTTGAAGTATCCGTACAGAAGTGCACTTTATTCCTATACAACTAAGGTGTAAGTTACCGTGAGCGTGTCCTCTGCGTGGAAGCGGCGCCCGAGGCCGTTCTCATGCAGCTAGTATTCATTATATTTACATAAACTTAAGACCAATTCTTAACGAAGATATACCTTGGCAGCTCCACTTGAAGTATCCATACAGAAGTGCACATTATTTGTATAAAAGTAAGGTGTAAGTTACCGTGAGCGTGTCGTCGGCGTGGAAGCGGCGCTCGAGGCAGTTGTCGTGCGGCGGCGGCAGGCGCACGCGGATGCGCGCGACGCCGGGCGCGCCGTCGGCGGGCTCGGCCGGCACGCGCGCCTGCGCGCGCGCACGCTCCAACTGCGGAGATAATAGTACATTACGATACAAGTGCAGAAAACAGGGAATTCGCCACGAGTGGTGATGAATTGAAACACGACCGAAGGGAGTGTTTTAAATCGACACGAGTTGCGAATTACCTGTTCGCACGTGTATCGTACAACGTTTTACAGTACATATGGCTCTTTAAAGTTTTGACATATGCACGTAATCTGCTGATTACCGCACTCGTGCGGTGATGTAGCACCATATGTACTGTAAAATACTTTATGGGTTGTCCAATACTAAACGGATAGTCAGCATTTCTATTCAAACATACCTCTTTTTTCGCTTCTTCCATTTGTCTCTCAGACTCCGCTCTTTCTATTTCTTGATTTCTTTCGAGCTCTTGCTGCTTTTTAACTTGTTCTTTGGCTCTGAAAATATAATAAAATTGCGAAATTATAACATTGCAAGGGCGCCAAATTCAAATGACTTCTTAATAAATTAGAACAAACAGAAATCACATTCATTTACATAAATCAGTAACGTTACAATAGTAAAACCGATTCACAAATAAACATAAATGATCCGTTCACTGTGCCATAGAAAGGATGTGCCTAAGGGTGGTATTCCGCTCGTCCAATATCTTTGTCCAATTTCTTTGTCAAATCTTTGATCAAAGTTCTTTGACGTAGGCCCATTCTACTCATCCAATATCTTTGTCCAAGTTTTTTTTTATGCGTAGCCATATTGATTTTACTGTCATCGGAATCTTTGATCAAATGTCGGGGTCCCATCCAAGTTGGATGAAATCATCAAATTTCTTTAATCAAATGTATATTGGACAAAGATATTGGATGAGTGGAATACCTCCCTAAGATGGTTAGGGTTTCCAGTGGTCAAAGTCAAAATATTCTTTGATAAAATAGACCTTTTTTTATTTATTTTTTGCGTGGTGAAAACCTGCGGTGTAGGTAGGGTAAGGTACTGTTGTACTTGTATCTACTAAAAACTCCACGGTGACCGCCATCTGCGCTCTAATGCGGAGGACTCCAGAATCTCAGTACTGAACGCATTGGAGCTGGACCTTGCACTCCTTCTGGCTCTGAATATCAATCAACGTCACCTTCCCTGGGGTTGATAGTCGGGTGCTGTGGTCCCCGCCACGTGGTACACTCGCGACCCCGGTGACCTCCTTTAGTCGCCTTTTACGACAGGCGGGAGTGACTGTAAAACTATTCTTGCATTTCTTACCCGATTCTACATGGTTTGATAAAATAGACTTGGCAACAACCACTTTCGAATGGTGAAAACATTTTCTTAAGTTAATTAATTAGAGCAATTTATCGTGGGTAGGTCCAGCACAAGGTGGACTGATGACCTGGTAAAGGTTGCGGGAGTCCGCTGGATGCGGGTGGCGCAGGATCGGTCATTGTGGCATTCTTTAGGGGAGGCCTATGTCTAGCAGTGGATGTCTTTCGGCTGATGTGATTATGATGATTGATGCTATATTGTATCTAGTGTCTACGGTTTAGCCTAGCGGTCAGTGAACCTGCCTACGAAGCTGGCGGTCCTGGGTTCGAATCCCTATCAGGGCAAAAATTTGTGTGATGAGCATGTTTGTTTCTAATGTTTTTCTATGTATATTCATTAAATATATCGGCCTCAAGTATCCATAACATAACGCATATATTTTAGCAAAACAACCTGTGTTTTTTTTTTAATGATAGACTGACCAGCGATTGGCCTTAGTCTCACCTGATGGAAAGCGATGACAAAGCTTAAGAGGGCGCAGTACGCTCGGTCTGGCTCGGTTCTCCATACAAACGTATTTACCCTCTCATTTTAAAACGCCATGCTAGAATAACATGAAAATTTGTATACACAATGGGATCCGGCATATCTAGGTCGGAAATTAGTTTTTGTTGCTAGAATTTGTAAAAGAAAAAAAATACAGCGGTTTTTTGAGTTTTTTACGGCTTGTATGAAAACCTTAATAATCGCTGTATTTTTTCTCCATTATAATTTCAAGCAACAGAAACTATGTTCCGACCTAGATATGCCGGATCCCATTGTGTATACAAAGTTTCATGTTATTCTAGCATAGCGTTTTAAAATGAGAGCATAAATACGTTTGTATGGAGAACCGAGCGTACTGCGCACTCTTAAGAGGTTGCTCACTGATTCAGTAATAGCCTATTCACTGTACACAGGTTGTGGTACAGTGGTACAAGTTCCTCGGAGCTGAGTGTACCTGTCGGCCTCGAGGCTGCGCTGGTAGGCCTCGTCCTGCTCGGACTTGACCCGCTGGCGCGCGTCGCGCTCGCGCTCCAGGCGCGCGTCCTCGTCGCGCTGCGCCGCGAACCGCTCCAGGGCCTCCACCAGCCCGCCCACTAGTTCCGACACGCCCACGTTGCCTGCACAAACAGTACATGCTAAAGTCTGAGATGGAATTACAGATCAAAAATGTAAACAAACAACTGTCAATCTGACATGACTTTCCTTTTTAAAACCTCTTGTCATTACCAGTAGCATAAATCATATCTCCACATATTTTATTAAAACAACACCAATACGTTATTAAAAACGCTATTTAATTCAGAGTGGTTATTTTTTGTATTAATTCAAATATATTTCGCTTAAATTTTGAACGCGGTAATTTTTTCCAAGTATTCCAATGATTTTCAATTACTCGCTGCAAATGTTATTTTTTTTATGGTGGCAACTAACTTGTTTAAATTTATGATCTCTAAATCTATCACCGATTTTACATATATTGATTTAAACTTGCACGATTTTTACCGATTTCAATAGAAGGAAGGAGGTTCTCACAGTTCGTCTGCATGTTTGCTTGTTATTTTTTTATGTATGTATGTTCCGCGATAACTCTTGACCACGTTGGCCGATTATGATAATTGATTTTTTGTTTCAAAGCAGGTACCCCGACATTGGTCCCATATAAATTTGGTGAAGTCTGATGATGGGATCTAGGAGGAAACGAGGGAACTCCTCGAATTTGATAGGCACGCATATGCCGAATTCAGTATTTTCTGTAGGTAACCAAGCTTGAGCTCACGGAAACCACAAATTGTGGCATAGCAAGTACAAAATTGGAGTCGGTTATTTTTTGTATAAATTATTACACATTATTATTGGTAAGCGGGACTTATACGCGTACAACTGAAAATGATTCACTTGAGGTGTGCCCGACGTTTCGAATGTATCACAACATGCTGACTGGCTTGAGCAGGTAACAACATCTAGCCGCACGGGTTTTCCGAACTACCCGCACTTTGGCTTTATTATTCACATTTACAAAAGGGTTGTCACTCGCCCGACACACAACTAACAATATCCGTATTTTCAGTTGTACGCGATTAAGCCCTGTTTACATGCTACATGTTTGAGGCCCAGAAAAAGCGAGAGATGAACCTGACGTGTCATCAAAGCGGCAATTGCGATTCAAAATGACGCCCCCGCATTTACCATGTTTTTTGGATCTCCATTGTCTCTCATGTAGGTACGTAAAAAGCATGGTCTAAGGAAACACGGTCTGCTACTCCGGATCGTGACAGGCTTGCTACATCACTTGCACACTACGGCCGCCAACCACCGATAGCCTCGATAGCAGTGATGACGTAGGCTTGTGTCACTCGTACAACAAATTTTCCCCAGACTGTCATGTCTTGTATTATTGATCATGGTAAAAAGTTGCTGATTTGACACCATCAGTGAAATACCGTATTGTTTTACCTAAAGTCGTACTACTCACCGTTGATGACGGAATATATCTCCGTGTTGGAGCGCACTCGCATGATGATCACGAGAGCGGGCAGTCGCTCTACAGGTATGCTGCGGATCGTCATGCTGGCCACGGGGCCCAGAGCGTTCGCCACAGAGTTCAGTAACCTGGAAACATCGGTAGGCATTATAGTCACAATAAGGGAACAGAGAGAGATATGGTTAAGAGGGCGCAGTATGTTTGGTTCTCCATACAAACGTATTTGTGTTCTCATTTTAAAACGTCATGCTAGAATAACATGAAACTTTGTATATACAATGGGATCCAGCTTGTCTAGGGCGGAAATTAGTTTCTGTTGCTTGAAATTATAATGGCGAAAAAATACAGCGATTATTAACCTGTCGTCTCCCAGCGACACCCATGTGCGACGCAACATGGCGGCCCGGTACTTTGACAGACAATTCGCGAAACAGTGCAACGTTATGTACTTCCGTCGTACATGTATGTTCTCGATTTTGTACTCCGTCGTTTACTCGGACCCTACCGGTACGGTCTAGGAACAACCAAGTGAAAAAAGACTTTATTCTAAATTGAATACGTATTATATTATCTTGGGTGTGTGCTTATTCGAACCCAACAAAATTAGAAGCAAATTGGTGTCAACCTCAACGTCACACTTCACAGATACGAGAAGTTATGGTCAGTTGAAAAACCGTTGCCGAACAAAGTTCTTGTCGTATTTCCAAGTGATCTAAAAAGTGTTTTTTCGTGATAAAAACGTACGTAGTGATTGTTTTTTATGTAACTAATACTATTTAGATGACAAATATACCATGTTGAGTACTATTTTGATAAGTTTCGTTAATAAATTTGCCAAACGAAAAATTGGATTTTAAACTTGAATATCCGTTACAAAATTTTCATCGCGTGATTTTTTATATTTAAATATTGTTTTTACTATTTATATGCAATTTTGCTATTTGATTCTTGATTTCGATTAGTTTATTTGCGTTAGGAATAAAAAACAAACCAGATATATCTAATAATTACTTAACAACAAGATCTTGAAAAAAACGGTCTTGATGTGTGCAAAAAATGTTCAGCGCTCCGTACTTCACAATTTTCAAGTACCATAAAAACGATGTTTTAACAGATAGCCCTTCAAGTTATTTATGATTATTGATAGCCTATATCTCAGAGAATCTGAATAACTCAAAGATCTAATTATAGTTGAAACCTTTTATTTTTTTTAGCGTTTCTCCAAACAGTACAACATTTTTTTTCCTTTCTGTAAAAGAGATACGTATTGAGTAGTGAATATGCTAAGTTATAGTATTACTAATGTATACATCGTAAAGTATGTTTCATGCTCTTTAAAACAATATAAGCATTCATATTACTAAGTATAAACACTTCAGTAGTACGAGCGATAACAGCAGGTCAAGTGGCTTGCTCGCGTCGACTCAAATTACAGCCGGGAGACTCGGGGCGCGCGACGAGGCGAGAAAGCGGTAGTCGCGAGCAGCAAAAAAATAGGACGTACAGATACGTCGGAAGTAGTTAGAGGGGGCCAAAAAATTTCGCACCCCATGGGAGACGAAAGGGGTTTTCATACAAGCCGTAAAAAACTCAAAAAAACCGCTGTATTTTTTTCTTTTTCAATTTCTAGCAACATAAACTAATTTCCGACCTAGGTATGCCGGATCCCATTGTGTATACAAAGTTTCATGACATTCTAGCATGGCGTTTTAAAATGAGAGCCTAAATACGTTTGTATGGAGAACCGATCCACACCGATCGTACTGCGCCGTCTTAAGTGATGATTACTAAGACAAGAGACCTAATGATCTCGCGTGCAGCTGCGCGCAGAACACGTTCGCTAGTTTGTATGTGTATACGTACATGTTGTTGTTGTTGGGGTGTGTGAGGTCCCAGCCGTAGAGCACGAAGTTGTGGTCGAGCGTGTGCAGCACGGTCTCGCAGCCGAGCAGCTGCGCGCAGAACACGTTCGCGAGCACGGACTGTTCGTGGTGTAAGTATACGCCTAGGAGTTTTCTCTGTGGACAATAATTTAAGTTTATTTCCTAATTAAAAAAAACTGCTTACTTCATTCTTTACGTTACATAAGGTAGACCATTAGATCTCTAAATCTTAATTTAGAAAGATTTTTTGCGAGTCTAAATATTTGTTCTTGGGTCTTGGATGTTTTCTATACTTGTATATTCAAGTATGTATACGTATTTATATCGTCGTCTAGTACCCATAGTACAAGCTTTGCTTAGTTTGGGACTAGGTCGATTTGTGTAAGATTGTCCCCCAATATTTATTTATTTATTTAAATAAATCTTATACTTAAATGTAACCAATATAAGTCTGTTGGTCGGGATTTATTTAGCTGTGAGATTAGACAAGCAGTTTATCAACATTCTTTTATATAGCTTATATATAGTTTGGCATTTTTATTGTCTATAACATAATATGGGAGTCTATTCAAGGCGCGTGACTACTATGACACTTATGCAATAAAACTGTATGTTGTATATGGTCTTTGAATTTCCATTATTGCCTATCTCGAATTTGGTAATACAGTTTCGACATGTTGTCTTGTTAAATTACAAATTATAAATATCTTCAAGTGTTATTTTGATTCATATTCATATTCTTATTCTTATTCTTATCATTGTAATAAGCATATTTTGGAAGAAAATGATGAACGGCAGTGGTCTTTTTTTCAGTAAAAGTGCCATTGCAGCCTACTTGCAGAATAAATATGTCAAAGTTTTTATAGGGGAGTTTTTCATCGCATCAAGTATTGTAACAAAGAAAGATGAATCCTACGTCAACCTGGAATATAAGTTTGCACTACGTGTTTCGTTGAACTCAATCCAAAGCATAATGACGCACCGAGGTCACTCCGTGAAAACTGTGGAGCCACTCGAATGATTCTTCGCTTCTGGTTAGAGTTGGAATACCTGAACTTCTAGGTAAGAAGTGCGAAGCCTATAAATAACCATAGGTTCTAAACACTTACGTTTCACCCTTTTTTTGCGTGGTTAAAACCTGCGGTCCAGGTACCCAGCCATTGAGGAATGACTGGGTTATGTGGTAGTTCTATCCACTAAAATCTCCATGGTCGCCATCTGCGCTCTAATGCGGAGGACTCCAGGATCTCAGTACTGAACGCACTGGAGCCTTGCACTTTACTCTTTTTGGCTCCTATCAATCAACGTCACCTTCCCTAGGGTTGACAGTCGGGTGCTTTGGTCCCCGCCACGTGGTGTACTCGCAACCCCGGTGACCCCCTTTAGTCACCTTTTACGACAGGCGGGGGGGACCGGTAGACCTATCCTTGTCCGAGTCTACACGGTTGACCCTAGACCCTCAGGAGTTTCATCCGTCGTAAAATACACTATAAAGGATCTATCAGGATCACCGAGGAATGAGATAGAGAGTGTCTCACCTCGCGTGCTGGCTTGAGGCAGGACTCCTTGATGGCGTCCTGCAGGGTGCCCTCGAAGAAGGACGGTGTGTTGGGACCGTAGCGGGCGCGGAAGCGCTCCGCGAACTCAATGCAGCCCAGCGCTTCGTCTTCCACCTGTTCTGACACTACAACATGAAAGTAGTCATTAGAATAATGATAAAAGATACGAGTTGATAAAAGAGTTGGTTATAAAACTAGCTAGCTCATCGCCAACAAATTGCTCCGCAGTTTGGCGAAAGTAAGTATTTATGGTACAACTAGGCTGGCACGACGACCCAAAATGAGTCTTGGCCTCCGAGACAACACGACGAGAGACGTTTTATGGTACACATATTTTGTATTTTAATATTAAAAAGAAGGAAAATAGGGAAATTATTTAAAGTACTTATTTGAGAGAAATAAATCAAAACATCATCTACATAATTATTCATTCTTTTCTTCCACACTCGTGCTTGTTACCAGCGGGCCTATGATGGTAGCCATTTTATCATTTACCGTCGTGGATAAGACATTCGTCACGTTCTGACAAGTATGCGAGTGCGAGAGTGACGGGCGTCTTATCCACGACGATAAGTGATAAAATGGCAACCATCATATGCCCGCTGCAGTTGAAAATAATGATGATAGAATTTCATGGCCTTTTACAGAGGCTTTCACTACCAATAATACTAAATAAGTATTTTTTTAGTTATACATAGCTGTTATAACATCATATGGTATTGTATGTATCCATCCTGTCTTTGTACCTATTGTGTTTTTTTCTCTTACGTTGCTCCACCCACAACTTTGCTTTGCCTTAAGGATTAAGGTTGACTGGTTTTGTGCAATAATAATAATAATATGTATTGCACAAGTTATGTAAATGGAGGTGGAATAATGCATAAGGGAAGTTTGTTGGAAAGTGCGGCGCAGCTTGGCTAGACGCCTTACAAGGTGGCCTGATGACCTGGTAAAGATCGCGGGAACTGGCTGGATGCGGGTAGCGCAGGGCCGGTCACTGACTCCTTGCGGGAGACCTGTCATTCGGCTGATACGATGATTCAGCGACTAGATCTGTTGTATGACTTACTGAGCGGACGCAGTCTCTCCGAGTGCACGAGTTCGACAAACATGTCATCCTCGCACGTGAATCCGTCGCCACTGTCTTCTATCTCTTCAACCGAGCTGTTTTCGCTGTCCGAACTCTCCACTACTATCTGTTAACATATAAAACAATATTTTTTCACATTGAGTAATTCAAATCCGCAAAGCAGGCTTCTTCAGGAGGGTACAACTGTGAATCAGTAACAGGGGTCGTCACATATATAACACACAACAGTAAAGCAACCCGCAACAGGCTTCGTCGACTAACATCAATTTATTAACTAAACAGGACTACCCCAATCCGCAGCCGGTAAAGAAGTTCTCATTATGCTAGCAGAATTACCGCGCTGTAGCTAACGAATTTTGTTGAACCAGATACGATCCGGAGCGTGGAACACAGGCCCCTATAACTAAACCAGCGACCCAAATCCTTTATAAAAGTTTTAGCCTCCACCCCCAAAGGCCGCTGTCTCCACCGCAATCGGCACAAAATGGTCCCAGGGCACTATTACAATGAATGAATTAACATGATGATTTAGTTATAAAATCATTTATTTATGTACAACGAAAATATATACAAGAATACTTAACCAAAATAATATAAAGAAAATTAAAACTAACTTAAATCTAAAACGGGCCTTGAGGCATTGTACCGAGGATGCTGGCGGCATTATTATTATTATTTTATTAAAAATGGGATTGCTCTTGGCCAGCATCTAGCCAGGGGGCAAAGATGAGGCCGACGATGAAGCGAGCTCACCCAGAAGATGCCTATCGCTGTATCGCAATGCTGATATGTTGAGCGAGGAAACCGCCAGCACTTCGGTCACCAGTTAAACATGATGATTTTAATGATCGAACTGTACCTACCTATATTATGTACTTATGATTATACACCGATTTGGTGCTATCATGTATTACTAAAATTTTACAACGATTTGGTGCTATCATGTATTACCGTCATGTTGTATTTAAGTTGAGTAAATGAATAATAAACTGTATTATCGGCAAATAAAATTGATTGATTGAATAAATAAATGACAATCGTATTGTACAGCCATCAGATACATCGGAGTGAACACGTTGCTCTCACAAATTTGAATGTGACTATTGTATTGCATGTTCCATACATATTGCGGAAATTTCAATCAAAATGCGGAGGCAAACGAAGTTAAATAAAAATATTTCCTTTCGTCCAATATCTTTGTCAAATCTTTGATCAAGGTTCTTTGACGTAGGCCCATTCCACTCATCCAATATCTTTGTCGAAGTTTTTTTTTTCATGCGTAACCATATTGATTTAACTGTCATCGGAATCTTTGATCAAATGTTGGGGTCCCATCCAAGTTGGATGAAAACATCCAATTTCTTTGATCAAAGATATTGGATGAGTAGAATACCTCCCTTAGTTGGACCATCACATGTTACACTTTTGTGAATGCCCGTTTGAAAATAAATATTAGTCCTTATCTTACTAGAACAGTGGTACAACTTACCCGCTTGTATTCTTTTTGCTTGGAAGGTCCTCGCTTGACGGTGAGCTCGTGTTGGGGCGTGTCCAGCCCCACCATCGCCAACACTGTGGCGTCCAGTCCGACTACACACGGCCACCCTGTCCATACCTGTTTAAATTATTAGTATAGGTAAGTTTTGATATATCGGTACACTGACCACTTAGTGTATGGGTATAACTTACACCTGTATTCACAGGGGTAGGCAGAGAATATGATAGTTAATTTTAGGCCAGATCGGCAATTGAAGGTTTAAGTATTTAAGGATATTATACATGTATATCTATTAAATATATCGTCGTCTAGTACCCATAACACAAGCCATATTGAGCATACTATGGGACTAGTTCGATTTGTGCAAAAAAAAAAGTACCCTAATATTTATTTATTTATTTTATTGTTCTCCCTCCTCATTCCCTTATTGCCAAGGATCGCGACCACAATGTATTATATATATTGTCTCCTAATAGTGCGGCCATAAGACATGTGGCTTATGCTGCCCCCAACCGACTTCTTAATGGTATCTGTCTATCTTGTAGGTGCCCTACCTTAAGCACGCTCGCCATTCATTTTGGCTAATATGGTGATTATGATGATCAAAATAAAATAATTTATTGCACTCATGTTAGTATACAGTTCTTCAATAAGAGATTACAGTTCAACATGAACCCTGTAAGGGCACAGCAATGAAAAAAAATACAATTTACAGAATAATAAATAATTGTTGTTGAATTCTATTTTTATTTATGGTATATAGATGGAGAAAATGTGATATTGCAGTGATAAGTTGCTATCTCTATACTACCTAGTTGGTTACTTAGTTCTGTTACTCGATTTGCAAACTCTTTTTTGCGTTAAAACAAATGCTACCGAAAAAATAAAAAATGACATATAATGGCGGGTTGTCAGTTATAATTTTATAGCACACACAACACTTATCTCGTCATATTTATAATGGATTGGGGTCTAAAAGAAAATCGTGTCGCTGTAATTGCGTTGCACAAATGCGGGCATCCGCCAAACGTGATTTTGAAGTTGCTTCAAAATCTGAAAATCAACAAACAATTCGTTTATCGTAGCATTAATAGGTACAATTTGATGACCGCAAGAGGTCTGGAAGACCACGCACCGTTCGGACCCCAGCTCTAATAAAGGCAGTGAAGGCGAGAATCGCAAGAAGTTCGGAAGCAAAAGTTGTTGGCAATTCAGATGTCTGTGAAGAGAAGCTCCCTTAAAAAAGTTATCAGTCAAGACCTTAGACTACACGCTTATCGTAGACGGAAAGGTCATTTGCTTAATGGACGATTGAAGACTATGAGGCTGAATAGAAGTCGCGTGCTACTGAAGCGGTACGCACAAAATGGCCACCGAAATATATTATTTACAGACGAAAAAAATTTTACCATTGAAGAATGTTGTAACCGCCAGAATGACAGAGTGTATGCAAAAAACAGTCAAGAAGCGAGTGTAGCTGTTCCGAGAGTGCAACGAGGCCATCATCCCTCTTATGTCATGATTTGGTTAGGTGTGTCATACTCAGGGTTAACACAGGTCCATTTCTGTGAAAAAGGTGTCAAAACTGGGGCTAAAGTTTACCAGGAAACCGTTCTGGAACCAATAGTGAAGCCTTTAAGCCACTCTCTATTTCAAAACCAGCCCTGGGTCTTTCAACAAGACTCAGCCCCTGCACATAAGGCAAAAACAACTCAAGCCTGGTTTCGAAGCAACAAAATTGACTTCATTGCCCACGAAGAGTGGCCCTCCTCCAGCCCGGACCTCAACCCCCTGGATTATGCTATATGGCAGGTTATTGAGGAGAAAGCCTGTGCTAAACCCCACACAAATCTTGACTCCCTCAAGTGGCCCATAGTCAAGACAGTGACGGAATTAGATATGACAACCGTGCGTGCCGCTATTGATGACTGACCTCGTCGTCTGAAGGCCTGTGTTCAGGCCCAAGGAGGCCATTTTGAATGAAATTGACAAATGTAAATCCTGATTGTGTGTACTTCATTTTAATATATAATTTATTTAACTTTCGTTAGTATATTTTATGTAGATAAGGATTATTACAGTAACATAACTTAGTAACCAACTAGGTACTAACAACACACAGTCTCAAAATCAAAAATTGATTGCATGATCCTGTTTGTATTACAAGAAGACTAATTATTCGCACCAACTATCGTTAAAACGAAAATCAATATAGGAAGTATTAACAAAAGTCAGTCAAATCATGATCCTGTTGGTATTTATTACAAGAAGATTAAATTCTTCGCACCAACTATTGTTAATACGAAAATCAATATGGGAAGTATTATATAAAGTAAGTCAAATCACGATCCTGTTGGTATTACAAGAAGACTAATTCTTCGTACCAACTATTGTTAATACGAAAATAAACATGGGAAGTATTAACAAGTCAGCCAAATCATGATCCTGTTGGTATTACAACAAGACTAAATTCTTCACACCAACTATTGTTAATATGAAAATCAATCAGGAAGTATTACCAAAAGTCAGTCAAATACAACATGAAGGTGAATAATTGGCCAGAGCTGTATGCTGTACTCACTTGATGTCGGACGGGTATGTCTGTGAGCGAGAATATGTCGTTCTTCACCTCCTGTACAGTCTTCGTGCCTGGATATTTGAGCGTGTAGTCTTTACCGATGTCTTCGTGCGTCACGTGCAGCACGTATGTTGTTGTTAGACGTTCCGCCACTCTGAAAATAATCGTGTATTAGAACGCTTGTTACCTCTGCTTATCTTGCTATGCTATGTTCTGAACCGTATTGCAAGTATTCATATTGAGTTGTGCAATAATGAGTATTGTTTGTATTGTATTAGATCACTGCAAGATCTTTCAACAGGCATGTTTAAAGAATGCGTTTTGTAAAAATAAAAATATTTTCAGTGCAAGTCTTATGCTAATAAATAAGCTATGCTAAATCATTAGATCAACTTGATGTATCAAATTACTGTATTGTCATCTGTCTATACTAAATGGAAAGATTTAAATCTATATGACTAAAGGAAGTGGGTGACAATTCGTGTGTAAAAGACTCGAGTTCTGGAGTCCTAATTTTGTAGACTCGACTCAGTTAATAGAGAGCTCGGCGAAATCGATGACTCTGAGTCCCGAGTCGAGTCGAGCGTGAGTCATCTGTGCAACGACTCGAGTCTTATTTATAGCTAGTCTAAGAAAAAACTTGATTCTTTCACTGTGACTTAATAGTTTCAAAATTTGACTCGCGGCTAGATTCGCAATACGACTCTTAAGTCGTTCTGTCATTCTCTCGTGACGTTATGTGAACGTTATATGTACGATATCGTCATTATACGGATTTCAGGTTCATTTTTAAATCCAAGATGGTGGCTATGTTGCTAAAATAGACATTTTACTCAATTTCGACTAATTGACACTCACAACACCACCCTGTAAGGTGCCGGTGGTAATCGATATCTATTGACGCTTATTGACGCCATTGATATATACTCACTCGTCCACCAAAGTTAAATCATTCTTCGGCTTCCTGGAGCTGGGGTAGTTGGAGTAACGCTGCCCCATTTGCATAGGCACGTTGGATGGCGATTTCCGGACAAGGCTAACAATTTAACTAAACTCTTATCGTGTGAATGTCACGTCTTTGCCAGAAAAAGAATGAATAACTTTGGCACTTGCTACCCAGAACCAAAGGAATTTAGAGTACTCCTGCAGAGCTCTATCATCCAGTTTGCGGAAATGTTGGAGAGATGTTTGGGATAGGTACCTATAAAGAATTATCCAAATGCACAAAAGATCTCATTAGGTTGGAGTGTATCGGAAAACGCCTCACCTAGTTAAGGTAATCCCAATTCCAAAGCGCTACTCAAACAAGAACTCTTACACAAATCTGAATTTATAAATACTATTATACTTTTGTAACAATTAGTCCATTAAGTCTATTGTTTTTCGATCTCCATACATATTCATAAATATATTGTTATTAAGAATGGCATATAACTGCTTGCCAAAACAAAGTCCAAAAACCAGTTAATTCTTAGTTGATATGCGACCATCCCAAGTACAGCTGGGCCCATTCTGAAAATCAGCGCTGGGCACCACGGCACAGTACATGCTGAGACTGAGACCCATTGCCTCACTAGATATAAGTAGTTTTTAAAGATGGTGTAATAGTTTTAATACTGTTTTTTTTTTCTATACTTTTTATTTTAACTGCAATTGTTTTTTTATGTGGCAATAAACTTTCTGTCTATCATAAGATACAACTATACTCACTCGTCGTCGACCGTCAACTCGTCTGCCTGTTTGAGCCGCAGCACGGTGTTGGGCTGTAGACCAAGACCCCCAAGTGCTGCACTTGATGTGGCCCGGGATCCACCTAACCCGGAGATCTGCTGTCTGCATACTGGGACCCCGCAGACTGACTCTAACCGTTTCTTTAAATCATCTGCAACGAAATTCACAGTTTTTTTTAGAAATCGCTGTTGTAGCTAAATTAAATAATGGATTGGGTAATAATAAGACCACAAAGCAATTTACAGGAACACATATATAATGGCACAATGAAAATTATACAAAAACCATTGAAGAGTCACCTACACTCAACTTGTGTCTGTACCAAGAGACCACTAAGAACTCTTGGTCAACAAACTTAAAAAAACTAACTACATGTGAACCAAAGCAGAGTCCCAAAAACTAACTGACTTTACATACAAAGTAGGTATCATAAGCTGACACCTTGTAACGCTCACAAAAACACGTCTTATGCCCTGAAGAGATAGTTATATTGAGTTCGTCAAAATCCTGCAGTTGTTAGATATACCAGGGCTGGACCGAGATTTGTAGTAGGTGGCGATCACAATAGATCAGAAATGGTCGCTGTGATATGAGGGCTTGGCAGCCCGAAATAGCCACTACCCGAATAATAATAATAACCCGTTAGCATGCTCTGTTATGAGGTTGCCACTAATTGAGAAGATTGTGGCAGTAACTTGCACTTTCCGGAAAACAAAAGACATCATAATGAACTCACAAATTTTTGAGTCACTAAATTGACAACATTTCAAATTTTTAAGTAGTATGAAATTTTAACTCATTTCGTTTATTTGGTAACAAGAAACCCCAAAATATTTTTTTAATATTTTTATAACTATTAGTTTTCTAAATATTCACGAAAATGTTAAGAAAGCCCATATCGTAGTAATGACGTCATTACTATGAACATGTGACAGTCACAGCACACAAAAAGAACAGCAGTTCACTTTCTTTAGGAAATTCTGTCTTAGTAACAGTGCTTCTGTATGATTTGTTACGCTGTGACGCCTTACTTGTCACTTACTCTCTTTTAGAATGAGGAACTTTTGAAATTGATTTATTTATATGAAATTGGGATATTTTCGAGAATTTAAAAATGTGGCTTTACTTAACTTTTTATCCTCTACTTATTTGATTTCATCGGAAAAAAGCCTGCTTAAAAAATCAAATATTGTCAATTGGTAAGTTTCATATGAATTCGTACAGGAATTGTTGAATATTAGATAATAGTTAGGGCATAAACCAGGGCCTTTGCAGTTCAAAGTTGAATGATTCTAGCTAGCCAATGTAAACAATACTTACTGACTGTGGCCGCGCCGGACATTTTGATTTCGTGTATTTTATTATTATAGTGTACTTGCAGCTCTACCAAACTAGTGTAACTATTTCTAGGTGATGATGTCGAAGCTTGATTACTGTCTTCCCGATCTGAAAGAACAAGAAAACTCAATAAAATAAAATTGTATACAACAAGTGTCTATTTGGATGGGCAAAGAAGTCCAAGTATGTTACTCACTTTAAGCCATCATGACACTTAAGCCTTTTATTCTCTTATGTAAGAATGGAGGCCTGTCCTTAGTGTTATATCATACTAGTCCTGTATCATATCATGTCAACAAGATAATTTGCATGTCTACAATATTTTGGGCCCACCAAATCATGCTTGGGTTAAGATTATTTATTTAGAATCCTATTCAATACTAAAACAAAGACTAAATCGCTTGATCATTGATCCCATAACACTGTATGATTCAGTCTTCAGGCAAAGTACAAACCTGCTCCATGACAACCAGAAACACTAAGAAATTTTTCACATATTTACAAGCCTTTTTGTGAGGTTTATGTATTATTTACTCTGCGATTTTTCTGGTATTCGGAAGTAAGCTAAAAACAAAGTGAACACTCACCAGGTGGGCGTGTTTTTGGTGTTATCACAGATATATCGTCGTCTATCATCTCGACGTCCACATCATTTGAGTCGGCGGCGCGCGCGGGCCGGCTGCCGTCTTGCGGCATCACTCTGTTGATGGCTGACTGTAATACAATAGTCATTATTACATTACTATAGAGGCCGGGAAATAAAGGGTCGCAGGCCAAGTAGATATAGACGGGATAGGGATACGCGGCCTGCAGCCCAGCGTTTCTCGCCGAGATTAAACGTATGCAATGAAATAAAGAATACACCAATCAAAAAACAAATTTACCAGACGCCATGTTTGACACTAAAATAAAAAAAAATACTTCCCGGCCTAGGCCTCCAATTTTGTATGAAATTCCTTTAGTTCTCCAGAGTTATCCCGCCTGAAACGTGATACTTTGAAGCCTGTTATAACGCATGTAATGACGAAATTTCATTGCATGTTTGAGAAATAGTACATAATTGCAGAGGCTGGGTAAAAGCAATTCGTGGTTAAGTTTATTTTGACAGGTGACGCGAAGCAGAGTCCGTCAGGAGATACGCGTCCACGAATTGCCATGCATTTATTATGGCGATTTTTTCATGAAATCAGAAAATTAAAAGAAAAATCTAAATGAAATGCAACACAATGCAGTAGCAACCTAGCAGGTGTTAAGTCAGTTGTACTGCTAGCACAATAGGTCTTATTAGTATGTATATAATAAAAAAAATAGTATTTAATAAAAGTATATTTATCATTAGTTATTTAAATTACGATGGTGGCAGACAAGCATAATGCCTGCCTGATAGTAAGCAGACATGAAGGTATCTGTCTGCCTATTGACGCTTCAACTCCAGAAGAATTGTGATCCCACCCTTAATAATTAATATGTTAGTGTAGAAGCAACATTACATTGATAACTCAATAATCCTCAAGTTCAAAAACGGTTGGCAATGCGCTTGTGATTCTTGTGGAGTTCCAAGCGTTTAGGTGACAATGCCAGCTTACTTACTTAATTGTTATGTGACTGCGCATATGTATGAAAATATTTATTTATGTGCGTGAAGATGAACATGCCCATCCACACTACGTGCCTGTATGCTCATTGAACTTGAGTGATTGCTTTGATGTGTGCCAAAAACCAACATGTTGACATGTTTGTGAATGAAGTGAACCCACCAAATTGTCGAATGCAGGTGCATAATCCAAATAAAGAACATTGCATGCCGAAGTTTGGTTCCACCATAAGATTATTACAGTATTCTCATTATTGATTCATGCCTTTTTCCCATTTACTTGGGTTCAGTGCAGCATGTTTTTTTCTTCCACACCTCTCTATCGCCCGTCATCTCCTCCATTACATCCTTCATCTTCATATTGTCTCTCACACAATCCATCCACATCCTAGTCTTACATCCCTCCACATTCATGCTTAATACCTTACTTGTCACATGACTTTCATCCCTCCGCATAACATGTCCATACCACCATAGAGAATTGGCCCTCAACTTATCATCTATGGGTGCTACTTTTAAGTTTCCTCTTATGTACTCATTTCTTATCTGATTCATTCTTGTTACCCCACTCATCCATCTCAACATTCTCATCTCCGATGCAATCTCTTTTCATCCGTCATCTTTGCGGCCCAACATACCATACATGACGACAGGTCTTACAATTCTCATTATTTATTATGGCTAAAAATGATGAAAATTAAAACATGGCAAATAAATATAATGAATAAAGTATTACAACACAAATGCTGCATTTTGATAACATATTCTGAGATAATTACTAACTGTAACAGTAGATTATCAGATTGTGACCTAGTGCTAACTTTTTAGAAGTTGCTGAATACTTTACATGTCAATATAAATATTTACTTACAAGTAAGTCCCAGTTTGCCTCGTCCAGGTGATATATCGCTTCAGCAACATCCTCTATTGCCGTTATTCCCTATAAACAATACATTATTTACACTCAAAACAAAGAACACAAAGGAAATGTGCAGGAAATCTACAAAAGTGGTATGTTGCCTTAAAGATATGCTAACCGCAATTACGATACGTTGTTACAATTATATCAACCTTGTAGAAAAGACCAGTAACGAGTAGTTTTGTTAGGATTATGGAAAACAAGAAAAATTACGTGTTCGGTCACAAGCGTACTGCTATCACAGTTCTGATCTTATTCTGCGGAAATATTCTTTTACGAGAACAGAAATAGTAAAATAACACTTGAGAAATATTCGGAAACGAGAAAAGTACAAAGAGATAAAGGAGAATTCACAGTCACTGTTGTTGTTCATCACATAACCTGACCATATCGAAAACGGTCAACTTCAAGGTACTGATTACTATGAATTTAGACATAAATAACGTATTCACCTGAAAGTTTGCTAAAATTTCTTCTCTGTTTTCTGCCATTCTGAAATAATATTGAGCTCAAAAATGCTATGACATTTACGATTGCAGACAAATCACTCAAACCCTTAAAAAAACGACTGTAGACAATATAGAACATTGTTGCCATGTAAGGGAACGAATTATGTTTCGTGCCAGAGACAAGCTACAAATATTGTGTAAATCAAATAAATGTTTTATTTTACCCTTTTGTCATTTCTGCTCTCCTTAAAGTATTTGATTAAATTATTTGCATTTTTGAAACATGATTTTTTACGTGCAAATATTTGACATAATGTTTTAATACTGGCAACTAATACTGCGCGCTAAATTCCAACTTGTAATATTATTTAATTTCTTATTTCTTTTGTTTTAGTGTGGTTAAGTAAATTACTAATTTGTGAAAAAAATAACAAGTATACTTGGCATACACGCCAAATATTAGTAACCTAAATTAATCAAGTAAAGCCCACTCGTCTTTATTACGTCAGGATAACCATTTGGTTATAGCGAGTATAGATGGTTAATAATAACAAGCATACTTTTGTTTCAATCAGTATAATACTCACCATAATGTCTTGCCAAACAGATGGACTGGACCGGCGGCAGCTGTCGGGTTGAATTCCTGCTGTGGAACAATTTGGTCCCGAGTATTTTATAATATGTCTAAGTATGTATGTCCCTTACCCGTACTAGGCTAGCGTGGAGACTAGAGATGCAACGGATAGTTGTTTGGCCGGATACCGGATACCGGATATTCGGACCACCAGCGGAACTATACCTACATTTTGAGTTTTGCAGACCGGTGCGTCGTCATGCAGTTTTTGTCCTGAGGGCCTACTCCGAACTTCGAACTTCGTGTCGTGCCGTCCCTTTCACTCTTGTGTTATGCACTATATGACGGAAAGGGACGGCACGGCGAAGTTCGATTTTCGAAGTTTGGAGCAGGCCCTGTTTCGTAGTGAACGTTCGTTTTATACACGACAATGTGCCATTGGTAGATTTTCAATATTAAATACAAATAACTCGCTTTTTTACTGATCACCAAACTTATTAAAATTGTTTTATTATAAAGATTATTATTACCTACTTAAGTTTACATCGTTTCAAAAGAATAAACTAATACCATTATGAGATTATGACTGTGACTGTTTTTTAGAATCCATTTTTACCGACTTCAATAGAAGGAAGTAGGTACTCAGTTCGTCTGCATGTTTGTTTGTTCTTTTTTAGGGTTCCGTAGCCAAAATGGCAAAACGGAACCCTTATAGATTCGTCATGCCTGTCCGTCCGTCCGTATGTCACAGCCGACTTACTCGGAGACTGTGAGCACTACAATTATGAAATTTGGTAGGAAGGTGTATGCTATGAACCGCTTTAGAAATATGATGTGAAATTACGAAAAAATATTTAACTGGGTGGGCACCCATACATATGTAACAGGGGGCTCAAAAATTTTTTTCAGTGCACATTGGTGTATGGGCTATCAATGGATAGGCCTTTAAAAATGACATAGAGGTTTCTAAATAACTTTTCAATGTAAGTCAATCGTTAGTGAGATATTAGCTGTCAAAGTCGTAAAAAGTGTGTCCTCTGGCCTGGAGGGGAGGGGGGGGGGGCTCTAATTTCCAAACTATGAAGTTTAAAATTCTAAAAAAAAACATGATAGTGTACGACAATAAATCCTCTCAACAATTTTTAGTTTGAATAAGAAATGTCTAACGGTTTTCGAGTTATTGCTGAAAAACTGTCTTGCCCAAACAAAAGGGTGTAAGTGCCGTGAGTTTCTGAAATGAAATACATTTATTTGCTAGAATGCAGGTACATAAATGGTAACAGTTTTTATAGTAGGAGCCATGTACATTCAGCCATCTGGTGGCATGCAAAGTCAATATTAACTTTAATGAATTTAAAATTAAACAAAATACTTAGTCATGAACAAAGAATAAAAATGTCTATGCAGTATACAAAATATTCAAAGTATTTCAAAATGTGCGTTGGTCATTTGCATTTTAAAATCCAATTATTATTATTATTAGAGGATTTTTAAGTTAAGATTTTAAAATACAGTATGCAATGTCATTTTATGTCACATAATAATAGTTGAAAATAATTGAATGATTTAAATGAAATAATTGAGAATAAAATTAAAAATTACAATAATTATATTAATAAATGACGTGAAATAATGTTTATTTTGGTTCAAAATGTTCGCAAATTCTGTAGTACTGTTTGTACATACACCATTTCAGTAGTTTTGACTTAAATTCTGGTAAATCAACTATTTTTAAGTCTTCTGGCAGATGGTTGAACATTTTGATCGCCATATACATTATGCTCTTGCGGAAGTGTTTAGATTTGCATGTCGGATATTTGAGGTTTAGTCCACTTCGTCCAGAGGTTTGCCTAGGATTTCTTGGTGCTATGACAAACTTTGCCATATTCCGTTTTACAAACAAACATGACTCATATACATAAAGAGAGTGCAGCGTGAGGATCCCGTGCTTACGAAATAGCGGTTTGCAGGAGTCGTTCCAGTTTGCACAACACACCGCTCTTAGGCATTTTTTTTGTAATACGAATACTTTTTGGATACCACTTGAGCAGCCCCATAATATTATTACCGTATCGCAAGTTAGACATGACGTGCCCGTGGAATGCTAGGAGGGCTGCATTAACCGAAGCTATTTGCGTCAATCTTCGTAGGGCAAAGACAAATCTGCTCAACTTTTGGATAAGGTGATCCGTGTGTGCCTTCCAACTATTGTGACAGTCGAACATGATACCTAAGAATCGCATGGAGGTGACGCTTTCTATTTGACAATTATTATAAGAAATTTGCAGATTATACGGTTGTCCAATGAAGACACGACCTTTCTTGATTCAATGTAATGTATAGTGCTTTTAAATGTAGATTAGGAGGTCGGAACCCTTCTTTGTGCGTGGTCCGACACGCACTTGGCCGGTTTTTATTTTTCATTTTATTTATGTAAGTATGTTCCCCGATAACTCTTGACCACGTTAGCCGATTTTGATAATCCTTTTTTTGTTACAAAATAATTGGTCCCATATAAATTTGATGAAGGTCTGATGATGAGATCTAGGAGGAATCGAGGGATCTCCTTGAATTTGATAGGCACGCATATGCCGATTTCGGTATTTTCTGTAGGTAACCAAGCATTGGCTCACAGAAACCACAAATTGTGGCATAGCAAGTACAAAATTGGAGTCGGTTTTTTTTTGGTATAAATTATTTAATATTTACCCAAAATCAAGCAAGTTCACTAGCGGATACCGGATAATACGTTATTATGCGGTATCCGGCGGGATATCAAATTATGGGCCGGATAGGCCGGATACCGGATAGTAACCGAATATCCGGTGCATCTCTAGTGGAGCCTACTGCCCATTTCCACATTATACTGTGCCATTTCCTAGCTCGCGTGCCGTCTTGTGCTAGTATTCTACATAAACATAAGGTAATTAGTTATACATTAGGTTCGGTGGTAGGCTTTCTTTTTCTTGGATCGTAATCGTGTTTGTACCTACTCCATTTTTTTTATTTTCTGGAGTATTAAGACGGAAACTAATGGTTAATATCGACCATGTTCTAAGCGGTGTTTTTCATACAATTTACCGCGCCAAGTGAGCGAGGTGTCAAACAAACATGAAAATGCAGCTTATGGCACATCTCGGGGGATATTCCGTGGATTCCCTAATGTTGCTGCACCAGATATGTAATCGAAGCTGTGTTCTTCTTTTTATTACGCCCGGGGCTTTTGTTGGAAACTGCTTACTACTCGTACATTTTTGGGGGACAGGTATCGGAACTACGCATAGAAACGCGTCTTAGGGAGGTCGCACACGTCTACTTTTTGCAGCGATTCAGTAGCGACACTAAAATATTTTTTTCCCCTCACTAGCTCGGAAAGCCGTCTTTTATCCTTTAAAACAAGCGGGTAAAAACGCATTTTATCCAAAAGTGGGGAAAGTAATTTGACCTTGGAACGTGTTTGAGTAGCTTTTGACAGATAACCAAACGTAAAACGCACATAATAATGCTTCGTTTGATATAAATTATCATTAAATAAATGGTTTGAGAATTCAATAAAAAATACCAAATTTACCTTTATTTAACGGTTTTAAGTAGTAAACCTTAAAATTCAATAACTAACATTTTTTATAATGATATTGAGTATAATAATTGTAAACGTACAAGTTGAGTCGATGCAATTTCAAAACGCATCGTCAGAAATGTCATAAATGTCAATCATCATCCTCATCCTCCTAGCGTTATTCCCAGTACAGTTGCATCCTGAAGAATGCCTGGGGTCCGCTAACTAATCCCAAGAATTGGCGTAGGCACTAGTTTTTACGGAAGCGACTGCCATCTGACCTTCCAACCCGAGGGGGAAACCGACCTTATTGGGAATAGGCTTGTCAAGTGAGTGGGCAACTTGACTGTTAGAAGTTCTCAAGCCGCCCGGAGGCCTCTAACTTGGCTTAACGACTGCTATCAAAGACAGCAACCGGGATCAACGGCTTAACGTGCCTTCCAAAGCACGGGAGCGCTCAGTTAGTAACCACTCAAAGCGGTCACCCATCCAAGGACTGACCTCGCCCGACATTGCTTAACCTCGCATACCGCACGCAGTACGCGGGTGCCACTGGGCCACGATGTCAATGTCAACTAAAATAACTTCTCACCGACTCCGACTCACGTAAATACTAGTGTCCGACCGAAACATTTTTTTGCCGAAACCGAAACCGAAGGTTCGGTTTTGCCTCTAGTTTCGGCCGAAACCGAAACCGAAATTTTTACTGACATGTTAAAAACGTTGAATAAAATGTCAGTAGGCCGTTCCTTTTAGACGAATCATATGATCAATGAAACACCTATAATTCGTTTAGGTGGTATGAATTAAACAAGTTTTTTGTTAAATACCACGCCGGTGGCAAACAAGCGTAAGGCCCGCCTGATGGTAAACGGTCACCGCAGCCTATGGATGTCTGCAACTCTAAGGGTGACACATGCGCGTTGCCAACCCTTTAAAATTGTATACACTCCTTTCTTGAAGAACCCCATACTGTAGTCCCTCGGGAAAACCTCGGCAGGGAGCTCATTCCACAACCGGAGCGTCCAAGGGAGGAAATTCCTCTGAAACCATAGCGTACGTGACTATTTAGGTTCTAAGGTGTGAAGGTGAATGCCCTGCGGACGGCGAGCGGTGCGATGGTAGAAAGGGGCCGTGGGCATCATGTTGAAAAGTTCTTAGGAGCACAACCCATTATACAAGCCATAGGACACTTACAAGGAGGCAAAGTTTCTTCTTAAACTTAACGGTTCAATATCGCTCGTGAGTTTGGGATCGTCCACGATTCGCACACCACGTCTCTGAAGCAATTCAAAAGGCCCAGGTATCCAGGTGCTCCCGCCCAGAGGTGACAGAAAACTCAGTGGGGACGGACTTGTGACTTATATCATAGAAGTCTCTATCCAGGGGTGACGTATCGATTCGCTCAATTGAGCACAGCTTTTTAGATGCCAGCCTGGCTTTGTCTTCTACGTAGCTCCGAAACTAGAGGTCGCTGGAAATGTCGACACCAAGGATCCCAATAACTCTCTGAGATGGAGAGAGGGCTGTGTCTTGGAATAGGCAAAAGTGAATGGTTTTTTTTCGTAGTGCACGCGTATACTTATGTCTTGGTGGGGTTGAACTGGACCAGATTATCCTGGCTCTTACTCACACCTTTTTTGAAGACTCCCATGCTGTAGACCTTTGGTAATACCTCGGCAGGCTCAGCTACGAGATCGCAATGGCTCCAAGGTGTGGGGATGTGCTCGAAAGCGAGAGGTGCGATGATGATAGGTAGCCGCAGGCATCATGTCATACATAGGCCTCGCCTAGGGAATGTCAAAACAATCAATTAGGAGCTGCCCGCATCCAGCGGACCCACGCGACCTTAATCAGGTCATCAGCTCACCTCAAGCCTCAGCAACCTTGTGCGGGCATTCCTACGCTACGTCATCCGATACGTGGTCGCCACTCGAGAATTCGCTTACCCCACCGATCATCGGTTCTCCAGGCAACATAGCCCGCACCTGCCACTTTAGTTTGGCAAGCTTTCAGGCTATATCGGTTACTTTGATTCCTCTGCGGGTATCGCCATTTTTTAGATCTCGTAGAGTAACTTGGAGCATATGCCATACCCTCTCCATCGCTCGTTGAGTGACTTTGACCCTCCTTTTTCGGAGCCATAGGTCATAAATGGCAACACGCACTGGTCAAAGACTTTAAGTATTGACGAGAGGATAATCGATACATGACGAAAGGATATTGCGTCCCCCGAACGCCACCCAGCCAAGTCATTTCACTCGAAACTGGATCTGCCCAACTGAACCGTTTGTCCTAGGCTCAGGGACAGTACACAAATTTGTTGACGACTTTGAGCGTAGTCTCTGATATTAACTGGAGTACGTATTAGATACATGGACGTTAGTTATGATCTTCGTTTGGTCCATGTTCATCTTAAGACCAACTTCTTCAGAGGCCTACCTTAGATCTTCGAGTATTTAAGTTCTCCATGGTCTCAGTTTTGAAGAAGAACAACCAAACTCCTGTCCCATGCCTATCAGAATGACTAAATCGAACAGCTTCTAAACTGGATATAAAATTAACTAAAATAATATTTTGATTTTTAATTTTAACAGATCACAATCAGCCAGCTTCGAAAGACTAATTAGAATCCGAAAGTAGGCACAATTTTGTAAGTTTCGGCACGACCGAAAGGTTCGGCACTTTTTTGGCCGAAACCGAACCTTCGGCCGAAACCGAAACCGAAACCGAATCTTCGGTCGGACACTAGTAATAATACACAACTTCCAGAGTTTTCTGTAATAATATCGTAAAAATCAGGGATTCCAGTGATGGAAATCATGCCTGTGGAACTGTGTCTTTTTGTATGTTGCACTTTCCTCGCTATAGTGAGGAGAAAAGTTTTGTGTTACACACGGGTACAAAGTTGTATTTTACTTCTCGTGTGTTGAAACACTCGCTACGCGCAGGATTCTATTTTAGAACCTTTTCTTCTATAGAATCCTTTCGCTGGCTCGTGTTTCAATTCCACACTCGCGGGTAAAATGCAACTTTGCACCCTTGTATAACAAATAACTACTTAATTCAAAAAGGCGACTTAACCCACGACTCTGTTTAATCGGAGCTATTTTCATCTAATCTATTTTCCTCTATCTTTTTCAAACTTGTGTCTCAAAGCCACAGCTCCAAACACACAGAGCGGGCGCGGCGCGGAGCGGGGCGGAGGCACTTTAGAATTTTAGATTTTTTTAACCGACTTCAAGATTTCAAAGGAGGAGGTTATCAATTCGGTTGTGTTGTTTTTTTTAACCCACTTCAAGATTTCAAAGGAGGAGGTTATCAATTCGATTGTATTGTGTATTTTTAATGTTTGTTACTCCATAACATAATATATGATGAAAAGCTGCATTTCAGTGACCATATTGATAACATAATCTCCAAAGCTATGCGCATGTTAGGATTTGTAATACGCTCAGCAAAGCCGTTTAAAACTCCAACGTCATATTTACTACTCTATAAGTCACTTGTAAGACCGCTCCTCGAGTATGCTTCAGTGATATGGAATCCTAAGTATATTAAATATACCAAGGCCCTAGAAATGATACAGAAACGGTTCCTGAGGTCAATGCACCGTAGATTAACGGGCAAAAAAATATCTTACATTGATCTCCTCAAGAAATACAATATTCCCTCGCTTGAAGCCAGACGTAAAATGACAGATGCAACCGCCTTATTTAATATTTGTAGTGGCAATTATAAAAGCTCCGAACTTCTTGGGCAACTCCGCTTTAGAGTCCCCGCGCGCAGCGCGCGCTCCCTGCAGTCCCGCGCCTCCTTCGCCGTGCCGCTCTCCTCGACCCACGCCGGGGCTCGCGCACCTTTGCACCGTATTTGCGACGCATATAATAAGTCCTGGGTTTCAGTCGACATATTTAATGTTGGTAAACAGCAATTTAAGAAAAAAATATTGGATTTGACAATGGATAGTGTATAATTTAATGAATTTACGATAGGCAATACCAACTATAGCTGTTGTTTAGTATCTTATGTTGTCTCCACTTTTACTTCTTATTAAAGTATTATGTCACTCTATCATCATTCATCATACATCAGGCATATGTATTTACTCAACACTCTATTGTTGTAAACTTTAGTAAATTAGTTAAGTTAGTATTGCAACTCTCTTATATGTTTTAGTGAGAGCTGGAAAGGGAATGAGTGAATGTTCCATAATGTGTTTCAGAAAACTTATTTCCTTCTCACTTATTCCTGTTTGCTTTCCAAATAAATAAATAAAAATAAATAAAATAACTCCGTCATTTCTTAACCGATTTGGAAAATTCTTTTTTTGATTGTAAGTATATATATCCAAGTTGGTCCCGTTTTTGTCAAAACGCAGTTCTGATGATGGGATCCACGAGGAATTGAGGGGACTCCTCAAATCTTTAAGGCAAACATATAGTGATTTATATGTTTGTACCAACAAATCGAGCATTATCATACATAATTTTTAAGAAAAAAAAACCGACTTCAATGGGGGAGTCCGGTAAAAGATTATTAATCTTAGATGGTGCACTCTTAGATTCCATACAATAAAATACAAAAATGGCTATAAGTATGTTTATAATGGTTATAGAAGACTAAGTTCCCTCAATTCCTCATGAAATCATGGAAAAACCTTGCTTGCTTGACAAACAAAACGAAGAGAACAAATCGCCAAACGTGAACTACGCGTCGTTGAAGAGTTCCGTTCTGATCATCATCAGCAGTTCCACTTCATCAAATGTCACTTTTATGAATGAAAATGCTTGATTAGTTCACGAAAATACTAAAATCACTATTTGTGTGCCTTTCACATTTGAGGAGTTTCCTCGATTCCTAATGGATCCCGTCATCAGAACTCGAGCATGACAAAAATCAATCGTGAAAATAGAACTTGCTTAACAAACACAGCTAGAAGGACAAATCGCCAAACGTGAACTTTTCGTCGTTGAAGAGTTCTGTTCTGATCATCATCAGCAGTTCCACTTCATCAAATGTCACATTTTTGTATGATAATGCTCGATTTGTTGATAAAAACACAAAAATCACTATATGTTTGCCTTTAAGATTTGAGGAGTTCCCTCAATTCCTCATGGATCCCATCATCAGAACTCGAGCATGACAAAAATTAATCGTGAAAATAGAACTTGCTTAACAAACACAGCTAGGAGGACAAATCGCCAAACGTGAACTTTTCGTCGTTGAAGAGTTCTGTTATGATCATCATCAGCAGTTCTACTTTATCCAATGTCACATTTTTGGATGCAAATGCTTGACTTGTTGATAAAAACACAAAAATCACTATATGTTTGCCTTTAAGATTTGAGGAGTTCCCTCAATTCCTCATGGATCCCATCATCAGAACTCGAGCATGACAAAAATTAATCGTGAAAATAGAACTTGCTTAACAAACACAGCTAGGAGGGCAAATCGCCAAACGTGAACTTTTCGTCGTTGAAGAGTTCTGTTCTGATCATCATCAGCAGTTCCACTTCATCAAATGTCACATTTTTGTATGATAATGCTCGATTTGTTGATAAAAACACAAAAATCACTATATGTTTGCCTTTAAGATTTGAGGAGTTCCCTCAATTCCTCATGGATCCCATCATCAGAACTCGAGCATGACAAAAATTAATCGTGAAAATAGAACTTGCTTAACAAACACAGCTAGAAGGACAAATCGCCAAACGTGAACTTTTCGTCGTTGAAGAGTTCTGTTCTGATCATCATCAGCAGTTCCACTTCATCAAATGTCACATTTTTGTATGATAATGCTCGATTTGTTGATAAAAACACAAAAATCACTATATGTTTGCCTTTAAGATTTGAGGAGTTCCCTCAATTCCTCATGGATCCCATCATCAGAACTCGAGCATGACAAAAATTAATCGTGAAAATAGAACTTGCTTAACAAACACAGCTAGGAGGACAAATCGCCAAACGTGAACTTTTCGTCGTTGAAGAGTTCTGTTATGATCATCATCAGCAGTTCTACTTTATCCAATGTCACATTTTTGGATGCAAATGCTTGACTTGTTGATAAAAACACAAAAACCACTATATGTTTGCCTTAAAGATTTAAGGAGTTCCTTCAATTCCTCATGGATCCCATCATCAGAACTGTCTTTTGACAAAAACGGGACCAACTTGGATATATATACATACAATCAAAAAAAGAATTTTTCAAATCGGTTAAGAAATGACGGAGTTATGGAGTAACAAACATTAAAAAAAAAAAACAAAAAAAAAACATACAACCGAATTGATAACCTCCTCTTTTGAAATCTTGAAGTCGGTTAAAAAATGTGACATTTGATGAAGTGGAACTGCTGATGATGATCAGAACAGAACTCTTCAACGACGAAAAGTTCACGTTTGGCGATTTGTCCTTCTAGCTGTGTTTGTTACGCAAGTTCTATTTTCACGATTGATTTTTGTCATGCTCGACTTCTGATGATGGGATCCATTAGGAATCGAGCGAACTCCTCAAATGTGAAAGGCACACAAATAGTGATTTTATTATTTTCATGAACTAATCAAGCATTTTCATTCATAAAAGTGACATTTGATGAAGTGGAACTGCTGATGATGATCAGAACGGAACTCTTCAACGACGCGTAGTTCACGTTTGGCGATTTGTTCTCTCCGTTTTGTTTGCCAAGCAAGCAAGGTTTTTCCATGATTCCATGAGGAATTGAGGGTACTTAGTCTTCTATAACCATTATAAACATACTTATAGCCATTTTTATTTTATTGTATGGAATCTAAGAGTGCACTATCTAAGTATAATAATCTTTCACCGGCGTCCCCCATTGAAGTTGGATTTTTTTTTCTTAAAAATTATTTTATGTTTGTTACTCCAGAACTCCGTCATTTCTGAACCGATTTTGAAAATTCTTTTTTTTTTGATACTATATATATCCAAGTTGGTCCCGTTTTTGTCAAAACGCAGTTTTGATGATGGGATTCATGAGGAATCAAGGGAACTCCTCAAATCTTAAAGGAAACATATAGTGATTTTTGTGTTTTTATTAAAAAATCAAGCATTTTCATACAAAAATGTGACATTTGATGAAATGGAACTGCTGATGATGATCAGAACAGAACTCTTTAACGACGAAAAGTTCACTTTTGGCGATTTGTCCTCCTAGCTGTGTTTGTTAAGCAAGTTCTATTTTCACGATTAACTTTTGTCATGCTCGAGTTCTGATGATGGGATCCATGAGGAATCGAGGGAACTCCTCAAATGTGAAAGGCACACATATACAAATTTTAGTATTTTCATAAACTATAATCAAGCAGTTTCATTCAAAAAAGTGACATTTGATAAAATGGAACTGCTGATGATGATCAGAAAGGAACTCTTCAACGACGCATAGTTCATGTTTGGCGAATTTTCCTCTTTGCTGTTTGTTAAGCAAGTTAGATTTTCAAGTCAATCATTTGTCAAGCTCGAGTTCTGATGATGGGATCCATGAGAAATCGACGGAACTCCTACATATAGTGATTTTAGTATTTTCATAAACAAATCAAGCATTTACATTTAAAGAATTTGATGAAGAGGAACTGCTGGTGATGTTCAGAATGGAACTCTTCAACGACGCATAATTCACGTTTGGCGATTTGTTCTCTTCGTTATGTTTGTCAAACAAGCTAAGTTTTCAAGAGACATTTTGGCAAACTTGAGTTCTGATTGAGGATTCCATGAGGAATTGAGGGTAGGTACTTAGTCTTCTACCATTATAAACATACTTATAGCCATTTTTATTTCATTGTATGGAATCTAAGAGTGCACTATCTAAGTATAACAATCTTTCACCGTCCTCCCCCATTGAAGTCGGTTTTTTTTTCTTTAAAATTATTCGAAACTGTCGGCTGCCGATAGTGTAGATTACTGCTTCATATGTCACAAACGCGGCCTCCGCTCCGCAGTGCTACCCTGCGCGGTTTTTTGGTACGACGTCCCCAGGACCGCGTTCGCTTTACTGAAAAACCGCCTCCGCCACGCAACGACGCTGCGCCGCGCTCTGTGCTTTTCAACCTTAACACATGCTTCATTTTCGACATTCTAATTACCTATTGAAGGTGTAGAACTTTTCAATTCTTTCCGCTTTTTATTTTTTGCGATACAGTCGCAATGCTGTCGCTAGTCATATACTCTCGCACACGTAAACACGATTCTGCATTGCTACCATCGCGATACAGAATCGCTACAGTCACGATACAGCATCGATATAGCCGCGATGCAGTATCGATATAGTAGCGATGCAGAATTCATTCAGACGCGTTTTTCTAGATTAGAAGTCCACGATTGCATCGATGATGCTGCGTGATGCAATCGTGGGCTTCTAATCTAGAATGTCTGTGGACCTCGGATGAGCTGTGGATGATGAGTGTTTGCATCGATGCAGAAGTAATGCTGGATTAAAACAGCGCGACTGCATCACGACAGTCAGTCTCGTGTTTGTATTACTATTCCATGGCTTCTTTCGCGCGTTACAAATGCGACAAGGGGCCATATGCCGCGAGTATTGCATTGCAGCGATGCAGTCGCGCGCTTTGAACGCACGACTGTAGCGTTGTAAAAGTCGCAGTGTGCGACCTCCCGTTACGCGTCCTGATTTCGCCATACATTTTTCACGTCAACGCGAGGCGGGGTTCATGTATTCGTGTTGTCGTTCCTTACCTAATTTTTCACTTTGACAACTAACAACTAAACTTGGTTAGCTATTTTTTTCAGTATGTATGACCCAAATAAGGCGGCGCCGACCCGCGCCCAGTCAGTCAGTGGACACTTGCGCGGAGTGCGCACGCGCCGCGGTGAGCTTTTAGTGACGCGGGAATCGGCTGTGCTCGCTTTCGTACCGGTAGGTAAGTTTTGTGTAGTGTTATGAATTGTTGTTTTCAAAATCATTTTAAACAATTTTTACTACCTTTTACTGGTTCCAAATCCATGTACACAACAAAAAAACCGAGAAAGAGAGAAATTAATCTAAAATTATTTTTTGGCGTATTCTTAAAATTCTGAAGCCTGACCATCAATTATTGTCAACAAATTTTCAACCCGAATAAATCTATAATTAATGTTGTATATGTAATTTAAAAAAGATTCCATTAGAATATCGGATCTGAAACTAAATTACATATAAAATATGTTAACTAAGTAATTAACTTAATTAGGAACTTTAATATGCAATTACATTATACGCCAACTTACGAGTATTTATAATTTATTTTAGTGATTAGGCAGGAATCTGAAATTGTTGTTAAAATATAGGTAAACTTTTGGATGAAATAAAACACATCACAATATCTTTTGAACTACCTATATGAATAAACGCATTATATTTTTCATGTTTATTAAATAAGATTTATATTTAAACTCCTGATTTACATTACACCGATTGTGGAGCACGCTCATACTATTTGTAGGTACCTACTAAGTTATCGTTATTGTAGCTAATTCGGAAGTCACTGGTTTTTTATAGACCAGATAAGCGAGGTCCAATCAAAATGTCGCTGATTTCAGCTATATTATGTATCATATTATTGAGAATGTCGGTCATTACATACCGTTGATTTTGACATACGTAGATAGTTTCGTTTATACGTAATACGTATGATTCGTTACGCCAGGCGCAGAAACAGTGTAATTGAAAATACCTTCCGTCCGTCTATTTGCTAGTTACAAACATACTCAAACTCATTTCCCCCTCACTCAAATTCTCACCGGACATGGCTACCAAAATTCTTACCTATTTGGCTTTAAAATTACAGCCGACGACCATTGCCCATGTGATGGAAGCACCTCACAATCTATCGATCACCTTCTAAAACACTCCTAAAACCAACCCGAGATTCGATCATGAAATCATCTGTCATAATATCCATAAACAACCTGCAGGATCTCATTCGTAAAGAAAGTACACTAGCCTCATTTTGTAAATTTACCACCACCATAGTGAATAGTCTAAAAAAGTTCAGCGGTACATATTCCTATTCACTTTTCACATATCTTTTTCACTTATCATACCATTAATTGACGCTGAGAATCAATTACTTTAGTAATATCATATAATAAGGATTCGAGAATTCAGCCGCCCGTACCCTACGCAGGGACTGGATTTAATTCATCAGTTAAAAAAAAGTAACTAACGTACATTCCATATGCTATATGTCTGGGCACCAATTAACGCTAGTCGCGTAATCAGCGTAACTAGGCGTAACGCAGATGCGGATCCAGGATTTACGAATGTCACGCCTTTAATAATAAAAAAAATCAAGCATGTTTCCATCACAATTTTCTATTACTGAAAGATATTTACTCAATACTCAATAGTTAACTTTAACTTTATTACTTTTTAGGGTTCCGTTACCCTTTGAGTGTAAAACGGGACCCTATTACTAAGACTTCGCTGTCCGTCCGTCTGTCTGTCTGTCTGTCTGTCTGTCTGTCTGTCTGTCTGTCTGTCTGTCTGTCTCTCTGTCTGTTCGTTTGTCACCAGGCTGTAGCTCATGAACCGTGATAGTTAGACAGTTGAAATTGTCATAGATGATGTATGTCTGTTGCCACTATAACAACAAATACTAAAAACAAAATAAAATAAATATATTTAAGGGCCTCCCATTACACGCATGGGAAGATGGGAACACTAAAATCCGACTCGCATTTGACCAAAATTCTACTTGATATTATTTAACGTTAATATTACTAATAAAAAAAAATGTTATTATAAAGTGTCTAATGTTATACAGGTTGTTTTTATTGAATTCCGTTAATGGCGAGGGCACATTCTTAAGATAAAATAAAATAATCTTCTCTAAGACACTAGTATCCCAATTCGTACCATTACAAAGATACTTATTCAAGAAATCATTTTCGTTAATTAACACTCCTAGTATAGTATAAAAGATCCTCCACAATTAAACAACGTTGACGTGCGTCACGTGCGTGTCATTCGAATTCCGAATATTGTCATACTTGACATTAACTTTTACTTAACTCCACCTTAACACTTAAGGCCGCTTTGCACTCAGCCTTGGTGATATAATTAATTATTTGGTTTGAAAATGAAAAAAAAAGTTTTTTTCGAATGTTGAAAAACTAAATATGCTACGTCGTTTCTATAGCTGTACACGGCTATATGCTTGAAGGAACGGAAATCAATAAAAACACCTGTATAGATAATAGTACGGAACCCCTCGTGCGCGAGTCCGACTCGCACTTGGCTGGTTTTTAGTTTTCATAGGGTAAAAAGTGTAAAAACTTTAAATTCAATGAATTATCGATATAAAAATAATAAATAACCTAAGCAAAGACTAAAATAAACTTAAACCAAAACAAACTATATTCAAAATAAGTTTGTATTTGAAGTTTCATAATAACATCCGTATCCGTATTGTACGGGTAGTATTTCCATTAGGCTATGCCAAATTATAATCTAGCTACTCGAAACAAATTTGTTTCTAAGTGGGTAATATACATTTACATGTCTCTGGCATATATTTATAATCAGCGTTTGATAACATGATTGGCAACATATAAAGTTGAACAAATCTTCAAAAATATGTTTCAATGGACAGTTTGCAAAGGTCAGTGTACTTCATTCTTTACTTTGATAAAGACGCGTATTGAGATAACTTACTTTAAACTTATTAACTAGTAAGGCCTGTAACGTATGATTCTGAACAACTTTTACTATGGCACAGAGTTTGTTTGTGCCAAAAGAAAATGAGCTTCTTCATACAATTCGGTTAGTCGAAGACCTTTTCCTGTGAAACAGCTGATTTTTTATTCTCGCGGACGAGGTTGGTCCCATGGTAAAAGTGGTTCATTATCATTGATAGAATAGATATATTTTATTTTGTATAACGTTCTATTAGCCTCATCATCATCAGCCATCATAATCACCCTGTATAAGCTGATGATGATGATGAGGCTAACAGAAAAGTTAGACATTGTATACTTATGGCAGTTCAATATCGACACAGCAAGCGATTCGTGTCACCGAAACAAGGCCCTAAGAATAGTTTAATGCATTAGTAAGTGCAGTCGACATCAAATATGGTCACACTTTGGCACTTTTCTTTGCAATAATACATATGCATGTATGCACCTTATTATGATAAGTACGAGTACAATTGACTTCGCCTCTATATTATTGGAACACGGTCTCGCCATTGTAGGCTATATTCGTCACGTTTAAGGAAAAAGCGGCCCAGACCACGCGTGATGGAGGGTTCCGTAGCTATCCACCAGTGACATTATGCGGACTTAAAATGTCACAAACTTATATTTAGTATTTGTCATATTAAATGTATTGCCTCGAGAGTATCTACAAGGTGGGCCCTGTAACTGGAGCAAATATTTAAAAGGAGCATATTCCTTAGAGCATCTGCAGTAACACCTGGTGTACAATTTTTGTTTTTTCGTTTCGCAGAAATTTTGATCTAAAGTTACGACCCCCGAATAATGGATCTTGACACCACGAGATTATAGCACATCAGTCAATGCAGTGTTTGACGTAGTATCAAGTTACACAGTCATAATTGCTTTTGCATTTTTTGTTTCCAGGGGTATTCTTGGTATTTAAAAAAAAGTAAATGTTAGTGGCTTATTAATATAAATTTACACTTCAAAAAAGCAAAGAAAATACACGTAAGCAATCTTTGATGAAAAAAAAAATATTTTTTTTTTTTACTGAGACCACTTGGAAATAATTGCTGGCCCGCTAAATAGTCCACCGTTAAAATTTTTGCTCCTGTTACAGGGCCCACCCTGTATACTACGTATAGATCTACCGATTAAGGGATGATTCCCACTAGACCGTTTCGTTTCCGGGCCGGGCCGAGATCGGGCTGTATCAGAGCCTAGGCAGTAGCTCTTCGAGAAACACAGTCTCGGTCGGTCGTCGCACGGGCCTGTTTAGGTCCGGGGAAGCTGTGCGCGGCTTGGCCGCTTGTAGCGGGATCGGACGCCGTCCGTAACTACGAACGTGTAGTTGGGATGAGCTGAGCTCGTCAGGTCCGGTGGTGGGATCGTCCGCTTTGTCCGTCGGCGATGTCAAGCCCTGCCGGGTAAGTGCCGGGTTAGGGGAGGCCCAGCGAGCGACACTCGAGCCGACGGCACTGCAGGTACTTCCGTTCTTGTGTCCTTATGTTAGCCGTCCTGGTATAGGGCGGCTAGTCCCCTAAGGATGATGGGGACGGGGTTGATGGCGAAGGCGAACGCTGCGACGTTCGCCCCCGCCATCAGGGAGTTGGCGGCGTTCTCATCATTTCTCACCTCGTTTGGCTGGGCGATAGTCTGCCCGCGGCGGGAGGTGAGGGGGGCTGTCCCGGATTTTTTATTTCTCGCTTCGCGCCGGAAGGCGGGGCATGTGGCGTCGTTGGCCGTGTGTGGGCCCGCGCAGTTTGCGCAGGTCCCGGGTTCTATGCGTGGCCGATCGCACTGGGCGCACGAAGTGCGGTCCAGCGCAGCGGACGCATTTGACTGGGCGGTGACAGCCGGCGGACGCATGACGGAAGCCCTGGCACCGGTGGCATTGTGTCGGCCCCTTCTTTCCCCGCCAGGCCTCCACGATCACTCCCGGCATACCAAGCAGCTCCCGGATGTGATAGATTGCCGGGATAGTGTCGGGGGTCCTCTGGATCTGTGCATAAAAGATGCAGCCTGGCCGTCCTTGTCGTGCGGTTACGTGCCTCGTGTACAGCGGCACGAAACCCTTTTCTTGCAGCTCCGTTGTGATGAGTTGCGGCTCTTTGCAGGGAGACCCCTAATGCAGATCTTCAGGGGGATCTCCTCAGAGAGAGAGTACACATGCCACGATAGTATCTCTCCCTGGGTGGCTAGTTTATCCTGTAGGGCCTGTAGGTGTCGTTGCACGGTCCGGTATTCCTCTTCGTCCGCAGGGAGGAATCTAATTCCTTTGCCATACGGACGCGAGATCGGGAAACGTCCTAGCGCCTCCTTGATCTCCTTCAGGTGTCGTGGCCAGACCGGGAGGTGGTCCACAGTTATGGGCCGCGGGCGTTTCGCTTGTTGCTCGAAACAGTAGCTAGATCGGCCAACAAACGTTTGTTTTGACCAAAAGCGGCCGGGGCGGACCACTTCCGAACCCGGACGCGTTCTGGCCGCGCGACGGTCGGCGTCTTGCTGTATTAGAAGCAACGTTAGAAACGGCACGTGACAGGAGGAGGTGACGTCACGTTAGTCTGGCGGGTCCCAGTCTCCCGCTACCCTTTCCGGCCATCTCAGAGAATAAATAGTATAGAAATCTTTATTGCACAACTGACTAACTGTGTAGGTAGAGTGTACATTGTACTAGACAAGGAATCAATAGCTACCTGCTACGGAGATACAATATGTTTGTAGGATTAAAATAGCTTACTGCAAAGGCCGGGAAGGAAGGAATTGCCTGCCAAATGTTAAATATAGTGCCGTCTAGTAATACGAGATAGGCAATCCCTGTTCCGGCCGAGGCATATGTATAGCGCTTTTCTGAAAAAATTCGAGGTAATTCAAAATTACTTATAAGAAAAATCCTAATTAAATTTTAAGGATCCAGTGATAAAGCACCTGCTGGAGCAGCCGACTTTACCGTGCCCCGCAGTACACCTTAGTGTATTAAGTATATTCGTTGCAGGGAATCATGGCGCCTCCAGCCATGAGCGTGAGGGCCCTCATCTTCGTGAGTCTGGTCGTGGCTTGTCACACGCTCACCATGGATCAAGGTTAGTCATTCTTAGACATTAATGAGAAAAATCATCATGAATTTCTGAGCCTCTTGTCGTTCGAGTAATCGCCATTCCATTATTTTATTTGGCATTGCCGCAGCGGTTATTTTAATTTATGAGAACATAACTTATGATATCTTTGGTCAGTGCAGCTACCTACGGCAACATACGCTTTCCATCGATTATTGACGAGGTTTGAGTTGACACGATATAACGCATTTTTTTTTAGAAATATTGAGGTGCACACACAAACAAACAACCTTTCACCCTAAACGCATATACCTTCTCCGTTCCGTCGTGGGTAAAAACACTAACGACTCTCCAATTAGGGCTATGTTCATGCATTACGTTTATCAAAATCACTCTTCAACATTGCACAGTGTCTAATGGGCTTTAGCATGCTTTGGGATATAATAGTTATAACATGGGCAAGGGCACCTGTCATTCCATAGAAACTTGTTAAACCTTCCATACAATCATATTTTAACGAAGACTTCTTACGATTACAGACGGTTTGGTTCCAATCGGGCCGTTGAAAGGTTTAAGTAAGGGTAACCGTGAATATAGAGTAGTATAGATTTCTATAAAAGTAGCAGAGGTCGGAATTTTCACTGCAAAACATCCACCATATCAGCCAAAGGACGTCCACTGCTGGACATAGACCTCCCCCAAATTCGCGGGGGGTATATACTATAATCGCCACGCTTGGCATGCGGGTTGGCGATCCCAGTATCTCCACCGCACTCCAGAGATGCTGCTGCCCCTCCCCCGGTGGTCTTAGTCGTCGTTTTAGGACATACAAGGGTCCACTGCAAAACATAACTGTCGCATTATAACTAGTGTCAGAAACATTTATTTATCGATATCGATAATTGTGTAATAGAAAATATAACGGTCCACCAAATGATAAGATATGTATATTTCATTGAAAATCTTACATATCGGTCGTTGTAGTTTTGAATAAATTTATATAAAAAACGGCTGCAAAATTTTATCTGTTTTGTCATAGGAGCTTGGTTGTAGGTATATGTGGACATCATATGAGTAAAACTCGGAAACAGGAGAAAAATAATTTGTTTTCGGTGATTATTCCTCCGTGGTCAGTTCGATTTTTAAGATTTCAGAGTTATGCACTGAAGGATATCCACTTTGTCATTTTGCCAAATTTGAAGCAGATCGGTTAAACCGTGTCGGAGGAGTAGACCCACAAGCGATTTACATTTGTGGCCCTAGATTGATCTCTGCTGCGATCCGCTCAGTAACACACACACACACACACACACTCGGACTCCAGTACACACAAGACACAAGAAGAAGAGTGTAGTCGGACTACAGTATGGGGTTCTTCAAGAAAGGAGTGTATACATTCTTAAACGGTCGGCAACGCGCATGCGACACCCCTAGGAGTTGCAGGCGTCCATAGGCTGCGGTGATCGCTTACCATCAGGCGGGCCGTACGCTTGTTTGCCACCGACGTGGTATTTAAAAAAAAAAAAAATTCTCAACATTATCTGAGGTTAGGTACTCTGTTTTGTCTTTCACGTTAAAGCGATTTATATAGTTATAGTGAACAAATAATAAATATTCCAATTTGATAATAATACAATCTCGTAACTTACCAACTTCTAATGCAAATTTGAAATAAATCGACACGAATCATTATAAAATTGAAAATGTATCGGCACGAATATTTTTTGTCTTATGTTTTGCCGCGAAAATTCTGGCCTCTGAAAAGTAGTCATAAATTTTCAACGTAAAGTCCTGGCCAAGCGGGTGAAAACTAAGGTAAACGATCCAATATCAGACACCTTAATTACAATTACTAGTAGTTGACATTCCATTGTTTATCTTTGTCACTATTATGATTCAAAGTGCAATACTTGACACTTCGTGTCAAGCACCCGGACAAACCTTATTTTAAGATCAAATTCTACGAGGGTAAAAGCTAATCGACGAACAAATCAAGACATCGGGTGACGAGTTAAACTCGCATAACCGTGCTTCCGTTAGTCAGTCCAGTAGTCCTGATCTATTTCAAGCCGGGTCGTACTAATGACCACGTAAATAGTGTGGCTAAATGAGGGTTTTCGGATTTGGACGAACGGGAGAAAGCGAAAGAGCGATGCTAAATTGTCCATAAAGACCCTTGTACAAAGATATTGGAATCGCATGCGAGTTTCATTACATGGCGGGTTACCGTTGTGTAATGAGTTCAATCGATCTGTCAAACCGCGCAATGTATTGAAACTCGCGTTCGAGTCTCGTATATAAGGCCTAAGTTTATTTTGGTATAATTTGGCAACACCGCGTTAACATTTCTTATACAATAAAATAGGTCCCGTTTGCACAGTGATACATCACGCGATACACAAATATTGGTGCATAGAAAAATTCTCACAAAATCAAGACACACCGGGGCTTGTCCAGCCAAGTTCACCTCAGGAACTGGCGGACAGAAGCTGCGTGTTATTTTACACGAACCGTTTTGGAGCCCCTCAATAACTCCAAATCTATTTAACATACAATGAAATTAGGTACATGTATTAAGATCCTTTAGAACAACTAGAACCCCAAATTCCATATACAAGGTGGCCCATTCAAATCGGTCAGTATGGGAAAGTCTGAAACTATAAGACATACGAAGATTTGTTCTTAGGAACCATGTCACCGATTTTGATAAAAAGAAAAACTGCATTCATACATTTGAAAAAAAACACTGTACCCAACTAGGGAATCGAACCCGGTTGTTTTGAAAAAATAAACTTACACTATTTCTATTCAGATATCGTTTGTGTAGGTCTTAAGCAGTAAATGTCTCTAAGAAACATAATGTCTAAAATGAATAAAATGCATTTTTTTCACATACTTTAATTTATCATAGTAGGTGTTCAAAGTGACCACCGTTACAATATTCAACAAGTTCAGGCATGTAAAATTGTCTCTATGGTTGTTTGTACCTCTCTACTTGTAAAATCGGTGACATGGTTCCTAAGAACAAATCTTCGTATGTCTTATAGTTTTAGACTTTCCCATACTGACCGATTTGAATGGGCCACCCTGTATAGGAGAAATAATTATTGAGATATTAAAGTCCAAAAAACGGCATTTTTACCACTGACTGACTGACTAGTAATCAAAAACCTAACCCACTTCCAGGTGACCTAGAAAGGTAAAATTTGGCATCCAGCTTGGTAATTGTGTGTGTACACCAAAAAAATCAGAAAACAGAGATTTTTTTTTAGTTTTAATTATTATTATTATTTATGCTAGTTACCTCAGAACTCCGTCATTTATTAACCGATTTGGCAAATTCTTTTTTTGTTTGAAATGGTATACTTTAGGGGTGGTCCCATAGTTGTCAGGTAACAATCTGATCATAGGGTCCTGGAGAAATCGAGGGAACTCTTCAAATATTTGAGGTGCACCTATAGCGATTTGGATATTATGTATAGTAACTCGTGCATTCGCTCTTGAAAAGCACCATTTGGTGAAGTTTGACAAAAAGTAATGAATGTAATGATATATCCCATCAAAAACATAAATGTGAAAATGGCAGCCAAGTTCAATCACCGACAAAAGAATTGAGATCTCAATGGGTGCCAAGTTCCGTAGATTATCTAAAAAGGTGCCAAGTCTGGCACTAGATTGTTTACAGTAAAACTAATTTATTGCGGCTGAATGCATTTTGAGCCTTAACTTGGCAGTTTTCTATACACTATGTTATAATACCATGAAAGCTGTTAGCTCAAAATGCATTAAGCCGCAGTAAATTAGTTTTACTGTAAACAATCTAGTGTCAGACTTGGCACTTTTTCAGAGAATCTACGAAACATGGCACCCATTTAGATCTCAATTCTTTTGTCGGTGATTGAACTTGGCTGCCATTTTCTCATTTATATTTTTGATGGGTTTTCATTTCTCATACTCTGAAAGTGGGCCATTGTTCATGTAAACATAAATGAGCGCAAAATTCGCCAACAAACTGTTAAACAGTTTGGCGATAATTAGAATGACCCATACCATTTTCTTTTATGAGTTTAATAAATTAAAATAATTTTTAAGAAAAAAAAACCGACTTCAATGGGGGAGGCCGGTGAAAGATTATTATACTTAGATGGTGCACTCTTAGATTCCATACAATAAAATAAAAATGGCTATAAGTATGTTTATAATAGTAGAAGACTAAGTACCCTCAATTCCTCATGGAATCATGGAAAAACCTTGTTTGCTTGACAAACAAAACGAAGAGAACCAATCGCCAAACGTGAACTACGCGTCGTTGAAGAGTTCCGTTCTGATCATCATCAGCAGTTCCACTTCATCAAATGTCACATTTTTGTATGATAATGCTCGATTTGTTGATAAAAACACAAAAATCACTATATGTTTGCCTTAAAGATTAGAGGAGTTCCCTCAATTCCTCATGGATCCCATCATCAGAACTGCGTTTTGACAAAAACGGGACCAACTTGGATATATATACTTACAATCAAAAAAAGATTTTTCAAAATCGGTTAAGAAATGACGGAGTTATGGAGTAGCAAATATTAAAAAAAAAAAACAAAAAAAATACATACAACCGAATTGATAACCTCCTCTTTTGAAATCTTGAAGTCGGTTAAAAATAAATGTAATGCTGAAAGTTGTAGGTGCGTATCTGCTCTAGAGCAGAAAAGTACTAAAAAGAAAATTGGGCAGTGGCAGCAGATACATGTTTTAGACTGTGTTCATAATTTTGTAAGTTAAATATTTAAAATATGGTAATAAAAAATAAACACTGTAAATAAATATAAATAAATAATAAACGGCAGAAAGGCGCCATAATCCAACCCGAACCTAAGTTTAAAAAAGCAATTTCAAAATCGTATACAACCACACTACCATTAATTTGTTTTAATGTTGGAAGCTTATTGATAATTAGATTCATTTAAAATGTAAAATTATGAAAAAAAAACGATAGTTTTTGGGTTAACTAATTAAACTTTTTACTCCCCATATCAATTTTTTGTCTGAAACCATAAATAAGTCTTTCACTATTGAATATAAACATAACCTAAATGGGCGCTATACGATGTATTACAGTTCAGATAGGACTAGTCAGAGGTATTTTTTTTATACCACGTCGGTGGCAAACAAGCGTACGACCCGCCTGATGGTAAGCGGTTACCGCAGCCTATGGATGCCTGCAACTCCACGGGTATCACATGCGCATTGCCGACCCTTTTAAAAATTTATACACTTCTTTCTTGAAGAACCCCATACTGTAGTTCCTCGGGAAAACCTCGGCATCATTCCACAGTCGGAGCGTCTGAGGGCGAGCGGTGCGATGATAGAAAGCGGCCGTGGGCATCATGTTGAACAGTTTTTCGGAGCACAACCCATTATACAAGCGATAGAACACGCACAAGAAGGCAAACGTAACCGTTCAATATCGCTCGAGAGTTTGGGATCATCCACGATTCGCACAGCATGTCTAAGCGAGTCAAATGGCCCAAGCTGGTACCCAGGTGACTCCCGCCTAGAGGTGACAGCAATACTCCACTTACAACAAGTTCTCTGTTTTAGCAAACATCTCTTTGTAACTTACCAGAATATCAACAAAGAGATAGTTGCAGGCTGAAAAATAGCGGTCCTGAGCCTGTTGTCAATGTATACTTCTAGTTAAGTACTTAGTTATTAGGTCAAAGGGGTATTTCTGGTTTGTCCATAAATATATTTCAATTTAATTTCATTTAATTTACTACACGAACACAATAACTGTGCATCTGTCCATGTCATTGCGGTGCTTGCGCGGCGTCGCATACCTATACGTAATAGGAGGGGCACATATACAGGCTGTTTGGCAGGGTCTCAGCATTCTTTTGTTTAAGATATTATAACCTCTACTTCCTGAAGATTGTGACAAACACTAATACCGTCAGTCCACAGTTCCCGCCTGAATGAAAATTCACAAACAATTTTAAATGGATTCTATAGGATTTTACTGATTCAGATAATGATACGTACAAATGATTTTATAACGATACGCGGTTTGCTTTTTATAATTTACATTAATATTTTATTTATTTTTAAGTTAGTTTACTGCCTAAAATCTTATGTAATAGTTTCTAATACGTATTGTTGTTCTTTTCATTTGATTTTTTATTTTTAGTTTTCAAATACTCTGTTCTCAAATAACTGAATTCGTAAGATTTTGGAATTAGTCTAGATTGAAATAAAATAAAAATGTTGTCCGTTTTATCAGTAATTGAGGATTCAATTTTTAAGTAATTGAGGTTTCTAATTTTGAAAACAGAGTATTAAAATGATAAAACGGACTTTTATTTTAACACTCCGAATCCGAATTCGGTTATTTGAAAATAGAATAGGTAATTGAAAAATAAAAATCAAAAAATCTTCGGGCCCAAGCCATTTTTTTTGTGCTTAACCACGTAACAGATGACATTATCTATCCCCTACATAAGTTATGACCATTCATCTGCCAAATATCCTGTATTGTATTCGGTCAGTATTTTACGCGTTGACTTTAATTAATGAGACCTCAAACTGAAATAACAACCCTGTTAATGCGTGACTTTATATACAAACACATCACGTTAAATGTCAACTAACCACTACCCTCGTTACGTGTTTGATTCAGGAGCGGAATTCGGTTAACCTTGCTAAACAAGCCGTTGCTAATCTATTTGATATGGTTAGTTGGCATAGACTCCGTGACACAGAGTTGCTTAGTGAGTTATAGTTGACGTTAGATATATGAGATGATATTCCTTGGATTTCCAGTTTCACAGACCGGAGTCAATGAAACAGTAATAAGAATTATTTTCATTAACGATTAGGCTAAGGTGCTCGGAATAAACTCCACTTCAAGTTCGGTCAAATTGTTGAAACGTGTACATAAATCTACATTTACTAATTAAATTATTAAAAAACAATTTTTTTACTTACAAAATACTCGTATTTTCAAAGCAAAAATAAACGTGTTTTTCTATTAGAGCATTATAATCTGTCAATTAAATCATGTGTGCTGTATTAAAACAATATACTTTTTTATACAAATGTCTATACCGTAGACAATTCATTTTATGACTGGTGACCTGGTGGGAGAATCAAGATGGATTTCCATACATTATTATACAAGTGCTTTTTTAGGGTTCCGTACCCAAAGGGTAAAAACGGGACCTTATTACTAAGACTTCGCTGTCCATCCGTCCGTCTTTCACCAGGCTGTATCTCAAGAACTGTAATAGCTAGACAGTTGAAATTTTCACAGATTGTGTATTTCTGTTGCCGCTATAATAAAACATACTAAAAACAAAATAATAATAATAATTAAGGGGGCTCCCATACAAAAAAACGTGATATTTTAGCCCTTTCTCATGGCTAGCTAGATCTCAAGAACCGTAATAGCTAGACAGTTGAAATTTGCACAGGTTATGTATTTTTATTGTGGCTACAACAACAAATACTAAAATCAAAATAATAATAATAATTAAGGGGGGCTCCCATACAACAGAGTAGTTGTTGGAGTTTTTTTTCTGGTACGGAACCCTTCGTGCGCGAGTCCGACTCGCACTTAGCCGGTTTTTTTATTTTTAAATGAGGCACATGCCATTGCCCGTATTCTGCCACCATATCGATTTTTTTACTTTAATCAAATTATTTCGAGGTCTTAAAATTCTCGAATTTTAGGAACCCTTATTATAAATGTTTTTATTTTTGTTATTATGTAACTGTTGCATAATAGTACATTGCGATACAAGTGCAGAGAACAGGAAATTCGCAACGAGCGGCGATAAATTAAAACACGGCCGAAGGGAGTGTTTTAAATCGACACGAGGTGCGAATTACCTATTCGCACGTGTATCGTACAACGTTTTCCAGTACATATGGCTCTTTAAAGTTTCGACATATGCACGTAATCTGCTGATTACCGCACTCGTGCGGTAATGTAGCACCACATGTACTGTAATAGTACATTACGATACAAGTCCAGAGAACAGGAAATTCGCAACGAGTGGTGATAAATTGAAACACGACCGAAGGGAGTGTTTTAAATCGACACGAGTTGCTAATTACCTGTTCGCACGTGTATCGTACAAAGTTTTACAGCACATATGGCTCTATAAAGTTTCGACATATGCACGTAATCTGCTGATTATCGCACTCATGCGGTAAAGTAGCACCATATGTACTGTAAAATACTATAGCTAAATATACTTATATGTTTCTGTAAGATTATATTAATGTTTGTACTGTATTCAAGATTTAGTAAGTAATTTCAAGTATAATGGCACAAGTAGGTACGCTATACACTTACGTGGGCATAAAACACCACTAAGCTTCTTTATTGTATGTATTCTAAAACATCTGGCAAAACTCTATTTCAGTAGTGCTTAAGTAGCTTAAGTAAGGTAAACGTATTAGAATTAGGTTACCAAACGCTTTTGAAGTGGATACTTCTATGTTGATATCTAGTATGTTAGCTGCCCTACACTCAACATATTCAGTTTTAATTCCGCTTAGACTAACGCTAGACGGCACGTGACGCTACTAAAATAAAAAACATGGTATCGGTGATCAACTAAATACTAAATAATACTATCAGATGGGTTTATTTTATATTGAAGGTTATTCTATTTAGTGACAAGAATAAGTAAATAGGTAGGTAATGTAAGAAGTATCCACTTAATATAATTACGATTGTATCCCCGATACAAATGCAATAAATGTTTTATTTATTTTTCACTACACTAATATAAATTAACATACCAAAATTTCATATGCGTAGATTAACTGGTTTGCTTACAATATCGAAAAGAACACTAACAAAAATTCGAATGCCTCGTCTTAAGGGCCTTATTGTACACAGGCTTATAGGCATTTATATTACCTCCCATGGGAATTATTGATTTTCTTAACTCCCTAGGGAGTTATGAGTTTGTGTGTGATTTAATTGGTTTAAAATAATCTAGTTTGCAACGCTCCACAAGAATACTACTCAGTGATTGGTTAAAATATTGAAACTGCGCGCTCCTCTCGCCAGGACGTCCCAGCGATCATGCACTATACTGGAGGTCGAGTTGTTGATTTCGTCAATTTGTGAGGAAATAAATAACTCCAGCACCAATGTGCTGGAGTTATTTATTTCCTCACAAATGTGATGAAAAATATTGTGATTAACTCGGGCGTAAGAATATTGCAAACTCGAGTCATCAAAAGCGTAATAAACTAAACGAAAATGAAATAAACAGCTTTATTTTTTTAGCGACATACTGGTGCTAGTTCATGTTACTCAATATTCCAAGGCAATTAAAATTTTCCACTTAATTTCCACGTGAAAAATGATGCACTAATCAAAATTACGAAATTGCCTCTACATAATTAATTACCTCATTCAACTTTATATTGACTATACAATCTAAAGCATCGTTCTCTGCGTAAAATAAAAGCCTAAAAGTTTCATTACGCTAACCAAATGAAATTTTATAAATTCATGTTGTACTTAGCCAAGTTAAGACCGGCTAATGGAACTCTATAAATTTTGTCTAAGACCAGCGTAAATCTTGTACCTAAACTTAGTCTGAATTGACGAGCACATAAATATTTTAATGTGTTCACTAGCACGTATATGTTGTGCTCGAAGTAATGTAGGTTTTCCATCAGCGAAGAGAGGCGATATTTAAAAGACTAGTTTTATACGTGTCAAACACGACCCGACTGCGATCTATGCTATTTATATTTAAAAAAGCATATATACAAAGCGCGAAGAGAGGCGATGAGTTTTGTACTGTTGATGATAAAAGGAATTTGCTTAAAAATCTGAAAGAAATTTCATTCGGTTAGTGTCAGGTGGCTGGCACCTAGGAGCACGAGCTGTAGTCGCCGTTGTTAGTAACATCTCAGAAATAATAAAATCTTCTCGGATATGAGACTTAGCTTGATTTTTCTCCCCCGCAATCCTCAATGTTATAAACAAACAGCACAATAGACAGTTCAATGTCGTACTTATTGAAAGCGTTGGTTATTCTCGAAACTATGACATATAGGTCGACCTAACCATTTAGCGATCGATGATTACAAAAAAATTGGGACCTATTGGGTACGCTCGCTTCGCTTCGCCAGTGAACAGGCTAGGTACTTTATGTTGGCCAATTATGTGGATGAATCCCGTCGTAAAAGACATGGATTCGTTTTGTTTTAATATACGTGTAGAATGTGGCTGTTGCTATATCTTATAACTGCGAGACATTTCTTTTTATTGTGTTCAATGTATTTACTTTCTTCGCGGCATCTATGAGCGCTATAATGTATAATTATGATTATGATCCGTGAGAAATGTTCAAAAATATTCTGAGGTATTTTAAAAAAATAACTGATTTGGTGTAGTGGGCTGCATGTAAGTAATATGGAAGAAGGTTCAAAGAATTATTCTTTATCATCTGTGATTGACTCTTTCTAATTACTTATTAACTTCCTATGTAGTTTATTCATCATCACTGCTGAACATAGGCCTCACTTTGAGTACGCCACTCACCTCGGTGGTTATAGTAGAATGGTTAGTGTAGTATCATCTGTGGTTGTTGACCTATAAAGTAAAATAGGAATATCCAGTTCAAGTTCGCACTTGACAAACGGGCCTTTGCTGATAAGTCGCCAGTGGGTCACTGGACAGATGGTCCTGCCTTATTGGGCAAGTACTTGCGCAAGAGCAATGGTATGGGCGAGTGGGTACGCAATATTTGTGATTGTAATGATGCAAATCAATCTACTGATGAGCTACTCGACTGTCATCGTTTCCACTTGCCTGGTAAACGGTTATAAATATTATCATGTTTAATTGGAAAAAACCGGCCAAGTGGGAGTCGGACTCGCCCACGAAGGGTTCCTTACCATAATCTATAAAAACGGCAAAAAAATCACGTTAGTTATATGGGAGCCCCCTTAAATATTTATTGTATTCTGTTTTTTAGTATTTGTTGTTATAGCGGCAAAAGAAATACATAATTTGTGAAAATTTCAACTGTGGTGGCAGACAGACGGACGGACAGACAGCGAAGTCTTAGTAATAGGGTTGCGTTTTTACCCTTTGGGTACAGAACCCTAAAAAGTACTAAGGTTGAACAATTCCCCGTTTGCGTAAAATAGTACATAGTTCTGTTCCAACCTGTATATTATTATTTTGTTACTGTTGTTTGTGTTTATTTATTAGTATTTCACTTGTTTGTTAACGGACGGTCATCATCAGGGGACCGATTAATCACTTAAGTTTTACATTCATAGTAGACGTGCGCCCAGTTAACGTGTCAAATTGCGAAACTTAAGTATCTGTTCGACCTCTAAGAGTAAGTTTTGGAGAAAGTCGATAAGCTCACTTTTATACAGGTTGATTAATTGAACGCGAAACAAAATATAAAAATGTGATTCTATCCATGATTCTGAACCACTTTTACTATGGGACCAACCTTGCCGGCGTGAAAATAAAATGCTGTTTTATTGGAGCACAATTTCTTTTGTAACGGACATATTTGGTCCCATAGCAAAAGTTGTTCAGAATTACTGATAGAACATATTTATTTCATTTTATAATATGTTCAATGAATCATCCTGTAAGTACCTAGAAAAAAAATCCCCAAAATGTCACTAGTGGTTCTTGCAGCAGAAGTTCATTATATTACTTTCGTACTTTGGTGAGTACTTTATTCGTAATTACTTGTACAAAAGTTCATTCACTGTAATCTCCAAGGGCCGGTAGACTAATGAAATAACATCTGGTGAAGCTGTATACTGAACGATCATAACGAATTTATTAAATCCCTGATTGTTTTACCAAATTAAGCCACAGACTATTTATTAAAAAAATAACTTGCCGAGCAGATGTTGATTTAATATGAGTAATAAGCACAGACTACTGTATAAGTAATTATTTTTATGATGAATTGTAATAACATATTAGTATCTTTATTGGCGTAAACAAAGGACTTTATACTAATTACTTATGAAAACAACTTTATATTTTTTTTGTTGATTATTGTGTTCATTATATATTTTTGAATTTCTGCCATTTAGGATGAAGAAGAAGATGGGATCATTTTCGAAGCGTGTTAGTCGCTTGATTTTCTGGCCGCACTTGTCGTTTAAGGGTCGTTTAAGGGTTCCGTAGTAAACAAAGAAACCATATAGTTTTGCCATGTCCGTGTTCAAAGTGCTACTTTCCGTTATGGTCAGGTGTCACTATCTACCTTGCCAGCAAAAAGGTTGTTTGTTATACTGGGTATTTATTTAAGTTTAAAAAAAAAACATGATAGTTGAATTTATGAATTTATTAAAAAGAAAATTAAGAACTTACTACCGAACTAACCGAATTTAAGAAATGTACTTAGAAAAGAAAACTACTATAAATTTGACCACCTGTTTAGCCTAGTTGGTAGTGATACTGCCTCCGAAGCTAGAGGTCCCGGGTTCGAATCCCGGCCAGGGCATTATTTGTGCATTTAGCACGGATTTTGTTCTTGGGTCTTGGATGTTCTCTATGTATTTAAGTATGTATTTGTCTATATAAGTATGTATATCGTCGTCTAGTACCCATAGTACAAGCTTTGCTTAGTTTGGGATTAGGTCGATTTGTGTAAGATTATCCCCCAATATTTATTTGAAACTATCGTAAAAATTCCATTAATTACTTAGATAATGTTTTAGTTGTGCTGTGCCAAACACAGTAGGTAAATATAGGGAACTTTTTAATCCGCATAATGGAACGGGTGGGCAACTACGGAAGCCTACATTGCACGTGGCCCGATGTGCGCTTGGCTGCTTTTTATACGAAATACTTGAACCATTATTGTAAAAATGGACCGGAACTTGATGGTTTCTAATACCTACATTAGGATGTGTACACGTACAAAAAAACTGAACCAATAAGAAATATATGTATAATAATAAGCCTTTATTCAGACAGTTACAATATTTGTTTTTAAGTACATGTTTTATAAATAGCTTTTAATTATGAAATTTAATAAATGATAAAAATTCACTTTTCTTCTTTATGCCTTGACTATCCTGTCTGTATGCCTTTTATAGGCAAAGGCCTCCCCCAACTGTCGCCATTTCTCCCTATCTCTGGCTATTGTTGTCCAACCTCCACCTGCTGTGGCTTTTATGTCATCGACCCATCTTCTAAGAGGTCTACCACGTTTCCTTTTTCTATTTCTAGTGAACCAGTACATTATTGTGTTCGACCACTTCTCTTTCCCTCTCACTGTATGGCCTGCCCATTGCCATTTGAGCTTCCTGATAGTTATGGTTATGTCTTTTGTTCTTGTATGTTCCTTTATAATTGTAGTTCTAATCCTATCAGATAATCTATGTAAGTATATGTAAGTATAGGGAAATTTGTTCTTAGTAGTCAGTACACTAGGCCGATTTTAGAAAAAACAAAATCTGCATTCGGCTGTTCTCAACCGTCTATGTAGATTATTTGCCCAGTTAGTGAATAGCATCAATATTTTGATTATAATATTCGACGCTTATAAAATACATGTTCCTAACTCGCACTGGATCAGCTTGGGCACTAAAACCATTTAATTCTCATCTATGAGAGATGACAGGCTTGTGCCAGCAGTGGGTCTGATTATGACGAAGTTCCTATCAGAATCTTTTAGTCCGTTTACCCAAAAAAAACTTGTAAATGCATTTATTACAACTTTGTCCTTAAATGTAAAAAGGTATGATCCCATTTCATTAACAAGAAAACTAAGTGTGTCACATTTTATGCGTATTGCATTATGACATCATCGAATCTGCGTTGCGCCCACGCATCGAGATTTACGGCTAACAACCTAACAACACGCACTGCTTATTTTGGAGTTAGGACAGATTAAAAGGCGCCTTAGCCACAAACGAGTCTTGGGCCTGGATTGATGTGTGTTTGATTTCAAAATAGTGGTGAAATATTAGAGTATAGTTACGGCGTGTAAAGCAAACGGAAACCCAACATGAAAACCCGTTAAAGTATGAGTGTATATATGTATATTCCACGTCCCCCCGCTTAAGAGATAAGCTTATGTCTTCCAGACACAAGAAAATAAAATGCAACTCCCTTCAGGAATGGACTTTTGGAGAACGTAGGATACATATGAAGTCATATTCATATTTTATCTTTTATGAGATTTAAGGTCAGGTAAAATACCATAATTTTAACTTGGCTGTGTCGCTTAATAATGTATTGTTTGAGTAGGCTGAAGCAGAAAAGAAAATTTAAAGACTAAACTATGGTTTTTTTTCTATCGCGAAAGTTTTCAGCAGTCATGTCTCGGCTCTAATTGGAGAAACAATCAAATAGTCAAGAATCATATATGTATCTGAAAATCAGTCCTTATTGTTTCCTAATGTGGTCAGAACACCGTTTCAAAGAATGACATATTTTTCATTGCACGGCCTTAAATCTTCGGCGCCTTCCTGACTTGTCGATGCGGAGGCGGTACGATATGAGAAAACTGTCAGCTGTCAGTGTCAACCGATATCAATGCAGTACTGCCCCACTTAGGCTGCGCATCGTATTAGTACTGCGCAAACGTAATACTGACAGTAATTCGTCAAGTGAGGAAATTTCACATCAGTATACTTACGTCATTCAACAAAATACTTATGACATATCGATCCCGCCCCGCCAAGTCAGGAAGTCGCCTTCGAAGCTGGGAATGTAATATCAATCTATAAAGATTGCATCGCGTCAGTTGTTCGGAGATAACAAAATAATTATCATTATTCCAATAATGTTCACGTAACGATTGAAATGGATTGTAATTATTTTTGTAAGCAAATGACCGACCAGGTGACTCAAGTTCTAAAATTAGCCGTATCATGTGTTAACGGTAATTCACGCATTGGATGACCTAATACGGAATTGAAGTATTAACACTTGGAGATACAATGAGCTAATTGTGCAATTCGTTGTCCGGTTCTGTTTTTATTAGGCTCTTCACTAGGAAATATGCCGTGTTTCATTGTTTCTAAAGGCTGACGAAATCATCATGATCCTCATCATAATTCCAGTCTTTTAAGAGTCAAGTTGAACGTTGACCTCCCTTGCCAAGTGAGTGGGCACTTGGCAAGGGGGGTCGACGTTGCACCACGTCCGTAGGTAGTACCCCCGTTACCCCACACGTGACCTCTGGGTGGCGCTAAAACTGGCAACAGTACTGTCTTCAAGAAGATCTCACGGTTCGAAAAATAAATACGAGTACACCATGATGAAATAAAATAAATCCGCTTTGGAACCTAATCTCAAGATTTGGCGTAGGCACTACTTTTAAGAAAGCGACTGCCATCTGACCTATTTTTCTAGAAGGAATACTAGATCTGGCGCTAAAGAAACGAAATATGAATTGTAATATTAGTGTCTGAGACTCCGAGTTTTGCTCGGCGTATTTCGTATTTTACTATAAAAACTAGAACCGGTAATGAGACCTTGCTTCATAGATTTTTTTGTCCCCGTAAAGCTCCCAGACGAAATAAGCCAACAAAACAACTTCACACAACGCCCTAATCCCGGGGTTATCAATCGCACGGAACTATTATAGTGGTGAAGTGAGAATTCAGGTGGTTGTGAATAGCATCTAAGGGTGGTATTCCACTCGTCCAATATCTTTGTCCAGTTTCTTTGTCAAATCTTTGATTAAAGTTCTTTGACGTAGGCCCACTCCACTCATCCTATATCTTTGTCCAAGTTTTTTTTTCATGCTTAGCCATATTGATTTAACTGTCCTCGGAATCTTTGATCAAATGTCGGGGTCCCATCCAAGTTTGATGAAATCATCCAATTTCTTTGATCAAAGATATTGGATGAGTTTAATACGGGGTGGTATTCTACTCATTCAAATATCTTTGTCCAATTTCTTTGTCAAATCTTTGATCAAAGTTCTTTGCCGGAGGCCCATTCCACTCATCCAATATCTTTGTCCAAGTTTTATTCTTTTTCATGCGTAGCAATATTGATTTAACTGCATCAGAATCTTTAATCAAATGTCGGTGTCCCATCCAAGATGGATGAAATCATTCAATTTCTTTGATCAAATATATATTGGACAAAGATATTGGATGAGTGGAATATCTCCCTAAGGCTGTAGGTCAATGTGACTCAACACATCGCATACAAATATGCTATCAATGTATTCAATGTATTGCTCGCTCGTTCTATTACGTTCGCTCGACTTGCGTGAAAGTGAGCGCCCGCGGCTTTTGTTATCATATTTTTATGCGATATGTGTGGTCCGATTGACCTCCTGAACAATGATTAGTATGCGATTGTGTATTACCGAATGCGCCATGTTTTGTTGACGCGTAAACGGATTGCCTGGTGGCAACAGGTGTGGGTGAGCAGAAGCCCTTCTGTGTAATAAATGTTCCGTACGCCTACCGCCCGTAACTAGCAAGTCGACGTTCGGTTCTACGTAAATCATATTACTTAATTAACGCTTCAATTATATAGGTACTACTCGTAGGCATGTGGACTACTTCTGGCTCTTAGAGTCTTAGATACACTACACACACTATGTACAGTCACAGTATAATAGTAGGTACAGTCGAGGATAGGAGAATACACTACTTATATGTGTTAGATTTTTATTTAAATTTACACAAATCGAGCTAGTCCCATAGTAAGCACAATAAGGCTTGTGTTACGATATATTTAATAGACATATACTTAAATACAAAGAAAACATCCAAGTCTCAGGAACAAATGTCTCTGCTCACCACAGTCACAGAAACAAATGCCCTTACCGGGATTCGAACCCGGGACCTCTAGTTTCGGAGGCAGTGACTCTACCAACTAGGCTAAACAGGCCGACAAATAATAATAATACGACAAAAATATTTACAATGTTCGTCAAGGGCACCAATATGTATGTACTTATACATTTTTTCACCTTACTCCATTGACTTATGGTTGGTGGTATTTCATTTCATTTCACTGAGTGCATATACTATTCTCTATGTTGCGTGTATAAAAAACAATCTTACGATCTCGACAATACACAAGCATTATACGAGTACATAATACATAGCACAGCAGTAAATTCTTTCGTCATATTCCCACCTCTGTAAGACCACGATGTCTATAAATATGTATACATTTCGAAGCTTATATTTGGTTAGTAAGTAGGTAATAAGAGTCAAAATTGTGTACATATTTTTGAAGCTAACCAAGCGACGTTAACGTCATAAAATGCTTAAAGCTGCCTCCATATAAAGTGAGGAAAGAATCCGTACGAAAGGATACAAGATGCGTGGGCGATCCTTACCAAATACAGCGACGTGACTTGCAGTGGAGTCGTAAACTTGAATATTGTATTAGGTGGAATGACATTAAAATTTTGCCGACTGCTGTTGTACCAGTAAATAGCGTATCGGAGTCGTAAACGCCGTTTTGTTAGTACCTAAACTCTGTTAACTAAAACTTGTCCGTTATCACAAACACAAAAGAAACAGGTGATTAATATAAAAACGATTTTGGAGAGTTTCAAAAAATGACAATTTTTTTTCTCAGAATATGAACTTTTTGGCTTCATTCCACTTAGAATCAATAACGCCATCGATTCTAGAAGAAAAATTTCCAAATAAAAATACAAAATATTTTATTTGTAGAACATAAGTGTACAATAGATGTAATGGTATCTGTAGTTCGGCGTCACTATGTCTAGCCATATAAGGCGTACAAATTGCTACAATTATCATAGCATGCAGCATGCAATATTAAACTGTAATAAAAAAAAATAGATCATTTACATTATTATATTACATTATTAAATAGGTACATAGTTCATTATTTTATGTCGTAATCATGTAAATACTCTTTTATGGAATAGTACGCCTTCTTAACTAGAAAAATAAACAACTCTTTTTTGAAAATATGTAGATCATGAATGTTTAGGATGGCTTTAGGTAGTTTATTATAGATCCTGGGTGCCATTCCAAATATACTTTTAGAAAGTAAGGCCGTTTTATGTGGCCTATAATTAATCTTGCCTTGCATTCGTATACTGTTAAACTTAGGAAACAATTGTATATTACTTTTAACATAAATGGCGGTTTCGTATATGTACAGAGATGGAAATGTCAATATATTTAACTTTATAAAATAGGGCGTGCATGATTCATTTGGGTATAAGCTACATATGGCGCGAATACACTTTTTTGACCTTTAAAAAGCAAATCCCTGTCTGTAGAATTCCCCCAGAATATTATGCCGTATCTTAGTGTGGATGTGACATATGCATGATAAGAGGTTAAGACTGCAGATTGATTGACTACATTTTTGAGATGGTATAATGCATAAGAGAGAGAGAGCATAGATTATGCGCGTGCACATACATAGGTTCTCTGTCCTAATTGAAAGAAGGGGAAATTGTCTTAACACTGATTCAATACTAACTCCCTGTTACCTGAGCCTAAATAATTTTATAAACTGCACTTACATTGAACTGGTATTGAACTAGAAGTATAAACTACATTTCGAGTTAGCTGCGATATGTAATAAAATAACTGCCTGCGTTGCGGATTAAAATTATATGATACTAATTTGTACTGAATAAATGAAGCGTCTGGTTGACGTAACTGCCCGGCTAGTATGATATAAGCTATCATCGTCACGTTATATGGCCAAAATGTACTGAAACGTCACATAAAACGTGACGGTATAAGCTATCATACTAGCCGGGCTGGTGAAGAGTTGGCGGCTTCCTCGCGAAACGTATCAGCATTGCGATACAGCGAGGAAATGCCGCCAGCATCCTCGGTCGGCTCAAGGGCCTGTTTTAGATTTAAGTTAGTTTTAATTTTATTTAGGTTATTTTGGTTAAGTATTTTTGTATATATTTTCGGGACCCGGGTATGTCCTAAAACTACGACCAAGACCACCGGGGGATGGGCAGAAGCATCCCTGGAGTGCGGTGGAGATACTGCGATCGCCAACCCGCATGCCAAGCGTGGCGATTATGGCATATACCCCCCGTGAATTTGGGGGAGGCCTATGTCTAGCAGTGGACGTCGTTTCGCTGATATGGTATATATTTTCATGGTACGTAAATAAATGTAATATGCCATTAATATTAACTTTTAAGATAAAATTACTTAGTTGTTACTGTAGTTAGGTATCATAAAATCACAAATTTATAAACACACTGCTTTCTTAGATAACAAAAGCAAAGACCAATCAATAACGCAATTAGGAAGACTCCCCGCAACTTATTAGTATCGGGATTTGTTGAGTATTATTTGTGTCTCTAGAGGACTTCGCTATTTGTGTTGACTGAGTCAGAGCTGCCTTGTTACTTTATTCATAGTTTTCTTGCTGCGTTAGATTATAGAACTCTCTTATAATAAAGTTTTATTATTTATTGATAGTTGGATTTCGATCAGGTCTATTGGAAATAAAACAACAGGTAAGATTAAAATGAGTGAACATTCATAAGTAATCTATACTTACTTATATATTATTTATGGCAAAAAGCATTAGCTCAGCCTATGAATGTTTTTTACAATGCAGTTAATTTTAGAAGAAATCCATATTTTTTATACCACATCCGTAAAAAAGTAAAAGTTATTTATTTTTCAATTTAGACATTCATATTATATGCACCTACGAGTATGAATGTCAATAAGCTACCACCGGTGGCAAACAAGCATACGGGCAGCCGGGTGGGCGGCCACATACTGTATTCCTTCGGGGAAATCTCCGTCTCGGCACGAAGCTTGTGATACAATTAGAGCGCCCGAGGAAGGAAATTTGTCTGAAATCGTACCGTACGCGACCAGTGATTTACATTTAATATTTGAGCAGTTCCGTGGGTTCTTTATTTATTTCATCCTCAGATTTGGTAAAAAAGGGATCTTTCATGGGGTACCTACAAGCTTATTATTGCAAAAGAATTTTGAAAGTGGCATACAGGTGCCAGAGAAAAAAAAAACAGTCGATTTGACAACGTCTTATTTTTGTAGATGGCCACGACCTTACAAGTTATAGGTATAAGGATATTATTAATTGATTTATTAATCAGGCAGGCAGTTGAACAATTGATGATGCCTGTAACCAGTCATTTGTAATCTGGTATCATTGTACAGTTGAAATTGAAATGTGCTTGTGTCTAGTTTATTTGGTGCGGATTTTCATCTTACGAGTAGAATTAGTAGGAAAGTAATTTACAATCACCCATTCAGCAGACAGACTTACTGCTTGTGAGCCTGCTCCATAAAATAAAATATTAAAACGTACATATGTACTCACTACAAGACTTGAATGTTTATTAAAAACTTTGGCCCTATACAGTTACAACAAGGAACAAGTTAGCTGAGTGTTAGGTAAGTACTTTCTTTTTCTAGTATAATCACCAGCTGATCAATTACAATAAAAGCTAACAGTACCGTACCTTTGCTCTCGAATCCCGTAACTTGTAATTATAGGTGCATGCGCGTGAGACTGCGTAACGGTGTGGCGCAAAAACTAGTGTCTCCTTCTACGGCCTTCCTGCTCGATCCAAGGGGACTACTACGATGGTTCACATAGCTTTAAAATATATGCGTATGTCAGTGCCAAAGACTTCTTGTTCCCCTTTCGATAGGCGGTAAAATAGAGGAAGATATATGTAGGTAGGTAGGTAAAATCGGAACGGAACGGATTTGAGTTTGAAACAAATAAGGAATCCACGAAACTGCTTAAATATTATAAGCAAACTTATAGCAGTGGTCGCGTACGGTACAATTTTTTTTTATGATAGGCTGACCGGCGATTGGCCTTAGACTCACGTCTTGACGACCTGTTTAGCCTAGTTGGTAGTGACTCTGCCTCCGAAGCTAGAGGTCCCGGGTTCGAATCCCGGCCAGGGCATTTATTTGTGCATTTTTCACGGATATTTGTTCTTGGGTCTTGGATGTTTTCTATGTATTTAAGTATGTATTTATCTATATAAGTATGTATATCGTCGTCTAGTACCCATAGTCCACTTGCCGAGAGTATTAGCGCTTTTATTTAATCTGTGCATAAGGCATTCATACTTACCTGAAAACCTGATGCGTACAGTGGTGGTTCCACTTGTGAAAAATAAGACCGGAGATGTGTCGGATAAGTGTAATTATAGGCCGATATCATTAGCCACAATAATAGCCAAAATATTGGACGGTTTGCTGGATCGCATCCTAACAAAACACCTTGGCCTCCATGACGCTCAATTTGGTTTTAGGCCTGGGCTGTCTACGGAGGCGGCGGTGTTATGCCTCAAGCATACTGTCCAATATTATACAAGCAGGAAGACGCCCGTGTACGCGTGCTTCCTCGATCTTTCAAAGGCTTTCGATCTTGTGGCATATGATATACTTTGGAACAAGTTGCGCAGCGAGACAGATCTGCCGGATCAGGTTACAGAGTTGTTCCGCTACTGGTACGAAAATCAGACGAATAGCGTTAGATGGGCGGGTGCTTATTCTGAGGGGTACAGGTTGAAGTGTGGAGTTCGACAGGGGGGGGTAACGTCACCTAAACTTTTCAACCTGTATGTTAACAGCTTGATCGCGGAACTCGGCAGCGCCAAAGTCGGCTGTTCAATTGATGGCACGTTCATCAATAATATAAGCTATGCAGATGACATGGTGTTGCTGACTCCCGCGATTAGTGCCCTTAATAAGCTTCTCGAGATATGCGAGTCCTATGCGGAGAACCATGGACTCAGGTACAATACGAGTAAGACTGAGCTCCTGGTGTTCGGGCCGCAGGGTGGTTCTGTTGGGACTGTTCCACCAGTGTTCCTGTACGCCAGTGAGATTAAACGCGTTACTCAATTTAAGTACCTGGGTCACTGGCTGACTGATGACCTGTCTGACGGAGTGGATATGGAGAGGGAGAGAAGAGCCCTCTCTGTAAGATGTAATATGCTCGCCCGCAGGTTTGCACGTTGCACAAAAGAGGTTAAAATATCGCTATTTAAGGCATTCTGCCAAAACTTCTACACATGCAGCCTGTGGGTGAAGTATACGAAACGAACCCTGAACACTTTAAGGGTTCAATATAACAATTCGTTTAGGATGCTAATGGGGCTGCCGCGATACTGTAGTGCGTCAGGCATGTTCGCGGAAGCCCGCACGGATGGCTTCCACGCCATCATACGGAAGCGGGTGGCGTCCCTGGCGTGCCGCGTTCGAGGCAGCGCCAATAGCATCCTATCAGTAGTTTGTTCTAAGTTGGACTGCCCTTTTCAGAATCATTGGATGCAACTCCACCTACAAAGGGCAGTCTAACTTAGAAATATGAAATATGTTTTGTGAAATATGTTCTGTGTATGTACTAGTTTCGTTGTGTGTGTATTGTAATAAAAAAAAACTAACAATAGGAATTAAGTATTATTATTATTATTGTAACTAACATATGATATGGATCACGGTCCGAAATAAATAATTTCAATTTCAATTCAATTTCAATTTCAATAGTACAAGCTTTGCTTAGTTTGGGACTAGGTCGATTTGTGTATGTGGGGGGGGGGGGGATTTGTGTGTTTGGGTTTGTGTGTGTGTGTGTGGGATTGTCCCCCAATATTTATTTATTATTTATTTATTTTATTTACTCTTGTCTTGAACAGACCCATATTGTATGTATCAGGAAATACAGACGGCGGCAGTAAATTCCAGTCCCTAGCTGTTCGCATTAAGAAAGAAGAAGCAAATCGCTTAGTGCGAATAAATCTGAGGGATTTCAGAGGAATTTCCTCCCTCGGAAGTTCCTGCCGAGGTTTTTCCTAGGGACTACGGTATGGGGTACTTTTAGGAATGAAGTGTACCTATACATTTTAAAGGGTTGGCAATTCGCATGTGACACCCCTGGAGTTGCAGGCGTCCATAGGCTGCGGTGACCGCTTGCCATCAGGCGGCCCGTACGCTTGTTTGCCCCCGATGTGGTATAAAAATGTGCGTATCTGCTAAAAATTAACTCCATTACAAAAAACATACATAGGGCTGAGCTAATGCTTTTTGTCATAAATAATAGCGATTCTCTAATTTGAAGGCCGTACACAATCAATATATGAGTAAGTTCATTTACATGTTACTAAATGGCGGAAAAGCAAAGAGCAGTTATTTGGCAAGCACAGTATCTTTACAGTTCAATGGGTTAAAGAAATCTTATCTTAGAGACAATTCACGAACATGGCACTTATCGCATAAGACGATCTCAGTTCACTCTGCGCTGGCAGTAGGCATTATTCTTCACGTGACTATACGTAAGTACCATTGTCACGTAGAATTTCTGCTGGCGAGAAAAAGCGCAGTGCCAATTTTCGTACAGTCGGCGATAAACAAATAACTATTTTTTGCTGACGCTAGTACTAAAAGCCTAATATCTAAAATAGTCCATTTGCAAACATAATAAAGCTTTACAAAAGCAGAGCGTCTGAACAAAATAAATACGCTTTGTCAGGACACCGTCCATCACTCTAAATTAAGTTTCTAAGAAAACGGATGTATCTAGTTCAATGTCTGAATTTGTAAAAGTGTCTTCTGTAGAATTAAGGTTGTTTAGTATGTAAGAGGTACTTTATGTAAGAGGTATTCTGTTTGGCACATGGCACATTATTACCCAAACGTTCAAATCTATTAATTTGTCATAATCAGGGGTCGTACTTTTCGTGCCGGTGACGTAAAATGGACGTCACCCTGCATATAGAATGATTCCAATTGGTGATATGGTAATTATTATTATTTATTAATTATTATCTTAATTGTGGTCATAAATTTAATCAATATAATCAGACATAATAAAATAACCTATAAAATAAAAATAAAATAAGCAAACTTAAAGATAAAATAAATTGTCCTAAGTCGCCATCAGCGGGTAGAGTGCCCAAAAGGCTGGCCGCATTGCCACGCTGGATGGCAATGCTTATTCTTTGTGTGAAATATTGGCCAGCCCTCTGGTCACCTGTGGTCTCTATTAAGCGCGCCGACAAATCTTTGAAAAATCGACGCGCACTTGGTCCCCATGGTCCAAGTGTTTCGACCCCAAACGCCTCAAATAAATATCCACTCCCCAGGGAGGCATACTTGCGGCGTTTGAGGTCTTCGGCTGAGGATGCAGCAGAGCCGGCATTGATTCTGGTGCCTGGAAGATGGGTCGGAGCAAGTGTGTCTACACACGTAGCATCCCATACAAGGGGACGGCCCATTTTCCAGGGCACCAGCGTCATGCCGTCAGGCCTCTTGCCGTCGTCTCTCGATAGACCAACAGGTTCCAGGACAGCGGGCACCTTGATACTTCCTAGGGCTCGTCGGATAATATCATTTATGCCCGCGTGCCGTGGAATGCGGCCTGCGCTTCGGCCGCAGGAGAGATCATGGTGACCAAGACAATCCACCATAGTACCGCATTGACAGCGATGTGGGACATTGGTTACAGTCCCTAGCCGCAGACTCGTAGCCAGCCTGAAAGTATGGTCATCCAGCAAAGTACCTATATTGGGTGATGGAGGTGATGATCTCAATTTATTATTTTTAATTTAAATAATTTTTAATAATGTATCTTTATAAATAACATTACTTAATAATTAATCAAATTGAAGTAAATGTTGACATGTAAATTGGCTTTACGAATATATGAGTACCTATGAGTATTATTAATCTTTAATCATCAATCATTTAATCATGGATTTATAATGGTCCTTTTTCAAATACAGCCTATTGAATCCGAAGATTATAAAGGATTTCTTTTTCTATTTAGAATTTTAATTTATAAGTATTATTTATTTATCTTATCAACAACCTTCAGTAGAAGGAAGATTCTCAGTTCGTCTGTATGTTTGGTTTTTTATACATGTATGTTCCCCGATAACTCTTGACTATGTTGCCCGATTTTGATACTTCTTTTGTTGTTTCAAGGTAGTCCCATATAAATTTGGTAAAGGTCTGATGATGTTATCGGGGAGGAATCGAGAGAACTCTTCAATTATATAATAATAAAAAATTGTAATCTAGACACGTGGCAGCGTGTCAAGCCAAGTTCACTCCAGGAACTGGCGGACAGCAGCCATGTGTTACGAGGGGTGTTCAATAAATTCTCGGTATTAGAATGAAAACAAAAGAATACGATAGGTGTTTTATTTTAATTTTTCAATATACTCCTCTCCTATGTTTATGCACTTATAAGACGGGTCAAATAGTTTTTTTAAACCATCATAAAAATATTTTTCCTCTTTGGTGTCAAAAGGCTCCTATATTACTGTCTTCAAAGCTTCATGGTTAGAAAATCAATTTCCACGTAGATCCTTTTTGAGATTGGGAAAGAAAAAGTAGTCACTTGGGGTCAAGTTTGGACTATACGATGGGTATGTAATAGTTTCGAACCCAGATTCAAGGGCAGCAGTCTTGGCAATATGAGCAGTATGCACAAGGCGGTGTCGTGAAGAAGCAGAACACGTTTGGCTAAATTTCCCCTTTTGTCATGTTTGATTGCTTCCCTTATTTGGCATAGAGTATTAGCGTAGTGCACTCCTTTAATATTTACACCCTTTTCTTTATAATCGATCAGCAATATTCCATCACAATCCCAGAATATTGTGACCATGACCTTGCCGGCTGAAGGTATGACCTTGAACTGCTTGGGATGAGGTGTTCCTTTAATGTGCCACTGCATGAACTCTGGTTTGCTCCCCGGGTCATAATGATAAACCCCCGTTTCATCTCTACTAACACATTTTTGCAGTATTTTATCAGGAATTTCACCGCACACCTCAAGAAATTCGGAACAACAAGCAACATGCGTATTTTTCTGAAGCGGTGTCAGCATTCGCGGTACCCATCTCGCACTGACTTTTGACATATTAAGATGGTCATGACTTATATCGTGTCTAGTACCAATAGAAAGGTTGGTTCTTTGAGCTATTGCTTTCACCTTCACTCAACCTCTTCAAGTATAATTTTATCCACTTTTTTAATTTTTTTGATGAAGAAGCTTCGACGGGCCGGCCAACTCTATGGTCTTATTTAATACTCTCTCCCCCATGCATTAATCGACTTGACCTCTTATGAATTATTTTTATTTTTATAGCTTTTTGTTTTTTACCTGTTTGGTCAAGAATTTTACTACAGCTTGGTGCTCTAATTTCATTAACATTGAAAAGTCGCCATATCGATCACGTTTGTTCGGTAGTTGCAGAAAAACAAAAGAACATCGACGTTTGAATTTTACCTTTTTAAAATATTAAGGAATGGCTTTTACCGGCCAGTATTAAAAAAATACTAAAGAGGTTTAAAAGATGCCAATACCGAGAACTTATTGAACACCCCTCGTATATTACACGAACGGTTTGGAGCCACTTTTGACCCCTCAAAACTCAATATCTATCTAACATAAAAAAATGAAATTTGGTACATATATTAAGATCCTTTAGAACAACTAGAACCCCAAATCTCATAAATATAGGTTTAATAATTATTGAGATATTAAATTCCCAAAAACGGCATTTTTACCACTGACTGACTGACTGACTAGTAATCAAAAACCTAACCCACTTCCAGGTGACCTAGGAAGTTAAAATCAGAAAACAGAGATTTCTTATTAGTTTTATTATTATTGTATGTCTTTTCCGCTCACGGGACAATGGTGTCCCGGGTCTTTGGAAGGCGTGCGCGGAGCCGAAGTACCGAGGTACCGAAGTACCAACCGAGTACCACATAGCCAACACGTAGAGGCCCTTTTGACAATTTAATGAAATGCAAGGGGTACACCGAGCGGATGCTGTCCCTGCCCGTGTCATGTCAGGGTGTACAGGAACTGTTGCTGGTTGATGGAATCTAAATGAACCGGACTATTGGGTGAATATGATGGACTAATGGCTGGGCTATTGAGTGAGACAACTGACGTCTGCCTAATAAAACTGTCTCACAAGTTTATCTCAGGCAGACGGTGACTCGCCTTCTGCTAGATGGGCCCCTAAAAATAGCGACATTAAAAATGGCCTAAGGGCAACACCGGTGCAGAGGGCTGGGGTAGAGAGGTGGCACTGGACTTTAAACATATAGCCAACTGCCACTTAGGTGACCACATCCACCCCCGAGCAACAGCTCTAGCGACTCCACTCTGGACAGCCGGTTAAGGCAAGCCAGAGGCGGGGGGCCTGTTCATACAACCAACCCCCAGGAGCACTCAGGTACATAGGGTCGCTGCTCCCTAACAGCTCGCCACAAGCTGCCCTATGTTGACTGACTGCACTGGAAATCCAGTGGGCGATGGGGTCGTCACATTCCTACGCCATTATTATTATTATTATTTATGCTAGTTACCTCAGAACTCCGTCATTTATTAACCGATTTGGCAAATTCTTTTTTTGTTTGAAACGGTATATTTCAGGGGTGGTCCCATAGTTGTCAGGTAAGAATCTGATCATAGGGTCCTGGGGTAATCGAGGGAACTCTTTAAATATTTGAGGTGCACCATAGCGATTTGGGTATTTTGTATAGTAACTCGTGCATTCGCTCTTAAAAAGCATCATTTGGCGAAGATTGACAAAATGTAATGATATCCCTTCAAAAACATAAATGTGAAAAAAGGAGCCAAGTTCAATATTAAGAGTATGCGATGCTTGGTTGTCGTCTTATCCGACAAAAGAATTGAGATCTAAATGAGTTCCAAGTTGCGTAGATTCTCTGAAATGGTGCCAAGTCCGGCACTACATTGTTTACAGTAAAGCTAATTTACTGCGGCTTAATGCATTTTGAGCCTTAACTTGGCAAATATAGCGTGTATTTACGTGTATTTTTATTACTCTGTTGAAGTGATAGTAATGTCAATTTATTTTAAAAACTCAATAAAATTGAAAAATAAATATACCAAAAATATCCATGCAAACCAAAAAATCTAAAACAATTATGACTCACAACTTGATATTACCTCAAAAACTGCATTGCTGATGAGCTATAATGTCGTGGACTCGTGATGTAAAGATCCATTACTCGGAGGTCATAACTTTCGATCAAAATTTCTCCGAATTGAACAATTTTGAACGTTTTTTAGACACAAGGTGTTATACGTACTGCAGATGCTTTAAGGAAGCATCCTTTTAAATATTTACTCCAGTTACAGGGCCCACCTTGTATAGATAAATACATACTTAAATACATAGAAAGCATCCAAGGCTCAGGAACAAATAATCGTACTAAATATACACAAATAATGCCCTGACCGGGATTCGAATCCCGGACCTCCGGCCTCGTAGGTTAGGGTCACTAGGTATCAACTAAGCCAAAGTGGTCGTATGTCTAGCAGTAGACGTCCTTCGGATGATGAAGGTGAATGTAAACTTTGGTTTAAAACTGTTGGAACGCATAACATGTACCTACTAACCTTCCTAACTACACAGTTTTATACAATAAATTTTCTGTTTCTGTTTCTGTAAGTTAGAATTTGATTTAGGTCCGCCTTTCGTGTGTATTTTTTAAATCATAGTAATATCGGCCGATTGTGTGTAATTATCGTTTCCAGAAGCAACAAATGATGCGATCGCAGCAGCGCTCTCAGCTCAAAATGGCGGAGAAGTGGCCATCGTGCTTCGACCACACGCTAAAGGCGCGAGAAGAACAGATTTGCTGCATGTGAAAGGCGAGGAAGATGACTCTGCCTCGCTCTTTTACACTAAGAAAAGTCACAAGGGTGAGTGAGGAAATGATTTTGCCTTAGACACTCTCCCTCTTATCTATCAGCGGAGGCTTTTGTCCAGCCGCCATGGGACGTACCGATATAGGCTGATCATGATGGAGTCATTAGCAGCATTCTTTTTCAATCCAAATTTTGTTTTATTTTTCAAGCTTTATTTAACTTGCAATGTTTGTATTAATGTATGTATGAATGTTCGGGTCAAATCCTCCAAGGAAAATTTCCGCGGACTAACTGAGCTGATATTTGGTATGCCTCCATAATTTCGATTACAATACTATTTGCATCATGGAGCTGTCTGATGAATGATGATGCAGTTGGAAGGTAGTCACATGACCTACTAAACTATAAAGATGAACTCCTCATGTTTGTGCTCAATAGCATGAGCATCCTCATGTTTTTTTAACAAGTAGTTAAAAAATGACAGTCGGAATTAAAACCAAATATGAGATTTATGTCAGAAACTTATGGTGGTGAAAATCGTGCCAGTGAGCCACTGTTCACTATATTGTTTACAGACAATGGTCGTTTTATCTAAAACACCTTTTTAGCAGAGTTTATGGTTTCAGTATGATGACAGAATATCCGCCGTCTACGAGGACCTAAATTGTTTTCATTATAACGTAGTACCTAAATAATTTAATGCACTTAACAGGTAAAATATACAGAATTAAAAATACTTACATGGATTTTCTGCTTTTTATAGTTATTTATTTCCTCGCAAATGTGATGAAAAACATTGTGTATAATACGGGCGTAAGAATATTGCAAACTCGAGTCATCAAAAGCCCTCCGCCTTCGCTTTTTTGCTTAGGCCCCCGTTAAACTATGGACTATTCCTCCAACACTTACAAGAACTAAGCTACCACAAAGTCGGGCTCTTTTAGCCCTGAACTGAGCCGCTAACTCGCTCCAGGCTTTATTATTCCATTTAAATTAAGACACATTACCATTAGGGAGCTTAAACTAAACGTCGACGTTTTGATTTTTATTATTAAAATCTTCTGTATGGTTTTCATGTGGGCCAAAGTTACCCTTCATTGGGTCAATCAAAGTAACCGGACTTTACTGTATTGCTATAAATTATCTTTTAATTTGGGTGCTTACAGTGTCCCTGGAAAGCCTCAACGGCGGTCACCTGAAGTCGGTTTCCTGGGCCCTAGGCTCGGATACCAAAGGGATCCTGACGCTGGTAGTGTCTCCAAATAGAGTGAAGCTCTATGTCGGCTGCAAGGAGCTTCACTCTCATGCGTTGCCTGGAAGATACGACTTGTTGAAGCTGCTGACTAACGATAAATGTAGAGTGGTGAGTGATTTGTTAGTATATATCGAAGTTACATCGAGGTGGAGCGTAAATCTATTCTGTGTTCCTGTTCCCACTATTAAATAAAATTCCGCTCAATTATTACAATAAGATAGTAATGGATTTGCATTTGTAGGCACAAATGTCCTAATGAGATCGACGAAAAACAGGTACGGTTTTAAAGGAAATTCCTCCCGCGAAAGCCTCGACTGTGGAATGTACTCCCTGCCGAGGTTTTCTTGAGGGTATACCTACAATATGGGGCTCTTAAAAAAAAGGAGTATATATACATTTTTAAAGTGTCGGCAATGCGCATGTGATACCTCTGGAGTTGCAAGCGTTTATTGCTACGGTAAGCGATTACCATCATACGGCCCGCACACCTGCTTGTCACCTACGAGATATTGAAAGAAGGAAAAGAAAAGAGGAATGCTGGTTTTAGTATCTCACGACTCACAACGCGTAAGGTACACTACTAAACTTGCGGTGCTACTGGCTATCGAGATAAGATCTGTTCAATCAAACCCAGCAATGTACCTAATGAAAATTGCGTGCAAGTTTTTCCGAATGTAAATCAGAGTCAATCGACGACCTGTTTAGCCTAGTTGGTAGTGACACTGCCTCCGAAGCTAGAGGTCCCGGGTTCGAATCCCGGCCAGGGCATTATTTGTGTATTTAGCACGGATTTTGTTCTTGGGTCTTGGATGTTCTCTATGTATTTAAGTATATATTTATCTATATAAGTATGTATATCGTCGCCTAGTACCAATAGTATAAGCTTTGCTTAGTTTGGGACTAGGTCGATTTGTGTAAGATTGTCCTCCAATATTAAAAAAAGAATATTAAAAAAAAGAAAGAGTTAACTCTTAAGACCAATCATACACACATATATTAGCCTAGCAGCACCGATGGTCCGGCTAGACTATAAACATCCTGTATTCAGAACTCCTCACCAAAGTATTTGACAATTGTATCTAAATCTAGATTAAACTTCAGCGGCCTATGTTGCGTTTGAAGAACAGTGCCAAACGGCATGGTTTCGTGTAGGATCGGCCCGACAACTTAGGAAAAAGAGTTTCAAGATCGTGAGCATTTGAAAAAGTCGACGAGCAATGGAGTGGCAGAACCTGGGCAGAACACGATAAAGCTTGGTTTGAGCTCTTGTCTTTTAAGCAAAAATTAAGGCACATCTCGAGGCGGCAGGCTCCTGCAGCATATTTACTTGCCAATAATGCGGTTGTGGCTGCCGCTCCCGTTGCCTCTCAAGCGACTTACGTTAGTGCCGCACCTCTTACATGGGCGCTGCTTAAATCATCTTTCAAAGATGCAGAAGGTCAATGTTGATATTGAAACTTCAACGTCAGGGTCGCGGGTCAAGTAGTTTCAGTACATGACGGACGCTTAGCTTATCACGTGGTAGCCAAGACCATCTCTGCATTTTAATTAACAGATCTGTATATTCCTGATTCTCTTTTTTACCAGTACCACGAAGAAGGAGCCCCAGTAGAAATCTACGGCAACGAACACGCAGCCCTCGACGCACTCAACTGCGAAATAAAAGACAACCCCCTAGTCAGCATCGACAACTCCGACATGGTTGATGTCAGACACTTTGACGATAGGATCAAGAGGGAAGAAATGCAAGGAGATGACTACAGAGCCAACTTTATCGAAAGCAATGGAGTGCTGCCGACTCCTGGTCCTCCCAGGGGAGATATTCCATCTACTGATATTGATTGTGATGGTAAGTAGTTAGACCTTAGCTGCGACATGACAATCCCTTTGACGATACGATCAAGACGGAGGAAGTGCAAGGGGATACGGAATTAAAAGGCCAAGTTTATCGAGTTGGTTGCAGTACCAAGTTGTGAAACTAAACTAGCATTTCATTTTACAAAGCTTATTCAATCTAGCAGTTAATCTTTCTTGTATCAGAATGCTTAATATTTCTCGTTTTTCAATTCTCTTCTTTTGGGAAAAATTTCCGAGATCAAAGGAACCTTATCCTTCTTTTTTAGTCCATCGCATTATCTCTACATCAACCTTTTGCCTATTTCGTTTTACCGGAACTATTCCAACTTTTTCGTCTTTCCAGAGCGAGTGCTCCGCCAACTAGAGAACCTAATCCAAACCGTGAACCAGCTTCGTCGCGAGATCGCCGATCAGAAGGGCACCATCGACCGCCTCAACGGGCAGCTTCGCGAGTGCTGCCATCGCCAGCCCGCGCCTGTAGAACGCTGCACTGACTCTTCGTGCTATCGCGGTTAATATTTTCAACATCAGAACTCCATAGTCGGTATTGCTAGGCCCGTTGTGCGCTCGCGATGTTTAGCCGTTATACAGTCTGTGTGTCCATGAATTGTACAATTAAGTTACCAGTAATTGATGATAATAGCATTCTGATATTCCTCTGATAAGGCTCTATGGAAGATAATAAAAAACCCGAGGGGCTTACTTTGGCGATGCCCGACCAACAATTAACTAAACAAAACTACAAATAAATAAATAAAAAGCCTGTGTAATGTGAAACTTAAGATAAATAAGTAAAAAACCCGTGTAATGGTTCGTACTCTAACTATGGGTACCTAAAAATGCACAATCGGTAGCGCAAAACAGGCCAGGCATTTCAAACGAGTTGACCATTAAAACTCGTTACCACATATTTTCCATTCCTATTGTTTCTGTATTAGTACTTAATAATTTTCTTACCTATACCATGCTTGTGTTTTTTCATTGTTTAATTATTTTACCTTTAAGGTTTGTACCATGGATGCTAAGGTAATCAAGCAACTTACTGTGTGGGTGTTATTAAACAAATACTTTATACAACGCGTTTTATTTCACCTCTACCAATGCCTACAGAGTTACTTTGCCCACTTAAATGTTTAATTTGAAAGTTAAGTTGCTTGATTAGCCTCAGTTCTGTCCATGAATATGTAAATGACACTAATATAGTGGGACGGTAACTCGGTAGGCAAATTTGAATGTCCCTTTAAATTACGACCTCAGTGTTTTGGCCGCGCTTGATTAGGTACACACTTATTATTTAGAGCAAACAAGATTATACATTTTTGAGGGTTGAATACTTCTCTGTTCGTTATAAACTCGTTAACTATTCAAATATTTTCCTCAAATTTTGTTAGAGTATCTTTGTCTGGGACGATTACCAAATTTTTTTAAATTAGGATTGGGGACATATTACCTACAAATTTAGTTCTTTATTTTACTTTGAAAGATCGGATAGAGTATACTTTTATCTTAAGTGGTAAAGTACTTTCATCTGCTAATCTTTTTATTTGACTAAAAGCTACTAAAATAACTGATGTTTTGTGGAGAGATACGTATAATTTATTGTTTTACACCGCGACCAAAGCGAAATCATTTTCCAGAATGGTTTCTAAGTTGCTCTTACAAGAGACCGGGCAAACAAAAGTTTGATCAAGCAAATCAACAACAACATCGAGCACTATTTGTATGGTGATTACTGATTATGATTTTGATGACGGACGGATTCCAGAGGTTTCAAAGGGTGATAAATTTTTCACTCCGGTCGGAGATTATGATCTTGAATTTCAATAGTTTTAAATGCCTGTGTCATGTTTTGCGATCTTAATGTTGTGGCAGGCGTGGAATGCCGCAACACGGCTACGGGTACCGCATGCGGCGCGTGTCCGCAAGGCATGGAGGGCGACGGCCGACGCTGTAGACCTATCACCTGCGACCGACGTCCTTGCAGCAATGGTAAGGAGTTAGCATCCTCATTTATAGTGTGGCATGCGTCGAATGCCGCAACACAGCCGGACAGGAGGCGCTAGAGAACTGTCACCTGCGACAGACATCCTTGCAGCAATGGTACAGAGTTAGCGTACTCATTGGTCGGAGTGGCAGTCATGGAATGCCGTAACACTGGTTCACGACATGTGCTACGAATGACGGTGTTGTGAGGCGTTATATGTACGCCGTGGGCCCGATTTACCCGACAAACTTTAATAGCGTATTCCTCACTGAGCGTATACTATATGTATAGTACGGTATTAATTACGATTTTTGAAGACTAAAATGTTATACACAGTTCGCTTGATTCCGTTCAATTTTAGAGATAATTTTTTACTTGATTCTTATGTAAATGATTGTATGCCATGTAGTAACTAGGTAAAAACGCGCTATCGATTGTGACATGGCTACTAATGTAATAAAGTCACAACATAGTTTTTGAGACAATATCAAAAGTGAAAGATATAAATCCAGAAACTCATCTGTACTCGAAAAAATGCTGATAATGAATCAGTACCTAGGTGATGATGTGTTCTTAAAAAGTGAAAAATTACTCCATTTTCTGAAAACATGAATGCCTTAAAGTCCAATAAAAAATATTTAGTTTAAGTAGGTCTAGGTTCCTATGACATTATTTACTTCTTGTAACCTCAGAAATGCATGGCTAAAATCTGTCGTTTGATTCGGTATTCGGGCTCACGGCGCGGCGTATGTACTCGTATCCCAGTAGCTTTATCACAACATAGTGAGGAGAAAACCTAGCCTCCTTTTTAGGGTTCCGTAGTCAACTAAGGTGCCAGTTTCGGCATGTCTGTCTGTCTGCCCGTCTGTCTGTCCGAGGCTTTGCTCTGTGATGGTTACTGCTAGAAAGCTGTAATTTGGTATGGATATATAAATAAATAAAAGTAATTTTGATTTTTTTTTGCTTCGACCCTATGGTGTTGGGTGTCTTTGAATACATCTTTCAAAATGAATACAGGTCTTAATCAAAAATTCTTTGAAAAAGAGAATATTTTCGGAAATATTCACTCCGAAAGAAAAAAAAAATGTGTCCACCTCCCTTAACTTTTGAACTATGGACTTTGAAAGAAAACTATAGCGGACATGATCAGTTAAGCCGTTTTTGAGTTATCGTAAAGAGTTTTCTCTTCTTAGTAAAAGACGTATGAAATGCTGCAAAACTATTCCCTTTTGCGTGTTAGTGATTTTTTTAAAGTAAGTTCATTAAGAAACTACGGAACCCTACACTAAGCATGGCCCGACATGCTCTTGGCCGATTTTTTCTTATTATCACAATGGGAGAGAGACATGATTTACCAGTCGTACCGTCCTTGCATCCAAGTTACTAAACATCACAACTGGGAGCCAAACACAGGATAAAAGCAACCAAATGCTTTATGTAGTGCTGCTAAACACTACCACCCATCGTCCTGACAACGGGAGACGTGTATATTGTAAGAACCTCGTTCGCAATCTTAGGATAGTACTTTTCTCTTATTGGAAACTATTGCGGACGCGAAATGGTGATTTTGCAGTACATTCTGCATCAGGCGTTTTGGATGTGATAAACTCAAACATTGCTATGAGCGCGATTTGCAAAAAGTTGATTTAAAATCATAAATATGCATATTGAATGAATCGTTCAATAAAAAGAATATTCTATATTATTTGTAAATTCTATTCATAGCAGTTGGCATTAAATTATTCCGTCAGGTGAATACTGCACTGACACCGCTGAAGGCTTCAGATGCGCTCGGTGCCCCGGCCGACAGACCAGCGACGGACAAACCTGCACAACGGCTTGCAGTTCCAACCCTTGCTTCGGAGGTCGTAAGTAGTAATTGAGATTACCTGCCCAAACGTTTTTGCAGGATAAGCGTAAAGGAAAAGTCCTGCTGATTCCGAAGTAAAGTAAAAAAATACTCAAAATAATGTAAGGAAGGTAGTTTTCCTTCCTTATTTCTAAGAGAGCAATAAGCTGTATTGAAGTGTTTTCTAGGTGTGAGGTGCCAAGACTTGCCCGACGGTGGTTACCGATGTGGTCAATGTCCGGCTGGCTTCCACGGGAACGGCGAACAGTGCTACAGGAGATCGTGTTCCCAACTCAAGTGTTTTGAAGGTCAGTATGATTTGTCACTATTAGCCCTGAGTTAACAGACTGATACTAGTGCAGCGTACTTCGATGCAGTCCAGCCGGAACAGAATTAATGTACAGATGATAGAAAGCTTCGGGCGATAATATTCGTGCGCCTGAATTCAGGGCAGATAGTAGAACAATAGACGCTTACAGCTAGTTAAGTGAGCGAACTAAGGGCCGAACCGACAAAATATTATACAGCACGACAGCACTCAAGTTAGACTTATATGGGGAGCATCGACTTGAAACAGATATGACTTGAGTAACTGTGAAGTTTGTACCGTAAAGTTTCAAATATTGATTTACCAGAGTATGGCAACATAAGATCAAGTAATGCTAATAAGATTTTTTTACAGGTGTCCGATGCCAAGAGACTGCCTCAGGTCCCCGTTGTGGGCCATGTCCAGGCGGATACGACGGAGATGGACAGAGATGTGAGCATGTCTGTGATACCCGGAGACCTTGTGGCGAGAGGCGGTGCCAGCCTCTCAGTACCAGCCCATTCTATGAGTGCGAGAGCTGTCAGAGGGGATACGAATGGAATGGTAAGACATTGAGTTATGTTGTTGTAGTATATTTTAATACCAGGACACACAGTTTTAACAACTGTCACACTCCGGACGTTGCACAGTATTATTCATAGTGTATCTATGTATATGGAAATTAGCAAACCGAGTGCCGGCCGACATTTGTGGCGAGACAGCGTAGAATGTGTCCTTAAAACTTTTCGACAATATTTATGACCAATTTCATTTAGAAAGTGCAGTCGTGCAGCCGTTTTTGTGTGATTGTATAATTAATAAACATCCATGCTTGTACACTCGTTCTCTTGTCTTAGGTCACGCTTGCGTCGACATGGACGAGTGCGATCTCATCCGCCCCTGCGACGAACTTGTCTCCTGTCGGAACTTAGACGGCGGTTTTGAGTGCGGTGCTTGCCCCTACGGCTATACTGGAAGCCAGGGCTGGAGAGGTGCGGGTGACGAACGAAGAAACGAACCCTGCGTGGATATCGACGAGTGTGCTGAAGGACGGTCGAATTGTCAGAGAGGAAGGCTGTGTGTTAATACGCCGGTTAGTATAATGTGCATCCTATTAGCGGCATCTGACCTTCGTCAATTACACTCGGCAACTGTTACAGATGTAGGCAGATGTAGATCAGCACTTATTATTTCAAATATGTTTGGCGACAGAGCCCCAAAAATAATTTATTGAATACTGCGTACCGTTGGGTTAAATTACGGAGGACCTCCTGTAAAGCCCTGGCTAAGTAAACTTCAAAAGCACGCTTTCAGAATAGCGGATCAACCTAGCTAAAAAAATATATTATTTGTTTTTTGGGCTCAGATTAATTCAGTTCACTTACCGTCTTTGTCTCATATACTGAACTCTGTTTTAAGCGCTGCCTTTCACGCTCGAAAATGATATTTTTCTATAAAACGAGTATCTGCAGTCTATAGCCTCAGCGGCTCTCCACGTCTTAGAGCATGTTTTGCTACAGCACGTATCTTGAACGCATTTTTGTGAATGCTCCTAAAGGGGAATTCGCCAAAACACGTCCAAAATCTGTATTCAAATTCACGGCCGCACCTCTGGTGGGAGTGCAAAGTTATTTAATTCCCATCTGTCTAATGTTGGTGTCTTATGACCTTGTTTGTTGGTTGTAAGGTAGTGTCAGAGGGACGTCTTAATTTTGTGCCTTATTTCTCTTGCTAACCAGGGTTCGTTCACATGCGTGCCATGCGGAGGTAACTACTACGTGAACACAAGCAGCTCGTGCTACGACTCCGACTACCTCATCCAGCGCTGTGACATCAACTACTGTAGGCAGTTCAACGCTGTCTGTGGCTATGGGCAGAAGTGTGTATGCGCTGTAAGTACAAGTCCACATACCATCAGGATGATGAGATGATGACTAATGCATCACAGTCGCAGATACATTTTTGTAAAGACTTTAAACTACCATTCAGAGCTATCAAATATCTTTTCTTCAGTGAAGTAGAGTTAGAATAGTTTCTTTAAATCTGTGTAGGTACTACTTTTATTAACATAATCCTTTAAACTTTTTTGCCCTAAAGTGTCGTTAACCTAAAGAATTGCCATCTACAATTTTCCCTTCATCCAGGTGGGCTACGCTGGCAACGGTACCGTCTGCGGTCGGGACACGGACATGGACGGGTTTCCCGACCAGACACTCAGTTGTTCCGAGCCTCGCTGCAAGGCCGACAACTGTCCCTACGTTGCCAATTCGGGTCAAGAGGACGCAGATGGTGACGGGCAAGGAGACTCGTGTGACTCCGACGCCGATGGCGACGGCATTTCTAATAACCCTGTAAGTGTCATTCTGTAAGCTTAGTTGAATTTGCAGACATGCGTTGCAAGGCAGAAATCCCAACGTGACAATTCCGAGGTGGATGGCCAATAGCATAAACATATTATACAGGGCGTCAAATGATTTTGCCACATTAAATACTGTAGATAGATTTTCTTACTGAAACAAGATTTCATTTTTATTTTAAAAACAATGCGAACTGCATTCAGAGAATTTTGAATAATTGTTTGTGCGAACTAGGAATTGATTGGGATTGACGTGAAAAAAAAAACCTGTTATTTTACTGTACCTACCCATCGAAAAACTCAATCATAAGCATTTGTTTCTTCTAAATAACAAAACGCCTTAAATAAAAGGAAGACCATGAAATTTAACACGGAATTTAAGGTACTTTCCTTCCACGTGGCAAAGTTTTCCAAGTGCTTAACGTTTTAAACTTCACTGTAAAGGCGTAGCTGATGAACGATAATGATAATCCAAACCTGTTGATTTGTCACAAAACATTTAGGTACTCCTACTATGGTCGAGCTTGAAACTGATTATTAAAATTCCTTTTAGGATAACTGTCCGCTAAAATATAACCCGGATCAGACAAATCGTGATGAAGACAGAAGCGATCAGTTTGGTGATGCGTGCGACAACTGTCCGCGACTTTACAATCCTGACCAGGAAGACACGGATCGCGATGGCCTTGGCGATTTGTGTGACCCTGACATCGATAATGATGGTAAGCTAAATTGTGTTCTAAGAGACAGTTCGAGAAATTTATGACTAAAAAATCCTTTAGCAGTAAGCACTACATGTTATGCAAGTCTATAAATTGAAATGCTGCTCTGTTGGGGCTACATGGTGGGACACCATTGATCACTTTTAAAAAACATGATTTTCAACCTAGGTATTGCTAACCAAGTGGACAACTGCCCTCGAAAGTACAATCCTCTGCAAGAAGATATGGATCAGGACCAGATTGGGGACGTTTGTGACAACTGTCCACGCGTTCGAAACCCATCACAGGATGACACGGACAGGGACGGCGTAGGAGATTCTTGTGACAGCGACGTGGATAGGGACTTGTGAGTATGAATACTTAACCCAAGTACGAGTCTCAGCGTAGAGGAATTTCGTCGAGTGCCTTCGAGAATACATTTCCAAGAAGCCAAAAATTGGGATCACTCCTAGATCCTAGAGATATCTGCGAAAAGTGCCCGAACGTTCAGAATCTGACGCAGGATAGCTTGGAAAAGGGCAGGGACTTGTCTTTAACCCGAAGAACAATAAAATACTTAAAAGATTCGGCGCTTCGCGAACAACTCTCTTTAGCACTGGTTTCATTCCCTAAGCGTAATAAACGTCTGGAAAGTGAGTTTTTTTTCCAATGGCCCTGTCTGTCTTCATATTACCTGGACATTGCCTACATGGTTTCTTAATAATCGTTTAATGTGCCATCTTTTTACGTATACTATAGATTGTTTTACCACTTTTTAACCTTATTGTTTAAATAATAATAGTCGAAAAGTGTTAGACCAATTTCTTGGTTGACTATACATTAATGAGTCTGTCTCTCAAATTTAGAATGGCACAGCGACAGTAAAAAAAGCGATATCCTAGAGATGCCTCCTTCTGTAATTAAGAAAACTACAATGATGTGATGACACTCGTTTGGTATTTTTTTCTGTGTCCTGTCTAGTGACGGATGGCAAGACGGTCTCGACAACTGTCCGAACGTGGCCAACAGTGACCAACAGGACACTGACAATGACGGCAAGGGCAACGCTTGCGATGACGACGACGACGGTGACGGTATACGGGACATCGACGACAACTGCCCACTGATACCTAATAGGGACCAATTGGACAGTAACGGTGAGTAGATCGGTCCAACTCTTTTTATTAAGGATACCAGTAAAAAAGCCGCATTAAAAAATTTCAAGCACACAAAATCCAAAACGATGCGATTAGTATTATAATTGACAAATTATTTTATACCACGACGATAGAAACCAGAATAAGGCCTGCCTGAAAGTAAGCCGACACCTGCTTTTTTCTGCAGAGATCTCTACGTAAATGTGTACTGCTCATTTTCAAATATCCAGTACTGTCCATGTTCATTTCAGGAAACGGGGTTGGTGACGAATGTGAGGACGATTTTGATGGAGACAAAGTCCCCAACGAAAAGGATAATTGTCCCAACAACTCCAAGATATTCCGCACCGACTTCAGGTACGCACAAAATATATTCCCCTTCCATCTAATTTTCATGTAGTAATTAAGAAATATGGTTATAAATATATTTTTTGCAATCAGAAAAAAACGTTCCCTAATACGCGATGAAGCTACTTTTCTCTGCAGCTGTGTCGCCTCAGAAATGTTAGGATAGCTAATTATAGCACACCTCATCTCAAAAATGATTCTGTAACGCATGAAACATGAGAGTCGGTTAGTTGTCGTATAATAAAACTGTGTATTTGTTTCTAGCCCATTAGATTTCATCCGTCTGGACCCTGAAGGAGAGTCTCAACAAGACCCTCATTGGGAGGTCAGAGCTCAAGGTGCCGAGATCGTTCAGACCCTGAACTCGGACCCTGGGTTGGCAATTGGCAATGAGACCTTTGGCGGAGTGGACTTCGAGGGTACCCTGTTTGTGGATACGCAGATTGATGATGACTACGTTGGATTTATATTCAGGTAAGAACAAGTAATCAAAAAAAATAATGTTTTGACTACATGATCCTTTCTATTTCTGGTTGAAACTAAGCCATATTTTCATTTTTATGCAAGTCTTTTATATTAAAGTTTCATGAAATCCTTGAATATTGATGATCATTGATGCCAGTCAGTAGTCGCTATGGCTAATATCGGCAATGATGATTGGGATATCTTTCCTCCAAACACATAATCATAGGCCGCCTTTAGTCAGTTAATCAGTTTGTTGTCGGTGACAATGCATTGCAGAGTTTTAGGCACAGAAAATGCTCACAGCGTTTCCATACCAACACCCCCCGTTACGTGCGCTGCTGTATCGTTGGTCTGTCCATAAATACAAGGTCTTACACGATTTGAACACATTTATCAAGTGCATCACTTTGGTTATAACCAAAGCGAACTATTTCGTCAATAGACTAGTATGAAGAATTACATTAACGTTTGTGATCGGCAGTTATCAAAGCAACAAACGTTTCTACGTGGTGATGTGGAAGAGGAAGACTCAGACTTATTGGCAGACGTCACCGTTCCGCGCAGTCGCTGAACCAGGCATACAGCTGAAGCTGGTCAACTCTAACACTGGCCCTGGGCGGATCCTGAGGAACGCGCTCTGGAATACAGAGTCTACTCCGGGACAGGTAACCACCTGTATCTTAGTCAACTAGTGATGATAGCAAGATCAGTCGTACAGCTGAATTAGGTTAACTCCAACACCGGCCCGGGCGGATCCTTAGGAACGCGATCGGAATACAGAGTCTAACCCAATATTGTGATTTATCTATTTCTAATTTCCCCTTACTAACCAATTTATAACGCTCACTACAATAGATGGAGCCATCCAAGAATGAGGACCTCACTCTCTATTTGAGACAGCTTGGGTAATGTTACCTGACATTTGACTGCCTTCCCGGTACAATATATTACTTCAAAACGATAAAGATGACATAAATTGTATTGGAATGATAACTGTGGTGGTCGTACCCAATTAATTGGTTTGTGCGAAGTCTGACAATATTTGTCATCGTTCGGCAATCACAATTTAGAGTATTTTGAAAGTCAAACAACCCGAAGTAAATAAACTTTAAAATCTTCTAGGTAGAGCTTCTATGGAAGGACTCGCGCAACAAAGGCTGGGAGGAAAAGACTGCTTACCGCTGGAGGGTGATCCACCGGCCCAAGATCGGTCTGATCCGACTGAAGATATATGAGCAAGATAAGCTGGTGGCTGATTCTGGGAACGTCTACGACCTAACAATCAAGGGAGGCAAGCTCGGGGTGTTCTGCTTCTCGCAGGAGATGATCATTTGGTCCGACCTGATGTACAGATGTAATGGTAAGTTATATTGGTTCCTAATTTAGTTTAGAGTCGTTCGTCGTAGAGTAATATTTCCACACTAGCCTTCATATTGTGCCGCCGCACAAGTTTACCTGTATGTGGTATTTTCCCAGTTTAATAATTTGAGGAGTGCTCTAAAAAGGTGATGGAATCTTGGCGTGCCCTACCTGTATTCTTGCCATACCTGTATGCTAATTGTTATTTTACTTTGTTACAGATAAGATACCGACTAATATAGTATCGGAGCTGCCTCAACGACTTCACAAAAAAATCGAGGTAGACAACGACTTTGTATATCTGTAAATATGAAAATTTAAAGTAAAACATATCTGGTGTAATTTATTACAATAATTTTATCTAGTAACAGAATGTATGTACAGAAACTGTACATCGTACCGCACTCGAATGATTTTATACATTCGAGTGTGGTTTGAGTTGCAGATTTATTAGCAAAGTAATATAACCACTTTAAGAACATCTCCTATCTCAACATACGAAATAAAAGAAAGCATGTGTGCTATTTTGCATTAGGGACAATTTGCCTCACCAGCAGCTTTTGGCAATATTTTATTCTCTAAACGTAACTTTGACAGAATTTAACCAGTAGAACATAAACGTCGTATCTCTTGTGTAGGCATGTATAAGAAGCTCTAAACGTAATGTCAGTCGCACAATGAATAGTTGTACCGGACGAAGATCTTTTATTTATTAGCAGTGGCGATAAGCATGCGATTTTAGCGATAAAACATGAGCATAAAGTCAAAGAGATACATTGTATCTACTTCTCTAAATTCATTGCAAATCAGAATACGTGTACACACCTCATATACTTAGAGCAAATCCATGACATCTAAACGCCAACTATCGCACAGCTATGTTGTATAAAAATAACTATTGTAAGTACAGAATGTTTATGTGTTCATTTCTAAGAAACTCTTAAATACTTAGGTTAAGTTGAAAATATATACAATTATATATTTTTATCTAAGTACTTTTGTTTTATTACATTAATCCCATGTCTAATCCCATTCGGCCGCGTACGAATACTTTGATGTCCTCATTCGTAACTCGTAACTAGTTGCGAACGATCTTTTTCCGTACCGTTGTGATTGCTGTTACGCAAGCTAGTAGGTCAGGTTTTAAAGGCAGCTTCAGATATCCGAAGAGCATGCATACTAGAGATCCGTTAAAATTGTCGAATTGTGAAAAAGTGCTTCCAATGCTACTATTTTCATCAGTGAACGAAAAAAGCATAGAACGTGAGTTTCCTACAAAAGTCTTCCTACACTTTAAAACGGGGCATTTATTCTAAATACGCCCGCGCAGTGTTGTACCAATAAGAATTGGCAAAAATATTAGCCGATTTTCTATTACCCAAAACAGATAAACGTAATTGGTAAATTTCAAAATGACTGGCTGTGAATGGTATCCTAGCGCTAACGTTTTATGTGTCAAAATGGCGGCGACAACGACAACGCTTAGTTGGTGGATGGTTGCATGCAACAAAAAGTCATCTACGTACGCAAAACCGCTGTATTATTTAAATTTGATTTTATGCTTTATTTTATTTTTAAATATCATAGGATAACCTTAGAAAATCCAACTAGTCGCTAATTAAGCTGTACCAGGCTAATACTATGCATATTAGACGACCATGTACATAATTTATAGAATAGAATAGAATAGAATTTATTTATTTCTATGAATATGGTACAATTGGTGTTATAGGAATCATTTGAGTTTCACATATCCTGCCAACAACGGCGTAGAAATATTAATATACATCCACACATTTGTTTGAGAACAACAATCAATATTTAAATTAAATTAACATTATTTGAAAAATTACAGAAAAATATTTAAACTATACAAGTATTAACCATCACAACATCATGATAATTTAATTTCAGCGGGACATTCAACATTATTATTATTACGGTTATTTCATTATAGTGAGTATATTTAGTAATTTAAAAATTCGTTTACAGAGTAAAAACACATATCAAGAAGCCAATTGAAAACTTTTTTTATCAAATTGAGTATTTGGTAACGGTTTTATGTCATTAGGAATTTTATTATACAATTTAATTGCCATTATATATATGTTCTTACTAAAAATATTCATTTTTTGTCTAGGGACATACAGCTTGTGCGAAAATCTACCATTTGTTTTATTTAAGACAGTGTCATGCAACGGAAACATTTGAGGATATTTTTTATACAAATTTAGCTACCTCAAATATATATAAACAGGGTAAAGGGAGAACTTTCAGCTCCTTGAACAGTGGTCGGCAATGGGCAAGGTAATGAGCTCCACAGACAGCTCGAATGCATTTTTTCTGGGCAATAAATGCTCTCTGGACATCGACTGAATTTCCCCACATGATTAGGCCGTAACGTATCACAGACGATACGTATCCGTGATATGCAGGGAGTGCTGCTGCCCCAGATACAACCATATTAAGCCGTCGTAACGCATACACAAATCTATCTAGCCTAACGCATATGTTGTCAATATGGAATTTCCAATTAAGATGTTTGTCAATTGTAATACCTAGAAAATTAGCTGACTCTACGGGTTCAATTGTGGTGTCATTTAACGTTATCTTAATGTCTAAATCAGGATTATTATAGTTCTGGAAATTAACCATTTTAGTTTTATCAATATTTAGCTTCAGTTTATTTACTTCTAACCATTTAATAGCATTACTCGTACGTAAGTCAGTATTTGTCTCTATTTCTAGTTCGTTCTTATCATCACTTTGGATGATAAGAGTGGTATCATTTGCAAACAGGATACAATTATGTTTTAGGACTGTTGGTAGGTCATTTATATATAGCAAGAATAGCAAGGGCCCCCAGATGCTACCCTGCGGAACGCCACTTTTAATTGTGTTTGGTGTAGACTTATAGGTATGCTTTTTATTGCTTATTATTTTTGTTATTTCCGTATATTGTCTTCGATTACATAGATAACTTTGGAACCAACGATGAGCATTTCCTCTAATTCCATATCTTTCTAGTTTATCGAGTAAGGTTTTATGACAGACTAGGTCAAATGCCTTACTCATATCCAAGAAAACGCATAATACCGATTGTTTGTTATTAAGACATTTAGTAATTAATTCGACTAGGGAAAAACATGCAAGTGACGTTGAGCTATTTTTCCGAAAGCCAAATTGGTTGGGATTTAAAGCCTCTGATTTCTTGAGGAAGGCTTCTAGCTTACTGTACATTACCTTTTCAAATACTTTCGAAATTACTGGTATTAAAGCTATGGGTTTGTAATTATTCATAAGTCTTGAGTTGCCTTTTTTAAATAGAGGTTTTACTATGGAAAGCTTCAAACGTTCGGGAAAACATCCTTGTTCCAGTGATAGGTTTATAAAGTAGGTTAGAGGTGCTGCTATATGATCGGCACATAATTTTATTAATTTAGTTGTTATTTCGTCATGGCAGTTGATATTGTATTATTTAAGGATTGAATAATCTTAATAACTTCGTATTCATTAATCGCTCCAAGAAATATACTATTAGAAACCGTTTTCTTAATAGAAGTCGTACTATGGGTACATGAGCAGTCGTGAGATTGGCGTATAAAAAATGATTAAATAATTCGCAAATTTGTTCGGGTTGGTTGTAAGTAACTTCGTTTACCTCTATTTCATTAGGTTACGAATTCTTAGAAGTAGTCTTATTTAAATTGTTTTTTATAATATCACAAACTGCTGTTTTGACGCCATGAATGAAATATTGATGTTATGTTCCTTATAATAGGCTGCGAAGTATGACGTTTCAGGTGCGGCTAGGACAAGAGGTCGTTAATGGAATTTCATACAAATCTTGCAGGCCTAGGCCGGCAAAGTCCTCTTTTTTAATTTTCATTCCACATAAATTGTGGCACAGCCACTATGCGTATTAAAAATAATAATTTGATTTTTTTGTTGTTTATTTCATTGCATGTTTGACAAAAGCACTATACATACCTCGGCGGGAAATATGGGGTTGCCCGCTTCAGACCTATACGACCTCGCTTCGCTCGGCCGTCTATATATGTCTTCTGCCGGCATCCCCTTCCGTCCCGGCCTCTGTAGTAATGTACTATTGTAGGACGCTCCCGCTTAATGAGTTTAGCCGAGGGAGCTATTAAGAGGTCATTTTCCAGTCAAAAAGGAAAATAATTCTTTATTTGGTGGCAAAATCAGCAAATACACTTCCAAGACCGAAATGAAACCGATAAAAAATTAATTAACACAGCAATGATTTGGAAAGGCATTAAAATCTTGTTTATATTGAAAGTAATGTATGAGAGTTACAGTTGACAGCAGACTAGTGTTAATATTTTGAGTGGAAAAATACGAATATGAGAATAATTGTTACTTTATTACTCAGTAAGTGAAATTAAAGGGATATGATTTTAGCATTAAAACTGACTGACATTACCGTAAACCGGGGTGACTTTTATAATATTGGGACAACATCGATAATTTAAACATTATTATTTAATTACTCAATACTCAATTATTTATTTGCAGTAAAACATAGTGAAATGCATGCAAATACAATTTAGTAAATTAAATTAAATTATAAATACATAGAACACAATGGAAATAGAAAGCACAAATTGAAAATTGACATCTTACTCCGTTTTATTCAGTCTGGTAAACAAGAAGAGAACTGTGAAATTGCCTATTATAACCTACTAATGTTACTGTGAAAAAAAAAACATGATTGGGCGTATAAACTAGATTATCAATGTCACCCCAGCAGATCTAAGTCACCCCGGCTTTAAATGATGTACCATCGCCATACTATACAATGGGGTCAAAATAGTACAGTCAGCCTCAAAGAAACGTGACCCCCAGGTATTTTAATGACAACTACAATAATTTTGTCCACTGAGTCAGATGTTAACTTAGCATTGTGTGTAGCAGTGGTCTACTGATCCTATGATTCCTTGTTCTAATCCGCCAATGACACAATATTTTTGTACTTTTTTGTTTCCTAATTAAAATATTTATAATGCATATCTGATAGAATACAATAATGGAATCAGGTAGTACAACAGCTTATCGATGTTTAACGACATATAAAAGTCACGATTTTCTTTTTGCGACTCCTGGCCACACCTTATCAGTCAATTTAGTTCGCCTAATGGTGGAATTCATATTAAGTTCTACACCGTTCACCATCGGGCAAAGTCGGAATACGACTAGATAAAACGATTGACAGGTAAATTATATTTTATTTCAGAAACAAACAGTTGTTCACAAAAATTACTTAACTTTTATCAATTACAATTTAGACGGAGTTTCCTTAAGTATATATACATTGAAGTATGTCCATACTACGGGAAGCCGAATGGTCAGTCACGCTTTGTGGGAGTTGATCGGCCAGCGGGCGCATGATGGTTGCCATTTTATCACTTATCGTTGTGGATAACACGCCCGTCACTCACGCACTCGCGTAAGTACGTGAAGAATGTATTATCCACGACCATAAGTGATAAAATGGCAACCATCCTACGCCGCTGATAACCCCTCATCGCAAAGGTTGTGGGAGGATATTTTGTGCCAGGATATATATATTCGGGCCTGCTGGGTAGTGTTGTTGGAAGTGACATAGCCCGACTGAAGGCTGTTTGAGGCGGTCGGGCATCATGGTTTAAGTTGCATGCGGTGTGCTGGAATACCTAGGCACTACTAGGTGTGTGAATGAGTTGATAGAGCGCGCTTATGTCTCGGCGAGAGGCCAATGTGTTATGGAACCCCAAGGCTTGAGCCGTACGGTGTGCTGGTAGGATACCTATATAGGCACTGTGCTATTAATAAGTTGATAAGGCCCGCAGAACCGATGGCCGTTGGGGCGGAAAGGTTCTGGAGTGGCGACCACGTACCGGAAGGCGTAGCGTGGGCAGGCTGGTGGATTGATGACCTGGTGGGTCGCGGGTGTCCGCTGGATGCGGGTGGCGCAGGACCCTTGGGGGAGGAAGTCTTTGGGGGAGGCCTATGTCCAGCAGTGGACGTCATTCGGCTGAATGATGATGATGATGATGATGAAGGCCCGGGTTTCGTCGTATTCCGAGTATAGCCGATGGAAAAACATAATTTACTACATCATGTTTTTAAGAAAGTTTGAATAAATAATGGTGTTAGGTGCTTAAAAATAAGCTTTTTTAACTCCTTACACGTGATACTGTCCGATTTATTTTTACAGCTATTTATATTACAACAGAAATGGTCTCAAGTAATACAACCTGTCCAAATTTTACATGTGAAACATTTAATAGTACTAAAATAATGTGCTTGGAAGTAACTGAGCCGAAAGGCTTAGTAAAGTACATCAAAATGTTAATATGCGCTGCATTTGAATTTAAGTGCAATGTAGGTAAGTCGTAGAATATTTTATAAATTTTCCGACTCTAGGTAAAGGAACATTCGTGGCCCGCGCCACCGCAATGCATGCTGTATCTAGGCGAGGTTTAAGCAACGTCAGCTGAGGTCACCTCGTTTTTGCCCTCAATTTCCCACCAATCAAAAAATAAACACAAAACATAAAAACTTGTGAAGAATCAGGTACTGGACATTTCCTCCAAATTTGATTGAAATCCGTTTGTAAGTAGCGGTGCAGCAAACTCCACCCCTTTTTGGCCCATCCTCCCCCTAATCGAAAAAACTCTCGAGAAAAAAAAACATTAGATCGAGGAATACGTGTGTGCCAAGTTTCGTGAGGATCAGTCCAAAAATGCCACTCACCTTGAACAAACATTATGGACAAAACCGAAATCGGCCGGTCCTGAAATGGAGACTTCGCTCGCTCCGCTCGTTCGGTCGATTATGTTGAATCGAAATAAGGCAGATGAGTTTGAGTAGGGCACAGCGGAACATTATCTTGCTTATAATTGGAGCAGCACAACTAGGGAAGTAGGCACATTACATACATACATTATCATTTCAAAGTGCAATATCTCAATAACGGCAGAACCCATTTTGATAAAGTATGCCTATGAAACATCGCTGGAAAACTTGCTAAGAAATACAAAAGCTGATTAAAACAGCATTTAAATGATGCCATAGACAGACATACATATACACAGATACACATGTTAAACTTATAACACGTCTTTTGCGTCACGTCGGGGATTAAAACAACGATATATCGATCCCGCCGCCCTGCAAAGTCATGATTTTCATGAAGTTCCCTTAGTTGTATTTACCGTTTATTCCCAGTAGTCCCGTGGAAGTATTTCCGTGGCGGAACTAGTGAGACTTTTTTTCCCAATAGTTCCGTTCCCAATGTTCAGTTGTGGCGCTTCGCCGGCCGCTGCCGCGGCACGCTCGCTTCGCTCGCTCGGCTCGCGCGTTGTAGGGTCACAGTTCTACTAACACTCCTCCTCGCTTCGCTCGTCGTCGTATCTAACTACCACTCTGTACCGTTGACGGAACTATTGGGAAAAAAAGTCTCACTAGTTCCACCACGGAACTACTTCCACGGGACTACTGGGAATGAACTTACGTTTTAGGTCATCAACTTAATATAAAGTATGTGGACATATCAGAATGTCATAAACACTTGACTACGCGCCGTCTCCTTCCAAACTATTTTGGTGAAAACGGTAAGAAGTGGATATATTCAGGTGTGTTACTTGTATTAATGTAATAAAAAATATGTCATCCCGGCACCTAACTAGGACTAAATAGTCCGTGAAAGTCGTCGTTCGCGGTTAGCATTAATTTAAATAGAGCGCTCGTGGCCCAGCGGCTGAGCAAATAATCAAAGTTTAATTTACAATATTCTAAGTATACCTATATAAAAATCGATTAAAAAATGTTAAGTACCCTATAATTGCGCAAAGACCAGATATTAGGTGCCGCGACGAGCTGAAAGTAAAAACATTTTTAACTGAAACAAACTATTAGAATAGGGACGTTCATTTGAAAACTGGTTTTACAACCGATTCTTTACTGCGCCATGTTTCCTAATTGCTGCGGGATGCGCGGAATCGGGGCGGTATGGTTGACAGTACTGTATGCTTACCTGGCTTTCGCTAATTCCTAGTGACAGCAGACAAAGGAAATCTACAGGGTGTGGCCTGTAATAGGAGCAAATAAAGGCTGCTTCGTTAGAGCATCTACAGTAAGCTCCTGTGTCCAAAAAAATTTAACCTTTTTTTACTTGGGAGAAATTTTGATCTTAAGTTATGACCTCCAAGTAATGGATCTTGGCACCACGAGATTATAGCGCGGCAGTCTGCTGATATTGAGGTAGCATCTAGTTATGACTCATCTTTGTTGCATTTCTGGTTTAAAAGGATATTTTTGGGATTTTTTAGATAGATTTTATTATTTTTTTTGTGTTTTTTTTTAAATAAATAGTTATTAATATAGCCCCAGTACAGTAAAAAAGCACTTACAAGCTATATTTGCGACAAAAAAATCCAAAAAATCTTTTTTTTTCAATTAAACCATTTGGAAATAATTGCTGGAATTCAATAGTGTACCGTTTAATTTTTTGCTCCTATTACAGGCCACACCCTGTATACGATGTCAGTAAGCTCTCGGTAAAGTAGATAATTCCGCAAACAGATTCCACCCGCCGAGCCAGGAATAACGATTTGACTTTTATCAGTCTGTTTCACGACCACTTTGGCCTAGTTGGTAGTGCCCCTGCCTACGGAGCCGGTTCAAATCAGTCAGGGCATTAAATATTTGTGTATCATTAGCACAAATATTTGTCCCTGAGTCTTGGATGTTTTCTACGTATTTATCTATACATATAAGTATGTCGTCATCTAGTACCCCTGGTTCACGTTTTGCTTAGCTTGGGACTGGGTCAATTTGTGTAAGGTTGCCCCCCAATATTTATTTATTTACCTGCCCGCAGTTCGTCGGAGCAAGCAGTGCGCGTTTCAATGCCCAGCGCCCAAACAGAAGGTGTGTGCGCGCTTCAGCAATGGCGTTTACCATTCCTTCTTGAGCGATTGTTACTTGGCCATGCACCGTTGCAAGTTCCCTAGAATTAGTGAGTTGGTTTTGTGACCTTACTTAGCAGAAACAGGGCGGGTAGTCTGAGAAATGAGTGCTCATAAGGCCCCCCTCTTGTGGATGGAAATGTCGAAAGCAGAAAGTTTGACTTCGGGACTTTATTTCAACTAGTTAGGAGAGAAACATACTAAAAGCGGACCCCTCTGGTTGTATGGAAAGTTTGCTTGGGCGCCATATTTAACGTGGTTTGGTCTGTAGACACTGTAATCGTAAGTTGGTGCAACCCGCTTGTATCTGACCCACAAAATATATATAATCTAAACAATTTATATGCACTTAAATCGTTCTGTATTGTATTGTCAACTGGAAATAAGCTTATTTACAATTGCTGGATTTGACTATTCCATACTTGTTTTTCCACACTACAGTAATACGAGGCTCCCAAAACGCTTTTGACTACAGATTCCTGAGATCTTTTATCCTGATTATAGGATGATTCACAGTAGGTCGTTCCATGTCCGGGCCGGTCCGTTTTCTTCTAGAGAAATACGCCGACCGTTGCGTTTGCTGTCATAGAAAAGGGGCCGGACACGGAACGGTCTACTGTGAATCATCCTTGTCTACTAAATACTTGTTATTCCACGCTACGATTAGCAAGTGGCTCTTACATGGTGAACTAAGGGTGTGAACAAAGGCCATAATTTCAGAGACAGAGTTCGTGCCATGGCAATTGTGCAACACCTCGGCACCCAACGTGGACCACTTGCCGGCTCTAGGAAAGGGGTTACAGGACTTACATAAGCCACAGGACTTCGTGGTGAACCACAGTGATGGCCTGAAAGGTTTGTATCTAACTAAAGTTCTTTAAGAATGATTCACAGTAGACCTTTCCGTGTCCGGGCCGGCCCGTTTTCTTCTAGAGAAATACGCCGGCCGTTACGTTTGCTGTCATAGAAAACGGGCCGGCCCGGACACGGAAAGGTCTACTGTGAATCATCCCTTACTTGTTACGACGGATGTGCTTCTCAGCGTCGCCTGTCCTGGCAGCCATATCGCGACCAGTGGGGCTACATGAACCACAGGACCAGGACTACGTGTTACAATTGTAGTGACACAAGTACTCTGGGGAGCTGAAAAATCAAGGCAAAAATAACATCGAGCAAGGCTCGGTCTTTCAAGTAGCAAACATGTTATGGAGCTGCCCAACTGGTCTTTACAGAAGACCAAATAGTAATATTTATTGCATAACTGTGAACATATGTGTGTGTAGGTATATCCTATTTGTAAAGTTATTACTGATTTAAAATACCTCTATATGTCTTAAAGAAGATTGAGCTACAATAGCATAACACCCACATATTACTAACCATTTATCGTCCTCTTTCTAATTCGCACAAAGCAAGTAGGTACGCAAGGAAGGAATGGAGAGGTAGCGCGTGGCCCACGTTTAGTACCTAAGAAACATATTCACCGAAGGTACCTATTTCCAACAGCAGTTTACTCATTATACCCTTATTTTTACCACTTTATTATTTTCAGGTCAGTCTCAATCGAATCGTTGGCAACCCGCGCCGCATTAAATCACACAGCAAGAACAAAAAAATAGTTGCCATGGTTTACGAGAGCAATCCTACCACAGACCCCGCAAAATAACGAGGTACTTTTTGGCTACTACTACTGTCTGTGATCGTAACTACCAAAGCTAAAACGACTTGAATTTAAAACATACAAAATTACAACAAAACTCAAACAAACAAGAGTATACAACCCCAATAGAAGATGATTAACCAATTTACACTTATACGCAAAAACAGCGAAAAAACAGCAGCTGCCGAATCAGATGAACCGTCAGAGGTTGATCATGAAGATTTTAGAAAACGAACGTTAGAATTTACATGGATTCTAATTCTACAAATCGTTTTTAGTCCATTACTTTTATTGTGTTATAAAATGTATATTTTTATTTTATGATCTTTTTATAACTATTGTCTTTCTCGCATCATGTTGTAAAGGTTGCCAAATTATTTGTGTGTTATTTCTTCCCTCATAGCAAAGATTTACTGGCAGAGATTCCTTTAAGGGACAAGTTAACCATTGCACTTGCCCTTTTTCATTTTGTAAACTTTGCTTTTTAGGGTTCCGTAGTCAATTAGGAACCCTTGTATTACGCCATGTCCGTGTGTCTGTCCGTCTTTCTGTCCGAGGCTTTGCTCTGTGATTGTTAGTGCTAGAAAGCTGCAATTTGGTATAGATATATTAATCCCATCAAAAGCATAAATGTTAAAATGGGAGCCAAGTTCAATATCAAAAATATGCGATGCTTGGTTGTTGTCTTCACCGACAAAAGAATTGAGATTTAAATGGGTGCCAAGTTCCGTAGATTCTCTGAAATAGTGCCAAGTCCGGCACTACATTGTTTACAGTAAAACTTATTTACTGCGGCTTAATGCATTTTGAGCCTTAACTTGGCAGTTTTCTATGCAGTATTTTATAATACCATAAAAGCTGTTGGATATTTAAGATTTTTTTTGGTATTATAACATACTCTGTATACACAATACTACTTTAATGTGCAGTGGTGAAAAGGGACGATAGAGTAAAACCAAACTTAAAATGAATGCCTCTCTAGAATGTTTCTACTTTCTGCTCACGTCTGCCGTAAACGTAAATATATCATAGCAGGAACACACGGAAATTCACGTAGGTATTGAAACAATGTTGCTGTATACATCCTTACCTTTACCTTACCTTTTTTATTTATTTATATAAATGTTGTAGACTTTATACAACCAATAAAATAAATGTTAGGAGCATCATGGATTTCGCATGCAAATATTCTATCGAGTGTACTGTCGAGGAAAGGATCCTGACTTCCACGTCGGATCACTTGATGGTATGCACAACCCTAGCATATAAGGTTGAATAGATAACAAGTAAATTGTACATAGCCTAAGATTTTTTTATGGACAATAAAGTGACTCTTTTTATTTAATTGTGCCCTGCACACTTATGCTTGACTCTTGTTTCTTACGAATATTAATGTTGCTGACTGTATCTATGCATGCATACCGAACAAGATTTTTTCCATCAAGTAATTAAATTGAACATAGGTTTTCCGAATCGCCTCTAAAATTGCCTAATTGAGAAGCAAATAGTATTCCTTCAATGATGTATCGTTCGTGCATAATATTCCTCATTTATTGTTGTACATTAGTTAATTTCAGCAATGGTAATTATTATATTTTTTTACTCAACTATCAGCGTGTCCTAATCGTCTACTTAGCCCAATTAGTGGTATTTATTTTATTTAGTTATTTATTATTTGTTCGCGCCAGACTGAAAACTAACGTCAGGCACTCTTGTCCAACACATACTGTGTCTGGGACCCATTGCCTGACCTTTAAATATTTTATTTTTGTAGTAAAAAATAAGGTTAGATTAAGGTTTATGGGTAATATATTTTTTAATTCTTAATCTTAACTATTCGAGTAGGTACATACAAGATGTAAGAATAAATAAAAGAAGACCGATACTCGGCGTTTTATCACTTTGAGATATCTTTAAAAGAGACTATATAGCTGAGCTAACCTCTTGTTTGATAAAGTGCAACAGTTTTTAACTTAAAAACATTTTTTTCAGCATGCAGTGCAAGTAATTGTTTCACTTAATTTAAATTTAATAATTGTATTAAAATAAATACAGCTAGTTTTTTAGTTTTTTGGGACGTGATGAGCTATGAAAACCTTAATAATCGCTGTATTTTTTCTCCATAATCTCAAGCAACAGAAACTAATTTCCGGCCTAGATATATACCATTGCATGTTACCATACAAAATTGCATGTTATTTCAGCATGCCGTTTTAAAATGAAAGCGAAACTACGTTTGTATGGAAAACCGAGCTTACTACAGACTCTTAACCTTGAAATGCACAGACAGAGCGCGGTGCAGCGTCGTTGCGGGGCGGAGGCGGGTTTGCGGTAAAGCGACGGGGTACGTCGCACAAAAAAACTGCGCGGTATTCGCGTGAGGTAATAGTGAGGAGGTGGCGTGTATGATATATGAAGCGTAATCGACAGTCGACTGTTTCGGAAAGATCAAAAATGCAAAACCGCCTCCGGTTTCGCATCGCGCCGCGCCCGCTCTGTGCATTTCGAGCTTTAAGTGCCAATTTCAGTGATGGCACTGATGGCAGCTCTGTCAAGTCGTCAAGTCATTCAAAGACCTATCACCCACTTTACACTCATTAATTACGTAATAATTACCTTTTTCCACAGGATATAAGCCCGAGGTAGACCGAGCTATGACTATTCTCAAAAAATTGGAAGTGGACGTGTCTGAACTTATGAAAATATAATTACCTTTTTCCACAGGATATAAGCCTGAGGTAGACCGAGCTATGACTATTCTCAAAAAATTGGAAGCGGACGTGTCTGAACTTATGAAAATCGTGCCGAACCAAGTGTACAATAACCAGAAACTGTCCTCCTGCCTCCTAAAGCCGAAATTAATGCTCAATAAAAAACAATGTGCGAAACAGCAAACTTTGGCAAAAAATAAATTGGACGTACCAGTTGACGTTGTATGGCCTGTACTTGTACATCCTTTTTGAACGATTAAATTACCAATGATTGGAAAGACTATTTTGTATTATTTTCATAATTATTTGAACTGAAGTCATCTTTATCCTGGCGTTATACTAGTACAGTTGGATTCTGAATGATGCCCGGGGTTCGCTACCTAATTCCAAGAATTCTCGTAGGCACTAGTTCTTACAATGTTTAACCTAGCTTATGCAGTCGATGTGTAGGCGCCGCAGGGCCACGAGCGCTCCGAATTAATGGAAATGTCTATTATGTCTGAATTGACGGAAATCGGCCTCGTCATTTAGAAATTGTTGTTAATTAACTTTCTGCATGTTTGATTAATTAACTTGATCTTGCGAACAGGCAACTAAAATAAATAATTATTTAGTAACCTTTTACTAAAATATTCGAAACCAAATCAGCTCACTAGATTTAGAGGAAATTTGGGACAGAGATATTTATCATTTGACAGTATAACCTACTGACGGTATTTACATTCGGGTGATTTCTAATTGGTGACACTTACAAAATATAAAAATGTGAATCGACCCACCATTTTGAACAACTTTTATTATGAAACCAACGTTGTCCATGTGAAAAATGCCAAGTGCGTGTCGGATCACGCACAGAGTAGGGTCCCGTACCGACACCTACTAGTTCATATTTAAAACCTCTCTATAATACAATACATTAAATCAAAAAAAAGTCGTATCTTCATAGGTAACTCACGGCACTTATGTTCCTTTGTCTGGGCACGACAGTATTTCAGCGATAACTCAAAAACCGTTAGACCTTTTTATTTTATTAAAAATGGGATTGCTCTTGGTCAGCATCTAGCCAGGGGACAAAAATGAGACCTATCTTGTTCAAACTAAAAATCGTTGAAAGTATTTATTAATATACATCACCTCAATTTTTTTCAGATATTTAAACTTCATACTTTGGAAATTGGAAGGGGGAGACACACTTTTTACGACTTTGACAGATAATATCTCACCAACGATTGACATACATGCAAAAGTTTATTAGAAACCTTTAAGCCTGTCACAAACTAGGCCGCGCCGTCAATAGTAAACTTCTCATTAGCTGTCAAATTTAGTATTGACCGCGGCCGCAGGCCGCTCCAGTGTGTGACACGCTTTATATCATTTTGAAAGGCCTATCCATAAGACATCCCACACGCCTACATAGGCGCAATAGACGTAGGCATAGGGGCATAGTCTTCAATGCACATGCATTGAAGTTTTTTTTCTTGTTGGTTTCCCCCATTGTAATTTAATATTTTTACATAATTTCACATCACTTTTTTGTAGCGATTTCTAGAATACACCTTCCTGCCAAATTTTATAATTTTAGTGCGTATAGTCTCCGAGTAAATCGGCTGTGACATACGGACTGACATGACGAAAAATAAACAAGGGTTCCGGTTTCTGTATTTTGGCTACGGAACCCTAAAAACACTATTTCATACATTTTGGTCTGTCGATTGAAGAGAAGACCTATCCTTTAAAGCAGCATATTTATTTTTACATTTACAAAGTTGGTCCCATAGTTCAAGTGGTTCAAAATCATGGCCAGATTCACATTTTTATAATTTGATTACCAATTAGAAGTCATCCTGTATAATAAAAAGGCGCAACATGGGCAGATCAATGCCCGCAAGATAATGATGGACTGGATGCGGGTGGTGCTGGCAGGACCCATCATTGTGGTAGCCTTTGGGGGAGGCATATGTCCAGCAGTGGACGTCCTTCAGCTGATATGATGATGATGATATATCGACTATATTTGAGAGTCCGGGCTTCAGCTTTGGACCCGGGTATGTCCTATAGCCAGCAGCATCCCTGGAGTGCGGTGGAGATACTGCGATCGCCAATCCGCATGCCAAGCGTGGCGATTATGGTATATACCCCCCCGTGAATTTGGGGGAGGCCTATGTCCAGCAGTGGCCGTCCTTTGGCTGATATGGTGGTGGTGGTGGTGGACTTCAGCTTTAATTATATGACACGTTTTTCAAGCCATTTAATCTTATAATGAAATCATAATAGAAAACACTTCCTAATTAACTTATTAATGTTTAACTAATGAAGTTTCTCAGCTGCATAGGAATTAATTCCATTATTGCATACAGATTAGGTCGATTAGGGCAACGAAATCAAACACAATATTTACACTTTTCAAATGAATAGTTTTTTCATAATATTCACAAACTTATTACTAGCGTTGCTTAGTCATCATGGCGATGGTAATTATAATTAACCACATTAATCCTTTTATTTAGTATCTATATTAATGAAATATAGTTTGTGATTATGTGATGTACCGCAGTATGTTTGTAAATGGGGATAAAATTAGAATCTTCCTATTAATATTTTTATCTTTTACCATTTCAGCATGCAATAAAGGTAAGACCGTACAGTCAAGAGCATTATGTAGATGATAATTTTAGTACTTTGTCGCACTAACGTTATAATACTGCGACAGTTGGGATGCGTCAAAGTATTGAAAGTGACAAGGTAAACTTCTAAAGCTGTAAATAAGTGGCGAACCTAAGATGAAAGCATTTTTTTGTAAAATCGTATACATGCACATCAGGAGCATTATTACTTTTTAAATTTACTACAATGTACATAGAATTTTCTTTCTTATTAAATAAGTTTTAAGTGCATTCGACCAGGAGGGCAATTCTCGGGCCGTTCGAGATGATGTCTATTCAAAATGATCTCGATTGACGCAATGTCTATTGAAAGATCTCACCAAAAACCTCGAACATAGCGAAATTTCTTATTCTAGGGCACGATCGAGATTTTGTCGAATGACGATCTCAATGTCTATTGTAAAACGCGTTCCGTTTTTTTCGATTGTGTTAGTTTACAATCGAGTGAATAATAATAAATCAATTTATATTTTTTTCCACTTAATTAAATATCTCTTATATCAAAAACAAAAGTGTTAGGTACTAATTTACAATAACCTAATAGATAATTATGGTGATTTAACACCTCAACCATATTTACGACTATATGCTCGTTTATGTACTTACATGAAATGGAACGCATAAAAACTGTTTTGACTTGACAGTTTTGAGTCAAAGACAACTTGCAATATTTGAGTGCTGTCAATATTTTCCGTCAACTGCCATTCCACCACTGAACGTATCAAAAATATTTAAAAGTAGCCATTAAATAATTTAAATGAATCGAAATATCTTTCGCATATGTTCGTTTTGTACACAGTCGATCATCGATTCATCGATTTTGTACACACTGTAAACAGTCGATCAACTACTTAAGTTGTCAATATTTACCACCACTGGCAGATCAAATGTCTAAAAAATTGTGATAAAACCATCTCGATCGCTACCGACCACTCGTTGCATCTCGAACGCTGGGACTAGACATACTCGTATCTCGAGTGTGAGATTTTGAGAATACGCAAATGGGTTTTCGATCGACATCCGCCATTTTTTATCGAGATATGTCTAATAGACATCATCTCTAACGGCCCGAGAATTGGCCTCCAGCGATTGTGTAAATCCAAAAAATACACGTGTTAGTTTGTTAACAATATTGTGTTTAATGTACAGTCAGCGTCAAAAGTAATTGAACAAAAACAAGCTATCAAAAGTAATAGTCATGTGTAGTGTCTAAAGATATACATCATTTAACAATTCAGAATTATCTGTCATTTTTAATGTTCATAATAAATGATCATGGCAATGATGCAAAAGTAAAATACCAGACATTTCCCGAAAGAATCGAAAACAACGTAATTTCAAAATTAACGGATAGTGCACAAATTCACAATAGAATTTCATATAGAATTTGCATTTGACGCCTTACAAAATTTGACATTCATCGAGAAGAGATCAGTATTTATTTATTTATTTTGTCTTGCGATACATTCGTCCCTTTCATTTCGGCTCCCACGTCATGCAGTCTTCATTTGTTCATTTGGGAATCGCTAATTACAAATTTTTATATGTTTACACTTTACTAGACCAAGTGTAGTGGAAGTTGTAACAGATAATTCAATGTAGGTACCAAAATAGTTCAATATTCGTTGAATGTTAAGTGACACGATAAGCATGAAATGAGCGTCGTAGCGTACCGTCGTTCAGTTCCTTTGCTAATATGCAAAAAAAACTTGTATAAGGCGGCAGCCCGAAGGTTACCATAGAACCTCGGAAATTAAAGAAAGCCCTAGCTTTCAGATGGACTTGTTTAAATTATCTTGTGTATTGAAATATCCAAAAAATATACAATGTATATACACGCACGGTCTACAATTTTTCACAGCTTACAGGTAAACAACTTGTTTATCTGACTACTCTGTTATAAGCTGTGATAGTCTGTAGAACTAATTTGACTTGATAAATGTGCAAATATTTCTCATCGAATTGGCGCACGGATATTTTTGGCTAATAGATCGTACATATATTTATGAACTTGAAAAATGACGATACCATTTGAGTGCAGTTTCTACGAAGTTCGGAATTCGTGGTGGCCCTCCTGTACAGACATGTCTATAAATTATATATATATATATCGGAACCTAATTGTGAGAGATAAGATACAAAAACACATACACATTTTTTAAGCGTGACCGTATCTTGTGTTTGGACTTATAAAAAACCGGCCAAGTGCGTGTCGGACCACGCACAATAAGGGTTCCGTACCGACACCTAATCTACATTTAAAACCACTACATTTAATCACAAAAGGTCGTATCTGCATAGGAAACTTACGACACTTACGCCCTTTTGTTTTGGCAAGACAGGTCAGTAACCAATTTGATTAGATAGCTTCAAGAAAATCAAATTGAACAAAATTCTTTTAATTTTAGTACAATGATTTATTTGTATGCATTCCAAAGAGTTTTTAAAACTTTCAAGCACTTATGAAACAATATTTTCAGATAATTATGAAATGACACATGGTCAAATAATTATGACGACTATGAACTAATCTATTTTTGAAATTTAAAATTAAGTTTATTTTTAATTTAGCGCTCGTCATATATTTTTGACTCACCAGTTATGTCAGACAATTCTGGCCATTTAAGCCGTTAAAATCATTTGATAATTTCATATGCTAAGCTACTTTTGATGCTGACTGTACCTGCTTTGATATAATTTTTATTTTATCAAAATCGGCCGACGTGGTCAAGAGTTATCGGGGAACATACATACATAAAAAAAAACAAGCATACATGCAGACGAACTGAGAACCTCCTTCCTTCTATTGAAGTCGGTTAAAAAATGGCAGTAATTTTCCTAATACAATGCACGTGATCCCAACTAACACTGTGTGTGTGTCTCGGCCGTGCAATGAACAGCTAAAATGCTTGCCACCCCACAATTCGCGCAAAGTCTTGGTCAGGCTCTCAAGTGGTACCTACTTGATCTTGATAGACCTGTAATTATACTGATTACGTATTTTATATTTCAGCTGATATAATGAATGGTATGGAGAAAATCCACGTCTCCTTCGCAGCAATGGAAGCAGATCTTGAAGCACTCAAGAGGACCTTGGCGAACAACCCGCGCATTGAACTCAAAGTAGAACAGTGCATGAAAAAACTGAATCGGAATAAGAGGACGCTGAAGCAACAATTTTTGGATTCTTGTAAAAAGCAAACACTACTGGAAAAAATGACAGTGGGCGGCTAAATAACCCAAATGTAAAATCTGTAATAAAATTTAATACAATTGATGCGTTTAACTACTGCCCGCTCCAACTCACCAATACGAGGGGGCTTGTACCCAGCATAAATTTATAAATGCGTACCTACAACCCAGGTATCGCTGGGAAGACACAGTGGAGGCGGATCTGCGTCATCTGCAGGTCAAAGATTGGTAAGCAGTGGTGCAGGATCGGGATAAGTGGCGTGCTCTCGTTTCGGAGGCCAAGACCCGTTCTGTGTCACTGAGCCAAGATAGTTGTAGAAAGCAACTTAGAATTATAACTGGCGCTACAATCAACGTGGACTATTTCACTGATATCTCTATCTCAGTCTATATATTGTACTTTGTGACAAACACGTAAAAAGTGGCATATTATAAGTATATTATGTAGGGAGCGGCTTTGTCATTCGAAGATATTCAGTTTTCAATGAATCCATTACACTCTGCTTAGCCGCACGATAGCTTTTACCGTCACGTTGTAGGGTCAAAATTATTTACTGAGACTATTACTATTAACAGAAAATCGTAATATATGCAACACACACACACATAACTAACACATACTTATAACTGCACATAATTATAATTATAATTATATTTTAACTGCACATAATTGTATACATATACAATTAACCCAAAAAACCCATTAGACATTTGAATTTTTAAATTGACAGCAATGTCAACGTACCGCGCAAACGTTTAGTTTCACGCAAAATATGTAAGCTTTATAAGCTTATATACACTCCACATCGATAAAATTTCACTCGAAATTTGTAAGGTAGCAGAAGTTGAAAATATACATTCATCTCTTCCTATGGAGCATTTTATTAGCACTCGAATCTACTATCCATTTGCACGAATAATTGACGAGGCTAAATTAGTACAATGTTGTTGTCACAATGTTGTGTACATTACCTTATTATGTAATTATTTTGCGTACGTTGGAACACTCGAAATGTAAACATGAAAAAAATATAGAACCATAAATTTAGGTACCTAGTAAACACATCATCTGAATTTTAGGTAAAGTATACATGACAGAAATACAACCGCGAAAGATGTGCCTCTTTGTCACTCACAATGTGCAAGTGCGATAGAGAGGCAGGTGAAACAGTACACACAGTGTCATCTGCTGGAGAAAGTAAAAACTAACATTTCCTTGGAAAAGCTCGTTCTTCGAGCTGAAAGGCCCCTGGGGCGCAGTACGCTCGGGTCTCCATACAAACGTATTTATGCTCTCATTTTAAAGCGCCATGCTAGAATAACATGAAACTTTGTATACACAATGGGATCCGGCATATCTAGGTCATAAATTAGTTTCTGTTGCTAGAAATTGTAAAAAAAATACAGCGGTTCTTTTGAGTTTTTTACGGCTTGTATGAAAACCTTAATAATCGTTATATTTTTTCTCATCATAATTTCAAGCAACGGAAACTAATTTCCGACCTAGATATGCCGGATCCCATTCTGTATACAAAGTTTCATGTTACTCTAACCTGGCGTTTTAAAATGAGAGCGTAAATACGTTTGTATGGAGAACCGAACGTAATGCGCACTCTTAAGAGGTCAAATACAGGGTGATTCAGGAGACGTGAGCAGGACCAACACTACATACATAGTAAATGGCAATGAATCGTTCACAATTGTATTTAAGTGAAACACCCATACCCTTTTCCTGTATTTTAATTTTTGTTAAGTTAAAGTTTATTTCTCTACAATCATGGTCACCCTACAACAACTGGTTTATAAAGATAAACCTCTAACTGTTATGACAGCACTTTGATTACGAAGAAAGTAAATTGTCGCATTGAGTGAGATACGATATTTCAAAAGTAATCGGACTCAGATGACATTCAATTTGACACGTATCACTTGACTAAATTATTTGATTGTAGAGTGACCATGAATTTCGTAAATAATTAAAAACATTTTGTTTTCAACATCAAAGATAATTTGAACGTTGATTTCACTAATAGTGGCACGAAGCAGTAGCTTATAATCTACTGAATCCGTAGTGTTGATCTTAAACCCATACCTTTTTCCTGTATTTTAATTTTTGTTAAGTTAAAGTTTAATTCTCTACAATCATGGTTTCCCCGCAACAACTGTAAACTGTTATGACAGCACTTCGATCACGAAGAAAGTAAATTGTCACATTGAGTGAGATACAATATTTCAAAAGTAATCGGACTTAGATGACATTTGACACGTATCACTTGACTGAAGTATTCTGATTGTAGAGTGACCATGAATCTCGTAAATAATTTAAAACATTTTGTTTTCAACACCAAAGATAAATGACCGTTAATTTCACTAATAGTGGCACGAAGCTGTAGCTTATGATCTACTGAATCCGTAGTTTTGATCTTGCTCACGTCTCCCGAATCACCCTGTAGAGCAGTCACTTTCAAAAGAACTAGCGCATAAGCTAATTATTGGGATTAGGGTGTACACATGGATTGGTACCGAGTGGATCCTTGGCTCCGTAACACCTTTTCCCAGATACTTATAACGTGGATCTTTTCAAGACGAGAGTGAATAGGCACTTCTAGTTACGCATGTAACACTCGACCTAAACATCACCTAACATCTGTGTGTGATGAGATAGTGGTCAAATGCTTACCCATTTTATATATAAAACCGGCCAAGTGCGAGTTGGAGTCGCGCACCGAGGATTCCGTAAAAATATTTTTATTATATGATGTGACTAAAAATTTACGGTTTTCGCAATTTATCCTTTATCTGTGCTATAAGACGTTGCTTCGTACCTAAATTTCAAGATTCTGAGTTCACGGGAAGTACCCTGTAAGTTTTGATTCCCTTGCGGAAATGTTTGGAATAAACGGCTGTATCCTTTGATTGCGTTGGATTGGAGGTTTCATTTTTTCACAGGTCCAAGGGAGAGTAGACCTGAGTATTTGATTCCAGCTTGATGCCTCCACGCGTTCCTGAGAAAAAAGGTCTTGACAGACAGACAGACGGACGGACGGACAACAAAGTGATCCTATAAGGGTTCCGTTTTTTCATTTTGAGGTACGGAACCCTAAAAAACTTTAGGATGCAACCGGGATAACGCTGAGGGGAGGAAGAGGAGTAAAAGGTTACAAAATTTTAGATAAAGGTTCTATTTTCTCTCAGACTCGTTAAAAGTTTAATTCAAACCTGAAAAAGCTAATTAAAACTTAATTACATTTTCTATATCAATTAGCTGATGAAATACCTGATGGTAATTTATAATTACTTAACTATGCGGGTAAGATTGGTAACTAATTCGATTAATTCGTGAATACAGGAGTGTTACTAAATTATTTTTCACTCCATGTAAAAACCGCCAAGTCCCGGGAAGAAAAAAACAACGGTAGGTACTTACATACGCCGTAAATTATTAAGTGGATACTTCTTACGTCGCCCACCTATTTATTTTTGTGTTTGACTGTCAATGTAAAAGTTTAAAAAATAAAATCAGATTAGAATGTTCCTAAAGATGAGCATATGATTGCAGCCAAATTGCGCGAGGCATACACCCCGAGGCGCCTCACAGTGGGACAAAACGGTCATTTCCATCTCAAAAATCTGTAACTTTTTTGTGTATTGAGATTTATTGCTGAAATTTGGCTTAGGTAATCTTGAATAGTTATGCCTTTATGTAATCAAAACGCCTTTATTATAAAACTTATATTTATTGAGTAATATAGAGTGAAAAGATGAAAATAAAATTTCACAATTTTTCATACAAAAATTTAAAATAGTATTTTTATAATTTTTTTTGTCATATAACTAAGTATTAAAGGATAAGTATTAACTAATAATTATAATAAACTTGATTTAAGTAGGTATAGAGAGAGAGAGAATTTAAGGAGATATAGGTATATTTTAAATTTTCTTTTTTTTCAAATTTTATTTATAATAACTTAAATATATAACTTAAATATAAAAATATATATAACAAACCTATTTTATCAAATATGAATAAAAACAACGGTAAATCTCACTAATATAACTACAGTAACGAATATTATGTAAAAAAGTTCCATAAATAGGTATAAGTAAAAATAATAAGTTTGGTCCTGCTGACATTTTAGGTTCTAGCTCAAAAAGGCGCTATAACGACTCAGGTTTTTTTTGTTTCTTTGGATTATTTACTAATTAAGGATTCTATAAATGATAATAACTCGACATCGGCAGCTTTCGATAACAAGGAAACCTCCAATTGAAATTGAAACATTCGGAAATTTTCATGGGGCATTTCAAAATTTATTTAAAAAATACATAATTTATTTTTCAATAAAATAGTACCGCATTTGAAAACTAGAGATAATAATACTTATACATTTCTACGAGAAACTTAAAAAATATCTAAAGTCAAACTTCACGAAGATCTAGTCTGTTAAATTCGAAATTATCGAAGTTCAATGTTTCAGTGCAATTTTAGGTAGGTAAAACTTAACAATTATTATTTTACACACTAATATCAGGTAGGCCTTTTATCATAGAACGTCGAACTATCAAAATTATATCAGAACTACGTCTTTCGCTAAAACCATTTTTGAGATGGTTAAGAACGTCTTGTCCCAGTGTGCCTTTGAGCACGGTCTAAAGACCGACTCCGGCCGCCGCGAGCTGCTCGCGTACGGCGCGTGAGGCGTGTACGCATTAAAGCAAACATGCGAGCCGTGCGGGCCTCAACCAGAGTTTGCCTCAAATGCGTACGCAACTTTATAACTTGCAGGAATGTAATGGTCGTCAGTGGGGATGCGCCTTTAAGCCGCTTTTATAAATAAACACGTGCCGAAACAAACGTGCGCCCCAAATTTACCTCCATGGCCTCCACGGGACAAACTGCCTCTTGGAAAGCCAGTTCGAACAAGCTGGTCAAATATACACATACACCTTGCAACCAGTGTACACATGTACACTGTGTGCAAGGTTAAAAATACACCCCACTTCCTGCATAAAAACATCCACGCCCTACCAATTAGCGCCGTGTTTTTTTAGTGCTTCGTACCAAAATTAGTCCACGAAACACTTAAGCTCGAAACGCACTGGGTCTACTCCGAAATTCGAAATGCGAACATCATATGGTGCCGTCCCTTTCACTCTCCTGACATACACTATACGAGTGAAAGGGATGGCACCATACGAAGTTCGGATTTCGAATTTCGGAGTAGACCCCCAGAGCGGGCGCGGTGCGGGGCGGAGGAGGTTTTTGAATTTTTGTTTTTTCCGAAACTGTCAACTATCGATAGTCACAAAGTACAATATATATACTCGATAGTGACGCTGCGCCGCGCTCCGTGTCCACGGCACGTCGCACTAAAAACCGCGAGGTATTCGTTAGTGCGGTAGAGCGGAGACGGCGTGTGTGACATATGAAGCAGTTATCGACAGTCGACAGTTTCGGAATGATCAAAAATGCAATACCGCCTCCGTCCCGCACACGCCGCACCCGCTCCGTGCGTTTGGAGCTTTACGGGTCTCGGTGTTTGTTCGTCCGTCAGTTTCTTTCTGGAAGAACTTGGCTCGTGAATATTTTCTAGGGTTAGGCTTTCAACTTGCTTCAATCTTCAACATATAATTCGTTCGCATGCACGCTGATTGTTTGCTGCATAATTTCAAGTGCCTATTTGACTTAAAAGCATCGATTTTATTATACCCATTGACTTTTAATCATGAAGTTTTCAACAATAATTATAGCCATTGCTTTATTGTTCTCAATATCTTCAGTGGACGGTACGTTATTTTAGCCAACTACCTATTCAAGTATTTTGTCTATAAATAAAAGGTATAATTATGTGTAGATACCTAAACACTGTTTCGAAATGTGGACATCCACTGCATTTGATAGCTTGCGAGCATACACGCGGCCTCAGAACGTAGGTGACCACAAATTTCTGTTCCGTGTATTTGACGCCCGAACTTAATTCGTTGTTTATTACGTTTTTTGTAGTGGATACTTCTTTGTTGGTAGCTTGGATGAGTTAGCTGCCCCTGCACTTAACGGTTTCAATTTTAGTTCTGTTATTAACGCTAGATAGCGCTACAGTAAAATATTAGCACAGATTTTATAATACTAATATTAGTATTAGTGATTATTCGCATAAATAGATGGCAAATAAAGCTATAAAGAGTATAAGTTTCAATAAAATCATCAACAAAATACTAAAGAAAAGGGAGATGTGCATAATACATAGGTGCATGTAATATGCCTAATTTGAAGAATAAACTACTTTTACTTTTTTACTTTTACTTTTATACGATCCCTCGAGGAAAAATAATTCCCCATCGTATCCGAGTGACTATTCACTAATAAATAATTCCATCCGTCTAAATATGTAATAAACGTTTGCCACGCGACCCGCCAGTAGCCTATCCCTTTTATTTTTGGGATAATTTTACATTGATGTGTATTCTATGTAGTGACAAATATAAATACCTAGGTAAGCAACGCAAGAAGTATCCAACAATATAATTCACGGTTGTATTCCCGATACAACCCGTTGCTTTTTCAGGGTGGAAACGAAAAGTGCAGTTCCAGATGAATGCAAATAAAGTGAAAGCAGATAAATTGCTAAGGGACTTAGCTGATCTAAAGGAAATACTTAAGTTCCAGGGTCGAATTCGGTCAAAACTGGATCGCTTTTGCTAAGGCAATGCCAGGGAACGTACCCAAACTACGTGACTCTTTAAGGGGGGAGGGGGGTCGTCAAAATACCACTCTTGGTCACCGGGGGAGGGAGGGGGGTACCTTCTCGTCACGTAGCTAGTTACCCCATCACTAAAACTTCTCCAGTTTTGACTTAAATACAATTACAATTTAACTACGCATGCACTTTCGACGTCATGCATTAGGGGGCCATATGAGAAATTACAAACAAGAGCCATTTAATCTAACTTTACGCAAAAAATGATTAATAAATTATACTACGTGAAAACTAGAGGGGGAGGGTGGGGGTCTTGGCATATACTACGCTTGGTCACCGGACGGGGGGAGGGGAGTAAAAAAGTTGTTCACGTAGTTTGGGTATGCTCCCCGAAGCTAAAATAAAGGACAATAAATATACAACTTTGTTTCCGTTAAACCTTGTGGTTTTTATTATTCTATTTACACCGCAATTCTTTACGTCGTTCCTTGGGTTCTCCCTTGTTAGACCTAACTACGTAAGCCCTAATGCTTCATTTGACCTAATGTTTCATTAGACCTAATATATATATTTTTTAATTAAAACTTTTTACGAGGATTGCAAAACAAACCTAACCTCACCGAATGACATCTATTTGATGATATTCAAAGGAAAGCCGAAATGTTCTCTGTTTTTAAGAAAAATGCATTAGGTCTAGTGAAACATTAAGTCTAATGAAAAATTAGGTCCAGTGAATATTAGGTCTAGTGAAACATTAGGTCTAATGAAACATTACGGCAAAAGTTAGGAGGTTAAGTGGCAGGATCTCCATTCCTGGAGACTAGGGATTGAATTCCCAAGAACTGTTTGTTTGTATTATTTAACGAAAAGCCCGAAATTACGTACATATATAGTGAATAATCTGTTCCCATCGTGAAAACTCTGAATACAAATTAACCCGAAGTTGCTATCAGTTATCGTCTTAGAGGTTATCGTATTAAATGATTGACACGTTCATGTCTGTTCATGTGAAACTTTGTTATTCAAAGTCAAATGTCAGAATGAAAACTGGCAATATTTTGCCAATTGACATCCACTATATACCACCGTATCAGCCGATGGACGTCCACTGCTGGACATAGGCCTCTCCCAATTTTATGGGGGGGTAAATTCCATAATCGCCACGCTTGGCATGCGGGTTGGCGATCGCAGTATCTCCACCGCACTCCAGGGATGCTGCTGCCCATCCCCCGGTGGTCTTGGTCGTAGTTTTAGGACATACCCGGGTCCAATTGACATGACAGATGTTAATTATACGGTACTTGACTGACACTTCTTCGGATCTAGTATTCCATGTTTTCACGATGGGAACGGATTATTTTCATCAGATGTGTAATATATCTATCGATAGTGTGACGCTGCGCCGCGCTCGGTGTCCACGATCCACGACACGTCGCACCAAAAAACCGCGCGGTATTCGGTAGCGCGGTAGAGCGGAGGCGGCGTGTGTGACATATGAAGCAGTAATCGACAGTGTCGGAAAGATCAAAAGAATGCAAAACCGCCTCCGCCCCACACCGCGCCGCGCCCGCTCGAGCTTAAGAGTGCGCAGTACGCTCGGTTCTCCATACAAACGTATTTATTCTCTCATTTTAAAACGCCATGCTAGAATAACATGAAACTTTGTATATACAATGGGATCCGGCATATCTAGGTCGGAACATAGTTTCTGTTGATTGAAATTATAATGGAGAAAAAATACAGCGATTATTAAGGTTTCATACAAGCCGTAAAAAACTCAAAAAACCGCTGTATTTTTTTTTCTTTTACAATTTCTAGCAACAAAAACTAATTTCCGACCTAGATATGCCGGATCTCATTGTGTATACGTTATTCTAGCATGGCGTTTTAAAATGAGAGGGTAAATACGTTTGTATGGAGAACCGAGCCAGACCGAGCGTACTGCGCCCTCTTAAAGCGCTGGACCAAGCAGGACGGGACATTTGAGCAGGGTTTAGGCTATGGCGGATGCTACACGCGCGATATTTATCGTGATATTTGGATCGTTGATACAGAACGTAGATTTTTAGATTACTAGAAATCCAACGATCCGTGATACGCCTATACTACACACTCGATAAACATCGTGATTCTGGATATATCACGATAAATATCGAGCGTGTAGCAGCCGCATAGGCGCAGCATATAGCAGTGGCTTCATAGCTGGCAAGACGTCCTGACCTCAAAGGTGACCTTGCTGTTTAACCGTATAGCCGACCGTTGGCGGCGCAGTTCGGCGAAATTTGGCGTCAACGGCCGTGTAAACAGCCAGGTCACCTTTGTGGAAAAGGGCGTGTTGCCAATCGTATATAACAAGAGCCTAATTGGGATAGAGTAGCAAGTGCAGCCCCGACACAGGATTTTGGAGCGCTTCCTTATGATATTATTGCGTATAAAAGAATAACAATACCAAATCCCAATAAAACAATTAAGATTATCACAAATATATTTATTGTATTATTGTACATTATGTTTACATAACACAGACGAAGTTACTACCATCACTCTGAGAATGAGGAAAGGAATCTAGATAGAAAATCCTAATAAGGATAAATCATTCGTAGACGAATTCAGAATAATTGTGCTACATATGAAAGATAATATAATATCATAAATTAAGACAATCGCAGTTTTTATAAGTACATAATTGTTACTTATTTCTCAAGTGACTTTCAGTACAAAATTAGAACTTATTTTATTTCTGAAGTTAAATATCTTATGTGTCGCAATCTCAACGGTGTATATTTAAATGTGGTACAGAGGTGTGGTGGAGGTGGAGGAGGTAGAAAGGTTAAAGTCCCACTAATCCATTAAGATTCAGCTGGTATACTTGAAACGTTTTTAAGTACAATAAGGTCAGGCGTAAGTTGAGCCTGATTACTTGAGATCCTTCAGGCTTTGTTTAAACATATTAAGGTCTCCTTTTACGCACAGGACACAGACAGTGACGGTACACCGCGCGCGCTTGTCAGACGCTTCGGATTTCCGTACATGTTTATAGAACTTTATTCTCAAAAGAAATTTACATTTCACTTCATCAATTCAAAACAAATATTGTTAATGAACATTGACATTCTGACAGGCGCGAGAGCTTCCAATCTCACTACCTATACCGAGATCTCGGTAGTCCGAGATCCCACGCTATTTTCAAATCCGCAATGCTGCGGGATTACACGCACGGGAACTGGACTGGAAAGACTCGAGAGGCTTGTAGGCGACCATTTGCTGGAGCGGATACAAATTATTTAGGTAAAACTTGGTTATTGCTTTATATCATCAACATCATATAGGCTTCCATACTTTTGGCTTGGGAGTGGTTTGGGGTATCTAAAACTATTATTTCTATACGGGATCTACCGACATCCCGCGAAATTGAATGTGTGTAGTTAGTCCCGCAGATATCGAGATTGGAAATAGGCTGCGGAATTGGAAACCCTAGCTCAGAACCCGCGCAGACAGAGCGGTCATCGGAATTCTGCGTTGCATTCCATTGGGCTATAGCTTCTCGTATAGGTAATAGATGGAAAGCTAACGCAGAACTCCGGTGACCGCTTTCTTATTTGCACGAGCTCTTAGGCCTGTGCGTGAACGCGCTCAAAAACCTTGTGTTAGTATTAGTAATGACAAAAAATGCAAATATTTTCTCTGACGAGCCTTTCGGTAATCAAATTACTAACTCACCTATACCAGTTCACTTACACCTTAGACCTACAGTGACGCTTACCTAGTGGGCAGCAATGCCAATTTTTAGGAAGTCCACAAGTAGGTACACTGGTATGGCGAGTACAGATGTAGGTAGTGAATGCTTGCACCCTGTAGCCGGGGCATAGAATACGGCCACGGTATCCTCTGCCTATCGTAGAAGGCGACTAAAAGGGGATCCTTGAGGTCGAAGACGGTCAGAGTTGGGGGCTGTGATCCTCTATGAAAGCAGATGGTGGGACCCACAGCGGTGTGACCCTAGTGCGGCACTGATGCGTTCCGAAGGAGATCCCAGAGCCACCCGAAATGAGTTGAGAAGGACGACCGGAGGGTTTTAGTCGGCGCAAGTCCGACATAACCACCGCACTGTCCCCGCGGTGCGGTGGTATCCATAATGGATTTTCCCCGCGAAAAAAAGGTAGTAAATGCTTCCCCATCGGCTAAACTCGGAAAACGACTAGACCCGAAGAGGTGTCAACCAATTGACAACGTTTCATTTTTTAAGCAGGCTTTTTTTCCGATGAAATCAAATAGAGGATAAAAAGTTAAGTAAAACCACATTTTTTAATTCTCGAAAATATCCCAATTTCATATAAATAAATCAATTTCAAAAGTTCCTCATTCTAAAAGAGAGTAAGTGACAAGTAAGGCGTCACAGCGTAACAAATCATACAGAAGCACTGTTACTAAGACTTTACTAAAGAAAGTGAACTGCTGTTCTTTTTGTGCGCTGTGACTTCACAATTTCATAGTAGTGACGTCATTACTACGATATGGGCTTTCTTCACATTTTCGTGAATATTTAGAAACCTAATAGCTATAAAAATATAAAAAAAATATTTTGGGGTTTCTTGTTACCAAATTAACGAAATGAGTTAAGATTTCATACTACTTAAAAATTTGAAATGTTGTATATTACCGTAAATATTTAACATCTCTGTCAAGTCAAATTGTAAATACTACCAGTTTTAATTATGACATTTGACATTGACTAATAAAGTTTCACATTAACAGACATGAACTTTTCAATCATTTAATATGAATATTGATAGCCGCTTTGGGTATAGTCGTATTCCGAGGTTAGCCGATGGGAATAGTTATTTATTCAACAAGAGAGCAAAGTAGATTTTTGCTCCGAGTGTTGATGTTGAGTCCCGAGCAAGCGAAATATTCTATAATTATTATCTTGATTATTTAAAATTAGGATCTTGAGCGTGGCGAGGGACTCAAAGACACGAGATGCAAATATCTTTGATCTCGTGTGATACATATAACTTTTCACCTCAGCGGCGAGAACATATAACGCAAAGGAATAGTGATAGTGAGAATGAAGTTACTTAAACTAACCTACGATATGAAAAAATAAAAGTAAGTTTCAAGCAGGAAAAGTCGTTTTCACGCTCGCAGCAAAATTGCAATTTACTCACTGGTATTAAGCAGCAAAACCGCCATTTTCGAGTCGCTGAGGTGAAAAGCATTATTAACTACATCTGTAGGTAGGTAAGACAAGTGATTACAAATAAGTGCTATGTGAACTAGGTAGTAAGTGGAACGAAAGTATTTCGTAGGAGAAAGTTAGCTCACTCATGCGGTCCAAAGACAAAACAACCATTTTTTTTTTAAATTAAAGCCTGTCATCGACATTTCAATGTGTGATGGATAGAGTGGAGCGGCGTTCAGTTTAAGATAGGGTTTACTCTACATCTGTTGGCGGTATGGGTACAAACAAGTGACTACCCCCTTTATATCATAAACATTTAATTGATTTAATGAATAATGGAGTCCAGATAACCTGAGAGTTCATTACTTATGGTATGATTCATCTTTTATTTCTACGTTATAACGTTTCAATAGATTACATTATTACTGTAAGATAAACACGCCCCAGATATAAGTATCTGCCCGTATAGGCTTCAAAATAATTCATTAAAAAAGCGACTTTACTGTCCAAGCTAAAAGATTCAGAATCCAATGACAGTTTTATAAAATTTGGGGATTCTTAAATATTCAACCGTACGTACTTGTCAACCCTAACATACAATACATATTGGTACAAAATAACAACATTAAAAATGTAAATATTTATAACTTGATCATACTTTTTATTTCAGATAATAATTTTACTCTATGATATTTCTCATATTCCTAATGATATCTTCTCCAAAAAAATAAAACTATGTGAGATAGACGTAATTTCATTTTAGTTTTTTAATATTGACTATTTTATTAAAAGTAGCTTTTGTGTAATAAATACAGTAAAACACAATTGCTCTGAAATTATAAGCTTAGTTTACTGAAACATAATTTTGGAATCTCCATCCTCTTCGATTGAAAGATCTGACTTCCGATTATAAAATTTCGCAGAGCTTCCTATTATATAATCACCTTAAGGAACGTCACCTGATGATGACAATTTACTGTACATCTCTGGATCCACATGTAACACTTGGGAATATTGATAAGCATATACCGTCACCAAAATTTTGCTCTCTCGCTTGTGTTAGCACGATATGCTATGATTGTTGCCCAAACTTGCAAAAATCGATTACGAATCATTATTTCAAAAAAGTAAAAAACCAAGTTATTGCACATCATTTTGAAATTAATATTATTTTATTTCATATTTATCAGTTTAGAAAATGCAGTAGTAAAATGATTACAAGCAGATGATAAAATAAGGGTGACGTGGTGAATGCATTTCTCTCATTTATCTTTATTAATTTTGATTTGCAAAAAAACCCGTCACGTTCTACCTGCTGATTATGATATGTTTTTTTTGGTATTAAAATTGTAGTAGTTATATAATAAAATGGTTACAAAACTATTTATTTTTGCCCAGAACCCAGATAACATAATGGACCATACTAATTTCTCAAAGAGATATTCGTAAAAGGACAAAAAAATAACATCAAAATGTATGCAGCGATTTTACATTCGAAAAATACACATGTGTTAGTTTGTTAACAATATTGTGTTTGCATACTTTTTAGATGCAGTCGGTTATTAAAAGATGTTTTTGATTCTTTATCTTAACTAACTAGGCAATTAGTTGAAACAATTCATACCTACCTACATCTTTTCCTAGTCGACTGTACAATACTTGTCGGGCATAAATATTACGGAATTAGGTATTAAAAAAAAATCTCGATAAAGTTTTCACAGATCAATTGGTAATAGCTATTTACGATACAAGGGTTGTAAAATAAAGAAAGGCCGATATCGCAGATGGTTGAGGCCAGAGCCGCAGGCGAGGGTCATAAATATGCAAGAGGGCTTTCTGTTTTACGACCCGTGTTTTGTACACAATTCCACGTCACTACTTGGCCAAAAAGCGAGTCTTTTTCGGACGCGCAGCGTGTGGAAAAACGCGTTTTTTGGCAAGGTGTGGTGTAAAATAATCTTGTCTACATATATGCTATTAAATTTCCTTTTTTTTAGAGATAGAATCATATAATTTTGTATTTCATTTAAATTGTCAATTCATTTCATTACAAATATCTGTTTTTAATAGTGACCAATAATATTGCTTCTATTCATAATATCTTCGATTTGATAATATGTTAACATGACGATATGCGTTTACTATCATCTATAAAACAAACAATTTATTGCATTTTATTTACTAATACTAAGATAAAAATATAAACAGTAATGCTTTAAATAACCTACAAGGTAATATAACCATTATTCACATTCCTTTGATATTCAATTATTCACTCTACTTTATATACAAAGATGATTTATTCAACTGTACTGCAAATATATATAATAAAACGGTAAAATTTGCACAAAATATTTGGTATAATTGAACACATTGTGATGACCTTTTATTGGGGAATCGAACTTAGTGCTATTTCATTAATTATTATAATTAAAAAACGGCTTATTTAATTTGGTCAACAATTTAAAACGTCAGTGATTCAAATGTTTTAAAAGTATAATAAAATGGTAAATAATAAGTGACAAACTAAATATCTAAATGCCCGAGTCAATAATAAAATAACGAGTAGTGTTCTACGGATCATCATAAGACGGCATTTCATTATAATAAACAATTATGATTTTGAAATATGCAACATACTCTGTAATAAATATGTTAAGTGATACAATAAAAGTATCATTCAACAAAATATTATTTAAGAACAGCTTATGTAAATAATATTTAAAATAATTAGATAGTTATTTAGTTTGACACTTGGACGTAGTTATGGGAAAAGGATTTAAACCCACGCGATGTAAAATTTGAAATTTGAACCTTCTGCTTAAAACAAAAGGCATACATTTCATTGGTGATCTCTTTTGGATTGGATCCTTTTCCCATAACTACGTCCACTTAACAACATGTCAACAATATAGCCAACGCAGATAAATAATTTATTTATATTGGCCAGCAGTCACAAATTATAAGATATTATCATTTAATTGCCTCGGAATATTAAATCTATCCTAGACTATTCTCAGTTCCGTGTTCGTTAACATGCTCAATTTATCATTCGTCGTGGGTCTAGGGTACTTTGCAAGGTTTAACAGTGACCTACTCGTAATCCTGTCATGACGTAGCAGTCAATCAATCCAACACGAATCGTGTCCACACATTAACTGGTTGACCAGTCAGTCGATGTGACCCCCGTTATAAGTAACTAGGTTATATCACTGTTATATCTCCTAAAGTATTCCAAACCATTGCACAATACATGATCCATCATATATCGTGCAAGTAAGTAACTCACGGCGAGCAGTAAGTACGTGTATTGTCGAATCTTTCACTTAGTTCTTACAAACGTTGCCTGTACAATCTGTACACTATATAATATAATATAAGTAGCTATTAAGTGATTATCTGAGCGTTTCTACCGATGTCAGTTCCCTGCTTACATTACTTTCAAAGTTCTGTAGATTATGATGGCATTTTCAGTTACTTTGAGGAATTCCGGATATATAATAGCAAATTTAACAAACAAGCAAAATTAAAAACTGCAATTTTTTTTTTATTAACATTTGGACAATTAAAACGAATCTATTGACGTAAGAATCAACAAAATCGGCCGACGCGTTCGGTCTCTAGAGTGCCACAAAGGAACAAACATACATACATAAGACTGTTAAACACATTACCCTCCTTTGCGTTGCGCAGTCGGGTAAAAATGGCATTGAAATCTGCAAAAACTTTGACAGTAATGCTACAGACTGACAGTAGTTAAATACTTCAAGAATCACCCTATTATTAAAGTAGGAGAAGACACTTTGGACCATATTCAGGGTTTAAACCAAGAAGGTACTTAGCGAATATACAGCGAGCTAATGTTAAACGTGCTAACGATTAGTGAAGTTTATAAAGGATATGGTTGATTTTAGAATAGTGTTAGTTTCAGTCTAATACTAGATCACACAGGACAGACAGTCAAGAGTAAGTACATCAAATGGCTCACCGCCGAAAAGGGGTTTAGGGCCCTAACTGGAAAACCTCTCAAAAATTTAACTTTAACACTAACAGTAATTTTTGGTGTTCTATTATTATGATTAGATTAATACTTTTGCGCAATGTTATCCAATAGTCATTTGTAAAACAGGTTTCTGGGTTTCTTCAGATGATGAATGTCGTGGTGTTCTTTCCGGATGAGAATCTGAAAGAAATAAAAACATAATTAGGCATAATTAGGTACTAGAATATTTTCGACGATAAAAATAAAAATATTCCGGCAGATAGAGACAATCAGTTAGACCGAGGAAAAATCTAATAATAAAATACTTAAAATGGAGACAGAAAGGTGGTGCCTGATGAAGGACTATTGAGATTACATAGAAAATGAAAGATGTTTACATACCTTTTACGACACGACCACGACAATTACAATACGAGTATAACTATTGTAGAAGGGAAAGTAAAATAGAATAGAAAGAGAGCCAGAGGCCAAGGTAAGGTCGTGTCGTTTCCGCCAGTTAAGCTAGCACATGGTCTCTGGGCAGCGGCGGGTTACTCGGCGAACCACTGCTGGGGAACTGAGACGAGACCAGCACGTTGGCCAGCAAGTCGACCATCACTCACCTAGCACATGGTCTTAGGGCGCGCTGGTACCGGCGGCTGTGGCTGCGGCTGGTCGGCCGACCGCTGCCGGGGCAACTGAGATGAGACCAACACGTTGGCCACTATGTCGGCTATCACTCACCTAGCACATTGTCTCAGGTCGCGCAGGCCCCGGCGGCTGCTGCTGCGGCTGATCGGCGGAGCGCTGCCGGGGCAGCTGAGATGAGTCCAACACGATGGACGGCCGCGGCGGCAGGTTCTCACTCACCATGTGCGAGAGCGACATGTCGCTGGACGCGTTGGTGTCGCCTGTTCATAAAAGGATTAGGTACTATTTGTCTAAGGTTAGTTAAAATAAAAGTACCACATGTGAAGTAAGTTCTAGTTACAGCGGCGGCGCTACCACGGGAATTTCATACTTGTCGAAGTTCGTATACTTACCTCGATCTCTCTCGTCATGTGTAAGATAAAAAAATATTTCATACAACTTGTAGTCCATTAATTTAGTTAATTATTTATACTTTGAAACTTAAGTCTAACGTTAAGATACAGTAATGTTGGTCCCATGGAAATATTTAATTCAACAAAACCGATTTTCGTGGTAAAGCTCAGCTTAGTGGTAAAGGTCAAACTTGCCCAAGGGAGCGGTTGATAAGTCCTGACCTTGATAGTTAGATACTTGGTTGTCGTATTGTTGGGCCCCGAATGACATTTGAGACAAGAACTTTAGACAGATAAAGATAAATTCAGCTTGATAACTCAACTTCACTAACTATAGTTTGATATTGATTTATTTCAAATTAAAATAGATGATCAAATTTCTTCCCCGACAAAAAATAGGGACATTAAGAATAATAATATAACAAAATTGGTAAATGATATCGTAAAACTTAATTAAGTCGGCTAAAAGTACAACATTGTTGATGTATAGAAGTACCAAAGATGGATACCACGAAAACAATTGGGTAATGGACCACCACGATCGAATTAAATTGAATGAAAAAGGTATAAAACGACACATACGATCATTCCCATTGAGCTGAAGTGTAATAACATTATTTTTACGGCAATTCTATTCATGAATGCGGGTTTTAATCACACACAACATTTGTAACTAGGATTTAGCAAAGTGTATACTACTAAATATCAGTCACCATAGATTAAAAAGATTACTTACCTAGTTGTTATACAGTCAACTGTAATATACTTAAGTAGCCAATTCGGAGTCGTTTACTGGATTAATCTTTTGGATAAGAATAAGAATAGCCCCCTCAAGAGATGCCGTCTGAGCATTCTAATGGAAACGGAACAATATTTATCTTTATTAGAGTGGGAAAAAGGCTCAACCCTCACTTTATATTTATTTGTCTTACCTGAAGGTTGTCTTGGCACCGGCAGTAGCACTTCTCCACAAGCGTCATCTCCAAGCAGTGGCTGCAGTGGACTCGGCAGCTCCCTGCTATCGATGGCCGATGATCGCCTCAGGGAATGTCTATACACGTCAAGATAAACGTTAATTGTGTTCAGCATCAATAGAAGTTAGACGTCCTCAAATAGCTAGTTAGTTGTGTAAAGCATAACACATTATTCTATACTTAAGAATATTAGCAGTGATCTCGTAGTCTCTCTTTCCAGTACTTTGTTTGTAATCTTTGTTCATGTGACCTATGATAAAATACTTGTAGGCTTTTGCACGAAATCATGCGCTGCTAATTGTCGTGATCGCTGGCTGTGTCTACATGATATGCAATAGCATGAATAACTAAATATGGAGTATGTTCATATTTGGAGAGGCCTAAATCTTTTTTCACACATCAGACATGGTTCGTTATAGCACTGGGAGTTAGCGTTGTCTTTATTATCTTACCTCCACCTAACCTCAGCGACGAGAACATACCTCTGGTGCGGCAACCGACGGTCATTGACCGTTAGCAAGGAGGAACTCTGCGGGGGTACCCCCGGCTGCTCCTCCCCGCTGGTATTGACGCACACGCTGATGCTGATTCCGCTGACCTCGCCCTCGCCCTCACCCTCCGCCTCCTCGTCGTATCTGTGCAGCACAGACTCGATTTCTAGGCTACGGTAGTTGAGACAGTTTCGGTTGTAGTTTCATTCTTCGCTATCATGATTGGACGAGTCACAATGATGGTTGCGAAGCCGCGAATGCTCAAAGCAATCAGGATTCCTACACCTGTCTCTGTAACTTCTAACCTTGAAGCTTTCTCTTTACGGGAGGAAACTACTAAGCACATATACTTCACAAATGTAAAGGAAGCCAATGAACACGTATACCAGCACCAGAACCAGTACTCACCGACGTTGGATAAGGTTCTCCATAATGATGTAATCGTCTTCTTCGGCTCCCCTTAGATGCTCCTTCTCCATGAAGAGTGCGAACTCAGGGTTGGACATTTCGCTGGCGTGACGACGACGGATGGAGGGCGATGCTGCTCTCGCGGGTGATAGCAGGCGAGATGTGATTGGAGTTCTAGTGCGAAACAAGGTTTCAAAACTTTAAGATTAAATGTAAGGCCTAAGGGCATTTGCGATAGATGTTCATAACGCAGTGAATTTTTTATATTACCGTCAATTATATATCATGCCGACTTTCTCTGGTCACCAATGCGGCGTTTTTGATAATATTTACTTTTTGCATGAAATCAAAAACCAAACGATACTGACAAAAATAAATAGAAATAAAATTTAAAAACTCGCATACTCTATTCAGTGACTTGATAGCTGATACAAATATTGCGGACTTAGTCATAGGGTACCTACTAAGCGACTACAAACGATATAGTTAGTCATGTCCAAATGAAGTCGTATCAACATCATAACCAACCTCGGCGTATGCGGCGGAGAGAACAGTCCATACACTGTCTCCAGCTCATCAGTAATGCTAGTGTACTCATGCATGGCCAGCAGGAGTGACCTAGGCGCGCCGCCGACGCGAGCCCGACCGGAGCCCATGCCAGTTGCTCCGCCCGTCGCTTCCCAGCCCGACTGCTGACCTGAAGAGGCAGAAGTTGTGAGAACACTGGAAAATCACTAAATGAAATACAATGTCGTATTCCCCATGCCAATCGGTGTCTTATGGGAACGAGGGACAGTAAGTTCTTGTTAAGATCATAAAAGCAGTTACAGATTTTGAGTTCTTTTAAATGACGGGTTTTTTTGTAATAATGGGTTCCATAATTATAATTAGTAACAGCAACACGCAGCTGATAAATTGAGACATGCCGTAATCATTGTGTTAGATAAACATCTGCATGTACACATTTGGATTGATCTCGTTCACAACTCAATTTTATTTTAGCCTTTATCCTAATTAAAGAAAAGGGACACAGAGAGCAGAAAACAGGGTTAAACTTAAATATGATCAGTGGCAACACTGGCAACTGAAAAAAATGAAAATATCTTATTTCAAACGGTTAACCCTAATTTAATAAGTTTTACATCACACCTTGCCAAAAAGCGCATTTTTCCGCACGCTGCGCGCCCGGAAAACCCACTTTTTGGCCAAGTAGTGACGTAAAATTGCGTACAAAATACGGGTCGTAAAACAGAAAATCCTCTCTCTCATATTTATGACCCTCGCCTGCGGCTCGGGCCTCAAACATCTGCGATATCGGCCTTTCTTTGTTTTACAACCCTTGTATCGTAAATAGCTATAATGTATGACTTGCCAGTAGCAGAATTATGAACGGAGCCAGCATCAACAGCTGAGTTATCCGGCTCTGAATGCGTCTGGCTGTGCTGCCTTCTCGGCGCCAGGTGCTGTGTCGGGTAGTGGCCTCCCATCCCGCAGTCGTTGCCGCCTTCTGAACGCCTGGTGACCATAATGCTTAGCTCAAGTAAATGAAGAAGATTCGCTTCGCTGATTTGTATAATCTAAATGTAGCATGTGCTTGTTAAAGATAAGTGTCTGGGAAAGTGTGAGAAATTAAAGAAGTAGAAGGTAATTTTACATTTTTTGAAGAGTGTATTGAATTATACCTATACGATTAATAAAATTTGATTTTCCATACCATACTTAATATAAAGTACGAATTTTCTTGAAATATTCAATAGAGCTTACCTTTTAATGCGTATTTGTAATGAAAATGTAATTGTTATGTTAAAGTACAATGTAAATGCAATCGTATGCAAATGCATCTCGCAGACAACATTAAGGAAAAATTGAAGGTTGATAGTAAACTCAGTGCAATGACGCTACCGTTATGTTCAAAAATTAGAAAATGATTCGATCATTGTAAGCGGACGAACATGGTCCTTAGAAATATTTAAAATCAAAATATTTCCTCTCAAATATGCTATTACGTAAACAAGGGCAAAAACAACAGATAGATATGCTTTAAGTATTTTATAACATACTGTATATATATAGGATATTCGCATTGTGTAAGTGATAAATTACAGTGCAACTTTGTTAACAGTTAAGTGAGCTTGTGTGTGTAAGCTAATAGTGATTTATTTATGTTTAGACATATGTACAAGGCACTACATCTAACTACATAGCTAGTTACAAGCTAAGCCAATCGCCATATGACTCTATGTAACTTACTGTTTCCATAATCGTCTCCTAACAGATGCAAGTAACAAAAAATAAAATTAAAAACAATCATGGTGATGGTAATTTTTGATTGCATTCAAATCAGTTGCCAATATCATGAGAAAATCAAAATAAATGGTACAATAAGTCGGAGGGTAGGTGAACGAAATGATAATACAGCCGATCATGCTAACGGTTGCTACGATGTGACTATTCATATAGCAACAGTGGCCGAGTGAGTCCCTACAATGGTTTATGATGTTTAGGTTTTTTAATTATGTTCCTTGTACTTGTATTGGCTGATATTAGGTATAATACTCTAAAAAGGTCTTAGATTACATCTAGAACCATAGGTCAAAAGACATAAAAAATCGGTCTTGCGGGAGTCGAAGTTAAGTACAGCACTTAAGCCTTTCGCGGACAGAAGTGCTTTACCAATTAAGCTACAGCCCCAATTACCGAGCCGATGAATTTTGTCATGCGATTCTTGCTGATTGATTTTTGTTTTCTTTTTCTCGGATCAATTACGCCTTCTTATGGCCTACTTATGAAGTTGCTAAACCCCTATCACAACATATAAGTTAGTATTCCACTATAGTAATTACGTACATATGAAAATTTTGATGGTAAAACATCACGATCACATAAATTACATCTAAGTAAAATATGTTCCAACAGTCCTACGGTTCTGAAGTTCTGAGCTATTGTACTCGTATTATGAATTGCACTAGTTAGATTTTGTAATAGTGAAAATGAACACTCCATTTTCACAGTAACTGCTAACATCAATAACGCAGTGAAAATAAACAGACACTCAGACAGTCCTTGGTCCAACTTCAAATCCAATTAGAACATGGCACAGCATTTCAACCGTGTGATGAAAACCTACATTTCTAAATTGTGGAGCGTTCAGCATGTAAACGTAGCATAATGGATATGATGAGCGTATACATACCGTCTCGCGTTTGCTGTTCTTCTGGTTCCTGCTGTGTTTGTTCTGGGCCGCAGACTGGCTAAGTCTGCTGGTGGCTCGTTGCATTCCAAAAAGGCGTCATCGACGATCGATGGGACTGCATAGACGAATTTAAACAAAATAAATTAATGTTATTCTGCAAGTATGCCGTAATGCAATTTTTATAGGTAGTTAAGTGTAGTTAGTAGCATTTCTGAAAAGGAACACCACCATTTTTAATACATCCAGTTTATTTCTCGAGCTGTTGTGAGTAAATAATGTAACGTATAAGCAATAGTAAAAAATATTGAACTCAGTTTTTTTAATAGTACGCTGGTGGCAAACAAGGGCCCATCTGATGGTAGGCGGATACCATAGTCTTTAGACATTCGCAACTCCAGGGGACTCGCATACCTACCCTCTTACGTTAATACGGTCGCGCTCTTTAAACTGTGACCCATTTCGCATTTTTTTCCTTTTAATTTCGATAAACTTTGAAAGGACTCTTAACCTTCAAGGGGTCCCAAATTAAAGTCCTTGAATCTACATATTACAGAAAATTCTTGGCTCTAAGGTTTCTGGTTCTTGGTTCTAAGGTCTCTGGTGGAAACAAGTTGCTGCCAAGGCTAATTACAAATAATATGATAAATAGCTTATCTCGTGTTGCATCACGGCATCACAACTGATGCCCCGCTGTAGCAGACTATACAAACTAATCTTCACCTTTCTTATCTTCACTAGGTTCGGTTCTATTGCTTTCCGAGCTCCTTTGCCGCGCTGGAGTCAAAGGGGGCTGCGGTCTGATAATGGTGACCTCTGGACCTGCGGCACTGCCTCCTGAAGACGTAGATGTCGAGTCTCCGTCGTGGTCCTTGTCCACAGGCCCCGCGGCTTCGGGCCCAGACTGGGGCATCTCGTCCTGATTCACAGGTGATTTTGGCGTTAACTAAGGAGGACAATCTATTTCAATAATCGCGGTCTTTAGGGCTTCTTGAAGATAGTTAAAATTAAAGCTATCGCAAAATTTTAAAGGACAAAGCTAGTCGCTGAACATTCTTGCTATGCTTTTTGAAGTTAGGTTGTATAAACAAAATTAGATTTCATTAAAGGAAGCCTATACAATTTAAATGAAGCGTGATTTATATAATGTAAAAAATTAATGAAATAAATGCGTTAGGTAACTAAGTTTAAGATGTAAAAATCTAAAAATCATTTTGAATTTACCGTCGGTTGCAATGTCTGTAATCAAAAATTATAATTAGCATTAAAAATTAACGAGAAGGTGAAGAGGAATATTAAGCTCAACAAGGCACTAACTAAAAAGGCACAGACTACACAAGTAATGTAGGAATATACACATTTAAGGCCGCTTTCTCACTTGGCGGGAAGGAATCTGTATGCGGTGTTCTCTACTTTATCGAAAGCTACAGTAATATTGTCAGTATTATATTTACGTAAGTAATAGTAATATAATTGCACCGCCAAATGAGCAAGTGGCTGAATTGGTGCTGCCTCACATGACACAAAGCGTTCTTTACAATTTGTTAAAGCTTTTGCTTATGCCGGCGTCAAAGACGCTATTTATCTAAATGCTGTTCTAAAATTATTGTCCCAACGAACGTATGTATTTGTAGACCTGGCTGTAACGATATTAAGAATCTAAATAAAGAGAGATTAAACCTTTGCGTAGGGCCAAGGTGGTCCAGTTTTGAAAAATAAATACGCAACGTACACTTCAAACAAAAAACGAAACAATACCATAAACACAATGACATGACATGACCGTCAATAAGCATAAGCTACAGGGGGCTATAGACAATGTGCGTTATATGATCTCTTAGAACAGCCTTGAAATTGGGAAAAAATTGCGAGTATATATTGGAATATATATAAAATTTAGGCCCGAAGATTGTTTTAAGGGCTCAAGATCTGCTACGATTATGCCAGAAGGACTACTCGTACATTACAATCATGTGAAAATGAAATTATTCTGATTTAAAGCAGATTGTCATGACTTAGCACATGTTCGTTGGGACACGAATATGGTCTGGCTGCTTACATCGGAGGGTTGCGATCGCTCGTCCTCCTCCTGCACCGGACGCACGGCGAACCGCGCCGGGCCCGTGTCGCTGTCCGACAGCACCTGTCGCGGTCGCCACTTTTAGCCACATCTATCGTGAGCGTACTTGGTGATTTGAGAACGGGGGAATGGAACTAAGGCACATAGACTCTTAAATTTTTTGTTACTTATCTTGTTTTGAACATGAAGGCTCTTAATATCTCTGTATTAGAATAATATTATTATAATATAATGGACCCGGAGATTTTATATAGTCCACATCAGAAGTAGCTACGCATATAAACAGGTCAAAAAAAGGTCTTATTCCCTAATGTCAAAGACTTTTGACATGTTTATATGCGTGCAGCTACGCATTCTGTTGACTGTATTTGTGCATGAATTAATTAGGTCATGACACTTAAAAATTATAATCATTGTAATTTTGTAAGCTCTGACATTTGAATTTTGAAGGGTTTAACAGTTCGTTGCCAAAACATCATTGAATTTCACACATATTCGCGCCTGCATTTGAACGAAAAGGATAGGCAGAGCCCATAAAATTATATTTACAGTGCCATTAGCAAAATTCAGCCTACTATTTTGTAGGGTGAAAGATGGAGATGTTAGAGTAATGACTTATGTTATTGCAGGGATACACAATTACATACCCTATTCCCTTACTCTATCCGCGCAAGCAAGGGATGGTGCTATATTAGCCCAACACCACACGGGGTCGAATATAGCTTCAGCAAATTTAGGATTATTTTTAATAAGTCCTTGAATGTGAATAACAATGGATAGCGGTAGATCGAAATACGTAAAATACTTTTCAAATCACCAAATATGCATCGACAAGCGTTTGGAGATTATCAAAACGTGTTTATAGGTTCTAAAAATTGATTTACTAAATCATATTGATAATCCAACACAATGAGATTAACAAGACATTAAATGATACAAATGTTAATTTATTATGGCATAACAAAACACATCGATAGTGAACGACATGCTAGAATAACAAAACACTGCATTAGTAAAATGAACACTTAAAAGCATTCGTTGAAAGAGCATTTGAATTAGATTCTGAACATTGAACGATAATTTCTTTGCATATAAAACTCGTTATTTTAGTACAATGCGGTGGCAAATACTAGGTATTGTTGACTGTCTTTGTACATTTTACTGAATTACATTACATATTTTTATAATAAAAATTGGTATGGACACGAAAAATGTCAGGTTAATTGTGTTCTATTAACTTAGTGATTTTTATAATACAACTCTAGTAAAAACACATAATATATATAGAACTATCACAAAATAGTTTATTTGCATGACCGATGCACTAGGTCAAGAATTATTCAATAAGTTATTGCTACCGCATTGTATTCGACTGACATATGCCTATTTAAGACCTACCTCCGATCGGTCACTGGTTGTCCTAAGTCTCGCGCCAGCAGCTTGGAAGGTCGGCGGCGGTGGTCCCAGGGTGTCTGTGGATCCTCGGTTCACCAAGGAAGGGTGTGTGGCCATGAACCTATGTATCACTGCTAAGTGGTTCATCGTCTGTTCTGCTACGTCTTCTAGTTTTCTTAGCCTAAACTCTACGCTCTGTAACGATAGTTTTTGTTGAGAAATGATTAAAAGTTTCCGGGTAATCTGGATTATTCAAAATGTGTTCCGCTTACCTGTACTGATTGTATTTGGCAATTAGCTTTTTGATTTAAGTCTTCCATTTTTGTTGTGATATGTTCTACCCTATCAGTTGTATTTCTCACTCTCTCTTCCATAGAATTTGATAATTTAATTTCCTGAAATAAACAATTGCACAACGCTTTTACAAAGATTCATATTGCAGCTGAGTGTATATGTTTATGATCATTAATGAACATCGCTGTATTCTGTAGTCTTACAGTCAATGTGCATGAACTTTTGATATGGTATGTACGATATATCAATACTTACTTGTTCCCTAAAATAACCTTCAACACATTCTTCTTCAAAATCATACAATCTTTCCATATCTTCCTTCTCTAAAAATAATTTCAGTCCATTGTCGTACTGAAACCGTTGGTGTGAGACATTCCTCGTCACCCATTTGCATGTTGCGTATATGTGACAGAATATTATTAGCGGAGGAGGTAGCACTGGTTTTCGTTCGTATTCCATAACTACCGTGAACCTTTGGAACATCCACACCTGTAAAGGTGATAGTAAAGTTTATTTTATTGTTATATAATAAACTAACATATAAGTATTTAAGCATTATTAAACTTTTGCTAACCACTGAAACAAGTATTTATGGAAGTGTAATTTAACATAATAACAATTAAACGATCATTAAAATAAGTAAAAGGAAATAAAATACAGATACATGCAAAATTTACTTATTTTGCTAAACAAAAATAACATTATTTAGCTAGTCATTAATTGAGAGATCACAGTCCAAAAATGCCTGATTACCGATTGAATACATATTTTCCCTAAAAATGTTGAAATCAAAGGCATTTTCAGTCTCCAATCAAAAAGTAACACTAAAACAAATAAAGCAAATAAAAACAAAAACCTGATGCGAGACTTCATTGACTTCGTTAAATATATTATTAAAGACGGCAATAAGGAGGTTTATGAGCAAGATATTGGCGACGAGGAGGTATATCGTCATAACGATGGGCGTGATCCAGCGGCCCGTCACGCACTTGTCCATGTCGATGTCCAGACCGCACTCCGGGTCTATTTCCGGAGCGAACACCTCGCCATACAACATGAAGTATGGTTGGAAGAATATCTATAAAGAATTGAAAGTAAAATAAATAAAAAGGGACGGGGTAAACGGAAACTTAAGTAAACTTATAAAAACGAAAACATTCACGAATTCTATAAAATTGCCCTTGAGTCAAAACCCAACCCAAGCATAAATAATTAACCAAAAACTAAATACTTCCAACTAAAATATTTACCCCTAATACACCAATGAATTGATGATACTACTAAATAGCCTACAAAATCGATACGTAAATCAAATCTCGCAACAGGCGGAACGAACAACATCAATCTACGATAAACTGGCCGCAAACCTGGTGCGACACACCGTTGACTTCTATAAAGATGTTGTTGAAAACCGCTATGAGTAGGTTAACTAGTAAAATGTTTGCGATGAGCAGGTACACGCTCATGACCACTGGGGGCACCCAGTGGCCGACCCTGCACTCCTCGAGGCCTGGCAGGCCGCAGGGCGGAGCCATTTGTTCGGCGAAAACTTCTCCGTATAGCATGAAGTAGGGTTGAAAGAATACCTGAAAATGTTAGTAGTTCGGTAATGTAATGTGTTGTTAGTATGAATATCGAAAACGTTGATAAACCTAACGAAATATGACTGACTGTGGGTAGTGACTTATGAAGATGGCACTAGGAGAGTAATTTTGAACCCTACAACTTTAGTAAAATTAATATTATCTTTCTTATATTGTATCTTCTATTACAGTATCATCTCAAACATTTGGCTTGCTTATAAGTTTAGGTATGTGCTTAAAACTGAAATGACTGACGGGGGTTCAGATAATATGGTATAGAATGACAAGATAAAACCAAGCGAACGAATGTAAATACTATCATCATATCTATTTAATCATTCTTCACAAAAAAAAAACAAATAAGTGCCAGAATTCTCTTTCGGTTGTTTGATCAAAATTTCTATAATCCGATATTAAAAGTATAAAAGTTTTATCAATTGTTAAAGATGTTTCGCTTTGCTTAAGTTGGGTAAAGTAAAATGAGTATCATGTCTTACTTACTTCTCTGATAAGGTACCAACTAGCATCCTTATCGGGGTGGAGTATCGCTTGCCGCGCGACCCCAAACGACATTAGCACCACCAATAATAGCACCACGAAGTATATCATGTTTTTCACCATCTTACCCATCATAGTGACTAGAGGTCCTGAAAATCACGAAAATAAGTTTAATGCTGATTCCATTTAGTTTTTCTGCATCAAACGGTCATAATTATTAAATTACTAATTGTCTTTTTCTGTTCTTGTTCATCCTGAAATAAGAATGGGAATACAATACCTCCAGAATTTGGAACAACGCAAAGTTACATTGGAAATATTTGCAGAGGATGACAATTATGTCATCCTCTGCCAATCCTCTATTAAGAAGTACTATGAAAATGACCTCATGAAATGAGTTGCACTACTTTGTCCTTAATTTTTAATTCCCAGCATAACCCATTCCTGTCAATTTTGTGTAGAAGTATAAAAATGAAAATAACACTAGAACTAAAGTACCAATGTGTAATCCTAATGTGTATGTGTAAAATGGCTTCTCGAGCAGGTGTTCTATGACTACAAAGAAGTATTTTTATAAAAATTAAGAGTATTTTAATGTTAATGTTGTAATTTTAATGAAAAATTTGACATGTAATTTAATATTATCAATAAATTGGTATTAAACTCACCTAAGTACTTATTTACACCTAATATGTTCAGTATCCTTAAGTACCAGTAGATAATGTCGACACAGTAAATGACTCGGCCGACGTCCATCGAGCTGATCCGCAGTCGCAACGTCAGCCCAACCAGGAAGAATATGATGAAACCAGCGTCGTAAGTGTTCCACATATTCCAGGCCCACACGCTGAACTTATGTCTACAAAAAAAAACCACAATAACAGATAGTACACGAGTCATTCCGAGTGCGAAGGTGCCCAGCACATTCACCGTATTTTCGCGTTGAATCTCAGACCTTTAAAACACTTTTGTAGCCTATGTAGATTTTAGATTCTTGCGTAACTCAAAACCTGCCATGGGGACCCTTTTGCTAAGGAAAGCCAAAAATTGGCTGGTTACATTATTAATCTAAACTATTTAAATATGGGTTATCTTGTATGTATTAACCGTGTAACGGTATCACTGACGTATAAAATATTTCAAACAGTTTAAGACTCCTTCAGGATGTGTTATCATGGCCCCGCCGTGCACTAAGCTTTTGATAATTAGAATAGTTATTAGTATAGTTATTTATGATCATGATTTGTTTTTGTAATTTAAATATCATATTTATAAACTTGTATTGTAAATAATGCTCGAGTAAAATAAATAATGCAAAAAAAGAAAAATCATCTTAGAAAGAATGATGGAAAAGTAATACTGTGTCAATTCCACAGGGCTGGATTTTAAGTCCACAACTGTTACTATTGAATATGACGGCGGCGTCGCCGTGCTGCAAGCTAAAATTTGCAAGCAATGTAAACAACACCTGCACCTGGCCTGACTTGTCAGGCCATTGTGACGTCACGCCACCACCTGGCGCCATTACCTGAATCAAAGGTTATAAATAGACATTGTGGCTGGTGGGGGCATTCTTGCATTAGAGTTGGCCAAGTGCACTTGTCGTGATGCTAAAATGTTGTCTGATTATTTATTGTGAAAATGTGTTTTAATTTATTGTTAAGTTGGTTCGACTATTGTGGATTGATATTAAAACAGTGATCTAACTGCTAAATGTGGAACTCCTTGCCGGAATCCTTGTTCCCTGAAAACTACAACCTTACGGTCTTCAAGACGAGAGTGAACCGGTTTTTACTAGGTAAGCGCTCTCCATCCTAGACCACAATATCGCTTACCATCAGGTGATTTGTGGTCAAGCGCAAACCTATCCGGAGTAAAAAAAAAATCTAGTTGTTTCTATTAAATTGGAACCTGCACCTTTTATTATGGGAGACGACTCGCCCATAATTACTCTTGAATAAGAATTACTCATATTATGCAAGTAAAACCAACAAGTGATAAATATAAATCAATTTAAAATATTTTTACAAGCGGAATTATAATTTCCAACCAGATGAGGAGGGGGAAAATTGATCACGCCCGGGGTGATAAATGTTTTCAATGGTGGGGTCGGGTTTCAATTTCTGTGAAAAAATGACCAATTACATTTATTTCTTTTATTTTATTTATTTATTCACTCCGGTTGGAAATTAATTATTTGTGTCAATCAATTTGCTTACTAAGTCTGAAATTATAAGCACTTACCTAATAGCAACAGGTTCGGACGTAACGATTTCTCTTACTTTCTCACATAAAAACGTTATTATATAACATATAGAATAAATCTCAGGCCAAGACGGCGTATGACTCATCTTGACTAATACTGTATATGTAAACATCAATAGGAACAATATGTAGGCGATCTGAAACAATCAAATGTATATTACCATAAATATAACTCATTGTAAATTATTATTATAGGTACATAAAACTGGTGGCACTGTGAGTTGCAGACGTCGCAAATTTGCTTTTTATTTAATTCTAGCTGTTGCCTGCAACTTCATCCGCATCTTCGCTCCTATTGGTCGCAGTGTGATGTTATATAGCCTAAAGCCTTCCTCGACAAATGGAGTATCAAATACAAAAATATTTTTTCAATTCGAACCAGTATTTCCTGAGATTAGCGCTTTCAAACAAACAAACAAACTCTTCAGCTTTATAATATTATATAATACTAGCTGTTTCCCGCGACTTCGTCCGCGTCTTCACTCTTACCGGTCGCAGCGTGATGTTATATAACTTAAAGCCATGCTCGATAAATGGACTATCGAACACAAAAATATTTTTTTTAATTCGAACCAGTAGTTCCTGAGTTTAGCGCGTTCAAACAAACAAACAAACTCTTCAGCTTTATAATACTATACTAGTATACGAGTAGATATATAGTATAGATTTTCTAAACTAAATCGACAGAAAATCTACATAATTTTAACTATCGGACCCGCTCCCAAAAATTTACAGGAATCGGATGAGAATTATGTGACCTGTATGTAGACTGTACATATGTATTTATTCCTGACACGCACAAGCCGTATACGAGGATAATTTTAGATTTTCCACTGCCCAAGAATACTTAATACGCCGCTTACGGCCCGGGTAAAAAATATAATCTTGCGTCAAATTGCGAAACCATTTTACTAAAATAAGACTGAAGATCGTTTATAGATCGGGACAGAATTAAACTGTGTATAAGTAGTAAATATCAATGACATTGAACAAAACATCGTTAGTCACGTTAGTGATTGAAGAAAATCTAATTCGTCGATTTCATTTATTGATGGACTGACTGAATATAAATAAAGTCTGGGGTTGTTACCTGAACGGATATTAATGGAGCAAGACTTTGAACAAAATTAAAAGCCGAAGTGTTTGAAGATCTGTCCAAATACTTCCGTATTAATTAGTTTTTAACTCACAATCGATGAAATGATGGAGTTTATAACTGGGGCAAACTAATCCGCAAGCTTACGAAATGAATACGACGTGACGTACTTGAAAATAATATATTATGTAAGTATAAATATGTTTTTATCAAGAATTACATTTTTGGTTCAAGCTTTTATTGCCGATTGTACTTCCCTTTTCCACAGTCATCTACTGCTCGTTGAGAGGGTCTCAATGAGCTCAAACACGTCGAGTTTATCTGGTCTACTCTTAAAGGCCGAGCCACACCGAATGCGTGCGCGTGTGCGTGGCGTGCGCGTTGTATCGTATGAAATCATAGTAGATGACACACCGCTTGCGTGGCGTGCGCGTGACTTGCAAGCGGTGTGTCTCGGCTTTAAGAGTCGTTATGCCCACCCCCTGTTTCGATCATCAGATCCACTCCCATAATATTGCATTGTCACCGAACTTACGAATACATATAAGCAGCACGAGCCACAGCTGCGCGTCGCCACTCGCGACTGAGCGACATACTCAAATCGCTTAACGGGCTCCTGCGCTATGATCCACAGGTCGATATTTTTGTTGATCGCTGGCCTATGTTAATGACTAGATACTCACCCATTCTCACTTATTCTGAGATGTGCGAAAAGTGATGGATAAAAGTGCATAATGATTTATTAGTTTACAAATGTAAGACTATATTATATATTATATATACTATTGTTCCTAAACAAGTGTAATTTGATAAGATAAATCGTTCTTGTTTAAATAAATAAATAAGTATGCCAAATTTCAGCTCAATCGGTTGAGGATAACTGGCTTAAAATTCAGTTGTAAAGTTCCACGGAGGGCAAGTTAAATAAGAAGTTTGATCGAAGAGATGAATGCAGAAAGCTAACTAATTTATTTACATCAATGACCGATGACCGCAGTATTTCTTTAACTCAGTAGTACAAGCCGGAGTTGACCCACTCTGGATTGAATATCGAGTGCCGTACAGTCAACAGCGAAAGTAGATGATCATTTTACTTTGTACTTTGTCGTAGTAACAAAACAATACTGGGAATACTGAGTTGGGATGCGTCAAAGTAGTGAAAGTGACAAAGTACTAAAATGATTATCTACTTTGCTGTTGACTGTACAACCAGTGGCCCACATTACTATGTATTTAACATTAATTTAATTAAACTTGGGAGTAATACGGTATACGGTTGAGGCAACATGGAAGAATATATCAATCAGATCGTAAAAGACAAATTAAATTTATAATCGCAATTGATCTCTATTATTTACCTATATTTATATAAAAGAAAACACAGAAATAATAATTTGACAATACGAAATAATCTGAAAAGATGGAAAAAAATATATTTGTAAAACAATTCATAGGTATACTTATATAATTGCGACGACCTGTTTAGCCTAGTTGGTAGTGACTCTGCCTCCGAAGCTAGAGGTCCCGGGTTCAAATCCCGGCCAGGGCATTTATTTGTGCATTTTTCACGGATATTTGTTCTTGGGTCTTAGATGTTTTCTATGTATTTAAGTATGTATTTATCTATATAAGTATGTATATCGTCGTCTAGTACCCATAGTACAATCTTTGCTTAGTTTGGGACTAGGTCAATTTGTGTAAGATTGTCCCCCAATATTATTTATTTATAAGAACTTTTAGGTTTACGTACTCTTGAAATAACCTCAAAGTAATAACCATTTTTTTAATACTTAAACATTTTGATCTACGGGTTGTGCGTGAGATTTTAGAAATCACTTTTGATGCTTGTCTATTAACGGTTGTAGTGTTGAGGCCTGAGACTTATAGTTAGTCATATTTAACGATTAACTATTTATAAATGGTGAAAAGTTAATCGTATCGATTTTATTGCCCATTAAAAAAACTAACCGTATTGTGGTTCTTACCCACTGTAGTTTTAGACGTTTATGGTACTGTAGCACCAGTAAATAACCGAACCTGGACTATTTCGTATGTACAGTCAGCATCATAAACATGTATACATTACGGAACTAATGTCTGGGGAACAAGGTTCAAAATTGTATACATATTTATGATGCTGACTGTACCTATGATTCACAATATAAATAGATGAACAATGCCCATAATTTCTCATAAAAGAATATTCTTTAGCTGTTTTTACTTGATTATAAACAAAAACAATGCTCATTATACATATTCCAATTATGTTAATAATAGTATTGACACATTAATATTTGTTTCTCAAGCATGCAAAATCGGGCGACGGGTAATCCTCTGAAATAATGTCTAATAGGATGAACATTTAAATGAGAGTTCACACGTGAAGCCGTGATCAAATACTGACCAAACACATAAATCTTATAAAAATAAAGATAAACTTACTGAATCAGCCCAAAACTTGGTGATCGGCGCCGTGAAGAACTCATAGATCTTTTTCCTCAACCTCAACGGACGCATGCGCTTGTCCTCCGGCGCATGATACTCGGGCAGTTCCCTGTAGGACGGCTCCCATCCTATTTTACCCACTTTCCCGTTCTGATCGACCCTCGTATCACATTCGCCTGAGCCAATCAATGCCTGCTTGAGTCCAGACAAAATTATGTATAGTATGTTGTTACATCAATTTGTTGTATTGTGTCTATAGTGGTGGTTTGTAAGTCGTCAAAGAAAAGGTCTTTTTCTATAAAAAAAACATTACTCATATCTACTTCTGTGACTTTTAAAGTTGTATTATATTTATAGGACTGAAAACGAACAAAGGTTTTTGCGCTTTTTACTTTTTCTATTTGACTAACTCGTTTAAAAAACCAGACAAAGAAATTCGTGTGTTGGTTTGCATTTGCACTACGGCGGAGTGGAGTGGAGAGCATAATTCAGCAATCAAACTAATTCATTAAATCGAAGTGGAAAGGATCGGAGCGGGTAATTTGATTGGTCAATTTTGCACGTCTCCGCTCCGCTTCACCTCAGTGGAAACCCAGTCTAAGGCCCTATTGACAAAACTGAATGGACTTATTCTGAAGTTAAACGTCGGTGTTAACCTTGGAATAAACTCTATTCTTGTTTAGACTATTCTGAGTAAATTAAGTAACCACTATAGACACAAGAATGTTTATAATATCGACTTTGAAAAAGACCAAAGTAATCGAAGTTACAAATTTAAAATGAAATAAAAAGTCAAATTCTGTATTTTGAAAATTGCGATACGAGATTTTAAGCATTATAATAAGCCAGTACATAAACACAGAACATTAAATACGGTAGACTTATACATCACATAAAAAGCTAAAGTTCTGGTGCAAAAGTGTAGAAAGAGTAAGTTAGAGATTGAATTGAATGCGCAGAATGAATGCAAGCTCATCTGAGATAATTGAAGTTGTAAATTCAAATATTTAAATGGAAGTTGGAGGTAGAAATGACAATTGGCGTTGAGTTTTGATTACCTAACTACGGACAAGGACGGTTTGAACCTCGAGTTTATGTTTACGTTTCACCTCTGCTGATCGGGATTGCATACTTCAAAGCCAAAGTGACCTAAGTCCACGCGAATATATACGCTTTTCTAGCCTATACTAGACGAGGCTGTAAAATTAAATCGACTTGGGTTACTTTAGCAATAAAGGACAGAATTCTGAATTGCAATTCCATTAACGGTACGGTTTTATTGTGTATTTAAGTTAAGAATCGTCATGAATTTAATTTACGAAGTGTATTTTATATACTTGAGGACAATTAACAATTTAAAGACGGCTGTAAAGTGTTATCTTCAGAGCTTTTTCGGTGTAGCAGTTTAGCCTTTTGAACGCTTAAATTAATACGCCTTAACAATCAGGAATTGAGGAGTCTACGGTGCCACAGAGACTAAACCGTTTCACGAAATAAAAATATTAAATTATTTATAGCTTCGCACAAATGAGGAGAACCATGATTCCTTTTGTTTTGCTGTTATGCGCACAGCACTTGTATGTTAAAGTTATTATTATATTATTCCCTATTCTTATTGTATTGTCTAATTTTCTTTTATCCTTAATATTTATTCTTTAACAAGAAATACAGTATTTATTATTATTACACATATGGCGTTTAGTATAGATATGTTTTTCTGTGGTAACTATAAGTTAAATATGGACTATTATTGGAATTGTACTAATGGAATTTCCAAGCGAAGATAAATGTCAAGCATTTCTGAAACTAACGCATATATTAAATCGATTAAACCAAATTTAGATCTAGGTCATGAATTCCATTGTTGGATTCTGTTGGTAATCATATCATATCACACCAAATCATTTGCATAATCTTCGCGAAAAGCTTCTAAAACGAATAAGATTTACGCAAGGAATGCAAACAATTTTCCACGTCATATTATTAATATTCTATCGAGCAAAAGCGTAGCTACATTTTAACTGTCCGTTTCCTGCCAGATTGTGGCAATATCATCAGTGAAATAATAACAGAAAAATAAATAACGGTTTAGAATTACATTACGTAGTCTACGTATGTTCATTAAAGCTTTTACCATTGTCGAGCAGAACAAATAACGTCACGTTTAAATAATATACGCCTCAAGGGACGAATATTTTCACAAAACGTTTTGACAGCGCAGAGGTGAATCGTAAACGCGTAACGTGACCTATAAAGGAGAGCACAGAGACACTGAACATGTCACAGCGGCATTTTCAGCCGTCGGCGAATGTTGTACGCCTATACGGACACAAGCGGAGATAAAATATGGATACCGGAACAATGTATTCGGCTGCAGAGAAATACTTTCGGATGCAGTCTGAGAGAAGCGTTTTGCATGGTTAATACTGGTTTTCTCGCACCACTCAGGTGAGGCCTTTTAGCCATATACTGGGTAAAGGGTAGATATGTAATGTACCTACACTTTATATCCAGCTTTATCTAACTAGGTAAGCAGGGTCTGCCCGCTATAATGGAGCGAAGCTATTGTCTATACCTACTGTCTAGACCGCCACTGTACGCAACGCTAAAGCGGCTTAAAAAAAATTCTAATTAAGTTTTTTTGTTTATTTATTTAAAAACCTACACGGCGTTAGTCAGTGTATCTACTGTCTATCACGGTGGTTATTCTATGTTGTATGGTTCAGGAGGAGTACAACGTAGTACGCGAATTGCGGGCTGTGAACTTTTGTTATTATAATAAAACGTTCGTGCGTGTTTCAATAATCATGTGTGCATTTACCGAAACATCAGCAACTCAATATTTTTTTCACGCCATCACCCTTCACAAAGCTTTGACTTCAGCGTATTGGATGTGTTGAGGTTTTATAGCCGATTTTAAGAAACAAATAAGCTGCTAATTTTTTGTCCTGACTTTATTGACGATGCCAATATCATGTTGATAAAATGACATATGGCTGATATTTAACAATAACCTTGATCGTCTATAGTCTATCGCGCAAAATGGAGGCAATATTATAGTGTAATAAATATCACGCAATTTTCGCATGCATATAATTTTATGTTCAAGTTCAAAACTATTTATAATACTTGTACGATATGATTTCATAATTTAGTACAGTCATCGGTTAGCAAAACGCTGTACGCGCCGCTACTCAAAACGCCCCGCTCGTCACGCAACATATACCCATTAGTCACGAGAGTTAATTTGAATTTATTGTTTCAAATATTCCCAATGTGTTTCAGTAACGAAGCCAATTTGTTTGGTGACTATTAACGCAAGAACACTTTGCTGATATCGCTTTAATAGTAAGTTATTTATTTACGACTGACTTAGATCATGATAATAGTAACAATTGCATTACTTATGTAACTAGTGTTTGTATATTACAATATTATTACTAGTAGCTCTGTGAGCTGTGAGCTGTAGACCTCGCAAAAAACATTCGCAAAAAAAAAAGCAAAAACTGACTCGACAAAAAATCTATATAATTATCGAACCTGCTCACAAAATTTCACGGGAATCGGTTGAGAAATGCGACCTGTAGAGGAGAACATCCGGACAGACAGACAGACATTAGAAAGAATTTTTGTCGAAAGCTGAAACGGAGACGCTTCGCTCGCTCGGTCAATTACTTGTTTCTGCGTGCATGTATAATGCAGCAGCTGTGCAAGTACAGGGCATCAATCCTGTCCGCTTTCATGCTCAGAATGCTGTTGGAGCTTGGAGCTAGTCCGCACTCTGCGCACCAGGGATGTGGCTCGCTTGCGCATAGTGGTGTAGAAGCAGTCTACTCGCGCTTCGGCAAACATCCCTGATACGCTACAGAATCATGGCAGCTCTATCAGCACCCTGATGCTTTTGGAATTGTATAATCAAGAGCAAAACATGGTATTTTTGTGTAAAACATTTATACTGATGTACACACAACATACACGTAAACAAACATAGTTGCATAGGTACAAATTTCTATGCAGAGAGCGGCAAAGTTTCTCTGCAGCTCAGCTTTTTTTCTCAGTAGGTATATTGAAGCGTTGTCTTGTGTTCGTATAGGTCGTGGCTCAATATCCCAGTCAACGAGGCTTTAAATATTGAATAGTTCCTACCTTCAGAAACTCAGCGCGGATAGACCAATAATGTGTACTTTATTAGTATACAGCATTTTAAAGTTTGCGCGCTAAGCGGTTTGCAAGCGATACGAACAAACGCGCTGAGCACAATGCGAGCACGCTCATTGGTTCACGTCGCTTGCAAATCGCCAGTGTAATAAAGCCCTAAGCCGAGCTCAGCGCGTAACTTACTTGCCACACGTTGCAGCGGCTAAGCACTTGCGGCAATTAACGTTAGGCTGGCGCCCCACTGGCTGGACGATACTTCAATCACGCGATGGCGATCAATTTTAGATACATATATTTACTTGACGAATTCAATCTACCGTACTAAAGTGTAACACAGGCACGAGAGCTGTTGCAAGGACTACCAAGTTGATTGGGATAATAGTGGAAGAGACAGAGCAGACGACAGGTCTACCTGCTTGGATTTACTCTGCTGTCCTGGCGGTATAATCTTCTTGATAGAAAGCGTTCTCCGCTTCACTACGCCAACCTATCGCAAGTATCAATATAATCATCCGCAAGAGTTTATGCGAAGAAATGGTGTATACCGGAGTATTTATTGGTTGGAGTCCATCATTTCACCACATAGTCTATATAGAATATTATTTTTCTCCGGAAGCAAAGATAAGTAATACCCATCACCAAAATGGATAGAATTAGAACGTGTATTTACAATTTTGTTTCAATTAATGCATGCTATGTTTACGTCATAATAATAAAAATGTTTGTTAGTTCGTAATTCTATATCACAGTGAGCATAAACATATACACGTTTTCGTAATTTATTGTTCAGAAATTGTATCGAAAAGTGTAAGCAGGTTTCTGATTCGGACTGTACATAAATACATGTGGTTTCTATTCTGCTACCAATTACTTACTTCTTATTTAGAAAATAAAGAGAACATTTAAATAAATAATGTCAATACAGATCAAGTCACTTAATTTCAATCACAAAATTATAATGGTATTAACGTGTTCTATTTCTAACTGTAGTTTATTGTAAAACAGTATCTTAACAAGGCCTTTCTATTACATGATTTGTGATTACCTAAGCTCTCTTCCAACTCTGATACTAACTTTTTACAACTCTAAAATGAACAAATATAACTGACCTATGATTTATGCCGAGAAATGACGCCATTCATATCGGAATCATTGTAAACACAGCACCGCAGAGCTGCACATTGTATATACACGCCATGAGGGATGAAGCGTGATGGGAAGCAACATAAATTTAAAGTACCTCTGCATCATTAGGATCCTTTGTACTCCGGTCATCCTCCATACTCTCATTTTCCAGATGCTCCTCCTCTGTCTGCGGCATCAGTTGCAGTTCCTCCTTCGACTTGAACTCCAGTTGGAGGATGTACAGGGGGCACAGCAGACTCAGAATTACCTTACACGACAAAGCCAAGATGTGGCAAACGAAACACGGTACTAGCGTCACTTTACTGCTTTCATGCTACGTTTAAACTAAGTTGAAATGGCGGACGTCGACTATAGTTTTGCTTTCTTGCATTATCCATCTATCTCACACAGCTAGCAATAGAGAGAGTAGACAACATAGTAACAGCACTCGCTACACACAGTAGGTGCACTAAAAATTAAACATACGGGTCTATTCAAGAAACGCATTCAATAGGAATCGGTTTTGTATTTTTCGCACAGCATTAAGTCCATACTTTAATTTTAAATTCGTTAGTATTCCTTGAAACAAAACGTGCGCGAGAAAAATACAGGGCCGATCCTAATGTAATCTAATAAGTTTCTTAAACAACACACGGCTCTTTTGTAAAGTAGATGCCTACTTCTACTGATAACTGTAGTATTCTGAAAGAGACGGATAATACTTTTTGCGTGAAAAAGACTTGTGAATGTGCAGTGCTACCTTGCAAAATACTTTTGGATAGACCAGCGATTTTATGTAAAACTAACTTAAGATGTATCAACCACGCCGAAAACTGTTCACATTAAATGAAAAAGTAAAACCTCAACACTATTTTCTATTGTTTTGGATTCAGGGTCTAGCAGTTATCAATTTGAGGTGTATAATCGACGTCCGGACGCATGCAGATTCCGAAAAATTATTATAAAGCTCATTGACACACAGACATGACACCTCGTAATTACTCATTACGGTTGGTTGTTAAGAATCTCTAACACTCACTACTCGTGCCAATGACAGTCTGTGCGTTAACAAGGTATAAAAAAAAGAATACATTCCAAAGACAAAGTACCTTAAGACTGGTGTTTTTTCTGGTTCTTAAACCGCCCATCCAGAGGTCAGCTAGTATGATTTGTGAGCATGGGTGAGCGAGTAACGCGCGGTGGTTGGCGGCTACGGCCAAGCTCAAGCAGGTCTGCCCGGACCAGTTCTGTAGCTCGCATGTTAGTAATTGTTGCGCCTGATCATCGTCTTGACGGTAACAGTAGTCCAGTAACTCTAAAGCTGAAACATTAACGGCATCTTATCTTTACATTAAATAAAATGTGAATCTAATCTTACTTGATTTTCCTTAACTTCCTTTAGTCGTCGTTTGATACGGTATACAATATAAGAATATGGTACTGTTCAATACGTGTACTCGTATATACATATATATATATATCTCGGTTCGTGGTTTACGTTTACATAGGGCAAGACTGGGACTGTCTTTCCTGTGAACTTTGCTTTTGAAGACGCACAAGCAGCGTCTAATTTTGTCGTAATATCCATTATGGACTATCAATTCTATCGTATTTTCTATAATCATACCATTTGTCGATTTGAATTTAGGGATTTTAGTGATTTCGGCTATTTCGCAGTAGAGAATTAAATTATTGCGTTAGAATAAATAGGTACCATCAAGTTGATCTAACGATGAAGCTAGAAGTCGACGCTATAATAGCTAATAGTAAGGTTTGTACTACAAAATTTTACAAACTATTTATGCAAGTCAAGTTTAAATGGGTATTTTGTTTAATTAAAAGTTTGGAGATGTCTGAAACCCGAATTGATCGAAGTTTCTTAGATATTTCACTCTTTTGTTGTCGAGGGCCGATTTGACGGCCCTTTAATTAAGGGTTGCTTCTATAGGATAGGTTTTTTAGATTTACCTCTAAATTCCAAATTGGAATGGAGCTTTTAGCAAATGTTTTTACACTTATTGCTCAGCGGTGGAATGTTTTATTGAATCATTTACCTTATTTAATATGCACTCTGTTTGTGAGTAACAATAAAATATTGTTTTGTAGGACGCTCTTTAGCAAATTATTATACGAATTTACGTCTTTCTATTTAAGAAGGCTTAGCGATAGGTAACTTGTTATTTTCCCAAGTGAACGTTTCATTTCGATTTCACTTAAGGTTACCAAAGTTATTCTTATTATTACTTGTTTTGTAAATTGCTCATAGAGTTAAAAACAAATTAATTATGACGGATGCAATTCAGAAACTTAAATTCAATTTAACATTCAGAAACATTACAAGTGTTGCACATTTTGGAAAAAATATGTAATGTTACAGACGTTGCACATCACTAGTGAGGCTATTATGAAACCTCCATACCGAAGTCTCTGCCTAGGTTTTCCCGAAGGAATACAGTGCAGTATAGGGCTCTTCAAAAAAGGAGCGTATAAAATTTTAAAGAGTCGGTAAACGACCATTTATTATTATTATTATTATTTAAACTTTATTGCACAAATAAATCGGTACAAATGGCGGACTTAATGCCTCAAGGCAGGCCATTTAGTAACACCACTAATGATGATAGCATTTGTAAGGTACGGTGACCGCTTACTATAAGGCGAGCCGTACACTTGTTCACAGAGTGGTAGAAATAGTATACTATTTTATGCAACAGTTACATAAAAAGGGTCCTTAAAATTCGTTTGTACAAAGGCGAACTTATCCCTTTAAAGGGTCTCTTCCAGCTAACCTTTGAGTAACTGAGAGGACGTTTTATATGGCAGATATACTGGACAACATGTACAAGTGGCAAGATAGACATAATAATGTATGGAAATTCGTTTTCGATTCTCCCACCACCTTTTTATCGCTCCTACGTATTCCAAAACAATCGTGCAGGTAGGGCAATAAACCAAGCTGTCAACAAGTGGACATTACTTATCGATGAATTGCTCTAGCTCAAAACACGATCTTCTATATCGATACTCCTGGGTGCACGAGAGTTTATCCAAAGTAATAAGAACAGACCTACACATGACAGCATACCTTTGGTCTCAAACTCCTTCCCATAATGCCTGAGCTCCTCATACACCTCAGTCTCCATGTCGTCCTCAGCGGCCTCATGCGCCATTGCCTTATACAGCTTGCAGGCCACCAGGCTCTTGGCCAGCGCTTCTTCGCCGTGCGTCCACATCAGCAGCGCCATCTGGTGGCGTTTCGTGAGAACTGCCCACATCTGGGGAGCAAATAAGATGGTGAATGTACGCACCGATCAGGTCATTGGTTTAGTCCGGGCAAGGTGATACATGTGCGTTAACCTTACATTAGCCGATTTTATCGACAATTTACAAAACGAAACTTACGAAGTCACGCAGTGTGTATCTATCAGTGTGTGTCTTCTAAAATAGCCTGAAGAGTTACTTTTACATCCATAACCCTCAATAAAATATGAAAACATGGTTTTGACATAATCTAGCATGTTACTTAAGATTTTACTATAGACAAATATTGAGTGTAAGTTTACTTAACATATGGTTTAGTTAAGCAAAGGCAAGGAATTCATGTTAAACCTTTAAATCTATTGTTTTCAATCTCAAAAGTAATTATTTCAGTAACCATTTTGAAATTTCATAAGGGGTTAATAACTTTATCTATTTAAAGTTGCCTTTTGATGTTACCATTTTATAAGAACTCTTAAAATCACCTGTTTAGAAAACATAAAACAGTATTTCTTGAACTTGAATTAAAAATGAATTAAACCCCCGTCAAAAACATAGGTAAGATCCATCTCGACAAACGCCTCTCAAAACGTTTCATCCGTTTGAGTGGTACAATGCCACGGGCAGACACAGAAGTACCTGCACACATTACGCACATACAAATACAATGTTAAATTCATAACACCCCCCGTTTGCGTCTCGGGTTAGTGGCCAGATAAATTGAATGTTAAATGAGAAGAATAACAACTATTGATAGCCGACCTGTAGGTACCTGAAAACTTACCCCGGTTATTCATATACCCACACAAGGACCCGAATACATTCAGAAGCATGTCAAATTAAGCACGATAAGGCAGACTTAAGACCCGAAAGGTACCCAGATCGGGGATTTACGGGCTGCGGGGCTGTTAACGCAGATAAATGACAGGGTTTTTGTACCGTACCCTTTAGTACAAGCCCAATTCACACCCGTATCCTATTTAATAAAAAAACCTGTGTATTTGAGTAAGTTCGGAAGCAACCCGGCCCTGAATACAGATAAAAAGTAAAATGGATAGCGCGGATGAATTTGGGAAAATTCAGCGTCAAACGGAGGATCATTTTGTCCCAATGGAATGTAATACTATTTTCACATCTGCTATTCAGAAAATAGTCATTGTAGCCCTCGAATGGGGGATCAAAGTCGCACTTTCCTTCCCTCATGACTCTTTCCCCATAGAAGGTGTGAAAAGCAGTATGCGCACTCAGTAGCAAAATTATTTGTTAGACATTTCATGTTTTTAACAGCGGGCTTTATGGGCGGTGTGAAAAGCAGTATGTGTCACACGGTAGCAAAATTATTTCCGCCTTGAGCGTAATCACTTGAAACCCTCGCTACACTTAGGATTCTATTGTAGAATCTTTCGCTTCACTCAGGATTCAATATACCTCCCTCGCCGTATTATATTCTACATCCCTTAAACAAGCAATAATATTGTATTACTTTGGTTTTGTTTAACAGCTTCAACGGTTTCGTTGAGATTTGCAATACTGGGGTTTACGGGAGCGAAAATCGATCTGGCTAGATTTTATTTCAGGGAAATCTTGTTTTCCTCGGAATACACAAAGAACGCCAAGCAATGAATGCAATGTTCGGTCTTCCAGGTTCCAGGATATTAATCTTTTTAGCTTGAGTTATATGTAAATTATTAAGGTCCTTTTAATTTTTATACCTAACTACATTATAAAATTTCAATACCATGACGGTACACTGCTCACAAAGGTACTTATATGAATAATTTATACCAAAAAAAGCCGACTCCAATTTTGTACTTCGCTATGCCACAATTTGTGGTTTCCGTGAGCCAATGCTTAGTTTTACCTACAGAAAATATCGAAATCGGCATATGCGTGCCTATCAATTTCGAGGAGTGCCCTCGATTCCTCCTAGATCCCATCATCAGACCTTCACCAAATTCATATGGGACCAACATGGGGGTACCTGCTTTAAAACAAAAAAATAATTATCAAAATCAGCCAACGTGATCCAGAGTTGGCTTTTGGAGAAGGAAACACTCGACAGCCGAACCTCGAATTTCCCCTTTTTAGGGTTCCGTAGTCAACTAGGAACCCTTATAGTTTCGCCATGTCTGTCCGTCCGTCTGTCCGTCCGTCTGTCCGTCCGTCCGCGGATAATCTCAGTGACCGTTAGCACTAGAAAGCTGAAATTTGGTACTAATATGTATATCACTTACGCCGACAAAGTGGTAAAATAAAAAGTGGAAAAAAATATTTTATTAGGGTACCTCCCCTATACGTAAAGTGGGGAGTGATTTTTTTTTCATTTTAACCCTAACGTGTGATATATTGTTAGATAGGTATTTAAAAATAAATAGGGGTTTACTTAAATCATTTTTTGATAATGTTAATATTTTCGGAAATAATCGCTCCAGAAGTAAAAAAAAAAGTGTCCCCCCCCTCTAACTTTTGAACCATAAGTTTTAAAAATATGAAAAAAATCTCAAAAGTAGAACTTTATAAAAACTTTGTAGGAAAATTATTTTGAACTTGATAGGCTGAATAGTTTTTGAAAAAATTACAAAAATAATTTCTGAACTAAGTTTGTAATTTAACCGTATAAACAGGTGTTTATTGTACCTGTCATTTCTACAAAATCACAATGAAATGACGTGCTTTTTAGGGTTTTGTGTTTCTGTACTTAATATGTCAACTTAATGTGACGGACGGAAAACTACGGAACCCTACACTGAGCGTGGCCCGACACGCTCTTGGCCGGTTTTGTATAGACTGTGCGACCCGTCATATATCCTCATATATTAGTCCACGTTAAAAAAATACATCAATAAAATGAACTTCAAACACACATGAAATGTGGTTCAAAATGACCTCGTCCTTGTAATGGGTCATAATATTTGTTTTTTAACACGAGGGTTCTTTATTTGAACAGTTGTGTTAACACCGCTGCGGTCCTTTCCGGATTGAGTAAATACGGGAATTTCATTTGTAAACAAATAATGCGTCACCGTCCAATGCTGTTTATGTATGAATCAAAAGGCAGTAAACAGAATGATCTAGTTAAAAAGCAAGCGATGGACGAAAAAAACCAAGTTGTTGTCGTTTATTTTATATTATTGCCACTTTATTTACTCTCCAACGTCAATGTAATTTATGGGCTCTTTAGATGTTAATTTCCTTGCGTGTACTGAACGCGAAATAATTGAAATGAATGTATTTGGGTATGCAGCTGGAAATCGTATAGTTTATTACGCTGAGGTAACAATGTAAGTTTGCGACTATTACTTACTATCGTTTATAATGGATTTTATCAGGGTGCATTCCTTTAGGTTGAAGCTATAGAATGTTAGTGACATCGGTACATAAATTAATTACCAGTATTTTGGGTCATCCAATTGACATGTTCTATTGTATTTTGAAAAGCATAGGAGTCTGTATTCACCTAACTGTTTTTTTCGGTCATCATTGAGCACAATATACTCGTAGGAGTAGTATAAAGACCATATCAGTAGCCCGTTGCGGAGGTCGGTGACAGACCTGGAGCCAGTGATGAGCGGCAGCCCTCAAGCCTTGTGACTCGTGAATGACGCGCTGTCGCGGTACGTTAGTGGTAGGATTATTACCAGCAGCTTGTTGACAGGGTAGTCGAACAGCGCCATCTCGGTGGTTACAGGCATGAAGCCGGTGATGAGCAACAGCCCGCCGGCCGTGTGCCACGTGAAGCGCTGTTGCGGTACATTAGTATTAGAATCATTACCAGTAGCTCGTTGAAGGGGTAGTCGAACAGCGCCATCTCGGTGGTTACAGACATAAAGCCGGTGATGAGCAACAGCCCGCCGGCCGTGTGCCACGTGAAGCGCTGTTGTGGTACATTAGTATTAGAATCATTACCAGTAGCTCGTTGAAGGGGTAGTCGAACAGCTCCATCTCGGTGGTTACAGGCATGAAGCCGGTGATGAGCAACAGCCCGCCGGCCGTGTGCCACGTGAAGCGCTGTTGCAATACATTAGTAGTAGAATCATTACCAGTAACTCGTTGAAGGGGTAGTCGAACAGCGCCATCTCGGTGGTTACAGGCATGAAGCCGGTGATGAGCGACAGCCCGCCGGCTGTGTGACGCGTGAATGAAGCGCTGTTGCGATGGACGTTCACGCTCTTGTTCATCACCTTTGCGTAGATCGGGCGGAATTTTCGGCGGGTGTAGTAGCACCTTTAGAACAAAAATGAGGTCGACTTTAACATTATTTATTACATTTAAAAAATAACTGACAACTTGTAAAAGTCGAAATATATTGAACTTTGTAACGAGAAAAAAAGTTCAATATCTCCCAAAAACAGCTGAAACGATTTTGATTAAACATATCTAAGAACCATCGCTGGAAAACCTGCCTTCAAATAAAATTCTAATTTATATCAAGATTAGTTAATCAATAACTAGGTATGTATACCTACTTAATATAATGTAAACAAAAGGTGACCAAGGAATACTAAGTTCGTCTCGTTGTTAAAATCAATTAAATTCAATAATATACCTCATACCTTCTAAGTTTTCGTACGAAATCTGCAAAAGTACCCCACTCGTAAGTAAATTTAAATTCATAATTCTCCCAGTTAAAATGCATATATCCAATCCCATTAAAATAAAGCATAGATTTGGTCACAATGCACTGAATATGCAAATCGCCGAACCCTGTATAATATCCCATATATTTGCTAGTGAATATATTTTGAAACTTTTGCAATATGTAACAGTAACAGCATCGACGTTAGAAAAATTATACTGTGAAATACTAATCTCACACTATAGTTTCAGATGATAAGATAAGTAATAAGAACATACGTAGAGAAATCTGTTCTTAAGAATTATGACATCAAATATTAGATGTAACTCTGTATTTTTGTTTTCTCTCATACATAACCATGTTTTTCACATAGTGTGGTTAAACCTATGTATGTCGAAATCATAAGTAGCTGGAAACTTTGGTACTTTATCACTTTCACCCATTGGGAATTTAATATGTCATTTTGAACAAGACATCAAAGCGACACGGTATAAAAAGTGTTAAGCCCGTTGTGTGTTCGACTGTAGGAATACTACATAGTTCGGGAGCTCAGAATTCTAATACAGTCAGCGTCATATAGTACGGAGCAGTCAAAGTGGCCAAGTAGTTCGCTACAATATATATATTGTACGGTGTAGCGAACTATTTGGCCACTTTGGCTGCTATGTACTATATGACGCTGACTCTACAACGGACATTATAGTTGGGGAGCCCACGATGGTAAATGTGGATTTATTCGAGCGTCGTTGGGACTAATTGGTTTTTGAACATGGGACGGTAGAAAGTAAAAAAGGTTATATGACGTGTACGCCTCCGTCGGTGCCAATGGGGGAAGCGTCTACAGGTAAAAAACAGTCACTTTTGATAGTGTATACGCCCCACGTATCTCTGATAATGGACGTATGTAAATCTGGCGCTTTGGATGGTGGTGGCGGAAAGTCACACACTAATTGTGTTAGAGGAAAATTAATGGACGCACCAGATATTCACAAGGAGTCTCTGTGAAAATCGCTTCTTTGACTCTTTTTTTAGTAAATAAGTATTGAGCGAAATTTTATATAACACATAAAATACAGACTTCATAAGAAGACAATATAGAATGTTTAAATAAAATAAGACTCAAATTATATACCTAATTGAACAAGCTGCAAATTTATTTAGTCCTGTGTAATCACGGCTAATTCAGAAACGCGCACTCAAGAGGTCGTGAAATAGGTAAACGTTAAAAGTGACTTTCTTTGGAAAAAGGGACTTTTGTGCGGTTGGCGATTACGTCATTATAAACGATGCTTTAATACAAATGCGACGATACACGGCGCAATAACAGCGTATCTGACAAACATGCTAAGGTTCCTTTTCCCTGAGAACCACACCAATAAGTTAAGTACGTGGAGACGGAGAGCGGACTGCCCTTTACATTTTGGTCTAAGGGCTTCAATTTGAGGTTATTACTTTCTTATCAGTTTTCCTTATTGGAATGTGATTCTGATTATTCATAGTGTTTCACATGATTTCAGGTAGGTACAGGATCTTATTAAGGCTGGGTTGCACCGACTTACGATCACAGACTGATCAACGCTAAATATGGCGCCGGCAGCTGTCATCTCATAGAAACTAATCATCAGTTTGGTGCAACCCAGCCTAAGACTAAAAATGTCTTTGCCTGAAAATCAAAAAGACTTTATTAGTTTTCCACCATTTAGTGAAAAATTTAAACACCATTATCCGCCATTAAATTTATTTAATCGTATGGTATTTATTTACGAACCGTGGGATCTATAATTTTGTTGTTGTTTGACGTAAGCTTACTGCTGTGAAATGTCCCCACTTGACGAATTACTGTCAGTATTACGTTTGCGCAGTACTAATACGATGCGCAGAAGTGGAGCAGTACTGCATTGATATCGATTGACACTGACAGCTGACAGTTTTCTCATATCGCACCGCCTCCGCATCGATAAATCAGGAAGGCGCCTTACTCTCTTTTAGAATAAGGAAGTTTTAAAATGGTTTTTTATTAATGGAAATTGGTATATTTTAGAGAATTTAAAATGTGATTATGCTTTATTTTTTAATTTCTATTTGATTTCATCGGAAAAAGACCCTTAAAAAAATGAAATGATGTCAATTGTGTGCAAAAGTAATGCAAACTTGGACCATTTGTTTACATAACACAATCAAATGCCGTAGACGATATTTAAATGAGTGATGATTCCATACGTAATAGCAAACCATGTTCATATAAATAGAATGTATTAACATAAACACTACCTAGTATAATCGTTTCATACAATTTTAAAGATCACTGATCCTTAATGAAAGAACCCACTTTACTCTACTTGCTTCCACGCGTGGTTGAAAATCATTGATTTGAGCACATGTATTCGTCAAAATTCTGGCAGACTCTTTTTTTTATTAAAAATGGGATTGCTCTTGGCCAGCATCTAACCAGGGGGCAAAGATGAGGTCGACTATGAAGCGAGCTCACCCAGAAGATGACTTAAAAAGGTCCAGGTTGTATGAACTCGGAAATACAGACTCGTTAATGTAATTTGGTACTTTTACCGAAAAAGCTGTCAAATATTTTTATGTCGCTTAGTTTCAGAGCCTTTAGGTACTCAAAATATACCTGTTTACTAGACAGCGTGGAGAATACTCCTTAACCCATAAGAGGCCAAGCACTCACATATGAGTCATGCTTCTATATGCGATTTCCGCATCCTAGCGGTTTCAAAGCCTTAGGTCCTCGAAAAGCACCTATTTACCAGACGGCGTGGAGGATACGCCTTAACCCATACGAGGCCAATGACTCACATATGAGGCCTCTACGTGCGAATTCCGCTTCCTAGCGGTAAAACGTTGCAAAGAGCTACGGCGTAGCACATGTAGCGTTGCTTAATATCAAATGGAAAGCAGGATTCAGGAAAGTATAGCCGAATACATACATTACACACACACATACATTGTTTAACTAGGGGTGTAAGTGGGAAATTGCGAACGAGACTCTATCATATAGGTATAGTCAGTCATATAGATAGGCTTTTGATGACTCGAGTTTGCAATTTTCTTACGTCCCGAGGTAATCACAATATTTTCATCACATTTGCGAGGAAATAAATAATTCCAAAACTAATGAAAATTTAAGAAATCGACCATTTCATCTCTAGTATGGATCAAAGATACTTTATGATAATAACTGACGGCCTGTTTAGCCTAGTTGGTAGTGACTCTGCCTCCGAAGCTAGAGGTCTCGCGTTCAAATCCCGGCCAGGGTATTTATTTGTGCATTTATCACGGATATTTATTCTTGGGTCTTGGATGTTTTCTATGTATTTAAGTATGTATATCGTCGTCTAGTACCCATAGTACAAGCTTTGCTGAGTTTGGGACTAGGTCGATTTGTGTAAGATTGTCCCCAATTTTTTTATTTAAATAAATCTACAATAAGAAGACTAAAGCAATTGGACAAACCCTATCGCAATACCAACACATTAAGGTTGGTGTGCCTCAAGGCAGCATCCTTGGCCCTCTTGAAATCTTTGATGACGACACAACAATAATATTCTCCGATGAAAAGTTTTAATCTGTCAAGAAAAAATACCAATACTCTTAAAATTATGGTCAACTGGCTTAAATTGATTAACTTAAGGACTGTATCTTTATTATAAATACAGACAAAACCTAGTCTGATTGTTGACATGCGTATTAGATATTTTTAATATCAATGTTCTTAGGGTATTATCTGAGGGTGTTTTTTAATCATTTCATATGATATAATGTGGTTAACTTTTGTATCTTAGAGACTTAATTATGCTTTAAAAATCGTCTAGAAAATATATTTCGGACAAGCCTATTCAACTCAATTTCAGACTATTTCAGCGACTCCTAAGTACAGTCGGCCTCATAAGTAGCTGGACACTTTGGGACTTTGTCGCTTTCACCCGTTAGACATTTAGTATGACAGTGTAAACATGACGTTAAAGCGACAAGGTACAAAGGTGTTCATCCCCTTGTGCGACCGACCGTACAATTTTACAATACAACAGGTGTACTGCCAAAATATTTTATTTAAGTGGCGTCAAAACAAAATTGAAATTGAACTGCTTTGGTGAGGGCAGTGTAGGCAGCTTGAGGTGAGTCTTTGCAGATTTGTGATATTTTTTCTGTAGTAGATATAAATTTTGAAACATTGCTCTTTATGAAGTCTTCTTTTCCTTTACCAATATAGCTTCCCAGGTATCGGGAAACGGTTACAATGGTTACGTTGGTGTTCTTGAAGATCTGTTGAGCTGCTTTTTTTGTCTGCATCTGATACGATGAGCAAGGTTTTTTTAGCTTGAGGGAAGTATCCGAAGGATGGGCCTATTTTGTTGATTTTGTCCCATCAGTTGCGGAGACTTTTGAAATCGCCTTATGCTCAGGAGTCGTCTGCATACCAGGATTGAATTGTGTACTTTTCTTCATTTATTCTGTTTATGATAGGAATAGTAGCGAGGGCATACAGTGGCATAGCCAAAGGATTTCCCTGAGTTACTCCTTTTTTGCTGTAAATTCTCATGTCGGAGTCACGGATAACAAGTTCTGCGTAGCCGTTATAAGTATTGTATAAGAAACGAGCACAATGTGGCCAATATATTCTGGCTTGCCAGAGTGCCAATTGTTTAGTAACGGCGTTGAATGCATTGTTTGCATCGACGAGGAGCATTCCCCAATTTGAGTTTAGATAGCATTATGCAGTGGCATCTGGCAATACATGCCATGAACGATATTTTTTGAAAAATATCGTTCATGGCATGTATTGCACCCTCTATGCCACTACTGATGCCACTGCAGAGTTGTGATTGGCCGCAAGCTTCTGTTACTTCAGAGCCAGTAGCTAATATCATACATTTGGATATAATTCTCCGCAGGCATTCGCCAATGCCGATCGGTCTCACACCTGGGCATTTCTCTAAGACTACGACGCGGCTAGACACAAGTGCTTGTATCTGATTCCATGGAACGTATTTCATCTCCAGTATCAGCGCGCAGCGCACGCGCACCTTCAATATTGCGACCAATCAGAGAGCAGTGTGTGGAGCGCGGCCAACTAGATTTTTTAAACCAATCAGAACACAGAGAAACTCATAACTCCCTAGGGAGTTATTAAAATCCATAACTCCCAAGGGAGCTAAATCGGCTATAACTACTCTATACGCCTGCCTACAATGAGACCATTTACGAGCAATTTTGATGAAAATGACATAACTAAATAGTGGCTCTGTACGCTGTAGACTTTGCGAGCCCCCGTTTTTTCGAAAAAAAAAAAAACAATAACTGAATCGACAAAAAACCTTTTAATTATCGAACCTGCACAAAAAAATCAGTTGAGAAATGCGATCTATAACCACCACCATACCATACCTACCAAAAAGCATTTTTCCCAAACTGAAGAGGATTGTACGCTGCGCTTGCTCTGTCAACTACATAATACTTTCAGAGCCAGGTACTCGCTCGGCGGGCGCGGGGCGCTCGTCTCGTTGGCGCGTTTCTTTACATACGGGTTTTCGCATGTTATCGGTTACGAGCGTAGCACTACGATATTGTTAGCCGTGAAAGTGATAAGAAGTCAAATTGATGAAGTGCATGTGGTGCAGGTGTAGCATTCTACGACCCGCTACGACGAAGCCAAATGTGATGGATTAAACACTTTCATTCGCGCCTAGTGCTACGCGCTACACTCGAAGGCCGTAGCCATGTATTCTCCGTATGTAGCCCGTATCAGCTACGAACACAGTACTCGACTCTCCGTGCTGAATGTGTAAATTGGAATGTTGACTGATACTCAATCCAGCAACTTTTATGAAATTTAAATCACAACATACTTTAAAGAAAGTCCGAGGTATCGCTCCACCCTGTATGGTATATTTTAATAGGTTTTGTCTCTTGTTTTAACAAGATATCAATCTTAAATTATAGGTATGTGAATAACAATAAATTATTAGTGAATAAATGACATGTTACAGTATAACGAAATTACCTTCATTGTTATTAAATATTATCTGTAGGTAATCTGTCAAACATGTCAATCAGGAACACATCGATATGCGAGTTAATATAATAAAACATTGTATATGAGACCAGTCGAATTCCTTCCGCGTCACCAAAAACAGATAGGTCAATGAATATTCGACTTTATGCAGATGGTAATAAGATCTTTGACATATCCCAGATAAGTTGGTTCGACGAGAAAGCCAGCTTAGGAACAAGGATTTTAGCGTTGTTAACTTTCACATGGTTGTACCATACTCAAAACGTTGGTGTAAAATCAGCTCTAAGACACTGTGGTAAGATACAATTTGGAATGCAAGTAAGCAAACGGTATAAGCTTGTGAAGGTTAGTTGTTGATGAGGACTCAGTTGGCAATGCGTTGTTTGGTCTTAAATGTAAGCTGGTTATTCGATATTAAATGTACCGGACGAAATATAATTAAAGCACAACAAAAGCCGAAAATGAGGGTTAAAGGTGGATATTAATCCCGGCCACCAAAAACCACCACCACCACCATATCAGCCCTAGGACGTCCACTGCTAGACATAGGCCTCCCCCAATTTCATGGGGGGTAAATGCCATAATCCAAAAACGCTCCATACTAATTGTTAGAAAATTATGACGTCACATCGCACGAGCTCCGTACTACCATCCACCATCCACCACCATATCAGCCGTAAGTCCACTGCACGTGTCCAATTTCACGGGGGGTATATGCCATAATCGCCACGCTTGGCCTGCGGGTTGGCGATTGAAGTATCTCCACCGCACTCCAGGGATGCTGCTGCCCATCCCCCGATGGTCTCGGTCGTAGTTTTAGGACATACCCAGGTTCATCTCCGTATGTTAATTGTATGGAAAAATAGAAAATTGCTATTTTAATCGTGAAATATTGCGTTTAAGTACATATTAGTTGTTGTACAGTTTCTTTTTTATTGGGTTCGCTCCGTACATACATCAACACTTTCTTTTTTTTGTCTATTTACTAGTTTTTTTGTAACTTGAAAGTCTTAAACGTACTTCAAAATAAGGAGGTGACAACAATTTCGTGATTCTTTATCATTATTATTTTTACATTATTAAATTACGTTTAGAAAAAACTTAGCCAGAGCAAAATATATTTCATATTTTTAAAAGCAATAAGTACCTAGAAAAATTCCTTATCCTATAAAATGGTCAATAGTGACTGGGTAAACTGAAATTGGACAAGTAGCGAGTAAAGCACACTACAAATCCAATGCTTAAGTTATTTGAAACGCATGGTACTTACTGAATTTAATAATTTTTTCTAGCATCACTTTTTTCTATTTTTCGCTTTCGACTCACATTAGCTACTGCGCATTTCGCCTGCGCCTATTGCCTCCAGCCTAACACCGGCTTTAGAAAAGTACCATTTCCTCGTTACTCGTGCCCTTAAGCCCTCCGTCCATTAGAGCGGAGCATTGTGCAGCCGGGTATTTGCGACTGCGCCCTATCAGGCTAATGGATGGGTGGCTTTACTTTCCAGTAGCGATTTTCAATATCTGTTACAGATAACATGACCCGCCCTCCAAAATTCAAAACGCTTCAATGTATTTGAGAAAGTAGGAGGTGTTATTGCGTGTTGAGACAGACGTCAAACGAGCAAACACTCTCTTTCGTAAGGATGTTACTAATATTAAACATATTGAAATAGTAATTTGGAGGCGCGGGGCATGTTATCATAGTTTATCTCCCAGTACGAGTAGGCATGAACTTTAAAAACACAACAACAACACAACAACACATGACATGTATGACCTTTAATTGAAGCAGGCGCTTTTTGCAACCTTTTATATAACTTGCAAGTTTTGTATACCTCTACAGGGGAGAGTCGGCGATATCGTACCACCGGTTAAATCGTACCATCTGCGAGATTTCCTATAAAACAATCTTTTTCATTTACACTTGGGGCACTAAATAATTCTCCATTGGTAACACAGTCGATAACTTTAATCAAATATGGCATACGGCTAAGCATATGTGAGAGAGGAAAAAATAGATTTTCATCGGACTACTACGGTTTTTTTTCAAATGTAATATTGGTATAATATTGGGATTAAATCTTGAACTGAATTTTCAAATAGGTATCATCAACTGACAATGCAATATAATGGTACCGCCGTGCCGATCTGATGATGGAGACAAAAGGTGGCCATGATAACACAAGTTAAAACCGACGTATTTGAGAGGGTTCCATCTCAATGGGTAGTTGATGACTGTGGAGATAAAGGTACAGTTGGCAATAATAAATGCTTGACAGAAACTTATTTTTTACTACCACAGACTTCGCATTGCGCCTTACGGCTAAAGACCAACAAAGCGAGAGAAAGACAAATCATCAACATCGCCTATGTGCCCGTGAGAGAATGAGACCGAGAGCAGAGTCTTGAAATGTCATTATTTTTTCGAGTATGAGACCATAGCGGCCCGCCAGGCTTTTGTGTGAACGCTAATTTGGTGAAATAATTACGAATCATTCTAGTTTTCAAGTAAAATTGTGATTTTCAGTCAAAGTGACTTGTTCCGTAAGTGGTTGTGATGTTAGAAGGAGAAATAACCCAATTAATACCACGTTTCAGGTAAATACGTAATTGTTACTAAAATCTTTGATCCAATATTGTATTCCTATGTTTAATCGACTAAGATAATAGTATTTACTATAGTATATTGGTTTTCCTTTCAATGTTTTATCATATTTATGATATACAAGAAGAAATAAAGCATATTTTGCGTAAAATAGTAAAATGTTAGGTTACGCTAGGCCTTGACAAAGTGATGACGTCACGGGTCGGCTATCGATATATAAGTTATATAAGGATGGATTCTAGTCGAATTTTTGTTTAAGCATATGCTTACGCAGCATCAAATGGGCACTAATTTTAAAATGTGAATAAATATGTATTTAAATTTATTTTTAGATTTCCAAGCAATTCTGTACTACGTAAACGATACCGACCCCGAAAATCGAAGGTAATTTTTGAATAGGTACTTGGGAACATTAAGTTTTTCTGAGGTGTGCATTTTAATAGCCGACTTCAATAGAAGGAAGGAGGTTCTCAGTTCGTCTGCAAGTTTGCTTGTTTTTTTTATGTATGTATGTTCCCCGATAACTCTTGACCTCGTTGGCCGATTTTGATAATTCTTTTTTTGTTTCAGCAGGTATCCCGACTCCAATTTTGTACTTCGCTATACCACAATTTGTGGTTTCCGTGAGCCAATGCTTGGTTACCTACAGAAAATACCGATATCGGCATATGCGTGCCTAGCAAATTCGAGGAGTTCCCTCGATTCCTGCTAGATCCCATCATCAGACCTTCACCAAATTTATATGGGACCAATTTTGGGGTACCTGATTTGAAACAAAAAAAGTATTATCAAAATCTGCCAACGTGGCCAAGAGTTATCGGGGAACATACATACATTAAAAAAAAAGAACAAGCAAACATGCAGACGAACTGAGTACCTCCTTCCTTCTATTGAAGTCGGTAAAAAAAATAGTTTCTTTTACATCTTATTGCTTATAACACTCGTCGAGACATTTGTACAATTCTCTTGTTGAAATTATGAATACATTTTTACATTAATCATTTAATTTATGAACATGTCTTTTTACTTATACCTATACTATGTAAAATAAATAATAGGTTATTTTAATTAGTAGATATATATTATCTACATAGATATTATATTAGTAAGAAAAATAAAAATTTGACAAAATTTTCAGCGGAGTTTTAATTTTCAATATCATTAAATAACAATTCAATATCAAAATAAAATACGTATGTGTAGATTCTGAGTTTTAAAGTATACCTACTATCGGGAAAAAATATAAAATGCACACCTCTGTGAAACGCAATGATCGCAATCGGCTATGTGCAACACCACAGAAAAATATTTAATAGCATTCGGTATAAAATAATCGATATCTATAATTTTTGTACAGCACTTTTTTACTCACACTTATGCATTTATTTTTTGGTAACGCGTAAATTTTGACTTTGTTGTTCTTGTACATTCTAATTCTATGATAACCACCTTAACATCACAAGTTAATCACTGATACAGATGTAGTGAGAAAAGATTTTCCCTGATAAAGTCTTTATGATATTGACATAATATAGTATTTCGCATGGTCTATAGGAACGGTTTTAGATAGACTTTAGGTAGAAGGACATGAAAATATGTTACTGCTCTGTAGGTATTTACACATACTGACATAAACCAGACTTTAAGTACCCCTGGAAGCCGGTTTTAATGTCATATTTATTTGCCTAGCATTTGATACATACATACATACATAAACTCACGCCGTGAGCATTTGATGACAGAACCAATACAAAGAAAAAATGAACCGTGACCGCATGCAGCCCATTCGAACCTGAAGTTTGCTGGACCAGGTTTAGCGTCTCAGTTTACTTACATGTCATCGTGTATGTAGTGCCTTGGATTAAAAAAAGTATTATAGGTATTTATTTGCGATATGTTTCGTAAAATTTATTAGCTGATCCCATTCATTATCGTTTAACACGTTGGGTGCCATGAGCATCACCATTGGGATCACGTAATCTTCTCTGTGTGGCCATGAGCATCTCCGGTGGGATCAAATGGATCACTAAACTTGTATGGGGCGTGGCCGTGGGAGCACACTTTAGGTGAAGTATGGTGGGCAGCCAACGTGTTAATGAAACTTATTCTCCATTTTATTCGTCGATGTAGTCGCGGGGTTTACATATATCGCCGTAGTAAGGTTTCGAAACGCGAACACGAAGCGTAAAGAGTATTTTGTAACACTTACCTATAAGCGCCTCCCATGAGCTTGTTGATCACGAGCCCTATGTCGTGCAGTGTATAGACATAGCCTCTCGGCAGATGAGGCCTTACATCCCTCAGAATATACCGCAGAGTGTTGCCAGGACCGCTCTTGGTGTTGTACAGTTCTTCCAAGCGTGGGATCGTGAGGAACTTGCGCATGGAGACACCGTTCTCGAGTAGGAGTTTCACGAAGTCTATCCGGTCGTGTTCCAGGGCCTGCATCATAGCTTCGTCAAGGGCGCCTGTGGAGGGATGGAAGTTTGTTAGTTAATGGATAAATTTGTAGTAATGTACTCTCTTAGGATAGCTATTTCACTAAACGTAAACAAATAAAACCACGTAGTTTATCGAGTCGATGTCGAGCGATATTCGCTCTTGAAGAAGTGAGTGACATGTTTCATTATATTTTAACTGTGACTAAGCCAATATGTTTCGTAATTTGAAAGTTTCGACGCAGCCCCGCAACAGGACTTCTATTTCTCGGCGGTTTTCCCCTCGGCCATCTGAAGCTACTTTCCTAACAAACCTAACTTACTATCCTTAAAAATTACAATTAACTATTCTAAATTGAATCTGACAAAGTTGGCATTTAAAGATGGCCTACTTACGTGATGCAATTCGATTTTATAAATCTGGATGTATGAAAATGAATTTTCTGACGTAAAAGGAAGCTGACATAAATGGAATGACCCAAACCAAATATGTCCCAGACACATATAACCAAGTGAATTTATATCACATTCTTATGAAACGTCCACTCGATTATAGCGTTTCTAAAACGGAATCCACGGTGTTACCCTAACAACTCGTAATTATGTTACCAGTGAACTGATAAGTTAACGCAAATAAATCTCGAAGCCTATAAACATGGAAGTAACAAGTTCGTAAACTCTGAAGTTGTAATCAATTCGATCTTTTAATAAGGTTCCCTTGTAAGTTGTGACAGGAAGTTTTAATTGGGTCACTTTTAATTTTTGTTGTTAGGTATTATCACCTTTTTAATCATATTTTATTACTATTAAAACATAACATATGTATTCTGTATTATATTTGAATATTTTCAACACAGGGGCTGGCCGGGAACATAAAGCAAACTATTAAACTAGTGGCTCGAAAGAGCGTAGCGTATCACTGAGTCAGAACCCTTTTGTTTTGCTGCAATGCACCCAGTAATTGTATTTTTATTTTTCATATTTTGTTATATTTTTATTATGATGCTATGTTTGTTCTATTTTTCAGTTTGTGTTTATTTTTTGTTTACTCTGTGACTTGTGGCAATCAAATATTTTTTTTATCTATCTATCTATCTATCTATGTGAGATGTAGACCAAAGACTACTATGAAGACTCCCGTATTTCTTTATTCAAATTTCAAAATTTACAAATACTGTTTCCACAAAAAAACCTATATAAGTACCTAACTAAAGAACCTGCTTACATAATTTCACGAGTTTCGGTAGAGAAGAACAACCGGAAATCCTGACATCTAGACATCTGGACATTCGGACATATACTTAATTCGTAAGAAGCCTTCTTTTCACTCGGTCGATTATGTTACTCGTAACTTATTGTCACCATTTTATGGATAACACGTAATACTCAGACAATAAAATAAATTATCAATTGAAACTTACTTAGTATTTCTATTAAATCGTAATCTTAAAAAAATATTTATTTATTTATTAAAGGAGCTTCAACAGTTATTCTGATTATTTTGTTTAGATGAGGTAAAACATACGATAAGTAAGTGTTCCTGCCTGATCCATATTATTTTCCGAGGCATGATAGGAAAGTGTGAGTAATTTGTCCTCGAAAGACAGCCCAATGAACCACGCGCCATTTATTGTCAATTAAGGAATTATTAATTTCCTATTTAATTCATTGTGACAGTAGTGTAGTATAGTAATTTAATATTATGAATTACTAGCTTTTGCCCGCGACTACGTGAGGACGTAACCATGACACACAACAGCTGAAGTGGTGATATCTAAAATTAATGATACCTCGGAAATCGGAAATGAAAGATAAGTGATGTGATCTACCTTTCTTAATACAGGGAGCAATCCAACTGGGGAAGTACATCCACTTAGAAAACCATAATAACACCACTACTTGCTCTGTAGTCATGTGGTGTTGAGAGCGGGGACCTGCATTTGGCTTTAGCTGTCATAGCCCCGTTCCTAGGCCCGTGCGGCATCTGTTCCTTCTTACTAACAAGTACTTGCTTCACGTCCGTAGGGAGTAGCCACCGTTAGCCTACACGTGACCCGTGGGTGGTGCTAAAAGTGTAATAAACTGGCAACCAAACTGTCTTCTCAAAAATCTCATGGTTCGAAAATAAGTGTCATACGATTATTTATTTCAAACTAGTATTTTAGTACTTGTGTTCATTCTTTCTTTTTTTGTGAATATACATGGTTTTGCTATGTATAGAACAATCTCTTAGTCTAGTTAGATTATGTTATGTAAACAAATGGTCCCATTTTGCATTACTTTTGCTCAATATTGAGACTCTATCTCTAGAATAACACGGGTAGTTGTCGTCAGTTGTGGGTGGCTTGATTAAGTAGATGAATGATTTAACATCAATGGCGTTAAATAAAAGGCTTTGGTGGCCACTCGATGTCTCAAAATCTGCTGATTACATTCCCCTTTAATATTATTTCATCTGCGACCGGGCCTTATTACTCGCGACCCTCCATAGAATGTTAACCCTGCTGCTATCGCCCGTAAATTTAAAAATTATGCGCGTGCAAACTTTACGGGCCAAAGGATAAGCGAGCCATTTGTAATTTATTGGCTAATTCTGATATACTCGGCTTAATTGCTTGGCTCATTAGTTAGGAGTTTTGTTAAGAGTTTAGAACAATTAAACGCTTTGACAACTTGCTCCTAATGCCATTTTGGTGTAGTGATTATAAATGGTTAAATTATTTGTCTTAGAGATGAAGTGAGAAAGTTTTTGTAATTCAAAGCTTTTATGTAATTTTTATACTACTCGTCTTATACAAACAAAAATTCACTTATGTATAAAATACTGCCTTGGAATAGAGTTTATAATAAACCGGCCATATGCATGTCAGGCCACGCGCAGTTTAGAGTCCCGTAGTTGCCCGCCCGTCATTCTATGCGGACACTTGACAACAACAAAAATTTGCACGTTAAAATTAATATCTAGATCATCAAAATGGTAAAAGAAAACTCATATTATTTTTTACTAAGCAATCTAACGATACCCTGACACGATGGGGTTCCCAACCCTAAAAAACGAGCAACCGCTTGTCGGTTTGTTACTATACTTAAACTCCACGCGCGCCACCGTTATATTTCTATTACCTCGTGGGAATACCCTTTAACTGCATTATCGTTGCTACATATATGTATATTATTGAGTTTACGGCCTACGGATACAGTAAGTACATCACACAGCTACCTACTCTTATTATTAAAATAAAGAATTCCATCCGTTACGGCTTCGGGCAGAAAAGGCCGTAAAAAATCCCGAGGAAAAAATCTTCTTTTAAGAAAAATGTAATCCTTAAAAATGTATGCGCAACAAATTATGTTTTGTGCGGTTACATTTCATTCGAGTTTATGAATATTTTAATTAGCAGGGTATGTTGCGGAGGACGATCGATGAGAAAGGTCTTTGTCGGTAAAAATCCTTACAGTTATCCCGCTTAAAATATTATAATTAAATAACGATGGAGTGAAACGTTTATTAAATTCGATCTGTTTCGGACGAGTATTATACGCTCTGGGCCCCAATAACCCGACATATTATTAGTCATGCATTTTTGAGGTTATAAGAAGTAAAAAATGTTATATTAACGTAACTCCAATTATGATTAAATAGTAGATTGAGACATGGGAGTTTTTTTAACAGTTTACGTGTACATAAACATCATTACATCCGTTGTGATTATGAAAGGAATATGATGAACTTCATTTTCAACATGAAAAACGCAGTGAAAGCTTAAGCTGTCAAATAGTGACAACACGCTAAAATATACAGGCTGTGGCCTGTAATAGGAGCAAGAAATTTAAAGGAGCGTCCTTTAAATTCCTTAGAGCATCTGCAGTAAACTCTTCTGTCCAAAAGAAAAAAATTTAAATATGTTTTTTCAATTGGGAGTAATTTTGATCTAAAGTTATGACCTCCAAGTAATGGATCATGGCACCCAGAGATTATAGCGCGGCAGTCAATGCTGATTTTGAGGTTGCATCAAGTTATTACTCATAATCGTCGTCGCATTTTTGGTTTAAAAGGATATATTTGGGATGTTTTCATTTTTTTATTAAATTTTTAGGGTTTTTTAAATAAATAGTTATTAATATCACTCCAGTAGGGTAAAAAAATACACGTAAGCATGTATTAATGTGTGCGTAATTGAACAGCGACGAGCGTCGCCGTTACCTCCGCCACCACGACCATGAGCGTGACGAGGAAGACGACCGACATGGAGCCTACGGGGCATTCTGCCCACCCACAGCTCCCACTGCCAGTGGTGTAGTACGCTACATGCGATGAACTCAGGAAATCGAGAACTGCATTCGAACTTTGGGGTGACAGACGAGAGTGCTAGCCAATCCGCGTATAGTTATTATTAAAGCTTGAAACGCACAGAGCGCGGCGCATGGTTGTTGCGGTTCAGAGGCGCAAAAACGCGGTCCGGCCGGGGGTGCTACCGCGAACTTCGTGTCGTGCCGTCCCCTTCACTCTCGTGTTATACTCTATATGACGGAAAGGGACGGTACGATACGAAGTTCGATTTTTGAAGTTCGCGGTAGAACCCCGGGGCACATCGCACCAAAAACCACACGGTATTCGGTAGCGCGGTAGAGCGGAGGTGGAGTGTGTGACGATGATATGAAGCAGTAATCGAAAGTCAACAGTTTCGGAAAGATCAAAAATGAAAAACCGCCTGCGCCGCGCCCGCCGACGAGCATATAGGCGCAATAAACATAAATTCCCAATCTAAAACAATGATAATATGGGTTTAACTCTAACAAAATTAAGAGTACACCTCGTAAAGGAACTCTCATTACGCTTAAATTAAACATGTTTAAACTCAATTAATAATCAACTTTCTATCCGCAGTATCTTTTGTGCGTATAAATTAGCAATTAAAGGATATTCTCCAACAAGCTCCGGATCATAATGAAAATACTGGAAGTTGTTATAAGCGGAAATTTCAAGGACTGCCTGAGCTTTTTCCTTAACTGGTTTCTCAATAACGTTTTCCAGTGGTTTGCGGTGGAACTTGATTATTAATTCGCAATTTAGGACGGTTCATTATGAATTAATGACAGAGAATTGCGGACCGCCAGACTTCACATTTTTGTAGTACATTTCCTTCCTTGCACGCGGAACATTAAAATGAGCTTAGACCGCGATTAGTTACGATTGGAACAGGCTGACTTAATTGAAAAGAGCATGTGTAACATTAGAGAGAAAAATCACGGTACGTATAATTTCACAATTACTCAACTCTATTTTCGCAATTCTTCTACTGTAAATTTACAATTCCTTTTTAAATGTGGTCTCGTATTTGCATTTTCCAATAACTCATCGATCTTCTGGTGTTCAACGCACAATTAATCAAATTATGAGGCATTTCATAATTCATTAATTTGTATGCATATCAATTTCAAGTACGTTCGCGTAGATGCTTGCATTTATAAACGAGTAGGTAGAATAAACATACCTAAATATTTTTGTATAATACAAATAAGGCTAGAGATAGTTCAGCGCATTGCGAATTTCAATAATTTTGTAAAGTATGTAACTAAGTATGTATGTTATAAATTATGATGTAACACTAATAATTATTTGTATCTGTCCAACTTATTAAAACTGCCATTAGAATTTGAGCCTTTTGCTTGGATAGTGAAGTCGCTTTTTCAGCGGAGTAATTTGATACAATTCGGTCAACTCAAATGATTCCAACCCTCTGCTAGTCGATTACGAAACGCTTCAAAACTACAGTCAGCAGCAGAAGTAGCTACGCGGGTTTAGTGCTTAAAATGTGCGACACATAGACCATAGATTCTAATGCAGTCGAGAAAATATGGCTGTGAACGTGTTATACTACTTGTTACTTCTGCTGACTGTACGTTAGGTAGATCTGTATTTTTCCTATAAAAATGACCGATCTAAGTTATACGTAGATCATCATAATCATCCTCCTAGCGTTATTCCCAGTACAGTTGCATCGTGAAGGAGGCCTGGGGTCCGCTACCTAATCCTAAGAGTTCGCGTAGGCACTAATTTTTACGGAAGCGACTGCCATCTGACCTTCCAACCCGAGGGGGAAACTAGACCTTATTGGGATTAGCCTTGTCAAGTGAGTGGGCAACTTGACTGTTAGATGTTCTCAAGCCACCCGGAGGCCTCTAACTTGGCTTAACGACTGCTTTCATAGACAACAACCGGGATCAACGGCTTAACGTGCCTTCCAAAGCACGGGAGCGCTCAGTTAGTAACCAATCAAAGCGGTCACCCATCCATGGACTGACCTCGCCCGACATTGCTTAACCTCGCATACCGCACGCGGTACGCGGGCGCCGCTGGGCCACGAACGCACCTTCCTAAGTTATACGTAGATACAGTTGAGATATTAGAATTCTGTGTCACAGAATCACCAGTCTGGTCCAAAACTAAGAAAGCTGTTAATGATGAGTAGAAAATGCAGATTCTTGATATACAATATTTATTCGACGATAGCGGTTACAATTAACTTTCATTTAAATTTTGTATGGGTGCGTGCGCGCGTTCTCCTTGGCGATTGCTTAGGCTCTAGCGACCCCGGTTCCCCCTCGCGCCTACCCCTTCGTCGCCATACGCGGTCGCCGACAAAGCTTTTATTATGAGTAATGGAGGAAGATATGAACACACATACTATGATTAATCACACACATAAATATTAAGATAAAAGTTATTCTATTTATCTGAGGAATCTGAGGATAAATATTTTATTTATTATGAAATTAATAAATACTTTAATACCTAATACGGAAAACATCCAAGACTGACAAGAACAAATATTTTCGGCGCGTAATTTCATGTAATTCATTTCGAAAATCGTCTTTAGTTAAAGTTAACTATTTTTTAAAGGTCGTTTGAGCCCACGGTAAAACGCCAGCAATATTCAGTATTCCAGGACATGGTTTCCTATAGCTCGCATCATAATACCAAGTTTTGATAACGACTTCAAATTTGTAAGTCATTTGTAGGAACTATATTAAAGCCCGTACCGATTTCAAAATTTAATACTTTACTTACAGTTAATGTAATGATGACAATGTAATGATATTCAAGTATATAAAAATTATTCATTCAAAATTCAAAGCAATTTCTATTGAAAATATATTATGTCTTGTTACAACGAACTCTTCCTCGTATTGTATAAACACTCTTTTACCTTATAGTGTACCCAAATTCAGCCGTGACAATACAAATTTACACCTTCTGCTACTCGAAATACGGTCCTCAAGGATTGCTGTGACTTTAACTTGAGAACAGGTGAGTCAATCACTGTAACCTCAATCTTATGTCACTGTTTGCAAGGTTGATATTCCTTTTGTCAAACATTGAAGTGACTTATCTAAATTCGCTTACCGAAGCACCTGATGCCATGTCGTTTCATAAACTTCGTGAAGGCAAGATATGTAGAGTGTTGAAGGGTCCGATGGTTTCAAAAATTAATGAAATTTAAACATGAATGGGTCATTACATTTTGAGGAATTAGTTGAAATTACACATTATACAAGGATTAATGTTATGCCGTGGGCATATATTCCTGACGATACTCTTTCAGGAGCAAAAACATGTATTTATGCGTGTGTGCATGCATACCATTAAAATATTATTATTCCGGCATGTAACAGTTTAAACTCAATGTATTGTTTAAATGAAACTCATTAAAATTATATGTGAACATGTGAGTCCATTTTAATAAGATCGATCTCAACCTGACAGTTCCCTTCAAGTGTTGTCCATTCCAATTAGTGATGTCGCTATTACTATAGATAAGATACTACATCTTCCCCTACAATTTCTTAAACTAAAACAAATTATTTCTGAACATTAATCACAGACATAATCATTCAAATATCTAGGTGGAACAATATTTCTTCGGGGCCTTAATTGTACTCTATTATCATCCTGTCCTTGACCTAAATTATCTACTTCTAAATTTCCCTCTTCCTCTGGCACATTTTCTTCTACAGAGGTCAAGTTTTCTCCTTCTAATAAATCAAATTTTCGACTTTGCTGATTATTTTTGGGAAAAGATGGTTTAACATGTACCGTATTTCTCCTAATCACCCGGTCATCCCCAGTCCTTAAGATTAGAGATCTAGGAGATTCATGAAGGTCAACAACATTCCCTGGAACCCACAGGTTATTTTTTAAGTAAACTATGTCCTGGCCAGGGTAAAACCTGTGGCTAGTAGGTTTAGCGGTCTTATCAAAATTTCTTTTATTATTATCATTTATCTTGATTTGAGTTTCATTAAAATTCGTTACTAATTTAGGTTCTAATAGTTTCTTATGAATCGGAAGTTTTGATCTAGTCAGTCTGCTGAATAAGAGTTGGGCTGGACTATATAGAGAACCCAGTACAGGGGTATTTCTATACTCTAATAATATTTCTTCTAAGTCCATCCCACTCTCCATAGACTTGTTGAGTATATTTTTAGCAATTCCAACATACCTCTCTACAAAGCCATTGGAACGAGGATACCTGGGGCTTGATGTTACTATTTGAAATTTCCAACGTTTTGCAAAATCATGAAATTCAAAAGAATTAAATGGCATATTATCAGCCCTCAATATCCTTGGTATACCATGTGTAGCAAAATTGTTTTTTAAAATGTTTATTACGGTATTTGCTGACAATGAATTTACTTGAATTATGTCAAACCATTTTGAGTAATAATCAGCTATAATAAAGTATGTTTTACCACTCCATTGAAAAAAATCACAACCAACTTTCCAGTATGGTAAAGTGGGAACCTCATCAAGTAACATAGGTTCTTTCGATTTTTTCATACTGTACTTTTCACACACTTCACATTTCGATATCACATTAATAAAATCATCCTCTAAGTTAGGCCAGTAGAATAAAGATCTTGCTCTAGAAATTGTCTTACTAATCCCAAAATGACTTGAATGAACCTTTCTGATTACTCTCTCTCTCAATGTAAGTGGTACTATAATTTTATAATTTAGATATACAATTCCATTTTCATAGGTAATGTCGTCTTTATATTTGTAATAGAATTTAACAGCATCAACTACTTTGCTCCTGCACTTTGCGCCATGTATTGTTTAAATGAAACTCATTAAAATTATATGTGAACATGTGAGTCCATTTTAATAAGATCGATCTCAACCTGACAGTTCCCTTCAAGTGTTGTCCATTCCAATTAGTGATGTCGCTATTACTATAGATAAGATACTACACTCAATTACAAGTATCAAAGTTAAAGAGGAACAGATACATTCAGGTTTATCAGAAATTTGCTAGACATACCGCAATGTATTTTGAGATAACCGTATACCTATACCTGGTTTAATATTTACTCCACTTTTGATATCCAACACAACTTTATTACGTAGGTACTAATATAAAAAGAGAAAGTATTATAATAATACATATATGACTAAAGGTAATCCTGTACACATGTTGACTATACTCGTAACAAAAGGCGTACATTATTGTGACGGTTAAGACTAAATAAGGCTGGAAACATTGCTCGACCGATGATCAGCACGTATGGGCTGGGCGTAGCTATCACTGTACTCGTAGAAAGCATCAGACTGATGCTCACCATCACCGCGTATGCGGCCATACAAAAACACGCGCGACCGAGCATACGCACTGACGTTGGTCGAGCACTGTTTCCAGCCTTAGTAGGGGAGTGAGTGGTGTATAAATAGTATTTAAAGAGTCTTACGAATGTAGTGTTTATTTGTAGATTAGTTCATATTTTTTTGTTGAACTATAATTTAGTAAAGGAATAATTAACGTATAGATTACAAGAAATAAGACTGGTCTTTTGACAGCTGTCAACTCACCCAGTAGAAATAATGCCATCATACGTCAAAAATGACATTAATTGTACAGGGATGACAGCTGTCAAAAGACCAGTATTATTTCTGGTAATCTACAGTAGACTGGCTCTCAAAATTTATTCGATTTGCTGATGGATCGACGAAATAAAAATTGCATTAATTTGCCTCCATTAGGTACATGATCGTGCATTTTCGCTTTTCTGCTTTTAAAACCGATCTTTTCGCAAATCGTTCTACAAATTTTCACTGCTTATACTCGCAGCTCATTGTGTTAGGAAATTGGCAGCATTGGAGTAAAATGAATAAGTGAGGTTTCTTGTTAATTTATTTTTGAATTAAGTATCAAGTAGTTTACTTGTCTCGGTAGATAAATTCATATGTGGTTTTTAGTATAGTCTTGTAAATAATACTCGGTTATTTTTATCTTAAGTCAAACCATTTTCTAATTTATCCGGAGGGTTGTGTTGTTTTACCGTGTCAGCTTTGCTTAGTTTGGGTCAGATCTACATGTGTAAGACTATCCGCAATTATTTATTTACAAGCTGTCCCGGCGGACTTCGTTCCGCCCGCGACCCGTTCCATACAAAATGAAAGGTTTTTTCGTATATTTTTCCGATTATTTATAGCTAGCCTACTATTCGGAGCTAAGAAAATCTAAAACTCAAATATTATAAAAGTCGCCCAGTCGTTGTCGAGTTATAAATAGTGTTACCAACACGACTTTGTTTTATATATGTATATAGATATAGATTTAATTTATAACATGTCATTGTATTGGACCAGTATTGAGCACCAGGAAGTTTAACTTATTAATTACTAAAATCGAAATATTAAACAAAACGCCCTATCAAAGACGCAAAAAGACTTTTCAAAGTTAAGAATCCCCTAACAAAAGTACTCAAGTGTAAGTGTTTGTGTATGCAAGTAAAAGCACCGAAAACCTTAAAGATAACATGTTATTCAACGGCAGAACTCTGAAAGCAAAGTTTCGAGGGTGTAGGAAGCAGTGTCGATGTAACACATGCTCAGACATGACGCCGTGTGAGCAGTGTATTATACTCAACGGTGTGAAGCAAGTACATAGATAATAATCTTTAAATCTTAAAATAAATTAGATAGTTGTAAGCAGGGTGCGCCACGACGTAATGGAGCGTAGCTATTGTTTAGACGTGACAGTGTAAACTACCACGGTATGCATCGCAAAAGCGGCTTAATATAAAAATATATATATATATATATTATTTTCCGTTTAATTTTTTTTTATTAAAAAACCGGGTGGGTTTTGTAATTATCATCATCATTATCATATCAGGCATACATACACATAGGTGTCCCCCAAAGAGTGCAACAATGACCGATCCTGCACCGCTCGCATCCAGCGGACTCCTGCGACCTTTACCAGGTTACTATGCTTTGAATAAAAAAACCCAGTTCCCGTAGTCAACTCTTACGATAACCATGGGAACAAAAGGGGGTGTTACTATTCTAACCCGGCGGCACCTGGGTTGAGAGCGTTCGTGGCCCAGCGGCGCCCGCGTACCGCATGCGGCATGCGAGGTTAAGCAATGTCGGGCGAGGTAAGTCCATGGATGGGTGACCGCTTTGAGTGGTTACTAACTGAGCGCTCCCGTGCTTTGGAAGGCACGTTAATCCGTTGATCCCGGTTGCTGTCTAACAGTCAAGTTGCCTACTCACTTGACAAGCCTAATCCCAATAAGGTCTAGTTTCCCCCTCGGATTGGAAGGTCAGATGGCAGTCTCTACCGTAAAAACTAGTGCCTACGCCAATTCTCGGAACTAGGTAGCGGACCCCAGGCATCCTTCAGGATGCAACTGTACTGGGAATAACGCTAGGAGGATGATGATGGCACCGGGTTGAAAAGTGTTGTGGGTGAAGGGCTGGCAGTCTATCAACCAGCCTATGCTATATGCTATGCTATGCTAGTACCCATAACATGTGGTATTATTGCAGTCATCTGCTATTAGTACACACTAAAAGTGTTTAAAAAATATGGCCCGCCTGATGGTAAGCGGTCACCGCAGCCTATGGACGCCTGCAACTCCAGGGGTGTCACATGCGCATTGCCGTCCCTTTAAAAAATTATACACTCCTTTCTTGAGGAACCTCATACTGTGTAGTCCCACGGCAAAAGCAGGCTTAGTAATAGGGTTCCATTGGTGTTTAGGATTTCGTAACCAGGCCTTTGTCGGGAGCGAAGAGCAGTCCCTTACTGAAGGCTCCTTCAATGCCGCGCAAATCTCGCCCGTAGCGAAACGTTCCCTACCGAACATTCGACCAGTGTGTACGGAACTATCGTCGCGCGCGCATCCATTATTGCCGCTGTGACATACCACGCTGCTTTCGTGGCTACTTTCACTATTGTTATTGTGCTTTTACGCTGTCCGGTGCTTTATACCTACATCGAGGCTTGTAAGACCGGCATAGCAGAAGGAGAACGGAGCTGGGCATCCACCACCAATACCACGATACGAGCTAGAGCCGCCATTGAAGGTCACAAGGTGAGTGGATTGCTCATTTCTCTGGATAATCGCCTCGGTTACTTTCCTTGGGATTACTTTCTTTAGCGCCCTTTCGCTGAGCTATCGAAATTGCTACAATTGGTATCCATTGGGTTACGGAACCCTAAAAATTACTAATCTTCATTTTATTTCCATTAAATTTCAAATATCTTAGTCTTAACTATTAATCAAGCACACAACGAGTACGGCATATTTGAACGGAACAAGTCTTTAACAGCAAGTTAGGAAATTAAATGGTTTCCTTCTCTAATCTGTCACAATTAATGGAGCCACCGCTACAATGGAGCTTCTTCTAGGTTGGCTTTCAAAATTAATTAGTTTTGCTGCTGGTTCAGCGAAACATAAATTGCATTAATTTGCCTACATTACACGAGATCGCGCAATTTTGCTTTTCCACTTTTTATCCTGATGTTTTCGAATATCGTCCTACGGATTTTTAGTGATTATATCTCATAGATATATCATAATGTAATGAAATTGGCAGCATGGATCAATGAATACATTTTTTTGTTAATTAATTAAATATTTATCAAGTAGTTTACGTAACTCTGTTTGAAAAGACCAGCCATACAATTTTTTAAAGGCTGAATTTATAAATAAGCAGGGCAGTCATCGAAACGGGGTGCTTAACTTTTATTTTTTAATAAAGTTTGTATATGAAATGTATTTTTAATGATAGACAACACATCTTGACATTCATATTAATTACTATTTGAAATCCCAAATCCAAAATCGTAATAGATTTTTCTAAAAATGTAGGTACAACCATGGACATTTACAGATCGTGAAATAATAAGTAATAGGTATGGCTCATTTCTAATGCAATTGCCCGATTTCGATTTGCCTCTAAAATCATTTCGCATGATTGCTCACTTTGTCAAATTTTATCATATTCTGTGTTATGTATCATTATAGGAAAAAGTGACCTGCCAGCAAGTGGACGGAGCATCGCTTTCGCGGGGCTCCTACTCTCCACTGTGAGGCACGCAAGGTAACGATCGAACCTATCACGATTTTTTCTGTGCTTTGTATTATATATATGGCAAAAGTGACCCACCAGCAAGTCATGACTTACGGTCGAAATAACGACAACCAATCGAAATAATGAATGACAATGCTTAACCTACCTATTTGACCCTTAAGTTACGGCAAATAAATACAGCCCGTGAGCACTGAGTCAGCCATTCGGAGAAATTTGGTCGGTATTTGCTTTGTTTGTACAATTAGAGCCAACCCGCATGTCAAGCGTGGTGATTATGATATTTACCTCCCATGAAATTGGGGGAGGTCTATGTCCAGCAGTGGACGTCCTTGGGCTGATATGGTGCTGGTACAATTAGTACTTTACAAAAAGTAAATATTATGATGATTCAATATTAGACATTAATAAGTAAATATTATGATGATTCAGACAACAAAACAATGGGTTTTGCAAAAAAAATGCGTCTCCACTTTACGCGTTGGAGAGCTATCCTTTAACAAATTTTCTTTAAAAAAAATGTTATACCGTTTTGTCATCGTGATTGATATGTATACCAATACTAAATTACAGCTTTCTGGTTGTAACGGTTACTAAGTTAAGCCTCGGACAGAAAGACGGACGGACGGACATGGCGAAACTATAACGGTGCCTTATTTACTACGGAACCCTAAAAAAGGGCCGGCATCGGCAGAGCGTTAGTGATTGTCCTGCAATTTCAAGCATCCGTAGGCTATGGTGTTTCCTTAGCGTCAGGTAAACCTTAAGTTTGTTTGCCACCAACATAGTCTGAAAAAAATCTCCAAACGCCCCGCCTATCCATTAAGCACAGCCTCGTCTATGAAGACATTTGTCGTCGCTAGGGATATGTGTAATGTCAAGTGGAACTATAACTTCCAATAAGTCGGACGTGTGGATCGGCCATAATCGTAAAGCAGCCATCGACACAAATACGTAAACGACACCCATAATGGACGTTAGTGTTGTAACCCTATGTTTTTCTACATACCTACTTACTATCTAAAGACACACAACATTATTAAGTTACTACTTAATAAGTATTTAGGTTTAAATAATCTTTGCTTACTAAGATTTTTTACAATTCCTTTTCAGCTTACAGTACTTCAAGAAAGGAGTGTATAATAGTTTAAATTAAATAAATGATCTTTATTCTGCAAGTAGGCTGCAATGTCACTACTTATTACAAGTCAAAATCTACTTACTAGCGTTTCCGAAAAAGAAGAACACTGCCGAGAAGAAACGCCGAAAGAAACTCGACAGTCAGTCATTTTTTCCCAAAAATATGCTTATTACAATGATAATACTTAACCTACTTAATACACGTAAATCTGAGTAAAAGACGAAGAATATTTACAATGTGTAGTTCAACAAGACAACATGCGTTTACTAATTTCCTAGACGTGATACAATAAAAATATACATATATGAATATTAATGCTATCTAAGTCTCTGGTTTGGGCCATGCATTTCTGACAGTTAGATAGTCCTCGGCCCTTTAATAAGCCTTTGACATCAACGTTTTTTTCAAGTAATTTTTAATACTTGAAAAAATCTTAGAAATTTCATCAGGATATATAGGGGATAAAGGATCGGCAACGGAGTTGCACACATCCATAGGTTGCGGTGACCGCTTACCATCAGGCCATACGCTTGTTTGCCACCGATGTGATATAAAAATTAACTATGCAATATTAAATAGTACATTACTACAGAGGCCGGGACGAAAGGGGTTGCCGGCCGAAGACAAATAGACGGCCGAACTAAGCGAGGCCGAATAGGTCTGAGGCGGGCAACCCCATATTTCCCGCCAAGGTATGTATAGTGCTTTTCTCAAACATGCAATGATCAGCGCTGGTAATCGCGCCAGCAACACGCTGAGATGGAACCATTTCGTGCAATACCCATTGTGACTGTTTTTTTTTCTATTTTTCTTTTGTTGTTGTATTGTCACGAATAAATGTTTTCTATTTATTTTACAATAAAATAACAAACAAAAAAATCAAAGTTTTATTTTTAATACGCATAGTGGCAGAATGTCATGATACCTGTGCCACAAATTTATGTGTAATGGAAATTAAAAAAAGAGTACTTTGCCGGCCTAGGGCTGCAATATTTGTATGAAATTGCATTAACGACCTCTCCTCCTAGCAGCACCTGAAACGTCATACTTCAAAGGTCGCGGGAATCCACTGGATGCGGGTGGCGCAGGATCGGTCATTGTGACACTTTTTGGGGGAGGCCTATGTCCAGCAGTGGACGTCCATCGGATGATATGATGATGAACCTTAGTTTTACTAAAAGTGGAGTTTATCTGAATCACAACGGACTGAAATAGAGTTTGTACATAATTAATCATTACAGAACAGAAGCCAACGACCAAAAAATTCGTAATTATCCTGTTAGACGCTTTTTATACGCACTCAAAGCTGAATAGCGATATTCTGAGACCTTTGTTCAGTAGGTAGGTAATTGGTTTCTTGACATTAAAAGAGCAAGAGCTGTGGTATGTTGCTAATTAATAGCAATTACGTGAAAAATAGTGGATAATTTCAAGAGTTTAGTTATAGTAAAGCATTCTGTAATAGGAGTTTTATTTTTAGCAATGTTTATCTCAAACGGGTACATGAATCCCTAACAATACTTTATATTCAATACCGAGGCCTCGGCCTCGTTGTAATAATATCACTTTGCGCCCTCGTGATAATAAGCTAAAATTACATTACTAAGGAGTTGGTCGCTGGAGTCCACTGAAAGCGGGTGGCACAGTATCAGTCATTGTGGCACTCTTTGGGGGAGTCCTATGTCCAGCAGTGGACGTTTTTCGGCTGATATAAATCTAAATTATACAAAATGTCATCAATGTCATCATTTTCATCAATGCCGCAGTTTACCTGTGAGTATTTTTCATCAAAGGTATTGGATTTGAATTAGATTTGCATTTGCCGCGCGCTCATTGCGATGTCCGTTAGTATTGATACAAGTGACAAATACGATAATTCCAAATACAATAAAATCACCACTCCTTGTTACTGTTCCTAATCTTAAGAGGGCGCAGTACAATCGGTGTGGATCGGTTCTCCATACAAACGTATTTAGGCTCTCATTTTAAAACGCCATGCTAGAATAACATGAAACTTTGTATACACAATGGGATCCGGCATATCTAGGTCGAAAATTAGTTTTTGTTGCTAGAAACTGAAAAAGAAAAAAATACAGCGGTTTTTTGAGTTTTTTACGGCTTGTATGAAAACCTTAATAATCTCTGTATTTTTTCGCCATTATGATTTCAAGCAACAGAAACTAATTTCCGCCCTAGACAGGCTGGATCCCATTGTGTATACAAAGTTTCATGTTATTCTAGCATGGCGTTTTAAAATGAGAGCATAAATACGTTTGTATGGAGAACCAAACGTACTGCGCCCTCTTAACCAAGTACAGATGTAATGAATAATACTTTCTCACTGGCTAAACTCGGAGTACCACTAGCCCCGAAGAAGTGTCAATGGGGCCCTTTACACGATTAATATTATAGCAATACTGAGGTGTCAATACTATCGCGGTTTTCATAATTGTTTGGATTTTGCTTCAATATCCACGTGATACGTATCGTGATATGAGTGTACCGTGTGATAATATTCACTGAGTAAAATGCCCCAATCCTCAGAGTATTTCTATAGCGATCCTTACGAGTTCCACCGAGAGGGACAGAAAAACTCTTATGCAGCTAAATTGAGAACTGAACGCTACCGCGAAACGAAAACGAAATATCTGCATCTTTGTCGCACTTGCATCTGTACGTAGTTTTGTATTTCTGTGTGGCACAGAATAATGAATAGTAAATTAAATTAAGTGCGGAAGGTTTTCGATCGATAAGAATCTTAGATTAATAATACCCACAGATGCGTAGTGTTAAGCAAGATAATTTTTCATAAAGTTGTCTCTTTGAATCCTTATGGTAGTTAAACCAAGATGAGTTAGAATGGGATGGATAATACGATCACTTTCGGCTGTTAACAAATTGTCTCCATTTAAAAGCACACCAAAATGTCAAATCCACTATAATCCAAAACGTCACAAAAGTCAGTTCAGTGCCATTTGCAGTTATGAAAGCGGAGACACTGACAGACCAGACCTGTCAGATATCACATATCTGTCTCTCTCAAACTTATTGATTAGTGCATCAGTGAGAATAGATCAGATGTAAAGAAAGCGTTCAACATAAATGAGCGGATCTGCTTTACTTTGATATCTGTGAACATAACCGATATTTGACAGCTAGAAAACACCGAATCATGCAATAGCACTCTAGCGCATGGCACGTGCTCTGTTGTTGTCTAGTTACGGAAGATTCTCACCGAACGGGTGGAGTCAGCGCGCACTCCACTAGAGTCAAAGGAATTCGAACCCTCAATACAGAAGTTAGATTTCATATTTAAATGGTTTGCGGGCGGCCGATAGGCTGCCGCCGGCTCTGCTGCTGCGGTTTGGATACGAAGTCTAGCTTCTGTATGGAGGGTTCGAATCCCTTTGACTCTGGTGGCGTGCGCGCCGGCTCCGGCCATTTGGTGTGAATCGTCCACTAGGATAGTCTCGTTTGCTCGTCAGCCTAGTAATAGGTATCTGTATACCAATGACCATTTTCCTCTCGCACCATAACTTGTACAATGGGAAAGTTATATTATGTAGCCTCGTGAACTTCAGCTGTGTTTCCGTTGGTGGGTTGAGGCTGACGAGCTTATTTACTCACAATAGTATATAAACTGCCATCTGACAACATTTCATGCGAGAGAAATGGCTGAAAAACATTTTGATAATAAGATTAAATACTCGTAGCTGAATAGACCCCTGTCCTCACAATGTGCTGTTAACATGTTTGTTTGTTTGTTCAGCGCAAACCCGGGAACACCCGCGCCTCGGGTGTTTACTTATCTAGGGTTATTCCAATTTAGTGTCCATTCCCTCGATGGCGGTTAAATTTTCATTAGCGCTTGCTGTTTTGGGTCACATGACCTTGGAATAATTTATTTGCAGCCAAGCAGTGTTATTGTTAGGGTTAGCAACATTACGTGCTGGTGCGTTTTGATTGAAAACTTATTTGTGTAAGTAGGAATCAAGAAGATTCAGAGAGAATTCAGATAAAAGAAGAAGAAAACGCTGGAAAAAATTACAACTACGTTTATTTTACGACCATGTCGGTCGCATTTATGTCGTTGGGTGTTGAAGATGAAACTTTTGTAGTTGGGCTACCATTTCTGTAAAATGTTGGTGCCAGAGGGTAACAAATATTTTATCGACAGTGATTAAAACGCGACCAGCATAAACAGTCCTCCGTGGTTAAGGGTGGCGAGGCAGTAGTCAAGAACTTCCGTGATAAGGTAGTCACTAGAAAAACTCGGAACAACCCTGTTAAGATGAACGGGTCCAACTCCCACACTTCAATACCTTCGGCTCGCTAAAAAAGGTTCCTATGCTGCGTGAGAAGCACGTTTGCCACAAGAAAACTTCTTACACATTGTAAATACCTACCTGACCTGGTGGCCATTCTTGACCGTAGACGAATATCTCCGAGCTGCTTGCTCGAAGACAGGTGCTGCACTCGGAAAAGCGCTCTTAAGATGACCTGGTCCAGTACTTCGCCTTCGGCTCGCTGGAAAGTTTCCTATGCTACGTGAGGAACATCCCCTAGAAAAAATCTTTGACATTATAGAAGCCTCACCTGGTGGCCATTCTTGACCGTAGACGAATATCTCCGAGCGAGCGATGTCCACCCTGTTCCAGGTCAGAGCCAGTGACAGCTGCTCGCTCGGAGACAGATGCTGCGCTCGGAACAGTGCCGTTAAGATGACCTGGTCCAGCTCCTGCACTTCCCCGCCTTCGGCTCGCTCCTGGATCCTGAACACCGTGATCTGTAGGAGAAAGAAATTAATTAGACGATTCGAAAGTGCTTGTTGCTAGGCCTATTTGAATGAAGAATATTTTGACTTTGTCTTGACTTGAAATTAATAATGAGTATCAACACATAATTTATACTACCCTTACTAATACGTCAAGTCTACAAAATAGTGGATAAAAACGCGTCGCTTTATTTTTTTTTTTGAGATCCATAAGTACCTTTCATATAATACCTATGTTTAACCGGTACAATATATAAGGAGGTAAGTATCGGTGGTTCCGGTGAAAAAAGTCAGTACATTATTAATTAAGTTTTGCTAAACATTATTAATTACGTTATTCATTTGTTATTGAGAATACAGCTATAGTCTCGTTAGTGATCGTTTAAAGAGAATGGATAACGGATATTCTCTTGCAAAAAAAACTATCGCATATTAGAAGATTTATTAGAAGAGCCCATTAATTGCTACAAAGCATTAAAGTGCTGCTCTATTTAAAACTCAAAAGAAGGGTTAGGGTCGAAGTTAGAAATAACATGTGAATTTAGGTAGCACATTTTACTTTCAAAGTGTTCCGTATCCGGAAAATATCGTTTTTTCTATACCGTCACGCTTTATACCTAAAATACTCCCTAGAGTTTCCTGCTTCATCGTTGATCGTATAGTAACGTAATAAAATTATCCGATAAAAGCATATCAGGTTCCCATCCCGATTCAATTCGCTCTAGTTCTAAACTCGCGTTGTTTCAAGACAACGTAAATAGTATTAGGTAACATTATGGTCAGAAAGAAAGACAAATGAAGAAGGCTTGAACATAGTTGAGGAAAGAAGATCATTCGTGAAAACGATACAGAACAGGAGAGAAAAAATGATTGGTCACCATATACCGTACGATAATTTCTTGTTAACATCTTAAAAGTTGAAGGAAGAAGGGGCAGAGGAAGACCTACACTAACGTATTTGAACGAAGTAAAGGAGAAAGTTGGTGTCGCATTGTATCGGGAGGTAAAGAAATGAAATGAAATGAATGAAATGAATGAAAATAATTTATTCCAGCACACACAGGTCCATATTTGATTACTAATATTATTATAAAATTGAAATAAATACATATTAAAAATTAAAAATCAGTCCACATCGCAGGTTACCCCGATCCCACGATGATCGGCCTATGATACTCCCTCCAACGCTCATGTAGCGGGCTGGCGTCCCACTCTCTCACCGCCGAGAGCATCATGTTGGAGGAAGCGTAAATTGCCTTCCTGGCGGTGGCCGTCCTCGCGCGCAGCAGCGCGGGCCAGGCCGGCGCGCGCCCCTCCGCGAACATCGCGCTCGCACTGCACCAGCGCGGCAGCCGAAACAAGGCGCGCCACGCGTCATTGTATTGCACCCGCATGTCTCGAGCGGCAGCACATGTAAAATCTGACCACAATTCTACTGTGTAAACACTGGTACAGAAACTCAAGAATAGCTGCCTCTTGACACCCTTGCTGCATTTAGCGAATCTCCTGGCTAGCATATTCGCTCGCACCGCAATAGCTCGTCTTTGCCTCTGGATATCTCCGTGGTCTTTCATGTTCGACAGTAGAATGTGGCCAAGATATTTGACCTCGTGCACTCTACGTAGCTGCACACCGTTCAGCAGCAACGGGGGTATATGTGTTGGCATGTTCGCCGCCTCCATGAGCATGAACTCCGACTTGTCAGGATTGTAGTTCATATTATGCTGGCTCGCGTATCTTTCACATTCTGCTAGTAGCATTCTCCCGCATAGCCGCCACCGATGGAGCAAGCAGAACCATATCGTCTGCATATGACAAGTGGTTAGTCATCGTGCCGTTGATGGAACAGCCAACTCCTGTCTGTGTCAGAGTCTGTGATAGCCCGTCCATATAAACATTAAATAGCGCTGGTGACATGCTGCCTCCTTGCCTGACACCACAATTCAACAGAGCAGTCCCGGATAATGTATCTTTCCACCTCACCACGTTTCTCTGTTGGGAATACCACTTCTCTAGTAGGTACTATACAATAATTGGAGTGGGTGTTCCTCGTGCGTAATAGTTTTTCCCAAAGCAGTTGGTGATCTACTCTATCGAAAGCTTTGCTCAAGTCCAGGAAGCAGGCATAAACACACGTTTTTCTGGACTTATAGTAACCCACAATTTGCTTAAATGTATAGATAGCAGAGGTGGTTGAGACATTCCTTTTAAAGCCAAACTGGCTGTCGGCACTATTCAAATACGGACCGCCAATCTTATGAAGTACCCTTAAAGAGACTAACGGAAAATGGAGAAGAATGGCAATTACTCCACCGAGAAGAGCGTGGCTCTCAAATTTGATGATGATGAACATTCTAGCATGCAATATTACAATGGGCATTGGTTAGAATTGCTTTTTCAATCTGTACTAGTATTACTCTCAGCAATAAATAACTCTTAATTTTTTTTAAACTTTAAAGTTTAAACATAACACTAAAAGCGTAAATTGATAAGTACAAAGATTGATCGTTTGTTCGAAAAACGCATTCACTCAAGGAGAGGAAAGACGAGGAGATCGGGAATCGAACCCGGTACTCTTAGTTTACGAATGCTAAAGCTATCATCATCCTCATAGCGTTATTCCCAGTACAGTTTCATCCCGAAGGACGCCTGGGGTCCGCTACGTAATCCCAAGAATTGGCGTAGGCACTAGTTTTTACGGAAGCGACTGCCATCTGACGTTCCAACCCGAGGGAGAAACTAGACAATATTGGGATTATAAATAATAGCATAAATATGTAATTTTGAAATTTATTTTTCTGTTCTCGCTTCGCTCGTGGTTAAATTTAAATCCTGCGCAACACTACAACTTTGTACCTTTACATATTTTTTTTTTTATAACAGAAAGTAAAGAATGTTTTAACGACTTAGCACAATTTCTGTGTATAGTTGGCTATTAAATTCCAAGTAATTCCAAATAGAACCCACTAAAGCGGTAGCTCTTTAAGAGAATAAAACAAAAGTAAATATTTGTTACACAAACGTTCAGTTCAAGAGAAAAAATATTTATTTATTTATTTATACCATTTATTGTGTATTACAGGTAGATGATACAGATGTTACAGTTTACATAGTTCTCTGTAATATGTCTTACGACGTACAATAATTTCGTTTAAAGAAGGATACCAAACAGACACTTTAGTATTTATGACAAATGCATGCAACGTATCAAACAAACTTAACCGTATCTATTCATTTTTACTTTAATAATAGCTCTCTATACTAATAATAATTGATTATATTGTGTCATCTCTATACGTTCTAACAAAATAACAGTAGTTTATCAAATTTGTTTTTAGGTACCCGTCAATTATTATCCATTTCAATCAAATAATTATACCAACTAGATTAATTTGCAATCGTGTCCAACAAAAATTCATTTAAATTATAATAGCATTTCTCTTTTAATAATTTACATAGTTTTACCCTAAATATTGATAATTTTTCGTTTTTTAGTGTATCTGGTAGTTTGTTAAACAATTTTGGAGCCATTGTATATATCGTCTTCTTGTAAAACCTAGTTTTACATTCTCTTGGGGGTAGTATTTTCATCACATTTGTTGCTGGCATTTAGTATTAATTTTACACAGATAGGAAGACCCCCATTTACTCATGTTTTCTAGACCTGTCAAAAGCGTTCGATCTGGTAGCTTACGATGTTTTGTGGAACAAGTTGGAGTGCGAGACAGACTTACCTGGCGATGTTATTAATATGTTTAAGTACTGGTATAATAACCAAATGAAGTACGTCAGGTGGGCTGAAATCGCACTGATTTGTATCGCTTGCAATGCGGAGTGAGGCAGGGGGGATTGACATCACCAGCATTATTTAATTTATATGTGAACACGTTGATCGTTGAACTCAGCAGAACCAAAATCGGGTGTTCTATTGACGGAATAAGTGTCAACAATATCAGTTACGCCGACGATATGGTTCTGTTGAGTCCTTCGATCGATGCCCTCAGGAAACTCCTAGTCATGTGCGAAAATTATGCGGAGGCCCATGGGCTCAGGTACAACTCAAAAATGAGCGAACTTTTAGTGTTCAACCCGCGCGGCAGTAACTTCGATTACCGTGCCACCTGTAACGCTTGGCGGTACGAACCTAACTCGAGTTTCCAAGTTTAAGTACCTGGGCCACTGGGTCACCGAGGACTTGTCTGACATCGTCGATGTGGAGAGGGAGCGCAGGGCGTTGGCGGTCCGGTGCAACATGTTGGCGCGCAGGTTTGCACGATGTACCGCAGAAGTGAAGATTACTTGGTTTAGAGCCTTCTGCCAATCGTTTTACACGTGCAGCCTGTGGGTGAACTATACGCAACGGGCCCTCAACGCCTTGCGTGTTCAATATAATAATGCGTTCAGGATGCTGTTGCGGCTGCCACGCTACTGCAGCGCGTCGGGCATGTTCGCGGAGGCGCGCACGGACGGCTTCCACGCCATCGTGCGCAAGCGCGTCGCCTCGCTGGCGAGCAGGGCGCGGGCCAGCACGAACAGCATCCTTAACGCATTGGCAAACAGACTGGACTGTCCCCTCATAAAACAGCTCTTGAGCCTACATGTCTTTTCAAAATAACTGCTTTGGTTTATTTATGTAGTTTGTTTTAATGTAGGTATTGATATGTGAATTTTATTTTAATTTTCATTTTATTTTATTACATTTGAACTTTATTTTATTCTATTCTATTGACCCGAAATTATGTAATATGTGTAATTTATTAGCACTAGGTTAAGAGAATTGTTACTAACAGATATGTACTTGGGTCTGAAATAAAATGTTTCATTCATTAAAAACAAAATGAAACTTCGTTCGTGTAGCACTAAATCAAAACACAAGAGAACGAAGAAGGAAAAACAAAACGCTACGGTACTCGTAAAATATACTTTATGTTCTAAATTTTGTTTTCTTGCGCGGCGGTGGCTAGTGCTGAAACTGCGGTTTATTACGTTGCAAATTAAATTGGTATGTGCTGTGTACTAAATAAATAAAAGTCGCTAGCGGTTCGTAAACATTCTCACTTGCAGTGAAGATGTCAAAAAGTCGGGTCAAATCAGTAGGATCGAGTAAGAATCACTCTTTGACGCTAAAAAGCCAAATTTCGTGAAACTATTTACTTTTATGCAGGACAATTATGGATTTCGATATTCAACTCTGACACATATATTATATTTTTTCTTCTGATTGAAAGGAATAAAAGATCAAAAGTGTAAAAAATATAAAACAAGGCACTACATATTATACAAAACAGTTATGTTTATATAGAAAGTACAATCGCCACATGTTTTAAAGGCTGTTTACCGCAGAACATTTCGTCTTTAATTTAAAATTATTTTTATCTCTAAATTGAATCAATGAAATCCTTATAATTGGAAACGTAATATCAAAGACACTGCAATCCTCTAAGCCAAAGGTAATTCTTATCTGAATCTCTTGAATCAGTCTCGATCCCTCAATTAATTTTCAACCTAATCACATGACAGTAGATTGCTTTTTCAAAGAAGCTGAATAGTGAGGATAGTTTGCACCTAATCACAAGACTGTAAGACTGATTTCTGAATGAAACTGAATAGTTAGGCTAAGCTTCTGTTCTTAGACAGTATAGTGGATTGGACAAAGACTTAAAGTAGTTAGTCGGGAAACTTCAATATTGGATTCAATTTTATTATCTTTCTTTGAAACTAGGTACATTTTTCATATTTAACTCTCTTTTATTTCATTTCGTAGGAAAATTCTCATTGCGTTTCTTACACCCATGTGTACATATGGTCTTACGCAAAATAGAGCTCCTGCATCAATTCAATTCACTGATTACTTCGATTTGTCCAAAACGCGTTCGCAAATTAGACCCGTGATAAAATTCATCGCCACGCGATTGTTTTACTTTTGTCAAATAAAGGGTTAGTCATATTGGAATTTTGTGGAAACCAGACACAATAAAGTGAAAGCCGATTAATGCGTGTTGGTGACGCTATTTGCCATGCATCGACATTTTGATTAATGAAGCTCTTTATTAAGCCCCTTTGTTTTTTGTCTAATAAAATTAGACTCATAAGTAGATAGACACTTTGATACTTTATTACTTTTACTCCCTGGAAATGTAAGTATGACAGTTAAAACCTGACGTTAACACGACGATACAAAGGCGTTAAGCCCCTTTAGAAGCTCACCGTACGTGGAAAAGAGAACGAACAATATACCTAATATATGTATGTCAACGATTTCAACATAATCCGCTACAAACTACTCTCATTTCTAAAGACCATAATAAAACAGTGAGTTGCATTTCTAACTAACGGGAAAATTAGCATAACTTGGCGCGCGAGCTATCTCACGCGCGAGATAGACTATCCGCCTCTTTCTAATTGGTACACACAGAAAGAGACGGAGTGTCTATCTCGCGCGTGAGATAGCTCGCGCGCCAATTTGTGCTAGCCGGGCTGCGCTCTCTGGCATAGGTACGCGGTCAACCCTACTATTCAATTTTAAATTCAATATTCTATTAATTTAGAATTTTGGTTAGTGAGTCGTATCTATATGCTTTTTAATAATTACTTTATAGTTTATTGAATTGGAATCCATAAACAAATCGAGAAAGAATCCTTTCTCACTAATTAATCCAAGTGGTCGCTAACTGACATACTGATCCTATAAATCGATTTAGAAATAACGTTTCTATCATCGGTTCCAAACGTTTTCACTTCAAAAACCAATTTCACACGTCCGAACTGAATTTTTCCTTCCGAAGCGTATTTGTCCAGTCAGCATGGGTCGTAAAAAGACACTCGTCCAACTGTCAATTGATATTGCCAGCCGTTAATGATCGCGCGCACCTTTCAAAAGGAACTGGATTTTATTTTCAATCAACTTAAGCAGATATTGCTTTGAAACTGCTGGAGCACCGAGAAAGTTACTGGCGATAAATCTATCAAGTTTGAAGTAAAAAATTGAATAGAATTTTATTAACTTTTTATATTTCTCATCAAGTTGAAATTTAACGACGTTAAAAAGAATAAAATCCTTCTTTGTTTGCAGATTGCACAAAATGCTGAGCTATTTCAAGTCTGGGAAGCACTTTAGAGTTTTTATACATGTAAATGTGTGTCATAGTTTCCTTTTCTAATAAGTCCAAAAATGTCAAGAATTAAATTTCCTCATCTTTATATTTCCTGAAATAGAGGTTTTTTTTTAATTCCGTTAATTGTGAGGGCACATTCCTCAGATGAAATAATCTTCTCTAAGTCACTAGTATTCCAATTCGTACTATATCAAATTTATTATCTTCAAGAATTCCTTTTAGTTAATTAACATTCCTGGTATAAACTTAAAGATACTTAACAATTAAACTATGTTGATTTTTGAATCCTGTAAACGCAGAGTTCTAATTTCCTAAGTGGCGAGCTATATTGAAAAAAGGTTCGCCTTAAGATCTAATTATCAATATAACCTTCTTACACAAAACATTTCCAAACACAATTGCTTGACATAATATAGTTAGTTAGTTTTACTGGGCATTTTCCGCAAGTAGACATCTAGGCTGTGTTCCGAATCACGCTCACAGCGCTCAGAGCGCGCTCACGGTCGGACCGATTCACGCTCACAGCGCTTACACGAGATATCGTGACGTCATTGATGACGTCATGGAACGGCGCTCACGGTGCTCACACTCCCAGCCGTAAGCACCTTGAGCGCAAACGTCAAGTTGACGTTTGACACGTTATGACATCTCATTATAGGCGCAAAAAATTAAAACTTCACAAGTTATATTCGTTTATTTATTACTATAATAATAATAATCATTTATTTCACTATCTCCCATGCTCTTCGATTTGGTCCTGGAACATGTCCTTCGGAAACTGCTTTCACAGGATCCCGGAATTGAACTAAACGGAAAACATAGGCTGATAGTGTTAACTCTATCATTCACATGCGTTTCAGAAACAGTCTTGCCAAACGAGAAGTCCAATTGTAGGAGAAAGAAATCTCTTACAAGGGAGTGTCCAAATTAGAAGAAGAAGAAGAAAAAAGTTTATTAGCGCAAAAAAAAAAAACAAACAAACTACATACAAGCGAAACAAACAAAATAAAATAACAGAAATATTAATTGTTGGCGTCCAAGCTTCTCAGTAAACGATCTAAACTTCGGATATATAAGACCGCAATCCTATCTTAATGTATATGGGTGTGAGGCCTGGACGCTAACAGTTAGGGAGGAGCACAGCCTGTCGGGAGGAGAACGTAAGGTGTTCCGAAAAATACTGGGACCAGTGAAAAGAGACGATGGGAGTTGAATGATACGTAAAAATGCCGAAATAGAAGAACTGGTGGCCGAACCAAATATTATGGGTGAAACCAAAGCGCATAGTCTTCGCTGGCTTGGTCACTTCGAGAGGATAGGAGAAGATCGACAGGTGAAGAGAGCAAACTTGGGCCGACCGACCGGACGGCGTCATGTGAATCGCCCCAAATATCGCTGCAAGGATTTGGAGGACGAGGACCTGTGTGAGCTTGGAGCCGGTGCAAGCTGGCGAAAAATAGCGCAGGACCGTGAAAAGTGGCGTGCTCTGGTCTCGGAAGCCAATACTCATTTTGGGCCGTTGTGTCAGCCTAGTTAGTTAGTTTTATACAATACAATACAATACAATATGCTTTATTGCACACCTCAAAAAAGAATTACAGATAGAAACAGCATAAAGATACAAGTGTTTAATATTAGTTACTTGCTGATTGCGATTAATTTCAATTTTCTACAAATCTAAAACCCAGCCCAGAATTTTCTACTACGATTAATTGACGAACTCAAAATTCAAATTCAGTAGACGTTGATATGAACATGACAGAAAACACGCTCATGACTGGTCCGAAACAAAACACCACTTACGCGGCCTTGAGCGCGCTAACTGATTCGGACCGGCCGTCAGCACTGGAAGCGTTGTGAGCGTTGTAAGCGTGACTCGGAACACAGCCCTAGCGTGCCTATTTTGCCTATTTTGTGTACCTGTCATATCTACCTATGCGTCTGTGTGGTTTTATTGACGTGCGGGAATTTTGAATATTGTCAAACTTGACACTGAATTTTGCTAACTCCACGTTAACTCTTAAGAGGGCGCAGTACGTTCGGTGTGGCTCGGTTCTCCATACAAACGTATTTACGCTCTCATTTTAAAACGCCATGCTAGAATAACATGAACCTTTGTATACACAATGGGATCCGGCATATCTAGGTCGGATATTAGTTTCTGTTGCTAGAAATAGTCAAAGAAAAAAGAATACAGCGGTTTTTTGAGTTTTTTACGGCTTGCATGAAAACCTTAATAGTAGCTGTATTTTTTCTCCATTATAATTTCAAGCAACAGAAACGAATTTCCGACCTAGATATGCCGAATCCCATTGTGTATACAAAGTTTCATCTTATTCTAGCATGGCGTTTTAAAATGAGAGCCTAAATACGTTTGTATGGAGAACCGAGCGTACTGCGCACTCTTAAGGCCCTTTTGTACGAGTATTTGAAAGGTACACGGAAAGAACAAGTCTAGTCGTTCAAAATTTCAAAACCAGTTTGCACCTTATTTGTTTACAAGTTAGGTTGCTTTTTGTTCTGAAATTTACTAGACTACTACTAGACATAATAATAAATATACGTTATTGCGCACTACAAAGTGAGAACAGTATAAACAAATACCTTAGACTAGTACAATGCAACAACAGGCGGTCTTATCGCTTATGAGAGATATCTTCCAGACAACCTTTGGGTAGCAGGAAATTCATAACTCACAACAGTTTACCGGTAGTGCAGAAATTGAAAAGAGTGTTTTGAAGACACATTCATCAATACTATAAAGAAATGAATAAATAATAACAATGATAGCATAATAAATAGACTATACTAACAGTATAAGAAACGAATATAACATATAAATAAATGTATACATAAACAATAGGTATATAATTTACACACGCAAAAAGCAATAAAGGGAGCGACAAGAGATGCATTTTCAGAACATTTTTAAAGACGGGAAGTGACTTCGCACACCTTAAATCCAACGGCAGAGCATTCCAAAGACGAACAGCACGAAAGGTATATGAGTTGTTGTAGAATTTTGAGGAAGAAGGTGATTTTGGGAAGACCTTATGGAAGAGAGACGCATAAAACGTAACAAACGTAACGTAAACGTAGGCATGTTTTTTCCGTGGACCCGTCATTTAGCCTTGGTGGTATAATTAATTATTTACTAAATCTTTACATATTTTTCATTATTTCAGTAAAAGGACAGTTCGGAAGTTAAAAATATTCTAAATTCAAAACGCGCATAGATAATCTAATAACAGAGCTTGGGCTCCAGCCGCGAGGCATCCATTAAAGCAGGCTAACGAGGCCCGAGGTGCAGCCATCAATTCCGCCGATTCATTATATTCACTGCTGCCGAGGGAATACCTTCACTCGTAATTAGACTGGCTGGTTAATGGCAATTAAAAAGTTAAGTGCGGAGAAAAAATTGGAATTTCAAGGAGTTTGAAGCAACAGGCTGTCAAAATTGATAGTGCTTTTTTTTCTGGGAAATATTGTGACGGTTTTAGTAGTCTACTTTTAAATTACTGATCATAATTTTTTCCTAACCGAGACGAGTGGAAGTCAATGGGGAAGGTATTTTATTCATTTATATACATGAGTGGACGCACTTGTAGTAGAGATTATAATATTATCATAAAAAGTCTTCTTTGTAACGACGGTACTAGACGACGATATAATTATATAATAGAATATACTTTAATACAGCGTTCGTGGCCCAGCGGCGCCCGCGTACCGCGTGCGGTATGCAAGGTTAAGCAATGTCGGGCGGGGTCAGCCCAGCGCTCCCGTGCTTTGGAAAGCACGTTAAGCCGTTGATCCTGGCTGCTGTCTATGTTAGCAGTCGTTAAGCCATTTAAGAGGCCTACGGGCGGCTTGAGCACTTCTAACAGTCAAATTGCCCACTCGCTTGACAAGCCTAATCCTAATAAGGTCTAGTTTTCCCCTTGGGTTGGAAGGTTAGATGGCAGTCGCTTTCATAAAAACTAGTGCCTACGCCAATTCTTGGGATTAGGTAGCGGACCCCGGGCATCCTTCAGGATGCAACTGTACTGGGAAAAACGCTAGGATGATGATGAAACATAGAAAATATCCAAGTTTCAGGAACAAATGTTTGTCCTCATCACATAAGCAAATGCCTTTACCGGGATTCGAACACGGGACCTTCAGCTTCGAAGGCACAAACTAAGCTAAACAGGTCAACGAGTTTTAAACCTATTATTACATATTGAAATATATTTAATCGGTCAATATCGTCTGCATTATCTTATGAAATTCTAAACGTACACAGTGCACTATTATCCCATTGCAAGTTTTAGCAATATCTAGAACATACGTAGACATGACATACTTAAAACAAAAAAAAAACATTTCGTATATATTTCAGAATGTCTACTAATCGAGTTTTTAGGCCTAGCTTTAAAAAAAAATGGGTAATATAATTTCTATCTAACAACCAGTACCCAAGATCACAGATCAATTGCTGTCGGCCTGATTAGCCTAGATGGTAGTGACACTGCCTCCGAAGCTAGAGGTCCTGGGTTCGAATCCCGGCCAGGGCATTATTTGTGCACTTAGCACGGGTATTTATTCTTGGGTCTTGGATGTTTTCTATGTATTAAAGTATGTATTTATCTATATAAGTACGTACATCGTCGTCTAGTACCCATAGTTCAAGCTTTGCTTAGTTTGGGACTAGGTCGATTTGTGTAAGATTTTCCCCCCAATTTTATTTTATTTATTTAGTATGTACATACGTCAAGAACGCGATTCCGGATTGGGTCTCGAATAATAAATACGAATATAACTGAACATTCGAGGACATTTCACACATTATTATGTCAAAACATATTGTTTCGTTATATTTATTCGATCGCTGCTCGCTGGCAGGTGAATTGATTTGATAACAAATACACGCGCGCTCCAGACAAATAGGAAACGAACATGTTTTTCGTTATTTTATTGATGGTTAGAAAGTAGGCACAAGACGTGTTTTTTTATTCATACCACGTCGATGGTAAACAAGCGCGTCTGATGGTAAGCAGTCGATGCTAGCAGCTGATGGTAAGTAGCCAATACGAGTATATAGTAACGCCAAAAGTGCCCATACTGCATTCCTTCGCAAAAACCTCGGCTACCTCGAAAACCGTACCGTACCAATTCAGCGGGCGTATGATGGTTGCCATTTTATCATTTATCGTCGTGGAAAAGACACCCGTCACTCTCACACTCGCATACTTGTTAGAACATGACGAATATCTTATCCACGACGATAAGTGATAAAATGGTAAGCATCATACGCCCGCTGGTTCTAATAGGGGGTGATAATAAATGCCCTGCTGACGAGCGCTGCGGTGCTAGAAAGTCGCGGGCATCGCGTCAAACATTTCTTCAGAGCACAAGTCTTTGTACATATGAGCAATAAATAGAACACGCACAAGGAGACGAAGTATCTTCTACATGTATAAATACTAACCTCGTTATTCATTAACTTACCAAACCTCGCAAAAAAAGTGTTTTTTCTGACCTTTGACTTTGAATAACGCGCGGTTCAGACACGAGTTTTTATGAGACTTTCGAGGCAAGTGATAGAACGCCAAATGAAGGTGTGTGCAGTACAAGTTTTCAGCTTATTGTCTCTCATTACGAAGTTTTACTCCTATTATGACTGGACTACATGCTGTTTTTAGGGACCCACTTAGTATAGTTTGAGACACGTTTCAGGTATATCCTACGAGGTTACTACCCGAAAATAGTTTTTTTTATATAAACAAGTAAGAGTATTACTCATCTAGAGTCTCATTTTAAACAAAATCTAAAAACAACAATGCATCGCCGTAAAATGAAGCTAGCGGCACGTAAATCTGCCTCGTAAATAAAACTGATACTGCAAAGAAATGTATGATTTGCTACCATAAACATATCTCACACAGACGCGAGATGTACATATTTAAACAAGCAAATCGTTTATTTGCAAACAACGACTGTGAGTGTTAGTTACGCCATTTTTATCTCCGCGAGATAACAACGCCATTGTATTTCATTTTTCTAGCTCCCTGCCCTGAGTAACTATTTTTGAAACGAATACTCATAATGCACCGTTGTGCTTGTTGATTTGAAATGTTTAACTACTTTTACAGAGATAGTGTAGGTTAGGTACGTTCGTCATAGTTAGAAAACTTAAAAGATGGTATGGTTTATTTATGTAAGCGCTTTATTGTGAACTATAAAACTATAGTCTTAAAAAAGTTCAAACAGTTATTAGTGCTCGTTTTAGATATAATTATATATGCTCCTAATTCTTGGCCGCGTATGTTCACGGCCCTCAAAATCATATTTTTCCAGACCGCGTGGAGAACTAATGTAAGTTAAGAAATTGGTCCACTTTTCGACTCTATCACTTGTTTATTAAGGTTCAGAAGGGACAGAACACTCTCGTGACTCATTTATTTTTTATTTATTTTATTTATTTTTATAGGTTCACCAACAACTGTTTACACTGTCGTTAGTATCAACACAAATGCTATGATTAGGTTCTATTGCTAAGCGTAACAGTTACTTAGAGGTAAACACCACATGCATCAAATAAAAAGTACATTTACGTATGCCGTTAACAATATCCGCAGACATTACAACATTACTGTGTGTAGGTATCACTAACTTTAGTTACACATTTTTAGCTAAGCAGGAGCGGACAGATTTTTTAAATTGATGTGCTGTCTCAAAGTGTATATCCATTTTGTGGCTACAGCTATTTACTACTTTGCACAGTCTTGAAACAGGTGAGTTGCTTCCTTGGACAGTCCTTCGAAGCGGGGGGCAAAGGGGCGTTATCGGTTTGCGGGGTACTCTAATTGGAGCACGAAAGTGCAGAAGGGCGAGAAGTTGTGGACAGTCGATGTCATTTTTTAATAATTTGTACAAGAACATTGCATCCGCAACGCTTCTGCGCAGCGATAATGAATCAAGTTTGAAGAGTTTTAATCTTTGAGCATAAGATAGAGCTTTTTTGGCTTTGCCCTTCGCAAAAGTCAGGTGCCGCAGGAACCGCTTTTGGACACGCTCCAATCTTAGTGAATGGGTAGCGTAGTGTGGACGCTCATTGTATAATGTTTGCTTTATAAATAGCATACATTCCCCTGCAGGTTCTTAGCAACTTATGTCTTTTTAAGCCTTGAATAGGTGAACATAACGTTCGTCTTACTATACAATAAGCAAACCAAAATCTTTGCCTTAATCTATAACACCATAAGCTCAAAGGACACCCCCATAGATATTAAAGAGTATACATAGGTACATCACCTATTTCATATTCTATTGTCCAAGATAAAATAAAGTCTGCAGTGGTCAAAGGGCTCGTCAACGTAAAAGGACGAATTTCCGGTACGCATCATTGTAGTATTTTACTGCCGTTTTAGTTTCTTTTTATGTCTGCCTTTATAGTTCCTTTTAAGGGATTTGAAGGGTAAATAAATTAACAAACTCTTAGTTGATGAAAGTTTTTTATGGTATAGTAAAATAATTGTACTGTTAAGAGCTTTTTGACACCAACTGTCAAAGAGTTCTTCTTCTTCGTAGTCGATACCTCATGACTGAGGATCGTGACCGCGTGCAATTGCATGCGGATACAGGGCAATTGCCCTCGATGCAGTTCGGCTCCTCGTCAAATGGAACGCACGGGAAAGGCAGCATTTGGCAGCATCATTGACTGCAACGGTCCAACGTACCGGAATCCTTCCTCTTAGGCGTTTGCCTTCCACGAAAGCATACGGATCAGAAAATAATTTGTTTCTCTAGAATCTCTAGATCATGTCTGGGTGAACGCATGATATGTCAAAGTGCTCTTAACAGTATCTCAAAACAATATTCCACTATACATGTTGTTATTGAGATACTAAAATTTTAAATAATAAATACATATCATTGATAAAAATTACTCGCTTAGTTTTAGCGCCTTAGGCCCTCAAAAACACTGTTTTACCACTTCGTGGAGCCATGTACAGAATTTCCTAAAGACAGCAAAATTCCATGTTCAAGTTAAGTAGCTTCCTTAGCTAGTTCTAATACGTTCAGTTTAGCTTCGCTAAAGTGGTCGTATTATTTTTCTCAATAAAGGCCACATTGAAGCTAATAAAAATAAAAGGTAATTCGAAACTAAATACATGAAAATAGGATCAGGAAATTGAATGAGATTAACACGTCAATAGAATGACCTTATCATACTCGTAAATGCAACAAGCGGCGGAGTAATATTCAAAATAAAGCGTACGAATTTACACTACCCATAATAAACTTATCATAAAAACTCAATAATCGTGCCATGTCAAAGATAGAAATACTAGAACTCGACCTAGATAGTAACGGGACTAGACGAGGTAATAGGTAATGCAATCTCACGCTCGATTTATTTGCCGCAATTGGAAAGAGATTTCAACGGGCAACACGCTGGTTTTTCCTTGATTTTTCATGATTTGTGAAATTGCGATTGGAATAGGAAGGTGTAATTGAAACAAATACCGGGATGACTGATATATATCGACATGTTATCATCTGGATTTGTTTTAGCGGTCCGCTGCGTGTTTGCAATTAATCCGCAGTCGCAAGCGTCTATAGGCTACGGTGAGGGCTTACTATCAGGTAGGCTACATGCTTGTTTGCCACCATCATAAGGCCTCACTAATTCAATACGAGGTCCTTCCTTCTGTTCATTGCCAATACATCTTGTGAACAAGTTCATCTTTCTCAGTCACTTCGGCATAGCGACTCTATGGTCTTCCTAGCTCCTACCAGTTCATAACTTACGGAATTGACTAATAAAATCAAATGTAGTTGAATCCCTAAAATTGTAGAATGTTAAAAGCATTGCAGCAACTCTGGTTACTGCATCTGCGCAGCACCTCCTAGGTCTTCTGTTCTATATGGTGCTGATAAGACTATGGACACTAGGAGATACCGTTGCAAATCGCTCAGTACTGCGATCATGATCTTAATGTTCCATGAGAACACCGTAGAGGCGTGAGCGGGGCAGAAGCGATAGTAGCGTGGAGCCATCACATTGCGCGCGGTCGGCAGTTTTAAACTTTTATAGCGGCTCGCATTGTAGTTGTGTGCGCCATCATACTAATACAACGGTGACCGCCCGCGCATGCTTTGCTTCTGCCCCGCTGTCTCCGAGCAGTTTCAGCGCGAGCCGTCAACTCTATTGTCACATAGCTTATATTCCGTGCATTTAGATTTATTTGGACCCGCGCGCAAACTGCTCCGTACCGCTTCCGTGGCTGATCTGACGGATCCAATCAAATTGTAAACAAATTTAAGACAAACCAGATTCTTCTTCCTCGTGCATTGTAACAGCTCGCTGTAGAGGCACTCTGCTTGCTGCAGCTGCACTTCGAAGGTTTTCTGGATGGTGCCGATCAGGTAATCCCGCATGGACTCCAAAACCGTCTGCTCGCCGCTCTCAGAGGCATATCTGTTGAAGATGAATACCTATTTATCACTCTATTATAGTTAGTGCGAGACATACGAGAATGTATAAAGGCCGTCGGCTTCGGTAAAAGGGTAAGGATCCCTGTGAGAGAATTCGGGAGCAGGAGCAGCCTATGGAGATTCAGTCAGGCAGTCCATGTCGGTAACTAATAATCTAGGGGGGACTTATCGCCAGCATTAAGAGCACCTTTGCAGTTACACTAGAAAAAACCCGACTCGAACTCATTACTAGATTTCATTTTTAATTCTTTGTTTGTAAAATAACAAATCGAACCTTGGCCTAAATATTTAGTGTTGATAAAAACTGCCTTTGAGTGACGAAAAGACACCGAGTGATTGGTGCACTTACGTAGTTAGACTATTTTTGGTACAGAACACTAATGTTTAATTATTCACAGGGAAATAACGCTATAAACCCTACAATTTTTCTATGAATGAACGAGGTGGAACAAGTTGTAGCGGAACATTTCTAACAATCGTGCAGGCATGGAACCTGATACTGGGGAAAGGTCAGCTAAAGTAGTGTGCGCATGTTTTGGGTATGGTTGGTTGTAGATTGCCGACAACCGTTGTATACTCTGAGATAACAACCGGCAAACGGAGTCAATAATAATTTTATTGACGATTGTATGTAAGTCTTCGCATCATCGGAGGAAAGCAGTTTTAAAGTTATTGAATGCATGGCAGGAAAAGTGATTTAGCTTTAAACGTCTCGAAGGGGGTTTTTGTATGTATTTGGCTGCGTTTACGCGCAGTTACGTTTACGAAGCGCGCGTCTGTCAGAATATATTGAAATCCAATGTGTTTCACAAGCACGCTCTACATGCAGCGCAGCATGTCGCCAGTGCCTATATGCAGCCTTTGTATGTATATATATATATATATATATACTCGTCTACCACTAAACAACTTCTTCACGTAACGTAAGATGAAAGGAGGTAAGAAAGGGCCGGAAGGGTTCATGAAACTTTGTCCCCTAAGGAGGTTAATAGGGTTATTAAAGTTCTTCAAAAGCCTCGTGACTCACGAAACATGATATGTATCGACAATGAGGAATCCCAACAGGCACAAGGCGGCTTCAGGCCGAATAAGACCATACTGGAATTAAGAAATTAATCTGAGGGTATACTTTTAAATATACCCTACTGTGCCGTGCCTTTACATACTTGTACTCTTGACTGACTTCGTAAAACACCTTAATAAATATGAGAGCCCCAATGAGAGAGTTACCAGGTTGTCAACAAGGCGCAAAGACATGAAAAACAACATTGTCCCGAGACTCAACGTCGCAAAGCATGCCGCTAGCTATCAGGCCGTGTTTCTTTATAATAAGCTACCCACCGCGTTTAAATCATTAACAAACAGTAGAATTTTCAATGCAGGACTCAAGGAATTTCTTCTGAAAAAGGCTTATTATTCTGTAACTGTGTTTATAGATGATAATTGATAATTGAAGTGTATTTGATCTAGTCTTGTCGATATTAATAGAAATTATTTATTATAAATTTAAATTGAAATTTTAATTAGAAATAAGTGGACATTGATAATTAGATTATGTATTGACTTCTTGACATTAGGATTATTATTATTGTTAAATTGCTGTAATTTTTACTTCTAGTTAGGTGCATATATTCTACACAATATATTTGTTTTGAATAAATAAAAAAATAAAAAAATTGAATGGGATAGTAGTTAAAAACTAAGTTGCGCAATACCTAAACCTAAATGTGATTACCTAAGTAACTTAGTGTGTCATCATGTCAGCCGAAAGACGTCCACTGCTGGACATAGGCCTCCCCCAAAGACCTCCAAAATGACCGGTCCTGCGCCACCCGCATCCAGCGGACACCAGCGACCTTCACCAGGTCATCGGTCCACCGTGTGGGGGGCCTGCCCACGCTACGCCTTCCGGTACGTGGTCGCCACTCGAGAACCTTTCCGCCCCAACGGCCATCAGTTCTACGTGCTATGTGCCCCGCCCACTGCCACTTAAGTTTAGCGATTCGGAGGGCTATATCGGTCACTTTGGTTCTGCTGCGGATGGCCTCATTCCTGATGCGATCATGCAGAGAAACTCCCAACATAGCTCTTTCCATTGCTCTTTGGGTGACTTTGAGCCTTCTTATGAGGCCCATAGTAAGCGACCACGTTTCAGTACCATATGTCATCACTGGCAACACACACTGGTCAAAGACTTTCGTCTTGAGACATTGCGGAATATTGGACGAAAAGATGTGCCGTAGCTTCCCGAACGCTGCCCAGCCGAGTCGGATTCGACGATTAACCTCTTTCTCGAAGTTGGACCTACCTAACTGGACAGTCTGTCCTAGGTATATGTAATCGTCTACAACTTCGAGCGTAAAGTGTCCGATTGTTACGGGAGTTGGTGCGACATGGGCATTTGACATGATCTTCGTCTTGTCCATGTTCATCCTTAGACCAACTCGCTCGGAGGCTTTAGTAAGGTCATTGAGCATTGTACTTAAATCTTCCATGGTCTCAGCCAAGACTACTATATCGTCAGCAAACCGAAGGTGAGTGAGGTACTCGCCGTTTATGTTGATGCCTAGCCTTCTCCAGTCCAGAGTCTTGAAAACATCCTCCAGTGCAGCGGAAAACAGTTTAGGAGAAATAACATCTCCTTGCCTGACTCCCCGTTGCAACGGAATAGGTCTCGAGCTCTGGTCCTGGAGTCGGACTGACATAGTGGCGTTCTCGTACAAACACTTCAGCACTTCGATATAGCGGTAGTCCACTTGGCACCGCTGGAGAGATTGTAGTACAGCCCAAGTTTCAATCGAATCGAAGGCTTTCTCGTAGTCCACGAACGCTAAACAGAGGGGCAGGTTATACTCCTCAGTCTTTTGTATAACCTGACGGAGCGTATGCATGTGGTCTACGGTGCTAAAGCCTCTTCGGAAACCGGCTTGTTCGGGAGGCTGGAAGTCATCTAGCCTGCGTGCGAGACGGTTCGTAATGACTCTTGAAAACAGCTTATAGACATGGCTCAGAAGTGAGATGGGTCGGTAGTTCTTCAGTAAGGAGTTGTCACCCTTTTTGAAAAACAGGACCACCACACCTCTGTTCCATGCCTTTGGAGTTTTCCCTTCTAGTAAGACGGAATTGAACAACTTCTGAAGGGCCCTGAGGACCGGTTTTCCACCCGCCTTCAGGAGTTCCGCTGTAATTCCGTCTTCACCGGGTGCCTTATTGTTCTTAAGCTGTTTAAGAGCCATTCTAATCTCGCTGATGTCTCAGGCTGATGTCCGGGATATCTTCGGTATAGTGCCGGATTAATCTAGCTCTTCGGTCTTCCGCCAGACCAACTTCGGGTCTGCTAGTTGACGTGTACAGCTGTCCATAAAAGCACTCTATCTCATTCAGAAGCTCAGGTTTGGACGAAACGATTCTACCATCTTCAGTTTTTAATCTGGCGAGCTGGCTCTGCCCAATAGACAGCTCTTGAGAAAACTTTAGAGCCCTTATTCTGCCCGATGGCCTCTTCAATACGATTTGTATTGAATTGGCGCAGATCACGGGTAAGGGACTTGGAGATCTGTTTATTGAGCTGCCTGTATAATGTCGCATCGGCTGAAGACTGCAGAATCATCTCATTCCTTTCCTCAATGAGCCTCTGAGTGGAGATAGAGAGCCTTTTGGCTCTGTGAGTTCGTTGGGACTTAAAGAACTTAGACCCAACGCTATGGACAGCTTCCACAAACCCGTCGTTGAATTCGTCCACATCGCCGCCTAGACAATCGAAACGGTTTTGGAGTTCCAGCTGAAAGCTCTCGGGGTTTTGGATTTGGACTGCTGCTGGACGGAGCGTGGACTTCTTCTTTTTCTTTTCGAGAGCGCTCTAGCTTGACGCATATATTCAATGTGCCTCTTACCAAACGATGATCACTTCCGGTCTTAACCGTATTGATCACAGAGACATCATTGAATATATGCCTCTTCGTCGACATGATGAAGTCAATCTCGTTTTTTGTTGCACCGTCGGGACTCATCCAGGTCCACTTCCTGTGCTCGCGTTTCTTGAAGAAGGAGTTCATCATGTAGAGTCCCTCCTTCTCCAAGAAACCAGCCAGTAGTTGGCCCCGGTGGTTCCGACTTCCAACACCAAATTGCCCCACTTTCAGCTCATTGCCGTCTCTCTTGCCCAGTTTGGCGTTGAAATCCCCCATAACAACGGTGAAGTAGGTTTTGGAACTATGCATGACTTTTGATATATCCTCATACATAGCCTCCACCTCGTCGTCCGAGTGTGCCGAGGTCGGCGCGTACACCTGTATGACCGTCAACGAGTACCTCTCGGATACTCTGAGTATAAGGTACGCCACCCTAGCCGACACACTCTCGATCTTCACCACGTTGTTCACGAGGGATTTGTGGACGATAAACCCGACACCTCCCTGGGACTGTTGGTCGCCCTCCCGGAAATAGAGCAAGTTGCCGGACTTCAGGGTTATCGTGTCCTCCCCCTCTCTTCGGACTTCAGATAACCCTACGATATCCCAACGCAACTTGCTCAATCCTTCCTCCAGCTCCGCTATCTTTTCGTCGGTCCGCAGTGTTCGTGTGTTGTACGTTGCCAGGGCCAGAAGTCGTCGGTGGTGGTAGCCGGATCTTAACCGGAGATTCTTCGCACCCCTGACCCCGCTAGTACCCTGGCCGCTACCAGAACCAGGGTACCGGGGGTCGCCGGAACCTCGGGGCCGTGGCCTGTTTGTGTATGTCATGAGGGGTAGTTGCCATAATCGCCACGCTTGGCATGCGGGTTGGCGATCGCAGTATCTCCACCGCACTCCAGGGATGCTGCTGCCCATCCTCCGGTGGTCTTGGTCGTAGTTTTAGGACATACCCGGGTCCACTTAGTGTGTAATTAAACCTAAATGTAGTTAAGTAATATAATGTATAATTAATGTAGCGGCTCCTTAACTCAAATAATCTTTAATGTTAAGATTAGTAGTTAAGATCATTATGTAATTTATGAAATACTTATGAAATAAACAGTTTAATTTTTTTTGTAGCGATATGGTGTACACTGTAAGTTTATATTGAAATAAATAAATGAAAATGAAATGAAATAGTCTTTTTTTGTCAAATTAACATTAAGGCGAAAACACACCCGGTGTCAATTTCAAAGGAGTGGCGCGCCGCGCCACGGCGATCGGCGCGGGCGGCGATAATGTGATCATTAACACACGGTCGTGTAATAATCACGTTATTTTCCTATAACAAACATTTTCTACTACTTGCTCTGTAAGTATGTGGTGTTTTATTAATAAAAATAAGGATTATTTGTACTAACTTAAGAAACGGAAACCATATATTCGCCAAGTTTGTATAAAACATTACATAGTTTAGTTAGTTGCTCACGTAAGTGAATTATAAAAATTCTTAGGAGTAAAATAAAGATTCTTTAAACCTAAAAGAGGGCCACCGGGCGCTTGTGAGGAGTGAGCAACCGGGGAAAAACTTCGCCACTCTGAAGCTTTTCTTACAGTCTGGAATAACTGAATACTGTACTGCTGTACCATAATATATTAGTTAACGCTACATCACACCTCTAGGATTATTTTCGAATGCACTTCAACGCGTTTTCTATTTAAATTATTTACTAAGAGAAACGGCCAGCCTGCAGACGATTTTGTTGAGAAAGTGTGAAGCCGTTAGCCGTAATTACCTCATAATTTTAAGTATTCTAGCAAATAAACTATTCTATTCTGAATGTTCAAAATTGACAAGCCTTACGAGGGCTGCCTTTTAAGTTGTGTCGTTTGCAAACCTCCCGTGATTGCATAAAAAAAACTAGTGTCATCTTAAAATATTTCAATTTAGAATTCGAAAACAAAAGAATGTATCGAAATCGGCCCAACCGTTTTAGTACAGCGTTCGTTCAAAGTTGACAAGTCAGTTGTGAAAATGGAAATTTCGAAGGAAAATTTACGTGCGATAATTTTTTACAACTTCAAAAGGGACGACTTAGTGATAGACATCGTGAAGGTCGACCAAAAACAGCCGTAACCCAGGAGAACATTGATGCTGTACGGCAACTGATGAGATAGAAGCTTCCTTAAGTATTTCAGGGACCAGTGTTCACAGTATTTTGCATGATCATTTAGGCGTAAAAAAGTTGATCTCACGCTGGATACCACATTTATTCAGTGAAGACCAAAAAACGGCTCGCGTTCGATGGTGTCGCAAAACTCTGCGGCAATTCAACCGAGGAAACTCGAAACATGTTTACGACATTATCAGTGGTGAGGAATCTTGGATATATGCCTACGATCCCGATTCTCAACAGCAGTCGACTGTTTGGGTGTTCCAAGATGAGCCAAAACCGACCAAAGTAATACGCTCACGGAGCACTTCGAAAAAAATGGTCGCCACGTTTGTGGCGAAAAGTGGCCACGTTGCCACCATCCTGCTCGAGGATCGTAAAACGGTTAATGCTGACTCGTATACCACTGTCTGTTTACCAGAAGTCATCGGCGAGTTTCGAAAAAATAACCCAAGACGTCGTATAAGACTGCACCACGATAATGCGAGCTCGCACACCGCCCGGCAAACAATTGCGTTTTTAAAAGAGCAAAACGTCGAAATTCTGAAACACCCGCCGTACAGTCCAGACTTAAACACTAACGATTTTTTTTCTTTTCCAACGACTTCGTGGGCAACGGTACCAGACGCCTGAAGAAGCGGTTGAGGCATACAAAACGGCCATTTTGGAGACCCCGACTTTGGACTGGAATAAGTGTTTCGAAAATTGGTTCGATCGAATGAAAAAGTGTATTACATATCACGGTGATTACTTTGAAAAACAATAAATACTATTTAACACTTAAATTGTCTTTAGTTTTTCCAAACGACACAACTTAAAAGGCAGCTCTCATATTCCGATAAGAATCTGATACCTGTACACCGCCTAATAAATCAACCAGTGCCACAGTTAGATAAAAGTTATACTAGGTACGAAAGTAGCTTAAAGCTAAAGCTCGAAGTTAAAGCTGGCTAATCTGTCATTGTTCAAGTCGAGAGAAGCAAAAGGACTTTATTATGACTCCTTTGTGAACGGATAAACATTTTGAGGATGCAAGTTGGAATTTGCGCAAATGTTTGCTGCATGATGAATTCGTTTCATTTAAAGCCATAGTGCACAGAACTTACAAATATTTTGCACACAATATCAAGTAAAAACCTGTTAAATTAGGTATTATACTACTCGTACGTCGTTAAGTCAAAGCAGAGTTCCAATCTAAAAGAGTAGCGTGTTAAATTAAGTATGCTTTCGGTCTTGTTTGTGTTACTTTTTAGAAATGCGTATAGCAATGAAAGTTTTCAAAAATAAAATCTGCGGGCTGTATCAAAGATACAACCGTAAATTGAATTAGGCCTTAATTCGTTAGCAGAAGAAGTTTACTTATAGTATCCCCTAATTATTAGGTTGTCTCCATTTTAAAGGATCAAAATGTAAAATCCCATATAATCCAATACGTCCCAAACGTCAGTTCGTGGTCAGTTCAGTAGTAATGAAAGCGGAGACGATCTGTCTCTCTCAAACTTACTGATTTGTGCATTACTGAGAATAGATCAGATGTACTGAAAGTTGTCTGCTTTACTCTGATATCTTTGATCGGAACCTATGAGTTGAATGAGTGAGGCAGTATAATAAAAGTAAATTTATGCGTGAGAAAGGGATGTATGCAATATTCCCTTGGATGATTATATTGTAGCTTAGTAGGCCTGCTTATCATGGCACCGTTTACTAGCAAGTACGATGAAATGCAGTATCCACTTCAAAACTCGTAAATAATGGTGAATAATCTATGTGCTATGACAAACCGAACTATCATAATGAGATTGGGGGCCTCGTTACAGTCGTTTGTTTGTCAGCCAGTTTACAGTCCGTAAGATGACTTAGGGTCTAGAGTCTAGACGTCTGGAATTACTCTGACTTAGCAACTTCAAGTGTAAATGTGACTTGAAATATTCACTTTGTTCTTTACACTAATGCTTTCAAATGAAACAAATTGTGTTGTAGATTTGTAAATTTTGTTCAGTATTTGCCGGAGTTACAACACAATAGAACTCATCATATAGCATAATATGACATTTCGACAGATTATTATTATCATTTATTTAGACATATTTGTATGGCAACGAGAGAAGCCTATAGGAATAGCTTTAGTAATATACATGGTAAATACCCCGTTCTTAACAGTAATTCTAATAATGAAGTCCTTAAGTATGTAATTTTTTTTTTGCAATTCACTCTTTATTTATAATTAATTACCGAAATGTCATCCAAACCGCGCCAAAAGCTGCCTATCTCTAAATTCGGTGAGGAGCCTCCAAAGTGAATAGTTTCCTGCCGAATGGCGATTACTGGCAAAACTTCCAGATTCCCATCTCTGGATAACTTTAAAGCCATAAGAACTTAATCCTACGTTTGGCTTTAAAATAGTGATGTGTTTTCTGTTAGGTTTGGTGCCGAGATATCGATAGTAAACCTTTACTATTTAACTGAGTTTTGATAACCGCTTAAACAATCTCTCTAAGAGATAATCAAATACTAGGGTTTAAGGGAGCGAAAATCGATTGAACGAAAACTTATTTTCAGGAAAACCCGTTGTCAATGGAAAAATCTTAAAAAGCCGAACAATGCCCGGTCTCCTGTGCATAATAAAAATATATTTATGAATTATTATTTGTCGTATGGCAATCATTCCGAACCGTGAGATCTTCGAGAAGACAGTACGGTTACTAGTTTGTTGCACTTTTAGCACCACCCAGGGGTCACGTGTAGGGTAACGGTGGGTACTCCCTAAGGACGTGGTGCAACTTCGACCCCCCTTTGTGAAGTTAGAGGGCAAGTTGACTGTTAGAAGTGCTGAAGCCCAAATGCCTCTCTAACTTGGCTTAACGATTGCTGTCATAGCCAGCAGCCGGGGTCAACGGTTTATCGTGACTTCCATTAACTTTAATCATTTGAGAGTAATGACACTCATAAGCTAAAAAGACGAGTAAGGAATCAGGAGGAATACCCGTGCTCATCATACAAATGTTATCGTGAAAGACCCATGAATCTTTTTTTTAGTACTTCTTCTAATCATCCTTCTAGCGTTTTCCGTGTTGCATCCTAAAGTAGTCCGGGGGTCCGATTAGGCATCTAATCTCAAGATTTAGAAATGGTTTTACAAAAGCGACTGCCATCTGACATTCCAAACCAAAGGTAAACTACACCTTTAATGGATTAAACGGGTATCTCTACCATATGTTCCTTCACTGAGAAGCCACTATTTCTTAAATAGGATTTTTTCTTTCTGTCGATATGAATTTCTGTTGAGTGAGTTGACGACAACGATAGCTCCGCACTACTTTCAATCTGCTCTTCGTTTACTGTGTTGATTAATTCTCCGAGAACTGCTTCAACTAACATTGATTGTAGGATGAAATATTGCTTTCGTTGCCGTAGAAAATCTAGCAAATACGGGGTGCTGCCATATTTACATGTAAATTTTACTGTAAATTATTTCTAAATTACTTTATAACGTTTAATGGTCTTAGATGAGGTAGAATGGCATGGTTTTAATCTAGTGTCGTTTAACAATATATTTTTTGAGTAGGCCGAGGAAAAAAGGGTAATAAGGACGCAATTTTGGATTTGTATTCAATCGAGAAAATTTTAAGCAATTATATTTGGCTTTGGTCAGAGAATCAATTATATATACCCAAGTTCTTATTTGTTTTGAAATCTCGTCAGGGGAAAGGCGTTTCAAAGATTTTTACATTTTATGTCGCCCTTTTGTGACTTCTACGAAGAGGGACAGGGATCGTAATTACATGAGAAATACGACATAGATGAATGATAACGAGGCACATAAGTAAAAAAGCATAAATAAAAAAAGAAAAGCGCTTCCTATGACAAAAACATGCTTCAAAATTTATATCAGAAAAGAGCCTCGAATAATAAGCGCTCGGTAAAATAAATAGACGCCAACTTTTTCATAATGCTATGTACTCGTACTTATCTCATGTTATTCCCGTTTTTATTTTTCTTTCATAAGGACATCTCTTGTACGTATAAATTACATGTTGTGTATAATGGTTACAGGTGAAAAATTTAAGTAAGTCACCTGTTGTATGTAGCTGTAGCGTGTTCGAATAGACATTACATATTTAAAATGTGCAACACAAACAAAACAAACGCCTTTTCGAACACGTCACAACAACATACAACAGGTGACTTACTTAAGTTTTTCACCTATACAAAAGGTGAAACATATGAATGTAAATATTAAGGGATTTTGGTATTTGTCAATTGATCATGTCACAAAAATACCGAAGGATTTCGGTGAAATATTTTCAGATAGCATCGTTTATTTATTATAATACATAATACGTTTTTGAAGAAAGTGCAAGAGTCAGAATCGGAAGATTGGCGCCATGATACGGTGCGCTGTCAATGCTTCATACACACTAGGTTATTATCATCATTATCATTATCAACCTATATACGTTCCACAAGTGGGCACAAGCCTTCTCACATGAGAAGGATAAGGTACTACTTATTATTTAGATTATAATTTATTCTCTATACTGACATGATAATAACGCAGCATTGCGTTTGGGAGGCGGTGCTGCTGCAGTGTATTGCTGCGTCGTTCTATCCATTATATTATTAGGCTTTTACGTATATAAATTATAATCTAAATAGCATCCGAGCTACGTATGTACATGCCTTAGAAGTGATATAAGGGTGCTACAACCGAATATTTTAAGCGAAATTGAGACAGCACTACAGCGCTCTGTTCTTTCCTGTGCATCACTGCGGCTTAATACATTATTTTAGCAGGTCATAATTTCCTTGTGCACTAACGCAATGTGATCGGCCACACACAACGACGGGCACGGGTGACGTCCGTGACGTACTCTAGTACAGCGCGCGCCGTGTTTGACGCCTTTAACGTACTTGTGCACAAACACGATGAGGTCGCGGCCGCTTACGGCGTGTCCATGACGTGCTCTAGCGCGGCGTACCGTTTTCGACGCCCTCTATAACTTACTTGTGCACGAACGCGATAAGGTCAAATGAATATGGACGACGTGTCCGTGACGTACTCTAGCACGGCGCGCCGTGTTCGACGCCTTCTATCACTTACTTGTGCACAAACGCGATGAGGTCAGCCGCGCGGCCGCTGCCGTTGCACACGACGACGGGCACGGGTGGCGTGTCCGGTACTCTAGCATGGCGCGCACTGTGGTTGACGCCCTTCTATCACTTACTTGTGCACAAATGAGGTCAGCCACGCGGCCGCTGTCATCACACACGACGACGGATACAGATGGCGTGTTCGGTACTCTAGCATGGCGCGCACTATAATTGACGCCTCTATCACTTACTTGTGCACAAACGCGATGAGGTCAGCCGCGCGGCCGCTGCCGTCGCACACGACGACGGGTACGGGTGGCGTGTCCGTGACATACTCTAGCACGGCTCGTACTGTGTTCGTCCCGCCCTCTATCACAAGGCACACAACAGGTGTTGATGAATGCGTATCTGAAACAAGAGAGTTACATTATATTTTTAATTTACACTATTAAAAATTACATGGAAGACATGGCGACCAAGTGATTTTTTATATAGCATTTTTTGTCTTTTTCTATACCACCTCTGTGTTTCTTGAAGAATCCCATACTGTAGTTCCTCGAGAAACCCTCAGCAGGGAGCTCATTCCACAACCGGAGCATCCGAGGGAGGAAGCCTACGGACCCTGTGGTTTTTCAGGGCGAAAACGACGGTAAAATGATAAAGTTAACATTAAAATGATTTTCTAGTACAAATTTTTGTCCTTTTTAGTTCATGCGACATACAAACCCAACCCTTTCACCAGCCATTTTTTTTCGTTTAAACAGTGCAAACGTTTCCACTCTGCTAAGCCTAAGTGACTACACCTGAGTGCAAAAACGGGTACACTCTGATTGGTGATTCAGCACAAAGGGTCCCCCTTATTTTGCTCCTCAGTGTATGCTAAATTTGAAATACCTAATTTGAAAATCGAATTTGGAAATCAGTGGTCTTTACTTTTGATACATTGTTACGAGTAATACAAAGAACTTAATGGCGCAGAAAAGTATGAAATATTAATATATTTAATAGTCTTAACTCTTAATGACCCTCATCAAAGTCATCGACGCCTAAAAATATCCAAATTAAAAAAGTTTATGTCATGTAGTAAAAGTTGAATGAAGTGAATTTTATGCAACGAAATTTAAAGGAGTTCATCTCATTAAATTTTAATTAAAAAGAGTTGAACAAAGGAATTCGGCAGAGAGCTCGAGAATAAGTGAGTTTTTTGGCGAAAAGTGTCGACAAATTAATTGGTAACTCATTATTAAATAGAATAGAATAGAAAAGAATAGAATTTATTTGCTAGAATACTTAAAAAAATAGTACAGGATGTTGAGGTACAGTAGTACCTACAGTATTCAGTCGTGAACGACATGCAAAAGTTATACATACTCGTATAACCTAAACGACGACGACGACGTTATAGTCTTAACCTAAACGATTAGTGACATTAGTGTGATTGTATTTCAACTGCATAAAAAAAGTTACAATTATCAAAACCTATTAGATGTATTAGTAGTCTAAAAATTCTTTAACACTATAAAAACATTTTCTCTCTAACCAACTAGTAATTTCTTTTACAAATTTATTATATTCCATTTGTCTAATGTCTGCTGGAAGGTTGTTATAAATTACAATGCACATATTATACGCGTTCTTGCGATAAATCGCAGCGCAGCAACGAGGCTGGTACAATAAGTAGATCGTTGTATTGAGATCTCTGCTTACCTACAAAAACATCCGACCTGCTTCTAAAAAGTTCAGGATGTTTTTTTACAAACAAGCATGCTTTTTTATATACATACAGGGTAATATCAGAATATTCAGCTTTTTAAAGAATGGCCTGCAACTGTCTGTGGCTGAAATGTTAGCTATTGCACGAATGCACTTTTTTTGTCTAACAAACAAAAATCACAGCTGAATTTCAATAAATTATGAAGTACATTTATTTTAAACCTCGTCAGTGGCAAACAATCATACCGCCCGCCAGGGATGTCGCATGCTGATCCTAAAAAAAATATACACTCCTTTCTTGAAGAACCCCATACTGTAGTCCCTTTTTTTTAGGTGGGGACAAGACGAAAGCCATTGTTCTATTCTACAGGAGGACTACATTGCAGTTACGCGATTTTTGAATACTTAAGTTTATTTTAATAAATTAATAATAAATTACATACCTATTAATCACAGTGAAGATTTAAAACTATTGGTGTGTTTCCTCTTTTCAAACAGAATACTAGGAACTAATAAAATTTTAGGCTTGGGCATGTTGCCAATTGTTACCACTCACTTAATGCCTACAAATCTCTTTATTCAAAATCAAATTCAATCGAAACGCAGCTCAATTCTCATTACGGGAGTGACGAGTAAAGGTGGACGTTCCAATTTGCATTCTTTTGTTCAAGTTAAGAGCGCATTTGCAAGCCTTTGAAAATCAAAATGGGGAAGTTTCGAAAGTTGATAATCGGTTTCACTTCACTTTGTCTATTCGTACTCTTACTAAGGGCCGGTTGTTTAAAACATTGCAACACAAACAATATTTCCAGCATGGTCTTGTTTTCATAAATTTGGCCTCCAGCGGTGCCGGTTACTTTGTAGAGTGGGATGTGGTCTCGACTCGTCCCATAGGGCCGAGTTAAGGCCAAGAAAAGAATCGTAAGAAGGGAGAGGAGAGAGATGAGAAAGGAGTAACGAGAGAAGAGAGAATGAAACATATAAGTAAATATAAAAAAAACTGGAAAGGAATTTTCATGGTGGGTAACGACTAAGTTTTAATAAAATGTGAGATGATTTAAAGAGTTCGGGATGTAGGAGTTGGAGCCCCTCACTATGGTGGGTCAGGAGGGTGCCAGCATCATTGTAGACTGTTACTAGAATATACAAGAAACGGGACTTCAATAGGCGTGGTACTATTCTAACCTATACGGGGATTATAACATATATTCTTAATACTTTCACTGCCGCCTAGTGCTACACGCTACGCTCGTAGGCCTTAGCATTCGCCGTATGTAGCCAGTAGCAGCTACGAACACAGTACCCAACAATCGGGTTCTCGAAGCTAAATGTTACTTACACAAGTGCCCTCGTGGAGTCATGTAAAACCATGGTCCATTCCTAAGATTCCGCAGAAAGCTCAGTTCTCCATATAAACCTAGTTTCGCCTTCATTTTAAAACGCCATGCTGAAATCACACTAAACTTTGTTATAGACAGTGGGATCTGCCATATCTAGGCCGCAAATTAGTTTCTGTTGGTTGAAATTATAATTGTGAAAAAATACAGCTAAAAAAACCTCTAACACTCGCTGTATTGTTTTTATTACAATTTCTAGCAACAGAAACTAATTTCAGGCCTAGATATGGCAGATACTATCAAATATACAAAGGTTCATAGGTTCATGTGAATTCAGCACGGCGTTTTAAAATGAGAACGAAACTGACTCTCACTATCTTAAAATTGTGTTACGATTACGCATGCAAACTATTTCCAATCACTTCGTTCCATCCATTAATTAGATCCGATTCCGCTTAAAGGTATTGCTAATGCCTACTTCTGTATTTTTCTCACGCCACGAACGAAATCCTCTGGAATATAAATGGTTGTTTGGACGGACAATTTTCCGATCTTTTGATTAGGAACGTTTTAAGTTAGAGTGTGCCTAGAATTTAGAAGAAGACTTAAAAATAACATCACAAAATCACTCATGTAAAATTAAAAATAAATAAATAAATAAATTTACCTAAAAGGGCTTGTTGAGCACATGAAAATTAATTCTGAGAGATAATTCTAACAATGTAGGTTTCAAAATTTAATAAAAATATATAATAGTGCAGTGATAGCTCGCCTATCGCCCATAATACATTTTACTATTAAGATAGAGGTACCTATTCGTCATTTGTCCGAATACATAATTATTCCAAAATGTCAAAATTCCGTATGGTAAATTGTCTAAATTGCTTCTTTACCAATAAAATACCTTTTTAGGGTTCTGTACCCAAAGGGTAAAAACGAGACCCTATTACTAAGACTTCGCTGTCCGTCCTTCCGTCCGTCCGTCTGTCACCAGGCTGTATCTCAAGAACCGTAATAGCTAGACAGTTGAAATTTTCACAGATTGTGTATTTCTCTTGCCGCTATAACAACAAATACTAAAAACAAAATAATAATTATTATTAAGGGGGGCTCCCATACAAAAAACGTGATATTTTGGCCCTTTTTCATGTCTACCACTCGCCGAGCTAGATCTCAAGAACCATAATAGCTCCTCTTTGATAATAGCTAGACGGTTAAAATTTGCACAGATTATGTATTTTTATTGTGGCTACAACAACAAATACTAAAATCAAAATAATAATTAAAGGGGGCTCCCATACAACAGAGTAGTTGTTGGCGTTTTTTTCTGGTACGGAACCCTTCGTGCGCGAGTCCGACTCGCACTTGGCCGGTTTTATTTTAATACCACGTCGGTGGCAACGGCAAACAAACTTACGGCCCGACTGAAGGTTAGCGGTTACAGCCCATTGACGGTTGCAACCAGAGACCTAAATATCATTAGTACGCTCGGTTCTCCATACCCATAGAATAACATGAAACTTTGTATACACAATGGGATCCGGCATATCTAGGTCGGAAACCAGTTTCTATTGCTTGAAATTATAATGGAGAAAAAATACAGCGATTATTAAGGTTTACATACAAGCCGTAAAAAAGTCAAACAACCGCTGTATTTTTTTTCTTTTACAATTTCTAGCAACAGAATCTAATTTTCGACCTAGATATGCCGGATCCCATTGTGTATACAAAGTTTCATGTTATTCTAGCATGGCGTTTTAAAATGAGAGCGTAAATACGTTTGTATGGAGAACCGAGCGTACTGTGCCCTCTTAATATTCATATATGCATATTTTCATTGCATCACGTCTAGGAAATTAGTAAACACATGTTGTCTTGTTGAACTATACATTGTAAATATTCTTCCTCTTTTGTTTCCATACTCAGATTTATTTATATTAAGTAGGTTAAATATTATCATTGTAATAAGCATGTTTATGGGAAAAAAATACTGACTGTTGAGTTTCTTTCAGCGTTTCTCCTCAGCAGTGGTCTTCTTTTGCAGAAACGCTAGTAGATTTTGACTTGTAAAAAGTGCCATTGCGGCCTACTTGCGGAATAAATTTCATTTAACTCGGGAGTGTCACATCCGTACTTTCAACTACACTAAACTGTAGTTGCCAATTGCCACAATTCATTTGAGGGTGTGCAAAGTAGGCAACTCTGGTTGCCAAAAGCAAGTAAGTGGTTATATCCTGGACAATACAAATCAGTCTTATTTCACCCGAAAGCGGCTGATACCGCCAGACATTGACAGCATCGTTTAAATAGGTTCGCGCGCTGTAGCCGGGGCATACAATACGGCAACGGCATCCTCTGCCTGTCGTACAAAACGACTAAAAGGGGGTCCTTGCGATCAAAGACGGTCCCATCTGGGGGCTGCGATCGTCTATAAAAACAGATGGTGGGACCCACAGAGGTGTGACTCTAGGGCGGCACTGGTGCGTTCCGACGGAGATCCCAGAGCTGTCCGAAATTAGTTGAGGAGGACGATCGGGGGGTTTTTATTCAGTGTAAGTCCGACATAACCTCCGCACTCCGCACTATATCCGCGGTGAGGTATCCATAATGGATTTTACCCCCGGAAAAAAAAGGTTGTGTAGGTACACATGTAATACGTACACCCTGACCCTATCACCTATGACAGGCTACGTCGACGCGCAAAAGAGCCCCTAACTTGATGACAGAGCACGTGCTTTGCGGTATAGCGGGATAGCATAGCTCGTTGTTTTCTATGTCTGATATCGGTTGTCAAACATTATTCAGTGGCGGTACAATGTTTCCGGGATTATGCAATTCTGAAAAAAATATGAATTCGGACCAACGGCTCTTCGAAATTAAATAGCTATTACCCAAAGGAGTAATCCATAGAACCCAGAATAATATATAGCTCTTAGTTTGTCAAATCAATGGCCAGTACGAGTGAATATAGTTTATGTATATTATGCATGCATTTTGCGGTAAATAGTTTCACTTTTGATGCCCTTTAATAGATTACCTATATCACGCATAAAGTCTTTAAAGAAAAATAAATTCGCGCATATAAATCCCCGCATTCTTAAGCAACTCTACTAGACGTGCAATAGCCAAAAAGTGTCATCAAAAAAACAAATAAAAGGTGTGCATAAAATTTATGACGAGCTGAGTGCGTAAAGCGGCGCGTAAAATCAAGACGGTGTACCCTTTGTAAATTTTATTAGATCACACAGGTGCGATTCACTGCTTCAAAGAAATGGGTTTAAAGCCCGCCTTTTTAGAGTTCCGTACGAAAACGATACAAAAAGACCCCTTATGGTAAGACTCAGTCCGTTCGCCTATCTGTCGTATCGCTAACTAGGTTTATGAACTACTAAAGCTATCAATTTGAAATTTAGAGTGGTTGTAAACAAAGCAAATCCCACAAGAGTTAATATAAGATAGCTTTTTTTTTTCGTAGCCTAGCGGCGCCCGCGTATCGCGTGCGTTATGCGAGGTTAAGCAATGCCGGGCGAAGTCGGTCCTTGGATGGGTGACCGCTTTGAGTGGTTACTAACTGGGCGCTCCCGTGCTTTGGAAGGCACGTTAAGTCGTTGATCCCGGTTGCTGTCAATGATTGCAGTCGTTAAGCCAAGTTAGAGGCCTCCGGGCGGCTTGAGAACCTCTAAAAGTCAAGTTGCCTACTCGCTTGACAAGCCTAATCCCAATAAGGTCTAGTTTCCCCCTCGGGTTGGAAGGTAAGATGGCAGTCGCTTCCGTAAAAACTAGTGCCTACGCCTATTCTTGGGATTAGATAGCGGACCCCAGGCATCCTTCAGGATGCAAATGTACTGGGAATAACGTTAGGAGGATGATGAGTAATATTTTTAACATTTATTCTCTGAAGTCTTAATAACAAGGTCGATTGGTGAAAGGGCTCGAGTTGCACATGCTGAAACATTTTATTTTTACTGTGGTTAAATTACGATTTATCGAGGAAAAAAATACCTCATTCCCCCTTTCTCGGAATTTTAAACGAAATTTCTTTACGATACAAGTAAGATTAAAATCTAGAAATTATCACATTTATACAATTATTTTTGTATCGGTAACATTGCAGGCACAACATAGACTATAGACACATGGAATATTATTAAGTTTAATGTAAATATGACAGGAAAAATATAACTACTCTATTCCTATCTAGGTTTTTTAATCATCTAAAATTAATTATAAAGCTTATTTGTACGGAACCCTTAATGCGCAAGTCCGACTCGCACCTGTCCGGTTTTTTACATCCAGAATACGAGACACGAAGGGGATTTTCCTTTGACATTCTACTGAAAGAATTTCAAATATTTTAAAAAGAATCCTGTGAAGCTCCTAAAGTGGGATCCATTATTAATCCTAGAACTTTCTTGAAGATCAACTAGTGGTGCTCGTTTATTTAATACTGAGCTAGACTGCTCCTCTATTTCGAGGTATCTGAGAATGATTATAAAAACGAGGACAAAGCCTTTTTAAATTAGATTTAGAATAATGTTGACCAAGATATGATAACATTTACCAGATCCCTTTAAAAAAAATATTGAAGCACGCTCTTGTGATTCGTCTCGTGTTGCAAGCGTCCATAGTCCTATCTGCTTATTAAGTAGTTTGTAAGCTTGTTTGCCACCGTCGTTGTATTAAAATAAAAACAGTATTTCCTTTCTTTTTCAAACTTGTATATGTATACAAAATAAAAATATTATAATAATGTTTTTATCTAATTTCTGCAATACAATTTCACGAGAGTTGTCAAACCGTGGTGCAACAAAACTTTCCAACTGTCTGCAGGCAAAGATTAATTTCGAAACCATTCTCTCTTGAAATTTGTTTACTGTTCGCTCGAGTGTCTAATTAACGCTCCAATAATGGCAGCAATTTACTGCAAGCTAACTTTAAAGGGCGGGTGAAACGTACTGCAATATTAAAGCAATGTAAATTTATTTCAGACTTGAGTTTTTATTGTGCATTGTAATACCGTAAAATGGGGTGAGTTGGGTCAAAACTGAAATTCAAACCTCGATAACATTTTATTTTTACATATGAAAACTGAATGGTGTACATAATAAGTGTTCCGGACGTTTGTATTTTAGTTTTTATTTTATTTTGGGTAGTTCCATTTCATAACTTTGACGATAAAGAGGAAAACCCACCTCACCCCGTAGTGCTTCGTATTTGGCGTGAGAGGGATTTTCATACAAAGGTGATTTATTATGCGTATTACTATAGCTCCATTTTAAATCGTCGTTTCTTCTTGTGTCTCCTATCTATTGTATATTATGTATATAGTATGTACATAGCAACTTTTCTGTATTAATTCCTCCTTGTACATTATGCCTACTAGGAGCAGCACATCGCGTATCTACAGGACCCTTACGTAGAAGCCCGAACGTGGACTCGATTAAAGTGATCTCCACTGACAACGTTATTCCGTCCTCCAAAATACAGTAAGCCAGGGGATTCGGTGACAACACAGTATCAGTATTAATAGCCATAAAAGGAGATTTAAGGCCCTCTGTCCATTGTGCGGCGAAATTGATAAAAATACCAATATGTAGCGGGGGCTGTAGGCGCGATAATAAAAAGATATTGAAGCTGAAGTAATGGAGAGAAGGAATTTGAGGTTTTACTTAGAAGAAAGGTTTGTTGCCTTGAGATAAAATGTCGACCTGTTGAAAATGGCGCGTTTTAGGTTTGATTTAAGTATTTTTACCGTAATAAGTCGACCTGCTACTGCCTCCGAAGCTAGATGTCCCGGGTTCGAATCCCGGTAAGGGCATTTGTTTCTGTGATGAGCAGAAACATTTGCTCCAGAGACTTGGATGTTTTCTATGTATTTAAGTATATATCTATTAAATATATCTTCGTCTAGTACCCATAACACAAGCCTTATTGAGCTTACTATGGGACTAGTTCGATTTGTGTAAAAAATTGTCCCCTAATATTTGTTTATAGTAACTGCGTTGATTTTATTCAATGGAGCGTTCGTGGCCTAGTGGCACTTTTGTACCGCGTGCGATATGCGAGGTTAAGCAATGTCGGCCGGGGTCAGTTCTTGAATAAAGACCGCTTTGAGTGGTTTACTAACTAAGCGCTCCAGTGCTTTGAAAGCTACGTTAACCCGTTGATCCCGGCTGCTGTCTATGATAGCCATATGATAGCAGTCGTTAAGCCAAATTAGAGGCCTTCAGGCGGCTTGAGAACTTCTAATGGTCAAGTTGTCCATGCACTCACTTGACAAGCCTAATCCCAATAAGGTCTACTTTTCCCCTTGGGTTGGAAGGTCGGATGGCAGTCGCTTCCGTAAAAACTTGTGCTTACGCCAATCCTTGAGATTAGGTAGCGGACCCCAGGCATCCGTCAAGATGCAACTGTACTTGGATAACGACTGATGCTGAATTGCGTTGATTTTATCTAGCTCAGTATAATTATTATTCATAGAAAAAAACACGTTTTACTTTCATAATTACTAGTGGTTCTCAGAATAAAAATAGGGTTACAATTTCACACGTAGGTACTTGAAACTCAAGAGAGCAATAAAAGTAACGTGAAAATAATAAACTGGTGCAAACGTTGTCCATGGCTATCTAACGTTGAAATGCCGCTTGCATTATGGGTAATATTAATTTTGCACTGGAAACGGTAAGGGTTTTTTTGTTTTTTTTTTTTTTTTTTTTATTTGAATATATTTTATTATAGTACATTACGATACAAGTGCAGAGAACAGGAAATTCGCAACGAGTGGTCATAAATTAAAACACGTCCGAAGGGAGTGTTTTATACCGACACGAGTTGTGAATTACCCATTCGCACGTGTATCGTACAACGTTTTACAGTACATATGGCTCTTTAAAGTTTCGACATATGCACGTAATCTGCTGATTACCGCACTCGTGCGGCAAAGTAGCACCATATGTACTGTAAATATTTATTTAAGGTCGAATATCGCTCGACATGCTCACGGGAGTTTTCTATATAAAATATTTCCTTTATTAATTTTATGTTTTTACAATAATTGTGTAATCGGTTAATTAATTGTTATTTATTCATAATTTTAATGTTACTTAATTTTATGTACTTTTTGTTTATTCGGACAGATCGTATTCAATACGTCCTTAATATTTGTAAATTTATTTTTATATAATTGTTAATCAGTATATTTTTTTAATCATTATTATTAAGTAAGATTGTCAGTTTTTTTTTAAATTGTATAAATTCACGCTTTGACTTGTAAAAGTGCCCTTGTGGCCTATTTGCAGAATAAATATTTGATTTTGATTGATTTTGATTTTTGATTTACGTTTGAAAAAATAATAATTATAAAGTTATTATGTGATTTAAATACGCTAAGCTTGTACAATTATATTGATGGGCCATTGGCTCGGAACTCGGAACACTTATAAAGATTTAATACTGTTTAAACTTGTCACAAAAGGGCCGAATATATCATATTGACTGGTTAATTTGCCAGTTAATGAATGACAGGGTTATTATGTGAAATCTAAAAAAAAAATCAATCATAAAATGTGCAAGTAAGCCGACTTTTGGACTCTATTATTTGTATATTAAGGTTCAAAATACGGATACGCAAGAAAATATGTTGAGACACCTGATAAAGCATGACAATTATATTTCTTTTAATTTTAATCTTAGTTTTGAATTTCGTTATTTTAGACATAATATATATATTTAATACCTGGAGATCCTTTACATCTCTCGTAAAATGGAAGCAGATTTTAAATATTTATATATTTTGTACCATTGTATGACATTCAAAAACGCTCGAGGAGCCCACTTGGAGAAGAAATTATTTCATTTCATTTCATTATAAACTATAATTGAGGGACAGAAGGCAAGAGACGAAGGGGAAGAAATTTAAAGACCAAATCAAAGGGAAGTTTAATGTAATGTCGTATCAGGAATTCAGGAGCTCAAGGCAATGGCAGAGAAAATAATGGAATGGCGATATTGGCGATTACTCAACTGACCAGAGCTCTGCTCTTCATTTTATGATGGTGATGACGATTCAAAAATTACAAACCACTTCCTTAGCTGACGGTGATGAAGGTTCAAAAATTACAGACCACTTTCTTAGCTGACTGTACCTACCCATAGATTAGTACGTAGGCTTTAAGCGGCCTTCCATGAGATGTGGTTGCGAAATCGTCAGACTACGAGTACCTGTACCTATCTGCTAGTTGGTTACGGAACGTGTCAAACTTACAGGTAAATTACTTTCGAGACGTTTTTGCATTTTTTGTTGTGACCTCACACTCACACATACACATACAAATAATACTACAAATGCAAAAACGTCTCGGAACAAATTTACCTGTACTACACTCTACCTCAAGTACGCGCTCAAAAACGTTACCATTACCCCCCTGTGTTCCCTCAAGTTTCCTGACTAGCGTTAAAATACGACACACAATAAATTCTAATAAGGTCCTCATTTCTGCCCTCCCACTTTTATTACATTATTAGGTTAAACAAAAGGGTCCCCTCGTTTGTGGTCGCCGATAAAAAACGATTGTTGGTGCCTTATATTAAGGAAAACAAAGACCAATGGAATTTCATTAACGGAAATCTGTTTAAGTTCTTTTTGAGGATGGAAGGGAATAAAAATATATCTTATCATCGATATGACAAACTTAAATAGAAAAGGATAACAATTTAAACATTAACATTATCGAAGTTTATGTACCCAATAATCTAGGAAAAGCTTTTTTAGTACAATTGCTCAAAAAATTGTACTATCTGTAGATACATCGTGCGCAAAGTTGGATTCTTAGCACTAGTGCGTTTTACTTTTTCTAGTATAAAACTATATCCAATCACTGTACCTTGTTTTTTGGCATTTGGCACAAAAGAGGAATTTGATTTCCGGGCCACTTCGTACCTTGTCACAGTGTAAATCAATATGAAAGCTACTAGAGATCTATTCTTGTCACTGTAACAAGGTATGACGTAACCCAGAAATCAAATTCTTTGACTGTACATTTGCACTTGTACCTTAGGATGACAGGGCGCCTAGACCGACCTTGTAGTCCTATTTAGGCAGATTTCCTGCGCATTTTAACAAATTAAAGAATTTAAAAAAAAAAACACAAATAATTTTTATAACCGTATAAATATATATAAGGAGGCAAATAGATCACTTGACTCTGTGAAGATGGAGCCGGAATCCACTAAAGAAGGGAGGGATCCTACAACAACGGACGCTACAAGAACGGCCAGCAGCCATACATGCCTTCAAAATACGATGACCCCAGACTTCGCGGTTGTAAATGAGTTAGTGAGACAAGGAAACTGAAAAATACTTAGATCCTTTCCCCGGAGCACGCGGCGGAAACTGAAACATACCTACATATAAAACGTAAATTTATTATTCTTTTTTTATGCCTATTTACGATCACGAGTCTCACAAATTAAAATTGCGAAAAAAAGCGTTAAATAATAATTATTTTACTGTTATTACATGTATACGTAGCGGAAACACGGTAATTATTCCGCTTTTGTGCTTCCAATTACGTTGCTCATACAATTCACACGAATCTTTTATATAATACAGATCGAGCTTCTTTCGAAATTGATGTTTACAATAACATTCATTCACCATAGGGATAAGTTCCCGTTGGACCCGGGTCCAACCAAATGTCCTTAAACTACGACAAAGACCACCGGGGGATGGGCAGCAGAATCCCTGGAGTGCGGTGGAGATACTGTGATCGCCAACCCGTATGCCAAGCGTGGAGATAAGGGCATATACCCCCCGTGAATTTGGGGGAGGCCTATGTCCAGCAGTGGACGTCCTTTGGTTGATATGGTGGTGGTAGTGGTGGAGGAGGGATAAGTTCGCCTTTGTACGTTAATCTCTAATGTGACATGTACGAGTATATTGTTTTAACCTGTTAATGTTTACAAAGTGCTTACATACAAACATACATCAACGATTTTTGGAAGTTTTGTTTCAAATCAGAAAATAAATAATTACTTTTTCATACCCATTTCAAAAGTCTGTACACATTATCCGTTATTTTATATTAAAAAAATTTAATGAAATCAGACAGACTGAAATCGACCCTATTGTCCCAAAATATAAATTAAATGTCATCGACAAGGTTTGTCAATTGGCTACTTGATTATATTTATAGTGCTATTCGAACCAGTTTGTTTAAATGTTAAAAAGTCTATACCTATTTATTTATTTAAATTTGGCAACTAAAATTTTATTAAAGCACAAAAAAGCCAACAATTTTGAACAAACTTAGCTCACCGATCCTCGAAATGGCTCCTACAAATTAACACAATAATTACTATTACATCACACAAAATATTCGATATTTTTTTTACAGAAAGATTTAATTGAAACCTTTTATTGAGTTCTATCAGTTGAGGCTAACGGGTATAATTTTGAGTTGTGTGATTTATCCCACGTATACAAACGTACAAACAGGACAAGTTTAATAAAAGCTTGTAAAGAAAATCATTACAATGCTACGAAAATACGTAAAGGCGGTAAAATGTTGCTACGGAAAGGCGGGAAAATGTTACTATATGCTACGGAAAGGCGGGAAAATGTTGCTACATGCTACGGAAAGGCTGGAAAATGTTACTATATGCTACGGAAAGGCGGGAAAATATTGCTACATGCTACGGAAAGACTGGAAAATGTTACTATATGCTACGCAAAGGCGGGAAAATGTTGCTAAACGCTACGTAAAGGCGGGAAGATGTTACTACATGCTACGGAAAGGCGGGAAAATGTTGCTACATGCTACGGAATAGCGAGATAATGTTACTCCATGCTACGGAAAGGCGAGAAAATTTTACTACATGCTACGTAAAGGCGGGAAGATGTTACTACATGCTACGGAAAGGCGGGAAAATGTTGCTACATCCTACGGAAAAGCGAGAAAATGTTACTACATGCTACGGAAAGGCGAGAAAATGTAACTACATGCTACGGAAAGGCGGGGAAATGTTACTATATGCTACGGAAAGGCGGGAAAATGTTGCTACATGTCACGTAAAGGCGGGAAAATGTTACTACATGCTATGGAAAGGCGGGAAAATGTTGCTACACGCTACGTAAAGGCGGGAAAATGTTGGTACATGCTACGGAAAGGCGGAAAAATGTTGCTACATCCTACGGAAAGGCGAGAAAATGTTACATGCTACGGAAAGGCGGGAAAATGTTACTATATGCTACGGAAAGGCTGGAAAATGTTACTATATGCTACGAAAAGGCGGTAAAATGTTGCTACACGCTACGTAAAGGCGGGAAAATGTTACTACATGCTACGGAAATGCGGGAAAATGTTGCTACATCCTACGGAATGGCGAGAAAATGTTACTACATGCTACGGAAAGGCGGGAAAATGTTACTATATGCTACGGAAAGGGTGGAAAATGTTACTAAATGCTACGGAAAGGCGGGAAAATGTTGCTATATGCTACGGAAAGGCGGGAAAATGTTGCTACATGCTACGTAAAGGCGGGAAAATGTTGCTACATGCTACGTAAAGACGGGAAAATATTACTTTATGCTACGGAAAGGCGGGAAAATGTTACTACATAGAAGTACGCAAGTACACAGAAGATGGGGATGCGATTTTTTTTCTTGCATACTCAGCATCCATGAAATAAACATAACGATGAGTATACAAGAAAAAATTAGTATGAATTGTATTCAACTCTACTTCAAAATTAATCTCAGGGAGTTTGTGAGCCCACTTGTACAGTTAATAAGATTTATACGAATAATTTAAACGGGCGCCGGCGCCGTTGTAAAGAGCCAGATTTACACAAAACTTTGTTTTTGTTTAAAAGGATTTAACTTGATGCTTTTCCAACGGGTATAATGAAGAAAACAAACAAATAAGCAACGAATAATGAGTAAATGCACAAGAGGACACAATTATAAACTAACAACAACAAGACATAATACAAATACCGGTAAAAACTTTATTGCGAACCGAATTGTTAATTGGAACAAATTACCCTCCCAAGTTGTGAACTGTGTGTTAATCAGTTTCAAAATAGACTTGACAAACTATCTAAAGCAGTGAATTATATTAGTGCTTAGTGAACTATGATTTAGACTTATCAGCGCGAGCTGCCTGTCTAAAATGATATAATAAATAAATAAGAGGTTTTGATATCTACATATGTCGCTAGACGGAGCGTGGGTGTCCGCTGGATGCGGGTGGCGCAGGATTGGTCATCGTGGAACTCTTTGGGGGAGGTCTATGCCCAGCAACAGACGTCCTTCGGCTGACATGATGAATTGATTATGAATGGAAAAGTGCCGATAATATTAACAATCAAATAAACAAAAATATATTATGATATAATTTTACGAAGATAGTTAGAGTCCCGGAAAAGGGCATATCACATTATCACCTTAAATCAGTGCAAAAAGAGTATAGTTTGATTTGGAGGTAGAATAATGGGTTATACTTACACAGATTTAGTTCGCGTATATATGTGGAGATATCTAAAGTTAAGGGCTAAAAAGATTATTAATCCGCATAAAAGAAGCCTTAGCTTAAATAAATCTGTGTAACAATGACGGAGTTATGGAGTAAAAAAAAATACAACCGAATTGATGACCTCCTCTTTTGAAATCTTGAAGTCGGTTAAAAACGCAACTTACATGCACGAAAGTGATGTGTTACATGTGTGTTTGACCACAATACCTTCTATGCGGACGAGATAGCAGCCGAAAGCTAGCTGCTAAAATCGTAAATTCAACAAAAGCCGTTGCATACCATGTCGGCATTAAACGTAACAGCCATCTACGGAATTCCGACGTTCCATTAAGCTTTCAGGCGAAAAGATTTAACAAATAGCAGGTCGATTCGGATGTCGGACGAAGAAAAACATTGAAAAAAATATCAACGTCATTCCATAGGGTATGCTAGTCAGGCTGTGGTCTGGACGCCAGTGGAACCGGGGCGGCACTAAATATATTAGCTAGTACTTTGCGTAGTAATAAGCATGGAGACAGGCTGGCAGCGGAGCGTTGCAGACTAGCGAAGTCAGCAAAAACGGTCTATAGCCTCGGCCCTTCCGTGTATAATCGTCTGCACGATGACATTAAAGATGCGCCTTCCATCACTACATTTAAATCCGGATTAAGAAAGTGGCTGCTTAAGAATATGTTTTATGAATATATTAATTTTTTTAATTTTAATTTACCATTGGCCATGTGACAATTCACTGATTTACGAATTATAGTATATAAACCTAATTATGTGCCCCCCACAAGTGTCCCTGTGGCACGTTCGTCGACGAGCTGGGCCACCACGGCCTATCATGCCAACTGAGCGCGGGCCGGCTCTCCCGTCATGCCGCCTTAAATGACATTATCCACCGCACTCTTGCAACTGTCAGCACGCCTGCAATTCTCGAACCGAACGGCGTGTTGAGAGACGATGGCAAGAGGCCGGATGGTATGACCCTGGTCCCGTGGAAGATGGGACGAGTGCTGGTGTGGGATGCCACATGCGTTGATACGCTAGCACCGTCCCATCTACCACGAACTTCGTCCAGGGCTGGCGGGGCAGCGGAGGCAGCCGAAACAAAAAAGGCCACAAAATACCGGGGTCTCAGCACTCAATACCATTTCATGGCTTTCGGTGTCGAGACCCTCGGGCCGTGGGGTCCAAGCGCTCGGGAACTATTTAAAGAGCTCAGCAAAAGACTCGTCGACACCACTGGGGAGCAAAGAGCTGGCAGCTTCCTCGCACAGCGCTTAAGTATAGCCATACAGCGAGGAAATGCTGCCAGCGTCTATGGTACGATGCCACGGGAATTTTAGGTTTTGTTTTAGTTTTTTTTACTATTCTGCCATTTTATGTTTTAAGTTATCTTATTGTTATATAAATTTAAAGCATGCATTCGAATTCAGTGTCCATGGGCGGCGCTAATCGCTTACCATCAGGCGATTCGTCTGCTCGTTTGCCACCTTTGTCATAAAAAAAAAACAATTAAAGAAATAAATGTAAAAAAAAAAGCTCAAAAAAACCTTATAATATTCAGGCTGGTGTTTAAATAAATCATTATTTATAATTAGAGCATAATGTATCGAAAAAAGACCTGTAACAATTGTTATCAATAAAATTTTCATTTCATTTCATTTCTAAAGTATCTCAACTAGAGTTAAAGGAGTAAGCCGTGTTTTAAACTATTCCAAATTTCAAATCGATAGCATAAATAGTTCATGAGATTTTTAGCAATGTGACAGACAAACAGACAAAGCGGCACCATAAGAGTTCCTTTTATTACCATTTTGGTTCAGAACGCCTCAGTGTTGCCAGCTTATATTTTGTAAGTTGTAGCATTGCGAAATGTTCTCAAGCAACACCAAGTTTAATGAACTATTTATTTTCATTAAATGGCTGGATTTGGCGCTCTCCATACTCAGTCAAAGGAATTTGAACCTTCTATACAGAAGTTATATTTCGTACTCAAACGACAGCGGCCAACCATAAGCTCGCGAGCACTGCTGCTCCGTATTAAATACTAGTAATTTTTTATTACAACAACATTACAAAATTTATACCTGCCAAAATGTATGACAGTTCTACAGTGGCTCTGTGGGCTGTAGAAAATACGTTTTTTTTTTCAACTTAAGTATTAAATTTCCTAAACCTTTCTTGACAAAGAAATTTAAATAATTATTACCCTACTCACAAAGTTTCCCGTGAATCTGTTGAGAAATGCGACCCGTAGAGGAGAACTGCGGGAAATCCGGAACTCTCCATCAGCCAGCCGTACAATAGGAAAGCATTTTTTCCGAAGCTAAAACGGAGACTTTCGATTCACTTGGCCAACCAACTTCTGCAGAGAAGGTTTTCCCATAAATTAGTACTAGTATATTAGTCCATGATCTTTTGCTCTAGTTAGGTGCATACCTAATTCAGCCGTTTGATGAGAACTGTACATTACAAATTCACTCAAAGAACTGGTGCAGCAGCAAAGAAATACTGTTTTAGAAAAGAATCTCGCTTTGTTTGCCAAAGAAATTACGATTGTTGTAACGTACTAAGACCCACACAAACTTTTTAGTGCCGCAACCTAAACTATACACCCTTCGCTGTAAAGAGAAAACAACCTCTAAAGCTGTTTGATGGCGTGTCAGTAACTTTGGGGGCGTACACAAAATCTGAAGTAGTCGTTTAGTGAGTCACTTAATTTGTCTTACTAAATAAAATGTTAGATAATGTATACTGTATTATACAACCCATGTCAATAATCGATTTGTACAGTCAAGTTCGAAAATATGCACGGGACGGATACAGTGACTAAAATATAAATATGATTATATTGTTCCTTTTGTGTTTTTAGCGAGAAAAAAGCGTTAGAAACGGATTATCGCCGGTGTATTTCTAAGAAACAGAAAGGTTATTTTGTAAGTATTATGATTATTTATTTGCGTAAGTGTCCTATTTTGTGACTAGTGTCCTCAAGTCCTGTAGCCTCAAATGTGAGTAGCAATGAATATTTTAACACTTTCATTGGCGCCTAGTGCTACGCTCTACGGTCGTAGGCCGTAGCCATATATTCACCGTATGTAGCCTGTAGCACCTACGAACAGAGTACCCGACAAGCGGGTTCTCAGCGCTGAATTGAATTTACCCGATGACAGATATTAACTATCATAAAGTTCAACATCAAGTTTTAAGGGTTCAAACTGTATGATGTTATATGTAACCCTTAAACTTTATGATGTCATATGAAAACCGAATTGTTTAAATATTTTTTCACCCTCGTATTAACTAAATATCCCTTTTTGTGACCTACGGCCTCAAACTTTTTCTTTATTTTATTTATGCATGTACATTTGTAAATCGTTGTTATTTAAACCATATTTTTTAACAAAACCTTACTGAACACAGCTCTACGCTTGTATAAGAGCCTGGAAAATTTTATGACGAGCACCATTTTGCGAAATTGTTAAAATGCCTAAATCAGACGACAATCCAATTTTTAACAAGTAAAATGCTATCCGAATGGGCAGTCGTGAAAAGAATAAAATAGGTACGTAGCTACATTTAAAACATATCATTGTACACAACTTGTAAGTACATTAGAGAGCCAAATTAATTATGAATATAATTTGAATTGCATGAATGCGAAACACGCATCATCATATTCATCATTCATGCATCAGACAATTTTAAACCGTCCTTCACACATGCCCAACAAGTTATCTGTGCGGTCGTATAAACTCTTGCCTCAAACACGCACAATCTATTTTTGCTTGGCCGCTTGATATAACGGTTAAGTTGGCACGGATAGCGTTCGATAATCATAATACACACAGCGACACAGCCCAACGGCTGTTAAAGCGAGCGCGAGCAAGCTGGCGGACAGGTCACAGCGGGGAGCGGGGTAAACAAAAGGGACGCACCCAACACGCTCGGCTCGCCCGGCCCGGCAGTGCACCGCGTGCCGCGCAAGTTGCCAAACGTGTCACCGCGCAAAAACCGCGCGAAAACAAAATGGCCGACAATGTTGTGTTCCCTCGCAAACTTTTAAAAAAGTTCATAAGTTTATACAAAGAACAATCATGTTTATGGGACAAAACATGCCAGGCATACAAACAGAAGCACAAAAGGAACGAAGCAATATCAAAACTGACCGAGCTAGTGCAGGAGTACGATCCGGGTGCAACAAAAGTGCACGTAATGAGGAAGATAGAGAGTTTGCGCGCATGCGTGCGGCGTGAATATAAAAAAGTACAAGACAGCCGAGCGAAAGCCACGAGCACAGACGAGATTTACGTGCCACATCTTTGGTATTATGACTTGCTGTCGTTCGCATTCGGAGACGATGGCAGCAATTACAAGATGAAACCTGGTTCGCCGGCGGCATCGCCGGGACTGATCGAGGTAATGAAATGAGTGACTACATATTTAAACACTGGATTAGTGTGACGAAAGACGCAGACGTGTGTGACAAATTAATGGTGTGATATTGTAGTAGGCGTGTCGCCAGCGCTGTTAGGTTAGCTGTGCTCGGCAAATGCCATGTGGGCGAGCCAGGAACGGCTTCTAACCACAACAATTGATAAGTTAATTACGCACCTAATTATTTACAGGCATCATACGTTTGATAGCATTTTCATCGAAGTCCTAAGTAGATACCTACCCAAGTAAATTGTAAACGGAATTGCTTAAGAAAAATATAGACTGCATAGTTTTAATACATGTAGGTACAATGGCGGGCTTCTCTTCCAGCTAACTTGTTGACTACTCGTACTTGTATAGTATTCAGTGAAATAGTGTGTCGAAATGTTTTGTTATTGATACCTTAGTAGAAACCCACCTTCGCCTCCAATGTGTTTTTTTTTATTTTTTTATTTATTTGGGACAAAAAACAGTAACACACAAAGTTTCAGACTAAAGTACAGGAAACGTGAATTTAAACGAAAAACAGAAATTAAGAATGCCAAGTTCGAAACATTATGACAGTTAATAAAAATACACGCGTCTTTAGTAGTACCTAAAGACTACAGCCATAATTTAATTTTAAATAATTTCGTATTTTAAAATCGTAGGTAGTACCTATAATGGCGCCTCAACCATCATATTCCCAACATTCTCTCAAATCGTAGAAAACCTGCATTCACTTAATATAAGAGCACCGGCTGTGGATTACTTCCAAGCCAGTACGTTAGGTAAAACATCTGCTTCAACATTTTGCAGTGAATATTCCACGTGAGAAATTTAGATCAATTTGCTTTCTTAAGAGATTTCTGCAGTATTAAGTTTAAAAGGAAACGGTAGATATTCATCATTTTATTGAATTGTATAAATAATCATATATACTCTTACTTTATCCTGTGCTCATATGGTTGCACTAAGGTATTAACAGTTGTGGTTAATGGTAGGTACTGATAAACAATAGCTTTAAACCGATCATAATTAAAACAAAATGCATGCGTTTCTTGATATATTTATATATTTTCGTGTATTTAATAAGCATGTGTCTATTGAAAGTAAAAACTTGGTTCTGTTTTTATTAGCTATAAAGATAGGTACAGTGTGTAATGTTTCCCTTGTAACTCGCAAAAATGTAACCGAGAGATAGGGTGCAGGCTGAAAACCAGCGCTGCTCAGCTGACCCAGCTCGCAGCATATGCTTGAGACCTGAGACCGTTGTCGCAGAATCATTTATAAATATGTCTAGAAGCTGTGTGGTAGTGCCGTGTATTTTTTGATGTGATAATAAATCATTTTTTATTTGATTTATTTTTACGGTAGGAATTTAATAATTGACCTTATTACTTGTATATGTAGAAATTTGAGAAACACTTTCAGCTTTCTCATAAGTACCCATTTTGTAAACAAAAAGTCATGATAAGTACCTATTGACAATTTTTTTTTCGAAATCCACCTGAACCTTATAAAAGAAATTTATAAGCAAAGATGGGATGGACTTATTGCTGTAAAAAATTGGTAACACATTGGTACATACGATTTTTTCAAATAAACGTAACTAAATAAGGATTAATTTTATGAATCTAAATTAAAAATTAAACAACAAATAAACCGCCATTTGTCGCTTCCGATGCATACAAGAAAAAATAATGCTGGGAAAAAAAGTAGTCGGATATTTTTATACAAGAAAATAAAAATACTGGAAAGAAGGACGATCGGAAATTATTATATAAGGAATTAAAAATATCGGAGAATACATCTAACAAATTGTTGAAGGTGCCCATAACACTGGCGATGTTTTCTCGCTTTCAAGGAACAGTGGCAAAAACTTACATGTACTCGTAAAAGAAGAATGGCTGGGAACATTTTTTACACGTTATTAGGATCTGTTTTCTAATAATTGATTTTAAGTTTGGTCAGGCGAAATAATCCTTAATTTAACAAATATTTGTGCCAATTAGGAAGTATTAAATGCAGTCTATTTTTCCTGGTTAAATGAAACACAATTTTCCAGACCCTACAACAAAAACTTGGATTATTTGTCTCCCGAGCGGACAAAAAACAAAAGGGTCGAGACTAATTGTGTACACATTCATCCTACTTCGTTTTTTTACGAGCGTTCTACCTATTCTTTTTGATCTGTGTTGTAAAGGTAAGTATAGAAAAAAAAACAGAAATTATCAGACAATGAATTTGAATATTGTCGAAAAATAGTCTTCTAATCAGTCAAATCTTTTGATAATAGATTTTACTTTACTGATTAATTAAAGTGACCTAAAAGATAAATTTGCTTTTTGACACTTAAAACAAGACGAAAATTTGTAATCGGCTGCTTACTGAACACCTTTAAAAAATCACAAAACAAATCCAACAACACATTTAAAGGATAAACGAATGTATATTGAATTGCACCTGTCTGCTATTCAGACCGGAATCAAACCGACATCTTTTGGTTCAAACATCAAACATTGTTTCGATACACCGTTTTTCACCATCTCCAAATGATTCTGTGACATCCATCCTTCCAAACGGTTGGTAGTACCTATGCCAGTAGTCCGGGGTCCACTTTAACATCTAATCCTAAGTTTGGCGTAGCCACTGGTTACGAAAGTGACTGCCATCTGACTTCTCAACCCAGAGGGAAAACATGTTTGGATTAAACCGGTTTCCGCGCAATGTTTTCCTTCACTTAGGTGCTACAGTCAAATAACAAATGATATTTTGTACATAAGTTTTCTTGACAAACCTCAGTGGTACGAGCCGGGGTTCGAAACCGCTACCTCCTCATCCACACTGAAAGTCACTTGCATTACCGCTCGGCTACAGAGCTTTAAATAAAGGAACCGCCGCCTAGACGATACAGTAGGGTACAAGCACGCACTTTTACTGCGAAGATAGGCTATGGCAGTCAACTAAGAATATGTAGATGACAGTAGGACTCACAAGGATGTAGCTTCTGCGCCGCGATGTACTTCTCTAGCTTGCGCCGGAGCACGATCTCAGCGCCATAGCGCCCCACCGACCCGTTGTCCACCAGCAGGAAGTACGCGTGCCGGTTGTTAAGCACCGCTAGCTTCGATCTGCGAAGAAAATAATATTTTTAATTGATTATCAAGCGATAAGTTACAATTTTTTTCTAGTCCTTGTGGATGCCCTGGATAGGCAAGCGCCTCTTTCCTTGATTGCGCTCGTATTTACGCTTCTTCCAGCCAATTGCCGAGGCAGGTATCTAAATCATCACGAGGTCCCTAGCCCTGCCGTATCTGCTACGCCCTTGTGGCATATATACAGGTTGAAATTTAAGTCCGGATAAGCAACGACATCGTCGTGAATCATAATAATAAAATGTGAAATGACCAAATTTTACTTGGGGACCAACAATGTCCGTGCCATAAAAAGAAAACATAATTTATACATTATTGTGCTCAGAGGATTGAAGTCTTTTGACAAGCAGGGTGTAGTATTTGAAAGATAAACTCAAGAGTGTTTGAAATAACGTACCTAGGTAGTTTTTTTCTCAACTTAGAATTATCATTCGATTAATGTAAATCGCTGAACACGCTTGATTGATATTCATAAATACATACCTTGATGTAATATATCTAACAATGGCTCTATGAGCTGTAGACCTCAGACGTGGAAATTTCAAAATATCCATAATCTGATATGTTTGTTACTCCATAACTCCGTCATTTCTAAACAGATTTTGAAAATTCTTTTTTTGATTGTAAGTATATATATCCAAATTGGTCCCGTTTTAGTAAAAACGCAGTTCTGATGATGGGATCCATGAGGAATTGAGGGAACTCCTCAAATCTTAAAGGCAAACATATCGTGATTTTGTGTTTTTATCAACAAATCGATCATTTTCATACAAAAATGTGACATTTGATGAAGGTGAACTGCTGATGATGATCAGAACAGAACTCTTTAACGACGAAAAGTTCACGTTTGGCGATTAGTCCTCCTAGCTGTGTTTGTTAAGTAAGCTCTATTTTCACAATTAATTATTGTCATGCTCGTTTTCTGATGATGGGATCCGTGAGGAATTGAGGGAACTCCTCAAATCTGAAAGGCAAACATATAGTGATTTTTGTGTTTTTATCAACAAATGGAGCATTATCATACAAAAATGTGACATTTGATGAAGTGGAACTGCTGATGATGATCAGAACAGAACTCTTCAATGACGCGTAGTTCACGTTTGGCGATTTGTTCTCTTCGTTTTGTTTGTCAAGCAAGCTAAGTTTTAAAGAAACGTTTTTGTTAAGCTTGAGTTCTGATGGAGGATTCCATGAGGAATTGAGGGTACTTAGTCTTCTACCATTATAAACATACTAATAGCCATTTTTATTTTAATGTATGGAATCTAAGAGTGCACTATCTAAGTATATTAATATTTCACCGGTTTCCCCCATAGAAGTGGGTTTTTTTTACTTAAAAATTATTTGCTGCTGTGGTTGGATCCAATTTTAAGTTTCTATAGGCCGGAGAATGGAGAAATGTGATAAAAACAATGAGATTGTCATTGACCGAATAAAATATTGTGTTTATTAAGAGTCAAAACTTTGCCGAAATGGCTTAAAGGCAGCTGTCATCCCATAGAAACTTGTCAAACTTACCATACAATCGGATTTTAATGAGTACCGCTTACAATCACAGACGGTTTGTTACAACCTACTCTAAGCCAAACTGTCTAACCACACGTCAACTTAATCTAAAATAAAAGCGTATCAATAAGTGGTAACAAAACAAAACTCCCCAATACCTAATGCAAAACGAATGTGACATATACCGAACTTACCTAACCAAATAACACTGACATTTCACAATCCAATAACGAGCTATGTCTACGTTCGGCAGATTCGATTACTTGACGCGCGTCAAAGTGAAAATTGCTTTGGGAACCTGAAAGCCTGTTTTAAAGGTGCAAAGCTAATTGACTTGCTTTTAACCAAGCTTTCGAATGCGAATTCATTGTATACATATATGAAACTGTCATTGAAAGTGTCTGGAATCCTTTTAGAATGTTTGAATCTCTTGCGAGTTGATATTGCTTCCAATTCTCGCAAAAAATCCAAAGTCTCGCAACTTTTGAGTTCCGAATGATCCATTGTGTTAAAATCAAAACCTTTTTTTAAGGTTATACGAGTAAACAAGACGATGAATGAAACACATTAGACGATACTCTAAATACTTACATTTACTAGTGGTTGTGTGAGCTATATAGACTTTGGTAATTAGTTTTTCAACTAACAAACTTTTCAAATAAAGAGAAGGCAACAGAAATATCATTATCAAACCTGCTTACAAAATTTCACGAGAATCGGTTGAGAAATGTCTCCTGCAGGAGAAAACAGCTGGAAATCCGGAAATCCGCCGGACATACGAAAGCATTTTTGCCGAAGCTGAAACAGGACCTTTATTTTACTCGATCAATTAGAACTATTAGAAGTTTATACATAGAAAACATTAAAAAATCTAAGCGAAGAACATATATTAACAGGATTCTAACAAAAATAAATATCTTCGTAAGTCAGTAACTAAAACTAAACACATCGTGAGGAAACCGGTCTAATTCTAACATGGTTTAATTTTTCCTCTGAGGAGGATCAGATGATAGTCGCTTTTGTAAAACTAGTGTCTCCGTTATATCTTGGGACTAGGTGCTAGTAGATGATCTTGTATTCTTTCTAGTTATGTAATACACGACATGAGAAAGTACTTCCACATTTTTTTGCCAAGTTAAACCCCCATTTTTTTATAAATATTATAGAACAATTTGTTAACACAAATCGAAGTAGTCGCTTAGTAAGCTCAATAACATTAAGGCTTGAGTTATGGATACTAGACGACGATATATTTAATAGATACTTAAATACATAGAAAACATCAAACTCTCAGGAACAAATGTCTCTGCTCACCACAGAAACAAATGCCCTTACCGGGATTCGAACCCGGGACCTCTAGCTTCGGAGGCAGTGATACTACCAACTAGGCTAAACAGGTAGACATTTTAAATGGGTTATCTGTTATCATCCAAAGGAATCCGAAGAAGAACCAGCCGAAGAGGAGAGCTTCGAGCAACTAGAAAACTATTCGGCGGAGTACAATGTGGAGACGAGTATGCTGGACGTCGACTCCAACAAGCTCCAGTACTACAACGAGGAGACCAAAAAGAGGTGTGAGGTCGACGACGAATACGATGCCATAGGTAAATATTGAATATACTTTAGTTCCCATTAACAATTAAGTATGTTTTAATCAGAACAAAGATAAGCAATAAAGAATGAGGAATTACACAACATAATACCCCCCGCCCACTTCTACGATCGTACAAGCAGAGATACGGCAAGTTAGCATCTCTTTGAATCTTATAAGTTATCGACGTTATCGTCCTAGTCTATTAATTTAAATATTTGTCAGAAATGTAAAGCAATGCAATGATCAGGTAATAGATATAGCCAGTTTATTCTTTTTTTCTCCAGGTATAAACGTGGCAGCAAAACTACGGACCCTGCCACAAAATATGAGAATACTGGCCGAGAAGCTGATTAATGACGTGCTGTTTCAAGCTCAGACGCACGCGCTTAGTCCGACAACCGTTGTGACTACCCCAGACCCCATCAAATAGCTTTTTAAGAGCACAGACCTAGTAGGTAGTTCAACTCGTCTTGGCGGGCGATTTGATAAGTGTGTAATGACACGGCAGTCGTCGTTACAGGCTCGCGCATGCACACAGCGGCAGTTATAACTGATACAAGCGCGCGCACACAGAAATCGAACATGAGTAGAATTATCTGTAGTAAAGTGACACTACAAGTGATACAGGAGAACTAGTTTTACTCGACACATTTTGTTGTATATAGTCTAGTACAAAAATGTATACTAGTGTGAATTGTAAAATGGTTGTGATTATTGGACTCTGAACAATATTTTCCTTGTATTCTCATTACAGTTTTTTCAGTCATCATGTTACATAGGTACATTTATCTTTAATAGAAGCACTCAGATAATTTCGAAAACATGCTTCAACAACGAAAACACATCGAAAACGAAGGTAATGACGAATTCAACCAAAAAAGACATTAAAGTCAATGGCACACAAAAAGAATACGTCAACGAGTACATATATGTGGGTAAACTAATTAATACCTACAGAGAATACAATGCAAAAAGAATTAGATAAATGTATAGCAAACGACTAGAAACAATTTTGGTCTCTGAGCGAGGTCATGAAGGATAAAGATATGCATATAAAAGATAAAAGAAAAGTATAAGAGACGTGTATGACTGTGACTTCTATGTATATCTTATGAATGCCAAAGACGGGCACTAACTGAACAACAAATAAAAAAACTCCAGGTATGTCAAAATGGAATGGGGAGGAGCGTAATTGGAGTTAAGAGCTGACCCAGAATGAACACGCATTGCAAAGGACAGGAAAAAATGGAAAGCTTTAGAGGAGGCCTTTGTCGAAGGACAAGCTGAAAATAAAAATAAACCGGTTTCCGCATAACCAGATAATGATAAGATATTTTAGGATAGAAATTAATAATATGTCAATACATATTTACCATTACATCATTAGTCACTTAGTTACAGCATTAAAGGCTTATTTTATTTTAATTTATTAATAGAAGTATATTCTAAGTTTTTTAATATTATTAAAAACAAAGTGAAAATAAAAATTAGATAACTGAATGCATTCCAACTTTGTTCCCTCATCTTAATAGGGTTGGACTGCCTAATGCCAAACCATCAAATTATCACAACAAAACGTTGATTCAAAAATATGATCAAAAAATTAAAAACTGGGAATTGAGCAAACAGTAAATTATATGACAACTGTGTAGGTACCTAAACGCAAACCAGGATCCTAATAGCAAATTCCTTGCTTTTTCCATACACATGCTTCTCAGCTGTGACGTCACTTTTAAGTGTCAGTTAGTATGGAGCGTGTCCTGTGCCCATAAGATATGTTGTACTTTGACTCCTGTTTATGCCTTTTGTTTTGCTGTGATTGTAGTTGGTCCCATACAAACATATGACCCTTTCTAAAAACTGGTTCGATTGGCGTTGTGAAAAAAATAAGTCATTTAAACTATTATGTCATTCGCACGCGAAAGAATGCCTTATAGCGGAATTGACACAATTGGCAAAGAGAAACATATTGCTTGGGTGACTTGTCTTTCTACGCGTATTACAAACTTACCTTGGTGAAGCCATGGCATGGTAAGGCACATCTCTGCCCCTCCCGATGAGCTCGTTGGCACCCTCTACGATACCCCACGGCGCTATTCCAATGCTCACGACTCTCCCCGCCCGCTGCGAACGCTCCAGTTGCAATGCGTCGCCCACTTGTCGGGTCACACCTGATGATGACAATTACAAATTGTAAAGGCAAATCAAAACAATTGAACTTGCATGCAATTTTCATTTCATTGTGGGGCAACGGGCTACTGAGCAAGACGAGTACGATCAAATCCTGCCATGTACCTCATGAATGCATGAAAGTTCTTGCACATGAACATTTATATAAAGCGTCCGTAAAAAAAATACACATCTTATCGGCCCCAAAAATAGAGACGACTCTGATATTAATGAGCGCCTTTTTGTGGCAGATATTGATGCTGGTTGTATAGATACTATTTAAGAAACTAATAAAGCATTAAGTATAGGTAAAAAACTTAAGAAAATGACCTGTTGTGTTGTAGCGTGTTCGAATAGACATTACATATTTAAAATGTGTAACACAAACAAAACAAACGCCTATTCGAAAACGCACAACTACATATTACAGGTCATTTTCTTAAGTGTTTAACCTATACACCCATGCGAATAATTAGGGCTGAAATATCTCTGCTTGCCTGCGCGTGATGAAGCCTACCTAACCTAATTAACAATATTGAATTGGCACTGGTCCAAAATGCTTGAAACAATGAATGTTATTACCATGCATAATTTAGTTTTACGAATACAAATGCATAAGCAAAAGCCGGCAGCCGTGTTCACCCTTATCGGTTTAGGAACGAGTGAAAAAAATCAGGCTATTTCACATAGTCACGTAAATTGATGACACTTCCCTACAATTTTACGACCTGTTGAATAAAAGTGCGCAGTTTTGCCGTAGGATTTATTGGTGGAAATATTCGTCGTTCAAAATATACAACACTGTTTCAGTTAGGTAGCCGAAATTGTAAAATTATGTGAAGTGAGGCACGACTTTCATTCTTTTTTTTTGAAGAAAATAGTATTTTTTGTCAACTTTTACAAGTCAAGTGTCAACGATAATGTACTTTTTCCCTTCTCTCTTTTAAACCTTTTTAGCGCCAACGACACCTAAAGGTGCAACGAGCTGTCTCGTCCATAGCGCTAGTAGCACCTAGAGGTTAATAGGAAAAATGTCGAAACATCCTACATGCCTTCAAATAAGGTCTTCACTCTGTGTGAATAACACATGGCTGCCTCATAAAGTTTTATTTAGTTTTTGTTTTGGTCCACCTCTAGTGACAGTTACTTAGTATAGAAATGGTTATGCCTCGTTTATGGACAAAGCGGAAGGTTGCACTGCACGGCGCGCGCAACATATGGCAAGTTTACTTTAGAAGTTTTAGTTTTCCAAAACAGCTGATTTCAAGCGCACGGTTTCGGCGGACCTTGCAAGCCAAAAAAGCCTTGCTACTCGTAAGACTTAGGGTGACGTTAGAGAAAAGAAGTTAAGTCGGCTAGAGGCCATTCTCTGGTTATAATGACTTCAAATTTCACTAGGTAAAGAGAACGAGGGCGAGATAGTGCACCTGTGCGTGCATACTTGTACGCTTGACCACTACATTAAGTCGAGCAAATAACTGGTACTGCTAAGCAGATTCTGTCTATTCTGAGGTGTCGTCACGGGTTTTCCATAAATCAGGCCTTAGGTTTTGGAAACGATCGTCGTGGTTACTTTATCCCTTTACTTTATTATTATTATACCCCACTTGATTCGTTGTTACTCACCAGTATTAGTTCCACCTGTAAAAATCCAAGCTCCCGTGGTTTTCGCAGCCTTCAGGAGCCCTTTCCTGAGCACCTTCTTCAGCTTCGGCTGCAGGTCGAAGTTGGCTTTGCCGCCCTGGATAGTGATGAGGAGCTTGGGTCGGTCTAGTGCCCATTCCCTGGTCAGCAGTTGAACGATCAGCTCGGAGCGGGTGTCGTGGGCGAGGCGGACGTACTGTGGAGGTTTGGATGGCTAAGTGTGAAAGTTTCTATTAAAGATGGAGCTATTACAAAATTGACCTAATTCACCTCGACAAATGTGCGCGCGGGCCAGCGCGAAACTGAATGCACCGAAAGTTATGAACTAAGTATTACTAGGTACTACTGGTACTAAACATCTTTTGGCGTTAGCACAAGACTTTTACCAAGATTTTAGTAGGATGTGGGCTGACCGCTCACCACGATATTACCTTACAGCCTACCCGCTGATGTGCTTTAGTAGAAATCGGGCCTCCTTGGAGCTCCACAGTACCGTAGGCGTCAGTAGACCCCTGTTGAGTGTATATGTGTCCGGTCACTGCGATTAAGACGTACAGTCGCAGCTGTGCTTCAGTAGGCTCCCTGGACCTCTACGGTATCGTAAGCGCCGGCTGAGTGGTTCGCGCGAGGATCCACGCCTCGCCAAGGGCCGGCTCCGTGATGTTGTCTCAGTCTCACCTGTGCTTTAGTAGGATGCGGGCCTCCTTGGAACTCCACAGTGCCGTAGGCATCCGTGGGCGCTGGCTGGGTGTGTCGTGCCGGCATCCACGCCTCGCCCGGCGTCGCCACCGCGATATTGGAGCCATGCGCTGTCTTGCTAAGGCCGCACCAGCATCTATGGAAAATGATACAGTTTTACATAGGCTATGTTCTGTTGTGTTCGTTTTAGTATGAGATTCTTTCTAGGTTTTGGGTATCGAAGGTTCTTCAGATTCTGAGTACGACCAAATCCAAAATTTAAAGTATCGATTCTAAAACGTAAAGCTGCAATTTTTTTAACGCTACAAGAATATTATTTTTATTAATGTTTAATTGTAACCTGGTAATTACCAGTTCAATAGTCGACGCGTATCAGTCGAGGTAAATCTATCATTTTAACGAACACCACTCATTCATTAACATTGAATAAAATTACCTATTTTATTTATCTGCCAGAAAACTTATAAATATGCGGTATAGGATATCAAGTTACAATAGTAAGTATACAGTAGATAAGTATTCAGTTATTGAACGATTGTTCAAAATTTTCAAGGAAAGTTAGTGACCTTTATATTATCCCTAGCCTAACCTGACGCTATCTCGTGGCTCGTGACCCTGAATGTAGTGATTTTTCTTTTTTGCATGGAACGATTAAATAAATTCAGAGCAATTCATCAACATAGTACCCCTAGCTACAGTACTTAAAAGTCATCCTCCCACTAATCTAATATGAACAAACAATTCTGACACTTCTAATGCGATCAAAATTACATCGAACGCGACCCTTAACCAACGAGTTAAAAATAACAAATGCAGCGTCACCCAATTACTTACGAATCACCGGGAATCCTTTGAAAAAGTTCCAGTTTCTCTCGTCCAAAGGCAACACGTAAAGTAAACTGTCAAGTGAAACCACAAAACATCTTATATTCGTATGAATCATATAGTCACTTACGACTTTTTGGACGAAGGTGGAAGGTGTAACGAAAGTCATTATGCTAAACTTCGAAATGTCATCTCTGTATGAGTTTCTTAGTCACTTACGGCCTTTTGGACGGAGACTGTAGATGTAACAAACTGTCTTCTACGTCTCGTGCTAATTGCTACACTTGAAAAGGGTCAGGTTTGTACCTGAATAAAAACAGGGTTTTACGATTTGGGGTCATAAGCCGCTATGAGTTAAATATAGAAACTTGACTACCTACTCGTATAAACGTAAAAAACTGACTTTAAAGTTGTAGGTAATAATGTACTTAAAAAGGGTATACAGAGCTCATTAAATTTAATTCTAAGTGCCACTTCTAGCCATTGTGGGTTTAAAGATAGAGAAAATGTGATATTACAGTGATAGGGAAACCTATCACACAGCGTACTTCAAACTTATCCACATAATCGACTCCTAAGATACCGAATCTTTTGTTTCATCTGTACCCACGGGAAGAAATTAGTTAATAGAATCATTTTCTTAATAATATTTAGATTCACACGCAACGCACTTCCTGACTTGTCAGTATGGAGGCGGTACGATATCAGAGAGCTGTCAGTGTCAACTGTCAGTCAAGTAAGTACTGGTTCTTTACTGCACGCCTACATTTACATGAGTGCTTCCTGACGCAAGATGCGCGGAAGCGGGGCGATACGAATGCAGTACCGCCACTGTCCCGCTTTTGCGCATGATATAATTAGGTATAGATGTAGTGAACAATCCGTTTCCGTCGTGAAAAGTTGGCATACGACTAGACTCGAAGTATGATTACTTTGAGTTTACTCTTATTCCATTGGATAGTCTACTTTAAGACCAATGTAATAGAGTTTCTATTACAAAGACACTCTGAAAATCGTATGTTTGTAATAGAAACTCTATTACATAAGCGTTAAAATAAACTATCCAATGGAATAGGAGTATATGCCAGTGGTAAACTCAAAGTAATCGTAATTTACCAGTTTTCATTCTGATAATTGATATTGACTAATAAATTCACACATATCACGTGCCAATAATTGAATACGATAATTGTTAGCCACTTGAGGCCTTCGGGCGGCTTGAGAACTTCTAACAGTTAAGTTGCCCATTCACTTGACAAGCCTAATCCCAATAAGGTCTAAGTTTCCCCCTTGGGTTGGAGGGTCAGATGGCAATCACTTCCGTAAAAACTATTGGTGACTACGCCAATTCTTCGGATTACGTAGCGGACCCCAGACATCGTTCAGGGTGCAACTGTACTGTGAATAATGCTAGGATGATGATGATGATGATGAATTGCTAGCCACTTCGGGTTTAGTCGTATTCCGAGTTTTCACGATGGGAACTGATCATTAACCCCCGACGCAAAAAGAGAGGGGTGTTATAAGTTTAAAGTGAGCAAAATCTTAGGCCTTGTCATCGCTTTCCATCAGGTGAGACTAAGGCCAATCGTTGGTCAGTCTATCATAAAAAAAGAAAAAAAAAACGTATCTGTCTGTGGTATCGTAGCTCCCAAAGGGATGAACCGATTTTCGTTTAGTTTGTTTTTGTATCATAGATAATTTTATCCCGAGTGCTCTTAGCCATGTTTCATGAAAATCTGTTCAGCTGTTTTTGAGATATTGAGCTTTGAAATGAAAATGTCGGGGGTTATTTACTACATCAGCACTGCCCAAATTTAAAACTGGCAGTATCCCATCCTATGAAGAAATCTATTTAGCCCGAGAGCTATACGGTTTCATTGTATGAAAAAACAACAATATATCGGTATCAGCAAATTTTGTGCATCAAAAATTAGGTTAAGTAATTATACTAAGTATTCTTTAATAATACACCTACATTTATTAACGCGACGGTAGAAAATATTAAAAACAAATCTATAAAAAATCCGTAAAAATCTAGCGAAAACACTATAAGAATTATTTTCTTTACGATATACTACTTCTCTATTTATGTTCTTTGTAATATATGAAAATCAACTTATTTTTGTTACGGTAACTTAATAATACAATCAATTATTAATATCGTAAACCATAAAAATGCATTACGCTAATGGCATATAAGGTATCATTACAGTTAGGGTTTTTATATGCCTTTATTATATTTCTTGAAACTTTTTATACTGAATCAACCCAAAATACCTAAAGCTGTAATAACTTTTGGAATTAATGTGGCAGCCAAATGCACTCTGTAGACTATTCATGAAGGTCAAATTGACTACTACTACTACCTATTAGATATTTTTTTTCTCATTTCCCGTTGCATATATTGTTCGATTCTGGTCGTAAGTATTAAAATAGACGTAAACATAGAAGTACTCATCATAAAAATACTGATACCCTGTTTGCTGCAAAAATTCACCAGTTTTCGGGCACATCATTTTTTTTCCAACTTCCGGTCTTCAGATTCGGAAATTTTATTTTGCAAAAAAGGGCTATCCGACCAATTTATAACTTGGGGTCGCGTGATTCATTAAGAGAATTTTTCAAAGAAATAGATATTCTAACCCTGCCGTCCCTATACATATTTGAAATAATATTGAAATAATCCAACGAACGCTGATAAACCAATAGCCACGAGAAATACTGGGAAACTGAAAATAACCTTCTATAGACTAGTAAAGACGAAAAAGTCGTTCTTGGGAAATTGTATCAAATTCTACAATAAAATTCCTAAACACATTACTGAACTTAGCAATTCTAAATTCAAATCTGTAGTAAAACAAACACTTATTTCAAGAGCATATTATAAGATAAACGATTACATCATGGATAGGGATGTGTGGCAGTGATAGCGTCCTGCACGTTATTTTGTAGTAATGTAATTTTATATTTAACTATATAATGTATATTGTTTTGAAAAAATGACACCTCGCCGAGTTTCTTACGCCGGTTCTTCTCGTGGCAGAGGTATATTTTTCCGAACCGGTGGTAGTTTATTGACGTTCATAGGTGCATGTAATATGCCTAATTTGAAGAATAAACTACTTTTACTTTACTTTACTTTTACTTTTTTTTTAATATAGGTTCCTAAAATCACATAATAGGACCGTATAACAAAAATTGGCCAGTTATTGAATTATTTCCAAAAAAAACGTATCTTTCTCGGGCTAATTAGACATCAGTAAGCTTTAGAAACGAAACGAAATACCACAAACCGATCACGAATTCGCTTAAAATGTACGATGTGTATTTTGCCCTAGACGAGATGTGACCGAGGACGAAATTCAAAGATTGGTTCCCGGATTCTCTGAACCTAGAGAGAGCAATTACTTACTGATCTAACCAATTCACTAACAGTTTTTCTGCCACTTTCATCTCAATTCTCGTTCCATTTCTTCCCACTTAGGCTTAGCTTCAAAGACGAGAACCACTTCAGGAAGGCACTAGAAAGTTTATCGATTGCAGGTTGCAATCATGAATCTTATAAATTGCAAGCTCAGTGCAGCCAAGAAGTCGATAGGTGACCCGGATTTTTTTTTAAACTACGACGTTGGTAATCACTCGTGCAGCCAGCCTGGTCGAAAGTTTCCACCCTCACCAGTTAGATGGTTAGCACTCCTGAACTGTGCGTTTCTCCAGAAAATTCCTACCACGTATAGCTAAACTGTGGAATGACCTGCGGTATTTCTGGACCGATACGATCGTCAAACCTTCAAGAAAAGAGCGTACTCCCATCTTAAAGGCCGGCAACGCACTTAAAACTCCTCTGGTGTGCCGAGTGTCCATGGGCGGCACTAATTGGTTACCATCAGGCGATTCGTCTGCTCGTTTGCCTCTTATGTCATAAAAAAAGTATTTTGGACTCCAGAACAATGTTAATCTCGCTACCCACCCTATATTAACTTGACAGCTAGAGACATATGCAGGTCCCTCACTCTCAACACAGCTCTGGCGACCGTACTGGTGAGTAACACAGAACCACATACATACAGGAACACAGAACCACATACATACAGACCATGTAGTGATGTTATTATGGCTGTGGTCTTCCTAATTTAGAGCAGCCCAAATGGGATTACCCCCAGCTAGCTTACATATGACCACATCCATCAACTTGGTACTTTTGTTGTGGGTATGTGCTGATGTACGTATTCCTGGTGGTAAGTGAAGTCGCCGAAGCTCCCGAGGATTCGCTGAGTTGATAATATAGATCTTTAAGACGTAAATGGTCGGCAGACGGCAACAGCTTGCGAATGCTCTTGAAGTCCTACGCCGATAGACTAAGAAGCATGCTTTACGTCAGGCAGGCCGTTTACTTGTTTCCTACCGTCAAAGTAGGTATTAAATAAGTCAAGTAATACGTACTAAGAAAAGTATGTATGGTAGAGAAATGTTGTGGATCGGAAAGCAGTCGGCAATCACAGATCTAATCGCGAGCTTAGTTGAACCCTGAAATTAAACGTTGATCGAAAAATAATGAACGGAGTAAGTCGGTACGGCGCTTGCTTATGTAAATGGGGATGTTCACTTCATCGTATGTTGCTGTTAAGCACGTTAATTGCGTGTAGTCACCGGCAAGGATATCTAACTAGATTTTGCCTGCGGCTTTGTACCTACGCGTGGAATTCAGTTTCTGAATCATGTATGGTTGTATTCATTAAGCTTAAGTTTCATGGCGCATTGGCAGTAATGTCATGTAAACGTTTATAATAAATAAATATATAAATGACACTTTATTGGATTGAAGTACGTGGGTGACCGAGTTTTTGTGAACATCTTTGTTTTTCCCCGGAGAAGACGCGTTTATAAATAATATTGAATTTTATTGTAAACATAGGCTAATATTTCAGTGTAAGTTTTGCATGCCATATTGCGGCGGAACATACATTCATCTAATTTTATGACATGTCAATGTACCAACTTTGTACATGTTTTAGCGAAATAAATTATCCGATTTGATAAACTCACGCCTCTCTTCCCAAAACGAGTAGGCAGACCACCAGCATTTAAGATTCGTTTTATGTACATAGCCTAATTGACGGGCAATATGCTAAAGAAACGCAATTAGAAGACGTTATTGTTTAGATGTAACCAAATCATAATTATTTACTTCATTGTTAGGCCAATTGTAACAACCCACGAAGCAACAAATTATAAATTGTAAATTAATTTCCTTAAAGAAAAACAATGGAGTATCTAATAATAAAGACATCAGTAGCAGAGCTGATACCACGAATCGAAAACGATCGAAGTACCTGTATTCCCCTCTCTGTCGCACTTGCGAATTCGAGCGACAAAGAAGGAGATCATCATCATCATTCAGCCGAATGACGTCCACTGCTGGACATAGGCCTCCCCCAAAGACTTCCACAATGACCGGTCCTGCGCCACCCGCATCCAGCGGACACCCGCGACCCTTACCAGGTCATCAGTCCACCGTGTGGGGGGCCTGCCCACGCTACGCCTTCCGGTACGTGGTCGCCACTCGAGAACCTTTCCGCCCCAACGGCCATCGGTTCTGCGTGCTATGTGCCCCGCCCACTGCCACTTAAGTTTAGCGATTCGAAGGGCTATATCGGTCACTTTGGTTCTGCAGCGGATGGCCTCATTTCTGATGCGATCACGCAGAGAAAGGAGATACACGAACTTAATTTTTTCGTTTCGCGGTAGCAGCTTAGAGGGCCTACTCCGAACTTCGTATTGTGCCGTCCCCTCCCGTCATATAGTGTAACGAGAGTGAAAGGGACGGCACGACACGAAGTTCGATTTTAGAAGTTCGGAGTGGGTGAGCTTACTCAATTGGAGCTTATTGTACCCGAGGGGAACAATTAATCATAACGGTAAAGTAGCCGTCAGTCAAAATGATAACAAATATACAAAAGAGATAATGTCGCCATCGATAAGTATGCCACGTTAATTAAATGGTGTTACGAGTATAAAGTCAAAGCATTCGTCTGGTAGAAAAAGATGGACGGAATTGCCACCGGCGTTTTATAAAAAAAGAGATCGTGTTAAAATAATTGTACATTTCGACAATAATATTTACTTTGTGACATTAATCTAGACCTAGGTAATGGTAGAATGAATATGTATTTTATTTATTGTTGAATAACGTCAATTACACACAATATTACGTACTTATACGAACAGTCTACACTGTCAAGTGTCAACATAATCATCTTTTATAATAATTTTTTGGAAAACCGCTCGTGATTTTTCTTGTGAAGTAAGCAGTTTTTTAACATTTTAAAATAGTAGATTGTACAACAAGTGCATAAAACAAGCCATTTTATCAAAGAAAATTTTCATAATCTGACTCGACAAACAAATTCTACATAATTATCGAACCTGCTCACAAATTTTCACAAGAAACGGTTGAAAAATGCGACCTGTAGAGGAGGATATCCGGGCAGATAGGTAGACATACGATAGAATTTTGTTGAAAGCTGAAACGGAGACGCTTCAGGTCGATATAAAGTAGAGTATAAAATGGGTTTTATACGCGAGTTATATATACACTCTGCTTTTCACTTCAATTCATCATCATCATCCTCCTAGTGTTATTCCCAGTACAGTTGCATCCTGAAGGATGCCTGTGGTCCGCTACCTAATCCCAAGAATTGGCGTAGGCACTATTTTTTACGGAAGCGACTGCCATCAGACCTTCCAACCCGAGGGGGAAATTAGACCTTATTGGGATTAGGCTTGTCAAGTGAGTGGGCAACTTGGCTGTTAGAGGTTCTCAAGCCGCCCGGAGACCTCTAACTTGGCTTAACAACTGCTATCATAGACAACAACCGGGATCAACGGCTTACCGTGCCTTCCAAAGCACGGGAGCGCTCAGTTAGTAACCACTCAAAGCGGTGACCCATCCAAGGACTGACCTCACCCGACACTGCTTAACTTCGCATACCGCTATCGCATACCATATAGACTAGAATTACTAAAGTCTAATCTACTAGTCGCCATGCCGAACACCCAGGTACAATCAAATGATCCGAATGATCAATTCAAAATGCTTCTGAATACAGTGTGTAACGAATTTAATAAGACTTGTAGTAAAAAGCGTATTAAGATAAACAATAAAATGAGATTTAATGAGTGGGCAACTACCGGAATTCGGAAATATCAACTTTATGAAAGGAGATCTTGCACCACTGACGAATGTTTCCATAAGTATGTTAGGGATTATTCCAAAATGTTTAAAACAGTGTGCACGAAAGCAAAAGCAATGCACTTGAATAATAAAATTAAGTCCTCAGATAATAAAGCCAAGACAGTCTGGAAAATAATAAACACAGGGACTGGGAAGAGAAATAATAAAGAGTCCACAATTTCTTTGAAAGTAAAGGATAGTTTAATAACTGATGCAGTAAAAGTAGCCGATGAATTTAATAATTTCTTTTCTAAAATTCCTATAGTCACTACTCAAAGTTTAGCATCGATTACCACAAAAGCTGAATCCCTTATGAAAGACAACGTAAAATTAGAATCACTAACTAATTTCAAATTTCATCATGTTTCTCCTCTAGATGTACTGAAGTCCTTTGAAATGTTAAAAATAAAGAGCACTGAGGACTTATGGGGCGTGTCAGTCAAGGTACTGGAATCTATTCTGGAGGTCGTTGCACCAACTCTAGCTCTCATTTTTAGGGTTCCGTAGTCAACTAGGAACCCTTATAGTTTCGCCATGTCTGTCCGTCCGTCTGTCCGTCCGTCCGTCCGCGGATAATCTCAGTGACCGTTAGCACTAGAAAGCTGAAATTTGGTACTAATATGTATATCAATTACGCCGACAAAGTGGTAAAATAAAAAGTGGAAAAAAATATTTTATTAGGGTACCTCCCCTATACGTAAAGTGGGGAGTGATTTTGGAATGAGCTCCCTGCCGTGGTTTTCCCGAGGAACTACAGTATGGGATTCTTCAAGAAAAGAGTGTATAAATTTTTAAAGGGTCAGCAACGCGCATGTGACACCCCTGGAGTTGCAGGCGTCCATAGGCTGCGGTGACCGCTTACCATCAGGTGGGCCGTACGCTTGTTTGCCACCGACGTGGTATAAAAAATAATAATAATAATAAAACCATTACATAAACTCTTAAACAGACTACAGTTCAATTAACAATACTATTCAACCCATTCCACTATCTAAAATTACAAATGCTAATCCTAAGACATCGTCCTCGAAATGAGTTCGCGAAACCTCTTAGCAGAGCTGTCATTCACAATACTTAATATCGTCTCACGTCAAGCCAACCAGGGTAAGTAGAACCTCCGATTATACGTTAATATTACAAATCCCGAGGTCTAGTTATACTAGGGGCGATAAGGTGAGCTGACCTGAAACTTTGTTAATAACATAACTGGGATGGAATTGTATGAGATAATATCGTCCCAGAGGGTTAGATTAGAACAGTTGGTACCTACTTGTTGTACGTTTACTGGTCCAATTTGTTGTACGTTTAGAAAAGGACACATCTGTATTTTATTAGGCGCAATACAGGGGAATGTCGTCTCACTCATAATAGGAGCAGCCCATCTGGGGAAATACCTCCACCTACAGATCTCAGCCGTAATAAGAACAGCCTTTGCTATGTAGCACAGAATAATATAATCATCATCATCATGTCAGCCGAAAGACGTCCACAGCTGGACATAGGCCTCCCCTAAAGGCTTCCACAATGACCGGTCCTGCGCCACCCGCATCCAGCGGACACCCGCGACCCTTACCAGGTCATCAGTCCACCGTGTGGGGGGCCTGCCCACGCTACGCCTTCCGGTACGTGGTCGCCACTCGAGAGCCTTTCCGCCCCAAAGGCCATCGGTTCTACGTGCTATATGCCCCGCCCACTGCCACTTAAGTTTAACGATTCTCCTGTAGATACAATGTAATAATTGTCTCAAGCTGTCAAAAACAAATCCTCACATCAATAAAGGTTCGACAATGAGTCTGTCTCTCATCTGGAGTTGCAAGCGTCCATAGGCTACGGTGTCTATTGCCAAATTTCATTGTAATCCTTCTTCCGTGATTAACAAAAAGAAACTGAATATTTAAACTATCTTTATTATGATGTTCAGATTAAATCACATTGTAGCTCCTAGATACCATACTAAATCCGTGTTTGCCAAAAGACAGTATAGGGCAATATCGCCACATATATACAACAAAATAAATAAAACTCTTAACATTTACCCAATAAATCAAGTAAATTGTAACAAAAAGATTACAGAGTGGCTTCTTACGCTTACTTACGACGACACCGAGGTACTCCTTAAATATACATAGACTTCTTTTGTAACTAAATGACATCACTTTTCAACCACATACACACACACACACACACACACACACACACACACACACACACACACACACACACACACACACACACACACACACTCACTCACGTTGTGTTTTGTTTTTTTTAATGTTTTCTGTAGAGCTATTACTAGTATTATTGTTATACTTTATTCGAAATTAATGTGTCATGTAACAATTATTCTTAGTCTTGTGGATCAACCATACAGTATATAACTCCGGATGGGAGGAGCGGCTTCTCCTAACACAAGTATTGTCATACTTACCTGGAGGGGTCGGCCACATTCATTTGTGACAACCAGCATGGATACCAAATAAATATTTTGTTTTTTTTTTTGATGTGCAACTGCAACACTCGGAGAAAATAGCATTAAGTAGATAACTTTATATATAATATGATGAAGTACCACTGGTTCATAGATTTACCGTCAACGGCAACGAAATGTATCCCTTTTCTACCTTACTGCATTCTAATAAGGTCCAAAAATGTATACTCTCTTTGTAGTCGACTCTACCAACAATGTTTCTATGTACGAGTATGAGTACTTTCCCGGCATTAGGTAGGTCAACTGTCAGGGTTGTCAATAAATAATGTAAAACCTTATCTTGTTTTCTATTAGATTTTTTTTTTATTATTACCTACGAGTATAGTTAACAGCTATCTAAATATAGTAATATTATCACTTAGATATACTAACTCAGCGTTGTGAAGAAAGAGAAAATAATCAAAACATTTCAGTTCGAAGGAAGAAGAAGAATAAGTTTATGTTTACTAGCGCAAAAAACAAACTACATAAAATAACACACAAAATAAAATAACAGAAATATTAATTGTAAACATAGTTCTTTAGCTATGTTTACGATTAATTTACCGGACTTAATTGGCATGGCAGGCCGGTAAATAGGTATATAAAAGTAGCATTATACGTGTTTTAATAACATGCAGGTAGTAATATTTTAGTCTCAGAATATGGAAATAATCTATACTAATATTATAAAGCTGAAGAGTTTGTTTGTTTGTTTGTTTGTTTGAACGCGCTAATCTCAGGAACTACTGGTTCGACATAAAAAAAATATTTTTGTGTTGGATAGTCCATTAATCGAGGAAGGCTTTAGGGTATATAATATCACGCTGCGACCAATAAGAGCGAAGACGCGGACGAAGTCGCGGGCAACAGCTACTAATCAATAAATGTCCATTCTGAAAAATCGTTTTTGCAATGTTCGTAAGTGTGATTTTAAAATACCAAGTGTAGCGGCAAATCCGCTACCCGCTCCGCTCCGCTTATGATGCTTGTACCACGCAGCGAAATCACACCACCGGTCTTGAGACAAAGGAGCTGCGCGCAGTCCCCGACTGCGCATGCGCCGCGGCCGGGTCCCCGCCGGACAACTCACGCGCCACTAGCTATACCGCCGCTCGCGCATACACCCGCGTACTTGCAATTTATATAGCTGCCGCTTACGCTTAAGCACTTTGTAGAAGTTTACTTTTGTTATCGCATTATAAGTATTGATTTGGAGTCTGCATATTATTCTTCGCTTCTCTGCTATCGCCCCTGCTTTGCAAAACAACACAACGTGTAGTAACCAACTTAGTTCCTACATACTGGTGACCCGAGACTGTGAAGCGGACACAACCATTGAGGAAGAAGAGGAGCTAACCGTAACGGATAACGGAGGAAATAATATGTCTCCTACAGGTGCTAACACAAGCGGACAAAACTCGGATGGTAACGGAGCCGGTTCAGGTACTGTGCAGTTAGGGGGTGGTCCAAGTGATGTGTTTCGAGTGGGCGTTCGAGTGCCGCCGTTTTGGCCAGATGAACCTGAGGTTTGGTTTTCGCAGCTGGAAAGCCAATTCATATTATCTGGCATCACATCAGACGAGACCAAATACCATTTCGTGTGCGGGCAGCTTGACCCGGAGTATGCAGTAAAGGTCAAGCTACCTGCGTATCTGCGTTCAATTAGATCCTCTAATAAATTTCTTCTTGCTGTGCCTTCGTCCTCCTCTAAATTTTATAACTGTTCATTTACTTTTCAAGCTGTCCGACTATGGAACTCTCTGCCCCTAGATGTACGACGGGCTAAATCTAGTGCGTCTTTTAAATCTAGTCTGAAAGAGCACTATTTGTCTCTTCCATAATATTTTTCGATACTGGTCTGTAGTTTACTTTTGGGTCTCACTTAAGTTTGTGGTATATATGTATGTTTATTTATTTACTTATTTGTTTATGTTTATTTTATATATATATATTTATATATAGTGCTTTATGTGTTTATTATTATTATTATTATATTTCTTTTTATTTCTAGTAGTTATTCCTTTTGTTTGCACCACCCACTTATCATGTTTGTTTACTTTTTTCTCCGCTACCCAAAGGTTGTCTGGAAGAAATCGCTCATTTAGCGATAAGACCGCCTGTTGTTTACCTCTGCTTGTATCTTTATGCTGTTTATATCTGTAATTCTTTTTTTGAGGTGTGCAATAAAGCATATTGTATTGTATTGTATTGTATTGTATTGTTGTCAAGGATATCCTGCGAGATCCCCCAGCTACTGGCAAGTACATTAAGTTAAAACGCGAGCTCATTCAGCGTATTTCTATCTCCCGCGAGAAGAAAACGTTGCAGCTACTGCAGCACGAGGAGATAGGCGATAGGAAGCCGACTGAATTTCTCAGGCATCTTCAGGATTTAGCTGGGCCACATATGCCAGAGGAATTTATCCGCACAATCTGGACCAGTAGATTACCACCTAATGTACAGACTGTTGTTGCATTTCAGCCTTCCTTGGACCTCGACACCCTGGCAGGGCTGGCAGACAAAGTTGTTGACGTAGCGCAGCCATCCTACCACGTCGCCAGCACCTCCGCGGGCATACCAGCTACCGCTTTGGAAAAACGAGTAGCGGAACTGACGCGGCAAGTTGAGAGTCTACTAAAGGTACAAGGTCACAGGTCTGATTCATTCCACCACCGTAAACGCTCACGATCTCAGTCAAGGTCAAGAAACAGGTCCCGCTCCAAGCAACGCCCCGAAGGTCATCCACACTGCTGGTATCATTTTACTTTCGGCAGCAAGGCGAAGACGTGTACGCAGCCATGCAGCTACCATTCGGTAAACTCCCAGGGCAGCCACTAATAGCGGCAAGCGACTGCCCCACAGCAACTGGCCGCCTGTTCGTCACTGACCGTACAACGAAGGTACAATACCTTATCGACACGGGTTCAGACCTATGTGTCTTTCCAAGGTCAGCCGTACGGCAGCCACGCTCGAAGACGAAATACCTTTTGTTTGCTGCCAACGGCACAGCCATTGCAACGTATGGATCCCTCAACCTCCACATCGATCTCGGTCTTCGGAGAGCATTTGAGTGGCGCTTCACAGTGGCTGACGTGTCAAAACCCATAATCGGTGTCGACTTTTTAGGTTTCTATAATCTTCTTGTCGATTGCCGAAATCACCGCCTGGTCGACGGCATCACATCACTCAGCACCCCAGCCATGGCCGGTAGCAACAACGAGGCAATATCATCCGTACGCACAATGGTTACTGAAGACTCACCATCCCGCAAACTTCTCCGTGAGTACCCTGACATTACCCGTCCAGCTGGTAAACCGGGCACTCCGAAGCACAACACTGAGCACCACATCAGGACTACACCAGGCCCACCGGTCTCCAGCCGTCCACGTCGCCTAGATCCAGAGAGGTTCATCATAGCGAAAAAGGAGTTTGATGACATGGTCCAAAGTGGTACTGCTCGAAGATCGGAGAGTGCATGGTCCTCTCCTCTTCACTTGGCACGCAAGAAGAACGACGGCTGGCGACCGTGTGGTGACTATAGAGCGCTGAACGCACGGACTGTACCTGATTGTTATCCTGTGCCCCACATACAAGACTTCGCTTACCAGCTGGCAGGTAAGAATATCTTCAGTACCATAGACCTAGTCAAGGCGTATAATCAAATCCCAGTTTTCGTCGACGACATACCCAAGACCGCTATCACCACGCCCTTTGGGTTATTCGAGTTCCCCTACATGACTTTCGGTCTCAGGAATGCAGCCCAAACTTTCCAGCGGTTCCTGGATGAGGTACTTAGAGGACTCGAATTTTGCTTTGGGTACATAGACGACATAATCGTCTACTCCGAGTCAGAAGCTCAACACCATCAGCACCTCCGCCAACTTTTCGAACGACTTCAGGAGTACGGTATGCTAATAAATACCTCTAAATGCATTTTTGGGCAAACTAAGGTTACCTTCTTAGGACACTCGGTATCCGCAGAAGGCATCCGTCCTTTGGAGGAGAAGGTGCAAGCCATCCAGGAATTCCCGGTACCCAGGAATACTAAGGAGTTAAGGAGGTTCCTGGGTATGATGAATTTTTACCGCCGTTTCATCCCTGGGGCAGCGGCAATACAAGCCCCACTCCACGCTCTTCTTAGCGGTGCGCAGACAAAAGGCTCACAGCCAATTGAGCTTAATGCAGAGCTGACGGAAGCCTTCGAAACCTGTAAGTACAGACTTGCACAGGCAGCACTCTTGGCGCATCCAGATTCCAAGGCCGAGTTCGCTGTCCAAACTGACGCATCTGATGTCGCAATCGGCGCCGTGCTTCAACAACGCAGAGGTGCCACATGGGAGCCCTTAGCTTTCTTTTCGCGAAAGCTCAACCCTGCTCAAAGAAAGTACAGCCCGTATGATAGAGAGCTTCTCGCAATATACGAGGCAATCCGGTACTTTAGGTACATGGTTGAAGCGCGTACTTTCTCTATCTATACGGACCACAAACCTCTCACATACGCATTCAGCACACGCAGAGATAATGTTTCCCCACGTCAGTACAGGTACCTGGATTATATATCCCAATTTACCACCGACATCAGGTTTATCTCCGGCACGGACAATGCAGTGGCTGACACACTATCCCGGATTGAGGAACTCGCCCTTACGCCCCTAGATTACCAGTCTTTGGCTCGCGACCAGGAGACAGATGCTGAGTTGCAGGACCTGCTCAGGAACGGTTCCTCACTAGACCTGCAAAAGGTAACAACTCCTCATGCAGATATGCCAATCTACTGCGACATATCTTCTCCAGAGCCTAGACCTTACATAACTCCATCTCATCGGCGTCAGGTTTTCAATACTCTGCACAACCTTAGTCACCCTGGCGTTAAGGCTACAGTTCGGCTGATCACGCAGAGATTCGTATGGCCTGGCGTGAGACAAGACTGTCGACAATGGGCAAGGGAGTGTGTACACTGCCAACGTTGCAAAATAACGAAGCATACATCGGCACCTATAGGACAATTCAAGCCTCCACAGGCCCGTTTTCGGCATGTCCACATTGACATCGTAGGTCCCTTAACCCTTTCCAATGGTTTCAGGTACTGCCTCACAGCAATCGACCGCTTCACGCGATGGCCTGAGGCATACCCACTGAAGGACATCACAGCAGAGACCTGCGCGGCCGCCTTCCTGGCCGGTTGGGTCGCTCGTTTCGGATGTCCAGAACGTATCACGACAGACCGCGGTCGACAGTTCGAATCGCACCTGTTCCAGTCCTTAGCAGCACTAATGGGTACGGAGCACCACAGGACGACCGCGTACCATGCGGCAGCGAATGGCCTCGTTGAACGTTTTCATCGACAGCTCAAGGCTGCCATCACTTGCCATGCGTCACCATCATGGACAGAGGTCTTGCCCCTGGTGCTACTCGGCATCAGGAGCGCCTGGAAGGAGGACATACAAGCATCCGCCGCTGAACTGGTGTACGGCGAACCACTTCGCTTACCTGGACAGTTCCTGTCTGCAGCATCAGATCAGGTGGTCGACTACGAGGACTATGCCAGTCGGTTACGCGCGCATATGAGCAAGCTGGTTCCACAACCAGCGTCACGCCATGGCACCCGACCATTCTACGTGCCCAAAGACCTCAGTACAGCTACGCATGTATTCTTACGTCAAGGTCCAGCAAGAAGATCTCTCCAAGCAGCATACCTTGGCCCTTACATGGTCGTCAGACGAGGGTCAAGAACTTTTGACATATGCGTCCAGGGTAAAGAAGTTACCGTCACCATAGACCGCCTCAAACCAGCTTATATGGCAAAAGACGAGCAACCATCACTAGCATCTACCCCGACGAACACCACAGCGAGCAATCAAGTGACCGAGAAGAGAACAAGAAGTGGGCGAACTGTCAGATTTCCGGATTACTATCGCCCGTAGTCACGGTCTCGGTAGGGGAGTACTTGTAGCGGCAAATCCGCTACCCGCTCCGCTCCGCTTATGATGCTTGTACCACGCAGCGAAATCACACCACCGGTCTTGAGACAAAGGAGCTGCGCGCAGTCCCCGACTGCGCATGCGCCGCGGCCGGGTCCCCGCCGGACAACTCACGCGCCACTAGCTATACCGCCGCTCGCGCATACACCCGCGTACTTGCAATTTATATAGCTGCCGCTTACGCTTAAGCACTTTGTAGAAGTTTACTTTTGTTATCGCATTATAAGTATTGATTTGGAGTCTGCATATTATTCTTCGCTTCTCTGCTATCGCCCCTGCTTTGCAAAACAACACAACGTGTAGTAACCAACTTAGTTCCTACACAAGCGTCCAAAAATATAAGAAACATAGTTACATATGTATAGCAAATCAGCAAGGTGATCACGTAAATTTTCGAACGTACGATAGGTAAATCTAACTGTCATTTTAAATATGGAACATGACATTTATATCTAACCTTACGCACGCTCTAAAGTCTAAAACGTTGCGTAAGTACCCCACTGATATACAATTACATATTACGTTTCGCTAAGACAACCAATTAGTTGAATTAAGTCAAAATTGTGTAGCACGTCTTGAATAAAGATCGTGGCACGGCCCTAGTAAGCTAGAGATGTGGTGTTTCCGCAATTGTGCAGATAAGCCGCAGATTAAGTACCGCATCCGTATATAATGGGGATAAGATTATTCTAGATAGCACCTGTTGCTAATAGTATCTAATAGTACAGGTATAAGCGGTTTTTCAGGATATTCTTATCCCCCTACGCTTAACTCCAAGACGGTATAGGTACAAGTAAGTTTAAGCACTGGTGGCTACTTAATTCTTCTTCTTCATCCTAGCGTTATTCCCAGTACATACAATTGCATCCTGTAGGATGCCCGGGGTCTACTACCTAACCCAAGAATTGGCGTAGGCACTAGTTTTTTACGAAATCGACTGCCATCTGACCTTCCAACCCAACCCCCCTAGACCTTATGGGGATATTTGGGATTAGGCTTGTCAAGTGAGTGGAAAACTTGACTGTTAGAAGTTCTCGAGCCGCCCGAAGGCCTCTTACAGTAAGAGTCTTACTTGGCTTAACGACTGCTATCATTAGACAGCAGCCGGGATCAACGGCTTAACGTGCCTTCTAAAGCATGGGAGCGCTCAGTTAGTAACCACTCAAAGCTAGAAGGTGTCGGTACGGTATCCTCCTTCGTGCGTGATTCGACACACACTTATCCAGTTTTTTATATGTTTTTTTCATTACATATTAGAATTGACGTCGCAAATGAACCACTCTGTTTTGTCGCCAAAATAATGTTATAATTATAAGAATATAATTGTATGTATGTTCTGTATCTAGCATAAGTTAATTTAGTAATTTCATTTTGGGGGTTTTCTGGTGATTAAGGTGTAATTTATACTTGTCTCTAGAAAATTTAATAAAACCTGGGCTTTAAAATTTATTGATCTGCGTGAAGTATGTTTTGATATCAGGTTGGTCAATATAGAGGTGAAGGCATCTGTGGCTTCAGTAACTTGTTTTACTAGTAATCGCCTGCCAGTCTTTCTCTTCAAGTTCCACTCGGAAATCCTGCCTGATCAGTGATCACGGTTTTGGATGGCTTGCGGGAGATAACTTAAATTAGGTCTTACTGGACTACTGAAACTATATCCTTCACTACTTACTGGACTACTTAGGGACTACTGAAACTATATCCTTCACTGACCCCACAAAAAGTGATCCAGGCATGAATTTTCCCTCGTTTCCTTTCTGTGTTAGGAGAATTTAGAACATTAGTTTATTGTTCAACAAGAGAGCAAAGAAGGTTTTTGCTGCGCTGCGAGTGTTGATGTTGAGTCCCAAGCAAGCGAAAGATTCTTTAATTGAATCACGAGCGTGATTTAAAATTAGAATCTTTGCTCTCGTGTGATACATACAACTTTCCACCTCAGCGGCGAGAACATATAACGCAAAGGAATAGCGACACAGAGAATAAAATTTAAATATTCTAAGTTCGTATTACATCCCGCAGTATGAAAAGATGACCTGCGACTAATCTACGATATGAAAAAAAATGTAAGTTTTTTTTCACGCTCGAAGCAAAATTGCATTTAGCTCACTGATTTAAAGCAGCAAAAGTTTTTTTCGCGCTCGCAGCAAAATTGCATTTTGCTCACTGTTTTCAAGCAGCAAAACCGCCGTTCGACCCGCTGAGGTGAAAAAGTTATTTCCCATTCCGGAGGCTATAATGGCTCTCGCACAGACCATTGATATCATTTTCAAATGCAAAATTTCTAGTCAAATTGTCCTCCAACGATAAGGTAAAATACAAGCTAAACCGTGTATACACCGACGAGACGAGCAGACCATTAAAGTTACTTCAGGAACACCCGGCGCTTTAGTACATACATTTTTAGTTTAAACTTTGAGACAGGGATTTTGTCTTTAGAAGAATGAGGTAGTAAATTGTACTAAAATTTCAAACTGAAGCAAGTAGTTTCCTTATCTTAATGCCGCATTGAAACGGAATTTGGAGCGCTCGTGGCCCAGCGGCGCCCACGTACCGCGTGCGGTATGCGAGGTTAAGCAACGTCAGCCGAGGTCAACTCTAGAATGGGTGAACGCTGTGAGTGGTTACTAATTGAGCGCCACCGGGCTTTGAAAGCCACATTAAGCCGTTGATCCCGGCTGCTGTTTATAACAGCAGTCGTAAACACTTTCATTGTCGGCTAGCGCTACGCGCTTCGCTCGTAGGCCGTAGTCACGTACTTCTCATATGTAGCCCGTAGCAGCTACGAAAAGAGTACCCAACAATCGGGTTATCGGCGCTGTGTTAAGCCAAGTGAAAGGTCTTCAGGCGACTTGAGAACTTTTAACAGTCAAGTTACCCACTGACTAGACAAGGCTAATCACAATAATGACTAGTTTCCCTTTGATGGGTTGGAAGGTCAGATGGCAGTCGCTTCCGTGAAAACTAGTAGTGCCTACGCGAATACTTCGGATTAGGGCATCCTTCACGATGCAACTGGACTGGAAAAACGCTAGGATGATTATGAATGATGATGATGATTGAAATGGAATTTACGCATGAAAGCATTGAGGTAAGTGATATACTCGATACTGGATTCATTATTATCACCATGATACTCGTATCATTCGGAGGACGTCCACTGCTGAGGGTCTACTCCGAAATTCGGAATCCGAACTTCGTATGGTGCCGCTCCTTTCACTCATGTAGTGTGTGACAGGAGAGTGAAAGGGACGGCACCATACGAAGTTCGGATTTGGAATTTCGGAGTAGACCCCCTGAACATAGGCCATCCCAAAGAGTGCCACAATGATCGGTTCTGCACCACGAGGACTCCCGCGACCTGTACCAGATCAGGTAGGTATATTGGATTGGGTACATGTATTTTATTTTTATTTTATTTTATTTATTTGGGGCATCAACAGCATTACAGAAAAGAAAATACAAGACTTAATAGCTAATAATAAAACCAATTAAAGATGTCCACAGAAATACAGTGAATGGAAAAATAACGTTTGACAAAGGTTAAGTTGACAATTGAACTAATGAACTAAAAACATAAGATTAAACATGCTCGTACGCAAAAACTATAGAGATAAGCTAATACAACCAGGAGGTACTCCACTTTAACTAGTTATTTATGTGGGTGAGTTTGTGTGTGAGTGTGTGTGTGTGTGTGTTAGTATGTGGGTGTCTGGACGAATGTAGGTATGTGTTTGTGAAATGTGGAGGTCGGAATATACATTGTAGTCGTTAGCTTATATATCTGCAATATTATGCTTGTAGGTAATAAAATAATTGAAGTAAGAAGAATCTTAGGCTGGGTTGCATCAAACCGTTTGTAATCATAAGCTGTGTTCGTTAAAATGTATGGAAAGTTTAACAAGTTTTTATGGGATGACAGCTGCCGGCGCCATATTTGACGTTAATCAGTCTATGATCGTAAGTCGGTGCAACCACGTGCAACCCAGCCTTATTCATGCATTACCAAATGCGTTATTACTATCGCCAAAATGTACCCTTTCGGTTGACAATAATACAAATTGAATTATACAAAATGCAATTTTGCCCAGCTTCACAGAACGTGTAAATTATATTAATGCGAAGCCAATAGGTAAAGTGTTATTCAATCAATTTACGATATAAGTACCATTTGTAGCAAATAATGGGCATAACAACTCAAGTATGTCATAACACGACTCTGGAATGTAGGCGCTGCCAATTAAGTACAAGAATGCTCCAGACTCCCCAGAGCGCAATAAAATGGTGGTTAAGATCGTATAAGCTGTCCCGTGGGCCGTTTCACGACGCCATAGATTAACTTTTAATCTATGACTAAGCTAAATGTTACAATAGGGATGTTGATACCAAATAAAAACAATAGCTTTCCAATTTTCTCGAATGATCAAAGGGTGAAAAAAGGAACACAAAATGTTAAATAACCACAAAGAAGTGTTCAATGTCCTATTTTAGGAATTAAGGTACTTATATTTCCTTATTATGATGTAAAATTTACATGAAAATCTATTTACTTTCTGTTTCTCGACAAACTGCTAAATTCATAAAACATTATTTGATTGCAAAATACAGTGAAGTTACAAACTTCATCGTAAAAAATAGATAATCAAAACGCTTTACCTGTGTTTTATTTTAGAATTAGGAGTTTAATATTTTAATTTCAATCATTTTTTTGTCTCTCCTGTAAACTTCCATAATATGACGTTTGCAGGTTTACACTATTAACCGCCGATATAACGAGTTGCACGCGGACGGAGTCGCGGGCAAAAGCTAGTAAATGTATAATTTAATATCAATTACAATCACGTGAAGTAACTGAACTGCACCGTGGATCTGGAGTTGTGATGTAGAGAGAGGATAAGTTTACGGGAGAAGCGGACTAAGTAAAATATTCCTTATAAGTACCCCCGTGTGGTACCGGGTTAAAATAATGCTACCCCTTCCATCACACGGATCTTAAGAGTCAACTATAGGCACCGGATTAAAGTGAGTTGTGGGCCATGGCCTAGGACAATAATTACTGTAATAATATATCACATTCTCTCTACCTAGAAAAAAGTTTAATAACGGAGATAACTAAGATACAATAAGTACGACATAAAATAGAAATTTACATAACGAATCCATAATAATATTAAAAATTTGAAAGTAACTCTGTCTGTCTGTTACCTCTTCATGCTTAAACCGATAAACCGATTTAGATGAAATTGCCCATGTTAGAGATACTTTGAGTCCCGGAAAAAGGACATAGGATAGTTTTTATTAGGGGAGGGGGAAGGGAAGTTTGTATGGGGGAGCGATAATTAAGCATGCGCCTAAAACAATTTTATCTGTGATCTAATGAGTTGCACGCGGATGGAGTCGCGGGAAAAAGCTAGTAATAACCATTTTTGTATACATGCATTATGTCCGGCTCTGACGTGGTCCGAAGTAGCCAAAAATGTTAGTTGCGGTGCGTCGCTGTATGGTGACAGATATTTGTTGGATCAGGTAAGAGCCGGAACGTGGGTCACAACCCCTGTCCGTCAAGCGGCATCCTAAGTTTTAAATTAGGTTCCTGACGTATACCTCCGGACCCCAAGGCCTAGCCGTTCAGACGGCGACCGGAATAAAATCGAACGCTGTAATTTTATTGGCATATTTGCTGTTCTACACTTCTAGTAGCATTTTCTGCGGCTGCTCCTGCTGTTCTCATTATGTAAGTAAGGTGAGAGGGTGCCAAAGTACTCACACACGTTGCAGGCAGCGGCCTTTTGCCCAGAGAACGGAGACGCGCGCTACTATTTTTCAATTGAGTCCGTAATGATCTCTCCCGATTGGTTGATGAACTCGAATTGTAGTGTGCGTATGCACTCATAGCTTTTTTTACAACAAAACTTGTACTGTAAGCGATTAGGAAGAAGTGGCGCGCGTCTTTTGGATGCCACTATCTATACCGCCTGGTCTCTTTGCCATCTTTAAACCTAGGAGAAATTTCTAATAGTGGCACTGATGTTAAATTTAACGTGTTCTAACCCTTTCCAACCCTTCGTACGATGTTTTTATTATCTGGTACTCAAAACTGCCTGGACTGTAATATGGTGGAAGATGTTCAACAAATGCTGCTAGAATGAGTCCGGAGCGCTGCCAACCGCTTCGGTCCAATATCTAGTGATAAATGCATATGTAATAATACCCTAGCGAGCGTCAGCATCATCTGATGATGCCAGGGAACTGCTTAGAGTTGATTATACCTACTTTGAACATGAACATAGGTACCAGAACCACACTCAGTAAGGAAACAAGCCTGACTCGGACGAGCTGAATATACACGAGTATATCCAGCTCATCCCCTGGCCCCTGGTACGAACCAGGGGCCACATTTGTAAGGAGTCAGATGCTCTGGGATGGGAAGGAAAGACCGACCAGCCGCAACCAGTCGGCTATTCAGATAATATACCGGCTATTCACTTTGTACCTATTAAGATAACCTGTATTACGGGGTGGCGTAGCATTTGCTAAACCCCACAGGAAATATATATGAAAATACTATTGACTTACACATGCTCGTCCTTGGCGCTGGGCACGAAGTATTTACACTCGCGTTTCTGGAACGTGCTTTCGATCCAACTGCGGGTGGTTTTCTGGAACAAGAAACATAATGTATCAGTAATGCAACATTGGTACAACTGCGATAAAACGCCGAGGATAAGTTGGTTTGGAAATTGGTGACAAATTACATCATCTTGATTTTTTTCAGAATTTAAAACTTCATAGTTTGGAAATTAGAGAGACACATTTTTTACCACTTTGACAGCTAATATCTCGCCAACGGTTGGCCTGAATGGAATTTTTTTCTAGAAACCTCTATGTCATTTTTGAAGGCCTTTCCATAGGTACCAACACATCAATGTGCATTTAAAAAAAAATTGCCCACCCCCCCCCCCCCTTGTTACATGTATGGGGTGCCCCCCCAATTTAATATTTTTTCCAAGATTTCACATCATATTTCTATAGCGGTTCATAGCATACACCTTCCTACCAAATTTCATAATTGTAAATACTACGGCTGTGACATACGGACGAACAGACTGAAAGACATGACGAATCCATAAGGGTTCCGTTTTTTGCCATTTGGCTACGGAACCCTAAAAATGCAGTGCAGTACTTCTGTCGATAAGAACTTTAAGAGCATAAAAAGGGATTAGGATAAGATTGAACCTTTTATATTGGTTACAAATTATGAGTAATCATCAATAGAAATCATCCACAGAAAGCTATTTGGAAAATTCTTCTACACACTTTTTCTTATCGATTTTGTCGATGAAAAGACCATGCCCGTAGCATTTACCGCTGAGGCGCTGAGTAACATCACCTGCCGCTATATTTTTTCCTAATTAATACCTCAATATTAAAAAACATCGTAACAGTTTACGATTCTCCGTTACCGTACAAAGGATTGAGCCATGAAACGGTATGGGTGGAAACAGGGCGATTCGGTACATTTTTATGACAATTTTAGTGTCGACCCCGCTGGTAATTTAGTCATAAACACCTGAATATACAAAGTATTGAATTTGTGACGGCAGTGAACGTACGCCGGTTATTTATGTGAGCGTATCGTGTGAAGGCTTAAGCAATTTCAATGTTAACAGTTAATGGTCATACATTTTAATATGGCTTTTATAACAGCCGACATTTATCGCACAGATACCAACTAACACAATTGGATACTAGGCCATGGTACAATTTATAACATGGTATATTCATCATCATCATCATGTCAGCCGAAAGACGTCCACTGCTGGACATAGGCCTCCCCCAAAGACTTCCACAATGACCGGTCCTGCGCCACCAGCATCCAGCGGACACCGGCGACCTTTACCAGGTCATCGGTCCACCGTGTGGGGGGCTGCCCACGCTACGCCTTCCGGTACATGGTCGCCACTCGAGAACCTTTCCACCCCAACGGCCATCGGTTCTACGTGCAATGTGCCCCGCCCACTGCCACTTAAGTTTAGCGATTCAGAGGGCTATATCGGTCACTTTGGTTCTGCTGTAACATGGTGTATTATTACAATTTATTTTTTTAGCAATACAGAGAGGTAACGCCGCCAGCGTTATGGGCTCCATGCCGCAGACGGAACTACTGTACGGGGTCTTCTTTTTATGACTGGGCAAAGTAAGTTAGTTTGGTTTTTAATTAATTTGTATTTATTTGCTTGATTGCTTTTTGTTTGTGATTTACCATGTTACTTAGATTGTTATATGATATGAATAAACCCCACATGGTGTTACACTATACGGATAGTAAACCATCAAAATATTGAAATATAAGTATTGCAAATTATTAAAGTTTATCCAAATCATAAAAAAGATACGAGACTACAAAATATTGACAAATTAACTGTTTTATTCGTCCAAGATTAAATTAAAAATACCTATGTAAGTCTTATAAAAAAAAAAATGTCACGATGTACCCAAACGCAGTATTTCGCGACCAAAGCAGCAACTTACTTATTTTCTCATTTTAAAACGGCGCACCATATGCTATTTAAAGCCATTCAAAAAACAATAGTACTCGTAAATACCCGATGTGTAAGATTGTCCCCCAATATTTATTTATTTTTATTTATTTATTTTTATACCGCTGCCCATTGGGTTGGCTACTTCCTCAGTCAACGGATACTCGTAGGTTACAACTGGATAGCGATGGAAAGTGCAGTTGGTCCCATATATACTTTCTATCCCTAAAATACTTTTGTTTTTTACACAGTCAGCAACTACACAATAAAACGATTCTAAAGAGTGTAACATGTGTAAATTGTGTTACTCGGTCCAACTTCCGTCTCGATCATCACCACACCAGATTGATTGTACTTACCATAAATATTTGTCATTGAACCTAAATAACTGCACTGAAACACAGTAGGATATCAGCAATTTATCAGTTAAATTGTGAAATAAATTTCTTACTTTTTCCCATAGGACGCATTTCCCAGCATTTTATTAAAAATACCTACTAAGTTGGTATCTGTACTATACTTTATGTATATGAGGCTATTCGCAACAAATACCACGCATCTGGGCGTAACGGGTCCTAAAAATCAAGGGGAGTTTGCATGCAAATTGATACTCCCACGCACATGCGGTGGTTATTCAGAGGCTCAATTTCGAAACGGGATAAAATGATGTAAATTTGAATTCGATTCTTTATTGTATCATTCGCATTCGCATATATTTACTAGCCCATTCAGGGCAGGGGCCAAGTGCGCTCAAGCCCCCCTTTCCCCAAAATCATCCAATTCCATACAAAAATCTAACCTCAGCGGGTTCAAGCCCGGCCAAACGGGGCCAAAACAAAAATCTTTCTGTACAGTCGAGTTGGACAACATGTCCGCTGACACAGTGGTGAAAAGAAAACCAGATCATTGTTCAGGGCATAAGGACCATAAGGTATCCATTTCGTATCCCAAAAGGTTGTTCAGATAGTTTTAAAGCTTGTGAAACGTATATATAATTTTATTTTTATTTTAGCTTTTTTGGGGCTTAAACATCCTTACATCCTGTATGTGGCCAACGCAACACAAAGGAGTTCTGAGCGCAGTAATCACATTATCCGAAAGAAAGCTTTTAGGTAACGACAGGTCCAGCTGATGTCAGATGTCGGAGATTTTACGCGCAGGGTTGCCACTAAAAATATTTTTCAATATTTGTAACATTTTAAAATTGTTATTTTTCCTTCCGTAACTTTCAGTCCTTTTCGTTAGCCGCAGCGAATATCGGAGATGATTATGCACTAGATTTACCATACAGGCTGGGCTTTGCTCGCAATGTTTTTTTTTTATATATTTGCAGCATTTTCCCACTAATTTAGCAGTACGGAACACTTACCAGTGTCTTCCATCAATAACCTGAGTACCTGTTATAAACGCCACCGTACCATTAAATCTGCATCTTACATCGGCTTACGCTACTTCCGCAGTACTGTGGCATCAGTAACCTGTGAGCTGTTAACCGATTCGGTACGGGCAAGTATATTTAACTACTGCGTAAAGCAAAATTTACCGCATAGTTTCCGCCCCGCTAAGTCAGAAATAGTCAGAATAGCCTTAACGGTGTAAAAATCTAGGATCTAAAAACTAAAAGAATCAATTATCACAAAGGAAACCTTATTTCGGACTTATTATATTATTTAAAATTAATTAGAAGTAATTTAAACTGAAGAAGCTTTTCACTCGTGCATTTTCCCAGTTGTACTCTAAAGGTGCCCGAAGTCCGCTTTGACAACTATACCATTTTTTTGTCGTAGCACAAGTTTTGCGAAAGCGACTGCCATTTGACCTTCCGACCCAGAAGGAAAACTAGACCTTTTTGGTTAGATACTGTTGGGATATACTCGTAGGCCTTTAACTATGGACAAGACAAGCCCCAATAAGTTCTAGTTTCCTCCTTGGTTTGGAAGGTCAGATGACAGTCGCTTCCGTAAAAACTAGTGTCTACGCCAATTCATGGGATAAGGTAGCGGACCCCAGACATCCTTCAGGATGGTACTGTAGTGGCAATAACGCTAGGATGATGACAGACCTTTAACAATGGCTGTATTATTATCAAAACCATTTTGCCAGATGCGACAACCCTATTTGGGCAGGAAACCTCAGCAATTTACAAGGCGCATTCCCACAGTGCATTCGGACTAATCTCTGAATCCAGGTATCCTATTGTACGGTGGATTTATGAAGACAGGAATCCCACAGAGTAATGCCATTACTTTGTGAAACAAAGCAAAATTAAGACTAGATTCAAGAAAGTAACATTAACACTGGTAGGTTTATTACTCTTCTCGGGTAGTTAAGGAACTGTATCTACACCCATATAGTAAATCCTCTTTAATGTGTTCAAAAACCATCCGTAAATACCAGCTTAACACTAACTCAGCCCGCGCGCGCGCTATAACCCACCTATGGTATCACCCACAACTTTACAGTACAGGTCTGGTCCACTCGGGCACAGAATAAGTAATACTCGGGGAGCCGTTGACGGGGCGTTAAACATGCTTCCGCCGGTTCAATGGTTGCATATGAAACACATTAAAAAGGATTTAATATATGGATGTAGATACACTAGTGTGTATACAGGCATTAAAACACTTGTGTGATCTTATTATGAACTCAGGTGCGGCTCGTTTCATAAAATTACATTCGTGTTTTAATGCCAATCACTATATAACAGTTGCATAAACTACTATTTCGAACGTACCTACGTCAGATGGAACATCTCAATTGTCATTTGAAGGTGAAAAAGACAGTTGATATGTTTCAATGAAAATTTACGGAAAAATATCCTACAGGTTTTGCTACAAAAATATACAGTGTCCCGGGAAGGGTGTACCAGCGAAGGCTTCCATGTATGTCCAGCGATTTTGAGAAGTTTTGGAAATATTTATCGTTTTAATCGGAATGCTACGGTGAAAACAAACACGGGGAACCTTACTATGGAAAGACAAAGGTTGCCATAAAAATAAAACAGGCAAATTTTGCCCATTTTCTTAAAAGCTTCATAAATTTGTAACGATTCTAAATGTAATTTTGTATCAAGCAGTAACGCTGCAAACGAAAATTCTAAATTTCAAATTAAAGGAAAAAAATCACGTTTTGGAGCAGGATTTGTACCTGCGACTTCTGGCATACGCTTGTTCTATTAGCCACTGAGATATCGGAACAATCGACATCAGGCAAGAAATCCTTCACTAGTTCCCTCTTACAACGCCTAAAGGAGGTGTACAGCGACATCTACTTAAAGGGCTTTGCTTACGGCGGCGTCGTTGATCGGGTCGCCACCTTCCCTAACAGATGGTCGAGGGAGGCGATGGCTAAGATACGCGTCATACTCGTGATCGGGTGCTGTTTGTGGAGTCCGGTCTGTTCATGCTTGCAAGGGCAAAGTAAATACCTTAATACTAGTGTTATTTTATTGTATGTAGATTGACGAGAGACATAATCCTGTTCTGGATTAGTTTTATTGTTATTGACGCTTAGAGACCTTATACATCTCTAACAATATTAAGTTTACTTATTTTAATTTTAGCGCTTAGAGATCATTTACATCTCTAAGGACTTTTAAATAATTGTTATTAATCGTATTTGGACGCTCAGAGACCATATACATCTCTGAGATATTAAATTCATTTTATGTACTTTTTGTTTATTCGGACAGATCGTATTCAATACGTCCTTAATATTTGTAAATTTATTCTTATATAATTGTTAATCAGTATTTTTTTTAATCATTATTATTAAGTAAGATTGTCAGTTTTTTTTTTAAATTGTATAAATTCACGCTTTGACTTGTAAAAGTGCCCTTGTGGCCTATTTGCAGAATAAATATTTGATTTTGATGATTTTGATTTTTTTTGAAGACTTAGGCTTCTTTTGACGCCACCAATGTCTCAATTACATTCAGAAATCGTCAGTAACGATATGCCAGCCCATACTAAACTAATTGTGTACTAAGCAGTAAAGATGCTAACAAAAATTCTAAATTTCAAATTAAAGAGAAAAAAATGTAGTGATCCGAGCAGGATATGAACCTGCAATCACAGCAGACAATCTTGGAGATATCCGCAACCAATTAAGCAACCGAATTAGCAAAAACACTGAAGCAATAATAAACATTTAGCACTTGTCTTCCTCAGCCAACTTGTCTTGATCAAAAGATTCGAAATTTCAAGCGCCGCAAGGCGATGAGCACTTCCATGATTGCATGACCATTTGTGTAGTTAGCAATAAATCCTGTAGATAAAGATAACGAATTCAATTATCTTTATTGGAAATATATCGCTAAATCAGCAGAACTTTCTTTATTGAGAAAGCAATTTCCGCTAGCTAAAAGAGTTAGTTCCACTCTATAGTTTATTCCAAAGACGCTATTGCGATGCATAATCATCCACCGATTATCCAACTCGCTGGTTTCAAAATGAAAATTTTAATCTTCTTTTAAAGTAGCGATTTGAACTTGAAACACGTTTTATTTATCTGAAATACACGTCAAAGTGCAACTTCTCTCCGCTGGCTTAATTCTCGTTATTTAAATTTTAACGCATCATCAAAAGCCATCAAGGCCTCCATTTTACCTTTAAAATTGAACTTTATGCCTCTTGGTTTTGGGTTAGCTATTGACTATCTTGAATTTGAGAGTTAAGGCAATAACAAACTGTGGTGGTATACGAGATTCAGTTCTATCAACGAAGTTTCCTTTTCACCTGAATGAGTCGATATTATTCATTTCCCTGGCTTAAATCTCTCGGAATAAATGTTTCTATTTGATTTTAATTTTTCAACTTACAAAAAGAAACTAGGCTTTGTTGTTTTTGCAGTCCTAATTAGAGCGACTTCCTTATTCGCTAATAGAGAGCGCTTGCTCGTGGCCCAGCGGGGTTAAGCAATGTTGGCCGAGGTCACTTCTTAGATGGGTGACCGCTTTGAGTTGTTACTAACTGAGCGCTCCCGTGCTTTGGAAGGTTGGTTAAACCGTTGATCCCAGCTGCTGAATATGACAGCAGTCGTTAAGCCAAGTTAGAGACTTTAGGGCGGCTTGAGAACTTCTATAACAGTCAAGTTGCCCTCTCATTTGACAAAGGGGGTCGAAGTAGCACCACGTCCGTAGGGAGTAGGTACCCACCCTAAACGTGACCCCTGGGTTTTGCTAAAAGTGCAACAAACTAGCAACCGTACTATCTCCTCGAAAATCTTACGGTTCGAAATAATTGTCATACGATAAATAAATAATTCGATATTTGCTTTCCTTTTCTTCATTGTAATCCAGTTACAGTGTGTAGTTATTTCAGGTAAATACTTATTTATTAAGAGAGAATTATGAGGGCTCAGAATAATTCATAGTAGGTACCGTCGACTGGGGTTACTTTAGGAAAAAATGGGGCTTCTTTGATCATTTAGGATGTAACATACAAGGAATACTATTGTCAATTCGGTAAATCTAATTAAGTAAGCACCAAGATAATGAACTAATAATTTTACTGCCACTGGTCGTAGGAAAATAAATCCAATAATTTATAAGAAAAACCGGTTTGATCAAAGTGACCCCTTGAATCAAAGTAACCCCAGTTTACCGGTACTCGTATATAGTTACATAAACCGTGGTTTGTCAACAAAATCAAATTATGGCATCATGGTATTCCAGTAGCACACGCTTGCTGCATAAGTAAAAAAGTAAAAGTAAAAGTAGTTTATTCTTCAAATTAGGCATATTACATGCACCTATGAACGTCAATAAACTACCACCGGTTCGGAAAAATAAACCTCTGCCACGAGAAGAACCGGCGTAAGAAACTCGGCGGCGTAAGAACGTAAAGGGAGAAGAGAATCGATTCTAAGAGATCGTATGTATCGGCATCTAGGAGGTGCTGAGAGCCGATTTTAGCCGAAGCGGCAATAGAAATAGGCCTAGTAAGATAATTCGCAGGTTAGCAACTTATATCTAGCAAATACTAGGGTATTTTGAGCGGTTGTACCTTGGTTCGCAGACAGAAGTTTCATAGAATAATAATAATATTCATTTATTTTAGACAACATATGGTCCACATATACAAATACAAATTTCAAGTTAATAATAATGTAAAGCAAATTAGAAACAGAATGACAATAAATAATAATAAAATAAAATAAGCAACGAATGAAATTAAAATTACAGGAATGTATGTTTCCCATAATTTTAATTTCATAGAAAGCATTTTTTCACAAAGGGTTGCGGATCTAACCTAACCTAACCTACTTTTCTGGTAGATCTAAATGAGTTCTACACAATGACTTAAAAAGTCTTCCTAAAAAGTTAACGGTTTCGGAAAAAAGATTATATGAAATGAATAATTCTGCGAAACAAGAGGACACCGTTTTGAGCTCATGAAATTGCATTCGATCATTATTCATCATCATTAATTATCAGCCTATGAATGTCCCACTGCCTGGAGCAGGCCTCCTCGTTAATGAGGAGAAATAGAGCAGAAGTCCTCAGTTGGGAACTTCTCATGTACACCTTTCAATTTTTTTGAAGATGTATGCATGTGTAGGTTAAGGTGGGGTCTTGTTGTTTTCCTTTACCGAAAAGCTAACGTCAAAATTGTCATTAAATAATATTCCATACAGTATAAGTTCAGAAAAAAAACTCATTGGTACAGGCCGAGAATCGACCCCAGGACCGCCGGTTGACAGCCGTATATGCTTGAACCACTCGACAACAATAGATCTCATTCTTGTTAATTATTCACTGCCCAGTTGTAGAGCACAGCATTCCCAGTCAAATAATTTAATTACCTAGTTAATAATTTATTAGTAGTACACTAATCCTAGTTGTAAAAATAATATTAAGATTCCTTTGTTCGTTTTCTTTGTGTCACTGTCATCTTATGGCAATAAATAATTTTGATTTGATTTAATCTGAAACCCATATGTGGACTAATATTACTAATAATATTATGAACGATGTGTCTGAATATAAAATTATTATATATATATATACAGAAAAGGTTATCGAGTGGCGACCACTTACTGGAAGGCGCAGCGTGGTCAGGCATCCACAAGGTGGACTGATGATATGGTAAAGGTCGCGCGAGTCCGCTGGATGTGGGTGGCACAGGACTTGTCTTTGCGGAACTCTTTGGGGAGACCTATGTCCAACAGTGGGCGTCCTTCAGCTGACATGATGATGATGATAGATATATATATATATTGTTGACACCTCAGCACTTGTTGACAATGTTGAGCCCGTGTCTGTTTAACTGCCGCGTGTTATGTGTTATGTGGTTTGTGTATACGTTTTCATCCTATTGTAATTTTGACATACCTGTCTTACTTCTGTGTCTGTGAATAAATCTTTATTTCTTTTTTATATGTTATCAGTGATAAACCAATTCAATCAATTTTACAGAACTAAGGTAAATCTAATCAGTGACCCTCATACAAAACAATAAAAATAAACAAAGAAAAGATCAGAAAAAGGGTCCGACATTGACAATAATCCAACTTAATGCATACTCGGGTCAAATGCTGTCTAAATATTGAGTTGTGTTCGGCCCTTATTTCCTACTCTTGAGTCGTTTTTTCATAATTTATTGGTATTTTTCTTATAGGTATAAAAGGCTTTCCCTTCTACCCTTTCCATTATTGCCTTTTTTTCTATTAAAACACCCGCCTTCGTATTACGTAGAATACGGGCGAAGTTGCGAGATAAAATGTAGTCCGGAGTTTCAATGAGTAGAAAATCCGGCCAAGTGCGAGTCAGATTCGTGCGCCGAGGGTTCCTAAAACTAAAAAACAAATGTGATTTAATATATTGGTATTTGTTGGTACATATACGTAATAAACATTATCAACGAATTTCAAGTTCATAGGTCAATGGGAAGTTAAAAAAATCATCGAAAAATAATGTGTGACAGTCAACAGATGGACACGAACACGCAAGTGACAGAAATAGGGCTCCGTTTGGGCCGTACGGAACCCTAAAAATCTGGTGAAAACCTATAAATGTATGTAACCGTAAGTAAGTGCTGTTCGTTAAAAATCTGATTGTATGAAAAGTTTGACTAGTTTGTATGGGCTGACAGTCTAGTCTAGTCTTTGGTCAGACTAGTCTAGTCTTTTTAGTGACAAATATAAACTTAATAAACAAAAACAGCATTATAATCAATATCCACTGCAATTCACAAATTCTGATTCACCAACAAACTTTTAGGAATTTTATTGCTCTTTTGCTACATAAAATGGTCCTAAATTTCAAAACTATACCTAAGTGAAAAAAAGAAAAAAAAACGGGTATTTGTCTAGAGGCCACAAACTTAGGAGAGTCCCAGTGTATTCCTAAATAACCTGTTAAATATCCATTAAACTCGCAATACTTTGCAGGAAAAATGACATACTTAACTGCTAAATTACAACGGCGATGACGTCAAATGAAATAAATACTATACCTAAAGATATCCACTGAATATTACCGCTAGCGATATCTAGTTCAAAAATTGGAAAATTCTACTTGTACCTACGGGCTTTTCCAGACAAAACATTTTATTTCTTTTTGCTCAAAACCTCCCCTTATTCACTTAACTTCTTTTACAACTTACTTTTTTCAGTAATTTAAAAAAAATCGTTTTTTCTGCTCAGAAAATGTCTCCCCCTAATATCCCCTACGTTTTTAGGGTTAACTATGTGACGATGACGACCCATACAAAATGTATGGAAAAATATCACAGTGCAATATAGAAATTGGGGACACTATTTTCTTTATTACAATCAAGAGCGCTCAAGCTTAGGAGTAAGAAGACCACGCACATTGGAAGGTTCCGTACCTACCTACTACAACTAATCCGAATTAAAACCTTTACTGTAAATTTAAAAGGCCGTATCTTAATAGGAATCTCAGGGAAGTTATTCTTTTAATTGCGAAAGATTTTCAGCGAAAACTCAAAAACCGTTGGACTTGTCTTTTTAAAAGGTTTTCTTTTTCAAGTTGATGAGTATTATTATCCACAAGTTTTTTACCTTTTAAGATTCCACGGATCGTAAGTTAGAGGGCGGGAGACAATTATCGTGACTTTCGGAGCAGTTATCTCCGTTAGCAAGTTAAATAGCGCTATCAATGAACACAAAAAAACTCCTAATAGATGGTGCTAATTTGTTTGCGAAATGAACATTGTATGTTTTGTGAATGCATTTTTTAAATATACCGCACCACTATGTATTTATACATTAGCAATCTAACCATATAATTCACTAGTCTCTGCTTTTTGATGCGGAACGCTAAAAAATTCAATTATTGAGAATAAATTGTTTTGAATACCTATAGCTGTGCCCGCGGCTCATAACATTTCACATTTCCCAACGAAACCACTGAACCGACACAGATGAAAATTATTTTTAATGAACGAGAGAATATTTAGTACGAAACTCGAAAGTGTTAGCAAAATATTTTTTACCGTGAATAACTAAACGAGTGAAATGAAAGGCAGTAGGTAATTTGTTTATGACATACCACTTCGATAAGAACTGCTAAGAATCAAATAATTAATAGATGTTTATTAAAAAACTATTGCGTGACCACAATTGGCATTACAATATGCCCATGAATATTATGTCGGAAAACAATACCAGCATTACACGCGGACATTACAGTAGAAACACGCACAATGCCCACATAACACATAAATTCGCGTCATGTAGGTTTAGGACATATGCTAATAGAGACACACTGTCCTATAGAAGCCGTATAATCCGACTATGAGCCTTTGTTCACGGGATTTCCGACATATCTATATGTATGTCTAAGGAGCGCTCGTGGCCCAGCGGCGCCTTCGTGCGGGTTATTTATACCGCGTCGGTGGGTAACAAGCGCACGGACCGCCTGATGGTAAGCGATCACCGCTGCCTATGAATTTATGCTATCTTCGCGTTGCTAACCATTTTTTTTTCTTTATGTATAATTATATGACCTACCGCATCCCACACCGGAGACGACGATGCAACGGGGCCAAGGCGTTTCGTCGCCTAAATATGGCGCATTGGGTTAACTGTAATGCCATGTAAACGTTTGTAATAAATATTTAAATATGAGCAATTAAAGTTGTAATCCAAAATGTAAGTCTAACATCGATTACAAAGTCGTTTCAAAACATTCGCACTTGATCATCACGGCTAGCCATCAAATTGTCTCTAGCTGTCAACACAAGGAATCCTCAAATCAATAAAGGGTCGGCAACGCGCTTATGATTATTCTAGAGTCGCAAGTGTCCACAGGGTACAGTGTCTGCTTACTATCAGGCAGGCCGTATGCCTGTTTGCCACGGTCGTAAGTATAAATCAGAGTACAAGTATGTTGTGGACGATAGGCAACATGTCACTGCAATATCACATTCACTCAATCAAACCTACAATTGATAAAAATACATATGTTATTATGTTAGTTACTACTTTTTTGTCAAGCAATCCTTAGCCTAATTATGTCGTTGTTCTTACTTTAATTCTAAGTGATTGATAGCAACAATATGTGCTAAAGTAAACCGAATATACCTGTCCTAAACATTAGTTGGAGTAATCCTGATAGATCTATTTGTCATTTGTGACATATTAGTAACACAATATGGAGTCAGACTAAAGTCTACTCTATGTATTCTTCAATTTAGGCATATCATAATCATGTACATCAATATCAATAACCTACCAGTCAACTAAACTACTAGTTACTTATCGATTCCCAACGAGTTGCGTCAATCAAAAACACGAGCGTTTAGAGAACGTTTTTGACCAACACGAACACATTGGAGGCTTCGTAAAATCATTTTAACTTTTTTAGATCGTTATGTTACAATTTTAATGCCAGAACACAATATCGTTATCTGTAGGACATAAAGTGTTGGTTTTCCTCAAACCCCATTTTTATAAGAGTAAGTATGTACTTATCTTCGATAGAAAACCTATTCCGACAGACTCTGAAATACACACAACAGCCAACGAACGATTCCAACGAAAGACGTCTTCACGGCGTGAAGTTCACGCCAAGGGCCATACCGATCTCGAAAAGGTCGTATCATAATTGTGTACTTCATTGAAACTTACACCTTATCTTCAAGACAGAGAGTCTAGTATACATCGCTCGACCACTTCCGAAGAGAGCTCGCTAAAGTTACCCCCAAAACCTGCGTAATTTGCACTCGAATACCATTACCCACAGATCACAGATCCATTACGAATTAATCCCGCCAGCGTATCAGGACAGCAGCCCCGTGTCATCGAAATATGTACTTTAATCCCTTGTGACACGGTCGTCGTGATAGTTGGAAGGTTGTTGGTTGTATTATGATTGACGGAGCGGTTCGGTTATCCCTTCGGGTCATCTAATGATGCCTGACGTAGATATGATTGGTATCTGAATAGGTCCGATAACTTACCTGTGAAATATATCTTTTCGAAACGCATTGAGATCTATTAGAAGAAAGAATCAATTGTTTATATAAAACGGATTATTAACAACTTAGGCTGGGTTGTACCGACTTACGATCACAGACTGATCAACGTTTTGTTTTTTTTAAGGCACGAGTGAATAGGCATCTTCTGGGTGAGCTCGCTTCATCGTCGGCCTCATCTTTGCCCCCTGGCTAGATGCCGGCCAAGAGCAATCCCATTTTTAATAATAAAAAAAAAACGTTAAATATGGCGCCGGCAGCTGTCATCCGATAGAAACTTGTCAAACTTTCCATGCATTCAAATTTTAACGAACACAGCTTACGATTACAGACGGTTTGGTGCAACCCAGCCTTAGTCTACTAGCATCTAAAGTAGCTACGCATTTGAAAAGTTAAAAAGTCTTTATTACAAGGGAATAAGGGCTTTTTTCCCTTTCATATGCGTAGCAACTTTTGATGATGACTGTACCTACAAAACTGTACTTTCGGTTCTCCATACAAACGTATTTACGCTCTCATTTTAAAACGCGATGCTGAATAACATGAAACTTTGTATACAGTATGGGATCCGGCATATCTAGGTCGGATATTAGTTTCTGTTGCTTGAAATTATGATGGAGAAAAAATACAACGATTATTAAGGTTTTCATACAAGCCGTAAAAAACTCAAAAAACCGCTATTTTTTTTTCTTTTACAATTTCTAGCAACAGAAACTAATTTCTGACCTACATATGCCGGATCCCATTGTGTATACAAAGTTTCATGTTGTTCTAGCATGTCGATTTAAAATGAGAGCATATTTATTTATTTAATAGTTTTTAGAGCATAAATACGTTTGTATGGAGAACCGAGCGTACTGCGCCCTCTTAAGCTTACCTCCGCCTACATTCGAGAATAAAGGCCTCCGTACACACATACGAGTGCGATGCGAGTTTGATTACATTGCGGGCTACCATAGTATAATGAGTTCAATCGATCTGTCAAACCGCGCAATGTAGTGAAACTCGCATACGAGTCTCGTACGTGTGTAAATAAGGCTTAAGGAAAAAAGTTTAATTTATTTTATAAATCCGACATCATCTGGATAAGAACTAATTTAGTCTCGCTAACTAAGAAAGCACTTGAAATAGCTATATGAAGTTAATTAACGGCATCTTCTGCTTCCGGACAGGGGAAAAATAGCACTATTACAACATCCATAAGAATGGGTTGGATTTTTGAATTGTTGTTCAGAACGTATTTACCAACTACCATTTTTTTAAATTACTGTTAAGAAGGGGGTATTTTTAAACGGTTTTATTTACTTTTATCTGTCCCGTTGTCTGTCTGTAATCAAATCTTGCAAGCTAAATTTGATCAACTTCCCGGCTTCTGATTGAGCTGAAATTTTGTATACTTATATAAGTTCGGTGATAATACAATATTATGCATGGAGAATACAATATGCCTATTTTGAAGAATAAACTACTTTTACTTTTACTTTACTTTATGGTACCACGGAGCTGGTCTACATTCGTAGGTAGAATTAGAACTCCAGATTACAATCCCACGACTGTTTCAATAGCCGTAAGAAGCCTTAGAACTTCATTAAGTAGGGTAAATGTATCGATATTCGATTACCGTGCAATCGGAACACATTGCCCATTTGCTACCGGGACATTGGCGAACATCCAAATAGAAAAGTGGAGCAAAGGCACCGCCAAGACTATTCAAAAGAGATATATATGTCTTTCTCATTTTATGAGGATTAAGTCTAAGATACTTATTACTTATACCACAACGGTATAAGTAATAAGTAAGGGATACCGTAGCCTGGGGACGCTTGCGTCTCCAACAAGCACGCTGCCGACTTTATTGATTTGTTCGATCGAGATCTTGTGACCGGTATTCGGCATCCAGAACTACTGTTTCACTGAAATTTCCTTACTTGCCGGTATACTGTCAGTGATAATGACTGGATATGACTATTAAGGAAATAAATAAAAACTAGTGGCTCTGTGAGCTGTAGACTTGACAGAGATTTTTTTTTTAAGAATTTACTCGCTAAAAAATATCTTTATAATTATCGAACCTGCTCAGAAAAGTTCACGAGAATCGGTTGAGAAATGCGACCTGTAGAGGAGAAAATCCGGACAGACAGACATACGAAAGAATTTTTGTCAAAAGCTGAAAAGGATACGCTTCGCTCGCTCGGTCAATTAGAGGACATTTGTTTATTTAATACACATCAAACTAGTCCCATAGCTCAATTAGGCCTGTGCTATAGGGTACTACACGACGATATATTTAATAGATATACGTATACATAAAAAACATAATACATAAAAACATAAAAAACATCCAAGTCTCAGGATCAAATGTTTTTGCTCACCACAGAAACAAATGCCCTTACCGGGAAATTGAACCCCGGACCTCCAGCTTCGTAGGTAGTGTCACTACCAACTAGGCTGTACAAGCCGACTATTAGCGCAGTAGTAGCATGTCAATAATTTCAAATTTACGGGAATAATTGAAAATTTTAGTTTCCGTTTCTCTTGCTATTTATATTATCTTGTTAACATTTTTCATTAAAAAGAACCTAGAAGTCTTTGTTTATATCTGTTTGGTACACTACATGTACACATATGTATAATTTGCCTATGCGACTGTTCGTGTTCTGAATAAAAAAAAATAAAAAATTTGGTGCTCCGAGCGGGATTCGAACCTGCGACATCGTAGCATACGCGGCAAATCGCTCTAGCCAACTGAGCTAAGCAACAATCATGCTCAGTCACCACATGTAGTGACAACCCTGATTACGAAAATTCAAAATTATAATTAACTGTGGACTGGAACTACAGTTCCCCCTTAACTTAACAACGCCTTAGGAGGCATACTGGTTGAAGGATTTGGTCGGATTGGAGCACCAAATTTTTCCCTTCAATTCTAAATTTGAATTTTCGTATTCAGGGTTGCCACTAGATATATAATATTTAGCTAGTGTACGCCATTGCACCTAGGTCGCAAAGGGCGAGCCTTAGCAAATCGGGCCGAAAGGAAAAAGATTGGAGAGGCATATGCCAGATAGTGGGCGCATACACTCTGAAGAAGAAGAAGAGCATATACAGAAGAAGACGTAGAGAGGATACCGATTTCGTTCCATCATGTTTCTGATTTATGGGTAAAAAAACCGGCCAAGAGCGTGTCGGGCCACGCTCAGTGTAGGGTTCCGTAGTTTTCCGTCCGTCACATTAAGTTGACATATTAAGTACAGAAACACAAAACCTTTGAAAGCACGTCATTTCATTGTGATTTTGTAGAAATGACAGGTACAATAAACACCTGTTTATACGGTTAAATGACAAACTTAGTTCAGAAATTATTTTTGTAATTTTTTCAAAACTATTTAACCTATCAAGTTCAAAATAATTTTCCTACAAAGTTTTTATAAAGTTCTACTTTTGAGATTTTTTTCATATTTTTAAAACTTATGGTTCAAAAGTTAGAGGGGGGGGACACATTTTTTTTTACTTCTGGAGCGATTATTTCCGAAAATATTAACATTATCAAAAAATGATTTTAGTAAACCCCTATTTATTTTTAAATACCTATCTAACAATATATCACACGTAAGGGTTAAAATGAAAAAAAAAATCACTCCCCACTTTACGTATAGGGGAGGTACCCTAATAATATATATTTTTTTCTACTTTTTATTTTACCACTTTGTCGGCGTAATTGATATACATATTAGTACCAAATTTCAGCTTTCTAGTGCTAACGGTCACTGAGATTATCCGCGGACGGACGGACAGACGGACGGACAGACGGACGGACAGACATGGCGAAACTATAAGGGTTCCTAGTTGACTACGGAACCCTAAAAAAGACTTATGATTAAAAAAAACGCAACCAAATGGGTTCATCCGTTTCGAGCTACGATACCATAGACAGACACACAAATACACATGTTAAACTTATAACACCCCTCGTTTGCGACGAGGGTTAAAAATGTAGATACCTGAAGGTAGAAATATTCCTCTGGTACCGATGCCATCATACATACGCCTATCGTATTTTCAATATCAAACTAGTCTCAGTCGTGACACCGCGGGCACAGCAATACGCCATATATCCGCCCATTATCGTTGAAACGGATCTAAAGAACCAATTACAATTAAAGGCGCTTTGGAACAACTGACCCATAAATGGGTTAGGTTGGGGAGATTGGGGAGACTTGATCCCTTCTCAAGCTAAATAAAATAGCAATCCTGTCTCTATGCTGACAAAACTTACAACAATAGATAGATCTCTTAGGCTGGGTTGCACCATCTAACGGTCACAGACCGATCAACGTTAAATATTGCACCGGTAGCTGTCGTCCCATAGAAACTTGTCAAACTTTCCATTAAGGTTTAAACGAACACAGCTAACGATTACAGGCGGTTTGGTGCGACCCACCCTTAATGTGTACAAAACAGAATTTATAGATCTAGAGGATCAAGTATCTCCCGTCTCTCGTACCATAAACGCTCCGTATTTGGCAGTAGACACTAGCGAGATTTTGGCTTCGGCCCGAACAAAACAAAGCACGGTACCGACTACCGACCAAGCACCGATAGAGAGAAGCCATACTAATATTATAAATGCAAAAGTAACTATAATGTCTGTACGTTTATACCGCTGAACTGATTTGGTGCAATTTGGTATGGAGATAGTTTGTTCCGGAAATCATCTGAGGAGTTGAAACGGGGGGCAGAAGTTTTTTATGGATGTACGATATAAGCGAGTCCCATGTGGAAGAAGTGGTGGGCAAAACAACTAATAATTCTTGAAATGAAATGATTTATTCATGTATGTTGGAAATGGGTGACAATTTGCACTTCTAGTTGCAGTACATCTTGTGGAATTCTAATTCTACTTATGTGTTATTAAAATAAATGTTATGAAAGAAATTACAATTAAAATGGTAAAAAATAAAATAAATGTCAGGAAAAAGCTTGAAGCTGACAATCGCCACACGTGATACATTAGTGTGATTTCATCTTAGCCCTGATGTGTCTTAGCCTTAATCCCTGTTGCATCGAAAATTTTATTGAAGCGAATCCTCCGCGCGGTCTGGTAAAAAGGTTATAGAGGAACTAAAAGATCTACAACTAGGCGACCAAAATTTCAAAAAATACCGGCCATGTGCGTGTCGGGTCACGCACAAAGAACGGTTCCGTACCGACACCTCCTAATCTACATTTAAAACCACTATACAATACAGTAAATCAAAGAAGGTCATATCTTCATAGGGAAGTCTTACACCTTTATGTTTGGGCAAGACAGTTTTTCAGCAATAACTCAAAAACCGTTAAACTTATCTTGTTCAAACCAAAAATCGTTGAAAGTATTTTTAATTGTACATCATCTAGATTTTTTTCAGAATTTTAAACTTCATAGTTTGGAAATTATGGGGGGGGGGGACACTTTTTATGACTTTGACAGCTGCTCTCACCAACGTTTGACTGAAATGGAAAAGTTTTTTAGAAACCTCTATGTAATTTTTGAAGGCCTATCCAAAGATACCCAACACGCCTATGTGCATTGACCCCTCTGTTACATGTATCTGTGTGTGTTACATGTGTCTGTTGTATGTGTATGTGGTGCCCCCCCAGTTTGATATTTTTTTCGTAATTTCACATCATATTTCTATAGCGGTTCATAGCATGCACCTTCCTACCAAATTTCATAATTATAGTGCTCATAGTCTCCAAGTAACTCGGTTGTGACATATGGACGGACGGACGGACGGACAGACATGACGAATCTATAATATCTATCTTGTAAGAAGCACTTCCGAGTTTCATTTTCTGTATAAAAGCTGTAGCTGACCGTTAAGAGGGCGCAGTACGCTCGGTTCTCCATACAAACGTATTTACGCTCTCGTTTTAAAACGCCATGCTATAATAACATGAAACTTTGTATACACAATGGGATCCGACATAGGTCGGAAATTAGTTTTTGTTGCTTGAAATTATAATGGAGAAAAAATACAGCGATTATTAAGGTTTTCATGCAAGCCGTAAAAAACTCAAAAAACCGCTGTATTTTTTTTATTTTATAATTTCTAGGAACAGAAACTAATTTCCGACCTAGATATGCCGGATCCCATTGTGTATACAAAGTTTCATGTTATTCTAGCATAGCGTTTTAAAATGAGAGGGTAAATACGTTTGTATGGAGAACCGAACGTACTGCGCCCTCTTAAGCCACGCGACATTTAGTATTGGTACGTTCCGGGTTTTTCAAAAATAATATATTTTGTACTAATTACCATTTGATGTTTAACAGTAGTTTTACGGTGAAATAACACTTCGTTAGGAAACCAGAGAAAAAGTCAGAAGAATGATGTGTTAAACAGACATTCAACCAAGTTGAATATAACCATATATACCTATACACATCTCTATAGCTAGGCAAGTACGAGTAAACAATAAATAAAGTCCCTATAATTAACATACCACCTAAAACAAAAGAGCGGTACAATTGTATGAAATACAATACTATTACTACGTTTTTCCACTGAAAACCTCATTGTTCCTAAATTAACACAAGACTTGACTCACAGTATGTTATACGTAATCAAACATTAATTTTAATGTGACATTCGCAAGTTAGCAAATAGCAGTACCCTTTGTAACATAAAATGAACCCAGCTTTATTTCCGTAGTTAATAACTGAAGTTTGGTAGGTTGTGTGTACAGGACTTTACATAAAGGTCTTAGGACTTCTATGTAAACATGATGCTTCTTCATAATATAATTAGAAACTTGTTACTTTAAAGTAAAACAATTTAGTAATAGGCTTTGAATGTGAGTGAGAGTGTGAGTGAGGCTAGTGTTTGTGGATTGTCGTTTCTGCAAAATTGTGTATATTAAAATTATTGTAAAAACCAAATTTTAATTATAACACCGTATATGTCTGTGAAGGCCATTTTGAGCAGACATGGTAGCTTTATAAGTCCTGTAATTCTCGTCGATAAGTACCATTTGCGTCGTTATAGAAATAACACCTTATTAACACCACCAAAGAGTTTTGCTTATGTAGTACACAAATAATAAAGCCATCATCTTATTTAGCAGTAAAAAGGGTCTTATGAGACAGACGCACTACGAAGTGATCCTATAAGGTACGGAACCCTAAAAGGGTCCTGATTCCATGAAATACAGGAACAAGTCATTTAGTAATAGAACACAATACTTAGTAGGTATTTAGTAAATTAAGTAGACTCAGATTGCAAGTATATTCGTAAATATGCACTATTTTCTTGACCAAGGCTGATGGAAGTAAACATTAAAAAGATAAATGCGTACTAAATTTTAAACGACATCATCAATCAAAATTTTATCAATAAAAAGTTAAAAACAATAACAATAGCAGTTATAAAACACTGTAAAGCTGTCAGCCTTAAATATCGATATTCCCAAACTTTGACTTTAAACTGGAGAATCCCTATTAATGACGGTATAAAAGTTTTACGAGACAATCGGGTTTGAACCGACCTGTTTTAGATATCCGGGCTTCGGGGGCGAGGGACATTTCAGCGTTGGTCACATCGACACGAACTATCTGAAATTAATATCGGGATAGGACAGTCGGAAAATATAATTGATACCTTTCATTATCTTCTGTAGTAGCTTTGTCAACGACATGCTTTAATCTGCTAACACTCTTTCTGCTACGAATTTTCATTCTACGGCGGAAAACCACAGTACCGGGAACCGGCTACGAGGGTAGTGCTACGAAAACGTTAGCACGCACCCGCTATGTCTGTTCTACTCGTAGGCGCTTTCCTACATATGGTTTTTCGTATGTTATCAGCTACTGATGAGCGAAGCGCTACGAAATAACTGCCACTAAGCGTGACCACACGTATTCATAGCATTGCTTAGAGTGTACCTAAGGCGTGAATAATACCATAAGATCGTTGCAGATCTTCTGTCTGCTAATACTACTCTTCGGGAGGATGTTGTAGCTGAAACGGCTTGATCCCGGCGTGCCCAGGTATGTGTTGACCCTAAAATGCTTGTTAAATGGCCATGATTCTATAACTTCCAAAAAGGGGGATAGGAGAATTTCAAAATATAATAACATCCAGATTTAGATTTTAGGAAATCAACTGAGTGGTTGGTGGCTTATTCTAGATTATAAGTTGTGTGTCGAACAGAATTGTCCTTTAAGAGCATAAATTCAGGGTTAAGATACCCACCTTAACTTAAATGTGGTAAAGACCACTGCATGTTTGCCTGTACGCTTAGAACATACCTATTTTGAACCTACTGCTCTAAATTTATCGAGCTAGAATAAAAAAAAAATATAGGTTAGGGGTAGAGAGGAGGTTAATAAAATATTTGCCAAGTGGACTCTTTGTTTTATTTCCTTTTGTGTATCTACATCCTAACCTGTTATATGTAACTCTGTCTCCGGGCAAACCCAGATTGGCTGCCATATGGTGGAAAAGGGGATGAGATGTACAGCCCGGCTAGTATGATAGCTTATACCGTCACGTTTTATGTGACGTTTCAGTACATTTTGGCCATATAACGTGACGGTATAAGCTATCATACTAGCCGGGCAGGTGAATTAAAAAAAAATTGTACACAGTTCAGAACTTAATTATATATGTCCACATTTTAATTGATTCCATTGTGTAACGAATCACTACGAGCCAGCGCTTTTGTTGAATTAAGTCAAGCATTCGTTTTCGCTACGGTGTAACAGCAAGCCAGGTGTCTAATTCATTTGTATCTATTATTAACGTCGGAGATAGACTCCGTGTAATCCTGTGACAAATAGTTTGAGCGGTCAAACTTCCGATACATGCTTTTAATTATTTTGAACTACATATATTACACTATGTTACATTACAGTATTTATAGTTGTATATGATACGAAAAGCCACTATAGCCGGGTAGTAAGGCCTCTATGAGGAGGCTTAGGTCCTTTTAAAGCAGATTTATGAGGCTAGTAAAATAAAGTGGCAATAAATTTCTTGCGATTCAACGACTTAATTCGTACTACTTATTGTCTAATTGAATCATAACTTCATACGTCAACACTTAAGATTCAATTAGACGATTAATAGTACGAATTAAGTCGTTGAATCTCAAGAAATTTGTTGCCACCGTTTATTTTCGCAATAAGTTGAATAGCATCACAATAAGTTGTTATTAGGTACATTTTACAGAAACTGTGGAAGCTGCTGTAAAGCGCGAAACACACAGAGGACGGGTGCGGGTCAGAGGGCCTACTCCGAACTTCGTATCGTGCCGTCCCTTTCCGTCATATAGAGTATAACACGAGAGTGAAAGGGACGGCACGACACGTAGTTCGATTTTCCAAGTTCGGAGTAGGCCCTCTGGAACGGGGCTGTTGCCTTCTGTATGATTAGGCCCGCCGAACTCTTGACCCGCTCCCGACCTGCACACGACCCGTGCCCGTCCTCTGTATATTTTGCGCTTATATGTCTGAAACAGCGAAGGACTAAAATGTACATCTTAGATAAACGCATTTATATCAGAATTACCACCTTGTTCTTATAATAGGCTGAATGCAAAGTTTAACATATACCCGCTTAACTACACTAAATGTAAGAAACAACTCCAGGATGCACTACTCAACATGTCATACGAAGATACAGAGGAGTTATTGTCTATTGTGAAATGAAATATCATATTTTTTGTTTTTTATATTACGCCTACGTTAGTACATACCTAGTTTATGTAGTCTTAATTAGTTGTACTTACATAATAAGAATCTAATCCATGTTTTTTTTCTGTTATCAGTAATTGTACTAAATAATAAAAATTAACGCGTTTTTAATTTTTGTAGATGAATGCAATAACTCTGACCATTTGCCTGAAACACAGGAAACATCCTAGTTCAGGCACGTGATATTTGTTCTCTATAGATAAGTTTAGGCTCTAAGAACATAATTGTAAAATGAATTTTTAATAAATTATTCTTATTCTTTCTTATTCTTATTCTTCTCGCATCGTCGTTAATTGTGTACCCTTTTAACAAAGAAGTATGTCTCCGAGCATCGTTGTTACATTGTCACTCAGATACTTCATTGTTCAAGTAAGGATTGGGTAGCGTGAGAGGCAAGTTTGTCGAAATTAAGATAATAGGTGTACTACTCAAGAGCTTCTAGGGCTGGAGTTAACGGTTATTGTAGGATAACTTTGCCGGAGAGTAATCATCCTCCGAGCGTTAGTATGTAATAAATAAATAGTAAATAAATAAATATTAGGGGACAATCTTACACGGAACGTTCGTGGCCCAGCGGCGCCCGCGTACCGCGTGCGGTATGCGAGGTTAAGCAATGTCGGGCGAGGTCAGTCCTTGGATGGGTGACCGCTTTGAGTGGTTACTAACTGATGCCCTAGCCGGGATTCGAACCTGGGACCTCTCCGTACCGTCGTCTCCGTTTTGTAGTGAATAATTCTTTCCCATCGACTAAACTCTGAATACGACCAAAACCGAAGTGGCTATCAATTATCGTATTAAATGATTGAAAAGTTTACGTCTGTTCGAATCACATTAGAAGAAATATGAAAAAAACTTCACTAAGTTCATTTTTATCGAAAATTTTCCAAAAACGCCTTTCTTAGAGAGTATCTCGTATTCTCGTATATAATAAATAATAATAATAAATATTTGGGGGACAATTTTTTCACAAATCGAACTAGTCCCATAGTAAGGCTTGTGTTATGGGTACTAAACGAAGATATATTTAACAGATAATTAGATATATACTTAAATACACAGAAAACATCCAAGTCTGAGGAACAAATGTCTCTGCTCGCCACAGAAACAAATGCCCTTACCGGGATTCGAACCCGGGACAACTAGGCTAAACAGGCCGACAACACGCGTATATGGAAAACATAAACGTGTGTTTTACATAAAGGCGTGGTTTAAGCATATGAGGCATCCCGTCATGGACGATTTACACCATACGGCCGGAGTCGCCGCGCACGCCACCAGAGTTAAAGTAATTTGAAGCCTCCATACAAAAGATAGACTTCGTATCCAAAGCTCCAGCCGTTCGGTGAGTCGATCGTCCATTAAACACATCGCTTCTCTACAAACATCATTACATATTCGCTCAACAAATATGAGCTACGTAATTACAGACCTGTCACACACATGTAGGTGAATGATGTAGTATGTCAAGTTGAATTCAAAGGTGCTCTAACTTCGCGAACACGCTGCGTGTAATTTTCTCTCACTCATAGAAGATTGATTGGAAAAACGATCACTCTGAAACAGTGCCGAATATAAAACCAGGAAGTTGCTTGTGTGTCGTTAAGGCTACTAAGACTGCGTTTCCCTTGGAGATAGAATAGAATAGAATAATTTTTATTTTATACTTTAGCGGAATAGCAAAGAAATATTGTTCTAGAAACTTGTCATGGATATCCGGAAAGTAAAGCCTGATTATATCAATTCAAAGCAATATGTTTGTCGAATTATTTATTTCAACTATTAAACCTATCATATGTCAATATCTTGGTTTCTCTGCCAGATAACAGCATGAGATGTCACAACTATAAAGAGGTACTCAGAGTCGCCCACGTAGGACCGTTTTGGGCAGCGCTCCACAATATATTTATATTATTTATTTATTTAAACTTTATTGCACAGTAACAAGTTACGGATACAAACTAGGCGAACTTAATGCCATAAGGCATTCTCTACCAGTCAACCTTCAGGGCAAACAGAGAATTAATATAGTAGGTGCGAGACAAAACTAGAACAAAGAAATGAACAAAGCCGACAAATTATTGGTAGTTTTATATGCTTATACATATATATATATATATATACGTAAAATAGTTATAGGATACAGTACATGCTACATACATAATATAATATAATACAACATAAGTACAATATACCATACATACAATACATAAAATACCTGCTACTAAAACTATGAGGATACTGTGCATTTTGGTTTCCAAGCCACACATTAACATTAACATTGTTTTTTTTTCTCTTTTTTTCAATCACTAGAGCACCAACTGACCGTATATGGCGGCATCATTTCATTTTTGCCCCGCACAATCCGTGTATTCCAAAATTGCTCATTTGCATACGGTTCGGTCCATAGCTCACCCCGAAAATTATGCACGCCCGTTTTTCTAATTATACTTTTATAGAGATTTACTTTCTGCCTAATATCGAATATTAGCAAACGATTCGTGACGTACGAAACGGAATGGCAAAATACGATGCTTTGGTTAAAAAATCTCACGTACAAAAAACTTCGAAGTGCTGCTGCCAGATCGCTTCCTGGTTTCAACATGTATAACCGATATGGAGAAGTGTGTTAGTCTGCTCTTGGGCTGTACAGCTATAAAAGGTGCTGTGATCTGTTGGCAGTTTTTTATTTTATTTCATAAGATTACACAGTTTTACAGGATTTAAGCCTAAGACACTGCGAAATTCATAACAGAAAACTTTCTTAATACCTTGAATCCAAGCTCGGTTCAAAGATATATAATCCCTAGAGTTAAAATATTACAGAAGACGGTCGCTTATCCATCGCCTCACAGAACTTCATGCACTCTGCACATATAACCATCCAACTACTTGCAAAAATATCACAGTCCGGTGCTGATGCGAGCATCTCATTGATGTATTGGAGACTGCGTACAAGTGGAGACATTCTATGGGACACGCTAATAGTGATCAGATAGAGAGGCAGGGCACAGTAGAACATCATCTCGCTCATTTTTGGATTAGCCCGACTGGGCAAGTTACCTCCAACTTACAGAAGACCGCAGCCCTTAACACCACTACGTACTCCTTATGTATGTGGTGTTGTGTTCTTGGTGGTGAACAAGATTGTTATAGCTCCCAAGGATATGCTGTAGATAGCTGCATGGTGGACGCGCCTTGAGCTCGTCTCTCTTTTTATCGAGCTCGTTACGGCGTTCAGTTTATATATAACTCGTATATAAATATTGAGAGTGAGATGCCTTCATATATTTCTAACTGTCAACACCCCGAATCGTCAAATTAGTTAAGGGTCAGCCACGCGCTTGAGATTCTTCTGGAGTCGCAAGCCTCAATAGGCGGCTGTGTCTGTTTACCATCAGGCAGGCCGTAAGCTTGTTTGCCACCATCGTTTTATAAGAAACACTATTGCAAAAAACTTTTACCTCTAGATGCTATGAAAATCAACCTGTGTTAGATACTGTGATTTATTTATTGAATACAATGCCATTTACAGCCTACACCAAACATGACATAGAAATATAATTGAAATACATTGGTCTAACAATAGGAGTTCAATTAATGAAAAATAGTGTTAATTATAAGGTAGTCAATACTTAAAAACTATATTGTAATAATGAATGTGGGGGCCACAATAGCCTCCAGGTAGCGCGCGGCCGTGGCTAAGAATCTCGGCTCAGGAGTCGAAAAGAGGTCTAGGGATTGGTCTTGATCCAGGATATTATTGAGTAACCGTAGTGCGCGGTTGAGAGGTGAATTACAAAGAGATCTAGTACCTACTCGCGCTCGGGAGGTTGAACAGGGGCGATTTTCGTGATGAAGTGATGATGAATGGAAATCATAGTACAGTCAGCTGAGTGTCTGCTCATATTTGGAATTACCCAACGGAGGATGAACCACCATATTACAGAAAACCGCAGCCTTAATTGGCATTAGATCTACCGAGGATGCTTTGTGTTAAGGGACATTTGTCTCTAGCTGTTGATACACAGAATTTTCAAATCATGATTAGAATAGAATAGAATATCATTTAATTACCATTTCATTATATCATTATAATACCTATATAATTATTTGTAATTTTTAATCTTTTAATTTTTTTAGTTAAGGAGCGCATTATTCCTAATAAACTGCTGAGCAGTTTGGCGAAAATACTCGTAATTGTTACTTATTCCTTAAGTCACTATTTTGGAATAAATATAATAATATTTATTGTATTGATCATAATAATCATGCATTGTCATGATCATATCCATTTAAAAGTAATTTTACAATAAAAATTAATTCATATATCATTAAGAATTGGGAAGTCATTTCTCATTTACATTATTTAATTTGACGGGAATCCCTTGAGTCCCAAGCGTTTAGACTACAGTGTACCACTGTTGTTCCTACTCATATACATATGAAGAAATATACTTTTACAACCCGTCTAACTCGTAAGATTTGAAAGCGGATATTTTAAATTAGATAAAATACGCGTCGCAAATAGTAAGCAAACGTTTTTGGTAAACATCTGGCCCGGCGCAAGCGGAAACTCATCAGGGGATTCTCGCATTTGCGCCTCAAATGCTGAACACATTTTCAGTTTATCTATTAAAAGCACGGATAAATTCAGATTTCTTCGAATGTAGGTCGAATACGGACACAGCTAGCTATGAAGAGGGCTATGCTCGGAGTTTCTCTGAAGGACAGAATCCGAAATCAGGATATCTGACGGAGAACCAAGGTCACTGCGCTTAGGACAGGTAAGCCGAAGTGGCAATAATTAATACCAAAAAAACCGACTCCAATTTTGTACTTCTCTATGCCACAATTTGTGATTTCCGTGAGCCAATGCTTGGTTACCTACAGAAAATACTGCATATGCGAACCTATCAAATTCGAGAAGTTCCCTCGATTCCTCCTAGATCCCATCATCAGACCTTCACCAAATTTATATAGTACCAACTTCGGGGTATCTGCTTTGAAACAAAAAAGAGTTATCAAAATCGGCCGACGTGGTCAAGAGTTATCGGGGAACATAAAAAAAGCAAACATGCAGACGAACTGAGAACTTCCTTCCTTCTATTGAAGTCGGTTAAAAAGGGCCGAGATCGAGATGGGTGTATGTGTATTGTGTAATACGGTTCATGGGTACATGTGTAATCCTTTGGCTTCGCAAACTAGGTTGACACGATGCTTTATTAACGTCTAGATAATTGTATCCTTACACATGTATCGGGTTATGTTTTTGATATAATTTCAAAGCGAGTTATTGTCAACTTCTATAAAGAGTTCAATTAAGGCGCCTTCCTGACTTGTCGATGCGGGGGCGGTACGATATGAGAAAACTGTCAGCTGTCAGTGTCAACCGATACTAACGCAGTACTGCCTCACTTCTGCGCATGGTATTACTACTGCGCAAACGTATTACTGACAGTATTTCGTCAACTGAGGAAATCGCACATCGGTAAATTCACGTCAAAGAGCAAAATACCTATGACATATCGCTCCAACCCCGCAAAATCAGGAAGTCGCCTATGTGTTTTCTGCCGACCAATCAGGACAAGTGTCACAACAACTCTGAAACATCGCGGTAAATAAGATTATGTTACGGCGCTTAAGACAGAAAATTAAAACAAATCAAGTCATCTTCACAGCTTTCTCCCGGTTGGATCCTAAAGGCCGCTTTGGCATCTAAACCCAAGATTTAGTCACTAGGTATAGAAAACTGCCATCTGACCTTCTAAGCTCCTACCCAGAACTAAGACAAGATCTTGTAGGCATTAGACCAGCTCTCTACTATGTATTTACCTTTACCAAGAAGCTACTGCTAAATATCAAATGACATTTGGATGAGGATCAAATTTATGAAAAATATACCACGTTTAATTAGTTTCCAAAAATTTCATCCTCACCTATTTCCTACTATGTATTTATTCCTTTACCAAAAATCTATTGCAAAATATCAAATGACATTTGGGTAAAGACCAAATTTTTGGACCATAGTTAATTAGTCATTTTGCTGATTCGCACTGCTTTAATCTGAAATTCTCTTCCGGCGTAGGTATTTCGAGAAACATATAACCTTGATGAACAGGCATCTTCTGATTGAGCGTGTTCCACCTTAGTCCTTGTCTTTCCGTCAGGTTAGACTAGGATCAAACGCAATATCATTTACAATAAAAAAAATTAGATCCTCACCCATTTCTTACGTAAGTTTTTTAAACCCAGCGGAGCCAGAGATAGAACCAGGTTTTCGGCTTCAGACTAAAAGTTGCGTGCGCTCGTCTACAGAGGCTTGTTAACTGAAGTCAACTGTTAAAAAATTCACCCAAACCCTGGTATCTCCGCTTACAGCAGCAACCGACCTAAACCCTGCCCGATCCGTGCATAAGGAATTTATGCAAATTGACCTAACACGAGAATACACCCCGATACAATTTTGAGGAAAAAATACGGCCGCCTAAACGTTCAGCCCAAGTCCTTTGAAGTTTTATGCGAAGTGTTTTGGAAGTTTTCGTTGAGTCATTTGCGAGAGGAGTGAATAAATTCGCAGTTTACTTGAATTATTGGTGTGCATGTAGAATATTTAAATATTTGACGCTCGTTATACCAAAGGTTTTTACGATATTTTGAGACTTATTTTAATAACAGAGACGGGTAGCGACCACGTGAATACTTTTGTGCGAAGCGATGAACAGTAAAATATTATTCGCAATGTTTCAGTCAAAATGGAATACTCATCCAATATATTTGTCCAATATACATTTGATCAAAGAAATTGGATGATTTCATCCAACTTGGATGGCACCCTGACAGTTGATCAAAGATTCTGATGACATTTAAATCAATATGGCTACTCAAAAAAAAACTTGGACAAATATATTGGATAAGTGGAATGGGCCTCCGTCAAAGAAATTTGATCAAAGATTTGACAAAGAAATTGGACAAAGATATTGGACAAAGATATTGGATGAGTAGAATACCACCACGTATTAAACTCATCCAATATCTTTGTCCAATATCTTTGATCAAAGAAATTGAATGATTTCATCAAACTTGGATGGGACCCGGACATTTGATCAAAGATTCCGATGACAGTTAAATCAATATGGCTACGCATGAAAAAAAAAACTTGGACAAAGATATCGGATGAGTGGAATAGGCCTCTGTCGAAGAAATTTGAACAAAGATTGGACAAGGAAATTGGACAAAGATATTGGACGAGTGGAATACCACCCTAACAATCGACTTGCTCTGTAGGATCTACAGTGCAGGTACGCGGTGTCTTGTTCCTATTCCTAGTGGTGAATAAGGTTTCCACACTCCGGAGGATGCGCTGTGTTGAGAGTGAGAATCTGCATTTATCTCTACCTATAACTATCGACACAGCGAATTCTAAAATAAATAAAGAATCGGTAACGCGCTTGCGACTACCCCGGTATCGCAAACGTATGTCAACTACAGACTCTTTAAGACCTTTTTAGACCTACGGGGCAATTACGCAACATTTTCGAACGTACGATAGCTAAATCTGTCATTTTTAGGGTTCCGTACCTAGAAAGGAAAAACGGAACCCTTATAGTATCACTTTGTTGTCCGTCTGTCTGTTTGTCAAAACCCTTTTTCTTAGGAACACGTGGAGGTATCAAGCTGGAATTTATATCAAATACTCAAGTCTACTGTCCCTTGGAGCTGTGAAAAAAAAACAAACTTCTAAGCCAACGCAATCAAAAGATACAGCCGTTTATAACCGTTTAAAACCTATAGGGTACTTCCCGTGAACTCAGAATCTTGAAATTTGTTGAAAAGCAACGTCTTATAGCACAGATAAGGAAAAAATGCGAAAACCGTAAATTTTTAGTTACCTCATATAATAAAAAAATACGGAACCCTCGGTGCGCGAGTCCGACTTGCACTTGGCCGGTTTTTTTTTTATATGGAAAATAATGTTTAGATCTACCTAACTCGGCCTCGAAAACGTTGCGTAACTACCTTGTAGGTCTAAAAAGGTCTTAAAGAGACTCTAGTTGACATACTGCTTTAGCTAATATATTACTGTGAATTTGAAATAACACATCTAAAACCTTCGGTAACCAGTTAGCCGTGTCCCAAGACGCCTATACGCGTGGGTGGGATTTATGAGGCGTGAATGTCGAGATACGTGACGTCATATCGTATTTCCACCGGAAATGAGCCCGTGGAAACGGAAACCCGGAATTGTCGTTTCCGGGCTTAGTCTCCGGGAAGTCAGTTGTGGTTGAATAGAAATAGGTACACGTATTAATAATGTGTGTATTGCTAATGGCGCATAGTTAATTTGTTAATTTTGACATATTAGGGTTCCGTGCCCAGAAGGTAAAACGGGACCCTATTACTAAGGCGACTTCCTGATTTGGCGGGGCGGGAACGATATGTCATAGGTATTTTGCTCTTTGACGTGAATTTACCGATGTGAGATTTCCTCACTTGACGAAATACTGTCAGTAATACGTTTGCGCAGTAGTAATACCATGCGCAGAAGTGGGGCAGTACTGCATTAGTATCGGTTGACACTGACAGCTGACAGTTTTCTCATATCGTACAGCCCCCGCATCGACAAGTCAGGAAGGCGCCTAAGACTCCGCTGTCCGTCCGTCTGTTTGTCTATTTGTCTGTCTGTCTGTCCGTCTGTCACCAGGCTGTATCTCATGAACCGTGATAGTTAGACAGTTGAAATTTTCACAGATGATGTATTTCTGTTCCGCTATAACAATAAATACTAAAAACCAAATAAAATAAATATTTAAGGGAAAGCCCATACAAAAAAATAAGTTGCTGTTCATGAGTTGCTGGGTGTTAAAATGTATGGGAAAACTAAAATCCGACTCGCACTTGACCAAAATTCTACTTGATATTATTTAACGTTCTTATTACTGATAAAAAACAAAAGTTAAATTAAATTAATAAAGGTTATGATAAAGTGTCTAATGTTGTATGGATAATATTGGACGGAAGCCCTCGTGCGCGACTCGCAATTGGACGGTTGTATATTACAAGCTGCTGCCTGCAACTTTGTACGTAAAATAAAACTTTTGTCTTGTTCTGATGTCTAAGAAAGAAATACATTACTGAAAAGTTTCTCCAAATACCATCTACTTTTTGAGATAATAGGGAGCAAACGTCAGCATAAATTTTCATACTCTTTTATGCATATGATAAATTTAGTGTGGCAACATTGTGCCTGGGATTTAGATAACGTTTCAATCGGGCTCTTTGGTCCATCGGTTTATCCGTTTATCTGGCAGGAACTATGTTTTGAACCGTAAGAGACACGCATGAAATTTTCGTAATTCTGTAGTAAATAACAATAATCCGCTGTAACAAAAATACTAAAAAATATAATAAGATAAAAAATCATGGGGACTTCGTTTGTCGGACACTACCCGCACGTTTCCGATTTTTAAACTTCTGTGTCATTCTTTTTCTTTTAGCTAATTATTAGTATTAGGCTACGTCTAATGGTAAAGGCAGATGGTATTTTAAGAAGCGATGTAAACTCAATAAGAGCGCCTTCGGCTTCCAAATGTTTATCTTGCGTACTCATTAATAGTGGCTCGATATGCTAAAGACACATATTTTGTAAATGTATGATTATTTCGGAATATCAATCATTTAATAATTCACATGGCTCGATTCTAAAAGTAAATATTTTTACTGGCTTACTTTTTATCGCTTAACGAAATTATAATTTTCAACCAGAGTGAATAAAAATAAAAATTGATCACCCCAGGCGGGATTTGAACCTACGACCTCTAAAATCCATCCATCGCTCTTTTCAGACGAAACGGGTTCAAATTTCAACCGGGTTGATCAATTTTTCACTCCAGTTGTCGATTCTAATATGATGCACGTATTTTTTTTCAGTCGACTGAGCTAAAGCCGATATTATGAACATGCGATGCGAAGCGTGCGGCCTCAGACGAGCCAGACTCCATTGCCAATTTATTTCTAAAAGAACTGTTAATAATATCTCTTAAGGTTTTGAAGTAAGAGATTTTTTTAACTCTAAAACGGCCTTACTTTAATAATATTTACGAGTATATAATACATACTTAACTCATGTTTTAAAAGAAACCCATACGTTCAAGTTATTAATAAGATATTATTATTTAAACTACAACCTATTTTGCACATCCTGTCGTTGCTAGTACTGTACAATACTACTTCCCCGCCTTACTTGACTGAGAGATTTGCATATATGGCTGACGGCAGCGGTCACCGCTTAAGGTAGAGTGCTAAGCTAACCTCACTCTTGCAATGCCCTCTAATAAGACGCGTACATATTCCAGGTCTTTCACGGTGCGAGCGGTTAAGTTGTGGAACGGATTACCGTTGCCGTTTAAACAATCCCAGTCTGTGGCATCACTCAAGGATAAGTTGAAAAAGTTCTGGCTCTCCAATGACTTGTGATTTGGTTTGATACTGATTATATATTTATGTATTATGTATATATTTATTATTTTTATTAGTCGGTAGTATATACTAAGTATTATTTTGTAGTTTGTAGTATATAGGCAATAGCTATATATACGTTTTTGTACACGTGTTAGTTTGTCTATCTTTTGGTTCCCGTGTCACTCAATTGCTCAAAGGTTAACTGGAACAGATCCCTTAAAGGGATAAGTTCGCCTTTGTACCGATATAACCGAATTTGTCTGTATTTCTACCTGTGTTTTGTGTACAATAAAGTATTTACGTACATACATATTTTTTCAAAATTATTGTTTGGCTCATTTAAGAGCCTTAGCTTTATAAATAAGACTATCTGTCGTTACCACTTCTCTTAATTGCGATGCTACAGATCATTTACCGCCCCTCAAGCCTCAATAGACTGGCATTTACCGCCGTCCATAAAAGATTATCTGAAGAGCAGACGGTCACTTTAAATATATGTATATACTTGCCCACTCGATTGTCACTAATGTCACCTTCAGATAACGCCAAAATGGATTACCAACCTACTCGAATTGAACAACCTTTTTTTTATTGATAAAAAAGGGCTTGTCGACAGGCGAACACACCGCCGCGTAAGGTCAACAAAATTGCACTAAAAGAAAAACTTGAACTCTAGATCGTAAAGCTACTTCTGTTAATTTGTACAAAACCTCGGCTCCATCCGATATAGGAACAGACCAAATACTGTTTAGGAATCCCGTGTCTAACTGATTCCTATTGAACCAAGCTGCTCTCACAGCCTCGTTTCGAATACACTCCATCTCTACTCTGTGTTTTACGTCTTTGACAGATCTGCTTAATGCAAATTGACCACCAGAGGATGAGCAGCATCCCTGGAGTGCGGTGGAGATACTGCGATCGCCAATCCGCATGCCAAGCGTGGCGATTATGGCATTTACCACCCATGCCATTGGGGGAGGCCTATCTCCAGCAGTGGACGTCCTTCGGCTGAAATGGTAGTGGATGGTGGAAGCAGTTACAGAGTATTTGTAAAGTTTTACGTACTTAATAGGACAATATGACAAACAATGTCGAACTAGGATTTCTTAACCATGGTTTACGGCTGGCGTTATCATAAATTAACAAAGTAGGTGTTATTTAACACGTTGGCTGCCATGAGCATCACCGGTGGGATCACGTAATCTTCTCTGTGTGGTCGTCAGCATTACCGGTGAATCACGTAATCTTCTGTGTGTAGCCATAAGCATCTCCGGTGGGATCAAATGGATCACTAAACTTTTATGGGTCGTGGCCGTAGGAGCGAAACTTTAGGTGAAGTATGGTGGGCAGGCCAACGTGTACATCAAATGTGGGATCAAATGGATCACTAAATTTGTAGCCAGCCAACATGTTAATGTTATATAATTTTGTATTTTAACGCCCCTCATTTAATTTAATAGGTTTCCACATAAAGGCAAATCATAAAGGCAACTTCTTGACTTGGGGGGGCGGGATCGAAATTTGGTATTATTTTCTTTGACGTGAGCTTACTGATGTCGAAAACATGTCCTCACTTGACGAGATACCATCAGTATTACATTTGTGCAGTAGTAATATCATGCGAAGAAGCATATACTGCATTCGTATCACCGCTTCCGCGCATCCCGCGTAGAGGAAGCACTCATTTAAGAGGGTACGAACGAAAAGTTGGTGTTTTAGCAAACTTTACGTTTTTTCAAAGGCCATATTTTTGTTCAAATGCTTACATTGTTAACGTAAACTACTGTTTTGTATAGATAAACTCTTTTTCTAGACCATAGCAATGCTATAATTCTCTTTCTATAAACGGTTATTTAAAACAACCAGGTTTTTGTCGACGTGTTTTCCAAAAACACGCGTCAGAGCTATCTTTCAGCTAGGATATTTCCCTTTTAAACTTACAAAAATGTTCTAATGTCTACTTTTTTCAATAGGATATATAGTCTTTTAGTACATAGCAATCGCAATAGTTCTAAAATATCCGTTTTTACTATTAAAAAAAAATAGTACAGAATGTCTAATTTGGCTTGATTAAACATTTTTTTTCTCACGTATTTGATGATGTTATCGAAGTAAAATATTTTATTATAAAACTGCAGGAATTGTTTTATTTTGTGTATTTTTTTCAACGCTCATAGATTAGCCATTTAATTTAGTCCATTTTTTAAAAACCACTATATAACCGCGCGCGAAAACTTCGTTTAATCCATTACGCGCCGGGCCTTCCCAAAGAACGGACGTATCGCTCTCGTCGCTGCCTAAAGGTCGATGACCGAGCGTACCCGACACGCGCCTGAGCTTTAATGCGTCCACTACATATTGATACTTGGTAAGTAATATTACATGCTAAGTAAGTTTATATAATTTATATTTTCTTAATGAGCTAAAGCTTTTATTTAACTTGTATTATTCTTATGTAAGTAAGTATATAAATAAATAAATTTCCATTAAAATTTGCAATCATTAACCGACTTCAAAATTTCAAAAGAGGAGGTTATCAATTCGGTTGTATGTTTTTTTTTTTTAATGTTTGTTAGTCCATAACTCCGTCATTTCTTAACCGATTTGGAAAATTCTTTTTTTGATTGTAAGTATATATATCCAAGTTGGTCCCGTTTTTGTCAAACCCAGTTCTGATGATGGGATCCATGAGAAATTGAGGGAACTCCTCAAATCTTCAAGGCAAACATATAGTAATTTTTGTGTTTTTATCAACAAGTCAAGCATTTTCATCCAAAAATGTGACATTGGATGAAGTGGAACTGCTGATGATGATCAGAACAGAACTCTTCAACGACAAAAAGTTCACGTTTGGCGATTTGTTCTCCTAGCTGTGTTTGTTAAGCAAGTTCTATTTTCACGATTAATTTTTGTCATGCTTGATTTCTGATGATGAGATCCATGAAGAATTGAGGGAAATCCTCAAATCTTAAAGGCAAACATATAGTGATTTTTGTGTTTTTATCAACAAATCGAGCATTTTCATACAAAAATGTGACATTTGATGAAGTGGAACTGCTGATGATGATCAGAACAGAACTCTTCAACGACCAAAAGTTCACGTTTGGCGATTTGTCCTCCTAGCTGCGTTTGTTAAGCAAGTTCTATTTTCACGATTAATTTTTGTCATGCTCGATTTTTGATGATGGGATCCATGAGGAATTGAGGGAACTCCTCAAATCTTAAAGGAAAACATATAGTGATTTTTGTGTTTTTATCAACAAATCGAGCATTATCATACAAAAATGTGACATTTGATGAAGTGGAACTGCTGATGATGATCAGAACAGAACTCTTCAACGACGAAAAGTTCACGTTTGGCGATTTGTCCTTCTAGCTGTGTTTGTTAAGAAAGTTATATTTTCACGATTGATTTTTGTCATGCTCGAGTTCTGATGATGGGATCCATTAGGAATTGAGGGAACTCCTCAAATGTGAAAGGCACACAAATAGTGATTTTAGTATTTTCATGAACTAATCAAGCATTTTCATTCATAAAAGTGACATTTGATGAAGTGGAACTGCTGATGATGATCAGAACGGAACTCTTCAACGACGCATAGTTCACGTTTGGCGATTTGTTCTCTTCGTTTTGTTTGTCAAGCAAGCATTGAGGGTACTTAGTCTTCTACCATTATAAACATACATTATAGCCATTTTTATTTTATTGTAGGTATATCTATCTAAGAGTGCACCATCTAAGTATAATAATCTTTTTCCGGCCCCCCCATTGAAGTCGGTTTTTTTTTCTTAAAAATTATTTTTTCAGCTACTTGCCGGTATTGGATTAAGCTGAAATTTGGCATACTTATGTAAGTTAGATAACAATATATTATCATGGTACCACCGAGCTGATCTGATGATGTACACAGAAGGTGGCCATGGCAACTCCTAAACTACACAAGATAAACACGTCGTGTTTGAACTTATTCGGACCGTCTCAACAAGTAGTTGACGATTGTCGAAAAAAGTAGTCAGCAATAAAATATTTTAACAAAAATTACATTATTCACAGAAACTTATTTCAGAAATGGGCAATAAACGCAAATTATTATAACGAAAAAAATCAATAATACTGCGGACAGACCGGCAAAAAGGTAAGTCACAATGCTACAAAATATTTTTCATACGTATTATTTATGTTTATACTGCCTAGGTGTTATGTAAGTTACAAACGTATAATTTTTTCTTTGAATAAATCATTCTCGGCTTGTTATCACGCTGCTGTCGTAGCATTTAACACCGTTAAGCTTCAAACCAACTTATACTAGTGGCTTCGTGAGCTGTAGACCTCGCATTTCTAAATGTCAAAATTTCAACCGAGAAATGCGACCTGTAGAGAAGAACATTCGGACATGCATACGATAAAATTTAGTATATTTTTTCAAATTTCAAAATTTCCAAAAACTGACTCGTTAAAAAAATTCTATATAACATTTCTGATGAGAAATGCGACCTGTACAGGAGATAATCCGGACAGACAGACACAGACATACGAAAGAATTTTTGTCGAAACCTGAAACGGAGACGCTTCGCTCCGTTCACTCGCTCGGTCAATAAGACCAACTTTGACAAAAGTCCCACAAAGTTTTGGAATTGAAACGATGTGACCGTGTGTTTTACCGCAGACGTAATCGTCGGTCGGGCTTAAAGAAGTGCACGCGGACCACGCACAATAAGGGTTCCGTACTGACACCCCCTAATCTACATTTAAAACCACAATATAATACATTTAATCACACGATAGTATCTTCATAGGAAACTTACGACACTTACGCCCTTTTGTTTAGGCAAGACAGTTTTTCAGCAATGATTCAAAAACTGTTAATTATCTTGTTCAAACCAAAAATCGTTGAAGGGATTTGCTAATGTATATTATCTTGATTTTTGTCATAATTTTAAACTTCATCGTATGGAAATTAGAGGGTAGGGGACACACTTTTTACGACTTTGACCGCTAATATCTCACCAACGGTTGACTTAAATGAAAACAATTTTTAGAAACCTCTATGTCATTTTTGAAGGTCTATTCATACCCCACACGCCTATGTACATTGTTTTTTTTTTTACATGTATAGGGTTTGGAAAATTCTTTTTTGTTTGTAACTGTATACTTCAGGGGTGGTCCCATAGTTATCAAGTAAGAATCTGATCATAAGGTCCTAGGGAACTCTTCGAACTCTTCAAATATTTAAGGTGCACCTATAGCGATCTGGGTATTTTGTATAGTAATATGTGCATTCGCTTTTATAAAGCACCATTTGGTGAAGACTGACAAAAAGTAATGATATCTCATCAAAAACATAAATGTGAAAATGGCCACTTTTCTATGCAGTATGTTATAATACCATGAAAGCTGTTGGATATTTAAGAAAACTGATAAGTTAAAGCTCAAAATGCATTAAGCCGCAGTAAATTAGTTTTACTAAAAACAATGTAGTGCCGGACTTGGCACCATTTCAGAGAATCTAAGGAACTTGGCACCCATTTAGATCTCAATTCTTTTGTCAGTGAAGACGACCACCAAGCATCGCATATTCTTAATATTGAACTTGGCTCCCATTTTCACATTTATGTTTTGATGGGTCAATATTTTCTACGATTTTTAGTTTGAACATGATAGGTTAAATGGTTTTTGAGTTATTGCTGAAAAACTGTCTTGCCAAAAGAAAAGGGCGTAGGTGTCGTGAGTTTCCTATGAAGATACGACCTTTTTTGATTCTATGTATTGTATAGTGGTTCTAAATGTAGATATATAAGGAGGTGTCTGTACGGGGCCCTTCTTTGTGCGTGGTCCGACACGCACTTGGCCGGTTTCATTTTGTAAAGATGTGATGTATAATTTTTTTTTATCACAAGGTCGTAATGGTAGGCTTTTCTCTTTGTCTAGGTTATTCTGTACAAATTCAAACATTTTCTTCCAGGTTTGCAAAAGGAGAGCTAACACCAGCTCTGCTCTGCGCAACTCGTTAAGTCTCACGTTTACTCGTACTCCTGAAGCAAAGTCGCGGCTATAATACTATTTAATACTCTTGATGTCATGGAAAACGTGAATAAAATTAAATGATTAACAAAAACTTTATTTCGTTTTCAGCCAAAAAATATATGTCTATTTGCGGTATGGACTGGAGCAGAGTTTAAGACTGTAAGAATTAATAAAGCTGACCGGTTTTGGAAGGAGAAAAAGGAGCCAAAATTAAAGTTCTTTTATCAGAAATGTCTTTTCCCCGGAATGGTTGATGGGAGAAACAGTAGGTCAATGCCAATTAGTAACATACGTACCTACGAGACACTTAATAAGTGCGTACATAATTTTAATAAAATAAAACATATAAAACTCATCAGGTTTTATTTTTTTCCTAGCTCACTATAAAGTAAAAGTATAACAATGATCAAGAAGTGTCGGATCAACCGGCGTCACTCGAACCGCACGCACACAGTAAACATTGTAGTGTGGGTGGTAATCATGGCCGCTCGCAGGCGATCGCGACTATGATGAGTTGTAACGAAATGTTCGTACCCTCTTAAGTGTAGCGCAGCAAAAAGCGCTACTAATTTGACTGACAGTTGACACTGACAGATGACAATTTCTTTCTTCTCATATCGTACCGCCTCCGCGCCGAAAAATCAGTAAGTCGCCTTATACACTACCGTCAAAAAGTTTATGACCAAACACAATTTTTTGTTTAATTTTCTTAAATTATTACGCAAACCAAACAAGACAAAAAGATTGCAATGGGCTATTTCTCACAAGGATCTTTTGCAATCTGGTTGAGAGTACTACGGACAGATGAATCAAAATTGAGTGGATAATCAACAAATGTTGATTATTTGCATATTTTGTGTTTGGTCTTAAACTTTCTGACGGTAGTATATATTAGCTTCTTTTGACTGCGAATACTTCCGCGTTAAAATCGTTACCGCCTTAGATCTTCCTCTCCCATCCCAGAGCGTGTCACTGTCCACAAATTTGTGCCCCTTGATATATCCGGCTTGTCCGTGTCGAGCTTGCTGGCTGGTTGTGGTACATAAGTTCATCATCATCATCATCATGTCAGCCGAAAGACGTCTACTGCTGGAGATAGGCCTCCCCCAAAGACTTCCACAACGACCGGTCCTGCGCCACCCGCATCCAGTGGACACCCGCGACCTTTACCCGGTCCACCGTGTGGGGGGCCTGCCCAAGCTACGTCTTCCGGTACGTGGTCGCCACTCAAGAATCTTTCCGCCCCAACGGTCATCGGTTCTACGTGCTATGTGCCCCGCCCACTGCCACTTATAATTAATTCTTATTTATGTTAATATTGTTAATAGTACCTATTTAACTCCTACAGTTGTATTTCTCCAAAAAGGCTTTTAGATTCACGGCAAACGTTCGCGATCGTTGTCACCTGACGATAACGTCTTTACAGCTTCCAAAGAAAATCTTATACTCCGATTCCCCTAATTCCAAGAGCCCCTAATTTTAAGAGCTAAGGAATACTGAGGATCAATTTGGCTCAAGAATTCGCATGGCTACATTCTAATATGTTGCGCCTATTTGTTTTCACTCGATAGAGCTAAAATCGATTTTATGAACATTCGATGCGATGCGTGCGGCCTCAGAGCCAGACTGGATATCAAATAATAACTGCCGAACAAGATGGCGATGTCGAGATGGTATACAAATTGGAATAAGAGTGACAGAGATATATCAATTGTTGTCTTTACCGTTTCATTTTCTTTGTCTGACAGAATCGGTTTGATACAAGTTTGTGGCAAACAAACCACGAGGCCAAAGGGTTCACGTACGGCCTCGACGTGTCATAGAGACCACTGTCATCGCTGTCTGTCATAATATAATGACGGAGACTTGAAACAAATTCGATGTCCTAGGAATATCCCTTTCCACCAGTTATGACGAATGGAATTGCGACCCAGAACGAGCGAGCGCAACATATTGATATTAATTTGACATGGGAAAAGTCTGAACGAACGTGTTCCTTTTTCTAAGCGTTCGTGACGGTAAAGTTATCAGGAATGCAACAGTTATGTTCAATTGGATTGAATATTTAAACGAAGATACGAGCTCAAAAAATCACCTTAAATCGAGTAAGGTCATACAAAAATATGATGAGGCAAAGCTTATGTAGTTCATTCGAAAATTGGGATTCGAGTGAGAATTGCTTTACCAGCTTTTTTGGCATTAAGTAGAATCATCAGTAATTTATCAGACTATACATCCTAGTGCTGGGCACGTGCCTCCTCTCATAGATGAGAGGAAACGAACATTAGGCGGTTAAGAAGAGTACCTAGTTTAATATATGTATCACTAGTCTCTTTAATTTTATCTCTCACCTTTTTGGGGTTCCGTAATCAACTAGGTGCCCTTATAGTTTCGCCATGTCTGTCTGTCTGTCTGTCTGTCTGAGGCTATTTGCTCTGTGATTGTTAGTGCTAGAAATCTGAAATTTGGTATAGATGTATAAATCAATAAAACTGAGAAAATCGTAAAATAAAATATCAAAAATTTTTTTTAAGAATACCTACATCCCCTACACGTAAAATGGGGATTTTTTTTGCTTAAACCATATGGTGTGGGGTGTTGTGGATAGGTCTTTCAAAATGAATACAGTTCTTTATCGAACATTTTTCGATAAAGTAAATATTTTAGGAAATATTCACTCCAAAAGGAAAAAAACTAACTTTTGAACTAGGGGACCAAAAAATATGAAAAAACTGAATGACTGACTGACTGACATATCAACGCACAGCCCAAACCGCTGGTCCTAGAGATTCCAAATTTGGCACGTAGGTTCCTTATAAGGTCCAGGGGTGCACTAACAAAGGATTTTTCAAAATTCAACCCCTAAGGGGGTGAAATGGGGTCCGAAGTTTATATGGCAAAACAAGATTAGTTGGACTATTTTATTCAAAACTTCACAGGAGTATTTGTAACGATATATGAGTAGACACGTGTTTCAGGTTTTTTTGAAAAATCAACCCCTAAAAGAGGGAAATGTGGTGACCAATTCTGAAAATCGACATGGGTATCGTTTTTATGGTTTATCGGGTCACTGATAACGAAAACAACAATGATTTTAAAATCCCACGTGGAGGACGTGAAATACAATCCCCCCTGTTGGGGTGCGAGGGGGATGAAATGTCTAAATATCAATATGGGTGTCGTTTTTATGGTTTTTTTGGGACGTTAATTACGAAAATGGCATCGATTTTGAAATTTAATATTATGGACAAAAAAAATTGTTGAAAGTTTGTGTCAAATTGCAAGAAATAACTGACTGACTGAGTGAGTGACATATCAATGTACAGTGTACAGCCCAAACTGCTGGTTCGAGAGATACCAAATTCGGCATGTAGGTTTCTTATAAGGTCTAAAGGTGCATGAAGTGCCGTGAGCTCCCTATGAAGATACGACCTTTTTTGATTCAATGTATTGTAAGTGGTTTTATTAATCAGCGCCGTCTGATACGATTTCGACAAAAATCGATATTTGAGCGTCCGAGAGGACTCTTAATAGGAATCCGAGGTAAACTTTGAATAAAGTAACGGCCATATTTATTTTCTCCATTTCCGTCCCGATTTCGTTCAAAATCGATATCTGAGCGTCCAAGAGGTCCCCTAATACGACTCCGAGGTAAAATATGGAAAAGTGGCGGCCATATTGTATGCTAGTTGTATGTAGTGTATGCTTTAATATTCCACCTCGAACTCACGTTACACCATTCTTAAATAACGCGGGAATGTTAAAGCTGACTGCTCGTCAGGAACTGATGTTTGCTTGCCTGCTTTTCGATACTATCCAAACCAAATTACCTTCCTATTTATTTCAAAAACTTACATGGCACTCAAATAATCACCACCGACCCAGGTCGTCAAGAGCGGTTATCTTACAGGTCCCGCTACATCGGTCAGCCGCTTTCAGAGGGAGTTTTCGCTACTGTGCAACAAAATGTTGGAACAACATCCCTCCGCCTATACGTAAACTAAAAAACAAATTCAATTTCAAAATTAAATACAAATTACATCTTTTGAACCAACAAACCAACAAAACTTAGCGGAAATTCCCTCCTGTTTTCGAGAACTCGAAGCTCAAGCCAATGTTTCATTTATATTTATAGAAATGTACACACACAAAAAGTAATACACATACACACACACACATAGTTACAATAGAGATTACTACCTCGCTTTACACGTATACTTAGAATACACGTACACACACAACGCGGTCATTTTATAGCCTGTGTAAATAAAAATGCGTTGCACAAAATTCAAGGTCCTAGCAGAATACCAGCGATGTGGCTAGCCACATCATTATGCTGAGCCAGCGCCTATTCTGTACCACGACACATGGTTTTGTATTTAATTTGTTTTAACGTTAGTTCTAAGCTGCATGCCTTTTTGATATTTAAACTTTTTTTTCTTGTGTTTCAATTTTTACCATGTATGTTGTGGAAAAGAATTCAAGAATTTATCTATCTATCTATCTATTTATATTGCTTTTCTTCATTTCCGTCCTGATTTCGTTCAAAATCGATATCTGAGCGTCCGAGAGGTCTCTTAATACGAATCCGAGGTAAAATTCGGCACTCCATACATACCAGGGATTGTAAAAAAAAGTTTAATGTTTAGTAACAGGCGTGTGGGGTATCTATGGGTTGGCTTTTAAAAACGACATAGAAGTTTGTGCCAAATTGCAATTCAATCGGTCCAGTAGTTTTAAAGCAAATCGGTTGTAACAGACGGACTGACAGACAGCCACACGAGAATTGGGAATAAGGGTCTCTTTTTTGCTTTTGAGGTACGGAACGAGCCCCGTGTATCCTAACAGATTTTTCGGTATGATGTGATAGCATTAGAGGGGTTAGTTAGGCATAAGTGGCATAGCTATGATTCATTAACAGATGAACAAAAGTCAGTATACGAGCAAATAGTAAAGAGTGCAAATGGAAGTGAGGCCAAATTTTCTTTTTGGATGCTTCAATGGGAACTGGCAAAGCCAAAAAACTATTAAATTTAATTCTAGGAAAAATAAAGGTTACACGTGATATTGAATAAGCCGTATTTCTGTCGTTCAAAGGACCAGAGTTTATGACCGCTGCTTAGTCGTTATCAGAACTTCTATTGGTGTTACTGTAGTACACAGATACTTTTACTAAGGGCCATTTAAGACATGCTTTTATTTCATCGGCCCTTTCCCCTTCGGCCTCTCGGAAATGTATGATAATAGTTTTCGATCCTTATTTTTGCCAAAATCAAATGAAATTCAACAGTTTGCCGGTTCTCAGAATGTATACTGACTTTTCATCTGTTCATCTGTTAATAAATCACAATCACCAAACTTCGTATACTGAAACCCCCAGAATGTAACAACTACTTTTCTGGAAACCGCGTCTGAATCGGTTCAGCCAAACGCGAGATAATCGTGGACAAACATACATACATACCTACATACGTACATAGATACATACGGGTCAAACAGAGAACCTCTTTTTTGTAGACGGTTAAAAATTATGCTTAGTACGCGGGCGAAGCCGCGGGCAAACGCTAGTGATAAGATAAACCGTTTTTGAGTTATTGTAAGAAGTCTTCCTTTCTTAGTAAAAGACGTATGAAACGCTGCGAAACTATTCCCTGCTGCTTGTTATTGTTTTTTTTTAAGTATTATAATTAGGCAAATACGGAAACATACACTGAGCATGGCCCGACATCGTACAGTAACCAATCTCAAACTGAAAGCCCCTCCATCAGTGTGTCACATGAGAAACTCACACATTTAAATAACGTGTAATAAGAGAGGGTCATTCATTTTAAAACTCGTATTACTCCAACACAAACAACAAAGTTACAATACAATACAACAATAAAATAATATAAACGTTAATAATACGTACAGGAAATAATATACAAACTCCGTCATTGAAAACCGAAACACCAGCTTACCTGAAACAAACGACATAACAATTAATTATGCGAGCACATTCATGTTCATTTTTAAAGGTTTTCACAATAAATCTAACGATACAACTGACATTTATACCGCGCACAATGTACTGAATAAATAATGTTAATAATACCCTGGTGATGTTGGTTAACCGTTAAAATGGGGAAAAACGAATATAAACAGTTGGTATTTTATTTTGAACATTAATTGGGGTTGTTAATAAGAATGTTCACTTGTTCAGACTGATGGATAGTTTTTTTTTATGTCGTATTTTATTTAGGACTTATTATGTTAAACCTTTACTGTTATTTGCAGAAGTACCCAAGATTACGTAGCTCCTTATTCCTGGATTTATCCTACATTGCCACAACCTAAACCCTTTTCAACGCCACAAAGATAGTTCCGTCGCATATTTCTCTCGTCTTTGTGGAAATGGAGACACAATTAAGCAAACTACAGTATAACTAATGCATAATATTCCTCTTGAAATCCTCGGAGGCTTCATTTAAATAGAGTGGTTGCGTCCACTCCGTTCCCATTGTGTTTATAAACGGTTTTGTATTAGACGCATTCTACGATGAAAATGCTTTGAGACCTATATTCGAAATATAATAGAACTCAAGGAACATCTTGCTTGCAAGATATAACTAATATAATGCTGGACCCGGGTATGTCCTTAAACTACGACCAAGACCACCGTGGGATGGGCAGCAGCATCCCTGGAAGCGTGGCAATAATGGCATTTACCCCCCATGAGATTGAGGGAGGGCCATGTCCAGCAGTGGAGTTTCTTTTGCTGATATGGTGAGAATGCTGGACTGAAAGAGATCATAATATAATATATACAAATAAAAATATATATTTAAGCACTCTTATATTGTAGCCATTACATCAATTGATTAAGCAACCTCAATATACTATGGACCGTAAGATTTGTGAAAATATCTTTTAAACGTATTTTTTTACAGATTTTAGGGACTAAATATACCCTGGATCTTGGTGGATGATATTATAAAAAACCTAACTTAAGTTTTAAGATAAATAAAGAGATAATAATAAATATTGGGGGGCAATCTTACACAAATCGACCTAGTCCCAAACTAAGCAAAGCTTGTACTATGGGTACTAGGTGACGATACACATACTTATATAGATAAATACACAATTAAATACATAGAAAACATCCAAGACCCAAGAACAAATTTCCGTGCTAAATGCACAAATAATGGCCGGGATAAAAAACCCAGGACCTCTAGCTTCGAAGGCAGTGTCACTACCAACTAGGCTAAACAGGTCGTCATTATGACTGTGCTCTGCCTGACTTCCTTTTACGAAGATAGGCATGAGTTCAAACATGTAACTATGTTATGTACGAAACATCTCACATGCAGCCAATTATTTAGGTGTAAACAACAATCCCTGAAGCAAGGGGGTAAAATTACATACCTCGGCTAACCCGGCTCACAACAGTAAATTTAAACCATCAATCATATATGCTAATTTATGCAGCAGCAGTCCATTCACGAGATTAGTTCATTAAAATTTGAGCGAAACTCGCGGCTAATTACCAAAGAAATAATGCTTTCCACAGAAAATGGTGAACAGAAGGGCAACTCAGATAGAATTCGTAGTAAAGCCCCTAAGATCCCCTAAGTCACAATGGGATTCGGCAGGTCGGAAATTCATTTCTGTTGCTTGAAATTATAATGGAGAAAAAATACAGCGATTATTAAGGTTTTCATACAAGCCGTAAAAACCTCGAAAAACCGCTGTATTTTTTTCTTTGACAATTTCTAGCAACAGAAACTAATTTCCGACCTAGATATGCCGGATCCCATTGTGTATACAAAGGTTCATGTTATTCTAGCATGGCGTTTTAAAATGAGAGCGTAAATACGTTTGTATGGAGAAGCGAGCCACGCCGAGCGTACTGCGCCCTCTTAAGCAGCACGCGAGTTCATTCCAGTTCTAGAGGCTTTACTTTCAAAAGCGCAATTAAAATATAAAGCAGCGTCGCGAGGTGCCACACGTAGTCTTTGAGGACTAACGCAATTAACTCGTATCTTGACTCAGTCTTGTGCTCAAAGAAGTACACATTCATGCTGCAACTGTTTAATTGCCACGACTATATGAAAAAGGTGGTAAGGTGGGGCGTGCTGCAAATAAGTGACGTACTCGTAGCTACGGGTGGGAGGGGATGGACCGCCCAGCTTGACGATTGGTCGTGTGGTGTCGTTCAACGTGTTCATGGTGGTTTAATCTTCTCTATTGGTAGTAATTAATGAAGAGTAGTCCCAACCAGAATGCCGACCCATCAGGATGCATTGCGTTGACAGGAAGATAAATTTGCATTACACACACAGTACATACACCATGTGCCGAGACGGCACAAAAATTAGACTCATGGGAGTCTGCCGAACATACTAGACAAGACGTGCTATAAGTATATTTCCCTTTAGCTTAGGCAAATTATAGAATTTGCCTAAGCTCAAGGGGAATATACTTATAACAACTCTTATCTAGTATGTTCGACTTCAAAGACATATTTTCATTTTTGTATAAGTAAAGTGAGAAATGTAGGTATACATGTTTGACGTCGATCGTACCTCGCATAGTTGTAGGAACTGCAAATCGCATTAAAAGCTTTTCGTTGGTAAAAAACAGTCAAAAATCTCAACATGAAAGGTCTTGTAAGTATAAACAGCTTCGTGAAACATGTAACATCTTCTTAAAGAAATATTGGGAATGAATATTGTATGAGCGACGAGGAAATCTTATTCTTTTCTATTATTTTTTCTTCCTGTCTAGACCTTTGTAGCATCCTTCCAAGATAAAATCCTTAAAATCGTTATCCCTTAAGAATGAAGATTGTAATGCTTAGTCACGTTTTCGATGCGAGAGCACGATTTACATCAACGAAAAAGCTGTTAGCCTACTTGAGTCTGAAAAACCGTCACGTGTAAGTATTTTGGTTCCTCGATACATGCTTAAGCAGAGTACCCCTTCTTAAACTGAACGCTCACAAGTACTGAATGTACTAAGCTATGTACAGTCGAGGAATGAAAAGGTTAGTCACTTTTCGACTCTATTTTGAGGGCGAAAAGTGACGATCCTTTTCATTTTTCGACCTATACATGTAAGCTCAGTGTGTCAATTAATGAATGCCCGCCATTTTTATACTTTTGTGTTCTGTGCAAAAAAAGATTTGATAAATAGATGAACATTCCCAGATTTTAGGGTTCCGTACCCAAAGGATGAAACGGGACCCTATTACTAAGACTCCTCTGTCCGGCCGTCTGTCTCTCTGTCTGTTCGCCTGTCACCAGGCTGTATCTCATGAATGGTGATAGTTAGACAGTTCAAATTTTCACAGATGATGTATTTCTTTTGCCGCTATAACAACAAAAAATCTTAAAAAAAGATGGTCGTTGTGTTCATCAGGCGCTGGGTCTCAAAATGTATGGGAAAACTAATATACGACTCGCAATTGACCAAAACTCTGCTTGATATTATTTAACGTTCTTAATACTGATTGAATTTAAATCAAAAAAGGATATGACAAAGTGTCTATATATCCTCCTAGCGTTAATCCCAGTACAGTTGCATCCTGAAGAATGCCTGGGGTCCGCTACCTGATCCCAAGAATTGACGTAGGCACTAGTTTTTACGGAAGCGACTGCCATCTGACCTTCTAACCCGAGGGGGAATCCGACCTTATTGGGAATAGGCTTGTCAAGTGAGTGGGCAACTTGACTGTTAGAAGTTCTCAAGCCGCCCTGAGGCCTCTAACTTGACTTAACGATTGCTATCATAGACAGCAACCGGGATCAACGGCTTAACGTGCCTTCCAAAGCACGGGAGCGCTCAGTTAGTAACCACTCAAAGCGGTCACCCATCCAAGGACTGACCTCGCCCGACATTGCTTAACCTCGCATACCGCACGCAGTACGCGGGTGCCACTGGGCCACGAGCGCTCTTTCAAAATATAACAGTGTCTAATGTTGTATAAACAATAAATAGGAACCCTTCGTGCGCGAGTCCTACTCGCACTTGGCCGGTTTTTTTCATTCTACAGTGGTAAACAATCATACGGTCTGCCTGATGGTAACCTGGAAACTGTAGCCTACGGGCGTATACTTATAAGACAAATGCAGATCCCTTTCTCTCAACACAAAGCATCCTCGGAAGCTCTAGTGCAACCCTATTCACCACCAAGATCACAACACCGCATACCTAAAGTGCAAAATAGTGGTGTTATTATGGCTGCGGATTTTTGTGCGGAGATACTTCTCCAGTTAGGCGCCTTCCTGATTCGTCAATGTGGAGGCGGTACGATATGAGAAAACTGTCAGCTGTCAGTGTCAACCGATATCAATGCAGTACTGCCCCACTTCTGCGCATGTTATTACTACTGCGCAAACGTAATACTGACAGGAAATCTCGCATCAGTAAGCTTACGTCAAAGAGCAAAATACCTATGACATATCGCTCCCGCCCCGCCAAGTCAGGAAGTCGCTTTATGCTGATTCAAACATGAGCGAGATGACATTCTCCTGAGCTCTACCACCCTCACGATATACATTGTTTTTCTTATAACGTATGATACATACACGAATATGATACATACAGCTCATAATTATTTAGATACCTTTTCCCATACATCTGTATACAAAGATGACATTCAGAAATACACTGCCAAGTCAGAGTCCCTTGATAGTATTGCAAGCATTTTGCATTTTTTATTTAGCTGACTTATCTTAAATCGGTGCCAGAGACCCCCCTTTTAAAATGGTAGTTTCTTTTTTGCAATGACTTAAATAACCACTAATTGCTGGTTCATACAAACACACTACACTTTTCTATAATAAAATAATTATGAGCGATAGTGTACCTACATACAATTTAGGTTAGATAGAAACTGAATCTACTAGAGAAGTCGTGTAGCTACTGAATTATAGAGAACACGTGTTCACAACATTTACGACGCTGAATTAAAGATTTAATGCCCCTAGAAACCGGGAGAATAAGCAAGAAACTGTTTTTTTTTTTTAATTTAATAACGTAAGCAACACAAATAGGTATAATTACTCAAACCTCAAACTCAAACGTGGTTGACTTACGGTTTATTTACACTGGGTCGCTTTCAAAATGCCAAGCTTTAATGCTGCTTATAGCATTTTAACTGCCTTAAGAGTCCTCAGTACGCTCGGCTGAACTCGATTCTCAATACAAACGTAATTTCGTTCACATTTTAAAACGCCCTGCTGAAATAACACGAAACTTTATATACACAATGGTAGCTGCCATATCTAAGTCGGAAATCAGTTTCTGTTGCTGGAAATTGTAATAGAAAAAACACACAGCGAATTCTTGAGTTTTTCACGTCTTGTATGAAAACCTAATTTCTATAAATGTTATTCTAGCATGGTGTTTTAAAATGAGAGCGAAACTACGTTTGTATGGAGAACCGAGCTTACTGCGGACTCTTAAGTTTTTACGCCAGATGCCGCAAAGCGGGCACGAATTAAGAGGGCGCAGTACGATCGGTGTGGTTCGGTTCTCCATACAAACGTATTTAGGCTCTCATTTTAAAACGCCATGCTAAAATAACATGAAACTTTGTATACACAATGGGATCCGGCATACCTAGGTCGGAAATTAGTTTCTGTTGCTAGATATTGAAAAAGAAAAAAAAATACAGCGGTTTTTTGAGTTTTTTACGGCTTGTATGAAAACCTTAATAATCGCTGTATTTTTTCGCCATTATAATTTCAAGCAACAGAAACTAATTTCCGCCCTAGACAAGCTGGATCCCATTGTGTATACAAAGTTTCATGTTATACGTTATATTTTCCTTTATTCCTATTGTTTTGTATATAAATTAAATAACGTAATTTTACAGTAGCATGTTTAATTTTGTTTTAATATTAATTGTTTTCAAGATTGCCTTTCATTTAAATCAGTGACGACAATAAGTTTTGCGTACTTTCTCAAAATCTTTTTTACAATATTTTAGTTTCAATTATATATACCTAAAGTATACCCTATAACAAATTTAGAAAAGTTCCTAGGTAGTTAGTTTACTTAGAAATATATTATACATATACAGTTTTGTTCTATACAAAAGAAATAAGACTTTTAATGTACGAATATTATGAAAGGTCTAAAATCCGTGGACATCGAGTGTACATTGTACATGCATGCATGACGCTAATACTACTTACTTACTTACATCAATATTAGGATACTGCACTTTAATAAGTACTCGGTTGAATTAAGTCTCGTTAGTATGCAACACCGTACTAGCGAGCGGCAAACTCAACACTGCGTTATATTGTCTTATAACTTTGAATTTCATACAGCTTCCTATGAAGTTAACAACAAATTACAGGGGAACGGTTATAATTTCGCAGCGGCTATGCTAATCACAGCTGGTTCATCTGGCCTCACCGTTAACTCCCAGTTTAACTTAACACTGGCCTTCGTCAGAACAACGGTCCGACCAGAGCCGGATCTAGGATCGAAAGGGCTTGGTGGCTAGGGGCACCTAAATGCCGAATGAGGAATAAATGTGTAGTCGCCATTCGCGTGGAATTGCTCCACCCACAATGATCAGGCTATTCAGGCTAGGGCATCGCGTCCAACCTGAGGATAATTACCCCCTTGGGCGTAAAACAGCTATTCTTTGCGGCCCTAAAACTAAAAAACTAAACTACACTAATCTAAACTAAACTAATCTATACTAATATTATAAAGCTCGTCGGCCTGTTTAGCCTAGTTGGTAGTGTCACTGCCTCCGAAGCTAGAGGTCCCGGGTTCGTTTCCCGGTAAGGGCATTTGTTTCTGTGGTGAGCAGAGACATTTGTTCCCGAGACTTGGATGTTTTCTATGTATTTATGTATACTTATATATCTATTAAATATATCGTCGTCTGGTACCCATAACACAAGCCTTATTGAGCTTACTGTGGGACTAGTTCGATTTGTGTAAAAAATGTCCCCTAATATTAAAAAAAAACTGAAGAGTTTGTTTTTTTTATATACCACGTCGGTGGCAAACAAGCGCACGGCCCGCCTGATGGTAAGCGGTCACCGCAGCCTATGGACGCGTGCAACGCCTGCAACTTATTTGTTTGAACGCGCTTATCTCAGGAACTACCGGTTCGAATTGGAAAAATATTTTTGTGTTGGATAGTCCATTTATTGAGGAAGACTTTAGGCTACATAACATCACGCTGCGACCAATAGGAGCGGAGACGCGGACCAAGTCGCGGGAAACAGCTAGTTGGATATAAATAGAGTTGTTACTTATCTAAAATGTATAAACAGAGCAGGTGATAGCGGTTGTTTTAATTGGGGGTGTAATCAGTTTCCCTAATAGATGGGGGGAAATTTTGAAAAGGTTAAGTAAGAACCACTGAGCTTCGGTCTATTGCTGGTCAGACTTGCATTAGTTCAGCATTGCAGTTGTGAATAACAGCACAGATCAAGGCACTGCATCGCCGTTGGAAATTGTAACCAATTAAACTTCATCTAGTTGCCGGCATTTAAACGTTTACCTGGTTGGTGAACAAGCCAAGTTTAAAGAAAAATAAACTTAAATAATTGCGAGCTTTTTTATAAATAAATATGGGGGACAATCTTACACAAATCGACCTAGTCCCAAACTAAGCAAAGCTTGTACTATGGGTACTAGGCGACGATATACATACTTATATAGATAAATACATACTTAAATACATAGAGAACATCCAAGACCCAAGAACAAAATCCGTGCTAAATGCACAAATATGTAATGCCCTGGCCGGGATTCGAACCCGGGACCTCTAGCTTCGGAGGCAGTGTCACTACCAACTAGGCTAAACAGGTAGTCTAAGTTTTTGCACGAGTTCTTTGCACGTGGACTCCAGTATCAACTAAAGTACATAAAGTTATCTAGTCCTCCATGTTTTCCCATCATGTTTGTCCTCCAATTTCATCCCTTTGGGGATTTCATTTCGGAATACAACTACTCTATATTAAAAATTATATGTAGGCAAGCCAGCCGGGATTTGGACCCGGGTATGTCCTAAAAGCCGCCACCAAGACCACCGGGGGATGGGCAGCAGCATCCCTGGAGTGCGGTGGAGATACAACGATCGCCAACCCACATGCCAAGCGTGGCGATTATGGCATTTACCCCCCATGAAATTGGGGGAGGCCCATGTCCAGCAGTGACGTCCCTTGGCTGATGTGGTGGTAGGAATGCCAATTTTCATGCTCAATAGTCATAAATAAGTGCAGTTTCGCAAAATTATAAAAATTGTTAAACTGTGCTAGTACCTACTTCTCACGCCGTTGTTATTAGACATGTTCTCTTATATTGTCACTAAGTGCGTATAGATATTTTTGACGTTGAAATTCATTAAACCGTTTTGTGTGCTTGAGTAGATAACAAACGTCTAACGATCTGAGCACATATATTACCCCCAAAAAAGGAAGGGATGCCCAATGGTGAGTAAATTCTAAAGAAAGGTCAGATCAAGAGTGCCCTCAACCGCCGATACTCTAGGAAAGTGGATAAACAAAAAGGTACCTATGTCGGTCAGTTGAGAGTCGAATAGTCAAGTGCGAAATATGTATCGAATTAATCCTCACAGTATGTAATGATTCTTGAAAGTGAGTGTTATTGTGTTTTATGTGCGTTGACGTCGTTCTGTGGTAAGAGGACATAAGTATATATACAATTTTGGACCCTTTGACCCACGCGGTACGCGGGCGCCGCTGGGCCACGAGCACTCAAGCGAGAAATAATAAAAACGCCCAAATATAGGTACAACTCAAAAATTACACACATTACTTCTGAAAAGGGTTATAAGCGCGAAATATATTTCACGTGATCCCCATTCGCAAGTAGCTAACCCGACCCCAATCTTCAGAGGATCTTTGGATCAAAATTCGACCCTTCTCGACATGGGAAGTTAATTTCCATAACATCTGTGTTGTGATTGCCTCTGTCCTTTAAGACTCACAGGTGAAGAACGAAGATTTATCACCTTTATATTATTTGGAATGGTTAGTAACAAAAATATAAGGAGCGCTCGTGGCCCAGCGGCGCCCGCGTAGCGCGTGCGGTATGCGAGGTTAAGCAATGTCGGGCGAGGTCATTCCTTGGATGGGTGACCGCTTTGAGTGGTTACTAACTGAGCGCTCCCGTGCTTTGGAAGGCACGTTGATCCCGGTTTCTGTCTATGATAGCAGTCGTTAAGCCAAGTTAGAGGCCTCCGGGCGGCTTGAGAACTTCTAACAGTTAAGTTGCCCTTTTGTTGCTCACTTGACAAGCCTAATCCCAATAAGGTCTAGTTTCCCCCTCGGGTTGGAAGGTCAGATGGCAGTCGCTTCCGTAAAAACTAGTGCCTACGCCAATTCTTGGGATTAGGTAGCGGACCCCAGGCATCCTGCAGGATGCAACTGTACTGGGAATAAACTGTACTGGGGTTAGTAACAGAAATCCTACCTAAATGAACCTAAATGGTCGCGTACGGTCCGGTTTCAGAGGATTTTGCTAGGAGAAGATGAAATTCGCTGGTTATATAGAATATTTTGTAAAAAAAACTAAACCGAAATCTATCCGATAATTAATTTCAGGTTTTCGTGATTTTGCATGCTGAGATGTCCGATAAGAATAATTTATGAAGCATATCTCACCCAGTAACAAGAGAGTAATCAAGAAGAACGTAAACCTTCTCATACTATAGTTGTTATATTTCACCAGATTATTAAATACTAAAACAAGAGCAGTCCCTCTTAATTACAGCCTTCTAACTTCGTATCTTACGCCAGCGCTTTAAAGCAAGACAAACAAGGATTTTCACTATCCATTACAGCGTGTCTACTATATTTATACTAAAAGTATCGTAGTAGAAGCGCAATGGATATTGATTTTTGCGGCGGTGTTGTTTTCTGCAAGTCTCTTGGTAAAAAAACGTGGTTAAGGCTGGTTGTTTCTCATTAAAGTATTATGAGGGAGTGTTCTGGTCACGTTTGAGCCCAAATATGTTAACGTGAAAATGTGGTTTTTGGATTCCCCAATGGAATAACTCGAATCAAATTTCTGCGGTGGTGCTGTCTATTTTTATTATATCTGCGTTAATACCAGTTGTGGCATTTTGCTTATATTATGTTTGTTATGTACCTACTAAAGCACCCTTATTAGTCTCCAGTTAGATATTGGTCAGAAATGATATGTGGTAATTGAACGAGCGAACGAAGCGTGTCCGTTTCAGCAGTTCTCAGTTTCGTATGTCTGTCCGGCTGGTCTCCTTTACAGGGCGCATTTCTCAACCGATAATTATATAGAATTTATTTATCGAGTCAATTTTTGGAAATTACGATATTTGTAAAAAAAAAATTTGCGAGGTCTATAGCTCACAGAGCCACTAGTAGTTGTAGTAGATTGTGTCTCAAGAAACAAAATGATATATTTACGGCGAGGCCGGTATATTGAATACTGAGTGGAGCGAAAGATTCTAAAGTAGAATCTTGAGCGTACCGAGGGATTCAAGTGTTTACGCCAAAGACGGAAAAAAATTTGCTACCGAGTGGCACATCTATTCAAAACAGACTCATTGTTGATTTAATCCTCAATCTAAGGACAAACAATTAATCTGTTACAAGCTTTTATTTAACTTGCACTGTACATATATAAAGTATGTAATTTGTCATCAAAATTTGCAATCCTATTTTCAGCCACTCTCACATAATATCGCCCCAGATTGGATGTGTAACGGAAACCAAGACCAGAAGTCTGTTGTGACACTTGTGACATATTCATAATTTAATAATTATATTAAGCGGAACCCAAAACTTCCAGACAATCAGTTTAGCTTTATCTCATAGTTCGTAAACTGCCACACAAATTAATGTAAGCGGCCAAAGTTAGCTGGCATAATGAGATTAGGCGAGACAACCGGGTATATGCTTCCGTATTTATAAAAAGGCTCAAGTGCAGTACGTTTTTAACGTACATATGACTATTATAATAGTCAATAAAATCTGATTAACTGTTCTAGCTTCATTGGAATAAGTTACATTTTTGCTTGCAGATGTGTCATTTAGATTTATGGTACGTTCTATAATTTTACATATTTCGCCATGCTGAGAACCGATTTGTTAACGTTCGTTTGAAATTTGTGGTATCTTGGGACAGATTATGCACCTATATTAATTACCATACATTACATACAGACAATAGGGTCCTGGCAGAATATTAGCGATGTGGTCTCTTGCCGCATCATTACATTATGCTGAGCCAGCGCCCATTCGCCGCCACGACACATGGCTCACATGTACTCTTTTAATGTGTCGCAATTACTATAATTTAAGAAACAAACCATATTGAGTCCCATCCCATCTACACCCATCAAGCACGGAACCCTGAAAAGAACCAGTCAAAAAAGATCGTTATCTTTTGTTTCTCTAGTTTCCCAAGCGAGATTCGAAAACTCTCGAAGAACTGAAACCTCTCAACAAGATTTCGATAACAAGTATTGTGTTTGATAAAACAATATTCTTTCCAAGTGGACGGTGACCACTGATGGTGGGCTGTCAACTTGTTTGTCACAGAAATGATACAAAAACAAACACAAGCTAACAACTTTACCCATGATTCGTTGAAATTGTTACCGCGTTCACATAGAGTCTATTATAACTTGCACCAGCATCCAGATTAAGTTGGTCGCCCAGTAAAACCACAGTAAAATGGACATACGCGCCAAAGATTAGGCCAAAGGTGGTTTGTTTCTGTAAAAGATAACATAATGGGTTTACTATGTTTACAAGGCCGCTTGAATTAGTGAATATATAAGCTAACAACTTTACTCGTGATACGTTGAAGTTGTTACCGCGTACACATAGAGCATATTATAACTTGCACCAGCATGCAGATTTAAGTTGGTCGCCGAGTAAATCACAGTAAAATGGACATACGCGCCAAAGATTTGGCCAAAGGTGGTTTGTTTCTGTAAAAGATAATGGTTTTACCAAGTTTACAAGACCGCTTGAATTAGTGAATATATAAGATAACAACTTTACTCGTGATACATATTTTTTTTACCGCGTTCGCATAAAGTCTGTAATCGCTTGCTCCAATATTCAGATAAGTTGGCCGCCCGGTAAAACCATAATAAAAAGGACATAAGCGCCAAAGATTTGGCCAGTGGTAAGCTATTTTAGAATTGCGTCAGTGGAAAATGCGAGGGCATTTGTCTCGCCGCCGCAGGACAATGGTCACACTGCTAACAGCCGCACACATAGTGGCTTACCAAATGACTTATATATGTGACGATGTGTCCTTTAAATTGATACTTATTAGTATCAAGATAAGATCCGATTTGTATTTGATTTTAAAGGAGTAATGAAGAGTTTTTAAAAGGCTATGACTGATTTGTCAAGCGAAGAGCTGGCCGCTATTTTGAAAGCAGCGTACTTTCAGCGAAGGAGCCCCGCTCGACGGGCACTCCTCACCTAGACGCTACGGGTTTTCGCCTATCATCAGCTACGAGAGAAGCGCTACGAAATCGTTGGCAGTGAGTGTTAAAAAACTTGACAAGTCTATTGTAAGTTAAAAAGCATTTCTATTGATGGTCACAGTATACAAAATATTAATGTCCTGTCATAAAACGTTAAGGGAAGTAAAAACAATCTAAAAAAGAACGCGTCTTCAGGATATTTCCGCACACATAATGACGTAGGTATAAATATACGTAGAAACTCACACATAGAAATAACGTCTACTAACCCCGTTTTTTTTAGGATTAATAATTTAACGGCCAGTGAGGCATGACGGATAACGCACGATTTTTCGAATCTAAAAAAAAAAAAAACAAGATATAGTAGAGGATTGTAAATTTTAAGGTTTGACTCTATCTGCGTTAGTAAATAAACAAATGTAGATATTCATCTTTTTGGTTCCATTTAAAAAGTACTATGCATATATGAATAGGGGCGCCATCAGGCGGTATTAAGATCATTTTTATCCTCGACTTTATAAACCTGAATCAACCAAGTGAAATCAGGAATTCATCTAAGATAAACCTCAATATTTTAGACTAATCTGGAAATTCTCATTTCGTCTCTAGGTCCCAGGAACTCAGACCGATGATAGTAAAGTAAAAAAATATTTTCAATGTAAATTCATTCATATACCTATACCTATATGCCATGATAGGTCAGAGGCTTATTAAATTATAGAGTTTTGCAAATAACCTACACGAAGAACACCCTTACAGGGTTTCCATGTACCTAGCATATAAGAATATTACCACCATATGTAACCATGGTTTTGCAATAAATATGAATGAGTATGAGCAAGAAAAGATTCTAATATCATCGTTACTTACATGTCCGATAAAACAGGTACTTACATTATTACATTTTTAACCGGCCGAGCAAAGCGAAGCGTCTCCGTTTCAGCTTTCGAGAAAAATTCTTTCGTATGTCCGGATGTTCTCCTCTACAGGTCGCATTTTTCAACCGATTCTCGTGAAATTTGGTGAGCAGATTTGATAATTATATAGAATTTTTGTCGAGTTCGGTTTGGAAATTTTTGAAATGAAAAAAAAATTGCGAGGTCTACGGCTTACAGAGCCACTAGTGGTAGATATTGAACCAATCAATCAATCAATTTATTCATAAAATTTAATAATTTTACATGTCAGTTTATGTATCGCCTCAGATAAAATGAATGCGTAGTTTTCCCCTTATTAGGAAATACATACTTCCCTAAAGTTGATGAGATTTTCCAACTATTAGAACTTTAGCCAAAGGGTTTAAATAATATCACACAGCTTCAAATGCCTCCGTCAGTAGCAGGGGAAAGTTTTTCAGTGCAATGCTGCCTGTCTATTCACAAAATGTACTCGTAAGTATTCGGCTCAGACTAAAATTATTCTTATATTTTTTTATTTATATGGAAAGTCACACATGTGTGTCCACTGATCCGCACCGCAAAGAATAGTAAAATCCGTTGCGTGCGATGCGTCCGAAGCGTGCGATGCGGGCCTGTGGACGCTTGCCTTCACAAGTGAGTTTCATTTCAACCGTATTACTTTCTTTAAGGGTATGAATGACAGTTATAATTAATAAATTTATTTATATATTTTTATTGTCTGGAAATAAATTATTTTATTAATTATTTATAGATTTCAAATAGGGTAAATCCATAACCTTCCAAAATCGAAACCAATAAGAAGTCTAAGAAGAGTACCTACTGCTTATATCGCCAGACCGGCCACATGCTTGTTAAACTAATTTTGTAAGCAGTTACCGCTAAAAAAGTTAGTTTTACTAGTAATAGTACTATATGCTGGCACGATGACCCAAAATGAGTCTTGGCCTCCGAGACAAGAGCACGCCACTTTTGTCGGTCCTGCGCTATTTCTCGCCATCTTGCTTAGCCACCTCGAGAGGATGGGAGAAGATCGACAGGTGAAGAGAGCATACTTGGGCCGACCGACCGGACGGCGTCCTATGGGTCGCCCCAAGTATCGCTGGGAGGATTTGGTGGATGCGGAACTGCGGACCTGCGTAAGCAGTAACGCTGCTAACGAAATAGTTATCTAAATTTCACATTAAAGGGAACAAATTAAAAATCTCGTGCTCCGAGCAGGATTCGAACCTATATTCATATGCTTATTAGCCACTATGTTGGTATAAAAAGGACTTGATTGGTCTGCCGCTAGCGGATTGTCCAGCCAGAAAGCCTTACAAATAGCGACTGGCCCCAGAGTTGCACGTTCGCAAGTTTGTTCAATATCGGGAGTACAGCGGCCGCGGCCGTCTAGCAATTACTAAGTTTGAACATGATACAAAAATTGTCTCAACAGCAATGAAGGATAAAAGTTAACGTCAACTCTATATCACATCCCCTAAGATTCAAATTAGACTGATGTAAGAAACTGAGCGTTTTTCTTATACGGAAACGATTTCGAGTAAATTCGTAAGTTTGAGGCAGCAGTCTTTTTAATTTTATTTTCATATCTGCTGTGGGCTCCTGTGACTCTTTCCTGAATATCAGGTATCTTTCGCTTCACTCGGGATCCAATATACCGCCCTCGCCCTAAATACATAATTTTGCTCCTTTGAGACCCAAGCTACTATTACAGGAAATGTCGTTTTCCGTTTGATCAACTTTATATCCCGCTGTTCGCTGTTCCGAACCTTTTACTGAATTCGCGTGCTAGATCCGTAACGATGTTTGGAAAAACGAAATTTATTTATCGATGTAATTATAAATTCGTAGTAAGTATATGCCGTTACTTGCTAATTTTCATCTTCGAAGTATTCAGAGGTGTAAGTATGTAATTTATTTATTTATTTTATTAATTTGTTTATTCTATGCCATAAATTAACACATTACAGACGAGCTACACGTGTTGATAGAAGAATAATAATATTTCACAAGCAAATAGTAACATTATAAAAATGTAATGTCCCTAAGCCGCACTGGGACAGAGTAAGGACTACTGACCATTTCCGCGAACAATCTATGCAATATCAGTAAGCTGTCAGCCATAGATAACCCCCTGGGGGTTATCTATGCTGTCAGCTGTCACTGTCAACTGTCAGTCGGGTAAGTATAGATTTATTCCTGCTCCCCCTCCTTGATTGACGCGGGATGCACAGAAGGGCGGCGGTAAGAACGCAGTACTGCATCCATTCCGCCCCGCCTCCAACATGCAGTATCACACACAACACATCATACACTGTTTATATCATATAGTATTGCTGCTTCACAATTGTAATACTAAAAGTAAACTAAGTGAGAACATGAATTACATGAGTAAGATTTCGGTGAAGTAGAAATTACCGCATCCAGATTACGCCTCGCCAAGTCAGGAAGTAGCCTACGAGAGGAAGGCCAGCAGTGGGACATGACAATGTTGTTTTGAATATTTTAAGAATATTAGGTGACAAAATTTTAATGGCCATAGGTAATTATGCAGAGGAGCCGGCGTAGACTCCTCAATCGGTAGTAAAAAATGTAAAAGGTATTTATTCTTCAAATTAGGCATATTAATTACATGGGCACATATGAACGTCAATAAGCTACCACCGGTTCCGAAAAATAAACCTCTGCCGCGAGAAGAACTGGCGTAAGAAATTCGGCCAGGTGTGATTTTTTCAAAACAATAATTGGGCTCGACGCATCGCTAGGTAACTTACTTTCAAATAAAACAGACCGCACTCAAATCGATTCATCCGTTAAAGAGCTACGGTACCACAAACAGACAAACATAAACACAAATACACTTTTACACTTATAACACCCCTCTTTTGCTTTGTTTCGGGGGTTAAAAATAAGGAATCTCTTCTCTTCCTTTACTAGATGAGAGATGAAAGGAATGATGAAAGGAATGATCTTTCTATGATCTGAGTGTGTAACGAACGAGTAGGTATATACTATATATGCAATAGTCGAAAACTATCATTTCTTATTATAGGTATTTTATTATATTATTTGAAGATTGTCATTTTATGTATTTAAAACTTAATTATTGTAAACGTATTCAGAGGTAGGTTCATACCTACCATAGATAGATCCAAAATATTTATATGTAATGTTATTATTATTATTTAAACTGTGTAAACCTGACCTGTAATTGATATTACCAATAAAGTGAATATGAATATAAATACAAATTTACCCTGCAAGACCAGTAATTTGTTATCAATAAAACGCAATCCAAGAAGACTTAAAATATTAAGGAGTATTACACCTTGATCCTCATTCCTGGAACTTGATCGTAATAAGTACTTTTAAGTTATAATCCATGTCTCGCAACGTTCAAAGTTGGAGCTTCATATAATACAGATTGTTAAGAAGATAAACAATTCTGTAATGGATTCATTCAGCGCTTGGTTCAGTAAAAGTTATGATAGGTCAATTAACTTTGTTAATAACTGGGCTATTCTTGGCCAATCATCGGAGTATTAGAAGTTAGCTATAAATAACCATTTAAAACTATATATAACGCTATAGATAGTTTTAAATGGTTCACCATAACGATGTCGTTGAGAAATTCGTTAGGTATTTATGAGTGTTTTGTGGCTGGTAAAATTTTATGTCATAGGAAAGAAAATACAAGACATTGTCTTTCAAACTTTGGGTAATACAGACATCAAACAAAAAGGCTATCCTAGGCATATGACGTAAAATAAAAAGCTGGATTCAAACTTATGTGCCTAGTTATTCCCAATAAGGTCTTATTCCCCCTTGAGTTGGAAAGTCAGACGGAAGTTGCTTCCATAAAAATTAGTGTCTACGTCAATGATATTTTTGTGCAACGTCCCGACACGTCATGTCAAATAAATACGAATCCAGTTTAAATTCAAATTGTTGCTTACCATTTTAATTTAAAGTACAGTGCTTAGGTGTCATATTCGTATTATATCACAACCCTAATTAAAAATAAGCCAAATGAAGCCCCAAAATATAAATTACTGCCTAAATCATTATTTAGGCAGTAATTTATATTTTGGGGCTTCATTTGAGTTGGCAGCAGCTATCGTTTTCTCGCATCAGCTTATTATGTAAATTGGAATTTACCTAAACAATATTATGTTTCGTTATTTCCAGCTAAGGATTTATGAGTTAGGGTTCTGTGCTTGACGAGGAAAAAACGAAACGGCTCTTAAAACGGAAAATAATATGAGTCATGTTTAGAAATGATACTAACTCCACTTAACGAACAATAGCTTTATTTACTAAAACCTTAAAACACCATAATGTAATCACCATATTGTAAAAAGTCGTTACAGCCACCAAGAGCGTTCAATTGATTATCGACTATCTCCGTAAGTAATAGATTACGAGTGCACTAATAGAAAAATGGCGGTCCATATGACTTTCACCTTGTACCATTCTCAAGTGTTCAGGTAAATGGCGGCCATAAAATGCAGAATGCGTGTCAAGTTACATTTCTAATAAAGCAATTTATACTTTTGGCAAAGGCCCTAGAGTTGATAATCCGAAAAAATGTTAATGCATGCAGTCTTTGTCTACGAAGTAAGCTTATCTTAAATGGGGTAGGTAAACGGCACAATAGGACAATGAATTGGATACAGCCAAAACCCACCAACTATACCTACCTTGTAATTAAAAAGCCTAAATAAAGATATCTGAAAAGGCCATCTCCCATAATTCCCGCTAGAATCGCTAGAGATGGCTTTTATTTATGATCCGGTATTCTCCGGTTTAGACCGGTCTCCCCACGGACCGCCCGAACGGCCGGAAAAATACTGTTTCCCGGACAGACCCGGGGGATGTTTAAAATGTATATTGTTATTAGTGGAACTTTACAGTGGGTAGTTTACGATGAGATATGTAAGGATACATATTTTAGACGCCTGAAGGCACTTACAGAATATATATATCTGTCTCTCTTTCTACCAATATATTTTCCAATCACGTATATAGGCATAGAGGTAGGGGTGGCACCTAAACAATCCAAAAAGGTAACCTAGCAACTGATTGGCTACCTAAAATATTTACAAAATGTGTAAACCGTACTGGTTTACTCTTCAGGATGTGACGTTGGATGTGAAAATATACACAGGAAGTCTACGAACACTATTTATTGAACAAATGAATTTATGGAACAAATTACAAAGTATAGCACAACTGTCGTTTACAACTGCCGAGGAACGAATGCCGGAATTCCACTGTCAGAATAAAAACCAACCCCGCCAGAATGATACTTGTCTGTGATTGGTCGTTGTCGACAACTCTCGAACAATAAACCTTCTTCTTAGATTTAATTAGTATTATTCCATTTATTTGTCTCTCTAAAACATTAGGGTTGTTTCAATATTTATTACAAATGTAATTGCTGTTATTTAAAACCGGCAAAAAGTTATACATATGAGACCAAAAAACATAGGCCCGAAATTGCTTAATTAAGTACAAAACACAGGTGATTTAACTCACGGTGGTTCAGATTTGCAAATTACAAAAATCTTTACTATATTCAATTTTAAATGTTTATTTATTCATCTAATTTTAATCAGGATGCACGTAGGTAGGTACTAAACTATTTAACAAGGAATCGTTACATACACTGTGACAAAGAACTTATTCGAGACAACTTCATTTCAAAGGAATGCACTTGCTCTTCAATTCGTGAACTTTTTTAAAGACCACTTACATCGAACGCTATGAAAACTTCAGGTTCGTGGAATACATTTTTATTCAAAGAAACTTGTGTCTTGTTAAAAGTACCGACTGTCGTAGCTTGTACTCGACAGCAAAAAATGGGTACTCTTTGCATGGAAATTCGACACAAAGGGTACCTGGTTTACATGCTTTTGTGTATTTTATGGGATTAAACCGGGGGAAGGGTTATATCATTGTTCTAGATTTATTTTAATCCCATAATAAATAATGCTGCTGCTACTGTCCAAGAAGTAGGCATTAAAATATATTAAATATCAAGTGATTTCAATTCAGAATGTTTTCAAATTGACTACAGTTACGAGGATTCATAAAAACCGTTTTTAACTTCAGCCAGACAGTTTTAATTAATACGTATCCGTACACTTAGTTACCATATTCAATTTAGAATAATTTATTTCCATTGAGTTTAATTACTTATTGAGAATAAACTCAAATAGGTTAGCATTAAAAAAAAAAGTTATTTTATGTTCGAAATAAATAATGTTTTATATTTGTAAGTTCGTTGCTCAAAGCGTTGTCTCGAAATTGTCCATGTTCACTAGATTATCTAGCTCCCTCGAAACATGTTTGCCTAGCATATTCGATAAACAAACCCCAAGACAGGGGCATCCCCGGCGGCCCCAAACACTGTTTGCACAATTTGCATGCCTTAGACACGTCCGCGAAGGTACGTGTATACATACTCGTATTATGATCGACGCTTGTCGAAAACCTTTAAATATTGGGAACCAGATGGATCACCAATTGATCACCGTACGTAACTTCTATACTAAAAATGACAGTAGGTAAGATCTACCTCCCAACCGTAAGCATAATGTCACAATACGTTATCAACAAGCAGGGTTAGTGATATACCACTGCCGAAAACATTGAGCATTTTTGCTGTTTTGTTTCTGTTTGCTATTTTGTCAGTCGGCCTGTTTAGCCTAGCTGGGAGTACCACTCTGCCTCCGAAGCTAGAGGTCCCGGGTTCGAATCCCGGTAAGGTCATTTGTTTCTGTTGAGCAGTAACATTTATTCCTGAGACTTGGATGTTTTCTTGTATTTATTAAATATATTGTCATCTAGTACCCATAACACAAGCCTTATTGAGCTTACTATGGAACTAGTTTGATTTGTGTCAAAAAAGTCTCCTAGTATTTGTTTGATTACAAACAAATATTAGGATATAGATCAATCAATGAATGATGGAGATCAATGATGTATCTAAACGTAGATGTAGATGCATCATTGGGTCGACTTGGCCAAAATAGAGTAGGGCAATTTTTTTATAGAATGTATGAACTTAATCTAAAACCCTAATCTGTGTTGGTCGTTGACACTAGTGTTGTACACATGGGCAATTATGCGCAAATTTACTGATCAAGCTGTGTGCACTTAGCTTTGGATATCATGCTAGTTTATAAGCTACTGAACACGTGCTAACTAACTCAACCATGTATTGTACGATGTCTGTAAAGTGTACCTTGCTAGTAAATAAAATAAATTGTTTCATTTGTGTGAGGTGATGTGCAATAAAGAGTAGTATTGTATTGTATTGTATTGTATTGTATTGGGAATTTTTTGGCAACGGCTAGCATTGCTGGCCACTCTCAATTGCCAGCCAGTTGTCGAAACATTTCTTTTTAAACTGTTACCGAGCCTGATAAAATCCGCAATATGTGTAGGACAGCACGTTTGAAAATTAATGAACAATTTATTAATAATATAATATTTGATAATAGCGTAAAACACATCACAAATAGGACTTGTATATATAATTTTCTTTACTCCACCGACAGTGAATCCGATGTTTTCTATTATACCCTCAATGCGTTCCCAATTGGCACAGAAGGACCCAGAATTTATTTATAGGACCGAGAACAGAATAGTCGACGATGTTATTCATCATCATCATCATCAACCCACAACGGGGCACCTTCCTCTCTTTGATGAGAGGGAGTGGGCACTTAGTCCCCACCCTGGCCCAGTGCTGGTTGCGGACTTCACATACACCTTCGATTTTATTCGCAGCTGTATGCGGGTTTCCTCACGTATGTGTGACTATGTGGACCTTCACCAGAAAGCTAACGGTAAATATCAATGATATTCCGTACGTAAGTATCAAAAACTCATAGGTACGAGCCGGGATTCGAACCCACGACCGCCACTTAACAGCCGCATGCTTGAACCACTAGGCCACCATAGTTATTATCATGTCACGCAATATTAGCAAGAAGTTCCTGTCAGAAAAATACCAAATGTAAACAAATGAATCAATTTCAGTGAAACAATGTAGGTGAAAATGATTACCTGACCTTGGGGTGTTCCCTGGGCGTCGTCATGCGATTCCCGAGCGCGACCCTCCAGCTATTAGCGGTCTATTATGATCGACCTTTAGCGGGGCACGATAGGCTTACAACAATATAAGTAGAATCATCAGTTTGTAAACGACCGTAAATTACGAGTATATCCAAATGTTGCTTAGCCCATGGGCTGAGTGGAATCCCTTATGAAATTACAATGAAATACAAATATTTTTATTAATAACCGAAAAAGCAAACAACAATAGGCAATTATACAGGCTTCTTCTAGGAGGATCGATCTCTTCCAAACCTTTGTGTAGTGCAAATGGTGAATTTAAACCCGTTTCTAATTTTATTACCAATATTCATATTAAAACAAATTGCAATAAAGTTGAAACATAAGATATACGAGTACCTAAGCGTATTCTTATATGCCTAATATTTCATTATTTAACTTAGACTGATAGATATTGGGTCATTACAGCGATAATCCTCATTTTTAAAAATAAACATTTAGTCATGAATTTTATTTACTAAATGAAATCTCTTACTTACTATCCAAGAGATACTAAGCGTCCATAACTTATAGTACAGATATACGGCTACAGTATAGACATAATATATGCAACTGTTTATGATACTGTTTACTTTGACTGTAACCCGTAATGGAAATATCGATCGAACTGTACTACATTACATCATCGCTGATTGCGGCTAGGATGATTATTTATGATTACCATGAATTGATTATTATGGGTGGTATATTATAATCCGCGTGGGCAGGCCCCCCACACGGCGGACTGATGACCTGGTGAAGGTTGCGGGTGTCCGCTGGATGCGGGTGGCGCAGGACCGGTCATTGTGGAAGCCTTTGGGGGAGGCCTATGTCCAGCAGTGGACGTCTTTAGGCTGACATGATGATGATGATGATATTATAATCTCTATGGTCCATGCCTCCTCGTATTATGTCATTAGCGAGTAAATTGTCTTAGATTTTGAGACTCTCTATGAAATACTTTTTCCTGACTTATATTGGTATATATATATATATATATATATATATATATATATATATATATATATATATATATATATATTTACTCTGGATAGGTTTGCGTTTGACCACAAATCCCCTGATGGTAAGCGATATTGCGGTCTAGGATGGAGCGCGCTTACCTAGTAAAAACCGGTTCACTCTCGTCTATACATTGATAAACTTTATATTTAATGAGTTATAACTCATTAAATAAATATATTAAAATAAATAATAAAGTATTATTATTATTATTCCCTTTTAATAATGATTATTATTATCTTTTAGTTTAAGACTATAACATATTTTTTTTTACGTTACCAATAAATAAATGTTCTTGCGGAATAAAGTATTATGGTCAATTTCACACAAATCGAGCTATTCCTATTTATAGTAAGCTCAATAAAGCGTGTGTTACCTATATAGGTGTATACTGAAAAAATACTTCTCCACTCCACAGGCCAGGTAAAATAGGGATGTTGACTGATGCTCAAATCAGCCACTTTTAATGAAACGTTAAAACGCTTTGTCGGTATTACAAAACCGTGATTAGTTTACGATCGGAATAGCTGTCATTTCATATGCACTTTGATTTAAGTATATGGAAAAACTGTTACCTCTAATCGTATTCTAATCACGGCTAAGTAATATGAAGTTTGTAGGGAAATAGCAACAAGTGACGTAACGGCTTTTCTATGGTCAAATGAGGAATTTCTTTTCACAAGGGTTTATTTTTTCTGTAACTCTACTTCTAAATTGGACCTTAATTTTAATTAAGTAAGGTTCTCTTTAAAGTACCGCTAATATAAAAATATAAGTAAACCCTTTTGAAAAGACACTCCTTAAATAGCGCCCATTTAATCTTCTTCATGTATTTAAAAATCTTTAAAATAGCAAAACAAAGTAGAAGCGTGATAATTTCCGATTGACTTATTTCAGAATTAGATGCTTAATTTTGAGTTTTTGAGCAAACGCCATGCAGTTTTTGTGTGAAACGACCCATCGGTCAGCCAGCTCTCACGGACCTCAGCCAAGTTCTGTAGGTACCGGTAAGTCTCGACATTCACTTTTTCGGTCAGTTGTTGTACAATGCATGTCCTTGGTCAACCTCCGCCCCTTGAACATTCAGACCAGCCTTTCAGATTTTTTTGAAGAAAATGTCGTGAATTTACCTGTCATTTAAAGCTATTTCATGAATTTTGACAATTTCGAAAAGCGAAACAATACGTTCCTCCCTAACGCTGACTTCAAAAACTTTTATAACCATTGACAAAGACTGTTTGCAATTGAGATGGCGAAACAGTTTAATACAACAAAATACAATTTTGAAATGAAATCTGTCAATTCGACGTAACTTCACGAACAGGGATTTCAATATTTCGTACAACAAAGTGAAAGAAGGATCTTTTAGCCTGTGTACAGATTTGAGGGAATCGTGCAGGACGCCTTACATGAAAATGTTCCGAAGGGTAAAGACACAACCGCGCGGTTTCTTCATATTAATAAAGAACCGCGCGGGAATCGCACCACGGGATCCTGCAACTCTGAACACGGGATTAGTAGTGTAAGTATAAATGCGTTTTCAGGTAAATGTCTTACAACAAACAGTCAAGATCCACGAAATCGGGTAATTTTATAAAATTCCATACTAAGTGTCCCTGTATAGAGATACTAAAAATAATAATTATATTTTGATTATATAAACACAAAACTTTATTTAATTCTGATCTTTTCATTCTCATTCTACCTCGGACTACTGAAAGTGCAAAAAAACTAAAACGTCGTTTAACGTTTACTTCAGTTCTATGAATGACATTTTTCATTAATAATTAATAAGCATAATCACAATGACACTAGAAACCGAGAGCTCTGAGATGGTAAACTTACACGGTGCAAGTTACTTACATTACTTAAATTGTAAACTCGCATACCAGTTACTCGCATCTCGCATGGGCCTGACACCAGCAGCAGCTTTATATTCGAGTAGGTACCTACGGTCAACCAATTTTATTTCTAGGCCACTTCGTACCTTGTTACAGTGACATTCAATATGAAAGCTGCTAGGGATCTCACATTATTGTCACTGTGACAACGTATGAAGTTGCTCAAAAATCAAATCGGTTGATTGTTCTTCTAATTTTAGCGAGATGGCATTTGGTGGGATGGCATATTCTGCTGGTATCTTTTGCGAAAGCTACCGCGGGCATTGCTCGTGGCAATGAATATTTCAATCAATTCACGCTTCTAATTAAGCCTTAGGGAGGCTTGTAGCGACATCTACAGCAAACTTGCTACAACTTCCGAAACGGCACCAACCTCAACGTATAATGTATCTTTTAATATAAATGTCACAAATCTACGAGTAACTTTAGTACAGTACGAGTAACTAGCCACGCCAACTCGCTCCGTGTAAACGTACACTAAGGCATTATCGCTAACCCTGAATAAACAAAGGAAAGCAGAACTTACGAGGTTGCATTGTAGGCACGGACAATCCTTAATTGATATAAAACCCCATCAAATCTGACTTAGATCACAGTTTTCTTTTGTACGTCATTCGGATACATAGTACTGTTAATTTTTTTGATATTCAGCTGTGATATTTAAGTAAGTTGTACTAATGTACTTACCGATTTTAAAAATATTACTCTTATTTCAACCAAATTTTAAAAGGTTACGCGATATGTCGGGCGGTCTTACCTAATAAATTTCAGTTATTTCAGTTAACATGACATATGAATTCGATCGATAAATTGGTGGATTTTATTATTTTCGTAGTCATAGCTATAATATGTAAATTTTTCCGAGCTTTTTCGGTCATTCGACTTCCGTGGCCGGATTATAGACGATGTGGCACGGTTTTTGTGCCCCACATAACACACAACAAAATACCACACAACAAAACACACACACGTGTGCCACATAACAAAATATCCCGAAATGGTCCCTAAATTCAATAATGCGGCCACGAAAGTCTAGTGGACCTAAACGCCCGAGTGAAAAGAAGTGTCGTGACACATATCTGGTTTTTTTGGAAAGTATTTCGTTTAACAGTTGACTAATGAAATCCGGCTCGAAGGACCATGTAAATATATCCCACGCATATTGGCAAAATTGTGCCATGACGCTGTTTTCCATTTCTGCCAAATGGGTTTTAGTGTAAGATTTCGTTGGTTGACATACTGTATTATCATTATGAAATCATTTCTTCACCCCTTACCTTTATACAGATCATAATTATATAGGTAGATACCTACTCAACATTGTTAAACTTGGGACATGGAATCTTAGAACACACATAACCAGGAGTGGCCATCAGCGCATCTTACCAAACAAAATATTATGCCAATTTTTGCGGGGGGCGAGGTAACATACATATAAATATAACTACGCACACTCACAATATATTGTTCCATTACTACGCACCCACACTAAAAAAATCAACTCACGCACATTCCAACTACTAAAGTTGAGCAATAAAAGTCGACCTTATTTTCGTTAACGTTTGATCCATTTTGGTTACTATCGGATGGCCAAATGGACCAAAGTCGATAAGGACCATGTTTCAAAGAAATCCTCGTAAAGAGTAGTCCTTATTTCTTTAAATACGGTGACGTCAAAGTGACGTTTCACAGCTAGCCCTAATGGTCAAGCACGAATGTTTTTAAATCGATTTTGTAATCGATGCTAGATTTACGATTTGTAATAAAACTTGAATTGCGCATAAAATTATAATTAAAGCAAACCCCCGTGAATTTGGGGAAGGCCTAAGTCCAGCAGTGGACGTCCTTTGGCTGATATGGTGGTGGTGGTGGTGGTGAATATGAAATTATCATCAATCTTTTTGTAAATTTGATAAAAGTACAACGATTTATTACCCTAAACACCTAAACACCCTCACACGCTGAAAACGATTTCCTGACTGACTTATAATCGATTAATGAAGTAGTTTTTAATAATTTATTGCACATTGTGCCTATTTTTTGGCAGAGGAGTAAGTATACTAATGGCTACTCCAGTTATATATCCTCTAAGCATGGAATACCTTCTTAATTATTACTTACAAGTCTCCGCGATGATTTTCGAACTAAGCAACTTACCTGAAAAAAAAAAACATAGTAAATGAGTATTTATATAGTGCATGATCAAAAAAAGTTTGTAATTTCCATTTAATTTTATCTGAAAGTGATTTCTCACAATAAAATAAATATCGGATTATTTCTTTAATTTCATTTTGATACTATTTGATTAAAAATAATTAATAATTAATAGGTATAAGGATCAAAATCCAAATGGTAATAAAAATGGTAAGTAGTTTATCTTTTCAAAGTATAGTACGATTTATCGACCACATACGTGTCAATAGAATTTCAATCTTAGTCCTCCGATTTAAGTCTCAAATTAGATAACATTTCGTAAAAAGTAGCTCGTCTTGAAATTAATCACCATAAACGTAACTATTTTGAATATATATATTATTTTGTTTTTGTAAAGATTGGTGTGACCTGGCTGAAAAGTGGTTAAACATAATAATTAGAATAAAATATCGAGCCTTGACCGGAATTTCGCCCATCATGAAGCCATTGTCATCAGCGTTAGGCTGTCTTGAGGCGGTGAAGGCCTAGGTCAATCGCACGCAAACACGCAATGTTCGGCATGAAGGAGCTGCTAATCAGAGGCCTTAAAGTGACAGTAACTAATTTTTGTAAATTGGTAATCCTTAAGGCACAGCCAAAGTCATAAATAATATTTAAAAAAAAAACATATATCTATACGCCCTTGTCGTTTATTTTGTCACTAAGTAAACGTATAGAAATAGTATTTTATGAAACTGTTACAAAATAAGGGTTCTTAAAATTCTCGTGTGTTTATAACAAAACTGGCTACGCTCGTTTTCGTGACTCTCGAATTTTAAGACCTAATTATGTAACGCTGCATACAATAATGTTTGAACGACAGCAATATAATTTGGCTTACATTATAAATCGAAATGGTGGCAGAACACGGAAAAAAAATATAAAAATAACAGTTGTAGTGTATGGAAATCCATTATGATTCTCCAACCAGTCATACAATGAATTTGTATATAAAGTTTATTGTTTAATACTGCTGCCAATCATTTACTCGTAATTGACAGATTACAATGCTGGAGCAAAAAAAAACATATTTTTGATGCTACAGTTTTGCCCTCAAATTCAAAACTCTTTCCTCAGAATGAAGTTCATCCTCATCACTATCGCCGTCCTCTTCGCCGCAGTGCTGGCAGAGAGTGACACGTACACGGACAAGTACGATTCGCTGGATATCGACGAGATAATCGGCAACAAGCGGCTGATGGGAGCGTACATTAAGTGTGTGCTGGAGCGAGGCAAATGCACGGCTGAGGGTCGGATACTTAAAGGTAAGTTATAGGTGGTTGTATTGATTCTTGGAGCAATAGAGAGGGGCGAGAGCTATGCTGGGAGTTTCTCTGGGAAATCGCATCAGAAATGAGGGAATCCGCAGCAGAACCAAAGTAACAGATACAGCCCTCTAAATCGCTAAGCTTAAGTGGCAGTGCAATCCGCCTCAGCTAATGCTGCCCAGCTACGATGCATCTTATTGCCAAATATTCCGCAGTGTCTAGTCGAGATACTTTGAACAGCATATGTTGACAGTAATGACATATGGCACTGAAACGTGGTCGCTTACTACGGGCCTGATAAGAAGGCTCAAAGTCACCCAAAGAGCAATGGAAACAGCTATGCTGGGAGTTTCTCAGCGTGATCGCATCAGAGATGATGGCAATCGAAGCAGAACCAACGATATAGCCCTCCGAATCACTATACTTAAAGTGGCAGTGGGCGGGGCACATTGCAAGTGGAACCGATGGCCGTTGGGGCAGAAAGGTTCTCGAGTGGCAACCACGTACCAAAAGTCGCAGTGTCACAGAATAAGTAGTGGGTAGACCCCCCACAAGGTGAATTGATGACCTGGTAAAGGTCGCGGGAGTCCGCTGGATGCGGGTGGCGCAGGACCGCTCATTGCGGCACTTCTTTGACTAATATTATGCTAATTTTAATCAAAGAAGTGCATTTCATCATAAAAAAAATTCTGACTCGTCAGAAATTTTCTTAAAACACAAAAATAGCCAAATTTATATTAAGCAGTAACGCTGCTAACGAAAATTCTATATCCCCCTGTTCTCTCTGTGTATGTGGCCAGTGTTCTGTACGCCTCCCTAAAGCGTTCTAAGAGGGAACTAGTGAAGGATTTCGTGTCTAAGCTTGATTGGTTCCGATAGCTCTGTGGCTAGAGCGATTGACTGAGTATGCCAGACATTGCTGGTTTAAATCCTGCTCGGAGCACAAAATTTTTCAATTATTCCTGTTACTTGAAAATTTACAATAGTTGCTCTTAAACTCCGCTGACTTGGCAATTATTGAGAGGAGACGTGCCCATAAATCTGGAGGTTGTGAGTTCAAAATCCTGTTCGTTCAACAAAGGTTGAAAAAACCTTCATTTGATAACCGTACCATACATTCATGACTGGAATGTCGGTCTACTCCTACTGTAAGGAGCTGGAATGCTAACTGGAGTTAGATACAAAGAATATTTAAGTTTGAGTTTTATTTATTTAATTTAATGAAATATCCTATTCCAGCCCATATCTCCGACGCACTGCAGACCGGTTGCCAAAAATGCACTCCCGCGCAGAGAGAAGGAATGCGCAAGGTGATCCACCACCTCATCAAGGAAGAAAACGAAGCTTGGCAACAGCTGGTTGAGAAATACGACCCCAAGAAGGTGTACGTACACAAGTACCAGCAGCAACTCAACTCCGTGCTAGAAGATAGCTAACTTTAATTATTTTATTATCATATTATTTATCAACACACCGCAGACAACCATTTAATTGAGGTTATATTATTTGTAGACTTAGCTTAGAAACTTGTGTTTCATTTAAAAAAATGTCGTTTATGGGACTTAAGATATAAAATACTTGCGCAACTTTTGTAAAATTACTCCGATCACACCAAACGCGCAAACACAAACATACTCGTACAGGATGATACAAGAGATGTTACCAGTAATCTCTAACTTAATAATTGATCGTCATTTCAATTCAATAATATTTCTTCCAAAACATGCGTTGTAGGGTGCACAAATGGTGTAAATGTCTTTTCCGTCTTGATAAATGGGGGGGATGCTTTTGATCAGAAAAAAGAACCACCACACCCGAAACCATATCTCGGTTTTCTTGATATATATATAAGGATATAGCTTTCAATTATTCCCTGTCTCGTGAACCCCATATGAATCATGTTCAGTCATTTTATTGTCTTAATTTGTCAGCAAGGGTAGCGTCAATCTTTTATACAAGTATTCGACTGGGCTACAAATAAGATATTGTCAGGTTTATCTCACTTCTTGTATCGCCTAAACTTTGCTCTCGCACCTCCAAGTACACAATTCAATCGATATCGGTTGATAGTGACACTCATCATCGCGCGGGGTAGCGCTGTGCCACAACGATGAGGCACCAACGTGACAGCCCCTAACTAGACGAAAGAGTACTGTGCTATGCGATAGAGTGGAATACCATGATTTGCGTTTTCTAGTTATCAAACATAGGTTTTCTTAAACAGTGGATCTTCTTTACGTAAATAATTTTGACTATTTTGTTCTGTGACATTATCATTACTCATCCTCGTGTTTCTTTTCGCCTGTTTTATATTACAATATCATTATAGCATTCACACTAGCATGATAACGACGATACAAATAAGATTAGTGAAAAGTACTACCAAGATTATATTTCATTATTTTATATAATGAAATTAACTTCAATATTGTCATAATTATTCTTGTTGCAAATCGAAAAACGGCTTTTTTTTTAATTAAGTCTAAGTAGTTATTAAGATGTACATAATATATTGTTATTTTAAGTACCTGTTATAATTAAATGTTATTTAAAATAAAATTCATGCGCATGTAACCATTGTTTTCTTTAGTTGTTTACTGAAATAGTTTACACAATTAAGCGGTGTAGTAACGCCAAATGGTCTTTTTGACATGCTAACGTCGCTAAGGCCCTTAAATGAGTCAGCGAGTAATTATGAAAAAGTAAATGTTCCATTTTAAGTTTTTTTTTGTTTGTAGCATTCGTTTCAATATTTTATACGATATAAACAATTTTCAACTTACAATTTGCTACTAATCCTAAACCATAAGAATTATAATGTAAATTCACGGTTCTTCAATAACATCATCATCCTCATCATCATGTCAGCCGAAAGACGTCCACAATTGGACATAGCCCATTGGCCATAAGTAAAGTATTATAAGTTATATTAAGAAAAGGCGAAGACGAAAATAATTCCCTATGTCGGTATGTAATGATAAAAATGTATACTGAGTTACTAAACAGTTTAAAGAGTTTTTTTTACTCAGGACAGGTTTGCGCTTGACCACAAATCACCTGGTAAGCGATGTTGTGGTCTAGGACGGAGCGCAGTTACCTAGTAAAAACCGGTAAGTAGCTCGACCTCGCTGACTGAAGTACAACAATTATACTAGTGGCTCCGTGAGCTGTAGGCCTCGCAAAAAAAAAAACATTTTTTTTTATTTCGGAATTTCCGAAAACTGACTCGAAAATAAATCTATATCATAATCGAACCTGTTCATAAAATTTCAAGAGAATCGGTTGAGAAATGCGACCTGTAGAGGAAAACATCCGGACAGACAGACAGACAGACATACGAAAGATTTTTTGTCGAAAGTTGAAACAGAGACGCATCGCTCGCTCGGCCAAACATGGCGGCGTTTTGAAAAGGTGAACTATTTTAATAAGGTTCAAAAGCGGTATACCACTTTCATGTCCGATTGTACATATTCCTAAGGATTCCTTTTACGATTCCTCGGAGCATTGTAGTAGCAACATTGTACTTTCAACACAACGATATATTTTCTTAATAAGCTGATCTTGTGAGTTTTCTGAAACGTCCCAAGGGGCTAACTTGGGGTTAAGTCTGGATATCGTCATCTCGAATACTTCTAACGTTGCGTTGCAAGTTGCACCAATCCGTTAGAAATCGTAAGCGTGTGTTCGTTAAAATCTGTTTGTATGGAAAGTTTGGGAAATTTGTATGAGATGACACCTGCAGGCGCCATATTAAATAGGTATGGATTATTGGTCTGTAAAAAATCCTGTGCAAGTAAATTTCGGGAAAGAACATCCTGTGCCATAATAAAGGATCACGGGTAAAGGGTAATTGTTCAACTCAACGGACTACAGTATGGGGTTCTTCAAAAAAGGAGTATATATTTTTAAAGGGCAACGCGCATGTGGCATATCAGGAGTTGCAGGCTTCCATAGGCTGCGGTGACCGCTCAACATCAGGCGGGCCGTACGCTTGTTTGCCACCGTCGTGGTGTAAATAAACGCGGCCAAGGAATGGTAAAAAACGAGCGTTCGTGCATATCGATTGTCATTTCAGTTAAAATATATACAGTTTATCCTATGTCATAAACGCACTGGCAGCCTAGTGTTTGAAATGCGGCCGTGTACCCACGTGAGTGGTACCCATTTGCTTAAAAATTACACAATTATTCATAACCTTCATAACAAATAAACTCTTTCAAAATACTTAAACTTTAACAATGCGATGGTAATAACCTCACTAAATATTCAAGTCTTCCCTTAATAGCCCCATAAACTAACCCTATCTTTGTCTCGACAATAAACAATAATTACTATCAAGCCTTTATTCTCATTAACGAGGCCATAAAGCTGAAACCAGGCCGCCGTTGTCACACCTCAAATTAGAAAAAAAAAAACAATGAATCGCGTGCGATTCGATATTTAAATGTGCGATATTTTTTCAGGGTTCTGTTGAGAGGTGTAAGGTGATACCATTCAGTGCATTTTTAATAATAGTACACTACTATAGAGGCCCGGAAACAAAGGGTTGCTGGCCAAGTAGATATAGACGGCGCGGAGACGTGGCCTGCAGCGCAACGTTTCTCGCCGAGATTTGTATAATGCTTTTCTCAAACATATGCAATGAAATATAAAAATACACCACACAAAAAAAAATACAGACGCCATGTTTGAAATTAACATTAAATAAAAGTCAGTTCCCGGCCTATGCCTTCAATTTTGTATGAAATTCCTTTACAGTTCTCGCGAGTTGTTCCGCCTGCAACGTGATAATTTGAAACCTGTTATATTATAACGCACGTAATGACAAAATTTCATAGCAAATTTGTGAAAAATATTTTATCGGATTAGCGGTAAGGTAGTAAGGTACACGATTTTCAAGAGGTCGTATGTTCGAATTCGAACACCGGCTCCAAAGCCTCCTTTAGGATACAACCGGGGAATGCAAAATGGTCTGGAATTCTCTGTCGGCGTCTGTATTTCCGAGTTCATATAACCTAGACCTTTTTAAGACGCGAGTGAATAGGCATCTTCTGGGTGAGCTCGCTTCATCGTCGGCCTCATCTTTGCCCCCTGGCTAGAAGCTGGCCGAGAGCAATCCCGTTTTAGATAAAAATAAAAAATGCAAGAGGATGATGAGGTTTTATAATCTGCGTAACTACGAGTATAATACTATTACAACACGGTTTTTAAACGTTCTTTAGTCAATGACACTAGAGAAAACTGGTGCACCACTCGGCTACAGTGGCATCCAATTATTTAACAAAAAGAACCCCGAAAAAACTAGGTCTAAAATAATCTGACGTGTTTACGTTTTATGTATGCGACGGTCTTATTACCGTCTGAGACTAAAAGCGTGTAGTCACTAAGATAAAATGATAATTCCAAGTTGAGACCCTCAGAGCTTAAGTTAATTATCACAGTATTTTTTTGACGTTCATATGTGCATGTAATATGCCTAATTTGAAGAATAAACTACTTTTACTTTTTTACACACATTTATAATAAACAATAGTTACAATAGAATACTTTCAGGGTGTTTAAAAATGCCTAAGTATGTATTGAAAATTATAAAGAGAAAAAACATCTTAAATTTTCCATACATCTTACACAATTTTCGGGTAAATAAATAACTCTGTATTCGAGTCTGGGATTAAAATATTTAGTATTAGTTTAGTATCGTTAGATACTAATCTATTTTTAGATTGGCAGCCCTTTAAACCATTAGACACAATCATCTGGCTAAATATAACGGTGTTTAACCGCCAACCTCACAATTTCCTTCAAAAACACCCTCTTGACGCTTTACTGGTCAACAAAGCCACGTCGTAACTGTCAGCATTACGAATACAGACAAATTGTTACTAGACTTAACACAATAACTAAACACGCTCTTATGCACTTCAAAATAAGATTGAGAACTTATCCCTTGCTAAGCCGCTAGAATATCGCTGACCGTACGGAACCCTTTAATTATGCATCGTACTCTACAAACTTTTTAATTTTATAATTAGCTTTGAGCGCAGTCCAGAAAACATCTTCACTCTAAAAAGAGCATTATTTCCTTTAAAATAGGGTTGATATTTGAAATTGGTTTAAGGCTGACGTTTTAATACACGGTGGATATACACGCGAGCCTGAGGGTATATGGAGCACGGACATTGTGCGTGGTATGCCCGTTTTAGTACACTGTCGAGCCAGTCACAAAAGAGCTTTGGTTCGTTGAAAGGATTTTGCAGTTACGCTGTTTTACAGTAGCAAGCAATCAAGCATAATTCATGTTTAAAAATAGCAGTAAATTTTGTTAAAAAATCGTGAACATTTTGAGGGATCCGTAGTCAAAATGGCATAACCTGAACCCGTATAGTTTATAAGCAGAGACTATAAGCACTACAATTATGAAATTTGGTACAATCTATGCACCGCTATGTTTTTCACATGTGAAATTACGAAAAAAATAACGTGGTCGGAGTGCACATATGCGTGTGGGATCTATATATGAGGTAGGTAGGTTCTGAATTTTTATTACACTACTCTATTAAATAAATAAAATGTTTTAAGTTTTTTGACATTGATATGTATGTCAATATTGTGTTAGGTAAGTATGGGCCGTGGGCCGTGTTACCTGATGCAATGAAACTAGTGGCACCGTGAGATGCAGAACTCGCTTTTTTTTTTCAAATATGAAAATTTTCAAAAACTGGCTCGATAAAATGATTCTATACAATTATCAGACCTCCCCACAAAATTTCCCGAGACTAAGTTGAGAAATAAGACATAGAGGAGAACAGTGGGAAATCAGAAAATCCGCGAGTCAGTTTATGGTTTTTGACATTAAAAATGTCTTTTCGTTCGCTCCAGTATATATATTTCAGAGAGTTGTGAAGGTATGATATTCAAACTAGGCTCAAAAGACGCGTATTTACGAGATGTGTAAGATGCAAAGAGAATTATTTGAATAAGTCCAGAACGAAAAAAGTTTTGGCCGAAATAGTGAAAAAAAAATCAATTTCCTCCGTTTTTTTCATTTTGGCACTCGATATTTTGGAAACGAAGAATGATATCAAAATTTTGATCAAAGCTCCTCTGGACAATTTAGTCGGCTACAATTTGAGCCTAAAACAAAGACGATCGGGTCAAGGGTTTGCGCTGTAGCCTAACCTTTTTGAAAGAAGTCAAAAAGTCAGAACGACTATTAGTAGGTAATATATATTTTTTCAAATCAACACAATTGTAGTTAGTTTTAGTTTTATATTTCAATTTTTTTAAATTAAACATGTTTCTATAATAAATTATTATTAATTATAGTTCGAGACAACAATAGCACATTATTGCAGTGCCCGGGAAATAGCAATTCGTGGATAAGTCAATGATGTTTTGGAAGACCAATATCTTCCAAAACCTTGGCAAATAAAATAGTTGATTGAGATTGCATAAAACAAGCCATTTTATCCGAGACAATTTATCGACCCGAGCCGCAGGCAAGGGTCGATATAAAGTAGAGGATAAAATGAGTTTTATACATGAGTTATGCATCTGCTTTTCACTTCGATTGCAAGAAAATTAAACAAATAATCAAGGTTATGATATCATATAATTTATCCTTCTCCTGGGGCCTAGGGTGTCATGTTGAATTCGACTTTGAAAATTCTTGTTATAGTTATAGTCGGAGTTTGGAGGTCGAGTTAATTTGAAGTCGCCGTTATCTTGCGTGAATATTAGTAAAGTGGCAAATGCCTTTTTATGTGGTTACCGTAACTTGGCTGCGCTGTAAAAAATTGCCAATTTAATAGGAATTTTGTATGTGAGCTATGTTTATATATTATATATCAACCAAAGTGGCATAACGTTAGCAAATGTAATGCATTTTTTTATTTTGTTGAGTTCATTTTCAATGTACCTTGATGGTCGTGTAGTGCACGAGATCTGTGTTTTTTTTTTAAATCGAATGGCATTTATTTACGAACCGTGAGATCTTCGAGAAGACAAGTACGGTTGCCAGTTTTTGTTGCACTTTTAGCACCACCCAGGGGTCACGTGTAGGGTAACGGTGGGTACTCCCTACGGACGTGGTGCAACTTCGACCCCCTTTGTCAAGTGAGTGGGCAACTTGATTGTTAGAAGTTCTCAAGCCGCCCGAAGGCCTCTAACTTGGCTTAACGACTGCTCTCGTAGACAGCAGCCGGGATCAACGGCTTAACGTGCCTTCCAAAGCACCATATGGATATTTTGAAATTTTATAGCTCACAGATTCACTAGTTAGTACATCAATTTAAATAAATAAATAAAAAAGATTTGAAATAATATAAAATCATATGGAGGAAAATGAAGCTAAATTTTAACCTAATCTGCCTCTGGACTTATCCAGTCGGAGCCTACTCAGAGATAGTTTTGAATACATAATTTACATTGATTTCCCTTCAACGTGTACTTTCATTCATTCAATATGAACGTAATTCGTAACACGGCTGGAAATGAATGGCATATTCATGAAAACGTAATGTCGGAGACATGAATGAGAAACTTAACCTCGTAAGTCCCCGCGTACTTGTACAAGTACAAAATAATGATAGTACTTCAGACCTGACATTTTAACTGCCTAGTATAAATAACTGCCTAATGTACTTTACCAAGTACAAATTAAGGATGCGCTAAAAACCATACACATACTGAATAAAACAAAGGGCAAGAATTTAGACAAATTCGAAAAAGTCGCGTCTGGGACCGAAGCACTACACTTAGTTTGTACTTGTGGTAGTACACTGGGTAGTTACGACTACTACATTTGAAAAAACAAAGGACTTACGAGGTTAAATAAATTAGGTCCATTTTGACTGCGCCGTAAGATACGATGATAAATTAGAAGATTGAGGTCACAGGCGCGTTATAATATAATATATCAAAGAATTACACAAGGTCTCTTGCCTTTCAGCAGAACAGAACCTCCATTAACGAGGGAGGCGTAACATAATGGGATGTACATTACGCTTGTATTGGCTTCCTGTTTTTATAATCTATGGCATGGATGTATCTGTAAAGAAAACGAATCGTTGTGGACATGGCTAATGTAATAAAAATAATTACCACACATTATCTGAAAGTGAGCAATTTTTAGTCAGTATTTTTATTACCAGGCCCAGGTTTCTCACCTCCGCTGTGGAAGGAACTACAATATCTTCATACATTACTGCAGGCAAATAAATAGTAAATTAATACGAGTCAGTAGACGAGGACTACCAAGTATGATTGCCTGACACTTGGTAGGATTCCCAGAATCGCTCTGCAGAATTTCCTTCTGCGAAATTACCTTTTCACAAAAAGGGGACACAACTTACCAGCGCCTATCGCTATCGAGCATTGCGCCTACTGGCAACCGTACTGTCTTCTCGAAGATCTCACGGTTCGAAATGATTGCCATACGATAAATAACAATTGCGCCTACTGAACTAAGCAGCGAGAGATCAGCCCCACGCCCCACCTCGTCCTTCAGGTCGGCTCGATAGGGTTCCCAGGCAGGGCACTCTTCGAGAGTGTGATACACCGAGTCTACCTCGGCTTCACACTCATGTCAGTTGGGTAGCTCCTCCCGTCCGATCCGGTGCAGGTACTTTCCAAAACATCCGTGCCCGGTAAGCACCTGGACCAGCCTGAAGGTGAGAGCCCTGTGACTCCGCTCTACCCAGCGATCCAGGCGAGGGCGGACGGCCTGCACTGTCGTAAGGCCGTATGCTACAGCCTCCAGTTCCGCCTCCCATTTTCGTAGTATATTGTTTTAGGCCAAGTTCCGAACTCGTTCCACTTCCTCTCTACTAGGAAACTGGCCGTCCGCCCTTCGCCTAGCCTTGAAAGCGTGTACCTCCGCGAGAACTGCGGCTTAAAGGTGAAACCCCTGGAGTTGCAGGCGTGCAAAGGCTGAGGTGACCGCCTCTACCATAGTATACCTCAACAGCAATATTTATAGTAAATAAAGTAACACTCAAACATCCCATGTTTTTTTGCCATCCAAATGGAAAAATTCCTAGGACAAAGTACAGTTGGAATGTTCCTCGGACCGCACTGAGTACTCAATTAACTCCACAACAACGGTACAGAATTATTTAAACGCAACGCGAACACAGTTGTTCGTTATTTATCACGTGTGGTCCACAGTTAACCGGCCAGGGTAACATGGACCGTGGGTTAAACAAAGGATTTATTCTACTCCAGCATTGAAATCTGTCAATTAAATGGCTGACAGCTGTATTAAAACCATAAAATTTATATACCAATGCACAATTTTAAATCAAAATATGTTGCTGTGGTCTATTAAAAAATATTTATATTATACAACGTACGCAAACTAGCGTACGATTCGCATAGTGGTAAGCGGGCACCGCAGCCCGTTGACGCCTGCAACTCACATGCGCGCCGCCGACCCATTTCAGAATTGCACCACGTCGTGGGAGTAGATGAAACAATATACAATATAAGACATTGTACATTATGATAGATTATTGTGCATAAATGTAGCGCATGCCACGAGCGAGAGGCCAACGTATCCTGGTCTCATCTGATAAACGAGATTAAATATTTCAGTCTTTACGTTAAGAGTTTCGAGCACGGTGAAATAAATTTCAGAAATATGGACGATGATTTTTTCTCATATTAGTTTTTATTTTCACGAGCACATAACTCGCTACGAGATTCCATTTATAAAACATTTCTCATTACGTCATTACGCTTATGTGCGTAGCAGTCGTAGCAGAGCAATAAATTCTCAGTGTCAGAAGTTCAATCCTATATATTGGCTGAGTAATTTTCTTCTGTTTTATTGAATGGAACAAAATCTATTGGTACAGTCTGTACAGTCACAAAAGTTATATATTTTCGAACGAATTCTACTTTCAGTTTCAAAAGAATAAGTTGACATCTCTTTAAAATCATTTTACTTACTTAATTACGACGCTGGCTCAGCGACCCAAAGTGGATCTTGGCCTCCGACACTAAGACACGCGACTGTGCTCTTTCCTGGGCAGCTTTTCGCCAATCAGAGTCGGCTGTAAGAAGCTGACAGAGCTGGCGTCAACCATTTCGACGTCCCAGGTACGCTCCTTTGACAACAACATTCTCTTCCATCCTCTCGACGTGGCCCAGCCTGCTTAGCCGGGCAGATTTGCTCTCTTCGATGACGTTGGGCTCGGTAACCAGTGTTTTCACTTCCCCATTCCTCCTCACCCTCCATCTCATCTTCCCGTTTTGTAGCTCCCAGAATCTTCCTCAAGATCTTTCTCTCTGCCACTAAGAGCTTGCTCTCCTCTTTCAGCGTAGGTGTCCAAGCTTCGCATCCATACATCAAAATCGGTCTTAGCACAATCCTGTAGACTCTGATCTTGGTTCTTCTGCTGATAAGTTTTGACACTAGTATTTTGTTGAGAGCGACTAGTATTGTGTGTGGATAATCATATTGAAGAACGTATAATGGAACTGAGAATAAACGCCTTCAAGAATTTGATACATTAGCGAACATGACTTTCAAAGTGTAATCTTTAAGAATTTTGTACGTAGGAATTCTGAATTTAAATGGCTAAGCTACGCACCGTGTTCGACGATACCCTTCAATTTGTTAATTACACCGTTAGATAACTATTCAACTATTTTCAATTCCTTCCCAATTATTGAAGCAAATTCACTGAACCTTTCTAACATTTAACAACAAATAAAACTAAACACTAATTACACGCTCACATGTCTTAGGGAATTCTTCTCCCTATCCAACATATGCGGAGCCCTACCGTCCTATTGTTTCTCACGAAAATGAAAGCGTTCTCACAAGTCCAGGGCTCTCCGGTAAACGGTAGACTGGTTCCATCAAAGGCTCCATAACTTAGTACACGGAATCTGCATTACCACTTTGAAACTGTGAAGTTAAGAGCCAATGTTGCTTTATGTATTTGTTTTCGAGAGGTAAAACAAAGTTTCGAGATAAAATAAGACAATTAAGTAGCATTTATTGTCTCAAGGTACTTACTGAATAAATAATAGCACTCACCGATGCTAAAGACCTGCTGACTTATGCTTATACTTGACTTGATCTCAAGAATCGAAACAACTTAGCGTAATTGGAGGTCCGTAAGCAAAACATTCTAACGTTCCAACAAATAGAGTCGTGTAAGATATTTTATTTATTTAAACTTTATTGCACAAACAAATAAATACACAGGGCGGACTTAATGACTCAAAGGCATTCTCTACTAGTCAATCATAGAATCAAACAGAAAATTGCAAAGGTATAATATTGGCGCCAAAACATACTTGGTTAGTGAATCTAAAGATTTGTTAATAAAACTAGAAGAAATTACAATATTTTTTAATTATTTAAACAAACATCTATATGGATACACAAAAAAAATATATATTTTATATCTCGTACTATTAATTACATGCTGTATGTATGGCAGATTTACCGTTTAAATTACGAATAAAATAAATCATGAATTTTCAGTTGATGTCCATTTTATAACATCATTACAGATTTCATTTCAAGAGCCATCGCACTTGAAATCCCATTTAATTCTGCCACCTTTCTTTAAAGTAAAATCTCGATTGATCATTAATCAATCGCTTAAAGCTAAGTGGCGTTTAAGGGCTCTTTTTCAGTTCATTTAAACAGTTAAGGCGTTACGCCAAATTGATTGAAATGATTGAAGAGTGCTGAAGCATTGAACAGCAAGAAGTCAAGCTTCCCAGTTGACACTTACTCAATACTTAGGCATAAATATTCCTGACAGGCGGCTTGCCTAGCGCCTAGCGTGTCACCTAGCGAGTAGCTTGGTAAAACCATGTAAAACGAACGTTCTCAAATGTTCGCAATTGGACGGTGGGCGACTGACGAAGGCACCAAGTCCTCAGTCAACGATCGGTGTCAGCTATTGGATGAGGTACTTTGTTTTAAACAAATACGAACAAAGCGATCAAAGGTAAAACGACTTTATTGTTAAGGTCATAAAGTTGCTCAGACAATTCTGAGCCTTTGGGAACGAACACGTTTTAAATTCGACTGTACTTATTGTGTACTATTTTTACGGTACATGGCGTATTTTTAAGTTTCTCATGTAAGTGAATGTAAATTATTAATGAGAAATAAAGAATCTTAAGCCGTTATTATACGTTGTTATAGTTGGACATTATTTTGTTTTGCAATAAATAAACTAATAATATAAATATGAAGCTTTGGATGTTCGTGTTGTGTCCCCCAAATTCACGGGGGGTTTATACCATAATCGCCACGCTTGGCATGCGGGTTGGCGATCGCAGTATCTCCACCGCATTCCAGGGATGCTGCTGTCCATCCCCCGGTGGTCTTGGTCGTAGTTTTAGGATATACCCGGGTCCAATCAAAACGACATCATGAACAATCTAAAACAATCATTGGCCCATACTTGACCCATTTACCTTCCTTTGTCCACAACTGAACATATTATTAACTTTACTAAAGGCTTAATAATAAAACTATTTCAGGCCATCAATCATTGCACTTAAGCAATCAATCAGTATTATACAACCGGCTCTAAAAATACGTACACGATTTTGAACTATACTCGCCAGCCATTAAGTTGTATAATGTGTATATAATAAACGTTCCTTTCAGTTACTACCTTCTTCGTAAGAAGAAAAATCGAGGGAAACTGATTAGCTTTGAAATACGTTTCATGTTGTTTATATACAGAGATTAAGTATGAGGCATCAGGAGTGTATAATTTCATATTCACTCAGCGAGCCATGGACGGGCTATGGTCGGTGTCTCTCTGAAGGATCGGATTCGAAACAACACCTAATTGGAAGTCTGACTACTAGAATACTGGAAACATAGTCGACGTATAATCAACGTCAACGTCACAGTCCCAAACAGCCTGCCCCAACTAGGTCGCGCATTATAATTTCCCGCCCTCCTTTGTACTACACATTGCTAAGTAAGTGTTGGCGTAATGAGGGAGGCAATTACCAAGCTTAAGGCTTTGTTGCGGTCACGAGTAATATATATCTAGCATTGATAAGAAACTGAAGGCTCGGTTCGGTCGTTAGAACTCGTGTTAATATCAAAAAATGTAATAAGCTACCAAAACATCATCATCCTAGCATTATTCCCAGTACAGTTGCATCCTAAAGGATGCCTGGGGTCCGCTACCTAATCCCAAGAATTGGCGTAGGCACTAGTTTTTACGGAAGCGACTGCCATCTGATCTTCCAACCCAAGGGGGAAACTAGACCTTATTGCGATTAGGCTTGTCAAGTGAGTCTAACTTGACAAGCCTAATCGCATTGCGATTAGGCTTGACAAGCCTAATCGCAATACGCGAGACTCTAACTTGGCTTAACGACTAAATAAGAAGCTACCAAAACGTCAACCAAAAATTTGGTTCAGCGAATCTTTTTTAAAACCCGGCCTTAAAGGTCTTAATAGATTATCGTGAGTAAAATATTAATAAAATTATTATTAAGTACTTGCTCGGCCCCCTGTGTGATGCTGGGTTAGAATAGCACCACCCCTTTTTTCATTTGGCTGTCGTAAGAGTCGACGATGGGAACCAGGTTGGAGTGTGTTGTGCTAGCAACATGTCACTGCAATGTCACATTTTCTCCATTAACAGTAGCGATCAGAATTATTATGACTTTTACAATCTTGTATTTAGCTAAATAAATACGGATACAATTAGATTATTATTTTGTTATAGATTTCCTTAGGCTATTTCACTTACGTTTTTATTTGAATTACTGAAACTTTGCCACGACTAATCGAAATGGGAAGGAAATACGCAATTTCCGACGCTCAAATTTATTTTGACATTTGTATACGAGTAATGTTAATGAAATTATAACAACGTCCGGTCAACAATATCCTCAATATTTGGAAGCAAACATCCAAGACTCAGAAACAATATTCATGCTCATCAAACAATTCTTTCCTGATCTTCCCTGACCGGGATTCGAACCCGGGACTGTCAGCTTAGTAGGCAGGTTTACTAACAACTAGGCTAAACGGGTCATCGAAATTCGCAATACTCGCAGACATTTCTAATGACTGCGAGTATTGCGAAGACGCTGAATAGAGCTAAATTGCCATTTTTTAAACGGTGATTCAACAAAAACCATTTGTTTTGGTAAAAAAATAAAAATACACTTTAATATTCATTATATTTCAAAGGGTGTGGACGAGACCAAAACGATAGACGATTTATATTACACATGTGGTGAATATATTTAATTTTATGATTAAATTTCTGATTATCTGCTTGTACTCGTATAGTTTCTCTTTCACTCCGGCGCAATTAGAAGCAAACAGACATAGCCAATTCATTGGCGCTTGTCAGCCTCTTTATGTATGTATTTACCCGTATCTAATTGGCAGAGTTATGAATCAACACGTTTTGTCTTTAAAGGTCATATCGACACACAAGCATAGATTTATGGCTCGCTGTTGGCATCGTGTCACGACCTCAGACCAAGTAAAAAATATAGACGGAGCGCCACGAACAACAAAATGAAGCCACTTTTTTAAAGATGTGTGCGTATCAGTGTTGCTACTGGAAGGAAAAAGTCCCTATAAATGGGTTAATTCGTTCAAGTTCTCTATTTTATTCGTAAAGGGTACAATAAACCAGGATAGGCTAATAATTATGATGACTAATACTAGTAACCGTTAGTCACTAAACGTAATGGGATACTCAGCATCCTATTTTGAACCCCTGAACTATTTTGTATGAAATTGCAAAATAAAACGTTCCAATTTGGTAACAAAATTGAACTACCTATTGAATCTGCATGCATGCTGCATTGCATTGCAATTCGCAAAAAGCAATGTTTAAATTTCTATTCAATATATGACAGTATTGTGTCAACCTAAAGAGGGTCACAAATTAAAGTCACAAATCAAACATTTAAGTAGACGAAACTAATCTACATTAAGTCGTTTTTGTTACTTGAAATTATAATGAAGAAAAAATACAGCGATTATTAAGGTTTTCATACAAGACCTAAAAAACTTTAATGTTATTCCAGCACGGCGGTTTTAAATGACAACGAAACGACGCCTGTATGAAGAATCGAGTTTACCACCACTTGATTTTATTAGTTTTATTAATACCACATCTCGTACAGGCTCGCTAGGTTACGCGATTAGCCTCAGTTTGCGACCACTTGAAGAACAAAGTTTTTTCAACTAAAGTTAGTTAAATTTTAACAGACCCTAAAGAAATAGTGAGTCATATGCATTTTATTTGGTAGTTATTGAATGAGAATCTATTTAAAAACCAGTAACTATTCTTTCAGTTCAGTTCGTCACTTCATTTAAGTGGTGGCAAACCGGCACATTAAATTAGCTTGTCGTTAACCGACCTCTATCGACCTACGGTCTTCATGTCTAGTTGGGGTAAATAAAAATCATACTCTGGTATCACTCGCGCTTTATGTTACGTCAATCAACGTCAACAGAATGTCGAGGTTTTGTGTTCCAAGCGAAGCAAAAATTTATTTTCTAAATAGTGTTTTAAGGTATCAATACTTACAAATGAAAAGTTATATTCTTGGATTTACACATTCTGGAGTTATTTTTGCATCCCTTAATGATGCAGGTGACCATATTTTTAGTGATGGTTTTTGACGGTATGTGACAGCATGTCGACATGTACTGAATAGTTCTGGGCGTAGTTTTGGTTTGTGTATATGTGAGTGAACGTGTATTTACTTAGTGGGCATAGTTTTGATGGCTTCACTAGGTTGTTCGTGACACTCCGTCTATATTTTTTACTTGGTCTGAGGTCACGACACGATTGCATTTACTTCTTACAAGAGATTATTCTTAAGAGAGGTAGGGCACAGCGGGACGACATCTTTACTTCAAACGTTTATTCGTGACAATACAAAATAATACAATTTATTTAAGTACAGACAATAAAATAAAATAAAAACAATGTAAGCGTCACGAAATGGACTGCTCAGCATGTTGCCAGCGCTGGTCTTCGACGTGTGGCCAGATTCCATTCCAAGGGGTTGCTCTCACCAAATGGAATCTGGCCATACGACAAACTGAGAACAAATAGACACATACCACAGAAAAGGACAACTATAGATCATCAATATCATCATCAGACTGTTATTTGGAGCAGACCAACTGGGAAAGTACCTCAACTTACAAAGCCATAGTAAGGCTGGGTTGCACCAAACCGTCTGTAATCGTAAGCTGTGTTCGTTAAGAGTCCGCAGCAAGCTTGGTTCTCCATACAAACGTAGTTTCGCTCTCATTTTAAAGCACTATGCTAGAATAACATGAAACTGTATACACAATGGGATATCTACTTTGGAAATTAGGTTTTCATACAAGACGTAAATAACTCAAAATCTCGCTGTATATTTTTTTTCTATTACAATTTCTAGCAACAGAAACTAATTTCCGACCTAGATATGGCTGCTCCCATTGTGTATACAAAGTTTCATGTTATTTCAGCAAGGCGTTTTAAAATGAGAACTAAACTACGTTTGTATGGAGAATCGAGTTCTACCGAGCGTACTGGCGACTCTTAAAATCTGATTGTATGGAAAGTTTGACAAGTTTTTATGGGATGACAGCTGCCGGCGCCATATTTAACTTTGATCGGTCTGTAATCGTAAGTTGATGCAACTCGCCCTAACACTGCTACTTGCTCTTTAGGTATGTGGTGTTGTTGCTGGCGGTGAGTAAAGTCGCCAGAGCTCCCGAACATGCGCTGTGTTGAGAGTGCGAGACGTGCATAATTATGTCTCTAGCTGTTAACAAAACGAATCAAATCGACAAAGGACTAGCATTGCGCTTGTGATTGTTCCGGAGTTGCAATCTACCTTAGACTCTTGTTTGACACTATCGTTGTAAACAAAGTTAGCCATTATTTATTAAATTTTATAGCTCAAAAAGAAATGAAATGAAATGATTTTATTCATTGTCCATAAATTGAGATTACATAGAAATAGAAGTTAAATTAAAACCTTAACGAAACAAAATGAACTGACGACGAATTGAATTGGATTTAATTGATGTTCGGAGTGACGTTGACGTTTTGTAGATACGAATTGAAATCATAACGTACAAAATAGAACTTAATGCCATGAGACATTCTATGTCAGTCAACATTTAGGGAATAAAAGACAAAGTTTGTAAAATGCCATAAAAAATATTAAGATCAGTATGTACATGGATTCCAAGAAGTATCAGAATTGTAGCAAGAAAAATGTTACATCTGCCTATCTCCATAAATAAACCTTCATATCTTATTCCAACACACAAACTTACCTAGGTCAATTCACAAGAGCTGGCGCGGAAAATGTATGAAACTGTCAATAATTTCATAGACATTCCGCGCCAGTACCGCTACCATGAGATGCTATCGAAAATATACATATACACTACAGTCGCTACCATTCGGTAGCGCGTAAACGCGTTTCGAGTAGATTTCGATTGTGCTCGTACCATGAGTCAACCGCGCGTTCACTGCGCCCGCCAGACGCTGACGTAATATTCGCTAGCGACTAAGGTTTTGTAGCGGTTGCCGTAGATCGGTACCATGAGTCACCAATTTGACAGTCGCTATCGAAAAATACCGTATCGACTGTAGTAAACTATTTCACTAGAAAATTGGAGCGTGAAAGCTTATTAAAGATCTTGTTTCATAAATGATTCTAATAATTATTTATCTAAATAATATCGGCAAGGCATTATTTTGTGTGGAATATGTTAGTGACGGCTGCGTAAGAAGATGAACGACTAATAAAAGAGACAAATTCAGGCTGATATGAGAAATAAATAAAAAAAAATCCACTTCAACATATTATAAAATGAGGGGGTGCAGGGTGGGTGTGCTCGTCCAAATCGACAAAGGACTAGCATTGCGCTTGTGATTGTTCCGGAGTTGCAATCTACCTTAGACTCTTGTTTGACACTATCGTTGTAAACAAAGTTAGCCATTATTTATTAAATTTTATAGCTCAAAAAGAAATGAAATGAAATGATTTTATTCATTGTCCATAAATTGAGATTACATAGAAATAGAAGTTAAATTAAAACCTTAACGAAACAAAATGAACTGACGACGAATTGAATTGGATTTAATTGATGTTCGGAGTGACGTTGACGTTTTGTAGATACGAATTGAAATCATAACGTACAAAATAGAACTTAATGCCATGAGACATTCTATGTCAGTCAACATTTAGGGAATAAAAGACAAAGTTTGTAAAATGCCATAAAAAATATTAAGATCAGTATGTACATGGATTCCAAGAAGTATCAGAATTGTAGCAAGAAAAATGTTACATCTGCCTATCTCCATAAATAAACCTTCATATCTTATTCCAACACACAAACTTACCTAGGTCAATTCACAAGAGCTGGCGCGGAAAATGTATGAAACTGTCAATAATTTCATAGACATTCCGCGCCAGTACCGCTACCATGAGATGCTATCGAAAATATACATATACACTACAGTCGCTACCATTCGGTAGCGCGTAAACGCGTTTCGAGTAGATTTCGATTGTGCTCGTACCATGAGTCAACCGCGCGTTCACTGCGCCCGCCAGACGCTGACGTAATATTCGCTAGCGACTAAGGTTTTGTAGCGGTTGCCGTAGATCGGTACCATGAGTCACCAATTTGACAGTCGCTATCGAAAAATACCGTATCGACTGTAGTAAACTATTTCACTAGAAAATTGGAGCGTGAAAGCTTATTAAAGATCTTGTTTCATAAATGATTCTAATAATTATTTATCTAAATAATATCGGCAAGGCATTATTTTGTGTGGAATATGTTAGTGACGGCTGCGTAAGAAGATGAACGACTAATAAAAGAGACAAATTCAGGCTGATATGAGAAATAAATAAAAAAAAATCCACTTCAACATATTATAAAATGAGGGGGTGCAGGGTGGGTGTGCTCGTCCAGGTGTGCGGCGCTGGACTACCGGCACAGCTACTCAAGTCTTTCTTGCACGTCCTCGTCGCCTCTGACTCTGCCGCCGCAGGTCAGGGGCGAGTCTGCTTCTCCAGGAAGTGGACCGTGCACCCTGGAAATACTGGTGGTCGCTAACGGGCGCCGCACCTTGACCATCTACCCCGGATCACCAGTAGCTAAGCAAGAAAGGCCATACCCAGCTGGAAAATCCCACCAGCTGAGTATTCCTATACATTTATCCTGTGCTCCAAACTTCTCCTTCCTCCTCCTTTCCCCCTCACTCAACACATCCCCTCCACAACTCCTGACACCCCCCTTTCCAATTTCCCCTCCTTGGGAATTAATTTCCACGGCTCTGCCGAGGGTCGTAGGTGACCTCGGCAGACTATCCTCACCTACCTGCGCTGGTCCAGCGCAGTTGAGCGCCGTGAGTTCGGATGAAGGAGTCCTGGAGAGTTGAGCTAATCGGAGTCGGGGTTAGTTACTACCGTGACGCAACACGCTCTCTTTGGTCCCGATTTCAGGCGAAACGGCAGCCCTGTGGCCAGCCATCACAGGGAATGGACACGCGTCCCGTACGGTCGAGGTGGTACGGTCCGCAGGCCAGATATGGGGGGGGTGTTCTCTGGGAGAACACAGGGACTCAGCCATGCTGACGGAGCAAGGTCTGGAGGAACAACTGGGGAAGATCGGATCGTCTTACCCAGCCGCCAGTCTGCAGCACCCGATGTCGCGCAGGAGTACCACCTCACCATGTCTATACCTCTTGGGTATTCCTGGTGTCCTAAGGGACATCCCCAAAGGTGCGGGCTCCACGGAGGGTGGGAAGCTCGAGAGGTGAAATAGTTTTTGGACAAAAAAATGGAGAAACAAAGATCCCTAACCCAAAAAGAAATGGTAGACGGCGCAGCCCCCGCTGCACCCGACACCAAGACAGGTGCGGGCGCTGTGTCTAGCACAGTACCTTGCACCTCGACACGTGCCTTCAGAGATGCGCAGACAACTCCTGAAGGTAACACCAACACATCTGGCGGCGGCGCTGTTTATACGGCACCGTCGCACAGACCAGTAGACCGTGGGGAGGTCAGGAAGGCCACTGGGGAACCAGTAACCAAGAGGCCTAGCATCCCCCCAAAACACGCTGACCCGGTACAGGTGGAAGGCCGTACCCCGTCAGCAATGCGGAAAGAAGCAGCGGCGGACGCTTCAGTGGGGGATAAATCCACCAAACCGAAGCAGACCGCCGCAGTGGAACCCGCATGGGATGAGGCGACATTGCGGCTGAATGCTGGGTGGACCTTGCCGAAAAAAAAGAAGGCGTCGAAGGCTAAACGCGCCAAGCGCGTGGTGCCAGCTCCAGATGCCAAGGCAGGGTACCACAAAAACAATAAAAAGCAACGCCGCAAGATGAGACAGGCGCGACTAGCCGGCCAAGACAGTACAGTCCCGGCGACCCCGCGTCAGCAGGACGACCTCCGAGGGGGATCGGCGCAGGCAGCTGCTGGACCCCCAGCGGCAAACCGTACCGGCCCCCAAAAGAGATCGGCGCTGGGAGCAGCTGGACCTTCAGCTGCAGACCGTACCGTTCCCCAAAAGGGATCGACGCAGGCAGCAGCTGGACGTCCGGCAGCAGGCCGTACTGTTCCCAAAAAAGGATCGGCGCAGGCAGCAGCTGGACCCCCAGCAGCAGACCGTACCGTTCCCCAAGGGAAAGGGGCCCACAAAACACCCAGAGGGGGGAGTACCCAAGCGACCCGACCTTCCACCAAAAGGGCACGTCTCGACGAGACAATCTCTCCAAGAGGCGAGCCAAAAAGGCAGAAGACTGGGTCTCCTGGGGAAACGCCCCGGATTGATTATGCGGAGGCTGTGAAGGCGGACCTGCTCGTGGCCATTACCACTGCCACAGCGGAACACCTGAGCCCGCAACAATCCGCTGAGGTACAAAACCAGGTGGGACGCCTTCTAGTCAAGGAGGCGATGCAACCTGGAAGTAGCGAGTCCGAGGGCCCAAGATTTCGGGGAAAACCGGTGCTCTCCAACGGTTCCCTGAGGCTGTGGTGCGAGGACAAGGCTACTTTGGAGTGGCTGAAGCGCAGTGTGGCCACCATCACCCTGTCCGACGGGCAAGGGCTGGTAGTGAAGCGCCCTAGCGAGCTGCCGAAGCGCGTGCGCATCGGCATCTTGCTGCCTGGGATCCACGACGATCCTAAGGAGGTAGCACACACGCTGCGCTATCAAAACAAGTGGGCAGACATTGACAAATGGCTGCTTCACAGATTCGACAAGCAGGCGACGGAGACGTTCGTCACCCTCAGCATCCCGGAGACGGTAGTGGGATCCCTGATGGAACGCGGGCGCCGGCTCAGCTTCATGCTGGGCTCGGTGTACGTTAAGTTCGAGGGATCCCGAGGCAAGTACGTGGAACACCCACCAGCCGAAACGACTACCACCACGGATGCAGGTACTACAACCCTCCCTCCCACTGAGAACGCCACGGTGACGGTTGCCAATGACCAGGCACCTGAACCCCTTGCTCCAGAGCAGACCAACCCTGCCTCCGAGACGGACGAAGAAGAACTCCTTCTTCGCGACCACTCGGAAAGCGGGGAGGAATGCGTGGAGGAGCTAGGTAAGCTGGCAATACACAGGGAGGAGGACAAGGAGGAGGAGGAGATGCTGACGGAGGAGATCGATGACGATGTCGCCGTCCCGTTCTTCTCCAATCAGTAGTTGCCTCCAAGCCAACCTCCACCACAGTCAAACCGCAACGGCTCAAATCCGGAAGTGGTTGGAGGTCAACACAACAGCCATTGTACTGATCCAGGAGCCGTGGGTCAGGAAGGGCTCTGTCTGCGGACTCCCCAATGCGGAAGGTAAGTTGACAGTACAAGTAGGTCCGGAAAACCCCCGAGCCTGCATTTACACCACAAATAACATACAAGCGCACCCTCTAATGAGTTTCTGTTCCAGAGACATAAGCGCCATAAAAGTGCGAGGAGCGCAGGACGACAAACAACAGGAGGTGGTTATAGCTTCCGTCTACATGCCGGAAGCGGATGACCCGCCACCACACGACCTGGCCAGGCTGGTCAGCTACTGCGAAGAAGCGGGGCTTGAACTCATCGTAGGCACCGACTCCAACGCACACCACACCCTCTGGGGAATGACTACAGGCAACGATAGAGGTAAGAAGCTCGTCGAATACCTATTCACTACAAACCTAAACATAATCAACACAGGTTCAACGCCTACGTTTGTGAACAGACGTAGCAAGACAATCATTGATCTGACCCTGGCAACTGAAGAAGTATCGAAGCACATCTCAAGCTGGCATGTATCAAGCGAATTGTCATGCTCAGACCACAGGTGGATTCGTTTCGACATTCAGGTAAATACACTAGCGACGGTGCCCCGAAGGAACCCCCGCAAAACGGACCGTGCCCAATACGCTTTGCGCATAGGCGAGGCCTTACAACGGGAAATGGGTCCCCCTAAAATAATGGGCACTGCGGAGATAGAAAAACAGGTAGGATTCCTCACGGATACCGTCATGGACTGCTACCACCAAACATGCCCTCTATCCATTCCACCAACAGGCGGCGGCAACAAAGCTAACTGGTGGGGACCTGAGCTGGAGAGACTCAGGAAGAAGATGAGGAAGCAGCTCAACAGAGCTATGAACACTGGGGCAGACCAGGATTGCGACAACTACAAGGACACCAAGTCCAGGTATAAAAAACGGCTCAGATACAGAAGCACTAGCTCATGGCGAAACTTCTGCACCAACATTGAGACAACCACACAGGCTAACAGGGTAAGGAAAGTCCTCTCCAACAATCCAACCATAACTTTGGGATCCCTGCGAAAGCCAGACAACACCCTCACCAACTCACCTGAGGAAACACAATGCGTACTCGTACAGACGCACTTCCCGGACTGCGAAATAACGAGTCCAATCGAGTGGTCGGACGAGGAAACCATCCCAACAGAGGAAGGATGGCGACTGGCCAACGAGGTAATTACACCCTGCAGAACACAATGGGCCATAGACAGCTTTGACTCGTTCAAGTCACCAGGACCAGACGGTATATTTCCTGCACTGATGAAGTGGGGTGGGGAGAGACTGACCCACAGGATCACCACCGTCCTGTGTGCCTGTTTGGCACACACGTACGTGCCGAGACAATGGAGAGAAGTCAAAGTCATCTTCATACCAAAACCAGGTAAGGGAGACTACACGGACCCCAAGTCGTTCAGACCAATAAGCCTGACCTCCTTTATGCTAAAGACCTTGGAAAGGCTATGTGACAGGCACCTGAGGGAGAAAGCACTAGTCCATCTGCCCCTACACCCGAACCAACACGCATACAGTTCAGGTAAGTCAACAGAGTCTGCTCTTCACGCGGTAGTTACCAAAATTGAAGTAGCGATCAAAAACAAGACCATGTGTCTAGGCACCTTTATTGACATTGAAGGTGCTTTCGACAAAACAAAATTTACCAGCATAACTGCGGCACTGGTGAGACATGGAGTGAGCGCAGTCATGATAGAATGGATAAATAACATGTTGAGCCAGAGAGTCATCAGACTCGGGGAGGACAAAACAAGACAAGCACGTGTGACAAAAGGTTGCCCCCAAGGAGGTGTCCTTTCACCACTCCTCTGGAACATGGTGGTAAACGACCTGATCACCAAGCTAAACAACAGTCGTCACTACGCCATTGGATATGCCGATGACATAGCGATACTCACCAGCGGCATCCACGCAGGTACAGTTTGTGATGTCACCCGCTCTGCGCTCTCTATCGTGGAACGCTGGTGCAGCGACAACGAACTATCGGTCAACCCAAGGAAGACTGAGATGGTAATGTTCACTAACAAACGGAATCTGGGTAACTACCGACTACCCAGGCTGTTCAATACAGAGCTCCAATTGTCATCTGAGGTGAAGTATCTAGGTGTAATACTCGACAGCAGACTGAACTGGAGCAGCCACCTAAACAACAAAATTGAAAAAGCTACAGTCGCCTTCTGGCAGTGTCGCAGAATGGTAGGTAGAACATGGGGACTTAACCCCAGAATCACCCTATGGCTCTACCAGGCAGTAATTCGACCAATGGTAAGCTACGGCGCCATAGTATGGTGGCCTCGCACCACGCTAACCACAGTCGAAGCTAAACTACAACGCCTCCAAAGATTAGCATGCATGGCGACCACAGGCTGCATGAGAACCACGCCTACCGCGGCCTTGGAAGTCATCACGAACCTACCGCCGTTACACCTCTTTATCAGGCAAGAGGCCCTAGCCTCTGCTATACGGCTTAAGAAACAACAACTTTGGCGGTTGCCTAGGGTACCACATACCGAAATACTATACGAGGCAATAGGTAAGGAACCTCTCTTAGAGGCGACAAACGATATGATACCCAGACAATTCGTCTTTGACAAAAAGTACAAAATCCAACTGTACGAAACCCCCCACGAGGGTCTTAACCCTAGGGAATTAAGAATCTTCACGGACGGGTCTAAGACAAGGTCAGGCACAGGATCGGGTGTATTCTCCGAAGACCTGAACATACATATCTCGACACCATTAGGAGTCCACAACACAGTCTTCCAGGCAGAGTGTATGGGCATAATAATGGCCGCCCACGCAATCGTCTCCAGGGAGGTAAGGGGATATCCCATCCGTATACTCTCTGACAGTCGATCAGTGCTACAAGCTCTGCAAAAGCACACAACAACATCAGGGCTAATATACGAGTGCCACAAGATTCTAACAGAGGTATGTACCGACAACGGAATTACCCTGCAGTGGATCAAAGGTCACAGTAACTCACGTGGTAATGACGCAGCGGACGCACTAGCTAGAGAGGGTTCAGACTCCAGTATGGAGGGTCCAGAGCCTATAATACCTCTACCTCCTGCATGGCTGCGCAGCACACTACGACAGAACACTAAGGTAGAACACCAAAAATATTGGCATAACCTAGGTACCTGCAGGCAAACCAGGGAGGCCCTCCCGACAATCAACCCCGGATTGTCTAGGAAGCTGATGCAGCTGAAAAGGCCAGCACTCCGTCTCCTAACAGGGGCCATAACTGGACATGCCTTACTAAACAAGCACCTCTTCACTTTAGGTGTTACAGATAGCCCTCTCTGCAGAGCCTGCATGGAGGACGAAGAGACAGCCGCTCACGTCATCCTGACATGTCCTGAAGTGGCAGCATACCGGGCAAAATACCTCGGATCCCCGAGGTCGCTGCCAGAAGTCGTCGGCAACATCAAGGGTCTGCTAGGCTTTCTGGTAGAATTGGGTTGGCACGTGTAGCGTCAACAACCCATCACGCAAAATAGGCGCATATGACGTCGAGTTGCGGAAAACCAGCCCGCGTAAACCTATAACCTATTATAAAATGAGATTAGGATTTATATATAATCTATGTAAATCTAAACACATGAAACAAAAAAAACATAAAAAATTCGAAGACTGCATCACGCAGTTTATAGGTATAGCAATAATAACCAAAACAAATACAAGGTTCACTAACATTTGACCTTGTGCTACTGTTCTACGACACTTTAAATAAGCAGGTTTATTTCTATACTTTGTAAGGAAGCCTTGGGTGCTTAGCCTTTTGTCCAATATCGTCCTTGCTCTGTCTTTTCAGTATAGTTAGAAAGAGAGCTTTGTATGCTGTGAAGTTAGGCACGTCACTCCGATCGTAACGTAAACTACTCGATGAATCGAGTTAACGTTAGCGAGTATAGTAAACGTGTAATTGACTCATGGTACGAGTGCCGATCTGTAGTTCTATAAGTGACCACCAGAGGCGCTGTACTTATTCTCCATACTGATTGTTTACGCAGGCGCTAGCGAGTAGGGTCACTGCAAACTCATGGTAATGCTACTGCTCTTGTGAATCGACCTATAGTTAGGTAATCAAAATTCCGAAACCTGCCTGGATAAATCTCCCAGTTGAGTACACACTTAGGTGCTAAATTACGGAAAACCATTTCAAGGCACGATTTCGGAACCCGTTTTTGATTTACCTACTTTTTGAATTTTTTATGAGACTTATGAGTCTAAAGCCAGTCTAGATCGTGTTTGGCGCTAACGTTGTTTTTACGGTAGGAATCTCCGCATTTGTTTTAGAGCATCGATAGTAAGCTACCAAAGGTTTTTTCAACAGGTACTTAACTGCTCTAAGATGCCCTTTCCCCGAGACTCGCACATATTATACTTGGGTTCGGCGCAACATGTTCATGTCTTCCATACCCACTTACTTCTCGGTCATTCCTTAAGTCTCCGTCACGTCTTCTTCTGAGATCAACACACACGAGGTGTGGTCAAAAGTTACCAGCCTAACAAAAAAAAGAAGCATATATTTACAAACCTTTTTATATTTTTCTATATAGTCTCCTTCTATTTCAATGTACTTTTCAGATCTCTCAATAAGCATTTCTATCCCCTTATAAAAGTACTCAGAAGTTTTGTCGTCAACATGGGCGTAAACAGCACGGGTCAGTTCATCATCTGAAGAAAATCTTTTTCCCTCTAAGTCTACCTGAAGTTTTGAAAACAAATAATAGTCACTCGGAGCCAGGTCGGAACTATGAGGTGGGTGGCAAATTTCCTCGTAGCCACATTTCGCACTAGTAGACTTGGCAATTGGAGCAGTGTGAACGGTTGCATTGTCGTGGAGAAGACAAACACCTCATGCTAATTAGTTTCCCACGACGCTTCTGCTTGATTGCCTCTCGTAACTGCTCAATAAGGGTGGCGTAGTAGCTACCATTTACCGTGGTATTCCTTTCTTTTATGTTAATCAGCAGTGTTCCGTTATCTTTTTGGTGGATTGTGTTACCTTGGCCTTATGCGGCTTTTCACCAGGACGGGACGACACCACTCCATCGATTCCCTTTTGGAGAGAGGATCATAGTGCAAAACCATGGTTTCGTCCCCCGTAACAACTGACTCCAAAAAATTCTCTCCGTGTCGTCTATACGCGTCTGAAACTTCTTGACAGCACGCTTTTCGCTCACTTCGGTGCAAGCTCGAAGGAACCCCTTCCTTTGTCAGGAACTTGATCACGGAACGATATATTCCAACTTAAACATTTTGAAAACTTTAAGACTACCTATTGTCAGGTGCCTTTCAGCTCGAAGTCCGAATTTTTCTATGGAAATGTTAGTTTAACTTGTTTGTACCAGATGTCACTGGGTGCTATCTCTATCGCACTTGTATATTGAAGTGACAAAGATACAGCGGTTGTGCGGTTAGTTCCTACTAAATATACAACGGCGCTACGATCTATGTGGAGTATTTCACTGGTAACTCTATCTCAGTATATATATTGTGCTTTGTGTCTATTGTTTGTTGTAAACGCCATCAAATCAAAACCACAACCAACAGGAACCTCAAAATTATACACGAACAAGCAGAATAAATAACAATCACAATGACATTTTTTTTAAACCGCCACATTCTCTCCAACCAGTAACTTTTGGACCGCACGTCGTATGTAACTTGAATATCGGTTGGTGCATACTTCGTCGTTAGCGTTAGCGCACAACCAACTGTGTGAACGACACACACTGGTTGAGTTAGAGCTAAGTAGTAAACTGAAATGGAAGTGATGGTTGCAAAATGGCGGCTACATAATCTACGTCTCGCGAAGTTTCGCCCGCACGCTTTGATATGAAAATTTAATTTATGAGTACACACTACAGCTCCGTGAGATTCATCCTGAAATTGTGGATACTGACTCCCTTTTGTGTACTCACACAGTAGGTACATACTTGTTATTGCTTACCTGTTTTCAAACTTTTAAAAGAAAATAGGAATCACTAACAATTTCTTGCATTTCGATCCATAGCCTGGTCCTCTATACTCATCTTTATACCAAGCCTTGCTAACTATAATCTTATAACAAGTATTTTACTCACAAAGATTCCATTAATTTCCAATGTACAATTTTGTAATTCAAAATCTTACCTCCCTTTGTTTAGCAGTAGTCTAAACGCAATCGACAAATCTAAATCCAATGATATTGGTACGCGCTAGTCACATACAAGATCACAAATCACAGGGTTGTTTGTGATACAACGTTCTAGAATTTCACCTTGTTTACCCCTAGGCTTGTTGGGACGTGTATTTGATTTAAGCCCCCTGTTGCCGTGGCAAACGTATCTGCTTTCCGGATACCGTGTATTAGGGCTTTACCTGCCACTAGTATGCTGGAATTATCTGTAAATTTATGTACAAGGAACAGAAGCACAATTTTACTAATAAAATTGGCGCGGACGCCGGTGATGAACGAACGACAACTCAAATAAAACTTCGATGAAATGATGGTTGTAGTTATATTTCCAAAAAATACATGTTCAGTCTGGCACAAGAGATATTTGCAGAAGTGAATGTGAGGCCAAAGAAAGAGCAATGAAAAGCAAAATTTATCGATTTGTAATTAACGTGTGTTCTAATGGAAGAGATAAAGCTTATGTGGAGCATTCATATTGGTGGCTCAAAAGCCCTTCTCATATACACGTACATGTCACTCTGCCTGTGCCCGGCGGGCGCATTTTGCTACTGCGTATTGAGTTATTTAGATAATGACATAAAGGGTTGCTTTCGCAACATTTTAAATTAAATCCCGATAGGTCGCTCCAAGTTTCGCTTGAAGGATTTGTTGGAAGCGGATTTGCGTCAGCTCGGAGCCGGTGCGCAGGACCGAGCAAAGTGGCGTGCTCTTGTGTCGGAAGGCAAGACTCATTTTGGCTCGTTGAGCTAGCTCCAATGCTAGCTCAGTTTGTTGAGGTCGCATCTACATATTTCAGGTGGAGCTCTGCCTTATGTTCTGGAAGTATTGTGATTTTGTTAGGTGTGCAATAAAGTGTATTTTTGTGTTTTTAAATGTAATGAGACTAATGAGGAATCTGCTAAATAAAATTACAAAATTTGTCTTGTCTGTTAGGTAATACCTATTCACGTACTAGATCGATTTTCAACGTAAATCTAACGAACGAGTTGTGTCCGATGCAATCATGTCAAGAAGAGCCGAATAAATAAATAAAAATTGTTCATAATTTAGGGAGCAAACGTTTTAATGCACATCAAAATCACATCAGCTTTGAGAAAACACAAATTTCTTTAACCATTTTGCCATGATTTAAGAAAATTCAACGCAGGAATGTTCTCGCAATTTTCTTCGACAAACATCGAAAACGTTAACAATATTGACACTTACTCTAATATTAAAGAAGGGAGAGAAAATTCAACACTTGTTGTACTCCTAATATGTCCTAAAACCATGCACGGTAGTGATATGAATCACAAGTAAGTAACACAAACATCCTTATTAATAAAAATGTGGAAAATAATGTTACTCAATAACATAAAAAAGGCTTAACGGATTATCAAGAAATTGACATAAACACAATAAATTAACTAATTTTAATAAATAAATGTATGCTTATAATTTGTAGTGTACGTGAACTATTTTAAGTTCCATTATCCACTTATTTTTCATCCACCTTTCTTTAAGAAAGGATTGTACAAAGCTTAAACAACAATAATTAACGTCGACTGTACTTAAATATTTTACGTACATGTACATACATCAGATCCGGGGACCGGTTATAGTAGATCAAGGAATCGATCTATTAAATCATTAAAAATACAGTTGAAAAGCGGATGTAGCGCGTAAGGATTCCGTACCATCGACAACAGTTTCAACTAACCGTTCATTCACCATCTGCTCATGATATTTTTTTTTATACCAAGACGGTGGCATCACGGCCTTGATACTTGCGACTCCAGAAAAATCACAAGCGCGTATCCGACCCTTTATTGATTTGAATATTTGTTGTGTTAATAGCTAGAGACATATCGATTTCTCTCACTTTCAACACAGCCACAACACAGCGCATCCTCGATAGCTGAAGCGATCTTACTCACCACCAGGAACACAACACCACATATATATTTATTTGATTTACGTTTCATATGTAGTATGTATATTGTCTACGTTAAAATATAATATTTTATGAAAAAAATACTACCGCATTTTTGGTGAATTGAATACTACATTGAACGGTTTAGTTAGTCTTGTAGTTGTATTGGCATAGAAAAGCGGGTAAGAATCAATTTCTATTGATTGAAGAGTTCTTCCACTATTTTTTTACAAATTACCATCTAGCGAAGGTCGCTACGATCCTTCACAATACACCAATGTATTGAAAAGTTTATTCAGTGTCCTGCCCTGATACTGTTCCTGACCTTATTGATTATTATTTACGACATATTTCAGAAACCCATTGGTGTACTAACCACGAGTGCAGGCAAGCCAGTCGAGGTGCGGGAAACAGGAACACTCAACACTGATCTCTTTAACACCAGCACTTCTTCGATCTGGAGAGCGGCATCGACAACGAGAGAATCCCGGAACGCCTGACCCACGCAAAGGGAACCGGCGCTTTCGGCTACTTCGAAGTCACCCACTACGTCTCCAAGTACACCAAAGCAGACGACTTCAATGGCATTGGAAAGAAAACACGAATCCAAGCTCGTTTCTCCCGACAGGTGTCAGAGGAACTGACATAATCAGAGAAACCGGAGGCATATCTATCAAGTTCTACACCAATGAGGGCAACTTAGACCTGCTGTGTTTATCATTCCCGGTCTCTCTACCGACAGTCGAATGATTTCGTTTCATTAGTTCACTCAAACAAAAGAAACCCAAAAACTAATCTCCTCGATCCTAATAGTATTTTTGATTTCGTTACAAAAACCCAGATACAATTCACCAAATCTTATGGCTGTTTTCCGATCTCGGTTTACAGAATGGTTATAGAAAGATGGACGCATTCCCAATACAAACATATGAGATTAATAACAAACAAGGTGAGAGTTACTTTTTAAGATTTAATTTCAGAACTGAGCAAGGATTGGAGCTTCTTACCGATGAGGCGGCCCGGATCCTACGATCCAGAGATGCTGACTACGGACAAAGAAAAACGGCACGTATCACATCGTCACCATCGGACGCATGGTCATGAACAGAAATCTCAACAACTGGTTTTCAGATTTAAAGCAAGCTGTGTACAATCCTGGCAATTTAGTTCCTGGTATTCCCGGGCCACAAGATGACGTGATCAGGGCAAGAAGGTTTGCATACCGTGACACACAATCCTATTGTGTAGGTATCAACCTTAACAAGGTAGAAGTAAACACTCCGAAGCGTAAGGCCAAAGTTCACAATCGAGATGGCAACCCACCGGTAGGAGATAACATGAGAGACACACCGAACTACTACCAAAACTCATTTAACGGACCTGTTCCGTACGTTTACGTGGCAAGACCCAGAGAGTCAGAGTCAGAGATCTATTCAACGTTTGCAAGCATGTCGCCTCAAAATTACCAGTATAACTTTGATCTCCAATTACGCTTAGTTGTAACTTGGTAAGTATTGTTACGAATATCTAGGACAGGTTATACTAGGAACAGTGAGGTGAATTGAGACAGTTTGTGAATTGTAAGAGTTGATGAGCATTGTTCCGCTCCCAATTACAGAAATCCCGTTTGTCGAGTGCCTAAATTGGACTTCTAGTTACTCGCAGTTGAGACTAGGTACACTAATAATATCAAGTTTAGCTAACGGGTATAATTTAAATAGCTTATTTGCTGGAAGTTATTTCTCGCATGATACAATACTCGTATGCAGGTTTAATTTACGTACTTATCCGTAAAACGTTATTTTACTGATAGTCAAATCAGCAACTTTTTACGAAAAGTCAAAAAGGTAGCGCTAATAAGAAGTTTGTAGGGAAATATGACAACGTCACGTTATCTGTGGTCAAACCACGGTTAAACTGAGTCCTGTTTTCTCATCTTTAAGCAGAAGTTTGATGTTTTTTAGTATTTTCTTGATATCTTTTTATTGGTAGAATATAGTAACACAAAAATATTCTTATTACCGTTGTTAAACACCGTAAGTCGATTTGCGCCTAACACACGTTTTGAAACGTGCAATATTCAAGTTAACACAAACCTCGTATCCCGGAGGAAATCATTTTACAATACAAAGATTTCAGAACACAGCTGGGTTTGCATTCATAATCACAGCGCTTCGAATCACCGCTAAAGTTGGTCAGACCTCCGATTGGGAGTTGTTATTACGAATCCCGAACTCAGGATATACTAGCTAGGTAAGCGGTGAGGCGAGGTGAAACAAATTGTAAGGCAGGCTATGAACCGTGTAGCCGTTATTGAGGAAATAAAGACAAACAAAGCTAATATTGACCACAGAAGGCGTACGTAACTGTAATAGTTTACCGGTTCTCCAACAGGGTTGAGTTGGGAGTCAATATTTGATCTGACTTTGATAATTAATGAAAGTGAAATGCCCCTTCAATTGAAACTTGACAAATGATTAGGTTTGTCCTTTAGTTGTTTTCAAGCCGCCTGAAGGCTGTGTTTGCGTTACTCGAAGAAATATCCACCCACTTGAGTGAAATCATCATCATCATAAAAACGTCCCACTGCTGAGCACCGGTCTTCTTTATGGAAGAAAGGAAAGGGACATAAAGTCTCCATGTTGGCCCAGTGCGGGTTGAGGACTTCACAAACAACGTTGAATATCTTCGCAGATGTTTACAATCCTGGCAAGCAAGCATCCTCAGGACGTTTCTCCACCGAAAAGCTGAAGTATCAAATGACGTTCCGTGCATAGCTTCCGAAAAACTCATTGGCACGAGCCGATATTGGTACCTATAGATACGACCGCTGCTTTACAGTCGTAGCGGACTGAATGATACGATATAACCTTATAGTATAAGAGCTAGCGACGAAATCGGTCATGTGGCATCAGCTGTATTGAAACGCCGTTAGCTACTTCCCTGAACAACCTTTTCCTATAATCTTTGTGCTGGCAGGTCGCGGGCGGTGGGTGCGGGTGTAGTGGGGTGGGGAAAAAAAATGTCGGCACAGCGACTTAAAATTTTTTTTTCAAACAGTCGCTCTGTACTCCCTGTGCTCCCAAAAAAATATTTTAAATCCCGATCGATTTATGTGGTGGGAAGGGCTTGCCAGCGTTAATTAAAAGTACCAAAATAATAATAATTTTCGTGTGGTAGCCCACTCACACACCCACAAATAATTAAATACCGTGATAAAGTTGATTATGTTATTGACAAAATAGCTAAACATTAGTAATACCTAAAACCAAGTCTTCATGGTTTGTTTTGTGGATGAAAAGCACACCCCGCCCGGCCGCCATTGATCCAAAATGTCGGGGCAGACAAGGGTTTTGTCCTCAGAACACCAGGGCAGGCAAGTGAATTTTCTAATTGGGTAATATTTGTACCCAGTGTCATATGAGCGGTTAGAATGTTTTAAACGAAAGTCACGAATACGAAGGAACAGCTGACAATCAAATATTGGACGTCAATTAACTTTACAATTTTTTCGATACCTTCCCACCGATATTTTTGCATGGCTATTTTTTTGAGGCTTACATATTGATTAATCTCGCGTTAGAAAAAAAGCCAATACAGCTGAGCCCACACGAAAATTATTATTATTTTGGTACTTTTAACTAACGCTGGCAACCCCTTCTCACCACCCGATCGATTTAAATTTTTTATTGGGTGCACAGGGAGTACAGGGCAACTGTTTCAAAAAAAATCAAGGGGAGGTTGTCAAGCGAGTTAGCGTTTTCGAGTTTTCAAAAAACAATCTGAAACGTAGAAAAAGGGTTCTAAAAATTTTAAAAAATTATATGTTTTACTTAAGGATCTAGTCTAGTCAAAGTTGCACTCAGTTACACGATCTAATGAATTTCGCTCGATAGAAAGAGACCCCAAAGTTACTCCTTTTTGTAAAGCATTTACAATCTGACGGCTAAACTATTGATGTTTTAAATAAAGTTTTTTAACTAAACTAAAGCCATTCAGTATTTCTAGTCATTTTTGCAGAATTTAAATAGATGAAATGATTGTATTAATTAATATGTTTAAATACCTACAAAATGCGCGAGCGCGGAGGCTCGGCAGGCCCGATCAGTCGCGCGCTGGCGCTTACGGACAACGGACCTGTGTCAGTTTTATCCGCGACCGTTTCGTGCACCAAACAAGCAGTTTTTGACGAATTTATATAATTGTTGCAAATTATTTAAGAAGGGCAATAAAAACCCAAATGAAAAAAGTCGTAATTATTAACAAATAAATTATGCTCATAGTGCCACAGTATAAAAACGACAGTATAACAACTGAACTGAACCCTTGCAGAAATGGAACCAACGTTGGTAAAATTATAAATGAAATGTTTATTACCAGAAATTGTAGATATAGTAAGAGATCTACTGCTTTGCACTTGAATATTTTTTTTTAAGCTATGAGCTTCACTACATTAATTCCGGCCGTCTTTTTTTAAATACCACGTCAGTGGCAAACAAGTGTACGGCCCACCTGATGGTAAGCGATCACCGCAGCCTATGGACGCCTGCAACTCCAGAGGAGTCACATGCGCGTTGCCGACCCTTTTAAAATGTATACACTATCTATCTTTCTAGCTAATCTTCTTTTAAAAGATCTACCCATTTCCAGGTAGCTACCGTGGCAAGTTTGGTATTATTTCATATACCATATTGATTCTTTTATCATCTTTATGTAAAAATCATTTCTGGTATTTATTTTAAAAGAATACGGTAATCTTTCGCATAAATAGTAAAAAGTAAAAACTTCGCAATGTTTTTATGCTTTGAGAGCTAATAACTTTTGACGCATAAATTAAACCACCAAAAAATATTCTGTCTGTATTTTATTAAATTAAATTAACATTTTTTCCAAGCAACAATAAAGCTTAAAACTAGTGGCTCTGTGAGCTGTAGACCTGCCAAAAAAAAATATGTATTCAAATTTTACTAAAACCGTCTCGACAAAAAATCATTATAATTCGAACCTGCTCATGAAATGTCACGAGAATCGGTTGAGAAATGCGACCTTTAGAGGAGAACATTCGAACAGACAGACGTATGAAAGAATTTTTGTCGAAAGCTGAAACGAGGATGCTTCGCTCGCTCGGTCAAAAAACTATATTAGTAACAATTTTATGACAGTCGTGGTTCACTACTACCACAGACTAGTAAGGGTTCAGACCGCCAACTCACGAAGAAAATATATAGACCGTAAGCAACTATATTTCATCTGTACCCGCTGGTAGATTTTTGACGTTTCTTTCTTTTAATTATTTAATGGCACTGTGGCAATGGAACTTACTGTAAACATCCAACAATAAATATATATATAACTCATTTAAATTTAACTTTGTGTAGAAGCTCACGGCATTTCCAATTGAACACCACTGGTGTTCAATTGAAATACCGTGAACTATGTTGAGCCATATCTTAGTTAAATGAAATTAAACAAACATTTTACTTATCAGCAGATTTATTTTTTAATGTATCTCATCTCATATCCGGGAAAACGATATATCTTCGTCGTTTCACAGAGTTCTACGTTTTACAACGACAACACTCGTACATTTTGCAAAATGAGAACTTGCATGCCTTGACACATACGATGCACTTCACTATCTTCCATTTGTTGTCCAAACAATGGTTAATACGCGCTTCCAGATGAATTTTCGATTAGCTACACACTGTTTCGTTTGTTTACTGCATAGTAAACTATCAATACTACAATTTAAATAACAACACTCGAAAAAAAAAATGTTTAGAGACGACTAGACGAAATTCCGAGAAGACGCCACTTTATTTTTATTTGTCACTTTATTTTGACGTTTGACGTAGGCAGTAGCCAATCAAAGCTCAGTATGTCGTCAAAATCTTTTGACACAATATGGACGCTATCATACACGTTTCGATCTACGTAGATAAACAGCCGTGACTACTACTGGGCCTGTGTTTATGAAGATTTGAACATTATCAACTTATATCCATACGCTTCGTCAGGTTTTACACTATACTGAGGAGTATAACCTTTTACCTGTGCCCTCTGTTTGGCGTTTGTGGACTACGAGAAGGCCTTCGATTCGGTTGAAACCTGGGCTGTACTACAATCTCTCCAGCGGTGCCAAGTAGACTACCGCTATTATCGAAGTACTGAAGTGTTTGTACGACAACGCCACTATGTGAGTCCGACTCCAGGACAAGAACTCGATACCTATTCCGTTGTAGCCGCGAGTCAGGCAGGGAGATGCTATTTCTCCCAAACTGTTCTCCGCTGCACTGGAGGATGTTTTCAAGACTTTGGACTGGAGAAGCCTAGCATCAACATAAACTGCCAAGTTAAAGCTCAAAATGCATTAAGCCGTAGTAAATTACTTTTACTGCAAACAATGTAGTGCCGGACTTGGCACCTTTCAGAGAATCTACGGAACTACGCACCCATTTAGATCTCAATTCTTTTGTCGGTGAAAACGACAATTGAACTTGGCACCCATTTTCACATTTATAACACCCTGTATAAATATAACACAAATAGATAAAAATTGCATGACCTATTAAACAAATCGAGTAGAGAGATATAAGGCATATTTCTTAGGTTCTTAGGTTTCATAGATTAAATAACGAATTTCAGGGTTGTACTATGAATTCTGTTCTTTTTTCATTATAATGGATCCTACCGTAAGTTCGACTTTCAATTATTTATTTACTACCGATTTATTAAAAAATGATATCAAATACATACTAAAGTTTAATCATAATTAATGCATTTCTTAAGTCAAAATACAGTTATATTTCTATACTGTGACCAGTATGAAGCTAGCGGGGTCATCCGAGTTCACAGTCGCTTCGTCCGCGCGGGCTTGTTCACGCACCGCCAGGACAGCGCTAAATACCTACTCTCGCAGGACTAGAGGGCCTTAAAGTCGCTGAGCCCACTTTTTTTTCTTTTTTTCCCCCACCCCACTGCACCCGTACCTACCGCCCGCGGCCTGCCAGCACGAAGATTATAGGAAAAGGTTGTTCAGGGAAGTAGCTAACGGAGTTTCAATACAGCTGAAGCCACATGACCGATATGGTTGCTAGCTCTCCGTCTATTACTAATAAATTAATAGCGAGATGATTTTTTTTGATCTTTTATATGTATGTTTAGTGGATAACTCTAATTCGAACCAAGCGCTTTGGATCATTTTCAAAATGCGTACTTCTAAGGTTTGGAATTCTCTGCCGGCGTCTGTATTTCCAACTTTCCGAGTTCATATAACCTGGACCTTGAATAGGCATCTTCTGAGTGAGCTCGCTTCATCGTCGGCCTTATCTTTGCCCCCTGGCTAGATGCTGGCCAAGAGCAATCCCATTTTTAAAAAAAAAATATATCTATTTATTTTTATACCTGATATTGCATGTTATTCCATTATAGTTATCATTAATATTAGAATACTATTATAGGCTTAAAACAAATGGGTTTACATTAGCCATTCATCCGCTTGAACGAAAAATTGTGTAAAATTAAAAACCTTATTTATTATATTATTGTTATTAAATTTCGCGTAAAATACGATTTATATTTAAAGTAGCATTGAATACGCTTCATCATTTCAAATCACGAAAAAAATATTCCAACTTTTATTTAACTTACTCACATATCATTGTTTCATCCAATATTTCCATATTCAACATGAATCGAGCATTCATATTCCGACTATGTATAGACGTGAAAATACATTTTATACAACTTTGACAGATCGTAACGGCAAGGAATATATTTTACTGTTTCGGTACTTAAATAAGACCGTTTTCGTATCGGTATATACCTACCGTTGTATTTTGTGATAAACTGCTGAATACCTAGGCACCTAGTTTGCATAGAGCCATTTCTAAAAAAATGCCAAATGTGTTTGTTCATGTAAGTTAGAATAGTTGAAGAACTCTTCAGAAAATTCGAATATACCGACCAAATTAACAGTTCCCGCAAATCCCGGATATATTCCGTGGGATATTTTCGCACGGAATGCATTCCACACCTGAAGTGGTATTCTTGTAAAAGTATTGGCTTGTGGCGTAAAGACGTACGTCTCCACCTCTAGTTATCACCTCAACGCTCGCCCCACCTTAAACGCTCGCTCCATCTGTCATATGTCAGCCAGTACAGTCTAACTCCTATATACGTAACATGGTTTTAATTTGATAAAATGTAGGCTTTGCACTTGATATTTCATACACAAATTTTGTAAAAATCATTTTCTCTTTCATTCGTAGTGTTTTTTTAATCAATAAGCGGTTTATATTACTTGAATCAGGGTAGTTTTAATGCATAAATCCATCGATTAGTTCGTCGATAACTAGAACATCACTAGAGGTGAGATGGTTTGACAGTTACACGTATTCGCAAAGTATTTTTGAAAAGGTGGGGACGCACGCCACGACACGTTAATGTCAAAAACGTTGTCCCCACCTTACACCTCTAGCAATGTAGGTGTAGTTGCTATGGTGGGTGGCCGTCGCGGGCGTAGTTGCTAAGGCAGTTGACATTTGGTGTCAGTAGTATATTTCATGTGCTAAGATGTTTAAAATAGACATCTATAATGTAACAAGAAATCAGTATTTCAGTCTGAAAAATTAATTTCCTTTTGTTGGGGATCATTATTTAACCATGCCTTTGGTTCTCCACATAGAATAGATGTCTTCTATTGTAAATTCCAGTGATGTGACGGACAGGTAACCTATTATGTAAATTTGTTTTGCCGAGTGTTTATGAAAATTAACATGTAAATTGGAAAGAAAATGTGCCTAACACTTTGATGAATCTAATGTCCACCTACCTAAATATTTATTTCATGTTAGCTGGGAGAGGTTTGCCGATGATTTAAGTACCAAGTACTAGTTGCCGAAAGCATGTTAAGTGTTTTTTTATTGCAGGATTATGGAGAAATTCTACTTGGTGATCATGCAATGTAAGCTGCAAAATGCAAAAAATACAGCTGTAAGCAGTACAAGGAAAAATATTTCAACCATTCATAATGATAAATATATTCCGGCTTAGTAAATTAGTAAAATGAAGAACCAGAAGTTAATGACAGTATAAGGACCCTTTCAATGCTTATTCATTATTTACTCTTTCTTCATAGGATAGCATTTGTTGTAGGTATTATATTTCAGAATAAAATTAAGAATAATTTATTTTATTTTTTATTAATACATTATAAAAACACCAACACAAAAAGAGAGCTTAGTCAAACAAGAAAACCCCTGTGTTGTACTGGGCGAAAAGGTACCCATCACACTTGCTGCGTTACCACTTTGGATCAGTTGGATGGCGATGGACAACCTTTGCACCAGACAAGAATCAGAGCATCAAACCCTCTCCTAGTTTCGTCGCCTTCCTTCATTTATGAAGACTAAAGCGTCAGGCTCCCAGCACCCTATATATTTGTCTCGCTTTTAAATTTTTGAATAAAAACAGGCTTGTATGTTAGTAACTATTGTTCCCGTTATATGTATAATTGTTATATAAACAATTTTAGACATACGCACTTATATACACATATTATTATATCATCCCCTGACCGTGATGGCTCCAAAATCACCTGTGGCCCTTATGTGGGCCCTGGGTACTAGATCTCCTGTAGCTTATGAGTAAGTAAGAGAATGTATGTAAATAAAATGCAAGTTATTATAAGTAATTATGTATAGTACAGGTACTCTTTAATTATAGTACAGGTCGCCCATTTCTCTAAAATATAATCAACAAGTATGACAATGCAGGATATCGATAATTTTTATGCTTGTTCTTTTGCGTTGTATGTTCTCGATCAGTCATATACGACATCTTATCACTGCTGCCAGTTGTTTTAATTTTTCATTCAGTTCTCGGTTTCTCGGTGATCGGAAGCCGTTACTCCATCATGACAGCTGCAATATTAGACCCGGCTTGCTGCATGCTTCGTATCTTCCTTTGCAGGTCGTGTTTGTTAGTGCATATGCTGCGCGCTTGTGGCCGTATATGATTACCATTATATCATGTACAAAATTACAGAAAATTAAGAGCATAGAATTAAAATTATATAAAATCTAATAAAATAAAAATAAAAATCATTTATTCATTATAATTTGCCTATCGTTGCTATGCGATGCGACCGAGCGCAGTGTAAGCCGGGAAAATATTCTCATCAAAGAAATTGTATAGAACTATACGAGACCGCTATCTTTTAAAACCTTGACAGTTAAAATTAAACTTTATGTCTAAAGTCACAAGACTGTTTTTAAATTATTCACAGATGTAGTGCTAGTGCTTGAAGTTATCAATGCTGCTCTCAAGTGGCGGTCGTGGGTTCGAAACCTGCCTCGTATTAATGAGTTTTTTGGAACTTAAGTAATACGGAGTTTAATTTGATATTTACCATCGGGTGAAGGAAAACATCGAGAGGAAACCTGCATAGATCTTGAAAGCTATTTCTGTTTTGAAAGTTGCGTGTTTACATTTTTGATCACTAATTCTGTCATCGAGGTCAACGGTCCCTAATCATGAGTACTTATAGCGGCGGCGTTTCTTTTAGCATTAAAAGGGTAAAGGAGGGGGTAAAATGACTGCCGCTGCGATAAGTACTCATGAATCTCACGATTAAGGTCTGCGAACCGGTCTGAAACATGTCGAGCGATAGTTGACCTTAACAACGTGAATGACCCGTTTCATCATATTTTAATATGTTTGAAACTCACGGGAGCTTTCTGTATACAATTTTAATAATATTTCAAATTAGGGCGCAGTTTGACCATAGAAAATTGTGACGTCATTAGGTAAATTTGCTTACAAACAATACTAAGCGAGCGTTATTGACGCTTCGTAAAAAGTTGCTGATTTGACTATCAGTAAAATACAGTATAATCTTATACGCCCCGACCGACAGGATTTCAGGGCCCTTTCCAGCGCTCGTATATTTTTTCTCTAACAAATTGGACCTTTACCTATTTATACTTCTGAGTATTTAAAAATTTGGTTTCATTCAAGATGTATATATAGGTCGATTCACTAGAGCTGGCGCGGAATGTCTATGAAATTAATGACAGTTACATACATTTTTCGCGCCAGCTCTTGTGAATCGACCTATATAATTCCTTAACTTGTGATTAACAACTTTTAAGTTAAAGATTGTTTTATTTCTTTTTATACCACGTCGGTGGCAAACAAGCGTACGGCCTGATGGTAAGCAGTCACCGCAGCCTATGGACACCTGCAACTCCAGGGGTGTCACATGCGCGTTGCCGACCCTTTAAAAATGTATAAACTCCTTTCTTGAAGAATCCCATACTGTGGTTACTCGGGAGAACCTCGGCAGGGAGCTCATTCCACAACCAGAGCGTCCGAGGGAGGGAGTTCCTCTAAGACCGTACCATACGCGACCGTCGACCGTTTAGGTTCTAAGGTGTGAGGATGAATGCCCTGCCGACGGCGAGCAGTGCGATGATAGAAAGCGGCCGTCGGCATCATGTTAAAAAATTGTTCTTTCACTCTGTTGATTGAAGACCTCCATAACATAAGTTTTATTCCAATGAGTAGGTACTATCAACAATCTTGTGGTTTATTTAATACATAGTCCATTTTTATTTGTAATAGATCTCTCAAGTTATATACGTAAATTTTGATCAAAATAGTAAATAAATTTCCTTCGGCCCGCTACTACAGTAGTCTCTCCTTTTATTTAGTATTTTGTACATCTATGATACCGGTTTAGGCATTTGCTGTCAAAATTGACAATCGATGAGTTGATTTTCTTGTAAAGAGGTTTAGTAAGTAGCAAGTCGAGTCAGAAAAGGCAGCGGGTTGTAACGGAGATCCAACCATGAATTATGTATGAGTAAATATTACTTAAGTCTTAATTTTCACTTCTAATCATTCCGTATGAATTAGAGAAAATGTAATAACAAATCTATACTCAATTTACAAAGAGCGGTAATACACGTCTGATTTTTAGGGTTCCGTAGCCAAAATGGCAAAATCGGAACCCTTATAGATTCGTCATGTCTGTCCGTCCGTCTGAATATGTCACAGCCGATTTAGTCAGGGACTATACATATGTTATATATTTTGATTTAACTTGAATGCTCATCCGGTTTTTAGATTATTGTGTTTGTGTTCTGTACTAACTAACAGTAGTTTTGTAAGACTTTTGTAATAATTATTAACACTTTATGGGCAATGCCTGAAATAAAAAATGGTGTCCTGGACCTTTGGAAGGTACGAGGTACCAAGTAACAACCGAGTACCACATAGCCAACACGAAGAGGCCCTTTTGACAATTTAATGAAATGCAAGGGGTACACCGAGCGGATGCTGTCCCTGCCCGTATCATGGGACGCACGCAGAGACAGCAATACAATTTATTATTATTATATGAGCACTACAATTACGAAATTTGGTAGGAAGGTGTATTCTATGAACTGATATAGAAATGTGATGTGAAATTACGAAAAAAATATTTAAACTGGGGGCACGCCATGTATTTAACAGTAGGGTCATAATTTTTTTTTCAATGCACTTGTGCATGCTAGAAAGTAAGGGAGAAACAATCAAAATAAACAAAGGAGTAAGACAAGGAGACCTACTTTCCCCAAAGATCTTCTCTGCAGTACTTGAGGCAATATTTAGAAACATTAACTGGGAAAGGAACCCTAATTACGGATTTAAAATAGATGGCACCATACTTACTCATCTACGTTTCGCAGATGACCTAGTCTTAATCTCGAACACAGCCGATGCTCTACAAACTAGTTAACGAGAGTAAAGTAATGGGTTTGCGAATAAATATGGAAAAAACGAAAACAATGACTAATTCCAAGAAGATACCAATAGAAGTCAATCAGGGAATTGTTGAGTATGTAGATGAGTACATATACTTAGGACAAACAATATCCATGAACAATCAAATGGAAAAGAGATCGACAGGCGAACAACCAATGCTTGGAAAAGGTACTGGTCACTGAAGGAAGTCATGAAAAACAAGGAAACAAGGCTTTCCACAAAGAAAAAGCTATTTAATGCATGTGTGTTGCCCGTGTTAACCTATGGCAGCCAAACTTGGGCATTAACAAATAGCAACCTGAACAAATTACAAGTATGCCAAAGGTCAATGGAAAGAAGTATGATAGGTGTGAAACGGAATGACAAAATCCGAATCGAAACAATAAGACGTAAAACTGGAGTGGAAGATGTAGCTGTTAAGGTGAAAACACTCAAATGGCGATGGAAAGGACACATAATAAGGAATAAAGAGAAGTGGAGCAAAAGAATAATATGGTGGTACCCCAGAGACAAAACAAGGAAAAGAGGTAGACAAAAAATAAGATGGGACGACGAAATAATAAAAGTGGCGGGTAGACAATAGACAAGGCTAGCGAGACACAAAGATAGATGGAAAGGGATGGAGGAGGCCTTTGCCAAACGGCAAACAGACAGAGCCGGTGCTGTCAATAGAATATAAATCATAAGAAAAAATTTTTTGTAAGCAATTGATTGAATAAAAGGCTTATATTATTATATTATTATTATTGTGTGCTTGCCAAGCATTACGTATAGACAGGTCTTCAAAAATTCCAGAGGATGCTAAAAAAATCCATTTCTACCGTTGTTGGTGAGATATTAGCTGGCTGGATAATTTCCAAGCAATGAAGTTTAAAATTCAGAAAAAAATCAAGATGATGTACAATAATAACTACTTTCAACAATTTTTGGTTTGAACAAGATAGATCTAACTGTTTTGAGTTTTTGCTGAAAAAATGTCTTACTCAAACAAAAGGGCTTAAGTGCCGAGAATTTCCTATGAAAATACAACCTTTTTTGATTCAATATATTGTATTGTGCTTTTAAATGTAGATTAGGTGTTGGTACGGAACCCTTCTTTGTGCGTGATCCGACACGCACTTGTCCGGTTTTTTCTTCGTATAGTCGGAATTGACTGTGGTCATTTTCAATCCTTTAAGTTTGGGGAATTGTTTATAAATAAATTACATAGGAAATCATGGGCGTCATTTGAGTATACTTACTCATAGCACAATACAAACGATGCAATTTGTCATGACAGCCTGAAATGGCTGAAATGAATTGCTGTCTCATTTTAACTAAACCTACAACTCTATCGGTTTTTGTGACAAACTGCAAGATGTGTAATATGTAATGGCCTTATAATGACGATCATAAACGACCATGAATAAGTCATATCTTCAGAACGATTGGAATACATATTAAACTATGAAGCCATAAAAGAACCATGAAGCGCACATATTTTTGAACTGCTTTTTCATACAAGTTTACAATCAAAGAAGTATCCAGCTGCAAAATGCGACTAATTTGAAAAATCTCAAGCTGTTAACCCCGAATTACATAGCAATATGCGCAACATTCTTCAAGCTTTAAAATAGACCGAGACAATACTTTTTACTTTACTGCTATAGATCTTAGTCTATATTATAGGATGACTGCAGAACTACGTGAGACCGCCTATCCAGCTAGCATGATAGCACAATGGCAGATTTTATGGTCACGCTTTATCGTCAAAGTCGGGTAAAAATTGACTCCGACAAACCGTGAAGCTAAAGTATGCCGCAGACCTTACGTATGTACTACCTAAAACATGATATGATATACCTAGACAATATTATCGATAAAATAATACCAATGCGGATGAGTCAATCCCTACCACGCCAATGTCTCGGTCGTTCGTCTCTTCTTGCACCCGTCGCAGACTGTCAATGTCAGAAGCATGTGAATTAGGTGCAATGTCAAATAGACGGACGTCTGGTGTTGACTCGAGCGGACCAATGCGTTAAACCCCCGATTACGTATTGTTATTATGAGCCCCGGCGTCAATATATATTAGGGGTGGGCTGTGCCGTCATCGGTCTTGGACGTGCACCCCACCTCTGGCTTGTTTTGTGAATAACATAGCTGAACACGTTAGCTCACATCACACGACATTGAAACGCAGAAGAAGAGAAACATAATTCTCATATTCATTCCCTTAAGAGTGCGCAGTACGCTCAGTTCTCCATACAAACGTATTTAGGCTCTCATTGTAAAACGCCGTGCTAGAATAAGATGAAACTTTGTAGACACAATGGGATTCGGCATATCTAGGTCGGAAATTCGTTTCTGTTGCTTGAAATTATAATGGAGAAAAAATACAGCGATTATTAAGGTTTTCATACAAGCCGTAAAAAACTCAAAAAAACCTCTGTATTTTTTTTCTTTGACAATTTCTAGCAACAGAAACTAATTTCCGACCTAGACATGCCGGATCCCATTGTGTATACAAAGGTTCATGTTATTCTAGCATGGCGTTTTAAAATGAGAGCGTAAATACGTTTGTATGGAGAACCGAGCCACACCGAGCGTACTGCGCCCTCTTAAACAGTTTAAACTTCATTATTATCAGCAGAACTCGGAAAGGGTGTGCTGCTTTGAGAGTTTGCAGAACATGGACATACCCTGTCGTTTAATGTTAATTGTCGCATGTATAATTTAATGAATAATGAAAAAAAAATTGTTTAGGCTGCCTTTCTGCTACGAGCTGAGCTTTAGCTTATTTTTGTTTCTGGATTAGTGGCCCCGTAATTTTTATTTTAACAGATAAGTATGTGAAAAAAGGCCGACTTTTTTTTTGTGAGTATATTGAAATGTATGACAGCCAATATGTTATATGACCGATATTTTGTAAAAGGGTTAATCGTCATAATTGATAAAGCTTTGTTTTGTTTTAACATTTAGTTTCAGTGAATATCTACACATAAGAATAGTACATCCTTTCCGAGGTCTGTTTTCAGTAAACAGCGTGTTGTTAAATTTATTAACCTATCACACGCCCACTTCACCAGTTTCAGGGAAGTCCAGTAGTACGATTTTCAAATATTATAGTTGGTAAACTATTTACTAATAAAAGTTAATAATGCGTGAAAATCGTACAATTTTAAATCATTATAGGTTAAAGTTCGTTGAACCATTATCGAATCCAGTCCAGGGGTCGAACACTGTATGTACTGATTGGCGATATGTCAGCAAATGTGCCGATCAATAGCAATACAATTGGCGGTTAATAGAGGGGCCAACTGTTTGGCCGATCTGGGGCATTCATGCGAGTCTGTAGTTCTGGAAGCTACGAGTGAGCGATAATTTCTAGGAATAGGCATTCGCCAGAGGTAATTGATAATACTAAACTTGTCTTTCGATTTCATTACGACATGTGGCAACACTATAGCTCAAACAGGCTAGCTAGGCTGGATAGAAAAATGACGATCTGTCTAGACAAGTAACTAACATATTTCATCTATAAGTTTTTCAGCGTGTGAAGATGTCATTCGCTTCATACGAGTATTGAAATATAATTGAACGAGTGAAAAGAAGGTCTCCGTTTCAACTTAGGCAAAAATGCTCTGGTATGTATGTCGGGGACCCGGGTATGTCCTAAAACTACGACCAAGACCGGGGGATGGGCACTGGGCAGCAGCATGCGGTGGAGATACTGCGATCGCCAACCCGCATGTCAAGCGTGGCGATTATGGCATATACCACCCGTGAATTTGGGGGAGGCCTATGTCCAGCAGTGGACATCCTTTGGCTGATATGGTGGTGGTGGATGTATGTCCGGCCGGCGGATGGCGCAATTCCGGATTTCCCTCTGTTCTCCTCTACAGGTCGCATTTCTCAACCGATACCCGGGAAATTTTGTGATTATAGAATTTTCTGTCGAGTACCACAGAGAAGACTTCAAATAATACCGGTACCGAGGGTGACCCGATGGTTATATACCAAATTGAATAAGAGCGAAAGAGAGGGACATATCATTTGTTGTCCTTGACATAGAACCGCTTTTCTTTATTTGCCTCAATGTCATGTCCACGTCATGTCAAATAGTTTTAAGACTAGTTCTCAATTTATCAGCGTAAGAGTCCGCAGGAAACTCGGTTCTAAATACAAACGTAGTTTCGCTCTCATTTTAAAACGCCATGCTGGAATAACATGAAACTATGTATACACAATGGGATCTGGCATATCTAGGCCGGAAACTAGTTTCTGTTGCTTCAATTATAATGTAAAAAATAAGGCGGGTATTAAGGTTTTCATTGACTTCAAAACTAGGACCTAAAAATTTCAAAAAGTCGCTGTATTTTTACAAGCTTTTATTTACTACCGCCTGTCCTGTTGTCTGTGGGTCTGTAATCAAATCTTGCAAGTTAAATTTGATCCACTTCCCGGTTTCCGAATGAGCTGACATTTTGCATGCATGTATAAATCGGATGACTATTATATTGTGGAAAAAAGTACAGCCGGCATTAAAAGCTTTTACCAAAAATGAATTTTTTGACCAAAAACTTGTTTTCTATACATTTTCCAGCAACTGAAACTAATTTCCCGTTTTGTATACAAACTTTCATTTCTTTTAAGCACGGAGTTTTAAATTGAGAACGAAACTAGGTTTGTAGGGAGAATCGAGTTCTTTCGAGCGTGCGGGGGACCCGTAAGAGCTTTTCTGTCCCTCATGGTGGAACTCGCATAGGATCTCTATACTTATAGAAATCCTTACTCTGAGATTGGGTGTTTTCTAGCTGTCAAAAACCCCTCTGTATGTAAGTAAGTAACATAAATCGATAGTTCTGTGATAATGCTGCTCATCACAATTAGCATGTTAGAACATCCTCCATGCAAATTTGCATTCCATGCATTTGCATCATTTCGCGATGCGGTCGTTTTGACATCAGAAATTCCATCTGCAATATTAATCCTACTAGTGAAATTGCTATGAACGGAACGCAGGCGTTGCATCAAACTAGTAATCCCTTGTTGATTTAATGATCATAGCTTTGCGATTTGTGACGCATATATTCAGTTGACCTATATGGAATCGTTCAACCTAATGCAATATGCATCAATAAGGTGATCAATATACTTTAATTATGATGATGTCCTAATTACTCCTGACCGACTTCAACCTCAGCGCATGTGTCTGTGTATTACTGGATTGTGCATCTATGATTACATTAGACTAGAGTGCTGCTGTACCACTTCACTTTTTTGGGTTTTCCGAAGAGTACTTCAGTGAGCTTTCAAGTGGTTTATGTATCCAAACTTCTTCAAAAAAATATTAACATGTGTAGACGTCACGTGGAATTTTAACGGGCTTTGTTTTAATTGAAAAAAAAAAAAACAAAAAAAATATGTTTTCCAACCGTAGTGAAAAATTGAAAAATAAAATACTCCGGGCGGGATTTGAACTCACGACCTCTCGAATCCGTCCATCGCTCTTAACCAACTGAGCTACCGCGGGTATCCCTCGAGACAACGAATCACAGACCACTTAACTAAGTGGTCAGTGCAACGAATCCTCCAATCACTTCACTCTAATTTAAGCATTAAAGAGATATTTTTACTAACGGAATCGTTCGCTTAGCAATATTATAATTACATACCAGAGACAAAATTAAAAAATAAAAACTTTTTTTTAGTTAGAATGGGGTAAGTATCACATTGTACACACGATTGCAAAAAAATGTTGTTTTTTTTAATAATTTAACTGTCGGAGCGTTCGTGGCCCAGCGGCGCCCGCGTACCGCGTGCGGTATGCGCGGTTAAGCAATGTTGGGCGAGGTCAGTCCTTGGATCCCCCTCGAGGGTGCCCGCCTTGTCGGGGCGGGGGGGCTTAGAAACCTTGGACTGGTCATCCACGGTGAAGCTAAGAGGCACCCAGGGCCAGCCTGTTTGAGCTGCCGGCTGGCCCGAGGAGGGCGCTCCCAGCGGGCTTAGGTAGCCCGCTGAGGATGCGTTGCGGAGGGGCCGCAGAAGAAGAGGAGTGCCGGTATTGCGGTGAGCCGTTCTCCTTATCTTCTGTGGCCGAGGCGGGATCGCAGGGGGAGAGGCGTGTTGGTATTTCGGTGCGACACTCTCCCTACCCCTGCGAACTTGGCGGGGCCGTTCCGCGAAAACGGTATCTGTGGGACCGCAGAAGAAGAGGAATGCTTTCCCTATCCTCTACGGCCGAGGTGTTCGTGGCGGAACCACCGACCTGCTCCGCCAGGAGGGCCTCCGGGCATCCGCGAGGGAGCCGCTTGGGAGCGGCTACCAACGGCGGGGTCGCGGATGTGTGCGCAAGCGTTCCCGTGACCTCGCCACAAACGGGCGAGGCGGCAGATGGGGGGTTTTAGTGGGTACACCGTGGGTCTCATCAGCCTATACGGGAGTCCCACATAACCACTCGGGTCACCCCCTGCACCCGGGTGGTATGCGTAATGCATTTTCCCCCCCTAAACAAAAAAAAAAGGTCAGGCCTTGGATGGGTGACCGCTTTGAGTGGTTACTAACTGAGCGCTCCCGTGCTTTGGAAGGCACGTTAAGCCGTTGATCCCGGTTGCTGTCTATGATAGCAGTCGTTTAGCCAAGTTAGAGGCCTCCGGGCGGCTTGAGAACTTCTAACAGTCAAGTTGCCCACTCACTTAACAAGCCTAATCCCAATAAGGTCTAGTTTCCTCCTGGGGTTGGAAGGTCAGATGGCAGTCGCTTTCGTAAAAACTAGTGCCTACGTCAATTCTTGGGATTAGGTAGCGGACCCCAGGCATCCTGCAGGATGTAACTGTACTGGGAATAACGCTAGGAGGATTATGAACTGTCGACTATTTTTTTTAAACAAGCCTTTTACCGCGTAGTTCGTAAGTAAGTATGGCTATTCTGTCTTCTCGAAGATCTCACGGTTCGAAATGATTGCCTTACGATAAATAAATAAAGAACTTACCGCACGTTAAACGTAATTCACAGTGACCTCATAGACTTACCTAAAAATAAAAACAAGATAAAATAAGAAAAAAACATGAAACTCAAGAACAATGTACATGTACAATTAGAATCAAATCAAATGTAACTAATCTAATTTTTTACCGTCTACAAAAAACAGGTTCGTATGTTTGTCCACGATTATCTCGCGTTTGGCTGAACCGATTTAGATGCGGTCTCCAGAAAAGTAGTTGTTACATTCTGGGGGTTTCGGTATATGCAGTTTGGTGATTGTGATTCATTAACAGATGAACAGATAAAAAGTCAGTATACATTCTGAGCACCGGCAAACTGTTGAATTTAATTTGATTTTGGCAAAAATAAGCATCGAAAACTATTATCATACATTTCCGAGAGGCCGAAGGGGAAAGGGGCGAAGGGGAAAAAGTATCTGTGTACTGCAGTAACACCAATATATACCAATATATCTGTAAACGACCAAGCAGCGCGCAGCGGTCATAAACTCTGGTCTTTTGAAGTAAAGAAATACGGCTAATTCCATATCACGTGTAACATTTATTTTTCCTAAAATTAAATTTATTAGGTAGGTTTTGCCAGTTCCCATTGGAGCATCCAAAAAGAAAATTTGGCCTCACTTCCATTCGCACTCCTTACTGTCAGTCCGTCTGTTACAACCAAGTTGCTTTTACTGGACCGATTAAATTTCAATTTGGCATAAACTATCAAAAATTTAGAGCGCTCGTGGCCCAGTGGCACCCGCGTACCGCGTGCGGTGTGCGAGATTAAGCAATATGGGCGCAGGTCAGTTCTTGGATGGGTGACCGCTTTGAGTGGTTACTAACTGACTCTCGTGCTTTGGAAGGCACACTAAGCCGTTGATCCCGGCTGCAATCGTTAAGCCAAGTTAGAGGCCTTCGAGCGGCTTGCGAACTTCTAACAGCACCACCGTACCGTTGCGTAGGGAGTACCCACCGTTACCCTACACGTGACCCCTGGGTGGTGCTAAAAGTGCAACAAAAACTGGCAACCGTACTAGTCTTCTCGAAAATCTCACGGTTCGTAAATAAATTAAGTGGAATAAAAATATCGAAAATTTATGTCGTTTTTAAAAGTTTTTTAAAAGCAAATACCCCACATGCCTATATAATAACATTAAACTTTTTTGCATACAGGCATGTATAGAGTGCCAAATTTTACCTCAGATTCGTATTAAGAGACCTCTCGGACGCTCAGATATCGATTTTGAACGAAATCAGGACGGAAATGATAAAAATGAATATGGCCGCCACTTTTTTTTTAAATTTTACCTCGGATTCGTATTACGGGACCTCTCGGACGCTCAGATATCGATTTTGAACGAAATCGAGACGAAAAAAGAAAATCAATATGACTGCGACTTTTTCAAAATTTTACCTCGGATTCGTATTAAGAATTCTCTCGGACGCTCAGATATCGATTTTGAACGAAATCACTCACAATCACATGATATGTCACTCACTCAGTCGGTCAGTTTCTTCTTGCAATTTGGCACCTACTTTTAAGTTTTCATGCCTGCAATATTAAATTTCAAAATTAATACCATTTTTGAAATTATCGACCCAAAAAATCATAAAACTTACACCCATATTAATATTTAGACATTCCAACCCCCTCGGACCACAACAGAGGGGATGGTATTTCACGTCTTCCACGTGGGATTTTAAAATCATTGTTGTTTTCGTTATCAGCGACCCGATAAACCATAGAAACAACACCCATATAGATTTTCAGAATTTGTCACCAGATTTCCCCCTTTTAAGGGTTGATTTCTCAAAAAACCTGAATCACATGTTTACTCATTTATCGTAAGAAATACTCCTATGAAATTTCGAATAAAATAATCCAACTAATCTTGATTCCCCATACAAACTTCGGACCCCATTTCACCCCCTGTTGAATTTTGAAAAATCCTTTCTTAATGCACCTCAAGACCTTATATGGAACCTACATACTAAATTTGGAATCTCTAGAACCATTAGTTTGCGCTGTGCGTTGATATGTCAGTCACTCAGTCAGTCAGTTTCTTCTTGCAATTTGGCACCTACTTTTAAGTTTTCATGCCCACAATATTTAATTTCAAAATCAATGCCATTTTCGAAATTAACGACCCAAAAAATCATAAAAATCTCACCCATATTAATATTTAGACATACCAACCCCCTCGGACCCCAACAGGGGGGATGGTATTTCACGTCCTCCACGTGAGATTTTAAAATCATTGTTGTTTTCGTTATCAGCGACCCGGTATATCATAAAAACAATATCCAAGTCGATTTTCAGAATTTGTCACCACCTTTCCCCCTTTTAGGGGTTGATTTTTCAAAAAACCTGAAACAGGTATTTGCTTATTTATCGTTAGTAATACTCCTGTGAAGTTTCGAATAAAATAGTACAACTAATCTTGTTTCCCCATACAAACTACGGACCCCCATTTCACCCCCTTAGGGGTTGAATTTTGAAAAATCCTTTCTTAATGCACCCCTAGACCTTATAAGGAACCTACGTGCCAAATTTGGAATCTCTAGGACCAGCGGTTTGGGCTGTGCGTTGATATGTCAGTCAGTCAGTCAGTCAGTCAGTTTCTTCTTTTATATATTTAGATTTTCCGGTCGGCCGCTTTCGAAACCAAGGTTGCTAAATAAGAATAATAATATTTCGTTCGTTAAGAGATAACAATTATGTATTTTTTTTATGACATAGGAGGCAAACGAGCAGACGAATCGCCTGATGGTAAGCGATTAGCGCCGCCCATGGACACTCTCAACACCAGAATTATTATGTAATACTTTTAAACGAATTTTGAAAGAAAAAAAATATTTTTTTTTAGAAACCGGTTTTGAACCTTGGTTTCGATGGCAGCCGAAGGGGATATCTTTAATGTAAATGGTTTCAAAAACGTAATACTTATCAAGAGAAACATATATATATACCACATAGTTGTTTCTCTAGCTGTCAACACGACGACTTCTCAAATCAAGAAAGGGTAGACAACGCGCTCGTTGGCCCCTGTCATAGTATTAAAAAAGAAATACAATTACAACTCTAACGAATAGCCCAAGACAGAAACATCAACGTTAACAAGCCAAGTTTTTTCTCCATCAACTTTTTGAGACAGATCCAAGTCTCGCCATTATAAGTTCTATTTAAAGCAAATAATAGTACATTACTACAGAGGCCGGGACAAAAGGGGTTGCCGGCCGAAGACATATAGACGGCTGAGCGAAGCGAGGCCGGATAGGTCTAAGGCCGGCAACCCCATATTTCCCGCCGAGGTATGTATAGTGCTTTTCTCAAACGTGCAATGAAATAAACAACAAAAAAATCAAAGTTTTATTTTTAATACGCCTAGAGGCAGAATGTCATGTTGCCTGTGCCACAAATTTATGTGGAATGGAAATTAAAAAAGAGGACTTTGCAGGCCTAGGCCTGCAAGATTTGTATGAAATTCCATTAACTACCTCTTGTCCTAGCCGCACCTGAAACGTCATACTTCGCAGCCTATTATAAGGAACATAATATCAATATTTCATTGCATGTTTGAGAAAAAAGTTTTACCACCAATCAGGACTCAGGGAAGGTCCTGAATTTTTAGAAGACTTTATTGAACTTTGATTTAACTTTGTGGTCGTTTTCTTGCTCAGTAATCATGATATTGGCTGTTTCAGAGGAATTTTTCCCCTCGAACGCTCCAGTTGGTATATTGTAGATATGGAAGAGCGGTGCCTTTTGCAAATAACTTACAAGGAGACGCCGGTTATTATAGGATTTGTACTGTTTGTTAAAAAAATAAAGAATTTTGTTTTTGTTGTGGAATGAGCTCCCATGCCGAGGTTTTCCCAAGGGATTACAGTATGGGGCTCTTCAAGAAAGGAGGTATAATTTTTTAAAGGATCGGCAACGCGCATGTTACGCCCTTGGAGTTGCAGGCGTCCATAGGCAAAGGTGACCGCATCAGGTGGGCCGTACGCTTGTTTGCCACCAACGTTTATGCGGCATTACATTGCTTCTATTCTTAATTTACGTCGTCAGATTCTAGTTTTGACAACAAAATATACCTACTGTCAGATCTAAGAGCGAGTGCGATAGCGATACACAGTAGAGCTGCAGGTATACTGCTTAGTCCAGACATGTATACATACTTTATTTATGCTCAGACTCAGATTTTGGCTTTTCTTTTTTTGAAGAAGATTTTAGCAAACTTGTAACGGCTTGTGCTTGTTTTGGCTGTTATTTCGGTGAGGCTATAACAAGTAGGGGATCGTACATTAATCACGTGAGGGGGGGGGGGGAGGTTCCGGAAACAATCACCAAATATTACAATGGAGGAGGGGGATTTATTGAGATATGGGGCCGTTCAAGTATTACTTAAGCAGAATTACAATTATTTACTCCCCTCTCCCATGCTTACGTAAACATAACACAAACATTAACTTGCTTCGCTTTGCTTGCAACACGTCAATCGTACCGAAACGAAACAATAGATTGATGGAACAAATTTAGACATGTGAATAGCACGCGAAAGTTCCCCTACTCGGTTCTAAGCGAGTATACCTAAACGTATTCATTATTTGTGGGAATCCCCTAATGTGCGTTTCGTTTTCAAGCATAGACAATGTGTGGGTTGCCATATGTGTAAAAAAGTAAATAACTACTGCTGACGTAATCACCATCTAGACCCCCCGACCCCCCCATGTCATCAAAAATAAGCAAAGCATAGACCCCGCCCCCCAATAGCGCTTACATAATACTTGAACGACCCTATCCCTATCACGTGTATTTTGTTTTGTTAAACGTGTCATTTCTATAACGTCACGGAAAACGCAACAAAACCGCCAATCCTGGCTAGATGCTGGCCTAGAGCAATCCCATATTTAATTTAAAAAAAATTGACAATCTTATCATTTTAGAAATAAAATAACTTAAGAGTTTAAAATGCACCCACTGAAATGACAGGTTTTCATAAAAACATTTGACCACAAAGTCACTTCGTGGTAATAGGATGGATACTTTATTTGCCGAAACAATTTTGAACCAGCTTTTGAGAAGTATTTTTTGACAACAGTTAGACGAGTACATACATTCCGATATACAATACAATTTATAAATGGTATTACGCTGCCGTAGCAGCTGCCGGTGTTAACGTAACCCTCCAAGATTTTACCTGGCTCTCTAAAGCATAATACATATCCGATCTACTTTCAAACGTATTGGTCATAAAATAAGGGTTATATTTGAAAATACGTGTACCTATTGTGATATTTTAGGTAACCAGTTTGGTCCAAGTTATATTGTTACGACGGCCAGATTACACTTCAATTAAAAATTAGTGCAAATTCGTACATGTATTACAGGGCCAGTAGCAAGGATAATGAACTCTCACTTATGGGTTAATTCTTATTTTTCATACATAGTTAAGGACTTAATTATGTCTACATTTTAATTGAGTCAAGTGCGTAACGAAAGTTCTCCATTTAAATGTATGACTAGTCCCTAACTATGTACAAAATTTATACAAATTAACCCTTGTAAGTAGTCTATTAAATTCTTGTTTATTACAGAAGTTTGCCACGAAATGTTGTTTTCAATCAGCAAATTCCGGATTACATTTCACTACAATAATTATCTTCAATAATACATTGAATCTCCAAGTAACTTCAAATGCCTACTTTAATTTTACTTTCAACAACTAAAAGTAAAAAAAAAGTAAAAGTAGTTTATTCTTCAAATTAGGCATATTACATGCACCTATGAACGTCAATAAACTACCACCGGTTCGGAAAAATGAACCTCTGCCACGAGAAGAACCGGCGTAAGAAACTCGGCGAGGTGTCATTTTTTTCAAAACAATATACCTACATTATATAGTTAAATATAAAATTACAGTGCCAGCTACTACAAAATAACTTAAATAATGTGCCTCATCATCATGCTTCCTAAGGTTTGGAGTAGGCACTAGTTTTACGGAAGAACAATTAAGAACTGTGCCCACCTAAACGTATTTTAATTAAAGTATGTGCTAAAATAAGTGTAAACGTACCTTTATATACTTAATAACTCCTTCATACATATTTGTATTTGTACCCATCTTGTAACGTGTCCTACAATGTTTATAAACTTTCCACCATTATACACTTCGCCTCATTAATTGGTAAATCAATTAATATTTCCTAATTACTCCCAGAATCAATTAACGTACCCTTCAGGTAGAACTAAATTGTAATATATCATGAAATCAACATTCTAGATAATAACACCACTAAATAACACCGTATCATTATGCACACACGGATAAATCGCTAATTATTGCATATTATTGTTGCTCACATATATTTAACACAATACACAAACACATGCCAAACCGAATGATTTCAACACTTTTGAGTTCTAGAAAAGCAGAGTATCGCAAAAACAAAAGAACGACGTCACGTCGCCTCATTCGGTCCAGTCTGATGTATAACAAACATTAAAACGAATACAAATATCAAACTACATTTGTTTGCAAAGCGCCCTATATTTGTTTGGTCTCGGAATATCAACTCCTGCGCAACTGGCGAATGAACTGTGACGCGGTGTTGCCATTTTAAAAATTAAAACCGGTATTCTCTAGAGGCGTGTATCATATTCACCAGTTTGTGTGTAGTTAATGTGTAGTCAAGAATTCAACAGTTAATGGTTCTGGTTCTGTGCAAACTAAGAGCCACATTAACGCCAGTGAACAATAAAATGACACTACGCAATACGCATGTGGTGATGTGATGGAATTAAAAATATCGTCGGTATTTATCACATGAGCTGAAGCGTGGGCGAGGAACAGGACTTGGGACTTTAATTTTACGTAAGTAAGGACTGTTTTTTAATCTTACGGAATTCATGTAAACAATGCGGCCACCGTTACAGGAAAATTTGCAGCATTCGAGATATTTCTAGACAAACAAGTATCAAATAGATAATGTGGTAGTAGGTACTTTCCAAAGTATGGGCCTGCAAATAAGTATCATAAATTAATTGTCATTAATCTTGCAACCGGTAGTACTTAGAATTTCAAAATAAACATGAGGAAAATTCTAAATTTTAGAAACATGTGAAATAATACCACATTATCTATTTGGTACTTATTTGTCTAGAAATATCTTGAATAGGTATATCTATATATCTTTGTTTAATCTTAAGTATGCATAAGTTCTACTATAATTTAATTATAATTTGCTAATTCGTGAAAATGTCTTGCTATAGGTGTGTATCTTTGGATCATCATTTACAAATTTCCACAAAATATAATTTCTCAGTATTGGCAACCCTACCTTCATAGCATTGTACCCATCCATCTCTCTACATTGGCGGGTGTCTCTTTCTAGCAAAATATTTATAAGTACATATTACTCAGTGCATCAATAACCAGAGTTACATGAACCTTATTCGCTTACAGTTATTTAGATTTCTGGGGTCAAGTTGCGTTGTAACATAATGATATATCGAGCGTAATACCTATTCATTCATAAAATTCATGAAGTTCGAAAACGTTACGGATGCCAATCCAGCTGTACTACCGCGAACTTCGAAAATCAAACTACTATATGACGGAAAGAAATGGCACGACACGAAGTTCAATTTTCGAAGTTCGGAGTAGGCCCTCAGGACCCTTTTATTTTATAATTACATTGTAAAGAACATATCAAAAAAACAATTACTTAGGAAAGACGCTTTCATTAGTGAAATACGTATTATGTAATCTATTACTTGCCTGGGTTAAAAATAATAATAATTAGTACATATTCTGTTAGATTATCAAAAAATAATGGACACGTATTTTTTCTTTTGCCAATCGAATTAAAATTGACAAAGATAAAGCGGTAAAGTTGGGAAGTGCGGAACTACGAGTAAAGGCTATCTCTTCACTCAGACCAAGTGGTCTGAGTCTCTTCATTGCTTTTTTGTGTCCCCCGCTTTCTCGAGTGAACTCGATTCTCCATACAAATGTAGTCTCATTCTCATTTTAAAACGCAGTGCTGGAATAACATGAAACATTGCATACACATTGGGATCCACCATATTTCGGGTTTTTGAGTTTTTTAGGTCCTGTATGAAACCCTTAATTATCGCTGTATTTTTTGCTCCATAATAATTTCAGCAATAAAAACTAATTTCCGGCCTAGATATGCCGGATCCTATTGTGAATACAAAGTTTCATGTTATGCCAGTGTGGTGTTTTAAAATGAGAGCGAAACTACGTTTATATGGAAAACTGAGCTTCCTGCGGACTCTTAAGTTAAAAAAAGAAAAGAATAAATGTTTAATTTGTTTTTATGCTACCAGACGGCCAAATTTTTAGGAAACTTGTGTACAGGGTTAGCTGTCCACGAGACGGGCGTTACAATTTATAAGCAAATATGTATGTAATGTGTTTATATGGATATATTTGCACTATTCGTAGAGACCTCCTCTTTGATCAATTCTACACTACACGCGACACCGACGGCACTCTAAATTGCCTTCATGCAATCTTAATTACTTACTCAAACGCAGTACAACATTCATCACTCCCTTGGTACCAACACCAACATTGTATCACGCATGAACCACCAAAGAAACAAAATAAATCATTAAAAAAGCGACCTTAGCCCTTAGCAACTAAGTTGACAATTGAGATACATAGTTTAATGAGTCCGAAACTTGCACATGCAAATTGCGAACATAGCCAATCGGGCCATAAGTCAGTTACAAAGTTCCGACGGCCAGGAAGACTATTTGGCTAGCCTTTTGATATATGATATTGATATGGTATTTGTTGCTTGAGCGAAATGTGTGAGAGCCTTAAGTGGAGTAGGATGTCTAGAATCATGTAGACCACTTTTTAAGAAATTTAAACTTTGGCTCTCACCGGAATGTATATATTAGAGGCAGGAATATTTGTTCAATTAAACCCAAATTTTTACAAAATGTTGAAAACCAATTCAAAACTTAGAACGAGAGACCCTGCAAAATTAAAAGTGCAGCTATGCAAAAGCGCACTACAAAGAAATAATTGTCATGCAATGTGTATAAGGGCATTTAATCACATCCCACTAGAAATAAGATCATTGCCCATATTAACAAAATTTAGTAAAGAATTATTTGTATGGTTAAAAGAAAAATGTTTCTACACAATAAATGAATTTTTTGAATGTTATTTATGTAATTGAATGAAATAATTAATTTGAATATTGTTATGATCATTTATTTAATTATATTTTAATTAGGTGAAATAATCTTTTGATGTTGTAATTTTTGCATGCTTGGATAAGCTAAGTGTGTAGATCAATATCACAATTTGACATCTTATGTGAGCTGTATGTAACCGCACCACACTTAAAGCAAATAAATATTATTTCATTTCATCAACGCGAGGTAAACCTATTCCTAGTATTCCTTAATCTATTTTTAATGAATCGTAAGTTTGTGAATCGTGACTCGTGAGCCTTTACGAGATTCAATACAAATATAACCTGAGCAGGATATTGTCATTCGTTCTCCCCGCGATAACGGCTCGTTTCGTTTGTCTTTCAGAATCAAAATGACAGAGACATGAAGCTATGAAACAAAAGCCTAATTGTATCCTACTCTCTTTGCCAAGACTAATTGATTTGCGACCACAGACATCAGAGATAAGCAGACTCGCAGTATTAAGCCCGATGATTTTTCATATAGTTGTCTCGTTAAATCCTTATCATCATCATCATCATGTCAGCCGAAAGACGTCCACTGCTGGACATAGGCCTCCCCTAAAGACTTTCACAATGACCGTTACTGCAAATGTCCTGCGGGCTGTAAATCCTTATGGTGCACCAAAATGAGTTAGAATGAGAACAAATGGCTGTTAACGAATTGTCTCCATTTGAAAGTACACCATGATGTTAAATACCATATAAACTTAACACACCACAACGTCAGTTCAGTAGTTTTAAGTTATGAAGACGGAGACACTGACAAGTGAAGACCTATCAGATGTCACTTGTCTGTCTCTCTCAAGCTTTCTGATTTGTGCATTAGTGAGAATAGATCAGATGTACAGAAATCGTTCAACTTAAATGAGCGGATCTGCTTTACTCTGATATCTGTGTTTGCGACCCATGCTATGGGTGTCCCATCGACTGGAAATATTAAAATACTAGTAACTACTAATGGTTCTGTGAGCTGTCGCCCTTGATAGCCCCCCCCCCCCCCACCCCGGCCGCCATTTTGAAAACATAAACCAACAACTAAATCGACATTAAATATTATAATTATCGAGCCTGGTCACAAATTTTCACGCCCGTGCTTTTCCTTATAAGCTTTCACAAAGGTTTGCTGGTAGAGAATACCTCTGGCATTACGCCAATCTTCAAAGTACTTTAAAGCACTAACGTAATATCGACACTGTAACAGTTGGCATGCATCAAAGTACTGAAAGTGTTGTAGAGTGAGTTTTCTGTTGACTGTAAGCTAAATTCTTATGGGAAACTAGCTGTTGCCCGCGTCTTCGCTCCTATTGGTCGCAGCGTCCAACACAAAAATATTTTTTCTATTCGAATCAGTAGTTTCTGAGATTAGCGCGTTCAAACTAACAAACAAACTAACTCTTCAGCTTTATAAAATTATAGTTGTAGATAAAGATTAAATAAACCGACCAACGTGTAACGAGCGTGCGACAAATGTGATATCAATATCATATCGATGCGTAAGTCAAATGGACCCCCTAACCTGACCTTAGGTTATCAAGGACGAGGGCTGGTTGCTCTAAGTTTAGTTGCAGGCGCGTGTTGCATTTGCATGTCTAGGCTGACCTGACCTTGTTTGAAAACAGATTTTAGATAGAGAAACTTTGAACCAATCTATATTAAAGATCTACCTCTCTGATCTACAGAGAATACATGTCCAGGCAATTTTCAAAGTTCACCTCAACAGATCGCATTTCTCGAACGATTCTCGTGAAATTTTCCGAGCAGGTTCGATAATTATACGGTTTATTTGTCGTTTGAAAATTTTATATAAGTAATGACGGAGCCAAAAAATATGACTCGCCAGGTCTTCTACTCCCAAAGCCACTAGTAGACTTGAAATACATTTTGTTATGAAAATGAGCAATATTTTCCATTCTGGTCACACACGCGGAAAGTGGACGAAGTTGGTGCACTAAGTCGGCACTTAGTGCACCAACTCGGCGAGCTAGCTTCTATGCTAATACGCCACAACTTCTCAAAGCAAACTTGGCACGCATTTGGAATTGGCTTCAAAGTCAAGTGGCCAGCGAGGGTCAGTCTGAGACTTTCGATTCGTATACAGATTTTATTTCAATCTGAGTAAGGGACATATACAGGGTGTGTGTGGCCTGTAATAGGAGCAATACATTTAAAGGGCGCTTCCTTAGAACATCTGCAGTAACCTCTTGTGTCCAAAAAAATATCTTTTTTCAATTGGGAGAAATTTTGATCTAAAGTACGACCTCCAAGTAATGGATCTGGGTACCCAGAGATCATAGAGCGGCAGTCAATGCTGATTTTGAGGTTGCTTCAAGTTATGACTCATAATAGCTGTGGAATTTATGGTTTAAAAGGATATTTTTGGGTTTTTTTATTATATACATTTTTAGTGTTTTTCAAATAAATAGTTATTAAGTCCAGTAGAGTAAAAAAGTACATGTAAATTATTTTTGTAAATTTTTTTTTTTATTATTTTCAATTGAATCCATTTGGAAATAATTGCTAGAGAGCTCAATAGTGTACCATTTAATTTATTGCTCCTATTACAGGCCACATTCGCCCTGTATATGGATCTAGATGTAAAAAAAACGATTTTAAAGTATTGGCTTGAAAATTCGTTTCGGTAAAGGGTTGGCAAAGCGCTTGTGATTCTTCTGGGGTCGCAGCAGGTCGCAGGGTACGTATTTAGTTATAAAAGAGTTTTTCATTATAAAAGAGAGTAAGTGACAAGTAAGGCGTCATAGCGTAACAAATCAAACAGAAGCACTGTTACTAAGACAAATTTACTAAAGAAAGTGAACTGCTGTTCTTTTTGTGCGCTGTGACTGTCACAAATTCATAGTAATGACGTCATTACTACGATATGGGCTTTCTTCACATTTTCGTAAATATTTAGAAAACTAATAGCTATAAAATTATAAAAAAATATTATGGGGTTTGTTGTTACCAAATTAAAGAAATGAGTTAAGATTTCATACTACTGCTAAATTTGAAATGTTGTCAATTGTAGGTTAAGAGACTGATAAAATCTGATATTGCACTATTGCAGTGACAGGTTGCTAGCCAATTAATATCAATGCACTTCAACTCTACCTATTTCCATAGGCCCATGGTCCACTTTTACGGGAACCACGGAAAGAGCGTATAGGTGAAAAACTTAAGAAAATTACTTGTGGTATATAGTTGTGATGCTGATGTGTACGAATAGACATTACATATTTAAAATGTAACACAAACAAAACGTCAAAACTACATGCAACACGTCATTTCTTAAGTTTTTTTACCTATAGTGCTATTCTAACCCGTGTAGTACCTATCACGCGAGTTTCACATTAGAAATGTTATTGGGATCCGAAATGGTTGTAATGGAACTGACTCTCTTTTTGATATTCTTTCAATATTATATACATTATGACTTATGAGTAAAACGTTTTCTGCAGTAGGGTCGCTGTGCCGGTTACGCGATCAGCGTAGTTTGACCTCCTGAGCGACAAGGTTTTTTCATCGACATGAAATAAATCTAAGCATCTAGGTAAGCGACGGAAGGAACCGTTAGAGCGAAGCGGTAGACATAGGTCTAACTAGGTAAGCTAAGTAAGTGGTTAAGTGGTATCGATTAAGTAATCCGATTATTAACCTTGCATATAATACAAGGAACGGCTATTAGTAAAGCTGATCTGAGGCATAACTCTATGGTTAGTAATTGGATTATTCGATAACTAGCAAGCTACATCAGGCCCTTAGCAAAACATGTATGTACTTGAAACTGTGAATTATGACATCCTATGTGACTCATGTTTTATCAAATAAATTATCTTATCTTATTCGACAAAAAACTTGACAGACCAATGTTAATAAAAAATCCACATGGCTGGGTTCAATAAATCATGATGCAACCACCTACTTATTCCAACGACTTATCATTATCAATTTATCACCTAATAGTCATGCCATCGTCACCTGACAATTTTCAAATTGGTTAAATAGGGACCAGGAGTGCTTTGAGTGATCAACATCAGCACTATTCTCGGATATTTTCTGATTACTTTTCAGCCGTAGGTATAATTTAAGTCCCGTGCTTTGGAAGGCACGCTAAGCCGATGATCTCGGCCACTGTCTACGACAGCAGTCGTTAAGCTAAGTTAGAGGCCTTGGAAGTTGCCCACTCATTTTCTGACCAGGGGCGTCGAAGTTGACCCCTGGGTGGTGCTAAAATGCAACAAACTGGCAATCGTACTGTCTCTCGAAGATCTCACGGTTCGAAAATAACAGCCATACGATTATTATTATTAGGTCCCATATATAGTGACAGAACATTCAGCATTCCCAACTAACAGAAACAGACAAAATATTTGTGGAAATTATACGACAGCAAAATTATGTCCATCGGTGGACAGAGTGGTACGACGTAGAATCAGGCCTGCGCGATCTCCAAGTCGTGAACTGGGACCGGGAACCGGATGTACAATTGTACATTAACTGGATCCAAGGCGATAACTTAGTGTCGCGTAGGCTAAGGGTCGGTTGCACCAACCTAAGATTACAGGCCGATCAACGTTAAATATGGCGCCGGCAGCTGTCATCCCATAGAAACTTGTCAAACATTCCATACAATCAGATTTTAACGAGCACCGCTTACGATCACAGACGGTTTGGTGCAACTCACCCTAAGACTCAACTTTGGGTAGGTGAGTTATTAGTTTATTAAACCCTATAGTTGCGTTGCGATAGTTTATTATGTACAACATTAAAGTGCTATTTAGTGTACAAGAACACCGCAACGTACTCGGAGTGTTGTAAGTAATACCGTTGCAAGACTCGCGAGTTTGCAGAGTTGTGTTGCGGTTTAGAACAGCTTTAACTTCGCTCATGTTAACACTTCAACTGCTGGCAAGGAGGATGGGATCCTTTTCAATGTCCTTTCAAAATAATTAAAATGCACCATTTATTGGGTTCCGTAGTAAAGGAGGAACCCTTAGAGTTTGGCCATTCGTCCGTCCGTCTGTCTTTCTTGAACTATAAATTAATTAATTAAATAAATAAATATTTGGGGACAGTTTTTTACATAAATCGAACTAGTCCCATAGTAAACTCAATAAGGCTTGCGTAATGGGCTTGATTACTTGGTTTCGGCCTGTTTAGCCTAGTTGGTAGTGACACTGCCTCCGAAGCTAGAGGTCCTGGGTTCGAATCCCGGCCAGGGCAATTATTTGTGCATTTAGCACGGATATTTGTTCTTGGGTCTTGGATGTTTTCTATGTATTTAAGTATGTATTTATGTATATAAGTATGTATATCGTCGTCTAGTACCCATAGTACAAGCTTTGCTTAGTTTGGGACTAGGTCGATTTGTATAAGATTGTCCCCCAATATTTATTTCTTTATTTTTTATTTATATATGTGGTTAGTTATGTGAAACATAGAATAAATATAAGTTTTCTACGTTTCAAATAAGCATCATGTCACGGGTGGACAGCTACGACGGAATCCTACATTGCGCGTGGCCCGACACGCATACGGACGTTTTTATGGACCTTAACACACAAATAATGGGTTGAAAATAAAATAAAACTTAAACAAAACAGCGAATTAGGGCCTATTGGCTATGTGCACGTCTGAAACGTCAAACGTCAAAGGTCCCGAGACAATGTCAAAACTCAGAGATGTCAAATAATGACACATGAATATTTTATTTACTTTAGTAAACGAGAAAGACCCCGTATTGGATTTTTTACTGAAATAAATAAGAGAATAAATAAATACATACAAACGAAACGAATCGTAGAAAACCGTTAAGAAACCAATAGAAAACGTGAAAGTAAATTTGACAGTGGTCCCCGGTAAGTACACATTTCTGCCATGGTGTGCGCTACGATCGTCTAGCTTACCCCCACCACCTACTTCGCACATACTTCCTCGCTCAAAACCGGTTAATTTCAAAATCCCGAAATAGACAAATACTTTGAATTAGTTTATGCCTTTAATGTAGGACTCAATAATGTATTTAGGTTATTATTTAGTATATTTAGGTTATATATAAATAGTAAATGAAAGAACGACAAAATAAACCGGTTATTTGTATGGAGAGAATATCGGTTTGCGTACCCTGAGAGAAACCTTACCCAGGTTATGAGTAAATTTTAATAAAATATTAGAAGATAAGGGTCTATAACATTTCGCTCTAATAAAACAGGGATTTTAATAAATTTAATAATGTCGCTTCTGGCTCTCGAGGGAATGCATCTTTTCGTCCTTATCATTTCCATTATCTATAGGAAAAATTTCTTAGCCTTTTCTAGGGTTCCGTAGTCAACTAGGAACCCTTAATAGTTTCGCCATGTTCGTCTGTCTGATGTCTGTTTGTCTGTCTGTCTGTCCGTCTGTCTGCTGCTGCTGGGCAAAGAAAGACATCCCCTTTTCCGCCAATTGTCTCGGACTGGTTTTTAATACCAACCCCTAAAAGGGGGAAATCTGGTGACAAATTCTGAAAATCGACATGGGAATTGTTTTTATGATATACCGGGTCGCTGATAACGAAAACAACAATGATTTTAAAATCTCACGTGCAGGACGTGAAATACCATCCCCTCTGTTGGGGTGCGAGGGGGATGAAATGTCTAAATATTAATATGGGTGTCGTTTTTATGGTTTTTTGGGACGTTAATTACGAAAATAGCATCGGTTTTGTAATTTAATATTGTGGACATGAAAAATTTTGAAAAATTGTGCCAAATTTCAAGAAATAACTGACTGACTGAGAGACTGACATATCACCGCACAGCGCAAACTGGTGGTTCTAGAGATTCCAAATTTAGTATGTAGGTTCCATATAAGGTTTTGAGGTGCATTAAGAAAGGATTTTCCAAAATTCAACGCCTAAGGGGGTGAAATGGGGGTCCGAAGATTGTATGGGGAATCAAGATTAGCTGGATTATTTTATTCGTAACTTCACAGGAGTATTTCTAACGATAAATGAGTAAACATGTGTTTCAGGTTTTTTGAGAAATCAACCCCTAAAAGGGGGAAATCTGGTGACAAATTCTGAAAATCGATATGGGTGTTGTTTCCATGGTTTATTGGGTCGCTGATTACGAAAACAACAATGATTTTAAAATCCCACGTGGAGGACGTGAAATATCATCCCCTCTGTTGGGGTGCGAGGGGGATGAAATGTCTAAATATTAATATGGGTGTCGTTCTTATGGTTTTTTGGGACGTTAATTACGAAAATGGCATCGGTTTTGTAATTTAATATTGTGGACATAAAAAATTTTGAAAAATTGTGCCAAATTTCAAGAAATAACTGACTGACTGAGAGACTGACATATCACCGCACAGCGCAAACTGGTGGTTCTAGAGATTCCAAATTTAGTATGTAGGTTCCATATAAGGTCTTGAGGTGCATTAAGAAAGGATTTTTCAAAATTTAACGCCTAAGGGGGTGAAATGGGGGTCCGAAGATTGTATGGGGAATCAAGATTAGCTGGGTTATTTTATTCGAAACTTCACAGGAGCATTTCTAACGATAAATGAGTAAACATGTATTTCAGGTTTTTTGAGAAATCAACCCCTAAAAGGGGGAAATCTGGTGACAAATTCTGAAAATCGATATGGGTGTTGTTTCCATGGTTTATTGGGTCGCTGATTACGAAAACAACAATGATTTTAAAATCCCACGTGGAGGACGTGAAATACCATCCCCTCTGTTGGGGTCCGAGGGGGATGAAATGTCTAAATATTAATATGGGTGTCGTTTTTATGGTTTTTTGGGACGTTAATTACGAAAATGGCATCGGTTTTTAAATTTAATATTGTCGTCATGAAAACTTTTGAAAAATTGTGCCAAATATCAAGAAATAACTGACTGACTGAGAGACTGACATATCACCGCACAGCGCAAACTGGTGGATCGAGAGATACCAAATTTGGCATGTAAGTTCCTTATAAGGTCTAAAGGTGCATGAAGTGCCGTGAGTTCCCTATGAAGATACGACCTTTTTTGGTTCTATGTATTGTAGATGGTTTTATTAATCAGTGCCGTCCGATACGATTTCGACATAAATCGATATTTGAGCGTCCGAGAGGACTCTTAATAGGAATCCGAGGTACCTAAACTTTGAATAAAGTAACGGCCATATTGATTTTCTTCATTTCCGTCTCGATTTCGTTTCTAAATCGATATCTGAGCGTCCGAGAGGTCCCTAATACGACTCCGAGGTAAAATGTGGAAAAAGTCGCAGTCATTGATTTTCTTTTTTTTTCGTCCCGATTCCGATCAAAATCGATATCTGAGCGTCCGAGAGGTCTCTTAATACGAATCTGAGGTAAAATTTGTGAAAGTGGCGGCCATATTGATTTTCTTTTTTTTCGTCCCGATTTCGTTCAAAATCGATATCTGAGCGTCCGAGAGGTCCCTAATACGACTCCGAGGTAAAATGTGGAAAAAGTCGCAGTCATTGAATTCTTTTTTTTTTGTCCCGATTTCGATCATAATCGATATCTGAGCGTCCGAGAGGTCTCTTAATACGAATCCGAGGTAAAATTTGTGAAAGTGGCGGCCATATTGATTTTCTTCATTTTCGTCCCGATTTCGTTCAAAATCGATATCTGAGTATCCGAGAGGTCTCTTAATACGAATCCGAGGTAAAATTTGTGAAAGTGGCGGCCATATTGATTTTCTTTTTTTTCGTCCCGATTTCGTTCAAAATCGATATCTGAGCGTCTAAGAGGTCTCGTAATACGAATCCGAGGTATAATTTAGAAAAAGTGGCGGCCATATTAATTTTTATCATTTCCGTCCAGATTTCGTTTAAAATCGATATCTGAGCGTCCGAGAGAATTCTTAATACGAATCCGAGGTAAAATTTGGAAAAAGTGGCGGCATATTGATTTTCTTCATTTCCGTCCCGATTTCGTTCAAAATCGATATCTGAGCGTCCGAGAGGTCTCTTAATATGAATCCGAGGTAAAATTTGGAAAAAGTGGCAGCCATATTGATTTTCTTCATTTCCAACCCGATTTCGATCATAATCGATATCTGAGCGTCCGAGGTCTCTTAATACGAATCCGAGGTATAATTTAGAAAAAGTGGCGGCCATATTAATTTTTATCATTTCCGTCTAGATTTCGTTCAAAATCGATATATCTGAGCGTCCTAGAGGTCCCCTAATACGAATTTGAGGTAAAATTTGAAAAAAGTGGCGGCCATATTGATTTTCTTCATTTTCGTCCCGATTGTGTTCAAAATCGATATCTGAGCGTCCGAGAGGTCTCGTAATACGAATCCGAGGTATAAAATAGAAAAAGTGGCGGCCATATCCATTTTTATCATTTCCGTCCAGATTTCGTTCAAAATCGATATCTGAGCGTCCGAGAGAATTCTTAATACGAATCCGAGGTGAAATTTGGAAAAAGTGGCGGCATATTGATTTTCTTCATTTCCGTCCCGATTTCGTTCAAAATCGATATCTGAGCGTCCGAGAGGTCTCTTAATATGAATCCGAGGTAAAATTTGGAAAAAGTAGCAGCCATATTGATTTTCTTCATTTCCAACCCGATTTCGTTCAAAATCGATATCTGAGCGTCCTACAGGTCCCCTAATACGAATTTGAGGTAAAATTTGAAAAAAGTGGCGGCCATATTGATTTTCTTCATTTTCGTTCCGATTGTGTTCATAATCGATATCTGAGCGTCCGAGAGGTCTCTTAATACGAATTTGAGGTAAAATTTGAAAAAAGTGGCGGCCATATTGATTTTCTTCATTTTCGTCCCGATTTCGTTCAAAATCGATATCGGAGTGTCCGAGAGGTCTCTTAATACGAATCCAGGGTAAAATTTGTGAAAGTGGCGGCCATATTGATTTTCTTTTTTTTTCGTCCCGATTTCGTTCAAAATCGATATCTGAGCATCCGAGAGGTCTCTTAATGCGAATCTGAGGTAAAAATTGGCACTCCATTCATACCTATATGCAAAAAAGTTTAATGTTACTATATAGGCGTGTGGGGTATCTATGGATTTGCTTTTAAAAACGACATAGAGGTTTCGATATTTTTTGCATTTAAATCAACCTTCATCATTTTTTTAATCGTATGGCATTTATTTACGAACCGTGAGATTTTCGAGAAGACTAGTACGGTTGCCAGTTTTTGTTGCACTTTTAGCACCACCCAGGGGTTCTGTGTATGGTAACGGTGGGTACTCCCTACGGACGCGGTGCAACTTCGACCCCCCTTTGTCAAGTGAGTGGGCAACTTGACTGTTAGAAGTTCGCAAGCCACTCGAAGGGCTCTAACTTGGCTTAACGATTGCAGCCGGGATCAACGGCTTAGCGTGCCTTTCAAAGCACGAGAGTCAGTTAGTAACCACTCAAAGCGGTCACGCACGCGGTAGGCGGGTGCCGTTGGGCCACGAGCGCTCTAAATTCTTGATAGTTTGTGCCAAATTGCAATTAAATAGGTCCAGTAAAAGCAACTTGGTTGTAACAGACGGACTGACAGTAAGAAGTGCGAATGGAAGTGAGGCCAAATTTTCTTTTTGGATGCTCCAATGGTAACTGGCAAAACCTACCTAATAAATTTAATTGTAGGAAAAATAAATGTTACACATGGTATTGAATTATCCGTATTTCTGTACTTCAAAGGACCAAAGTTTATGGCCGCTGCGCGCTGTTAGGTCGTTTACAGACCTATTGGTGTTACTGTTGTACACAGATACTTTTACTAAGAGCCATTTCAGACATGCTTTTATTTCATCTCGGAAATGTATGATAATAGTTTTCGATCCTTATTTTTGCCAAAATCAAATGAAATTCAACAGTTTGCCGGTTCTCAGAATGTATACTAACTTTTTATCTGTTCATCTGTTAATGAATCACAATCACCAAACTTCGTATAGCGAAACCCCAGAATGTAACAACTACTTTTCTGGAGACCGCATCTAAATCGGTTTAGCCAAACGCGAGATAATCGTGGACAAACATACGAACCTGTTTTTTGTAGACGGTTAAAAATTTCGCTTAGTACGCGGGCGAAGCCGCGGGCAAATGCTAGTATTTAATATAATACCGTTACAGATCTAATCTAATCAGATCTAATCTTCAAAGTTAAAAGAGTGGAACATTACCTGATTACTGGAAACATATCGAAATTTCCATTTCATTCCGTTCCGGGCGACTTGGCTAGGGGAAGTAAGACACTTGAATAGGTTTGAACTTGGCGATCCGCCAGATGCACTGAAAAACTAAATTATGCGGGCGATGCACGGTAATTGAGACTTACGTAACGAAAATGAGGTAATGGCATTTTCTTGTTAGGTTGTAATACACTTTAACATACAAGACGGCCTGTTTAGCCTAGTTGGTAGTGACTCTGCCTCCGAAGCTAGAGGTCCCGGGTTCAAATCCCGGCCAGGGCATTTATTACGGATATTTGTTTTTGGGTCTTGGATGTTTTCTAAGTATGTATTTATCTATATAAGTATGTATATCGTCGCCTAGTACCCATAGTACAAGCTTTGCTTAGTTTGGGACTAGGTCGATTTGTGTAAGATTGTCCCCCAATATTTATTTATTTACAAGCTAAACGTCCGTTTGAGAATTTAATATCTAATAGTTGACAGGTAAAATTCACCTCTATTGATATGTCATGTTTTAAGGTTGAAAGGAACAAGTTACCACGGAACCCTAAAAAGGATTAATTTTCAGGTATAAATAAATAAATACTGGAGGACAATTCAAGCTCAATAAAGCTTCTGTTATGAATACTAGACGACGATATGTTTAAAAGATATATACTTAAACACATAGAAAACATCCAAGTCTCAGGAACAAATGTTTCTGCTCACCATAGAAACAAATGCCCTTATCCGGTTTCGAAACCGGGACCTCACGCTTCGGAGGCAGTATCACTACCAAGTATGCTAAACAGGCCGACAAATAATATATGATATTGATAGCTATATAATATATGATTGTTTCCCGATTAAGGCCAAAACTTGTTTTCTTAAAAAAAAAAACTATTACAAAAAAACATCGTTATGTTTTTCCTTTTTTTCCTCAACATCAAACAATACATATTAAACGACACAACCAAGTTAAAATGATCGTATTTTCCTCACTTAATATCACATAAGAGGAAATATGTATAAAACTTCACGAAGTCAGATATTAAACTATCGAAACTGTTCCAAAACAGCCATTCCCGAAGAGACTTGCATCTCTACATAAGCATGTCTCTTACACGGGAGGCGTGGTTCACAGAATCGAGGCACCCGCTTAATTTAGCAATGAAATCAAATGTATCAAAATCAGTCTGAAAGTGTATTAACTGCAAATTATCTCTAACAAAAATCACTCTACTCATTTTGTAGCTCGATACAGCTAAATATCATAATATCGACGAATATTGAGGCATTTGTTTTCTACATATGTACTCGTAGGTATATTCCTATTTGGACAGGGATGACATCATTCCGATTGTTATCACTAGCTTGTAATATTGGTGGGACAAGATGGAAACAACACACTTGAAATTGTTTCGCAATAATCTATTTCGTAAACAAGACTCAGTATTGAATCAGTAGCTGATGTAACAACCCCTAAGGGGAGAACTTTAATGAAAACTTATGGAAAATCAAGGAAAGTCTATCCAATAAAGTTCCTAAAGTATACCTAAAGCTTTATACTTACTTTACCAGAAAATCTGAAAACCATGATTTTCCTCAAGTTGCTAATACCTACTGAAGTTCTAAAGCTTTTATTAAAGTTTCTCAGATCTAAATGATAGGGTTCCTACTATAGGGAAAGAAAATAAATCAAACAAAAAGTTGAGAGAGAGAAATAAACAAACAAAACATTTATTTAATAAAAATGAATTTACTCTAAACTCGAATCTAATAAAGTCCGGGGAGAACTTTATTAGACATCCGCTTGATTACTAGGCCAACCTAGACAAGGGAAAACAAGCGGACACACAAAAACCCTTGTTGCCATAAAGCTAATACAATTGACACAATAAATTATGAGTAATTTAAGTAACTTGTTAATTACAATATCATAAGAAATACTAAACTTACTACAGTTTGAAATAACTCAACAGCTAAATAATTGAAAGATTAATGGCATGATCATCTAGTGACATATTTTAGACCTTGTTATAAATCGTAGTAACCATAGTTCACTGAGGTGTGAGAAATGTATAAACAATTGAGAATTGGACAATGTTTAAACAATATTACAACATAACCTAAAATTAGGATAAGCTTGCCTAAACGAATAACAACAATATCCTATAATATCCTAAGAATAATCAATTACTAACCATGAACACAATATTATGTAACCTATAACAAACATACTAGAGATTAAAACATTATCATGAGAATAATAAATACCTTGTATACGACATGATTATGCAATAAATATATGAATATGAATATGAATAATAAAAGCAATAAAACAACACTCTTAAGAAGTATTTCTAAATTATCAACAATGCTATATGAACCAGAACAAGTGTAGAATCTAGCCTACTATTTAAATACCGTCGTTGGCTGTGTGATCAGTAAAGGCTTAAATAAATTGCTTGGAATTAAATGAAGGCAAGTATAAATGATCCGAAGTAGTCATGTAGTACCTAGAAGATTAAGTGTTTAGAAAAAATGGTAGAAAATAGTTAAAGGAGCAAAATAAGTTATTGTAGCATATATAGTTAAACGTGGTAGCAGATAAACGTAGGTAAATTCCTGTGAAACATATAGTAAGAAAAACCTTAAAACTAAATTTGCTATGTCGAGATAGCATTAATGTTTCCTACAAACTAGGATATAACAGGTAAAGTCTGGCTTCTTACCAAATATGGCGTAAATCTCAACCTAAAAGATATGAGAACATTGTAAATATAAAGTAGCTGATTGCACGCAACCATAAAGCCACAGTTCCTCATAAAAGTACCATGCATAAGTCATATAAACCACCAAGCCATTTCTGGACATGATGAGGCAACTATGTCGAGGCAGAAGTCTCGCGAAGGAACCTGAGCCTCAAGCTAGCCGCTTGGATATGTCCCTACCTAACACCTAACACGAGCAATCAGGGTATCCTCGCAGGTGGTACAGGCACAAGGCACATGACCGAGACTATGAGAGTTATGTGACAATAGTGCCTGATGAATGAACATATACATGGTAATAATAAGAGCGTAGCCCATAATATTATGAGACCAGCCATTTTATAATGCATAAAAGCATAGGCAAAGTAAACTGATCTAAATTAGAAGCCAGTTGGAATACATGCATAAAGCATAAGTAGTATATACTACTATGATCCACAGATCAGCTGAAATATAAATATATTATAGTGGCACTCTACGAAGGAGGCCTACGTCCAGCAGGGGACGTCAATCAGATCATATGATAATGATCAATCAATGTTACACAACTGTGATCTGAATTAGAAGCCAGTTGGAATAAATGCATAAAGCATTTGTAGTATAAACTACTATGATCCACAGATCAGCTGAAATATAAATATATTAGTATGGCACTCTGCGAGGGAGGCCTACGTCCAGCAAGGGACGTCAAACAGATCATATGATGATCAATCTATTACCTCGTACCCAAATATCGTGAAAACAAGACACAGCTGCTACTATTCAGGTTTAGTGTCCAAATCGAATCATACAGTCATCCCATAAGCTAAGTATCACTACTGAGTTATGCAACCGCAAAACCTCAGCATTGACCAGCGTTCTCACGACAGCAAGGAGTTTTGCTCGAGTCTTCAATAGACTGTATCGCCGTTGAACTTTCACATCCCATCTCGCCCATATAGTAGAGTATATAAGGGTACATATATATTGGGGTCTTTAATGATCAGTTTCAGCAAACGGCAATACAGGTTTCTCGTCCGGACGGATCTAAAAGGTCTTGTAAGAATCAAAGATTCCGACAAGCAGTAATAGAATCCGTACCTAACCGGGTCAGCAGCCCTTTTCAAAGCCCGTCCCGTGGATTCAGACCAAAGAAGAAAGCCTGTCGTTAAGAATCTGTAAAGACTGTCCCCAACACCCATTGATGATCGTATTTCATCGATCTGGAGAAAAACCGTTCTTTAGCAAAATAGTTATTATTAGGTATATTTGGGTACTACATGTACAACCAAAACCTCTCGTCATAGACTGGAACAAACCACACATTATCGTATCAAACGATTGGCAGTCCAGGCTGTGACGTTACCTCATTGCTGGAAATAGCCACGGATAAGGTCCATTGCGGCCAGTTCCAACAACTACAATACAACCAAAACCTTTTGTCACAGGCTGGAACAAACCATACTTAATCGTATCAAACGATTGGCAGTCCAGGCTGTGACGTTACCTCATTGCTGGAAATAGCCACGGATAAGGTCCATTGCGGCCAGTTCCAACAACTACAATACAACCAAAACCTTTTGTCATAGGCTGGAACAAACCATACTTAATCGTATCAAACGATTGGCAGTCCAGGCTGTGACGTTACCTCATTGTTAGAAATAGCCACGGATAAAGTCCATTGCGACCAGTTCCAACAACTACAATAAATTAGTAGTAAAATATGTCAGTTGGTAGATAGGTATAAAATACTGAAGCAATATCTACTCGTAACACGAGTAAGTATAGATGAAAATATTAACGTAATATGAATTACGTATGACAGACTATGCTGCAATTGGAAATCAAATTCCATCAAGATAAATAAGTCAAGGTCACTCAAGACATTTATCGTACGTGAAATATGGTTGCAAGACAAAATCAGATCACACAGCCAACGATAGCATTTTAGGCCTGTTGTAAAGACAACATTAATTATGATATTTAAATTGCCAGAGAACATAAATAAGTATCATAGATTGAATAATAAAATCAGAATAATGATGAAGATATTGACGTAATATTAATTACGCAGTAGACAGATTTGCAATTGGAAACCAAGTTCCATCAAAAGATAAATAAACCTAGACTTATCACACAACGCAACGGTAGCATTTCGGCTTGCTATAAAGATAATATCATTTATGCCATTTAAATTGCAAGAGAATATAAATAAGTACCATAGCTCACACAGTCAGAAAGTTTTGCGAAACTTAGAAAACCATCCAAGGATCTCTTCATCTGTGCGTGTACAGCCGTATTCTTCAAAGCCGTCATGCCGGAACAATTCCCATTTGCAGTTGTTGAAGCCTTGACCAACCAGCTCGATGTTGCAGCACATCTTCGTGACCGTCTTCTGGCAGTGGTAAGGAAAGCCGTTGATTGCCACTCAGGGTTGTAGGAGATAACCCAGAGATAGAATGGTATGGTGTTCAGGAACTCCCTCACAGGTTGAGCATTGGAGGTATGGCAGATCGTCATGGCACAGCAGTAGATTGATGGTGGCCTGGATCTGGTCATCGATTATCCACATGGTATCTTCTGAGTATCACTGATCTGGCTGGCACGCTATCCTTCTCTTAAAAAGGTTTGATTTCGCAAAACCTTCCAAACGCCCGAACTATGGCATAAAAATCTACTAGATGTAATAATCAATTGAATGTTAAACTAATTGAACCCTACTTAACTACCTACATTAACACACCCAGTAAATACCCTACATTAAAAATTCAACTACAACGTTAACTGCAAAACCTATGAAAATATACAAAACCTATTCAAGAATTCGTAATGAATGCGTTGGATATTAATAGTTATATTTATCGTGTATAGTTTATAAATTGTAATAAAGTTCAGGCAAGGTTATAGAAACATAAAATACGACTAGACACATAAATCACCCAAATATTTTAAAGGAGATATTAATTCAATACGAAACGCATAACCACTGTAAGTATATCACGAAATGTAAATCAAAGAAAACACATCAAAGAATTAATAAATCCCGTTACATTAAAATAACACTGATCCGATACTATAATCAACATGAACATTACACACTCATTAAGACGTACTCCCGTTTGCTACCGTCATTGTATAAAAAGTACGAAGTTATGATCCATGATCAAGGCATAATAGTTAAGATAAGATTCGGTAATAACCAGCTTGTATGAATAGCACCTACGGATGTCAATAAAGGAAATAGTACACACAAATCCGCCACCATAATTTGGTAAATAATTAGCATGCACAATAAACGTAGGTCGAATAAAAGACAATTTATTTATTAAATCAGGTAGTAATCAAACGCCGCCGATGTACCTCTCATATAGCAAATATATGGATAACGCAGTTGTTAAATAAGGCAATACTACACTCGATAGAATAAAATGCATCTTTAATAGAGAAATTAATAAACTGCAATTTTATTATCATTCATTTACAGGAATGTGATATGCTATATCGAATCCTCATACATATCTTCCACCAGAGAGTTATCTGGTCAGGTAAATATGCATAATTAACCGTATTAGTCTCCGGACTGATTTCCGTAACGACAAATATGGTTCGATTATTGATAAAGCATGTCAGAAATTAACAAATTCACAATAACGAGGCTATGCTAATCCCGAATCATCATACATATCTTCCACCAGAGAGTTATCTGGCCAGGTAAATATGTATAATTAACCGTATTAGTCTCCGGACTGATTTCCGTAACGACAAATACGGTTCGATTCTTGGATAAGCAATACCTAAATAACGTCTCACTTCAATAAAACAATTAAGAGAGGAAAACGGACTTACGTTTGTGGTTTATCTAGTCAAATAACGGAACACTTTAATATATCACCAATATTTGCTATACGAGGTTTTAAGACATTCGCTGACAAATAAATCCCTGTGAACAGAAAGGATTATTCATACACATCCTAAATATCCTAACACAGTGAAAACCCTATCAGAATCCCTAGCCAAGACACTTTAAACAACTCACATAAAGACACTCCTGAAGTACCAAGACTACTGTTTCTCGTTGCTCTGGTGAAGGCAAAAGTCCCCTAAAAACGTTGTGAATCTCCTTATATACCCCCCTCATCCGATATAGATAGCGCCACCAATATCACGCGATCACTATGTTTTTCCGTAAATTTGGAGGGAACGATTCTCATTGGTTTTCAATTCTGAAATACTATTGGTTGACAAAACTCGCAAGTTCTCCTACTCGACACCAGACACCTCCACTCTCGCTATTCCTTTAAAACCTCACTAAAATAAAAAGTTACCTATGCAGAAACAATTGCTTACTTTATCATAAATTTCATTTTAGTTGGGTAATCATAAAGTCAGGCGCGAGTCTACCCGCTCAAGCCGGCTCGGCAGCTATTGCTATTCAATTAATAACTTCCATCAGCGAGACTCACAGCTCACGCCTAGTATATCTTGACACCGAGATCCGTACTAACAACTCGTAGTCGGAGGTCAGACCTACACTGGTTCGCCTAAGGTGAGGTCATTTTTACTTCAACTTTAGCGCTGTGGATGATGTGCTCACAACTACCCGTATAAATTCAGATGGCTACAGATATCGCTACTGGACCTACCAAATGACGTACTTTTGACACGGTTGGATTATTATCTCTTGTCAGTTAAGCAACTTGTCGCTAGATGGCCCTGCCTGGCCTAAATAAACATTAACAAAACTTTGTTAAAGCTGTTCTAATAATTATATTGATATACTATTCTGAAATACAATAAAAATACATTAAAACTTGGGAGATATTATGAAGAAATAGTAGATAATCAAACCTATTAAAACTTAATTTAAAGCCCATTAACTTTTACCATGAAAACCTTCATCGATAATGAAAATTCAAGAAAATAAATAAGCTTTCCAGATTTTCCCGAAGCTTAGAAGTAGTATTTTCCTCACTTAATATCACATAAGAGGAAATATGTATAAAACTTCACGAAGTCAGATATTAAACTATCGAAACTGTTCCAAAACAGCCATTCCCGAAGAGACTTGCATCTCTACATAAGCATGTCTCTTACACGGGAGGCGTGGTTCACAGAATCGAGGCACCCGCTTAATTTAGCAATGAAATCAAATGTATCAAAATCAGTCTGAAAGTGTATTAACTGCAAATTATCTCTAACAAAAATCACTCTACTCATTTTGTAGCTCGATACAGCTAAATATCATAATATCGACGAATATTGAGGCATTTGTTTTCTACATATGTACTCGTAGGTATATTCCTATTTGGACAGGGATGACATCATTCCGATTGTTATCACTAGCTTGTAATATTGGTGGGACAAGATGGAAACAACACACTTGAAATTGTTTCGCAATAATCTATTTCGTAAACAAGACTCAGTATTGAATCAGTAGCTGATGTAACAACCCCTAAGGGGAGAACTTTAATGAAAACTTATGGAAAATCAAGGAAAGTCTATCCAATAAAGTTCCTAAAGTATACCTAAAGCTTTATACTTACTTTACCAGAAAATCTGAAAACCATGATTTTCCTCAAGTTGCTAATACCTACTGAAGTTCTAAAGCTTTTATTAAAGTTTCTCAGATCTAAATGATAGGGTTCCTACTATAGGGAAAGAAAATAAATCAAACAAAAAGTTGAGAGAGAGAAATAAACAAACAAAACATTTATTTAATAAAAATGAATTTACTCTAAACTCGAATCTAATAAAGTCCGGGGAGAACTTTATTAGACATCCGCTTGATTACTAGGCCAACCTAGACAAGGGAAAACAAGCGGACACACAAAAACCCTTGTTGCCATAAAGCTAATACAATTGACACAATAAATTATGAGTAATTTAAGTAACTTGTTAATTACAATATCATAAGAAATACTAAACTTACTACAGTTTGAAATAACTCAACAGCTAAATAATTGAAAGATTAATGGCATGATCATCTAGTGACATATTTTAGACCTTGTTATAAATCGTAGTAACCATAGTTCACTGAGGTGTGAGAAATGTATAAACAATTGAGAATTGGACAATGTTTAAACAATATTACAACATAACCTAAAATTAGGATAAGCTTGCCTAAACGAATAACAACAATATCCTATAATATCCTAAGAATAATCAATTACTAACCATGAACACAATATTATGTAACCTATAACAAACATACTAGAGATTAAAACATTATCATGAGAATAATAAATACCTTGTATACGACATGATTATGCAATAAATATATGAATATGAATATGAATATGAATAATAAAAGCAATAAAACAACACTCTTAAGAAGTATTTCTAAATTATCAACAATGCTATATGAACCAGAACAAGTGTAGAATCTAGCCTACTATTTAAATACCGTCGTTGGCTGTGTGATCAGTAAAGGCTTAAATAAATTGCTTGGAATTAAATGAAGGCAAGTATAAATGATCCGAAGTAGTCATGTAGTACCTAGAAGATTAAGTGTTTAGAAAAAATGGTAGAAAATAGTTAAAGGAGCAAAATAAGTTATTGTAGCATATATAGTTAAACGTGGTAGCAGATAAACGTAGGTAAATTCCTGTGAAACATATAGTAAGAAAAACCTTAAAACTAAATTTGCTATGTCGAGATAGCATTAATGTTTCCTACAAACTAGGATATAACAGGTAAAGTCTGGCTTCTTACCAAATATGGCGTAAATCTCAACCTAAAAGATATGAGAACATTGTAAATATAAAGTAGCTGATTGCACGCAACCATAAAGCCACAGTTCCTCATAAAAGTACCATGCATAAGTCATATAAACCACCAAGCCATTTCTGGACATGATGAGGCAACTATGTCGAGGCAGAAGTCTCGCGAAGGAACCTGAGCCTCAAGCTAGCCGCTTGGATATGTCCCTACCTAACACCTAACACGAGCAATCAGGGTATCCTCGCAGGTGGTACAGGCACAAGGCACATGACCGAGACTATGAGAGTTATGTGACAATAGTGCCTGATGAATGAACATATACATGGTAATAATAAGAGCGTAGCCCATAATATTATGAGACCAGCCATTTTATAATGCATAAAAGCATAGGCAAAGTAAACTGATCTAAATTAGAAGCCAGTTGGAATACATGCATAAAGCATAAGTAGTATATGCTACTATGATCCACAGATCAGCTGAAATATAAATATATTATAGTGGCACTCTACGAAGGAGGCCTACGTCCAGCAGGGGACGTCAATCAGATCATATGATAATGATCAATCAATGTTACACAACTGTGATCTGAATTAGAAGCCAGTTGGAATAAATGCATAAAGCATTTGTAGTATAAACTACTATGATCCACAGATCAGCTGAAATATAAATATATTAGTATGGCACTCTGCGAGGGAGGCCTACGTCCAGCAAGGGACGTCAAACAGATCATATGATGATCAATCTATTACCTCGTACCCAAATATCGTGAAAACAAGACACAGCTGCTACTATTCAGGTTTAGTGTCCAAATCGAATCATACAGTCATCCCATAAGCTAAGTATCACTACTGAGTTATGCAACCGCAAAACCTCAGCATTGACCAGCGTTCTCACGACAGCAAGGAGTTTTGCTCGAGTCTTCAATAGACTGTATCGCCGTTGAACTTTCACATCCCATCTCGCCCATATAGTAGAGTATATAAGGGTACATATATATTGGGGTCTTTAATGATCAGTTTCAGCTAACGGCAATACAGGTTTCTCGTCCGGACGGATCTAAAAGGTCTTGTAAGAATCAAAGATTCCGACAAGCAGTAATAGAATCCGTACCTAACCGGGTCAGCAGCCCTTTTCAAAGCCCGTCCCGTGGATTCAGACCAAAGAAGAAAGCCTGTCGTTAAGAATCTGTAAAGACTGTCCCTAACACCCATTGATGATCGTATTTCATCGATCTGGAGAAAAACCGTTCTTTAGCAAAATAGTTATTATTAGGTATATTTGGGTACTACATGTACAACCAAAACCTCTCGTCATAGACTGGAACAAACCACACATTATCGTATCAAACGATTGGCAGTCCAGGCTGTGACGTTACCTCATTGCTGGAAATAGCCACGGATAAGGTCCATTGCGGCCAGTTCCAACAACTACAATACAACCAAAACCTTTTGTCACAGGCTGGAACAAACCATACTTAATCGTATCAAACGATTGGCAGTCCAGGCTGTGACGTTACCTCATTGCTGGAAATAGCCACGGATAAGGTCCATTGCGGCCAGTTCCAACAACTACAATACAACCAAAACCTTTTGTCATAGGCTGGAACAAACCATACTTAATCGTATCAAACGATTGGCAGTCCAGGCTGTGACGTTACCTCATTGTTAGAAATAGCCACGGATAAAGTCCATTGCGACCAGTTCCAACAACTACAATAAATTAGTAGTAAAATATGTCAGTTGGTAGATAGGTATAAAATACTGAAGCAATATCTACTCGTAACACGAGTAAGTATAGATGAAAATATTAACGTAATATGAATTACGTATGACAGACTATGCTGCAATTGGAAATCAAATTCCATCAAGATAAATAAGTCAAGGTCACTCAAGACATTTATCGTACGTGAAATATGGTTGCAAGACAAAATCAGATCACACAGCCAACGATAGCATTTTAGGCCTGTTGTAAAGACAACATTAATTATGATATTTAAATTGCCAGAGAACATAAATAAGTATCATAGATTGAATAATAAAATCAGAATAATGATGAAGATATTGACGTAATATTAATTACGCAGTAGACAGATTTGCAATTGGAAACCAAGTTCCATCAAAAGATAAATAAACCTAGACTTATCACACAACGCAACGGTAGCATTTCGGCTTGCTATAAAGATAATATCATTTATGCCATTTAAATTGCAAGAGAATATAAATAAGTACCATAGCTCACACAGTCAGAAAGTTTTGCGAAACTTAGAAAACCATCCAAGGATCTCTTCATCTGTGCGTGTACAGCCGTATTCTTCAAAGCCGTCATGCCGGAACAATTCCCATTTGCAGTTGTTGAAGCCTTGACCAACCAGCTCGATGTTGCAGCACATCTTCGTGACCGTCTTCTGGCAGTGGTAAGGAAAGCCGTTGATTGCCACTCAGGGTTGTAGGAGATAACCCAGAGATAGAATGGTATGGTGTTCAGGAACTCCCTCACAGGTTGAGCATTGGAGGTATGGCAGATCGTCATGGCACAGCAGTAGATTGATGGTGGCCTGGATCTGGTCATCGATTATCCACATGGTATCTTCTGAGTATCACTGATCTGGCTGGCACGCTATCCTTCTCTTAAAAAGGTTTGATTTCGCAAAACCTTCCAAACGCCCGAACTATGGCATAAAAATCTACTAGATGTAATAATCAATTGAATGTTAAACTAATTGAACCCTACTTAACTACCTACATTAACACACCCAGTAAATACCCTACATTAAAAATTCAACTACAACGTTAACTGCAAAACCTATGAAAATATACAAAACCTATTCAAGAATTCGTAATGAATGCGTTGGATATTAATAGTTATATTTATCGTGTATAGTTTATAAATTGTAATAAAGTTCAGGCAAGGTTATAGAAACATAAAATACGACTAGACACATAAATCACCCAAATATTTTAAAGGAGATATTAATTCAATACGAAACGCATAACCACTGTAAGTATATCACGAAATGTAAATCAAAGAAAACACATCAAAGAATTAATAAATCCCGTTACATTAAAATAACACTGATCCGATACTATAATCAACATGAACATTACACACTCATTAAGACGTACTCCCGTTTGCTACCGTCATTGTATAAAAAGTACGAAGTTATGATCCATGATCAAGGCATAATAGTTAAGATAAGATTCGGTAATAACCAGCTTGTATGAATAGCACCTACGGATGTCAATAAAGGAAATAGTACACACAAATCCGCCACCATAATTTGGTAAATAATTAGCATGCACAATAAACGTAGGTCGAATAAAAGACAATTTATTTATTAAATCAGGTAGTAATCAAACGCCGCCGATGTACCTCTCATATAGCAAATATATGGATAACGCAGTTGTTAAATAAGGCAATACTACACTCGATAGAATAAAATGCATCTTTAATAGAGAAATTAATAAACTGCAATTTTATTATCATTCATTTACAGGAATGTGATATGCTATATCGAATCCTCATACATATCTTCCACCAGAGAGTTATCTGGTCAGGTAAATATGCATAATTAACCGTATTAGTCTCCGGACTGATTACCGTAACGACAAATATGGTTCGATTATTGATAAAGCATGTCAGAAATTAACAAATTCACAATAACGAGGCTATGCTAATCCCGAATCATCATACATATCTTCCACCAGAGAGTTATCTGGCCAGGTAAATATGTATAATTAACCGTATTAGTCTCCGGACTGATTTCCGTAACGACAAATACGGTTCGATTCTTGGATAAGCAATACCTAAATAACGTCTCACTTCAATAAAACAATTAAGAGAGGAAAACGGACTTACGTTTGTGGTTTATCTAGTCAAATAACGGAACACTTTAATATATCACCAATATTTGCTATACGAGGTTTTAAGACATTCGCTGACAAATAAATCCCTGTGAACAGAAAGGATTATTCATACACATCCTAAATATCCTAACACAGTGAAAACCCTATCAGAATCCCTAGCCAAGACACTTTAAACAACTCACATAAAGACACTCCTGAAGTACCAAGACTACTGTTTCTCGTTGCTCTGGTGAAGGCAAAAGTCCCCTAAAAACGTTGTGAATCTCCTTATATACCCCCCTCATCCGATATAGATAGCGCCACCAATATCACGCGATCACTATGTTTTTCCGTAAATTTGGAGGGAACGATTCTCATTGGTTTTCAATTCTGAAATACTATTGGTTGACAAAACTCGCAAGTTCTCCTACTCGACACCAGACACCTCCACTCTCGCTATTCCTTTAAAACCTCACTAAAATAAAAAGTTACCTATGCAGAAACAATTGCTTACTTTATCATAAATTTCATTTTAGTTGGGTAATCATAAAGTCAGGCGCGAGTCTACCCGCTCAAGCCGGCTCGGCAGCTATTGCTATTCAATTAATAACTTCCATCAGCGAGACTCACAGCTCACGCCTAGTATATCTTGACACCGAGATCCGTACTAACAACTCGTAGTCGGAGGTCAGACCTACACTGGTTCGCCTAAGGTGAGGTCATTTTTACTTCAACTTTAGCGCTGTGGATGATGTGCTCACAACTACCCGTATAAATTCAGATGGCTACAGATATCGCTACTGGACCTACCAAATGACGTACTTTTGACACGGTTGGATTATTATCTCTTGTCAGTTAAGCAACTTGTCGCTAGATGGCCCTGCCTGGCCTAAATAAACATTAACAAAACTTTGTTAAAGCTGTTCTAATAATTATATTGATATACTATTCTGAAATACAATAAAAATACATTAAAACTTGGGAGATATTATGAAGAAATAGTAGATAATCAAACCTATTAAAACTTAATTTAAAGCCCATTAACTTTTACCATGAAAACCTTCATCGATAATGAAAATTCAAGAAAATAAATAAGCTTTCCAGATTTTCCCGAAGCTTAGAAGCTTTCATGGGTTTTCACAGACTGAGGGATGTCGTTCTGTTACACTGACTATGCTAAAATTGACAAAAATTTACGGTGAAATCTGCAAATCCAATCCTAATCGCATGTACAGTCAGCAAAAGAAGTAGATAAGCGGGTTCACTGCTCAAAATGATCTACGTACAAACTCTATTCTGAGCATGTTATTCTGTTTCGCTACTTAAATTCTGCTGTTGAAACATTAGCATTGGATTTGCATTGATTAATGTGTCGAAAACAGCCATTTTGGCCAGATTTGGAATATTGGGGTTACTGATGGTGAAAATTCAATCTAATTAGTTAGATCTTTATTTTCTCTGGCCTTTACATTTACAAAGAATGTTTATAGCTTCAGAGATTAAGTATCCTAAATTACTAATTAATTTGTAATTTTTACACCCGAACAATCGCGATTGATACAAATAAAAAATTACTTTAATGACACTAGGAAAAAAAATGACATTCTCATCCACAATCTTTTTAATCCGGGTGTACAGGTACCCAAAGACACGGAATATATTTATTTATTTAAACTTTATTGCACAAAATGTAATTGTACAAATGGTGGCGGGCTATAATATGCCGAAGACTTCATTTGGTTACCTACCAAGCCATATATCGTTCAACTTAAATCTATGTTAGTTATTTAGTATGTCAGTTGTTAGACCGATATACTATTATACTATTCTGTGTACAATAATAAAATAATAACTATATGGTTAAACTGATGTAATTATTGTCACTACGAACTGTTGTCCTTGAAAACGATATCGCCGGCACAACATTCATCCTGAAAAAGGCCTCCCGAAGAATTCGAAACACGTCGCCCGTGGTGACTATGACAATCAACACGTGAGTTATGTTATATTTATTTTACTTACATTCTGTTGATCAATTTTATCGAAACGCCTGTTGCTTTTCCACCGCCAGTTTTCCAAGCAACAGCTCGCCACACAGGCTCAACAGGCGATCGATGTAACCTTGAGCTATGTAAAATCACGCGAAGGACTGACACGCTATTACCTTGTACGCCTTGTACCAGGTTTATTCACGCCATCCCCAATGCACAAGTATGTACAGAGGAAACGACATCAAACATTTGTATACGTTATTTCCCTTATTACAAAGGAATAAGGTGCAAAATGGAACTATATTTTTGACGTTAACCTAATACCGTTATTAATTTGATGTGGTTTAATGTGACAGCTGTAGTAAGTAATTAGTTTTAATATCTTATGATATCGGCTATTTCGTGACCTCACGAATTGTAAATTCTCTTCGATTAGTAGCTGGCAGTGGTGTTTCGAGCAAACAAAAAAAAACACGATAATGAATAAGGGTTATTATGTCGATTAGTGGACAGCTAATTTAGTGTACCAGTTTGCGACCACTTGGATGAATATTGGATGTAATTGACCGAGCAATTGTAATTGACAATTGAGCGAGCGAAGCGTCTCCGTTTCTGTCTGTCCGTCTGTCTGTCTGGATGTTCTCCTCTACAGGTCGCATTTCTCAACCGATTCTCGTGAAACTTTGTGAACAGGTTCGAAGATTCAAGATTTTTTTGCCGAGTCAGTTTCTGGAAATTTTTAAATATGAAAAAAAGTTTTTTTTGCGAATTCTACAGCTCACACAGCCACTAGTACTGTTCTGTGATATTGGAGAACTAAATAGATGGTAATTACTTTCGATTTTTTATTGGTTTACAATTCAATAACTACTTAATTTAATACAATCGACTCACTGTTAATTAGGGCATGTAGAAAAGTAAATATTTTAAATTGAAATAAAAACTTGTTCTGCAGGGTAATCACGTAACTTTATAAGCGTACGATAGGTAGATCTAACTGTCATTTTTGCTACGGAAAATGACATTGCGATTAACACCTTACGCACGCTCGAAAACCGACTCGGCTGGGCACCGTTCGGGAAGCTTCGGCACATCTTTTCGTCCAATATTCCGCAGTGTCTCAAGACGAGAGTCTTTGACCAGTGCGTGTTGCCACTGCCAGCGATGACATATGGCACTGAAACGTGGTCGTTTACCATGGGCCTCATAAGACTCAAAGTCACCCATAGAGCAATATGGAGAGGGCTATGCTGGGAGTATCTCTGCGTGATCGCATAAGAAATGAGGCCATCCGCAGCAGACCCAAAGTAACCGACATAGCCCTCCGAATCGCTAAACATAAGTGGCAGTGAGCGGGGCACATAGCACGTATAACCGATGGCCGTTGGGGCGGTTGCACTCTTTGAGGGAGGCCTATGTCCAGTAGTGGATATCCTTCGGCTGATACGATGATGATGACGCTCTAAAACGTCGCGTAATACCCCACACGGTGGTGGTCGCAAAATGACGCTGGTCGCGTAATCGTAACGTCACATGAAGCTTTATTACAATTTGGGTAATCCGCGACTAATTGGCAAGTGGGTAGTCTAGGGCGCTGGTCTGACAAGCAGAGGTGGGTTCGATTCCCGTCTTGACTGCGTGCAAGATTATTTTTTCTTTGTATTTGTTCTTCGAATCAAATAGCACTCGGACGTGTAATCAACCCAAATACTAACTAAAGCCTAAATATAAATATGTACCACATACTTACATGTTTATTTGTAAACAGTCGCTAATCGTGTCCCTTTCCCACCCAAGTGGTAAAAGGCTACATTGTTTTTGGTGTCACCGGACGTCCCACATTGTAATACTGTAGGACGTCCAGTTTTAATTGACGAAGTAACAAAATACGATCTGTTTGTTCTGCGTATCGTATTGTTCTTGAATGTCAATATTTGAACGAAGGTTTACGGAAACTAAGAAATTTGGTACTTACTTAGTTATTAAAGGATTATGATTTTTCAGAGTTTGCCGTGGTAACCTTGGGGCCCTGGTCGGCAGACATGAAAAACTATTTAAAGGCCTTGTCTTCGCGGCTGTTCCAAACAACTGGCGACCTTAGAGCTGGCGCTTACCTCTCGCAAACTTGCAACCCATTTCCATTGCGATTCAAAGAGGTAATGCCGCCAGCATAATAAGACTCGCCAGTACGCTCGGCTGAACTCGATTCTGTATACAAACGTAGTTTCATTCTCATTTTAAAACGCCTTGCTGAAATAACAATGAAACTTTGTATACACAATGGGAGCCGCCATATCTAGGTCGGAAAATAGTTTCTGTTCCTATAAATTGTAATATAAAAAAAATACAACGAGTTTTTGAGTTTTTTACGTCTTGTCATTATAATAATATATTTTTTAATAATAAAAATAAATTAAATTTATCTAAATTATATAATAATCAAACATTTTTAATGATAATAATAATAATTATACTATTACTTATTCTGTGGTCTTGTATAAAAACCTTAATAATCGCTGTATACCTAATGGAGCAAAAGCTCCATTATAATTTCAAGCAACAGAAACTAATTTCTGACTTAGATATGCCGGATCCCATTGTGTATACAAAGTTTCATGTTATTTTAGCATGGCGTTTTAAAATGAGAGCGTAACTACGTTTGTATGGAGAACCGAGCATACTGCGGACTCATAATAAGGCCATACCGCAGTCTGTCTGACCTGCTAGAGGTGGTGTTCTTTTTCAAAGTAGGTTGAATTTTTATGCCCTGTTTATAATTGTAATGTTTCTATTAGTACACTGCCTCCGAAGCTAGAGGTCCCGGGTTCGAATTCCGGCCAGGGCATTATTTGTGCATTTAGCACGGATTTTGTTCTTGGGTCTTGGATGTTCTCTAAGTATTTAAGTATGTATTTGTCTATATAAGTATGTATATCGTAAGCTTTGCTTAGTTTGGGTAAATAATCTGCATCCGCAACATCCCTGATCGCTATCCTCTTTCATTTTCTTAATTTGTCCTTACCGGGCCCGGATTGTTAACGACTTTTAAGTGATTCTGTTAAGCTTTAACTATTTTAACATTTAAAGGGTGTATAGCGCATATATAAGTAACTGGTTTCAACAAAAAGTTTAAAGTGCACTCAAATTTCCTGAACTTTCACTTAACTTTAGGGCTGGTAAGGACATCAATTAACATTAACGATGAGAATCACCCGTCGGCCTATCTTTGTATAACACCAAGCTTAAGTAGGTGTAATTAGAGTCGTACCAACTCTAAAACGATTAAAATATCATCACAAACCCCATTAGGGATATAATGCGGAAGAAATTATTACTTAATTGTCCATTTGGTTAATAACACCCAATTAAATATTTGGACAGGGATTATAATTTATATCTAATCCGCCATTTTCAGCCCTCTGCAAAAATGGGGTACACATGTGGGTATTAAAGTATTTAAGGCTCCGTCAGATGTACGAGGTAGCGGCGCGGAGCGGTGGCAGCGCGGAGATGTCAAATGAGCGCGGTTGACTCAAATCTTCGTCAAGTTTCAACGCGGCCCTGCGTTTATTTATTGAATTGCACCAAAAGAAAGCGTTAAAGTACGAAAGGCGGATTTAATGCTATAAAGCGTTATCTACCAGTCAGCTTTAAGGCAAAACAGAAAAATTGTAGGTTGTGCAACTAAGAAGAAAAAAAAGGTATGAAGACAGGAAGGATACCTATGTACAGATGTAGTAAATAATGATTTCCGATCGGCTAAGCTCGGAATACCACTAGATCCGAAGAAGTGTCAATCAATTATCATACTATTTAAGTATGTCATGTCAAATGGCAAAAAGCTACCGGTTTACATTCTGACATTTGATGTTTCAGACATAGACTTGTCAATCATAAACAGACGGTTTTTAGGGTTCCGTAGTCAACTAGGAACCCTTATAGTTTCGCCATGTCTGTCCGTCCGTCTGTCCGTCCGTCCGCGGATAATCTCAGTGACCGTTAGCACTAGAAAGCTGAAATTTGGTACTAATATGTATATCAATTACGCCGACAAAGTGGTAAAATAAAAAGTGGAAAAAAATATTTTATTAGGGTACCTCCCCTATACGTAAAGTGGGGAGTGATTTTTTTTTTCATTTTAACCCTAACGTGTGATATATTGTTAGATAGGTATTTAAAAATAAATAGGGGTTTACTAAAATCATTTTTTGATAATGTTAATATTTTCGGAAATAATCGCTCCAGAAGTAAAAAAAATGTGTCCCCCCCCCCCTCTAACTTTTGAACCATAAGTTTTAAAAATATGAAAAAAATCTCAAAAGTAGAACTTTATAAAAACTTTGTAGGAAAATTATTTTGAACTTGATAGGTTGAATAGTTTTTGAAAAAATTACAAAAATAATTTCTGAACTAAGTTTGTAATTTAACCGTATAAACAGGTGTTTATTGTACCTGTCATTTCTACAAAATCACAATGAAATGACGTGCTTTCAAAGGTTTTGTGTTTCTGTACTTAATATGTCAACTTAATGTGACGGACGGAAAACTACGGAACCCTACACTGAGCGTGGCCCGACACGCTCTTGGCCGGTTTTTTTTATGTATGTTCACCGATTACTCGGATATTAATTCCAAAAATTATTTTTTTCTTTGAAAGGGTATGTTTTCTCGTTGGTCCCATTGTCATCAAGTCTGGATTTGATGACGGGATCTTGGAGATATCGAGGGAACTCCTCAAACGTGGATGAAAGATGTTCAGCATCTAAACAAGGTGAATGAAGGTTCCATGCCACAAAACAGCGGGTTTCCGGGGTTGCTTTAAATATTCGGCTTCCAAGATCTGGAACGACTTACCGCCGCCCTTGCGAACAGTCGTGTCACTTCCAGTGTTTAAGCGGAAATTGAGCACACTTTTATTAAGCAAACAATTGGAAGCCGAAGGCATACAATGTAATAAAACAGTTTTTTTTGTATTATATTATTTTGTCTCATTACCATAATTTAGTGTGAATTTAGTTTAGTTTTAGTTATTAGTGTTGTTTATTTTCCTTTCTTTAATTTGTTGTGTATTTTTTTAGAATTTATCAAAGGAGGGACGAACTGAAAACCAGCGCTGTGCAGCCACTATGGCTTGCAACAGCACACGCTGAGTTCGCTCCTTTTGTCACATAATTGAAGAGACCAAATACATATTTATTTATTTATTTATTCATACAATATATTGTCACTAACATCATACACTAGACATGACATATAGGTACTAAGTGATAGAGAATTACATTATTATAATAAATGTGAACACTGAATAATAATAACAATACTTAAATAATGGTGCTTGAGGCCACAATAGTCTCCAGGTCGGGCCCGGCCGCGGCCACAAATCTAGGCTCAGGGGTCGCGAACAAGTCAAGAGTTCCGTCTTGGTCTAATATAATGTAACTGCCTTGTTTTGTATCTGTTGTGTGTGATAAATGTTTTTCTATTCTCCTATTCATTTTTTTCTATTCTTTCAAATTACATAGTAGAAGAGGCCGAGTGTGAGTATATGGAAATGTTTGGAGTCGGTTTTTTTGTTCAAAATTTACTTGTTTTTAATACGATAATTTAGTCACGACAAGTTTAGCCAATATGAAAGCATTATTCACATTTTTTTTGTAATATACAATACGATACAATCTGATACGTGTGATGTAGTTGTTTCGTTTTATTCTATGACTTCTACTATACTATTTATTATGCGACTGTTCTGTTATATATTACGCAATAAAAAGTAATATAACGTACAATCACTTACGCAATATGAAGTAATAGGGCGCTCCCAGGTTTATTGAAAGATTTTAGTGACTTCGTACCTTGTCACAGTGACAATCATATGAGATCTCTAGCAGCTTTCATATTGATTTTCATTGTGATAAGGTACGAAGTGGCCAAGAGACCATCATTAGACATTTTTAACAACAGCCTACCCTCTTTCAAAAATAAAATTCTGAATTTTATATGTAAGCTTAAGTAACTGTTCGTATCCTCCTTAACGTTTTATTGATCTAAATAAAATGTAATTATTTTAAATCCAGTTGAACTGCATTAGTTGTCATGTCTTTGTTGTGTTTAACGACTCATTGCTATACTGTTTAACTATATCATACATACATACCAGCAGATCATTCTGTGCACACATATCTAGAGTTATGGTCCGGTTCAAATTGTTAATCCTTAGCTTATAAGTCTATGGCTGTAACTTGTTTTGTGACCCTAATAATAAAATAAAAAAATAAAAATAAAATCATATTGGTTGACCGTATCTATAGCTAGTGATTCATTTCTATACCCAATTCTCATCAATACAATATACCGTACTCCGGAATTGGCCAGTTTTCGTCACGTTCTGTGGTTTAATGACTGTCTATCAGTGACGAATTTCATGACTTGTTTTAACAATAATTTTGTTTTAGATTCATATTTCTCATACGATTAGTCAGTTATTTCCTGAATTAGTCTCTAGCTGTCAATGCAACGAATCCTCATACCAAAAAATGGTTGGCAGCGTTGAGATTGTTCTGCAGTCTCAAGCGTCCGCCTAGTATGCTTGTTTGCCATTTTCGTGGTTTAAAAAAGGTTACTAAATAATGAACTTTCAGACGAACAAAACAACGGGAAATACCCAGCGGCAGACAATTAGTTTAGTTCGAACCTGCGACATCTGGCATACGCGGCCAACCGCTCTAGCCGCTGCACTATCGGAACAATCAAGCTCAGGCGCGAAAGCCTTCACTAGTTCCCCCTTACAACGCCTTAGGGAGGATTTTTCAATATTTCCCTTTTATTATAAATTTAGAATTTTCGTTAGCAGATGCTTAATACAAAATTAGTTAGAGCTATTTCATGACTCGGGGTGGACTCTGTATTCAGTATTTCCTACTTTACCGAGACCTTACTGATGTTGTCTAGATTTCATCACTTGTCATTAAATCACATGAAATTTGCACAGTAGTCATACCTATATGAGGGTCATGCCAGTAATTAGATACTCTATGCTCATTTGCTTGAAACTAGCAAGTTATACTCCATCGTATAGGCTTGGTTACTCATATTTACGAGTAAATTCAAAACGGAACACAATAATAACAATTTTTCTGGATAAATCTCGCGAAAATTGGGAGAAGTCAGGAACCCAATGGCAAATTTTGACGAAAGTCTCCATACAAAACCAAAACAAATCAAGACTCAAAAAAATTGTTTACCTACTTATTGATTACAATTAATTGTCAAATCAAAAATCTATGTCAATATACTTCATTTTACATCAGTACAGTGCTGATTTCCCGGTTTGACAGGGCTAGTCAGAATGCTATTCCAATTTACGCCTTAAACAGATCCACGGCATTTTTGTTACACCCTAGACATAGTTATCAACATATCATAGATGACACATTTATTTGTGCTAGGATTTGGGAAAATTCCAATGATGACAAATTTTTCTTCATGTAATAATAATAATGTTTGATCGGATGCTGACTGTTATCGTAATAAACAAGGAAGAGTGACATGATAAGAATTGTCGCAAAAAAATATTGAGTTCAGATGTTGATGTTACATTCTTATAAATAAGTATCTTATCTCTTCCCATACTTAACTATGGTTGTCAAACGTGGAAATACACAAACTACATTAAACACAAGATTAGAGCATGTCAAAGGGCAATCGACAGAAAAATTTAAAAGTTAGGTTAATAGATAAAATTCGTCACAAAAATATACTAGAAAATACTAAAATTATTGACGCTCTCGAGCACTCACTAAGACTCAAATGGCAGTGGGCAGGCCACATGATGAAAAATGGACAAGACGAGCAACTACCTGGAAGGGACCAAATGGGAAACGAGGATCTGGGTGCCCCCGCGCTCGCTGGGCAGACGACTTAGAGAGAGTGTCGAGCAACTGGCTCACAGAGGCACAAGACCGAGAACAGTGGAAGAGGTTGGAGGAGGCCTATACCCGAAAGGGGTCCTAACACTTTATTAGTTTAGTATAAAAAATAGTATTTAGTTTAGAATTAGTTTTGATAAGTGGTGACGGAATAAAAAGGCTTTTTATTTTATTTTATTTATTATATCTCTTACATCGAGTAGGTACAGTCGTGTTTGAAAATATATGCACGGACAAAGTGGTAGAAAAAATGTGAACTCGACCTTATTGTTCAGTGCATGGTTGCTGAAATATTTATGAACCTTTTGATTTACTAGTGGCCCTAAAAATTTATAAATAAAAAACTACATAATTATCAAACCTGCTCACAAAATCACTGATGTAAGCCGCGGGCAGACATACACGGCGAAATTATAAGGGTTAAACTCCGGGATTTAGTATTTTTATACATTTCTGCCGGTCAAGTCATGACTGTCTATAATATTGAAATCCCTATATCGTTTCACGTTAATCTAATCAGCCGGTAAACTATTTTTCCCGGGACACTTTAGCAGACTTTAGTCAACATAGGTAACCTCATTGATATCGTATCTTACCTGAGTACAACAAAGGCTCTCAAACTTTCAATTCGCTCTACTTCGACAAAAAGTGTTGTTAAGGCGATTTTGTTTTTGCGAAACCGGCATGAAAATAGGCAGTTTTGTCAAAATTGATCATTATTTCAAGAGTAAACCATAATTTTTAAACTGTTGTATTTACTTTTTTCCCGATAAACCGAGCTAAATATCACATATAGCATAAAGTTTAGTTTTAATTCTATGCCAGGTCAAAAATAGGCTTTTATTATTACAATTATTTTGTACGCGGAGGCGGGGCGCTAGAACTATGGACGCAGATGGTAATGTACTCGTACTTCCCCACTTTTGCGCATTCTGTGCCAATTTAAAAGGACTTATTTAAATGTAAGACGTACTAAAACACGTAGTAATTAAACAATATTGTCCTCCGAATCGCTACTTTTTAAGTGGCAGTGGGTCCCCACCCACTGCCACTTAAAAAGTAGCACATTACACGTAGAAAAGGTTATCCAAAGGCGACTATGTACCGTGTGGCGCAGTGTGAGTACGTAGACATAGACCCCCCACAAGGTGGTCTGATGACTTGGTAAGTAGAGATAAGTAGAGTAGTGCTCTACTTATCTCTACTCACCAGCGTCTTACTAGGTAATTCGCGGAAGACCGCTGGATGCAGATGGCGCAAGACCGGTCATAGTAGCACTCTTTGGGGGAGGCCTATGTCCAGCAGTGGACGTCCTTCGGCTGATAAAGATGATGAAGATGGTGATGACTTCGAAATTGCTTGTTGCTAACCCTATTTGAATAAAGCTTATTTTGATTTTGGTGACCCTAACAAAGAATGATCGAAGTATGTTTTAGATTTACAGCGCTATCAAACAAATTATATTATTTTAATTTCAACTAAGTGACTCAATTTATACAAGCAAGACAGAGCGAGTTGATGAATATGAAACCAACGTCATTTATCTACCTATCTTACTCTATCTTATAGCTTTGTACGGGTCGTGCAGTCCGCTGCGTAATAAGTACGATCGTCTTTACGCGCCAGCAGACACATTGAGAACCAACGGTAAACTTGATAAACTCAAGCGCATTCGATAATTTAAAAAGCAGCCAATGCAGTCATTCGCCCGCCGACCGCCGCCGGGTACGCACGTGACTATGTTTTACTTGTGTGTATTATTATTCGGTTATGCGTACGCGCAGAATGCCATAGTAAATACTACGCAGGGTGAGGTGCAAGGTGCGCTCGCAACTGACGGGAATTATTACGTGTACTATGGAATCCATTACGCCGGTACGACGTCGGGAGCTAATCGATTCAAGGTGAGTAAAAATATTAGTTATGTAATGTTGGTAACAAGCTGATGCGTGCTTTTATTTACAATAACCTGACTAAATAAAAAAAGATAAATATTTGCACTATCTTGACCATGAAACAAATGTCCTTTGTATTTCTAGCCGCTAAAACAACACGATGAGCGAGTACTTAGATATTTTTAAACATACCTCGTGGCCCCTCGTATGTATGATAAAGATCTTGATTACCCACCTAGTTTGTACTGTTTGTAGTATTAGCTGCCTACGCAGTCTACACACGAGACTTAAGTGTTTATCAGAAATACACTTAGAATGAATGACTTTATTTATTATCCATCGGAATTATTGAATATTTCATCACTCATCAGAGAGTGTCACGTCATAGAGAACATCCGTACCTTACAGTATATTATTATTAAATAAGCAGTAGTTCTTCATCATTATCCTTATTCCTAATTAAGGTGGCAACAATCGTCCATTTTTATCTTTTGTCCATTTGTTGCCAACCATTAGTCTTTACTGTCGATAGCCTTAAAATATAACTTAACTGCATATTGATAACAAAACAGAAACTCTTGAAAACAACATATACAAGTAACAGAATAAACTAGTTGCGAGGCGACCTACTAGCTACTGAATTCAGATCTACGGATATAAAGATAAAGAAGTGTGGATTAATATCCCGGGCATCTTTTTTATACTAAGCATACACCGTAGCCTATGGACATCAAAATATATATTTCAAAGTCTTCTTTAAAAAGACTCATTTCGCCCACGTCTATAAACTATTGTAACGAATAAGAAGCAGGGATGTCATGGAATCGGGACTTAACTAGGTTAAATTGTCCAATACACCCTGCACTTAAGCACGCAAGAGCGAGATGAACGATTGTTTATTGATATTTATTATTTCATATCTGACATAAGGACATAACACAATTTTTATAATACTTTAGTTACGTGCTGTCTCGCCTCTATCGTCATCGTATTGTCCCAAAATTCTTTTTCCATGTGCAGTCATATTCAGCCATGTTTTATTCACTCGTGCGATGATAAGTGAAACATTTTTACTTCAAGGCTTCATTCGTATTTCAAAATAGAGTTAATCTGAGCTAAAGCTACGGTGACATCAGTCCTAACATGACATTGATGTCATTTTTACTTTTTAGGTATAAGTATGTTATCATCAAGTCCATCCAGTTAGCGTCACTATATATTCAGCCTCGATTACCCAGAACCAAAGGAATTCAGAGTACTCCCACTAGTCCTGTTAAACATCATCCGGTTTGTCGAAATGTTGGAGATAACCTTGCAGTAGACACAAAATAGAGGTCAATTGCAGAAAAGATCCCATTGTGTCGAAATGTATAAAAGGAAGAGCCCTCATCCAGATAACATAATGATCAAACATTGAGCTATGTCATGACATTCATGACGTAGAATGACGTCATCTGCAGCGCACGAGAGGGGCAAGCGTGGGCTTTCGGTTTACGTTCTATCCGAGAATACACTATCAATGAAAAAATATCTTAACCCTACGTAACGTTAAAATTATTAGCATGTGTTCGGTTGCGTAACTTTAAAAGAAAACACTGTCAGTCGTCCAATGACTGCACTCTATCTATTTATTTAATCGTACGGCATGTATTTACGAACCGTGAGATCTTCGAGAAAACAAGTACGGTTGCTAGTTTTTGTTGCACTTTTAGCACCACCCAGGGGTTACGTGTAGGGTAACGGTGGGTACTCCCTACGGACGTGGTGCAACTTCGACTCCCCTTTGTCAAGTGAGTGGGCAACTTGACTGTTAGAAGTTTTCAAGCCGCCCGAAGGCCTCTAACTTGGCTTAACGACTGCTGTCGTAGACAGCAGCCGGGATCAACGGCTTAACGTGCCTTCCAAAGCACGGGAGCGCTCAGTTAGTAACCACTTAAAGCGGTCACCCATCCAAGAAGTGACCTGCCCCCACATTGCTTAACCTCGCATACCGCACGCGGTACGCGGGCGCCGCGGGGCCACGAATGCTCCACTCCACGCTCCACTCTAGCTATGAAACCACAACACACAAACACTCATCGTCCTCTAAGTTCTACTCAATAATCGAAAGCCGATGGAAGTGATTCATACTCTCTGAGACTCCAAGTGTCTACAATAGATACATACCATATAAACATGATCCTCAGACATGGGAGATACAGTTCAATAGTACAAATATTCTTAATTGCCTACCAAAAACAGCATACAATAGAGAGAGATCAGCTACGCAATTCATAATCAATCTTGATTCAATTGAAGTGACCATCAATCGATTGTACTTACTTTAAGACTTGGGGGGCCAATTCTCGGTCCGAGAGAGATGCATGTCTATCGTGACATTGTATAGAATGGTAGAGTCACTTGTATGGAATCTCGAATAGAGATCATCTCGATCAAACCCGAGAATTGGCCCCCAGATTCTTAACAACTTTGCCTCTTTGGAAATCGATCAGATATCTATATTATACTTACGATAAACTTAGCGTTTGGCGAAACGGATATAAATGTTAATTGTACCATACTTTATCCGGAAAAAAAACCCTATTTCGTCTGAAAAATCATATACCTCTAGCATTGTAAATGGGATTTATTTATAGTACAGTGCAGTCGATAACAAATGTATTTAGCTATTTTTAACTAATATGTATAGCTCCCACTCCTTGACAATCATTATTATCATCCGATTGTGGGGTCTGCGACTATAGCAATTAGATGAAATTGACACATCTTTTTGTAGACGACCGTACCTACATGTGAACAAACTTCACACGAAAACATCCTTATTGCTTGAGACGTGTCATGTTGACAATGTCAATAATGCCAGTATCAAGTGACTAGAGAACTATCTGACCATCATTTTATTGCGAGACTCGCATGACATTCGAACAAAGTTATTCGACACTTGTTCAGTAAACAAGAGTATTTACATCACATTACATTTCGAACGCACTGCGCGATAACGACTACTATTGTCATTTGGAAAAACATTGGAACGACTTAAAATCTTAGAAAAACACGATTAAAAAAAACACCGATTGGAACATAATATATAGCGTTCAAACTCTTCCTAATAGTCCAGTGTATCACCCCCTAATAGGCGCATAAAATTAGCAAAACCTGGACATAATTCGATAACTGTAATTTTCTTTTACTATGATTTAAAGTATAGTTAGTTATGGTTAAAATAAAAAGAATTAAACATTATAAGGCTCCGCGTAATTGTTAGAAAAACAAAAAACTAAATTTTGACACATTTTGATTTTGTAAGGAATGGCTTCCTTACAAAATCAAGATGTGTAAAAAATTTAGTTTTTTGTTTTTCTAAATAACTTTGTAAAAGTACCTGTATTATGATAAGAAAAAATATCATTTAATCAATTATCGTGGATTTTTTTGTTTAATACGTTTCATATAGTACTAATTAGTACTAATAAAATATTGACGGCATTAGTTAAACACTTTTGACGTAGTTATGTATTTGGTTTTCCAAGAATTACCCATATTTGTGACTTTAGAGATCTGCAATATTGTGATAAATTATTAAAAATTAAACGGCTTCTCTATGCACATAACTACGTCAAAAGTGTTAACATTGACGCGGAGCCTAAAAAATTTTAATTCTTTTAATTTTAAGTATAACTAACAATACTTTAAATCACAGAAAAAGAAAATTACAGTTATCGAATTATGTCCAGATTTCGCTAATTTTATGCGCCTATAAAGTTCGTTATTCTGAACACTCTGTATACATGCACTAGTTTAAAGACGAATATCCATCCGGTGCATTAATGTTTATTATTAAACTAGTTACCCCCCCAGCTTCGCCCGCATGTTACAAAAAAACACAAACTGAACCAAGGGATTCAATCTCGTCTTCAAATAAAATGGAATCAACAACGTTGGTATAGGTATAACAAGATGTATTGGTTATAAAATATTGTCTAGAGCTAACAATTATGTTGTTATTCATAACCCCAAGAAAATTCCCACCCTCGTCTCAGGCCTTAGCACTCAACCTTAGATATTTAGAAACGTAAGTGAAAATACTGCTAAGTTTTACCAAAACACGTCAAATCTTTAAAGTTTCCACATTCGCCTGTAAAGTTATAAATGTTATAATCAGTTCGTCTACTAATGCAATCTTTACGCAAAGTAGATACCTATCAAATATTTTGAGCATTACGTACCATCAGAAAACTTCGCATATCTATCCAAACCCTGAATGTGCTGATGAACTCATGTGATTCACAGAGAACTTGGCAATGATTTTTTTTTTATATTAAAAATGGGATTGCTCTTGGCCAGCATCTAGCCGGGGGGCAAACATGAAAATCAAATTTAGTAAAGAACATTCGGGATATTTTGAAGTTTCAGTATCACGTCATTACAATAACACAATATTTATGTATTAGCTAAAGCAATATGTCATAAACGCGAAGTTCTCTTACGTTTATTGTAATTTAGTAACGAACGACTTTCATCTGTGTAATTTCGTCAAATGAGACTGTTTTACAGATTTGATTTATTCCTTTAAGCTGTGTTAATAATTAGCACCAAAACGACAATTTGGCGATAGATGACAAACGTAAACCAAACAATGAAGGCCTGACACAACATAGGTCCATTAAATATCAAAACACAAGCCCGGATTCTTCTATCTCATAAAACTGTACTACAAGAGCAAGCGAGGCAGCCACTTTACACTTCGCGTATTCACTTCAATAGCCTTTTTTGCGATCTCTGCTTACAATTAGGAAAAAGAAAACAACCCTTTATGGTACTTATAACAAGAAGAATACGGCTCAATTTTGTAAAGCTTTCTTTGTAGAGATAAAGCGTTTCAGAAAAACATTGATGATTTTAGCGTTAAAAAAGGACATACCTGCCTACCAGCTACCTGGTCGGTAAATATGTATTCTACGAACGTTCACGATGGTTTGTGGATAGGGTTTTATACGAAATCTTTTTGTTATGAGACCCTGAAGAGGCTGGAATAACGGGTTAGATGCATTCAAAACAGTTTTCTTTCATCTTAAAGTGGTAAAATGTTCACGTCATGCTACGCTCTTATCTATGCTGTAAATACTGGCAATACTTATTCGTAATTTTACTCACCATAATTACATTAAATGATGAGAATTTTAATCCTTCACTGAAATCAGTGACAAGTGTACTTAATCCGAATTTCAAATTTTTATCTTATCAACTTATCATTTGTTAGACTGCTTGTACTATCTACACATGTTATCAGCTTTTAAACAGTCAAAACAGGGAGTGCTATGTTGTAAAGCAGTATCCATAAAATGGAACACATATTTCTTAAGTATTAGTGTACCTATGTTTTTTTATACCACATCGATGGCAAACAAGCGTACGGCCCGCCTGATGGTAAGCGGTCGCAACAGCCTATGGACGACTGCAACTCCAGGGGTGTCACATGCACATTGCCGACCCTTTAAGAATTTGACACCCCTGGAGTTGCAGGCGGCCATAGGCTACGGTGACCGCTTACCATCAGGCGGGCCTTACACTTGTTTGCCACCGACGTGGTATAATTTTTTTTATTATACACTCCTTGCTTGAAAAACCCCATACTGTAGTCCCTTGGGAAAATCGCTTCACCTATGTCTTGAATTAGTATGATCTAATAAATTAATTAGCTCTTCAGTCGTATAAACCGCTTAAAATACTGCTGGCGTCTCAATACGAATCACTCCTGTGTACAGGTTTTCCCTTTAGCCGCATGTAGTCATGTGTAACAAATGTAACAATCCCTCAATGTATATTTTCTCTTTTCCAGGCACCACCTCCACCAAACCCATATCCAGGCGTCTTCCATGCAATCGACAACACGGTGATATGCGCTCATCCAACCCCCCGTGGGATCATCGGGGTCGAAGACTGCCTAGTTCTCAACATCCACACAAAGAACATGACTACGCCGAAACCAGTCGTGGTCATCTTACTTGGAGAAGAATATTCCACCACGGGCAGCAAGCAATACTCGTATAAAAGACTAGTTGAATCTGACGTGGTTGTGGTAACGATGAATTATAGACTGTCAATCTTTGGCTTCTTATGCTTGGGTGTGCCTGAAGCACCAGGCAATGCAGGCTTGAAAGATGTCGTGCAAGGCTTGAGATGGTTAAGAGATAATATTGCAGGATTTGGGGGCGATCCAAACAATGTGCTCCTGTTTGGACACGGCTCTGGAGCAGCTATGGTTGATATGGTCACATTGTCGCCTTTAGCTACCAATTTGGTCCACAAGGCGTTTACGCAAAGTGGATCTGTTTTAGCACCGTGGGCGATCGCGTACGAACCAATCAAATACGCTCAAACTTTCGCTGAACAGCTCAGTTACACGGGCGAAACGCCAGAAAGATTAGCTCAGAAACTTGTCACAACTGATGTAACGCTGCTCTCATCAGCTCTTCTGAACTTCAGCTTCTTGAACAACTCCGTTCTATTCGCTCCCTGCCTTGAAAACAAAGCTTTAAACGATACTTTCCTAACAGAAGCTCCCATAGACTTGATAAGATCAGGCAACTACAGCCATATCCCTTACATAGCCGGATACACAGACAGAGAAGGCACAATCAGATCTGCTGAAGCAGTCAACGATGGATGGTTAGAGAAAATGGAATCCAGCTTCACGGACTTCGTTCAAGTTGATTTCGGATTTAATTCGACAACCAACAAGACCGTTGTAGCGAACAGCATAAAGAACTTCTACTGGGAAAATAAAGCAGTAAATATGGAGACGATAAAAGATTACTTGAACTATCATGGGGATGTGGCAGTGGTTGTGTCAGTGATTAGAGGCGTCAGGGAGAGAGCGCTGACTTCGACGGCTAACGTGAGATTGCTGGAGTTCACTTACAGAGGTACCAGGAACTCTGACTGGATATACCACCAGATTCCAAACGCAGGAGCGTGGCACGGAGCTTTACTCAACTATTTATTTAACTACGATTTGAAGCTTGAAGACGAGATAGTCATGGACTCAGTCGTCAAGCGTTTCGTATCTTTCGCTAACACCGGGTGAGTTGATAAAAATTCTTTGATCCTTTATTTCGACAGTGTTGGTTTAGAGCTGAAAACTAGATTGTTGGTTTTTGCTAGTTTTATGTTGACCGACAAGCAAGTTTGTTTAATATTTTTTATAAAAATCTAAACTTGACGGCAGCATCCAACTTTTTTTATAAATAATAAAATCTTTCTCAAACTAAACTTGATGGCAGTAGAAGCGTACTCAGAAAATGAGCTTAGTAAATCTGCTTTCTACCTTCTCTATATAGAAGATAGTTTTTTACGGTCCGCTATACATATAACCTCAAAAATAAATGAATGAATAAAATAAATAAAAGTTTAATGTCTCTAACTATAACTATCTTTATCTCTAATTTCAGTGAACCTACCAACGACCAAGTAACCTGGCTGCCTATATCATCTGGCATCCTCAACTACCTGTACTACGCCGGGGATTCAGCCACAGCGCTCACCACCCTGCAAGAGTCAGCCCGGGTCAACCCTCACTCGACCAGGATGGGTTTCTGGGACGGTCTTTATGACGCCTACTACGTCCGACCTGCTCCGGTGTCATCGGCTGATCAGTTGTTGGGCTTCACTCTCGCGTTAGTGCTAGCACAAGCTGTGCTTGCTTATTTATAATCTTAGTATGTAGGCCGTTGTCACTTTAAGCAGAACTTAAGAGAACATGTATGAAACATTTTTCAGGAGTGTTTTATGACTTTTATGATTGAATTGACGAAGTGCTGATTATGACAATGTTGCCAAGAATGGTAACAATTACTTGACACAAAAGATCGAAAAAAATCATAGTTTAAAGGACCTCAATAGCAGGACCACCGAAGTTAGAGCGGCTGAAACGAAAGGTGCCCATAGTGATCGCGTTTCTGTTGTTGCATGATAGCAGTTAATAAAACGCAAGTCACGTGAAAAAAAGTATTTTGGGATAAAATTGATGTTTATCCACACCAGCAAATGCCAAATACTGACTATCGTTAGCTTCTATAACATTATAGATAGTTCCTAGTAAGTAGATATATCAATGCAGTGTATGAACTTTAGAACTATATCATGGACAGCGTGTGTTCGTTGATATAAATGTAGCAATGTGAGAGTTCGTTATTTTATACGACGATAAGATACTAAAACTGCCCGTGTAGTTGCACGGCGATAATCCGTCCTATCAACGCACTGACCTCACGGTTCACAGAAAAACGAGCGCCAGTCATATCTTTACTCTAGTCTAGCACTGGTAGCATGACCGCCTTTGCGTCTAACATAAAGCATTCCTCCCTGTCACACTCACGTAGTTGCTAGTGAGGGACACAATGATATACATACGTTATAAACGCGATCGTGCTAGCTCGACAGGTGTCGGCAAACAGAGACTCCCGCGCTTCATATTCCACATGTGACTTTTTCGAGAGTCAAGCAACTGAGGATGTTTCGAGTAACAATGTGGCATTTTCTATAGAGTAGCTCTTCGAGAGTCGATTGTGTCTAGATTTTTGGCTCTTTTCTAAATATTTGATATCGGTCATCGATGGTTTATTCTGCTAGTATTAAACTTACAAGTTTGCCGGTTCCTGGCAAAGTGCCAGTAAACAACATGTGAATAAATATTATGTCCAAGTATACAATTAATTTTTCCATAACTCTGATATACTATTTGCTAAAGTTTTTTTTATTATTTATTCTCACATTTAAATATTTCATAATATTTCGCCGTATATTTTGCTGTGTTGCCTACTTACTGTTTCGCTTGTATGTCTTCGTTTATCCTAAAATAATAGCATTTATGTACAATGTTTTTAATCATATGACTGCGTTACGTATATTAGATTTGTATTAATTTGTAATTTTTAGTATTATTGTAATGATGAATAATTAATAACTCCACGATATTTTTAATAAATTATACTGATGAAACTTAGAGTTTATGCTGAAATGAAAGCCATTAGAGGGTTCTGGATATTTTGATTTTAAGTACTTACGAATTATCTTTTAATTCGATGTTACGATAAGGTGTCCATTGTGAATATGACATTTTTAATTCAATGATAAGTTAGTGTAATAGTCATTCATCACAGTCAGTAAAAATAGGAAAGTAGTTATAGTTTAAATTTTCTGAACTGAGCTCATCCACTCACCTGCAATCATAATGGCTCTGTATCTATAGTTACAATCCTATTATCTGCTTTTGTTCTCGTAAACGCCAACCAGTCACAAAAAAGGTGACAAGTACATTGCATTTATATTGAACTTTCAACCTTATTCCTTGTTCATTAGGAGAAGTTGATATCCCTTTTTTAACCGACTTCAAAAACGGAGGAGGTTCTCAACTCGTCGGAATATTTTTTTATGTATGTTCACCGATTACTCGGAGACTAGTGAACTGATTTCAAAAATTCTTTTTTTGTTTGAAAGGGTATGTTTTCTAGTTGGTCCCATTGTCACCAAGTCTGGATCTGATGACGGGATTTTGGAAAATCGAGGGAACTCCTCAAATTATATAGCAAGGGGATGGGGTAAGGCAAAATCGAAGGAACTCCTCAAATTATTTACCAAGAGGATGGGGTAAGGCAAAATCGAAGTAACTCCTCAAATTATATAGCAGGAGGATGAGGTCGGGCAAAGTTTGGAGTCGGTGTTTTTATGTTAAAAATTTACTTGTCTATTCTAGAGAGTACGTTCTTGTTGAGTGTCGGACGGTTGTAAAAAACAAAAATAGTTATAACCGCCATTATTCTGTTAGTGTATGTGATTCTTGCTTGTCCAAGAAAATAAAGCCGATATTCTAACCTACCAAGGCGGATATAATCTGTTTTTACTACGAGCTCGTTATATTAATTTGTGGTTACTACTACTCCATGGCATTGTAGTCTCAAATGGATGAGCTCAGTCCAAAAAGTTTAAACTACACACCGAGACGATATTGAAGTTGATTGATTTTCCTATTTAGACTATAGTTTTTAAGCAGGTACAAAGTCTAAATTAACGGGCCTTAACTTGGTAACATAAACTTTGTTTTCTGTTACGATCGAAAGTAAACGTGTCCTAATTTGCATTATGAAATAAATACAGTAATGACATGTTATTGAGTTTCTTTTCACAATGACCTTCGACATATGTGGCTGCTGGTGATCTCAACTTGGCAGTAATGTAGGGTATGTATTAACTACACCTAGGTACTATTACTGGGTATTTACTTAATTTACAAAGCTCCGACCGTCGCTAAAATTTCATTTTGTTCGCTCGTTAGTGTTAGCTCGATATGAAATTGTTTTATGTGTTTACCGGATTTTATATCTTCAGGACCACAATGTACTTGTAAATATAATTAATAAATGTTGGATATTAAAATATATGTGCACTATTGAACAGTCGATGACATAAAAAATGTGAACATTTTGGACCTTATTTCAATGGAATAAGGTTAAAAAATAAATACATATTGATGCTCTTAATCGTAATACACATATCCGTACTAATATCAAAATGCGAAAATAGGTAGCTGCCTGTTACCTTTCACAGTTTAACCGCTGAAATTTGGGAATAATTTTATAGAGATAATTTGATAAGTACCCCGAAAAGAACATACCTTAGGATAGTTTTTTATCCTAGAAATAATTTCGTAATGGAGTGAAAAAAGGGGGTTAAGTTGGTATAGGAGAGCGATAATGTTCAAATTAGTATAGATTATATTTCATTATCTCCGTGACTTTTATATTTCAATTATTCATGTTAACATACCTACTTCTGTAAGTTTTATTGTTACTAACACGCTATGGACATTAGTCTGAATCAAATTATTTTGAATAGCTTGGTCTGAATTAAATGGTTTTGATTTTGATTTGAATAGCTAGCTAACCAGGAGAATTGTGCCGGGATTATATTCAATTTTGCACGGGGAAAATTCTCACTCGCAAATATTCCCCATGCAAAATCGAAATTATGCCCGGTAAAGGCGGGAATGAATTTAAGTATAGAATACTTAAATTAATAAAAATGGTTTTCTCCTAATTATATACGACTGAAAGAAAAATTCTATACCTAGGTGGCGTGCAACGCTGAAGAATCAAAGAAATTCAAATCAGACGAGAAATCAACATACGTTATCCTACTTTGCATATAATAAGAGATCGTATTCAAGGAACGCCAATAAGACTGCCAGCCGTCCTAAGGGACAAATTTATATTCCTAAATCTGAGATAAGTATCACTAAAAAATGACACGTCCAACGACTTTGAACTTCATTCCCAAAGGATAAAGTTCTATTTTCTGCGTGCCCGACATTCAAATTGAATGATAAAAAAAGAGTAAATAAGGCTGTTATGGAAAGCCAATGGAGATGGTGATTCGTCTCTTCAAAAGGATTCTTAAGGCGAATGGAGTCAAAAATCCCTAAGGATAAACCCTGTGACGACCTTTCTAGATGATGCGGATTCCATTTTTAACTGTATTGTAATGGCGCAAGGTTATATTTAGCTTAAATTATGATAATATTGCTAGCGTTAACATTGTGCTTGCGTATTAATACATAGTTAACACATTATTAATAATAAAATAATAAGTGCCTCGCGTTGTTGTCCCATCGCGATGTAAAATATATAATTTAATTTTAATACATCAAATAATATACATAATATATTAGTTACAGATACAGATTCAGATCGACAAACATTTATTTGGCTTCAACAACGGGGCAGCTTTACCCAACATCGAACATGTGAAAATGTATTTACAGTATGAATTAGAATACCCTTATATACTTGCCTACGAGTACCTGTTGTTTCTCGCTATAAAATTGGCAAAACTTACCTGTAACAAAACATATTTTATTAATATTTAAAGTGATTCCAAACTTAATGTAATGGTACAATGAAATCTTCATTCTCATTTAAAAGCCAGCTGTTAGAGTATAAAAAAAACTGAACACCCCTCCTGTGCTTCCGCTTATCACTGATTTAAGTATACAGAGTGTGGCCTGTAATAGGAACAAAAATTAAACGGTACACTATTGAGCTCTCCAGCAATAATTTTTAATTGGTTTCAATTGAAGAAAAAAAACTGGCAACCGTACCTGTCTTCTCGAAGATCTTACGGTTCATAAATAAATGCCATACGATTAAATAAATAAATAAATCGAAAAAAAAGACTAAAGCAGTATTATAACAATTATATACCAATGCAAGTCTATACAAAAGACAATTTATTATATGACTGGCGAAAGATTTATAATAGATTTTCATACATTATTATAAATAAATGTTAAGGGACAATTTTTACACAAATCGAACTAGTCCCATAGTCAATAAGGCTTGTGTTATGGGTACTAGACGACGATATATTTAATAGATATATACTTAAATACAAAGAAAACATCCAAGTCTCAGGAACAAATGACTCTGCTCACCACAGAAACAAATGGGACCTCTAGCTTCGGAGGCAGTGACACTACCAACTAGGCTAAACAGGCCGACAAAACTGTCTTTTTTATTATATGACGCACGCATTATTGCCCTTATAAAAATGCCACCCTTGCATATGCCACCAATTCGATTTTTTGTTAAATCATATTATTATGCTGACTAGGTAGTTAGATATTAAAATTTCGAGTCTTTAATAACAAAACGCGCGAGGTATTTTTATAAGGGCAATACTCGTAATGCCTTACAGTTACAGTGAAAAAAACTTTCCACAGGCCAGATTAATATTAATCATATCTGATGATCTAGCTCAAAAGTTGGCTCGAAGAGATCCTTGCGGGTAAAGTTTGTTTTTAGGGTTCCGTACCCAAAGGGTAAAAACGGGACCCTATTACTAAGACTTCGCTGTCCGTCCGTCCGTCCGTCTGTCACCAGGCTGTATCTCAAGAACCGTAATAGCTAGACAGTTGAAATTTTCACAGATTGTGTATTTCTGTTGCCGCTATATCAACAAATATATTACAGCCTGGTGACAGACGGACGGACAGCGAAGTCTTCAAAGTCAAAGTCAAAGTCAAAATATTCTTTATTCAAATAGGCCTAGCAACAAGCACTTTCGAATCGTCAGTTATAACATGTATTAACATATATATTAATTAATTATTTAGAGCAATTTATTGATGCTATTATTATTATTCACCTTATTTATTTCTTCTTCTTGGGTTAGATTTTTTACAATAAATTTATCAAATGTAAAATATAAAAATACACGTACAAAGTATAAAAGCATTATAAAAAACCTAACCTAGAGTGCCGCCGGCAGCGAGGCGGGCCTAAGCTACAGGTGGTTAGGGCGACAGAGAGAGGAACGTCCGGACTATCTGCGCCGTGTCCAGGAGTACCGCCTTCTGTATTTGACCCTTGACCCAGCCATCTAACGAGAGCCTCTTGAGATGTTGGTCGAGACTCTTCGCTATTAGACCGTTCACAGAGACGACTATCGGGACAATAATCGTTGAATCAACATCCCACATGGCGGTTACCTCATGTGCCAAGTCTAGGTACTTGCTGACTTTGTCCTTCTCAGCTTTCACGAGGTTCTCGTCATGGGGGATGGTGATGTCAACGAGCACTGCCTGGCGCTTCAATCGATCTGTCAGCACGATATCAGGCTTGTTGACTACAATAGTCCTGTCCGTGATGACAGATCGATCCCAATAGAGCGTTGCACGACCATTTTCGAGAACTGGCGCAGGTGTGTACTTATAATACGGCACTTCGAAGTTCACAAGACCGTATAAAAGAGCAAGCTGCTGGTGAATAATCCTGGCCACCAAGTTATGTCTGTGCAAGTACTCGCCGTTAGCAAGATGACTACAACCAGAAATAATATGCCTGAGTGACTCTCCGGGACGGCGGCATGCCCGACAAATGTCGACCGTACCGTCCTTCAGGATATATTTCCGGTAGTTGTTCGTCATGATAACCTCGTCCGCAATTGCACAGACAAAACCTTCAGTTTCCCCAAAAAGATCCCCAAAACGTAGCCAGTTCACCGATGCGAGCAGGTCTACCTCGGGCCCCGTAAGGGCCTTGTAGAACCGCCCATGTAGCTCCTTACTCTTCCATACCGCCCTGCGGTCCTCGATGCTTAGTACTTTAAATCTGCGCCAGTTCTCGTTTGCCATGGAGAGCGGGGTGAAAGATGCGTCTGCTGCCACTACGTCACGATGCATCCCACACTCACTGTTTAGAAAGTAATCCCTGAGACTGCACACTTCGCGGTTGTGAAGGTCTTTAGCATTTAAGAAGCCGCGACCTCCAAGCTTCCGCGGGATGTACAGTCTCATAACAGAAGATCGTGGGTGTAGCATACGGTGCGCAGTGAGCAGTACACGTACCCTTCGATCCAGGAAATCGAGCTCAGTCTGAGTCCACCTTAATATGCCAAAGGAGTATGTGAGCAAAGGCATTACCCAGGCGTTGAAGGCGCGAACCTTATTGCCGCCCGACAAAAAACTATTGAGTACTTTTGTCAGGCGACAGAAGAAGCGCTCCCTCACCGCCCGTTTGATGTCCCCACCCTCGATACCCAAAGACTGTGACATACCAAGATACTTATAGGTTTCTGCTTCGGGGAGAGATCTGAGAGCCATTGTCTCAGAAATTTGTAAATTTGTGGAATTTACAACTTTCCCCCGCTGTACATGCATGACCGCACACTTATCGACACCAAATTCCATTTTGATGGCACTACTGAAGACCTCTGTGGTTTTCAGTAGCTCCAACAGGTCATGTTTATTTGGTGCAAATAGTTTAAGGTCGTCCATGTAGAGCAGATGAGAAATGACCTCACCCTCTCTCCGTAGCTGGCAACCTATTATTATTATTATTATTAGTAATAGGGTCCCGTTTTTACCCTTTGGGTACGGAACCCCAAAAAAGGTAGTATTTTGCCAATTGACTTGACAGATGTTAAATAATACGGTAATTGATTGACACTTCTTCGGGTCTAGTGGTATACGAATTTAGCCGATGAGGAAGCATTAATTACTACCCCCCTTATTCATAAACGTCCATCAAGCTTCTATTAGTTAACAAGCCGCTAAAGTTGGTTTGTCCTTATCTGTCACTTTGACATTTATGTTTGTGAGAAAGGGACAAAACAACTTTTAGTTAACAGAGGTTTGTTAAGTTTTATGAATAAGGGGGGTAAATCTATATATTTAGCAGTGGAGGGATGTAGTTATTAAGAGTTGGGCGCGGGAATGTATTATTTTACTGTGAAAAGAACGTTTTACTAACAGAAGATACCTGAACTATAGGTAGGTACTACATGCTTACATACATTAACAGTTAATAACCACAGACCTTGAATACCATTTCTCAGTTTATCTGTGAAGGGCACGTTATATTTGAGTTCTCAACTGATATTTGAGTTACCCTCCCAACTAATAACTGAGTAGCCGTAAACTCATATCTTATTTAAGCCGCTCCGATACTACTCTGCGCTTTCACAGGACTCGGTGCAAATATTATCGCCCCGAACAGGATCTACTCGCCTGCTCGCTTTTCGACACCCTCCAACACATAGGAGGTTGCTCTTGCGTCTCAGCAACCTTTTTTCTGAAAAACCTCATAGTCGAACAAAAAAAATGTTTAAATATCTAAAATCAGTTTAAGCAAACAATATATCCAAAGACTTCCTTACCTATGGCTCCACAACCCAATGTAGAGCTAGGCGTACTTAACAGAGCATTTCCATTTGTTCCTGTCCATTTCCGCTCTTCTCCAGTTTCCGTGCTTTCCAACTATCACAGGTTTTCCTCCAGACAGTCTATCCACCGTTTTCGCCCTCTTGATCTCTTTTGTTGCGATGCCCGCTTACTAAATACTTTCACCGAACTTATAACCAGTATTCTTTATAAGTGCTCTATCCATCGTAGACGCTGTGACTTGTAGAAATCTAAAGACTAAGTCCCCAAAGACTCCTTCTCTAGATCATATTTTAGCTTAACATCTGTTTGTGTCTATATCCATACAATTCTACGTTTACCTACGTAAGTGGTATTATTTGTTTTGAGGCTCAGCCCACGCCACATATCACACACAATGCAAGAAACAAGTGTAACAGAATATCGTACAAAACAATATCTCACGCAACGAGGTCACATCGAAACAACAATTCCTACTTTAAGTGGGCTTTTCAAAGAACAGTAAATACAGCGCCTGCCTTAATGGCTTTGTAAGATTTTAATAACGTTTTGTGTAAGCTGGAAAGGTTGGAACGAAACGAATTATTTCAATAGTGTTATGTAGACTTTGAACTTCTCGGATGATGAGATTGATGAGCTTTCTCGCTAATAGCGATTTTGTGAGCCGTGTTCAAAGGGTCAAAGAGGAAATATAAACTCAAGATCGCTGGATATGTATTGGACTTTCACTGTTAAACCCCAATAATAACAAACTACAGAAAGTAACAATTACATCTCATTTTATTATGACAACCTGTCAATCAAGCCGACCACAACAGAACCAAATATTACCTAAACCAAAGAGTTTTTAACTACTGGACAAAACTCGTATTTCACTTCTACAAATGATCTCCACCAATTCAAGTCCGTTTTGTCAAGAATATTTCATTTTGTTATTTATTAAACTTTAATTGGTGTATGATGGAATATTTGTTATAGATAAATTAATTAACTAACTATTAACTATATAGTTTTCGGTGAATACCTGACAGTTCCAAGGAGGTCGTATGAAAAGGCGTGAAATTTGAGAAAAATTGGTATTTCATCACCTTGGTTTTACTATAGTAAGGAAAGAGATGCAACACAAATATTTTGACAAATAGCATGTAAATACCTAATGCGAAATGACTGACAAGTGAGGACTCGGTGTAATAAAAGTCCATCCCAATCGCTGTACACGTCCACACTAAATAAAATGTCACTAATACAAGTAATACAACAACGAGCAACGTCACTTCATTTCCATATTTTAACGTCAAAATAAGAATGAGACAAGAAAGTCATCTCAGAAATTATGGTACAAAACTCGTGACAAAACTATACAGGGTGTCCAGTAATGGACAAGCTTCTAACCGCTGATAAGGAATTTCAGAAATTAATTAATTGTCTCAATATGCTCGGTTAAGAATATTGTCTAGGAACGCTAACGCAAATAAAACAGATAAGAGAAATGTCAATCAAAACACTAATGTTACATTTAATTTTACACTGGACTTCGAGGCGGAAATAACAACAATGCCTAACATCAATATCAATGTCACGAGTTCACTCACGTTCGCAATATTTATCGATTTAAAATCAATTTATGGTCAGGGAATCTAAACGGGAAAGTATTTGGTCCATTTGAGTTATCACAGACTTTAAATGGAGCCAGATTATTGTACTTTTTAGGGTTCCGTTTTTTACTTTCGAGGTACGGAACCCTTTGGAGGATCACTTTGTTTCCGTCCGTCCGTCGGTCTGTTTGTCAAGCCCGTTTTCTCAAGAACGCGTAGAGGTATCAAGCTGGAATTTATACCAAATACTCAGGTCTACTGTCCCTTGGCGCTGTGAAAAAATCAAACTTCTAAGCCAACGCAATCAAAAGATCCAAGAAAAGAAGATAAAAGAAGAAGAAGAGAAGATGAGATGATTCATGCCGCAAGTTTTCGACACTCGCAAGGGAATCAAAACCAACAGGGTACTTCCCGTGAACTCAGAATCTTGAAACTTGCTACGAAGTAACGTCGTATAGCACATACCTATAAAGGCAAAATTGCGAAAACCGTAAACTTTTAGTAACATCATATAATAAAAATATTTTACGGAACCCTCGGTGCGCGAATCCGACTTACACTTGGCGGGTTTTTTTTTCAGTTGTCGTGAAATTAAATTTTTCGAGGGCGCGGCGTGATGCAGCGCTGCCATTTAAATATGAAATTTGATTACTGTGTAGAACGTTCAATCTTAACGCTAACACTTTCAGTGCCGGACGCTCATAGTGTAGGCGCTTTCCGCTACATACGGTTTTTTGCATGTTATCGGCTACGAGCGTAGCACTACGAAATTGTTCGCAATGAAAGTGTGACGTGTGACGTGCGCCGACACCGGCCGTTTAATGTGAATTTTCTTTTATTACAGTTGGCAAAGCATTGGCAAGGCATGCTTACGGCCTTCCTGATAATGTCACCGTAGCCCATGGACGCTTGCGACTCCAGAATATTTACAAGAGCGTTGTCCACCCTTTATTGACTTGATAATTGTCGTGTTGATAACTAGAGACATAAGGTTCTACGTAACGTTATCTCTGTTTTTCACTAACAACCTATTGTCGTTAACTAAGATGATAGCGAATCAAATAGTCAGTGACCCACTGTTTTGTAGTAATTAGCTGTTATTTTTAATGAGATACATGTTCTTCATTCAAAATCTCTTCATTAGTAGCCTAGACGATTTAATTGAAATGGGGGGTCCCAATTATTAAGAAAAGAAAAAAGTTCGATTATCTCGAAAACCAAGAGACTTTTAGTAAACCTATCAGCGTTAGAATAGAAGCTTGTCCATTATAATACTGGACACCTGTTGTATATAATTATTGACAAAGTTATAAAAAAAATATTTTATAAAGAAACAATAGGAGTAAAGGAAAATATAACTTACCTAACTATAAACTAAAATAAAACAGAACTAAATAATCTATACTAATATTATAAAGCTGAAGAATTTTTTTGATTGTTTGTTTGTTTGTTTGTTTGTTTGAACGCGCTAATCTCAAGAACTACTGGTTCGAGTTGAAAAACGCAGAATAAGTCGCTGGCAACAGCTAGTTTCAAATAAAAAACCGGCTCCAGGTCTTGTGGCAAGGTGCCCAGAAGGCTGGAAGGCCCTCTAGTTCTGCGAGAGTAGGTATTTAGCGCTGTCCTGGCGGTGCGTGAACAAGCCCGCGCGGACGAAGCGACTGTGAACTCGGATGACCCCGCTAGCTTCATACTGGTCACAGTATAGAAATGTAACTGTATTTTGACTTAAGAAATGCATTAATTATAATTAAACTTTAGTATGTAATTGATATATTATTATAAAAATAAGGAAAGGACATGCTATAAAATTGTAACACCTAATTGTACCCTTATGTTATACAAATAAATTTATGATTATGATTATATTTTTTTAATAAGGTAGTAAATAAATAATTGAAAGTCGAACTTACGGTAAGATCCATTATAATGAAAAAAAAACAGAATTCGTAGTACATACCTACAACCCTGAAATTCGTTATTTTAATCTATGAAACCTAAGAACCTAAGAAATATGTCTTATACCCTTCTACTCGATTTGTTTAATAGGTCATGCAATTTTTTATCTAATTGTATTATATTATACAGGGTGTTATATTTATTTGTCGTGTGCGTGTTATCATCATCATGTATATGTATGTATGTATAACACTTTATTGCACAAAAAACAATTACAATCGAAACAAAATAACAAAATGTAAAAGTACAAAGGCGAACTTATCCCTATAAGCGATCTCTTCCAGCTAACCTTCGAGAAAATGAGAAAAATAAATATAGTACACAAGGCAACAAACTAATTTTGCACAAACACGGATATTTAAGAAAGCAATGACAGATTATGAATACACGTAAAACTAATAAGTTTGTATACACTATAACAACTATTCATGTAAACTCCACTCCACTGCTGGTCATAAGCCTCCCCTAAAGAGTGCCACAATGACCGGTCCTGCGCCACCCGCATCCAATGGACTCTCGCGACCTTTACCCGGTCATCAGGTCACTTTGTGGGGGCCTATCTACGCTGCACCTTCCTGTACGTGGTCACCACTCGAGAACCTTCGTCTTCGCCCCAATGGCCATCGGTTTTACGTGCAATGTACCCCGCCCACTGCCATTTAAGCGATTCGGAGGGCTAAATCGGTTACTTTGGTTTTTCTGCGGATGGCCTCATTTCTGATACGATCGCGCAGATATACTTCCAGCGTAGCCCTCTCCATTGCTCTTTTCTCTTAGTTACAGGTGTATAGTAGAGAAACACAGATAATTTAATAGGTTTCTATTGTGATGTCGTAAATAAACATATTTTATTGCGCTTACATTGCAAACGCTGGCTGAACCCTACGAGATAAATCAAAATAATGTACTACAGTATTGTACAACTTAAAAAGGTCTACAAAAAAGTCGATTATGGTATATGTCTATCTCTTAGGGACAACCCACAATAACCATTTTTTATCCTTTACTTTTTACGAAAAATAATGGCTTATTTACGAAGCGATTTTAATACAGCATTAATCCTTCTCCAATAAAATACCTTAAATACATTTTGCATTTTATATAGTATCTATTTTGTAGCAAATTGCTTAGTTTTTGCACGGAACAATCGTGGCTATGTGCTGATCTACAGTTCTTGGGTTTGACGCAAGACAATCACACTTTTGTGAGTGACGCTCACGGCAGTAAAAGGTGGTTAGACCATTGTGTGGTAACTCAGTGCGCATGGAATACGGTTGCTCGTGTTTATATAGACTACTAGATGAAAGCCCGGCTTCGCTCGGATGAAATAAAAAAGAAAGAAATAAAGTAAACATTTATTCGTGACAGTCATGCAAACGACGAAAGAAATAGTGTACAAAAATGTATAAAATAAAAACTTTACAACAACGGATTATGATGAAACTTCGTATAGAAATATAGTATGTAGTCTGGATTAACATATGGAATAGGGAGTAAAAGATTACGCTGACGACGTCACGGGCAGAGGCTAGTATCTTTGCAAGTTAATCCTAAGCATTTTTATAAGGGTAGTATTTAAAGGCACATAAATTTTTTGACACCGTAATCAGTACTGATTTGTATAACTAAAATACTAATCGTTCATTAAAATTCAGTTCAGATTTGCAATTGTTAAATATTGATGTGCCAGTCAGTATTTTTGGTGCGAAGTCAGAGCTGCTAACGCGAACGAAAACTAATGAAGTTCGTGTATCGCCCTCTCTGTCGAACTTGCAAAATCGAGCGACACAGAGGGAAATACACGATGTTCGATCGTTTTCGTTTCGCGGTAGCAGCTCTATATTCTCCGCCAAATTCTATTAAGTGGGGCCCTTTACACTCAATATTATGTGTCAATATTATCGCGATTTTTAAAATTGTATGGGGTCTGTTACACGCTTAATATTATCACAATACTGGTATGTCAATATTATCGTGGTTTTCAAAATCGTATGGATTTTTCTTCAATATTCATTGCACGTGATACGGATCGTAATATGAGTATATCGCGTGATAATAATAACCATGTAACAGGCCCCTATGGATGTTGCTTCAATATTCAGTGTTTCGCGTGATAATAATAACAGTTGGTAATATTTTCTCCAATTAATGGAAGCTATTTAACAACTTGTTCCGTTTTGCCCAAGGTATTTCACATTCCGATACGCGCACCATCCAGGAATAGGAGCCGTCAGACCAGAGGGCATACCGCGATCTGAAAACGAAGTATTTCCCTCTCGGCGCTCGAATATGCAAGTGCGACAGAGAGGCATATATATTTAGTTTTCGGTTGGTAGCACCTTCCGTCCGAGCGCGTCGGACGGTCGAAGAAAGTCTGTAAAGAACATTCCGTGTGTTGTCTGTCACACATATAATTTTTTAACTTCCCATCGACCTATGAGCTTGAAATTAGGTGATAACGTTTATTATGAAGTATATTGTACCAAAAATATCAATATATTGATAAATCACGTTTGTTTTTTAGTTGTACGGAACCCTCAGTGTGCGACTACGACGCACTTGGCTGGTTTTTATTACATTTTGAATTTTATTTCTCTTATAGTAAAATACCCTATTCGTTTTAAAGTTGACGCCTGAGGGCCTACCGCGAACCAAAAAAAATCTTCCTCTCTGTCGTTTGAATATACATGTGCGAGAGAGAGGCAGATACTTCGTTTTCAGTTCGCGGTAGCGCCTCTAACGTCCGAGCGCGGCGAACGGAATGAGCTGGGGGTCTACTCCGAAATTCAAAATCCTAACTTCGTATGGTGCCGTCCCTTTCACTCTCCTGTCATAGACTATATGAGTGAAAGGGACGGCACCATACGAAGTTCGGATTTCGAATTTCGGTGTAGACCCCCAGTACCACTAAGTTATAAAATAGAGCGAGATAGGGATAGAATTTTGCTAGACGTTTAAAAGCCATAAGTCACCTAGTAGTTTGTCACAACAAAATAGAGACGCAGCTTTAAGATGGCGGACAGACTCAGCAAACATTCAAGTGGTGTCCTTTACACGATTAATATTATCACAATACTGGGGTGTATATATTATCGCAGTTTTCAAATTTTTATGGATTCTGCTTCAATATTCACGTGATACTTATCGTGATATGAATGTATCACGTGATAATAATAACCATGTAACAGGCCCCATATATTCGCTTTGAAGGCGGTTGTTGTGACAATCAGCCTAGCCAGCACGATAGATTATACCGTTACGTTTTAATACATTTCGCCCATATAACGTGACGGTATAAGTTATCGTGCTAGCTAGGCTGATAGGTGTATAGAACGCTTGAAAACTACAAAAACAAAACGCTACAGACGCGGCTAGCCGAATCCACACAATGGGCGCAGCAACATGGCCAATACACCGGACGCAAACATAGTTTACAATTTCCGAACGTACCCAACCCGACGCTGTCAACCAACAAATTTAATATGGCCGACCTTTTGTCATCGAATTAACACTTTTAAATGCAAAATACGCGACAATCCGAATTTTGCGGATACATATGTTCAACTCAAAAATTGTTATTTTTATACGTTCTTCAATTTGAGACAGGTCTCGTTCGGGTCTACCGTACCCCTGCACGAAATTATTAATATAGATAATGTTTATTGTTCTGACCATTTACCACTTATTGTTGAATGTAAGTTTAGCATAATTAGATCAAAAATAAAGCAAAACATATGTGATACTAATAAAATAATATGGGGTGACAGGAATGCTGAACAGATAGAAATGTATCGTAGCATATGTAACAGCAAATTAAAGGAGTTAGATTTTCTACAGGAATTTACCAACTGCTGTGGTACTCTGTGTCATTGTGCGGAACATAAAATTATATTAAATAATATGTATTGCAAAATCGTTAATGTGCTTTCGGATGCGGCCTTTCAAACTCATGTCGATAAAGTTGTTTATTCTAGACGCGAGAAATGTGTATGTGGCTGGAATAGGCATGTCCGTAGTGCTCATAGGGAGGCTAGGCTTAAATACGAAATGTGGCTTTTGTGTCATAAACCTACCGAAGGTAGGGTGTTTGATGAGATGACAGAGTCTCGTAGAATATTTAAAAGCAAATTAAGTTGGTGCCTAAAACACCAGGAGCAGATAAAAATGGATATACTCGCGACACATCTAAAATCCAAAAATTTCAATAAATTTTGGAAAGCGACCAATAAACTTAACTTGAAGCCTGGTTTACCTGTGAGCGTGGCGGGCATGAGTGATTCCAGGGACATTGCTACGATGTTTCGAGAGCATTTTACAGTGAAATCGCCCTTGGGTTCATCGCGGTCGGTGATCTACGCTGAGGCTAGTCACGACAGGATGACAATTACTTTCACAGCTAAGCAAGTAGAGTTGGTTGTTAAAAATATGACTAGAGGCAAGTCCCCTGGATGTGACAGTCTCAGCGTGGAACATTTGAAATATGCGGGGGGTCATTTGCCGAGAGTTTCGTCTATGTTTTACTCGCTTTGTCTCAGTCATGTATACTTACCTAATGAACTGATGGATACCATTGTGGTCCCTATAGTAAAAAAACAAGACTGGAGATATCGCTGACAAATCGAACTATAGACCAATCTCTTTAGCAAATATCCTAGCCAAGGTTCTGGATAGCATGCTTAATGCTCAATTGGATGAATATCTCCACTTTCAAGACGGTCAGTTTGGTTTTAGACCTGGTTTATCGACCGAAACTGCTATCTTGAGCCTTAAGCATGCTGTGCGTTACTATAATGAGCGTAGCACCACTGTCGCATGTTTCCTAGACCTCTCTAAAGCATTTGACTTAGTCTCGTACGATGTCTTATGGAAGAAGATGAGGGATAGGAACGTACCAGTGGAAATTACTAGTATGTTCCAGTTCTGGTATGCCAATCAGAGGAATAGTGTAAGATGGGCTGGCGAACTGTCCGATTCGTACGGGTTGGAATGCGCGGTGAGGCAAGGGGGGTTATCGTCTCCCAAGCTCTTCAATCTATACATGGACGAGCTCATCGGGGAGCTCAGCAGCACACGTATCGGATGTCATGTGGACGGTGTCTGTGTGAACAACATCAGCTACGCGGATGACATGGTGCTTCTGAGCCCTTCGGTGAGTGCGCTAAGACATCTTACAAGAATATGCGAATCCTATGCATCCCGACACGGATTGTGCTACAATGTGCATAAAAGTGAGTATTTGATCTTTAAGGCTGCTGGTAAGCGTCCTGAAAAGATACCTGAGGATTTGCCAGCTGTTACCCTAAATGGCGCTCCGCTACGGAGGGTATTCAGTTTTAAGTATCTGGGGCATTATCTTACCGACGACCTTAAGGATCAAATGGACATTGAAAGAGAACGGAGGGCACTGGCAGTGAGAAGTAACATGTTGGCCCGCAGGTTTGCTCGTTGTTCCAATCCAGTTAAAATTACGCTTTTCAAAGCGTATTGCCAGAGCTTTTACACGAGCAGCTTGTGGCTTAACTGTACTCAACAATCGCTCAGTGCCCTCAAAGTCCAATATAATAATGGATTTAGGGCGCTATTGCAGCTGCCCCGCTTCTGTAGCGCATCTCTAATGTTTGCTGAGGCTCACACGGATGGGTTTGATGCCATCATGCGAAAGAGAGCCGCCTCACTGGTGCGTAGGATGCGGAGCAGCTCCAATAAAATTTTGGTTATGTTTGCCAGCAAACCTGACTCCCCCATATACCTTCGTGTCAATAATTTGATGATTAGTAGTCATAACTGACTGCTAATCGTCAAGTTGTTGACAAAAGTTATTAATTTTATAATTAAAATAGTTTTTAAGTTGTAATTCAAGTCACTAACACTAGTTTTATAGGATACCTATTTGTAATTATTACTAACCAATGGATCTTAGTTATCCGAATAAAGAATTATTATTATTATTATTATTTCTCGTCTTAGGTTGGTTTTTACAATATTTCTATAAAAGTAAAATATATAACTATAAATACTAAACATAAAATCATTATAAAAACCTAACCTAGGGTGCCGCCGGCAGCGAGGCAGGGCCTAAGCTACCGGTGGTTAGGGCGACAGAGAGAGGAACCTCCGGACTATCCGCGCCGTGTCCAGGAGTACCGCCTTCTGTATCTGACCCTTGACCCAGCCATCTAGCGAGAGTCTCTTGAGGTGTTGGTCGAGACTCTTCGCTATTAAACCGTTCGCAGAAACGACTATCGGGACAATGATCGTCGAATCAACATCCCACATGGCGGTTACCTCGTGTGCCAAGTCTAGGTACTTGCTGACTTTGTCCTTCTCGGCCTTCACGAGGTTCTCGTCATGGGGGATGGTGATGTCGACGAGCACTGCCTGGCGCTTCGATCGATCTATCAGCACGATGTCGGGCTTATTGGCTACAATAGTCCTGTCCGTGATGATAGATCGATCCCAATAGAGCGTAGCACGACCATTTTCGAGAACTGGCGCAGGTAAGTATTTATAGTACGGCACTTCGAAGTTCACAAGACCGTATGAAAGAGCAAGTTGCTGGTGAATAATTCTGGCTACCAAGTTATGCCTGTGCAAGTACTCGCCGTTAGCAAGATGACCACAACCGGAAATGATATGCCTGAGTGACTCTCCGGGACGGCGGCATGCCCGACAAATGTCGACCGTACCGTCCTTCAGGATGTATTTCCGGTAGTTGTTCGTCATGATAACTTCGTCCGCAATTGCACAGACAAAACCTTCGGTTTCCCCGAAGAGATCCCCGAAACGTAGCCAGTTCACCGACGCGAGCAGGTCTACGTCGGGCCCCGTAAGGGCCTTGTAGAACCGCCCGTGTAGCTCCCTACTCTTCCATTCCGCCTTGCGGTCCTCGGTGCTCAGTACTTTAAATCTGCGCCAGTTCTCGTTTGCCATGGAGAGCGGGGTGAAAGATGCGTCTACTGCCACTACGTCACGATGCATCCCACACTCGCTGTTTAGGAAATAATCCCTGAGACTGCACACCTCGCGGTTGTGGAGGTCTTTGGCATTTAAAAAGCCGCGACCTCCACACTTCCGCGGGATGTACAGTCTCATAACAGACGAGCGTGGGTGCAACATGCGGTGAGTAGTGAGCAGTACACGCACCCTTCGATCCAGGGCATCCAGCTCAGTCTGAGTCCACCTTAGTATGCCAAAGGAGTATGTGAGCAAGGGCATAACCCAGGCGTTGAATGCGCGCACCTTATTGCCACCCGACAAAAAACTATTAAGTACTTTTGTCAGGCGACAGAAGAAGCGCTCCTTCACCGCCTGCTTTATGCCCTCACCCTCAATACCCAAAGACTGTGACATACCAAGATATTTGTAGGTTTCTGCTTCGGAGAGAGATCTGAGTGACATTGTCTCAGAAAGCTGTAAATTTGTTGAATTTACAACTTTCCCCCGCTGTACATGCATGACCGCACATTTATCTACACCAAATTCCATTTTGATGGCGCTACTGAAAACTTCTGTTGTTTTCAGTAGCTTATTATTATTATTATATAGATCAATATGGCACTTGACAGCATGTAATTTAAATTAATATTTTTGAAGATATTACTGATTTAAAATGCAGGAACATAGCGGTTGCGGCGGTATCGACCGGGTTGTATATAAATACATTCTGTAGTATATAATTATAATTAGTATCAGAATTTCACCCGTACGAAGCCGGGGCGGGTCGCTAGTATACCATAATCAACTTCAAGTTTGAGTATAAAGTGTCCGATAGTAACGACAGTTGGTGCTACATGGGAATTTGACATGACCTTCATCTTGTACATATTCAGCTTAAGACCAACTCTCACGGAGGTTTTACCGAGGTCATTGAGCATGGTACTGAAATCCTGTATGGTCTCAGCCAAGACTACTGTATCGTCAGCAAACCAAAGGTGAGTGATGTACTCGCCTTTTATGTTGATGCCTCCTTCCAGTCCAAAGTCTTGAAAACCTCCTACAGTGCAGCGGAGAACAGTTTGGGAGAAATAGCATCTCCATGCCTGACTCGCGGCTACAACGGAATAGGTATCGAGTTCTGGTCCTGCACGGCTAGCACAAGACGGCGCGCGAGCTATATCGCGCGCGAGATAGACTATCCGTCTCTTTCCGTGTGTACGCATTAGATAGAGACGGATAGTCTATCTCGCGCGCGAGATAGCTCGCGCGCCGTCTTGTGCTAGCCGTGCTGGAGTCGGACTCACATAGTGGCGTTGTCGTACAAATACTTCAGTACTTCGATAATAGCGGTAGTCTACTTGGCACCGCTGGAGAGATTGTAGTACAGCCCAGGTTTCAACCGAATCGAAGGCCTTCTCGTAATCCACAAACGGCAAACAGAGGGCACAGGCAACAGGGTATACTCCTCAGTCTACTGTAAAACCGGACGAAGCGTATGGATATAAGTTGATAATGTTCGACTCTTCATATAGTATAGGCCCAGTAGTAGTGAACCACGACTGTCATAAAATTATACTAACATAGTTTATTGACCGAGAGAGCGAAGCGTCTCCGTTTCAGCTCTCGACAAAAATTCTTTCGTATGCCTGTCTGTTCGAATGTTCTCCTCTACAGGTCGCATTTCTCAACCGATTCTCGTGACATTTTGTGAGCAGGTTCGATAATTATATAGGTTTAATTATATTTTTGTCAAGACGGTTTTTGTAAATTTTGAAATTTGAAAAAATATTTTTTTTTCGTGGTCTACAGCTCACAGAGCTACTAGTTTTAAGCTTTATTGTAACAGCTAACACTTTAGGAGCCACGAGCTTGGAAAAAACGTTACTTTAATTTAATAAAATACAGATATTTTTTGGTGGTTTAACTTATTCGTCTAAAGTTATTAGCTCTCAAAGCATAAAAAACATTACGAAGTTTTTACTGTTGTACTATTTATGCGAAAATTTACTGTATTCTTTTAAAATAAATACCAGAAAAGATTTTTACATAAAAATGATAATAGAATCAATATGGTATATGAAATGATACCAAACTTGCCACGGTAGCTATCTGGAAATGGGTAGATTTATTAAAAGAAGATTAGCTAGAAAGATAGATAGTGTATAAATTTTAAAAGGATCGGCAACGCGAATTTTACATTTCTGGAGTTGCAGGCGTCCATAGGCTGCGGTGACCGCTTACCACCAGGCGGGCCGTTAGTTTGCCTCTGACGTGGTATTAAAAAAAAGACGGTCGGAATTAATGTGGTGAAGCTCATAGCTTAATAAAAATATTCATGTGCACAGCAGTAGATCTCTTACTATATCTATAATTTCTGGTAATAAACATTTCATTTATAATTTTACCATGTTTGGTTCCATTTCTGCAGGGGTTCAGTTTAGTTGTTATACTGTCATTTCTATACTGTGGCACTATGACCATAATTTATTTGTTAATAAATACGACGTTTTCGTTTGGGTTTTTATTGGCCTTCTTAAATAACTTGCAACAATTATATAAGTTCGTCAAAAACTGTTTGTTTGGTGCACGAAACTGTCGCGGATAAAACTGACACAGGTCCGTTGTCCGTAAGCGCCAGCGCGCGACTGATCGGGCCTGCCGCGCCTCCGCGCTCGGCATTTTGTAGGTATTTAAACATATTAATTAATACAATCATTTTATCATTTTAAATTCTGCAAAAATGTCTAGAAATACTGAATGGCTTTAGTGTAGTTCAAAAACTTAATTTAAAACATCAATAGTTTAGTCGTCAGATTGTAAATGCTTTACAAAAAGGAGTAACTTTGGGGTCTCTTTCTATCGAGCGAAGTTCATTAGATCGTGTAACTGAGTGCAACTTTGACTAGACTAGATCCTTAATTAAAACATATAATTTTTTCAAATTTTTAAAACCCTTATTCTACGTTTCAGATTGTTTTTAGAAAACTCGAAAACGCTAACTCGCTTGACGACCTAGCCTTTTCATCGATTAGAGTTTTAAGTGGTTTTAAGCTTTTCACCCTTCTAGTCTGTGACTTGAACACGTGTCACCAGCACCGTCACTGGGAGTTTGTACTGTCAGCGGTTATTTTTCAATTATAAATATTTAGTATCTAAAGCCAAAGAGTATAAATCTAAAGAGTGTTGTGAACAATCAATGATATGAAGCATTTTTCACACAGAAAATGGAATTGTTGCAACTCGTAAGTAATCACTAATCGTAGTCATACCAATTATCATTATATATCGTAAGTACTAAGTATACATACATATTTTGAGACTGGATTATCTTTTATATGCGATTTTTCTCTACGTGTGTATGTCACTGAATTCCTGCTAAACCGCTGGACCGCTTTCTCTTTTTGTGTGCGTTTGAGTGGGTCTTTAGAGTGTTCAGATTTACAATTAGACCCGACACCGACAAGAAATTCAATTTGATCATATACATTCACATTAAAAAATCTAACCTCTAGCTTTAAACTAACATAATTATTTAAATGAATCCATTAAACCTCCTATAATTGGAGGCGCGGAGTTGTTGCACGCAACCAATGTGACAGGAGTGGCTTTGTCAAAGTCATTTACTGATATTTCACACGAAACCTAGTCACAGGGGTTGCTAATGAAATCCATAATTCTATTTGCAATAAATGTATTTTTTTCCATTATCATATCATCATTTATTACTTACCCAAGTAGTTTTTCTCAGAAACTGTTAACTATTCAGGAATGTTATAAAACAAAACAAACCTAACCTCACATACAGGGCTCCATACAAAATATTTTTAAATAAGAAAATCAGTTTTATGGCAAATTACGATTATGGCAGACACTAGTGTACACATCCGAAACATCAAGTACTTAAGCTTAAAGAGGTAAAATACATTTGATTATACGTGATTAAAAGTAGAAAACTATGGAATATCGCTTTTAGATTCTGTGTTGGCGGCGCAAAAATATCGGACAACTCCAAAAGCTCTAGAAATAGCCAAAAACGTGCATTCTAATGCCTTTACAATAAAGTCCAGACGTACGGCTGGCTACCATCCTTATTACCTGCTCGAAATTCCTCTAATACGAACCAAGCGTTTTGCTTCATCTTTCATAATGCGCACTTCTAAGGTTTGGAATTCTCTGCGTCTGTATTTCCGAGTTCATATAACCTAGACCTTTATTAGGCACGAGTGAATAGGCATCTTCTGGGTGATCTCGCTTTATCGTCGGCCTCATCTTTGCCCCCTGGCTAGATCTATGCTGGCGAAGAACAATCTTATTTCTAATTAAAAAAAAAGTCGTATTACGATATTTGTAAGCACCTCGTTCGCTCCGATATATTTGATGGCGACCGACTGGACAAGCGATCTTATATATAATTGGAATTCAAACTGTTATTTTATTTTGAATTTTCTTGTTTGAAGAATAAAGTCGCTTTTTAAGCGAAGTAATTGGACAATTCAAAAGATAATATTTAACATTCAAACCGTACCGACATTTGTGTTGACAAGTAAATTTTTAACAAAAAAAACCGACTCCAAACTTTGCCAGACCCCATCCTCTTGGTACATAATTTGAGGAGTTCCTTATTTTGCCTTACCCCATCCTCTTGGTATATATAATATGAGGAGTTCCTTCGATTTTTCCAAGATCCCGTCTTCAGATCCAGACTTGGTGACAATGGGACCAACTAGAAAACACACCCTTTCAAATAAAAAAAGATTTTTTGTAATGGGTCCACTAGTCTCCGATTAATCGGTGAACATACATAAAAATGATAAAAAATATTCCGACGAATTGAGAAGGTTCGGCTTGAGAAGGTAAGGCTCCTTTTTATGAAGTCGGTTAAAAAGTGTACCTTGTGACAATTAGGTAAAATTTCACTGGCGCAATCAAAAAATCATTTGACATTTACCGTCAACTTTTCGGTGAAGGAAAACATCGCGAGTAAACCTGCATAACTGCGAAGAAATTCAAAGGTGTGTGTAAAGTTCCCCTATCCGTACTGGGCCAGCGTGGGGCCTACAACCCGTTCTCAGCTACGAGAGGGATGTGCCCAACAGTGGGACGAGTTGTTGATGATGATGAGAAATAAAGAAACAAAGTGGGTATTTTCGTGTCAAAACGACATTTGAAACAACTGACCCAAATTCATGCAGGGCACTAGAAATGTAGAAATAGTAAAACCGTTTTCTATTGGAGGAAACTTTCCATTTGGAAAGTCAAAGCGAATATGCAACGAAATAACAATTTGGAGACATTCCTAAACTCTGTCTCTATATATTTCGGATTCAGCAAAGTTTAACTTGAAACAGCAATCTGTTATACTAGTGGACGAGGTCGAGTAGGGTTGCCACAACCACAAATACTCAAAAATACTCTGAATTGGACACCTCAATAAAAATAACACAACATCGTACATTATGAATACAAATAATGGCTTTATTTGTATTAATAATGTAACAATAGGCAGAAAAAAAGTAAAGTAAAATCAATTTAAATGAACACCCCTCCTAGAAGACATTGGTGTAATGCTTGAGGTAATGAGTGTTGGTTTAATCTAAAAATGAAAGGTCGGCGCGCTTGTGACTCCTGGGGCGCTACCGCGAACCGAAAACGAACTGAGTTCGTCTATCTCCGTCTCTGTACCACTTGCATATTCGAGCGACAGAGAGGGATATACACGAACTTTGTTCGTTTCGTTTTGCAGTAGTACGAAGTATAAAAAACTAGCTTTCGCCCGCGACTTGGTCCGCGTGGGACTCGTTAATATCGTAACTCCATACAAGCTTCTGTTCCCCATTTCACCCCCTTAGCGGATGTTTTCCGGAATAAAAAATATTCTTTATCCTTCCTCGGGGCTGAAACTATCTCCATACCAAATTTCATCCAAATAAGTTCAGCGGTTTAAGCGTTAAGAGTTAACAATCAGACAGTTAATTTTTGCATTCATAATATTGGTATGGATATATTTGTGACCAGTATTGTACAACCCTCCCACCACAGACCTCTACCCCTCACACCTCACACCACAGACACAGACCTCTGCTAGCATGATACAGCCTACTGATTGGCGACAAGCTGCCTAGGACAGAGCACAGTGGATGGCGTGTCTTAGTGTCGGAGGCCAAGATCCGCTTTGGGTCGCTGAGCCAGCGTAGTAGTAATAGTAGTAGTATTGTAAAGCCGGCCTCATAAGTAGCTGGACACTTTGGGACTTTGTCGCTTTCACTCGTTAGAAATTTTGTATGACAGTTCAAACATGACGTTAAAGCGACAAGGTACAAAGGTGTTAAGCCCCCTGTGAGGCCGACCGTACAACCCTGCGTATTATAGTTTCGTCGTTATGGCAAAACAAGTTGCACAAACTTTGAAGCAGTGTTTTGTATTCTGCAAACATGTTTTATCTCGTAAAGTATTTGGGGTAACAAATGGCTGGTAACTCGCAAGTCATTAAGCTGCCTAGACAAATACTTTATACAACTGTCCACTTACGTTACAAATACTATTGAAAAGTAGCATTTCCTCCCAAGTATACTTTTGCTCATGACTTTGACACTTTGTTCATGTTTTTTTTAAACCATGACGGTGGCAAAGTTCGGACACCGTAGCCTATGGACGTTTGTGACATCAATTGAATCGAGAACGTGCGAAGATGCCTGGAGGTGCGCGACATCGCCGATAAAATGCTGAATATAACTAGTCGGCTGCAATGGTACCTATGGTCCTCAGGTCATAGAAAGAAATAGATGTGAAACGGGGGCGTGGCGCATGTCGCCGCGACATGGTCAAAAAGCAGTGTAAATGATAACATATGAAAAAACTTTATATTTTCTGCGAGTTGTACATTGAACGTTTTGTACAATAATCACACCGTACCGTGCTAAGCCACGGCGCAATGTATCATACCGCTGTAGCTTTGGTCGCTGCATGAATTATTTAGTGGTGCGCAGGCGCTGGCCCGCTGTTTGGCTCCGCCTACTAGAGTGGTGCCGGTTAAAATTGCAGTTTATGCGTCATCGATAAAATAGGAATAGATTGTTGAACTAGTAATTTCATACCAACGGTAAATTCACAATAAATATTTAAAAAAAAAAAAACTTTGTTTCAAAAGACTGCGGACCAACTTCTAACTTGATCTTATTAACCGACTTTGATAAAAGAAAGAAGGTTCTCACTGTTCTCAGTTCGTATTCATGTTTTTTTTATGTATGTACCGCTATAATGCTTTACTATGTTATACAACTTTGGTGATTATATGAACACCATCTAAACTGGCCATTTCAATAGTCATCAATATCTTAACATAATATTTTAAAGATCGATGTCGATAAAACATCATTTAACGTTTGTCTCCCTCTAGTGTTCATTGCCTGTTTTGAGGGGTGCGTAAAGTAAAGCCAATCGCAGCGCTTGTTTGCATGATGTCGTAAACTCGGTGGCACCGCCCGAGGTTTTGTTTTTACACGGTTCAATGTGTGTGTGTGGACTTGGTGGGAGAAAACTGGAGACATTGGATTTCGTTGAAAGGAAGCAGTAGGGCACTTCTCCCTTTTTTATGTTCTGAGCTATGGTCATATGGCCATGTAAAGAGGATATCATCCGATCACGCTGGAAACTTAGCACTACTTACGCCTTTCCATCTCCGATCGATCCAAGGGCAGGTCCAAACAAAACGAGGTGGCAAAATGTAGGACATTGTTTTGGACCTAACTGTGGCTTTGCAGGCCGTGCCCATTAAAGTGATGGGAGTCCGTGGCAGGAGAGTAGTCTGCGGCAGGGCTTCCCAAACTATGGGTCGCGACCCACTGGTGGCCTAGTGGTTCTCAAGCATGCGGCTGTCAAGCGGCGGTCGTGGGTACGAATCCCGCCTGGTATCAATGAGTTTTTCGGAATTTATTGTACCTATGGAATATCATTTGATATTTTTCTACCGCTTTTATGATTTTTCTATACATCTTAACTATCTTAAGAGAGATTATAAGGTATACACTACTTATATTTTCATGCCGGTATTCGACTTCAAAATATGGTACGTCCGCTTCACGCAATCGAATACAGACATGCTCTAACAAAAATACGTATCAAACCAAAGCAGCCATTACATTCCAATGTAAGGATACATTTCAACTAGAATAACCTAGCGTATTTACCAGATAAACGAACCAAAACTACAACCCCTTTTCCAACTCTGAACCAAATACGATAAAGTTTAATTTCGCGTAGAGGTTTTACCCATGGGTATTACCGCATGAAAAAGTATGACCGCTGAAAATGGGAGTATCTTTGTACATATCTACTTTGTGTGTACCTACTCGGCTACACCCGGTCGGTTACCCGCATTACAGTAACCTGTCATGGTACAAATCACATATTAAAAAACAAATCGCCATGAAGAGCTTATTTCCCACTATAATTCACGTATACGAGTAATTTAATTATTTATACTGTATGTAATTAGTTGTTTTACTACTCCTCGATAAGAAGTCATGAATACGGTAGATTAATTGATTAGAGGCAAGTGGTGCCATCTACGTTTTTACAGTCGACAGTCGGGCAGGCAGTGGATTCATTTCCTTTGTTAGCAAGCGATTAAGTTGCATGTACTTACCATAAAGTCCACAAACTAAATAAAAATGCTGTTGGAAATTATACTGGATTTTCACTTCTGAAACTTAATCCTATAATTGAACACAAAATTCGAATTTCATACTTCGACGCAGTCACAAATGTTAATACCGAATTGCTAATTATTATTTTTTCCTGAAAACGAAGTAATCGTAATTCCCGATCTTGAGCGGAGTTGGTGACGTTTCATTATAGCCCTAGGGAATTGAAAAGGTTATCTTAATGTTAGTGAAGTTTGTTGGAGAGTTTGTGTTTATCGCTCAACCTGCCCGTTTGTTTGGGGGTGCTCAAACCCTTAAAACCCTTTTTAAGGATCGTTTGTTTTTCCTTGAGGGAGCAATGACAAAAGAGAAAAGGATTGATGTGATATTTCGTTGGGATTTGAAGAGGAACGGAGACATTCTACCTACCTAAGATTGACGCTAGGTTTTTTTAAATAAGGTATTTTACTGATGGTCAAATCAGCAATATTTTACGATACCTACGTCCAAAACGGCCGGTTAGTATGAAGTTTGTAGGCAAATGTGTGTCATTTTCTATGTATATGTATTTAAAATTGCATTAATAAACTGAAGTTAGTTTTTGTTCGAGTATTTACGTAAAATTTGTTTATAAAATTTATAACATATTTTAGAGTGTCGTAAGATAAAAATACCGTATTGTGCACACAATATTTCTTGCTGCGTATATGTAACGATTTCTACGAACTGAAGTTTCCTACTATTTTAATAAAAACGAATACTTGAGGAATACCAACTGGCCCGATAAAGTTTACAGGTAAACGGTACTTGATGTTTCTCAACATTCTACCAAGTTCTAGTAACCCCCAATTTTACATTTTGCCTGTGATTAACGTTCACAAAATTGTGCAAATCGTTCTGGAGGAGCGGGCGCGCGTAGAATTCGCTTGCTCACAAATTTATGAGAACACCGCCTTTATTCTCCGACGAAATACGTATTCCGGGGCTATAAAGCGATGTCGTCTGAGGAATTAGTAGCACTAGGGGCGAATATCTCTGTTAGATATTTATTTTAACTGCAACGTCCTTGCATGTGTAGGTAATAACGCTATTTCGTTACGAGTCACAGAAAATCTATGTCGATTGTCTCAAAAAATGCTCTTTTCAATCCAATAATACGCGCGCAGCAATTTATGTAGATGACCGTAGAAACCGCAAATTAAAAAAGTAACCTAAAAGGAGCAATGAGTGCAATATAAAGCTTGTTTTAGATATTGCAAAAATAATTGTTTAATGCTAATTTAAACTTTACAGCATTTTCGTCAATTTTACTCTTGACATGGTTGTCATTTCATCCTTCATTTCGTATAATGCATAAATTATGCAGCATAATGCAGCTATAGCACATGAAAACAAAAGGAAACCTAAAATTGCCAACATATTTTTTTTTAAAAGGTACAACGGAAAGTGAAAATGCTCTACTAAAACATCTAAGTACTTATGTGGATCGAAACTGTTTATCTTCTGTGTTAGACTACACGGGTAATAGAGTGCTTCAAATGCAGACTGTTATCAGACAAGGACATTTTTACGTGAATCGAGCATTGAATAAACCATGAGTGTACTGATAGTTACATAACATACATGTGTACAGTCAGCTCCATAACGTAATTAACGTATACGTACAGGTCAAAAAAGCTTTGTAATGCCTAAGTATATTACGAGACAATAAGAACATTGCTGACTTTAAGGGACGACAGTTAGTACTACAGTGGAGTCTACCTGTCTGAGAGTGGACTTGGATATGTCCTAAAACTACGACCAAGACCTCCGGGGGATGGGCAGCAGCATTCCTGGAGTGCGCTGGAGATACTGCGATCGCCAATCCGCATGCTTAGCGTGGCGATTATGGCATTTACCCCGCATGAAATTGGGGGAGGCCTATGTCCAGCAGTGGACGTCCTTCGGCTAATATGGTGGTGGTGAGCATTGTTAAATGAAAGCTACACACGATGAGATACTTCTTATACCGACATTGAGAGATGCCTCAAATGGATGTTAACATTGCTATCGGGAATGAGAATCCACGCGGACAAATATTACAGTAAGTTAAGTATAAACTGTTTCTCTTATTTGTAATCTAAAAACCTACAACATACAAACTAAGGTTTCCCAAATTACATTTTGTTGGGTCAAATTTCCATTCGATCCCGTGAACTGTCAGTTCATTCATTCATATTCTGAAGCGGGGTTAGTCCAATCACTTAGCTTTCATGGTTTATGCAACAAACAACGATCAACGGACGTCTTGTCCGAGAGTTCTTTACTGGTGGGCTAATAGTTACAACTAGCTGACAAATCGCGTCACGCACCACACAGCGATTCCTGCCTCACTCGCACTGTGCGAATTAGAAAGAGGAGAGTCGCGTCGCATTGTCAGTTGTGCTAGCCCCGCTGGAGAGACAAACATTTAAAGACTAATAAAACATTGAAATGCAACATTGCAATCGCGTAACTTATCGAACCCTGTTCAGTGGCTGCGTTTTTAGTTTTAAACCAAATTTAAACGAGGAAAAAGAAATGTTATTAGCGTAAGACGGATTCGTCTTATCAGCCGAGAGTCCACTGCTGAACAAAGGCCTCCCCAAGGATCTCCACAATGACCAATCTTGCGCCGCCCTCATAAACGGTTTTCTACGGGGATAGCCAGATCGTTGATCCACTTTGTTGTGGGCCTTCTCACGCAACATCTTCCGGTAGATGGTCCCCGCACGAGAAACTTTCTGCATCAACGGCATCAGGCCACCAGCATCAGGTCTACGAACGAAGTTACGAACTATTAGCCCCGCCCTCTGCCACTTTATCTGGCAACTCTCTAACTAAGCTATGTCTCTGTCTCTTCTTCAATACTTTAAGCCTTAAGACTGCGCAGTACGTTCGGTTCTCCATACAAACGTATTTATGCTCTCATTTTAAAACGCCAGGCTAGAATAACATGAAACTTTGTATACACAATGGGATCCGGCATATCTAGGTCGGACCATAGTTTCTGTTGCTTGAAATTATAATGGAGAAAAAATACAGCGATTATTAAGGTTTTCATACAAGCCGTAAAAAAACACAAAAAGCCGCTGTATTTTTTTTCTTTTACAATTTCTAGCAACAGAAACTATGGTCCGACCTAGATATGCCGGATCCCATTGTGTATACAAATTTTCATGTTATTCTAGCATGGCGTTTTAAAATGAGAGGGTAAATTCGTTTGTATGGAGAACCGAGCCAGACCGAGCGCACTGCGCCCTCTTAAACACGAACGTTCGTGTTGAAGACATTTGCATCTGAAGTAAAAGTCCTGACATTCATTTCCAGTCATTTCATATCGTATACTTATATGTGGTAACCTTCCCAAACTTATGAGATGAGCACGAGGCCCGTTCAATCTATATTCAACTTTTGATGCAAGAGTATATTTCAGAAATCCGCTTTGAGTTAGAAGCGAATTTGTCAAAGTAACTTCAATTGATACCTATTGCACGAACACTTCCAGAACCAGTAATTTCATCTAGCTCCTACTCTGGCGGCGGGTTTTGAGGGATTTTAAACTTTGTTGTGTTGATTTTAGGCAACTTTTGCTTTGTAATAATTTGTTTGAATAGGATGAAACACGTGCCGAGGGATTCAGTAGAATTTGTTGTGTTAATGCAATTATTTACTGTCCTGCTTTACTGAGTCTATTCCCATCTTTATTTATTTTGGCATCCGCGGATCTCTCTTGTCTATAACTTTACGTTTGTTGTTACAATTCGATCAAAACAATATCATAAACTATAATGAGCATTAATATCATTATGCAGGACTGTATACTATTGTATGTAGGTATACATTGTCGGCCTGTTTAGCCTAGTTGGTACTGTCACTGCCTCCGAAGCTAAAGGTCGCGGGTTCGAATCCCGGTAAGGGCATTTGTTTCTGTGGTGAGCAGAGAAATTTGTTCCTGAGACTTGGATGTTCTCTATGTATTTAAGTATATATCTATTAAATATATCGTCGTCTAGTACCCATAACACAAGCCTTATTGAGCTTACTAGGGGCCTAGTTCGATTTGTGTAAAAAAGATTATTTGTCCCCTAATATTTATTTATTTATTATTTCTTTTATTTTTATTATACTTATACATATACTCTGCAAAAATACTTAGTATATGTTTATGTATAGCTAGTACAGTGTAGTGTATCCTTGTAGCTTGATATTGCGAAAATAGATATGATAGTACCAGTCGAAGAGGAAAATCAGAGGATGCAATGCAATACGGAGATTGCAGGCAACTGGTCGCGTTTTGCATTACCAATCTGTACCGTACTGGCTGCAGAAAAGATATGCAGTATAAGTAAGAAGAAAACAAAATGTGAAATAGGTACTTTGTGATAGTTGTGAAAGGTGTAAGATGCTGACTGCTGGCCCTTGACCCTTTAACCGCCGTTGTCTGATATAAGACAAAAATCCAGCACATTTCACCTCAGTCTAAAAAATAGGTACGTCAAATGTCTGGTATGTTTATTAATTAACAGCATATTCACCTCTCTCACGGGTTTTTATTAGATTAATATACATTTATGTACATAAACGATTCGTCCCGGCGGCGACCCAGGCATGTTCGATGAAAAATTGCCGGCGGTTACATGGTTAATGATGTTTTTCTAATCTAACTACGTCGGTGGCAAACAAGCGTACGGCCCGCCTGATGGTAAGCGGCCACCGCAGCCTATGGACGCCTGCAATTCCAGGGGCGTCACATGCCCGTTGCCGACCCTTTAAAAATTTATACACTCCTTTCTTGCAGAATCCCATACAGTAGAGAATAAAGAAAGACCAAATGTAAGTTGGTAGTTTGAATAATTATCGAATGGTGAAAGAGTTTACGGAATACGCAACTGCGATATGATATATATGAATGCGGAAGGATGCAAATGGTATTCAGCTGCTAGCAGGGTAGTTTCATACTTATATTTTTTATGACGCCATTCGAACTGTTAGTTTTAGCATAAATAAATCATAATCCTCTTTGGTTTTAGAGAGGAGAAAAATGGGTGTTTTGGGCCCACTACAATTAGAGCATACACTGACATTGCTGGCGGACACTGCCAATGACCCATAATAACAAGTAAATACGATGGCACAAGGCACAACGTCGGAGCCTGTTTTGTGACGTGATGTTTGCTGACGCAGGGCTGGACTGCTTTTACGCGACAATGCGCAAACGCAGCGCATCCCTGATGCGTCGGGTGCGGGCCAGCCCCAACAATATCCTGCAGATGTTATCAGGTAGGGGGGATTGTGCATATTTACTGTACTGTAGCACAGGCCAGTCGCTACCATACTATGGTAAAACAAAGGTAGGTCTGTTTGCAATGTATTTCTATTAAGTAATTAAATAATTTAAATATGTATGCTCTTTTATGGATCAGTGATACCCGAATTAAATGTTTTTTTTTGTCGTAATATATTGCGATTAGTTACGTAAATACCTACATATTTTATGCACAATTTTATTAATTTAAACCGGAATTTTGTAGCTTTTTTAATTTACTTCGTATAGTAATATAGGTAGTAATAAAAAAGACGAGTACACATCTGTTTTGAAAGGTAATGAAGTATTAAATCGTCTTTGATTATGAATATGTTTGTGATTTACTTATAAAATACCTACATTTTTCACTTGACATGCTCGAAAATTGTTTCATATTAGACTTATCAAGCTGATCTGTGATTTAGCTCCCAGGGAAAATATGGATACATATTCAAGATTTACAAAACATTTTAATTTGACCAAGCAAGACACGTCACCATATTAAATCCATTAATCACAATACACAAATTTAACTATATGCAAAAAAACTTATATTTGATAAAAACCAAGCAGAATACAGCTAAACTAAAATGGAACAATCAGGAAACAGAATTAATTTCTCAAAACATTAAGTTTTATTAGTCCTTATCTACACATAATTTGCGGTGTCTAGATATTGAATGTGTCAAATCAGTTTATATGAAAAATTGCCTCTAAATTACACATATTATGTTCGTTATGGAATTTATTGTCCTTTTTGGGAGGATAATCTTTGTATTTATTTATTTTCCTACAATCGAAGTGAAAAGTGTGTATGACTCTGGTCTAAAAGTTATTTTATCCCTCGACCTATCTCGTGGTAATATGACTTATTTTAGACCCTAGTGATACAATCTACTACTATTGTGATGTTTTACTGGCCATGTAGTGACATTGTGTTAAACATATACATTTAACACTAGAAAGTAGCCATTTTTGTGTTACATCTGTAACGCATAAAGCAAGCTTAAATATTGCAAATACATAATACTTCTTAGAGTTCTTAGCAGTGAAGGAAGTCAGGGGATGCGATACGGAGATTGCAGGCAAATGGCGTGGGTCGCGATCTGCATTACCAATCTGCACTGTACTGCCTGCAGAAAAGGTATTATACACTAGCTGTTGTCCGCGACTTCGTCCGCGTCTTCGCTCCTATTGGTTACATGATGTTATTTAGCCTAAAGCCTTCCTCGATAAATGGACTATCCAGCACATTTTTTTTAAATATATTTATACTAATATTATAAAGCTGAAGAGTTTGTTTGTTCGAACGCGCTAATCTCAGGAACTACTGATTCGAATTGAAAAATCATTTTTCTGTTGGATAGTCCATTTATCGAGGAAGGCTTTAAGCTATATATAACATCACGCTGCGACTAATAGGAGCGAAGACGCGGACGAAGTCGCGGGCAACAGCTAGTAATATTATAAGTATAGATTATATTTCATACTAGGACGACGGCTTACGGCTTGGCTGATGGTAAGCCTATAGAATGTGGAATCCTGCCATTCCAGTGAAGTTACTAGCGACCCGTTGTCAGTTTGAGAACTCATAAAACGGCTGACAATTTATGTTCCTCACTCCCAACAAAGCACAACTTCAAGAGGTCTTGGCTGTGATGATCATAGATAGGGTCAGGGGGTACATTAGGTCTGTTAGGTAGGTGTCGAGGGTACTAATAATTATACATTTTTTCACCTGATTCAATTGAAATAAGCTTCAAAAGTTATGCCCTCGACTGTACTCCACCACCAGGGAATAGAGTGCATACCAACAGAACGATTAATTACTGTTGATACAATTTCTACTTTATACCAGAACATATAACCGGAAAACGGTATACTGACAGTTTGTATTACATTTGCAACAGTATCACAGAATAAGTAATAGTTGACAGTATATCAAACTTGAAATGTAAAAAAGAGTGCTGTCTGTAAAATAAATAAATAAAAAACTGTAAGGTTTCGGTAGAGTAGAAATTACCGTGATCAGATTCCGCCCCGCCAAGTTACGAAGTAGCCTAAAATGTACACTTTTTAGTAGGTACATGAAAAGAGACGATTGTTTTCTATATAGTGATTCATCTAGCAAATAATATTATAATAATACAAATAATAGTTATTGAAGAGTGGAAGTTCCCTCCACAGGTGTCCATTCACTTACTAGGAATTTCCAACCTTGAATACGATTGTTACTTAAATAAATATTACCTAAATAAATATTTTGATTTGTTTTTCTTTATATAGCACTATCTATTAGATCACAAATATCGTACATTTTATTAGATAAAATATTTTGTATCGTTTTTTTTGTATCTTTACATACAATCAATTTTATCTTCATCTTTTTATGCAAGCGGTACACAATTGATTACATCTCGGGAAACGGTCGTTTCCAGGTTCTTCTGTTTGTGAAAACGTATTTCAGCACAGTCATCCCGCAACAAATGAAACGTATTTTGGTTTCATACTCAAGTTGGTCTCGATGTGTATAGTAAGGTAACCCTAGCAAAAACCCGCGCGGATTAAGCGGTTAGCTTATCGGTCAAATACTTAAGCAAGTGCGTTGACACATGTGCGTCTTATTGTGTTCTGCTATACCGTGCGCTCACTTCCTCGTTCGCCAAACTGACGTGTCAAACTGAGCTCGTGAATTATAATTGAAACAAACTAAGGTATGTTTCCAGGGATAATGGTCGCTTACTATGAGCCTCATAAGAAGGCTCAAAATGGGTTTGAGTCGCCCTCTATAGCGAGTAATGTACCAATAATGTGGGTCTGAATACAATAATGTAAGAGGCTCAAAGTGAGATAAATGGGACGAGTAGGCGAGACTGACACTTTTCCAAGCATGCCGTGAAAAGTATTTTTTTATTATATTCGATCTTTGTTATAGTAATAATTAAGTACCCAGTACCGATCTTCATCGTCGTCACGAGTACTAAATCGTTTTAATCAACTATGGCCAGGAAAATATGCAAACCTCAGTGTTAGATAAATAAAATAAAACTTCGGCAAGTTATTTATAAAAGGTGAGCGTACCGAAGAATAATATTTACTTTCACGTTAGTTACATTTTATTAAAATAGAGCAACCTTGCTCGCCCCACAAGTACAGTTCACTAAAATAACATCTATAGACTGGCTTTTTATACCACGACAGTGGCAAAGGTGACCAGCGCGCATGTGACACCCCTGGAGGTCCATAGGCTGCGGTGACCGCTTGACCATCAGGCGGGCCGTACGCTTGTTTGCCACCGACGTGGTATAAAAAAATACAACTTGGTGATAAGCAAACACTGCCGTCTATGAACGCTTGCGAATCTTAAGGAGTCAAAATCGCTTTGCGTTGGCGCACGGTAATGTTCCAGAGAATTTGTGGGAATTTCCTCCCACGGGAGCGTTTGTGGAACGATTCCCCGCCGAGGTTTTGGCAAGGACAACAAAATGCGGTTCTTCAAGAAAGGAGTGTACAGATGTTCAGAAACGGTGCGCATGCGACTCCCCTGGAGTTGCAGGCGTCGGTAACCACTTACCAGGCAGGCCTTACGCTTGTTTACCATCGACGAAGAATAAAAAAATCTATACTAATATTATAAAGCTGAAGAGTTTGTTTGTTTGTTTGAACGCGCTAATCTCAGGACCTACTGGTTCGAATTGTTTTTTTTTGTGTTGGATAGTCCATTTATCGAGGAAAGCTTTCAGCTATATACGAGTAACATCACGCTGCGATCAATAGAAGCGAAGACGCGGACGAAGTCGCGGGTAGGGTTTGCAATCCGAATAATCCGAATATTCAATTATCCGAATATCCGTCGAAAATTATATTCAAAATTATCCGAATACTAAACCACGAATTATCCGAATAAACGGATATATTTAAAACACTAATAAAGTAATTTATAAGCAGGAAAAATTCAAAAAATTACGAGAAAAAACACTAATGACGTTTTATGTCCATCTGTATTGCCCAAAAAAGGTGTTTAGACAAATTTTCCATATTAAGTATTATATTTTATTAAATAAGTACCTGAATACCAAGTTACATAAATAACATAATATATTGATTTAATCTAGCAGACACGAATTGTCACTAATGTTACTATTATTAGGTAGGTGGTAGGTAGGTGAGCAACGAAAACACTTACAGATAAGATGGATTTTCTACCTGTCACTAAAATAATTATTGGTATTACCTACCTACTCTGAACCGGCCGAGCGGCCGACACCGAACCCATTCGCTCAGTCAGCCTATATCTATTACGTACGAAGGTAGGTTGTCTTGTCTGTTATTGTTTCGCGTCGCGTCACGCATTTTATGCATTACACACCTTTAAATACGCTAATTTTGTTTTATTTTATAAAATACCAAAATTATCCGAAATTATTCAAATATCCGAATATTCGGATAATAAATATTGAAGTCTTCAATTATCCGAATATTAAAAAACTGGGCGGATATTGCAAACCCTAGTCGCGGGCAACAGCTAGTACTAAATAAAGCTAAAAGTGGCACTGAAAATTATTTTTCGTTAGCTCTGCCCATCCCTTTTGGGATTATTGGCGTTAGTTTGTATGTATGTACTTTGTATCAAATTTCCATACAAATTATATCAGTTTTATTTTCTCGTGAGTGTAGTAACGTACACAAGGTTTTCTGTCTAACAAAACCGATATTGGACAGCTACAGAACTCAAATCATTGCATCCCGTTTTATCGCATAGCACATGCTCGTTCGACTAAGGTATGTCATTTTTTATTCATTTATTAAGTATTTCAATGTTACTTATACTAGTAAACCAGTGACTCTGTGAGCTATACTCGCGAATTATTTTCAAATTTAAAAATTTCCAAAAACTGACCCGAAAGTTCTATATAATTATTGAACCTGCTTACAAAATTTCATAAGAATCGGTTGAGAAAAGTGGCCTGTAAAGGAGAAGGAAATCCGGACATCTGGATATACGAAATATTTTTTGTCGTAGCTGAAGCGGAGAGCGGAGATCTTCGTTTCACTCGGTCGATAAATAAATATTATTGGTCAATTTTTTTTTACACAAATCGAACAAGTCCCATATTAAGCGCAATAAGGCTTGTGTTATGGGTACTAGACGACAATATTTTAATAGATATATACTTAAATACAAAGAAAACATCCAAGTCCCAGGAACAAATATTTCTGCTCACCACAGAAACAAATGCCCTTACCGGGATTCGAATCCGGGACCTCTAGCTTCGGAGGCAGTGTCACTACCAACTAGTCTAAACAGGCCGACAAAATAAATTAAATAAATGCATTGCGTCACCAAACTGTATAGCAACAGTTTGACTGTGGGCAATAAAACGCAGGCCGCGGTAGGTACGATGAGTGTCAGTGTCAATTGCGTTCGGGGGAATTTTCGCCTCGGACGTGTGCCAGACCATACCAGAGTTTAACAAACGGGGCAAGTGGCACAGGCCTGCAATGGGCTTACAAACAGACAAAGGCAACCACTTTGGCTTAGCTGGTAGTGCCCCTGCCTACGAAGCCGGAAGTCCGGGAGTTTTTGATGTTTCCTATGTATTTAAGTATGTATTTATCTATATAAGTATGTTTATCGTCGTCTAGTACCCATAGTACAAGCTTTGCTCTGTTGTTTGCTCAGTCTGGGACTAGGACGATTTGTGTAAGATTGTCCCCAAAAAAAATGTTTTTTAAAGACAGTTTTTTATAGAGCGTGCCATATCTTTTGGGGAATTTTATTGAATGAAATTGGTTTTACGAAAGACAAAAACAATGCCTAGTAAGCGATAACTCATATCATAAATCATATTCTTACATATTTCTGGTCGTGCACTTTACTCGAAACAGGAAAACGTTCTAAAGTAAACACCCAATAAAACAATGTGCTCTAATTTTCTAATCAGTTTGTTCTACGTGACTGTTTTACAATACCGCGACTTAGTCGAGGATTCCTACCACTTTGTAGTAATCTGCTTCCATTTCCTCGCTTAAGGTCGAAACGCACAGAGCGGGCGCGGCGCGGTGCGGCGCGGAGGCGGTTTTGCATTTTTGATCTTTCCGAAACTATCGACTGTCATTACTGCTTCATATGTCACACACGCCGCCTCCGCTCTACAGTGCTACCGAATAATGAGCGGATTTTTTGGTACGACATCCCCCGGATCGCGTTCGCTTCACCAAAAAACCGCCTCCGCAACGCAACGACGCTGCGCCGCGCTCTGTGCGTTTCAAGTATGTATTGGCTATGTGCACGTTTTAAACGTCAAACGTCAAAGGTCTCGAGACAATGTCAAAACTCAGAGATGTCAAATAATGACACATGAATATTTTATTTACTTTAGTAAACGAGAAAGACCCCGTATTGGAAATTTTACTGAAATAAATAAGAGAATAAATAAATACATACAAACGAAACGAATCGTAGGAAACCGTTAAGAAACCAATAGAAAACGTGAAAGTAAATTTGACAGTGGTCCCCGGTAAGTACACATTTCTGCCATGGTGTGCGCTACGATCGCCTAGCTTACCCCCACCACCTACTTCGCACATAGCCAATAGCGCGGGCTGAGATCCCGGGCAATAGGGACGATGACGTCAAATCATCAACTTTTATCATAATTTATACCCAAAAAACCGACTCCAGTTGACTACAGAAGATACCGAAAACGGCATATGCGTGCCTATCAAATTCGAAGAGTACCCTCGATTCCACCTAAAGCCCATTCATCAGACCTTCACCAAATTTATGCGGAAACACCTTGAGGATAATACGTGCTTTGAAACAAATAATTATCAAAATCGGCCAACGTAATCAAGAGTTATCGGGGAACATACATACTCGTACATACAAAAAGCAAACATGCAGACGAACTGAGAACCTCCTTCCTTCTATAAATAAATAGATTTCTTCTATAAATCGTATGGCATTTATTTACGAACCGTGAGATCTTCGAGCAGACAAGTACGGTTGCCAGTTTTTGTTGCATTTTTAGCACCACCCAGGGGTCACGTGTAGGGTAACGGTGGGTACTCCCTACGGACGTGGTGCAACTTCGACCCCCCTTTGTCAAGTGAGTGGGCAACTTGACTGTTAGACCGCAGTCGGGATCAACGGCTTAACGTGCCTTCTGTTGTAGAACATGTGTGCAACGCCTTATTGTAATGAAGTGTGTTGCTGCCCTTATAGTTTGTAATTTATTATCATGTCTATGGCTGTAAAGAATATATAACGACAGAAGTCTTTGAATAAAATTCAGTTCGGCAACAATCCTTGAAGTGTTTACATTTATTTATATTGGTATGCTCCCTCAGTAAAGAAAGATTATCCAGTTCATCCCCATCATCAGGAGAAACTCCTACACCTTCCAAAGCACGAGAGCGCTCAGTTAGTAACCACTCAAAGCGGTCACCCATCCAAGAACTGACCTGGGCCCACATTGCTTAACCTCGCATACCGCACGCGGTACGCGGGCGCCGCTGGGCCACGAGCGCTCTAAGCTTCTATTGAAGTCGGTTTAAAACGTTATAAATGCTCTGTTAGTATGAACATTGTAGGGAAATACAAACAAAGTGACGTCACTATTTGAGATGGTCACAGCTATATATTTAAAAGCGTGATATTTTCCGAGCATTCTCACGAGTTTAATTTATTGGTAATGCGAGGTTTTTGTTTCACTTTACAGAGTGTGTAGCCAGTAACGGGACGCGAGCAAATATTTAAAACGACGATTCCTTAGAGTATTTGCGGTAACCTCTTGTACCCATTTTTTTTACAATTCGGAAAATTGTGATCTAATGTTATATAGGAGTCCTAACATTAAATCACAATTTTTCGAATTTATAAAAAAAAATAGGTACAATCAAGTAGATCTTGATAGGTAACACGAAATCATATAACACGTCAATCAATGCAGATTCAGAGGTTGCAGCATCATAGCTTTAGCATTGGTTTTAAAATGTTCATAGTATTTTCAAATGAGTATACATTAGTTATTATTACTCCAAAATATTAATAAAATACACGAAAACCGCTCGGAAATAATTGCTGGCATGCTTAATTATTTGTATTTATTTATTTATTAACAGCACAGTTACAATTTTTACAGTTGAACATAGTACTGGCCAAACTTTTATGTTTGATGGCCAGAGACGAGCTCAGTTTTAACAAAGATACTTAACTTATATTTAACAACCTGTATTTCCATACATTCCGACAGACGCGCGTTACGTCGCGATGCTACACGCACTAACGCCTGTGCGTGAAAGCGTCCTTAAGTATGTGTTATTGCCATGTAAACTTGCTATTATAGGCACTTAACTGGAGAAATAAAAACTATCTTCACTTGTTATCGCCCTTCGCCCATAACTCGCACGCGTATCCTGCACATGTGGCGCCAATCCAATGATTACACACGTAAAAAGGTTGCCATACATGATATCAGTGCCGTTTCAGATAACTCAACCCTAAAGTTGTTGCTTTTTAGTTTTTATGTACGTCATCTCTAGTTTTCTACGTCACACTTTGGTCACACTCACCATCATCGCCATGATGATCGTAAGTATACAGGCTGTTTTTATTGATTTCCATCCCTTCAAGCATATATTAGCTGTGTAAAGCCAAAGAAAGGACGTAGCATATTTCATTTTTCATTATTAAAGAAAAAAAAATGTTATTTTATTTTCATACTAAGTAATTAATTATATCACCAAGAAATACCAAATCTAAATTTTGTATCGAAGGCTCAAATTTCCCTTGACCATGCGTGCCGACTTTATACCTATTACTAGATGAAAGCCCGGCTTCGCTCGGGTGAAATAAATAAGAAAGAAATAAAGAAAACATTTATTCGTGACAGTTATGCAAACGACGAAAGAAATAGTGTACAAAAATGTATAAAATAAAAACATTACAACAACGGATTATGATGCAACTTCGTATAGAAATATAGTCTGTAGTCTGGATTAACATATGGAATATGGAGTAAAAGATTACGGTGACGACGTCACGGGCAAAGGCTAGTATCTTTGCAAGTTAATGCTAAGCATTTTTGTAAGGGTATTATTTAAAGGCACATAAAAAATTTGATACCGTAATCAGTACTGATTTGTATAGCTAAAATACTAATCGTTCATTAAAATTCAGTTCAGATGTGCAATTGTTAAATATTGATGTGCCAGTCAGTATTTTTGGTGCGAAGCCAGAGCTGCTAACGCGAATGAAAATAAATGAAGTTCGTGTATCTCCCTCTCTGTCGAACTTGCAAAATCGAGCGACACAGAGGGAAATACACGACGTTCGTTCGTTTTCGTTTAGCGGTAGCAGCTGTCTATTCTCCGCCAAATTCTATTAAGTGGGGCCCTTTACACTCAATATTATGTGTCAATATTATAGCGATTTTTAAAATTGTATGGGGTCTATTACACGCTTAATATTAACACAATACTGGTGTGTCAATATTATCGTGGTTTTCAAAATCGTATGGATTTTTCTTCAATATTCATTGCACGTGATACGGATCGTGATATGATTATATCGCGTGATAATAATAACCATGTAACAGGCCCCTATGGATGTTGCTTCAATATTCAGTGTTTCGCGTGATAATAATAACAGTTCGTAATATTTTCCCCAATTAACGGAAGCTATTTAACAACTTGTTCCGTTTTGCCAAAGGTATTTCACATTCCGATACGCGCACCATCCAGGATTAGGAGCCGTCAGACCAGAGGGCCTACCGCGATCTGAAAACGAAGTATTTCCCTCTCCGCGCTCGAATATGCAAGTGCGACAGAGAGGCATATATATTTAGTTTTCGGTTGATAGCACCTTAGTCCGAGCGCGGCGGACGGTCGAAGAAAGTCAAAGAACATTCCGTGTGTTGTCTGTCACACGTATAATTTTTTAACTTCCCATCGACCTATGAACTTGAAATTAGGTGATAATGTTTATTATGAAGTATATACAGGGTGATTTCGGGGTCGTGGATCAAGAATAAGTTTTACGACTTGGTATCTGTTAAACATTTCAAAAAAATTGTAGTGACACGAAACAAACGTATTCTTTTTTAATTTATTTTGATGACAAAAATACAAAATCTCAAAAAATCATGGTTACCCTTCTCTCTTTGACGGATAGTATGGAGAGTTGACAGTGGGATAGGGTGACCAAGTTGTATGAAAAAGTATTATTTTCCATTAGAATTTGAAGACAAAGAGTATTATTTGAATTATAAACCGTCATACCAACTGTGATGTTGTCTACTTTGAATTCTTGACCATGTACAATCATTCCGGATCACGACCCCAAAATCACCCTGTATAGTTTACCAAAAATATCAATATATTGATAAATCACATTAGTTTTTTTAGTTGTACGGAACCATCAGTGTGCGACTCCGACGCACTTGGCTGGTTTTTATTACATTTTGAATTTTATTTCTCTTATAGTAAAATACCCTATTCGTTTTAAAGTTGACGCCTGAGGGCCTACCGCGAACCAAAAACGAACACTCTTCCTCTCTGTCGTTCGAATATACATGTGCGAGAGAGAGGCAGATACTTCGTTTTCGGTTCGCGGTAGCGCCTCTAACGTCCGAGCGCGGCGAACGGCATGAGCGGGGGGTCTACTCCGAAATTCAAAATGGTGCCGTCCCTTTCACGCTCCTGTCATAGACTATATGAGTGAAAGGGACGGCACCATACGAAGTTCGGATTTCGAATTTCGGAGTAGACTCCCAGTACCACTAAGTTATAAGATAGAGTGAGATAGGGATAGAATTTTGCTAGAAGTTTAAAAGCCATAAGTCACCTAGTAGTGTGTCACAACAAAATAGAGACGCAGCTTTAAGATGGCGGACAGACTCGGCAAACATTCAAGTGGTGTCCTTTACACGATTAATATTATCACAATACTGGGGTGTCAATATTATCGCAGTTTTCAAATTTGTAGGGATTCTGCTTCCATATTCACGTGATACTTATCGTGTTATGAATGTATCACGTGATAATAATAACCATGTAACACTCCCCATACATTCGCTTTGAAGGCGGTTGTTGTGACAATCAGCCTAGCTAGCACGATAGATTATACCGTTACGTTTTATGTGACGTTTTAATACATTTCGCCCATATAACGTGACGGTATAAGTTATCGTGCTAGCTAGGCTGATAGGTGTATAGAACGCTTGAAAACTACAAAAACAAAACGCTGCAGACGCGGCTAGCCGAATCCACGCACAGCAACCTGGCCAACACACCGGACGCAAACATAGTTTACAATTTCCGAACGTACCCAACCCGACGCTGTCAACAGTATCTTCTGTACTCTGTGCTGTCAACCAACAAATTTAATATGGCCGACCTTTTGTCGTAAAATTAACACTTTTAAATGCAAAATACGCGACAATCCGAATTTTGCGGATACATATGTTCAACTCAAAAATCGTTATTTTTATACGTTCTTCAATTTGAGACAGGTCTCGTTCGTGTCTACCGTACCCCTGCACGAAATTATTAATATAGATATACGACATTATAACTATTATAATATGAGCTTTTTTTCCGGAGATTGAGCTAAAATTTTGCATTTTTATGTAAGTTCGGTGACAAAGCACTATTATGGTATCATCGAGCTGATCTGATAATGGAGACACGAGGTGGCCAATGCTGCCATAGCAACTACTAAATTACGCTAAGATGAACTGTACTGGGACGACGGCATGGGGTTCTTCAAGAAAGGAATGTATAATTTTGGCGGGCGCGTATGACTCGACTATGTGTAGGCTGCGGAGACCACTCGCTATTATAGGGCTGTACGGCGCTCCTAATAGCGTACGCTTGTTGACCACCGACGGGTATTAAAAAATACTCCTGTTTGGACATAATTGGAAAAAAGTACAGTCGGCAATAAAAGCTTTAAACCACAAATAAATTTTTGAGATCAACTTTTATTTAAATAGTTTTAGGTACGAGTGCTCTATCTTTCCCGTGAGTATGAGTACGCGACATACATTTTATATCAGACTACCGCAGCAAATATACTCGTATTTCAACTCGAGTCTAGCCAATAAAACGTAAGAGCAGTCCACGAATCAATTTTATTCACCCTTGAAGCGTTTTTAACCTTTTTTATTGCGATTTTACGATTGCAGTTGTATCGATCGTCAAAATTTTCCGCTGCCATGTTTTCCGCATGTTACCTATGATATCGGTCTTAGTAACTGTTACTAGAGGTAGTATGACTAATTTTATTAGGAATGTATAATGGAATATGTACCGAAACCGGAACATGTTAGTATCTAGGTGAGAGCGCTCGTGGCCCAGCGACGCCCGCGTACCACTGGGGCCAGGTCAGTTCTTGGATGGGTGACCGCTTTGAGTGCTTACTAACTGAGCGCTCCCGTGCTTTGCTGGCACGTTAAGCCGTTGATCCCGGCTGTTGTCTGTGACAGCAGTCGATGAGAACTTCTAACAGTCAAGTTGCCCACTCATTTGACAAGAGAGGGGATTGAAGTTGCATCACGTCCGTAGGGAGTACCCACTGATACCCTACACGTGACCCCTGAGTGGTGCCAAAAGTGCAACAAAAACTGGAAACCTTACTGTCTCCTCGAAGATCTTACGGTTTTAAAATTAATTCTATACGATTATTATATTACTTATTAGGTATTCATTTCTTTACCTTAATATTTATACTACTATTATCATTTTAGCGTTATCCCAGTACATTTGCATCCTGAACAAAAACAATGTCCACTACCTAATCCCATGAATTGGCGTAGGCTCTAGTTTTTAACGTAGCGACTGCCATCTTACCTTCCAACCTAAGCGGGACAAATTCGACTTTATTGGGAGGCGGGAGGCTTGTCAAGTGAGTGGGCAACTTGATCGTTAGAAGTTTTCTAGCCGCCCGAACGCCTAGAAAAGTAGGGGATGAAGGATCAGGCCAGGGAGATCAGCTACCTATAGTACCTATACAATGTACAGACAAAGTAGTCAGCTACGCACCCTACCATAAAAATTTCTATACTGTGACAGTAGTACTTATACGGATACTGTTAACAATTTTACTGTGATTACGTTGCCCGGTAGCGGGTCGTATACCCAAATGACGCCACAAGTAAGATTTTGACCGTGCTAAGAGAAGTTCGATCGTCTATTAAAAATATTCTTTTTATCCACAATACGTAGGCTTGAACAGAAAGATACAGCACATGTATTTCCCAGCATAAACCGATCTGTTGCTTTAATTAAAATTCTTGCTCGTAAAGATTACGAGCTTGCTCAATAAATTTCCTATACTTAAGCTTAAAGCTTTTGTTGAGCAAATGCAAATTAAAGTGAATGTGGAATTTCAGAAACAATAGGCTTCTTTGATAAATAATACACTATATTTAAGCTCGGTGGATTCAAATGGGAGTACTAGTATTAATAAACAAGGCTCCTTTGTCCGTTTGTGGCGTCATTAAACCCCCGATAGGTAGATTTGAGCGCGTTTATTTAATCGATTCCCTGATATACCTAATGTGTAGTCTGCTACAGATAATAGTATTTTTGCAGTAAATTGGCGTGGATCCGTTTGACGCGCAAAATCTGTGGTATCGCATTCTGACTAGAAAGAACCATGACAAAGTCAACAATTATTATTTTTTGAATGGGGAGCTTGGTCACAATTTACCAATCCCTATATAAACCCAAAAAAATTGATTAAATTAATTTTTGGCCTACTTAGTTCTAGTCAGAAAGCGATACCAACTGTGCACAAGTTCGAACATGAAACATGAGCCATATCAGTCCAGGGGTTGCCGAGATATGGGAGGTTGTAATTGTAATACTTATTTCGAAAACATGGTTTCTCGCGCAGTGTCTCAAGACGAGAGTCTTTGACCAGTGTGTACTGCCAGTGATGACGTATACGGTACTGAAACGTGATCGCTTACAATGGGCCTCATAAGAAGGCTCAAAGTCACCCAAAGAGCAATGGAGAGGGCTATGTTGGAAGTTTCTCTGCGAGATCGCATCAGGAATGAGGCCATCCGCAGCAGAACCAAAGTGACCGACACAGTCCTTCGAATCGCTAAACTAAAGCGGCAGTGGGCGGCCACATTGCGCGTAGAACCGATGGTCGTTGGGGCGGAAAGGTTCTCGAGTGGCGACCACGTACCGGAAGGCGCAGCGTGTGCAAACCCTCCACAATGTGGACTGATGACCTGGTAAAGGTCGTGGGAGTCCGTTGGATGCGGGTTGTATAGGACCGGTAACTGTGGCACTCTTTGGGGAAGGCCTAAGATGTCCAGTAGTGGGTGGCCTTCGACTGATACGATGATGACAGTGATGATGGTTTCTCTAAACACCACTAAACTAAAATATGTAAATAGATTCCATCAAAGCTACCACTGTGTTGCCATTAGAATAAAACGTTCAATAAATAGAAAAAAAAAAATTAGCGAAATAATGGACGTATATACAACATTTATTGGTAATTTTAATTATTGTGTTTAAATACTCAGTTTAAATAACCAGACTTCATAAAAAAGCTGTCGCACAAATTAATATTTAATAAAAACTATTTTGTGGTACAAATGTTTGTTTAGGAATGGTAAAACTCAGGTGTAAACCACCTTTGGTAATCAATTTTAATATAATTACCATTATTGTCTTAACATTGAGTGCATATCTTTTCACCTCAAAAAGGAAATTCATATATGGGGTTGTTTATGTGTTGTGTAGTACGCCCTTTATGGGGAACGTATGGCGGCCATGACACTTGTCACTTCATTCGGCATCTGTTGTGGTATTTTTCATTGTTGAGTTTTTGTTTACTGTTAAGTTTGTTTTGTGTATTTACGTTGACTCTTTGTTAAGTTTGTACCGTGAACGTGAGTTTTCGTTTTACGTAAGTAAAATGGAACCCGTGGCAGGTCCCTCCCAGGACATGAAAGAGAATATTTCTCTTTCCCCACCAAGGAAAAGACCGGCATCTCATATGAGTGTTTCCGAAAAATGTATGGTGATGAACTGCTACAAATATACGTACAATACGTGGCCGCAGGACAAGTATTGGACACAAGTTGAATGTGCTAAAAAAGTGGCGGAAATATTGGGAATATCCGAAAGAACCGTCAGAAATATACTAAAAGAACATAATACGACCAACGAATTCGCTTCGCCCAAGAAACCTGGCCCGAAATTGGCAGTAATTGACAAGTTGGACGAGTTTACGTTTGCAGCCATTAGACGGATAGTGCATAAATTTTTCCATCGCAATGAGCCGCCTACTATTCAAAAGGTATTTTTTTAATTGTAATCATGACCATTTATTACTGTTATAATGTAATGCTGTATGATGGCAATATTACCATCTTTTAAAAAGCAGAAAATGTTCTAATTAATGATAACAACCTCCGTAGCCTAGTTGGTAGTGACCCTGCCTACGAAGCCAGAGGCCCCGGGTTTGCATAGGGATTTATTTGTGTTTATCACGAATATTTGTTTCTCAGTCTTGGATGTTTTCTATGTATACAAGCATGTATTTAAAAAAAAAACAAAGCATGAATACTTACTTGACAATGTACTAAAATTTGTATTATGTTCTTAGGTGTTGCAGGTTGTTAATGATGACCCGGACCTACCAAATTTGTCTGCATTTACCTTGCGACTGGTACTTAAGCACCTAAATTTCAAATATGCAAGTCGGAAACGCCATAGCTGCCTCATTGACCGGGCTGATATAATATTGTGGAGAAAACGATATTTGGTAAAAATAAAACAATATCGCAGAGAGGGAAGACCAATATATTACCAAGATGAGACTTGGGTTAATGAAGGTATATATATTATAATTTACATAATTTGTTTGGGCTCATTAGAATTGTCTTAATAAGTAATTGAAAAAAAATCTGGAAAAATAGTTGCAATAAAACATTGTACAATTGACATTAAAAATATGTTTACACTTTTGATCCTTACTCCTGTAAAAATTTGTAAAAGTGTAACAACTAAATATCTTTGATGTTACAGTACCAAAAGTATTCATTAAGTGATTGTAAACATTTATTCATCACTATGTTACGAGATTTACGAGTAATTGTAGTAATTTTTATTTTAATCTGATTCTTTCTTGTTAAAGGGCACACGGTAAACAAAGTGTGGCAAGACCCAAAAGTTTTGTCATCTCGACAAGCATTTTTAGAGGGTCTTACAACCGGACTGAAGGCTCCATCAGGAAAAGGAAGGCGGCTCATTATAAGCCACATTGGCAGCGATGAAGGATTTTTAGAAAATGGACTACTATTATTTGAATCGAAGAAAAATACTGATGACTACCATAAAGAAATGAATGCTCAGCATTTCGAAGAGTGGCTGACTGGTATATTGCCAAGGCTTAAGCCCAATTCTGTACTAGTCATAGACAATGCTCCATACCATTCTAGAAAAATGGAAAGTGGCCCTGTAAAGAGGTGGAACAAGGGCCAAATTATTCAATGGCTGCATGAAAGGAATATACCCTGTGACATGTCCATGATAAAAACGGAGTTATGGGCTCTGGTAGAAAGCCAACCCAAGATCAGCAAAAGGGCAGTTGATGAATTAGCGGCTGCTCACAATGTAACCATTTTAAGACTCCCCGCATACCATTGTGAACTAAACCCTATTGAATTAGTGTGGGCACAGGTAAAAGGACATGTCGCCAAAAATAATAAAAGTTTTAAAATGGCCGAGGTCAAAACATTATTCCAGCAAGGTTTGGAGCTTGTTACACCAGAACGCTGGAGATCGTGCATAGATCATGTTATTAAAGTAGAGGATGAAATGTGTCAATTAGATCATTTAATTGATGATGTTGTAGAGCCGTTTATTATAAACACAGGTGAAGATGAATTGAGTGGATCGGAACTTGAAGAATAAATAAACTTATTAAAAATATTGTTGTTTTCATTTGACACAATACACTGTTAGGCCACCCTTTTTAGGCCAGCTGTTAAAAAATAGGGATAATTTTCTACCATGGCAAGTCTTTAATTTTATTACAGACTAGCATTTGCCCGCGGCTTCGCCCGCGTACTAAGCGTAATTTTTAACCGTCTACAAAAAAGAGGTTCACTGTTTGACCCGTATATATGTATGTAGGTATATATGTATGTTTGTCCAAGATTATCTCGCGTTTGGCTGAACCGATTTAGATGCGGTTTCCAGAATAGTAGTTGTTACATTCTGGGAGTTTCGGTATACGAAGTTTGGTGATTGTGATTTATTAAAAGGAGCATCCAAAAAGAAAATTTGGCTTCACTTTCATTCGCACTCCTTACTGTTAGTCCGTCTGTTACAACCGAGTTGCTTTTACTGGACCGATTGAATTGAAATTTGGCACAAACTATCAAGAATTCAGAGCGCTCGTGGCTCAGCGGCACCCGCCTACCGCGTGCGGTATGCGAGGTTAAGCAATGTGGGTGCAGGTCAGGTCTTGGATGGGTGACCGCTTTGAGTAATTACTAACTGAGCGCTCTCGTGCTTTGGAAGGCACGTTAAGCCGTTGATCCCGACTGCTGTTTACGACAGCAGTCGTTAAGCCAAGTTAGAAGCCTTCGGGCGGCTTGAGAACTTCTAACAGTCAAGTTGCCCACTCACTTGACAAAGGGGGGTCGAAGTTGCACCACGTCCGTAGGGAGTACCCACCGTTACTCTACACGTGACCCGTGGGTGGTGCTAAAAGTGCAACAAAAAACTGACAACCGTACTTGTCTTCTCGAAGACCTCACGGTTCGTAAATAAATGCCATACGATTAAAAAAAAATTTTTTAGGTTGATTTAAATGGAAAAAATATCGAAACCTCTATGTCGTTTTTAAAACTCAATCCTTTTTTTTACAATCCCTGGCATGCATGGAGTGCCAAAATTTACCTCAGATTCGAATTAAGAGACCTCTCGGACGCTCAGATCTCGATTTTGAACGAAATCGGGCGGAAAAAAAAACAATATGGCCACCACTTACACAAATTTTACCTGGAATTCATATTAAGAGACCTCTCGGACAATCAGATATCGATTTTGAACGAAATCAGGACGGAAATGAAGAAAACCAATATGGCCGCCACTTTTTTCAAATTTTACCTCGGATTCGTATTAGGAAACGTCTCGGACGCTAGGATATTGATTTTCATCGAAATCGGGTTGGAAATAAAGAAAATCAATATGGCTGCCACTTTTTCCAAATTTTACCTCGGATTTGTATTTAGAATTCTCTCGGACGCTCCGATATCCATTTTGAATGAAATCGTGACGGAAATGAAGAAAATCAATATGGCCGCCACTTTTTCCAAATTTTACCTCGGATTCGTATTATGTGGCCTCTCAGACGCTCAGATATCGATTTTGAACGAAATCGGTTCGGAAATGAAGAAAATCAATATGGCTGCCACTTTTTCCAAATTTTACCTCGGATTCGTATTAAGAGACCTTGTGGACGCTAAGATATCGATTTTTAACAAAATCGGAACGGAAATGAAGAAAATTAATATGGCCGCCACTATTTCCAAATTTTACCTTGCATTCGTATTACGAGACCTGTCGGACGCTCAGATATCGATTTTGTACCAAATCAGGAAGGAAATGAAAAAAAACAATATGGCTGCGACTTTTTCCAAATGTTACCTCGGATTCGTAAAAAGAGACATCTCGGACGCTCAGATATCTATTTTGAACGAAATTGGGACAAATTAAGAAAATCAATATGGCTGCCACTTATCCCAATTTTACCTCGGAGTCGAATTAGGGGACCTCTCGGACGCTCAGATATCAATTTTGAACGAAATCGCAACGGAAATGAAGAAAATTAATATGGCCGTTACTTTTTTCAAAGTTTACCTCGGATTCCTATTAAGAGTCCTCTCGGACGCTCAAATATCGATTTTTATCGAAATCGTATCGGACGGCACTGATTAATAAAACCACTTACTTACAATACATTGAATCAAAAAAGGTCGTCTCTTCATAGGGAATTCACGGCATTTCATGCACCTTAAGATGTTATAAGGAACCTACATGCCAAATTTGGTATCTCTCGAATCAGTAGTGTGGGCTGTGCGTTGATATGTCACTAACTCAGTCAGTCAGTTTCTTCTTGCAATTTGGCAAACACTTTTAATAGTTCATGTCCGCAATATAAAATTTCGAAATCAATGCCATTTTCAAAATTAACGACCCAAAGAACCATAAAAACGACGCCCATATTAATATTTAGACATTCCAACCCCCTTGGAACCCAACAGAGGGAATGGTATTTCACGTCTGCCACGTGGGATTTTAAAATCATTGTTGTTTTCGTAATCAGCGACCCGATAAACCATAGAAACAATACCTACCCATATCGATTTTCAGAATTTGTCACCACTTTTCCCACTTTTAGGGGTTGATTTCTCATAAAACCTGAAACACATGTTTACTCATTTAACGTTAGAAATACTCCTGTCAAGTTTCGAATAAAATAGTCCAACTAATCTTGATTCCCCACACACACTTCGGACCCCCATTTAACCCCCTTAGGGGTTGAATTTTGAAAAGTACTTTCTTAATGCACCTCTAGACCTTATATGGAACCTACATACTAAATTAAGAATCTCTGGAACCAGTAGTTTGGGCTATGCGATGATATGTCACTCGCTCAGTCAGTCAGTTATTTCTTGCAATTTGGCACAAACTTTCAAAAGTTTTCATGTCCACTACATTAAATTTCAAAATCGATGCCATTTTCGTAATGAACGTTCCAAAAAACCATAAAAACGACACCCATATTAATATTTAGACATTTCATCCCCCTCGCACCCCAACAGGGGGATGGTATTTCACGTCCTCCACGTGGGATTTCAAAAACATTGTTGTTTTCGTTATCAGCGACCCGATAAACCATAAAAACAATACCCATGTCGATTTTCAGAATTTGTCACCACATTTCCCCCTTTTAGGGGTTGATTTTTTAGAAAACCTGAAACACGTGTTTACTCATTTATCGTTAGAAATACTTTTGTGAAGTTTCGAATAAAATAGTCCAGCCAATCTTGTTTCGCCATACAAACTTCGGAGCCCCATTTCACCCCCTTAGGAGTTGAATTTTGAAAAATCCTTTCTTAGTGCACCCCTAGACCTTATAAGGAACCTACGTGCCAAATTTGGAATCTCTAGGACCAGCGGTTTGGGCTGTGCGTTGATATGTCAGTCAGTCAGTCAGTCAGTCAGTCAGTCAGTCAGTTTCTTCTTTTATATATTTAGATTTGGACTTTCATAGACACATAAAAATTACATAAATTATATGATTTGACAGTCTTTAACAGACAGATCAACCTCACTTAATGCCAAGCTGAGCAAGTTATGTACGTAGTGCCTAGTGACGATATCTTTAATAGTAAGTATACTACACCACTAGGGAGATAAAACAGAAAGCCCGAGATCGCAGATGTTTGCGGCCCCAGCTGCAAGCGAGGGCCTCAAATATGCGATCAAGGGCTTTTTCTTTATCTCCCGTGTTGTGTACATCATTTCATGCCTACACGTTTTCGTACGCGTAGCGAGCGTAAAAAGCTACTTTATGGCCAGGTGTGACATAAAATATTTTTCTTTGTATCTTCTACACATAGTATAGAGAAGTCCAGAAAGTTTGTTTGGGCCGCTACTAAAAACATATTTGTTTCATAATGTGTAGGTAGTAGGAGTAGGTATCGCATTATGTAGGCAATTGCTGCATTTCATTAAAGGTATGTATAATAAATTACGTATTTTGATGCAGCAAGTAACTTCCGTATTCCATACATAGACAGGGATTTCAATATATTATTCACCTAGTTAGATAATTGTATTTTTTATTATTAAGAAAGGGTTGGCGACATCTGGTCCCACATATTGAAGTTGACAGATGTCATTGTGACAATGACATTTCTTGGTAGATTTGATGGAATCTAATTACATATTAGAGTTTAGTGTGGGTAGTAAGTAATAATAAGAAAGTCGTTTATACCTATCTTACTAAGTAATAAATACATGTATAACTATGATACGATACGAACATGATTTGGTAATATATTACTAAACTTAGAAAGGCTGAGCGGTTCTGAGAGTTTGAATAACATTGGACATAATATAATTTAATGGTAGTTGTCCTATGTGTTATCTAAGTAATATAAACCTTACCTTATTCCTTTTATTTGTGTAGGGATAAGCTCGCCATCTTTTGTGTTTCTCTTTCATTTTCTCGTGTTTATTTACAATAGAGCAGTTACATACATATGTCAATTTGGTAGCTTGTAGAACTAAATATTCTTTATTCTGTCATTGTGTCACTACATGTGTCTACCTTTCTATTTTATTTTAAGAATAACAAAGCAGTTATTATATGACTATGAATTACATAATTTAGGAATAGATAGGTACCATATTTAGACCAGTATTAAATGGATGCTCTAGAGCCTATAGTATTTTTAATATCACGTCAGGAACAAACAAGCGTGCCTATGGCCCGCCTGCTGGTATGCAGTTACCAAAGACACTGCGAGTCCCGATGCGAGATATGCCAATTGCTTTAATTATAAACACTCCTTTTTAAAGAACTACATATTGTAGTACCTCGGGAAAACCTAGGCAGGGAGCTTTTTCCACTGCCGGAGCGTTCATGCAAAATTTATACATTGGTTTGACAGAAAATCGGCTTTGTAACAAATCGATCCTGTAAGATGGTATTTTGAGCAACCATTTAGGTCTAAAAAGCAAACATGCAGAGCAACTAAGAATCTCCTTCCTTTATTGCAGTCGGTTAAAAAGTAGAAAAACACCGACATTTTCATTTCATAACTCAATATCTCAAAAACTGCTAAACCGATTTTGATAAAACATATCTAAGAACCATCACTGGAAAACCTGCTTTCAAATAAAAAAACCGGATTCGAAGCAGTTCACCCGTTTAAGAGTTACGATTCCGCAGACAGATACCCACATACACAGATATACAGAAACACAGATACACAACTTATAAGCTTATAACACCCTTCTTTTTCTTTCCGCGTCGGTGGTTAAAAATAATAGTGATTATCTATATTTGTAAAAAGGTGAAGTTATCCCTTCAAATGATCTATTCCAGCTAACTTTTGAGCAGCTGAGAGGACATGTTGTATGGCAGACATGCTGAGTCAGCTGCAGAGAAATGTGACCCCCCCTCCCATAGAAGTGTGTATGCAGGGAGGTCAGGTTTCCCTGCAGCTGACTGTACAAACAGCAAAATTGTACGATTAAGAGTCCGCAAAACGCTCAGTTCTCCATACAAACGTAGTTTCGCTTTCATTTTAAAACGCCATGCTGGAATAACATGAAACTTTGTATACACAATGGAATCCGGCATATCTAGGTCGGAAATTAGTTTCTGTTACTTGAAATTATAATAATCGCAGTAATTTTTTTTTCTATTACAATTTAGGACCTAGGTATGGCAGCTCCCAGTGTGTATACAAAGTTTCATGTTGTTAACGCCCAGCGTATGTGTGCTATGCATACATAGGCACACACACACTTACACGCGTCAGCGACCAGCCAGCGCGGGCGGGACCGCGCCCCCACTCTCAATGCAACAGCTACCGAGCTGTAATTCAGTAAAGGGAGTCAATTTTCAAGAACTTCTTCATTATTTCTCACCTTTGTCCACCGCCCGATAACTACGAGTCGCTCCTGTTTCTACACATGTTATTTTAGCACGGCTTTTTAAGGCGAAGGGGTGGGCAAGCTCTTTCCATACAAACTTTGTGCAAGTTTTACTTCGTTTGTGTTTGCACTCCAGTTACTATTCTTGGTCCGTATGCTTATTTTTTTGTTAGCTATGTCTTGATGTTTTTATTTTTTTATTTTAATTATTTTTTGTATTTTTTTTTTAATAATGCAAAATTTCTACATCAAGTTCTGTGTATATCCAATATGTACCAACAAAAAATAAAATTAAATGCTGTAATGCCAAAACTAACGCAAAAAACTTGCACAACCTTTGTATGGAGAATGGCTTGCCCTACGCTGCGCCTTAAAATGAAAACGAAATACGTTTGTATGGAGGAATTGAGTTCAGCCGAGCGTGCGGTGACCCTTAAAATAAAATAACAGGCGTGTGTTTGTGTAAACTTACCTGTTTGGGTGGCTTAAAATCTTTCTCCTTATACGCCGAATATGACGTGTACCATATAGTATGCACAGGAGCCTCGGTAGGTATGCCTAATGACGTCATCTCGATCGCATCGTCGTCTCGGATACCACTTCACTTTTACTTATCACTTTACTAAGTGGGATGTTAACAGAATTCAAAATAAATTAAGAAGTCGCTCATTACCTGATTCGAATCCTGGTAAGGCATTTGTTTCTGTGGTGAGCACATGAGCAAAAACATTTGTTCCTGAGACTTGGATGTTTTCTATGTATCTAAGTATATACCTATTAAATATATCGTCGTCTAGTACCCATAACACAAGCCTTATTGTTTCCTGTATCTTAAATCCTGTAATATTTAGTATTATTTATTACCAATAAAAAACACGAAAATATTCGAAAAATATCACGCTTCAACTTATTTTTGTAATTGTGAATATTTTTAAATACATAGAAGCTTAAAAACAGGCCTAGTGTGAGTCGGACTCGCGCACGATAGGTTCCGTACCATTACATATAAAAACGGCAAAAAACAACACTTTTTTTTGTATGGGAACCCCCTTAAATATTTATTTTATTCAGTTTTTTAGTATTTGTTGTTATAGCGGCAACAGAAATACATCATCTGTAAAAATTTCAACTGTCTAACTATCACGGTTCATGAGATACAGCCTGATGACAGACGGACAGACAGAAACGGACGGACAGCGGAGTCTTATTAATAGAATCCCGTTTTACCCTTTGGGTACGGAACTCTAAAACTGGACGGTTTGATCGTAGTAATAGCAGAGCCGTGACGTCACTTGTTCAATTTCTTTACAAACTTCACCGTTAATGAAGATAGATACAATACAAAGTTGCTGTTTTGACCTATTATTCGTCAACATCCCAATTGGAAAATATTTTTGTATTACCCGTCCACGAAACACTTGAATATTTATAAAACTTAACTTTTAAAGGAATATTGTCGCGCAAAAATGTCACAAGGCACTGATATCTATGATTCCACTATTTACGCAGTACATTATTTAATTACACTAAATATACATTGAACATCATAAAACTCCATTTATGGAAGACATTGAAGTACGTCTTTTACTTACACTTGTGTAAATGCAAAAGGACATGAAAATTAACGTCAAATAATGCGTTCTACAACTTCAAAATTGGAACGTTTGAAACTCAACGCGCAGACGTCACAATTTACACTGGCTACCGTTAACAAAACGCATCTAACAGGTAGCGCGATGATATAACCTTATCAGGAGGTACCATTATTGACCGAGCGAGTGAGGCGTCTCCGTTTCAGCTTTTGACAAAAATTCTTTCGTATGTGTGTCTGTCAGTCTGTTCAGATGATGTTCTCTACAGGTGGTGGCATTTCTCAACCGATTCTCGTGGAATTTTGTGAGCAGGTTCGATAATTATATAGATTTTTATTGTCGAGTCAGTTTTCGGAAATTCTAAAATTTGAAAAAAAAAAATACCGTGGTCTACCTACAGCTCACAGAGCCACTTGTTATATTACTTTTTAAGTACAGCCAGGAAAATGAGCAAGATCGATCTCATGGGGTATTTTTGGATAGCGTAGTACATCGAGGGACGTAAGCGGAAAATTGCGAGCGAGAGGTTTTTGAGGTTTATGACCCTAGTTTGCAATATTCTTACGCCCCGAGTTAATCACAATGTTTTTCATCACATTTGCGAGGAAATAAATAACTCCAGCACCAATTCGAATTAACGAAATCGACAACTTCACCTCCAGTATCAGTGCATGATCGGGCGTCCTTTCGAGAGGAGCGCGCAGCTTCAATACTCCAACCAATCACAAAGCAGTATTCTTGCGGCGCACGGCCAACATGATTTTTGTTAACCAATCAGATTACGATCACACACAAACTCGTAACTTATGATTTTCATAACTCCCGTGGCTCGGCTATACCTAGTCTCTACGCCTAGGTGCATTAGTGCATTACGAGCAAGTGTGATGAAAAAAATAATGTGTCTGTAATGTGACTGTGTCTTTAACCATCTTTTGATTCAGGAATCCGTTTGCGTGATATTAAACTTTTAAGTGTAAATTTTTATTAAAGTTTTTGTTCGACAATTTTAATGGACATAATACTAATTTAAAACAAAGGGCCATAAATCTGAGTAGGTACATACATCTCGGTTCCTTATATTATAACGTATATTATAGACAGAATTAGCAGCACTGTACTTAGTCGGCTCATAAGTTCTGTCACTGGCCTTTAAAATTTAAATTTGGAACTCCTAAAACAAAAACCGTTGTGCATTTGAATTTCGAATCTTTTTTAAATATTTGAGTAGTATAATTTTGCAATTTTCTGTTTTCTTTAACATGGAGTGGACGCTTAAAGATAGCCGTACCGCAATAATTGCACTATATCGTTGTGGACACTCGCCGACTAAAATTTTTAAGCTACTTGAAAATTTAAAATTCTCTCTAAGATTTGTGTATCGTACCATAGAAAGATACAGTGAGGTCTCTAGTTTAAATGACAAGAAAAGAAGCGGTCGTCCGCGTACATACAGGAAGGGAACGTACATATAGGAAACAAAAAGTTACGGCCCTCCAGATGGGTTTGAGCAGAAACACGGTGAAAAGAGTGCTTAATCAAGACCTGAGACTTCGTGCTTATAAACGAAAAACTGGCCATCTTCTCAATGGTCGGCTTAAAGCTTTAAGGCTTAAAAGATCTAAAGCTTTATTGAAGAAGTACGCTAAAAATAAGCATCGTTGTATACTGTTTTCGGACGAGAAAATTTTTGACATAGAAGAAAACTGTAATAAACAAAATGATAGAGTGTACGCACGCAATAGTAAAGAAGCGTCTAATAGCATTTTCCGTATTCAAAGAGGTCATCACCCTTCATCTGTGATGGTTTGGCTGGGAGTTTCTTATACGGGCGTCACTAGTATGCATTTTTGTGAGAAAGGAGTAAAAACTAGTGCCGAAGTATACCAAGACACGGTGTTGACTAATATTGTGAAACCACTATCCCATACGATGTTTCTAAACCAGCATTGGGTTTTCCAGCAGGACTCTGCTCCAGCCCATAAGGCAAAGTCTACACAAGCCTGGCTCGCCTCCAATAAAATCGACTTTATACGGCATGAAGATTGGCCCTCCTCTAGCCCAGATCTTAATCCGTTAGACTATAAAATATGGCAGTATTTAGAGGAAAAGGTGTGCTCAAAACCTCATGCAAATCTAGACTCGCTGACAAAATCCCTTGCTACGGCAGTGGCCAATATCGACATGAAAGTGGTGCGTGAATCCATTGACGACTGGCCACGCAGACTTCAAGCCTGTGTAGATAATTATGGCGGTCATTTTGAATAAATGTTATACATTTAGATTCTCTAGTTTATAAGCTTTCAAACGCTGTACAAATTATACGGAATAAACTTAAACTATTGTTTTTATTTGATACTATGTATATAACAGAACTTATGAGCCGACTAAGTAGACTAGCGAAGCCCGGCTCGGCTAACAGTTTAATGAAGTTAGTTAACTTGACCACTTTATGCGCAAAGTAGTTGGTCAGCCGCCTTGTCATACCGGCCACAATTGAGCGTATCAAGTTAGTGAGGTAAATGTCCCAGCACCCTACCCTGAGTAACCTGACCCAATATTTGCCACTTTCAATCTTGTATCGTAATAATAAGGACGAACTATCAGCTAGATTGTCAAAAGTTTACCTTACATAAAAATGTTGATTACATTATAAAATTATACGAATATTTTCTAAATTAGTGGACAATTTGTGGACACTGTTTTTGCCATTGATTGAATAGCAAGCCTTTGTGTTGAGGATAAATGGAAAACCTCACTTCAAATCATGACGTCCCATTCTTGGACATAGCCCTCCTCTCAATTTTCTACAATCATACAATTTCTTTGTATGATTTTCTGATTGCCGCACGAATCATGATTATAGAATCACCTATTTAATTATAAATCACTAGCTGGTGCCCGCGACTTCGTCTGCGCAGGATTAGTATTTGGACAATTAACACAATCCATACTATTATACTATATACTTATATATTATATACTATCTACTATACACTTATACTATACTTACTTAATTTACTATTATACTATTAAGTATTATTATTATATTTTATTATAAATGCGAAAGTCACCCGTCTGTCTGTCTGTCTGTTACCTCTTCACGCTTAAACTGCTGAACCGATTTAGATGAAATTTGGTATAGAGATAGTTTGAGTCCCGGGAAAGGACATAGAATAGTTTTTATTCCGAAAATCGTTCCCTAGGGGGTTAAAAGGGGGGCGAGTTGCACGCGGACAGAGTCGCGGGCAGAAGCTAGTATCTTTATAACTTGTAGCCTATGTGTTATTCTGATGTATAATATATTATTGTAAAGTTTGATTAAAATCCATTCAGTAGTTTTTACGTGAAAAAGTAACAAACATCCATCCATACTTACAAACTTTCTTTTTGACGCTTTGTTAGAAGTTGTTGATTTGATTATCGGAGAAACACCGTTTTTAAGTAGGTTTCTGTTAAGAAATTATTTTGTATTTTTGACACAAAACACACCTACAAAAGAAATATATTATTTATAGGGAAAATAGAAGGGGGGTTGTATCGGGAATATCAACCGTAAATTATATTAAGTGGATACTTCTTGCGTTACCGTAAAATGGGGTGAATAGGGACAAAACTGACATTCATACCTCGATAATATTTTATTTTTACATATGCAAACTGAATGGTATAACATAATAAGTTTTCCGGGCGTTTGTATTTTAGTTTTTAATTTATTTTGATTTTGAGTAGTTCCATAACTTTAACGATAAACAGGAAATTCCACCTCACCCCGTAATCCCTCGTAATTGGGGTGAGATGGGTTTTTCATACAAAGGTGATTTTGGAAGATTGTTGGATCGTTTTTTATTATCATGAGTATTACTATAGCTGCATCTTAAATTGGAATATATTATTTTTGTAGCATTTAGGTAGCGGACCCCAGGCATCCTTCAGGATGCCACTGTACTGAGAATAACGCTAGGAGGATGATGATGTAGCAGTAGCCTTAAAATCGCATCTCACCCCCTTTCATCCCTTCTCTCCCCATTCATAACCCAACTCTCCCCGCGAACCCTACTCACCCCATTTTACGGTACCCCACATTTTTTCCGTCACTAAATAGAATAACCATCAATGTAAAATGAACCCAAACATAAAAGTATTATGCTTTAGTAATTGGTTGATAATCACTTATACCAACACGTTTATTTTAGCATAATCTAGAACTAGAATAGCGGAACTAAAATTGAAAACGCTAAGTGTTTTTCCGTCTCCGAAAAATGTTTTGTTGGCTTGTATCAAAGTATACATCCAGTTCTAAATATGTTGACATACTTATTTCCAATTAGAATGCGACACCAATTAACGCCTTAAGGGATGATCATCATTTTGGTTCTAAGAAATATATACCATTATTGAAGCTTAATTGACAAATCTAGAGTAGAAGAGTGGTAGACCGATTTATAAGCTTACTAGTCCTGTTTTCCAGCATCACAAAATTCGGCAACCTCAAACCTACGCCCTAGAGATAAAATTCCAATTCCATCATCGAAATTAAAAATGCATGCCTCTAGTCCCCACGTAATGTGCATAAAGGTGTACAATAAACTCCCAAAGACTATTAGGGACGAAGAGAAAAACAACATATTTTATAAAAAAATTACCAAATATGTAATAGATAACTGTTTTTACTCATTACAAGAGTTTTTAGAAAGTTAATTTATAATATAGTATAGTTAAGACATAGCACAGTTAAAGATTATTTGTTAAAGTTTATATATTTTGCATATGTATAAGAGATGGCCTTAAACTCTCGTAATTGATTTAGATTAAAGTTATATTGCAGTGCCCTACAGGGTTTCATAGCTGAACGAATAAAATGTACCATCTTGTATTTACCAATGAAAGCAATAAAGACACACCGACACACACACACGCACACGCAAACGCACGCGCACGCGCACGCGCACGCGCACGCGCACACGCACACGCACACGCACACGCACACGCACACGCGCACGCGCACACACACACACACACACACACACACACACACACACACACACACACACACACACACACACACACACACACACACACACACACACACACACACACACACACACACACACACACACACACACACACACACACACACACACACACACACACACAAACACACTGATAATGCTGGTGATATTTTGCTCTAAGTTTCAATAATTCTAAAGTCACATATATATATTCATGTGAATAAAAAATGTACTTATACATAAGTCAGATACTTTCTTCTGTTTTGTGTCATATTGGAATTATGGATTTTCAGCAATTCGACCACTTGAGACCGATTTTTGATTTCGAGTTTAATGTCACGAAATAAAATGTATGTTTAAAAAGTTATTATAGGCTGGATAGCTCGCGTAACGTACAAACCCAGTATGTGTTTTTTTTTTCACCGCATCCTGACCTAGTGTCAATATAATTCGAATTTCTTTGAGCGAGTTTTGTCTTCAGAAACTTATGTCCTCTTCATAACCGAACAAAACTGGACTGCGCAACACTGCGGCTTGCTCGATAAATGGTATGGTTTTATGGGATTCAATATGATTTAAATGTAAACTTTGTTTACACTCCCGTCATATTGAATAACAAACTTTGACAGCTGGACCTTACTCGACAGTGGCGCCATCTGGTGAGCACAAAATACTACTGAAAGCAAAGCCGTTAATGGATGTTAAACCTCTAAGATTTGGAAATAATTAATTACTTTGGATCGTGGCTAAAGGTCAGGCCAGGATCAGTGAGAAGGCAAAGGTCAGGTCGTAAAAATAATGGTTTAAAAGAACATCGCTTTGGAATTTTGAGGTTATTTATGTCTAAATGAGATAAAACAAGTTGGATTTTAGGTAAAAGAGGGATGTGAGGCAAAAGATGTCGCAAAGTGACGAACGTCGAAAAACGAAGTTCGATTCTCGAAGGCAACGAATATCTCGTTAAAGTTATGATAACATTAACATCATTTGATAGTCACAGTAAAATTAATAACCAAAAAAAATTGAGGTACAATCTTACACAAATCGACCTAGTCTCAAACTAAGCGAAGTTTGTAATGTGGCTATGGCTACTAGACAACGATATACATACTTTAATACATAGAAAACATCCAAGGCTCAGGAACAAATGAACATACACAAATAATGCCCTGGCCGGGATTCTAACCCAGAACCTTCGGCTTCGTAGGCAAGGTCACCAAGCCAAAGTGGTCGTCAAAGTAAGTAAGTGGATAGACTTTCCATTTCAAAGAGACAGTTGCATTGAAAAGAGTCGATCTTCCCATAAGTATTGTGAAACTTAGACAGCATACGATGAGCCAGTCTGGAACGACCTATCCTAACAATCCCACGCAAAACATAAGCTCGTTATCGTAAATGTGGAATATATTTTTTGTAAATTTCAAAGTAAAGGAAAAAAATTAAAAGGATTTGAACCTGCTACATCTGGCATAGGTGGCCAATCGCTCTAGCCACTGACCTATCGGAGCAATCAAGCTCAGGCACGACATCCCTCTTACAACGCCTTAGGGAGGCGTACAGCGACCTCTACCTTAGAAGAATCAGGCTTCTTTTAAGAGTGCGCAGTACGCTCGGTTCTCCATACAAACATATTTATGCTCTCATTTTAAAACGCCATGCTAGAATAACATGAAACTTTGTATACACAATGGGATCCGGCATATCTAAATTATAATGGAGAAAAAATACAGCGATTATTAAGGTTTTCATACAAGCCGTAAAATACTCAAAAAAACCGCTGTATTTTTTTTCTTTTACAATTTCTAGCAACAGAGACTAATTTCCGACCTAGATATGCCGGATCCCATTGTGTATACCAATTTTAATGTTATTCTAGCATGGCATTTTAAAATGAGAGGGTAAATACGTTTGTATGGAGAACCGAGCCAGACCGAGCGTACTCCGCCCTCGTCTCAAATTAAATCAAAGAAATCATCTAAATGCGACGTAATTGTATGGTTGTAACTTATGGAGGTCCATGACCTCTGGCTACCCCTCCCGAAAAACCGCCTTTACGGGGCACAACACTCTAAATAGACACCTTTCTATTTTAGGGATAAGTAAGGTGACTCCTCCTGCCCTTATTGTGGGAAGGAGGAGGCAAATAAACACTTAGTAGCGGAATTTGTAATGTACGCGGCAGCGCGATATACATATAAACACATTCGGCGGAGATGAGTTAGAGGAGAGAGAACTGAGGTATGTCAACCTTCAAGATGTCCTGTTTTTTAGGAGGATAGGACGATTTGAAGAAGAATGCGGTGCAGAAACGCTGCCCCCCCCAACAACCACAACCCCTCCAAGAAATAGCGTAAAGACAGCGGGAGCGGGAGGAGGTGAGAAGCGTGATAATATGTAAATTAAAATGTTTATATAGGTATGCTTTCGTATGTCCCTTCTATCCCCAAGGGACTCAGACACGTCCGAAATCAAGCTAATTATAATTAATTGTATAATTAGGCCCTTCGTCAAAATAACAGCCCCCTAAAAAGGTTACTTCGTCGCTCGTTATCAGGGAGCAAGCAAATAAGGGGAGCAATCAAACAATGTTTGATCAGACGACGTGCGAGTCGACGCATGTTTGCGCGCGGCTTACAGCGATGACGAGTGTGGGATCTAATTCGAAAACACGTCCATTTTAAATATGGCGCCAGTTGCTTCTATAAGCCTACCGCACACTCACTTCTAACGATTTCGTAGCGCTATAGCTCGTATCCGATCATCAAACTCAAACTCGAATTATTTATTTGTAAACATTGGTGTTAAAAGTTAAAAGTGTTGTTATGCGAAAAGTGTGTATGAATGCAATGTTTCGCCCACAGGCATACAAATTTGGAATCAACCCCAATCAATCAATCATCATCATCCAATCCCAGTAAATTTGCATCCTGAAGGATATCCAGGGTTACCTAATCCCAAAAACTGGCGTAGGCTCTAGTTTTTACGCGACTGCCATCTGACTTTCCAACCCAAGTGGAAACCAGACTTTATTGGGATTGGACTTGTCAAGTGAGTGGGCAACTTGACTGTTTTTGTCGGCCTGTTTAGCCTAGTTGGTAGTGCCATTGCCTCCGAAGCTAGAGGTCCCGGGTTCGATTCCCGGTAAGGGCATTTGTTTCTGTGGTGAACAGAGACATTTGTACCTGAGACTTGGATGTTTTCTATGTATTTAAGTATATATCTATTAAATATATCGTCGTCTAGTACCCATAACACAAGCCTTGTTGAGCTTACTGTGGGACTAGTTCGATTTGTGTAAAAATGTCCCCTAATATTTATTATTTATTATTATTATTACTGTTAGAATTTTTCAAGCCACCTGAAGGCTTCTTGGCTTAACTAAAGTTGTCATAGACATGCGGTAGCATGCGGAAAACCGTATACAGACGAAAGCGCCTATTAGACAAGCGTCCACCTAGGTTCCTGGCACTGAACTTACGATTAAATTCAAAGTTAAATATGGCGCCGGCAGCTGTCATGCTATAGAAACTTGTCAAACATTCCATACAATCAGATTTTAATGAACACAGCTTGCGATTACAGACAGTTTGGTGCAACCCACCCTCAATAGTGATGCTATGCTACTTGTTATTACTTTTTAGGGTTCCGTACCTCGAAAGGAAAAAACGGAACCCTTATAAGATCACTTTGTGGCCCGTCCGTCCGTCCTTCTGTCTATCTGTCTGTCAAGACCCTTTTTCTCAGGAACGCGTAAAGGTATCAAGCTGGAATTTATATCAAATACTCAAGCCTACTGTCTCTTGGAGCTGTGAAGAAATCAAACTTCTAAGCCAACGCAATCAAAAGATACAGCCGTTTATGCCGCAAATTTCCGCAAATTTTCGACACTCGCTAGGGAATCAAAACCTACAGGGTATTTTCCGTGAACTCAGAATCTTGAAATTTGGTACGAAGCAACGTCTTATAGCACAGATAAAGGAAAAAAAATACGGAACCCTTGATGCGCGAGTCCGACTCGCACTTGGCCGGTTTTTTATTGTTGAGTCTTGTCATACATGACAAAATTAAAATTAAATTGTGTTATACATAACACAATTTATATTAGTACTTTAAACATACTGGATGCTTTCCCAGTGCCTTGGTATCTCACTGTAATACGTAATACTGTGTAATTTGTTTAAATTAATTAATAAATAACCATGCTATGACGTGGCTGTCACATCGATTCATCAAATTCATCAGTTGATTTGTTTAATTTCGGAAAAACCTGCTAAATTTTCATACAAAAAGCCAAGGATCGGAAACTCTACATTTATTCAGCAATATTAAAATTGCAGTATTTCCCTCATTGTCATATTTAAGTGTGTTATAAGAGCAAGTGATGAATACCGCCATTTACAACGGTACCTAGCTCATCTCGTAGCGTCCGCGACGTTAAGTAAATAGCGCTTCTTATATTGTCAGAGAGCCGAAGTCATTATTTACAGCTTATTTAAAATAAAATCCAACCAGGACTAGAGGCTAAACGCAACGAGCTTAAGGCTAGACTTGTGACAATACGATATATACTCAGTGGTAAACAATTTGGCCCAAATCGTAGCAACATATCATAATATGAAAACCAAACCTAATTTGGGCAAATTTTTTGCCATTGATTATGTTTATTTATTTAAACTTAAGTGCACAAATGAAATCAGTACATATATCAGAGTAGTATTTAAATGTCTAAGGGGTGCTGACTTGTAACGAATGTAAAATTTAATTCATTCGCCGCGAAAATTAGCTATGTCTGTCACCTGAGGACTAAGGGCGCTCTCAGCAGCATAAACTTACAAAGCTATCGCTATGGCCGAATGCGGCTAGAAGATAATGATGATTTCCAATCTCATTTCAATACATATTAGTACATCTTACATTGACGCATAACTAAGAGCGCATGCATCAAGACGAGACCCAGCATACTCCAAATAAGTTTTTCTTTATAAGACCATCTTAAAGTTCACCTGGAGATACATTTAGAAAACTTACGCGTAATTAAAATCTTAGGTACACTGTTTTTACACCACGTCAGTGGCAAACAAGCGTACGGCCCGCCTAATGGTAAGCGGTCACCGCAGCCTATGGTCGCCTGCAACTCTTTAAAAATGTATACACTCCTTTCTTGAAGAACCCCTTACTGTAGTCCCTCGGTAAAACCTCGGCAGGAAGCTCAATCCACATTCGGAGCATCCGAGGGAGGAAATTCCTCTTAAAACCGCGCCTCGCGTTACGCGACAATTTACATATAAACTAAACCTGCCAAAAACTCGGCCGATTGCAACATTTGCAACTATGTTGGTTTTATACAACTCTCTCATGGTCTATAAATAAACAGTGTTCCCTAGAACAAAAGGGTCTCAAATTACAACTCAGCCTGCAATTTCAAACTCTACACAGACTATCTAAGGTATGGAATGCTACGTACTCTTTAACTGGTAAAGCGCCATGCTTCAAGTGCAGCTTGTGGGAAAAATGAGCATTGTGACGTTGTAAAATTCAATTTGGTAAAGGTTTCCAAGTCGGTGGTTTACAACACACGGACACGACTGGACAATAAAGTCCGTCGAATATTGATCTTCCAACCAATAAAGAAGCGCCCGGGTGATTCAGGAGAAAATTTAGGTACCAGCGATCCAATTGTATACCATCACTATATAGGTGGGCAATTTCTGAAACATATACTATAGGTAATTCGCTTAAACTGGTCAACGGTAGACTTTGTAATGTTACTGAAAGATACGTTGCATATAAAATTTCACTCAGACTAAGAAAAAATTTTTTTCTTGGTCTGAGAAATATCACTGAAGTCTCTGAAACGTTCCGTCATAGTTACTTTTACTGATCAAATGACTACTAATGAGAAGTTTTATGTCAGGAAGCTAACTGTAATTAATAAAAATAATTCATTTGGTGAACTTTTGGGAATTGAATCAACGCCATATGTTTATTGTTAGTGATATGTTGAGGCGACCCGCGCGCACTGTGCGAGGGGCAGAGGCAGAGCCCACGTCGATCGCCCCGCTCATCCGCAGACGCGGCCTAATGTCGTGGCAGTTCTAAGTAGCACGTGTAGCGTCGTGTGTCCATGCGTCGGTCGCAGGCGCAACCCGACCTATTGCTAGTTGCTACGGCGCCCGCGCCGCGGCCACGAAATACGCAGGTACTAGTATTCTTTGATCTGTGACGCAGGTGAAGTTAACCCGGGTGCGCGGGTGGTATATATATTTTTAGGGTCCCGTACCTCGAAAGGAAAAAACGGAACCCTCATAGAATCACTTTGTTGTCCGTCCGTCCGTCCGTCAGTCTGTTAAGACCCTTTTTCCCACGAACGCGCGGAGGTATCAAGCTGGAATTTAAATCAAATACTCAGGTCTACTATCCCTTGGGTAAAAAAATCAAACTTCTAAGCCAACGCAACCAAAATATACAGCCGATTATGCCGAAAATTTCAGCAAATTTTCGACACTCGCAAGGGAATCAAAACCTAAAGGGTACTTACCGTGAACTCAGAATCTTGAAATTTGGTACGAAGCAACGTCTTACTCGTATGGCACAGATAAAGGAAAAATTGCGAAAAGTGTAAATGTTTAGTTACATCATATAATAAAAATATTTTAAGGAACCCTCGGTGCGCGAGTCCGACTCGCACTTGGCCGGTTTTTTTTAAAATTAACACTGTTACTTATAGAATTTTTGATTTATAGAAAGATTTGTCCCAGAAATACAAAATAAAATGTACTTTTACACAATTTTTAATAATTAAAACAATACTTCAGTAACATAATGTTATGGTGGAAGTCTTTGGGGGAGGCCTTTGTCCAGCAGTGGACGTCATTCGGCTGACATGATGATGATGATGATGAATGCTGTACGATTATCAAAATTAATATGTTAATTTTCAAAGTCAAAGTCAAACCATGTAATGCGATACAAGAAGTCACAAGGTTGTAAATTATTTATTTTGTTATTTTGTTGTATTATAAATTTGACATGTAATTTTTTTTAAGTAATTACCAATTAGCATGTAAGGTATAACTGTTAGTGCTAATATTAATGGTAATAATAAATAAATAAATAAACAAATTATCTTTTTAAGTATCATGATGGTGATACAAAGATGATACAAAATCTAGAACATTAATTTACTGCGCCCCTCGCTATCTCTATGGCCACAATATCATAGTGCGATTTTATATTTAATACCGTACAGAGTACCGTGATAGGTGCAAATTATCTGATATCCTATGTTTTCTCATGACTAGATTTGAAATGTTATCTATCAGATGGCACTATAATGTTATGGACTCAAGTTACCATCGACTAGATTTGCCTTATTAGAAGCTTTTAAGTATTTAGTTTCACTTGTCTGTAATTAAATCCTGCAAGCGAAATTTGAACCACTTCCCAGTGTCCTGCTGAACTGAAATTTGGCATATATATGTATGGTGACAATGCCACCACCGATCCACTACAAACACCACCACGTCGTCATGTCTGTCTATCTGTTTGTCCGTATGTCACGGTCATTTTACTCCTCTCACTTTCAACCGTGGAATCAAAAATTATGAAAATAATCATTATTATATACGAGTATGAGTAAGAATTGCTGTAATAGGTATTTTCTCGTGAGGTGAGATTACTCCTATCTTAAGCTCGAAACCCGGTTTTGCTTTTTTGTTCTTTCTGAAACTGTCGGCTGTCGATAACTGCTTCATATGTCACTCACGCCGCCTCCAGTACCGCGCTGCCCGAATACCGCGCGGTTTTTTGATGCGACGTGCATTGGACCGCGTTCGCTTGACCGCAAAATCGCCTCCGCCCCGCAACGACGCTGCACCGCGCTCTGTGCGTTTAAACTGTTTAAAGCTAGAGTACGTAGGCAGACCAATTGGGTTAAGGGTCCAACCAGTCGGCACTCGAATAAGATGTTGGGTTCGGGCCTGCTAACAGAAACAATTTCTAATTAGAATATATGGTCTTGATTGTTCACTTAACACTAGTTCTCCATGGTATACGACTTTAGACCCTTTTAATATGTAACGTATCTGCAGTATAGTTCCGTAAGCCTCGCAAAATAGGTACTGAAGTAGAACTGTGTCACCTTGTAATATTTATTGAAAAATAAAATACGAGTAAAATACTAAACGAAATTATTTTCAAAATTGCTTTTGGGGTTAGATATGAGGATATCACGTATCATTTGTGGTATATTGTACAAAAAAATCAGTCATATCGTGTCTGGAGTAGCACAAACATGGTACCGTAAAATGGGGTGAGTAGGGTTCGCGGGGAGAGTTGGGTTATGAATAGGGAGAGAAGGGATGAAAGGGGGGTGAGATGGCATTTTAAGGCTACTGCTACAAAAATAATGTATTCCAATGTCCAATTTAAAATGGAGCTATAGTAATACTCATAATAAAAAAAACGATCCAACAATCTTTCAAAATCACCTTCGTATGAAATTCCATTTCATCCCAATTACGAGGGACTACGGGGTGAGGTGGGATTTTTGGAAATGTAGATTAGGAGGTGTCGGTACGGAACCCTTATTGTGCGTGGTCCGACACTTTTTTCTTTTGGAGTGAATATTTTCGAAAATATTCACTTTATCAAAAAAAATGAAGACCTTATTATATACCTCATTCCGAAAGACCTACCTATCCAACACCACCCTATACCATAGGGTTGAAGCAAAATTTCATCCCCACTTTACGTGTAGGGGAGATAACCATAAAAACAATTCTTTTTAGGTTTTATTCTACGCCTTTGTCAGTTTTATTTATTTATATATCCATACCAAATTGCAGCTTTCTAGCACTAACAATCACAGAGCAAAGCCCTCGGACAGACAGACGGACATGGCGAAACTATAAGGGTTCCTAGTTGACTACGGAACCCTAAAAAATGGCAGAAACTTAATGATGTTGTATATTTTAAAATTGCCTAAAAAGCCTTTTCATATGATAGGTTTCTGAAAAATAAATATTTTTTGTCATACAAAAAAAGAATGACACGGCATTCCCTTTAAGAACTGCGGGCAGGGCTCGGAAAACGGTATTTTTTTCATAACGGTTTCGTTCATTCACCCCTGAACGAAAAGGATTTCGTTTCGTTTTCGGTTACCGGTTAAAGAACTGTTCAATTGAGATACCAGTTGCGTGTGCCAAAAGGCTAAACTGTACATCGATTTGCGGTTTTTTAGCGTACACCTTCCAGTATACCTCGCCCAATCAAAAGGACATAAATGCCGTGAGTTCCGGTAGTAAACAAGGAACCCTTATAGTTTCGCTATGTCCATCCGTCTGTCCACGGCTTAACTCAGTAACCGTTACTACTAGGAAACTTTAATTTGGCATGGGTTCATCAATAACGCCGATAAAACTATTCTACCTTTTTGCATTTTTTTTCTCGCAAATCCCATGGTGTGGGGTATCGTTAGGTTGCTCTTTAAAATTACTAATGTGGGTTTTCTAAAACCTTTTTTTGATTTAGATATCCATTTGCGGGATACTAAATCTTTCTATCACACACAACACAAGTTTTTTTTAACTTTCTGATTTGCAAGTTTTAACAATATTTATATGTATGTGATAGATGGATATATTTTGTAATAGCCATATTATATTATGATTATATTATATTATATCATATCGTATTCTATGAGTATATATCCTTCCTGTCTTTGTACCTATTGAAGTATTGTTTTTTCCTTTTTAGTTCTAAGTTGCGTAAGAGAATTATTCAGGGCGTAAAGTTCGCTTTTTGTACCATTAGGTTTTCTTTTGTGCAATAAATATTAATAAATAAACATAATGATTTAATGATAAATGAACTTTTAAGTGCCAATTTTGTTAACTCTACTGTAGTTTCTGTTACGCCCAATGGTTGACTGGCAGAGAATACTTTAAGGCAATAACTCCACCAATTGTATATTTTTGTATTATGTGCAATAAACTTTGAATAAATAACTACATAAATAGGTATACATATAGTTACAAATTATTAAAACTACATAAATAGGTATACATATAGTTACAAATTATTAAAAACCAAAGCAGTATGTAAATTTCGTAGTGCTCGTTTGCTCAAAAGCAATATCATTTCCACGATGATACGAGTACATATTTTACATATATTTCACAACACATTGCTACAGTAATAAAAAACCTTTCAGTTTACAAAAACCAATATTTATGGGTATCGATAAAAATAGAGCAGTATCAGGCAGTGAATGCCGGGCAGGGCTGTGGATAAAAACACACTGTTTCACTTTTTACTTCGTTAAGATAAAAGTTGCATTAAAATAAATACGTACTTTACTTTGCGCAATTTATTGGGTCGACTGGTGACCCCGATGATTCCCTTTAGTCGCCACACGACAGGCGAGGGAGACCAAGGACCTATTCTTGGCTGGGCCGTCGTACGTCTAACTCAGCTCTAATAGTTTTAATGCAACATTAGTTACATAGGGTTCTTAAAATGCGAGAGTTGCTATAACAAAACGAGCGTACCGAGAGAAAGACTTGAGACCACGTTATGGCAAGGTTATAATATAATCTCAGTGTGTTTTAGACAGCCGACCGTTTACAGAGTTTACAGGGCAGGCAAGACAGTTGCTTCCGGCGGTAACGAATATGCAAAGAAATTTGAAAGAAAAAATACTATTCGTCACATTACCTTACAGTAAATATATTTTTGACGTCTCATGCTCGAAAAATGTGTGTGAGCATGTGAAGTTAAAAATATATCTACTATCTATCAAGAGGGGCTAAACTAGTACATTTAACCCCTAAGTAATATACGAATACATTATTTATGATTAACAAAACAATTTAATTTGACCATACAAAATACTTCACCATATGAAATCCACCAATCACAATATTCATATTATCCTCAAGAAACTCTTTAAAAAAACTTTATATTAGTATCAATCAACGAGAATACATCAGCTATAGGTACTAAAATCGACGAATCAGGACTTGCTTTGTTCGGGAAAATAACCATCATGTGGTAATATGGCTTATTTTAGTTTAGTCCCTATTAAAAGTATGACGTTAATTTTTATAATTTTTGTTATCAGATCATAATGTATTATAAGTAGGAACCTTAAACTTCAACTCCAAGAGTATATGTGTATAAAAGTTGTATACAAAAGACTGACGTTATTTTGTAATACGCGGGCGGAGCCGCGCAGGTATCTTGTATGTAATAAAAACGGTATTACCCCGGGTTGCACAGCACTTGGCGTAATGAAAGTGACCTCACTTCCATCACTGCACAAAGAACTGAAATCGAGTCAATGGGTGATGGAACCCGAATGACAAAAGGCACTTTATTGAATGGATCTACTATTGTCTATTGTACGGTTGTAGAAAAAATACTACGGTGAGAGAAGCGAAGTTAACGAAGTTGCACGTTTTTATAGTAAAGGGTGGAGGAGTATTTCATGTTATCGAGGACGCCATTCACCATTATGGAAGAAAATGGATGTCTTTTGAGTTTGTATCGGCGTTACTTCTCGACGGTGGTGTTTTTTTTTCAGAGACGTCAGGAGATTTTAATTGATAAAAGTGCATTAGAGTACTTGCAAAATGTTCCTTTATTACTTTATATAGATAGGTATATTTTCGTTTCCACGATTAATTAATTTGCCGGAGTTTCATTTGTCCAAAGTTATTTGTGAATATTACTAAGTTTTGAATACAACATTATATTAGGTTACGTTTGTCTTATAACAATACTGAACAATTAGCGGCCAAGTACGTAAAATAGGTAACCAAATCACAAGTCACCTCAATTGGTTATCTAGGACAAAAATATCGCGTCAGCGATGTTAAGGTACGCAAGTCACTGAGTACTTTAAACTTACTCACTTACTTTAACGTAAGCTAAACAGGTGCGGGTTTTTGGAAGGGCCCAGTTACTAAGATTATTAGGACTACCATGACTTCCACTACCACATCGGTCAGGGGTCTCCAGGGTTTCTCTAGTAAATAGAAGTATAAAAAAAAACATTGTTTTTTTTTAACATTGAAATAATGCTACCACTGATGACATTCAGGGAGCATCCTGTTACACATATTGATCAAAATTCAGTCAGAATCAACAGGATCACAGGATCTACAATCAACATTTAGGTTATTTTTCATTATGGTCTCCAAACCTACTTCAACCAAAAAGGAAACACTAATTCAATAAGTAGGTATCTAGAAAAAATATAAAAAAATACCAAAAAGGTCTTTACTTTATATGTCACTTTGACATTGCGTATATTGAGAAAAAGACAAAACACAAGTTTGTAAACAAATCTTTGTTAAGTTGTATGAATATGGTGGTTATGATAATTTAAGTTTCTGGGTATAAAAAAGTATACTTATCAAACTTAACTAACCTTATGTATATGCGGTAGAGCCTCCGACACACGCTGCATAAATGTCCGTTTTTGTACATGACACATTGTAGACACGCTAGAAGTCGACCCTTGATACATTATTGACATATTTGTCAGTGATCCGTGACATTTGACACTAATGGCACTGCACTGAAAGGCCCCTTTCAATTAGCAGAGTTTTAGTGTAGCGATAGCACAAAAGGATGAAGTGCCATGACTTCCTCAGAGGTTACAGAGAAGACATTCTGACTAATGACTGGCCCCGTGTGGTGCCGCGTGCCGGGTTAGAATAGCACCACCCCCTTTCTTCCCTTGGATGTCGTAAGAGTCGACTATGGGAGCCAGGTTGAAGTGTAGGCTAGCAACCTGTCACTGCAATATCACATTTTCATTTTCTATAAACCCACAATTGCTAAAAGTGGCACTGAAATTTTAATGTTCGTGTGCTCTGCCTCGGTGGAATATAGGCGTGAGTTTATGATGTGTTTGTTTATGTATGACTGGCTTTCAAGATTACAATAGGTTATAGGTATGATGATTGAAAGTCAAATCAGCAACTTCTAATCTAACGTCAAAAATGCTCTGTTAGTATAAATAAAGTTTGTGGGAAAATGTAAAAATTGACGTCACGATTTATTAGCGTCAAATGATGTCCATTTTTTCATCATTAGGTATTTAAAAATCTTTATTTAAAATAGCAGAAATAAGTTGAAGCGTGATCAGTATTTTCGCAAGTTTCATTCATTGGTAATGCACAAATAATAAAAATTTATTTTTACTGTTTTCATCTACCGCCGAATTTTGCGGAATACCTTGAAAGCCAGTCATAAAAAGAATTCTACATGAGCATCAAGATGTTTAGAGGTAAAAATATTACTTTTTCCCCGTGAGCTTGCCTTGAGTTTCCATCTGAATAAAAACGGCACCTAGGCACTAACAAATATCTTATTGGCGACAACTACAACCAATATTGGCCAATTGGTTCTCATTGGACACATTGATAATATCTATCTGTTGTGGCTAAACAAAACTATCACTGAAAGGTCCAAACAAGTCGATGCCGTTTATGGTACACAAACACAAAAAAACCGTAGATTTATATCTACTGCAGAGCACTTGAGGGATTGTCTCCGATTTAACTACTAAAATATTGCGTTTCGCCACTGTTATGCCCAAGGCGAGCAATAGTTAACTGACTGCCAATAGATGTCACCAATTCACACCTATGTCGTACTTGATGGTCGCAATGGTGGTACTACGAAATGAAACAGTGTTGTTTTGTGTTGGATAGCATAGTGATAATTGATAGTGACTGATTGATATTCGACAACGTAGATTCTATCAATACCCGCCAAAGGTAGGTAGAGCAAACATTTTTTTATTTGAATTACAGTTTTGATTTGAATTACGTTATTGATTACACAATTATTAATAACATCTTTGACAGTTCCAAATGATACAACATAAAATCATGCCAGAGTGCTTGTTCAAACGCTTGGTCTAAAGCCGTCAAAACTACGTGTCATGACAAAAACAGTAACGATGTCAACAAACTTGGGATTTCCCCACATAATCATTCTCCTCCGAGTATATTAAGCAAATTTGCCTTAGCTACAAGCTATTTGTCACCCGACGTGCTAAACATTGTTTTTGGGCAAATCTTGAGTCAGTTACGTGCCGTCGTACCCAATATGTGGCCTTGGGGTATCGCTAGACTAACATGCGCAATTTGATTTATGAACGCTTGTTCATAAATGACTTAGGTACAGTCGAGGACTTTGATTTGGGACCCCCTTAAGGTTGACAGTCCTGTCAAACGGTATAGACATTCAAAGCAAAATGTTACGAAATGGATCACAAATTAAAAAACTCGACTGTATCTTATGTATTACGTATCAACAGCTATTTTGGTATATGCGCCAATATTTTTTTTCTGACGCTAATTGCCAAGATTACGTTGGTTACGTATTTACCAAGTGTAGGGACTGTAGGAAGTTTGTGGTAATTGCAAGCTTTTATTTAACTTGCCAGTGTAATTAGTCGGTACACAACTGAATTTTAGACCCGTTATCCTCAACCGATTGAGGAAATTGGGCACACTTATGTAGCTCGATGACAGTGCATTAATATGACAACACCGAACTGATCTGATAATGAAAACAGAAGATGGCCAAGGCAAGTCCTTAAGAGTCCGCGTATTTTTTTTTATAATTTATAGCAACAGAATTTTTTTTTCTAGCCTATACATATGGCGGATCGCATTGTATAGGTATACAAAGTTTCATATTATTTCAGCAAGCCGTTTTAATATGACAACGAAACTACATTTGTATGGAAAATCGAGTTGAGTCGAGCGAGCGGGACAAGATAAACATAACGTGTTTGGGCTCATCAAGTAGCTCGTCGTTGGACGACTAATTGATGACTGTGTGAAAAAGGTACACCAAAAGCTGGTACCAAAAATTATATTCTTGGCACAGAAACTTAGTTTAGGGGTATATTTCAATCACATAGTACTGTAACGGTGACAATGACAGTAATAAAGATCTTCAATGAGAAATACTTATTTAAATTATTATATAAATATAAACACAGCAATCAAATCACAATCAAAAAAGGGTTTAAACAATCGCATGCTTCTCATGGCAATGACAATCGACCACAATCTGTGCATCATTCCTCCACGGTACATGCTGGTAATGATTTCTTGTGCAGAAATTTACCCTCATTGGCACTGGGCTGAAAATGTATTAATGGATAATGAAAGGACATGAACATATGTATGGAAATGAACATTATATTATTTACAGAGAACAGTGAGAATTGACCATTAACGGAAATCATTGGTCATGTACTTCGACATTTAAACTGGAGTTTTATTTTTATTTCTTAGTAAGGTTCAATTTATTGAATAGGTTAATGAATTTTCAATTGTTTTGTGCTTAACCAAAATATTGTACTATTTTTTTTTTATGAGATGTGATTTGAACTTAGAATTACCAAACTGTATCAGCAAAAATCAAATTTGCACGTAATATTCTGATTTAAAAGTGAAAGTATGCATAGAATAAAAAATTACACTTCGATGCAGATGCAAGATACAATGATATTAGAGGATGATGGATGGTAATGATAAACACGAACGCAATGACGTTGACAACGGTAATGACCATGACGTGACAGTCACGAGCTACTGACTTTCTTTTTGTCATCGAGAGCCATCGACATGGACAGCATCGCCAGGCCAACCTTTCTGAGGCCACTTTGCACGCCCTGTTGAAATAAATAATAAAATAAATAACATACACAATTATATAAATAGAAAAGAACATGCACCGATGCAAAGACACGGCAAGATCTATATGTTCTACAATAGTACATTACGATACAAGTGCAGAGAACAGGAAATTCGCAACGAGTGGCGATAAATTAAAACACGACCGAAGGGAGTGTTTTAAATCGACACGAGTTGCGAATTACCTGTACGCACGTGTATCGTACAACGTTTTACAGTACATATGGCTCTTTAAAGTTTCGACATATGTACGTAATCTGATGATTACCGCACTCGTGCGGTAACGTAGTACCATATGTAATTATGTACTGTAAATGTTTTTTAAAGTAAGGATTTATAATTATTACATAAAATATATATTTAAATCCCTGCTTTAAAAACATTTGTTTGTCCTTTAGTACTGTATGAATGTTATAAATTATTTTGTATCTGTTTCAATATTAATCGCGGTACCACCTACTGCATATATTATTTTCTTATTTTTTCGCTACCAAAAGGTTGCCTGGAAGAAATCTTCCTTTAGCGATGACACCGCCTGTTTTCTACCTGTACTCTATCTACGCTACGTGACGCGGAATTAATCATTTCACCCTTACCAGGGGCTAGGGTTGAGGCTGCAAATCAAATAATCTTAGATTATAGATTTTTTTATACCATCGCGGGTGGTAAACAAGCGTACAGCCCGCTTGAAGGTAAGCGGTCACCGCCGTCTATGACCTATTGCAACACCAGGGGTGTGACATACCGTTGCCGACCCTCCTTGAAGAAACCTATGTGTATACTATGTAGTCCCTCGGTATATTTCAATAATTATTAATTTTCGGTGTAAGTATTTTTATAATTAATGTCCTCTATTTCCATGATAAATGTCTGGTATTTAGAACATTAGACCAACTAGGTTATACAGTGGACGATAACAAACAGCGGAGTCTTGGAGGTTGGAGGACATATTACCCTCCGTTTGTTACAATGCGATGACAATGAATAAACTAGGACATTTACTTCATAGCTTCTTATGAAATGGCATATCGTAATATCAAAAGTATCTCATATTTTATCTACAATAAGGTAGACCCATTTACTTGGCACTTTCAATAACACAGTCGATAATATTGTCGATAATCTTTGATGAAACTGTCAACGTTGAAAACTTAAAAAACTTCCAACATTTTCATTTCAAAGCTCGATACCTACCTCAAAAAGCGTCTGAGCCTGATTTTGATAAAACATGTCTAAGTGGTAACCATCGCTGGAAAATCTGCTTTCAAATAAAACAAAACGCATTGAAATTGGTTCTCCCGTAGAAGAGATACGGTGCCACAGACAAACACATATCTGTACGTATAACCTAATAAACCTTAGCTACCCGCTTTACTTAATTACATTTTTGTTCACTTCACTTCTTGCAATCATAAATCTCAATTTGCCAGATAAAGACAAATGATATGAAAGGCATTATATTTAAAAATAGGTTCAGTGGACGTTTAGGAATAAGGAAATAATAAGTGTCTTCTGTTGGCACAGATAAGTAGATGTTAAGGAAAGAGTGACTACTTTATTCGCTAACAAACTAGTCCTCAGTTTGGCGAAACATTGTAATAGTTTTAAGACTTTTTAATGTATGAGAAATTAATAAAAAAAGGCTGAACCGATTTAGATTAAACATGCATAAGAACCATCGCTGGCAAAACTGCTTTTAAATAAAAAAACCGAATTCAAATCGGTTCCGTTAAAGAGCTTACATCAGTGTCACATATAGACACAGATATTGCTCTGGTTGGTACAGATATATAATATAACACACGTTTTTTGCGTTCCGCGTTGGAGGTTAACCCTTTTCCAGGCCGCACCAATCTAGAACGCTTTACAAAAAACAAAATATATACCTACTCGAAATAGTTACGTTATTGTGATTAATTTCAACACGAGTCACTTTTTACGAAAATGCAATGTAATTTGAGCCTTAAATCAGAGTCTAGGATTGAAATTCTATTGACAAGTATGTGGTCGATGAAAAGTACTACGCCTGGAAAAGAGTTAAAATGGGCATTCAATAAACAATCGTAGGTACAAAATTTCATCAAACTACCGAGCAGGTATCGTTATTATGGAAGCAGTCTTAATAACATAAAATCATACTTAATACCTAACTTAAAGCAAGCGGGGCCTAAGCCACCGGTGGTTAGGCCAACAGAGTGAGGGTGGTTGCCTATAATTGGATAAGCATCTATCACGATGTGTAAAATTGATATAAGAACATTGTATGATGTGTTATCTGTTGGTGATCCTGACTATCCGAGGGCCATCCGCGCCGTGTTCAGGAGTACCGCCTTCTGTATCTGCCCCTTGTCCCAGCCATCTAGTGAGAATCTTTTGAGGAGTTAAAGACTCTTCGCTAATAGACCGTACGCAGTGACGACTATTATTATTATTATTAAGAGTGCGCAGTACGCTCGGTTCTCCATAACATGAAACTTTATATCCACAATGGGATCCGGCGTATCTAGGTCGGAAAATAGTTTCTGTTGCTTGAAATTATAATGGAGAAAAAATACAGCGATTATACAAGCCGTAAAAAATTCAAAAAGCCGCTGTATTTTTTTTCTTTTACAATTTCTAGCAACAGAAACTATTTTCCGACCTAGATATGCCGGATCCCATTGTGGATATAAAGTTTCATGTTATTTAGCATGGCGTTTTAAAATGAGAGCCCAAATACGTTTGTATGGAGAACCGAGCGTACTGCGCCCTCTTAAATCAGAATAAGTACCAAAAACTGCTTCTTTCTGAAGTTCGAATCGAATTACCTACTTCCCAGAGGTACTGCGACGCAGCCTCAACTCAATGTCTGGGTACTAACTAACGCACTGTCGCGACAGTAGGTATCATCTTGCTCCGAACCCTACCCTAACAATCATAATCACAGCTTAAGTTTCAAAGGTGCGCTATCATCGGCCACCCACACAGTGTTTACAGTATTACTGTCGCACAAAAACAATCGCACGCGCACTCGACCAAACAAACAACCTCTCTCATTCCCGCATAAGCCAAACAATGTAGGTGAGAACGGGTCAGAGGTAGACGTCGAAAGTGATGAACGACAGGCTGCTAATTGATGTGGTTCATGTTTCGATACCTACCCTAATTACTCTAATTAGTCGTGAATGTAAACAATGGGGAATGTCTGAAATTTTTAAAAGTCCTTGATTATTTTTCTAATGGTAGGAATAACCCTCGCCATGAACAGAAAAAAGTTTCAGATTTTTCGGTTGCGCCATATATTTTTTAAAAATATAAACATTTTATATCACCTCGCGTCTGCCCCGTATCAGACTACTACGACATTTCTAAGTCCGTCGAATATTTAAAAAAAAAACTCCTGCTTGGATCTGTGGTACGCAATGACATCGACAGTTCATCATAGGTTGGTCGTATGACTTGAATAAAATGTTTATATTTTTAAAAAATATATGGCGCAACCGAAAAATCATAAACTTTTTTCTGTTCATGGCGAGGGTTATTCCTACCATTAGAAAAATAATCAAGGACTTTTAAAAATTTCAGACATTGCCCATTGAAGAATCGTAGGTAAAATAACATAATTGTATTAACGTTTCGTCTGGCCTTATTGTTTAGACCTCAACAAGGAACCAGCCTGTCTGATGATGGTAAGCAGACACCGTAGATTACGGAGCGTTGCGCCTCTTTATAGATTTGAGGATTCGTTGTGTCGATTAGATTGGCTATGTGCGAAGAAGGTGGTGGGAGTAGGCTAGGCGACCGCAGCGCACACCATGGCAGAAAAGTGTACTTTCACGTTTCCTATTGGTTTCCTACGATTCGTTTCGTTTGTATTTATTTATTTTTATATATTTCTTTTCTATTTATTCCAGTAAAATATCCAGTAAGGGGTATTTCTCGTTTACTAAAATAAATAAAATATTCATGGGTCATTATTTGACATCTCTGAGTTTGAGATTGTCCCGGGACCCTTGACGTTTCCGACGGGAACTATGGCGGTCTTATCCACCACCTGGAAGGAGTACTACGAGACCTCACATACTTAAAGAGCAATTTAGCGGTTGTTATTTTAGTAATTTATTAGTGCTGCGGTCTTCAGATGGAGGTACCACTCCATTGGGCTGCTTCAAATATACGATATAACATTCCTTCTTGTCAAAGTAGCCTAAATAAAACATATTGTCTTGTCAGCGGAATGTATCTCATGAACTGTTATAAATAAATAATAAATTATTTATTAATGGTAAAATAGTATAAGTGGATATAATCTTTTTAAGCTATCAACAATAATCTAGCAGGATTTAAATGAATTTGGATACAATTATAAAGCGAGATATGAGTAATAATAATAAGTATTAGATACACATTTGAAATGCTTACAGAATATTTATTTATTTATTTCAACTTATTGCGCAACATCTACTAATGGTGCACTTAATGGTGTTGACGGAATATAATGACATTAATGATCGTAGTCGCCATGCTATAAAAATACTTTTAAGTTAAAACGATTAATGTGTAAATCTGAGTCGCACATGGCTGATATTTTTGTCATTAATCCAAGCCCGGACAGCGTAACACGCAACGACAACGACAGAGAATCGATAAAATCCGATAATGATCGTCACTATTAGGTAATCACACTCTAAGCACGGGTTGATATTCACGACACTGAATACCATGACCCGCCGGACGTGAACCATTGTTACGTCCAGTCCTGTAATTCCCAAACCGACTCGTCCTCACCCGTCACCCCACACCTCATACATTGACAGTTTCCATATAAAAACGGGTGAGGTGTATGGTGAGAGATCAAATCAATAAAGGCGCTGACAAGAAATATATTGGCTTCACTTTAACAGTATTTTAACAAAAAACTATTTGAAGCGAAAAAAAATGTTAATGAATTTTATTAGGTATAATGAATAAGTTTACTGTCTCTAGAGCAGGATTTGAAAATGTCGGCTCGAAAGAAAAAAAACTGTGAATGTATGTCTTTATTTTTTTAACTTGGTGGATCACTATTAATAACACAATTTGTACTCGGGTACTCGTATATATCAATCACATCACTTTTTATTTTATTTGTTATCAACAATAAATCATAGCTATCTATCCTTAGTAGTACGCGGTTATACGGGTGGACCCTGTAACAGGAGCAAAAATTAAACGGTGGCTATTCAGCGGGCCAGCAATTATTTTCAAGTGGTCGCAAAAATAATTATGTCTCATAACATGATACTACCTCAAACACTGCATTCACAGATGCGCTATAATGTCGTAGTGGCAAGATCCATAACTCGGAGGCCAGCCAATAACTTTAGATCAAAATTTCTCCAAATTGTAATTTTTTGAACACAAGGAGTTACTGCAGATGCTCTAAGGAAGCGTCCTTATTTGTTCCAGTTACAGGGCCCACCTTCATCATCATCCTATCGTTATTCCCAGTACAGTTGCATCCTGAAGGATACCCGGGGTCCGCTGCCTAATCCCGAAAATTGGCGTAGGCACTAGTTTGTACGAAAGCGACTGCCATCTGACCTTCCAACCCACGGGGGAAACTAGACCTTACTGGGATTAGGCTTGTCAAGTGAGTGGGCAACTTGACTGTTAGAAGTTTTGAAACTGCCCGAAGGTCTCTAAGTTGACTTAACGACTGCTATCATAAACAGCAGCCAGGATCAACGGCTTAACGTTCCTTCCACAGCACGGGAGCGCTCAGTTCGTAACCACTCAAAGCGGTCACCCGCCTCGACATAGCGGTAAGTTTTATATCAAAAATACACCATTTATGAGGAGCTGTGACCGCGTAAGGTGAACCTTGGGTGAACCGTGATAGGCAAGTTTGTGAATAACACCACTGATTACTGATAAAACCATCGGGCGGGTTAGCGCTGTCAGTCGACGTCAGTTAAGTCCATCAATCTCAATCTGACAGTTTACAGAGTGATAAAAGAATCGTTACTTTTACGTTAATTCTATTTCTAAAGTGCTCCAATATCGACTTTAAATGAAGCGATAAAATTGAATTGGATGGATTTCATGAGTAATATTTGTATTGTGTGAATAAATGTATAAGTACATAATATTGTAATTTTGTGTAAATTCGCTAAAATGTATCGATAAGTGTCACCTTATCTCTCACGCTAATCTCGCAGAAACCATATTCCACTAGTACAGTCAACAGCAAAAGTAGATGATCATTTTAGTACTTTATCAGTTATCACACTAACATAACAATACTGACTGCCACGTCACAGTTGGGATTTGGGATACGTCAGAGCAGTGAAAGTGACAAGGTACTAAAATGATCATCTACTTTTGCTGTTGACTGTACCTACAGACTAATAGTTTTATAAAATTGAGTATTCGAGTAAGTAAATATTGAATATTCCGAGTTGTACGCGGACGGAGTCGCGGGCAAAAGCTAGTGTTTAATCCCGCTTGTGATTCTTCTGGAGTCACATGCGTCCATAGGCGACGGTGTCTGCTTACCATCAGACAGGCCGTAAGCTTGTTTGCCAGAATTGCCAGCATTGTGTGAATAAATGTATAGGAGCTCAACTGTTCCAATATAATTTATTTGTTACATGCTATTGTGCAAACAAAATTGTTTAGTCTAAGTTTCGTTACGCTTTGGTTACACTGTAATGTCATGTAAACATTTTAATCAATAAATAAAATAAATTGTAGTATATAAAAAAATCATGCTCATCAAAAAATTATTTGCCAGGACAATCAGCTTAGAAGGAAGACTAATGTTTTAAATGCGAGTAGCTTTGTCTGATATATTTTCAAGCTTTATATAATAAACCGATTTCAATTAAATTTGCTATTTTCTTTCGCTCTTCTCCTAAGTGAGCCGCGAGTGAGAGCGAGACCGACCTAATGATTTAAGACTCGGCACGATTATTATTGATATTTATTTATTGATTGATTGATGATTGATTTTATATTTTGTTAATTTGCTTCTTTTGTAAATGTTTTCTTATGTGCAATAAAATGCCTTACGTAATTTGGGCGCTACTACAGGTTGTTTTATACCAAGGTGCAAAGACTTTCAGGGATGATAGAGGAGGTAATTTGAAATATTTTAGACACAACCTGCGTTAATACCAAGTTTTTTAGTTTTTTTTTTTTTTTTTATTAAAAATGGGATTGCTCTTGGCCAGCATCTAGCCAGGGGGCAAAGATGAGGCCGACGATGAAGCGAGCTCACCCAGAAGATGCCTATTCACTCGTGCCTTAAAAAGGTCCAGGTTATATGAACTCGGAAATACAGACGCCGGCAGAGAATTCCAAACCTTAGAAGTGCGCATTATAAAAGAAGATGCAAAGCGCTTGGTTCGAACTAGAGGAATTTCGACCAGGTAAGGATGGTAGCCAGCCGTACGTCTGGATGTCCGATGGAAGAAGGGGGAAGGCGGTATGAGCTCATGGAGCTCCTGAGCACACTCACCGAAGTACAGTTTGTAGAAGACGCACAGACATGCTACTTTGCGTCGATGTGCTAAGTTTCCAAGATATGGACCATTTTATTTTGAAAATTGTATGTTTTCCATACTACCATACGTGTACCATACATACATTCGCAAAATGTTTAGATTTTTTAATGTTCCCTTTTTTCTGGCTTATTGTAATTTTTCAGTAGCTGTAGGAACTCAGGAAGTTTTTGAAATCAATTGAGTTGGGACTAATGACTTTTTATTGCTTGTGTTCACATGGTATTCATATGCGAGTTTTTCTCTATCAATTTCCATAGAAACGGAAGAAGAAATAAAAAATATATGTTAAGTGATTAGGTTCTTAGTTCGAACTAGAAGAACTTCAAATATCGGGTTATTTAAAAAAAAACAATGTTTCTACATATGAAAATGTATGGAGAGAAATTCTCATCTGAATACAGCAATAAGTCGTTAGTCCCAATTCAATTGATTTAAAAAACTTCCTTAGTTCCTACAGATAATGAAAAATTACGATATCCCAGGTAAAAAAGGGAACATTAAAAAATCTAAACACTCCGAATTTATGGTAGTGTTTATGGTGCATATCTTGGAAACTAAAATACTTGGTATAGTTGGTATTAACGCAGGTTGCGTCTAAAATATTTCAAATAACCTCCTCTATCATCCCTGAAAGTCTTTGCACCTAGCTACCAAACACCCTGTATACTTAGTTAACATACCCAAATAGAGTGGCGTTCATTTAAAACCATTTTTAAAATAAACGCCCTTCTCATAGTAGACATTGTCTCCGAGTGTGAAGTTCGGTGTAATGCGCCTATATATGCTTACACTAGAGGGGCGTCCAGTTAAGGTTTTACTCTCAGATCATTTTACTCTAGCGCGCGTGCCGTGAGCATATCGAACGGGGTAAGTAGGGCAGGATCAGTGCAACAGGTGCTTACGTACCCTTTCCAGGTCATCCCGGGTTAGCCATGGTGCGACAATAACTGCTGGAAACTGTTTTTAAAAGTAAAAAGTAATAGTACATTACTACAGAGGCCGGGACGAAAGGGGTTGCCGGCCGAAGACACATAGACAGGATATGTCTGAGGCGGGCAACCCCATATTTCCCGCCGAGGTATGTATAGTGCTTTTCTCAAACATGCAATGAAATAAACAAAAAAAAATCCAGGTCTCATTTTTAATACGCATAGTGGCAGAATGTCATGATGCCTGTGCCACAAATTTATGTGGAATGGAAATTAAAAAAGAGGACTTTGCCGGCCTAGGCCTGCAAGATTTGTATGAAATTCCATTAGCTTGTCCTAGCCGCACCTGAAACGTCATACTTCGCAGCCTATTATAAGGAACATAACGTCAATATTTCATTGCATGTTTGAGAAACAGATTTTTATTCTTCAATTTAGGCATATTATATGCACCTATGAATGTCAATAACTTCAATAAGCTACCACCGGTTCGGAAAAATAAACCTCTGCCGCGAGAAGGACCGGCGTAAGAAACTCGGCGAGGTGTCATTTTTATTCCACGTCTGTGGCAAAGAAAGCGTAAGGCCCGCCTTATGGTAAGTGGTCACAGACGCTATGGACGCCTGGAACTCCAGGGATGTCATGTGCGTGATGCCGAGCCTTTAAAAATGTAGGTATGCACTCCTTTCTTGGAGAACACCATACAATACTCTCTTGGGAAAACCTCGGCAGGGAGTGCATTTCTCAACCGGAGCGTCCGAGGGAGGAAATTCCTCTTAAGCCGTACCGTAAGCCATAAAGTCAAAGTCAAAACTTTTGATACAATACACAAAGGCACATGTCATTAAAAATAATATAAAATAATGATAATGATACTGACACAAATTAATACGCGACCATTTTAGGTTCTAAGTTCTAAGGTGTGAGGATGAATGCCCTGCCGACGGCGAGCGGTGCGATGGTAGATGGTAGAATTCGGGATTCAAAATTTAAGGTATACTTTCGTGTGTCTTTCAAAATCAAAATGACGCTGAGAAGTTGCTGTGTAACCGGTAGATACAGCAGCAACTTGTAAATTGGACTCAAATGTGTGTTTAGTTTCAAATATCGAAAAAGTGAGCCCAACAGTCCGCCAATCTACCCTGGTACTTAATTGCCTATATCACAAAGTAGCCAAGAGACTCATTTCGTTCGTACGCTAAAACTTAGAGCATGTTTTCATCTTCTCTGCCATTGACACAAAAGACAAGATCAGTATGGTCGGGTCCCATTCACTATGAATTATTCATCATTATTCGAACTTTTTAAGCATTTTCATTTATAAATACTTATAAATATACATCAACTATACCTTTCAATTATGAAAACGCAATTTTACTAAAATATTTAATACCTACCTGGTCTAGTTCATTGTATTTTATAGCTTTACGCATTCTGATGAATAATTAACTGTAATTAATATGATACGGTATCGAATTAACAAGAAACAAACACTTGCTTGAATAAAAGTTACTGTAAACAACACTATTTTAATTGGTGTAATGACAGTAATGAGTAAAAATAATATACGTAGGTTTTTTTTAATTAGTAGATAATAAATAAATTGTTATCGACCTAAATGCTACATGCAAAATACATTATAGTTAACTCATTTGTGATAAATAAAGAGATGTACAATATGTGGTGTAAAAGGCACACAGCATAACAAAATGCATTTCCAAAATAAAAACACTAATAACTTTTTAGAATATTCGCCTACCGTTTTGTTACAAGCAATACGGCTGAATGCAAAGTTATCTTGTGTCGGAAATCTGATCATGATCAACTAAAATTAACTCGGAGACATCCATCTATAAATAGATTTAAAACAATTGCGAATATACCTTGACTATTGCTCAACACCATAACGTGGCATCTGGCAACCGGTCGTTGACACTTGAATGATTTCGTTCATTCATTCTTTCAAATATGGAGGTTTATTGCCATATTTTAGTTGAGTCCATTTACGCCTACTTGCAAAAAATGAAATTAATTAGTTCTGTTGATTGTGTTAATTGGTCGTGAGTGCAATTTGAGGAAAAGGTTTATCTTGCGACAGATTTTATTATTTTGGTAAGTCATGGTTCACTGGATTTTGCTATCGGTTGAATAGTGTTACTGTTTACCGTCACGTTTTGGATGTTCACTGTAAATAAACACAATCGTTACTATGTTGCGTTTCGAGTATATCGGTTAGAAACGATAACACGTGCGCGAAATGACGTTTACTGAAGATTATTTAAAACCAATAAGTATAGAGAAACATGTCATCCAATTCAATAAGAAAGCTCGGTAAAATATGTGCCTATAATTTTATAGATACGTTCGTTCTATTTTATACGACGTTCATAATCTTAGTGATTTATGGAATATGCACGTTCGTTAATTGCACCAATTCCGTTAGCCTTTAGGTTTGTTTTGTTTTAGTCTAGCAAAGATAACCTTAAAAATAAAAACATTTACTACAAAATCTTCTGAAACGGATGTTTATGCAAGGTCGTTAATCATTCTTAAACATTCACACTTTTGAAGTTTACGCTCTGAAATAAATTCAGCATCTAATGCTTACCGTTTTCACTTCGCTGGAGCTCGACTTGGCCGTTGACATCGCCTTTATCATCCTGCTGGAGTTATCCAGAAAACACTTTTGGATACTCATTGCTCCTGTTTAAACAAAACACGGTACACAAAAAATTACATCATTAACACTGCAAATTGTAGCACTGCACGTCACTATTACGGGCACATTTGAGACGCCATTTAGACACAATAACAATCACATTTCACACGAAACTGAGTGCGCGGCGTGTTAGGTTATATCCATTGATTTGACGTAAGAAAGTTTTAAAGAGTAATTGGAGTGAGACACGCGCGCACGGAATAATGGCCGAGCTCGACTGCGGCACTAGAGCCGAGAGCCGAGTTGAGCCGACCGCGGCGACCGCCGGCGAGCGCTCGCAGCGCCCCTGCCGCGAACAAAGGAAGGTCGCGGGTTAGACCACTAGCCACACCTATGGATATGGTCATAACTTTTTATTCACCCCTGCAACGCAGTGACCTCTTTAATGGGTCCTTTATCTGAACAGGTTCCTTCGTCCAATAAGATAACTTTGCCATTTGTATAGAAGCCAAACCAAGATATTAGATCGAAAATCGTACGAAAATCCACAAAACGGCACTCTGCCCGGCTAGTATGATAGCTTATATGTCGGACATATAGCATTCGTCCCTCTCGCACTTACATACTTGACAGTACGGGACGAATGCTATATGTCCGACATATAAGCGATCATACTAGCCCCTCAGGTGCCTACTCGCAATCATCGCAATCAAAATGATATAAGGCAGACAATTAGAAAATTTAACTCCACCGCAATACTATCAAATTTTTTAATTCATAAATAATAATTCATAATTCTAATCGATTCTAAGATGGTTTAAGTTTTTGCAATAATTGTGTTAAGTACGTATATAATGTATAATTGTGGATACAACTACATATTATTCTTGAAACTCACAGTTTGAAACGATTCTAAAGGGTTAAGTATAATAAGTACTACAAGCGTTTTATTTTTTTCACGTGCATGTAATTATTTACATTTGATCATAAATCAGATCCAGATTACGCCTAGTTTCACTTAAATGCCATACGGGCCAGTTAATTTTGAACGTTTTTTTTAATCTTGTGTTTTATGGGGCGGTGTATTAAAAAATGTGGTCTGTAAAAAAAAAAATATATATATATATTGAGGGACAATCTTATACAAATCGACCTAGTCCAAAACTAAGCAAAGCTTGTACTATGGATACTAGACGACGATATACATAAGCATGTATATCGTCGTCTAGTATTATTTATCTATTAGTTTTTATCTATATAAGTATATAGATAAATACATACTTAAATACATAGAAAACATCCAAGACCCAAGAACAAATATCCATGTTAAATACACAAATAATTGCCCTGGCCGGGATTCGAATTATTCGAACCCGGGACCTCTAGCTTCGGAGGCAGTGTCACTACCAACTAGGCTAAACAGAGCGTCAACTGTGGAAATTTCCACGAGATTAAACTCACATCGCATACTCTTTAAATCTGGCAGAGAGTACTCAGTGAATGCTTTGAAAATCTGACTGTTTTAATAGATAAACAGTTTGAATTCATAGCCGGGAAAGGAATAACAGATGCCGTCCATGCACTCAGATAAGTATGAAGAAAGCTCGAGAAAATATACAGAATCTTTTCAGGCGTTAGATCGAGTGCCAACAACATTAATATGGCAAACCTTGAAATAACATGGAGACCCAGAAGGATACGTAAGATCAGGATAGTGCCCTCAGGCCTCTATTGTTTAACCCCGTCATGAACTATTTTACAGCTAAAATACAACGACCCACCCCATAGAACCTATTATACGCAGATGTAGTAGCTCTTTTGACATCCAAGAAAATTTAGAACAGTGGTCGAACAAAATTAAAACGCTTTAGTACCTATAAAAAAACAGAATATATGTCCTGCAACTTTAACCCATCAACCCTAATGCTATAGTGAGCGAGGACATCAAGCTTAACAATACATCACTTTCAAAAGCGAAGTCGTTCAGATACCTAGGATCAGTACTTTCTGAGGATGGATCGATTGAAGTGGATATAACTCTCAAAACAACATCAGGCTGGAATAAGTGGCGAAGGGTTTTGTGTGACACAAATATGCCAATAAATACAAAAGGCCAATCAATCAATCAATTCCAATCAAGGAGGCAATCTCCTTCTTGTTCCCCCCAGATCGAGTAGTAAATCCTTTAGTTTTCAGCGAGTTAGAATGTAAATTGCCTGTTGCTATAAAGCGTGCACATTCATCCCTATTTCTAAAACGCGTCTAAAATATCATTATTTATCTCCTTCTTAGTCTTGCATACTTTAGTTTGTATGCGCTACCTTGTCTTTGTTTTATGTTGTATGTTTTATGTATTACATCTATATATTTTATGTATTATTATCTAGTGTATATTCCCTCTTTATATTTCTTTTCATTTCTTTACTTTTTCTTTAATTTATAATCTTTGTTAGTTTGAACTCCCTGATAACTTATTTCTATTCGCTGTACCTGAGGATTGGCTTGAAGAGATTGCTATTTAGCGATAAGTCCGCCTGTTGTCACCTACTTAAGTCCTGTTCATGTTTTCCATTATAAATAATTAGCATTTCCTTGTAGTTTTGTAGCACCCAGCAAAGCTTTTTTTTATTATTAAAGGGCCAGGTCTATATAATAGCTATTTAAAGGCCAGCCAGCCCAAACGGGTGCGAAGTTGAGCGGCGAAAAAGATACAAGCTCAAAGACTCCACAATACAGAAATGCGTATTCTTCAATAGGCAGGAGGAGTTGCGCTAAGGACAAGGTTTGCAATGAACATATAAGAGAAGCTTCAAGGCTGCACAATAAAATTAAAATAAAAGAGGCCGGGCTGAGATTGTGTGGTCATATTTCTTTTATATACCACGCGACTGGCAAACAAGCGTTCGGCCCGCCAGATGGTAAGCAGTCACCGCAGCCTAACTCCAGGGGTGACAAATGCGTGTTGCCAACCCTTTAAAAATTATACACTTCTTTTTTGAAGAACCCCATTCTGTAGTACCTCAGGAAAACCTCGGCAGGGATCTCATTCCATAGTCGTAGCGTCCATAGGAGGAAATTCCTCTGAGACCGTACCGTACGCGACCATTTCGGTTCTAAGGTGTGAGGATGAATACCCTGCTGATGGCTAGTGGTGCGATTGTAGAAAGCGGCCGTGGGCATCATGTCAAACAGTTCTTCGGAGCAGAACCCATTTCTTCTTAAACTTAACGGTTCAATAACGTACTGAGACGACCGGATGAACATGTCGTGAAAAAGTGTTAATTCATGGCTACCAGAAAGATGGGGAGAGATAGACCACAGACTACCTGCATGACGAATGTCCAGAGAGATATGAAGATTGGCCTCAACGCAGAAGACGCACAGAAGCGAAGCAAGTTGCATCGCATGATTGGGAAAACCGACCCCGTGTAACGGTATAAGGCGAGGCCAAAGAAAGAAGACGTAATAAAAATATAGACTGAGTTACCTAAAGTATGTAGGTATTATAGTGGGTTTTACCAACTTGCGATTACAGACCCATTCCATAGACACTTGTAATTTTTCCATACAATGAGAATGTCACTTCGGTGTAACCTACCCTTAATGTCACCAGCCGCTATAAAGTTAAACGCACAGTTTGTCGAACGTGTGGCTTTGAACGTTAAACTCCAATTAAGTGCCCTCATAAAAGCAGCATGTGTTCTATTAATTGTTCGAATGGTTCCGCTAAAGCAAAACGAATTGTTGGAACGGTTGTACCCATTATTTGAATTCCTACTTATCCGTTTCGATTTCTGGTATATGTATACCTTGTTAACTTATGATAGAATGAGGATTCTATGCTTTGGGAGTCATATGCGTCTATAGCCTACGGTGTCTACTTACCATCAGACTGGTCGATGGTATGGTATACACAGGATGTTCGCCACATCATCATCATCATATCAGCCGAAATGCGCCCACTGCTGAACATAGGCCTCCCCTTAAGACACGCACGGCACATGGACCGTCGAAATTTTCCTGGGTGCTGGTAACTCATTTGCTAATTGCTACCTTTCCATCCTTGGACCCGGGGTCCTAAGAGTCACGCTTATGCAGATACGATTTTTGACCTGAAGCGGCTTGAGTGATGTCAAGCTTCTTACTTACTTCACCCTTCTGACTAACACCTTATTTGGAGTGTTTTTTTATTTATTAATGTGTGTGTAGCATACCGTTAAAAACGTCATAAACCAAATAACTTATTAAAATAAAATTAAGCTCTCAATAGTAGTTTTTTTTATTGAATTTAGAAGTGCAGATATTTTCGTACATTCATTTTAAAAAGGCCCATTACTTAGTATTTATAAAGCACACATACGTACACGTAGGACAATTAAATAAATTATGCATTTACTGTCATACAAATAAAATTTATAGAGCTTCGAATGTAACATTTTGGGTTATTAGGAAAAACAGATAAAAATCGTACCTCTATGACCGTGACTTTAGTACCCAGGGTCCAAAGGTGAATAGGTAGCAAATGACCCTATCAGCATGGCTAGCACAAGACGGCGCGCGAGATAGACTATCCGTCTGTTTCTAATTGGTACACACAGAAAGAGACGGATAGTCTATGTCACACATGAGATAGCTCGTGCGCCTTCTTTTGCTACAGTATCCCCAAAAAATTTTACGGTCCATGTGCCGTACCCTGTATAATCCAATTCCATGACATTCTATCGAATACAAGCTTAATTCAAATATTGATACAGATACTTAGCGTAGCTCTTCATAAAATAATTAAATAATAATAATAATAATCGACATCACCATCTCCCATGATGAGAACCTCGTGAAGGCCGAGCAGGACAAGGCTAGCAAGTACCTAGACCTGGCACACGAGGTAACCGCCATGTGGGATGTTGATTCGACGATCATTGTCCCGATAGTCGTATCTGCGAACGGTCTAATTGCGAAGAGTCTCGACCAACATCTTAAGAGACTCTCGATAGATGGTTGGGTCAAGGATCAGATACAGAAGGCGGTACTCCTGCACACGGCGCGGATATTCAGGAGGTTCCTCTCTCTGTAACCCTAACCACCGGTCGCTTAGGCCCCGCCTCGCTGCCGGGGGCACTCTCTTAGGTTTTTTATAATGCTTTTATATTTTGTACGTGTACTTTTATATTTTATTTTTATAAATGTTTTGTAAAAAACCAATCTTAAGTTTTAAGATAAAGAAATAGAATAATAATAAATAGAACTAGATACCCTTGAAAAGGATCAACACGACTGAAATCAAAGAGAAAATTAATCATAACAAACGTCCAAACAAAATAATCGTTTTAAAATATTAAGGCTTTAACTTGAATTGTGAATACACAAATTAATAACTGTAGCATTCTTGATTGCTCCGATTCATTACAATTACGAATTTGATTCGGCCCTTACTTGGTAATAAAATCACCGTCTTAATTTCGTTTAAGTCTGACTTCAGACTTAATGAATTGAATCGTAATGCTACATAACGAAATTAAATTTAGCAAGTTTTACTGCTGATACTGTATTGTGCCAATGGTAAAACTGGGGACGACTTTAGAAACTTTGCTACGCATAATCTTGAAAATTTCCTTCCATTGCATTCTTCAACGCGTTGTCTAAACATGTCTGCTAAAACTTCACGTTGCGGAGAAAACTAATTAGCATAACCGTCAAGATAACGTTAATAACTGACAATGACTTGAAGCTATAATGATAATCCATATACATAACCATCTACTCTTGGTTGATACGAGTATCTCACAACATAGGACGTCAAGGGACGTTTTTAGGTAAGTGCTATGAGTATCAGGTTTGTTTTTTATACCACAAGGGTAAAAACAAGGATATTGCCAGCACGTCAAGCAGACACCGCAGCCTATGAACTGCGTTCCCGAGACTTTGCATATTTGAGGATTCTTTGTGTTGACAGATATAGACCAATTCACTTCTCTTCTTCTGTCAACTTTAGTCATCTTTGGTATCTTCTTCTGTCAATATATCTCCACGTAGGGTATGCTCCGTGGAGTTATAAAAAAAAAGAAATCGAAGTGTTGATATCATATAATTTGAGTCTGTCGGTCTTATCGTTTTAAACGCATCCCCAGACCCGAATAAGACCGTAGAGTATTTAATCGCTTAACTATTCCAACGTACGTACGGTTAAAGTGTCAATCAACTGTCATTTTTAGAAGTTAATAAGTTATATTTTTTATTTGAGATTTTAATTATGTTTCTTGTTTTATCCATGCTTCACAAAAATAAAACCGTGTGTCCATTTCTGGAATTTTATGACTCTCCTAAAGTTCTGAGTTCCTGACCCAATCTTAATAAAAATTTCCAGGGACGGTGTGAAATCTTGAGACACGTTTCATCTGGGAAAACAGATGTTATGTGACGCCTCGAGAAAATAGTTTACCTGCCTTCACAGGATGTATAAATTGAAGATAGTGCTGTAATGCACTTTTAATGTTCTGAAACTATCTCGCAACGTAAACGACTTTCAACTTATTTTTGCCATCATCGTTTCTTTTCCCTTGTTGTTCAATATCAGACCAGAATAGGATGTAAAATAATATCAATGTTATAAACTTTGCGATAAACACAGAATTAGAACATTATTCGCATAGACAAGCACTAAAGCAGGGGTTCCCAAACTTTATTTTCTCATAGACCACTTTCAAAAGTTAACTGGTTGTGGTAGACCCCTACACCACATTTCTACCATATTCCCAAAATCCGGCAAAAAATGTGAAGATTACCTAAGTCAGGAGCATTTTCGTTGCGGCTGAGTTACAATCACAATTTAACAGATTTGCAAAAAAAAAAGAGAATTGATTGGTTAATTTTATTATCTAATCTAATTGAATGTGAATAGATGTCAAAAATCAAAATAGTAATAAAGCTGTCATGTATTTATCAGTCAACCAGGCTATAAAAATAACACAAAAAATAATATCTGTTTTCGTTCTTTACTATCGAAACCAGATACATTTTCGTGAACCCCCACTTACGAATTGTGCACCCCCATTTTTTTGTCACGTCAACGTAGACCCCAGTCGAGTCTCCTGTGGACCCCTGGGGGTCCACCTGGACCACTTTGGGAACCCCTGCACTAAAGTAATCTGTAGTTTTAGTGTACCCCACTCAACCTAATATGACCAGATGGTTTGTAGATTTCGCGTATCCTTTTCCTATTCATGAATTCTAAATCGTATTTTTATAAATGTACGTCACACTTCTGCACACTTAAGTTTTTATTTCCATCGATTTTATTTCTTTACAAACATTGTATTTCATTTTCTCCATAATCAACCGTTTGCATCCTGAACTGTTTAAGAAATGCTGGCTAAAAATAAGCTGGAATGGCGAATACCTCTTAAATCGGTTCGGTGCCTTTTGAGATTAGCACGGTCGTGCAAGATGCTTCCTTTTACTCGTGTAGACTGTAATAAGCGATAACGATACTCACTGCCATAATAGTACCAAAAAGGTGTACGCTACAGAAACTTTGATGAAGTTAGGTCCTTTTTGGCCTAGCTTAGAGTCTACGTGCGGCTTTCAAACAACGTTGGCATACTTAGGCATGAAGGGTTATTAAACAACTATGTTAAAATTGTCGAGGATACAATGGCTATTCTACAGCCATATTTTTAAATAGCATAAGTGTTTAACTTTTACTATTAGTGCCATATTGTACTTGCTAGATATTTGAGTCCAAATCAATAGATGGTTGTCAATTTGGCAACGCGGAGGCGACTTCACTAAAGGTGCAATAGTCTATATGCTATGTGTTTACATACCATCAGGCAAGCCGTACCGTATGCTTGTTTGCCACCGTCGATGTCTATAAAAGAGTCGCTCCATATAACGGGTTACCATATCACCAATTGTATTCTAGAAAAACTTTTCCGTTGGATCAATGTTGGTACGGAACACTAAGAAGTGATTTGGCTTATTAGGCGCATAAAATTATCAAAACCTGGACATAATTCGATAACTGTAATTTTCTTTTTCTATGATTTAAAGTATTGTTAGTTATGGTTAAAATAAAAAGAATTAAACGTTTTAAGGCTCCGCGTCAATGTTAAAAAAAAAAAAACAAAAAACTAAATTTTTAACACGTTTTGATTTTCTAAGTAAGCCATAATAAATAACTTTGTAAAAGTACCTGTATTATGATAAGAAAAAATATCATTTAATCAATTATCGTGGATATTTTTTGTGGATACGTTTCTTATAGTACTAATAAAATGTTGACGGCATCAATTAAACACTTTTGACGTAGTTATGTATTTTGTTTTCCAATAATTACCGACTTTAGAGATCTGCAAATATGGTGATAAATTATTAAAAAATTAAACGGCTTCTCTATGCATAATAACTACGTCAAAAGTGTTAAAATTGACGCGGAGCCTTAAAATGTTTAATTCTTTTAATTTTAAGTATAACTAACAATACTTTAAATCATAGAAAAAGAAAATTACAGTTATCGAATTATGTTCAGGTTTTGCTAATTTTATGTGCCTATATCAATCATATGTTATGTCATATCATATCAGCCACCTAATGTCGCCTCTGCAAAACCACTTCACCACTTGTGAGCTCAGACATGCTTCTAGGTAGTTCGCTACCGTTTTCATGCGCAGTATAAACTGGTTCGGCGTGTCATCACTAGGTGGCGCTGTATACAATATTATTGACACGTGAACATTGCGTGAATGTTTGTTTTGCTTCCAAGCCATATCGTTTTATCGTTTAACAATGATTACAAACAGTGTTCTTATAACTGTGGTAACGGGATATCGCTACTGGTGAGAACACAACTCATATTATCTATTTGCCTTTATTAAATAGCAAATGTATTGCAAGCATCTTTACTCAACTTGTTGGAATAAGTAGTTACCTTAAAACTGGTTTGTGTACAGTTATCATATAAATTAGATATATTACAATACAAGTTATGAGAATGGCGTCCGAGTTCTACTTTAAAATGATTTTAGAACTATCTCGCTATCTAATGAAACTATTTGGCATTCATTATTAAATGCGATAAAAATTAAAAATAACTCGTTTTACGTTTGTTCTTGTGTCATGTTATACGGGCACAGAATAGTATAATAGTATGTTACAGGTATAAAGTTAAACAAAAGTGTTCTGAATAGTCTTATTTCATTCAATTCATTCGTTCAATGATTATAAATGTCAAAATCATTGAAAAAATACTTTATCCGTTCTTCTTGTTCAACAATAGCAAATAAAATATTGATTTATTTTATGATTGTAGACAGTTCGGGAACATTTTATTTTTTCTGAAATAATTTGGACATTAAATAATAATAAATAAATATTGGGGGACAATGGATAATCTTAAACAAATCGACCTAGTCCCAAACTAAGCAAAGCTTGTACTATGGGTACTAGACGACGATATACATATTTATATATAGATATATACATACTTAAATATATAGAAAACATCCAAGACCTAGGAACAATATTCGCGATAAATGCACAAATAATGCCCTGACCTGCATTCGAACCCGGGACCTCCGGCTTCGTAGGCAGGGTCACTACCAACTAAACCAAAATGGTCGTCGAATAATTTGGACAATTACCATTAGGTACCCGTACAAAATTACTCTCGCAAATACTTATACATCATAGTAATTTACGATCGCATGTATTTATCGGTCTAGCTTAATCAATCAATCAATCAATCAATTTATTCATAAAATACAATAATTTTACATGTCAGTTTGCACAATTCATCACAATAAAAAAGTTAAGTTGTAGTAGTAAAAGCACTGCCCACAGGCAGCGATTTGGAAGGGGTTTTTTGTCTATAAGTAAAGTTATTTTGTGTATTTTTTTTTATATTATATATATAATATTTGACGAAGCCTGCGTTGCGGATTACCTATTGTAATTAAAAACAGTAGTAAAAGTAAAGTTAAGTTAAGTTGTTATATTTATTTATATTGCGGGTTTTGGTTACCCTTTCAGTATTTTAGGTCAGCGTTGTTTACCTACTAAGTATAGATACTGTACTGTAAGTATTAATTATATAATAGTAATAGTGTTAGAAACGGTGGTGGAGGCAAAAGTTCTACCTTTACTCTATCTGGCTCTACAGTTCTACGCTTGTACGAGTAAGTAGTACATAAAATATGAATTGTCACAAACCTAAATAAGAATTGATTTATTGCTATCTCTTTCCATCTTATAGCTTTCTGTTTATAGGTTCTCAGTGACAAAGTAAAATGTGTGTAGGTACTAAGTGCAATATATGATATTTGAGAAATACAAACAATTATCTAAATTATACAAATGGATGTGGTGTTGGAATCCTTACCCTCCAGACCCTATGTTACCCATAACGAAAAGGCAGTCCGTATGTCTTTTGCCACCCCAATAATATTTATAAAAAAAAAATACGTTTTCAACTCAGCGGCACGAACATGCGGCGGCTTTGCTAGTTGTCTACTGTTTGCCCGACATTCATATAGGTACTATAATAATCATTTGCCCGAACTTCGCGTGCCCGAATTTCATTTGCCCGAATGTTTCGTTCACCATAATAGTTAATTGACTACTCTTGTTTACCCGAATATTGGATGTCATAATGATACGAATGCCATATGTCGAGGAATGCGTGGTCAAACCCGATAAATCGAAATAATAGCTTTTTGAAATAAAAACTCTACATCCGTTACACATGGTTCAGTTTTCAAAAAATCGATCTCGTTACTTACAGGGTTTTACCACGCACCCGTCGATGTATTGTTTTCCATATTATTGTTTGCAATAATATTATTTAATAGAATATTTAAACGCCATACTAAACATGCAATCGGATTCATGTTTGCTATGCATTACCAAATGGTTCGAATACCTAAAATAATTCACAACGATATTATTAGATTTTCCACTCTTTTATAAAAAAATAACCTCGAACCTAACCTTCTAACCTATCCGCGATCCGGTAATGGATGTTGAGATGGATGGCAAATGACATTATGGCATGTGATAGTTATGGATTACAATGATTATGGAAAATGAGATTATTGATATTGATATTATCGAGAACAAAGATTCTGGCATATAATTAATATATGTTAAACAATGAGTATGGCATACACAACATTGGCAGTTGAATATTATGGTAGATAAAATTCGGGAAAATGAAATTCTGGCAAGCAAGAGTATACCGGTTTTGCTGCTTGAAACCAGTGAGCAAAATGCAATTTTGCTGCGAGCGTTAAAAAGTCTTTTCTCATATCGTAATAGGTTAGTCGCAGGTCATTGTATCATACTGCGGGGTATAATACACATTTGGAACATTTACACTTCTTTCTCTCTATCACTATTCCATTGCATTTTATGTTCTGGCCGCTGAGCTGAAAAGTTGAATATATAACACGACAGCAAAGATGATTGTATCTCGTGTCTTTGAGTCCCTCGCTACACTCGAGATTCTAATTATAGAATCTTTCGCATGCTCGGGACTCAACATCAACACTCGCAGCAAAAATCTACATTGCTCTTTTGTTGAACAAATAACTATTTCAGTCCATCATGGCCCCCGGCACACCCAACCCCGCCAAGATGCTCCTGCGCAACGAGATATCGTCGCGCATCGCTGCGCTCTCGACTGAAGAGAAGAAACGGCAGTCCAGGGTCATCTACGAAAAGGTAAAAACTAGCCCTTTTCAAGACGAGTCTTTGACCAGTGTGTGTTGGCACTGAAACGTAGTCGCTTCCTATGGGCCTCATAAGAAGGCTCAAAGAAGGTCACCCAAACGGCAATGGAGAGGGCTATGCTTTGAGTATCTCTGCGTGATCGCATCAGAAATGAGGCCATTCGCAGTAGAACCAAAGTAACCGACATAGTCCTCCTAATCGCTAAACTTAAGTGGGCACATTGCACGTAGAACCGATGGCCGTTGGGCCGGAAAGGTTCTCGAGTGGCGACAACGTACCGGAAGGCGCAGCGTGGGTTGGCCCCCCACAAGGTGGACTGATGACCTGGGAAAAGCGGTCGCAGGAGTCCGCTGGATGCGGGTGGCGCAGGATCGGTCGTTGTGGCACTCTTTGTAGGAGGCCTATGTCAACTTTCGCAACCCAAAAGGGGGCCGTTATAGATTATACCGTCACGTTTTATGTGACGTTTTAGTGCATTTTAACAATGTAACGTGACGGCACATAGGCTACCGTGCTATAACTACGCTGGTCTCCTATTTTATGCTATACGCGACGTCTGACTTCAGCGTCTACATTTCTATTGACGCAAGACGCTGACGTCGGCGTTTGAAAGAGACCACTAAAGTACATTTCCATAGTACCTACCTAAGCATTGTGACGCTGAAGTCAGACGTGGCGTATAGCATACAAGTCAATTATTAACATAAAAACACCGACTCCAAACTTTGCCAGACCCCATCGTCTTGGTAATTTGAGTACCTTATTTTTTGCCTTACCCCATGCATCCTCTTGGTTCATAATTTGAGGAGTTCCTTCGATTATTCCAAGATCCCGTCATCAGAACCAGACTTGGTGATAATGGGACCAACTAGAAAACACACCCTTTCAAACAAAAAAACAGATTTTATGAAAAATACATAAAAAAGTTAAAAAAAATATTCCGACGAATTGAAGCCGGTTAATAAAATAGGAGTATATGTGTGTCTGTCTGTGGCATCGTAGCTCTTAAACGTGTGGACCGATTTGAGTGCGTTTTTTTAAAGCTGTTCAGTCGGTTTTGTGATATTGAACATTGAAATGAAAATGTCGGGGGCTTTTCAATTTTTCTGAATTGTCTCATCGGATCTAATTTGGCTTCGGGTTGATTTTTGGATTCGGACTATCTTTTTTTCAGTCACTAAGTAGGTACCCAGTTGCCATGGTTACGTTACTTCTCCTGAGTCACTTTTCAACACTGAATTAATGGATTTAAATCCACTAAACGTCGGGTTATATTGATATTTTATAATATGTCAAGGCCTATTTTCAATAGGCCATATTCTAAACATGTTAGAAGTGCATGAAGTAAAATCTTCAAAAAGATACTTTGTCATATTTTCTCCTGACTAACGGAAAATAACACTCGTAGTCGCATCTGTACAAAACAAAAAATGTGAAAATACGGCTTTTAATGAACAAAAGATTTCCTCTGGCAGGATTGATATTTGTGGTCCAAAGATAGATTTACGAAGTAGAGCCCTCCGGATTTTTTATGTAGTTGGTAGTGGGGGGGGTTCAAAGATAGCTGCCGACCTGTACATTTTAAAATAAGCTGACTCCTTTCCTATATCTACTAGGGCAAGTTTGGTATCATTTTCGGATAAAATTAGTACGCCGAAATCATTTCTGATCATAAATGTTACTATTTTGGAACAATTTTCTGAAAAAATCGCAAATATATTAATTTTTCGTTTGGCTATTTTTGATTCAGCGCCCTAATATTGAAGGTATAAAGTTAATTTAAGTAATGAAATAAATATTGTAAGAAAGTTGGTTTTGTGTAGATTCTAAATATATAAATGTCAATATGGCTCTGCCTACAAAATTATGGCAGAAAAAAATATCATGTGTCGCAAGACGGCTGCGCGGGCGTCACTTTCTAACTCCACACTAGTCGAAAAGTGATGAATCTTCCCTGACTATACCCTACGTGTATGACTAGCAACTATGGTTGTTCCTCAAAGTATTTTTAAAAAGATATCCGGCATTAAAACAGTTACTGTGATAAAATTTACAAAACAAGTTCGTGACAATAGAGGTCAGGGAGTGCGTCGCCAAGTACATGAAAACTACAAATTGCCAGGCAATTGGTCCAAATTCCTGAAGGATGGTAAGAATAAGGAGGAACTGTTCAAGCTCCTTGGGTGTTACACGCTTGAATGTAACATTGGTGTTCATATAGTGACCAACATTGGTACCACAATTAGATCATCAAAACCAACGGGAACCCTCATAGCAGGACTTAATGTGACTTGTGAAGAAGCTGATAGTCGCATTATTTTACATGCGAAGTATATGGTTGTCAATGGAGCAACAACAATTGTAATACATACAGTTGATTCCGACGTCCTGATTATTGCCATATCCTACTACTTCTCCCTTCAGCAGATGGGTCTCAAAGAACTTTGGATAGCTTTTGGTACGAGAAAACACCACACCTTTATACCTGCGCATGACTTGGCACATCATCTAGGTGAAGAGAAAGCTGAGGCTCTCAGAGGGTACCACGCCTTCACAGGTTGTGACACTGTTTCTGCTTTCTATTCCAACGGGAACTGACCTGGAAGGCGTGGCAGCAGTGTCCCGATACGTCATCTGTTTTTAGGGCACTTTCCAAGTCGCTTATTGAACTGACAGACGATGCCTTTACGAAATTGGAAAAGTATGTGATCAGGTTGTACTGCGGAGCAACGGAATTAGTTTCTGTAAATGAGGCGCGCAAAATATTATTAACGCAATATAAGTCGCTCCAAAATATCCCTCCTACAAGAAATAGTCTCAGGATGCATGCGCTTAGGGCAGACTATCAAGCAGGTCACTTGTGGGGACAAGCTTTAAATGACCGACAGGATATACCCTCCCCAACAGACTGGGGGTGGATTGAAAAGGAAGGGCAGTGGCAGCCCGTATGGACAACCCAAACCAGTATCTGGAATGCGGCGCGAGAACTTGTTAAATGTAGCTGCAAGAACAGTTGCAGAGGCCGCTGTTCTTGCAAGCGAGAAGGAATGCCATGCACACTGCTGTGCAAGACCTGTAGTGGCAACTGCAACAATTCCAGGTAATAAAAATAAAGCTTAAAATAAAACTGTGGTTTGTTTCAAAATTACTGATTGTTTTATATGTTGTTCCAGTGCAATAGACCGTGAGGCTTTCATCGAGGATGAGGTCGAGGAGGCCGAAGACGAGAACACAACATGTTAATCACAGTCTAGACCAGTCGTGGTTTCTTAAAAAAATTACCGACTTCATAAAAGGAGCCTCCTCCTTTTATGAAGTCCTTTATTTTTCATATAATGTTCAGTTGTTCACCGGTATCTTTGTTAGTTGTTGACCGATTTAGATTTTTTGTTTTACGAGACCAATATCGATGATTCTTTTTTTATTTAATAGGTTATACTTTAAGGGAGATCCCATATAATTTTGATCACGATCGGTTGAAGTAAGTTCTAATAAATTTTTAATTTAGTAGAAATCCATACTAACAAATGGAGGTAGAGCGTATACTGTTTTTTGTAGCGAATTATCTCGAGAACTAATGAAGGGATATTAAAAATTCTTTCTGCTATAGAAATTTATATTAGTCCTTAATAATATAGGCCAAGTCTTTTGTAAATAATTTACCCCTACGAAGCAGTACGGCTCGCTAATATTTAATAAATTCATATGTGAAATTTTATGGCGTAATTTATTTATTTCATCTTTCTTTTAATATTCTATAGCGTGAATTGGCATGAAATATATTTTTATTGTGTTTACGAACCTATTCCTACCATTCGAAGATCACAAACTAGTTGTGTTTTTTTTTTAGTTTTGGTGGTATCGACGAATATAAATTCTTTTTTAATATATCTAAAGTATGTATATTTTTCGAATATTTTTTTAAATATATAAGAATAACAGAGTTTTCTATAGATATAATTTTTTTTTAATATTTCAGGTAGTTTTAATGTTATGGTAATTTTTCTATTTTTAATAAGAGCGCAAAATATCCTTTTTTTTGTTATTTTACAAGTTTTTGCTATTGAATGGTTCAAAAATAATTCCATAAATGAATTCGGCACCCTTGATTTACACGAAAATGATACCAAACTTGACCTAGTAGCTTAAATGGCACAAATATCAAGATTAGGCTGAACCCTCCCCCCCCTCAAAAATCTTGCATCAAAAATGTCGAGGGCTCCACTTCGCAAATCCATCCTTGGGTCCTTAGGACCTATCCTGCCAAAGGAAATCTTTTGTTCACAAAACGCCGTATAATTGTTGGTACAGAGGCCACTATCGGGAACTCTGAATAAAATATGTCCATCCATCCTGAAGATTCATGGGGTACAAAGAGATGTAAAAGGTTTTTTCCATTATTTCATTGTAATAAGGAAGGTTCAAAAATGTATACATTTCTTTGTCGACTTCAAAAGCTGTACCTATGGGTCAAAAAAATGAAATATATAATTAGCAAGGGAGACCTGTAATTCGCCGTACTATTTAGTTACTTCCTGTATCCCTGTTGGTTTTCTGAATAAATAACACATAAAAAATAAAAAGAAATCAGATGTATGTTCCGGATATTGACCCCAAGATACCTACAAACATACGAAGCTTTTGTCTGATAGTGATTGAACACCAAACATCTGAACATAAATACATCATAAAATTCATAAATATCTAAATTACTATGAATAGCATTAGAATACATTTAGCTCTTTGTATTTTACATTCTCGATTTGAAAGTCTTTTTGGTTATTATTCGTTTATTGTAGGCTTTTTCTATCCCACTTTGTGGCAGACCTTATAGTTCCTTGCATATAACAGTACCCGTTTTTATAAAAAAAAATGTAATTCCACGCATCGCGCAATGTTTGCACTCGCAGCTCTGAGCGCGCTCTATAAACTAAACATTTTCAATGGAAATAATAATTAGTGTATATTCATTTACATTATTTATTACTCAACAAGCTTCTAAAAACACCCTAAACCTATAAATATCTTCAAGAACAAGAACACCGCTTACTTGTGGCGTAATTGCAAGATGCCATAATAGATGGCGCTGGCGTCGAAATAGAACGCGCTATCGTTTGGTCAACGTAGTTTCATGGGGTGACTCGCGGTCGGACGGCAAGTTAACTTTGCGCAGAGGCAATATCGTAACCAATGAGGTTTATCCGAGGTGCGATTATTGCTAGTTGAAAACTTTACCAATACCCCGCCGTGTGGACGTGAAATACCGTCCGCTATGGCAATTTTTGAATGGCCGATAAGGCCTAAAATAACTTTAAAAGTAGGTCGTGTAATCGGACCACGACTTCGTCTGAAACTCAAAGCGTACCGTCATGCAAAATATGTTGAAATAATTAAAATGTCAGATTTGTATAAAACTGCCGTTAGATTTTGAACCTTCTTTCTTACATGAATAATTGTTTAACTTTTATTATTAGTGGGGTTACGCTGCTATTGTCAATTCGGCAATAATTTGATAACGGTTCGGTCAATTCAATAGTACATTACTAGAGAGGCCGGGACGAAAGGGGTTGCCGGCCGAAGACATATAGACGGCCGAGTGAAGCGAGGCCGGATAGGTCTAAGGCGAGCAACCCCATATTTCCCGCCGAGGTATGTATAGTGCTTTTCTCAAACATGCAATGAAATAAACAACAAAAAACAAAGTTTTATTTTTAATACGCATAGTGGCAGAATGTCATGATGCCTGTGCCACAAATTTATGTGGAATGGAAATTAAAAAAGAGGACTTTGCCGGCCTAGGCCTGCATGATTTGTATGAAATCCCATTAACGACCTCTTGTCCTAGCCGCACCTGAAACGTCATACTTCGCAGCGTATTATAAGGAATATAACATCAATATTTTATTGCATGTTTGAGAAAATTATATTAGTAAGTATAAAAACTTCTTTCATCTTTTACAAATGCCACCCTCACATCAACTTAAAATAATAATTTATAGCCTACAAATTATTTTTGAATTGATGATGATTATAATACCTATCTATAATAAAGTTTCAGCGAAATCAGTTCAATGATTTATCGTGAAGCCGTTGGTGGAATTCACATATTTTCTCTTTCTCTTGTACAGTCAGCGTCATATAAACATACCAAACATATATGGTGTACCGAACTATTTGGCCACCAATGGCTAGTCAACCAATTTGATTTCTGGGCCACTTCGTAACTGGTTACAATGACAATACTTAATATGAAATATTTAGCAGCTTTCATATAGATTTTCACTGTTGCTTGGAATTCAATTGGAGGCGTTTCGTCTTTGTCTCAAGTCAGTACATACATGATGCTCTGGGCAAAAAATAAAGCAATGTATTTATTTGCAATCCACCCCCACCACCATATCAGCCGAAGAACGTCCACTGCTGGACATAGGCCTCCCCTAATTTCATGGTGGGGTTAATGTCATAAATTATTTGCAATCTTGTGCCATAATATTTATTTAAGTATCAATTATCATTGATTGGCAGCCAAGATTCTTTGCAAATCTTGTTAAGTTTAAATAAAACAATACATACTAAGAAAGTCGGGTCCAGTGCCGCAAATTGGTAGGGTTTCCTGTGAATGCGTTTTCTCCGGAGTATTGTCTTGGTTTTACCTTCATATGCCACAACTACATCCATTAGAGAGGTAAGGTAATAATAATCGTATGGTATTTATTTTTCGAACCGTGAGACCTTCGAGAAGACAGTGCGGTTGTCCGTTTTGTTGCACTTTTAGCTCCACCCACGTGTAGGGTAACGGTGGGTACCTACTCCCTACGGACGTGGTGCAACTTCGACTCCCCTTGCCAAGTGAATGTACCGTTAGAAGTTCTCAAGCCGGCCTCTAACTTGGCTTAACGAATGCTGTCATAGACAACAGCCGGGATCAACGGCTTAACGTGCCTTCCAAAGCACGAGAGCGCTCAGTTAGTAACCAGTCAAACCGGTCGCCCATCCAAGAACTGACCTGGGCCCAAGTTGCTGAACCTCGCATACCGCACGCGGTACGCGGGCGCCGCTGGGCCACGAGCGCTCCGTTAGAGGGGTAGGGCAACCAGGGCATAGCCACAGAGGAATGCCATCTTGGAGCAGCCGTACTGGGGAAGTGCGAAGTGCCTTAGCCGCAACTACCGCAGCAATAACACACTATTTGCCCTGTAGGCTGTTAGTATTATTGTTGAGTACGGTCGCCAGAGCTCCCGAGCATGCGCTTTGTCGAGAGTGGGGGACCTGTCTATCCAAAGAAACGTCATCTGTTCTCATGGTCAGCAGCGCGCTTGCATTGAAGAAGAAAAAGAAGAAGAATATAGTATATTAGCGCAAAAATTCAAAATATACAAGCGAAACTAAAGTCGAGTCCAGAATTAGGCGAACTAACTTGACAGCCGAAAATGTTGCCAGACATAGGGAAAAATAAATAGTGATAGGTTTAAGTCGACACAAATATGTCGATATAAACTTGTGCCTTCTATAAATCTGATTCTATTTATATTATATCAAGTAATTGTCGTATAAGTATTGTCGAAAGCCGAATGGCTTGCTTTATTGGCTAATGGTCCAAACTGTCAACAAAACAAACTGGCGGAGAGATCCTTAACGATGTCCAAAATTATGTTCGATGTATTTTTAATTCCAACCCATTTTTATTATTATTATTTTGCTTAGTAAAATTATTAGTTTGATTTCAAACACAATAATAATGATTAACTAGACTTTTTAAACATCGATATGAACAGCACTAGCCAAACTGTGGCAACATTAGTGTACAATGAACTGTCAAGTTAGTTCGCCTAATTCTGGACTCGACTTTAAATAGGTGTAAGTACAACAATATAAAATCACAAAAATAAAAATAGTGATGTAAAATAAAGTACTCAAAGTTTAATTAAGATAATTGCGCCGAAGGGTCTTAATTCAGCTTGGTGCACGACGGTTGCTCTGCAGTCACAAGCGTAGGCAGGCCGTATGCTTTTTTTCTACCATACAAAAAGTGTCATTTCCATTTGCAGGTGATTAACCACCCCTGGTACAAGTCGTCGAAACGGATCGCGCTATATATGAGCACAGACCAAGAGGTGGACACTGCATCATTGTTGCAGCATGTTAAGTCCAAAGGTTGGTAACAACACCACTTTTAAATCTTAGTAACATATAATAGAGTTGAAAATTGAGCACTTCTTTACTTGTACCTAAAATCATTTAAACCACAGATTTAAACATTCACGTCACTCTGCTAACGCGTCACTGTGCAATGAAGTTTAAATAAATAAATAAAGTCACCTCAGTCTCTCAAAGTCTCAGTCGCTCAAAGTCACCCAAAGAGCAATGGAGAGAGCTATGTTAGGAGTTTCTCTGCGTGATCGCATCAGGAATGAGGCCTTCCGCAGCAGAACCAAAGTGACCGATATAGCCCTCCGAATCGCTAAACTTAAGTGGCAGTGGGCGGGGCACATAGCACGTAGAACCGATGGCCGTTGGGGCGGAAAGGTTCTTGAGTGGCGACCACGTACCGGAAGGCGTAGCGTGGGCAGGCCCCCCACACGGTGGACCGATGACCTGGTGAAGGTCGCGGGTGTCCGCTGGATGCGGGTAGCGCAGGATCGGTCATTGTGGAAGTCTTTGGGGGAGGCCTATGTCCAGCAGTGGACGTCTTTCGGCTGACATGATGATGATGATGATGAAATAAATAAAGAGTGCGAAAATTATTTGGCCTGCCCTACGAGTAACCGCATCCAGCGCGTGACATGTCACGGAAAGGAAGGCGCAGCGGGTGACCCCCCGCAAGGTGAGCTAATGACCTGGTAAATGTCGCGGGAGGTCGCGGGAGTCCGCTGGATGCGGTTGGGGCAGGCCAAATCATTTTTGCACTCTTTATTTATTTATTTAAACTTTATTGCACAAATCACATGAGTACAAAGGGCGGACTCTCTTTGGGGGAGGCCTGTGTCCAGAGGGCCAACCGTGAACCAAAACCGAAGTATTTCCCCCTCTGTCCCTCAAATGTACAAGTGCGACTGAGAGGCAGATATTACAATTCGCGGTACAGGCCCAGAGGCCTACTCCGAACTTCGAAAATCGAACTTCGTATCGTGCCGTCCCTTTCCGTCATATAGTATATAACACAAGAGTGAAAGGGGCGGCACGACACGAAATTCGATTTTCGAAGTTCGGTGTAGGCCCTCAGAATTGGACGTTCTTCGCCTGATATAATGATGATAATGAGATCTCATTATCAGGGCGTTAAACAAAAGTGCAGTATTTTATATTTTTTCCCTTGAACTTGGAAAATAAGGGGTTTTACTCTAGGTACATGAAACTACGTGTGTTGTTTATTTATTACGTACACAGACATTTAGTATAGATGCATTGCATACTTAAATCCACGAAAGTGGCCCCCATAGTAACTATGGGCGCCACTTTCGTGGAGTAAATAAGCAAAGAAAAGTTTATTTAAGTATGCATCTAAACTAAATGACTGTGTACGTAATAAATAAACAACGTTAAAATTCATTTATTAACGTTACATGCCCGCCTTTGGGTCATCGACTTACATATTTGCACCTTTCAAGTCAATCGGTTAAGAGTGTTAAATATATGCCGGTATAGAATATCCCATCAAAAACATAAATGTGAAGATGGAAGCCAAGTTCAATATTAAGAATATGCGATGCTTGGTTGTCGTCTTCACCAACAAAATAATTGAGATCTAAATGGGTGCCAAGTTCCGTACATTCTCTGAATATTCAAAAAATATAGCATACAAACACTGCCTGCAGTTTATATACTGTCTGCATGCCAATATGTTAGATGTAATCTCTCGAACTATAAGACCACCTGTACCCGCAAAGAAGATAGCCGCAGGCAACCCTTGCTGCTAGCCCCCGTAAAACGACTCGCTAAACTCCGAAAGTCGCTTAGCGTCATAGGGCCCAAAATCTACAATAGGTTGCCTAGTGACATAAAGGCGGTTGAAAGCGATGTTGGATTTGTCAACAAACTAAAATTGATGCTTGTTGAACGAGGATTCTACAGTGTAGATGAGTATCTCCAGGGAACTCGTTGACCCAGTGCCTTATTTTAACAAGTCATGTCTCAATGAAAACATTGTGTTACTCGTATGTGCTTCTTTATAGTAAATATATATATATATATTGAAGTCCTTTATATGTTTTTGGTTGATTTAGCATCTGTTTGTTTTGTGTTGACATGTCTTATAAATTGAAAATTGTTTCTATGTCTTTTTATAATTAAATTTATGTTTATTGTAATTGCTGACTTGTAAAAATCATTATTTTTATCAATAAAATGAACTGAACTGAACTGGTGCCAAGTCCGGCACTACATTGTTTACAGTAAAATTAATATACTGCGGCTTAATGCATTTTGAGCTTTAACTTGGCAGTCTAGATTTGACAAGTTTCTATGGGATGACAGCTGCCCGTGCCATATTTAATGTCAATCAGCCTGTAATCGTAAGCTAGTGCAACCTACTCTTAATATACAGATTACGATATGGTGTACGATACGATTTCAGAGGAATTTTCTCACGGACGCTCCGGTTGTGGAACTCCGTACCGAAGTTTTCCTGAGGGACTACAGTTCGAGGTGTTTTAAGAAATGAATGTACGTTTTAAAGGGTCAGAAACGCGCATGTGACAACCCTGGATACGATTGGTCGTGTACGATACCGTTACAGAGGAATTTCCTCTCTCGAACGCTCCGGTTGTGGAACTCCCTGTCGACATTCCCCCGAGGGACTACAGTATAAGGTGCTTCGAGAAATGAATATACATTTTTAAAGGGTTTGCAACGTCCATGTGACAGCCGTCGAGCTGCAGGCATTCACAGGCTGCGGTGACCGCTTACTATCACGTGGGCCGTAAGCTTGTTTGTCACGGACGTGGTAAAAAGTGCTTTATAAAAAGCGCATATAACCTGGTGGTGCTTTGCCCCGAAAGACCTGTATATGAACGTTCCAGGGTCAGCCTTCGTGCCGCAATACGCTGGAGGGCACATGAAGATGCTGCGAGTTGAGACGGGGGATGAAGCCAGCATGGACGTCACTAAACATGGCATCGCGCAGCATGCTAAAGACGCAGCGAGAGTTGACGCTTTGGAATCTGGTAAGTTAAATATACAACGGTGTTAGCAAACATGCAGGTTCTGATGGTAAGTATACATCCACCACCACCACCATATCAGCCCAAAGACGTCCACTGCTGGACATAGGCCGCCCCTAATTGTTAATTATGTATGTTTTAATTTAAGGTTTATTTTTATTTTTGATTTCTTAAAAATGATTGTCATCCGATGTAGCTTGTTCTTTATGTTGATTACTTTATTATATAGTAATCCTGCCGTTGGCGTCTGTGTCGCCTCTTGTCTTAGATTTATTAAAGGTCCCCACCGAAAATCAGCGCCTCTGCTTGCTGAGTCTTGCCGTGGCTTCATGCTGAGTGGGGATCCTTTTTAACGTCTTGTTATGTTATTTTATGTGTTTGTATTTTTATTTCTTGTGCGTCGTTAAATAAATGGTTTTAATTCTTTCTTTCTTTCTAATTTCAAGGGGGGTAAATGCTATCCACCGCACTCAAGGGATGCTGCTGCCCATCCCACGGTGGTCTTGGTCATAGTTTTAGGATATGCCCGGGGCCAAGCAAGCAGGCGGGTAAGCATGCATGGCCCTATGGCATGGATGGCCGCAACTACAGCCGAATCACAAGCACTTTTATTGTGTTGACAGCTAGAAACGTAAGCAGGGCCCTCACTCTTAACACAGCGTATCCTCGGGATCCTCTGGCGACGTTACTTACCACCGGGAATACAACAAACTAAAGAACAGTTGTTAGTAAGGTCGCCAAAGCTGCAGAGGATGCGCTGTGTTGAGAGAACAAAAAAAGAATAATTTATGTGTATCAATTTTATAAATAATATAATAATAATATAATAATAAATATTGGGGGACAATCTTACACAAATCGACCTAGTCCCAAACTAAGCAAAGCTATGGGTACTAGATGACGATATACATACTTATATAGATAAATACATACTTAAATACATAGAAAACATCCAAGACCCAAGAACAAATATCCGTGAAAAATGCACAAATAAATGCCCTGGCCGGGATTCGAACCCGGGACCTCTAGCTTCGGAGGCAGAGTCCCTACCAACTAGGCTAAACAGGTCGTCAAAATAAGTAAATTTTAATGTGTTATTTTGATGGTTTACCAAGTGTTAATTTTAACATGCGGCAAATACACACTTACAGGCGGACTCGACCTCATCATAGCACCAGGCTTAGCGTTTAGCAAGACCGGCAGCCGATTGGGCCACGGAGGCGGCTACTATGATCGCTACCTAGCTAGAGTGAGAAGCAACGCGGAAACCGCACCTAAGGTATGTCCAACCAATGCTGTTTTATTATAGGACGGCTCGATGATAACGCTAGTGTTACGGACAGCCACGGAAATCTTCCAAATGGTGCTAAGTGAATAAATTGTGTGCGAGAATGGACGCGTTAGAAGTTGCGACAGAGACGCTGTAGTGTTAATCTTAATGTGCTAATTAGCTATAAGGAACGTATGATAATGTAAAGTGATCGTTTTGTACATCGGATAAGCAGCATAAGTCGGAGAAGAGTGTCCGGAACGAGCGCCGAGAACATAATGAGCTGACGCTACAGCGCGCCAGTCATATTTACAAGCTCTGTTAGAAAGAGACAGAAGACGTATCGAGGGTGCCGGAAACGGCGCATTTTCAGCTCTGCGCTCGAAACGGACACACCTGGAATGTTAAAAAGTATATTGAAAATTGAGACTTGGTAATATCTAACTTTTGTAAAGAAAATGAATATCCAGACCGTAGGGTTTAGTTGTAATGGGCGACCAACTTTTATTTTGCGTACGCGCAAAATCTTTGTCGACAGCTAAGCCGAGGAACCCCGGCGTAAATCGGACCACGATAAGGTCTGTCGAAAAGGGAAAACTAGTAACTCAAACTCGAACGCAAGTTTTAGAGAAATAAATTAAAACCGGAGCCCGCGAGAGTCGCGGATAGCGAGTAATGTAGAAGCAGGGAAGTTGGCAAAGTTTGTCGCCCAAGTAAATCCACCAATCAGGAAAGAGGGATTTTTCAAGAACTTTCTAGAAGGGTGTGAAAGGGATATTTTCAGTCTGTCTCGTTCTAAACCATGCCTATTCTCGTGAAGACATCCCCACTAATTGCGGGCCCAGATTGTGGCATAAAAACAGGCCTGGTTTGCAGCGAGAGAGTGTGTGTGTGTGTGTGTATTGAGTTCAGTATCCGAGTCCTAAATCCGGAAAAGGGAAGAGAAGAGAAGTGAACAGTGCAGTGGTGACCAGAAGAGCTCAGTGTACGTGTAGGCTTAGTTGTAACGCTTAGTTTAGTGCTTAGTGGTGTAAATAAATAAGTGTCGTGATCCGAGTTGTTTTCATTTCGAACGTTAGGCGAAATAGTGAACCGCGTAATCGCCGCACAAGGAGCGTTGCCCGCTATTCCTCACGCGCTCGCAGAACCTGTGACGCACCGCGACCCGCTGAGACGGGTGGGCAGGAACCTTACGCTCCTCGAGCTATCCAAGGGTACGGTGCTGTGGGAGGGCGTCGTCCACAGTTCGTTGGTCCTTCGAGCCGGATTTAGACTAGGATCACAGTTCGACTGGCTATTGTGTGAGTGCTTCGAATAAGGTGATCCAGAACCCCCGACGGGACTGTGAACCTCCGCGTGCGCGTGGAGGCTATGTTATAACCGTGTGAGACTGTTTAACTGTACTGTGAGTACACTGAGCGATTGACTCTGTGATAACTGACGTCTGAAACAGTGAGTGATTGACTTGTCCGTGTTTAAAGTAACAGTGAAGTGACTTAGTGCGCGATGTTTACCCGCAGCAAAACGAACAAAGCCGACGATCAAGAACGCCAACAGATGAATGAGCAGGCGCTGTCCCAGGCGAAGACTACGTCCAAAGGCGTTGCATGGACGTACGGTACAGAATCGCGTGTTGTCGACGATCGCAGAACTGGTGCGATTCCAAAGAACTCCGGTGATGGAAGAGTGGTTGAGAAGGACGCCACTACCATCCGTCACAAAACCGCCGGGACAGCAGCAGCACCGCATTTAATTGCGAATCGAACACGAGTCCTCACTTACGGCCAGCCTGCCTCCCCGTCCGAAGAAGATGCGGACAGGCGACCAAGGCCGCGAACCGAAATGGCGGAGCAACGACCGGAGGGGGAGGGGCAGCGAACCGAAACAGAGGAACGGCCATCCGACCGCGACAAGCGACCGAAGCCAACTGAGGAGCGCGCGACGGGCACTGGCAACGCTAACGCGCCCGCACTAGATGACGCGCCGCGTGTCGATACGGGTGCGAACTCGGTCGCGCGCGATCCAGGGAGGCCAGTACCGTCGGTCCGATCACGTGTCAGCAGCGCAGCGGCGAGGAAGAGGGAAGCGGAATTACGCGCAGTAGAGGAGCTGGCAGCAATCGAAAGGGAGCTGATCAAGAAGAGGCTGGCGATTGAATTGAAAATGATCGACGAGGAAGAATCACCGCCATCATCACGAGCGCCTACTCCGCCGGTAACGTTTGTTGACCTTACGGATAAGGTTGATGAATGGTTCTCACGCATCGAGCCAGAACGGGAGGAGCTGGAAGAAGCCGCGGCTCGCCGACCCGACGTCGGAAGTCGACAAAGAGGCGCGGAAAAGACGCCTCTCGCACCGTTGCGAGCAGAGCGCGCCCTATCACCGCCACAAGGGCCGCGTGTACAGAGTAAGGCACCGTTGCCTGAGCGTCGTGAACGCGTCGAACGTACCCGATCGCCGCGCGGGTACCGCGAACCGTCACCCGAAGAGCCACGAGCCGGGTCACCGATCGGCCGATTTGAGTCAACGCCGCTGAGAAAGGGTGTAAGGTCATCGGTAGAGCCGCCCAGTGATGCCGCCACCGCTTTCAACCGTCTTGCCGAGCAGTTGAAGGAGACGATGCGACCTAAGCCGCCGAAACAAGTCTACGAGCTGCCGTATTACAGCGGGGATCCGAATGAGTGGTTACTCTTTTATAATGCATATAAAGAGACCACAGCGAGGTATGGTTTTAGCTCATATGAAAACATGGCTCGTCTTAGGAACTGCCTTAAGGGAGACGCAAAACAATGTGTACAACACTTGCTCGCGACATCAAAGCAACCAGAGTTAATAATTAGACTGTTAAAGAAGAACTTTGGTAGAACAGATCTTTTAATAGATAAGGCGTTGGATGAATTAAAGAAACTGCCGCATGTGGGACCAAGCACAGTAGATTTAAATTCGTTTAGCACTAGAGTTGTAAATATAGTAGGTACTCTTGTCGATTTAGATAGCAAAAATTATGGTGATAATCCCCTTTTGATTAGAGAAATTACGGAGAGACTGAGCCCACACTTGAGGAGTAAGTGGTGTCAGTTTGCTAGAGAACAGATGGGCAGTCAGGGGGCCGGGGAACTGATGTTGCTAGCGAACTTCCTACTAGAGGAAAGTGAAGCCGAGTTGGAATATTCACATGCGAAGGCACCGGCTAAAAGGTATGTGGGTAATAGCGGTCCATCACGCCCTGAATATAAACCGAACGTGCCTGCCAGAGGGAAGCCACCGGTTTATAGAACTTATACGTTAGAAAAGCAGGATCAATGCCTATGCTGCGGGGGCAGCCACAGGACAACCGAGTGTAGAAGGATAGTAGGGATGAATCTGGGTGCCCGTTGGGATTGGGCGAGGAACAATAGAGTATGTTTTAAATGTTTGAGCAGGAAACACAGGAGAGATCAGTGCAGAGCAAGGGGGTGCGGCATACAGGGGTGCCCGCATGGTCACCATAAGCTGCTGCACGACTTTAAAGCGCAAATGAGCGCCCAAGCGCAGACTTCATCGACCCGAACCGAGTCGCCCCGCCAGAACCGACAAGATCCCGAACCTAGGGCGGAGCAAAGCTGCGCGTCAGATGTATATACGGAGCAAGTAGGTATGACGATTTTGTTAAAGGTTATTCCGGTCGTAATAACGGGCCCGAATCGAACGGTGAGCACTTACGCCCTTATGGATGAGGGTTCTACCGTATCACTCGCCGACGAGGATCTTATAAGGGAGATCGGAGCCGTGGGGGTGAAGGAGCCCCTACGAATTCAGGGAGTGGAGTCAATGGCAACTGCGAACGACAAGAGCCAACGAGTGCAGATAATGATAAAGGGTAAAAATAACGAGACCCCACAACGAATGTCAGTAAGGACGGTACGCGCGTTGGGACTGCGCGGCCAGTACCTAAACGACATAACTAAATACACGCACCTATCTGACTTACAGGATGCCTGTTATGAAAAAGCGGTGCCAAGAATACTCATCGGAGCAGACAACTGGCACCTCATGATGCCCCTCGAGACAAGAATGGGCAAGAAGAGCGAGCCGGCAGCCGTCAAGACCCAGCTGGGCTGGGTGGTGTTCGGGACCGCGCCGAGTACGAGCGCGTGGAGAGGTAGCGAGGTCGCGCTTCATTGTCACCTCAAAGAGGACATAAACGGTATACTGAAAGAATATTTTGCTATAGACTCGCTGGGCGTGCGACATGTGGAGAAGAGAAAACCAGAGGACGAAAGGGCAGTGAGAATATTCGAAGACACCGTGAAAAAGGTAAATATGAATGGACCTAGGTACGAGGTGGGGCAAATGTGGCGAGACGACGACCCGAAGCTGCCGCCGAGTTACGGAACCGCATTAACGAGGCTTAGGGGCATCGAGCGGAAAATGGACCGAGATCCGGAGTTCGCAGAGAGTTATACAGCCCAGGTAGACAATTTATTAAATATGGGATACGCTGAGAGAGTGACAGAATTACCTGCTAGCGATAAGACGTGGTTTTTACCCCATTTTCCGGTAACCAATGCGAATAAACCAGGGAAAGTTCGACTTGTGTTTGACGCGGCTTGCACCTGTCAAGGCGTGAGCCTGAATGATTTCATTTTGGAGGGACCGGATCTACTACAATCATTGATGGGAATACTTTTTAGATTTAGAGAAGGCAAGTTCGCCGTAGTAGCCGATTTAAAAGAAATGTTCCTACAAATAAAACTTAGAGCAGATGACCAGCCCTCACAGCTCTTCTTATGGCGAGGAACAGACAGGGAAGGGCCACCACAGATCTACAAAATGAGTAGCATTCTATTTGGGGCCTCCTCTTCGCCATTTATTGCACATAGCGTAAGAGATAAAAACGCGAGAAATAATGCGAAAAGGTACAGCACGTACGTAGCACATCGACTGGGGGAGATTTCGGAGTTGACGAGAGTAGAAGATTGGAAATGGATACCCACAAAGTTAAACCCCGCAGATCAAGCTACACGACCCGACTTAAGCCGAGAAATCGCTTACGACAGAGCATGGTATGTAGGTCCGCAATTTTTAAGAAAACCAGACACAGAATGGCCTGTGGAACGCATGCCTAACGAAGAGCAACCAGCGGAATTAGAGGAACAATCTTGCGCAATAGACATGGAGGTGAAAGTAAATACGGCACCGTTGCCAGACATAAGCCGATTTTCCAGTTACGAGAGGTTAATAAATGCGACGGGAAGAGTATTCCAATTTATAGACCGTATTAAAAGCAGAAAATATGTCGAATTCCAGGTGAAACACAGATCGGCCGCAGAACATATATGGTTCCAGTGGGCACAGCGTACCGACTTCGCGAACGAGTTGCTGAGCCTGAGCCGCGGAGAACCCATCCACAAGAAGAGCAAGATCTTTGGACTGGACCCGGTATTAGACACCGATGGGTTGCTGAGGATGCGCGGCCGGATCAACGCGGCTCCCGTACAAGGACTGGAGAAACGACCTGTCATTCTAGACGGGCATAACAGTTTGGTGAGACTCAGCAATAATGGCTCTTCGGAGGCTGGCAGCAAGACGCGGCTGGCCAGCTGTGATGTACTCCGATAACGCAACAAACTTCCGGGGCGCCGACGTGGAACTGCGCAGCGCGTACGCCGAGTGGCTGCCGGCGCTGCAGGAATACGGGGTGCGACACAACATGCAGTGGCGCTTCATTCCACCGGGGGCTCCGAACCAGGGGGGAGCATGGGAGCGTTTAGTACGCTCAGTGAAGACCGCGCTTGCCGCAACACTACACACAAAGGCACCGCGAGAAGAAGTGTTGCAAACGCTACTTGCTGAAGCCGAGAACACCATAAACGCACGGCCTCTCACTCACGTCTCCGTGGACAGTCGCGACGAAGAAGCTATTACGCCGGCTCATTTTCTCCTGGGGGGATCCACGGGCCTACCACCTACGGGCCCATGTGACGAAGCCGACCGACGCACATGGCGAGCAAGTCAGGCGCTCGCTAATCATTTTTGGAGCCGATGGGTGCGCGAGTACCTACCTACGCTTGCGCCCCGCCAGTCGTCAACGAACCTAACCCGACCGCTCCAACCAAACGACTGTGTGGTAATTGTCGACCCGAACTTGCCTCGCAACACATGGCCACGAGGCATAGTGAGAAGAGTATTCCCGGGGCCCGATGGCAACATACGTTCAGCAGACGTCGAGACGAGAGGTGGCATTTTCCGGCGACCTGTAACGCGACTGGCTGTCCTACCGGTGCAACGGAGCGACTCGACCGAGTCAGAGGGGGAGAGTGTTACGGACAGCCACGGAAATCTTCCAAATGGTGCTAAGTGAATAAATTGTGTGCGAGAATGGACGCGTTAGAAGTTGCGACAGAGACGCTGTAGTGTTAATCTTAATGTGCTAATTAGCTATAAGGAACGTATGATAATGTAAAGTGATCGTTTTGTACATCGGATAAGCAGCATAAGTCGGAGAAGAGTGTCCGGAACGAGCGCCGAGAACATAATGAGCTGACGCTACAGCGCGCCAGTCATATTTACAAGCTCTGTTAGAAAGAGACAGAAGACGTATCGAGGGTGCCGGAAACGGCGCATTTTCAGCTCTGCGCTCGAAACGGACACACCTGGAATGTTAAAAAGTATATTGAAAATTGAGACTTGGTAATATCTAACTTTTGTAAAGAAAATGAATATCCAGACCGTAGGGTTTAGTTGTAATGGGCGACCAACTTTTATTTTGCGTACGCGCAAAATCTTTGTCGACAGCTAAGCCGAGGAACCCCGGCGTAAATCGGACCACGATAAGGTCTGTCGAAAAGGGAAAACTAGTAACTCAAACTCGAACGCAAGTTTTAGAGAAATAAATTAAAACCGGAGCCCGCGAGAGTCGCGGATAGCGAGTAATGTAGAAGCAGGGAAGTTGGCAAAGTTTGTCGCCCAAGTAAATCCACCAATCAGGAAAGAGGGATTTTTCAAGAACTTTCTAGAAGGGTGTGAAAGGGATATTTTCAGTCTGTCTCGTTCTAAACCACGCCTATTCTCGTGAAGACATCCCCACTAATTGCGGGCCCAGATTGTGGCATAAAAACAGGCCTGGTTTGCAGCGAGAGAGTGTGTGTGTGTGTGTGTATTGAGTTCAGTATCCGAGTCCTAAATCCGGAAAAGGGAAGAGAAGAGAAGTGAACAGTGCAGTGGTGACCAGAAGAGCTCAGTGTACGTGTAGGCTTAGTTGTAACGCTTAGTTTAGTGCTTAGTGGTGTAAATAAATAAGTGTCGTGATCCGAGTTGTTTTCATTTCGAACGTTAGGCGAAATAGTGAACCGCGTAATCGCCGCACAAGGAGCGTTGCCCGCTATTCCTCACGCGCTCGCAGAACCTGTGACGCACCGCGACCCGCTGAGACGGGTGGGCAGGAACCTTACGCTCCTCGAGCTATCCAAGGGTACGGTGCTGTGGGAGGGCGTCGTCCACAGCTAGGCTTAGCGTTTAGCAAGCCCGGCAGCCGGTTAGGCCACCGAGGCGGCTGCTATGATCGGTCCCTAGTTGGCCTAGGTGGCCTGGAATTAATTATAGTGATAGCGCTAGGCTTAGTGTTCAGCAAGACATGCAGCCGGTTAGGCCACGGTGGCGGCTTATAATACTACGATCGCTACTTCGCTAGAGTCAGGAGCAACCCTGAAACCGCTCTTAAGGTATGTCCAACCAATATCGTTTCCAGGTGGCCTGGAATAAACATTAGGCCACTAGAGTGAGAAGCAATGCGGAAAAGCACCTAAGGTGTATCCCTTAAGTATTTAAGGCACTGCGACGATTATCGTAAACCATGATTTCATGTAAAAGCCACAGTTTATTCCCAGTAGTCCCGTGTAAGCAGTTCCACGGCGGAACTAGTGAGACTTTTTTTCGATAGTTCCGCCAACGGCAGAAAAGGGTAGTTAGGTACGACGACGAGCGAAGCGAGCGTGCCGCAGCAGCGGCCGGCGAAGCGCCACAACCGAATATTAGGAACGGATATTGGGATGTTTGAAGATTTCTCAAGAGTAGCACGGTCGATGCTTCATACTAACGTAGTTTGGTTGTCATTTTAAAATGCCATGCTGAAATAACATGAAACATTGTGTGCACAATGGGATCCGGCATATTTAGGTCTGAAATTAGTTTCTGTTGCTTGAAATTATAATGGAGAAAAAATACGGACAACCACTGCTAGTCATATGCCTCCCCCAAAGAGTTCCACAATGCGGTCCTGCGCCCCCCGCATCAGTCCACCTTGTGGGGGGTCTGCCCATTCTGCGCCTTCCCTTATCACACAATGATATCTATTTGTTAATATATTGATGATATCTATTTGTTTTTCAGGTCGTAGCATTGGCTTTCAACTGCCAAGTCGTAGACGAGGTTCCTGTCGATGAAAACGACCAGAAAGTGGATGAAGTTATTGCGGCGGATTAAATATTATTTTTTTACAATACTCCTTAACATTCGCTGCCATCAGGCCGTGCTCCAGAAGAACAAAACTGAATGGAGATGAACGTATTGTTATGTATCATCCATGAAGACGCGCGCCACTATTTTTCGATTAAGTCCGTAATGAAATTATAATAATTTATTTCTTGTAACAGGAGACACATAAATACATTAACTTAAAAAAAAATTGAGACATAGTGCATACACAGTCCGGCCAATAACACTGGTCCAGCCCCGCGCAGTGTAACATGATAGTACAGTCAGGCTTATCAGCTATCAATGTTATCATTCTCAGAATGGTATTGGCCATTGGGGAGTGTCCCGCACCCGGCGCACCAGGGATGCGGTGCGCCCGCGCATGGTCGCATAAACACAGGCAACGCGCGCTTCCGCCCAGCACATCCCTGAGGCGCCACAGAACAGACACCAAATAAATAGAGTAATGCTCTCTCCTGATTAAATTAGTCGATGTATCGTAGTGTGCTCATAGGCTCATAGCTAATTACATATTGTGTAATAGACCACTAAAAAAAGTGCTCAAGATTGAACACTTGTACTGTAAGCGATTAGGAAGAAGAGTGGCATGCGTCTTCGTGGATAAAACTCACTATATGCGTTACGTGAATACCTTAACTACCAAGCTTTCAATAAGTTAAAATGATTTTACCATTAATATACGTAAGCGATTATATTGTACCGTTTTTAGGCAAGTGTAGCTTTTATTTTTAGATTTATTTACGTACTGTAGAAAAATGCTTTTTTTAAAAGAAATTTTATCATTTCTTATTCCACTATGTGACGTTTTAATTCCAATATTTTACACGTTGCCTTCATCAAATTTTTAAATAAGTACTGTTAATTGTTAAGTTACAATAAAGTTAATAAAACAAATGCGAAATAACATTTTATTGAATACAAAAACACATGATGTGCGAAAATTATACCAGAATACAAGGTACGTATATCACAAATTAGGTAACTAAATAAACAATATTAAGTACCTACCTAAATTGTATATAAAATTAAAGTAGGTAATCAAATTCATTAAGTAGGTACATACCTATACGATTTTTGAATTTCTAAACCCACTCTTGAAACACAATTGACGGGCTGGTCAAAATATTATACAATACCTAGGTACTTTAAATAAACACCAATTTACGTTTGTAATATAACCACAGCGGGTATTGCATGATTTTAGTTGCAAATTTTATACATTCGAAAAAGTAAGCAGAAACATAACCGAATACACATTCAAATAAAATTATAGAAATACTCTTATTTAAAATATGGTAAATGTTATGTACATAAAAATATATACTTAATCTGAAATTATGTTCACAATTTATCTAAATAAGTAAATAGGATCAAAACCCAAACATCACACTATGCTTTAAAAATCACAATATTCCTAAAAACGATTTTATCTGTCTCGACATTAATTTATATTTTAATTCATGGCAAAATAATTACGTTTAATAACTACTTCGGCTAATAAACGTAATTATTGTATTAATACACTGAAGCACCTAATTAGTCATAATAATAATGACAAAAAAAGAGACAGTGTCCGACTATTGATACTCCTTTACATGGCAGTGTTTTTAATGCACACATATTTTATAGAGTCGGCCCACACTGCTCCGTTACGTTGCGTCGCGTCGTCGCAACGGATGTAATGTGGCATGTCATAAAAAATATATGTAAAACATTTGGTATTATTAAATAGTTCGAAAATAAACTATATCGGACAATGCTCATGTTTTACGTACAAAATCATTTTATTTCATTGATTTTACATGTCACCGCATGCCTCGCCAGTATGTGGTTATTGCGGTCTGTCAAACGGCCAATGGCCAGGCGGCCCCAGTTTGTGACAGGCTTAATTCCGTCACCAACCTTAGATGTTATTAAAATCGATAAAGTTAAATGAATTTGTACGTAAAACATTAGCATTGAACGATATAATTTATTTTCGTACTTTTAAAGAATACCAAAACTTTAATTATGCATTCTAGAGACACCTAGAGATCAAAAATGTAAACACAATAATAGACACGCTAGAAAAATATGCTAGATAGATACCTAGATACGCTTTAGATATCAAACATTTAAACACCATAAAACATAAAGCCAAGCGATGGAAAACAGAAAGTCATTGAATTACTTGAAGAAAATTACAGCGTTCAGTATTAAATTGAATTAAATGGTTCAAAGGTTACTTGATTAAATTCTGAATTAAGTAGCAAATATAGAGGTTTAAAAAAAGGAAAAGGTCCGTCCTGTCTAGTATAAATGTTTTTGTTTTAAATAAAATTTGTGGAGATTTGATTTATGCTACTGGTAATGGTAAGAGGTTTTAAAAAGGAAAGTCATTTCGATTTGACAATTGTTTGTTTACATGATCTGTAAATCGATGTCCGATCTTACATTTTATTTTTAACATTCTGAACTATTCTTCACCTTACTAAAGCAGTCCGTCTGCCATTCCATGGAGTGCATAATGGTAGGTATATACGAGTATAAGATCTTCTGTAATTAAAAATTCAAATGATATATAACGCTTATTATGGCACCTGTTAGAAAATGTGGAATTACCGTTGGAATCATTTATTTTTTAAATACTTTGATGCACATAAAGGTCACTGGGTATTACAAATATTAATTACATATCACTCCATTATTTTACATATACGCAAAGCTTGTTCATAAAACACACTACATCACATTTATAAAACACCGTACAATAATCACTATGATCTTTCGATTTCCTATTAAAAAGTATAATTGAATTAACTTTATATTTAATGTTTACAAAAATAAATGATTGAATCCCACTATCAAATCATATATTTAACAAACTAACTACATATTTAACTTACCATACAATGTGTTGGAAACAATATTTCAGAACTACGAAAGAATAAAATAATGACAATAATTATGAGGCTACTAAAACGAGTAAGTATGTAATTAACGAATTAAAGATGCTTAAAATATAATGGATAATATTGAATCTGTAACAAAAGTTTTATTAACACAGTTAATTATACCTATTACTTAAACTTAAATTCTATAGTTAAATTCGATAGTGGAATAAAAATCGACAATTATGAAGAGCCTATGTAATATTATTATTATTATATCAACATGAATTTTCGGTAATAGGATGCTGTGCCCCGTTTTATGTAGCTACAGGTAACAATTTTAAATTGCCTAACTTGGCAAAATTTAGTAGGTATGTAATGAGATTAATGAGTAGTGTTGTATTGTTGTATAACAACCTTTACACCACACCTTGCCAAAAAGCGCGTTTTTCCGCACGCTGCGCGTCCAGAAAAACCCACTTTTCGGCCAAGTGGTGACGTAAAATTGTGTACAAAACACGGGTCGTAAAACAGAAAGCCCTCTCTCGCATATTTATGACCCTCGCCTGCGCCTCGGGCCTCAAACTTCTGCGATATCGGCCTTTCTTTGTTTTACAACCCTTGTATCGTAATGTACTATTATTGTCTTCTCTGCCTTTTAAACATACAGTGTTGTATACTCGTAACGATCTTAAATGTCTTTTTTACATTTTGACTAGTGTTGTAGGTGTACACCTTTAAATGTGTAAAATTGTGTCTTGTAGCTTCGTGAAATGTCCCACAGCAAATTGTCCCCTAACATTTATTTTATTTATTTAGCTATGCAACTCAATAATATATATTATTAATTAATTTTCCCCTTCGTTACGAATGTGACAAATTTTGTTATGTCACTAAACAGGAAAAATGTCTGTCACCTTGAGAAATTGTCCTCGAATTGAAAACTATAAACACGTTTTATTAAAATCTAAAGAGAAGGAAATTAATTAAAGAATAAGTAATTAGGCCGTGCATCATTTTACGTCGCAACAGGAGAGTTCTGGCTGTCGAATGTACAAGCAATTCCAAGCAACCTGAAACAAAAAAGTTTTTGAGCAATCACATTCAACACAGACTTAGTTCTTACACCGTAATACAGCTGAGCTTCCTGTAGTACTTTAACAACAATAATAGAGTGGTATTGTAAAAACTAATTACAAATATTTGGATGTGAATTACAGGTTGTTTGGCAGATCAGAATGCATGGACATACGTATATAAGGGATAGATGAGGTTCATATTATTTTTAATACTCTGTTTTCAAGACTTAATACCTCAATTACTTAAAAAAATTATAAAACGGACAACATTTTCATTTTATTTAAAGCTAGACTAATCCCAGAATGTTACGAAATCAGTTATTTGAAAAATTAAAATTAAAAAATATAAAAAAGAATCTTTGGGCCCAAGTAATTTTTTTTGTGCTTGACCACGTAGCAGATCACTTCATCTATCCGCTATCAAGGTGGGCTGTAACTGGAGCAAATATTTAAAAGGACGCTTCCTTAGGGCATCTGTAGTATAGTAAGACCTGTTATACAATTTTTGTTCAAAAATTTTTGTTTCGGAGAAAATTTGATATACAGTTATGACCTCCGAGTAATGGATCTTGACACCACGAGATTATAGCACATCAGCCAATGCAGTTTTTGAGGTAGTATCAAGTTATGAGTCATAATTGTTTCTGCATTTTTTGTTTTCAAGGATATTTATGGTATTCATTTTTCTTTTTTCAATTTTGTCAATAATTTGAAAATTTTAAAATAAATTGACTTTAATTTCACTTCAGAAAAGTAATAAAAATATACGTAAGCCACCTTTGAACAAAAACAAAATTCAAAATATTTTTTTTTTCAACTGTGTCCACTTGGAAATAATTGCTGGTCCGCTAAATAGTCCACCGTTTAATTTTTTGCTCCTGTTACAGTGTATACGTATGTCCATCCATCTGCCAGACACCCTGTATACTTGTGTTGGGTTAAAATGCAACGACTCCGCTGGGCTAAAATGGAGTGGTTAAGGCAGTATTGATTTTTGCCTCTTTTTTTGTCTCTTTTCTTTTTTTGTAGGTAAGCCAAGAAATTGGTGTAGCAATTTTCCACTCCATTATTTGTAGATTAAAGTTCAAAAGTGATAGACCTCTAACTTGACTGAGTCACACAATAGGTAATAGTACTACGTGGGACTACGTACTAAGGCAGACCGTTAACAAATCCCGTTTAGGTATGCCAAACGTGCCTAAGCGTGGCCATCTCTTTCTATCGCACGTAACGCGCTCTTTCGGGGGCGGGGCCTTAGCGCTAGGCCAGAGCTGCTACCGCGAAATGAAAACGAGCGAGGTTCGAATCTCTCACTCTGTCGCTCGAATATGCAAGTGCGACAGAGAGTGAGTTATTCGAACTTCGTTCGTTTCATTTCGCGGTAGCGCCCCAGGTGTACTACCGCGTACTTCGAAAATCGAACTTCGTGTCGTGCCGTCCCTTTCACTCTCGTGTTATACTCTATATGACGAAAAGGGACGGTACGATACGAAGTTCGATTTTCGAAGTTCGCGGTAGCCCCCCAGGTTATAAGCCCGCAATGCGGGCGGCGGACATGTACTTGCAGCGGCGCGATTAAGTCACGGAGTGAGCCGCACCCGAGGGCCTGCTCCGAACTTCGAAAATCGAACTTCGTGTCATGCCATTCCTTTCACTCTCGTGTTATACACTATACGACGGAAAGGGTCGGCACGATACTAAGTTCGTTTTTCGAAGTTCGGAGTAGGCCCTCTGACTGAGTATACAGGTGACATACCTACGCTACCGCAACACAACACCAAACACCCTCTGCCCTCTTGACAACAGCAGCTCCACAGCACCCACAGCGACCAACAGCATCAGAAGAGCTAAGATGGCCAAAACGGCGCGGCAGCGCCGGCGCCGGCGCTCGCCTCGAGCGAGACTCTTGGACAACGCTTTCCCGCGCGCGCTGTCTAGCGTGAAGAGCGCGCTGGCAGCCTGGAATTAAGACAAAAAATCTTTAGTTACTATGGATATTCGTAAACACTAGTTTCCGTTTTAAGTTAGGGTTTGTCGTTTCAGTACATAGTACTATGTGGAATTTAATAAAGCTTTATTATTATTACTAGCATTTGCCCGCGGCTTCGTCCGCGTACTAAGCGAAATTTTTAACCGTCTACAAAAAACAGGTTCGTATGTTTGTCCACGATTATCTCGCGTTTGGCTGAACCGATTTAGATGCGGTGTCCAGAAAAGTAGTTGTTACATTCTGGGGTTTCGCTATACGAAGTTTGGTGATTGTGATTCATTAACAGATGAACAGATAAAAAGTTAGTATACATTCTGAGAACCGGCAAACTGTTGAATTTCATTTGATTTTGGCAAAAATAAGGATCGAAAACTATTATCATACATTTCCGAGAGGCCGAAGGGGAAAGGGCCGATGAAATAAAAGCATGTCTGAAATGGCTCTTAGTAAAAGTATCTGTGTACTACAGTAACACCAATAGGTCTGTAAACAACCTAACAGCGCGCAGCGGCGATAAACTCTGGTCCTTTGAAGTACAGAAATACGGCTAATTCAATATCATGTGTAACATTTATTTTTCCTACAATTAAATTTATTAGGTAGGTTTTGCCAGTTACCATTGGAGCATCCAAAAAGAAAATTTGGCCTCACTTCCATTCGCACTCCTTACTGTCAGTCCGTCTGTTACAACCAAGTTGCTTTTACTGGACCTATTGAATTGCAATTTGGCATAAACTATCAAGAATTTAGAGCGCTCGTGGCCCAACGGCACCCGCCTACCGCGTGCGGTGTGCGAGGTTAAGCAATGTGGGCGCAGGTCAGTTCTTGGATGGGTGACCGCTTTGAGTGGTTACTAACTGACTCTCGTGCTTTGAAAGGCACGCTAAGCCGTTGATCCCGGCTGCAATCGTTAAGCCAAGTTAGAGGCCTTCGAGCGGCTTGCGAACTTCTAACAGTCAAGTTGCCCACTCACTTGACAAAGGGGGGTCGAAGTTGCACCGCGTCCGTAGGGAGTACCCACCGTTACCATACACAGAACCCCTGGGTGGTGCTAAAAGTGCAACAAAAACTGGCAACCGTACTAGTCTTCTCGAAAATCTCACGGTTCGTAAATAAATGCCATACGATTAAAAAAGAATTGAAGGTTGATTTAAATGGAAAAAATATCGAAACCTCTATGTCGTTTTTAAAAGCAAATCCATAGATACCCCACACGCCTATATAGTAACATTAAACTTTTTTGCATATAGGTATGAATGGAGTGCCAAATTTTACCTCAGATTCGCATTAAGAGACCTCTCGGATGCTCAGATATCGATTTTGAACGAAATCGGGACGAAAACAAAGAAAATCAATATGGCCGCACTTTCACAAATTTTACCCCGGATTCGTATTAAGAGACCTCTCGGACACTCAGATATCGATTTTGAACGAAATCGGGACGAAAATGAAGAAAATCAATATGGCCGCCACTTTTTTCAAATTTTACCTCAAATTCGTATTAGGGGACCTCTAGGACGCTCAGATATTGGTTTTGAACAAAATCGGGTTGGAAATGAAGAAAATCAATATGGCTGCCACTTTTTCCAAATTTTACCTCGGATTCATATTAAGAGACCTCTCGGACGCTCAGATATCGATTTTGAACGAAATCGGGACGAAAATGAAGAAAATCAATATGCCGCCACTTTTTCCAAATTTTACCTCGGATTCGTATTAAGAATTCTCTCGGACGCTCAGATATCGATTTTGAACGAAATCTAGACGGAAATGATAAAAATTAATATGGCCGCCACTTTTTCTAAATTATACCTCGGGTTCGTATTACGAGACCTCTCGGACGCTCAGATATCGATTTTGAACGAAATCGGGACGAAAAAAAGAAAATCAATATGGCCGCCACTTTCACAAAGTTTACCTCGGATTCGTATTAAGAGACCTCTCGGATACTCAGATATCGATTTTGAACGAAATCGGGACGAAAATGAAGAAAATCAATATGGCCGCCACTTTCACAAGTTTTAACTCGGATTCGTATTAAGAGACCTCTCGGCCGCTCAGATATTGAATTTGATCGAAATCGGGACGAAAAAAAAAGAATTTAATGACTGCGACTTTTTCCACATTTTACCTCGGAGTCGTATTAGGGACCTCTCGGACGCTCAGATATCGATTTTGATCGAAATCGGGACGAAAAAAAAAGAATTCAATGACTGCGACTTTTTCCACATTTTACCTCGGAGTCGTATTAGGGACCTCTCGGACGCTCAGATATCGATTTTGAACGAAATCGGGAGGAAAAAAAGAAAATCAATATGGCCGCCACTTTCACAAATTTTACCTCAGATTCGTATTAAGAGACCTCTCGGACACTCAGATATCGATTTTGAACGAAATCGGGACGAAAATGAAGAAAATCAATATGGCCGCCACTTTCACAAATTTAACCTCGGATTCGTATTAAGAGACCTCTTGGACGCTCAGATATCGATTTTGATCGAAATCGGGACGAAAAAAAAAGAAAATCAATGACTGCGACTTTTTCCACATTTTACCTCGGAGTCGTATTAGGGACCTCTCGGACGCTCAGATATCGATTTTGAACGAAATCGGGACGGAAATGAAGAAAATTAATATGGGCGTTACTTTATTCAAAGTTTAGGTACCTCGGATTCCTATTAAGAGTCCTCTCGGACGCTCAAATATCGATTTATGTCGAAATCGTATCGGACGGCACTGATTAATAAAACCATCTATAAGTACAATACATAGAATCAAAAAAGGTCGTATCTTCATAGGGAACTCACGGCACTTCATGCACCTTTAGACTTTATAAGGAACTTACATGCCAATTTTGATATCTCTCGATCCACCAGTTTGCGCTGTACGGTGATATGTCAGTCTCTCAGTCAGTCAGTTATTTCTTGATATTTGGCACAATTTTTCAAAAGTTTTCATGACCACAATATTAAATTTCAAAACCGATGCCATTTTCGTAATTAACGTCCCAAAAAACCATAAAAACGACACCCATATTAATATTTAGACATTTCATCCCCCCCCCCCAGAGGGGATGGTATTTCACGGCCTCCACGTGGGATTTTAAAATCATTTTTGTTTTCGTAATCAGCGACCCAATAAACCATGGAAACAACACCCATATCGATTTTCAGAATTTGTCACCAGATTTCCCCCTTTTAGGGGTTGATTTCTCAAAAAACCTGAAACACATGTTTACTCATTTATCGTTAGAAATACTCCTGTGAAGTTTCGAATAAAATAATCCAGCTAATCTTGATTCCCCATACAATTTTCGGACCCCCATTTCACCCCCTTAGGCGTTGAATTTTGAAAAATCCTTTCTTAATGCACCTTAAGACCTTATATGGAACCTACATACTAAATTTGGAATCTCTAGAACCACCAGTTTGCGCTGTGCGGTGATATGTCAGTCACTCAGTTATTTCTTGAAATTTGGCACAAATTTTCAAAATTTTTCATGTCCACAATATTAAATTACAAAACCGATGCCATTTTCGTAATTAACGTCCCAAAAAACCATAAAAACGACATCCATATTAATATTTACACATTTCATCCCCCTCGCACCCCAACAGAGGGGATGGTATTTCACGTCCTCCACGTGAGATTTTAAAATCATTGTTGTTTTCGTTATCAGCGACCCGGTATATCATAAAAACAATACCTATGTCGATTTTCCGAATTTGTCACCAGATTTCCCCCTTTTAGGGGTTGATTTCTCAAAAAACCTGAAACACGTATTTACTCATTTATCGTTAGAAATACTCCTGTGAAGTTTCGAATAAAATAGTCCAACTAATCTTGTTTCCCCATACAAACTTCGGACCTCCATTTCACCCCCTTAGGGGTTGAATTTTGAAAAATCCTTTCTTAGTGCACCTCTAGACCTTATAAAGAACCTACGGGCCAAATTTGGAATCTCTAGGACCAGCGGTTTGGGCTGTGCGTTGATATGTCAGTCAGTCAGTCAGTCAGTCAGTTTCCTCTTTTATATATTACTAGCATTTGCCCGCGGCTTCGCCCGCGTACTAAGCGTAATTTTTAACCGTCTACAAAAAAGAGGTTCACTGTTTGACCCGTATATATGGTTGTAGGTATATATGTATGTTTGTCCAAGATTTTCTCGCGTTTGGCTGAACCGATTTAGATGCGGTTTCCAGAATAGTAGTTATTACATTCTGGGAGTTTCGGTATACGAAGTTTGGTGATTGTGATTTATTAAAAGAAGCATCCAAAAAGAAAATTTGGCTTCACTTTCATTCGCACTCCTTACTGTTAGTCCGTCTGTTACAACCGAGTTGCTTTTACTGGACCGATTGAATTGAAATTTGGCACAAACTATCAAGAATTCAGAGCGCTCGTGGCCCAGCGGCACCCGCCTACCGCGTGCGTTAAGCAATGTGGGTGCAGGTCAGGTCTTGGATGGGTGACCGCTTTGAGTAATTACTAACTGAGCGCTCTCGTGCTTTGGAAGGCACGTTAAGCCGTTGATCCCAGCTGCTGTTTACAACAGCAGTCGTTAAGCCAAGTTAGAGGCCTTCGGGCGGCTTGAGAACTTCTAACAGTCAAGTTGCCCACTCACTTGACAAAGGGGGATCGAAGTTGCACTACGTCCGTAGGGAGTACCCACCGTTACCCTACACGTGACCCCTGGATGGTGCTAAAAGTGCAACAAAAACTGGCAACCGTACTTGTCTTCCCGAAGATTTCACGGTTCATAAATAAATGCCATACGATTAAAAAAAAATTTTTAAGGTTGATTTAAATGGAAAAAATATCGAAACCTCCATGTCGTTTTTAAAACCCAATCCTTTTTTTTACAATCCCTGGCATGCATGGAGTGCCAAAATTTACCTCATATTCGAATTAAGAGAGCTCTTGGACGCTCAGATCTCGATTTTGAACGAAATCGGGACGAAAAAAAAAATCAATATTGCCACCACTTACACAAATTTTACCTGGAATTCGTATTAAGAGACCTCTCGGACAATCAGATATTGATTTTGAACGAAATCAGGACAGAGATGAAGAAAATCAATATGGCCGCCACTTTTTCCAAATTTTACCTCGGATTCGTATTAGGGGACGTCTCGGACGCTCGGATATTGATTTTCAACGAAATCGGGTTGAAAATAAAGAAAATCAATATGGCTGCCACTTTTTCCAATTTTTACCTCGGATTTGTATTAAGAATTCTCTCGGACGCTCCGATATCCATTTTGAACGAAATCGTGACGGAAATGATAAAAATGAATATGGCTGCCACTTTTTCTAAATTTTACCTCGGATTCGTATTACGAGACCTCTCGGACGCTCAGATATCGATTATGAACGAAATTGGGAAGGGAATGAAGAAAATCAATATGGCTGTGACTTTTTCAAAATTTTACCTCGACGTCGTATTAAGAAACCTCTCGGCCGTCGCTTTTTCCAAATTTTACCTCGGAGTCATATTAGGGGACGTCTCGGACGCTCAGATATCGATTTTGAACGAAATGGGGACGGAAATAAAGAAAAGCAATATGGCCGCCACTTTTTCCAAATTTTACTTCGGAGTCGTATTAGGGGACCTCTCGGATGCTCAGATATCGATTGTGAACGAAATCGGGACGGAAATAAAGAAAATCAATATGGCCGCCACTTTTTCCAAATTTTACCTCGGATTCGTATTAAGAGACCTTGTGGACGCTAAGATATCGATTTTTAACGAAATCGGGACGGAAATGATAAAAATGAATATGGCCGCCACTTTTTCTAAATTTTACCTCGGATTCGTATTAAGAGACCTCTTGGACGCTCAGATATCGATTTTGACCGAAATCGGGAGGAAATAAAAGAAAATCAATATGACTGCGACTTTTTCCAAATTTTACCTCGGAGTCGTATTAGGGGAGCTCTCGGACGCTCAGATATCGATTTTGAACGAAATCGGGACAAAAATAAAGAAAATCAATATGGCCGCCACTTTTTCCAAATTTTACATCGGAGCCGTATTAGGGGACCTCTCGGACGCTCAGATATCGATTTTGAACGAAATCGGGACGGAAATGAAGAAAATCAATATGGCCGTTACTTTATTCAAAGTTAAGGTACCTCGGATTCCTATTAAGAGTCCTCTCGGACGCTCAAATATCGATTTATGTCGAAATCGTATCGGACGGCACTGATTAATAAAACCACTTACAATACATTGAATCAAAAAAGGTCATATCTTCATAGGGAGCTCACGGCACTTCATGCACCTTTAGACCTTATAAGGAACTTACATGCCAAATTTGGTATCTCTCGAACCAGCAGTTTGGGCTGTGCGTTGATATGTCACTCACTCAGTCAGTCAGTTTCTTCTTGCAATTTGGCAAACACTTTTAATAGTTTTCATGACCGCAATATAAAATGTCGAATTCAATGCCATTTTCAAAATTAACGACCCAAAGAACCATAAAAACGACGCCCATATTAATATTTAGACATTCCAACCCCCTTGGAACCCAACAGAGGGAATGGTATTTCACGTCCGCCACGTGGGATTTCAAAATCATTGTTGTTTTCGTAATCAGCGACCCGATAAACCATAGAAACAATACCTACCCAGATCGATTTTCAGAATTTGTCACCACATTTCCCCCTTTTAGGGGTTGATTTCTCAAAAAACCTGAAACACATGTTTACTCATTTAACGTTAGAAATACTCCTGTCAAGTTTCGAATAAAATAGTCCAACTAATCTTGATTCCCCACACACACTTCGGACCCCCATTTAACCCCCTTAGGGGTTGAATTTTGAAAATTACTTTCTTAATTCACCTCTAGACCTTATATGGAACCTACATACTAAATTTAGAATCTCTAGAACCAGTAGTTTGGGCTATGCGATGATATGCCACTCGCTCAGTCAGTCAGTTATTTCTTGCAATTTGGCACAAACTTTAAAAAGTTTTCATGTCCACTAAATTAAATTTCAAAATCGATGCCATTTTCGTAATGAACGTTCCAAAAAACCATAAAAACGACACCCATATTAATATTTAGACATTTCATCCCCCTCGCACCCCAACAGGAGGGATGGTATTTCACGTCCTCCACGTGGGATTTCAAAAACATTGTTGTTTTCGTTATCAGCGACCCGATAAACCATAAAAACAATACCCATGTCGATTTTCAGAATTTGTCACCACATTTCTCCCTTTTAGGGGTTGATTTTTCAGAAAACCTGAAACACGTTTTTACTCATTTATCGGTAGAAATACTTTTTTGAAGTTTCGAATAAAATAGTCCAGCCAATCTTGTTTCCCCATACAAACTTCGGAGCCCCATTTCACCCCTTTAGGGGATGAATTTTGAAAAATCCTTTCTTAGTGCACCCCTAGACCTTATAAGGAACCTACGTGCCAAATTTGGAATCTCTAGGACCAGCGGTTTGGGCTGTGCCTTGATATGTCAGTCAGTCAGTCAGTCAGTCAGTCAGTCAGTCAGTCAGTTTCTTCTTTTATATATTTAGATTATTATTATTATTGTCCTTTCAGTAACGGTGAGGCCAGACGAGCGTAATTTTGTGAGTCATGATCGGCGTAATTTCGGTCCTCGCCAATTTCGGTGATAGTCACATATATGGTGACGACCGAAATTACGCCGCTCACAACTCACAAATTTACGCTCGTGTGGCCTCACCCTAAAGAGAAATGTGTCCGTATTAGTCAGTTTTGTGACGTTTTTACATTCCAAGTATATTTAAAACTCGTCACAAAACTGACGCAGGTAAACATGGAAAATTGAGGTCAATGTGCTCACGTCTTCTGGTAATTAAGACGCCCCTTCGCGATGCGTCAAACGCGCTGTTCCCGTGATCCCGTTTAAACACAAAAATAATAAGACCAGGCCAGCTAGCACGATTACATCATCATTATCGTCATGTCATAAGTGACGTTTTAGTACATTGCGGCCATAAAACGTGCCATAGTTTATAGTGCTTACTGGGCAGTTATAGGTAGTAGTTACTTTCAGCCAGAAGCCATACAAAAAAAGTAAAATCAAGTTCCAATGAAAAGGTGTCAATGAAAGCATTGACACGATTCAATTCCTTTTCAGAAACCTTTTTAACAATAATAATAAATTTCACTGCTAAGGTTACCGATTAAAAGCTGTTCCCAATAGTGCGATCAAAGAATCATGGTTGTCATTGAGATTTGACCAATCGCAAGCAACTCTGAGACAGCTAAAATAGCTCCACACCTTAAAACATAATTCAATTAATAAGAGCTATTAAATTACTCAATTTATGTTCAATCAAACCTTACTTAGCTAAAGTGGTGATAAATAAAGAAGGGCTACCAAGTGACGAAACTATTATAGCTTTTAATTAAAATCGACGTGGTTGCATGCTGTAAAATAACCATTGACATAGTTGTAAGAGCTAATGTCTGTGACACAGTGACAACCAGTTAGAACAACAATACTATCGTATTCTACAAATTGTCATACCGCAGTGGATTAAGAATAGTTTTTTCAATAGGAATATTTTAAGTGAGTTTAAGCATGGTTATAGACGATGGATAATATTTGTGTCTATGAATAAAATTTTATTTCTTTCTTTCACAGCTTGAAATTTTTTTGGCTGTTCAAATTTTTCCCATGCATTAGGTATCAATAAAAGATGCCATTGGTGAAAAAAAACAGGTAAAATTTTCATAATAAAATGTGCTGTCCAAATAAATAATTGAGAGCTGAATGACGCTCGGGGTTAGCGGTGCGGGGGGAGGGGCGCGCTCACCTATCTTCCCTCGACCAAAATTGCAAATTAGTCGCACGTGCATATCCGCATGCCCGGTCGTGCACTTCCGTGTTGTATCTCTCGTAAAGACGCGCGATCGCGAAAGTGACTTACAACAATGTTTACCAACCGGGAGTACCCCGTGAATGAAGGAAAATTTGCAACTTATTTTTTTTTTACTAGTTTCCAATGATATTAAAGCTTTCATTAAAAAAAATGTTTTCGACGCGTAAGTTTGCCTCGGCGTCTCAACGTAGGGGCGGGGCGAGCGTTGTTGCACCTCTCGCACAACGCGCGCCACCGCGGTATCCATGAACGCATGGTTTTTTAGGATATCTGTCAGCTGCTCTGTCTCAATATTTTAGTACTGAAAGAAAAAACACGTACTTTTTATTTTTCGCTAAGGAATCCACTGTAAATTTGAACAGCCAATAATATTTCACCCTGTATGAAAGCTTCAATAATTTGATGAACGTTATAAATAGTATTAAAAAAATACACACAATGACTCACAAAAATCACAAACAAGCCTGTAAAATTAGTTAACAATAAGATTAAAAAAAAAACAAAAAAAAAAAAACAGAAAATTAAGTGGGACTCACATCGAATCAGATCTTACTCGTATTATTGAAGGGTTCCTAACATGTCGCCCGAAGTGACAATTAATACTGGAGTTTGACCGTATAATTCTCTTTAATAAATTACTGTACTGTATATATATACATATATATTTAATTATTATTTGTAGTAGTAGTAGTAGTAATAGTACATTATTAGTTACAGAAGCTGGGAAACGAAGGGTTGCAGGCCAAATAGATATAGACCGGGCCTGCCGCCCAACTTTTCTCGCCGAGATTTGTATAGTGTTTTTCTGAAACATATGCAATGAAATAAAAAAAATACACGACTCAAAAAACAAATTTAACAGACGCCATGTTTGACATTAAAATTAAAAAAAAAAAACACATCTCGTGCACTACACGACCATCAAGGTACATTGAAAATGAACTCAACAAAATAAAAAAATGCATTACATTTGCTAACGTTATGCCAATTTGGTTGATATATAATATATAAAGATAGCTCACATACAAAATTCCTATTAAATTGGCAATTTTTTAAAGCGCAGCCAAGTTACGGTAACCACATAAAAAGGCATTTGCCACTTTACTAATATTCACGCACTTCAAATTAACTCGACCTACAAACTCCGACTATAACTATAACAAGAATTTTCAAAGTCGAATTCAACATGACACCCTAGGCCCCAGGAGAAGGATAAATTATATGATATCATAACCTTGATTATTTGTTTCATTTTCTCGCAATTGAAGTGAAAAGCAGATGTATAACTCATGTATAAAACTCATTTTATCCTCTACTTTATATCGACCCTTGCCTGCGGCTCGGGTCGATAAATTGTCTCGGATAAAATGGCTTGTTTTATGCAATCTCAAACAACTATTTTATTTGCCAAGGTTTTTATATTGGTCTTCCAAAACATCATTGACTTATCCACGAATTGCTATTTCCCGGGCACTGCAATAATGTGCTATTGTTGTCTCGAACTATAATTAATAATAATTTATTATAGAAGCAATACATGTATAACTTAAACAATTTGAAATATAAAACTAAAACTAACTACAATTGTATAGGTACAATTGTGTTGATTTAAAAAAATATATATTACCTACTAATAGTCGTTCTGACCTTTTGACTTCTTTCAAAAAGGTTAGGCTACAGCGCAAACCCTTGACCCGATTGTCTTTGTTTTAGGCTCAAATTGTAGCCGACTAAATTGCCCAGAGGAATTTTGATCAAAATTTTGATATCATTCTTCGTTTCCAAAATATCGAGTGCCAAAATGAAAAAATCGGAGGAAATTGTTTTTTTTTTTTCACTATTTCGACCAAACCTTTTTTCGTTCTGGACTTTCTCAAATAATTCTCTGTGCATCTTACACATATCGTAAATACGCGTCTTTTGAGCCTAGTTTGAATATCATACCTTCACAACTCTCTGAAATATAAGGGGATCGCACTATTTCGTGAAATGGGACCCTATACTGGAGCGAACGAAAAGACATTTTCAATGTCAAAATACTTTCCGGCCTAAGCATTAATTTTTTTATGAAATTTATTTACATTTCTCCCGAGTTGCTCCGCCTGCAACGTGATACTTTGTAGCCTGTTATAACGCACGTAATGACGAAATTTCATGGCATTTTTGAGAAAAACTTTGTACTCTCAAATAAAATAACACACAATTAACCCGTGCACACAACAGATAAGATTTACAATAGGAAAAAGTAAAGGATAAGGGTTCGGTCACACCGGTGCTCAAAATACGGTGACGGTACGGAATCGCAGTGAACGAGAGCGAGAAACTTATGACTTAAAACGTCACGCATGAGGACTTCACTGCGTTTACGGTGCGTCAGTGCATTTTATAATTTCATTTCAGAAGATAAAAAAAAGGTATAAGATTAGATATTTCAGCAACGTTGACCAAATGCATTATCAAACCAAATGCATTAAATATTGCGAGTAAATAAAATAGACTATCCATCTCTTACTACCTGTGCATGTTCCCGCGCGGTCATGTACATCAAGCATTTGTCCAACATTTCTGTTCATAAAAAATATTCAGAACAGTGTGTATCACACAACACCGACGAAACTTATTAAACCACCGGTGGCATTAAAACGTTCGTTTTCGGCGTCACTTCTTATTCAATTAATTGTTATGAAACAATCACTTATTTCGGTACAATTTATCATTAAAATAATACGTGATAAGATAAGGAATGTATGTGTCATGTCATTATTTAATTTAATTAAACAAAGTTGGGTTGAAAAATAACTGGTTTTTGGCTTTCACGGAGAGCCCGAGCTCCGAAGCATTGAATCAATTTCAACGTCAAGTCAATTTAGTAAGGGCTTGGTTGGACGTTTTCACTCAAAATTGTATCGTTTACTATTTTTCAGAATTAAGAAATTGTTGGTTTTTAGGGTTCCGTACCCAAAGGGTAAAAACGGGACCCTATTACTAAGACTTCGTTGCCCGTCCGTCCGTCCGCCTGTCACCAGGCTGTATCTCAAGAACCGTAATAGCTAGACAGTTGAAATTTTCACAGATTGTGTATTTCTGTTGCCGCTATAACAACAAATACTAAAAACAAAATAATAATAATAATTGAGGGGGGCTCCCATACAAAAAACGTGATATATTAGCCCTTTTTCATGGCTACCACTCGCCGAGCTAGATCTCAAGAACCGTAATAGCTAGACCGTTGAAATTTGCACAGATTATGTATTTTTATTGTGGTTACAACAACAAATACTAAAATCAAAATAATAATAATTATTAAGTGGGGCTCCCATACAACAGAGTAGTAGTTGGCGTTTTTTTTCTGGTACGGAACCCTTCGTGCGCGAGTCCGACTCGAACTTGGCCGGTTTTTCTAACTCAGAACTATTTGATTCTATTAAAAAAATATCCCAAATTTCCCATGTGACGTTCCATACAAAATGGGATAGAGCGTCAAAGTGAAATAAAAAAGTTGGGGACAATCTGCAGTGCTTATAATTATGAGCAGGAAAATCTAGACATTTGCAAATTCTGAGAAAAAGTGAAGGATACTAATTCAAGTAAAAACACCAGAAGATAGGCGAGTTCCATGGTTAAGCCATAATAAAAGCATGACGACTTGACGATGCAAAATTAGCTTTACGGCGGTGGTGATATACTTGATAAACGAGCTATAAGATAAGTGCTACTTACTCGTCAGTTAATAGAGTCATAGGTGCTTACTTATCTTATCTGCAACTTTCGCCGTCGTCCTTTTATAGACTGTATCAATCAACGCTCATGTAATGAGAAAAACACACTTTTTATTTCTAATGGTACTAATTGCATACTTATGTACTAGATTTCACATTTGTAGAAATTTTTAAGGGTATGATCCACTGTGCAAGGTTAGTAAAATTAATATTATTTAAGTTTATTTGAAAAAAAAATAATTAGGGTATATGCAACTTTTCAGGTCTACCAAATTTCAAAAATATGTCCTAATCACATTTTTATCAAAAATATGTAACCAAATTAGAGTTAGAGTCGCAGTGTGTGCGCCAGTCATCGATTCTTTTACCTTCCATGATTGACTCTTGTTATATGTTATATCTAATCATGCTTATTCAAGGAATACTTGTGTCAAGCACTGATACTGCGTAGAGGACCGGTACAAATTTTATTTTGTTTTTAATAGTTTGTCTCTTAACATTTAGTTCCCGTTTTTTTTATCTTATTAAACCTTATTTTAATGAATCTCATAAAGACCTGTCTTTATGGTTTAATATTTGTTAGTACATTATATGTACACTTATGTAATTTGCCTATGCGATAGTTTATGTTCTGAATAAAAAAAAAGAAGGGACATTAATCGTTATTTGTTCAAGAAGAGAGCAAAGTAGATTTTTGCTGCGAGTGTTGATGTTGAGTCCCGAGCTGGCGAAAGATTCTATAATTGAATCACGAGCGTCAAAATTAGAATCTTGAGCGTAGCGAGGGACTCAAAGACACGAGATGCAAATATCTTTGCTCTCGTGTGATACATACAACTTTTCACCTCAGCGGCGAGAACATATAACGAAAACACGAAAAACGCTACAAAAATACAAAAAGGAATAATGATAGAGAGAATGAACTAACCTACGATATGAAAAATTAAAAAGTAAGTTTTTTTCACGCTCGCAGCGAAATTGCATTTTGCTCACTGGTTTCAAGCTGGAAAAGTCGTTTTCACGCTCACAGCAAAATTGCATTGCGCTGAGGTGAAAAGTCTATTTATCCATATTTTTAATTTTTACGAGTACCTAATAGGTAGACAACTAAAGTCCATGCAGCCCAGTCCAGTGTCCATTTTGTGACTTTTCGTATGAACACAGTAGTTTGTATGAAAACACTAGTTTTCGTTCACCGAGATATCATGATCTGGCAAAACGCAGTCGGTTAGGTGCGCTCAAGTTCGCGTGCTGCACACTAATCATTAACTTAGTTCACAAGCCTGACTTAAATGGTCTTAAACTTAGTCGTAAAGTATATTATTTTACAACAATAGTTGTGTACAACAATGCTAGGTATATCGGTCAAGAGCATGTGAAAATTACCGCGAGTAATCTCAACTTATATGATTCCATCTGTTCTGTTATTCTCCTCAATGTCCGCCGACATTTGTCAACAAGATGCAAATTACCCCTTTGTTTGTTTGATCAAGTTGCAATCGCTATTGAAATATGTATAATAATAATATATAATCATCTATTGAAATTGTTTTAGAGAATCGTTGGATTCGAAATTCGATCCCACTTCATCAGATGTTTCAACTGCCTGCCTGATTAATAAATAATAATCTTTAGATCAAGCCCTGAAATATGATCAGACCAAAATCGGCTTCCTACTCTGTATACCACCACCACCATATCAACCGAAGCCACTTGTACTATTACTTATTCTGTGCCGAAGCACAGACCATATAGACGCTGCAAACGCGCTCAATAGTATGGAAACCGAGCGTGTCAACTATATTTACGTGCCTACTATGACGTCACTTAAGCAATTTAGAGATTTCCAATACTGCCGCCACGTTAAACCTGATTTTGATCGTTGATCAACTGATGGGGGACACTATTTCCTAAATTCGTCTAAAAACGAATGCATCGAACAAGCCGCGTCAATCTTGCCTACAATAGTCTACCATTGTTAACGCACTTAGATAAATTCTATTCATAAACGATTAGTCAAAGGTCATACCCATAAGTGCAGTACAATATGATTGTGTGAATTAGTATGGATGGGATCCTAATAAGGACTGATGATATCGCGCTCCAAGGCGTTTGGGATGACCTAGATGCTTTCACGTATTGGTAATATTGAAACCACTATTCTTACTTGAAATGGTAATTAGCACTACTTGTTGCTCTGCTCTGTATGTATAAGTATGTGGTTCATTGTTATTTCAATTCAATTTATTCAGTTAAACTAGAAAAGTGCAATATTACAGGACAGTCCTAAGTCATTACAATTTTTTTACAAATAATGTTAACAATATATTATTACAATCAATAACAATAACCGGCCAGGGCATTATTTGTGCATTTAGCACGGATATTTGTTCTTGGGTCTTGGATGTTTTCTATGTATTTAAGTATGTATTTATCTATACAGGGTGATTTAGGAGACGTGAGCAGGAGCAACACTACATACATAGTATATGGCAATGAATCGTTCACCATTGTATTTAAGCGAAACACCCATACCTTTTTTCATGTATTTTAATTTTGTTAAGTTAAAGTTTAATTCTCTACAATCATGGTCACCCTACAACAACTGGTTTATAAAGATTAAACCTCTAACTGTTATGACAGCACTTTGATTACGAAGAAAGTAAATTGTCACATTGAGTGAGATACGATATTTCAAAAGTAATCGGACTCAGATGACATTCAATTTGACACGTATCACTTGACTAAAGTATTTGATTGTAGAGTGACCATGAATTTCGTAAATAATTAAAAACATTTTGATTTCAACATCAAAGATAATTTGAACGTTGATTTCACTAATAGTGGCACGAAGAAGTAGCTTATAATCTACTGAATCCGTAGTGTTGATCTTGCTCACGTCTCCCGAATCACCCTGTATAAGTATGTATATCGTCGTCTAGTATCCGTAATACAAGCTTTGCTTAGTTTGGGACTTGGTTCTTCATCTTACACAAATCTAAGGTTGTCCCCCAATATTTATTATTTATTTCTAAATAAAATGAAATAAAAAATAAAATACATTAAAATTGATTATTATTCAGACATTCTCTTTCAACAACCATCCAGCCTTCCGCAAACAAATCGCAGGAGAGTTGCCCTGCAGCAAGCTTGTTGAGGGCGTGTAGGGAGCGGCACACGGGAGAGTTACGCCGCGAGACCGTGCTACGTACGGCGAAGAGGCGCAGCTGGCCTGCACGGAACCGGGAACGGCTATTGGGGACGAACAGTCGACAGGCCTCGCGAAGTAGGGCTGGGCAATCAAGACGACCCCGCAAGATACGGAGGATCGTGTTTAATTGGTCAACGAGTCTGCGCGTCGCTAGGAAGTTATAACCAAGGGTGCCTTGTAGGTAGGCAGTGGGGTACATGAAGGGGTAGTTGCGATACATCTTTTTAAATAGAGAGCGCAGGAGCGTGTTGTTGTGTTCGTGCTAATGATGAGTCACAAGAATGCCTAACTATGGGCTGGGTTAATACCTAATAGTCCTGGACGTGCCTATAGTTCTGTAGGGAAGTTCGCAATCGCATACTTGTGAGTATCTCGAGTCGCGATCGTCTATAGGTTACTACGTTTGCTTACCATTAGGCAGGCCGTCTGCTTGTTTGCTACCGTCGTGGCATAAAAAACCACCATATCAGCCGATGGACGTCCACTGTTGGACATAGGCCTCCCCCAATTTTATGGGGGGTAACCGCATAATCGCCACGCTTGGCATGCGGGTTGGCGATCGCAGTATCTCCACCGCGCTCCAAGGATGATGCTGCCCATCCCCCGGTGGTCTTGGTCGTGGTTTTAGGACATACCCGGGTCCACCATAAAAAACCAGTCTATCGGGAAATGAGTTTAATAAGATCGAAAGAATTATGGATTGTGAAAGCCCAAGCACGGTCTTTGGAGATAAAAGTATTTATTTCGATTTATGGGAACCTCATACCTATCCTATATTTTTTATTTATTTCGATTTTGTCATTAGAACCCGGGTGGATAGCTGTATAGCCACGCCGCAGGTCGATGACATAAATAAATAAACGGGCGTTTGAGGATCAAATTGTTCGCTCTAAGTTAAAAAAATGCATATACTGAGCTACTTACGCAATAACCAATGTTTAAAAAGTTTCCTTATTTTTATGCAAATACCGACTATCAAATTAAAGATGGTACGTTCCTCTTTGATTTAATTAATTTATGCATTGATTCTTGCAGCTAACCAATTTGTTATTACGCCTTGATTACTTTACGATGGTAGGGAAATAAATGAAGTTTGCATAATCTATGTAATATGTGAACATGTACATATGTGTGGACGATTATGTCTAAGACAGGATACTCGTACCATAATAAAGTTATTAACACGTTCGCGCGAGGTATCTCATCTCAATTAAATCCTAATTAAGCCTTGTTGTGACGTCTATAGACGTTGTGCACCCGAATAATGTGTTTAACTATAATATTGGCAGTTAAGGGGCTCCACGCGATTTTTATCGATTTTTGACGAATTTTGAGTTAATGTTCCTCCGTAAAAACTATAGACAAATTTATGGCACCAACGGTTATTGGTTATTTAATCCTTCATCTATATTTTCAAGATTCAATGATTTATTCAAACATGTTCCAAAAAGCTATATTTTTCATATTACTACTTATGTTTATTATGCACTTATATACAAGTTGTTTTTATTGATTTAGCATATTTAGTTTTTCAAAATTCTAGAATAAATATTTTGTTTCATTTTCATTCAAAATAATTAACTATATCACAAAGGAAATGCAAAACGGCCTTAAGAGTTAACGTGGAGTAAAGCAAAAGTTAATGTCAAGTATGACAAATACTCAGAATTTGAATGACACGCACGTCAACATTGTTTAATTGTTAAGGATATTTTATACTATAGGTACTAGGGTTATTAATTAATGAAAACGAATTCTTGAATAGCTTCGAAATGGTACGAATTTACTAGTGTCTTAGAAAAGATTAGGTACTTTATTACATCTCAGAAATGTGCCCTCGCAATTATCTGAATTTAATAAAAACATCCTGTATATATGAAATCTACTTATAACTTTTCGTTATTAACGTCTCTAACAACACGAGAGATTTTTATTTTTAACTCATTTTCACCAAAGTTACGTCCATAAACTCTTTTTCACCTCAGCGGCAAAAACATGGCGGTTTTGCTGCTTGAAAACAGTGAGCAAAATGCAATTTTGCTGCGAGCGTAAAAAAAACTTACTTTTTAATTTTTCATATCGTAGGTTAGTCGCAGGTCATTTTTTCCCTTTGTTCCACCCAGATAATTAAGTTTGATAACTGGTTAACTAGGTGGAACATTTCTTCCGCGAAGAAAACCAGTTATGTGAGTGGAATTCTAATTCCATATTGTTAACCGAGTTGGATTACTGGAATGTATCTTCTACATATTCTACTTAAGGCAGGTCGGTGTAGGTACGACTACGAGCGAAGCGAGAAGGAGTGTTAGTTGAACCGCGACCCTACCGCGCGCGAGCCGAGCGAGCGAAGCGAGCGTGCCGCGGTAGCGGCCGGCGAAGCGCCAGTACCTAATTAACAATATACTACTTGAAATTTTGTAATATTGAGAATTAAACCATGTTATATATAAAGAAGTATATAAAATATATTGTTAGTTCGCAGTTTCGCAAGGTCGCAGTTTAACTAACACTCCTCCTCGCTTCGCTCGTCGTCGTACCTACACCGACCTGCCTTAAGTAGAATATGTAGAATGTATCTCCAGTAATCCAACTCGGTTAAGAATATGGAATTAGACTTCCACTCACATAACTGGTTATCTCCGCGGAAGAAAAAGTGCGTCTAGTTAACCAGTTATCAAACTTGGATGTCTGGGTGGAACAAAGGATTTTTTCATACTGCGGGGTGTAAATGGTGTAATACAAACTTGAAGGTGAAGTGTCTTGAAACGTGAAGTGGGAAGGATATGTAACAATGGCATGTGTATGGCATAGCGAAGTAGATAGATAGATAAATGATTTATTTGCTCACCACAGTCATACACACAAGTTAAAACAATAAAGACAAAAATAATAATTCATGAAACTTAAAAATAACACAAAAGTAACACACAAATGAAAACGGAAGGAAACACAATTTATAAACAGTTAGTTATCTTAATTATCTAAGTGCTATGTTTGTTGTTATGTTTGTGTGCACTGCAGCAAGACAAAAAGGTTCCAACTCAGTGTGTAGCTTTGCTCGCAATTGAGCAAAACACTGGTATTCTGTCAGAACCCAAAAGACATATGTATAGAATATACCTATACAGACGTACAAACATACATAAATAAAAGAACGAATATATCCGAAAAATGTAAAATAACGTGTGTGTCTATTTAAAAAATAAATAAAATAAAATAAAAAATAAATAAAAAGGTAAATTCAAAGAACGATAGTGGGTAGTGGAGGTGGTGGGGCGGTGGTGTTTGGATGGAGAGTGGTTGGATGGAAAAGAGGAATTGATGTTGTTTTCGGTATTTTTGGAAGTACAAAAATTTAAGTTTTTTCTGTGGTATGAACTATTTTCGTTAAACATCCCGTTCCACTTGCTCATCCGACAACGTGTACTACATGTACACGTTGTCATCGCGATTACAAGATTACAATAGTAATCAATTACGGCTGGATCACTTCCACTTTTCACTCGGATAGCATTGCGCAACAATCACTTGTCAGTGTCAAATGTCACCATTGTGCGGATAGGAAGTTATGTGTACAGTTGGCCTAAAAATCATACGTAATAAAAACATAACAATACGCTCAGATCCTAGATAATAGGAACCATTTTTTTGGTTCTATATTTAAAACAAATACGGACTTTGTTCAAAATATCTTTTGCATAAAAAAAAAAATATTTGTTTTTTAACGTAGTTAGAGAGCTGCATTTGCTTTGAAATGGATAAGCCTACTTCATATCTAGCTACGGTTCTATGTATCTAAATAAATGAATAGATTTTTATACTATTTTCGCTCGTTAATGACAATGATGGTGATAATTGATGACATCGTTTATGAGTGCGATAATATTTTTTTTATAAGTACGAGTAAGTACTGACTCAGGGTCATTAGCTTGTACTTGTTTTGTTAATTTATTCAAGAATAAGTCGGCCAAAGGGAATACTATTTTTTTTTAATTCAAAATACAATTGCTCTTGCTATTTTACCTTCTAAAGTACGTTTCCTTTAAGACGTACACAAAACGGCCTAGAAAATTTAACTAAAAACGAGACGCACAAAAGAGCAATAAAATGACGTGTGTCATTTCCCGTGCAGTTTTAGCAAATATTAACGAATTTAAAAAGAAGTTTCCTTGGCTTATAAAATTCTTTGGCCTGCTTTACGATACCAATTGAAGTTTTTAAACGGATCGCCATCATTTTTTTATTACATTACAAAATAGTTCTTACTACAAATAAGTACTTTTTTTACACTACAAAAATTGTTTGCAAATTTTGACGATGCAAAATACAACACAAATAAGTAGTAAAATATGATGAAACGGCTCACTAACGTCTTTAAGGTCAATATCAGACCGATTCGCGTTAGGTACTCATGATTATGGACCGCGAACCGGTTTGAAACATGTCAAGCGATATTCGACCTGAAAGACGTTTCATTATATTTTAATATGTCTCAAACGCACGGGAGTTTTCTGTATAAAATACAAATAGTCTTTATTCCACAGCCCAATAAAAGAGCACAGTATGCAACAACACAGATTTTGTAATACTAGTAGCGACAACAAGTATGTACATCACAACTAGAAGCCGACAACAGGTTATAGGTACATTTTGCCGACTGTACTTGAAAATGAGATGAGTGTAAACGTGTAGCACTGGCATTACTATACTATAAAGGAAATCAGATCGGCCATTGACCTCTTTTACTGTGTTCTCCGTTAGATTGAACACTGATGCGACTGATACGCTGTTTTCTACTAAATATATAATATATCTTCAACCGTTTCGTTCTTCGAGACAAAAACCTGAGTAATTAAAATAAAATGACGCGTGACATTTCCTCTGCACATATAGGTACTCATTCAATATACTCCTTAGCTATACTTTAGCAAATCCAAAACTACCTGCGACTATACTTTAGCTAAAGTACATATAAATATTGCACGTTCTCAAAGGTTCAAAAATATCTGAGCAACCTTATGCTTTGGACAATTAAGTCCAGTTCACATAAATAGAAAACAAACAAACCAAACTGATGGCACTTCGATAGTGCACATATTTTCCCTAACAAGACAGAGCACGTGCTATGCGGCAGAGTGAGATAGCATTATTGGTGTTTTTTTATATAGCTGTCAAACATCGATTTTTTCTGTATTTGGACCCGGGTATGCCCTAAAACTACGACCAAGACCACCGGGGAATGGGCAGCAACATCCTTCGAGTGCGGTGGAGATACTGCGATTGCCAATCCGCATGCCAAGCGTGGTCATTATGGCATTAGCCCCCCCCCCCCCCCCCCACCCCCCATTAAATTGGGGGAGGCCTATGTCCAGCTGTGGACGTCCTTCGGCTGATATAGTGGTGGTAGTGGTAGTAACTACGAGTACCTAGTTGATATGTCAATGTCATACATCGCGCAGGCGAGGCGCAAACGCAGATGCTTCCTGCACGACGCCCGCCAACGTCCGCCCGCCGGAGGTAAGACCTACGGGCGTATATACGGGCACATCAGTGCGTTAGAGCAGCCTCGGATGACGTCACGCTTCATGAGCGTTAAAGCAAGATTGATACATCACCGCGCCGACGACGAGCCACTACCCTAGACTCGTGCAGCATCTCTTATCATAGTAACATGTATTTGATCTGTGGCTCCATGGAACTACATGTTCTGGAATTCGAATCTGGGATCGCTAACTTCGTATTAAAGGTATTCATAAATTCTGGAATGATAACATTCGGCTAGCACGCTATTAATTACAGTTGCAAAATGTGCGGCCGCGACCGGGCGACGCCGTGTCAAGAACTTGTGTTGCAACGTCCACTCTAGTGTAGGGTTGCCACTGTGTGCATACCGAACTTATCCCCGATTAACCAGCGATCACTTAATTACCACGCCATCGGCAATTTGAATGTATGTTTTAATGCTTTATTATACATAAAACACGACTTAATGAAAAACAAATAAAAATCATCGGATTGTATCGAGGATACAACCGCAAAATAATGTTATGTGTGTACTTCTTATATTACCTACCTGTTTATTTTTATCATATTCTATTTGACATATGATTATACTCATATGTCAAATAGAATAACCATCAATGTAAAATAGGAGGACAGCTAACTCATACAAGCAGCAGAAAAAGAAGTATCCACTTCAAAAAGATGACAAAGGCGAGGGAATCGAATTTGGTTCGTCACTTGGTAACGCAGTGGATTGCATACACTGGTTCCAATAGCATAATTTTTCAAGCAGCTAATTTATGGCCACAGGGTTTTTCTGTCACCTCTGACCTTCGCCACATGAAGGGTGACGCAGCCAGGGTCAGGTCTTAACGGATATGGCGGGATGACCTTGATAAATTTCTCAGCAACTGGAAGAAAGAAGTACTTAGAAGGGACTCGAGGAGAAGGAATGTCATTTTTCAACCTAACCGAGCGTACGTTTTTCATTATGTACATAGTCAACTAACAGGAAACAAATTAAGTATGAGTGGAAGAAATCTCCCTACCAAACAACATCTCTAGGAGAGATATGGTGGAAAAAATCGTAATATTCCATCCACAAGGGAGCACGTTATATATATCAGTTGTAACTTCTAAGGTAGCAATTCTAATTTGTGCATTACTATGTTTGAACAAAGTAAATTGTCAAAAAAACTTTCACAACATACAATGTAAGGTCCTGCTTTATATAATATGAACAGTGCCAACCCTAGCTTAATCCCTAAAACAGTAAGCTAAGATCTGAAGACGAGGCGAGGCATTTCCATACTGGACTCGCATAATTATGAATGCCGACTGTACTTTTTTCCCGACAGTCATCAATTACTCGTTGAATCGGTTCCAATGAGCTCAAACACGACTAGTTTATCTTGTGTTGTTTAGGAGTTGCTATGGCCACCTTCTAATCTGTCCCCATCAATGAGATCGGCTCAGTGGTACCATAATATTGCATTGTCACCGAACTTACATAAGTATGCCAAAAAATTTCAGCTCAATCGGATACCGGCAAGTGCCTAAAAAATCCATACATGTTAACATACATTCACTATCACCATATCAGCCAAAGGACGTACACTGCTGAACGTAGGCCTCCCCCAAATTCACGGGGAGTATATGCCATAATCGCCACGCTTGGCATGCGGGTTGGCGATCGCAGTATCTCCACCGCACTTCAGAGATGCTGCTGCCCATCCCCCTGTGGTGTTGGGCGTAGTTTTAGGACATACCCGGGTCCGGGTTTTCGTACATATGTATGAACCATGCATGTTAAATAAAAATTTGTAAAAACAACATTATTTATGTGATGAAAGCAAGGAACTCAGCATGTGCTCACCATTGCGACTGCACAGCGCTGATGGTCTTCAGTTCGTTTTTCACGAATACCGAGTTGTTTAGGTTAATATTTATGGTATATCTAATGATAGTATGGTTGGGTTAGAATAACCAAGCCCGTTGTTTCGCTTGTTTAAGTATAAATAAATTATTCTGTACTAAGTGTGAATTTTCACATTCAGGTTAATTGCTTTTCAGAATTAGGTAATTTTAGGTTTTTTGACTCAGAATCACGAATAGGTTATTTATTTTTATTTTTTTACTATTGATTCTGATTTAGTAAAAAGTATCTCCAATTTCCTATAAAAAAATGTTTCAAATTGCCCACAAAACAGATTCTTTTATGTGGACACTTTTTCTTTACGGAAATTCCTAGTCATGATTTGAAGTCAAAAAACCCCAAATTACCTAATTCTGAGAAAAATAAAAGGTAAACAGGAAGGTGAAAATGCCCAGTATATGTAAATACGAGTATGTGAGGCAATGGCCGACAATACGGCTGGGGACATGGCCTATATTTCCGTCAACTTTGAACTTGACATCGGGCTGCCGCCGCATATTATTATTTTGTAAACTATTCATATTTTCGTCAATGAAATTAATAAAGAGTTCGCAATAGGACGTGCGCGAATCACCTATGTTGTTTACAGTATTTTGCGATTAAAATCAATCATAATCATCATCCTTAGCGTTATCCCAGTACAGTAGCATCCTGTAGGATGCCCGGGGTCCGCTAATACCTAATCCCAAGAATTGGCATAGGCATCATTTTACGGAACTGACTGCCATCTGCCGTCCAACTCAACAGGGATACTAGACCCTATTATTGGGATTAGGCTTGTCAAGTGAGTGGGCAATTTGACTCTTAGAAGTTCGGTAGGCCTCTAACTTGGCTTAACGACTGCTGTCATAGACAACAGCCGGGATCACCGACTTAGCGTGCCTTCCAAAACACGGGAGCGCTCGAGTTAGTAGCCACTCAAAGCGGTCAGCCATCCAAAAGTTGACCACGGCCGACGTCGCTTAACCTCGCATACCGCACGTGGTATCGTGGCAAAGTCAAACCATCATTAAAATATAACATTTAATTTGCCTTTTTTGACTTAATACTAGTGTTATTTTATTGTATGTAGATTGACGAGAGACATAATCCTGTTCTGGATTAGTTTTATTGTTGTTGACGTTTAGAGACCTTATACATCTCTAACAACATTAAGTTTACTTATTTTAATTTTAGCGCTTAGAGATCATTTACATCTCTAAGGACTTTTAAATAATTGTTATTAATCGTATTTGGACGCTCAGAGACCATACGAGTATACAATACATCTCTGAGATATTAAATTCATTTTATATACTTTTTGTTTATTCAGACAGATCGTATTCAATACGTCCTTAATATTTGTAAATTTATTTTCATTTAATTGTTAATCAGTATATTTTTTACTCATTATTATTAAGAAAGATTGACAATTTTTTTAAATTGTATAAATTCAAGCTTTGACATGTAAAAGTGCCCTTGTGGCCTATTTGCAGAATAAATATTAGATTTTGATTTTTTGATTTTGCCAGCAACACGGGAAATGTTTTCAGAAATATTACCAGTGGCAATGTTGCTATTGTGAATGCGTATATTGGCAACGGCATATCAGTAAAGTTCTCTAGCCACCAACTTCTTTCTAACCCTAACCTCTCTCTAGCCAATAATCGGCTGGCACAGGTATCGCTGGGAAGTCAGTGTGGAAGTGGATCTGGGGGTCTACTCCGAAATTCGCGATCCTATTTTCGTCTGGTGCCGTCCCTTTCACTCTCCTGTCATTCAGAGATACGAAGTTCGGATTTCGAATTTCGGAGTATACCCCCTGTGTGAGCTTCAGGTTGACAACTGACAGGAAGCGGCGCTGGATCGGGAAGGATGACGTGCTCTCGTTTCAGCGGCCAAGATCCTCTTCGTATCACTGCGCCGAAATAGTTAGTGAGTATTATGCTATCATCATCATCAGTAAATAATATGTACTATATTCAAAATAACGTGTTAATAACGCGTTTATGTGTATAAATCAAAATAACGTGTTTATTCTGTACGTATGTCTCAAAGGCTTTTTTACAAGTCAATTAGGAACAATTAATATACCTAAGTAATAAGGCGTTATGTCATGACATGCAGTGGTAATAATTGGACAACATACTGATAACTGGGGATGGGCACATACGTAACGGGAGATGCATTGTCTCCGAATCCAGTAGAACGATGGATGTATAGTCTCCAATGTCAGACTGACACAAATAAAAGTAATAATATATATATTACGACGATATATAACTGTGTTATGTTAACAGTAATCGTTACATAACAGTAGTACACGCATTAATTCACTTTCCCATGACGAATGTTGGAAAAACTAGTCCGACACGCGCACGCGCAGGCCCGCTAATAACTGTACCTACATATATAAGTACAGTAGAATTCGAAACGTGATACAATTTTAAGAAATTGTATATTTGTTAACGAGCTCATTATTTAAAACGTATTTTGTCATTATTAAATTATTGTATCATTAAGGATTGGAGTAATTTTAGTAAATTTCGTGTAATGAAATTATAGCTATAAAAATACTTATTTTTTATGCACCTCATGACAATTCCAATAAGTCCAAACATGGCTAAGCTACGCAGTTTTATTACAGAGTTGCGTTGCCTATCTTCCGGCTTCAATCATCAGGTCAGGTTGATGGTAACATTACATTGGAGGACCATTTAAATTGAGTTCGTCGTATTTAGTCACTTCACTATCTTGATCGAAATATCTTAGCGCCACAAGTGAAACACTTGGAGTTTTGAATGACCATGCATGGTCTTCTTCTGAATGTAAATGCTCGGTTTGTTACTAGATACGGTCTATACGGTGGGATCCCCTAATCAGATCCTGACTTGGTGATAATGGGATCACTTCAGAAGTATACTGTTTCGAAAAAACTTTTTTTTTTAATCGGCCCACAATTGACGGAGATATCGGTGAATAGAACATACATAAAAATATATACAGTGGAACATAACATCTTCGTCTTTTTTGAAGATGGTTAAAAATGTATCCAATATTACACATTACAATCTATTGGAATATAAAAATCATGAAATTCATGAACAAAGCAACATAATGAATACCAGCCTGTACACAAACATTAGTTGTAATGTAAAGTATGTAAACGATTACTCTGGAGTTCGGCCTTGTTGTGGATCCGCTCTCTGGCGATTGTAGTAATTTACTGTAATGTAGCTGATTCTGTATTTCGTAATATCTATCACACGACGTCAAGTAATGCTACTTGAACCACGGTGCACAGATCGAAAACAATATATTAAACCAAGTATCTACCTACATGTGCATTAAAAACCAAATAAATAATAACAATGCTAACTTAAAACAAATACATATACAGGGTGGAACAGAACGACGGCCTTTCCTGTAAACAGGGAATAGGTTAGCCTTGGTACTATACGTTTGCCAAATAAACTATATTAATATTTGTAACCGTTTTCCAGTTATAGCTTTTTTAACCTCAATTAAAAAAACAGCATGTTTAAACCCTATCTTTCTTATAAGAACGCTAGTGCCATGTGGCACTTCAAAATATATACTGTAGTCCCCCGAAAAAACCTCGGCAGGGAGCTCATTCCACAATCGGAGCACCCAAGGGAGGAAATTCCTCTGAAACCGTACCGTACGCGACCGTTTAGGTTCTAAGGTGTGAGGATGAATGCCCTGCCGACAGCGAGCGGTGCGATGGGTGCGAAGTGCGAAGTGCGAAGTATAAGTAGTAGTGGCAGGTGCCGATCTGCCGAGGACACTGGCAGCATTTTCTTGCTGAATCGCAATGCTTATGCGTTGAGCCAGAAAGCTGTCAGCTCCTGTCCCGGATGACATACCTACTCGTAATTGTTTTCGAAGTATTTTTTTCACTTTGCGATGAAAACTATCACCACTATTTGTTCTGTGAGTGTGTGGTGTTGTGTGCCAAATGGTGAGTAAGGTTGTCAGATCCCGAAAACACGCTGTGTTGAGAGTGACAGCCCTGCATTTATCTTTTGCTGTCGAAAGGGTCGGCGAATGCGCGTATGAGAAGAAGAACTTTGTATTGTAGTTACAATGAGAAAATTGGGAAATATCTATATAACGTCCAACATCTTAAGTATATTTCCTTGAAAACCGTATGAATTTCGTACGGAAAAACCGTCAGAAATAGAGTTTTACCAAGCTTTACCAATTTTACCAAAAATCTTATTCTTCAGGGGGTCACTAAACGTCTGACAAACTAACTACCATATACCAGATTGAAATTTAAATGTTGAGATCATATTCATAATAAGGAAAAGAGTACACACAGGACATTGTGATAAGATAACTAGGGTTAGGATTCTGGTGGGAGTTAAGCACAAGTAATGCAGTGGAGTCGCCATTGTAATTTTTTTTTATTTGTATAAATGATTAATTGAACGATAAATCTACATTACAGTACCGGCCAACAATATATCACCTTCGCGTTTTATTGTATTAACGTGTATAGAGTAAACAATTTAGATTTTTTGATACATCGCAGATTTTACTAGTTACATATTTACCATGCATTTTTGACGACAACTGAATTATAAAAAGCATACACTATGGAAATCTGTTCCATATTAGCTGGCGTTATATGGTTTCTCAAGTTGTGAAAAATCCATTTATTTGTCGAGAACGATCTCTCTACATCCACCGATGTTAAAGTAGCATGCTTCAGTAGTAAAATCGATGACGTTTCTCACTACGTTAAATTCCGAATTTCTATTTAATACAAGTTCTGACTTATTTCCAAGTGTCACGAGAATCCTGACCATAATGATTATATCATTGTACAGTACAAGTGAAATAAAACAAGAATTAATATTGATGTAGTAAGAGAACCCTCTCTTTCTATTCCGAATGAATATTATATGCTACTACTGATGATTGAAACTTATTCCAATGAAAAATTGTTCAAGACCTTGCATAGGTATAACATTATACATTTCAACAATATATTATGTTTTTATTGTTTTTGTTTTATAAATTAAGTTACTTTTTTTTGTTTCTTTAATTTACTTGTATTAAACTAATAAATTTAATTATACACTATTGGTTTATCAATCATTTCATCATCATCATCATCATCATTTTGGCCGAATGGCGTCCATTGCTGGACATAGGCCTCCCCCAAAGACTTCCACAATGACCGGTCCTGCGCCACCTGCATCCAGCGGACACCCGCGACCCTCAATCCCTCCCTCAATCATTTATTCATTCATTAATTCAATCGAAAATATATAACACCGACTCCATTGCTTTTTGTTCACCCCAATGCCATCAAACATCCCAACTCTAAAGATAACAATTACATGTAGGATCAGAGTCTGTTTCTTCATAATCAATTTCAAGGCAGGCAAACATGGGAGTTTCAAAGCCAACATACACCATCCATATGGTACACCAACTTATTTGACTTGTGTGCTTCTAACGAAGAAGAGATGGTTAGTATCGCTTCAGCATCTCTGTTCAAAATGTATACAAGTTTTTGCTCTACTTTTAGGATCAATAGCCTGGTACTGTCCGGGCACTAAGTATTCTCTATCCATAACTCTATGAAAATCCAGCGTTTTGCGAAAGAAGCCTTAAATAAGTATTTTTTTGCTTACTGTTTTCTTCTAGTGCACTGTGACCATTGTGTACATTTTCCGATAGGAGCTGAAATTTATTGCGACTGTCGGCGATTATTGCCAGCGAGCATCCGCCGCCTTGACACCATTGTTGGATTTGACATATTGACAGGACAGACAGTCTTAACAACATTCATGGACCTAGTAATCGATGAACAACGATAACAATGCAAATCCATAATAACATGTTATATTATACAGACTAACGAGATAACGGGACTAAGATGTAAAGGGAACAAATATTTAAAAGAACGCTTCCTTAGAGCATATGCAGTAACCCCTTGTACCAAAATATCTTATTCTAAAGTCTTCTTCTAAAGTCTTAAACCATCAAGTAGTAGATCGTGACACCACGAGATCATAGCATGTCAGTCAAAGCAGTCTATCACGTTTAAGCCGCTAAGTCGATTTAGTTTGATAAGTTATGTATAGTTTTAGACCGTGGGATGGGCATACGGTAATAATGAAATGGAGGGCGGAAGTTTGCACGGGGAGGTATGCTATAAAAATACACGGACAAAATCGCGAAGAGAAGCTAATTAGCTAATTACCAATACAATCCCATGATAAAATACAATTATAACTTACCAAAACACATCCTGGTCACGGCACCACTCTGAATCGTTCGCCCCCTCTTAAATTGACTATTATACGTGTTAGAATATTCATATAACTTTTTCCAAAGACGTTGTATTTGATAAAAACATATCAATGCCAATTTCCAGCATTACAAGCTTTCTAAGCACTCGAAAATTAATACTTCGCGGACCTTTATCATGAACATCAGAACATTTTGCATGTTTAAGAAAAAGTTTTAACATTTACCTCCGATGATAGAGGGAGATAATCAAATAAACGATTCGTAACTATTACAACACCGCTTGTTATGAGTTATTCAACATTATACCAGCACATGATGAACAGTTATTCACTATGATGTAGAGTTACGAGAATTTTGTAACAACGGTGCGATCATGCGAATAAAATACAGCTGGTGGAGAATGTAGACTCATTAGACAGTTATTCGGCATTACCTACGTTATACGATTGCAAGCTAACATGGTCAGTAACAGTATATATGTTTTGTGAGTTCCCGATTTCGTCACTGTTCCAAGCACCATTTTCAAGGATTAACTGACGTGCTGCGAGTTTTAGTTGGGGTCTACCCACACTTCATAGCGATCTAGCCTCTTTTTGGTTCGTTTTTATACCTAAAAACGTGGACTATAAAGTCAAACGACAACCGGCTTACACTACTCGTACCACACGTAATACGTAACGGGAGTGACGGACAAAATGCCAAATATCTTAAAGAAATTTTCCATGAAAACTATCTTCAAGCCTTATAAAAAATTGTCACAATATTAACGCACCTACCTTTATAATTCGGATAGAAAATAAACCGGTCAAGTGCGACTCGGACTCGCGAACGAAGGGTTCCGTACCATTACCTATTTATAAAAACGGCATATTAAATATTTATTTTATTCTGTTTTTTAGTATTTGTTGTTATAGCGGCAACAGAAATACCGGGCCTATTTAAATGTGCCAAGGATCTATACTCCAGGAATACAAGATATCCGAACAAACTTGTACTAGATTTCATTCCCAATAGTGCCCTCTTTATGAAAATCAGTTACTATATGTGTATGAAAATATTCAATGCCATTCCAGAAGGTCTAAAATGTCTACCATTCAACCAGTGTAAAACACAACTTTATCGATGGCTCAAAGAGCAAATGTTCTACTCATTAGACGACTTATTTGTAAGGTAATAATTGTGATAACCACCAAAGTATAAACTGTAATAGTTATAAGTGCACATTTGCATGCTAGTACCTAGCAAAATATGTGATAGTACAGGAAGAAATGAAGACATACCACCATATTGTACCATATTTTACAGCAAATAAAGATTATTATTATTATTATTATATCATCTGAGAAAATTTTAACTGTCTAACTATATCACGGTTCATGAGATAAAGCCTGGTGACAGACGGACAGACAGACAGACGTAACGTCCGCGGAGTTTTAGTAATAGAGTCCCGTTTTTACCCTTTGGATACGGAACCGTAAAAACAAAGAATACTTCTGTTTACGTAATGCTGTGGTATACATTGGCCTAAACCCAGAATAATTGATATTATCTGAAAGTGCAGAAGGTCCACTGCCTTTGTGATGACGTTAGCTGTAAGATGTTAGCCATAAACTTTGAATATGAGGAGGACGTAAGCGAATGCGAGGGTTATCAACTGATCAAATCAAAATCCAATGAAATTATTTTTGTTCTTACTTTGTATTAAAATACTAAAATGCATATTCTTCAATTCTTTCACCATTTTAGTATAACTTAATACTAACGACAGTGCGCGATATTCAGGTGGCAATGGCAACTTTGACTCACACTAACTGGGAGGTTGCCAAAGACAAGTGTCATTTCTGTGAATACTTTAATAACATCATTATTTATTATTGAAACCTGTAAAAGCCCACAGATTTTAATAGCCCACCCACCATACAAAGGGCATCATAGAATTTCATACTAAAATTCATGTTTAATATTATATCTGAATGATAATTTTAATTGGATAATAAAATAGCGAATTAAAATACCACTGGCGCACAGGGCCTTTAATAATTACCTGTGTATATAGGTAATCGTTAAGATTATTGAATGAGATGATTACCGCTGGCGGCATGCAGAATAACTAAGTAATAATAAGAGTTAAGGAACTAGCGTTTCCCGCGACTTCGTTTGCGTAGATCTCGTCTCGTAGCTCAGCCACAACAATGTGTTTTGTCCCTTTCCGATTCCGATAGACGCAAATGACAAAGTGACATTAGTAGAAATAGACAGGAATTTTAAACGGTGGTTTGGCTAAATAGGTCGATCGTCTATGTAGTGTATTAGATTATTATTGTCGCGTCGACTCAGGAAACGATTACCAGGCCGTGGCCCTAATACAAAGCTACGAAACCAGCAATTTATTGCGTACAAATAATTAAAATAATCATAGATAATGGCACAAAGGTTGCGACGTGCCCTTTGCGGCCCTCCGAGCCAAGAGCCCACTCGACTTGGTCAAGAACGAGTTGAAATCGCAAGTGAAGGGTTCCAGCGATGACGAGACATTTTCAACGTTGCAAAGCTTTCTATTGTAACGAAGGGACAAATTTAGATAAAAAAATATAGTAAGAAACGATATATTAATCTATTCACCGCCCCTGTCATCTACTCGTGACAGCCAATGGAATGCCTCACACGACACGGTTTAATTACGGATTACACGGAATAATACATTGACCATAATGTACTAGATTGTCAGTTCCGTGGCGTACAGACCACGTCACTTCTTTGACTGAGCGAGCGAAGCGTCTCCGTTTCAGCTTTCTACAAAAAATATTTCGTATGTCTGTCCGGACCCGGATGTTCTCCTCTACTGGCCGCATTTCTCAACCGATTCTCGTGAAATTATGTGAGCAGGTTCGATAATTAGATATAATTTTTTGTCGAGTCAGTTTTTGGAAATTTTGAAATTTAAAAAAAAAATTGCGCTGTCTACAGCTCACAGAGCCACTAGTTCGTAGTGTGGCGGTCATGGGGTTAAAGCGTTGATATTAGACGTCCACAAACTATCCTAAAAATTTCAGTATGTCATTGTCACTATATACTAGTCTTTGGATTAGGTAATTCTTTTCTTTTTAAGTGACCTATATACTTGTTCTTCTTCCTCGGTCACGCAACGCGGAGGATCAAGACGACATGCAGCCACAATAGTGCGGTCATGCCATTTGGACTGCATGGTGCATGCTGCCAACCGACTTCATAACTCTGTCAGATAAACTTGTACGTCAAACAATTTGATTTCTGTGCCATTTCGTACCTTGTCACATTGACAATAGTATGAGATACACAATTAATGTTCACTGTGACACGGTACGAAGTGGCCCAGAAATGAAATTGGTTCGCCGTCGTTAACCGACGTCAAAGATATGTTTACACTTTTCGATGAGCTGCGAAAGTGTTAACTATACGAATAAGCATATCTTCGATGTCGACTGTTGTCAATCAATCAATCAATCAAAATATTTATTGCATGGTCATGAGTTATACAATGATGTTCAACAAATTTACAGGCCTTCATGTCCTGCCTCAGAGAGGCGTAGAGAAGGTGCTATTTCAGTGTAAATTGTTGTGCGGTACTCTAAACAAATCACACGATCGCTGCGGGGTTTTTCTTAATTTGCGTGAAGAAATTATAGATTTGAAGGCGCAGATTGTTTTAAAATGGGAGGAGATGTTACGTTTATGAATACATGATCGATGAGGCTAGAGAGTGTAAAAATGGACAAAAAACTAACGAGAAACAATGATACTTAAAATATCATTGACGAGAAATTATCTTTTGACATTATCATCGAAAATAGGACAAACACGCGCGGTATTTTAAAAGGTCTGCTACCAATATTGTCGCTCTCTTGCTACCCCAATCACGTCAATTCCCAGCATTGACCGAGTTGGCTGCGGTTCGGAAATATTCGTTGTGTATTCTTGTGTTGTAGCATCGCGTCAGGAAAGCGTTCAAATGCTGCTATGCGAGCTCTAAAAACTGTATGTAATAGACGCTGACTAAAAATAATTAAATTATAATTTTGGTGAAGTATTTAAAATAACGAAAGATTTTTATAATATTTCACTATAACCAGACCTAGGATTCCGTGGGGCAAATTGTCTTGACAGCGAGGGACTTCCTATATCGATACTCATTTATCGATACTAGTTCTAAATACTAGTGATCACACAAAGGTTTGCTTATTAAATGTTTTTTTTATTAAAAGAATATAATGTAATAAAGTAACTACTCGAATTTCTCCTTCATTTTTGGAAACGTTTTAAAATTTTTACTTTTCACAATTTATTTCCTCATGGCCGTCCCATCTATTATTGTTAAAGTACACCAACAGAATTTTTTCCATATTTTCAGGCGTTAAGCTTCTCCGTCTTGGCTGAAAAATCCATTTCAGGTGGCTAAAAGACTTTTCAATTTCTGTGGAGGTTATGGTCCAGCATAACAAAATTTCATAAAGTGATCAACCGTATTTCGTTTATTTTTCGGTTGTAATGTGACTTCTTCACCTTTTTGTAACAAATTGATTTTTTTCATTGTTTCGTACCCAGAGTTTTTGTAAAAAACGTTTTTAAATTTATCGTATATAATTTTCCCCTTTTTATCCAAATATATTTTAGATAATGCAGACTGTACCTTCTTTACTATTCGCACTCCAAAGTCTAGTGTCAGATTTGTTGATTGTAATTTCTTTATAGACTCTTGAATGATATTTAGATTTTCGGCAATAAATTTAAGTTCACCCTGAAGAGAAGATTTATTTAGTGCAGCTTTGGCTTTTTTAACTGCTTTCCCATCCGATGTAGAAAATGTATTCAAAACTCTTCTTATATCTTCAAAATATTTAGCGTAATAGCTGCTTGCAACCATGTGCCCCATCTTATAATGGTTGGTTGTGGCGGTAGAAGTACATTTGGTAACATGTTTTTAAATACATTGATTCTCCGGGGACACTTTAAAAATACTTTTTTGACCGATGATATCAAGCTATTAACATTTGGAAACAGACATCTGACTTTCTCAGCAACCCTATTTAATACGTGAGCTGCACATGTTAAGTGAGTCATGTTTTGAAAAACTGAATCCAATTTCTTACCCATTTTCATCATATAAGGTGCTGCGTCAGTCACCAACAATAGAACTTTTTTGAAATTATCGCTATTTGAATCACAGCACCAAAATTTTGATAGGGACGTTATAATCAAATTTGCAACAGTTTCATTATTTGTCTGCTGTAAACATTTACTTGCAATAACATACGGCCGACTTGGTGTGTTGTGAGAAAGTTTGCCAATGACAACATTTGCAATTTGGTCACCTTTAGCATTTGTAGTTTCATCTACAGACACGTAGATGTTATTGTTTCCAATTTCGTTCCTAATTTGTTGATACGTTTCATTGTAAATTAAAGTAAGAAAATAACATCTATCTATCTATATTAATATAAATCAATGTTTGTTCCCTGATGATGGTAAAGGTCACAGTTGACCGGCCCTAAAAACTACATATAAATATAAAAAATAACATGAAAAATCTACATATTGCAACACATGCCGGGCACAGACAGATTTGGATAAAAATTAGCGTCCTTTCAAAGAATTTGACACTACGGTTTCTGCTTTCAATCGGGCAGGCCGTAAGCTGCAGTTGTGGCATTCTCTGAGCTTGTGGCATAAAAATGTGCGATTGTGATTGTTCACAGAAAAATAAGAATGACCCTGCATAGCATAAGTTACATATACGACTACACGTACATATATATTGTTTCAATACGGTATTTTACTGATAATCAAATCAGCAACTTTTGCCGAAACGTCAAAAACGCTCGGTTAGTAAGAAGTTTGTAGCGAAATGTGCCTAAATATCAGCGTCGGTCGGGTCATCTACTGTGGCCCGACATTGTGCTGAGTGGACTCCTTTTTCGCACTTTAAAACACATAAGTAATTGTATGTATGTACCTATGTAAATTATGTTTTGCGAAATAAATTTCTTTATTATTATTATTAATGACAGTAATGACGTCACAATTTTCTTTGGGAAAACTGCATCTTTTTCATGATTATGTATTTAATAGTTATTTACAACGAAAATATATACAAGAATACTTAACCAAAATAATATAAAGAAAATTAAAACTAACTTAAATCTAAAACGGGCCCTTGAGGCATTGTACCGACGATGCTGGCGGCATTTCCTCGCTGTATCGCAATGCTGATACGTTGAGCGAGGAAACCGCCAGCTCTTCGGTCACCAGTTACGTCAACCAGACGCTTCGCAATTTCTGCAAATAACTTATGCGCGCTGGGACCAAAACGACGCCAAAAGGTACAAACATGTACTCTCTGCCGAGGCCCTTGTATTTATTACGCTTTAGAATTTCGGCGTTTCCCGCCGCTGCACCCGCTTTTACTGTAGTCCGTTGGAGGTGAGACGGTGCCAGTGTGTCTACACAGGTAGCATCCCACACCAACATCCGTCCCACGCTCCAAGGAACTAAAGACACCCCATCAGGTCTCTTACCATCTTCCCTGACCATGCCAGTCGGCTCAAGAAGAGCAGGCACATTGACGGTGGCAAGAGACCGGCGGATTATATCATGAAGCGTCGCATGTCTCGAGAGAGCAAAGTAGATTTTTGCTGCGAGTGTTGATGTTGAGTCCCGAGCAAGCGAAAGATTCTATAATTGAATCACGAGCGTAGCGAGTAATTCAAAATTAGAATCTTGACCGTAGCATGGGACTCGAAGACACGAGATGCAAATATCTTTGCTCTCGTGTGATACATAAAACTTTTTACCTCAGCGGCGAGAACATATAACGCAAAGGAATAGTGATAGAGAGAATGAAGTTACTTAATCTAACCTACGGTATGGAAAATTTAAAAGTCATGTGTTTTTCACGCTCGTAGCAAAATTGCATTTTGCTCAATGGTTTCAAGCAGAAAAAATCGTTTTCACGTTCGGAGCAAAATTGCATTTTGCTCACTGGTTTCAAGCAGCAATACCGCCATTTTCGAGCCGCTGAGGTGAAAAAATCTTTAAAATTGCATAAATACGCTGAAGTTTGACTTTTTCCGAGTATTTTCGTAATATTTGTTTCTTGGTAACTTAAAAAATATAGGTTTTTAGTGTTGTAAAACACCGTATTACCCTTCATTTGCAAAAGGGAAGTAATAAAGCCCATTAAAAAGATGACCCTAAACCAATAACGAATCAAATCGACGGCCTCATCTGCCAATCGATCACGACCCTTTTAATTACGAGTACAAAGCCCTTATGCACGATGTTAACTGTGTTCCATAACAGCATTCGAATAGATACTATATTTGCTTGGCAGGTGGATGTGTAGGTTAGTTAAATGCTGATAGACAGCAAGTAAAGAACCAAATTATAATGGCTTGATTATTGATGCAGCGCCAGTGATCTAAATATTGCTATCAAATTCTGATGGACGTTCATGGCTAGTTGATCTATAAATAAATAAATAAATAAATAGATACATAAATAAACAAATATTCTAGTCACATAGTAAGCTCAATAAGGCTTGTGTTAGACGACGATACATACCTGTAGAGTAAACCCAATTTTGAGGACCACTTTGGCTTAGTAATTAAGTATAGCGGCCCTGCCTACGAAGCCGGAGGTCCCGAGTTCGAATCCCGGTCAGGGTATGTATTTGTGTGATGACCACGAATGTTTGTCTTAGAAGTTTTCTACGTATTTAAGTATGTTAATTATCTATATAAGTATGTATTATGTATATACTTAATCAAAAATAAGGCAAGCAATATCGGTTTCATAGATTATTCCTCAAATCTTCCGTTTTATCTTAATACATATCTTCCGTAATCTATTTTACTTCATGCATAATTACCGACAATATTTAATCTCAACAGTCGATGTTATCTCCTAATATTAAGAACAAAGAACGCCAGTCATTTGTTCCGCGGCGTGATGCCAGGATGTGCTGACTGCTGATCTAGTAGATAACGTTGCTTTATTGCTTTCGTCCTTGCGAATACGTACCGTGCAAAATATATATTGTTTAGGGTGGTAAAGTCGGTATAACGGAACACTAATGCGATCACTCAGTGTCGATGCATGTATCACAGGCAGTTTTCTCGCCACCTGCTTGACATAAAAAAAAAACTGAAATTTGGTATAGAAATGGCTAAGTTTTGTGGGTAAGTAACCAGCTACAGGGGTTTAAGCAATTTTTATTATTAACCAACATGCTGACAAACAAGCGTATAGTCTTTGATGGTTAAATAAGCAGCTGCTTATATACCGACCACTTGCGATTCCGGAAGTTACAAGCGCGTTCCCCACCCTCTATTAATTTGAGGATGCTTTGTGCCAATACCTAGACAGATGGAGGTGTATCACTCTCAACCTTCCGCATCATCGGGAATTCTAGCAACCTTAATCACCACACTTGTCTATGTAGCACGGTGGCGTTTTATGTCAGATGTAAATTTAAAGCACCCATACATACATACATATAATTACGCCTGTTTCCCAGAGGGGTAGGCAGAGATCACTGATTTCCAGTTGCTACGATTCAGACATACAACTTTCGCTTCATGAACTCTCATAACATTTTTCATGCATGCACGCCGATTTAGGGTACTCTTGACCTGGCCTTTCTGCAGAATGTCTCCGATTTGGTCGGAGTACGTTCGCCGTTAAGTAAAGCACCCCTTTCGCACTAGCTGCTAGGAAGGGACGAATGCTTTATAGTAGGGGAGCCCAAGCGGGGATTAGGGAATTAACTAGAGCGCGGCAGATTAAGATATGGAGGGATACCTTTTACTCTGTTGAGTACCTCAACTATTTACGATTATAAGGCCTCGACATATTATCGCGCATCTAGGGCATTTATATAAAATTACCACGCATCCAAATCGTCAGATATCTACTTACTACCAATATCTGACGAGCTTGTACGCCTGTTTTTTTACATTGTATTTTTAATTATAGACGCTCCAACCGGCGGAGGAGTACGCATCACATAACCTATTTTTCTTCCAACCATTCAATCTTCAAAATTCAATAGGTCCCAACGACGCTCGAGTAAATCCACATTTAACATCGTGGGCTCCCCTGTTGTGCTAGCTAGGCAGGAATCACTACATACCTACCTGCAGAGCAAGTAGTAGCGTTATTATGGCTGCGCTCCGTAGGGCCCGCAGGGAGTAGGTACCCACCGTTACCCAACACGTAACTCCTGGATGGTGCTAAAAGTGCAACAAAATGGCAACCGTACTGTCTTCTCAAAGATCGCAAGATTCGAAAAATAAATGCCATACGATTATTATTATTATGGCTGCGCTGTGGACTTTTGTAAGGTGGGTGAGGGACTTGACATTCCGCTGTTCCCTACCTTTCTTTGTGTCGATCAGTCTCTGTTATGTCAGTAATTGTGTCTTTAATGCTTTCGTTTCGGTTGAACTTTTGTGATCCTACGCCACTTGAACGCTAATTGCAATTGACTGGCAGAAAATGCCATACTATTTATTCTCTTTTGTGTCTTATCCTCTTTCAATGTGTTGATGTAAAAAGTATCGTCCAATATACTCATATTCGGGCCAAAGTCCATACTAGTAATATTACTTATAAATGCGAAAGTAACTCTGTCTGTCTGTCTGTTTCTTACCTCTTCACGTTTAAACTGCTGAACATTCCTTAAGTGATGAAAAGGGGAAAGGAAGTTTGTAATTTGTATAGGAGAGCCATAATTAAGCCGGCGTCTAAACAATTTATTTCTCAAAGACGATTAGGAGTACTACGCAGACGATCTCGCGGGAAAAAGCTACATACAGTTCTTATATTAAAAAAAAAAAAATTAACGTTTATTTCTAGCTCGTTAATATCGTAAAAAGTATATCGTAAAGTATCGTTCAATATCGTAAAATCTCATTCTTTCGCAACATTCCCACAGGTGTTTCTAATAGCCCCGCCAAGGGCTCGAAGGGCCGATTACTGGCCTGGCCTCTATCGGAAATTGGCCATCAATATAGAATGGGCGGGGCATCAGCACGGAATTAAATGGGTAGTTACGTTGCACAATATAGAATCTGCTTAATGTGATAATTGACCTTTATGTCATTTTAATTGTAATGTGCTTACAATAAAACACGGAATGTGCGTAAATTATAATATTATAACAATTTTGTCTCAATGTTTGAGATTTATTGCTCATACCTATGTATATGCGCAATATATAGTACGTAGCCTACTACGTTATGGCAGACGTGAACTGAATTAGACTGGAGAGGTGTTCAGTTGAAAAATAGTTCTACTTGACCTACACGATTTCTATAGCAAAGATTATTTATTATTCAGTTTCTTGCCAAATAGTCTTTTATATATGTCAACTTTACAACCTCAGATCATAGAAAGAAATTTTTTTATGTTCTGAGTTTACAACAGTAGATTTCCGGCTACTTACTTGATTTTTTTCCCCACCTTCCTGTTGTTAATACTGAGATCGGATGCATTATGCACTAAGTAGTGAATGTAACTAGTAACTGTAGACTAGCAAGTATTCAGATATGAATCATTTTCCTGTGTCTTAACAAATATTTAATTCAAGGTATTTCTGAAATCAGCCTATAAACTGTACAAAATTGTGAAAAACCGCTGGTTTTTGGGATGGTATCATGATCACATGCTGTGCTGTATTTGGGATGAAAAAAAAGTCGTGTGGTTATTTTCCTTTATGACTGTACCTTGGACATATTCTCGCAATCGGAGCCGAAATTCCTTGCAACAGCCACTCTGTATCTGGAGTCAATCAACACTCCTACCTTAATACAAATCTAACTGTGTCGACTAAAAGTAAGTGTCAAATGTATCCAAATTTGCTGTAAAATGTATAAAAAATCTTATAAGGTGATGACAATGTTAATTTTAATATATGATATATTCTCAATAACAATACTTTTGGTCCGCAGTATCGCTGCGCTTGGGAACGACATGTGTTGCCCCTCATCAGTGCCACTGTGGCTCCACTGTCACCAGAACCGGGCTCCATGGCCTCTCCTGCAGCAGGAGTGCTGGTCGTATTTCTAGACATGCCGGCATTAACGACATTAATAACGGCCCTTGCCAGTGCCGGTACGCCAGCGATCCTGGAGCCGTCAGGGCTCGCCCGTGATGACGGGAAAAGGCCGGACGGTATGACCCTCAGAACATAAAAAAGGGAGAAGTGCCCTACTGCTTCCTTTCAACGAAAACCAATGTCTCCAGTTTTCTCCCACCAAGTCCACACACACACAATGAACCGTGTAAAAACAAAACCTCGGCGGTGCCGCCGAGTTTACGACATCATGCAAACAAGCGCTGCGATTGGCTTTACGCACCCCTCAAAAAGGCAATGAACACTAGAGGGAGACAAACGTTAAATGATGTTTTATCGACATCGATCTTTAAATTATTATGTTCAGATATTGATGACTATTGAAATGGCCAGTTTAGATGGTGTTCATATAATCACCAAAGTTGTATAACATAGTAAAGCATTATAGCGGTACATACATGAAAAAAAACACGAATACGATTTGACAACAGTGTGAACCTTCTTTCTTTTATCGAAGTCGGTTAATAAGATCAAGTTGGAAGTTGGTCTGCAGTCTTTCGGAACAAAGTTATGTTTATTAAATATTGATTTGTGAATTTACCTTTGATATGAATTTCCTATAGTTCAACATTCTATTCCTATTTTATCGATGACGCATAAACTGCAATTTTAACCGGCACCGCTCCAGTAGGCGGAGCCAAACAGGGGGTCAGCGCCTACGCACTACTAAATAATTCACGCAGCGACCAAAGCGACAGCGGCATGATACATTGCGCCGTGGCTTAGCACGGTACGGTGTGATTATTGTACAAAACGTTCAATGTACAACTCACAGAAAATAGAACGCTTTTTCATATGTTATTATTTACACTGCTTTTTGACCATGTCGCGGCGACATGCGCCACGCCCCCGTTTCACATCTATTTCTTTCTATGATCTGAGGTATGACCTAGTGATTATATTCTCTTTGGTATGACCCTTGTCCCCTGGAAGTTGGGTCGGCCGCTAGTATGGGACGCCACTTGTGTGGATACCTTAGCGCCGACCCATCTTCCAGGGACTTCAAGCAGGGCTAGAGCTGCTGCTGATGCGGCTAAGCACCTCAAACGGCGCAAATATGCGGCCATTTATTCTGGTTACATGTTTGAGGCGTTTGGGATGGAAACACTGGGGCCATGGGGACCCGGAGCACACTCCGTATACAAGAAGCTGTCTAAGCGTCTTATTGACGGGACGGGTGACCAGAGGGCAGGATTGTACCTCGCTCAGCGCATCGGCATTGCAGTTCAGCGAGGCAATGCCGCCAGCCTTCTGGGCACCCTACCGCCGGGTTCCGAGCTTGAGCCCATTTTTAGGGTTCCGTAGTCAACTAGGAACCCTTATAGTTTCGCCATGTCTGTCCGTCCGTCTGTCCGTCCGTCCGCGGATAATCTCAGTGACCGTTAGCACTAGAAAGCTGAAATTTGGTACTAATATGTATATCAATTACGCCGACAAAGTGGTAAAATAAAAAGTGGAAAAAAATATTTTATTAGGGTACCTCCCCTATACGTAAAGTGGGGAGTGATTTTTTTTTTTTCATTTTAACCCTAACGTGTGATATATTGTTAGATAGGTATTTAATAATAAATAGGGGTTTACTAAAATCATTTTTTGATAATGTTAATATTTTCGGAAATAATCGCTCCAGAAGTAAAAAAAATGTGTCCCCCCCCCCTCTAACTTTTGAACCATAAGTTTTAAAAATATGAAAAAAATCTCAAAAGAAGAACTTTATAAAAACTTTGTAGGAAAATTATTTTGAACTTGATAGGTTGAATAGTTTTTGAAAAAATTACAAAAATAATTTCTGAACTAAGTTTGTAATTTAACCGTATAAACAGGTGTTTATTGTACCTGTCATTTCTACAAAATCACAATGAAATGACGTGATTTTTAGGGTTTTGTGTTTCTGTACTTAATATGTCAACTTAATGTGACGGACGGAAAACTACGGAACCCTACACTGAGCGTGGCCCGACACGCTCTTGGCCGGTTTTATTTATCTATAAATCGGTAGTTATAAGTAGTTTAACTTATTTCTAGTAATCATTTAATTTTGTTTTAATAAAGTAATATTGTTGATTTAATTTCTAATACTATGACCCATAACTTTCATGTTTAGCAATATGCTGTGAATGAAGTTGGTTAAATATAAAAAAATAAATTAATAAAATAAATTAGGTTAACAATTAATCTAAATAATAATTTTGGGAAATATAGTCAATATAGCAACTTTTAAATGCCATCTTTATTAAGTAGTTATCTTCATCATTTCTATAGTCTAGTTATTTCTGATCTCCTCTCCGATGTGTGTCTACGCCATTTTAATTAAAACAGGCGTATGACAATTGCCATATCTATTGAATTTATAACTTAAAATCTATATTAATAATTTCGTGCAGGGGTACGGTAGACCCGAACGAGACCTGTCTCAAATTGAAGAACGTATAAAAATAACGATTTTTGAGTTGAACATATGTATCCGCAAAATTCGGATTGTCGCGTATTTTGCATTAAAAAGTGTTAATTTTACGACAAAAGGTACGCCATATTAAATTTGTTGGTTGACAGCACAGACTACTAAGAAGATACTGCTGACAGCGTCGGGTTGGGTACGTTCGGAAATTGTAAACTATGTTTGCGTCCGGTGTGTTGGCCAGGTTGCTGGGCGTGGATTCGGCTAGCCGCGTCTGCAGCGTTTTGTTTTTGTAGTTTTCAAGCGTTCTACACACCTATCAGCCTAGCTAGCACGATAACTTATACCGTCACGTTATATGGGCGAAATGTATTAAAACGTCACATAAAACGTAACGGTATCATCTATCGTGCTAGCTAGGCTGATTGTCACAACAACCGCCTTCAAGCGAATGTATGGGGCCTGTTACATGGTTATTATTATCACGTGATACATTCATATCACGATAAGTATCACGTGAATACTGATGCAGAATCCATACAAATTTGAAAACTGCGATAATATTGACACCCCAGTATTGTGATAATATTAATCGTGTAAAGGACACCACTTGAATGTTTGCTGAGTCTGTCCGCCATCTTAAAGCTGCGTCTCTATTTTGTTGTGACAAACTACTAGATGACTTATGGCTTTTAAACGTCTAGCAAAATTCTATCCCTATCTCGCTCTATCTTATAACTTAGTGGTACTGGGGGTCTACTCCGAAATTCGAAATCCGAACTTCGTATGGTGCCGTCCCTTTCAATCATATTGTCTATAACTGGAGAGTGAAAGGGACGGCACCATACGAAGTTAGGATTTTGAATTTCGGAGTAGACCCCCAGCTCATGCCGTTCGCCGCGCTCGGACGTTAGAGGCGCTACCGCGAACCGAAAACGAAGTATCTGCCTCTCTCTCACATGTATATTCGAACGACAGAGAGGAAGATAGTTCGTTTTTGGTTCGCGGTAGGCCCTCAGGCATCAACTTTAAAACGAATAGGGTATTTTATTATAAGAGAAATAAAATTCAAAATGTAATAAAAACCAGCCAAGTGCGTCGGAGTCGCACACTGAGGGTTCCGTACAACTAAAAAACAAATGTGATTTATTAATATATTGATATTTTTGGTAAAATATACTTCATAATAAACATTATCACCTAATTTCAAGTTATGGTCGATGGGAAGTTAAAAAATTATATGTGTGACAGACAACACACGGAATGTTCTTTGACTTTCTTCGACCGTCCGCCGCGCTCGGAATAAAGTGCTACCAACCGAAAACTAAATATATATGCCTCTCTGTCGCACTTGCATATTCGAGCGCGGAGAGGGAAATACTTCGTTTTCAGATCGCGGTAGGCTCTCTGGTCTGACGGCTTCTATTCCTGGATGGTGCGCGTATCGGAATGTGAAATACCTTTGGCAAAACGGAACAAGTTGTTAAATAGCTTCCATTAATTGGAGAAAATATTACCAACTGTTATTATTATCACGCGAAACACTGCATATTGAAGCAACATCCATAGGGGCCTGTTACATGGTTATTATTATCACGCGATATACTCATATCACGATCCGTATCACGTGCAATTAATATTGAAGAAAAATCCATACGATTTTGAAAACCACGATAATATTGACACACCAGTATTGTGATAATATTAAGCGTTTAACAGACCCCATACAATTTTAAAAATCGCGATAATATTGACACATAATATTGAGTGTAAAGGGCCCCACTTAATATAATTTGGCGGAGAATAGAGAGCTGCTACCGCGAAACGAACGAACATCGTGTATTTCCCTCTGTGTCGCTCGATTTTGCAAGTTCGACAGAGAGGGGGATACACGAACTTCATTTGTTTTCGTTCGCCTTAGCAGCTCTAACTTTGCACCAAAAATACTGACTGGCACATCAATATTAACAATTGCACATCTGAACTGAATTTTAATGAACAATTAGTATTTTAGCTATACAAATCAGTACTGATTACGGTGTCAAATTTTTTATGTGCCTTTAAATACTACCCTTATAAAAATGCTTAGGATTAACTTGCAAAGATACTAGCCTTTGCCCGTGACGTCGTCAGCGTAATCTTTTAGTCCCTATTCCATATATTATTCCAGACTACAGACTATATTTCAATACGAAGTTTCATCATAATCCGTTGTTGTAATGTTTTTATTTTATACATTTTTGTACACAATTTCTTTTGTCGTTTGCATAACTGTCACGAATAAATGTTTACTTTATTTATTTCACCCGAGCGAAGCCGGGCTTTCATCTAGTTATTAAAAAATGTTACAGCACCCCGTGTAAGCGACCACACGTAACAAATTCCAATTCAAAGCTATTCCAATTCAGTACGTCAAGTACAACAGACCCCGATCCAGTGAACGTCCAAAGTCATATGTGGTCAGTTTCATCACACGGTTCGGACACCTACATTTCGTGATACTATCTTAACTCCAATTACACTTACATAATGCCTATGTAAGTTATCTTATTACGTTTGAACCTCATTACGAACTTCGTCTACGTATGATGTATGTTACTATGATACTTTGCTACATACTTTTGCGTGACGTGACGGTTGACCTACTTTGGATTGGGGGCTTTTTTATTTATTTGTTCCGACAACTTTATAAGACTTAGTAACAATAATTTGTGTTACGACTTAGCTCTACGAAATATCTATACTCTTTCTAAACTCCAAGCGTTTGGCGATTTTTGATGACCTTCTTAATATGACATGGATTTCGTACGTAGGTATCTATTTCCTGAGTCTCATGATCTGATCTGTTTAGTTTGGAGAAGCGTTTATTCAAATAAAAGATTAACGATTAAAACAAAAACATAATTTAGGTCTCTAAATACATGTAAAATAAAAAAAAATACGTTAAAATAAGGGGTCCACGGAGGCATGGTCCGAAGTGCTGGCAGCATTTCCTCCCTGTACCGCCTTGCGAGGAAGTTGCCAGCTCTACGGTCTCGGGTGGTATCGGCTAACCTTTTTAGATATATACCTCAAAGGACAGCCATTTAAAAATAAAGACGCTTTTGTAGTTTTCGTTATAATATCAGATTGCGTTGATCCTGGTTTGGGTGAATTGACTGCTTGGATCCTAGCAGCCTTCAGGTGAAGTGTCTTACCGCTTCCATACTGGATGCCACTAATAGTAAACTACTCAGCAGCAAAGACATCCCAGTGGTCTTGGGCATTATAGTGACCTCACCTCACCAGGCCTTGATTGGCGATCAATCTTACAATTATGCTAGCCTAATAAGTACTTCTTATGCAAGTCTAGCTCAACTGATACACGTCACGACACGAGATAATCTACTCTCCTCTTTCTGTAATTTGCACAGTGTGAGTGAGACAGAACGCGTGATGTGACTAGGATAGGCCCCCTAGAGCCATATTTGCATTTCTAAACAAGCTCTGATGATTCTTCATACTACGCGAATATATAACCCTGTTCCATCTAAGTCGAAATGCTCTCAGATTCTTGTTCTTGCCGTGTAACTCCCAGTTACAAAACTCAAGTGGCAGTGGGTGGGGCACATTGCTCGGAGAACCGATGGTCGCTGGGGCAGAAAGATTCTTCAATGGTGACCACGGACCAGAAGACGCAGCGTGCTGAGAAGGCCCCCAACAAGGTGGACTGACGACCTGGTCAAGATTGCGGAAAACCGTTAGATGAGGATGGCGCAAGACCAGTCATCGTGGAGATCCTTGGGGGAGGCCTTTGTCCAGTGGACGTCTTTCGGCTGAAATGTTGACCAGGGCTCGAGCTTTTCGTGCCAGTGACGTAAAATTATATATTCCAATTGGGGTTATAGTAATTATCAATGTTTAATCATCAATCATTTAATCATGCATTTATAACGGTCTTTTTTTCAAATACGATGTATTGCATCCGAAGATTATAAAGGATTTCTCTTTCTATTTTGAATTTTAATTTATAGGTAGATGAGGAAATCATATTCTTTCAAGTTTTATAACAGGTTATAGCACCGAACATCTTCAGCATGCGGGTCCTCACCTGCCTCGAGTTTTAGCTATGTTTTACTCACTTTGTTTGGAGCATTCTTACTTACCGGCCCAGCTTATGAAAACTATTGTTGTACCGATTGTAAAAAACAAGACTGGAGACACTTCGGACAAAACTAATTATAGACCTATTTCACTTGCTACTATTGTTGCAAAGGTGCTCGACAGTCTGCTTAATGCACAGCTAGACAAATACATACAGTTACATGACAACCAGTTTGGGTTTAGACCTGGGCTGTCAACTGAAAGTGCAATTCTGTGTCTAAAGCAGACTGTTAGGTATTACACAGACAGAGATACTAGCGTATATGCGTGTTTTCTCGACCTGTCGAAGGCTTTTGACCTGGTCTGCTATGACATCTTGTGGAGAAAACTAGTGGATATGAAAGTACCTTTGGAGCTCATATCCATTTTCAGATTCTGGTATGGAGGACAGGTCAACTGCGTTCGATGGGGCGGGGCTCTGTCGGAACCGTATAGGTTGGAGTGCGGGGTGAGGCAGGGGGGATTGACCTCACCGAAGCTTTTCAATCTATACGTGAATGCTTTGATTGCCGAGCTCAGCAGCACTCATGTAGGCTGCCATGTGGAGGGCGTGTGCGTTAATAACATTAGCTACGCGGACGACATGGTGCTGCTGAGTGCGTCACCCTGTGGTCTTGCTAAACTCATAGCAATCTGTGAAAAGTATGCTACTTCTCACGGCCTCAAGTACAACTCCACTAAGAGTGAGCTAATGGTCTTTGGAATCAGAGGTGAGTGTGTGGTTCCTACGTTAAAGCTGGCTGGAAGCGCACTTAAACTAGTATCTCAATTTAAATACCTTGGCCACATAGTTACCTCTGACCTCAAAGACGGTGCCGACGTCGAAAGGGAGCGCAGGGCGCTGTCTGTTAGAGCGAACATGGTTGCCCGCAGGTTTGCTCGTAGCTCAACAGCTGTTAAGCTGACACTATTCAGAGCTTTCTGCACGTCGTTTTACACAGGCAGCCTGTGGGCGAGTTACACGCAAAAACAATACAGCGCCCTGCGAGTGCAATATAATAATGCATTTAGAGTACTGTTGCGGCTGCCTCGCCACTGCAGTGCCTCAGCAATGTTCGCGGAAGCGCGTTGTGGACAGCTTTTCTGCCACCATGCGGAAGAGGGCTGTATCATTGCTGGGCAGGGTGAAGACAAGCTCCAACAGCATTCTGTTAATGTTTGCAAGCAGGATGGATGGAGTTTATTTAAACCACTGCCGTGCACTCCATCAAAAAAAAAAAAAAAAAAAAAAAAATTAAGTAGTTAAGTAGTCATACCATGTATCTTATTTTATTTTATCATGAAATTTAATTTAATATCTAATTTTGACAATTTAATATTAATGTTCAATTGTTATGTAATGTTAAATTATGGGCTTTTTGTTGCCTGAAGCAAATAAATAAATTAAAAAAAAAATAGGAATGTTGATATGAACTGATGAAATATGAACGTTAACCCTCTGTGACGTTCGAGCCGGTTACTGATCAGTCCAGAGCTCGCCCTTTTCGTGCCGTGTGACATCACGCTCTATATATTACCACCAATAACAATTAAACAAACCTCGTCGTCTTAGAGAGTTTACGTTCCCATTTAGATTCAACATTCCTATAACCTGCTATAAAACTTGAAAGATTATGAGTTCCTCGCCTGCTTATTGATTAAAATTCTAAATAGAAACGGAAATCCTTTATAATCTCAGGATGCAATAGGTTGTATTTGAAAAAACACCATCATAAATGCATGATTAAATGATTGATGATTAAAGATTGATAATTACTATAAAACCAATTGGAATCACCTATATGTAGTGTGACGTTTTTTTACGTCATCGGCATGAAAAGTTCGAGCCCTATTGATGACCTTTTTTTAGGGCTAAATCACTCACCAGTAGCGACATCTCCGTGGTCTTCGGCATCATAGTGACGTCACCGGGTCGTACGCCAGGCCCGCAGTACGGCAGCGAAGGCCCTCGGTTCGGGATCCTCGGCGGCTCGTGGAGCGCCAGCAGTGCCGCGTGAAGCCGCGCCCGCGCCACCGTGATTCCGCCGGCGCCTTTCACGGCGGCCTCGACTACGTCGCCGACGTCTTTGTCCCATCTAAAAGATAGATGCAGGTCATGCCTTTTAATCCTCATAGTCTCAACATGTGCATGTGCAGTCAAGCTATATACAGCCTATTTTCTTTTATTAAGAGTGAGCGGAAACACATTGGACAGACGTTTATTTTGATAATGCTTTTTACTCCCTAAGTATATGGTTGCACATATATCATTATATCAGAACCAAAAACAACATGTACAGAGACAGGCCTCTACCCTCAAAAAACATATTTCCATGATCTGAGCCTCTAACAATGATTTCCAAAGCAACGGAAAAGGAACGTGCTCATAACGTTTCTATTCTAATGATAAATATCAGAAATGATGTGATATCTTTGGCCTCATCTCTTAATTATGCTACCCTAACACTCTCACGGCTCAGCCACGACTTAGAGCGACCGCTGGACGACTGAAAGGCAGTTTCTAGCTCCCACATATGGAGCACACAGTCACACACACACACTATTACTCAGGCAGCAGCCTAGGTCGTTGATGTGCAAAGTCATGGCCAGTTACTTTCGCCTGCATCCTCCTAAACATGTACTGATGCCCTCCTTCAGACAACGTGACAGCGTACAACCTAAGCTGTCCGAGCCGAACATGTTGCGAGATCTTAGCGCACACGTCACCTCCATGTGTTGTGATCTTACTGCCCTAGTGCTATTTTGTGGAGACAGTACCTGCATCCTCCTAAACACGCCCTGATGTCCTCCTTCAGACTGCGCGACAGCGTACACCCTGGGCTGTCCGAATCGGACGTGCTCTGAGATCCTTCGTGTTTCGAGTCGGGCAGTTCCGTCTCGGTCTTTGGTAATGATGGCGACACCCGCCCGTGGCTGCCGCCGCCGCTGCCGTAGCCTGCGAAACAGTAATCCACTTCGAAAATTTAAACAACGGGAGGGTTGATAGGACAGCTGGCACAACCTACATGAACACGGTCAACTTTCTCGCAGTCTAAAAAGGTTAGGTCACCAGTTTGTTCAGTCAACAGCAGAAGTAGCTACGCGGGCCTAGTGCTCAAAATGATCCACACATGTCAAGAGAATAAGGCTCAGAGTAGAATTACTAGTGGCTCTGTGAGCTATAGAACTAGCAAAAAAATTTTTTTTCAAATTTCAACGTTTCCTAAAAATTACGCCATAAAAAAATTATTTAATTATCGAACCTGCTCACAAAATTTCACGAGAATCGGTTGAGAAATGCGACCTGTAGAGGAGAACATCCGGACAGACATACGAAAGATTTTTTGTCAAAAGCTGAAACGGAGACGCCTCGCTCGCTCGGTCAATTATATACATATATATATTCTGCTCAGGTACTTCTGCTACTGACTGTTCGTAATGCTATCTTTTTTTCATGGTCTGAGGTCGCACTATACTATTTAAACAAAAAATGAATTTGTAGTCTTAAGTTACCGTTGTGTGAAAGACGGTAATCGTAAGCGGTGTTCGTTAAAATCTGATAATATGGAAATTTAGACAAGTTTCTATGGCATGATGGCAGCCGGCGCCATAGATAACGTTGATCAGTCTGTAATCGTAAGTTGGTGCAACCCACCCTAACTCAACATGACGTCTCTCAGCGTGCCCGCAAATATTACTGCCAATAATCCCATTGAAATTAGATATTAAGTTATAGGAATCAAGCGTTGCAGAACTTCCTGTTTATTTGATTTACCTGAAGATGTGGAGGGTGCGCGGCGGGGGGCGCAGGGGGCAGCCAGCTCCCTGACATCCTCTCCCCCCTCTTCCTCCAGTGAGTCCACGATTATCACTACCTCTTGCTCCTCCTCCTCCGTATACAGCGGGTTAGACCTACAACACATTTTCATATCCTAATATTTGTAAACAAGTCGTTTTTTATTTTTATTAGGGGACAATCTTATACGAATCGACCTAGTCCCAAACTAAGCAAAGCTTGTACTATGGGTACTAGACGACGATATACATACTTATATAGATAAATACATACTTAAATACATAGAAAACATCCAAGACCCAAGAACAAATATCCGTGCTAAATACACAAATAATGCCCTGGCCGGGATTCGAACCCGGGACCTCTAGCTTCGGAGGCAGTGTCACTACCAACTAGGCTAAACAGGCCGTCATAACCGTTTAACGAATATACAAATTATAATTTTCAAGTATACACTAACAATACTGACAGACGCGGAATACATGCGGATATAGCGACCAGTGGCCATTTTACCAGTGTTGCTTTCTTCTTTCACTTTTAACTTGTAGCCTTGTTAAATGGGCCACAGGAGTCTACTCTACAAATATGAAGGTAACATTTCAATTTCAATGTCTAAATTAGCATCACTGGGGCGCTTTGACCAATCACTAGTGCCATTTTTGACCAGTGTAGCCGCATACAATCACTTGAGTCTTCTGACATATTTCGCAGGAGTACAGTTTTTTTGTTCATGTGTTAAGTTTATACGACCTTTTCAACGTTTTCGCTGTAAAATAACTGGTGACTTGGTGAGTAATGAATAAGTACTTGAAAAATAAACATTGAAATGGCTCATTAATTAATCAAGAACGCACTGCTCTTATTTGCAAATATCAATACAAAAATACCAACATGTCTTCAAGCATTATCAATACAAAGGAAACTCTGATTCACCAGATTCTATAAACCAAGTTTCCTTGCATTTCCCAATACTTTATTACTATGGCGATAAGGTACATTTTGGAATAAAAAGCTGTTTTAATGTGGTTCTTACATAAGGTCAACGACTTGACAGTGACTTAGTCATTTTGCATGCATTGTGCGTGAGTGTGATTATGTAAGGGATAATAAAGCTTATATGGTCATCGGATCGTCATGCACAACCATCAAAGATAATAAGGAACCATTTAGGACCTTGTTTGAAGGAGATAAGGCCTACCTTCTAACGATGCAATATTTATTTTAGTTTCTAGTAAAGTTATGTTTCCTTGTGTCACATGCATCTTACGTACGAATATTTTAAAAGGCCAATTCCTTATGTTCCTACATGTTTTATTTTTCTAACATTTCAGACAGATTATCTTGCGCGAGGTAGTAATTAAGTTAGAGAATTTCATACTTTTAAAATATTTTTAACCGACTTCAATTGAAGGAAGGAGGTTCTCAGTTCGTCTGCGTGTTAGCTTTTTTTTATTGTGTATGTATGTTCCCCGATAACTCTTGATCATGTTGGCCAATTTTGACAATTCTATTTTTGTTTCAAAGTAGGTACCCTCAAGGGGGTCCCATATAAATTTGGTGAAGGTCTGATGATGGGATCTAGGAGGAATCGAAGGAACTCCTCTTTGATAGGCACGCATCTGCCGATTTCGGTATTTTCTGTAGTTAATCAAGCATTGGCTCTCGGAAACCACAAATTTGGTGAGGCGGAACTGGTGACGTTGACCACAGTTGTCATGTGTCAATGATATAGGCATTTTACAGATTCCGATGATTCGTTGACATAGCAACTAATGCTCGTCCAAATACACATATTGAAGTGGAGCTTATAATGAGGAACTGAAGGTCAGTATGGGTTCCCTGAGGAATCGACGGAACTTCTCACATATCATTGGCCCATATAAAGTGACTTGGATGGGATCTGTAGTACAGTCAATAGCAAAAGACCAAAAGTAGATGATCATTTTAGTACCTTTACCTTGTCACTTTCACTACTTTGACGCATACCAACTGTCGCAGTATTGTTACGTTAGTGCGAAAAAGTACTAAAATGATCATCTACATTTGATTCGCTATCGGAAAGCAGTACATGTGGTCAAGTGGGAAGGATATGTTAAAAATTCGTGTATACCTATGGCATGGAGAAAATTGGAGTCGGATTTTTTGGGTATAAATTATAGTACCTATGTCTGTTTCTTGCATTTAACTATGCCCTGTTTTTTACCGTCTTTGTAGGTGAACAGTCATCGTGGATGAGAGGACACGGTTGTTAATCCCCACGCGGGCCTAATGGCGGCTAAGGAACTTCGTTTCTCCCAAGTTTCTCCTTTAAATTTCTTCGCAGATGTACAGTACAGTCGGGGTAAGAAAAGGTTTGCTTGCACCAAGTCAATTATCAGTCCTGCCAACGTTTCATATCGAATGAAACAGAAATATGGCACTGGCCAACTAATAAAAGATATTTAGGTAATGTTAACTCAGCTTAATTATTTATCAGTTTTATTCATCATAAAATTACAAGAGGAAATGAAATACACTGACAAACAGACAATTAAACATAACATAATAACATATTTGAGTAGGCCATTAAAAAGGTTTGATGTACATATACCTAGGTCAGAGGATTTTGATTTTGCGCCAGGGACAACCCGAGGCTTTTTGACTAGGCTAAGCTAGTCTTAAGTATTATTGTGTTTTTTTTTTGTATTGTTGAATTTTTTGACTAAGTATGTAACTATGTACTAATATGTGAATAAATTTCCATAAATTTTGACCCTTGCTATCATATAATAAGTCATAATCAGTATAATTTTATATTAATATACACTTGTCTGTGTCTTGTCTTGTATGTTGTACTTTGGTTACAAAAGTTACTAAGAGTCTATGCTTTAGAAAGGAACGAATTTAATAACTGACGAAGGTTTTCGTACCCCGACTGTACAGATGCAGGTTATCTCATGGTGGTTTTCTTCACCAGAAAGCTCATTGGTAACTATCAATTACAACCACTTTATGAAAGGTCCAATATTATACTTATAAATGGTCGTATACGGTAAGGTTTCGGAAGAATTTCCACCCTCTGGACGCTCCGGTCGTGGAAGTTTTTGCCGAGGTTTTACATAGGCTACGGTCGTATCTGCGCACGTCTACTGCAGATTCCCAATTCTAAAGATTCTCATGTTTACATATTCCCAATTTTACAGATTCTCAAGTTTACTTATGGCCAGTACCTTCGATTCAAGGACGTTCTGAAAAGACATATAAAAAGATGCAAGGTAGAGCCTCCGCAATGGGAAAGGAAAACAGCACGACGGCCGGAATGGCGTCGTTTCATCCATGAGCGGGTTAACGCTTTTGAGACTGTTAACGATGTAACGAGCTCGATAAAAAGCGAGACGAGCTCAAGGCGCGTCCACCAGCACCCATATGTTACAGTTACGTTGGCGGGGTGTTAACCTGCTTACAGTGTGCTCGTACCTTTTCCAAGAAGATCGGATACATAAGCCACTTAAGAGCGCACGAAAGAGTAGAACAGCAACACTCAAGTAGTGCATAAGTTTAAATTGAGATCCAATCTCGGATGCACAGTCGCTGAGGCCGAAATCGGTCAGGACATCATCAGTTCCAAAAAAGTCCGAAGTATACCTCTAAGGTGATCTACAACGGCCTCAGGTTTAGGTAGGTTAGGTTCGTTAGGTATCTTCAGATGGCCGAAGGACAAACTGTAGAATTAGAAATCTGCAGAATTGGAAATCTATAGAATTGGAAATCTGCAGAATTCAGAATCTGTAGAATTGGAAATCTGCAGAATTCGGAAACTGAAGAATTCCGAATCTGTGGAATTGGAAATCTGCAAAATTGGGAATCTGTAGAGAAGCGAATCTGTAATGGAAATCTGTAGAATTGGGAACAAACCGCTACGGTGACCACTTACAGCCCGTACGCTTATTTTTCACGAAAGTAATATAAAACATATCTTTTTCTACTCCAGCATAATAATTTGTCAATAAAATGTCAACAACACGTCAATAGCCGTATTCTGCCACCATATCGACTTTTAATTACTTAAAATTAAATTATTTTATGTCATAGAAACACTATTGTATGCAAAGTTACATAATAAGGTATTAAAATTGCCGAGTCTTTACTCGCTACGCTCGTTTTGTTACAGTGACTCTCGAATTTTAAGAAACCTTATTCTGTAACTGCATCAAAGTTCAGATTTACTTGCTTGCAAGTAGGTAAGTATTGTAGGTCCATACTATATACCTGAGCAACGGCGGCGGTGTGTCGTCCAGCGCTCTGAGGGGGTGAGGGGGCGCGGGCGGCGCGGGAGAGGCGCGCCAGTCGCATGCGCACCGCCCCGCCTCGCCGCACTCGCGTCGCCCTCCACCCTGCGATCAAAGAGAAGTCGCGTTATGTTGGATTCACAATTCACATCAAACGGATGGTTTCGGCGCGCATCTTATTAGAGTCAAGAAGTTTGAATCTTCTACACAAAAGTCAGATTTCATGATCGTAGGTACATAACATAAGTGTGCAATAGCAAATATTGTACAGATGTCCCTAAAATAGCATTAAGTTACGCATGTGCTCGTATTTTAAAAGGGGTAGACAGCAATGTGCATTTTAATTTCGGTGCCATTTTTAGCAAGTGAAGGTGTAAACATAGAGAAAATGTGATACCACAGTGATAGGTTGCTAGCACGTCGCTCGCAACACATTTCTACCCGGTTCCCATAGTCGATCCTTACGACACCCATGGGATGAAAGGGGTGGTGATTCTAACCCTGATGGCGCTGGTTCACCATGTTGTTGGTTCCAAAACTAGGGCTGATAAAGCTTATGCTATATTAACTCTCATATTAAGAGGGCATGCAAATTGTAAAATGTTTTCAACATTTATATGTAGTGTTTTTAAATTCCCAATATCTGGTCTAATCCTAATAAAAGATACAATACAACAAAAGATATAAACTAAAATAAAGGATACAATGTTATTGTTAAAGTTTTAGATAGTAACGGAGCCATTTTTTGCTTTTGCTGTATGAAGTAGAATTTAAGCGGATAAAAACTTGGTTTGTGCTTCAAATTTATCGATTTGGCGTGATGTTTGAACGATATTTCTTATCCAAACAAACACCTACATGAAAAAATTATTAATTAAGTCTCCTGTACTAGATAGTAATTACACTAATTAAATTACTATCGAAGTTTTATAACGAAGGGAGAATGTCAATTCATACAGAGAATAGCCTAAAACTAAATAAGAGATAGTGTTTTAACTGATAAGGTCCCTTAAGCCTTAATGTAATTAAAAATTGCATGCAACTCATGCAAGTTCCTGCAAGTGTAAATTGGACTTTACAGAGTGGACGGATGTCGGAATTTTTAGAGCGAAATATAAATACATATATTCTTTATTTAAAGTATAGGTTTATTTCATTTAGTAATTTTTACTTAGTTTATTATATAGTATTATAGGTCGATTCACAAGAGCTGGCGCGGAATGTCTAGGTATGAAATTATTGACAGTTTCATACATTTTCCGCGCCAGCTCTTGTGAATCGACCTATACTTAGTTTTTGTAACTGAGTGAAATCATGCCTTGTGATGTTGAATAAAATATTTCACTATCTATAGTGATCGGCGGTTACGAAGTTAATCCTAACATCTGTCATATCCATACAGCTTATAACCTCAACGTGACTTTTAGGTTAGGTTGTTGACTTTTTAACCGCCGACTAACATATATGTATGTTGATGTCCATACCATGAGAAAACGTCACTGCAATATACATAACAACGTTTCTGTAACATTTAATTCGTTTTACTTAATACAATGAAATTGCGATAGCCAGATTTTTTTACTAAATCAAAACGCAGATTCATTTTTACCCTTAAAAAATATTAAAAAGCCGTAAGGTCAACTCGGCGAAGACCGTCTGTCTTATAAATTTACACAGATGACGCTACGTCAAGCATAAAAAGAGAAAAAAAAAGTTTTAAGTGTATAAAATACTTCAGTTTGACGTTTTTTTATTTATTTATACAAGTCAGTTTATTCATTATTAATGTATTTATACGAATATTATAATACAATAACGTTAAACTCGTATTCCACGAAAATATTTCTTGTGAAAAAAAAAACTTATCTCAAAATGTGGTAGTGGCGAAGTCCATCTAAATATTGGAGGCTAACATCGTCATATGCCGGCCGATCTTTGCCATTTTCAGAAGTCGTTAACCATTTTTGTTTATCGTTTAAATATTATCTAAGTATTATCACGGAATAAGTGAATAACAAGTACAGAAGTTTCTCTGTTAACAAATCCCCCGTTTAGGTATGCCAAACGTGCCTAAACGTGGCCATCTCTTTCTATCGCACGCAACGCGCTCTTTAGAGGCCCCGCCCTCAGCGCTAGGGTTACCACCAGCGAGAACCTATTTTAATATACGTACTTTATTATTAGTAGTGTTGTTTACAATACAATTACGAATAGTACTTTTAAGGTTACCTAGCCAAAATGGTGAAAACGGAACCCCTCCGTCTGTCTTTTCGTCTGTATGTGACAGCAGATGTACTCGGAGACTATAATAAGCACTATAAATACAATTAAAACATTTAGCAAGAAGGTGTGTTCTACTCGTATGAACCGTTACGTAAAAGTGATGTGAAATGACGAAAAAATATTAAAGTAAAGAGGGGGGCACTCCATACATGTAACCCCATACTAAGTTTTATATATTTTTTCAAGGCATCACTTAAAAAAATAAAAAGAGCGTTCTTAAAACCAATGTTTTCATTTTTTTTTCTTTTATGTCAACCGTTGGTGAATACCAAACTTAATGACTGTCAGTTTTTTCAAAATTTTAAGATAGACACAGAAATTGGGTAAATAACTATATAAAGATATTTTTTTATTGACTTTATATCTATATCTATACATTATACTGCAGCACCGCGAAGGCGATTTATTAAGGTCCATAGCGGCTAGTCCAGGAGCTAGGAGTCGTGTAGGTATCTTTACATGGCCTAAAAGCGAACAGTCGCATTTTTTTCTCTAAATTCTATTATAAATGTAAATGTACCTGCTGCAATACAACAATGCTGTGGTTTTGACATTATTATTTAACACGAAACGGATTATTTTATGATCGTACAGCAGTACAGCAGCGTGCGCGTGCGTTCCGTAACGCTGCCCCGCAACCATTGAATAGTCACACGACGTGTGAGCCGGCGGCCGCATGTACTTTGCGCGGCGCGATGACGTCACGGTAGTAAACCACCCCTGGTATTGTTCTGTTGTAAAGCCTGTTCTACTAAATAATAAATGTAATACTTACTAATATACTCAAAATATCACAATAAAAGGTCGAGGGCACATCTAGACATACTTTTATTATAAAATATTACTACGAAAATAATTAGTACCCCTGAATGGCGATGTATGCCGGCGGACAAACGCTTCTTTTGACAAAAAAAGCCATAATAAACCTTAATTTTGAGATCTTAGGGTACACATTCAGTTGTTATTGTAATTCACACTCGTACAAAGAATCTGTAATTACGTAAGCAGTCTATAAGTAGGTAAAATCGCCATTAGACGATCTTAGCCGACATTGGCGGTTCGTCCATTGCACCTTATTTTAAAAACGAGTGTTTATTTCATTAATCATTCTTTCTGAATTTCGCAAGTTTAAAAAGAAACCAATTAAATATTTGATCAACCACTTTCAGAAAAAATGACTTCCAGGCAATAGGATAGCCAAAATTGTACAATTAGTTATTTCTTAAATGGAGTATGCCGGTCTTCGCCGAGTTGACCTTACTAGAAAATTGATCTTATTTTCTTCCGGGCGAAATTGCATTTTTTTATTAAAATCTTACTTCAGAGCACAGACGTCTTCAAAGAGATCATCAAAAAGGTTTTTGTACATTCGTAAACTAGCAGCTAATTTAAAATCGATTAAGAATCAATGAGAACCGATATCATAAGTAATTAAAAAAGGATAACAAAAAATATGATCATAACTATATTATAATTAATACTTGCCAAATAGATATTTACATTAAATAAGGAAGTACTAGAGACATAAAGGAATTAACATAAAATATCACGGATTACTGAACTCTGCTGAAGGTCGGTGCAAAAATAAAACTAAAAAATGTGAAAAGCAACATTCTTAAGAGTCCGCGGGAAGTTCCGTTATCCATACTAGACGTAGTTTCGCTCTCATTTTAAAATGGCATGTGGAATAACATGAAACTTTGGATACACAATGGGATCCGGCATATCTATGCCGGAAATTAGTTTCTGTTGCTCGAAATTACAATGCAGAAAAAATACAGCGATTATTAAGGTTTTCATACAAGACCTAAAAAAACTCGCTGTAGTTTTTCCTGTTATAATTTCTAGCGTCAGAAACTGATTACCGGCCTAGATATGGCGGTTCCTATTCATACATTTTTTTTTATTGAGAACAAAAGTACGTTTGTATGGAGAATCGAGATCAGTCAAGCGTGAAAAGTATTTTAACATTAAAAATGTTTTTTTCGACCGCTTTAGTAGGTACCTATAGTCCCCAGTTTCAGCGAATAGTGCGAATTCACTCTGGTTTCGTGAGATTTAAGGCTACGTAAATATTTAGAGTGTCAAAAATCGTGTATCGACGAGCGCTGTATAAAAATTTAATATTTTGATATTATAATTTATATGTAGTTATTAGGATTTTCTATGTAACCTATGTATTTTTACACATAGGTCACAGACACACAGAGTTACTTTGGCATTTATAATATTGGTATGGATTACCCACCCTATTAAGGTTTCCAAATTATGTGAGTCGGCGTAGAGTTAGTAAAAAACTTTTTTTATACTTCTTTTTTTTTTGATAAAAGACTACTTCTTATTCCCCAAGAGTTTCTATGCTGAATACTTTTGTTTATTTTTTTAGTACTGATTCGCGGACATCGAATGAATGAATAAATATTTACAAAAAATTGTTGAAAGAATTTCAATCAACTTAATTTTCAAACGTGGTACCGATTTTATGAGTTTTTTTTTTTATCGTGATCTGTATAGTTTTGTGTACGGACTCTTAACATATGCTCATAAATAAGACCGTAAGTACCCACCTATTTTAACGTGTGATGTGTATTCTATTTATAATTTTTACTCAACCACAAAGGCCGCTGGTTTCGAAGTGTTATTAAATCTGGTTTTTTAATTAACCAAATAAATATTGATGTAGATCCAGATTAATTTATTATAAAGTTATTTGAATAATAATATTGATTATTATAGCGAAACGCATTTTCCCACGCTAAAGCAGCTAACGCTATTCGTTTTTTATGTCTATGAAACGCGTTAAGCGAGCGTTTAAAAAAACCGTCACAAAAACATATAAACAAACTAATCTTAGTATCTATCTTGTAGTCCCTATTCTCCATTCAATTGTTCACAAATAAACTTTAAGGGATCCCTTACAGAGATAGCTCGCCCTTGTATTGATTTAACCTATTGTATGTAATTTAACCTATTATATTAGATGTTAAAGATAGCCTATCCACCACCACCACCATATCAGCCAAAGGACGTCCACTGCTGGACATGGGCCTCCCCCAAATTCACGAGGGGTATAATAGTGGCGAGGGGTAAGATAGCCTATAATAGTGGCTAATTATTTGACTAAGCCGTTGTTTAAATATTCCTAAATTATTTTAAGTGTGGATAAAGAGATTGGAGTGCCCAATTGGGAAACACTAAAACTCTGTCCATGTTGACTCACGGAAGTGCATGTAATTACCTAATATATTATGTAAAAAAAATGGCATCCAATTTAATCTAATCCTAATTTTAATCTCATTTACGTGTTTTTTCTAATTCTGTTTATTTAATTTAATTTCATTTCATTTCATTGTAATGTTTTTAGATACACTCCATGTATGGTTCGAAATAAAAGATTATTATTATAAATCGCTTTACTTAAATGATCTGTAGTGGGAAATACACTGTTTGAAACTGCAGAGTTTTAACTGAGGATGTACAATAAAGAATTAACATTAATACATATAATATTACAAAATAAATCATCAAACCATTACAGGTTTGCAGTCGTGTAAAAAGTAGATCTACAATTAGACAAGCATATTTGGAATCTTAAACAGGAACGCAATCCATTAAATGATTCGCTTATTACTCACTTTAAAGCAAGGTCCTAAATAAGGCAATGCAATTTAAACATCTTGATCTACCCCACAATGCGTTACATAATGAAGATGAACTTAAGGGCGGATGCGTGACTTAAGAATGGTATAGTTTAGGTATAGTGAAAAAACTTTAACCACTGGCCAGGTGAACTTTAATCTTATACTATCAAAGTCTTAAAGATTTTATGAATAATAAAAAACTCTATTTTATATAAAGGTGTCAACAACAATTAATGCGTGACATAAGATTTTTCTCTGTGTAACTTGAATACTTGAGTTAATGAATGATCAACTTTTATACAAAACTGTGTGCCATTAAGTATGCCGGGTTTCCTACTGTTCCTAGCTCAGAACGCAGGGGCCTGATATATTTATTGAGATGATTTTGATTTGCATTAAACTTTTTTCACATTGACAGTTATTTACTATACATCTGTACATACTGAGGCGAATACTAAAATCTACCCTGGAGCCGGCTGGCTTGTCTGCGGCGGACGGGAAAAGACCTGACGGTTGCACGCTTGTGCCCTGGTTTTTGGGGCGACCTCTGGCGTGGGACGTGACCTGCGTGGACACGTTGGCACCGTCCCACGTCCGACGTTCGGCCCAGAAGCCGGGGTCTGCCGCAGATGACGCCCAATTGGTCAAGTGCCGCAAATATGCTTTTTTGAAAAGCAATTACATATTTGCGGCACTTGCAGTAGAAACGTTCGGGCCATGGTCGTCAGACACTAAAGGCATAGTGAAAGATCTGTCTAAAAAATTAGTCAGTGTGTCTGGCGACCTAAGGGCAGATTCCTACTTCGCCCAAAGGCTGAGCATGGCAATTCAGCAGGGAAATGCGGCCGGCGTGCTGGGGACAATGCCCCGGGCTACCTTAAGTTTTATAGAATGTATTTAATGTAAATATTTGTTTGTTAACACTTTTAATAAATATAATACTCCCAAATACTAAAACTTGTAATTTAAATCGACACATCTCGTAACTCGTAACGCCCAAACTAAGCTAAGCTAAGTATTTACCGAAATATTAAGTGATCCTACAGAAATAATAGTTGTCTTTTTGATTTTGATAACATTTCACTATTGCGTATTGATTGTCGATTTCATCTCATCAAAAGTAGCTAAAATTTACGCACGAATTGTAGAAGTGAACAAATATAATTAAACTGACACAAATCATTATAAATATTGTTTTGTAATGATTTTAAGGTTAACCTTTATTCTATTCGAATAGTAAAGCTGCTATAATCAATCTTTGCCGTTTTACGCAATCTTGCGAAAAGAGTAATGCTCGAGACGAATTCAATTTGTTGCCAAAGTGATAGTGTTATCAAGGAAATATACATAAAAGATAAGTCATAGTCATAGTGCACCGTGTCGGGTCCGGAACGAGTTCCGACCGCCGTTTGATCATCAAGTTACATGAATAGTTCGTACCAGCCAAGCCACGCTTGTGCGCTGGCGAGCAAATGGTAACATCCGTCAAATGCACGTAGGAAACCAATAGCATTTATAATTAAGCATCATTTTAACACCGATAATTTATTTCTGGTTTTCTTCATCCCGTTACGCGGGGTGGTTTTTTTAGGTGTTTAAAAATAACTTTATGTTTTGGTTAACGACTTTTACTTAACGATTGCAGCCCCCAATTGTGTCTACCTACGATCCCGAGAACCCCATTAAGGCGAAGGGGTAGACAAGCTCATTCCATACAAACTTTGTGCACGTTTATCTTCATTTGTGTTTGCGCTACAGTTATTATTTTTGGTCAATATGCTTATTTTCCTGTGAGCTCTAACTTGATGTTTATTTTTTGTATTTTTTTTTAATTTCTTGTATTTTTTATTTTTATTTTAATTAAAGCAAAATTTCGACATCAGGTTCTACGCATATACAATACGAGTATGTACAAGCAAAAAATAAAAATAAATGCTATAGGGCCAAAACAAACGAATAAAACTTGCACAACATTTGTATGGAGAATGCCTTGCCCTACCCTGCGCCTTAAGTCGCCTTATATGTATGACACAGCTCACAAAACTTCCAGTCCTCATCTGCAATAATATGAATCTACGGGCACCGCATAAAACATGGCTTTGTTTCCATAGATAGCATCGTGTTCATTTAAATAACGATCCGACTTTAATGTTCATTTCTTTGTTGTTCCGCGCCAATCAGCGCACTATGCGTGAACGCAGATCTTCGCTGTAGGTAAATCTTCTAAAGAACCCTTCCGAGTTCTGACTTCTGAGTCATCGTAATAGTTTAATAGGTAGTTAATGTAGGAACGCCGCTATTTATCAGACTAATACTATTATAAATATGAGTCCACCTGGTGGTCAGTAGGCACGTGGGTAGACCGCCTACAAGGACGCCTGATGACCTGGCAAGTGGCCAAGTTCACAGGAGTCCGCCGGATGCTGGTGGCACAGGACCGGTCATTGTGGCACTGTATGAGGGCGGCCTGTGCCCAGCAATGGACGTTTTACGGCTGATATGATAATGATGTTTCACTCAAACGGCGCCTTCAAATTTTTATATTTTCGTAGATTTAGCAGTAGTGACGTTTTATTGTAGGTTCAAAACAGTATATATGATTTATAAAAAGAGAAGTCAAGTAAGTACCACAGTAAGTACATAGGCAAACTTATCCATTTAAGGGAGCTTTTTCATTTAACCTTTGAAAAAGAACTCATTCGGCATTTAGACACCAGTGGCACCTCTAAGTTATGCTTTAGCGTCCGCTTCGTCCTCTGTACTTTAGGGCCGGCCCTGCTAACTTTCGCCTCTTTTTTGACACCGCAATCGTGGACAATAAAGTTAATAAAACTTACATAAAAAGAGCTCATTAGTCGCGTCTGTACAAAGCATAGAAGTTTAGAAGCGTTTGATGATCAAAGGTTGTCCTTTGGCAGGGTAATTCTTATGAACCATTACAAAATTTTAAGAAGGAGAGCCATCTTGACTTTTGTTGCAACGACGTATTTTTTTTTTCAGAAACCCATCGTGTCTGGTATCAAATAAAAGGGTTTCATGCGCCGATTCTAAAAACATGCCCCGCCAAAGGAGATTCGAATCCCTGATCATCAAACGCCATAAATTTAAAGGTAACTGTCAAAGTTAATAAAATATCTGCAATAACGCATTTAATGAGATTCATATTTGGTCGAGTATTTCTAAAATATTGTACGAGAATATTCAACAACTAACACAAAAAAGATCGTATTAAGGTGTTACTATAGTGTTACTGGTAGTTCATCACAGTTGATATACCCACATAGTGGTTTAACGCAAACAGTTAACTACCCTAATCTTCACAACAAACTAAAGCAGTTGCAATTGGTGTATGCTTATTATTCACTTACGGTTTATTAATTTGTTGTTGGTATTGTTTTTCCCATAATGTCTTCATGTATAAAAACACGAAAAAAAACGGAAATATGGTTAGTTGGACAAACATGTTCGGAATTGGTGCAAACTAAATTACCTACAGTGAAAGAAGTAATGTGTTTATTTTTCTATTACAAAAATGTGATAAAAAAGGTAAATAGAGAAGCTGCTTCTTTAACGGCTGATGATTTGATGGCTTTGTGGCAAAAGGCAAGTATTCCTACCAAAGAAAAGCAGCATATTATAACAAAAATACTAAAATATTTTAATGAATGGCTAAAATTAAAGAAAAACGAACACAACAAAGCAAAACGTTCATCAGCTATTAAAGAAAAAGAAAATAAATGGCAATCAAATTTAGATATTTTATTTGATATTGCTCATTTTGATGCTTTGAATATGATGACGATTGAAGAAGATAAGCAGTTTCTTTTAAGCCAAAGAGAAAAGAGCCGTTTTGGTCGAATTGGGAACATCGATAAGCATCATGCAAGAAAACTGGATAAGCAATTTGAAAAAGAGTCTAAGTTAGAAAAAATGAAAGAAAAAGAAAGGGAAGGAATAAAAAGACTAACTGAGAAATGTGATTTAGTATCGTCTTCAGCTAGTTCTTCTGCAGAGGAAAATAGTGATAGCGAGACAGGTCAAATGTATAATCAATCTCCTCAGGCAGGACCCTCTTCGAGTCAACATTTATCGCAGCCACGGAAACAAGGTCGAAAAGCAATCCTTGATTCCAATTTAGCTACTACTCTTGATGTTGCCCAGTTAAGTGACCGAAAGGCAACTGTCGTTTTAGCATCTACGCTCAAAAGTCTAGGCTGTGATGTATCCGAATATAATGTGAGTTTTTCATCTATTCGTCGCCACAGGATTAATATTAGAAAGCAGATTGCGGAGTCTTTGAAAGCAGATTTTCAACCACAAACTGCTCTTACTGTGCACTGGGATGGAAAAATGCTTGAGGATATAGCAGGACATCAAATAGTAGATCGCCTACCAATCCTGGTATCTGGAAAAGGAGTCGACCAGCTTTTGGCAGTTCCAAAACTCGCTGATGGCAAAGGAGAAACCATGGCGTCTTCAATTTTTGAGACAATTTTATCATGGAACTTACATGATAAAATTAAATGTATGTGTTTTGACACTACAGCTTCTAATACGTGGCGAATAAATGGAGCCGCTACCCTTTTAGAACAGAAAATGGAAAAGAAATTGATTTGGTTCCCATGTCGCCATCACATTTTAGAAATAGTGCTTGAGGCTGTCGTACTGTCAGCTATTGGACCTTCCAGTGGTCCTGAAATCCAAATTTTCAAAAGGTTTAAGAGCTATTGGACAAACATTGACAAAGAAGACTATAAAAGTGCGATATCGGAACCATGCATTTGGGTCTGTGTTGAAACTGTCGCGACTGATATGATTGCCTTTGCTCAAAACCAACTACAACAATTTCAGCCTCGTGACGATTACAAGGAGCTCCTTCATTTAATCATTATCTTTTTAGGAGGAGTACCTGAAAAAAATATATCATTCAAAGCTCCAGCTGGATTGCACCGTGCACGCTGGATGGCTAAAGCTTTGTACGCATTAAAAATGTTTGTATTCAAACACCAGCTCAAGATAACGAAAAAAGAAGCTAAGGCTATTACGGATATCTGCATGTTTGTCGTAATTATTTACACAAAATATTGGTTTACAGTGCCAGTAGCTTCCATGGCCCCTGCAAATGATCTGCAAATGCTAAAAGACTTGGTTCACTACGATAAATATAATAAAGTTGTAGCCAAAGTCGCTTTAAAAAAGATGTTGGGCCATCTTTGGTATCTTTCGGAAGAGCTGGTTGTTCTAGCTTTATTTGATAAACGAGTTTCTGCTGAGACAAAACGTAAAATGGTTTTAGCACTGAAAAGAGAAGGATCAGCAAAGAATCCCAAAAAGGCTACTTTGAAACATGATGAAATTGTTAGCCAAAATCTTGAAGATTTCGTTTCAAAGAATACAGTTAATTTTTTTAACACAACCGGGATACAGAGTGACTTTGTTGAAAAAGATCCGGACCTATGGGAAGAGGAATCAAGTTACAAGTCAGCTAGAGAAATTGTGCAAAATATGAGAGTTGTCAACGATATAGCTGAACGGGGTGTGGCTTTGATGGAGCAATACAATAAATTGCACACAAATGACGAGGAACAAAAGCAGTACTTAATATTGCTAGTCAAGAATTATAGACAGAAAAACCCCAATGTAAATAAGTCAAATTTTGTATAAAAATAATTGTTTTCTACTTTGTATGTAAATGGCAAGTTTTGATGATTCTTTTTAAGTAGTTTTTTTCATTCTAAAAATGTTTTGATATTAATAAACGTTCATTAGAAAAGTTCATTTCGTTTGTTTAATTTTTAAAATTTCAAACTTCGGTAGCGACCTGTAAACATTGATCAAAAAAAAAATAAAAAAAATTGGGAGGTTTTCTAATAGGATAGATCAGTTTAAGAGGTTGAGAGTGAAAAAAAAAATTTTTTTTTTTTTTGTTCTTACATGAATCACCCTAAAATATATTGACCGCTAACTGTACCCACTGCCACGCCAATCAGCAGCCCAAGTGCCGTGAAAAGTGTGGAACATGGCTCATTTCCTTTTATTTGTACAATTTCAACAAAAAAATACGAAACGTTTGCTTTGGAGTCTTAACTAGCGATCGAAAAAAGTAAAACCAATGTTTAACTCCACCCTCCAGTGTTCCCGCAAACATCTGACGTAAGCATAAGAGACGCAATACACTAAGTCTGATAAGATAATATAAGAAATCATTTATTCAAATAGGATTCATTGAACTACTACTAAAGTCTAGAGGGGCGCGGGCGTTAATTTTAATACTGAGTGTTTTACTCTACCAGCTGCTCGGGCCGTGTTTTTAGACAAACGGGGCAATTGGCGGCGCAACTTTAATTATCTTTTCTTTTCTTTTTTCTATTGGAAACTGTAAAAAATTTCCAAATGACATTTGACAGTGTCCATATAAAAACGGGTGAGGTGTGAGGTGACAGGTGAGGACGAGTCGGTTTGTGAATAAGGTTGGAGAGAATGGATAGTAGTGGTTGAAAGCGTCACCCATAGTTGTCACGTCCCTGAGATAAGGATACGACCAAGAGGCTGTTATCTATACTCTTAGATAGAGAACAATTAAATCTTTTTTTTTTCATTTTGCCTGATTAAAATTAGGCACTTCGCGTGTTTGTTTGTCAAACAAAATGCGACCATTCCCAAGCAATTGAGAAAAGTCTAATATATCTTTCCTCGTGAAAAAATAGGGAACAAGTCAGAGTTCTCGTACTCGCGTACGGTACGGTTTCAGAGGAACTTCCTCCCTTGGACGCTCCAGTTGTGGAATGGGCTCCTTGCCGAGGTTTTCCCGAGGAACTACAGTATGGGATTGTTCAAGAAAGGAGTGTATAATTTTTTAAAAGGAGTGTATACGAGCATGTGACACCCTTGGAGTTACAGGCGTCCATAGGCTGGGGTGACCGTTTACCATCAGGCGGGCGGAAAATTGTTTAGGTACACACCGTTACAGTTAGTCCGACTGCACACGCGAGATTGTCGCGCGCGCGGCGAAGCGAGGCGCCCTCGCCCCACTTGCCTAACACGCGGTGTTAAGTAACATGTTAAGACATAATTGAATGTTTGCTATCGGATGACTTTGGAATAGTGAGGTTTACTTCAAGAGCGGATTTAACCATCATGGGGGCACCATAATGTGGGTATTTTCGCAAATATTAGTCTTGTATCTCTTTCTTTAATATCGCAAAAGAAAGGGAGGTGAACCCACAACGCGAATAAGTAACCCGAAGCGTAGTCCACTATTAGAATCCTTAAATATGCATAATCATATCAGATATGAGAAAATATAACGAAAAAACATCTAATTAGAGAGTTTAATGTGTTCCTCTAATTAGATGATATCATATCAAGTCGTCGTCAGTGGGTAGGCTGCCCATGCCAAAAACCATCCCCGCCTCTAATTCACTTTAAATGTCTCATCTATGATGGGAGACCTGTGCCCAGCACTCCCAGCAGTGGGACGTACATAAGCAAATGATGATGGGGGATCCACTAATCCATGTCAATTAAGAGCGGAGATACATATTTTTTATACCACGTCGGTGGCAAACAAGCGTACGGCCCGCCTGATAGTAAGCGGTCACCGCAGCCTATGGACGCCTGCAACTCCTAGGGGTGTCATAAGCGCGTTGCCGACCCTTTAAGAATTTATACACTCCTTTCTCGAAGAACCCCATACTGTAGTCCGTCGGTAAAACCTCGGCAGGGAGCTCATTCCACAATCGGAGCGTCCGAGGGAGGAAATTCCTCTGAAACCGTACCGTACGCGACCATTTAGGTTCTAAGGTGTGAGGATAAATGCCCTGCCGACGGCGAGCGGTGCGATGGTAGAAAGCGACCGTAGAAATCATATCGAACAGTTCATATAAGTTGTCAACGAGGATTTCTTATGAGGGGGGAACAGTAGAATATTATTTCGCTCATACATACATCATACATATCCTAACGGGGAAGTACCTCACACTTATATGTATAATCAATTTTGTATGACTGAAGTCTTATGAAGGATTGAGGTACTTGCAGAATTTCCCGCCCAATACCGATTTGTATGAGGCGGCGACACCTGGTAAAAATGTCGACGAGTGGGATTAGTGGGAACGGGGTCTAAAGCTTTTAAACGCATAGAGCACGGCGCAGCGTTGTTGCGGGGTGGAGGCGGTTTTACGGTAAAGCGAACGCAGTCTGGGGCACGTCACACCGAAAAACCGCGCGGTATTCTGTAGAGCGAAGGCGTCGTGTGATATATGAAGCAGTAATCGACAGTCGACAGTTTCGGAAAGATCAAACATGCGAAACCGGGCCCGCTCTGTGCGTTTCGTTTCGAGCTTTAGGCTGCTCCATATACAGGATGATTCGGGAGACATGAGCCAGCTCAACACTACGGATTCAGTAGATCATAAGCTACTGCTTCGTGCCACTATTAGTGAAATTAACGTTCATTTATCTTTGGTGTCGAAAACAAAATGTTTTAAATTATTTTCGAAATTCATGGTCACTCTACAATCAGAATACTTCAGCCAAGTGATACGTGTCAAATTGAATGTCATCTGAGTCCGATTACTTTTGAAATATCGTATCTCACTCAATGTGACAATGTACTTTCTTCGTAATTAAAGTGCTGTCATAACAGTTAGTGGTTTAATCTTTGTAAACCAGTTGTTGTAGGACCATGATTGTAGAGAATTAAACTTTAACTTAACAAAAATTTAAATACAGGAAAAAGGTATGGGTGTTTCACTTAAATACAATGGTGAACGATTCATTGCCATATACTATGTATGTAGTGTTGGTCCTGCTCACGTCTCCTGAAGCACCCTGTATGTATGAGCCAGATATTCTCTCCAGTCGGCTCTCTTATTTCCTATTAGGGTGGGTTGCACCAAACCGTCAGTAATCGTAAGTGGTGTTCGTTAAAATTTGGTTATATAGAAAATTTGACAAGTTTCTATGGGATGACAGCCGCCAGCGCCACATTTAACATTGACCGGTCGGTAATCGTAAGTTCCAACTTCAACTCGTCCTAAATTCTGTATTATCCTAGCTGTTTCTCAGAACACTATCAATTAATTTGTTGTCATTGCGTCAGAATTAAAATTAATGCCAGTCCAAACATTTGCTTTACTCTATTAATCGTCATACATAGAAAAAATGGATCGACAAACATAAAAACTGATCAAATCTCACGCTCGAGTGCACGAGCTAATATTGTCAAATCAAAAATCTGTTTATTCCTCTGATTGTGCGGAAACGTGCTAACATTTGTTAGGATAATTAACCGACTGACGCAGAAAGGAGGGTACAGTCTGTCTATTTTACCAATAGTCCTCGAACAAATGTTTTAGCTCCCCACAGAAACAAATGCCCTTACCAGGATTCGAGCCCGGGACCTCTAGCTTCGTAGGCACTATCATGACCAACTAGGCTAAACAGGCCGAGAAATAATATGTGTGTGTTTGAAATAGGTAGTACCTATGTGTGTATTTATCGTCAGTAGTAACTCAAAATCGCTATGTAATTATAGGTACGAGTACTTACCGTATTTTCTTTATTTCCGAAACAGTTAATATTTCTAAATGATAATAATAATAATAATAGTAAAAAGTAAGTCCGGTAGTACCACGGAAGCGAAGAACTACAGACCCATCACGTGCTTGCCTACGCTGTACAAGCTCCTTACATCCATTTTGAGGGCAAAAATTAACACGCACATTGTTACGAACAACATTTTGGCCCCTGCTCAAAATGGATGTAGGGTTGGGTCGCGTGGTACTAAAGAGCTCCTCCTCATAGACATGACCATTTGCCAACGAGTACGGCGGAACAGAGGGACCCTCTCGGCCTCCTGGATTGACTATAAGAAGGCCTATGATTCGGTGCCTCATTCATGGCTGAGGAGGATCTTAGAGCTGTATAAAGTTGATGCAGCTTTAAGATCCTTCTTAAGTGCTTGCATGGGGCAGTGGACCACAGTCCTTCGTCAACCGGGTGGAGGAGATGGCCCTTCTGGCCCGCAGGACTCCATCAGGATTGAGCGAGGCATTTTCCAGGGTGACAGTCTGAGTCCCTTGTGGTTCTGCCTAGCGCTGAATCCGCTCAGCACTCTGCTGCAGGATTCGGGGCTAGGTTGCCAGCTTCGGAGAGGGGGTGAGGTCATTTCTCATCTGCTATACATGGATGACCTTAAGCTATTTGCACCAAATAGACAGGACCTGTTGGAGCTACTGAAAACGCGACAGAAGTTTTCAGTAGCGCCATCAAAATGGAATTTGGTGTAGATAAGTGTGCGGTCATGCATGTACAGCGGGGGAAAGTTGTAAATTCAACAAATTTACAACTTTCTGAGACAATGTCGCTCAGATCTCTCTCCGAAGCAGAAACCTATAAATATCTTGGTATGTCACAGGCTTTGGGTATTGAGGGTGAGGGCATAAAGCAGGCGGTGAAGGAGCGCTTTTTCTGTCGCCTGACAAAAGTACTTAATAGTTTTTTGTCGGGTGGCAATAAGGCGCGCGCCTTCAACGCCTGGGTTATGCCCTTGCTCACATACTCCTTTGGCATACTAAGGTGGACTCAGACTGAGCTGGATGCCCTGGATCGAAGGGTGCGTGTACTGCTCACTGCACACCGCATGTTGCACCCACGTTCGTCTGTTATGAGACTGTACATCCCGCGGAAGTGTGGAGGTCGTGGCTTTTTAAATTCCAAAGGCCTCCACAACCGCGAGGTGTGCAGTCTCAGGGATTATTTCCTAAACAGCGAATGTGGGATGCATCGAGACGTAGTGGCAGTAGACGCATCTTTCACCCCGCTCTCCATGGCAAACGAGAACTGGCGCAGATTTAAAGTACTGAGCACCGAGGACCGCAAGGCGGAATGGAAGAGTAAGGAGCTACACGGGCGGTTCTACAGGGCCCTTACGGGGCCCGACGTAGACCTGCTCGCGTCGGTGAACTGGCTACGTTTCGGGGATCTCTTCGGGGAAACCGAAGGTTTTGTCTGTGCAATTGCGGACGAAGTTATCATGACGAACAACTACCGGAGATATATCCTGAAGGACGGTACGGTCGACATTTGTCGGGCATGCCGCCGTCCCGGAGAGTCACTCAGGCATATCATTTCCGGTTGTGGTCATCTTGCTAACGGCGAGTACTTGCACAGGCATAACTTGGTAGCCAGAATTATTCACCAGCAACTTGCTCTTTCATACGGTCTTGTGGACTTCGAAGTGCCGTACTATAAATACTTACCTGCGCCAGTTCTCGAAAATGGTCGTGCTACGCTCTATTGGGATCGATCTATCATCACGGATCGGACTATTGTAGCCAATAAGCCCGACATCGTGCTGATAGATCGATCGAAGCGCCAGGCAGTGCTCGTCGACATCACCATCCCCCATGACGAGAACCTCGTGAAGGCCGAGAAGGACAAAGTCAGCAAGTACCTAGACTTGGCACACGAGGTAACCGCCATGTGGGATGTTGATTCGACGATCATTGTCCCGATAGTCGTTTCTGCGAACGGTCTAATAGCGAAGAGTCTCGACCAACATCTCAAGAGACTCTCGCTAGATGGCTGGGTCAAGGGTCAAATACAGAAGGCGGTACTCCTGGACACGGCGCGGATAGTCCGGAGGTTCCTCTCTCTGTCGCCCTAACCACCGGTGGCTTAGGCCCTGCCTCGCTGCCGGCGGCACCCTAGGTTAGGTTTTTATAATGTTTTTATATTTTGTAAGTGTATTTTTATATTTTACCTTTTGTAAATCCATTGTACAAACCTAACCTAAGACGAAAAATAAATAAAAGAATAATAATAATAAGGCGTAGGGATGTGACGACCCCATCGCCCACTGGATTTCCAGTGCAGTCAGTCAACGTAGGGCAGCTTGTGGCGAGCTGTTAGGGAGTAGCGACCCTATGTACCTGAGTGCTCCTGGGGGTGTCCTGTGGGTTGGTTGTATGAACAGGCCCCCCGCCTCTGGCTTGCCTTAACCGGCTGTCCAGAGTGGAGTCGCTAGAGCTGTTGCTCGGGGGTGGATGTGGTCACCTAAGTGGCGAGTTGGCTATATGTTTAAAGTCCAGTGCCACCTCTCTACCCCCAGCCCTCCGCACCGGTGTTGCCCTTAGGTCATTTTTAATGTCGCTATTTATAGGGGCCCATCTAGCAGATGGCGAGTCACCGTCTGCCTGAGATAAAAATGTGAGACAGTTCTATTAGGCAGACGTCCGTTGTCTCACTCAATAGCCCAGCCATTAGTCCATCATATTCACCCAATAGTCCGGTTCATTTAGATTCCATCAATCAGCAATAGTTCCTGTACACCCTGGCGGGCGCTGTCTCTGTGTGCGTCCCAAGACACGGGCAGGGACAGCATCCGCTCGGTGTACCCCTTGCATTTCATTAAATTGTCAAAAGGGCCTCTACGTGTTGGCTATGTGGTACTCGGTTGGTACTTCGGTACCTCGGTACTTCGGCTCCGCGCACGCCTTCCAAAGGTCCGGGACACCATTGTCCCGTGAGCGGAAAAGACATACAATAATAATAATAATAAATATGCTTTATTGCACCACACAAGAGAAACAATGTTACACAAAAAAAAACTGATAATGATAGTTTTACACAAAGAGTTACTTTATGTAAAACTATCGACTGTCAGTTACTATTTTCAGTTCAGTGTTATAGAAATTTTATGAGTAAAATTCTGTAGTAATATTCAGTAAGTAATAACCAGAACTTTGTTGAATCGAGCCTTAAATAACTAAGAAATCAATGAATTGTGATTGTTTTAAGCATTATTTTAACTTAGGTAACTAAAATAAAGCCCCTGGAATTACAAACTACATTACGATTAACACCAGGAAGCGCGCACCCGTGCGCTTGTTTGCCACCGACGTGGCATGTGAAATAAAATCCTAAATGAATGATACCCGGAAACCATACACTTCAAAGGGGGCCACAAAGTATGTTTACAAATCTAGGTCACGGACAATTTTAACCATAAAAGTTATAAAACTCTTAAGAGATGGATTCTTAATGCTAATCATAAATCACATGCCTACAGTAATACGTCATTTATCTAATAAATCATCGCTGAGATTTTGTTTATTTCAAAGGACACGTTAATGAAAGGTTTCTTCGTTTACGATGTACATTGTACAGCCTAGCTAGCACAATAACAAACACACACATAGCACAGGAACAAATGGGTAGAAAATAATAATAATGTATTGTACTAACACTAGTTTAATAAGTAATTCAATTGTTACTAACCATGATCCAAGTTGGTCGTAAATAAACGGATTTATTATTATTATTATTTATTAATAACAAATTATATGGCCGAAATATACTAAAAATATTTGTGACTATCCTACTAACGCCGGATCCGACAAAACAAGAACAGAGGGCCTACCGCGAACTTCGAAATTCGTATCGTACCGTCCCTTTCCGTCATAAAGTGTACACACGAGATTGAAAGGGACGGCACGATACGAAGTTCGATTTTCGAAGTTCGCGGTAAGCCCTCAGGATTTCTGCCAAGATTATTTAGTCCATATCTCAGACTCTGTCAGAGTACCCCAGAAATAATTTGTTGTCGATGTTATACAGGTTGTTTTTATTGATTTCCGTTAATTGCGATGGCACAATCCTAAGATGAAATAAAGTAATCTGCTCTAAGACACTAGTATCCCAGTTCATAGCATTTCGAAGATATTCAAGAATTCATTTTCATTAATTAACACCCCTTAGTATAAAATATCCTTAACAATTAAACAATGTTGACGTGCATGTCATTCGAATTTCGAATAGTCAGTATGTCAAGTACTTAACTTCACATTAACTCTTAAGGCCGGTTTTCATTCACTCTTGGTGATAGAATTAATTATTTTGTACGAAAATGAAAAAAATATTATTTTCTTGAATTTTGAAAAACTAAATATGCTACGTCGTTTCTATGGCTATACAGGGCTATATGCTAGAAGGAACGGAAATCAATAAAAACATCCTGTAGTTCTACTCATTTTTATTTGCCTCAAACTATTGATATCGCATTGAGGCAAATAAAGAATCATCATCATCATCATCATCATCATGTCAGCCGAATGACGTCCACTGCTGGACATAGGCCTCCCCCAAAGACTTCCACAATGACCGGTCCTGCGCCACCCGCATCCAGCGGACACCTGCGACCCTTACCAGGTCATCAGTCCACCGTGTGGAGGGCCTGCCCACGCTACGCCTAAATAAAGAATACCCGACCGAATTTAAGATTCAAGATTCTTCGTTGTGTCGAGGTACACTTATATCTGTGATGTAGGTACACTGTTTACTCTACAACCGATGTCCGGCGACTGACTCACAGAAATAAGTTTCTGTCCAGACGGTCAGGAACCGGGCACAGAATAAGACACGGGCCACTTCCACAACTCCCATTTCTTTTATTCTTATATCTGTTATGAAAGAGCACGAGCTATGCTGCGGGCACTAGACATAGATAGAACATAATAATCATCATCATCATAATCTAGTGTCAGTGTAAATGCACAGTTTGAACAGTTATGTGGATCTATCGCACAACTCATTTTTTATTGCGATCCATAGAAAACCAGCGTCTGGACACCTTTTCTGACCCGACACATGCTGGGTGGGCTAGTTTCGCGTTTAATTGTAATCATAATTATAAGTTTAGCATCTTGTCGAAATAAGGTTTTTTTGTATATTCATTATATTCTATTCTTTGAATTTAGGCGTGTAGCAAGACTAGTGTCAGGAAATAATAGACACGTCTAAAACCGGTGCCCCCGAGCCCAGAGAGCTAATAATGGTCGCGAATGGTGTGGTTTCAAAAGGAATTTCCTCCCTCGGACACTCCAGTTGTGGAATGAGCTATGCCAGGGTCGGCACCCCTTTTTTTCCGGCGGGAAAATCCATTATGGATACCATCGCACCGCGGGGACAGTGCGGGGGTTATGTCGGACTTGCACCGACTAAAAACCCCCTGATCGTCCTCCTCAACTCATTTCGGACGGCTCTGGGATCTCCGTCGGAACGCACCACCTAGAGTCACACCTCTGTGGGTCCCACCGTCTGTTTTCATATACGATCGCAGCCCCCAACTGCGACCGTCTTCGACCCCAAGAACCCCCTTTTAGCCGCCTTTTACGACAGGCAGAGGATACCGTAGCCGTATTCTATGCCCCGGCTACAGGGCGCAGGGTCGGCACCCCTGGAGTTGCAAGTGTCTATAGGCTGCGATGACCGCTTACCACCAGGGCCGTACGCTTGTTTGCTACCGTCTGAAATGCGATTGGCATGTAAAGAGATGAATCAAGGCCCTGATGTCGTGACCGCATGCATTGCGCAAGCGGCGGTTAATTACTCGAGCCCGATGATTTTAATTGAGTTATCCAATCCAAATGATATTGTTCCGATCAAATTAATCCGAACTGATGGTTGCGTTTTGATTAACTCGTGACTTAGGTAATATTGGCAAAAATGGCAGAAATATTGGCCTTAATGTACTTACGAGTAATGAAATGTTTTTGTCAGGTATTGTTTGTATGTAGATAGATATTTCCGCCTAACAAAATGGTATTTCTCCTTGCTATTATAGAATTGATAATAATCTATTGCTATTATTTGATACTCGTATTGTCAATAGATGTAACTGTAAAGTACATCATAATATACGTTATTACTATAATAAGTAAATAAAATATGTTACGTTACGTTTCTCTGACATGTTTTTCTTAAAGATTTCTTTTTGTCTGATAAAAGTCGTTATCTGTTCGGGATTGTTATAATTATAATATTGAACTAATGTAACATGCCTCTATTCACTATTTTTACAATGCCACTAAACATTGACAATTTGCCATAATAGATTTCTGTGTTGATAAGTAACGGTAGTGCCCAAAGACTGTATGTACTTGCAATGTACGGCTAATTGTCATAGTCAGGGTAGTCAGGTGACAATTGTCCGATTTCCGTCCTGCCGCGCTACCGCGAACTTCGAAAAACGAACTTCGTGTCGTGCCGTCCCTTTCACTCTCGTGTTATATACTATTTGACGGAAAGGGACGGTACGATACGAAGTTCGATTTTCGAAGTTCGCGGTAGCACCCCTGCTGTGCTACCGCGAACTTCGAAAATCGAACTTCGTGTCGTGCCGTCCCTTTCACTCTCGTGTTATACACTATATGACGGAAAGGGACGGTACGATACGAAGTTCGATTTTCGAAGTTCGTGTCGTGCCGTCCCTTTCACTCTCGTGTTACCCGTAATTATACTAGTGATGCTACTGGTACTCATAAGAACATTAAAAGAATACTGTCATGATCACTGTAAAGCTGTAGATCGCTCTTTAGCGATAAGGCCGCCTCTTGTTTTACCTCTGTCTCCCGGTATCTTTGTTAATTCTTATTGTACAGTCAACAGCAACAGTAGATTATCATTTTAGTACTTTATCGCACTAACATAACAATACTGCGACAGTTGGGATGCGTCAAAGTAGTGAAAGTGACAAGGTACTAAAATGATGACTGTACCTATATGATTATTTATTTATTATGTGAGGTGTGTGATAAAGAGCTGACTGTATTGTATTGCAAAGCTGTAAATAAACAAAAGAACTCGGTAAATGTTCTTTAAGAGTCTCTCAGCATCCTCATAGCGTTCGCTCGGTAGTCCTCTTCGAATCCTAATCGATCCCGTGGCGCTCTCGATTCTCTATAGTGAGTCTCTTAAGTATAATTAAAACGACACATTATTATTCAATATCCATACTGAACATTTATGCCGACTGTACACTCAGAGGCGCCAAAGTACAAATTGACCTGACCCCATAATCCCATAAAGAATCCAACACCATCAGATCATCACAGTAATAAATCTTACTACATACAAATCTCTCGACCTTATATTTGCGCTAATCCAATCATAAATCAACAATCGAATGATCGACTAGTCTAATCGATAGTGAGTTTAATCGATTGTTAATCGTAACATGTTGAAGAATGCGTGTTGCAAGATGGCCTTAAGATGGGTTGATAAAAATAGCGAAAAGTTTTGATGCCAAAGATAAAAAGATTAATTAAATTTTAGACGCAGCAAATGTCCAAAGCAAACACGGTTTCTACTATAGGAACTAGACGACGATATACACGTATTCTTAAATAATCAAAAATACATACTGGAAAACTACTAACTTGCGTGTTTCTGAAAGAAGCGTTGTCACTAGATGGCGTTGTATAAAAAAGGTCTCAGTCTCAACCCCATGAATTTTGTATAATGCTATTTTTTTCTTTATATTAATTATTTTTACATAACTTAATTAACTAATTACAATATTTTATTGAACTAAATGATGCAATAATAACAATTTTGACAATCGTTATTATAACTGTGAATTTTATATTCGTGTTTCTTCTTCTTGCATAACGATGCATTTAAGAAAAGATGGTTCTGGTAAACCCTTCAAGATCGAATCTAAACTTTTAAGCTATCTACGCTAGCAACATATCGCACGTTAATAAATCAATATTTCATAATTTTGGAAGCCATTGATGATTATTCATGCAAACGACTGCAAATGTCAACTTTTGAAGTGTTAAATTTGATGTTTAAAAAATATATGGTCCTTGCTTGTCATTAGTGGGTGAATGAAATGTTTATTTTGTTATTTTTACGATTTAGATCCTAGTGTATTTGGTGAGAGGTGTTGTGTCCATAATTGCTATACCAGAGTCGATTCAACTGCAGGTTGTGTGCCTATTGTTGATTTAGGGTGGGTAGGTAGGGTAGGATTGACCAATTAATACTCAACCCGCCCACGGTTTTCCTTTTTCGGTTTTGATTTGTTCGAAAGCTCACCATTTTGTTTTTATTATTATTATTTGTTTTTATGGGGCTTTTGGCAGCCCTTGAGAGTTCACCGTTAAGGCCCGTGAGACATATATTACAGTGCAATTGTTACAAATGAGCAACCCACATAAATGTTGCCGCCGTGGGTAAAAAAGGTAATATTCGATTCGGCTTATCATTATTTTAGGCAAACAAAATCGGGCATAAATTACATTAATAAGATCCCTTACTAGGCACTCATAATAGACCTTAACGCTGGTAGTTAACAAGTTTGAAAAACATGATACACAAACACTTAGACACGATTTTTTTAATTAAAAATAAACTAATGCGGCCCTTTGTATAGGATGCAAAGAAAACCAAACAACAAACAAGCAAGCGCGGTAAAAACAGCATAAAAGACGCTCACCGGGTTTTATCGTAAGCGCAAATAAATACATTATTAATTTGTAAACAACACAGTCGCAAGATTTATTTCGGTAGTTATTAATATTATCGAACAAGCACACAACATTATTAATATTATTGTTTAGAATTCTCAACAAATAAATATCCAATGGTTTCCCTGTAATCATGCCGCATTTACATACCCTATTAAGTAAAACATGGGTTGCTAAGCATGTACTATAGTTATTTATCTGAAGTTGCAGGGTCCGTACCAAAAATACGCTTGATAACGCTTTCACACTTGATTCTAAACGGTTTATGAAATGTGACAGCACATACAGTTGACAAGCGGTTTAGCGTTAGTGAACCTGCCTACAAAGCTAGTGGTTCTAGGTTCGAATCCTGGTTAAGGCAAAACTTTGTGTGATGACCTTGTTTTTTTTCAGAGTCTAGAGTTAGGTATGTATTAAAATCTATTTTTTTTATTTAGTTCTTTAGTTACATAGTAAATATACGTATGTGAACTTTTAAGTTCTCATAATGGAACGCGTGGGGAACTACGGAACCCTACATTGCGCTTAGCCCGACACGCACTTGGCCGGTTTTTATAACACTTTATTTAAAAAAACCTAATTTACATGCACGTAAGCCGTTAAGTTAGCCTATGGAGAAGTCTGGTCAGCAATAAAAGGACAGGATGTCACGATCCTCAGCATTGAGGGAACGACTGATGATGATGAAGCCGTTAAGTACACAGGACACCCAAAATGAGAGATGATTTGTTATTATTGCTGTAATATTTCAACTGTGTATCACTCACTACCTCTTGATTACGTGCGCACATACATTACTTGATATGCATTACTCTTATAGGATTTATATAATCCCTTCGACACTTATTGAACGTGCAGGATAAGCTCTCGACAAAGGGATCGAGATTACCTAACGAAGGGCATGATCGCAAAGGGTTTCCATGAATATGTAGGTGTCTAATCCATTTTGTGGACATACAATAAAGCATTTTTTTATTGTAATTTTTATCATGTAATAAACAAAAAAAATTAAAAATCTAAATCTAGACAAACAATTCATAAAATGTTCCATGCGGCGCCTCTAGCTCCCGATTTTTGTCTTGCTCTCTCGCTAGTGTCGAGCTGGATACGTCTTGCTCAGTGCGTACGGACTACGGAGCAACTTGCGGAATATTTTCCAATACCTATTTAAAAAAACTCTATGGGGTAAGTGAACTTGTTTTTCGCGGCCCGTTTAGCTGTATCGAACCTCTCCTTAAAAACATTTAACATTACTTTTTGACTATTTGTATACCTTGGGTCAACAAGATGCTTATACTATGAACATTTGAAGACTGAAGCTCTAACCGTTTGGCTATATAACCTGTGTGACAGATGACGGACGGACAGTCGGACACGTGAGTGACAGCAATAGAGCTCCGTTCGGACCCTTCGGGCACGGAACCCTAGAAAGGCCATCTGACGTTACTACTCCTCCCCTTACCTTGGCAACGTCCCTTGGGTTTCCCACACTCTTTGACCGTCTTTTTCATTTTTTTCTTGGTCAGTATGAGAATGACTATTCAGCGACACCGCGAGGCTAGAATTAGGGACATTCTCTATTTCTTGCCAAGTTAAGGGTTAACAGAACATTCATTGCATAGACATTTTTTTCTTTAAACATGGGAATACCGCCATCATGGTTCTATTTGCGTGCGATTAAACGCGTACGAAAACTCCTTCTTTTTAGCCAGAAGAAGACTTAAAAAAAAACTCACCGCTGGCTGTAATAGAGCAATAGAGCCTTGGATTCCAGTTGCTCCGCATTCATATTACATTCTCGTAAAGTATAGGCATTAGGTATACCATGTCAATATCCACCCACGTCAAAATTTAAGTAAAGCAAATATGCACGTATTTATGCAAAACATAACTAAAACATTTATATTACAGATGATAAAGCTGATTCATATATATAATTATATTTATTATGTTAAACTTTAAGTCTGAAACCAAACATATTTAATGCATTGGCTATTGTCGCATAATTGAGTCATAATCCAAGGTAAATAGCTTTGTTGAGGTGGCTCGATGAATTAACTGCCCACTTCTGCTGAATATATGAATGAAAATTAGTTGAATTCACTTAAGTTAAATAAACTTAAGTGAATTTGTTTTGTCTAAATCATTTGGTTACCTACCTATTTATATTTCGATAAGTAGGTATAGTGTCAGATATCTTGGGTAAAATTTATGGGGTGGTCATCGGTACGGTAGTACCAACGCATCTTTACCTGCTGGAATTAAGTAAAAATTAGGTACCGTAAACCGGGTGACTTCGATAAAATTGGGGCTATAATGATAATGTAAATTTAATTATGAAGGTGGCATCATTATGTATTACTATATACCTACTCTATTCAGTCTGGTAAACAGGTAGAGAACTGCGAAATTGTATGAACTACTAAAGTTACTGCGAAAGCAAAACATGATTGGGCGTAAAAACTTAATTATCAATGTCACCCTCACCCCAGCAGATCAAAGTCACCCCAGTTTATGGTAGCTAATCGACTTGTAAATTTACAGTCATTTAACTAGCTTTTGCCTGCGACTTATTTCGCGTAGAATTTGTTATCGCCACACTAAAATTATCGTAAATTCATTTCAGGCACGGGCTTATATGTCGCTCTCGGATACAAACTTCCCCCTTATTTTCACCCCCTTAAGGAATGATTTCATGGATAAAAACTATCCTATATCCTACCCGGGATCTCTAACTATCTCAATGCCCTATTTAATCGAAATCCGGTTAGCGTGACCATTACATTAATTTCACATTTATTGTTGCTAAGCGAAGCGAAGCTCACTTAGACGACACATTGTATTTATTGTTGCTAAGCGAAGCGAAGCTCACTTAGACGACACATTGTATTTATTGTTGCTAAGCAAAGCGAAGCTCACTTAGACGACACATTGTATTTATTGTTGCTAAGCGAAGCGAAGCTCACTTAGACGACACATTGTATTTATTGTTGCTAAGCAAAGCGAAGCTCACTTAGACGACACATTGTATTTATTGTTGCTAAGCGAAGCGAAGCTCACTTAGACGACACATTGTATTTATTGTTGCTAAGCAAAGCGAAGCTAACTTAGACGACACATTGTATTTATTGTTGCTAAGCGAAGCGAAGCTCACTTAGACGACACATTGTATTTATTGTTGCTAAGCGAAGCGAAGCTCACTTAGACGACACATTGTATTTATTGTTGCTAAGCAAAGCGAAGCTAACTTAGACGACACATTGTATTTATTGTTGCTAAGCGAAGCGAAGCTCACTTAGACGACACATTGTATTTATTGTTGCTAAGCAAAGCGAAGCTAACTTAGACGACACATTGTATTTATTATTGCTAAGCGAAGCGAAGCTCACTTAGACGACACATTGTATTTATTGTTGCTAAGCGAAGCGAAGCTCACTTAGACGACACATTGTATTTATTGTTGCTAAGCGAAGCGAAGCTCACTTAGACGACACATTGTATTTATTGTTGCTAAGCAAAGCGAAGCTAACTTAGACGACACATTGTATTTATTGTTGCTAAGCGAAGCGAAGCTCACTTAGACGACACATTGTATTTATTGTTGCTAAGCAAAGCGAAGCTAACTTAGACGACACATTGTATTTATTGTTGCTAAGCGAAGCGAAGCTCACTTAGACGACACATTGTATTTATTGTTGCTAAGCAAAGCGAAGCTAACTTAGACGACACATTGTATTTATTGTTGCTAAGCGAAGCGAAGCTCACTTAGACGACACATTATATTTATTGTTGCTAAGCGAAGCGAAGCTCACTTAGACGACACATTGTATTTATTGTTGCTAAGCGAAGCGAAGCTCACTTAGACGACACATTGTATTTATTGTTGCTAAGCGAAGCGAAGCTCACTTAGACGACACATTGTATTTATTGTTGCTAAGCGAAGCGAAGCTCACTTAGACGACACATTGTATTTATTGTTGCTAAGCGAAGCGAAGCTCACTTAGACGACACATTGTATTTATTGTTGCTAAGCGAAGCGAAGCTCACTTAGACGACACATTGTATTTATTGTTGCTAAGCAAAGCGAAGCTCACTTAGACGACACATTGTATTTATTGTTGCTAAGCGAAGCGAAGCTCACTTAGACGACACATTGTATTTCGTTTGAGTTCGTACTCCTCCTAGATGCTTCAACCAATCACGCTTACATTTTGCATGTCCATAGGTGACAACATGACGATGGTTTAGATTTTAAAATAATTGAAAATCGGTCATATTATACCGGGGGCATAATCACTGAAAAACTGAATTTCCGTATATTTCAATGCTAAGCGAGTAACTGTCAGCGGAGATCGGGTAGACACGCTCAACATTTGCAACCAGCAAACTGCATTGCATACCTAGTAATATTAGTATGCGCAGTAGCACCGCTTCGACCGCGTACCTTATACTTAAAATTATTGGAATTGACCGACTTGTATCAAATTACTCCGTTCATAAAGCGACTTTAGTGTCCAAGCAAAAAGGTTAATTTAAAAAACATATAAAAAAAATTAACTACTTATACTTAACTGCAGGATCTTTAGCGTCAGCCTTTTGAATGATCTTTGAGGCCTAATATTATACAGGGCGTCCCACGGCCATGCCACATGGAGGGAAAGTACCTTTAATATTGTAGATAGAACATTTTACTGAAAGAAGACATTATCTAATTTTTAAAAGTTAGTAATTCTGCATTCAAAGATTTTCTAAAAATTACTTGCTTCGTCCGGGAATCGAACCGACTCACATGTGAAAAAGAAACATCCTGTATTTTTATGATCCGTATCGCAAGAATGTACAAAACTAAATCATTTTTCTAAAGTAACATGGTATCCCAAAAGAAAGGCAAATAGTAAAATCTATGATTGTAGTTTCAAGATTCAGTTCGATTCCTGACAAAGTATGAAAAATTCGATTTTTTCAAAAAAATCTATGAATACCAAATTACTCACTTCTAAAAATTAGATAATGTCTTCTTTCAGTAAACTTTCTTATCTGCAGTATTTAAGGTACTTTCCCTTCATGTGGCATGGCCGTGGGACGCCCTGTATATTTATTACTTTCTTACTAAATTATTAAATTAAAATATATACGAGTAGGTATATATAAAGACCAAACAAATAGGTACTAGACTAGACCTGTTTCTTACACAGAGAAAACAATAAAATTCACCGGACTTTGACTCATTTTAACTCATTATTTTTATTAACAGCAATAAACAAATTCAGTGTCAATTTATTCGGAGTCCAATACCACAGCTAGTTTGTTAACATGCTAAGTTATGCGCCGACCCAAATATACCTCTTGTTTACTGTGTCATCAGCATTAATGATCTAGGCTTGAATAGAAATCTTTATCATTCTCATTGATTGAGTTGAATTTAATGAGTTTAACACTGTTCCTTTTATAAAGATCTAACATTGCAAGGAGCGGAGCACTGCTTTGCTTATCCTGAAGCACAGGTTTTGCCTATTCAGGGAGTTAAGTGTTTTGTAGCTGTTCGCTCTCTAAATATTTTTCACTGATAATTGTTATTAATACGTTAATGTGAATTTGGATACACTGTCATATCCCCGTTATAAAAGTTTTAACACAATGCACTGTATTTTACACAAATACATTTACGTTTACTGTTATAGGCTGGGTTGCACCAAACCGTCTGTAATCGTAAGCTGCGTTCGTTAAAATTTGAATGTACGGAAACTTTGACAACTTTCTATGGGATGACAGCTGCCGGCGCCATATTTAACGTCGATCAGTCTGTGATCGTAAGTCGGTGCAACCCAGCCTTAGTGTTAAACAAATAATAAATACAGAGCCGATGTTTACACGATGGCGGCGCCCTCTCTCCCAGTTCAGGGAATTCCTTAGGGAAGTACTTAAGAGAAGTTCAGGGATTAGAATCCTTGATTTAAGGATATAGTCGCTTGTTTGCCACCGACGTGGTATAAATAAAGGTGTTTTTATTATATAACACTTGTATTTAATTATTTGTATTTGATTGAGATGATCCAAAGTCTGGGAGATATATACCTACTGATTAGGTCACCGAAGAGCATTTTTAAGATTCGGTACCTACCTAAAAGGTAATAAAGGAACCCTTAATGGTGTGACTCTGTCCGTCTGTTACATCAATATATCTCAGGAACTACTTAGGTATGCTATCGAATTGAAAATTTGATTTAGTTTAAAAAAAGGATTCCAAATGTGGATAAAATGAGAATATTAAACATTATATAAGTGGCCAATGAGGGAGCAAAATTAAAATTCTAGTTACTAGGTCAAGTATCATATTATATGATAGGGGTTGAGTTATGCATTATAATACAATTTGTCTCTGTTTCGTTTCGGAAAATGATGAAATAAAAAATAATATGCATGTAATTTGTAATATTTTTTTTTTCAAATAGTTAAGTAACCGAATTTGGTAAAAGTTCATTAATAAAATCACATTTAAATTGAAGGAAGGCCTCAGTTTATAGCGTGTGGCCTATAATAGAAGCAAAAAAATTAAAAGACACTTCCTTAGAGTATCTGCAGTGCAGTAACCGGTTGTGTAATTTTTTTTTCTATTCGTAGAAATTATGATCCCAAGTAAAGGGATCTAGCCACTACGATATTACAGCGCGGCAGTCAATGCAGATTTTCAGGTGGCACATAGGATATTACTTGTTACTCATAATAGTCGTTACATTTTTAGTTTTAAGTGTAGGATATTTTCTCGATTTTTTAAAAAGTAATTTGTTTATTCAGTTTTAGTGTTTTTAAAATAAAGAGTTATAAATAACACTCCAGAAGGGTACCTAAGCCATATTCGCATAAAAAAACCCAAAATAAATTCTTTCATTTTCACTCGAAAATAATTGACGAGCTGTTTAGCCTTGGACCCGGGTATGTCCTAAAACTACGACCAAGACCACCGGGGAATGGGCAGCAGCATTCCTTAAATGCGGTGGAGATACTGCGATCGCCAACCCGCATGCCAAGCGTGGCGATTATGGCATTTACCCCCCATGAAATTGGGGGAGGCCTATGTCCAGCAGTGGACGTCCTAGGGCTGATATGGTGTTTAGCCTAGTTGGTAGTGACACTGCCTCCGAAGCTAGAGTTCCCGGGTTCGAATCCCGGCCAGGGCATTTATTTGTGCATTTTTCACTGGTATTTGTTCTTGGGTCTTGGACGTTTTCTATGTATTTAAGTATGTATTTATCTATATAGGTATTTATATCGTCGTCTAGTACCCATAGTACAAGCTTTGCTTAGTTTGGGACTAGGTCGATTTGTGTAAGGTTGTCCCCCAATAAAATAAAATAAAATTGCTGGAAAGTCCAATATTGTACCGTTTAAGTTTTTGCTCGTATTACAGGCCACAACCCGTATATGCGAAGTAAAGGATTAAATTAAAAACAAACAAATGAAAATCAAGATATGTACATTCTAACGAGCTTGTTCAACAAATCGTTATGATGTGAATTATTAAGCCACAATTGAGTAACAGGTTGTTTCATCGTGAGATTACCGCTCATAACCGAATTATAATTGGTCATTTTGACGTACCGACAACAAAACAAAGAGAAAGTTTACGTGCGGACGATGCAGCAAGACTGGATGCGTGTGCGCAAAAGTGAACCAGTTGTTATTGGGATAATTATTTATCTATAGGTGCAAGGTTAACAATAACAAGTACTAGCGTATCGTACGAGTATAAATATTATAAAATTATATAACTAAATTTAACTTTGACTGACGCATTAAAAACAAAAGGTACTTTTATTATAATAAAAAGCAATTTTACTTAGATATTGTTGTTACTGTTTGTTGACTCTGGGTCTTGTCTGTCTGGAATCTGGATGCACTTCATTTAACCTGTTAATAATTTAATTTGTCGGCCTATTTAGCCTAGTTGGTAGTGACATTTCCTCCGAAGCTAGAGGTCTCGAATTCAAATCCCGGTAAGGGCATTTGTTTCTGTGGTGAGCAGAAACATTTGTTCCTGAGACTTGGATGTATTTATATATGTCTATTAAATATATCGTCGTCTAGTACCCATAACACAAGCCTTATTGAGCTTACTATGGGGCTAGTTCGATTTGTGTAAACAAATTATACTAAAATATTTATTTATTTATTTAATAATTGCCTGGTTCCTTCCGCATGCAGCGGTCCCGGCTGACGCAACAAACTTTTCACTCGGTTACGGCACATTATACAAGCGACATTGAAACCGACTGACCGCGATTCGAGCCTAAAACGCAAACGGGATTTGTATGTGTTTACTAATTGGTGTCAAATAAATAACATATGATAAATATGTCTTAATCACAAAGTACAATATATATACTGACATAGTGATATCAGTAAAATACTCCACATAGATCGTAGCGCCGTTGCGGTATTTAGTAAGAACTAACCGCACGAACGCTGCATCTCTGTCACTCAAATATGCATGTGCGATAGAGATAGCAAACAGTGACATCTGTTACAAACAAGTTAAACTAACATTTCCTTCGAAAAAATCGTAGATCGACCTGAAATCCAACAAAAACTTGGTCTGTCGTACAAACAACACAATGTTTAACGGTTTATGTACGAGTACTGAGGTGAAAAGTTGTATGTATCACACGAGAGCAAAGGTATTTGCATCTCGTGTCTTTGAGTCCCTCGCTACGCTCAAGATTCTAATTTTGAATAACTCGCTACGCTCGTGACTCAACATCAACGCTCGCAGCCAAAATCTACTTTGCTCTCTTGTTGAACAATTAATTATTTTTATACTTTGCTCTCTTATTGTACAGTTAGCATCAAAAGCAGCTATAAATATGAAGGGGTCAAAAGCTCTATTCCCCTATAATACTTTTGATGCTGACTGAACAAATAACTATAGTTCTTGTATTGTAATTCCGTATTCTGTTCACTTACTTTTTTTTGGTTTTTGATCTAAGTAACTGATACTTTAATTAAGAACTACGAGTACGGTTTGTGCCCAAATAAAGATTAAAACAAAAACTTATACGCCCAAGCACTATCTTAGCATTCATAGTTAAAACGTTTGACGATTAAAATGTTTTAATTAATCACTTTGCACACGCGGGTGTAAAATCGCTGTGGCCAGACATGTGAAATAAAGGAGGCCACGTTTCATAACTCGGGTAAATATTATTAGTCGTTTGACGACTATGACCATTTCTTCTAGGGTTGTCAGGTGGTTTGTCTGTATTTTTGCGATATATTGTTAACCGACTTCAAGATTTCAAAAGAGGAGGTTATCAATTCGGTTGTATGTTTTTGTCTTTGTTTTTTTTTTTTTTTAATGTTTGTTACTCCATAACTCCGTCATTTCTTAACCAATTTGAAAAATTCTTTTTTTGAATATATGTATATATATCCAAGTTGGTCCCGTTTTTGTCAAAAGACAGTTCTGATGATGGGATCCATGAGGAATTGAAGGAACTCCTCAAATCTTTAAGGCAAACATATAGTGATTTTTGTGTTTTTATCAACAAGTCAAGCATTTGCATCCAAAAATGTGACATTGGATGAAGTGGAACTGCTAATGATGATCAGAACAGAACTCTTCAACGACGAAAAGTTCACGTTTGGTGATTTGTCCTCCTAGCTGTGTTTGTTAAGCAAGTTCTATTTTCACGATTAATTTTTGTCATGCTCGAGTTCTGATGATGGGATCCATGAGGAATTGAGGGAACTCCTCAAATCTTAAAGGCAAACATATAGTGATTTTTGTGTTTTTATCAACAAATCGAGCATTATCATACAAAAATGTGTTCTCTTCGTTTTGTTTGTCAAGCAAGCAAGGTTTTTCCATGATTTCATGAGGAATTGAGGGTACTTAGTCTTCTATAACCATTATAAACATACTTATAGCCATTTTTGTATTTTATTGTATGGAATCTAAGAGTGCACCATCTAAGATTAATAATCTTTCACCGGACTCCCCCATTGAAGTCGGTTTTTTTTTCTTAAAAATTATATGGTATTCAATCTCCAGAATAAATCTAAATAAAGGGAAACCCTCAACTTTTTATTATGTATGTATAGATAGACACACATCGTAGCCTAAGAACTATTGTGACTCCAGAAAAATCTCAAGTGAGCTGCCGAAAATTTCAGTTCAGGACGGAAAGGATGCCGGAAAGGACCGTTTCTCCTGAAATGATGATCCATGATTTAAAAGATCTCGACTATTTGACTTTTGTTTGGTTCTCCAGTTTGGCAACCCTAACTTACTTCGTGTTTACTTTGTTTGGCGCGTGCCACTTAAAATACAAAGAAAAGGGGTTTACACTTTTTGTTGCATAAAGATGACAACTCTGTCACAGCTGTGAAATATCACCTTAGTCAGTTAGCATATTTGGAGTTATCTGTAACCTTGAAACAAGTGAAGGGTGTTGTGGAACAACGTTCATGTCTCTTTAGACAGTGGATGATATAGGTAGAGTAAAATCTAATTGAACTCATCGAACCTTCAGTCACACACTACACACATATACACACCACACATCTCACGTAAGCATACAGGGCGTAACGCATTATCGCATTAAACGGATCCACTGTATTTTTGTTACTCTCTGTATACTCCTGTACTGTACTGTAACTCCTGTCGCCGGTGCCCCGTCTGTCGCGCCTATACAATCAATTGAGCAACAATGCAGACCAGCAGCTTGATATAAACCATGACAGCCTACGTCGATTCAGGACCAAATTGCTGTCGATTATTAATTGAATTGCCTCTGTGACCACAGTCACTCATTTTGGATTTTGGACCCTCTTATTTTTAGTTAAGGTTTAAGCATATTACTATTAACAATATTTTATATTTTCTCACTGTAATTTGTTTTTAAAGTCGATGCTTTCTATATTGCATGGTGTGTTCACCTGTAATTGGTGGCGCAATCATTAAACGGTAAGTTATTTTGTTCCAATGTTAATGATTGTTGTTCCCACTGTTGGTGATCCTAGATATAAATAAATAAATAAATATACATAATTTCACACATTGAAGAAATGTCTACTTGGTGAGCGGTGTTCATTTAAAAATTGGTTTTACTCTACAATCTTCATACATAAACCCGTATTAAAAGGGTTGGAAGACCGTGTGAAATTTTATTATCAGTGTCACTTCTAGCAAATGTACGGTTGACGATGGAGAAAATGTGATGTTGCAGTGGTAGGCTGCTAGCCTCTCGACCACAACACACTACAACACGATTCCTATTCCTGACACCGACGGAAAGAAAGGGGAGTTGCTTTTTTAACCCGACACAACAAAGGTTGCAGTGAATTTGTATCGTAAAAAAAATGGGATATTGATATCAGATATTAGTTGGAGTATATATATAGGATTATGGCATACACCCCCCGTGAATTTGGGGGAGGCCTATGTCCAGCAGTGGACGGCCTTTAAGAAACGTAACTACATATTTCAAACAGGGTTTTGATACCAAAATGAATTCCCTTCAATGTAAAGTAAATGTAAGTAATGTAATGTAAAGTAGATCTTGTAAGGAAACTAACTGAAGAACATTAAACCCATCAAAAACATATATGTGAAAATGGCAGCCAAGTTCAATATGCGAGGCGTGGTTGTCGTCTTCACCGACAAAAGAATTGAGATCTTAATGGGTGCCGAGTTCCGTAGATTATCTGAAAAGGTGCCAAGTTTGGCATTAGGTTGTTCATAGTAAAACTCATTTATTGCGGCGTAATGCATTTTGAGCTTTAACTTGGCAGTTTTCTTAAATATCCGACAGCTTTCATGGTATTATAACATTCTGCATATAAAACTGCCAAGTTAAGGATCAAAATTCATTATCCCGCAATAAATAAGTTTTACTGTAAACAACCTAATGCCAGACTTGGCACCTTTTCAGATAATCTACGGAACTTGGCACCCATTCAGATCTCAATTCTTTTGTCGGTGAAGACGACAACCACGCCTCGCATATTGAACTTGGCTGCCGTTTTAACATTTATGTTTTTGATGGGATATCATTACTTTTTGTCAAACTTCACCAAATCGTGCTTTTCAAGAGCGAATGCACGAGTTACTATACAAAATACCCAAATCGCTATAGATGCACCTCAAATATTTGAAGAGTTCCCTCGATTTCTCCAGGATCCTATGATCAGATTCTTACCTGATAACTATAGGACTACCCCTGAAGTATATAGTTTCAAACAAAAATGAATTTTCCAAATTGGTTAATAAATGACGGAGTTCTGAGGTAACTAGCATAAATAATAATAATAATAAAACTAATAAAAAAACCACGGTTTTCTGATTTTTCTGGTATACACACACAATTACCAAGCTGCATGCCAAATTTCAGCTTTCTAGGTCACCTGGAAGTGGGTTAGATTTTTGATTACTAGTCAGTCTGTCAGTCAGTCAGTCAGTCAGTCAGTGGTTAAAATGCCGTTTTTTGGAATTGAATGTCTCAATAATTATTAAACCTATATTTATAAAATTTGGGGTTGTAGTTGTTCTAAAGGCTTTTAATACATGTACCAAATTTCATTTTTCTATGTTAAATAAACTAATAAATCTATCTGATTTGGAGTTATTGGGGGGTCAAAATTGGCTCCAAACGGTTCGTGTAAAATAACACACGGCTGCTGTCCGCCAGTTCCTGGGGTGAACTTGGCTGGACACGCTGCCGCGTGTCTAGATAAACGCAATTTGTTTTGCGCTGCTTAAATATTATATTACCATGTATAGATTATTTCGAAACCAACATTATGACATGCAAATGTACATAACTTATAAGTACCTAAGTAGGTATTGTCGATCATACAATATCGATTAATAAGCAAAGTAAAGATTAACTGTCATTTAACTCTCACAAAATTGGTGTAAACCTTAAGGTTTTTTTATGAGTAAAGCCTCGATTTGAGTATTTTAATTTGACACTTACAGAGCAACGAAGTGTAAAAATACATTCAAAAAGAACATTCCACGGTAATCAAAAACTACTTAAGGCTAAATGTAGCAAATCGCCAAATCCACTTGTAACCTTCCCAAAATCATAATGGCGTCAAAAACCACCCCAAATTCAGGCCGTAAGTCCAGGCAATAAGGCTGGGTTTTTATTAACATGGTAGTGCGAGGTACTAGTTTTGTAAGGTAGTTACAAAAATTCCACTCAAGACGCTCAAAAGAAAATCGCCAGTAAATGTTTAAAATCTAAAGGCTCTTAGAACCTTTTGGTTCTTTACTGCATAACCACGTGTTCCAGATACGAGTGACATGCTCTTACGCCACCGGTGACCTTGGATTTTTTATATATTTTTAAACGCGTGCGCATTCTTGTACTTTTACTCGTACATTAAAAAAACCTCTCACGGCCAAGCGAAAATCAATCTTATGACAATGTGTTTACGGAGGCGTGGTTTTCGCACTTCTGTAGATTGCTATCAAATTAAATGGGCGCCAATGTAAATGATACGCCGCGCGTTGACGCGTTGAAGTCTTGACAGATATGACTTGGGGTTAGCTGTCATGTCAGCGAGTGATGGGGTGTCAGATCAGTCACGTCTCTTCTGTAAGTATGTATAAGTTCTAGAATTTATGTTAGAGGCATAAGACTGCGAATTGTATGATACGCGTATATTTTAGAGCTGACCTAACAGATTTTGTTTTATTATTATTAGTCTACACAATATGATAGTTTCTACTACTTCAGTTGCTTCACTAGACTTCGGACGGCTCAAGGACGTCTAATTACTGTGTTGAGATTAAAGTAAATGGGTAACTTAGAGCTTCTTTGTAAATATTTGACTTGCTTTATACTATTATGTATTAATCTCTGTCTGTAATTTAACACTTGCGTTTTGTGGTTTAATTAATTTTTATATCACCGCTTCACCGTCGTTGGCGTCTGCGCTTCACCTCGGCTTGCCGTGGCACCATGCTGAGTAGGGGCCCTATTTAGCGTCCCTCTTAACATCCCTCCTACTGTCAACGGACCCGGACAGTAGCCTATGGGCGTTACCAACCGTCTAGGGTGAAGGTTACGCTGTGATTACAGGTTGGCGCGCAGTGCATCTGCCGGTTGTCTAATGCCGTAAGCTCACAACACCCCGTGCGTGACGTTTCCATCCCCTAAAAACTCCACAGCGGCTACAATCTGCGCTCTCAAGTGGTTCCATGGTCTCAGATAACGGCGCGCTGCGTTGAACAGCCTCGCGCGCAGTGTACCTTCGGGATCACTCTAGTGATCTTACCCACCATCAGGCACACAAAACCATTTGCCTTTTTTTTTCATGGAGAAATCCTATAGAACCCAGCTAGCCAGCTATTGGAGAACTAGGTTATGTGGTAAGTCATCATCATTCTCTTAGAGCTGGGCTGGGGATGGGCTGGGTAAGTATTATCCACAAAAACTCTACGATAGCAAGCATCTGCGCTCTTATGCGGTCCTTCGCATACTTAAATGCATCGGACTTGCGCCTCACATCTGGCGTGTCCTAAGGTCATGTCGCCTTCTTGGGGCTCGTGCCTCAACCCTCGCCTCATAGAGCACTCGCGACCCCGATGACCCCCTTTAGTCTTCTTTTATGACCCTATTCTCCGGTACCGTAGGGTTGAACATAATGCGTAAAGGATAGAAACAGGGCATGAAAGAAGAAATCAGAGTAATGTTATTGCTATCATAATATTCAAACATGTATCACATTAAGTACTCGCCTTTGTTTAATGATACCAAACACCGAATCGGAACGAATCATAAACACGATGATAGATTTTAAAACAGAATGTGTATTTCATAACAACTGTTCCATGTTTGAAATCTCTGTTTTGGAGATTAGGTTAGTTCTTGGGTTTGCTTATAATCATTTGATCGCCATTTGAGATACAGTAAGTCCTGAGTCACACGTGCCATTGCCAAATATAGGATATTGCCAAAAATCCTTAAATAAGTGCTCATAGCGTTAGTATGTATAAAATCATAAATAAGCCCGTTTTATCAGAACTCGACTCCGAAGACAGGTCGTGATGTTTTCTTGCGGTTCATATTATTATAGTTTGCGCAACGCAAACAGTACAAATTTTATAATAAGTATTTATGCGGATACCCTGTAGCTAGTCACGAAATAATACCTAGATATCTAACAAAGACCTAGGACTAAATCAGAAGCTTTTTGTAAATTGCGCTGTTAACGAATAACCATAATTTTATGATCCCTATACTCACAGCAAACGGATAGAATCGAGGGTCAAAGTATCCTGGGAACCTCTGACGTCGATCTTGACTGTCATCTTGATCTCGTATCATGAAGAGTCGTCCCGGAACTAACGTAGGTACTATACATTAGGGGGAAGGATGTAACAAGGAGAGATTCTTTATTGAGCTGAACGAAGCGACAGATGTATTTCGTTTGAGTTCGTACTCCTCCTAGACGCTTCAACCGATCACGCTCACATTTTGCATGTCGATAGATGACATCGTGACGATGGTTTAGATTAAAATAATAAAAATCGGACATACCACGAAGGAATAATCACCGAAAAACTGAATTTCCGGGTAGACGCTCTCAAAATTTGCAACTAGCAAACTGAATTGCATACCTAGTAATATTTTACACTAGTGATAGCGTTGGAATTCCGTACCCGAGGTAACAGCGTTAAAAGGTGATTTCATTTATAACTCCATAATAAATTATCAATACTACAAATTAAATTACAACATTTGCAAAAATTAAAAAATGTTCATAGACGACTAGACGAAATTCCGATGCGGCGCCAATTTGATTTGTAACTTTATTTTGACGTCCAATAAGCAAAAATGGCAGTCACGGCAGTAGCTAATCAGAATTCGATAAGTCGTCAAAATCTTTTCGAAACAATATGGCGCTATCATACACGTTTCGTTCTACGTAGATAAACAACCGTGGAGACGGTTGACGACACGAGACGAGACGTTTCCATTACGGTGTCCGTTTAATAAGTCCTCCCTGTTCGCAGCTGGACGCCTTGTGCACGCGCAAGCAGCACGTGTTGTACAGCATCATGGAGTGGGCGGCGCACGCCCGCGCGACGTTGGTCGTGCTGTGCGTCGCCAACACCATGGACCTGCGGGAGCGCGCGCTCGCCGCTCGCGTGGCCTCGCGTCTCTGTCAGTATTGATAAATAAATCATAATACACTGACTTTAATTTATCGTATCCTGTTAAGGCCCTCTAGTCCTGCGAGAGTAGGTATTTAGCGCTGTCCTGGCGGTGCGTGAACAAGCCCGCGCGGACGAAGCGACTGTGAACTCGGATGACCCCGCTAGCTTCATACTGGTCACAGTATAGAAATATAACTGTATTTTGACTTAAGAAATGCATTAATTATGATTAAACTTTAGTATGTAATTGATATCATTTTTTAATAAATCGGTAGTAAATAAATAATTGAAAGTCGAACTTACGATAGGATCCATTTATAATGAAAAAAAAAAAACAATTCATAGTACAACCCTGAAATTCGTACAACCATTCATTCTATTTAATCTATGAAACCTAAGAACCTAAGAAATATGTCTCATACCTCTCTACCCGATTTGTTTAATAGGTCATGCAAATTTTATCTATTTGTGTTATATTTATACAGGATGTTGTATTTATTTGTCGTGTGCGTGTCATCATCATCATCATCATATCAGCTGATGGACGTCCACTGCTGGACATAGGCCTCCCCTAAAGAGTGCCACAATGACCGATCCTGCGCCACCCGCATCCAGCGGACTCTCGCGACCTTTACCCGGTCATCAGTTCACTTTGTGGGGGCTTATCTACGCTGCGCCTCCCTGTACGTGGTCGCCACTCGAGAACCTTTCCGCCCCAATGGCCATCGGTTTTACGTGCAATGTGCCCCGCCCACTGCCACTTAAGTTAAGCGGTTCGGAGGGCTATATCGGTTACTTTGGTTTTTCTGCAGATGGCCTCATTTCTGATACGATCGCGCAGATATACTCCCAGCGTAGCCCTCTCCATTGCTCTTGATATTGGGTGATTTTGAGCCTTCTTATGAGGCAACGACGTTTGAGTGCCATATGTCATCACTGGCAACACACACACATTAGTCAAAGACTATCGTCTTGAGACACTCGATTATGGTATATATCTATCTCTTAGGGATAACCCACAATAACCATTTTGTATCCTTTACTTATTACGAAAAATAATGGCTTATTTACGAAGCGATTTTAAGCAATACAGCAATAATCCTTCTCCAATCTCAGAACATAAAAAAGGGAGAAGTGCGCTAGTGCTTCCTTTCAACGAAAACCAATGTCTCCAGTTTTCTCCCACCAAGTCCACACACACACATTGAACCGTGAAAACCTCGGGTGGTGCCGCCGAGTTTACTGACATCATGCGATTAGAGACATTCTGTAGTATAATTAGTTTCAGCATTGGACCCGAGCGAAGCCGGGGCGGGTTGCTAGTATACCATAATCAACTTCAACTTCGAGTATAAAGTGTCCGATTGTAACGACAGTTGGTCTCCAATCCACCACCACACCATATCAGCCAAAGGACGTCCACTGCTGGACATAGGCCTCCCCCAAATTCACGGGGGGTATTTGCCATAATCGCCACGCTTGGCATGCGGGTCGGTGATCGCAGTATCTCCACCGCACTCCAGGGATGCTGCTGCCCATCCCCCGGTGGTCTCCAATAAAATACCTTAAATACATTTTGCATTTAATATAGATCAATATGTCCCTTTACAGCATGTAATTTAAATGAATATTTTCGAAGATATTACTGATTTAAAATGCAGGAATATAGCGGTTGCCGCGGTATCGGCCGGGTTGTACTATATAGAGACATTCTGTAGTATAATTAGTATCAGCACTGCACCCGTGCGAAGCCGGGGCGGGTCGCTAGTATACTATAATCAACTTCAACTTCGAGTATAAAGTGTCCGATTGTAACGACAGTTGGTGCTACATGGGCATTTGACATGATCTTCGTCTTGTACATATTCAGCTTAAGACCAACTCTCTCGGAGGTTTTACCGAGGTCATTGAGCATGGTACTTAAATCCTGTATGGTCTCAGCCAAGACTACTATATCGACAGCAAACCGAAGGTGAGTGATGTACTCGCCGTTTATGTTGATGCCTAGGCTTCTCCAGTCCAAAGTCTTGAAAACATCCTCCAGTGCAGCGGAGAACAGTTTGGGAGAAATAGCATCTCCCTGCCTGACTCGCGGCTACAACCTACAACGGAATAGGTATCGAGTTCTTGTCCTGGAGTCGGACTCACATAGTGGCGTTGTCGTACAAACACTTCAGTACTTCGATAATAGCGGTAGTCTACTTGGCACCGCTGGAGAGATTGTAGTACAGCCCAGGTTTTGAACCGAATTCGAAGGCCTTCTCGTAGTCCACAAACGCCAAACAGAGGGCACAGGTAACAGATTATATTCCTCAGTCTAGTGCAAAACCTGACGAAGCGTATGGATATAAGTTGATAATACACAGGCCCAGTAGTAGTGAACCACGACTGTCGTAAAATTATTACTAATATAGTTTTTTGACCGAGCGAGCGAAGCGAGCGAAGCATCCTTGTTTCAGCTCTCGAGAAAAATTCTTTCATATGTCTGTCTGTTCGAATGTTCTCCTCTACAGGTCGCATTTCTCAACCGATTCTCGTGACATTTTGTGAGCAGGTTCGATAATTATAATGTTTTTTTTTTCGAGACGGTTTTTGTAAAATTTGAAAACTTTTTATTTGCGTGGTCTACAGCTCATACAGCCACTGGTTTTAAGCTTTATTGTAACAGCTAACGTAAAATACAGACAGAATATTTTTTGGTGGTTTAATTTATTTGTCAAAAGTTCTTAGCTCTCAAAGCATAAAAAACATTGCAAAGTTTTTACTTTTTACTATTTATGCGAAAGATTACCGTATTCTTTTAAAATAAATACCAGAAATGATTTTTACATAAAGATGATAAAAGAATCAATATGGTATATGAAATAATACCGAACTTGCCACGGTAGCTACCTGGAAATGGGTAGATCTTTTAAAAGAAGATTAGCTGGAATGATAGTGTATAAATTTTAAAAGGGTCGGCAACGCGCATGTGACTCCTCTGGAGTTGTAGGCGTCCATAGGCTGCGGTGATCGCTTATCATCAGGCGGGCCGTACGCTTGTTTGCCACTGACGTGGTATTTAAAAAAAGACGGTCGGAATTAATGTGGTGAAGCTCATAGCTTAAAAAAAAAAATCAAGTGCAAAGCAGTAGATCTCTTACTATATCTACAATTTCTGGTAATAAACATTTCATTTATAATTTTACCAACTTTGGTTCCATTTCTGCAGGGGTTCAGTTCAGTTGTTATACTGTCATTTTTATATTGCGGCACTATGACCATAATTTATTTGTTAATAAACGACTTTTTTCATTTGGGTTTTTATTGCCCTTCTTAAATAATTTGCAACAATTATATAAATTCGTCAAAAACTGCTTGTTTGGTGCACAAAACGGTCGCGGATAAAACTGACACAGGTCCGTTGTCCGTAAGCGCCAGCGCGCGACTGATCGGGCCTGCCGACGCCGAGCCTCCGCGCTCGCGGATTTTGTAGGTATTTAAACATATTAATTAATACAATCATTTTATCTATTTAAATTCTGCAAAAATGACTAGAAATACTGAATGGCTTTAGTTTAGTTCAAAAACTTTATTTAAAACATCAATAGTTTCGTCGTCAGATTGTAAATGCTTTACAAAAAGGAGTAACTTTGGGGTCTCTTTCTATCGAGCGAAATTCACTAAATCGTGTAACTGAGTGCAACTTTGACTAGACTAGATCCCTAAGTAAAACATATAATTTTTTCAAATTTTTAAAACCCTTTTTCTACGTTTCAGATTGTTTTTAGAAAACTCGAAAACGCTAACTCGCTTGACAACCTCCCCTTAAATGAGTCATATTTGTACATTTGTTTGTAAATGTACGGCTGGAACGATTCGATGAAATTTACACAACAAGGGGTAAAGGCCCTTACCCCTTGTGGTGTTAATCCAGCTGGCTCTCATTTCCGGGAACATTTGTGCTGCCCAAAGACGGCAAGCAAAGCTCGCTCTCTAATTGTAAGATGTTATGTGTGTATATGTGTGTATTGTTATGTGTGTTGTTGTGTTGTGTGTTGTGTTGTTGACGTAATTAAACGTTATCTAATTAACAAAGTTATTATCAATGTAAAGACTGAATTTACGACATAACTCGTTTACTATCTAGAATTAAAAGTTCATGTTGTAAATTACCACTACGAGAAATCGTGCTGATACTGCAAAATCATTTTCAATTTATAAGCTCTTAGTTACTTACTACACTAAGTAATAAAATATTAACTAATGATAGTACAGTCAGCGAAAAAATATATGTACAAAAGACTTGGTTAAGTTATTAAATAACCTATTACGGACAAATGTTAATGTCAATAAAGAAGTAATAATGTAAAGTTTTTTCAAATCCATTTACAGAAAAATGGATACTAAATCTGCTAATTCTTAGTCTGATTTAAACTTACCTATATTAAGTGGCCGACTTAAAATCCAAAATTGAAAATGTTAATAGATGCTAATACTTTCACAACGCAATAATCCTCGATGTTTATCTTGGCAACCATATTCGGGCGTCATTATTTGTTGCTGCATAACAGTAATCCTTGTTTCTAACGATTACGGCTTTGGATCAACACCTACTAGGTACCAAACTATGGAAACAATTAGGTAGCCTTAAAGCGATCAGAGCTTTACTGAACTCCCAAATCTCTGATTGTTTAGATGTACAGTTCCCGAGAATAGTCGCAAAAATGCTCGATCAGTTTGGGGCATAGGTACTCCCCATCCCACCGTGAAGAAGCCGTTCAACCTCAAGGACCATCACCAGTTCATGAAGCTCTAAACAGTTCAGTAGCGACGGAGGCTGTTCACCACAGGTAACAGCCGGGGCTCATCGAAGAGGGACCCCTAAGCCACCATCAATGACACCCACCCGCCACCGTGTGACACGACACCCAGACAGTTTACGGCACAGGCCATGCTAGAGCTAGACCACTGTTATGACACTTCATGTCATAACGGCTGTGGTAGAATAACAGCGTTGCAGTTTGCGCGACCAGATAACAACACATGCTGTCTCAGTCTTTTCTTTATCGCACACATTGCTGGACCCATTGTGGACACCTCCATGAATGGCAGTGCCCATTCGCTGTGCGAGGAACCAGCCAGCATTACGCTCACCTGCAGACCGGATGAGCATTGAGCACAAAGCTTAATTTTTTAAAAGCATAACCGGTCTCTGCGTTCCCAGGGTCTGCGCGGCAAATGCCGCAAATATTTTATTTATTTTCTTTTATTCTTTGAGACCTCTTTTGTATGCTTTATGGAATAAATCCATTTTCTTTCTGCTTTCATGTCCATATTGCCAAGATATTCTAGAAAACCATAATAAACGTAGCGTACATTCCAGATGAACCACATCCGCTCGGATGCATCAATCATAGCTCAGCAAAAACCGCGAGCGCCGTGGGATGACAAGATAACTCAGACAATGATTGTTCCTGTTTACTATACCAGAAGTTGGCAATCAATGAGATAATAGATGCATTATCTCATAAATTAAGTGATAATGACAATACACTAAGCCGATCTCGTATATTTAATCATCAAGCGGATCGTAAATCAGCTCTTCACTCCCGCTACCTGACAGAAAACCCCAAACCCAAGCTAGAGGAAGACGTAACAGCGGTTATATTATAAACATCACCTCGCCTTTATCTGCTTAATGATCTAAGACATTCACATTACCGCCCTAGTTAGATATAGAATGTGTTGGAGTTGGAGCTCTACATAATTAAATTGCAATCATTTTTCAATAGTAAGTAAGGGAAAATCTTAGGAAATACGCTTACGTTCGCAAATGATTATGACAACCTCTTTTAGAACTTTTCTGCCAGATTTTGCTGCAAAGAAGTCCGCAGAAGATTCTCTAATTAAGTACTACCTAAAATGTAGTCCTAAACAGGTTCTTTAAGACATTTGAACCCACATTAGGCAAAATCAGACCGGCAGGTAAAAAAATCAACTTTTAGAGTTTTACCTGAATAACAGACTACCGGAAAGATAAAACCTTTGCCGGAGATTAATTTACTACAATACGCATTCCAATTGAATTCAACATGTGTTGCGCGGGTTCGAATAACTTACAGCCAGACCACGACTTGGGGCGAATTGCCGCGCGGCAAGCGTTTTATCCATTCATTGCGCGGTCGAGACGGGCAACGCACTGCGGTTAGTTGGGATTACACGCAATGTATTAGGAAAAATGCTGCCGCCGCCGCCGCTCGAAGTTGTGGCCGCGGGTTGAACCCATGTTTGAACCACATTGTGTCGGCCTGTTTAGCCTAGTTGCTAGTGACACTGCCTCCGAAACTAGAGGTCCCGGGTTCGAATCCCGGTAAGGCATTTGTTTCTGGTGACTAAAAACATTCGTTCCTGAGACTTGGATGTTTTCTATGTCATTTCACTAGCATTATTGACCGAACGAGCGAAGCGTCTCCGTTTCAGCTTTCGACAAAAATTCTTTCGTATGTCTGTCTGTCTGTTTGTCCCGATGTTCTCCTCTACGGGTCGCATTTCTCAACCGATTCTGGTGAAATTTTGTGAGCAGGTTGGATAATTATATAGTTTTTTTTGTCGAGTCACTTTTTGAATATTTAGAATTTAGATTTTTTTTTTGTGACGTCTGCAGCTGTAGTTGGCCGATTTGGGGCATGGTGTATTAAGTATGTAGGTATTCTATCAAAAACATAAATGTAGATGAATGTCAGGTGTTTGAAACGGTTTTGTAATAAGAAGTGATATCTAACAGGAAACCAAGTTCTTTCAAAGCACCTTAGACAGGACACGTACGCTTTCAGCACCGCAAAAATCATTAGCGCGTTGCTGACCCTTTATTAATTTTAGGATTGGTTGAGTTCACAGCCGCAGTGAGTTCATACAACAAATGCAGTCCCCTCACTCTCAATACAGCGAGCGCATCCTCGGGAACACATGTGACTTAAGGTGAGTTCACTACCAGGGGCCTATTTGTATGCCTTTTTGCAATTGCCCCCAATCAGGAACACAACACCACATAGGGTTGCTAGGACGGTTACGCGACCAGCGTCAGTTTGCGACCACCTGAGGAACGAAGTTTTTTAAAATTAAAGATATTAACATACTTTAGGCAGTAAAAAAAACTGTCCGTCGTATACATTTTGTCTGTTTGGGAATCCATTAGAAAATCGAGAAATGGTACATTACGATGCAAGTGCAGAGAACAGGAAATTCGCAACGAGTGGTGATAACTTGAAACACGACCGAAGCGAGTGTTTTAAATCGACACAAGTTGCGAATTACCTGTTCGCACGTGTATCGTACCTACAACGTTTTACAGTACATATGGCTCTTTAAAGTTTCGACATATGCACGTAATCTGCTTATTACCGCACTGGTGCGGTAAAGTAGCACAATATGTACTGTAAATATCCCTTTAGTTCAACAACTCTTCCAAGTGGTTGCAAACCGAAACACTAAATTAGCTGGTCGCTAACCGACCTATCGACCCTTCAATAGATCATGTAGTTGTATAGTCGCCTTCACATACATTTGTACACTTCTGGGTGTTTAAAAAAATATATAAGCTTGCACTCTAACACCTAGGCAATACTTTCGTGTTCGGATATTTGTGAGCTCGTTGTTCGCTCAGATGAATCTGATGGTGACTGTAGCAAGTCCTTCACTAACTGATCCGGAGGAGAGGCTGACGGGTCCTAGAGAAAACGGTGCCAAGTTAAGGGTCCCCCGCTCGCTCGGCTGAACTCTACCCTCCATACAAACATAGTTTCGTTCTCATTTTTAAACGTCGTGCTGAAATAACATGAAACTGTATACAGAATGGGATCCGCCATATCTAGGCCGGAATTAGTTTCTGTTCCCACCGACCAAAATCCTGGCTCCGCCACTGAACTTGATCGAAACGTTAGCAGATCGCAACGTAATATAAAATTATTTTGAAATATATATTTTTGTATAGCAATCCAAGTGGCATCCTTGGCCAATTTATATTTATTTGATCCGAGATACTCTTGTTTTGCATAAATTGTACGAGTACTTAATCAACTACTTGTGTAATTTAACGAAATATGGTAATAGAGGCTCAATTAAGAATAGGTTTCTATATTGCTTTTAAGTAATTTATTACATTATTCCAGTTTGCGTAAAAGTGTTTTCTTACTATTAAGCCGGTTAGCGACCACTTGGATGAGTTGATGAACTGAAAGGATATTTTCTTGATATTTGAATGGATCCCCATTCACTAACTGCCGCATAAAATGCATACAACTCACTGTTTCTTTAGGGTATGTAAAAATGTTAATATCTTTAATTGAAAAAACCTCGTCCTTCCGGTGGTCGCAAACTGACGCTGGTCGCGTAACCGGCCTAGCGACCCTATGAACACCGTAATAATATTTTATAATTTAATTCATTGCATTGGGTGGTGAAAATTTGACTTGGAATGGTGGAAGACGGATATTTTTCATAACGGAAAATAGAGTCCTAAACTCTCCTAAACCATTTTTTTTAATTCGTCAATTAAATATATACCTTTTGTTGTCAACCGCAGAAAGGTTTGAGTCGTGCAAAACCGCAACATGAATCGAGCGGAAGTCAAAGGTATTTTATGGTTATCAAAAACTTCATACTTACTTTTCGACAGATGGTGCCTCCGATATTAATACTTCACTAACCAAACACATCACGCAACACTTTAATTAAACACTTCGTTCTACACATAGTTATAGAATACAAATAAAAAGTAACACGATAACCTAATTTTTTTAACGTTTTATCAAGCACGTACCGTCTATCATAAAATACCCAACGCTAATTACTCAACTTTTTAAATTTCGAAACGGCGCGCCGGCGAAATGGCGCGAAAACTTAATGGTGAATCGATTTTTTATTAATTTTAGAACGCAACTTTGTAGAGGTTTATTTGAATATTTTTTGCGTAATTTTACGTGGTTGGATTTATAATTTGACTGGTATTTGTGTCGTATTGATAAAGATAGATTTTAAAAGTGTGTCATTCGAATGCGGGCCGTCAGAGCAGGTTTGTCGTTACGTAAACTTTAACTTGACGCGTGCTCGCTACGCGGCGCTTCCATAGAAACTGAAAGTGTCTGAGACCCCTCCTCGAAGCTACTGCCGTTAGGTAATATCTTTATTACCATATTAATCCCTGATCATAACTTGGTACATCCGACGGCTTCTCGTTACTTGAAAACATAAAATCATCGTCGGTTGTAAAGGTTTGGCTATCAAAATGCGCTATTAGGTGATTGTTTAGCAAATTAATGTGTGATTCAATGACTAAAACTTTACTAGGTACTTACTCGTATGCCAGTACTAAGATATTTTGTTAAAATAAAATAAGTACTTACCTACCCTAATTGTTTCCTTAATTGTTCTTATTAATTGTAATTTCATTCACTTTTTATTTGGCTAAAGGATTTCACCTACAAATTCTTCAAATAAATTAATAATCCGAAGTCCCCAACCCGCACTGCTCATGCGTGGAGAAACTATATACAGCAATGAGAACAGGCTTGTGTGATGCGAACCACTATAGATGAGTCATATGAGCGCCGACGACGCTTTTTGATTTGAGAATAAGAATTCTTGGTGTTGACAGCTTTAGACAAATGCAGGTCCTTCCCTCTGAACACAGCGCATCTTCGGGAGCTCTGGCGATCTCACTCTGAACCAGGAACACAATACCACATACCTAGAAAATGTTAACCTTGGTTAACAAGAATCGCACATACCACCATCACCACCATATCAGCCGAAGGACACCCACTGCTGGGCATAGGCCTCCCCCAATTTCATGGGGTGTAAATGCCATAATCGCCACACTTGGCATGCGGATTGGTGATCGCAGTATCTCCACCGCACTCCAAGGATGCTGCAGCCCATCCCCCAGTTGTCTTGGTCGTAGTTTTTGGACATACCCGGGTCCGTTGCACATACCCTTACATTTAAATTTGTGCATGTGAATTGCTTTAAAATTATCATGTTAAGCTTATAATATAGTTTAACGCCTTCACAACCTATAAAACCTTCTATAGCTACGAAAGCGGTCAAAACTGAAAAGTTGCGAAATCACATGAAAGTTGCAAAATGCGGTCTGGTTTGACAATGGCCGTATTATCCAATTTGGAATCTGGCGTGGATCCGAGAAAGGCAACATTCCGAGGGACTTATGCCGAGCCGGTAATGTCTATAACTTTGTTTTTAAGGTTCCGTAACTTGCCATCTGGACGCCAAGAATACTTAAATGTGTGTGCATGTTCGACTGCTAATCATTCACTTCCTCGGAGGAATCATTGACTCCCGAGTCACAGACCTAGACCTAGTTCGGGGGACAGGATCAACCTTGGCGAACCTGTAGCAACCCTAATTATTTGTCGTAATGAAACCGAATTAGGTTGTGAATTAGGTTTAGGCGGAGGCGGTTTTGCGATAAAGCGAACGCGGTTCGGGGATCCTCGCACCTAAAAACTTAGTACGTAAATTCAAAAATGCTCGGTTAGTAAAGTTTTTAGGGAAATTTTCCTAATGACGTCACAATTTTCTACGGTCAAACATCGTCCTTTTTAGGGTTCCGTACCCAAAGGGTAAAAATGGGACCCTATTAGTCTGTCATCAGGCTGTATCTCAAGAACCGTAATAGCTAGACAGTTGAATTTCACAGATTGTGTATTTCTGGTGCCGCTATAACAACAAATACTAAAAACAACATAATAATAATAATTAAGAGGTGCTCCCATACAAAAAACGTGATATTTTAGCCCTTTTTCATGGCTACCACTCGCCGAGCTAGATCTCAAGAATCGTAATAGAATAACAACAAATACTAAAATCAAAATAATAATAATAATTAAGGGGGGCTTCCATACAACAGAGTAGTTGTTGGCGTTTTTTTTCTGGTACGGGAACCTTCGTGCGCGAGTCCGACTCGCACTTGGCTGGTTTCTTCATATTTATGTACGTATTTTTTTTTAATTTTATAAAAAAGCTGGCCACTTCTTACCTTGTCATTGACACAGTGAAAATCTATACGAAAGCTGCTAAAGATCTCATATTATTGTATTTATTGTCACTATGATAAGGTACGAAGTGGTCCAAAAATCAAATTGGTTGACCGTGCAGTCAGCGTCATACTGGTCATGCTCATATAGTACGTAGCAGCCAATGTGGCCAAATAGTTCGGTACACCATATATTTTGTATGGTGTACCCACTATCATCGGCTAAGAGTATACCCATTTTAAAACGACCGCCCTGTCCCAGTAGACGTTATTACTCATTAAAACTATAAAATCAACGCCCTCTCCCGCGCCGTAGACATTATGTGTGAGTTTTTTAACCGACTTCAAAATTTCAAAAGAGGAGGTTATCAATTCGGTTGTATGTTTTTTTTTAATGTTTGTTAGACCATAACTCCGTCATTTCTTAACCGATTTGGAAAATTCTTTTTTTGATTGTAAGTATATATATCCAAGTTGTTCCCGTTTTTGTCAAAACGCAGTTCTGATGATGGGATCCATGAGGAATTGAGGGAACTCCTCAAATCTTTAAGGCAAACATATAGTGATTTTTGTGTTTTTATCAACAAGCCAAGCATTTTCATCCAAAAATGTGACATTGGATGAAGTGGAACTGCTCATGATGATCAGAACAGAACTCTTCAACGACGAAAAGTTCACGTTTGGCGATTTGTCCTCCTAGCTGTGTTTGTTAAGCAATTTCTATTTTCACGATTAATTTTTGTCATGCTTGATTTCTGATGATGGGATCCATGAGGAATTGAGGGAACTCCTCAAATCTTAAAGGCAAACATATAGTCATTTTTGTGTTTTTATCAACAAATCGAGCATTATCATACAAAAATGTGACATTTGATGAAGTGGAACTGCTGATGATGATCAGAACAGAACTCTTCAACAACGAAAAGTTCACGTTTGGCGATTTGTCCTTCTAGCTGTGTTTGTTAAGCAAGTTCTATTTTCACGATTGATTTTTGTCATGCTCGAGTTCTGATGACGGGATCCATTAGGAATCGAGGGAACTCCTCAAATGTGAAAGGCACACAAATAGTGATTTAAGTATTTTCATGAACTAATCAAGCATTTTCATTCATAAAAGTGACATTTGATGAAGTGGAACTGCTGATGATGATCAGAATGGAACTCTTCAACGACGCGTAGTTCACGATTGGCGATTTGTTCTCTTCGTTTTGTTTGTCAAGCAAGCAAGGTTTTTTCATGATTCCATGAGGAATTGAGGGTAGGTACTTAGTCTTCTACCATTATAAACATATATTAAAGCCATTTTTATTTTATTGTATATCTATCTAAGAGTGCACCATCTAAGTATAATAATCTTTTACCGGCCTCCCCCATTGAAGTCGGTTTTTTTTCTTAAAAATTATGTGTATTCCACCTTACGCGAGATGTGAATCGAAACACTCGGGGGAGCGTTCTGTTTAAGATTGGTTTTCCTTTACAAACCTCTGTGCAGCGAGACGAGAATCCTTCGTGTGATACCCCGACTCATCCTTTTCGTTTTACATAACATATTTTAAACTAAGTTCTTCTTATATTCCTCGCCAATAAACTGAAACCAACGCGTCTGATTTATTCCTGTGTGATCATATTACTTCGATATTTCCGTAAATGTTAATGTCAGCCAACGTGGGTAGTATGTGGGAGTCAAGTTTTTTGTTAAGACCTCATGTTGGAGGCTTTCGTACAGTCGGCTAAGAAAATAATCCACTTTTGAACCCTAATTTACTACTTAGGGAGCATACCCAAACTACGTGACCAACTTTTTACAGTTTTTTACCCCCCTCCCCCCGCAGGTGACCAAGCGTAGTATATGCCAAGACCCCCACCCTCCCCCTGTAGTTTTCACGTAGTATAATTTTTAAATCATTTATTGCGGAAATTTAAAAAAAATGGCTCTTGTTTGTTTTTTTCATATGGCCCCTAATGCACGACTTCGAAAGTGCATGCGTAGTTAAATTGTGATTGTATTTAAGTCGAAACTGGAGAAGTTTTAGTGGTGAGGTAAACCGTGGCGCGTGAGCCTGCTTCAATTAGAATGTTTCTCAAAAATATTCCACTAGCTACGTGACGAGAAGAAGAGTGGTATTTTGACGAATAATAATAATCGTATGACATTTATTTTCGAACCGTGAGATCTTGGAGAAGACAAGTACGGTTGCCAGTATTTGTTGCACTTTTTAGCACCGCCCAGGGGTCACGTGTAGAGTAACGGTGGGTACTCCCTACGGACGTGGTGCAACTTCCACCCCCCTTGTCAAGTGAGTGGGCAACTTGACTGTTAGAAGTTCTCAAGCCGCCCGAAGGTCTCTAACTTGGCTTACCGACTGCTGTACGTACAACAACCAGGATCAACGGCTTAACGTGCGTTCCAAAGCACGGGAGCGCTCAGTTATTAACTACTCAAAGCGGTCACCCATCCAAGAGCTGACCTGCGCCCACGATGCTTAAACTCGCATACCGCACGCGGTACGCGGGCGCTGCTGGGCCACAAGCGCTTCATATAAGATAAGTAATATCCGAATATATCAGAAATGTTCTTTGAAAAACAAACTTCGTGCAACCACATAGCAAATATAAGTTGGTGAAACTTTTAACTCTTTAGTCTGAATAATGTAACGGGCGAAAAACTACATTGCGCGTAGTCAGACACGCACTTGGCCGGTTTTTAGGACTATTAGGATTAGAGTTGAAGTGCGTTGTGGGCGATGCGCTAGCAAGTCTATAGGTAAAAAACTTAAGATGTCCTGTTGTATGTAGTTGTAGCGTGTTCGAATAGCCGTTTGTTTTGTTTGTGTTGCACATTTTAAATATGTCATGTATATTCGAACACGTCACAATGTGAACTTTTTTTCGAAATTAACACGAAATTAAGAATGTCGAAGACAACGTTGATGTCCATGGGTTGGCCAAGACGAGGTATTTTTACGAAATAATACTTTTGTTTTATCAGTTATGAAACATGAATTCGCAAAGGGCGTAAAAGTGGAAATGAAACTGACTTGTGTGCATCCAAAATTCCAGTTTGACTTCACTTGTCCTGAAACATAGATGCAACTTCCAAAATTTGATTTTTCTAACTGGCACAAATATCCATTTGAATTTAATGTAGAAGTTGCAATCAATTATCAATGTTACCTCTTGCAAATCAGTACTAGTACTAGGCATCTTGATGTCACAACACTTGCACCCATCTGCTCGCCATTAAGTCACAATCAGCTGCTGATGCCAGAAGCGCATTAAGCATGTTGGATGCTCGGAGTGCTTGAGAGTTTCTATGGGAAATAGTGCGCGCCTGTGGAACAGCTAAGATCTTAGGTCTATTTTAACTGGGATGCTATAGCACGATACCTTGCACTTTTTGACTGTGCGCTGAAACTTGGCACAGTTCATCCTTATTAGATTCCATAATTTATTTTTTTAAATTTGCTTTGGTTTTTTTCTTTACAACTGTTTTGCTCACAATATTCTAACCGTGGGTAAAGAAACTCAGATATATTTGAACCAACATTTTATTTGTCGCACATTTGACAAAATATACCGCCGTCTATCTTTACCGGTAAATAATCTTATTTACAATTATTTTACATTCAACAACTGTTTGACAGTCATTCTCCTATAATCAATCATCGGCGTTGCTTCCATTAAAATATGTCTATTCTATTTGTGAATGTTGGAAATATTATGACAGGTAACCATACCGCAAACAAAGAAAGTTTTTATACGGGATATATGTGTTGTTTTATCTTTAAAGACTCAGGCTTATCCATGTTAGTTATTATGTTCGACGTCAAAGTGACATAAATTGATACCTGTGGCCGATCATTAGTGATAACCGTCATGTTGGTATACTGTCAATTAAAGTCACGGACATCAGAGACAAGCAGACTCGCAGTATAAATCCAGTGATTTTTCATATAGTTGTCTTGTTAAATACTTATGGTGCACCAAAATGATTTAGAATGCGACAGATAGTACGATTATTTACGGTTGTTAAGGAATTGTCTCCATTTGAAAGCACACCAGGATGTTAAATGCCATATAAAATTAACACACCACAACGTCAGTTCAGTACAATTTTCAGTTATGAAGACGGAGACACTGACAGGTGAAGACCTGTGAGGTGTCATTTGTCCCTCTCAAAATTACTGATTTGTGCATTAGTGAGAATAGATCAGATGTATAGAAATCGTTCAACTTAAATGAGCGGGTCTGCTTTACTCTGATATCTGTGATTAAAGTAGTTACATTAACATGAGCTGTCTATTATATGTCGTAGCAGGAAGGTTGCCTATCATTCAAAGTTAGCAAACTGATTTATTTTTAACCAATAGTCTTAAATTAATAAACACATTATTTGCATTAGTCGAAAGAGTGTACTTTAACATTTGTAAAGCTATGTCAAAACGTTTATTCTAATTTGGCATGCCAGAAGAATTTTTAGTAATGACATGAATTAAATGACAATATCTTCTCATTTCAAAAACCACATTCAATGAATATGAGACATTAAAAAGTTGATTATTTCTGAATTTGTGCGGCAATTGAACTATTTTAATAAGTTTGACACATATTTTCCTACTTATTTAGTAGCAATAATTTGAGTTCAAAATTTAAGTCTCGCAATAGGAAAACTATTCGCCGTCAATGATTTCATATTCTAGCTTGTAACATTAATTTTATATTTATGACACAAACAGGTACCTGAATTTTGATAAGTACGAATAATAATAGATATTTACACTTAAGTGAGTAGGTTCTTGAGGTACCTGTGCAGTTTCGGAGAAAAGTGTATCTGTGACCTTAGAAACGATTTGAGAGCGATTTGCAAATGATATGAACCAATGATCAGCTCGCAACGAGCCCATTGATTCGCATCGCTTGAAAATCGCCATTGTGACAAGGCCCATAGTGTCTCCCCAAACCTATCGACGCGGAATAGGCAATAGCCAATATAAAAAAGCTTTATGTCTACGCAATAAGAGCATAAACGACGTCGACAGGCGTCGGCCGAGCCGATCCGCGCCGTACCATGCATTTGTAGCTCTGATTGCGTGGACCTAAAGCTTTTTCTACCGAGTTTTGCCGATTCCGCGTCAATAGATGTGGTGAGACCCTTAATCTAATGACGGTTGGCTGACACTGTCACCCCGCCGCACCGCGCAACTACCGCAAAAACCACCCTGTAGAACGATATGCCTATTGTAGTATTCCGCGATAGAAAAATAGAGAATGCTGTACCAAAATAATTTCCGTAAGGCGAACAAATGTCATGATTTTCTGACAACAGACGATATAATAGTAAAATATTTACAGAGAAAAATACAATTATGATATAACTAAGTGTTTGACTAGAAACTATAGAAAGGCCGGAAACGTTTAGATCTTAGTACACTAAATCGTTTGACAACGTTATGACCTTTCTGAAAACTCCCAAAGAATAGTTTTCCTTAATTATTTTTTTGTCCTAAGATTCTTTCTTATTTTTTTTTATTTTTAAACCAAGTCCTTATTCCAGGTTGGTAGTCTTGCCTTAGCGACACAATACACAATTGCCTCAGATATTTCACATTATATGACAATTCCTACATTTTAATAGTGATTTCATTCGAGCATTTGAGTTTTATGTTCAATTAACTAGGCATTTTTAAAATGTATCGAGGATTTAATGATATGACATTTCACATGAATCTATACATAATATTCGCATCTGTGCGTTTGTTTCTAAATAACGAGCTAACATCAAAACTATAGTCGATTGACTTTTATTTACAATATGTTAATAGTTATTATCGATCGCCTCACTTGGTCGTTTTCCATTCACAAATTTAGCAAGAAAATCCATATCAGATTATTAATTAGTTTTCTATTTTTGTCACTCTGTAACGAATATTTTATAACTTTTACTGAACTCTAATTGTCATTGTTGAGAGAACAAAGACCTAATAATGAGGCAATCTGGTTCTATTGTGACAAATACTCGTATTTATAAAACATATTGCATATTGTAGCTAAACTATATTCTAACACACTGATATTATTGTACAGAGAACATTTGTGAATTCATTATGTAGGGCTACCATTATGAATATAAAGCTGTGTTGAATACATTTAATTAGTGAAATTTTGCTTGTTGTTATCAGGTACCGGATCGGGTTGCCTGACACGATTTGGGAGCTCAATGCACTCATAGCGCTTATTATCATATTCGAGCGCTTACTGTCAGTCAATATCGTTGATAGCGCTCTAATATGACAAACGACAATATGCGCTACGCTCGCCGTAATCCCAATATGTGTATTGTGGGTCTAAAATAGTCAATTCTAAAACACAAATGACACATCTTTATTCATAATGATATTTGAACGATCCTCTAAAGCCCCGCTTGAGCAGCTAAGGACGAAACTAAACTCAATTTACGCTATCAGTGTGGATAAGCATTACTAAAAATAGTTATACTAAAAGTGTGCCGTAGCTACACCAACATAAAAAAAAAACCATAGTCATTATTCCGAATTTAAAAATTTCGTAAGCCAATTTCCGCTAAACAGAAGTAAGGACTAAGATGATTTTATACAATTTACAAATATGTAGATTAGAGGTAGGTTAGGTTAGTATAACATCCTGAAACATCGAAGAATTCTTTAGAGGAACATGTTTTTCGGAATATACAGGATGTTTGGTCCATCGTTTGCCAATTCTTGGGCCCACGCAATTTTTTATGGCAAACGATGGACCAAACACCATGTATATGCATTCGGACAATTGACCCTTCGGAATTATGAAGTGTCCAACAACTTGAGTGCGCAGTACGTTCGGTTCTCCATACAAACGTATTTACGCTCTCATTTCAAAACGCCGTGCTAGAATAACATGAAACTTTGTATTCACAGTGAGATCCGGCATATCTAGGTCGGAAATTAGTTTCTGTTGCTTGAAATTATAATGGAGAACAAATACAACGATTATTAAGGTTTTCATACAAACCGTAAAAAACTGAAAAAACCGCTGTATTATTTTTCTTTTACATTTTCTAGCAACAGAAACTTATTTCCGACCTAGATATGCCGGATCTCATTGTGTATGCAAAGTTTCATGTTATTCTAGCATGGCGTTTTAAAATGAGAGCATAAATACGTTTGTATGGAGAACCGAGCGTACTGCCACGTACTGCGCCCTGTGACAGTGCGACAGAGAGGCAGATATTTCGTCTTCAGTTCGCGGTAGGCCCTCAGTAATTTATCTAATCGATGTGACGGCTAAGTTCGGAGTCGGAGATCAAAAATGTAAACAAATGGTTGACCACGCCAACTATGGGTTAGATGTTCCACCTTATTGTTAACCATGTCTCAAGCAAATAAAATTTCATTTCATAAAATTTTATTTGCTTAAGATCACTTAACAATCTGTCAAGAGAGCGCGATATTGATGTGTTTAATATAAATACGCAGTATTGTAACGCTTAAATTCTTTGAGTGAGCTTGACCTTTCTATTTTGTCTGTAATGATTTTTGTTTTCATTTGTATCCATTTTTAACTTATGTATGTACTTGTCTAGTAGACTAGACAAGTACATTTGTAAAGTATGTATATATACTTAGAAGTTTTTTACTATGTAATTTCTATCTGTGAGAACCTATAATTGGCCTCCGATTTTTATATATATTGCCAAATTGTTTCATGTGCTGTTGGTTGTCCAATAAATAAATAAATAAAAATTAAAGAAAAAATATGAACCCAATAAGTGGATAACAGAAAACCATTGAAATACTTGAAGAAAATTACAGCGTTTAGACACTAAGTAAAGCAAATAGAGGCGTTTAAAACTACACACCAATGTGTTGTTGAAATAAATAAATAAATCAAATTTCTGGAGATCGATTTAAGCTTATGGCTAGAGGTTTAAAAAGTCTTTTGACATTGACAGTTGTTTGTTATCCTTGTAATCTGTTACTTCAACCATTTGACACATCACAACACCCATAGAACGTAAACACGCAAGACTTATCGTAATTATAAATAAAATCACGTAATAGTAATAGGGCTTTTCACGTAGATTAGAAATAATATTTGCTTTTCTTAAACATGATTTAAGTTATGTTACATTTTTTAGTCAATTGTTGTTGAGTATTTTGCGATAATAGTTCACCACCCAAACAGTTACGTGTTATGTCGTTTTCTTTTTAAAACTAGTGTTGTGACCAAGTCTGCCGTTTCGATTCAGAAGATATTTCCGTAAATTGATAAAAATCGATTAGGTACGCATACATTTATAACGATAAATTTATAACCAAAAAAATATCTGTTGACGCTGTACACCGAAATAAACTAAAACTTAAACTCCGTAAAGTTGGGAAATATGTGCAATTTTATTGATTGACATTAATGACAGAGAAAAATCTGTGACAGCTGTTAAAACATATACAACATAAGAGCCACTGACACCAGCCCGGCTAGTATGATAGCTTATAGCGTCACGTTTTATGTGACGTTTCAGGACATTTTGGCCATATAACGTGACGGTATAAGCTATCATACTAGCCGGGCAGGGGCCTTTTAGCTCCATGCTAGCATTTTTCTATGGAGATATTAGTTTACTTGTTTGTACCAGATGTCACTCTCTATCGCACTGAAGTTCAATCAACGCCTTTGGTTGTTTGGCCTTGGCCTCTAGTTCCAGCCTCTTTCGTGCTGACATGGATGTGGATGCGGACGGTACCTTATTGTGCGGTGACAATTGCGGCACACCGTCGTCCCTCAACGACGGCGCCTTATTTGACATACGGCAAATATGTGCAAAATTTATTGATTGACATAAATGACAGACAAACCGGCCAGCTTACGGCATCAGCATAGCGATGACGTGATTAAGAGAATATGTCTGTCTTTTTTATGTCTCTTATTTCTTCTTAAAATGTTTCTTCTTGTATGGAATATAGAACGCCATACATAATAAATATCATTTTTTTGAGGAGACTGATACAATCATGTGATATAAAATAAATAAAGGCATTACAAAAGCATTTCAAAAATCGGCTGTAAAATCGATTCAATCAACCATTCATTAATAATCGCTTCATTTCAAAAACGATACGTCTTAGCCTCATCACTACAAACGTCAATTCATAAATGCCAAATGGTTGAAGTAACAGATTACAAGGTATAATTTTTGATCACTAATTTAATCTCCGACCTTACGTCATGATCACTGTAAAATCTTGCAAAGTATTCCAGAGTCTTATCTTAATAACTGCAGAAACATCTGACACGTCTAGATCACTTTTAGTATAAATATTTTTCAGTAATGCCGTTATTTCCGCACTAGAGCTTACCCTATAGTACATCTACATTATCACATTATACCTTGACCCCTACAATTCGTTCTAAGTTAATTATTTTGAGCCACATTTTTACCTTGAACACATTCTAACCCTGTGTTCTAATAATTATATATTTTTAGTAAAAATATTTAAATTCCGAGATAAATGCTTTATATCGGACAACAGAATACGACGTGACACGAAATGACGTCAAAATAAATATACAAAAACAATTTTAATAAGTCCATATGTAGATTGCATTTAACATATAGTTACATTAACAATTCCATCTTAAAGATTTCGTAATAATCAAGACTTAAATTTAACACTTAAGAAAGAACAAATAAAGTCGTTTTTGGAGTGCCAGCACAATATTTACAAGTCGACACGATGGCTCATTAATAGCTGAGTATATACACAAACTGTCAATCCATTTTCGACTTTATGGCTAATCGAAAATATACTAATTCTCTTCCATAAAATGGCAACGAACAATCTTTCAGATTGATAAAAAGGCGTCTACTGAGGCCTCGTAACTGTGCCTTCTATTTTCAAAATATTTACTTCAAGAAACTCGTATCTGGCTACATTTGACTTATTTCTGTGTACGAGTTTATAAAGCGAGATACGAGCTTCCAATAGTTACTTATCCTTAAAATACCCGAAGGTAATCAAAAGTGCTTGTTCGTTTCGGACTTAAAACTTTACTAGTCATCATCAAGCTTCCTAGTTGTTTGACAAAAACATCAGAAGCGGGATGGAATCTTATCAGAGGCAGATATTCGTCTTTTATACTGGATTGCTTTTAGAGCATATTTATACAATGATACTAATTCCAATAACCTCGTAAGTCCCCGCGTACTTGTACAAGTACAAAATAATGATAGCACTTGAGACCTGACATTTTAACTGCCTAGTATAAATAACTGCCTAATGTACTTTACCAAGTACAAATTAAGGATGCGCTAAAAACCATACACATACTGAATAAAACAAAGGACAAGAATTTAGGCAAATTCGAAAAAGTCACGTCTGGGACCGAAGCACTACACTTAGTTTGTACTTGTGGTAGTACACTGGGTAGTTACGACTACTACATTTGAAAAAACAAAGGACTTACGAGGTTAAAGCACATTCAAGACCATTTGAGTAAATGTAAACAATGCAAACGCCCAGAATAAAACGTCAGTGGGACTAGAAATAAGGACTTCGGTAATCGTACAGTTAGCAGCAGAGAAAAAACCCCCGTTGCTTACTTCTATGCAGGGATGCATACTGAATAACTTTGCTGACTGTACACTATCGATATCTCTCACAATACCATGTTTATATTTTCTGAGTCTCTCTTGACTGTACTTACCCTTCCCTACGCCCCCTTGGATGCGTGACGCTCATCATCAGCATCACAGTAGCAAGGAAATAAGTTCCGGAAGCTGCCTTTCCACTGAGGCGGAACGGAGAAATGCAACACTGACCACACCAAATTAATCCATTACCTAGAAGCGGAGCGTACTCTACGACAGCAGTCGTTAACCCATGTTAGAGGCCTTTGGGCGGCTTGAGAACTTCTACTCGTAACAGTCAAGTTGCCCACTCACTTGATAAGTCTAATCCCAATAAGGTTTAGTTTCCCCCTTGGATTGGAAGGTCAGATAGCAGTCGCTTCCGCAGAAACCAGTGCATATGCCAATTCTTGAGATTAGGTAGCGGACCCCGGCATCCTTTAGGATGCAGCTGTACTGGGATAACGCTAGGATGATGAGAAGTGGGGCATAGAACCCGATTATGCTTCGCTCCGCCTCAGTGGAAACGCACACTAAGAGCTCGATCCCAATTGTCGGATGTCGGGTCCGGATTTTTATCGGGTGTCGGCAGCTCATACAAATTGGTGTCCGACAAATGTAAACAGCTTAATTTTTTTTTAAATTAAAAACGGGATTGCTCTTGGCTGGCATCTAGCCAGGGGGCAAAGATGAGGCCGACGATGAAGCGAGCTCACCCAGAAGATGCCTATTCACTCGTGCCTTAAAAAGGTCCATGTTATATGTACTCAGAAATACAGACGCCGGCAAAGAATTCCAAACCTTAGAAGTGCGCATATAAAATGTTCTGCCACTGGAACATCCGATTAAAATCCGGATTCTACATCCGACAAGTGGGAACCAGGTCTTATGGGGGTTACTGCCGCCTCTTACATTTACTCCTCCCTACACCCACTGGGTTGCGTGACACCCCTGTAAGCATCATCGCACATAACATGCCCGGTCCTGCTCAATATATTCTCAAAGTCCTTCCAGAAAGGGTACAAGCACCATTGATCCCTCTCGGGGTCGTGTTCTCAACACTCTTTCATTGGCGTTACTCCGTGCATGTGCAGGAAGGAGTGCAGGTCGCGCGGGACCTGCGAGGGCAGGTACTGGCGCCCGTGCGCGGCCAGTGTGGACGCGGCCAGGCACGCCAGGCGAGGGGACAGCGCGGCGCGGACTACAGTCTCCGCTGGACCTACAAAAACAATACAATACGGTATTTTACAAATAGTACATTACTACAAAGGCCGGGACGAAAGGGTTTGCCGGCCGAAGACATATAGACGAGGCGGGCAACCCCATATTTCCCGCCGCGGTATGTATAGTGCTTTTCTCAAACATGCAAAGAAATAAACAACAAAAAAATCTAAGTTCTATTTTTATACGCATAGTGGCAGAATGTCATGATGCCTGTGCCACAAATTTATGTGGAATGGAAATTAAAAACGTAGACTTTGCCGGCCTAGGCCTGCAAGATTTGTATGAAATTCCATTAACGACCTCTTGTCCTAGCCGCACCTGAAACGTCATACTTCGCAGCCTATTATAAGGAACACTAGATGAAAGCCCGGCTTCGCTCGGGTGAAATAAATAAGAAAGAAATAAAGTAAACATTTATTTATTCGTGACAGTTATGCAAATGACGAAAGAAATAGTGTACAAAAATGTATAAAATAAAAACATTACAACAACGGATGATGATGAAACTTCGTATAGAAATATAGTCTGTAGTCTGGATTAACATATAGAATAGGGAGTAAAAGATTACGCTGACGACGTCACGGGCAAAGGCTAGTTATCTTTGCAAGTTAATCCTAAGCATTTTTATAAGGGTAGTATTTAAAGGCACATAAAAAATTTGACACCGTAATCAGTACTGACTGATTTGTATAGATAAAATACTAATCGTTCATTAAAATTCAGTTCAGATGTGCAATTGTTCAATATTGATGTGCCAGTCAGTATTTTTGGTGCGAAGTCAGACGGCCTACCGCGAATCGAAAACGAAGTATCTCCCTCTCTGTCGCTTGAATATGCAAGTGCAACCGAAAGGCAGATATTTCGTTTTCGGTTCGCGGTAGCGGTGCAGAACTGCTAACGCGAACGAAAACAAATGAAGTTCGTGTATCTCCCTCTCTGTCGAACTATTCTCCGCTCTCTATTCTCCGCCAAATTCTATTAAATGGGGCCCTTTACACTCAATATTATGTGTCAATATTATCGCGATTTTTAAAATTGTATGAGGTCTGTTAAACGCTTACTATTGTCACAATACTGGTGTGTCAATATTATCGTGGTTTTCAAAATCGTATGGATTTTTCTTCAATATTCATTGCACGTGATACGGATCGTGATATGAGTATATCGCGTGATAATAATAACCATGTAACAGGTCCCTATGGATGTTATATTGTTATATTCAGTGTTTCGCGTGATAATAATAACAGTTGGTAATATTTTCTCCAATTAATGGAAGCTATTTAACAACTTGTTCCGTTTTGCCAAAGATATTTCACATTCCGATACGCGCACCATCCAGGAATAGGAGCCGTCAGACCAGAGGGCCTACCACGATCTGAAAACGAAGTATTTCCCTGTCCGCGCTCGAATATGCAAGTGCGACAGAGAGGCATATATATTTAGTTTTCGGTTGGTAGCACTTTAGTCCGAGCGCGGCGGACGGTCGAAGAAAGTCAAAGAATATTCCGTGTGTTGTCTGTCACACATATATTTTTTTAACTTACCATCGACCTATGAACTTGAAATTAGGTGATAATGTTTATTATGTAGTATATTTTACCAAAAATATCAATATATTGATAAATCACATTTGTTTTTTAGTTGTACGGAACCCTCAGTGTGCGACTCCGACGCACTTGGCTGGTTTTTATTACATTTTGAATTTTATTTCTCTTATAGTAAAATACCCTATTCGTTTTAAAGTTGACGCCTGAGGGCGAACTATCTTCCTCTCTGTCGTTCCAATATACATGTGCGAGAGAGAGGCAGATACTTCGTTTTCGGTTCACGATAGCGCCTCTAACGTCCGAGCGCGGCGAACGGCATGAGCTGGGGGTCTACTCCGAAATTCAAAATCCTAACTTCGTATGGTGCCGTCCCTTTCACTCTCCTGTCATAGACTATATGAGTGAAAGGGACGGCACCATACGAAGTTCGGATTTCGAATTTCGGAGTAGACCCCCAGTACCACTAAGTTATAAGATAGAGCGAGATATGGATAGAATTTTGCTAGACGTTTAAAAGCCATAAGTCACCTAGTAGTTTGTCACAACAAAATAGAGACGCAGCTTTAAGATGGCGGACAAACTCAGCAAACATTCAAGTGGTGTCCTTTACACGATTAATATTATCACAATACTGGGGTGTCAATATTATAGCAGTTTTCAAATTTGTATGGATTCTACTTCAATATTCACGTGTTACTTATCGTAATATGAATGTATCACGTGATACTAATAACCATGTAACAGGCCCAATACATTCGCTTTGAAGGCGGTTGTTGTGACAATCAGCCTAGCTAGCACGATAGATTATACCGTTACGTTTTAGGTGACGTTTTAATACATTTCACCTATATAACGTGACGGTATAAGTTATCGTGCTAGCTAGGCTGATAGGTGTATAAAACGCTTGAAAACTACAAATACAAAACGCTGCAGACGCGGCTAGCCGAATCCACACAATGGGCGATGATGGCCCATCACCCAGAACGCAGCCCAGCAACCTGGCCAACACACCGGACGCAAACATAGTTAACAATTTCCGAACGTACCCAACCCGACGCTGTCAACCAACGAATTTAATATGGCCGACCTTTCGTCATAAAATTAACACTTTTAAATGCAAAATACGCGACAATCCGAATTTTGCGGATACATATCGACGCTGGAAAGGAGAAATGGGATAAGCGACAATTTTGGAGATATTGAGTTATATACATCATTGGAATCGGCAGATTTTTCTGCATCGAATGGGCTAGGTCTCGTTTCCGTCTGACGACTTTGGTGTCGCTTATCCCATAGGTGATTTAGAGGATGACTGACATGATTTTTTTACTAACCGACTGGGTATATGACTCTTTTGTGGAAAATGGAGATTAGATAAAATGTTATATTACTCAATGAAACTTAGATTTTTGTACTTATTTGTCAGAACAGATTAAACTTAACTTGGATAGTTTTACTTCATTACAACTTACCTTTCACTTGTTGGTTATCTTTTTTTACCCGCCCGTATAAAATGTTTTAATGTCATTTGAGACATTTTACCTATATCTATATATAAAAATGTATGTGGTTAGATAAAATTACTTGGTTGTCATATTTAATCTATTGGCGTTTATCCACATTTACCTAATTCCAAATATAAAACTATTGTCGCTTATCCACTTTTACTTCAAACAACTTTGAAATACGACTGTACATATATATATATACGATACCCCAAATTGCTTAAATGAAATTCCAGTCAATTTGTCGTTTATCCCAAATTGCTTTTAGACACACATTTGTCGTTTAGAATGAACTAAAAACACAGATCTGTTTTACAATTTGGTTGTTAGATAACTTTACCTTTTATGGTTTCTAAAATATAGCTCATTTAGTACTAACTTATTATATTTATAAAGGTGGTTAATACCACACACAGTGTAAAAAAGTGTCGCTTACGCATTACTTTCGGGCATGCCTGTTGCATCCAAATGCGGCAAACGCCATCTAACTTGAACAGTGCCCTACGAGACGTCGCCTAGGGCACACGTTGCCAACGCGTTTGTTCTTCAACATTGTAAGTAACTATATTTTAACATAAACAATTATGTGTTTTACTGAGTACCTAATGCAACATTGTTATCATGCTTTGCTAGTTATAGTTAAATTTAATTTTGTTTTTTAGGTAAAGATGAAAAGACAAGGGCGTATTTAAAACCTAAGACTTACTAAAAATAAAGCTTCAAAAAATCCTACAACAGTGTTTTTGTTTATCACGCCTATGGTAAATCATTAACTTGGCATTCATTAGGTACCTACTTTATAATAATGAAGGCTTTCTTCTGATGAAAACATACATTATGGGGTTTCATTGTAGCTTAAGTAGTTTATCACGGTTGAAATTGTTGCTAAAAAAGGGATTAGATGACTTTTCCTGATTAATTTCGTGGTTATTTATACACATAATATATTTATACCCGACTATAAAAAAAGCATTTTTTGCATTAAGATAATTTAAGCTCGAATAATTATTGTGTAAAAGTTAGATTGGACTCTTTTACCTGACAAGTTTTTCATTAATTCGTGTCGGTTAGATAATTTTACCTGAATCTATTTTTACGACCATTTTGCTTAAGCGACTCGAAATTCTAAAATAATCCATTAATAGGTAAAATAATAAAGCAATCATGTAGAAAACATCAATATTATCATGAAAAATGCTTCGTATAAGAAATTGACCGAAAGAAATTTTTTTAATGATTTCTTTTCAAAAAAATTCGCTGTTTTTTGTCTCTCCTGTAAAGTTAGCTCTGTGTCGCTTATCCCATTTCTCCTTTCCAGCGTCGATATGTTCAACTCAAAAATCGTTATTTTTATACGTTCTTCAATTTGAGACAGGTCTCGTTCGGGTCTACCGTACCCCTGCACGAAATTATTAATATAGATAAGATCAATATTTCATTGCATGTTTGAGAAAAGTCTATAGTGCATAAAACAAGCAATTTTATCTGAGACAATTTATCGATCCGAGCGGCAAGCGAGGGAGAGTCTCGAGACTATAGGAACCAGATTGAAGTGTGTTGTGGGGAATGGGCTAGCAACCTGTCACTGCAATATCATATTTTCTCCATCTATAAACCTGCAATAGCTAAAAGTGGCACTGAAAAGTAATCTTCATGTTCTCTGCCTACCCCTTTTTGAAATATTGGCGTCAGTTTATGTATGAGTTTTATGTTATACACTCTGCTTCTCACTTCGATTGCGAGAAAATTAAGCAAATAATGTATATAATTAAAGTCATGTTATCAAATTTATACTTATGAGTTCGTTGGCAACGGGCGCCGAGGGCGAGATTTACTTTATGCTCTAGAGCATAAAAAGTGACTTTATGTCGCCTATGCCGAGCATAAAGAGTAACTTTGAGAGCACGAGTAACGAAGAAAATATTATATCTACATTACTAATAAACAAAACTGACAAAACCTTACCTTTTGTTATCTATAGCCGTAGTTCTCAGTAAGGATGCATTTCCATTGACACGGAGTGGACGTGCAGAATCAATTAATCAATTAAATCGAAGCACAGAGAAGTGGCAATAAAGCCAAATTTCTACTTAAAGATCTGCGTATATCCAACATGTACAAGCAAAAATTAAAATTAAATGCTGTAGTGCCAAAACTAACGAATAAAACTTGGATAACCTTTGTATGGAGAATGCCTTGCCTTAAGGACGGCGATGACGCTGCTATTGTGTCACGTGCGGCTGGTGTCCACCAGTAGCGACTTGAGTCATCGATGGTGAGCAGCTCTCTGGGCAGTGCCCGAGAGCTGCGCTCAGGAGGCCTAGCATGCTGCGGCCCTGTGTGTGTGTTTGTGCGAGTATCTATGTACTCACCGCCGATGGCGGCCACGAGCGGCGTGATGCCGTCCTTGTCTACCGCGTCGGCGTGCGCGCCCCGCGTTAGAAGAGAGAACACCACGCCGCGCAGGGAGTCCGCCCACTGCTCGCGAGTGTCTGCACATGCACAATACATTGGGTAATTTCATAGTATTCATAGTAGATTATGCAACTGTTACATAATAAATAAATAAAATAATTTATTTATCATAGTAGATTATGCAACTGTTACATAATGAGAGGCATTAAAACACGAGTGTGGTTTTATGAAACGAGGCGCCTCGTTTCATAATAAGATCACAGTGTTTTAGTGCCTGATTATGTACAGTTGCATACACTAGTTTATCTACATCCATATATGAAATCCTCTTTCATGTGTTTCGTATGCAACCATTGAACCGGCGAAAGCATGTTTACCGAGACAGCCCGGCGCCGGCGCCGACGCCGCGCGCGCAAGGCCCGAGTCGGTACTGTACAATTGTCCGTGATCTTATAACTGCATAATATATGTGTGTGTGTGTGTGTGCGTGTGTGTGTGTGTGTGTGTGTGTGCGTGTGTGTCTGTGTGTGTGTGTGTGTGCGTGTGTGTGTGTGTGTGTGTGTGTGTGTTATCAGAGGGCTGTATAATGTTAAGCTGGTTACCAGGTATTTACGGATGGTTTTTGAACACATTAATAACGAGGTTTACCTACATGGTTTAACGAGGGGCGTAAGCGGAAAATTGTGAACGAGTTTTTTTTTTATGACTCGAGTAACGTCAAGTTCTGCGCGTCTAATTTCGAAATCGTGCACCCGACTGAACATACTGATCGACCATCGGCTGATGTCCCCCAGGTGGATGGATCTATGTTGGTTCTCTTCATGTGACGTTTCAGCTTAGGGTGGTATTCCACTCATCCAATATCTTTGTCCAATCTTTCATCAAATTTCTTTGACCGAGGCCCATTCCACTCATCCAATATCTTTGTCTAAGTTTTTTTTTCATGCGTAGCCATATTGATTTATCTGTCATCGGAATCTTTGATCAAATGTCGGGGTCCCATCCAAGTTTGATGACATCATCCAATTTCTTTGATCAAAGATATTGGACAAAGATATTGGATGAGTTTAATACGGGGTGGTATTCTACTCATCCAATATCTTTGTCAAATCTTTGATCAACATTCTTGGACGTAGGCCTATTCCACTCATCCAATATCTTTGTCCAAATTTTTTTTTCATGCGTATCCATATTGATTTAAGTGTCATCAGAATCTTTGAACAAATGTCGGAGTCCCATCCAAATTGGATAAAATCATCCAATTTCTCTGATCAAATGTATATTGGACAAAGATATTGGATGAGTGGAATACCTCCCTTACATGAATTATACCAGTCCAAAGTCAAACTTCGAGAGCAAACTGGAGACCGCAATTCGAAGCTGGTTGTTTAACCTGCCCCGTTTATGCGTCGTAGGGTCAAGCAGTCCGTTACATTGTGAAATAAGTATTAGTGAGTTTGTAATAAATTGATTGATTGTATAATGAATACGGTATAATTTGTACCTGGTATGAGCTGGTAGGAGATCAGTGCAACGTGTAACGCAGTGCGTCGCTGGTCGTCCGCAGCATCCACTTCGACGCCGCAGTCCAACAGTAGCCGCGTCGTTCGCATGCAAGGGAACCTGCACAGTGGAGAGCTTTGAACATTAACAGGTATTATCTGTTATAAAGCGATGTTTTTACGGAAGGGTGCACTAAACCGTCTGCAATTTTAAGCTGGTTCAAATCAACAGTAACAAAAATCACGACGCAGTGTCCCACAGTCTATTAACGCGAACGCCAAGTTCTACTTTTCCGAGCATGTTTGAGAGAACATAAGTATACTCACTGGCACACATCGCTGGTGTGGAAGTCGTCGACGGGCGTCCGACGGTCGGCCGCCAAGTGCAGCAGGGTCTGTCCCGAGCGGAGCTTCGCATCTCGCAGGCTGAAGATAGCCCGTCTCGCGGCGCTCGTCGATTCCTGAAACACAAGTATTTATAGAGTGCTATGCTCTAGCAGCCATGAGGCCTATTAAAAGATATGCTCCTTTTTGCTGCACCGATTTTGATAAAACATGTCTAAGAACCATCATTAGAAAACCTGCTTTCAAATATTAAAAAACCACTTGCGTTGCACGCCGGGGTTTAAAAAGGTTGTGTGGAAGAGATCGCTTTTTAGCGATAAGACGGCTTGTTGTTTGTTATGCTTATATCTTGGTATGCTATGTTCTTAACTGTTATGTATTTTAATCTGGTGTGTCAATAATAAATAAATAAATATTAGGGGTCAATTTTTTACACAAATTGAACTAGTCCCATAGTAAGCTCAATAAGGCTTGTGTTATGGGTACTATACGACGATATATTTAATAAATAAATAAATGTATATAGTCGTACTTAATACATGGAAAACATCCAAGTCACAGAGACAAATGTTTTTGCTCACCACAGAAACAAATTCCCTTACCGGTATTCGAACCTGGGACCTCCAGTTTCGTCGGCAGTGTCACTACCAACTAGGCTAAACAGGCCGACAAAATAATAAAGTGTAATAAAGAGAATTAGTACTGTATTGTAGATTTAGTCTAACCTCAGTATTGTCATCGTTCTCCAACAGCCTCGCAGCCACAGCGACGAGGTACAGTGCTGTGCGCACGTTGCTCTCGTACTCCTCCTGCAACACGTGCGTTTCGCACAAACTCTGAGCATACTCGTGCGGTCTACTGTACGACGCGATTATAGTTAGTACATGCGGTGTCATATTATGCATACGTGCAAGCTCTAAGGTGCTAGGGGACACTGTACTGGGGTATGTTTGTCTGTGTAAGACTTATTTTTTAGGTCAAAATTTAGATATAAGCTTATGGCTATGACGTCGTAAGGAATACTTATAATCCACATAGAAATTATGGCACAACAAACATTAAAATAGTGATCATGTGTCGTAATAAAGAGATGATTTGATATAGTGAACCTTTAAACGAGCAAATCTTATATACTTCATATATTTATTTGTAATACCTTCAAACGAGCAATTCTTGTATTTACACAATTATTTCAATTCAGGAGTTTAAGGGGCGAAAAATCGATCTAGCTTCGGGAAAATTCGTATTCTCCGGAAAAAAACATGAAAGATTCCGAGCAAGGCTCGGACGCCCACGTACTTCAAATAAAAGAGCAATCTTGTATTTATATTTAGAATAAATCAAAATTATTAAAGAATTACGGTGTACAACACTTGATTATCAGAATGTTAAAATGTTTTTAAAATCATATAAATTGAAGTTTATTATGTATAAACCTTTTTCAGGTATTATTGTACGTTCCTATTTTCTTGTTAATGTGTTGGTACTACGTCACGATAATAGGGTAGGTGACAAAACCATTGCATCGACCATAGTAACCATGCGATTGAATACGAAAAGTTCACAAGTTAACAGACAAACACATTCTAATCTAACGAACTGTACAACATTTAAAAACTCCTTTCTATTCTTAACAAGGCCGTAAAAGAGCATTCAAATCACCTTCTCCTGCGTAACGGCAGGTTTTGATCAAGCGAACGAAGAGGAGTAATGTTTGTCTCTCGCCTTCGTCTCGTATTCGGTTTTCACTTAGAGCATTTAGACAGGAAACGCCGTCAGCGCATCTTCCCGAACAAAATATTTTGCCATTTGTTAGAGGGACAAGTTAACAGACATATTAAAAAATAACGCACACTAAAATACATTATCCCTTTACCGAAGTCGATAAGGAGCATATATCATAGAAATTCTTACAGACAGTCCATATTTCTTGAAATGAAAATTCTTCCGTGACGATCAAGCACGAATGTTTTTAAATCGTCTTTGTAAACGATGTTCGATTTACGATTTTCGCAATATGAACTTTTATCATTATTCATCTTTTTGTAAATTTGATAAAGTAGAACGTTTTTTACCCACAAACAGCACATAAAGGCATTTTGACGGAGAAAAGGCTCGACACGCCAAGAACGATTTTAAGACTGACGTGTAACCGATTAATGAAGTAGTTTTTAATAACGTGGCAGATCATGGTACAGTCCACGTCCAGTCAATTTTATTTGCAACTCTCTCGAGGTTGACATTCCTATTTACATATATTAATGGCATCTTCTGTGTTAAATACTCTAAGGATTTTCCAAGTTCTTCATTTTGGCGGGTTTAAATCAATCGAGCGACCAGGAGGTGCTTGCAAGCTTGTGTGCACCTGATTATGGTGTAAATATGAGGTCAGGGGCCTGACGCTCTATTTATTCTACATTCTACTTCGATGCACGATATCTTACGAGTTTGTTTTTTGTCCATAATAGTAGGGGAGCCCACGATCGATGCTAAATATAATACTCGAGGGTCGTAGGGATCTATTGGGTTTTAAAGATTGGATGGTAGAAATCAAAAAGGTTATGGGATATCATGTGCCCATCCGCGCATCCATATAAAGGGAGCGACTACAAGTAAATAACAATGTAAAAAACATAGTCACACGAGCGCGTCAGATATTGATTTGATAGTGTTTACGCCCCATATCTCTGATAATGGACGTACGTAAATCTGCTGGTTCGGATTGTGGGGGGTGGCGGTACGGAAGGGCACAAACTAGGTAGTGGTGTTGGAGGAGAAAAAAACGAACGCGCCAGATATTCAATAACCTTTTCGCCGCCAGACGTCAAAGTAATTCGCCGTGCCCCAGACGCCACAACGGTAAAAAAATGATGTGTAAAGAAATAATGCCAATATAAAATTGGGCAGCTATTCAGAAGTTATTCATTTAAAAAAATTGTCGGCCAGTGCCGTTGTTGGCGTCGGGGTGACGATTTTACGTTGACGTCTATGGCCGACCGTGGCGTTCAAAAGGATAAGGACTTCAAGTAAAACCCAAAACGAGCTCCCGTTCAATAATCTGACGATAACGATTAGGGCGTGACTCATAGAACTATATTAAAATACCCTAGATAGATGCGCGAGCATACAATATACGGGCCTTGTAAATTGTTGAGGTATTCCACAGAGTATTAGGTATCCCTCCAAATGCTAATCTGCCACGCTCGAGTAAAACCCTAAATCCGCTCTTATGCTCCCATACTATAAGAGTGGGGCGCGGACAGCACTATCCATACATTATTATACATAATAATAAATTAATAAATATTAAGGGTAATTTTATTCCACAAATCGAACTAGTCCCATAGTAAGCTCAATAAGGACTTTAAGGAAGATTCGAATCCGGGACCTCTAGCTTCGTAGGCAATGTCACTATCAACTAGGCTAAACAGGCCGGCAAATATAATATGATAAAACCCATGAATCCGCCTGAAAGTGATTTGGCTGCTCTTCCCTAGCCGCGACAGACATAAATGGTATGGAAACGTGACACAGCGTATATAAACAGAAGACTCACTATCAACGATTCCGGGTCGTGGTTCGGTTGATGTGTCTCTAGCCTCTTAGTGCCTCGCTTTAGTTCCTCTGCGCATGCTTCGAGGACGTAACAGACCTAAATAAAAAAAAAGTAATTATTTCCACAATAACTTTGTTTTATTTAGAAAACTCCCGTGAGTTTAAGAAATATTAAAATATAATGGAAACAAGTCACTCACGTCATTACGGTCGAATATCGCTCGACATGTTTCAGACCGGTTCGCGGTCCTTAATCATGCTTACCTACTAATCGCGGCGGCGGTTCTTTTAGCACATAAACCCTTAAAGACGTGTGTGACCCGTTTTTTTTATATTTTAATAACATTGTTTTTCACTATATTTTAATAACATTGTTTTAAAAAAAAGCTATTCCTGCTTAGTAGAAGACAGAACAAACAGAAACTGTACAACAGCAAAAGCATTTTTTTGACATTTTTGACAAAAAAAAAACGTATGATGCCAATTGATGCCAATCGACCCTATTTTTATCAAGGAACAAAAACTTCTTAGAGACCGACCTAGTCTACGATACAAGAGAGGCCACAAATAATAATAAAAAAGAAATGTTGTACAATTAGTATAGATAAATGATTATTTCTATCAAAAAATCTATGAATGCAGTTTTATTGCTTAAGAGAAATAAAATAATGCTACCTTTCAGCAAATTGAGCTATCTCAACGTTTTAAGATAGTTCCTCTCTAGGGCCCATATTTTTTTCCACTCTGTACATTTATCACTCATCATCATGTCAGCCGAAAGACGTCCACTGCTGGACATAGGCCTCCCCCAAAGACTTCCACAATGACCGGTCCTATTCCTTCCATTTAGCACTCTACATTACATCAATATAAAACTAAAATTACTGTAGTCTCTATAACAGTGGATGCACAGTACATATGTCTAGATAATAAGATGTCATAGCATAGGTAACTTACCCGGTCCAATGGCAGTTCAATTCCAATGTGTATCATCTGTGAGAACACCTGAGCAAATCTGAGCAAATCTTTTACCACTGAGACCTGCAAAAAAAACACGATTTTATGGAGCTATTTGTAATACGCCTAGATGTTATACTTTAGTATATATACTTTACTGTACAAAAAACACAGGTAACAATGCAAACAAATTTATCAATATCATCGTCTAGTACCATTAAATTAACCAAGGCTTACTGAGCTTACTCTGGGACTAGTTCGATTTGTGTAAAATCGGCCCCTAATATTTATTAATTAATTATATACCTTCCTAAACAGAAGCACTTACCGAATTATGCTGCCTCAGTAGTAACGCGTGTCGCCACAGCTCGAGGCAACGGTCAAATCGCGCCTCATCAGCAAATACTGCGCCTCTGAATACTATAGGATGGGGTAAGTCCGGACACCGTCGACCCAGGACCCTTTCCCGAACAGCTAGCCCTTCCATGTGCAGGCCGTGAGCGTTTCCGTGCAACCGCTCTACTTCCTGTAGACAAATCGTTATGATTTACAATTGCGTGCCAGATGTTAAAATGTATAGCACGGTGTTACTATATGGATAGTAAATTATTAAAATTTATAAAAATTTAAAAAATCATAAAAAGATATGAGACTTCTTTTCTTAAGATTTATGTAATTACTTTCTGCAAAAACCGAATTACATCGTTTTTTGTTAAAAGCAGCCAGTTAAGACAATTCTAAGCTATTTTGTATGAGTTATTTCCCAAAAAAAAATGTAGCATCAAATTCTTGTCCTTTCTTACAAAACACATGTCCCTTAATATTGATCTCACCTGTATTGTTGTGCTCTCTTTCCAATTATCATACGCCGGTATAGGATCAGCTGGTTTTTTCAGCAACAGTCCGTATCTCGTGTCGTATCGCATCGCCATTGCTCTGCGGAGGTACTGGTACGCCATCTACGATACGAAAACATTCGAATGAGACTGTCATATTCTTATAAAATTGAAAACAGCGCCATCTGTGGCTGACTTGACAAAATAAGGCTGTAAACCGTAATAATTTACGGGAATATAAAAAAAAATATTGGAATAACAACGATGATATTCCGTTCATGTTTTTAGTTAGACCCCTAACATAAAAATCATTTTTGAGAAACCTCTATATTATTTTTTAAGGTCTTTCCATAGATACTTCACACTCTTAAGCGCGTTAAATTAGATTTTTCATTTCCGGTTACATGTATGGGGAAATAAAATTGCAGTGAACTCAGAATTAGGAAAGTAATAATATGGGAAATGTAATTTCGGGCTAATAAATTTTAGGTCAACTATAAAAAAAGGAAACGTTTTCGGGATTTTAATATTCGGAATTAAATTTTTCGAGTTTATGATAGTAATAGGTAACCGAATATCACAGATTTAGGTGTCTTTATGCAGTGCACGCCACTGTGTCCATGTTCAAAAATATCTAAATACAAATCTAGTTATCAAATGTACACTGCAACGCCAAATAATTTAGAGCACTCCGAAGGGTAGATATATTGGTAGCCACTATGCCTGGTTCGTAAGTCATAAAAAAATCCTCTCAACTGAAACCGACGGACTACGTGGTATAAATAAAAACTTGTATCAAACAATAGCTAAGCCAATATCGGAAAAAATGGTCAGGCTGCGAAGTATGACGTTTCAGATGCGGCTTGGACAAGAGGTTGTTAATGGAATTTCATACAAATCTTGCAGGCCTATGCCGGCAAATTCCTCTTTTTTAATTTCCATTCCACATAAATTTGTGGCACAGGCATCATGACATTCTGCCACTATGCGTATTAAAAATAAAACTTTGTTTTTTTTGTTGTTTATTTCATTGCATGTTTGAGAAAAGCACTATACATACCTCGGCGGGAAATATGGGGTTGCCGGCCGAAGAAATGAGTTTGCGCTTTATATTTTGAAGGGCTGTCAAGTTTGAGAAATTGAAATTCTGACTTCATGAAAGGTTCGGTTAAAATAAGGTTATAGGTTTTATTTTTAAATCAGTGCCGATCCGAAACGATTTCGATAAAAGTCGATATCTGAGCGTCCCAGTGGTCCCCTAACACGAATCCGAGGTAAAATTTTGAAAAAGTGGCGGCCATATTTATATTCCTCATATACGTCCCGATTTTGCTCAAAATCGATATCTGAGCGTCCGAGAGGCCTTTTAATACGATTCCGAGGTAAAATTTGGAAAATGTGGCAGCCATATTGATTTTCCTCATATACGTCCCGATTTCGTTCAAAATCGATATCTGAGCGTCCGAGAGGCCTCTTAATACGAATCCGAGGTAAAATTTGGAAAAAGTGGCGGCCGTATTGATTTTCCTCATATACGTCCCGATTTCACAGTGAAGTGACCTATTTCGACTTGAATGGTAATAACTTGTTGTGTGCCCTAACAGGGTGTCATGGAATGACTTATAATTAAAATGTAACATCTTTTTATGTATGCATGACATTACAATGAATAAATAAATAAATTTCATATACATCCCGATTTCGTTCAAAATGGATATCTGAGCATCCCAGAGATCTCCTAATACGAATCTGAGGTAAAATTTAAAAAAAGTAGCGGCCATGTTGATTATCTTTATATAACTCCCGATTTTTATTAAAATCGACATCTGAACGTCCGAGAGGTAGACTAAGACGAAAATCAAACCCATGCTTCTGGTTTAATGGACTAGTGTCCTTACCACACGGCCACCCAGGGCACTATGTAATTCTGTTTCAAATTTATTCTAATTTGCTTTATTATTAATTTTTACATTAGTATTAACTTAAAATTTGTATGTGTAGACCATTTGTTGTCTAAATAAATGAATATTATTATTATGTCATCACGGTGAATCTTTGTCTTGAATTCTCAACCGCTACTAATAGCAACCGCTTTGTATTTTCTTCAAATGTTTACCTTCCGCTACCCTGGTGGGTAAGCCATGCGCTTAGCTAAATTCCAATTGGACCACATCAGGTCTGCCAGACAGCCTCTGATTAGCGAGAAAGACGGCGCCGTTTTTACACTATACCTAATTATTATTGAAACGATCACTGCGAGGGCACTCGCTCTCCTCAATGTCGTGTCCATAAATGTCCCACAAATACATCAAATTTGCGGACATTTATGTCAGCTCTGGTAAAAAATCGTGTTTTTAAACAAATAATGTAATGAAAAATAATTTGATTTGTGAAAATAAGCACCTATTTGTGTACCCTATCCAGTTTACGAACGTACCACATGAACTGTTTTCCGACAGGAAATGAGATGGTTACTACCGAAAATAGCCAAGAAATAAGTTACTCAATAGTTTGAAAAACTAGTTTTGTAAAGAGGGCTAAATATGCTAATTCCGCACACAGAAACTACTATTGTTTGTAGTTCATTTTTTTATCTTATATAAATATAGTCGTGAAATCATGCCGATGGATATCTTAAACGAATCCATTTTTGTTACACCCTAACGACAGCAACAGAGTAATGTTACATGGTATAAAAAATATACATTGGCAAAAGCAAATGTATTGTATAAATATGTAGATTTAGCTATGCGAATCTAAATATAGTAATATACATGGTGTTATTATTGTAGATGTAAACGTAACAATGCTGTATATAAATAGCACTATGTGGTAAAAAATTTGTTAATTAACATGAAAAACTATAACACACATATTGTGGTAAAAATATGTAAAATTAGAAGTTTTATCATAATAATAAGAAGATGAGAAGTTTTATAAATGTGTAAATAAATAGCTAAAACAAACTGTGGAAAAAAATTGTAAATATTTTAAAAATATGTAACAAAATAATTTGAATGTAAATATACAAGTTAATCAAAACTAGTTTTATCTTATCTTTTACAAAAAAGTAGGTACAATCGGCCTCATAAGTAGCTGGACGACACTTTGCGACTTTGTCGCTTTCACCTGTTGGACTAAATGCATAACAGTTTAAATATGACTTTAAAGCGGCAAAGTACAACAGGTTTTCAGCTCCTTGTGAGGCCGACCGTACCTCTCAAACTTTGGGATATCGGTAACGAACAAAATCAAACAATAAACAAAAAAAGTTCATAATGGCAGCAACCTTTCTCTAATCAGACCGCTGCTTTGTATTAAGAGACCTCTCGGACAATCTGATATCGATTTTATACAAAATCAGACCGTTAATGAAGTAAATTAATATGGCCGCCATTTTTTTCAAATCTGACGTCATATTCGTAGAGACCTCTCGGACGCTCAGATATCGATTTTGAACGAAATCGGAACGTATTTAAACAGAATCAATATGGCCGCCACTTTTTTTTTCAAATCTGACCTCATATTCGTATTAAGAGACCTCTTCGACGCTCAAATATCGATTTTGAACGAAATCGGAACATATTTAAAGAAAATCAATATGGCCGCCACTTTTTTTCAAATCTGACCTCATATTCATATTTAGAGACCTTTCGGATGCTCGGATATCGCTCTTTAGCGATAAGACCGCCTGTTGTCTACCTCTAACATATTACTGTTTTTATTTTCTGTTTATAACGTTTTATTTGTGTGAGGTGTGCAATAAAGAGTATTCGTATAGTATCGTATTCGTATTTAGAGATCTTTCGGACGTTCAGATATCGATTTTGAACGAAATAGGAATGTATTCAAAGAAAATCAAAATGGCCGCCCCTTTTTTTCAAATCTGACCTCATATTCGTATTGAGTGACCTCAAATATCGATTTTGAACGAAATCGGAACGTATTTAATAATAATAATAATACTTTATTTCAGGTCATAGACCCATACAAATTAAATTAAAAATCAGATTAAAAATTAAAAAATCAGATTAAATTAAAGATTACATATAACACTATTACAAAGACACATACTATACAATAATAACACATATACTTACATTTAGACAATACTTACACAACTAACATTTAAAAACAGTTAGATGCCCTATGCATTTTGTCCCAATGCAGCTGGCAGGGTCCATCTAGGCGCGCAGCCACCTTTGCCACCATTTAAAGAAAATCAATATAGCCGCCACTTTTTTTCTAATCTGACCTCATATTCGTATTACGAGACCTCTCGGATATCGATTTTGAATGAAATCGGAACGTAATTAAAGAAAAACAATATGGCCGCCACTTTTTTTCATATCTGACCTCATATTCGTATTTAGAGACCTCTCGGACGCTCAGATATCGATTTTGAAAGAAATCGGAACTTGTTTAAAGAAAATCAATATGGCCGCCAGTTTTTTCAAATCTGACCTCATATTTGATAAAGAGACCTCTAAAATAAAAACAAGTTCAATTTACATTTTTTCAATTTAAAAATGTAGGAATGTGAAAGTAAAAACACAATTAATAACTCTCTTAATTTTTTGACAACCCTTACCCTAGAGCAGTTCGCTACGCGCGTGCGTAATTTCGACAGATGAATGAAGATTGCATACTGGTAGTAGTTCTTTATACTGTGGTTTTACCCAAGATGTAAAAATCCAATAAACTATTATTGGTTTTTTTTTTGTATTTCATTTGACATACCCTGAGGCAGTAGTACTCCTTGTCGTTGGCGAAGGACGCTCCCAACAACTCGAAAGCCTCTATGGCCTGCGCGCGCGTGACCCCGGGCTGCGCGGCCAGCAGCTCCACCACCGACGCGCGCGCGCGCTCCGCCGCGCACTGCAGCGGGCTCATCCCTGCACGTGCACACACGCCGGCTTCACTCACAATACTACCTTACAAGGAAAGGTACCCAACTGTCCGGCTCCGATTTGATTTATTTTTATGTATGTTATAGAGCAGTCTAAAATAACGGACACGTATTTTTTTTAGCGGCCCAAACTCTTCCTATTCGGAGAAATTGTCCTCCAAAGTTTCTTTTAGTAAAAAAGTGACCAAAACCGTTAAGTTCTGTAGACAGTTTTGTTAAAGCAAATTGTTAGTTAATAACTAGCTTGATTATATTTTGGAGAACATGAAAAAATAGTGGACATTTTTATGTAAGCACCTTCTAAGTTTCATACTTCTCATGGTTTCACTCACTTTACTATGGTTTTTTTTTTATTGTTATGAAAACTTCACGGTCCATGATAAGTGAGAAAACATACCTCTATATAAAAATAAATCAAATCGGAGCCGGACAGTTGGGTACCTTTCCTTGTTAGTATACAGGGAAAAGCACATAGGAACTTCGAACACTCTGCACGAAGCAGTAAACAATATCAAAGCATTAGTAAATTTCATACAGGAGTTAGGGTGGTTAGAATAGCGCTACCCCCTTGCACGCAAAATAGGCACGCTAGATGTCGACTTGCGGAAAATGCCCAGTAAAATTAACTAACTAATACTACCTTACAGCTAGAAACGCACAGAGCGCGGCGCGGCGTCGTTGCGAGGCGGAGGCGGTTTTTGCAGTAAAGCAAACGCGGTTCCGTTCCGGGCACGTTGCATTAAATAAAATGAGCGGGAATAGCGGAGGGGGCGTGTGTCACATATGAAGCAGTAATAGACACTCGATAGTTTCTGAAAGATCAAAAATGCAAAACCGCCTGCGCCCCGCACCGCGCCGCGCCCGCTGTGTGCGTTTCGAGCTTACTGCGGACCAGTAAGCATTGCCCTATATATCCTGTGAGTCCTACACCTGACGACGCAAGAGTCACGTCGACTAAATAATGTGTTTTAGTTTTTATTAAAAATGTTTTGTATAGATATATATGTATGAATCTGTAAGGTATATGTTAATATGGGCCTTTTGTTGCCTGAATATAAAAAATAATATATAAATAAATAAAATAATAAAAAATATATAGCTCATACTCGTCCAGGATGGCACTTATGGTCGAAGCATTTATATTGCTTTTATAAAAAAAATCAAGGAATTTTAAAACTACAAAGAATTTAAAAAATACAAATAAAATATATACAAGAATACTTAAACAAAATAATATAAATAAAATTAAAACTAACTTAAATCTAAAGCAGGCCCTTGAGGCATTGTACCGAGGATGCGGGCGGCATTTCCTCGCTGTATAATTTAAAAATTAC